>CM028328.1:31460000-34000000 GCA_016647705.1 Eucommia ulmoides | reverse complement strand
GTTGCAGGGTCTGACTTAATGCTAGTTAGCAATGCTACCATCTTGCGGCTTGTGAAATAATCTACCAAAAGTAGACCAAATTACTGTTTAGACCTTGAACCCCTCTACTTCAAAAGGTTTCAATTGAGTCCCTGTATTTTTTTGAGTACTTCAATTTCGCTAGGGTTTACTGTTAGAGAAAATTTCAGTCTTGACCCTTAAAGTTTTGGGTGAATTTTCAAGTGATCCTTGAGGTTGCTAAGTAACACATTTGTACCTCACTTTATTTTCAATTTGGAAACTGAGTTAACAAATTTAAACAAAAAAGGCCACGTGATATGAGAACCATTAAACCCTAGTGCTGCATTCTCTGATTTATTTGCCCTGTAAGCTCTGAAATTTTAGGACTCTCTGAAATTTTACGATTATTCGATTATTTTTTGCCGAACCATGTATAACTCAAGACAATATTAGGCGAGATTTTGGGCAGGATGGACTTCTCTTGAGAATAACAAAAATAGTCCAAAAATTGGGTCACATGATCAGCGCATGGCCTTTTACATTCAAATGTGCTATTTCCATTTTCAATCGGACCAAGTTGAAACCTAAATGATACTTCAAGGTACAAGTAAACCATATAAATTGCTTGAACACCCACTGTAAACTTCAAGAGTCAAATTCCCTTACTGTTAAGAGTGGCAATTCATGTTTCACTTTTAAATGGCACAAATATCATTTCAAATGAGTTGCCACGTGATTTACTGTTAATTTTAACAGTGAATCTGACAGAGATACAAAAATTCCAGACTCGATTTAGACGTTTTGAAATAGAGGGGCTTCATTAAAATAGGTGCTGTAGTACAAAGCATTGTAGGATAATATGGTCTAGAAAATAAGATTGTAAAGAAGAATGTGCAGATGATTTGAGGCTTATCTCTAAATAATGTGAATTCTGTGTTCATGCTGATTACTTTGTTCTCTGCAGATTCTCTTTCTGAACCTAGGCGGACGCTTGAAGCTGCAATCAAGTATGTAATCCTTTGCATTAGTTACTTTTTTGCAAAGCTTTATAATTTGTTAACGATTTCAGTTCTTTGCAGGTATCGATTGCACAGGAAGTTATTTGTAGAAAAGGTTATCCACGCGTTAGATATTTATCATGAACAGATATTGTTCTAGGACGAGAACATGTTTGGAAGAAACTCCGAGGCAGCCGAAGTAGCCTTGAAGTACTTTTTCTGAAAATGCCTTCTAACTTCTTGTATTAGATGTAATGTGCCAATAGCAGTTGTAAGAACCAGATCATTGAGTGTAGTGGTACCTTTTTAAAAAAAAAAAAAAAAGTTTCTGTATTGTGGGAACTATGAAAGTAATGGGAAGGAAAAAAAGCAGCAGCAAAATTCAATGAAAGAGAAATCTATTTTATCTCAATTGTGTTTGGTTAGAAGGGAGGGAAAATAAGAAAGAACCATTTTTCATGGTTTTACTTGGTATTATTGGGAGAGGAAGAAAGACATTTGTCATTTTTGATAACCTTGTGCATAATAAATTAATAAGAATTGAAAACACATGAATAAAAAACAAAAACAGATGCGTAAAAAAGAAAATATGATATTGTTCCTACAAAAAATTGTACATTGCTGTTGAATGCAAAAAAAGAAACGGATTCTGTTGGCTTAAAGAACTACCCAGGAGGAGGGCGAATTGGGTAGATTAAAATATATCAAAGTTTTTCTTAACCTTTTCAAATAATCACGCATTTGACGCATTACATGTCATATTATATTTATTTAGATAAATTCTTAATTTTAGGTCATGTCGTTGTTAGGTTCATAAGTGACACTGACTACGACAATATTCTGACGATAGCCTAACAACAGTGCGATTATCGAGGTGAGTGTACTGTCTTCTATGTAAATTGCCAAATTATATTTTTATACTAAAATGTTAAAAGAAAAAGTTAATTAAAATTGATTATTTTATAACGTTAGATGGATCAAGTAAAAAGTTGATCGTGGAAAGTAATTTTTATTATTATCCGACTATACCATAGTGTGTTCCCGACAGGAGGGCATGTCTTGCGGGATGTTGTTGGTCATAATTGGAGGAAATATCCTGTAGGACGTTATGTTGTGACCTGACAAGAAGACAAATCCTACAGGTGATTGATATATATTCTTGTGGTTGTTGTTGTTGTTGTTGTTGATGATGATTATCATTATGATATAGTGGTTTATACCACATGTTGGCTCTTACCATTGAAGATATTGAAGGCCCTGACATTAATGATAACCTTAGATTGTATAGTTGTACAGATTACGGTTCTATTATAACTCCCGATCGTGAGGTGAAACAATCCTATGGTCAGTAGGAAAGTATGTTTCTGATATTTTATTATACGAAAGTAATTTGATTAGTTGATTTATATTCTGTTGCTCTACCTCGATGATATCTGTGAATTGTGATAGTGTTCAAGGTGGTTATATTTTGTTTTAGAAAGTATTTTTGTGGTTATATTATGTTTTGAAAAGCGAATTTTGCTAAATGTACTTAATCCCTAAATTATTTTTGTATTATGAAGACAGTACACTGATAAAATATTTTGTCTTAAGTACTCCAAGTAGAGATGAGTCCACTACTAGTATTAGATAGGATTAGAGGGTGGTGCTGCTTTTGAGGTAGTCGGGGGTAGTTGTTGGTAATCAGTGGTTCAAACTTTTGTAGTGCTACTGAAAGATTGGATAGGTATAGTCGAATTTTAAATTAGTAAATATTAAAATTTATGTCAGTTGACAGTTAGTTTATATTTATTATTGCTTGGGTAATAGCAAGTCGAGATCAATCCTATTATTATTATTTTATTTATCATAGTGGCGCAACAGAAATATGGTGGTGGAGTGGTTTATCTTTTGCTTCTATATCTCCGTAAAAATAAAAGAGAAAAATTGAGTGGCGACCCTAAAAAACTGGGTCGTTTTAGAAAAGTTCAGAATTTTATGTAATATTTTTATATGCATGTTATATGAGTATTCAATTCGTTATGTTATGTGAGTATTGAACTGTTGAGACGTATTTATGTGTTTTAGAACGTATTTAGGTGGTTGAGACATATTTATGTGATGAAAATTAGATCTATTATTTTGAATTTAATAACTACTATATATATGCTTATTTTTTGAGAATCCATTATTTAAAGTTTGGTTTGTGTTGTGATTTGATGAAAAAGTTTACGAGATTATGAAATTAAATTAGGATTTAAAAAAAATGATCTTGTGAATATTGGAGATGATTATTTTTGGTCTCACGCGATAGTCCACAAGAAATATGGGTTATCTGCTGATTATGATGTTGGTTATGAAAGTTGGATGTAATTGATCAATATTGGTTATGAGATATGTCAATGGACTTGAATGAAATGTCATTCCAAGTAAGAAAAATTATTGAGGTAATGGACCTGTTAGTACTGAGATAGATCTAATTCAAGTGAGACTACTGTGATATTTCAAAAATATATTTGTTGGTTACACACACACACACACACATGTTTATTGCTAGTTTTATGAGAGTGTGCATCGAAAGTATTTAGAAACATAATATTCTTTGACAATTGATTATCTATGTTAGAAGTTACCAACCAAAGTGCACCATATTGTGTTGTGTTGGATAAAGTAAAGGCCCCCGTAAATGCGGAAGTGGTGATGCGTTGTATGGATTTTGTGAGAAGTGGATTGTTCGTGACTTTCGGTTACGGGACCCTACATAGAGAACAATTGTTCTAGAATCGAGTGCGACTAACATGACCGTGTAATTCTGAATTATTTGTTTTCAAACGAAATTTCGAGGATGAAATTTATTTACGGGAGGTAGATTGTAATACCCCGAAAATCTATATTTTTGAAAATAATACTTTTAATACTTTTGGGATTATTTTAATATATTATAAAAATTATAAGGTATAAATAAATATTTGATAATTTTGGAGGGCTATAAGTGTAATGTTTAGGGTTTAATAATAATATTATATAAATTATGAGGTGTTGGTGTAATTTTCTTAAAAAAATGCCCAAGGTGTAATGTTGGGTTTTAGGTGTAAAGTTGGGGTTGATTTAATGTGAAATGTGTGTGTGTGAAATAAAGAAGAAAAAAAAATTAAGTTTTTTAATAAATATATTATTATAATTATTATTATTATACATTTCCATTATATTATTATTATTATATGTGTATATAAGATAGATGGATAATTGGGAGTTTTGGGGGATGGGGAGATAGACGAAGCAGGGAGTACGAGAAGAAAAAAAACATAGTAGAAAAATAAGGAGAAAATGAGGAAATAGGAGAAATATTTTGATTTAAGGTAGAATTCTTAATCTTTTTAATACATGTATTTAATTTCTTCATGTATTGTGAAGTTCATGCTATTATTGTTATTTAATTACAACTATTAGTTTTGCATGAATTATTTATAAACATGTATTATGTGCTAATTATGTGGAATACATGCTTATATGTTATTTGTTGAATTGATTGGATGCATATATAAAATGGGTCAAAATTCTACTGAGTTTTGACTCACAATCCCACAATATTTGTTGCAGGATCAATAAGAAATGGAGTTGAGCCTGAAATTATAATTAGATCTAGATTAAATTTTGTAATACTTTTATTTATTGTTATTGTTGTAAAAATTGATTCGATTAATTAATAAATATAATTGTCAACATAGTTTGTAAAATTTCTTAGATTTAAATAAAAATAAAATATCGGTTATTCAATTTTAGTTTTAATTCTCCTTGGGAGAAATCTAGTTGCGGCCCTGGGAAACTGGGTGGTCACAAACGTCTTCAAAACTCTTTACATCTTCGTCATGCCCATCTTGTACCATTTATGTTTTCTTTATAAAATCTTATTCTTAATTAAATGCATAAAACTATAAATCTGGAACACTTGGTAAAGCCATTAGTTCCACAAAAAATATCAATATTTAATTGTTCATTGAAACCTAAGGTTCAACAATCTCCCCCTTTTTGATGATGACAATTAACTTTGCTATTTTCTTCAAAATATAATGTAACCACGCTCCCCCTAAATCATGAAAACATAATTAAACAATAATAAAGATAATTAATATAAGCCCAACATAAGTTCAAAAACTTAATAATTTCTCCATTTAATCAATGTAATGCTTAGACGAACAAATCCTAAACATCAACTACTCTTTAAACATCAACTTCTCCCCATTTGTCATCTCAAAACGTGGGGACGGAGAACCAAAAATATCTCTCTAGGCTTACATCGTTATGCCTAGTCATACCTAAATCTCGAATGATTTTCAAGAATAAATTTTCAGCTAGATGTTTGGTGAAAATATCAACAAGCAAATCGGATGTATCAACATATTCAATAGATACATCCCATTTTCAATTTAAGCATAACATATTATTATTCCACCTATAAACACTTCTCCCACTATATAATTATAAACATCAATTCATGCTAAGGAGAACAAAATTCATAACATCATATTTTCTCCCCCAGTAAATTAGAATAAAAACACCAGATCTATCAAAAAGTGTAGATCATGAAGAGAACATTTTTTAAGATTAGTCTAATTATCTTGAGGCAATTTCAAGAGATCATCAAAACATTTCAATACAACATGAAATCATATAATTTCAAATAAGTTAACATGTTTTATTTCATGAAACCAATTAATAACTTCCCCTTTAGATAAACTCAAACGCATTTCAACAATAAAGCACAAAGACATGGAGCATATCTCAATCATGATGATTTATGAAATTAATTGATATAGGTCTAATGCACGCTTAAACATGAATAAGTGCATATTAAAGATGTCATCTCATGGAATTCTACATCCTCTATAGAATAATAATTATTTAAAACCAAGAGATATGAATTTTATGCTAAGTTTATATTATCATGCATACATGTAAGCACTTAATGTTTATAAACATATCCACGTGAAAACTCATCTACTATTTAACAAATCTGTCTTAAAACACTGAGCACAGATTGATATGCCATGTATATCCATATGATCATTCAAATGGTATCAAAAATAGATTAACACAATTTTATAAAGCGATACCAATCATACAAGCTTAAATTCATATGATCACACCGACAAAGTAGATTATGTTAAATACTGATTTTATTAAATATTTCTTAATAACATGTGATACAAAAAAATAACCATCACATGACTCATTTTTAACCGATATTTTAACCGATAAAACAGTATTAGCTAACAATTTATATCACATAACATGTTTTATATAATCAAATAAATGAGCAATACTCGATATAAGCACATTATAAATTCATGTTAATATACTTTAACTAAATGTGATTCTCAGAATCACCATGCAATATTTCTAAGATAACAAATAAGCACATCATTTAGTATAGTCTTAGAAACCATACCATATTACTTACTTGGCAAGTCGGATACCTCTCTCTTTAACAAATTTAATGAATTTAAACTGCAAAGGGTTAAGAGTACCTCTAGCATCCTTGAGGACGGCTTTGTTTGTTACGTTATTGTAATTGTCAATGTCATTCCCGTTATCCTTTGAAATAGCTGATTGAGTTGACTTGTCATTCTTGGGGGTAACTAATTGTTTCATCTCAACATGTCCATCTTGGATACTACTGGTTGATTTATTTTGATTTATTTTGTTGTGAGCTACAATAATTATGTAAACTAGTTTTTGCTAATTTTGAGGTGTTATTCTCTTCCAATGATAATCATTTCGTTGAACCCGTGGCTTTCTGATAGCATCCATATTATGCCTTTGCATATTTTGATTCATCCTTGTTGGTGCATTGAAAATGGAATCCCTTCTCGACGTGTAATATTCAGTGTATGTTCTTGATTGAGCAAATTTGTCATTTGTACCTGCATAAAAATTTTCTTTAATTGGTATCCAGTTATTTTTAGATCCAACTGAGTAACCAGGCAACAGATAACATATTTTCTTAAAATGAACATGTTTTCTACAATAAAAAAATCTAGCATTGTTAGCACATTTCTTAGGATAATCATTATATCGTACGGGAGCACGATATTGATGGTGATATTGAGGAGTTGCTTTAGCAACTATTGGTTTTTCAACAAGTTTCGTTTTCTCGATATCCTTGAATTTATCCACTACTTCGTTAAGCTCCTTTTGAGTCTTTTTTAGTGATTGCTCCAATAAACTAATGTTTACTTGTAAACCAAAATTCTTCTTATGCAAAAATTCAAGATCATTCTTAAGAATTCAACAATCATTTTCAATAGAATTTTTTTTTTCAAATGAGCTCTATCAAACTCACACCTTGCATTATCCAGCTCAATGTTCAAGGTCTTATTTAAAGTTTCAATTTTTTTTTCTTTTAAAATCATTTTGCTGAAAATCATAAATATTATTTTTCAAAACTTTGTTATCTTCTTCAAGAGAATCTATTTTTTCAAGCAACTTAGCAATTTCAGATAAAGTATTTAAAAATTTATCAATTTCAAAATGCTTGTCCAAAATCTTCTTCTTAAGAGATTTAGTGGTACTAAATTTTTTATTTTCAAGAATCACAATCTTTTGCCCGAGTTTCATTTTTTTTCCCCAAAAACATAAGTAAGGGCAATCAACATCTCCATAGTCTTATCTGAAGCCTCATTATCACAATTTGTTTTTATCATTTTCACCAACGGAACCCTGATCATAAGAGCCGGCAAGAGATTTATTAATAGCATCAAGACATACAGAAGATTCAAATACAACATTATTATCAATGCAATCTATGTGATCGTGTTTAGCTAGGATGTTAAGCCTAATCCAGCTAAAACCAGCTCTAGTACCAACTGTTGGCCCAAAGAGCTACCCAAGAGAAGTGAATTAAGTAATTACAAAAATTTAACAATTAAGCACTTAAACACAAATAATTAATTTTCGTAAATCAATTATTATCCTTATACACAAGGGATATATGTTTAATACTAAGTGCACACAATATGAATAATAAATCAATACAGAACACAAGAATTTATCCTGATTCGGTTAAGTTAGTCTTGCCTACGTCCAGTCCCCCGAGCTCCACGGAGATTTGCAATCCACTAACTTCTTGATTCATTTATTAGGTAGAAACTAAACCTTTATAACTTACGATTCTATTACAGGCACAAAATCAACCTTTACAATTTACCTTTTTCACATGTCAAGGATGAACCCTATCTTTTTACCAGGCTATAGATAAACTTAACACTCTCTCACTTATCCTTTTCACAGAGAAAGATGAACCTTTATAAATCACTAAAAAAATAATTCAATTGGAGAATGAATCAAAACCTAATTCTTTTCAAGGGAAAATAATAACCTAACGTTTTTATCAGGACAAAGATCAAATCTTAATTTTTTTCAAAGGAAAAAGACCAAAATCTTGCTAACCTGACTAGTTACTGTCCCAAACGTGTCTAATCCACTCAAACTCACAAATACAAAAAATATGAGTTTCTTCTCACAAGGAATTTCTACCACCTCAATACAGATATACTCGATTAATGTCTCAAATAAATACTATGTGATAGATACAATGTGAGACAATTCAAATCTTATTAATAAATAAAGTGGGTATCACAAATTTAACACGTAATAAGATAAACAGGCAGAAATCATTTTAAAAGATTTTCAGGCTTTTAAGTTCAAAATAATTTTTCTAACAATCCTATACCAAGCAATCAAGATAAATAAAACTTTAAAGCGAATTAATAAAGCTTGGATAGATCTCACCAAGAAAACACCAAAGGCAATGACTATATATCAAGTAGAACTCAAATCGTTGACGCCAAATAATAAGCGCTTTAGATTAAGAACTTGAATAGAACTCTCGTAAAAATCTTAGCAAAAATCTCACTCTTATAAAAACTCAAACTGATGTTCTTGATGTATTTCATTCAATTCCTTTGGGTCTCTATTAATAGATCAATAACTAGACCCTCCTGCAGCTAGTTTTTCAAAGATATGCCATAAAATGACATTCTAAGACCCCATATATCATAACCTTTTATTTTAGGTATGTTCCACTTAAAAATATCTTTCAAATATATCGTTTAAGTTCATAAAACTATTCTCAATTTAAAACCACAGAAATAGGAAGTATTAAATCGTTTAAACTAAGATAATCCCAAAATATATAAACCATATCAATAGGGATTACTAAATACGTTGTCTAAACTTGAAATGCATTCAAATCCCCTAAAGCCCCCTCTTAAAATATAAAAATCGTATAGTTTTTGACAAAGAGACCAAATCAGCATAATATGTAAATGAAGCAGTCGGTTGACCGACCTGCACAAAGCTTATAATTTAGCCATTGGCACAACATCAGTTAATTGACCGACCCTATCCAGTTGGTTGACCGATTGGAGCATTGTGTTTCCAATTTCCACCATTTATTCTGCTGACTCAAAAGGCTAACCAACCCTCTTTGTTTGGTTAACCGATTAGATTAGTGTGCTCATTTTTCTTTACCCGTTTCAGCTACTGTTTCAATTCGTGGACTGATTGCTTTTCTCGGTTGACCGATTGGATTAGTAGCACTTCGTTTTAACTCTAAAACTTACTGTTTTAATCAGTCGACCGATTTCTTTTCTCGGTTGACTGAATTGACTCAAAAACACAATTTTTTATACTTTAATACACATTTTTCAATTTGGTTAATTAGCAAAATCATTTCACATAAGGAGAATATACAATATCTTATTTTAGGATCTTAAATTAATCACTTATGAAGACACATAAAATTTACTCATTTTGAGTGTCGTGTGTGATCCTAATTCGAATTGCATTAAGTGTATATATTAAAGAGTTGTTTTCACCTATTTTTCTTCAACTTCTTCAAAACTTTTCACATCCTCGGCATATCAATCTTGCACCCTTTATGTTTTATTCATCAAATCTTTTTCTTAATCCAAATGCATGGAATTATAAATTTGAAACACTTGATAAAACCATTAGTTTCACAAAAAATATTAATATTTAATTATTTATCAAAACTTTGGATTCAACAAAGTCAAATCTATACAGGGGACACCACAAGAAGGATGAAAAATCAAAGAATGATGAATTCAAGAATAATGAGTAAAGAATGAAGAAGAAAGAATCAGGCTGTTGAAGACTCCAAATGAAGATACATAACTTTGAGGAATCAAGAAGAATAAGTGGATTTAAAATGAATAACCTTGTATATCAAGATAAGGTAAACTTATTCCCTACTATCTAGATAGCATTTGACTCTATTAAAATACAAAACACATATCACTTGTATTATTACGTGGCATCTTAAATTATGTGATATATGTGCATTTACTTGCTACTAGAATGTATATATCTGAGTTAAAAACATAAAATTCAAAAACGAATTGAAAATAGGCTTAAAGGTGAGAATCAGCTAAAATCGGCCACCGCCATATAGCCGGTCAGCTGATCCTAACTGTAGCCTCACATGAAAAGCAAACAACTTTAACTAGTCAACTAATACCATGATCTGGTCAATTAATTTCACCAATAGGCTAAAAGGTTAGGGAAAAAGTTCAATCAGTCAACCGATAGGTGCACACTGATCAACCGATTACGGTGGTAGGTCGTCAACCAAATTACGGGACTAGTTTGACACACTGAGCAAAAACTTGATTTTGGGCTTGAATTGAACATTATATTGATTCAAACCTGCTTTGAACTTAAATTAAACATTTTATCTTTGATTTGAATAAATTATGTTGGATTATGAGACAAGATTAAGGGGTCAAATCATAGATCTAAAAGTTGTCATTTTTTAGCCCTAAATTGTAGCATTTTTCCTTGCTACTTGTCTTCCAACGGTTTTATGATTAAATTAGGATGAATTGGAATGTACTCCTCTATTTATAACATGAAACACAAGAGAAAAATTCATGAAATTCCTCAATACCTTCACACTTTGTAAATTCTTAAAAACCTTTACTAGTGTGTATAACGCTCTTAGTGCATGATCGAGTGAATAGTGTTTCATTAACACTACATTTTCAAGAATAGTAAGATTTTGTACGATTCACCATAGTGAACTCTTGTAAGAGATCAATACACTTAAATTGGTGAAATCTGCGAGGAATTGTTAAGGAGCAGCTTCATTCTGGTAATCCTATTTTGTTTATATCTTCGATCATACTAGTGAGTTCGTTCTCATTAGTATTATACTTGAATTGCTATTATTTTCTCTTGTGTGTATAATTTGCATATATTTAGACTTGTTTAACTTTTACATCTTGATTCTACATTATATTGCTTTATATCGTTATAAACGTATTGGATATTCATCTTGTGCTTTATAAGAGATAAATCAATTACTTTTGAAATCCAATAGAAATCTGTATGAGCTTTCCTAGATTATTCAAAAATATTTTCTACTTACTCAAGAAATTCATTGAAATTGGTAATATTGAACATGGGAAGAATTCGCACTGTCGGTGAGATTAAGTTACTCATCAAGATCTTAAATCTCCCGCGTACTATTCCAATAAGAAGTGAGCTAATTAGACATTTTCATTGTACTTTCTTAGAGATATATGTTCCTTACTAAAAAATATCTTAGCTTAAACTTGAAAAGGAATCATACAATCTTTCTTGTGCTTAATTGAGTTATTTTATTCTTTTGTATATCACGGAATATTTATTGCATACATCTATCAATACATGAATACTTGTGTACGTGCTTAATTGACATAACCTTGTACATGCACTTCTACAAACATCTAGCAGAGTCAGTATTGGGTATATTGAGATTGTAAGTGATTTAAAGAAGTTTTGAGGGTTAGACTTGAATAAAATTAACAAAGATAAACTTGAATAAAATTAACAAAGATAAATTTTACAGTATGAGGGTGTGAATTGTGACTTAGACTAGGGTGTTAGTCTAAGTGAGAGAATTGTAGCTATGCATAAACAAGCTTGTCTAGTGAGAGTTGTACAAAGACATAAAAGATCTTGTCTTGTTGAGAGGATTTAGTATAAGCGTATCTTACCTTGTGAGAGGGTGTAGCAAGGAATAAATGTAGCGTGTCTTGTGAGAGATTGTAGCAAGATATAAACGTATCTTATCTTGTAAAAGTGTAATCGTTTGGTCTTTACCCAAAAAAAAGTTTGGAATAATTAGTGAATTAAAACCCCCCGAAGGAGCTCGGGGGAATAGACGTAGGTAAGGAGGGGCCTTACCGAACTACTATAAATCGCTATCTCTATCTCTTGTGTGTGTGCCTGTTTATATTTGTCTTGATATTTCGCTGCACTTATTTAACATTTAGTTTATATTAAATACTTGTTAAGTATTGATTAAAGAACAAAAAAAAAAAAAAAAAAAAAAAAAGAGAGAGAGACTAAAATTGATTAAGTTATTTGCGATATCCAATTCACCTACTCTTTGATATACTTGGACCAATAATTGGTACCAGAGCTTAGTTGCATATAGGTTTAAAATCCATTGCAAAACTAATCCATGGAAAATAACTCCAGATTCACCTTACCTGAAGGTCAATCCATGCATAGGGCACCATTAGTTACATGTGATAATTATGCATTCTATAAGGTCAGATTGATAGCATTCGTGAAAGACATTATTTATGAGTCATGGCAAGCGATTAAGAATGGTCCCTACATACCTAGGATGACCGTAGACTCACGATAGGTTGATAAGATTGAGTCTGAATATAACGAGGTTGATATAAAATTATTCTCCTTAAATGCCAAGCTAATAATATGCTTTTTAGTGCACTACATCGTAATGAGTATAATAGGATATCCGGATGCATGTAAGCAAAGGAGATATGGGACATGCTTGAAGTTACACATGAGGGCATTCAAAATCAAGTGAAGGAATTCAAAATTAACGCCCTAGTCCATCAGTACGAGTTGTTTAAAATAGAGGAACATGAAAGCATTCAACAAATATATACACCATTGAACAAGATCTAGAACGGGTTGAATGCACTTGGAAGGCCATACACCATGGCTAAACGAGTTAGGAAGATCCTTCGCTCACTATGAAAGGCGTAGGAACTAAAGGTTACGACGATTCAGGGGGCCAAAGACATGAACACTTGCACCATGTAGGCACTAATAAAAAAACTCACTACTTACGAGCCATCAATCAAAATCTATGAGAATGAGGCGTGCAAAGCGTGCCTTGACCAGCAGACCACCTAGTGTATGCGTTACTTTTGGGAGAATAATGGCATTGTGCCAATGAACCGTTTACATTGGCAATATCCTAAATGGTAATGAGCATTAAAGGTAGTTAATTGGGCTTTGATCAAGGGTGAATCAAAGTGATACATTTGCATATATTTTTTTTTTTTCCTTTTTCCATGCGGAAGGTGGTCATTTTTGGGAGGGCTTTGTATTATTCCTCTGACCGTTACTCTTTGAGGTCAAAAGACATTGCAGGCAATGGCCAATTATGAAAGGAAGGAATGAAATCGGAGAGAGGGTTTTGGCAGAGGAATATGATATATAAGGGGACTTCATCTTTTAGTTTTAGAGGGCAGTTTATTCTACTTTTGCTTGTTTGATTTTTTTTTTTTTTTTGCTGCTGGCCGAAACTTTCTCAGTGGAAGTTCTTCAATGAGTTTTGTTGAATATTTTATAGAAAGAACAACAATCACCATGAACGGTTAAGTTCATAAACCAGGTTAGGCTATATCGATTTTAGAATTCTTAATGTAGTTTTATTTTTTATTCTATTTTCTATGTATAAGGTTATATAACAATGAATTAACGTTTTTATATTATTTATTCCGTCAATCCTTATTTTTTAGACAAAATGACCGATCAATCCCGTTTTAAGTTTACAGGAACCGATCAAACTCAACATGTCGGAAATAAACTGATAACTCCCGTCTGTAAATTTCTTTGCACCAAGAAGCCCCATGCCGCGATAATCGCCGACGATGGTTTACCGATTTACCCCCCCTACATTTCCGCAACAGACTTTTCCATTTATAGATCAAGATTTCCGTACACAACGCATCATTGATTTGGGAAAACGAAACATTCCATTATTAGGGTTTTTTCAATTTCAAAATCAGTTCAACGAAGATAGATCGGAGAAGAACAGACCGAGCGTCCCAAAACACATTTCGGTATTCAATCGAAAGAGTGGAAGTCAAAGAATCACCAATCGAGCATTGTCGATATTTAAAAGTCGATATTTCACAGAGTCAAATCTCCAGATCCTAACGGGTATGTAAAAAATGGTTTTTTCCGGGCCATATCCATATGATTGTGTTCACCAACAGAACATAATTATATCAAAATTAAATTTTGATGAAATTTATGGTACTCATTTTCGGAAGACAACCATTTTGTCTATAAAGACGTTCACGAAGAGTTATCATTTTTTTGTTTATCGTTTTTCATGCAATCACAACATTTCGGGACTTTTTTTTTCTTTTCGCCTGTACATGATGAGGTGTTTATTGTTGGTGAATAAGATACTTACTGATGTCATTGTGGAAAATTAACAGAGAATGTTACATTCCACATGCACATGAACACAAATACATGGACGTTATTTGCGAATTTTCGGAAAAATAAACAATGAGTGTTACGTTCCACCCACACGGGGAACGCATACATGTGTACATTCAACATCCACACCATCAATGTGTGTTGAACATGCATCCGGAACGATCCTTTGCTTGGCTACTGCTAGCCCTTTTTTTGTTCGGAAAATAAACAATAATTGTTACGTTCAACACACACACACATGACACAATGCATGAATGTTACATTCAACACGCACACACAATTTGGTGGTTGCATGTTGATGTTACATTCCACATGCAGACAACACAATTTATTCGTTGTCATTTCCGAAATAAATAGAGAATGTTGCATTCCACATGAACACCACATAAATCCTTATTTGGTTACTGCTGTTTTTTTTTTTTTTTTTTTTTTTTGAAAATAAACAATGATTGTTACGTAAAACACACACACACGACACATGCATGGATGTTACATTCAACACACACACACGAAATGGCGATGTGAACGTTGATGTTACATTCCACATGTAGACAAGACAATTTACTCGATGTCATTTCCGAAATATAATAGAGAATGTTACATTCCACATGAACACCACATAAATCCTTTGTTTGGTTACCGCTGCCCTTTTTTTTGAAAAATAAACAATGATTGTTATGTTCAACACATACACACGGCACAGTGCATGGATGTTACATTCAACACACACACACACACACGATATGGTGTGCACAAATTTATATTACATTCCACATACAGACAACACAATTTACTCGATGTCATTTCCGGAATATAAACAGAGAATGTTACATTCCACATGAACACTACATAAATCCATGGATGTTTAGCTGCTAGCCTTTTTGTTTTTTTTTTTTTTTTTAATAAACAATGATTGTATACGTTCATTTTACACATGACATGATGCGTGGATATTACATTTAAAAATCCAGACGGTCAGGTGTGTGTTCTTTTTTTTTTTTGCATTGACGGGGGGATATGCTTTTTTGTTTGATTAGGATGACGTCATCAATCGCACTACTGTGAAAATATGAGAATGTCACCACAGTACTGAGGATAAGAGAAGATTGTGATATTGCTGGGTTGCGTCAAAAAATTGGGAACAAATGATCAGAATTAAGCAGCGGGAAGCTCGAGTTGTCGTATTCACTCCCCGGGCACCCAAAATGTGTGATGGACGACCAAAATGACTTCAAGGAAATGTTTTTCCTAGCGGGGATCTTGAAGATCAAACTTATTGAAGTATGTATCGAAAGACGAGTTAGTAATTCAAGCGGATCAACCGGGGCCTCCTCATCTGCGTTAGTTCCCAACAACGATCGTAGCAGTGACAATAGCGAAGTTGAAATGGATTATATAGGTAGCTATGGTAATATGTTACAAAACCCGAATGATAAAACGCTGCTATCAACAAAGTGAGCCGATGGCATATAGGAGGAGGGGCAAACATTCAGGGGAGGGACAAGCAAATTTTGCATGACATTGCAGAAATACGCGGTAGAGGTGGGATTTAATTTTCGGTACCTTAAAAATGAAAAGATACGTGTCACGGCCGCATACGCAATGCGAGAGGAAAGAAATTGTTCGTGGTTTATGTATGGGCACGTGAGGAGTGAAAACAGCATATTCTACATTTACATCCTAGTAAAAGAACATATATGTGGTGCTTCATTCAGGACAACAAGGAACAAACGCTTGAGCTCAGACATTATATCGTCGTGCTTGGCTGACGAGATGCGTACAAATCCAAAAACTCGCCCAGTAGATGTTATTAACAGTTTTAGAAAACAATATGGACTAGATATATCATATCAAAATGCATAGATTGGGGTAGAAAAATCCAGGAATAGTGTATTCGATAATTACTCGTTATCGTACGATCAATTAAGATGATATGTTGAGAAATGTAGAGAGACAAGCCCAGACAGTCACGTCGCGCTAGAATACGAAGAGGACACAAAGAATTTCAAAAGGATATTCATCGCGTTCCAAACGTACATACATGGATTTCGTTTCTGCCACCCCATGTTGTTTCTCAACTGAACCTTTTTCACTGGTAGGTACAGGGGTAACTTACTAGCATCAACAAAAAAGGATGGGAACTAAGGTATGTATACAAAATGTTTTCAAACATAACAACGTTATATTTAATATTTTTTGTCACACGTAACAGTGTTACATTTAACATTTGTAACATTCAACATGTATTTTGTTTTCTTCCATCTCTTATGAAAGATGTTCCCAGTTGCATTCGCCATTGTTGATGCAGGAAACGATGATAACTAATTCTGGTTTTTATCAGAACTCAAGAATATTGTCGAGCCAGGCATAGTGATAACACTCATTTCTGACCGACATAATGGGATTTTGCAAGGAGTACAGAACGTGTTCGTCCACTACCACCACGCATATTGTCTGCTGATATGTGGAATTTATCTATATATTTTCAAACCGATTTTGGTAGTTTTCGAGTGTTCTTGCTATGTTTTAATATATTTTAATTCGTTTTTATTTGTTTTTATGTAAATCAGGTGTTAGGGATGAAAAGTTGTGAAAACAGTTGAAAATCGAGCAAATCGGTAGGACGTTGGTGGAGAAAAGTTGAAAAATGTCAAGTTCAGAAACTATAGCTCCATCATTACAGTGATGCAAACCACCGGTGCAGCGATCAAAGGGCAAAAGACTTTCTGCCCAACCATCGCTGCAGTGGTGTCCTTTACTGCTGCAGTGGTCAAAGGTTAGTGGCCTACTGACTTCTCATCGCTGCAATGATACTTTCCACTGCTGCAACGATACTTTCCACTGCTGCAACGGTCCGACACCACTTGACAAAGATATTTTGGGATATTTTTTTAGATATTTTAGATCCCTCTAATATCCCTTTTCCCCTAACACCTTAGGCACATTTTTTGGGGACTTTTTGGGAGCTCCAAGACCATACCAACAACGAGAGATCATCAATTTGGATAGGAGAAAATGAGATTGGAGTGGAAATCACTGACTTGAAATCACCCGTTCTTCAGATAACGGTTATTCTCCCTTATTTCTCTCTTTTATTCTTAAACCTTTGTTGGTATTTGATGTTGCTTATCTTGTTTGTAGTTGAATATTTGGTTATGGCCATGTATAGATAAATATATATTGTCTAGGGTTTGATATAGTTCATGAAAATGTTGTTTGAATAAATCGATATTTTGTTAACGGTTGTTCATTTGTATTTGATTGTGTTTACTGTTTTATTACTTCCATTATATGCTTGTTTTGATATATTGGTTGGTTTGAGAAATCGGGGTTTGACACTCAGGAGAGGTAACCCTGAATTCGGACTAGGGTTTAAACACAATGTGACGATCTAATAACTCGGGAGAGTATTAGAAAGTATATAATTCGTGAGGTTTGGGCAAGACTCATGTGATCAATGTCGTTTAGACGCTAGATAAGGATATTGGTGTTGACGCGAAATCTCATATTCATTCACTTTACACTCGGAAGAGGTAGTGAGTGAGTTTTCGATACCTAGGTTGTCGGATAGTTTGAATACTATTATTGTAAACTAGACTAAAATGAATATGTTTAAATGAACGAAGTTAATCCCTAGATAGTATATTCTCATTAATGTCATATTAGTATTGTAATTTAATTAGTTAGTATTTTAGTTTAGTTTATTATTACAAAAACCCTAAAATTGGAGCGCCTAGATAAAATTCGGTTATGACAATCGCGGTACTTAACGACAATTTAATCCAATCCCTATGGATACGATGACCCTTACTCTTCCCACTATATTAAAACTCGACCCATACACTTGCGGTAAAAGTAGCGAAATATTCCGCTACCAAGTTTTTGGCATTGTTGCTGGGGATTGACTTTTAGATTATTATTTATATTGTGAGTAAGTAACTTGATTTTAATTTAGGCATTTATTTTATTTTTAATTTTTGTTTTTAATTTTGTTTTTCATGCGGGGTACTTGAAGATGTCTCATGAACAAGTACTATTGCATTTCGTTCAACGAGATTCTGAGCCGTTTTATTGTACTTGGGAATGATACAAGGAGCTGCTCATTCAGTTTCCATTTCATCATTTCTCGAGAGAGTGTCAACTACTGAACTTCTTCGACGGGTTACTAGCCGCAATAAGAAATTAAGTGGAAGGAGGAAACAGTGTCACCTCTTTCGACCAACTAACCCCGGATGAAGCCTATTAGTTGTTGGAAGACATGACGGAGTTTGATTTTCAGAGTTGGAATTTTTCAACGAACTACCAAAGCTTGGGGGATAGTTTCAACATTTTGGCGCCATTGATTAACATCCCGGACCAACATGTGGAGTTGATAGGTGTAAATTACCTATCTATTTCTAATCCGAACATTGTTAGTTTTTGAGTATGTTTAGTATGTTTTAATATGTTTTTATGTGTTTTTATATAAATCAGGTATTTGAGGTGAAACGAGATGAAAACGGATAAAAAACGATCACATCAGATCAAAGACAGTGGAAAAATGGTAGAAAAAGGGCAAAGAAGCTGAAATTCAGAACCTGCAGCCACCGCCGCGGCGACCAAACCACTTTCACGCCGGTTAAAGTATAGAGCCAAGCCTAAACTCACTGCAGTTTCACCGCCTAGGCAGTCAGAATGCAGAGACTTGGTTCACTGTTCCACCGCCTAGGCGATCAAGCTGTCGCCTAGGCGATCATTCTAACTGACATACCCACTGCCTAAGCAATCACTCTGTACCACATTTTATATATTTTTTTAGATATTTTTCCTATTTATACCCCTTCCTTTCCTCTCCTCCGGCCATTAGAGCCCAAATAGACTTAGGATATTTTAGAGAGAGGTTTAGGGAGTCTTCATTCAAATCCTAAGGAGAAGATCACGTTGCAAAGAAGGGGGAGTGATCTCGAAATGTTTTTAGCGACAAATCTTCCGACTATGCTAAGTTTCTCTCGTTCCTTTCTTTATTTCTTAACTTAGGATTATTGTTTGAGCATGTTTAGCTCATTTTTAATTGTATAACCAGCTATAACCATGAGCTAAATGGGTTTTTGTCTAAGAATTAATATATTTATGAAAATGTAGTTTTCTTTGAGTTTGTGTTTCGTTAATGTGTGTTTTATAATAATTTCGATTGTGTTTTCCGTGTTGCCATGTTATTATGTTTGTTTAGATAATTAGAGAATACGAGGTTTGACACTCGGGAAAGGTAACCCCGGGACTAGGGTAAACACAACACGACAATCTAACGACCTGGGAGGGTGTTAGAAAATGTGCAATCAATGACGTTGGGGCGAGACTCACGTGACCTAGTGTCGTTAAGACGTTGAGGGGGACTTCTTCGTTGACGCGGAGTCATATATTCACTTGTCTTATACTCGGGAGAGGTGGCAAGTGAGTTTATGAACCAAGATTGTCGGATACCCGAACGCCATTAACGTAAACTAAAACGAAACCAAACACATTTTTGTAAATGAAGTTAATCCCTAGGCAATATCTTCCTTTAACCTTCTCATAATAGTATTAGTATAATTTAATTAATATTTTAGTATTAGTTTATATTAATTTTATATACATTTGTTTTAGCCTAGATAAAGTTAGGTCATGATAAACGCGATACTCAATAATAATTACAACCAATCCCTGTGGACACGATACCCTTACTCTCTCCACCTTTACTAAAATTTGACCTCGTATACTTGCGAGTGAAAGTAGCGATGTATTTACACACTACCAAGTTTTTGGCGCTATTTCCGGGGATTGTGTTTTTTTTTATTATTATTGATATTGTGAGAAAATGACCCGATTTTACTTTAGGCATTTTTAGTGTTTATAATTTTTTCTTTATAGTTTTTGTTTTTGTTTTCTCTTGCAAGGTACTCGACGATGTTAGATCAACGAGTATTGATGCAATTCTTTCAATGGGATTCCTAGCCATTTTATAGTACTTGGGATTGATATAAGGAATTGCTGTTCCGGTTTCCGAACCATGATTTTCTGAGGGAATGTTAGCTCTTCAATTTCCTCGACGGGTTACAAGCCGCAACCAAAATATGGATGGAATGAGGAAATGGTACCCCCTCTTTCTATAACCTAACCGCGAACAAAGCTATTTGGTTATTGGAGGAAATGACGGCCTATAATTATCGGAGTTGGAATCATTCACCGAGTTACTAAAGTTCGGAGGATTTTTCCAACACTGTGGCACCATGGTTAGACATTCCGAATCACAACGAGGAGTCTTCCCCTAATCTAGAAGAAATGCTCACAACCGTTATGGGAGAGACTTAGAGATTGTTGAGGGAGATGCATGACCGGGTTAACGAGCATGAGGATCGTCTTGATTATATCGAGACGGTCTGCGCTGACATCGATGAGACCGTAGCGTCTCTTCTGGCACAAATCAATCATCTTCTTTGCTTCGTTGATGCCAATTCAGACGTGGTGGCACCGGGAGATACACAAGCCACATTCATTGAAAGCCACCATGAGGAACTGGAGACAAGCGGGAGGTACTTGGGTGAGAGAGATGAAAATTCACATATTAATCATTGTGAATTTTCACTGTTTGAATTCCAGCTCGTGACGTTGCTGTCAATCCAAGACGATCACATCTACGAGATTCGATGTGGCTCACTTGTTCTTCGCCGTCAACAACAACATCATTTCATTCCCACCAAGTACATGAACCAGTGAGGCGTGTCGTTGAAAGCCTGAGCCATTCAAAGAAACATCTCACCAAGCTTGAGGGTGTGTACAACCAAGACCTGTATGTAGTGTTATTTGACATGTACTATGGGCAGAAGCCACTCTTTGACGAGCACTTCGGCATGTCAGGTTGACGACCATAAACCAAGCGCTTCTTGGGAGGCACCCCAAGGAAAAATAAGTTAGATCCGTCATAGCCGATTTAATTCAGAGGCGAGATTCTCTCGCCTCCCAGGTATGTGTTCTAAACCCTAGTCTTCATTATAATGTTTTATCATGTCATTGGGATCGCTGACTAGGTTATTATGGGCATTTCCTATTTAACTCGGATGTGATGTGTAGTATATTTAGTATATGTTTTAGTTGTAGTTTATGTTTTACTATTTTTATCGTGTGCATGTTGTTTAGGGTAGTTATTGTTTTGTGCTGAGTTTTGACGTCATCTGGGCCATTACCCGATGATGAGTTTATCCCCTGGTTATTTTGAGGTCGAGCGTAAAGCTCATTTATGTGTGTTCTGTGTGCTTGACGTTTTGTTTTAGTAAAAGTTATTATAGATCCTAAATGTACGAGCATGTAAACTCATTATATAGTTTAATTGATTTGAAAACGATTATCTGTTACCCAAGTTCATGACATTAGGGTTTCTAGAACTTGATTTGGGGGAAATTCGAGGCAAAATCCTAGGCGAGGTAGTTCGGAAGACATGATTTAGGTATTCATTTTCTCGCTTGAGCCTTTTGAAGCCAACCTTGTTAAATCATTACCCCTCGTTACCCTGTCGAAGTCTAAATGCCATTTTAATTCTGAACACTTAACCAATACCATGGCCAATTGAATTCCTTCCAGTCCTTTATCGCTAAACCAAAGGTACAATTTGAGCGAATCAAGTAAGTATTCATTATGCTACTTGAAGTGAGCGTTTGGGATTAGGGTGAATTCTTAATTGGTTCGGTATTCAAGTACTCACTTGTCGTTTTTCATTCATATTTCACACACCCCTCAAATTGTACAAATCAAATAAGTTTGGGGGTGTGTTGTTTGGAAAAAAATAAAGAAAAGAATCAAGTGTATATACGGTTTTTATTTTCCGTTTATTTTTGATAAGTAAGTACAAAGTTCTTAAATTTATGTTCAAGGTTGTTTCAATTATATCTATGGGGTTTCGAGAGTAAGAAAGAGCCAAGCATGTGCCTCGGGTATTGTCACGTTAACAACAATTAACTTGTTTTGTATTTCGGATATACTTATGGCCATTATTCCAAAACCGAACCAAGACCTAAGATCTCCTTGAACTTCCAAGCCTACATTAGTGGAGAATAGAACCCGGTCAAGCCTATGGATTCCCTATACCCTTGGGTTTTTTCTGTCATGTCATGCGCTTATGTGGTGGATAATCCAATCCGATTAACAGATTGTTATATATTTGAGTTTCAAACACACACATTTTCGTAGGATCTATAATGACGCTTACTATCATCGAAATCTTAAAATTCTAGAACACCACATGGTGTGTTTTATGCTTGAACTCGATAGAATTGGGGGCTGATAAGGGATAATTCGTTTGGCCAGTAGATGATACTCAAAACTTGCATATATTTGTTTTTCATATTTAGTTTTCAAATTCATAATTAGTTTTTATATTTTCTTGTATTGTGTGGGTGTTTTGCTCGAATACTAGCAAAATTCTGAGTTTAGAGGTATTTGATAGGTGTAAATTACCTATATATTTTCAAACTGAAATTGTTAGTTTTTGGGTACGTTTATTACGTTTTAATACATTTTAATGTGTTTTTATTCTTTTTGTATTAAATCAGGTGTGTGGGGGTGAAATGGTATGAAATCAGATGCTAAACGATAATATCGGATCAAAAACAGTGGAAGAACGGTGAAAAACATGTACGGAGGCAATATTCAGAACAGCAGCCCACCGCCTAAGCGGTGAAACTACAGAGATGCACCTAAATCTGTTGGAAGTTCACCACCTAGGCGGTGAAACTACAGAGAGGTCCTGATTCTACCGCCTTTTCCATTGCTACGGCGAAGATCAAACCGACAAACTCACCGCCTAGGCAGTTACCTCTACACATATTTAGATATTTGTTAGGATATTTTCCCTATTTATACGCCCTTCTCTCCTCTCCCCCGGCCATTAGATCCCTAATAGACTTAGGATATTTTAGAGAGAGGTTTTAGGAGTGCTAATTCAATTCCTAAGGAGAATATCACAAAGCAAAGAAGGGGGAGTGATCTCGAAACATTTTTAGTAACAAATCTTCGGACTAGGCTAAGTTTCTCTCGTTCCTTTCTTTATTTCTTAACTTAGGATTGTTGTTTGAGCATGTTTAGCTCATTTTTAACTGTATAACCGTCTATAGCCATGAGCTAAATGAGTTTTTGTCTAGGAATTAATATATTTATGAAAATGTAGTTTTCTTTGAGTTTGTGTTTCGTTAATGTGTGTTTTATAATAATTTCGATTCTGTTTGCCATGTTGTCATGTTATTATGCTTGTTTAGATAATTATAGAATACGGGGTTTGACACTCGGAAGAGGTAACCTTAGATTCGGATTAGGGTAAACACAATACGATAATCTAACGACCTGGGAGGGCATTAGAAAGTGTCCAATCAATGACATTGGGGTAAAACTCATGTGACCTAGTATCGTTAAGACATTGAAAGGGATTTTCATTGACGCGAAATCATGTATTCACTCGTTTTACACTCGGGAGAGGTAGCAAGTGAGTTTACGAACCGAGATTGTCAGATATCCGAACGCCATTAAAGTAAACTAAAACGAGACCAAACACATTTTTGTAAACAAAGTTAATCCCTAGGAAATATCTTCCCTTAACCTTCTCATAATAGTATTAGTATAGTTTAGTTAGTATTTTAGTATTAGTCTATATACATTTGTTTTAGTCTAGATAAAGTTAGGTCATGATAAACGCGGTACTCAATAATAATCACAACCAATCCCTGTGGACAAGATACCCTTACTCTCCCCACCTTTAATAAAACTTGATCTCGTATACTTGCGAGTGAAAGTAGCGATGTATTTAAGTACTACCAGGAGTCTTTCCCCACCCTAGAAGAGATGTTCGCTGAATTTATGGAGGAGACTCAGGTTTTCTGGAGGGAGACAAATGATTGTCTCAATGAACATGAGGATCGTCTTGACAAAATTGAGATGACCTGCGATGGAATTGATGGGACCATAACGTCTATCGAGACATAAATCGCTAAGCTTATTTGCTACATTGAGACTGAGTCAGGAATGGTGGCACCGAGAGACACACACGTCACATGCATCGAAAGCCACTAGGAAGAACCGAATACGAGTGGGAAGAACTTGGGTTCGTCTAATGAAGATGATTCGAAAGAGAACGAGGCTCAATAATTGCTCGTAGATGACAAATCAGAAGATGATTTTGAGTCCTCACCTCTTGAGATGCAATTGGTGTTGCCACCACCGATCCAAGACGATCACATCTACGAAGATCCGATGTGGCTCACCTGTCCTCTCTCACTTCTAACTCCATTCATTCAGGCCAGCCAAGCACATGAGATGAAATGAATCAAGTTGAGAGCACAAGCCATACATTGTTAAATCTTGTTGAGCTTGAGGGCGTTCTGAATCAAGACTCGTATGTTGTCTTGTATGACACATACTATCGATAGAAGCCGCTCTTTGATAAACCATTCTCTATGTTAAGCCGAGGACATTAAACCAAGCGCTTCTTGGGAGACAACCCAAGTTTTAAAATAAATTAGAGCATCACCGCCAACTTCACTTGGAGGCGAGATTGTCTCGCCTCCCAGGTACGTGTTCTAAACCTCATTCGTTGTCAAGCTTTATTTTTATTGTTGAAATCGATATTGGGTCATTGTGTACACTGACCGTTTTAAGTTAGCGAGTGATATATAGTATGTTAATATGTTTTCTTGTTTATTAGTTATGTAGTTTAAGTTTAAATGTTGTTTAATTTAATTTTATGCATAATTGTTTAGTTTAGTATAAGTATGTTTATGTTTGTAGTTGTTGTTGTTGTGTGCTGAGTTTTGTAGTTCATCTGGGCCATTACCCGATGATGAGTCTATCCCCTAGTTCTTTATCGAGGTCGAGTGTAATGCTCATTCATGTATGTTCTGTGTAATTGATATCTCGTTGTGGTAAAAGTTATTGTGGATTCTAACTTGCACGAGCACGTAAACTTATTATACTAGCTATCCAATTGATTTGGCGCCGATTATCTATTAGCCAAGTTCATGACAATAGGAATTCTAGAACCTGATTTGGGGGAAATTCGAGGCGAAATCCTAGGCGAAGTAGTTCAGGAAATAAGATTTAGGCATTCATTTTGATCGCTTGAGCCTTTGAAGCCTACCATGCTATATATTTTATCCTTCGTTACCCTGTCGAAGCCTGTTAGTCATTTCAATTCTGAACACGTAACAAATATCCTGGCCAATGAAACTTTTTCCAAACCCTTGTCGCTAAAACCTAAGGCACAATTTGAGTCAAAATCAAGTGAGCATTTGTATATGCTACTTGAAGTGAGCGGTTGGGTTTTTGGGCAAACTTTCGATTGGTTTGGTATTCGAGAACTCACTTATCAGTTTTTCTATTGTAGTTCCACACCTGTGAAATTGTACAAATCAAATAAGTTTTAGGGTGTGATTTGTAAAAAAAATAAAATATGTAAATATAGTTCTATTTTTGTTTCTTTTGACAAGTGAGTACAAAGTTCTTAAATGTTTGTTCAGGGTTGTTTCAAATTAATCTGTGGGGGTTTGAGAGTGATTGAGTGTCAAGTGTTGTGCCTTGGGTATCGTTGATCGAAAAACGTTTACCTGTTTTCTATTCCTGACATACCCTTGGCCATTTACCAAAAATCGAACCAAGTCCTTTTGATCTTCTTGAACTTCCAAGCCCACATTAGTAGAGAGTGGAACTCATTCTGACATATTGATATCCTAATCCTTTATGGTTAAAGTCATGAGCTTTATTAGTGAATAATCGAATCCGGTTGTTGGATAATTGTATAATTGAGTTTTCGCACACACACTTGAGCAGGATCTAGAATGACATTTACCATTATCGAATGTTGAAATTCTAGAACACCACATGGTGCAGTTTTATTTTTGAACTCGATATGATTGGGGGCCTTTGAGGGAAAATGTTTTGGTCGATTAGTTGAATTGAAAACTCGCACGTCGTTATGTTTATTTTGTTTGTGTTTTTATTCGTTGTTTAGTATTTGTGTTCGTTGATTAGTTGTGTTTGTTTATTTTAGTGTGAGTATTTTGCTCGAGGACTAGCAAAATTCTATGTTTGGGGGTATTTGATAGGTGGAATTTATCTATATATTTCTAAACCGATTTTGGTAGTTTTCGAGTGTTCTTGTTATATTTTGATATGTTTTAATTTGTTTTTATGTAAATCAGCTGTTAGGGACGAAAAAGGGTGTAAACAGTTGAAAATCGAGCAAATCAATAGGACGTCGGTTGAGAAAAGTTGAAAAAGGCCAAGTTTAGAAACTATAGCTCCATTGCGGCAGCGATCAAAGGGAAGAAGACGTTTTGCCCAACCACTGCTGCAACGATGGCCCTCATCGCTGCAGTGATGGCCTTCACCGTTGCAGCAGTTAAAGGTCAGTGGCCTACTGACTCCTCATCACTACAACGATACTTCCCACTGCTGCAGCAGTCCGACACCACCTGGCAAAGATATTTTGGGATATTTTCTTAGATATTTTGGATCCCTCTAATATCCCTTCTCCCCCAACACCTTAGACACGTTTTTGGGGACTTCTTGAGAGCTCCAAGAGCATACCAACAAGGAGAGATCATCAATTTGGAGAGGAGAAAACGAGATTGGAGCAGAAATCATTGATGTGGAAGTAAAGAAGATGACCGATTTGTATCTGAAGAGACGACAACCCTTACTCTTCTCACTATATTAAAACTTGATTCGAACACTTGCGGTAAATGTAGCAACGTAAGATTTCGCTACCATCTACATCATCTGAAAATGAATTTGAGGGCTGGAATGACTGGTATAAACACGACATTCAAGGAGATGATGATCCAAAAATTGAATGGGTTGGCATATGCACACACGCCGAAAATGTACAAGTTGTTGTTCGATCAAATGATGTACAAGGAGGGCACAAAAGTGCAAAGATTCATCCATGAATTGTCAGCCATGAAGTATAGTAACACGTTTTTCAGAGCAAAACGGTATGGTGAGATGACGTCCAATCTGGCAGAGTGTTTTAATTATTGGATAGGCAAATTTTGCCACCTACCCGCAATATTGCCTATCGACAAGATAAAGATAATGTGGATGGACTTAATGGCAGAGAGGAGGGATAAAGCTAACAAGACACAAAGCAAGATCACACCATACTGGGAGAACAAAATGTGCGAATTGATGAATGAAGGGAGAACCTGGAACGTCAGCTCATCAGGTAATGGAGTGTTCGAAGTTCATTCAACGCATTCTGTCTTAGTTGATACCGATGGACGGTCATGTTCGTGATGAAAATGGCAAATAAAAGGGTTTACATGTGCACATGCATTCATAGTTATAAACAAGAGTGGGCTGCCAACATTCAAATACATAGAGGATTATTTTCGGAGTTGTTTTTATCGGGAGACGTATTTGAGAGGTATATATGCAATACCAACGATGGAACGACCAATATTGATCGAGAGTGAAACATAGATTCTACCTCCCTTATCAAGGAAACAACCGGGACGGCCAAGAAAAGTTCGGATTGCATCAGGTGGAGAGGTAAAAGAAAGACGTTGCAGGAGATGCGATCAAATGGGCAGACACAATAGGAAATCGTGCAAAGTACCACTCGAATAGGGGGGATTTTAATATTTTAATTTTTTAATAGATTTTTCATTCTTACCCAATAAAATCTATTTCTTGTAGGTTTTTTCTGGACATGAATAAAACAGTCAACATTTTCATTGTTTGGTTTATTCTCACAATCCCCTGCATTATATCATACTTATATACCAACATGTTTGGTTATTATCACAATCCCCTGTGTTATATCATACTTACATACCAGCATGTGTTTTCAAGCATTGTTATGTGCATGTTACATTCAACATCGAGAATGATGTTGAATGTAACATCAACGTAAAGTCGTGTTACAATCCACATCCAAATGAATGTTGAATGTAACATCTATTGAGGGTGGCCATACCAACATACAACAAATGATACATTCAACACGCCAATCAACCATTATTTTTTGGAATGTGCATATAACTTTCAAGTAAATGTTGAATGTAACATCAGCGTAAAGTCAACATGCAGTATGTAACATCAACACAAGTCAAGTTACACATCCACACCTAAGTGAATGTTGAATGTAACGTCAACGTAAAGTCAACATGTAGTCAACAAATGATGTTTGAATGTAACATCAACACAACTCATGTTACATTCCACACCCAAGTTAACGTTGAATGTAACATCAATGGTGAGTAGCCATACCAACATGCAACATTCAGGATATGCATATTACCTTCAACATCCAGGATGTTGAAGGTAACATCAACGTAAAGTCGTGTTATAGTCCACATCCAAATGAATGTTGAATGTAACATCCATTGAGAATTGCCATACCAACATACAACAAATGATACATTCAACACGCCAATCAACCATTCTTTTTTTGAATGTGCATATAACCTTCAGGTGAATGTTGAATGTAACATCAATGTAAAGTCAACATGCAGTATGTAACATCAATACAAGTCATCTTACACATCCACACCCAAGTGAATGTTGAATGTAATATCAACGTAAAGTCAATATGCAGTCAACAAATGATGTTTGAATGTAACATCAACACAAGTCATGTTACATTCCATACCCAAGTGAATGTTGAATGTAACATCAATGGTGTGTAGCCATACCAACATACAACATTCAGGATGTGCATATTACCTTCAACATCCAGGATAACTTTTGTACACAACAGTAAGGTAACGCATGTTACATTGAGCACGCCTAATCAAACGACATCTCTCTAAAATCACGCGTTAATGTGCATGTTACATTCAACACCCTGGAAATGATGTTGAATGTAACACTTTGCAAAATCATAGTATAGTTTGTTTAGCATTCTACAATAATATACAACCAGATTATCAATCATGCGCTCAACATGCTGCTTTTGATGATTCAAACCTCGATAGTAGTTTATGTACAAACAAAAGGGATAGATCAAAATAAGTGTATTTGGATAAAAAAAAAAAAACAAAAAAAAAATTAACCGTGGGCTTCACTACTCCATGTAGACAGACGATTCGCTTAGGGAGGAACCAGGACCAAGTTGGTTCCTCAACATCTCGACCTCATCTCACAAACTCGAGACAAGCATATTCAGTCGTTGGATCTCAAACTTCATGGCCTCGTTGTATTGGTCATTGAAGCTTACGTGTACCGCGCACCACCCATTCTCCATTACATGCCCCGTGTAATCTCCATCAACAGTTTCTATTTCTTGCCCTATTTCGCAAGCGACTTGTCAAAATCGTTGTTGTTGTGCTGGCAGCCATCCTATAAGAACTAAAAAACATTAAAATATTACTTAATTAAAAACATATATCCTCAATTAACAACCAGAAACTTCAAAAGAAACTCTTACGATATATGCGTCGGGGGGTTGGAGGTTGATTTATGCACAGAATTGAACGAAGAAGTAATAGCAACACGAAACCAAGCCCCAATCGTTGCGAAGGAACTAAAATCCCTGAACCAGTTTTTGCAATTTGGATTCCACTGAGATATATAAAAAAGGAGTGCGGAGTGGGGAATGTGAATGGGTTGGATTTAGGGAAAATTACACTTTAAATTCTCTAATTATTGATAGATTTCTAAATGATCCCTCTCCATTTGAGCGTTTCATTTTAAACTCTCTATGTATTAGCACGTTTTTATTTGGTCATTCTGTAAAAAAATCTATCCAAACTAACAGAATATTGAGGGCAAAATTGTCATTTTATATTTTTTCATTTTTTAATTATTTCTTTCTTTTTTTCTTTTTCTTTTTCTTTTTGTCTCTCTCTTCCACTCAAATCTCTCTCTTTTCCCCTCTTCATATTCTTTGAAATCGCCATTGATGACCCAAATTTGAGTAATTAAGAGCTTGAATCCTCTCAGATCGTTGTTTTTGTTCTCCTCTGTTGCCAAAATTTTCATCATCTCCTCCATTCGTTGCTCGATTTGGTTCAATTCTGCGTCGTCTTGCGCCGCTGTGACGATTAATCCGTGATAGGCCTTGACGAAAGATGGGTCTTTCTCAAGGAGTTCGTTGAACCCTTTCTTTGCCGATTCGAGATCGTCGGAGTAGATGTGATTGTGGGATTTCAAGAGCGGTGTCGTAGGGTTAGAGCTTTATGAGATTTTCGATGATTTTAATAGCGTTCTGGGACTTTTTTATTCATGATTTTGACTACCATTAGGGTTCGAAGGGTTTTGATGTCGTCTGGGTTGGATTTCAGCTGATTTTCTAACGTTCTTTCTCTCTTTTCCCCCGAATCGGCTTTGGCGGAAGCGGTTTCGACGATCGGCGGAGGTAAAATTGGGTTGGCAATGGCTGGTTTGAGCTAAAATCAGGCCAGGAAGAGAGCGGCGGTGGTGATGGCGGCGGTGGAGGCAGTTCTAACGAGGGAGAAGAGAATCGTGTTTAGGGTTTTGAGCGGTTCCGATTTAGGTCCTCTGGAAGGCGATAATTGAGGGGATGAAGATAAAGCTCTGATAGAGAGCGATGCCGAAGCTCTGAAGGAGAGAGAGAGAGAGAGAGAGAAGTACTCAAAGAAGAAAAAGAAAAAATAATTAAAAAATGATTAAAAATAAAAAAATGTAAAATAACAATTTTACCCTCAATATTCTGTTAGTTTGGACATATTTTTTTTTGACAAAAGAACCAAATAAAAACGTGCTGATACATAAAGGGTTTAAAATGAAACGCTCAAATGGAGAATGACCACTTAGAAATCTGTGAATAGTTAGAGGGTTTAAAATGTACTTATCCCTTGGATTTATCATCATCGCCCATCCCCAAACGTACGCGTATATTCGTTCCCCAACGCAGAAGAACGTCGGCTCGGCGCACAGGTAACAAGCGTACGAATTTCCATCATGACGTTTCAATCACCAACCATCACTCGAATGACGTGAACTGGACAACTTTGACGGTGTAAATGGATTGTTTATTTACACGATTACCAATACCAAGCAGTTAATAATGCCATTTGTTTTATGCAAGCAAATATCACAAAACACCACCCATGGAGTGGGATTTTTACATTTTTTAATTGATGTTACATTCAACACACCAAAGAATGTCGAATGTAACATTTAAACACATGTATCTTTTGTGTTTGTGTTTGATTTTTGCATTGTTTTTATGAAGAGACTCAGCCAAAGTAGGTGAACTGGATCACTTTGTGGTATACATGGATTGTCTATTTGCGCGATTACTAATACAATTAGTAAACAACGCCATCTGTTTTTAATTGATATTACATTTAACACACCATGAAAATGTTGAATGTAACATCCAAAAACACATGTATCTTCATTTTTTACACTTTCAGCAATGTAAAAGAGGGGAATAATCTGAACATGTAACCAATGTTACATTCAACAATACCATGAAAATAATGAATGTAACATCCAAAAACACATGTATCTTCATTTTTTGGCCTTTTCAGCAACGTAAAAGAGGGGAATAATCTGAACATGTAACCAATGTTACATTCAACAACGCAACAAAAAAAAAAAAAAAGCAACACAACAGAAAAAACAAACAAACAATTGCTGATTAAATATCACAATCAATTTCGACAACAACCACAGTTGTAACGTTTATTTTGTCAACATATCAGTCGAGAACATGCAATTTAATGTCAGAAAAGAACATCTGAAATATGTCAAAAACAATGGACTGAATTGCTTGATAGAATATATATATATATAAAACACAAAATGTTGTCATATATACGCATTTCAGTAGGGATCCATCTCTGGGATACACGGTTATTAAGGCCCCGTTTGGTTAGTGTTCCCAACCAAACTCAACCCAACCCAACCCAAAAAATAGGAATTGATTATCAAAATCCTAAAGAAACCAGAAACAAAAAAAAAATTATTTTTTTTTGTGCCTAAAAAACGCAACCCAAAATTCTCAACTTCCGTCTTCATTTGTCGGCCGACCACCACCACCCGCCGCCGCCTGCCACCGTCCGGCGACCATCGCCGGCCGCCGCCGCCGCCGCCATCTCCGGCGACCTTCTCTGCCGCCGGCGTCCACCTCCGGTGATCGTCACCGGCCACCTCCAACGCCCCGCCGGCCGCTGCCGCCGCCAAACACAAAAAAAAAAAAAAAAAAAAAAAAAATAGTTTTAGGATAAAACTGTTACCAAACACATTCTGTTCTCAGCACAAAATAAAAATTGTTGTTACCAAACTCAATTCTGTTCCCAAAATTCTCAACTCAACTCAACCCATTCCAGTTGGGTTCAGAAAAGTGGGAACACTAACCAAACGCCACCTAAGTTTTTCTGGATAAACAGGTGTCTACAGTCCAAGATCTGGGTAGATCATTGAGGAACGTATGAACCAGTGCAACCCGTTCCATCCGAAACCTGTCGGACCCCAAATCGACGTTGATTTTTTGTGCATTGTAAAGTTGTTTCATTACATAAACCACAGCAACACCGCAACCAACACTGCACACATTCAAATGTGATGCAACAGTCAACGTTACGTTTATACAAAATAACGGGATGGCAGCATGTATGAAACAATGAAAGACACTTACACTGACCCCCCTGATTAGGCACTTCGGAAACGTTGGAAACTTGGACACGTTTAAGCTTATATTCCTTAGCCTTGGTTAAAAGCAATGTGGTGACGTATGAAATCTGTCAGAATAAAAAAGCAACGTAAGGATGATTGGTTGTCGAGCTGCACATTGCAAATAAGTGTTTGGAACAAAGACTTACAACTTTTTTGGCATTCTCATAATAATGGTCAAATGATCCTTGTTGCCTCAAGTCAATAGAATTATAATGATCCCAGGTTGATTTTTGCTTATCACACACGAGAATCGTCCAATGCCCCGAATCAATGGTCAACCCCTCAGTATGTATAGGGAAATGTACATACCGGACGTTGAATGAAAACGCCTCTACTATACTTGGATCGAGAATTTTTACAAGACAATCGAAATTTTTCGATGGATTTAGGTCTGGCAGGTGCATGAAGGAAAAGTTGTAAAAAATAAACAACATTATTTGGTATGTATGGTGTTACATATTCATGGGTTAAAATACGAAAAAATATAAATAGTACGTATTTTTGACACTCACCCAACATGCACTGCTAATAAAAAAAGACGAATTAGGTAGATCCGGCAGCTATTTGACAACCCTAGTCTGCTCAGTCCACATAATTTCCATATATGCATTAATAACCCACCAAATAATCAAGATACAACAATGAATAAGCGTATTCTGGGGGGTCCTTAACAAAAATGTTATGTTCAACAAATGAGTGCAAGTTAAATTCAACACACAGAGGATGTTACATTCAACACATTAGTGCAAGTTACATTCAACATTACAAGCATCTTACATTCAACATGTGTGGAATGTAATATACAATACATTTTTTCAAAAAAAATGCTGCAAGGTACTTACAAAATTCGATAATTGATCATCTTACAATATACCAAGGATTTCGCACACTGATAAATGAGCATCTGGACGTTCTCTCTCTCATATGTACGGACTACAAGTTTTTTCTTCAAAAAATGAGATATTGGGACGCTTATAATGTCAGCATAAACAAAAATAACAAAAAGAAAATAAATACTTAAGAAGACCCCTCGGTGCGTAGGATCAACTCAAGCTTCTCCTAATCAGCAGGGAGCAATAGACAGGCCACAACACCATGTCGGGGAGGTAACACATGAGATTCAGCAACAACTGCATCAGACGCGGGGGGCTTACCAGTGTAAACGACCATATCCCTGACAGGATTATTGTCTTGCTTCTTCAAATGACATTGTTTTTTTGACAGGGACAATATACACATGAATAGAGTCCTCCCCGGTCCTCCGCGTCCTTACACGTTTCTTCATATTTTTTACGAGCGAATTGGGAGTTGGCAGTTGGCTTTTCGATCGCGTACCGCGTCGTGGGGCTGGAGCAGTCCCGAGTCATCATGGCGTGTAATCTCTTGATCTTGCTGTACTATTACATTATTCCTATCCACTAGTTCCATTTGATAAAACTCAGAAATACCAACAATGTTCTCTTCATGTTTATGCTTCTCCTCGATTGACTGCGTTACAGAATGGACAACAGCCTCGACTAATTATTCTTCGAGAATATTCTTTTCAGATTTGTGGCGCACTTTCTGCGTAACCACATGTACCTCCGATTCTATAAGATCCCCCTGTAATTGTTGTATTATCCACTTCAATTCTCGGACCTTTTCCCTTAGTTTTTCAATCTTTTTCGCCTTCCTCAATCTTAGACGTCTCCGAGACTCTCTTGATGCCTCAACCTTAGACGTCAACTGACGATTTTGCTCAACAAGATCATTCAAATTATGTGAACCACCACCAAAATCAGTGACTTAAACAGCTATGATATCCCCAAATCAAAAGACAAAAATTTGCTTGATGAGCTAACTTTTCCCTTGCCTTTAGTTTTGGTCCTCGACTCCTCAGTATCATCATGGACTGGCAAGATGACACCGACTTGTATTTCAACTATTGTCTCAACTAGATGACTTTCATCGACCTGAAAAAGCACGTCGGTGATCAACAGATAGTATGAATGCTACATTCAACATACAGTGAAATATATTTGGAATCACTGTAACATACTTGATCCTCATCAAGGTCAGACAATCGCAGTCTAGATGCAACAGTCATTAGCTCCAGCATATTCCACTTCTCCTACCGCGGTATAAACGTCTCTCGTTCGGGAGTAACACGAAGAATGCTAGTGTGCTCATACTGCCAAAACTGAGTATAAAAAGTTCAAATCAAAAAGAGAAAAAGTTACGGACAATACTCATTAAGTAAATTTTTTTTTTAAACAAAGGAAAAAAACCATAATTTGTAGCAAAATTACACATCTAATGACAGATGATGGAGTCTGGTACCCAACTTCTATTGAGGACATTAGGTTTGAATGCACACACTCAACCCAATTATAGGATGAAAGGGCATTCAAATCCTCAGCGAGCCTCATATCAGAAAGACTACACGATTGGCTCTTATTTGCAAAAAAACACATTGCAATAAGAAGCAGACAAAGCAATCGCACAATGTCCTTAACATCATCATCAACATCACTCTCTACAATCCTCCTCAGCATGTCCTTGATTTGAACAATGCTCATCTAATTGGTATTCACCCCCCGTTGACACAAAAATGAACAATCACTGTTCTTTGCATACTGCCCTGGTATTTGTTTCTTACCGGATGTAAAATCGAATATCAATTGCACATTATCGGGAGTGAACATCACTAGTTTCGGCCCAATTCTGAAAGCTTTACGATGTGGATGGTATGTAAGTATGATATTTGTACACAAGCTATGAATTTTGTTAAAAGCTAAATCCGCTGATCTATCAGGGAAAAACGCACTCATTTTTTTCCAAAAAGGCGTCCGTTTTAAAAGTTCAATGTGTGAATCGCGGAGACGAATACTGGAAACAAATGAGCAAAATTGTGATAGATTTGCCCAGTATTTAGCAACTAGAGTACACAGTGGGAGCAATTTTGCAACTCTAGACGGTGATGAAGTAAGGCCATTCGAATCAGAAGAGCTACATGATGGCACGATGGAATTTGAGACCCACTGGATGATGCACCAGGTTATGTGGATCTCACGGGAACTGAATCATCTGAAAATAACAAATTTGGATGTTAGTCAATGTTACATTCAACACGATCGAACACACGCTTTCACAAGTTATTTTACACAATGTTACACTCAACACACAATCTGATTATTAGGATCAAGGGAAGTTAAAAAATATTACATTCAACACATAAAAATTAGAGATTTCCCTGAATAAATAACATTGGTGAATATGTAACATTCACCAATGTTACACTTTCAACACACAATCTGAAATTTTTGGAATCAAAGCAGCTAAAAATGTTACATTCAACACAAATTTTATAAACTTTTCTCGGCAAATAGAGAGTGTTACATTCAACGTTACATTTAACATAAACGAAAAACCAGTTTAATGCAACACAAATACTGTATTTTTTGTAAGACGAAAACAGAACCAAACAATAATGTACATAGAAACCATAAAACACATTAAAAGTTGCAGAATAACACAGTAAAAAAACAGAGCGAGACTAAAGACATCGTAACAATACACAGAAACCATAAAACACAGGGGTGGTCTGTTTTAGTGTTCGATGCATCGCACTTTTTTGCATATTGAGTTTGTTGGATGAAACAACAAATAAACATGCAATATAGTGTTTTATTGTACACAAAACCCACCACAAAGACAAACATTTCATAAACGAGAAAACTTACCTGAGTCTGTAAGATTCACTGCGGTTGCAGCCGTATTGGGGTTGACGGTCTTCATCCTACGTTGAGTATTCACCATTTTTTGGAGATTAGAGGGGTTTTAGAGTCTTCTGAACTATGAAATAGTCGGAGAATATATGGAAAGAAAGAGAGATTTAGGGTTTTTTGAGAAGAATGGAAGGTATAATGTCTGTAAATGGAAATTGTGCCATTACCGAAACGGTCACACCAACGTCGCAGAAAGTACGGGCGATTTGAAAGATGCGGCACAGGGGAATGATTCGATGCTTCGCGAACATAAGACAACGTGCACCCGAACACATGGCTTTAGATGTTACATTCCACACACCTCTTTGAGTGTTGAATGTAACATCCACACGAAAAAAGATTTACTCGGCCAAAAAATATGAACAACATATTGAATTAAAGAGGATTTTTTTTTTTCTTATTAATATGTTGTAAAAATTTCACTTTTCAACACCAAGATAAGCACGAAACAGCTTCAATTTTCTTTGTAGATGATCACGCGCCCACGCCCAGAAATCTTGGGCTGCAATTCCACGACCTATCAAATGTGGCGCAAAAAAAGGAATACAAACCCCCCTCATCTAAACGTTGTAGGGGCAGTATGGTAAGGGAATATCGTAAAGAACTGGACAATGCAAAAACAACGCTTAGGGTTGGATTCGTACATAGAAATGTGAAAAGGGACCTACCGGTACGCGCCCTTAATTTTTTTTTATCATTTTATACATGTTAGAAATAATATTGTTGGTGCTTGTGGGTTAGATCTAATGCATGTGATTTAGATTTAACCGTTATATAATCCGTTCTAATTGGAATCAATATGATTTAATATGATGAATTATACTAAGAGATTGATTTACCGTAGTTTAGGAATCTAATTCCGAAAATAGTTCATGCTGATTAAACGGTCGATTAACTGATGCATTTGATAGGATGAATTATGCTTAGGCATTGGTTCATTGTAGATTAGAAACTGAATCCCGAAGATAGTTCATCCCGATTAAATTATCAAACTTTTATTGAATTTTTCATGTCGTTAAATTATTTAATTATACATAGAATAAAAAAATAGAGAAGTAAACCGCATTAGAATAATCGAAGAATAAATACATGTCCTCAACATGGTCGTTTATCATTTTATATTTTAATTTAAATAGTTTTCTATTTTTGTAATTAAAAACCCATAACAAATTTCTATTAAATTCAACCAAAAAAAGAATTAATAATTACAATCCAATCCCTGTGATTCAACACCCTTACTTAAGTCACTATACTACGATACATTTTATACTTAAATTGGGTATTAAATTTGAGTGATTAGTAACCAAGACAAAAGCTTGGCACTACTCGCAAGGAACTTCTGCTAGTTCACAAAAGGAGCTTTTAAGAGGAAGAAACAAACCAATTCAATGAAAGTCAAATGTTACAATTTTCGTAAGATCGGAAACTTCTTAGCAGACTACCCAGAGCCCAAAAAGATCAAAGACACAAGGAAAATAGTAACTTCAATGAAGGGAAGAAGAAGGCCATGAAGGCCACTTGGGATGATATGTAAAGTAGCAGCTTAGAGAGCTTATCCATCAAGGAGGAAACAATGATATTTGCTCTAATGGCCAACAAAAATATGTAGAAAATGATTGCGAAAGATAAATGCTTGTGAAGTAGAAAGATAAATGAACAAGTCCACGACGACCCTTTGCGTTTTTTCTGTATTCGTCAAATCTATAAAGCAGATCTACTTATTACTGCAAGAATTTCTATTATTTTTTTAAACTGAAGAAAAAGAAAACTATGCTGCAATTCGTCAAGCATAGTCTACGATAATCTTTTGCGTTCTTACGATATTCGTTGGATCTATAGAGCAGATATACTTATTGCTGCAAGAACATTTATCATTTTTTTACTCAAAAAGAAAAAAAAAAAGAGGAAAACCTTAGTGCAAAAAAATAAGAACGACCGTGAAAAAGGGGCTAAAAGATGAAGAGAATTGAAAAGTAGAACAGAATCGTAGTGATTAATTGTTTAGAAAACATACCTTGCTTCTAAAAAATCTTCGCTCCAAATTTTTCCACAAAATTTCTCTAAAAAACTTTATTTTTTCTCCAAAATTTTCTCTCAATGATTTTTCTTGAACCCCTAACAAGTGAAGAGGAGAGCTTTGTTTTTGGGGAAACGAAGGAGGTGAAAAAAGCACCAAAAACCCTAAGAAAACTAACTTTAGTAGCCACTATTTTTCCTTTATTTATTTATTTATTTTTTCCTCTTTTTTTATAGTTAATTTTGAACAGCGGGTGCACCGCATGCCCTCCTGGGTTGCTTGGCAAGCCGTCCGCCTGGACAGTTGTCCACGCAGACAACACCATTTTTTTTTTTAATTATAGGTGCCCACACATTGCATTGACGCTACTGTATTTTTTTTCTTTTTTTATTTGGCGTGGCCCCCATCCCCCATCTCTTTTTCTTCTCCCCCTCTTTTCTCTCTCTCTCCTCTTCCATACTTCCTTATTTCTTTTTTCCATTTTTTTTTTCATTTTTTTTTGTTTTCTATTTTTTATTCTTTTTCTCCCTTTTTCTGTTTTTATTTTTTCCAAAATAAAAAAAAATAAAAAAAATATATAAAGTAAGTTACAAAATAAAATTAAAATTTTTGTAAGGAGGACAGTCAAAATGCTATGTCTACAGTTACTGCACCCTCTTTACTAGCCTTCAGTTATTGATTGTATTCCCTATAAAAGGAAATACATTCTCAACATATAGACATCCAATTATGTAAGCTTGCATTGCATTTCTTCAGAGAGTTTTGAGAGATTTCGTTGTTGTGTTTTTTTTTTTTTTTTTTTTAAAGTTCTTAGTAGAGCTTAACACTTTTTCAGTTCATTGAGCTTTGGGTTTTCAGTGCTGGTACCACTAGCTATTTTATCATTGTATCCTGGAAGACAAATGCTCACTTAAACCGTAAGCACCGAAACGGGGGCAAAATCAGCTTTAAGGACAAATCCTCAAACGATTGTCTCGATCTTTTTTTTTTTTTTTTTTGGCATTTTTTGTTCCTGTTTTTGCTAGGTAATACAGTAAGTATCATGTTCTTGTTTTTCCATTTAGTGTTATATATAAATTTATATTCTGTTTTTTTGTTGTCTGGAATATTTCTGTAATAAAAAACTTTGATTTGTTTCATTTTCATTTCTTACATTTATTATTAATAATTTAATTAAATAATTAATTTATGGACCATATTTTTCCAACAAACATAACATAACAATATCACCCTTAACTTTTGTTTGATTTTAATATTAAACTAGTTTAGACCCGCGCATTGCGCAGTGTAAGAAAAAAAAAAATTATAATAAATTCTTAATATAAATACAAAAAATAAATATACTATTAAAAATTACATAAATAATCATAAGAGTGAAATAATACTTCTAAAAATTAACTTTTACTAATATATTATAAAATAACAAACAAATAACCACAAATTATGATTAATTTTACCAAATTTTGCAAGTCAACAAATTTTAATTTAATTAATTTATATCGTATCTACTTTCTTTTTGAGTAAAAATATTTTTTTAATCGCAATTATTTTTTAAGTAATTTAAAATGTGTAGTATGAAAATTTATCATATATATTTGTGTATTAATTAAAAAAAATTAAATATAACTAAAATAAAAAGAAAAAAAAAATTGAGTGAGATAATTCATTATTTGATATATAAAAAGAAATATATACATATATAAGAGAACTCACCAAAAGTCTTGGAAGGGACATTTTCGAATCTTATTAAAACCTTTTATCGCTTACCACTTTTAAGTAGTAGTATTTAGGGATGTTCATGGGTCGAGCTTAGACTAGGGTATTACGAAAAATTGCTAGGCCCGAGCCCGGCCCGACCCTATGGTCGGGCCTAAATTCCATACCCAAGCTCGACCCTATAAAAATAACCTAAGCCCATAACCCGACCGTAGGGCCTCCGGCCCTATAATTTTTTTTTTTAATTTAAAAAAATACAAAAAATACAACAGAATTGAAAAATATAATTATTTTTTGTTATAATTAACCAAAAAAAAATAAAAAAAATTGGAATCTAATTCAGAATAGAACACATTTATTAAACACAGATTTAGGGTTTTGATAAAGTCTTATAGCTAAACACTGCAATACAAAACTATTTTTCTTTTTTTTTAATAATTAATCAACATATAGTAGCCCAAACCCAGTCCTAAAATTCATCGGGCCTTCATTTTCAAGTCCAAGCCTGACCCACGGGCTCAAAACACAAACTCAAGCCCTAAAACAAAGTGGGCTGGTTTGGCGGGCCGGGCAGACCCCAGGCCCATGACCATCCCTAGTAGTATTAGATATATAGAAGAATTATGATTTGATGTAGTGACTTTTTACCTTATTATAAACAATTTATGAATTTTAAAAAATAGTTATTTTTATTAAGAATATTATGCCTTGTTGCCTTCTTCTATAGATAAAATTTCTGCATTTATTATTTTTTGCGATTAAATAATTAATTTTTTGTACTTTATTTTTCGACATTTGTTAAATTAAAAAATTCTCCGATTTTAAAATCTTGTGAAATTTATTGGTGCTACAAATTATATTGTACACGTGTAGCACACTATAGCCGTTTTAGTGCTTCCTAGCATCTAGCCATCTTTTGTCGGAATAATAGTCAGCGGATTTTTTTTTGGTGCAGATATTTAGTGGAAATTCTCATACAGAAAACATGTCATGAAACATAAAACGACAATATTTTAAATAGAATCTCAAATTCGATTTTCCCCCAAATGCAACGCCAAGAACAGCTCCTGGGCCTGGGCCACCCACCATCGAGCATTTGAAGACAGAAGAACTCTATAAATTTTGGAGAAATTGCACCAATCGTCGCGAACTTGACAATTGAGAGAGTGAAAGAAAGAGGGAGATGGGTGAGCCTGCAGCAGCGAGAGTCACGTCAATCTTCATCTACCCGATCAAATCGTGCCGCGGGATCTCTGTTCCTCGAGCACCCCTAACTTCCACTGGTGAGCATAGATCCTCTTCCTTTTCCATTTTATTTTATTTCATTTTTCGTTGTTATTCTTTCTTAATTCTTTTCACAACTCAATCAAACGCATTGGCTTACTTCAATTCTCTCTCTCTCTCTTTGTTATGTATATCCTTGCAAGTTACGAAGTCGTATAGCCTCTTTTGTGTCTTAGGTATGTGTGGTTGGAAGGAAAGAAACTGTGAAGGAAAAGAAAAATGAGAAGATAAAATCTTCAAAAAGAATTTTTTTTTTTTGTTTTTTTTTTTTTTTTTGTATTATTTGATTAGGAAAGAAAAATGAAATGAAAAAATAATAATTTGTGTTAATATAATTTACTATTTTATTATTATATTATAAAAATAAATTAAAATTTTTTATCATGAAGAGTATAATTATAATTTTACTCATTTTTTTTCACTTTTATTCATTTTCTTCTCAAATTTGTATAAAACAAATTGATTCTAAAGTGTGTATTTTTTTTTCTTTCATTTTTTATTCATACCAAGTAAGTTTGTTTTATAATTTTTTATTTTATTTTTTTTCATCCTATTTTTCCTTCCAACCAAACACACCCTTACGTTTAAGTGAATTGAAGTGACCGTATTGGGAGCTAATATTGATGAATTTAGTCCAACTATTCAAAGAGATCGCATTGATAGCTTCTGATCATAATGTAAATGCTTTAATGCTTATGCAGATGCTTATGATTCCACTCTCCATGGGTGACAATTAAGGATGTCACTGGTTCGATTTTAGTTCGGTTTCATATAAAATCAAAATCAAAACCATTATAAATATATCAAATCAAAATCAAAATCAAAACCAAAACCAAAACCGTCGGTTCAGTTTTAAAACCAAACTATTTAAATTTACACAAAACCAAAACTGTGAACCACGAAACCATTTAAGATTTTTCAATTTTATAAAAATAAAAAATAAAACCAAAACCTCAGATCGTTGTTTTTTATATATAAACAAAACATAGCTAAAATATTAAACATAATTTTTTTTTAAAAAAAACCCCACAAAATAATCATAATTAAAGTTTTCAACTAATAACCATAATTAAAGTTTCTAAACAATAATCATAATTAAAATACAATAGCAGGCTACAACAACGTCGTTTTGGTTTGGCGCCAAGAACAAAACGACGTCGTTTTGTCAAAAACGACGTCATTTCTAAGGATAATTCCCATTTTTATCTTCTTTTTTTTTTCCATTGATTTTATTATATCTATTAGGGCACTATTAATTGACCTTTAATTTCAAGTTTAATATTTTTTTAAATTTATTTTATTATATCTATTAAGGCACAATTAATTAACCTATAATTAAATTATTCAATTACAATAAAACACAAAATTGTGCCCTAATATAATTTTTGTTTTTAGGGCACTATTTGTTGTCCCTTTATATTATATATAGAACATATTTTTTTCATTAATTTAATTTTATCGGGGCACTACTTTTTACCCTTCAAACATTTGATTATATATTAGTTTTTATTAAAATAATAAGAAAATCAATATTAAAAATATCAAATTTATTTTTATGGGATACTTTCAATTTTGTGCCTCGAAAACACACGTTTATAGGGCATGTTATATGTAGTGTCCTAATAAAAGTGTCCTAACAAACGGTTTTTGTTATAGTAAAAGGGGCTAAAAGTGTAAATAAATATATGTTCATATACATATATATATATATATATATATATATATTAAGGTTAAAATGTAAATATATATAAAAAAATAAGGGTATATACGTATTAAAATATTTTTAAAATATCGGTTTCACAGTTTCGTGGTTTGGTTCGTAGTTCGGTTTCGCAGTTTCTATCCCAAAACCAAAACCAAAACCGCTTCGGTTGTTAATTTCAAAACTAAAACCGCAACCAAACCATTAAGTCAGTTTTAAAATCGGACCATTCAGTGTGGTTTCTCTCGATTACCTATCGGTTCGGTTTTTTGTGGCATCCCTAGTGAAAATTTGTGATCTGATTTACTTTGAAATGAAGATTGAAATTGGAAGAGGCAAAGAAACTAAAATAATGCTCACTCAAATTACAACAACAACAACAATTAAGTTTTTGTCCCACTTATATAGGGTCCGGCTACATGAATCCATTTATGTCATAAAGATCAATCAAGGGTCCTCCCCTCTATTAGTTTTAATGTCGCCAAATCATTTCTATTAGTCTCGTCCAACGTCTTCTTAGGTTTACATCTCCCTCTAGTAGTTCCCTGAATTTAAACTAAATTACATTTTCTAACTGGTGTTTCTATGGGTTTTCTATGTATATTCCCAAACCATCGTAAACGATTTTCTCTAATTTTCTCTTCGATGAGTGTTATTCCTAAATTCTCTCTAATAGTATCATTCTTAATTTTATCTATTCTCGTCTTCCCACTCATTCCCCGCAGCATTCTCATTTCTGTCACCCCAATTTTCTAGACATGATTTCATGGGCCATATGATTTCCCTATGGTAAGAAAAAAGGGGAACAAAATAAGGATTGCTTACTATCCACTTATGAGTTCATTCAACCAGTCTTGGCATGCTGAATTCACAAAAAATGAGTTGTATTTTTGATTCATTGTATTAGTGATTGCTATATGATATGATCACTGTAATTGGATTCAACAAAAACAATCTTTTGCCAGATCACTTCATGGTATTTGTTGAATCCCACATTGATGTTTGGCCCTTCCCCCGATATCCGTTTGCAGTGCTTTGTCAAAGTCCACCCTGCATGCAAGGGGACGTGTTAAATCCCATATCGCTTGTGTTATATGATCTTGAACTATATATAAAGTTGAGGGCAATCCTCCTCTTTCAAGACGTCTTTTTAGAGTGAGTTAGGCCTATTCGGTTTCTACATGGTGTGATGTTGGGTGTGTTGAATTCCATATCGATGTTCGGCCCCCCAATATCTATTCACAATGATTTGTGAAAAAAGTCTACCCTGCACATGAGGGGGCATGTTGAATCCCACATTGCTTGTGTTACTTTATCGTGAGCTATTTATAAAGCCTAGGGCAATCCTCTTCTTTCAAGACGTGAAAAAGTCTACCCTGCACATGAGGGGGCATGTTGAATCCCACATTGCTTGTGTTACTTTATCTTGAGCTATTTATAAAGCCTAGGGCAATCCTCTTCTTTCAAGACGTGTGAGTTAGGCCCACTGGATTTCTACACTAAGGTTCTCATTCCTCTCCACTGTGAAGTACATTGTTGCATGCGCATTGTTAACTCCTCTTCCTTCGTGATATTATACAGGATTTAGGTGGGATAGGCTATGGTTGGTTGTGAATTCCAAAGGCAGGGCATACACCCAAAGAGTTGAACCAAAGCTTGCTCTTGTTGAAGTGGAACTGCCAAGTGAGGCTTTCTATGAGAGCTGGGAACCTACAAAGAGTTCATACCTTGGTAAATGCATGATCCCTGGTGTATAACCTTGTTAACTTCTCTGAATTTATGCCATTTCGCTTCATTTTTATTTGTTTACTTACAAAAGTTTTGCACCTTATACTTAACATTATGTGGATTATTATCCCCAAACATAGTATTTTTCATTTGACGCTATGATCATGATGTGATGATGAATTTTCAATATCCTTTAAAAAATTTCTCACTGTAACTTAGTCGTTTTTCTAAATCACTGTCTTCAAATTGCTAGAGGAAAAGAATTCTTTCTCGCTGGGAAAATCCATGAGTCACTAATATTCGGTAGTGTGGGTGCAATTTTTTAATTACCTACTGTTCACTTGTACAGTGATAAGGGCCCCTGGGATGAATGTGCTGAAGGTTCCCCTGAGTAAACCTGGTAAAATATCTGATGGCGTCTCAGTGTGGGAGTGGTCTGGCTCTGCCTTGGATGAGGGTGATGAGGCATCAAAATGGTTCTCTGAGTATATTGGGAAACCTAGTCGGCTCGTGCGTTTTAATGAAGGTTGTACTTCAGTCTTTTTCATCTCATGAATCCTCGTCTACAAATGTGATATTAACTCTTATATAGAAATAACTGTTTTTATCAAATGGAAGTCCACTCTCGTACCATTTGTCACGCCATAGATTATATGTTTGGATGATTAATTTGTGCGTTAGCTATTATATCAGGTAAGGAATTTATGATATTATATTTTTGGCGGAGTCATTCAAGAACATAACCAGAAATGTGTTCCCATATTTTGTTTTCTGTTCCAATTTTATGTGACACTTAATATGTTAAGCAATTGTTTTTATTTTTTTATCAAACACAATTGAATCAATACTTACTGGATTATGTTACCAAAAATGCTGTAACACTCCCATTTCTGCTTATGGTTTCTGTTTCTGTTCCTAAATTTATGGGAACAAAAACAGAAATATGGGAACAGAAAACTAAACAAATGGGTCCTAAATGCCCATAATGAAACCTTCCTGGACATCTAAATATTTAGAACGGTAATGTGGTGAATGGAAGTTTTAGGGGTTCATAAGATTGGCTTGTTGTGTCCAAGTCGAGAAAATGTCAGTTTAACCATCTCAACTCTCTCAGTTTCTTTTGTTACACAATCGTTTTCATGTTAATCCTGTGTCCTGGTTTCTTTTGTTGTATGGCTGTACTTGAGAAGTGCCTTTCACCTTCTTTAGAAGTATCACATTTTTTTGGATTCTGTTTTCTGGTCAGAAACTTGTTTTATGCTAAATAACGTACTTCTTCATTAAGCTGCTCCTGTTTCTTCCATTTCCCCCATTCAAAAAGAAAAATGGAACTGTGTTAGAGAAAGACATCCATAGATGCTGCTTCTTTTTCATTTTTTTACTCTGTTTTTTTATATGTCCATCCGGACTACACATATGGAATTTTCAGATTTAGTTTTCAGGGGATATTTTTCATAGTAAATATTGCAATGCTCCCAGTTCAATTAGAACATTTATTTGTTTCATAAATGAGGAAGCGTTAGTCAAGTTAGTAACTAGAACATAGATCCGTCCATGTAATTTTCAAATGTAGAATGGCCGGCAAGAATATCGAATGCTGCGGCACATTGTTTTGAGTTAGATCTATGAAGTTTCTGAAATACTCAGGTTATTTCCATAGGATTCTGTCCATAGTGGAAATTTGCTAAATCATTTTTGGTACTTGCAAAATATATATGTAGTTCACATTTCGATAGATATAACTTATAAGTAGTTTGGCTGGTGTCTTCTCATGCAGTGTCAGAGAGAAGGCCTGTTGACCCTAATTATGCTCGAGGATACAATGTCAAATTTTCTGACGGGTACCCTTTCCTGCTACTATCCCAGGTTAGTCAATTTGAAAGTTTAGTTTCATCGAGTGTGTCTTGCTTAAAAAACATTCTCAGACCTTGGATCTTGTCAAATTTATCTGCAGGGATCATTGGATGCATTAAATAAGCTTCTCAAAGATCCTGTACCAGTTAATCGTTTTAGACCCAAGTATCTCTTCGGTCTCATCTCCCGTTATTTATTCAAGAAACATCAAATTGCTTAATTTCAATTGCTTTGCCAATATACTGCTTGCAAGATAATTAACTAAGCTGCTTCTTAGCATTATTGGATCATGTGTTTTCTCCTTAATTCAGTTCTGTTCTCCTCTCCTCTTTGCTGGCCTGTAATGCATACCCCACTTCTGATCTGCACAATCCTCAACTTATCCAAAATTTTGTTTTCCTGCAGCATCCTTATTGAAGGTTGTGAACCCTTTTCTGAGGATATATGGAAGGAGATCAAGATAAACGACTTCACTTTTTATGGTGCAAAACTCTGTTCCCGTTGTAAGGTAAACAAACTCTGCCTTCATAAATGTCCATAGATGATTGCAACAACTGATTTGTTCCCTTGAGATGTCTCTGCATTATGACTAGGGATGTGCACTGGGCGGTTTAGCTCGGGTTTCAACTAATCTGAGAGCCGAATTGAAAGGGTTCGGGTTGGCCTAGTGAAGCTTGTTGACCATCCAACTAGGTCGGGTTAGCCGCCCGATTCGATTTTGAGTTTTTCGGGGTGCGGGTTAAGCAGTGAATCAATCGGCACATTTTGGGATTGGTTTAGGCAAATCATTATGTGGTTTATAAGAATGAATGCATACACATAGATCCAATAGTGTATTAGGGTTCTTAAAGAAAAAGATTAAGAAAGAGAGAGAGTTACCTGTAAATTTTTCAGAAAAAAATTCATGCATAATGAATGATGTTGTTGCATAATGAATGATGTTGTTGAACATAATGAATCAAGGTTTTGAAATTAGGCCTTGACCTCTTTTCGAAACTAGATTTGAAGTTAGAAACTAGATGATGGAGAAGGGTTAAAATATTAAGAAAAAGAAAGCGACAAGGCATAATTGATGGAAACCAGGGGTGTTCGTTGTTGGGTGGTGGTGTGAAGGTTGATAGACAAACCTCTTTGGGAACAAGAGTAAGACAAGGTGGTGGCAGAGAAAAGAATGAGCGTGCAAACCCTAAACTTTGCAGATTGATTTATATGGAACACTAGACGACGTCGTTTAGTGTTTACTCGGTTGGGTTAGATCTACCCGACAATGGAAATCCATAACCCGCCACCCATCCAGTTAGAGTCGGGTTGCATATAACTGCATCCGTTTCTTTTCTCTTTCGATTCTAAGCCGGATGGGTCAAATTCGGCTCAAATTTTTTCGGGCCGGTTGGCTGCACTGGGTTTGCCCACTCCGTTGCCCAGCCCTAATTACAGCAAGAGGTGGCAATGACTTGGGTTTTATTCAAGCACCTATACCAACAAATATGGTTAATCTGAATCTGAGCCGTTGAAGTTTGATTTAAATATGAACACAAGGATTGGTCAACTATCAATAACTCATTTGTCTTCTTGAGCTAGATATTCAGCATGGCGAACCATGTTGTTACATATTGTTAGACCACCATGTTGTTGGCATCGTGTTAGCTATAAATGCTAAATATATTGGCAATATTCAGTTAGTCAAAGCAGAATATTTTGCTAATCAATAAGAATAATAGTTTAGGATCTATTTTCTTATTGTGCCCTTCATATGTTGTGTAAATTGGGCCTTCTCGGGACAAGATGTCTTACATGTATCAGCCTAATACTAATTCTCTCTCCCATATTTTGCTACATTGCTGACTTCGCCAGCAGCCTTACTCCATTTTCAAATCCACGCTGCCTTTCCAGCAACCTTCCTCCCCTCTTTCAGCAATCTTTTTCTCATTTCACTTTGGTGGTATGTAGTACCTACCTTGTCACCTCGGTCTCCAACATGTTTTCTTCCACCTCCACAACCATTGTCTTCCAACTCTATTGGTAGCATCACCACTATCAGTGCCACCTCGCCTGTTACCCTAACCCTCTCATTCCTATTCTTACCAACCGTATCATCGTGAGACTTATGGGTGATAACAACTTTCTTTGGTATCATCAAATGGAAATTTTTCTCCATGGTCAAAACTTCCTATAGTTTGTGATGGCTCCTACCTTGTTGTATCAGTGAAGGAGCCAGATCTATTTGGTTGCGAGCTAACAAAACCTTTGTTAGCATTATCTTTGTCACTATCTCTGAACCCTTAGTAGCTTTTGTTATTGGGTGCTTATCCTCTACTGCAATTGGGACAACATTCATTCATGATCACTTCTCTAAAAAATCCTTTGCAAATTCCTCTTTCTACCAGAAATGGTTAAACAGTCTCGGGCATGACACCCGACCTGTCTTTAAGTATTTTTGTGATGCGAAATCTGATGATGCCCTCATCACTATAGGCGAGCTTGTCTCTAAGAATGATTAGTTAATTCTGTCCTCAATAGTTGTAGTTTCGTGTTTAACATGTTTGTCACTAGTTTACTTCCATTAAAAAATTTAACTCTCTACACCACTTTTTTTTTTTTTTTTGTTCTACATGCGCTCATCTGTTGAACTATGAGGCCCGACACAAAACTCACTTCTTATTCTGATCCCTTGCCCTTCTAGCATCTCAGATCTATCTATCTTTCGGGTTTGGCACGCTGAACGACTTTTTCCATAAGGGCTGCAAAACACTGGTCGCCTGTCCAACAATTGCTCCAATCCCTCGGGTATTCTTATCCTTGGTTGTGAACCTTCATCTATGTCGCAATGCTAGTACTGTTTTGGGATCGGTCGCTTTGCTCACAACTACTTTAGGTCTTTGTTTGTGCAGTCCTCTGTTCCTTCCTTCGTCAACTCCTTTGCCAAACTGCATGTTGATTTTTTTTTTTTTTTTACCACAACTGCATTAGGTTTCTTCATGGTGGTCCCCGCTTACCCTTACTAGTATCCTGACACTGGTGCCTCTACCCACATGATGGGAAACTCAGCTCGTTCCTAGCAGTGTGCACATTAAAATGTTTCCAGCTACATTCAACTTGACAATGGTAATTAGTTCCGTATCATGTATCTTCTTTTCTTGTTATTAATGTTTATGTCGTTCGTTCCTTGTGTAAAAAGTTACTCTTCATTGCTCAATTTTTTATTGGTAATCATGTATGCTTATAATACTCATCAATTTTGTATCTTTGATATCACCACTTATTTTATCCTTTATCAAGGCTTATGTAAGAATGCTTTATTCAAGTTACCTACCCTTTCGTCTTGCCTACACGTTTTATTTGTCACCTACAGTTTGACTTTACGAATAATTGGCTTGGTTATCCCTTTGTTGAAGTTATGTTTAATTTAGGTTCTAAGAACCTCTTATCTTCTACCTACAAATTTAAACATTTATTTTGTTCAAATTGTGTTTTGGGTAAATTGACACACTTCCATTATTTAATGAAACAAAAATCTCCTTGCGGTTTATTTTAATTCACTTCGATTTATGACAATCTCTTGTTTTTGCTTTGTTCTTTTTTTAATACTATAAGTTGTTCATTGATTACTACAGGCCTTTTAATTGGCATTACTCTATGGAACATTAATCGGAAATTCTCCATATTCAAAAAAATTCTTAGCCTACGTCTACACTAAATTTTCCACTCATGCCAAATAATCCTAAGTGATGGTGGTGGTGAATATGATTCTTCCCCCTCTCAAGTTCTTTGCTTTTCCCTTGGCATTCAATGTTCTCTCTTGTTCTCCTATTCCCGAACAAATCTTTTTCGTTGAATGTAAGCATTGCCACATTGTCAACATGTTCTGCACTTTCTTCGCCAGTCATGTTCCTCAATGCCGATGCCTGACTTGGTCTCCACTAATGTTCATCAACCGCATCACCCCCTCTAATCTCCAATAGTCCATACTATTCTCCCATCTCTATGGCCTTACTCCATCCTATGTTAAACTGTTGTTTAAATACAAAAGATTATTTATGGCCTCAAATAGGTGTCCTAGTCTTGGTTCAACATCTCAACAATTTCTCTAACATTTTTTTTTCACAGAGTGATGACTCTGTTTATTTGTCGCTCCAGCTCTATGTTAATTCTTCTTCTGCTAAAATGTTGGTGGCATTATACTCACTAGCAATCAATCTTATCTAGTTTAGCCTTTCATCACCACTCTTGCAAGGAGTTTGAGCTGACTGACATTGGTTATCTATTCTATTTTTGGGCTTTGAAGCAACTTTGGCCTTTGCTGGTTTAGCTTCTCTCAGCTCAAGCATTTGGTTGATCTTCTTACTTGCTTCTCTACAACAAATTGAAAATCCTACAACACCCTAGTATAAGCTAAGACTCAGTTGTAGTCTCACAACGAGGATCTCATATATGAAGCATACTCACCAACCAGTTAGCTTTTTGTAGGACTTCAGTTTCACCAGATATGACGTTGGCGATGTTGTTTATCATGGTTATTAGTTCATGAGTCAACCTCTATTTTCTCACCTTATAGTCGCCAAAGGTATTCTTCAATATCTAAAAGGGGTTTCTTGACTTTGGTCTCATATTTCGGCATGGTGCCAATTCCTTGATTTTCAAGGCTTATATGCTTACTGAGTAGTCTGCCTTGAGGCTCAATACTCTACCATAAGCTGTAAGATCGAGTACCAATCTCGTGCTTATATCTGTGTCGAATTTACACGGGTATTTCATCAGCTACAAGATGTAGTTTCCCATCTCCACACCATCACCTTATGATCTGATAATCTCAGGATTAACTTTCCAACTGTGTGTTCATACTTGGCATGTTGAACTAAATTATCACTTCATGCGGGAACATATTCTTGTACACATGGGTATAATTTATCGCTTCTACATATTAGCTTGCGGATATACTCATCAAAGGCATTCATTCACAAGATCTGCTTTTAACTCCTATAGTTCAACCTCGTATCTTCTAGACAACCTAATATGCTCGGACTATTCGATCACTATGATTTTATTGCTATTCACGACATAACCTGTAAATATATTGGATATATTATTCCAATCAAATGAGAATGGTTATCCAATCAATAAGAAGAATTTTAGGCTACTGTTTAGGACCTATTTTCTTATTGATCTGGTTGTATATTGTATAAATTAGAGACTGCTTGAGAGAAGAAGAGCAAACTCTTTCCCTTATACATATGGTATCATAGGAAACTCGTGCCTATTACCATGTGGGTGTGTAGTCACTTTTGGGTTGCTCACAAACCTATCGTATAATTGATGCTTTGTGGAGTTGATATCGGTTATGAGTTTGATAGCCAATCCTAGTGCAGCCAACGTATGTCTTTGGCTGGGGAATGGCTATGAAGCACTAGTATGTTTATGGTACGGGCGGGATTCAAGGATGTACATTCTTGGATTTAGAAATTTTTAAAATTTTAGGGTGCAGGTTTAGCGGGGATATAAGTATATGCATACATATACTTGCTTATTTGTAATCCAAGAAAGTATGTTTCCTGCTAACAAATTTATAATCCAAGAATTTAACATAAAGTGATTCATTTTGATGAAAGTTCCCTGGAAATTTCCATATAAATGCTTATTTGTAATCTTTTCCTCGGTTATTTGCTTGGAGAAAATAATAGTCATTTTTCAATGAAAGATTCTAATGTTTATGAAAACGTTCTCATTATTCTCAGATACCCACTATTAACCAAGAGACTACAGTAGTGAGCTCTGAGCCAACTGAAACTCTGATGAAGTTCCGTTCAGATAAAGTCTTGCGTGCAACTCAGAAACAGGGGAAGGTAAAACTCTGACATGGAAATTTGCAAGTACTCGTATTTCAAATATTGTAGATTATGCATCATTCATTTTTTTTGCAGGTATACTTTGGACAGAACATGGTTTGTGCTGAGTCTCTTACTCAAGGGAACGGAAAGATCATCAATGTTGGAGATCCTATTTCTGTTCTCAAAGTAGTTCCTTCTTCGGCAGATGCAGTAGCTTGATGTGTTTGTGCTGATAAGAATGTGCTTACATATGTTGGTATGTGGTATTGGTTGGGTGTAATGTATGTAGTATAATAAATTATAATGTTTTTTTTTTTTTATATCGCAAATTTCATGTCCAAAAAATTCAAAAATTCATTCATTCTCCTAAATATTGCTAAGATGATTGAGAAGTGAGACAATGAATTATATATTGATATTTAAGGAAGAGGTATACCAATTAGGTTAGCACATCTTTCATCTCGAATTGGCCACTGAGAAACTTTTTGAGTTCAAAAATACTATGTAGATCATCTTCAGTAATAACCATATCATCTACATACAGTAAAAGAAGGATACTACCGTTGGCAGTATGACGAATAAACAGAGCCGAATCATGAGCACTCAGTGTGAACCCAAACTGATGAATGGTAGTGCTGAATTTGGCAAACCAGACACGTAGAGCTTGTTTCAAACCATATAGTGCACGACGAAGGCGACAAATTTTATTTTGAGGGGCATCTTGGCCAAGAAAGGTATGCATATAGACTTCCTCACGAAGATTCTCATTTAGAAATGCATTTTTGACATTCATTTGAAATAGAGTCCATCTTCGAATGGCGGCGACCACAAGGAGTGTATGAACAGATGTGAGCCTTATCACTAGAGCAAATGTTTCTTCATAGTCAATTCCATATTCCTAAGCAAATCCTTTGGCAACAAGTCAGGCTTTATATCGTTCAACAGAGTCATCAAAAAGCGTCTTGATCTTAAACACCTATTTGCACCTAATAGGAGTTTTTCTAGAGAGTAGATCAACAATATCTCAGGTATGAGTTTTGGCTAGAGCTTGAAATTCGTCAACCATTGCTTTCTACTAAAGAGGATTAGTACTAGCTTCCTTATAGGATTGATGCTCATACAGATGAATTATAATGGAAAAACAATGATAATCAGCAAGATAAGAAGGGCGATGAGTTACCCTGGTAGATCTGCGGGAGTGATCTGGAGGATGGCTCTCAGAGGAAGTCGGTGCAGACTCATCAAACATAGGAATATCCTCGGGCACGATCGATTGAGTCAGAGGGGTGAGGTTAGCTGATGATTCTAGAGCTAGAGTTGGGTCTGGGAGGTAGGATCAGTTAGTGGTTCCAGAACGGAAGGAGTAATATCAACTAGTGATTCTGAGGTGGACTCAACAGTACCTGGTACTAGATTCTCGGGAAATAACTTAATAGATGGATCGGTAAAGAATCTGGAGTTAGTGATGATTAACATGTCAAATGACCGTAAGGAAGATAACATTTGATGTTCCCAAAAAATGACGTAACGAGAGATACGAAGAGTTTTAGAAATATGATCCCATCACCGATACCACTTATGTTCAATACCATATCCAATGAAACAACACATATGAGCCCTTGGTTGCAGTTTGTTGTGTTCATGTGGTTTGAGAAGAACAAAACAAGCATAACTAAAGACTCTAAGTTTAAAGTAATCAGGAGGTTTGCCGAAAAGGCACTCGAATAGGGACTGATTCTGGATTGTAGCGGAAGGGACATGGTTGATTGTGTACAATGTGGTTAAGGCAACATTACCCCAGAAACATTCAGGACATGATGACGAAATGAGTAGAGCATGAACGGTGTCAAGAATATGTCCATGTTTGCAACTTGTCCATTTTGTTGGCAGGTTCCAAGGCACGACTGGTGGGGGACCGTGCCATTTTTGTGAAGTAGGTTTAGAAAAACACGATCTTTACATTCCATTGCATTATGTGAACGAAAAAATTTGATATTTCAAGAGAATTGAGTTTGAACCATAGAAGAAAATTCAGAGTATATTTGAAAGAGTTCAGATCTATTTTTCATAAGAAATAACCACGTATAATGCGAATAGTCATCCACAAATATAACAAAATAGTGAGTACTACCCATTGATGCATGAGGAGAAGACCTCAAATATCAGAATGTACTAAATCAAAATGTGTAAGAGAAACAAACTGACTCTCATTAAAAGGTAAAGCTGATTGTTTTGCAAGTTGATAATGAATACAATGAAAAAACTCATGCTGAAATAAACCTATCTGACCACTAGACATAAGAGAACGTAGACAACTGGATGAAGTGTGACCTAACCGAGAGTGTCACAATTTCACGGGTGAAAGTGTTGAGATGGATGCGGCTGATTAGTTTGGTGATGGTGAGGATGGGACTTAGAGGTAACATGGTGCTGACAAGTCCAAGAAAGACTTGCTCTTACTTTAGAGTAACTCCTTTGATTTATATAGTGGTTTGAGAATTCTCAAATAAGCGATGTGGGACAGGAATCTAATACTCGTCCTTAAGTGTAACCCCCAGTTTGTACAAATGATTTGACTACGAGGGAATGAGAGACCCATAACCTTGACTCCGATAACATGTTAAGATGATTGAGAAGTGAGAGAATGAATCATATATTGATATGTAAAGAAGAGGTATAAAAATACAACGATATATACACATATTTATAAGGGAAGTGAGGGTTAGAGTTTTGTCATAATAAGACACGTGGGCCAAACTCATATAATACATTAACAAATATAATGAATAATCAACAACAAACATGTATGAGTACCATTAACTAGGAGTGTTAGGTTCATGTTTCTTGTGTTTGGGTAAATTCATTGACTGAGTATGTAAATTTCTTTCCCTTTTTTTGTTAGAGTGACTTGCGTAGCAATTTCCTTCAAAAAAAATTTGTTGGCAAAAGATCTATCAAGGGATTGAATTAAGTAGTTTAAAATTTTAATCCAATTAATTAACCCTAATCCATTTCATCTTATTTTAATGCGGAAACATTACAACTAATGCACACAAAGAGTAAGAGGTAGAGATATTGACACAAGATATTTTATAGTAATTCGGTAGGCTACTCTTGCCTACGTTTACTCTACTAAACTATCACAGGAAATCCAATCCACTAAAATCCACTCTAATTCTTTTAACAGGTAAGAATAAAACTCACTCCAATCCTTTTCACAAGTAAGAAATCCTTTCAAACCATGATTAGGTAAGTTCCCTTTATATTTAATCACATTATCACTTAGACCAATTGCACTTACGTCTGAGCTTCAATCTCACAAATACAAAAGATATTACAGTTTCTTTTCACAAAAGTTTCTACCAACACTAACAAATATAAACTCAATCGATATCTTGATCTAGGAGATATAATTGTTTTCACATAATATATCAATTTAAAGCATGTGAGAATATTAATATGAATTTTCATCAGATAAGCACATAATCAGGTATTATGAGATATCACAAATCATTTTTATCTTTAAAAAAAATATTTTCAATAAAGAGATTCAAGGATTTCCAAAAACGATTTTTCATAGAAATTTCAAATAGATTTTTATCACAGGCTAAGAACAGTAGATAATCAGATAACATTAATGCACAGAATTGAGCACACAAATAAATCTAAAATAAAGATTGAAACAAATCTCATTGAAAATACTTTAAAGAATTATTTGAACATGAATGCAATACTCTCGGTTTTACAAGATGATTAATGTGCCTTATACAAGACTTTCTTACAAATGATTTCACACACTTTTGATCTAGATTTTCAAAATCTTTTTACCTCAAAAATATTTGAGAAAAAATATAGCATTTTCTATAAAAAAAAAAAAAAAATGATTTTTTCTAGATGATAAACTCTGAAAAACACAGGTATAGGCAAATTGAAAGATATGCTCCAATAACTAGTTTTCAAAAAGATTGCTTAAAATCTCTCCCTTAAACCCTTAAGTTTTGACCTAGGCAATAATGACTACTTTGACCATGCATCTTGCCCATTTAAAGTCTAGATTCAACCATAAAATAATTAAGATGTCAGCCCCAAGATATATGGAAATCATTTTGACGGGTAACAGTATAAGATCGAAAAGATTAGGGATTGAAATGCATTTTCAAAGAAATCCTTATTTTCAAATGGAAAAAATATTTCTAACAATTTTAAAATATTTTAGACCGTTTTAAGGGTGCTTCATTAGGCCCTGTAAATTCATGAGAAGCACAATTCCACGGGTTTTAAGGGTGTGGGAAATTATCAAAAATAATAATAACTTTAAAGCTTCGTTAAGTCTTTTGCTCATTCACTAATCATAATTTCTTTGAATTTCATACAAACTTTACCCAAAATTATGAAAAAAATGTGGTTGCTGAGGATTGGGAGGAGGTTCAAGGCTGAAAGGTTTGTGTTAGAGAAAAAAAAAAATTGTTGGAGAAGGAGAGATGAAGAGAATTGGAAAGGAAGAAGAGATTTTGTGTACGAGTTAAAAATGTTTGAGGGCGTACATTTAGAATTTTTTTTTTTTTTTGTTATTTTAATAAGTGATATCCTTGGTAAAAAAATATTAAAAAATATTTTCATAAGTAATATCCTTGTTAAAAATTTTTTTACCCGTTTTTGTACATGAGTAATTTTACATATGAGTTAAATGGCAAAAAAAAAATATTAAAAAGGGGTGGATGGCTAGAAAAATAAGGTGTACACTATTTGTAAAATACAAAGTTGGTGAAAGGACAATTTTACCCTAACCCCTAATTATCAAACATTTTTTCTCAAGTAAAAAAAAAAAAAAAAAAAAAAAGAAACTTTATTATGTCCTAAGAAAGTGCCTTAATGTATTTTACCGTACTAATTATTTATATCTTATTTTGAAAAATATATTTACTTCTAATCTTGTCACAAAATCTTGCATTACATTTTTTTTTTTATCTTTTTTGCGATCTACCCTTTTATAAAAAATAATAATGTACAATTAAAAAAAAATATGAAATTATATTTTTTGGAGAATTAAATGCAATTACATTGACTTATTTATACTTAATTTTTAATATTAAGTTACATTTTTGGGTTGTATTTATATTCTAAATTTGAGTAACAAATGATGATAGTGGAATGTAACGACATTGTAACATCAGAAATTATTGTATTCGAATGAAACTACCTACTACCACAACAATCTCTAAGTTCAAATTGAAAATTAGACAAAATAATGTGAAATATGACTAATTGTCCAAAATTATGGTGCAAGTAAACAGAATCTCAATGCTCGAAGGTAGTTATATTTTGCTACTTAAAGATCGGTTTCGGTTCAGTTTCATATAAAACCAAAATAAAAACCGTAGACATATACTAAACCAAAACCGCCTGTTTTTTTAAACGGTTTTAAAACCAAATTATTTAAATTTATTCAAAACTAAAACCATGAAACAATTTTAAATTTTTCAATTTTATAAAAATCAAAACTAAAACCAAAACCAAAATTTTCAATTTTATAAAAATCAAAACCAAAACCAAAACCATAAAACTGCGGACTGTTATTTTTTATATATAAACAAAAACATAATTAAAATATAAAATATAAACTCCAAAAAATAAAGCCAAATCATAAAGCTAGCTATTAATTGTTACAATAAATATTTTTAACTGTAATTAAAATACAACGATAAATAGTTATCACAATAATACAAAACAAAGTCTCCAAAGCAAATTAAAACACACACACACAAAAATATATATATCAGGGGTTAAACTATAAATATACAAAAAAATGAGAGTATATATGTTATAAAAATATATCTAAAATATCAGTTTTACAGTTCGATTTCGTGGTTTTGTTTCGTAGTTATTATCCCAAAACTAAAACCTCTTTGGTTGCAAATTTCAAAACTAAAATCGTAACTAAACCATTTAGTCGGTTTCAAAATCAGAATATTCAATTCGATTTTGTCGGTTCAATTTCTTTTTCCATCCCTAATTGAGGGCAACACTATTAGCATTCCATTCATTAACTGTTACACTCCTCCCACTTTAATTAAAGTCAATTTACCAAAAAAACACATGCCACTTAATATAAACTATTAAATCTTCAAAACGTTCTTATCGTTTTTAATTCATTTTTTGCCAATTTAATTGTTAAAACATTAGATAGATTTTTGTAGATAAAAAAAATTATGTTCGTTGTTCAAAAAATTATATTTTCATTTAACTTTGTACTATATTTGTTCATATTATAATTAGTTATTCGATAAATTAAATGTAATTAATAATTAAAAAAAAAAAAAAACTATTTTTAATCTTGTATTAATATTTATATATAATCATGATGTCATTTTAGTTGTTGGTTGAACTAATGACATGTCCATTTATTTTCGATTCTATTAAAAATTGATTTTTAAAGTATTGGTAAAAATAATAGTTAATTGTCTTTTACCTCAATGTAATTTGATCTTATTTTATCTTGTCCATTTTATTTTAAAAAACTAACATTTTACCCCTTCTAATGATAATAAATTGGTAAGCTATTTTTTTTTCTTTAAATTTAATATAATATGTTTAAAAAGGGAGAAAATTAAAATTTTCATTTAAATTTTACACGAAATGGACAAATTTGCCCTTTATTTCAAATTTTTTTATTTTATTGTTTCTTTTATAAACGAAGAATAGAAAAAGAGGACAAGAGAGTGAAATATTAATTTTTCCCTATTAATACCTTTAAATTTTAAGTTCAAATTAAAATAAATAAAAAATAATTTATTTTATATATATATATATATAAATGTGAAATTCTCTCTTTATTCAAGAGTAGAATGGATTAATCGAGGGATTAAAATGAATAAAGATGCAATTACAAAGAAGTAAAAGACAATTAACCTTGAAAGTAAATTCGTAATGAAAATTTCTTACTAATTATAAAGTTAAATTATTAATTAAATTTCTTATTATGAATAGTTTTTAAATAATAAATTCTTTAAAGAAATAATATCGAACTACAATGTAAAATGCATTAAAATTTTGATTTTAAATAGAGCGAAATGAATGTAGTAGTTGATTTTGACAAGTTGAATGTAGTAAAAAGGGTAATAGTTGATTTTGGGAGTGTGAATAGCACCACCCGATAATCGATATTTAAAATTAAGATGTAAATAAGTACATAAAATTGTATTTAATAAATCCCACAACTCATTAGATCTTTCTTAAGTCAACAAAGCAAATAAATTTATTAGGAATCGAGGCCAAGTGCCCCTACCACAAAATTTTAAGAGTTCCCTAATTTTGTACTTGAGTTTTAAATACTATCCCGTTTACTTTAATGACTAATTTTATATCCTACTTTTACTATTAAATTACTTATTGGTTTTATTTACATAATATACTTTAATAATATAATTCCGATATTATAAAAATAGGGTCAATTTCAATTACACCCTCTGGCATCTGTAAAAGTACAAATACATCCACTATTATTTGAAAAGTCCTAGTGACTCGCTTTCTTGTGTAAAAAATAACACATGATCTCCTGTTAAATTTTTGTCTAGTGAACTATGATGATGTCATATTCTTTTTTATGATTTTTTTTACCCTTACAAAATATTTTTTTCTTGCCCAAAATATATTTATATTATATTATTGAGTTTGAACCCAATATACTCTCTATCGTTAGCACTAACACCTTAGAGACGCCCAATCATTTTCGCAATACAAAAGATGCCTCTTCTAAAAATATTTAACTAAAAGATGCCGGATGCAAAATAAGAACACCGCCACCAAAAATGTTGTTGGAGATGAACAACCAAATCCATACATGAAGGAAGATAGATACATGAATGGTAATACAGAACTTGATGCATCAATGACTCCAGATCATCCCTTTCCCCCAAAAATAATGAGGTCTGTATCTCAAGTTTAGAAACAGAAAGAATTACACCTCAAAGAAACAAAAAAATTATTCTAGGTTTAATCTCGACGGGCGACACCAACCTGAAATGATAGAATCTTTTGCACCCAAACCTCGAGCACCAATGACCTGAGAAGTCTGGATTGTAACTGCTGACAGCATAAGCAACCAGCGCCACCAAAATTCCAACCGTAAATTATCTGAATTGAATTTTTTTTTATGTTAATGATGACATAACCTCGATTGCACTGCCTAGAGGCCAAGCAGCTTCAACTTGGAAATCTTGGTATTTCACTCTCTTCACCAATGTGATCTGTTGCCAGGGATCTAGGGCTGTCCAACAAATATCAGCAATCAGTAATTTTAAATTGCAAAATTATAATAACTTCTTCAAGAATTGTGAGATGTTATATCACATTTGGAGCAAAATTAGGTGGCATTTGTTCAGCGCTTTACTCTGTTCTCAAAAACAAAAAACAGAGCAGAAACAAAATTTGGGAACAAAGAGTTGTTCTGTTATGTTCCAGAATTATGTTATAAAAATTTGGGAACAGAACAGAACAGAAACAGATATTTTTTTGCTCCTATATTTGGGTTCTGTCCCATGTTTTATGGGGAAGAAAGGGACAGAAAACAATCGCGGCCTTAATATAACTCACCAAATCCATCTACAAGTAACGTGAACTGATAAACAAGATCCATGCACAGGTAAGGAAGGTTATCCGGCTCCACACGAGGATATATAGATTTGGCATCCTCAATTTTAGTCTCGCAAGCTCGCCTAGCTGCGTCCTGAAATTCCATGGGACGAACTTTGGCTACAGGCGAGTTGGGATCAACAAAACCAGCCTATGCGAGACCATAATGTTATCAGCACAATTTTGCAGAACATAAAATATAGAAAACAAATATAATAAATAAAAGACATGACTTTTATAATCATCCAAGTAAATGGAATGTTTTTACCTCGGCGGCCCTGTCAAAGAAAAATGAAGCAACAAACAAATTCTTCTGACCATCCCCACCTCCACCATTCCATACGCCACCAAAAGTGCACTTCATGTGGGTGCATGTTGATTCATTAACTTTGAGTGCCTTCGTAGCAGCTTCCCTGCATCTGTTCATGTTCGTACCAGATGGAGAAGCAGATGCTCCGTAAGTCATTCCTCCATACTTGTATGAACCTGAAAATCAAGGTGGGACGGGAGATTCAGTTAATATCTCAATGGTTGCAAATATTGTTCTTCACCCTTCTATTAAGAAAAATAGAAGAAGACGGGAGAGAGACAGAAACCAACATTGCTAGTAAAAAGAAAACAACAACAACAACAAAACCTTTGTCCCACCTATGCAGGTTCAGCTAAATGAATCCTTTTAAACCATACAGATCGTTCAAGAAGGACCATCCAGTCCGTTAACTTCAAATCAATCACATCATTCCTAATTGTCTCATCCCACATTTTCTTAAGCCTACCTTTCCCCCTTAGAGCATCTTCCACTTGAATTAAATCACATTTACATAGGTGCACCCTTAGGTCTTCTATATATGTGTCCAAACTACCATAAATGATTTTCTCTCAACTTATCTTCAATGGGTATTATTCCTAACCTTTCCCTGACAATCGCATTTCTAATTATATCCATCCGTGTATTATCACTCATCCACCTTAAAATTCTCATCTCTGCTACCTCTACTTTCTGAATGGGTATCTTCAATGGGGTATTATTCCTAACCTTTCCCTAACAATCGCATTTCTAATTATATCCATCTGTGTATTATCACTCATCCACCTTAAAATTCTCATCTCTGCTACCTTTACTTTCTGAATGTCTCTTATTTACCGCCCAACATTCTGAACCATAGAGAATTGTCAATCTTATCAAGGTTTTGTATAACTTCCCATTTTAATTTCATTGGCATTCTACAATTACAAATCACCCCAACTTCTTCACTTTAACTATCTTGCGTTGACTCTATATGTAATGTCCTCCTCAATTTCTCCATTTCCCTCGAGTATAAATCCTAAGTATCTAAAATTATCAACCTTAGGGACCTCCTTATCTCAATTTTTTACTGTGTCATCATTTCTCTGAATATTTCCAAAATTGGAATGCTTGTATTCTATCTTAGTTCTACTTATCTTTAATCCCCTAGACTATAAAGCTTCCCTCAAATGTTCCAACTAAATGTTAAGACCTCTTCTACTTTCCTTAAGTAGTACTATGTCATCAGCAAACAACATATTCCATAGTATCCCCATCTTTAATATGTTTTGTCAATTCATCCATCACTAAATAAAGAGATACAAACTTAAAGACAATCCTTGATGCAAACCTATATTAATTAGAAAGGAATAAGTTTCACATCCTACGATATACTCGTAACTATACTTTCATACATGCCCTTAATCACATCGATATAATCATTGGATACTTGTTTTTTCTAGAACCCACCACAAAAGTTCTTTGGGTATCTGATCTGATGCTTTTTAAGTACACAAAAACTATATGTAAATCTTTCTTCATTTCCCTATATTTCTCCATCAATCGCTTAATATATGGTTTTGGTGGTTGACTGGCTAGGCATAAATTCAAATTGATTCTCTTCAATGCTCGTCTAATATCTTATTCGATATTCTATCACGCCCAAAATTTTATGGTATGACTCATGAGCTTTATGACCTGATAATTTGTGCAATTTTGATCTCCTTTATTTTTGTAAATAGACACTAAAATATTTCTCCTCTAATCATTCGACGTTCTCTTATTTCTTAATATGTCATTGAATAGCTTAGGCCCCATTTGGTTAGTGTTTCCAACCCAACTGAACCCAAAAATTCTGGAATTGATTTTTGGGAACACATTTAGTAAACACAAAACCTAACCCAACCCAATCCAACCCAAAAAATGAGAATTGATTCTCAAAATTCTAAGGAAATGAGAATTTTTTTTTTTTTTTGCCCAAAAAACTCAACCCAGGAAAAAAGACACGCTCAGAATTTTTTGAAATGTTAATGAGACCCACCGTTCGACTTCTATTGAACTCATTTTTTATTTTTATTTTTTTCCGTTCGTCTTCATTTCTCCATTGTCAACGTCTTCTCTCTGTTCCAAGCCGGCCATCGTCGTTGCCGAAGTTCCTATAGCTGAAGCTCAATGTCGTCTTCGTCGTCTCGCTGCCATCACCGTCGTCGCTGCCATCGAAATCAAAGAGAGATTGGAGATGTAAAGAGAGATTGTGTTTGTGAACAAAATCGAAACCATCGAAACTAGAAGCAATCCTCTCCATTGCTGTTGTTCGTCAATAAGCTAGGATTCGTGAACAAAATCGTAGCCGTCAACAAGCTAGGGTTCACAGATCGATTTCGTGATTTCGATTGCTCAAATCGTGATTTCGATTTCGTCAAATCAGGAAATCGTGATTTCGATCCCAACCCATCGAACAGATCTGGTCCCAGATTTCAATTTCGTTACTTGGTTTAGGGTTTCAATTTCGTTCTGAATTTTTTGGCTAGTTTTCATGAAATCAATTCTAGGGTTGATTCTTGATTTGGGGATTTTGGCTGAATTTGGAGGTTTGGTTGAATTTTGATGAAATCAATTCTAGGGTTGGTTGTTGATTTGAGAATTTTGGCTGAATTTAGAGGTTTGGTTGAATTTGATGAAATCAATTCTAGGGTTGATTTTTTATTCGGGGATTTTTGGCTGAAATACCTGAAATCAATTCTAGGATAATATCGTTATCAACTGCGATTTTGTTCCCAGTACAAAAAAAAAAAAAAAAATTGTCGTTACCAAACGCAATTTTGTTCCCAATAAGAAACAAAATTCTCAACCCAACTCATCCCAGTTGAGTTGAGAAAAGTGGGAACACTAACCAAACGCCACCTTAGTCAACCAATCTATCCCAAAATCTCCCAAACTCTTCCAAAACCCTATAGGGATCTTATCCCGCGCCATTGCTTTTCCATTACTTATCTTCCTTCTTCCAAAGTCCTAATTCTCCCATGGAACTTATGAACCTACCTAGAGACAAACTGGACAATTCTAAACTTAATTCCCAAACACTGCTCTCATTGACTAAACCATAAAAATAACACATCCATCGTTCTATAATCTCTTCGTCCTTCACTAAAACCATTTGGTCCATGTCTTTGATGCCTCTAATATTGCCTAGATTAGGGATGCCACTGGTTCGGTTTCAATCTAGTTTCATATAAAATCAAAACTAAAACCAAAACCATTAGAAATATATCAAACCAAAACCGCAACCAAAACCGTCGGTTTTTTTAAACGATTTTAAAATCAAACCATTTAAATTTATACAAATCCAAAACCAAAACCAAAATCGCGAAACCATTTAAGATTTTTCCATTTAATAAAACCAAATCACAAAATAATCATAATTAAAATTTCTAACCAGTAACTATAATTAAAGGAATGGGGCAACGGCTGTGAAATCACTAATCCCTTTACACACATACATAGAGGAGGGATGAGAGTGTAAATAAATAAAAACATAAATATACATATATTAGGGTTAAACTGTAAATATATATATATAAAATAAGAATATATATGTAATAAAAATATATCTAAAATATTGGTTTCGTGGTTCGGTTTCACGGTTTGGTTTTGCGGTTTCTATCCCAAAACCAAAACCAAACCCAAACCATTTAGTCGGTTTTAAAACCGAACCATTCAGTTAGGTTTCTCGCAGTTACCTATCAATTTGGTATTTTGTGGCATCCCTAGCCTAGATCTTTATTTTTCCTTTCACATATCTTAGCAAGCTGGTATATATCCCTCTCTCCATCTTTTGTTTTCAATTTTTGATACAATCATCATAAGCCCTAAACTTAGATTCTTTAATAGCTTTCCTTGACTCCTTTTTTTCCACTTTTTACTTCTTCAAACTCTCACTACTCCGACAATTTGGCCACTCCTTGTAAGATATTTTCTTATCCCAAATTGTTCTCAGAACATTCTCACTCCACCACCAACTTTCCCTATATTGTGCCCCCCTCCTCTACATGCTCTTAGAATATCTCTTCCTATATCTCTAATACATCTTGCCATGTTACCCCACATTTTATTCACTTCGTCAAGTCTCTTCCGTAAGTCCTCTTTGCTAATTTTATCCTTAAACAACTTTTTTTTTTCTCCTTTTAGATCTTTCATCGTATCTTTGTTTGCTTACTTACTTTAAACTCTCGCTTCCACCCCTTAGACTTTAAACAGTTACCATCAATCTATGTTGAGCAGTAATACTCTCTTTGGGTATTATTTTGCAATCCTTACATACTAATTGGTCCTTTATTCTATTAAGAACAAATTCTATATGATTACTCCTAGGTTCACTCTCATCACCCTTACTAAAACATGTATTCAAAAACACCAAATAATTCGTCATTGCAAAATCTAAAGCCCTATCTTCTACAAGATTCTTTTTTTTTTTTTTCAAAATCCATAACCTCTGTGTACTTTGTCCTATGTCCCATAATCCTTCCCTACAATGCCCATTCGAATTTCCTCAAATAATATTATTCTTGGAAAGGCATACCTTGAACAACTCCATCTATTTTTTCCCTAGACTCTTTTCTAACTTTTTCGTGCAATCCAACTTGGGGAGTATACACACTTACCACATTAATTGCCTCCCCTCCTATAACTATCTTCAAAACAAACATTTTGTCTTCTATTCTCCTAATATCTCCTACACTATCCTTTAAATATCTATCTACCACATTCTCCAACCTATTCTTATGTTTCTCGTTCCCTGTATATCATAAATTATACCCCGTACTCTCAATTTCCATAGACTTCTCTGCCTCCCACTTTGTTTCTTGCAAGCACTACTCATCACGTCTAACAATTCTCGTCTTTCCCCTGTGTTCCTATATTCCAAGTTGCTAACGTAAACCTATTGTCATGGACTAACTTCTTTATCGGCACTCGTCCACTCTAATGTGGCAACCCCATACTTATTTGACACCATATCTGGGCAAAGTCACAGCTACAGATGGCAATAAAAACCAAACCGACGAGTAACCGAGCAAAATCGAACCGAATGGTCTGGTTTTGAAATTGATTAAATGGTTTGGTTGTGGTTTTGGCTTTGAAATTAGCAACCGAAGCGGTTTTAGTTTTGATTTTGGTTTTGGTTTTGGGATAGTAACTGCAAAACCGAACCGCGTAACTGAACTGTGTAACTGATATTTTAGATATATTTTTATGACATATATACCCTCACTTTTTATATATTTACAGTTTAACCATTAATATATAAATGTATATATTTTTATTTATTTACACTTTAATCTCGCCTATATATATATATATATGTTAGGGTTAGTTTTGTAGTTTGCTTTTGTTTTATGGAATTTATTTTTAATATTTTAGTTATGTTTTTGTTTATATATAAAAAATAAAGGTTCGTGATTTCGTAGTTTTGGTTTTGATTCTATTTTTTTATAAAATTGAAAAATCTTAAACGGTTTCGCAGTTTTGGTTTTTGTTTTGTATAAAGTTAAATGGTTTGGTTTTAAAATTGTTAAAAAAAAACCGGTGGTTTTGGCTGCGGTTTTAGTTTGATACATGTCTAACTGTTTTGGTTTTGGTTTTATATGAAACCGGACCGAAAACGAACCATTGACATCCCTAGTCACAGCGTGCTAATTCCGGGCGATACCCTTGCTCACCCTTGCCTACCTCTCACTTAATTCAAGTGGTGGTAATATAGAGCATCGCAAGTTGAGAATCTAGTAGAATTCATGTCATGAGAGTAGAATAAAAAGTTGTAGAACAATGAAATAAAACACTACCAGGTAAAAAATGGAAAGTGACCACAAAAAGTAAAAACTGAATCATTATTGTCCAATTAACAATCAATGGGAGGCAGCTCTAGGCCTTAAAAGTTAAAACAAACTCCATTTATTTGGTTCATATGCATATATGAGCAAACAAGGGCAACAATTACATGGCACTATATCAAATAAGAAAATGTTAAGTTCCTTTCAGTGTCCGTTTCCTTACCCAAAGATATGTAGTAAGAGGATGAAACCTAAAGCACTTAGTTTAATTACTATAACTCAGAAGTCAAGACAATAAATCTATCGACTGCTGGAGATGCATCAAATTGAAACAAAATTTATGCACACACTGCATCAAGTTTACCTTGTGGTCAATACACTAGGCCACATGTGGCTTCAGGTTCGTGTTTCTTTTGGTTTTTTTCCCTTTTTTTTTTATTTTTATTTATTTATTTTTGTTTTTGTTTTTTGTTTTTGTTCCAAAACCATAAAAAACTTAAAAAAATGTTCCGATCCCAGAAAATTGTTATGAAAATTTGGGAATGGAACATAAAACATAATCTTTTTGTTTCTGTCTTGCTGCTTCTATTCCAAGTTTTCAGAGAACAGAAAAACTAATCAAATGCCAACTAAGCAACTTTAATCATCCTAATGGAAGCAAGAATTTCCAAGAACATTTGGAATATTTCATTTCTAAGAGCATATTTTCAACTTTCAATAGAAGGGGGAAAAATGGAAGCATAAAAGGAAGAATCTTGAGTAAGAAGAAAGAAAAAAGCAGTGTGACTTTCAACAGAAAATCAGATCTATGAAATTGGATAAGATTAAACGTACCATGATAGCCAGCCAACATACACGGACTGCCAGAGTCTTCAGCAATCTTAAGAATCTCAGCTCGAGCAGCTAATAAACCATAATTCAAGTAACTGTAAACAAGATACAGAAACAATACTAAGAAAACTTTCACAACACAGAATTTGAAATAAATAAAAATGAAAGAAAAATTATTTTTATCACAAAAAATAAAACAAGAAAAGAATAAACAGATATGGGAGACATCTAAAGCTAAATTATTTTTATAACAAAAAAATAAAACAAGATAAGAATAAACTGATATGGGAGCCATCTAAAGCTGGAATGAAGATATGGCCTGAAAGACACCATTGAGATCAAATGTCGTCCTCATTTTTGGCAAATTTTACAAAAAGAGAAGGCTATACTGCAAGGAATAGCTTAAATGTCACAAGTTATGGACATAACAAGAAACTTGAGAAAAAACAAACCAAAGAAATCTCTGTCCCAACAGTTTGGTTGGCTACATGGCTACGTTGCTGGCATTTTACACCATTTAACTATTAAAGTACAGGCTACTATATGTTTCCATGTCATAATTGCACTTCTTTTTCTCAAGCTCGACAGCAAGCAAATACATAACAAATGCATTCTAGATTCACAAAATTACAAGGACAGTCCACAAACTGTACCGTAAAGATTAGACATACTACACGAGTAATTGCCCAATGACCAACTTGACTCATTTAAGTCTATAGGAACCTAATACCAACTTGGTTTGCAATATGTGAATAGCTTTTCAGTTTTCCAAAAAAAACGTTTTCTAACCAGAGAATATTTGACTTTAGATTTCTGAGGAAATCTGTTTGGTTATTCACTAAAGCAATTTCTGAGTCAATGAAAAACATGAAGCAGTTTTGCATTTGCAACCCAAACAGACCCTAACTAACATGAAACACTAAATAGTCCCTTTCAATTTTCAAATACAAAATTAGCCACCTTCCATCTAATGTTGATCTTTATAAATATCACATAAAATGATGTCAAAGACTAATTTAAACTCCAGTAATTTTTTTATATGGGAAGGTAAACTAATGAAATAAATTAGGGTTAATTGCATTTTATCCTCATGTAATTAGCCACATTTTCACTTTATCACCCTGTACTTTGGAATTAGGCACTTAACCACCATGTACTTCGGACCAAAGTGTAAATTGGACGTTTCCATTATACACAACAGAATTTGTGCAGCATGCACAATTTTGCTCATTAACAGTGTCAGCACAAACTATCTATTTGAGACCAAATTACCCTTAAATGTTTTAAATGTCACTATTTTTAAGGATAGGAGAACAAAAAAGTAAATTATGAACACTTTTTGTTTTATTCTTTCCTCTGAGAGAGAAGATCTCATCTATGTGTACAACATTTTAGAGAAAACGGCAAAAGTGAAAAGATTAAAAAAAAATTATCACTGATTCCAGCCCATCCTCTCCTCTCAAACCCACTAGATGCCTAATGCTCGACACTGCCACCATCGCCCAGCCGCCCCATCCCCAGCCCACCATCATCCACCCTTCTATACAAGTCACCTCATCCTCCCTCTAAAATGCCCACAAATACACACCAAAACCCATCAAATTTTCAGATCTGGGTATAGAAACAAACTATAATTACTTAATCGAATTTCAGTGTGAAAAAACTCCAGATCTGTGCACCCTAGAGCTTCTATTGAATCTAAAGAAAAGTTTGGCCAACTAGAGAAAAAATCATCATCCGGGTATTATTTATTTTCACTGGAAGCAATTTTTTTTTCCTTTTGTTTTTTTTTTGGGGGGGGGGGGGAAGGGGGGGGGCGAAGATGATGTGGTTTAGGTTGCTTCGAATCCGATTTCAATTCATTCCAATTTTGATTTCATTTCAATCCACTGCCTCTCCTCTTCTTGATTACATTTCCGATCCATTCCATCATGTATTACTTCACTTTCCCTGACTGTGTTCAGCCATTTCTTGCTTTCACTGCAAATCTAACCTGAAAGTACTCTTCTTTCTTCTCCCACTCCTTGTTTCTGCGTCATTATGGATCGGTTGACACCCCAAGCACCAAAGTGTGAAATATTACACTTCTTACCCTATATTTTAATAGTTTGACACTACGGGAGTATAGAGATGAGAGAATAAATAGGGATAAATTGGTCTTGTCATTCATATCCGCAACAGATTTTAGTTTTGCACTTTGGTCCAAAATACAGGGAAGTTAGGGCCCGTTTGGTAACCGTTTCGTGCCCATCCCATGCAGTGGGATAGGATGAGAATTTTGTTTTCTTTTTGGGAGCAGAAGGAAGTTTGGTAATGACAATTTTTTTTTTTTGGATCCGGGAACAGAATCGCGTTTGGTAACAATTTTATCCTAGAAATCAAGAACGAACCCTAAACCACAAATTCAAGAACAAATCCAATAACATATTCAAGAACACCAAGAACAAATTCAAGAACAACAATCACAAAACCAAAAAATCAAGAACAAATTCAACCTATTTCGATTTTGATTTTGAAATCAAAACCCTAAAGCAGACGATGAACTCGATGGCGACAAAGGCGACGACGATGGCAACGAAATAGGGTTTGACGATAACGACGATGGCGACGAAATAGGGTTCGACGATGACAACGAAGGCCAAGACGACGGCGACGATGACGATGGCGACGAAGGTGACGGTGGCAAAGACAATAGCGACGGCGACAAAGGCGACGAAGGTGATGGGGAAATGGATTGAAATGAGAATGAACAATTTTCTTTCTTGATCGATCGGATAAAGTGAGAGGAAATGGATTGAAATGAGAAGAAAATGAGATGGAAATAATGAGAAATAATTTTTTTTTTTTGTTTCTTACTTCTTAAGAAAAAAGTGGGCACAATTCTCATTTGGAATGGAATCACAATGGAAACAACAAAGTGGGATGGATTACTAAACGCTATGCCCAAAAATAAATCCCAAAAAAGTGGAAATGGGATGAGAATTTTTGGGATGGGAGTGTTTACTAAACGGGGCCAAAGTGTCTGATTTCAAAGTACAAGAATAAAGTAAAAATGCGCCTAGGTACAAGGGAGGGGCAAAATGCAATTAACCCAATAAATTAATAAGTAGTAAAGTAGAGATGGAAAATGCCTAACATTCATTAGAATGGATGATTTAATGTGTAAAAAATCAAACCTGTGAATATAGAGGAAATATTTTGTTCCCATGAGATACATTTCCTTCACGTACGTATCCTCTCCATTAGATATCCTTGGAGCTTTGGCTGCATCTGCCTCTGAGATAGCATAGGCCATCTGTACAGATCCGCCTCCCAAGTCAATCACCCCAACGGTATCCACATATTTCTTACCCAAATTACCTAATAGATAATTAATGGTAACCTGCATGTACATAGGAAGACTTTTAATAACCCTAAAATTTTGTCTTTCCATAATAATGCACAAATAAAAAATATGAAACCTGTTATGCCAGGAGTCTCATTATAGGGCAACTTTATTTTTCTCATATTATACTCAGCGGGAAAGGTTTTTTTTAATAAACTTCAAATGAAGTTTGATCATATAACATTTCCGTTCTAATAGCCAACACAATACAAAAACTAGCTTTTCCTTAATTTTGTAACACATTGAAATTCGGAAATCACATATAACCATATCTGTGATTTTCCATTTTAATTACCCTACTTTAGTAAACTTAAACTGAAGTTTGATCATATAACATTTCCATTCTAATACCCAACACAATACAAAAAATGGTTTTTCCTTTATTTTGTAATATATTGAAATTCAGAAATCACATATAGCCATATCCGTGATTTTCCATTTTACCCTCCCTACTTTAGCTCCATACACAATATCCTGCCAAATAACGTAGTTGGATTAAAAAGGGCAGCCATGACTAAGTGATTTCTTAATAACTTTTGTACCGATAATCAAGGAAACTTGCTAATATGTAATATATCCGTGATGGACAAGCGTAAAGCTTTGACAATCTTGAATGCTCTTAAAAACATGTCTAGAATTTATTTATCCTTGTCTCAAATGCTCGTTCGCATCCTATGACATTCTAGAAATTGTGTTTATTTTACCCCCTCAATCAGTGGTTTGCTAAGTTTCCAGTGTGTTTGTGTTAGTAATTAGTTTAGATTTGCGCTTGCGTAGGCCATAAGAAATAATTTGGGCGTCAAATGTGCTAAGTTGCAATGGAACCAAAAGCAGAGGAAGACATCCTATCTAATCTCACAGTCGCAAATTACATGCTCGCAGGCGTCAGTTAACTGCTTACGGGAGCGAGGCAACACGGGATAGCTTTATGCGGACTGATGAAAGAGTTTTGGGTTCCCAACTCAAGGAGAATTTCTTATATAGGGCTTCTAGCCTCATGCAAGTAGGGCTTCTTGGACCGGTGTTTGTTCTTTTTCTCATTTTCTTGTGTAGAAAAATTTAGGATCAACAAATTTGGTCATATTTTTACCAATGACAACTTTAAATTAAGCAGATTATACAAGTCAGTCCCCGAGGATATGATCATGTGCACTTACCATGTGCTACTCACTTGTGCATTTGCAAGGGTGTTGATTTTAATTTTTCATTCATCAATCATAGATCTTTTATCGGACAAGTATGTATATTTCATAATACAACCCAAAAAACATGTTGCTTAGTGCAACAAAAACCCACATACTTCACTATCGGCACCAAATTAAGCCTTTTACTGGCATCCCCTTCACATTTTCCTTGCACTATTCAGTCCTAAAGCATCTATTGCCTTTGTCTCTAGCAAATTTGTGTGTTAAGAACAAACCAACAAATCTATGAATTAAATAGGATTGTAAATCTTCAAGAATATAAACTCCTATATATTATAGAAAGAATCTGATTTAATGATAAAAAATAATGAAAACTACCTTGCGTTTTGGGCGTTTTGTAGATTTTTCTCATCTTTTTAAACTGTTATCCAAATTTGTTTTTAAGCCACTCAATAGACTTAAAATCTCTTACATATTCAAGGGAAGGCTCGATGATGAGAATGGTAACAAGAAGAAAGTAAGGTAAATTGGTAAATTGGCACAATAATATGTCAGACTAGTCAAGGCCCCATGGCTAAAGACACTAAAAATTCAATTCTTAAGAGGAATTTTAGAATGAATTGAGTCAATTATGTATGTAAAACATACTTAGCAAAAAGAGAAATTATGTAAATTATAAGTTTAAAAGTATTTTACATTCACAGTAAGGTGATAGTGGTACCTCTGGGTAACCTTGGGAAAAATAAGAGGGTGGAACCGTGGAAGAGATGGGGTGAAACCGTGAAACAATTTTAGGATCCACAAATAGTGCTCTGAATTACTAACTTCTAATCCTTGTTGTGCGTTCGTAAGTTCTTGAGGTTCTTGTTCTTGTTCTTGCGTTACATTGTTTACATGGGTCTATTTTATGTTTAAAAACTACAGTGGAGGTGGTCAGGCCAGCGCTGATGACGTTGACTTGTCAAGGATACTGGCACAGCCAATGAACTTGGCAAGAACGATGGCGGCTGGAATCCAAAACGCAATCACTGTGATAAAGGTGAGACATGAAATTTTGAAGGAAAAGTAACGAATGTTAAAAAAATTCAGGGACAACATTTTTCGAATTTCACATTGAGATTTCTCTCGTAGGTTTCAATTTGAATTTATGGTTATGCATTGATCTCTCATTTTCTCTCTTTTGAATCAAAGGAACTTCCTTTGGGCATAATAGTGGTGGTAATCGCTACAACAACAACAACTAAGCCTTTGTTCCACTAAAGTAGGGTTGGCTACATGACTCCACTTACACCATAATGAACGATCAAGGGTCATCTCCTCAGTCAGGTTCAATGTCATCAAATCAATTCTAATAGTTTCGTCCCAAGTCTTCTTAGGCTTAAGTCTTCCTCTAATAGCCCCCCGCACTTGAACTAAATCCCCTCAGTGGTGGTAATCGCTACACAACAAAATTTCTTAGGTACAAAGTTGTAAGTAAGAGTATTCCAATGTAATTAGGTGGCTTTGACCACATAAATTTTCTAGTGTTGTCTTTTTAATCAAACTGTATCAACCATTGCACTTGTTTTTAAGATCTTGAAATAGATCACATAAGTATTTATTTATCTGTTTATTTATTTTTTATTTCTTATTGGAAGATATTGAATTGTAAATTGGGGAGATTTTTCCGTTTTTGATGCTGTCATTAGATTTGCTTACTGCTTTTGTTACTTGTAAGGTATTCTTGTCAAAAACTATTTCTTGTCCATATTGGGCTACTTATTTTTTAATCCTAATTGAACTATTAAATAGTAATTTTGTCCTTGTCACCAAATTCTCTTTTATTTCGAAGAGAAGTTGCTAATAATTTGCCTTCAAATCTGTTTGCTATACCAAAAATACTTGAACATGGTTTATCATTTTTCCAATTGATTCTTTTTCGTGGTAACTTCTTTTTATTTCTCATGTTTCTTTCCAATTTATAGGATGCAGCCAATAAATAATTTTCCCAATTGATACTTTTTCGTGGCAACTGCTTTGGCTTTCCCACGTTTCTTTCTAATTTATAGATGCATCCAATATATATGTGTGTGTGTGTGTGTGCGCGCGTGCGCGCTCGTATAACTCTAAAAAGGATAACCTTAGTTTGAAAAATAAATAAATTAGGCAATGAAACAAAAGGATAATTAATTTACAAAATATAACAAAATTGAAATTGGTATTGCCTTTTATAACTCAAAGATTTTCAACAGAATATTCTATACAATAATAAAGTTTGAGAATATAATTTGATTCTATAGCCCTTCATGTTATATTATATAGATATGTACAGAAATTGATTTGTAACTTATTAAAAAGAAAATTAATCACTATAAATGAACTGATTGTAATTTTTTAGAAGAAAATAAATAACTATACACCAACACATGCCAAAAGGTGTTCAAAAATAAATATAATGTAAATACTATATTTTGCCAGCCCAACAAAAATTAAAATATTATTGGGGACCTCATTATGAAGTACTCTGTCTAATTTTTTTATTATTTTTATCCTATTTTAGAGAAATTTAAATTTTAGGCCTTTTTAATTGATTTTTTAGTCCTAGTTGATATTAACCATATGAGTTTAACAATTAGTTGATCTTACCTGAAGAATTAAACAATTAGCTAATATTAACTAAAAGACTAAAAAATAGATGACAAAGGGGAATAAAAAAGTAAGTGATTTATTTCAAGGATGGTCCACTAATTTCCCAATAATATTTTTATTTTATTTTAAAAAGCAAAAAATAAAATAATAAAGAAAAAGAAAAATATCGGGCTATAGTCTTTAGGCTTTTTTGAATTAAAAAAACAAAGAGGATGGGCTTGAAAAATAAATAAGACAGAAAGGGAGGGCTTGAATACTTGTCCATTGAAGATAGAGACATAGAGAAGGAGTCCACCTTGTTTTCGTTTGGGCGTGAATCTAATTTTCCCCCTCAAATTCAGTTTTGATCTTAACTAATTTATTTTTGAAATTTTATGGCCATAATGTACCTTAAAATGTCTGTTAAAAATGTCTTGTGAAAATATATTTTTTAATGTTCTATTATATAGATCACTAAACAAAAGAAATAGTGACTTGAAAAATAAACTAGAGTGGGGAGAGGTTGGCTACACCATTGAAATAAATAGAAGGAGAATGAGAGGGCCCACTTGTTTTGAAAATTTCTCTTAAAAATGTCTTTTGAAAAAAAAGCCTTTTGAAAATATATATGTGACTATGCGTATACCCATCCCTGAAGGTACGGATGGAAAAAAAATGAACTTAAAAATATCTTTCATATTTCTTCTGACATCATTCAAATTTTCATAAACGTTTCTCAATAATACTGATACAAACATTCAAGAAAGCAAAATGTCACACCAAGAATAAGGGAGTAGTGCATAAAAAAATTAACAAAATTAAAAATTAAAACCGGATTGTAAAATCCACAAACTTAGTGAAAATAGTTTTAAATTTTAACAAATCAAAATGATGACTTGTAGTAATGTTGATAGAGGTGTGTGGTGCATTGGTCGCCGGGTTTGTGAGAGGGGCGACCGGCTAGGGATTGAGAAAGAAAGGGAGTATGGATTTTAATAGTGAACGTTTCCATAGCTAATGATTGAGAGATAAAGGGAGCATGGGTTTAATTAGAGGAGCTTTCCATAATTAGGGATGGAGAGAGAAAGGAAACTTCTTAACAAATGAAAAGAATTGAGAGAAAAAGAGAGATGCATGTGAAATGCCACATTTTATCCTTTAATATTCCCTTGAAATATGTAAGCAAAATATATTTGAAACAATGTACATTGAATTGTTTTACTATATCAATGTACATATATATAAAACATATTTTTCAAAGTTAAACTAGATAAAGTAAGTCTTGCAAATGTTATATCACACATCGACAGAATGCAAAAAATGAAGTGAATCTTCTCATATAAAACAATTTCAAGCAACTGAGTGGACTCTCAGAATCATGTGCAAAAAGGGTGTCGACATTTGACTATACCCCTCAGCTCAGATTTTGTCCTTTAATTTCACTTTGCAGGCCAATTTAGTAAATTAGTCATTCCGGTTCAATGTTTAGCCGGTTCAATTGCTGGGGGTTTTGGTGTTAATGAATTTGAATGGTTTTTTGTGTAATCTGGATTTTGGGAGTAAACGGTTTAGTTTTCAGGACTAGTCGACGGTTCAACATGGTGAACCGGCCAGTCCAATTTAGTTTTAAATCACTACTAAATATTAATTTATGATTTTTTTAAAAATTAGAGTCATTTTTAAATTTGTGCCTATCAGCTAGTGTTTCTGTATATTATACTACATGCATCTATACAGCACGTCAGGTTGTTTGTGTATGTAGGGAAGGGAGAAAGAGGATGAATAGGCTGCAAATAGTGAGCCCCACCCTCTCTCCTAATTCGAGCAACTGCCCGCCCCCAATTGTTTCATCTTCCTAGAGAAATATAAAGTTGGAAGCATAGGATAGCCACATATTCTTCTTTTGGTGTTTATACCCAAAAATAAAAAATAAAAAATACGAGGGCCGTGCCTTAGCATTGAAGATAGATATTTACTCAACCTTGGACATAACACCAAGCTCTCAAAAAAAACAGCTAAATCTACAAAGAGTGTTTAGTTTGCAATTCATGGTGTAAAACCATACTAGAAAGAAAGGTTTCAACATAAAGACACAAGATAGATACAACAGGCCTGATATAACTTACCCACTGATAAGCACCTTCTTGAGTTCCATCAAGCACAGAAACCCAATCAGCCTCAGATTTCAGGGCACTTTTATCCTTGAGAAAATCTTTCACCTTTGATGTGAAAATGGAAGCAAAGATAAGTTTGACAAACAAACAAACAAAATACAAAGAAAAAACAAAGAAGAAGATGAAAATGATCAAAGATAACTTTCTGCAACTTTAACTAAAGAATGAAGCAACACTTACTGCTTCCAAAATTCTGTCTGATGCATCACCTTTCAATAGCCTTAGACCTGCAGTTGCCTGTAAAAAAATTATCATCATAACCTGAGATCTAAAATACAGCCAATTACATTAAAGTTGCAATTGGATCCGAGTACATGCAAAATTCACATCCATATAAATCAGTCACTGACCCCAACTTTCACTGGTGTCTTGCGACGCATCACCAGTGGAACAACGCTTTCGGCCTTCTCTAGAAGTGATGATAAAGAAAGTGCAGCAGCCTTCGGATCATTCGCATATGCACTTAGACCTGGCTTTTTCTACAGCATCAAGTTATCACTTCAACCGGTTACATGATAATAATCGCATCTAATTGACTGCGATAGGAAGGGGAAATCTAAAGAACGGTAACCAAGGATGACACCAACTAAATGAAGAATAAGTAGGATTTAATGAATCATGTTAAATGCCCAGAACATAAGAATAAAGACTTAGAAACCAAATTACCTGTTCAAAAATCTCCAGTTCTTTGCCAATGGGAATGAGATCTAAGTGTTGGTTGAAGCAGAAGACATGGACCCTGCTGCCAGAACTTCCAGCATCAAAGATAACAGCATACCTCAGAGATCTTCGACTCTGGACTGTGTACTTGGGAGAGACTTTGCGGATTGGCGATAGATCAGACGGTGATTGGGAAGGCATGACAAGAAGTACAAAAGAAACAAGGAGCAGAGGGACTGAAATCACCAGGATTACACCTCGGTATCTCTGAATCTTATCAGAGAGACTTTCGTGCTGTCTGCGCTTCAACATTTTCTCCATTTGATCTTCAGCAAGAGGTGGCAGAGACTGCCCTTGACCCTCCAGTAATTCTGCAGCTGATGGCGATCGATAACGGATCCGGCCGTTTCCAGTGGCGGCAGGAGGCTTCAAGGATTGTGTTTCCTGGGACTCCAGCTCTTCTATTATTTCTATTTCCTCCTTCAAATAATAAGAAAGCATTATACTATTGCGAAAAAAAACTTAGAATTCCAAAAAAATTAACATATAATCACAACTCTGCACAATGTATGCGGAAGAATCGCTAGATCTTTATAGAATCGAAAGCCAAATTGAAGAAGGAACATAAATTAGCTGTACAATGACTAGAAATTATTTGAAATTTATTGAACGCGAATCTCAATCAAAACGAGATTATCGAGCACTGATCCAAATTAGAGAAATCTCAATGGATCTTTTTTTGTTGTCGTATTGAACCTGCTCGTCAGGTGTGGTGGAGGGGGCACCTGTAGCGTTGACGCTTGATGTGTTCGAAGCACTACCGCGGCGGTCAAGCTGGAAGACGACCTACCAGTCGTGGTGGTTGTTGATCCGCTTTTCGCCGGCACAAAGAGACATAATGGCGAACCAGCAGCGTAAGATGGGGGTGGGAGATATTGATGGGGGGTTAAAATATAAATCAGATGGATATAATTGGGAGGCAATACTGTCCCTAAAGTAATCGTTTAATCACAGACAATTCAGATTTACAATAAGACTCAAACACAATCACGAGGTGTATGCTGAACATTGCAAGAATTGGACAAGCCGTGTAACAATCGAGCTATTTCCGGGGGGTTCAGGATCCTCGGCTCAAGACATGATCCAGATCAAATCCGTATACAAAAGGAACGTTCAGTTACCTGGTCCTGCGTACGTGAGGCGTCCAACTCCAATGGAAGGGACAGGTAGTTCCTATCTGATTCGATCCAGACCTCGAATACTGTCGGAAGTTGTGCGTTCTCCGGTGGAATGGAGAATGGTAGGGAGGGAGGCAGGTGGGCTGAGGATCACGCCGTCTAAAGAGGGGGGGTTGGCTGGCAGTCTATTTGACGTGAACAAAGACAAGAATTAAATTCATTTTTGACGGTTTTTATATTTTTCTCAATTTCCATGTCGGGAGCTATTGAATTTTAAAAAGGGAAAAGGTTTGTCCTAAAAATAAATGTAAGATCTTTTCCCTTTTATTTATATTTTTTTAATTAGTTTTTTTGTATTTTATTGACTCAAAAATCATATTGTAAATTTGTTTGGATCTAATCAAGGTGGAATTTGGTTAAATAATGTAATGCAAAATCTTGGTTCTATTAGAATGAAAAATAGAGAATCACAATCTTTACTTTAATGAGTAAAATAATGCTCATTCCATCTGAGTATTTTTTTTTTCACCTTGAAAAATAAAAATTCAAATATAAAAATAAAATTTGAAAGATAAATATTTTGAAATATATTTTTCAGAAAAAAAAAATAGATAAATTGATTGTAAAAAAAAATGTAGAGAGGGGTGTCTACATATAAAATTTTCTATAGAAAAAAATACTTGATGTAAAATTATGCAAATGATTTATATATGATGAGGATGTTTTTGGGTGTCACAGAGTCAGTATTAGGGCTCTAGCCACGTGTCCACCATTGTCATGACATGGTCATAGTTAGGAATCCAAAGTGTCACGCAAGAGCATACGCTGACCAAAGCTCATTCATTGGAATCTCCTTTACACCCAGGAATGAGCAGTGTGCCTCGTAGGGACGCTGCCGCCCAAAACTCTTTGTCGTGCCTCTGGACGGCCAACTTCAGGTACTTAACCATTTGTTTCAGCTAGCACACCATTTCGGTCCGTTTCTCCTCGAGAACTCCACGGATCTTCAAGCTCCTCTACCAGTTCACCTTCACAAGCTTGATACATGGTTTTGCCTAATGGATGGTATTCAGGCCCGACCAGGTAAAACTAATAATTTCCAACACCTATAAATACTAAGGGTTATGCAAGCCCGAAGTAATGCTTGAGCGCTCAAACTCTATTTACATACTTGACGCGTTTTTGTAACATTTTCTCTTTGAGCTCCTACTCTCACGCTAGAGGGGCTTCGTAGGGATAAATTCCGTCTAGGCCTTTTGCAGGTATAGCTTCTTGAAGGATAAGACTTCGGACTTCAGCAAGTCAGTCCCCCAGGTCGCCAGATACAGTTGACTCGAAGAATTTCCAACTCCAACTCCAACTCAGGAATTCCCCCTCAGAAGAAAAACCCACATGTCTCCTGACTGGACCATACTAGAGGTGTTGACCACTTTGGGACACCAACAATATATTATTGTCAAAATATGTTGGCCCAAAAAGCTACTCAAAAAAGCGTAAATTGGGTAGTTATTAAAATGAAACAATTAAGTCTTTTAAACCCAAATAATCAATTTTTCTAAATCAATTATTATTTTGATATGCAATGAAAATATTTTTACTTTTAAATACACACCCAAACACAAAATAAGAAAATAAGTAATGTAGCACACAACAATATATCCTGATTTGGTAAGCTACTCTTACCTACATCTAGTTCTCTCGAGCTCCACGGAGATTCGCAATCTACTAAATCCCCTATTCTTTTCCCAAGTATGAACTGAACCCTTACAATCTCGATTCTTTTCACAGGCTTATAATAAACATGTTGGCCTAGTGATCTACCCAAGAGGGGTGAATTGAGTAGTAATAAAATTAAATCAAATTATAACACTTTGAAAATTCAAATAATTAATTTTATCCTAAATTAATTATTATCTTTATGGTAGTAGATAAGTGTTAAGTAAACCAGGTGCACACCTAAACAACTGAAAATAAATAAAGTAAAACAGAAATACACCAAAATTTATACTGATTCACTAAGCTACTCTTGGCTAATCGAGTCCTCTGAGCCCCACGGATAGTCGCACCCACTAATAATTATAATTTCTTTCATCGGGTAGGAACCAAACCCTTATAAATGATTCTTTTCGCAGATTCAGAATCAACCTTTACAATTTTCCTTTTCACAAGCTAAGAAAGAACCTCTATTTTTTTTTCACAAGCTAAAGATTAACCTAATTCTTTTATACTTAGGCTAAGAATCAAACCTCACAAAATACTCCAAGTATCATTTTACCTGGTAAGAATTGAACTGTTACAAATTCACTCAAAATTAATTATATTCAGGAAGAATTACACCTATCTCTTTTTACAAGAAAAGTGTAACCTAATCTTTTTATACATTATGTAAAGATCAAACCTCGATCTCTTTACCAGAAGAGATTAAAACCCAGCTATCCCTGATTAGATATTTGCAATAATATCTAACTCGCACACAACTCACCAATTACACAAATTAATAAGTTTTCCTACTCGTAGTTTCTATCACCTCCGATTAAATTTAAACTCGATTAATATCCCGATATATACTAGTGATAGAATAAAGTGAGAATATCAAAATCTGATTTTAATATAGACGGGTAACACACATTTTAGCACATAAACAGATTTTCACAAGAAATCGCTTTAAAATATTTTTAATCAATTTAAAGTTAAAAAAACGATTTCAAAGATCAAAATTCCAAGCAGTAAACAATGTTATCAATTAACTATTAAAAGCAAAGATTTGAAACGATCTCACCAGAATACAACCGAATGAATGTAAATTGAATTGCAATAAGACTTTAGATCGGTGACAGCAATAATTCACAGCAATTTCCTCAAGAACAATTCTCAAGAATAATCTCACAATACTCTTAGTATAATTTTAGAATAATCACTCTCAGAAAGCTCAGGAACTAAATAGCTCTTGAAAATTGATTAATTGGAATTTTTTAGATCTCAAAAATACAGGTCTATATATAAGGATTTGAAACAGGTCCTCCAATGGCTAGTTTTCACATATCATGACACTTAATTGCTCTTATAAACCCTTGTTAATCCTAATATTTTGATGAATAATTAAATGTTGATATTTTTTGTGGAACTAACGAGTTTATTGAGTGTTTCAGTGTAAAAGTTTCATTGACGATTTATCATGAAGAAATTGTTAAAGATGGTTAAGGATGCAAGAGACTGATAAAGAGACAAGTATTAAGAGACCGAAGATTTTAAAGAATCTAGGTGAATACAACTCAAGTTAATTTTTATTCTTAATGTATCCCGATTAGGATCATATACGACACAAAAATGATTTTATGTTTATGTGTGTTTTTATTAGGATCCTAATTAGTTAACATATTTACTCCAATGTGAAATTGAAGAAGAAATATTGACTTAAGAAAGATTAGTACTTAAAATGATTAATAGTGTCAATTAAGTTAACCTAGAAAAGAAATCAGTTAAAGGGGCAAAAGTGTTGAATGATGGAGTTAAAATGAACTAAGAAGTAATTCCAGCACTGATCGGTAGATTGGCCTGGGAGGATCGGTCAACTGATGGGTAATGGCTGAAAAATTGTGAAGTTTCTGGATCGATCGGTCAACCGACCAAGAGGAATCGGTTGACCTGTGTAACTCTCTAAATCGATCAGTCGACAAGTCATGGAGAATTAGTTGACAGGCCCTAGCCGAGAAATGGCCTGAGGAGTATCCTGAATCGATCGGTCAATCGATTTATGGAGTATCAGTCGACCGATGGACGAGTATTTTTGGCTTGGGCTACAACCTGAATCGATCGGTTGACTTATGGACTTTGGTTAGTCAACCGATAGATCTGTTTCAGGTTTATATATATATATATATATATATTATTCTTATTTAAATATCCCTATAGATATGATATACATGTTTGATGAGATTCTCAATTAAGTACATTTAATACTTTTTATCCTATTGATTTGAGAATGTGATATTATTTGAGGGATTAAATTGAATGTTTTGAAAGTTATAATTAAGTAAATAGAACCAGGATTAAGTCATATCAATATATAGGGTCTATATGAGTAATTAAATGTCATGACATGTGGGAATTAGTCGTTGGAGAGCATGTTTCAAATCTATTTAAATAGACCTGCATTTTTTAGAGATAAAAAGTTATTCCATCACGAACTATTCAGTTCTTGAGATTTCTGAGAGTTATCATTCTGATATTATATTGAGATATTATCATAAGATCATTCTAGTGTTGGAGTTCTTGAGTTAAAGCGCTAATTTATTTGGCGTCGCCGATCTGAGCTGTTTAGCAATCTGATTTGCATTCTTTAGGTGTTTTTATGGTGAGATCATTCCAAACTTATTTTTTATTGAGTTTATTATTATTATTATTGCTTGCTTGGTAATTCGATCTTGTGAAATTGTTTTTGAATGTTAAATCATAAAAAGTCTTTTAAAAAGATTTTTCGTGATAATCTGATTACGTGCTCAATTTTGTGCTACCCGCATTATTTTATAATCAAATTTTAAATTTGTCACGTAAAATTCTATCACTAGTAATTTCGTGACATTAATCGAGTTTAAATTAATTTGAGGTGGTAGAAGTTCCGAGTGGGAAAAACTTATCAATTTTTATAATTGGTGAGTTGTCTGTAGATTAAATACTATTGGGAGTATCTAGTCTGGGGTAACTAAGTTTTAATTTCTTCCGGTAAAGAGATTGAGGATTGATCTTTTCCTAAAGTATAAAAAGATTAGATTACTCTTTTTTCGTGAAAAGAGATAGACGTAATTCTTCCTGATTAGAATAAGTTTGTGTCATTTGTAACGATTCCATCCTTATCGGTGAAAATGATTCTTGGAGTATTTTTTGTAAGGTTTGATTCTTAGCCTAAGGTATAAAAGAATTAGGTTTGATCATTAGCCTGTGAAAGGATTAGGTTAATCTTGAGCCTAGAAAAAGATAAAGTTATTCCTGAGCTTATGAAAATGGATTGTAAAGATTGATTCTGAGCTTGTGAAAAAGAATCAGTGTAAGGATTTGGTTTCTACCTGAAAAATAAATCATGAGTTTAGTGGGTGCGAATCTCTGTGGGGCTCAGATGATTGAATTATCCAAAAGTATAGAACTTGGTGAACCAGAATATATCCTTTTGTGCTACTTTGTTTAATTTATTTAATTTCTATTGTTTGGGTGTGCACCTAGTTAATAACACTTATCTGCTGCGATATAAAGATAAATAATTGATTTAGGATTAAATTAATTATTTGAATTTTCAAAGTGTTATAAGTTGATAATTTGCTATAAATTTTATAACTATCCAATTTACCTCCCATCTTGGGTAGATCACTGGGAAACAACCCTTTATATCAATATGACTCAATCCTGGTTTAATTCACTTAATTATAACTTTCCAATCATTCAATTTAGTCCCTCAAATATTTCTCAAACTCAAATTAATAGGATAGAAAGAATTAAATGTACCAATTTGAGAAATACTTAATAACGACCATCAATCTATAATACCATCAAATCCCTAAGATATCTCTCAGATTTTAACCAAAAAATGGCTAGTAACAATTACTTTTTTATCAAATCCCTGAAATCCTCAAATCCTTAAACAGAGCCATCAGTTGATCGACCAAAGTCCATAAGTCGACCGATTGATTCAGGTTGTAGCCCAAGCCAAAAATGCTCGTCTATCAATCGATCGATACTCCATAGATCAGTTGACCGATCGATTCAGGATGCTCCCCAGGCCATTTTTTGGCCAGGGTCTATCAACCGATTCTCCCTGACTTGTGAACTGATCGATTTAGAGAGTTACACAGGTTGACCGATCCCTCTTGGTTGGTTGACCGATTGATCTAGAGACTTTACCATTTTCCAACCTTCACCCATCACTTGACCGATCCTCCCAGGCCACTCGACCGATCAATGCTGGAATTACTTCTTCCTAGTTCATTTTAACTCAAACCTTCGACGTTTTTGCCCGTTTAACCGATTTCTTTTCTTGGTTAACTTAATTGACACTATTAATCATTTTAAGCGCTAAGTTTTCTTAAGTCAATATGTTTTCTTCAATTTCACATTGGAGCAAATATGTTAACTAATTAGAATCCTAATAAAAACATAAATATAAAATCATTTTTGTATCGTGTGTGATTCTAATTGAGATACATTAAGAGTAAAAATTAACCTGAGTTGTTTTTACCTAGATTTTTCAAAATCTTCGATCTTTTAATGCTTGTCTCTGTATTAGTCTCTTGCATCCTTAACCATCTTCAACAATTTCTTCATGATTAAATTATCAATGGAACTTTAACATTGAAACATTCAATAAACTCATTAGTTCCATAAAAAATATCCACATTTAATTGTCCATCAAAATCTGAGGATCAGCACAACCTTTACAATTATCCTTTTCACAGGCTTAAAAAGAACCTTATCTTTCTACCAGGCTCAAGACTAACCTAATTCTACTATAGGAAGAATCAAAATTATTGATCCTAAGATTTTGATGAACAATTAAGTATTGATGTTTTGGTAGAATTAATGTTTAATTGAAGTGTTTCAGTGATTTAAAGTTCCAATAATGAAGACATCAAATTATATGGATGCTAAATGAAGATGTCAAGATGATGAAGAATAATTAAGAGTTTGAAGAAATTAGGAAAAACAACACAGCTGAATCTTAACTCTTAATATCCCATTTAGGAATACACACATGGCACAAAATGTATTTCATCTTTTATGTGTGTTTTGATTAAGTTAAATTATTTGCTTCCATGTGAAATAAGAAGAAATAATTTTGAATGACTAAAATAGAATATAAGAATATTAGTGGATCTAATTAAGAGAAGAAAATGGTTAAAAGGGTGAAATCGTAAAAGAAAATGAGTTAAAAACGTATTCAGAGAAGAGATCCAGTGACAGCAGTCGACTGGTGAGTCGACCAGACATAGAAGTTGAAAGATCATGTATCTCTTAATCGACCAATAGGTCGACCGGCCAATATGGGCTGAACTCTCTGAATCAAGGAGTCGACTGATAGGTTAACCAATGAAAGAAGGAAGAACTCTCTGAATCGACAAGTCGACCGCACGGTCGACCAATGAATTACATTGTCTACATCTTGAATCTCCCAGTCGACTGGGCAGTCGACGGAACATACTATTTCAGGATACTTTTTTATTCGAGATTATATTCAAAAGTAGCTGTTTTTTGTTAAGATTTGAGAGAGATTTCGGGGATATTCTCTATATTTAAGATATGGTTCATATACTAATTAAATCCTATTAATATGATTCATTAAATATTAATGTTTCTCAATTTGGTACTTAAAATAGATTTTATACTTATTTATTAAGATTGAGAAATACTTTGGGGTGTTTAATTGAGAGATTTGAAAGATGTTTTTAAGTGGAATTGAGCCTAAATGAACTCCTTATGATATAAGAGGTTTATAAGAGCTTTTAATTATCATGACACATGTAAACTAGCCGTTAGAAGACTGATTACATATTCTTTTAAATAGACCTCCGAATTTGATTAGCAAAAAATATATATTCTAAGAGAGAAAATCCATATATTATCAAGAGATATAAGAAGTTATCAATTGAGTGAGCTTTTCTAAGAGATATCTTATTGAAAATTGAGTGAGCGTTTCTAAGAGAATCATTTGCTGATCATTGCTGCTACCGATTTGAAGTTACATTGCAATACTGTTTTCTTTCGGTGGATTCCGGGTGAGATCTTTCCAAATTACTTATTATTTGTTTATTAATTTTATATTTGGAAATTAATCTTAGAAATTGTTTTTGATTTTGAGGAAAATAGTTTTACAAACAATTTCTTGAATCTGATTACGTGCTTTAATTTGCTACCCATATCTTGTTAAAATCAGATTTTTGTATTTCACGTATTTCTATCACTAGTTAGGATATTAATTGAGTTATTATTTATCTGGGGTAGTAGAAGTTCCGAGTGAGATTTACTTCTTATCAATTTTTGTATTGGTGAGTTTTGACGGGTTAAATATCATTGGGGGTATTTGATTAAGGGTAGTCGGGTTTCAGTCTCTTTCTGTAAAGAGATTGAGGTAGTGATTCTTCCTAAATAAGAATTGTGTTTTGAGTGATTTGTAAAGGTTCCATCCTTACTTGTAAAAATGATCGTTGGAGTGTTTGTGAGAGATTTTGATTCTTGAGCCTTAGTGTTGAAAAAGATTATGTTATTCTTTTGCCTGTAAAAAGTAGAGGTTATTCCATAGCTTAAGAAAAGAATATTGTAAAGGTTGATTTTGAGCCTGTAAAATAATCGGTATGCGGTTTTGGTTCCTACCTTTGAAGGGATCTTGGTTTTAATGGGTGTGACCTCCGTGAAGATCGGGGGACTGGATTAGCCAAGAGTAACTTGGTGAACCAGTATAAATCTTTTGTGTATTGCATTACTACTTTGTTATTTTTGTTGTTTGGGTGTGCACATAGATTCATAATATTATTCTTCCGTGTTATAAAGATAATAATTAATTTAGACTTAAAATTAATTATTTGATTTATTCAAGTTTTATTCTGATTATTTTTAGTTACCCAATTCACCCCCCTTGGGTATTCTACGGGGCCAATAGAAATCTAATGCTTTTAACAGGCTAAAGATCAAACCTACTATTCCTTCACACTTTTACACTTACATTTTTCTCAGGTTTAGGAAGAATTTTTACAATCACTCAATTTTATTATAGGAAAAATTAAAACCTAATTCTTTTCAAGGGAAAATAATAACCTAATCTTTTTGTAAGACAAAGATCAACCTCTAATCTTTTTCACTAGAAAAAAATCAAAACCTAGCTACCTTGATTAGACGCCGTCCCAAACATGACTAATTCTCACAAATACAAAAAATGTAAGTTATTTTCTTAGAAGGAGCTTCTACTACCTCAATTCAAATATACTCAATTAATATCCCGAATAATTACTACGTGATAAATACAATATGATGCAAATAAAATCTGATTATATAATCAAGTGGGCAGCAAAAATTTAACACGTAATCAGATAATCAGACAAAAATTATTTAAAAATATTTTTAAGTTTTTAAGTTCAAAACAATTTTCTAACAATCCTAAACCAAACAATTAATATAAATATAACTTTGGAAAACAAATAATAAAACTTGGATGGATCTCACCGGGAAACGCCAAAGACAATGATAATATTGCAATTAGAACTCAAATTGGTGATGTCAAACAACTAGTACTTTAGATTAAGAACTTGAATTGTTACTCTCGTAGAAATCTTAGTAAAAATATCATTCTTATAATGGCTCAAAACTGATGTTCTTGATATATTAAACTCAATACCGCATGTCTCTTTATATAGACCTCAAACTAATCCTCCTACGGGTTTTCAAATGTTATGTCAATAAATGACACATATGGACCCCATATATCATATAGATTCATAATGGCTATATTTGACTAACAATATAACTTTTAAAACTCTCAATTTAGTCCCAAGAATAATTTGATCTTAGTTAATGAAAGTAAAGAAAAAATTATATTTAAATACATGGACTAAGTCATAAGGTCAAATAAAATTCCATAAAGTTCTCCCATATCTTTGACCCCAAATATTTTCCACCAACATAGTAATATTTAAACTCAAAATTCACAGATTTAAATATAGAGATTTCAAAGATATCTTATAACGGTTACTTTTCAAATACTATATCATTAAATGATACCCCAAGACCCCATATATCATATATGTTCAAAATATATATTTTTCATTTAAAAATATTATTGGAAAATCTCATTTTGGTCTTTAAAACATTTTTAAATCAAAATCCATCAATATAGGAAATATTAAATCACTTTAATTAAAATAATATCAAAATATATGAACCAAATCAATAGGGATTACTAAATACATTGTTCATATTTGAATATCACTCAAATCCCCCAAACCCCTTCTCAATACGTTGTTCATATTTGAATATCATTCAAATCCCCTAAACCCCTTCTCTTGGAATCATAAAAAATTGATAGTTCTTTTCAAGAGATCAAATCAATTAAAATATTGATTGAACTAGTCGGTTGACCAGACCCTGTCTTCGGTTGACCGCTTAGTACCAAGGCTTAATGTAGATTTTGGCTTTACCACTTTGTAACGGCCCGGTTTCTCAAGGTCGTCACTTGATTTCTCCTCTTGGAGAATTAATACTAAAATCAAACGACCAAAATTTATTTAATAAAAATATGAGAATAAATAAGTATTAATAGTTTTTATTGTATCGATTTTTACAACCGTAGATAATAAATACAGCTATTACAAATTATTAGAGTGAACTCGGGTCTTAACTATAATAATTTAAACTATAACCACCACTTTAATAATAATGAAATATTTCAGAAAATAATGCGGTAATTATATTGAATTTCTATTATTATCCACAAATCAAAATTATAATTTAGAATAACTCAAGCCTTTGGTTATTCTCCTTATAATGGTAATACCAATTTTAGAACCACAAATTAAAACAATCAAGAGTTTAATATAGTTCTCCAGAGTATTTAATAAATATTATGTAGGAATTTCTATTGAATATTAAAGGGAGAATAACACTAAACTGTCATTATAACGGTTAAACAATTTATTAACCGAGCCAGCACTGCCATTACATTGCCGTTGCAATATTTATTATAAGAGTGGATTGTCCATTCTGTCATTTTTAACATTGCGAAATATATAAAAAAAAAAAAAAAGAATTTAAAAAATATATTATCTCTATTGTATTATAAATTAAATACTTATAAAATGTTGGTAATTTGATAATTCGAATCATCACTTTAATTTTTACAACGGTAAATAATAACTACAATTATTACAAATAAAAATTCTAATATAATTCCTGGCGCCATTTCGCTCTCACCAGCCCTGTAATCACAACTGTGGGGTTGTGAGCTAACGCTCAATAGAATTTCAACTCATCTAATATATGTATTTAATTTAATGTAACAAACAAACACAAAAACATGTATTACACATAGTTTTCACATAATCATAATTATTTAATAAAATTTAACGGTTAAATTTCAACAACAATAATAATATAAATCTCACAATTGAGAAATTAAATACATATAGTAAAAGAGTTATAAATTTCACCTGAAATCCAAAGCCAAAATCCGAACCAAAATTGGAATAATTTTTCTCACCCAAGCATTCTGTTTACCCCTTTTTCCCCCCATATATATATAATTATGAACATCACATACATATATATATATATATATATATATATACATACATATATATATATATATATATGTATGTATGTATATATATATGTATGTATGTATATATATATATGTATGTATGTATATATATATATATATGGTCCTTATTGTTTCCTTCTATATGAAGGAAACAATATGGATCGTTAATTAATTAATTAATTTAATTATTTGCACAGTGTCCCCTTTTAAATAAAAAAATATTAAATATACCCAAAAACTCTTAAAAGTAAATTTTAAATAGCATAATAGTCCCAAAATTTTAAAAAAATCAATTTAAAATTTACATTTAACTTAATAAATTATCAAATATTATTTATATAGTAAATTTGCAAAATAATCCCAAAATATTAAGCTTATATATAAAAATAATATTTTTAAAAATACAAATCTCCGGGGTATTACAATCTACCCCCCTTAAATAAATTTTGTCCTCAAAAATTCATTCATAATAGTAATTCAGAATCGCATCGCACGGTCATGTTAGTCACACTCGATTCTAAAACAATGGTTCTCTATGTGGGGTCTTATAACCTAAAGTCACTCATAATTCACAACCGTCAAAATTCATTCTACATATCGCTACATTCACATTCATGGTGACCCACATTATATCCAACAACCTACAGACATGGTGCACTTTGGTCTGTAACACCTAGTACATATAACCAATAGTCAAAGAATCTTATGTTTCTAAATACTTCCGCTGTACTACTCTAATAAAAATTGCAATAAATAACAATATTTCTTTAAAATATTATGGTAGTCTCACTGGATTAGGTCTATCTCAACTCTAATAAGTCTACGACCTCAATAATTTTTCCACTTGACATGACTTTTTAAGTCCACTGCCATATTCTATAACTAGCATTTATCAATTTGGTCCAACATTTCAAGCCAACATATTCACAACCAACATCATAACTAATAGATAGTCCAATTTCTCATGGACTGTCTCGTACGACTAAAAACAATCATCTCCAATATCTACATTAAAATTTTAATTTAATTCTATAATCTCGTATTCCTTCATAAATATCAAACAATCCAAATTTCAAATAATAAATTTTTTGCAATACTTCTGAAAACACATAAACACTTATCAACTACGTAAATATGTCTCAAAACATCCCAATACGTCTCAATCATATAATTACGTCTCAAAACACCTAAATACGTCAAAATCATATAAATACATCTCAAAACACATAAATACAACTAAACCATATAAATACGTCTTGAAACACATACGTATGTGTCAATCAACTAAATACGTTTCAACACATAAATATGTGTCGAAATGCATAAACACGTATCGAAATACATAAATATGTATGAATCACATAAATACGTGTCAACCCTATAAATACATCTCGAAATACATAAATATATACCAAACCACATAAATATATCTGGAACACGTAAATATGTCTCAACCACACAAATATGTTTCAAACACCTAAATTTGTGTCAAACTATATGAAAAAATCAGATACATCTCAAATCATATGATTACGTCTCTAAAGTCACGGAACATAACGAGTTCAATACTGAATTCAATACTCACAAAAAAATATTACATAAAACCCCCAATCGAATTTCTACAACACCGATTAAGCTAAAAAATTCAAATCAACATTTCGGAATAACAAATAGCTCCCAATAATCTCATAATGATCCCACACTTTGACTCCACTTAACGCTAGTAATGGACTAATATCTATCTGAATATTTTATCGGTGTACTGTCTTCGTAATATAAAAATATTTTATGGATAAAGTATTTTTATCAAAGTTCACTTTCCAATAAAATATAATCACACCTGGCAGTATCCAAACCCCAACAAAAATATCATTATAACTGAACAACCAAATTTAAATCAATTGGTCAACTCACTTGTATGTAATAAAATAACATACTTCCTTGCTAACCATATGATCGTTTACCTCACAATCGGGAGTTATAATAGTACTGTAACTTGTCTAACTATGTCATGTAAGGTGGCTATCAGTGTTAGGGCCATTTAATATCTCCAATGGTAGGAGCAACCACTCTACATGACTTGCCTGACAGGTAACAACATATATCCACCCTGCAAGACTTGCCTGACAGGTAACAATATATATCTACCCTACAAGACTTTCTTGACATGTAACAACTATATCTACCCTGCAGGACTTGCCTGATAGGTAACAACATATATCCACCCTGCAGGACTTGCCTGACAGGTGACTATGACATAGCAGGATAATAAAAATTAATCTCCACGCTTGAAAATTTACTTGATCCCTTAATCATCGTAAAACAGTCTATTTTCATCAACACTTTTTTTTTTAATTTAATACGGAAATAAAATTTGATAATTTATATAGAAGACAGTAAACACCTTTTTAAACCAATCACCTTTTTATTAACTTATCCTATGGTCCACGACTAACATGATATCTATCAAATAAGCTAACTATTAAGGTGTTATACGTTCAAATTGAAATTGTGGTCACCTACGCCCACAGAAGGAAAGAATGCAAATGATTACCACAAACTATAAGACACAAGGAAAATTATATAAGCACTAAAAAAATACATAGCTTGTCATCTAAAACACTTATACAAATATGTAGGTTTCAGGTCAACTACTTCAAATAAAGCTCTAGTTAGAGCCAAAAGTCCAGAAATTTAAGAGATAATGATTCTCTTAATATATGCATTGGTACATACAAAATATATCTATATATATGAAAACCAAAACTATTCAATAGTATAGCCCTATCGGTTGATTGACCATTGTTGTCGGTTGATCGATCCTATCAGTGGGCATCCAATTCTCTCCATTTCATCTACTAACTCATTCGGTTGACTAACCCTCTTCATTCGATTGACCGATTGAATTAGTGTGCTTACTTCATTTCTCATTTCAGCTACTGTTTCAAATGATTGATCGATATTTTTTTTCGGTTAACCAATTGGATCAGTAGGACTCTGTTTTAATTCTCAAACCTTACTATTGTAATTAGTCAATCGATTGCATTTCTCAGTTGTTCGAATTGACCCAAAAACACAACTTTTTATGCTTTAAAACACATTTTTCAATTAGGTTAATTATCAAAATCATTTCATATAAAGAGCACATATAATATCTCATTTTATGATATTAAACTTATCACTTCTTATTATGACACTCATAGAATTAACTAATTTTAAGTGTCGTGCGTGATCCTAATTCGGGTTGCATTAAGATTATAAATGTAAATAGTTGTTTTCACCTATTTTTCTTCAGCGTCTTCAAAACTCTTCATATTTTTGTCATGTCCATCTTGCACCCTTTATGCATTCTTCAACAAATATTCTTCTTACTCAAATGCATGGAACTATAAATCTGAAACACTCGATAAAACCATTAGTTCCACCAAAAATATCAATACTTAGTTGTTCATCAAAACCTTCGACAAGGTAATAAGGGATAAACATATAACAAGGTAAGCTTCAAAGGCTCAAGCGATAAAAATGAATGCCTAAATCATGTCTCCTGAACTACCTTGCCTAGGATTTCGCCTCAAGTTTTCCCCAATCAGGTTCTAGAATCCCTATTGTCATGAACTTGGCTAATGGATAATCAACATCAAATCAATTGGATAGCTATACATTGAGTTTAAGTGCTCGTGTAAGTTAGGATCCACAATAACTTTTACCACAACGAAATGTCAAGCAAACAGAACACACATGAATGGGCATTACCCCTGATCTCGAAAAATAATTAGGGGATAATATCATCATTGGGTAATGGCCCAGATGAACTACAAAACTCAGCACACACAACAATTGCTACAAACAATAACATACTAACTAAACTGAACAAGCATGCATATAATTAAACAATAAATTAACTTAAACTATATAACTAAAAACAATAAAACATACTAGCATACTACACATCATCCCAAACTTAAAATGGGCGGTGTCCACAGTGACCCAATCATCGTTCTCAACAATTGAAATATAGCATGCCGACGAAAGGGATTTAGAACACATACCTGGGAGACGAGACAATCTCGCCTCCGAATGAAGTTGGAGGTGATGGATCTAATTTATTTGAGACTTGGGTTGCCTCCCCAAAAGCGCTTGGTTTATTGTCATCGGGAAACGATGGTTCCGAAATCGGAATAGTAACTCCTTATATCGATCCCAAGCAAAATAAAATGACTCAGAATCTCATGAAAGAAAGGCATTAGTACTTGTTGATCTAACATCTTCAAGTACCTTGTAAGAAAAGCAAGCTACAAACAAAAATTATAAACAAAATAAATGCCCAAATTAAAATTAAGATATTTACTCTCAATATCAACAACAATCTAAAAATCAATCCCTAGTAATGGCGCCAAAAGCTTGGTAGTGAAATATTACGTCGCTAGTTTTACCGCAAGTATACGGGTCAAATTTTATAAAATAGTGAATAAGAAAGGTTGTCATATCTACAGGGATTGGATTAAATTGTCTCTAAGTACCGCGGTTGTCATAACCGAAATTTATTTAGGCAATAAAAATATAGTTTTTGTTAATACAATATACTAAACCAAGTTAATTAAACTAATTAAACTAATATACTAATATTGACGTTTAAGAAAGTAAATTGTCTAGGAATTAACTTCGTTCATTTGAATGCATTTGATTCAATCTAGTTTACATTAATGATATTCACACTATCCGACAATCTAGGTATCAAAATCTCACTCACTACATCTCTCGAGTGTAAAGTGAATGAATATGTGACTTTGTGTCAGAGCTAAAGTCCTTCTCTGGCATCTATACGACACTTGATCACATGAGTCTTACCCCAATCTCAAAAAATTTCACACTTTCTAATACCTTCCCGGGTCATTAGGTCGTCGCGTTGTGTTTAAACCCTAATCTGAATTCGGGGTTACCTCTCCTGAGTGTCAAACCTCGTATTCTTAAATCAACCATAATATCATAACAAGAATATTATGGAGGTAAAAAAAATGGTAAACACAATCAAATAAAGATAAACAACCATTAACGAAACATGATTTACTCAAATAACGTTTATTAGCAAACTACATCAATCCCATAGATAATCAGTATTTAGCTCTTGGCCATAACCATATATTCAACAATAATACATATATACATATTCGAACAACCAAAAATAATTTAAGAATAAAGAGAGAAACAAAGAAGAATAGCCGTTATCTGAAGATGGTGTCCGTAAAAACCGCTCTGATATTGTTTTCTCTTCTCCAATTGTGTTCCTCCTCTTTGGTTGGTTGAGAGCTCTCAAAAATACTCCAAAAACACTCCCAATATATTCTGAAAATAGTGGGAACAAAATGGGAACAAAAAGAGAACCAAAATATCTAAAAAAATATCTTAAAACACTTTACAGCTAGGGGCTTCACCGCTGTAGCGGTGGGGATGTCGACAAGCTCACTACTGCAGCGGTGGGAAGTTAGTGGCTTTCTGCTCTTTCACTGCTGCAGAGGTGAGCGATCATAAATTTTTTGATCTCTCTATTGTTTCACCGCTGAATTTTCTGATCTCTCTATTGTTTCACCGCTGCAGCGGTAGATCTCACCACTACAGCGGTGAAATTGCTACTTGATCTTTTGATCCTCTTGATCAGTTTTTCAAACCAATTTCCTCGCTTTTCGACTATTTTTGCTCCTAACCCCTGCTTTGAACAAAATAAAAAAAAAAAAAAAAAAAAAAACGAGTTAAAATATTACAAGAATACTCAAAAACTACCAAATTCGGTTTAGAAATAGATAGATAAATTTCACCTATCATTACCATTATTTCACTTTGATCTCTACAGTTTCAATTTGAACAAATTAACATCTTAGATGACATTTGATCAATGCAACTTACCAATAGTAAGTTAAATAAGCTTCGGTAAGTGGTGTAGACCATATGATATGTCGTTGAATTGAAAATATCAATTTAAAGGTGTAAACTGTCTTCTATATAAATTATCAAATTATATTTTTGTATTAAATAATAGAAAAAAAAGAGTGTTGACGAAGATGAACAGTTTTATGATATTAAATGGATCAAGTAAAAATTTTAAAGGTGAAAAATAATTTTTATTATTCGGCTATGTCATAGTTGTCTCGTCAAAAGGGCTTATCCTGTGAGATGTGGTTAGTCCTTACAAGATGGCATGTCTTGTAGGACGTTGTTGTTGTGACTTGACAGGAGGGCATGTCCTGCAGGTGGTTGACTATGTTATTGATATATTGAGACCTGACATGAGGGCAAGTCCTGCAGGTTGTTGAATATGTTGTTGATATGGTAGTTTATACCATTTGTTGCTTCTACCATTAAAGATATTGAATGACCCTAGCACTGATGACAACCTTATATTGTACAATTGTACAGATTACGATACTGTCGTAACTCCCGATCGTGAGGTAAAACGATTCTATGACTAGTAGGAAAATATATTTTGGGTATTTTATTATATAAAAGTGATTTGATTGGTTGATTTATATTCAATGACTTAAATTAAATTATTTGTGGAATTTTTCTACTGTTCATTATGTGGTTACATTCTAATTAAAAAAATGGTGTTTGATAAATATACTTGATCTATAAATTATTTTTATATTATTAAACTGTATACTGATAAAGTGAGGGTATTGTCTTCTATGTAAATTGTCAAATTATATTTTCGTACTAAAATATGAAAAGAAAAGGTTTATTAAAATGGATTCTTTTATAACGTGATACGGATCAAGTAAATTTCTAAATGCGGAAAGTGATTTTATTATCTGACTATGTCATAGTCGTCTCGTCAGGAAGACATGTCCTGCGAGATGTGGTTGGTTTTTATAGAAGGGCATGTCTTGTAGGACATTATGTTTTGACCTGACAAGAAGGCAAGTCTTGTAGGGTGGTTGATATCTGTTGTTGTTGTTTTTGTTGTCGTCGTTATTGTTGTTGACGATGATGATTATCATTATGATATAGTAGTTTATACCACATGTTGGCTCCTACCATTGGGGATATTAAATGACCCTAACATTGATTGTAACATTAGATTACCCAGATGAATAGATTATAGTACTGTTATAACTCTCGATCGTAAGGTAAACGATCCTATGGCTAGTAAGGAAGTATGGTATTTTAGTAGATACAAGTGAGTTGACCAATTGATTTAAATTCGAATATTCTATATTGATGATATTTTGTTGGGATTTTGATATTACCAAGTGGTAGCCGCAAATAATGCGCTGCCACTTTCACCGCAAGCGTACAGATCAAGTTTTAGTATAATGGACCTTTCGGTCGGGTATCGTATCCACAGGGATTGGTGTTGTCACTATCGAGTACCGCGATTGTCATAACCTGACTTTATCTAGGCGACCAAAAAAGTAATTTAATTAATTAATACTAATATACTAATTTAACTATACTAATACTAATATTAATATGAGATAGTTTTGAGAGAATAGGTTGTCTAGGGATTAGTTTCATTTACGAATACGTGTTTATTCTCGTTTTAGTTTATGTTAACGGCGTTCGACTTATCCGACAATCTCGGTATCTAAAACTCCTCCGCCATCTTTCCCGAGTGTAAGACGGGGGATATAACACAACTTCGTGTCAATGAAGAAGTCCCTCTCAATGTTTTAACGACCCTAGATTACGTGAGTCTTACCCCAACCTCATTGATTGCACATAAAACCTCAGTTCGTAAACTCCCTCGCCACTTCTCCCGAGTGTAAGATGAGGGATATGACGTGACTTCCAATTAATGAAGAAGTCCCCCTCAACGTCTTAACGACTCTAGGTCACGTGAGTCTCGCCCCAACGTCATTGATTTCGTGCGTTGTGTTTACCCTATCGACAATCTCAATTTTGAAACTCCCCTGTCACCTCTCTCGAGTGTAAGACGAGGGAATACATGACTTCGCGTCAATGTTGAAGTCTTCCTCAATGTCTTAACGACTCTAGGTCATGTGAGTCTTGCCCTAACATCATTGATTATCCACAGTCCAAACCCCGACCTGGTTATAGAATTGTGGCGTTTGTTTATTCTAGTCCGAATCCGAAATTTGTCAAACTCCATATTCTCGATATATAAATCTAAGAAATATAAACAAAAAATACGGCACACACAATCAACATAACGAAGAACAATCGCAAACAAAATACAAACTCAACTAAACAACGTTTTCATAAATTATATTAATAATCCCTATACAACCTATGTTTAGCCATTGGCCATAACCATGTATACAATGTAAAATGGTGTAAAAATGCTCAACAACTACCAAAATGTAGAAAACAAAGATAAGAAACGAGCGACTTAGCTAATATCTGAAGAATAGCCGCTAGAATTGTTGAATGATCGCTTCCCTCTTCATCCTCCACCTCAGGTTGAGAGATTTCCCTAAAAAATCCCTTATCCTAACCCTAAAATATGGCTTAAGTCCTTAGGGGCCGAAGACATCTGAAGAGAGGAGGAGAGAAGGGTATTTATAGACAAAATATCTAAAAAAATATCTAACACTGCGCAGAGGCCACCATCGCGGCGGTGGAGTATGTCGGTTAAGGTTTGCCTGGGCGGTGGAATGGAAAAACTTTCTGTTGGTTCACCGCCGCGGCGCTAGGTAGTTAGTAGCCTATTTTTGTTCATTACGTTTTCACTGCTGCGGTGCTGAGTTTCACTGCCGCGGTGCTGAGTTTCACCGCCGCAGCACTGGTCCGTTAGTGGCCTTTGGTCTTTCTCAGCATCTTCACTACTGGTCTGGACACAGTGACGGTGGGCTTGTTTGCAGAATCTTGCTGCCTTGCTCATTTTTCCACCGTTCTCCAACCATTCTCGATACGAATTGATCGTTTATGCTCCGATTTCATACTTTTTCACCCCACGCACCTGTTTTAATACAAAAAGAATAAAAAAATATTAAAACATATAAAAATAATTATAAACGTACTCGAAAACTAACAAATTCGGTTTGGAAATATAAAGGTAATTTACACCTATCACCAAGTAAGTGACTATATTTTGTTGTAAAGTAGATTTTGATAAAAGTACTTGATCCATAAATTACTTTTGTACTATGAAGACAGTACACCGATAAAATATTCAGATAGATATTAGTCCACTACTACCGATAGGTAGGATCAGAGTGTATGATAATTGTTGAGATTTTCTTGGAAAACTTTATATAGACATTAGTGTTATTGTAATCAGAATAGCGCAACAGGAGCATAATTGTGACTTTCAATTATTATTGTTTAACCGAGAGTGACTAACATGACAGTGCGATGCGATTTTGAATTATTATTATTTTGAACAAAATTTCAAGCATGAAATTTATTTAAGAGAGGCAGATTGTAATACCCCAAAAATTTATATTTTTAAAAATATTATTTTATATAAGTTTAATATTTTTAGGATTATTTCGTAAATTATGATGTAAATAATATTTGATAATTTTTGGAGTTAAATATTAATTTTAAATTGACTTTTAAAAGTTTTGTGACTATTGTGTAATCTAAAATATACTTTTAAGAGTTTTGAGATATAAATAATAGTTTTTATATTTTAAAGGCGGACCTTATGTCAATAAATAAATGAATAAATAAATAAGTGATTCATATTATTTCCTTCATATAGAAGGAAACAAAAAGTTAACTAAGAATATTATGGTGTTACACGTGCAATAGCTACGAATATAATAATAATAATAATAATAATAATAATAATAATAATAATAATAATAATAATAATAATAATAATAATAATCAAGCCTATACATGTTATCAGCTTGGAAGGAAACCTGGGCATATATACTAATCAAAACCACAAATTATTTAGGTGGGAGAGCACTTTGTTTTGGTATATATATATATATATATATATGTTGGCCCAGTGAGCTACTTAAAAAGGGGGGGTGAATTGGGTAGTTCAAAATTAAAAAAATACTTTAATAATCCAAATAATTAATTTTAATCCTAAATTAATTATTCTCTTTATATTACAACATATATAAAATTAACTAGGTGCACGCCAAATAACAAAAATAAGTAATATGAAGATAGCAGCACACTAGAAATTTATACAGGTTCACCAAGCTATTCTTGGCTAATCCAGTCCTCCGAGCCCCACGGAGAGTCGCATCCACTAAACTCAAGATTCCTCAAAATGTAGGAACCAAACACTCACAAAGATTCCTTTACAGGCTCAGAATCAATATTTACAAAAAAAAATTCATAGGTTTAGGAATAACCTCTACTTTTTACAAGCTCAAGAATAACTTAATTCTTTTTTAAACTAAGGCTAAAGAATCAAAACCTTACAAACACTTCAAATATCCTTTTACCCGGTAAGGATTGAACCGTTACAAAATTGCTCACAAAATAATTCAAATCAGGAAAAATTACTACCTTAATCTCTTTATAGGAAGAGACTGAAACCAGCTACCCTTAGATTAAATACTCCCAACAGTATTCAATCCGTCACTCAACTCACCAATTAAAAATTGACAAGTAATTTTTCTCACTCGGAGTTTCTACCACCCCAGATAAATTAGAACTCAATTAATATCCCAAAACTAGTGATAGAAAAGTAAGATATTCAAAATCTGATTTTAAACAAAAAAATGGGTAGCACCTAATTGAGCACGTAATCAGATTTATTCAAAAAATTGTTTCAAAAATATTTTTCAATAAAAAAAATCAGAAAACAATTTCTAAATATCAAATTCCAAATATAATCAAGTAATACTAAATAGAAAATAATTTGGAAAGATCTCACCCGGAATCCACCAAAAGAATAGTTATAGCAATGTCACTTCAGATTCGGTAGCAGAAATGGTTCACAACAAATAATTCTCAAGAATAACTCTCAGAAAAGCTCTCATAATTCTCAATATGATTTCTCTTAGAAAAGCTCAGTATAATACTCTTGATCTCTCTCTCTAATATGAAAAATACAATTTTATATAAATGGGAATAAAATAAGCTCTCTAACGGCTAGTTCGCACTTGTTATGACACTTAATTGCTCTTATAGACCCCTTATATCATTAAAACTTCATCCTGGTTCAAATCACTTAATCATAGCTTTTAAACTTCTCAATTAAGTCCTCCAAATATTTCTCAGTCACAATTAAATAGGATAGAAAGGATTACATGTACCAAATTGAGAAATATTCAAACTTAATGAACCAAATCTATAGGGATATCATAATATATGTTGCATATCTCAAATAATATTAAATCCCTAAATTATATCGTGAATCTTAACCATAAAACGGCTAGTAACGGCTACTTTCAAAATAAAATCCGAAATTCCACAATATCCTGAAACAGTTCTATAAATCGACCAACCAAGATAACTTGTCGACCGATCGATTCAGGATGTAGTCAAGCCAAAAATTATGTGCCCATCAGTCGACCTATCTGTTGACCTAGAGATTCAGAGAGTTACATTTCTTATCACAGGTCGACCGCCCAGTCGACTTATCGATTCAGATAGTTCACATTTAAGCTTTGGTCGACTTAGAGATTCAAAGACTTTTTCTTCTATGCTCCGGTCGACTTACCTGTCGACTTACTAATGCTGGAACACTTCTCTCAATTCATTTTTAATCCATTTTCATTGATGTTTTCACCCATTTAACCAATTTCTTTTCTCAGTTAGCTCCACTAAATACTTAAATTCAATTTTAATCAATTATTAATATTTTTTTTCAATTACACATAGGAGCAAATAATTTTACTAATTAGGATCCTACAAAAAAACACACATATTTATAAAAATCATTTAAAAATATTTTTGTATCGTGTGTGATCCTAATTGGGATAGAGTTGAAATTTTAACCTGAGTTGTTTTCCCTAGGTTCTTCAAATTCTTCAACCTCTTAATCCTTCATGATCTTTGTCATAATCTTTTAGCATCCATTCATTATTTGTCATCATATCTTCATCATTGGAACTAATAAACTAAAACACTTAATCAAACCGTTAGTTCCACAAAAAATATAAACCTTTAATTGTTTATCAAAATCTTAGGATCAATAATATCGCCCTTTTTTATGATGACAATTAAATTTGATGTTTTCTTCAAAACAATAATATAACAACACTCCCCCTGAATTCGAGGACGGATTTTATAACTCATTAAAGCATAGTAATGAAGATAATCATAAAATATTCAACATAGCACAAATTTCAAAATATAATAGACTCATCCTTAAGATATTCAATAAAACATCAACTAATTCTCCCCCTTTGTCATCTCAAAAAAAAAAAAAAAAAAATTGGAAAGGGGGAACACAAAAGAACTGTACTCTAGGCATACATATATACTTTGAAAGAATAAACCTAAAGTAATTAAATTAGAATATTTATATATATATAACTCTTTAAAAACACATTGAATCAACCCATAAAATCAACTTTATGCATTAAAATCATTTTCAACAAATATCATGTGGATCATCATTAGGGATAAAAAAAAAATCTAACTAAGTAGATCAAGTCTAGCTAATTCATCAAAATTCATACACTAGAAGTCAAGTTTCACCAAAAACCTATATTAGCTATTACAAACCAAAATAGTAAATGTGGAACTTGTCTCAATAACAAATTTAAAGAGAGAATAAAAAATAGTCTCAATAACAAATTTAAAGAAAGAATAAAAAATAAAGTCTAATGAGGGCTTTGTCTAGAAAAATGATAATAAAGTCCCATCGAACTAGTGGCCGACTGCTGAGGATACTGAACTCCTGGCTGAACAATTGGTCCTGGAGTCATTTGCTGATGAAACGGCATTAACGGTCTTGCTCCAGATGCCCCTGCTCCAGATGGCCCTGCAGCAGTTGGTCCTCCAAAAGACTGCTGTGCTCCAAACATAGGATGTCCTATAAAGTATGGCTGAGCACTGTACTGCTGCTGGTATCCGTGTTGTGATGACTGCATAAACTAAAACATTTGTTTCAGATTCCCCGTGATTTTCCTAAATCTAGCTTCCATGTTTATATTCATTTGGACCATTTTAGTTTCTAACCCAGTCATCCAATCATCCATTAGATCCGCATGTACCCTTAGATCATCAATCTGATCATGAAGAAAATCCATCTTGTGATCTATGCTCATTTCTTCTTCATTATCTTTTTTCTCGCCCTCAACCTGCACTCTTTGCCTTTTATGATTCCTCTTCTTTACTTATCTATTTCTTCTGTACTCATATACCATTAACGAAGCATTACCCACATTAATCCATTCGGGTATGATTGTCATGAATTTTTCTTCATCATGATCAGTTTCAACTCCAAAGTGATCAAACAACCTTTGGAGTGCATCAACATAGGGTAACACTCTAGAGGATTTCTGAACATGATACTTCATGTGGTCCATCATGATATGTTCTAGATCCAATTTTCTCTCTTCAACAATCTCATTCATCAAATAAAGGTCAAAATCATTTATATTAGCATGACTTCCCCCTCTAGGCACAACCGTATAGGTTAGCACCAAATGAAGAAATCGATACTCAAGAGATAATGATCCTGTTTTATCACCCTCTAAGTCAAATTTCTCAGCACTTGCCATTCTATTGAAATTTATCGAAAGTCAGTGAGGGGTATTGTATGGAACTATGTCTCCTTTAGGTATTTCCAAAATGTCGCATAATAACCCCCTATTAAACCGGATTTTGTTTCCTTTAACATAGGATGTAATTTCAATATTATTGTAAGTAAGATTGCTAAAAAACATTTTCACCTACACCGGCATTGATGTGTGTAAAACTCCCGTCCCAAACTAACCTAGGTATAAAATCCTAAACAGGTCGGATTCGTTATATGGGCTCTGAATTAGAGTCAGGTAACCCATTTATTAAGTGGGTTGGGGCAGCATAAGCCCATGATTCAAACACTGATTTGATGATCTCTATGAATACATGGGCTGCCACTTGATAAGGCCCATATTTGGGTATGTATAAGCCCAAGGTGTCAAAAGCCAAATAGGAAGTCAATCATCTCATAGTTTCGGTAAAACTTGTATACGTTAGAATAAGTCTAAATTGACTGTAACGTCCCGTGAGTAATGGGAACCGTTACAGAGATTCTCCCATAATTACTGGGATAATGGCTATTATACGTAATGGTAGGGAGATACAAGTAACTGAATGATCTCTCCATTCATACGGTAACCAGCTAATTAATCTATAAAAAAGGTAGAAGGTAATTGATAATACGCTCTCGGATTGAAGTGTGCAATTTATTCTCACTATATTCAGATTAACTTATTCTCATGCCGGAGGTTCTTTGGCTGACACCACAACGGTGTCCCCCATTAGAATTCATGGTTTTACAGGTAAAGAAGGAAGACGAAAGATTTTTTGGTACGCGTGAAGCTTGACACATAACTGAGAATTTTTTGGCTACATCATTTGGCGCCGTCTGTGGGAAGACGAATGTAAAACCCTACGTTGCTGATATGAGGCACTTGCGAGCTAGGGTACCGGTGATAAGTCAGAATAACGACTTACCACCACCGTCAGTCCTAAATGTACCAAAGGAACAACACGAAGATGTTCATTCAGAGTAGCGTGAAGAGATTCCGTCTGATATGCCATCCGTTGTAGTAAATATGGATGCAAAGATAGATGCTCTTAACGCGAAAATGACCGAGATGGTAGAAACTATAAAGTACATGGTTGGCACAATCGCTGACAATAGGTCGCAGTTCAATACACGTACTCATGGAGTCAGGGATCATGTAAAAACTCTACGACATACTGATCCTCAATCTTATGAAGAACGACCTGCCTATGGAGATGCTAGCTATCAACCAGAATAAGGGACCAATATTCAAACTAAGACTGTTGATTTAGATCGACAAATCAGGAGTCAAGTGGAGAGAGTTCAACCTCTGGACGAGCTTGATACATTATTGAAGGGTACTGAGATGCCCTTCTCCCTAGAAATAGTGGTTATCCCACTTTCTGAAAAGTTCGATCCAACGAAGTTTAAAAAGTACGATGGGAGAATCGATCTAATTGACCATATCCTCCAATTCAAACATGTCATGAATTTGTATAATTCCAGCGATTCCACCATTTACAGAGGTTAATGAAAGGGCCAAATTTCTTGCTTGCTCTGCGTCAGGAAAAAAGAGAAACTTTGCGTCAATATATGAGCTGGTTTAATGAAGAACTGACCTACATTAAAGGTTGTGATGCGAATCTTGTTATCAATGCTTTTACATCAGGGTTGCATCCTGGCCGATTTCAAGATTCCTTAACCAAAAAGTGCCCGCAGAGTTTGACGGAGTTGATGGAGAAATCCAAGCCTTACATGAAGCTAGAAGATGTGAAACTGGCTAGAGAAGGTAGAGGGTTATTTTAGGATCATCACAGGCAAAATGAGAAAGATATTGACAAGACAAAAACTGGCACGTCTGATAGGCGTAAAGACCAAACAAAGAATTCAAATTCCATGCCAGAAGTTCACCAGGAACCAGGCCTTTCTGGATTGCGCATGCCGATCTCACAGATCCTGTATGAGATTCATACGTCTGATATAATTCAATGGCCTCCCAGACAAACCACTAAGTCAAATCGGAAGAATCTCTCTAAGTATTGCGATTTCCATAAAGAGCATGGTCACAATATCGATGATTGTTGAGAGCTTCAGAAGGAGATTAGGCGACTTGCGGACTTGGGGCAATTGCGGGATTATATGCAATATCGTCCCAGGGACAAGAAGAGGGCAAGAAATGATAACCAAAGTAAAGAACGTCGAGAAAGAGAGTGAAAGAAAGAACATCCTAAAGAAAATCGAGAGGTAATTTTCATGATAAATTCGGTCGAACCGAGTACTGGGGAATCCAATCGTGCACGAAAAAGAAAGGTGCGTGAAGCGACGTTGGAACATTATTATGGGGTGTCGTTGGCTGTAACAAAGCCAGGCCCTATTATCACCTTTTCTGAGGATGATTGTAGAGGGATTGTTCACTCTCATGAAGATACCTTAGTCGTATATTTGTGGATCTCAAGTTTCTAGGTACGACGTATCTTGATTGATAATGGTAACTCAGTAAACATTATCTTTGTTAGTACTCTGAAATAGATGGGAGTACCGAGCTTAGACGTAAGCTGAACACAGACTGTTATGGTAGGATTTAATTGCGAGCTTACATCCCTTTGTGGAAAAATTATTTTGTCAGTCACCTCCAATAAGGAGGAGCAATGGTGCACGAAGGCCACGGATTTCATGGTGATAGACTCAATATCACCATACAATTCTATTCTGGGCCGTCCATGGTTGCACGCAATGAGAGCTATCGCATCAACGTATCACCAATGTGTGAAGTATGCCAGAGGAGTTTCAGTGGCAGTTATAAGAGGTGATTAAGCCTCTTCAAGGCAGTGTTTTGCTATAGCTATGAAGGGAAAAAGCTCCCCTTTATAGCAATCAAAGAAAGTTCACGAAAAAAGTCAATCTGTGGACTCGGCAGGAGAGATCGATGATTTCAGAGAACACACAAATGTGATTCAACCTGCTAAGCAAGTGAAATAGATAAATTCCAATGACAAAACTCAAAAGCTTATGATTAGCGAATCATTAAGCCAGACTGAGGAAGCGGAGATCAGAGAACTGCTTCAAATGAACTTGGACATTTTTGCTTGGTCGCCGACTGATATGAAAGGAATAAGTACTGCTGTTGTTGTTCATCGTTTGGACATCTGCAGATCGTATCCTTCAGTTCGGTAAAAAAGAAGAACATTCACTCTTGAGAAAGAACAAATAATTGAAGCTGAAGTGAAGAAATTGCTTGCTATTGACCACATAAGGGAAGTAACATACCCCAGATGGTTGGCTAACCCAGTTCTTGTCAAAAAGAAGAATGGAAAATGGAGGATGTGTGTGGATTTTACCGATCTGAATCAAGCATGCCCTAAAGATTGTTATCCAATGCCAAGGATTGATCAAATGGTTGATGCTGCTGTCGGGCACCAACACTTGTCCATGATGGATGCTTACTCAGGCTATAATCAAATCCACATGGATCAGCAAGATGAAGGAACATCATTTATCACACCAAAAGGTACTTATTTTTATAGAGTAATGCCTTTCGGTTTGAGAAATGCAGGTGCTACTTATCAGCGATTGGTGAATCATATTTTTCAAGATCAAATTGGGACCACCATGGGAGTTTATATAGATGATATGCTGGTCAAAAGTTCTAAGCAAGCAAATCACCTCTTCTATTTAGCTAAAGCTTTTTCTGTTCTAAGAAGGCACGATATGAAGTTGAATCCTGAAAAGTGCGCTTATGGGGTCATTTCTGGTAAGTTTCTTGGTTTTGTAGTTAATTATCTCGGCATTATAATAGATTCAGGACAAATAAAAGCTGTCAAAAACATAAAATCCCCTTCTTCTATATTCAAGTGTTGACTGGAAGATTGGCGGCTTTAAACAGATTCATCTCAAAATTTACTGATCATTGTGATCCCTTCTTCAAAATTTTGAGGGTAAACAAGATCGTTCAGTGGGATGATGACTGTGAGCGTGCTTTTCAATCTATTAAAGATTACTTGGGTTCAATGGAAACATTGGCCAAGGTATACCCAGGAGAAGAGTTGAAGTTATATCTGGCAGTAACCCTTGTAGTAGTAAGTGCTACACTGGTTCAAGAACTCGCAGGAGGGCAGAGGCCTGTCTACTACGTCAAAAAATCATTGGTTTTAGCTGAAACCCGTTATACGGAGTTGGAAAAACTAGCGTTAGCTTTAATAATTGCTGTTAGGAAGCTCCGACCCTATTTTCAAGCACATGTAGTAACCGTGCTGACTTCATACCCACTCAGGCCAGTAATGCATAGATTAGAAGCATCTGGACTTCTAATGAATTGGACTATTGAGTTGCTTGAATTTTTCATCCAGTACAAATCCAGAACAACAATCAAAGGGCAAGCTTTAGTTGACTTCATTGCTGAATTTACTCCTCCATTGAATGAAGAAGCAACATCCTGCTCAGCTACCCAGTGGAAGTTATGGGTTGATGGAGCCTCAAACATGAAAAGATGTGGAGTGGGAATAGTCATACAAATACCTGAGGGAGATCAGCTTGAAAAAGCTGTGGAGTTAGGTTTCCAAGTTTCCAACAATGAAGCGGAGTATGAAGCAGTGGTTCTCGGGATAACTTTTGCCAAGGAGTTAGGTGCTCAGCATCTGGAAGTGAAGTCAGGTTCTTAAGTGGTGATAAATCATATCAATGGCTTGTTTCTTATAAACGGAGACAAATTACACCTCTATGCAGAGAAAGTAAAAGACCTCACTTTCTAGTTTCAAAGCTGTAAATTTGAAGCCATCCCAAGAATTGAAAATACCAAGGTTGATGCTTTGTTTGTACTTACTTCGACTTTGGGATCAGATCAAAAGTCTGAACTGGTTGAGTTTCTAGACCAGCTGTCGATCACTCCAACCCCTCAATGTGTATGTATAGGTCAGCTGGATGAAAAAATTAATTGGAGGACTTCTACAGTTCAGTATCTGAAGAAAGGAGTCTTACCTGACGACAGAAATGCTGCTAGGACAATTATTTATAAATCGTTAAGGTATGTGTTATCTGACGATAAACTGTATAGGCGATCTTTTTCCCAACCTTTGTTGTTGTGTTTAGGACCAAAAGAAGAGAGCTATGTTCTATAAGAAATACATGAAGGTGTGTGCGGTAATCACCAAGGGAGAAGATCGTTGGTTCATAAAATGTTGAGAGTGGGATATTATTGGCTAACCATGCGCGCTGGTGCGGCAAAATATGTGCGAAAGTGTGACAAGTGCAAACGATTCTCTAATGATATCAAAGTCCCAACTCAGCAACAAACTCCAATCACTAGTCCTTGGCCGTTTGCTTAGTGGGGAATAGATGTTTTGGGTCCTTTTACTCCAGCTCCTGAAAATAAAAAATATTTATTGGTGGTGATCGACTATTTCACCAAATGGGTTGAAGCAGACCTTTTGTAACCGTGGGTGAAAATGAAGTGAATAATTTTGTGGAAACAAGTCATTTGCCGTTTTGGTATACCTGCTGCTCTTATATCTGACAATGGAACACCAAGGAAAAGTTGGCTGGATGTACAATGAGCTCAAGATACAACATCAAACGTCCAATCCGGCGTATCCCCAAGCAAATAAACAAGCAGAGGTGACCAATCGTTCAATTAAAGAGGCGCTCAAAAAACGTTTGGATTATGCTAAAGGCAAATGGGTGGAAGAACTCCCCAGTGTTTTAGGGGCTTATCGTACCACCCCGACATCTACAACTGGAGAAACACCATTTTCTTTAACTTATGGTACTGAAGTTGTTATTCCAGTGGAGATTGGGTTGCCAACCAGAAGAGTTGCTGCTGCTGATTTAAAGAAGAACGAAGGCTGCAGACGAGAGGAATTGGATTAACTTGATGAAAAGGGTGATAAGGTATTAATGCGTATACTAGCTTACAAGACTAAGATGGCACGCAGATTTAATCATGCAGTTCGCCCAAGGAGTTTCACCATTGGAGACCTCGTACTTCGACGGGTAATGCCTCACCAACCAAAAGCTCGTTTGGGAAAGCTTGCTCCAAATTGGGAGGGCCCTTATCGCGTCATCAAAGTTAATAGACCAGGAACTTATTGGCTTGAAGAACTTGATGGAGTTTCTATTCCCAGACCTTGGAACGTCTGCCATTTGCAGAAGTATTTTGTATGAGTTCTTTATCTTTAATCTCTGTTTCTTTTCAAAAATTTGAAATTATTTGTCTTCGCAATGTATTTTTTAATAAAAGAAATAAACGTTTAATTCCATCAGATTTGCATTCTTTGACTGAGTTCTCCAACTCAGAATTCGACTAAGCACTTCAGCTCAACATTTAACTGGGCACTTAAGCCCAACAAACAACTGAGTTCTCCAAACTCAGAATTTCACTGAGCACATCAGCTCAACATTTAACTGGGCTCCTCAGCCTAGCAAACAACTGAGTTCTCCAACTCAGAATTTAACTAAGCACACCAGCTCAGCATTTAACTGGGCGCATAAGCCCAGTAGACAACTGAGTTCTCCAAACTCAGAATTTTACTGAGTACATCAGCTTAACATTTAACTGGGCACCTTAGCCCAACAAAAAATTGAGTTCTCCAACTCAGAATTTAACTGAGCACATCAGCTCAGCATTTAACTGGGTACCTAAGCCCAGCAAACAACTGAGTTCTTCAACTCAGAATTTAACTGAGCACATTAGCTCAGCATTTTACTGGGCACCTAAGCCCAACAAACAACTGAGTTCTCTAACTTAGAATTTAACTAAGTACATCAGCTCAGTATTTAACTGGGCACCTCAGCCCAGCAAATAACTGAGTTCTCCAACTCAGAATTCGATTGAACACTTCAACTCAACATTTAACTAGGCTCCTTAGCCCAGCATGCAATTGAGTTTTTTAAACTTTGATTTTAACTGGCACATAACTGATTTCTCCAACTTGGAATCAACTTAGTATTCTATTAGGGTGTGTTGGATCAACAAGCACTTGTTCAAGGTATTATTCCAGAGTTTATTCTTTTATGGTCATATGCTTGTTCAAAGATTAGTAACTAAGTTATGTATCGTAATTTTGTTACGAAGGAGGGTAGACAAGGTATTATATATGAAAACCCATTCATATTATAAGCAAAAATAATACATGGGTCTTTTCAAAAAAAGAAAAAGAAAAAAAGAACAGATACAAATTGTTCTTACAAAAAAAAAAAAAAGAAGGTTTTTTTTTTTTTTTTTTTTTTCTTTATTCAAGGCTGAGTGGGAGGCACTTCAATCCAACTCCGAGTTAGGATTGGAAAGGAAAAATTCATGGTCATGAATTTTAGGCCTTTTCTTCTCGTTCTTCTCTAAGACCTTATCCCTTTTCGCTTTCATGGCATTAGCATAAAGCTTTTGGTAGTTAAAGTTAGCGACCAGGTCCTTCTTGCTTTTTTCAGCATCTCTCAGTTCATCTTTCACTTCAAGATAGTGATAAACGGATTGAAAATAGGCCGATTCCATGGCAGGGAAGATGGCAGAAGCTTCTTCCATGGCACGAAGGTATGGATACGCATATCTGGCATTCATGGTTGTCTGCATCAAAGAATGGAAATGCTCCCCTAGTTCGATCTCGTTGTGTCTCTCAACTTGGATTCTTGAATAGGCAGAAGGGCTATTAATCCATATGGTGGAGCCCATGACTATCAAAGGAATTTTTGAAGGTATTGATATTGGTGCAAGGAAGGATTTCTTGAAGATATGAAGAACCCATGGTGCCTTTAAATAGTCGAGCAAGAGGAATGAGGGAAGATAGTTGAAGCGTCGAAAAAATCACAGATTAAATGAGGAAGTGACATGCGCTAATAAAAACCTATTGTAATCATCACAAAAAATCTTGAAAATTGTAACGACGGTGACTGTTCAGTTACAAGTCGTGATGATAAAAGATATTGTCATTAATAAAGTTAATTACAGGCCAACAAAAGATAAAGGAGAAAAGATGTGAAAATTAATAAAAAAAAATACAAATCGACAGTAATCAATTGATTTGACCGAAGTTTGGCTAAGTTATCAATCGGCGTTATCAGGAGCTATAATCCGTGCTGAGCTCTCTACTGGTACCTCGGCTGCTGAACTGGGTAAATCTTGATGTTATTCTATAACTTCCTCCGTTTCGTCATCAAGATCCAGGAAGGAGAGATCGGCTTCAGGAAACTCCTCTGACACTAGCCTTTGACAAAAAGCAAAGCCGACCTTTTGAAGCCTTTTTTATTCTTTCTTAAAAGAAGACCAGAGGTTGTCAATGTCGTTTTTGGCCTTATCTTGTGCAGCTGACAGCTCAGTAGACATTTGCTCTTTTTCAGACTGAAGCCTTTGAAGAGCAACCTCTCCCTCTTGGAACTGATCATAACTTCTCTGGAGGGCAGCATCTTTTTCTTTGATCTGGGCATCCTTCTGGTCAATTATCAGATGGGCAGAGACAAGCTCCTCTGAAAGGTTGCGGGATTCTTCTCTGAGAGACGTGCATTCTTCTCTAATCATAGTGATTGGCGTTCTAAGCTCACTATTCTTAAAGCAAAAAAGTGCATTACGCTTTTGGAGAGCCTCTCTTTGTTTGTTGGTAGATTACAATTCGGCCCTGAACTGTTCTTGAGAAGATCTGGACAAGGCAAGATCGGTGGTAAGCCTTAACTTCTCATTTTTCAAATCTTGTACTTTAGCCTCAACCTTGCTGAGCTCAGTCATTTAATGCATCAGTTGGGCATCCTGCTTATTCTCGTCCTCAGCACAATTGACCAGAGCAGAGGACATATGCATACACTGATATGATAAGGTTGTTATCAGATAAGGTCGAATAGTCAGATTATTTGAAAGTAAAAGATATATTAAAATGGTGCAAATCCTGGAGAAGGGCGCAGATCACCATTCGAAAGATTTTGGGTTTATTCTTGCCTTCAGCCCTTTTCTTGCCTTTGTCCTAGGATTGATCATACAGGAATTTAATGGCGTCATCGAAAATAGCATGACAACTTGGAACAGAAAGACTAACTTCATCAATAGGATGGCACATTTGTTGCTTAGTCATTCCTCGAATAGTTCTTTTGCTGGAAGCAGGGACTGGGGAGGACTGATGACTAGCTACAGGAGGATCTACAACTAGAAGAACTAAGGATAGAAGTGCAATAGGAATAACACCTCTTCGGTGAAGGATGACAGGTTGGCAGTCATCATCCGATACTGCTACTTCAACATCATCATAAGAAATGACTTGACGGATGGTCGGGCTGCTAGCAACATTGCAAGGAGGCTGGGATGATGATTGATCAGTCTTTCTGGCGAGTCTCTTTGTCGGTCTTTTCCTTTTTCGGGTATTAATTTGAAGTTCAACTAATTCTTGAAGACGAGATGGATCCATTATAGGTCGGACGAATTGCCAATATGCTAATTCTCTGTAAAGGCAGTCTTTGGGGATTAGAAGCTTATTCAACCCTTCTTTAATTCTTGGAGTGAGACTGAGTTTCCGATAAGCGTTATCACCTACATTTGATAAATCAATAAATATGATCAAAATTACTTAAGCAGAATTTCAGATAAGGAATAGACTGTTGGGTATATCATTAATTGGGGAGCTGAAACATTTTGGCACCATTAAGGACTGTCCCATTTCCTCAAAAGAGAATTCCCAATCTCCAGAAAAGAAGAGGAACCATAGCTGCCAGTCTTTGACCTTAGCTGGAAGGTCTATAAGAAATAAAAATTCCTTGGGAATAGAAAGGTAATATCTATGGATTTTGGCAAGGTATTTAAGTTGGCTTATGCTTCTAATTATATCAATGGAAAGGGTAACGTCATTTAGTCTAGCAAGAATTATGGCTCCCATAATTTGGTGAAAACTATTTGGAGTTAGTTGAGCTGGAGTGATTTCCATTTGGCGAAAAAGATTGCGGAGGAAGGAGGAAAAAAGAAGAATGATTCCATACTCGAACATCCATAGATAAAGGCAGACCTCATTTTCTCTAGAATCTTGAGGACGTTCATCCTTAGATGGAACCCTAATCGACACTGATGAAGGAATACTATATTGTTCCCTAAATGCTGAAAGCCATTCTACTGGGAACTTACTTGCCTCCAGATCTATATCGGGGTTAGAATACGAAGGAGCTTGGGCAGTCGCCGTCTGTTCCATTGTAGGATTTGACGATGAGCCCGCTTCGATGGAGTCAATTGATTAATTTGATGACATTTTGTAAAATAATGAATAGAAAACCCAAAATGTGAAGAAAAATGTCAAGAATCAAAGGGATGAAAGGAAGAACTTACTCAAAGAAGAAGTGATTTTTTGTTTCTCTTCGTCAGAATCGTCGCGAAAGTCAGGAGGGCAAATGATGTGTGTAAAACTCCCCTCCCAAACTGACCTAGGTATAAAATCCTAAATGGGTCGGATTCGTTATATGGGCTCCAAACTGGAGTCAGGTAAACCCGCTTATTAAGTGGGCTGGGGCAGCATAAGCCCATGATTCAAACACTAATTTGATGATATCTATGAATACATGGGCGGCCACTTGATAAGGCCCATATTTGGGTATATATAAGCCCAAGGTGTCAAAAGCCAAAGAGGAAGTCAATCATGTCAGAGTTTCGGTCAAACCTGTATACGTTAGAATAAGTCTGAATTGACTATAACGGCCCGTGAGTAATGGGGACCGTTACAGAAATTCTCCCATAATTACCAGGATAATGGCTATTATACGTAACGGTAGGGAGATACGAGTAACTGAATGATCTCTCCATTCATACGGTAACCAGCTAATCACTCTATAAAAATGGTAGAAGGTAACTGATAATACGCTCTCGGATTGAAGTGTGCAATTTATTCTCACTATATTCAGATTAACTTATTCTCACATCGGAGGTTCTTTGGCTGACACCACACCGGTTCCCCCATTAGAATTCACGGTTTTGCAGGAAAATAAGGAAGATGAAAGATTTTCTAGTACGTGTGAAGCTTGACACATAACTGAGAATTTTTTGGCTACATCAGACATCCACTCATTCATTTGGGTGACAAAATCGATCCACCCCAAATTTCTAAAATATCCTTTAATATCAATATTTTTATCTTTCAAACTAACAAAATCTATAGGTTTGCAACCTAAAACCTTTCAGTTGACAAACCCCACATTATATTTTTTCTCATCCTCCCCCTTTCGAAAAAATTCATTGTCGTACGTAACCATTTGAGCACGCTTTTTGATTTTAGGCACTTTTCACACAAATTTAAAACAAATCAACCAAAATAACTCAAGATATTAAGCCTAAACAGAGAACCAATCATGCCCCTAGAAATCAGAGAGAGAACTAACATTTTCGCGAAGGAAAGAGTTACTGAATCTTGAATCCAAGCCCTAAGACTTTAGATCCGACCCGAAGATCTTCAAATCCAAGCCGAAATGAACTGATTTCATGAAGTTTATGCTTGAACAAACTTGGGAGATGAAGGGTTTTAGAGAAAAAAAGGTTTCAGTTTCGGACGAAATGAAATGAACAGGTGAGGGGTATTTATATCCTGTAACGACCAGTCGACTGACAACTTAGAGGCGGTCGACAGATGAATGTAGTGTGTCTCTCTGTATTCCAACCTGCTACTGTTGGTCGAATAATGAATCATTATAAGTCGACTGCCCATTCTGAGTTGTTTGACTTTTAGTGCATTTGAACCCCAATTTGATCAACTTAGCTCAATTTTTTACCTCTTATTTTGATCCACGTATATTTTATAAGAAAATAATTACTCACACATTTAAACACACACACATACACACATGTATCACAAACATCTAAATTTTAAAATAAACAGGCTTAGTCTCCCTAACAAAATTAATAAACTTAAACTTAAATTTTTTTGACATACCTGGATCATCTTTGGGAGAAAGTGATATGTGTACCTTTGGTGGAGTACTAATTTTTGACTTGGTATCCTTTGACTCCACAAATACATGATTTTTCATCTTAATTTCTTCTTTCATAGGAATGGCAATTTTCTGAACTGATTCAGTAAGAACTTATTTGCCTTTGTTTGTTGCTTCAAGCTGCTTTGGTACAACTTTGTAAATGAAATTTTACTTGTACTAGTATCTTGTCGTTTGTTGTGGATAAGATTTGTCAACTCTCACATATTGAGCTTATTGCTTCTGTACTCTTCTATTTGGCACGTGCTGATTCTTTTTATTTGGTACATTGAACCTTGGTTCCTTTTTTAGCAGGGCATATTCATTTTACCTTCTTGTCTGTTCAAATCTTCTTGTCGGCACATAGTATTCATTGTACTTTTGTCTGAATCTCTGATCGGTACCTGTACCAAAATTTTCTCTTTTTGGTATCCCGATGTTTCTGGATCCGACAGGGTAACCATATAATAAATAACAAGAGTTTTCATAATGACCAAATTTACCACAATAAAAACACTTTATACAGTTAACACGCCTCTTAAAATAGTCAGTGTTTTGTACGGGAGCATAATATTGTTTGCGATTTTCAGAAACAGCTTTAATAACTATTGGTGTTTCAATAGATTTAGTACTCTCAACATCCTTGAATTTATCCATTGCTTCTTTAAGCTCCTTTTGAGTCTTCTCAAGTAACCGTTCATTGGTGCTAACGTTTACCTGTAGACCAAAATTCTTTTTATGCATAAATTTAAGATTATTCTTAAGAATTTGGCACTTATTTTCAACAAAATGGATTTTCGCACGAGCTCTATCAAGCTCACACTTTGTATTGTCCAATTCAATACTCAAGGCCTCATTCAAGGTTTCAAGATTTTTCCTTCTAAATTCATTCTGTTGAAGATCATAAAAATCATTTTTCAAAACTTCAATCTCATCCTCAAGAGACTCAATTTTCTCACACAACTTACTAATTTCAGATAAAGCATTTTTAAACTCAATAGTTTCAAAATATTTGTCCAAATTCTTTTTCTTGAGAGATTTGACAATACTAAATTTCTTATTTTCAAGAGTTGCAATTTTTTACTCTAGTTTAAAATTCTTTTTTCCAAAAACATACGTAAGAGCAATAAGCGTCTCAATAGCCTTGTTTGCATTCTCAACATTGCAAATTATATTAGTTTTACGATCAGAACAATGACTAATAGAAGAAGTAGATTTAATAGTAGTACACATAACTTAAGAATCAATACACTTCATGTGATCGTGTTTAGCTATACTGTGAAGTATATCGAGCTAAAGCCAGCTATGATACCAATTGTTGGCCCAATGAGCTATCCAAGAGGAGGAGTGAATTGGGTAGTTCAAAATTAAAAAAAAAATACTTTAATAATCCAAATAATTAATTTTAATCCTAAATTAATTATTATTTTTATATCACAGCAGAAATATAAAATCAACTAGATACATACCAAACAAAAAAAATAAGTAATATAAAGATAGCAGCACACTAGAAATTTATGCTGGTTCACCAAGCTACTCTTGGCTAATTCAGTCCTCCGAGCCCCACGGAGAGTCGCACCCACTAAACTCAAGATTCCTTTAGAAGTAGGAACCAAACCCTCACAAAGATTCTTTTACAGGCTCAGAATCAACCTTTATAAATTCTTTTTCACAGGCTTAGGAATAACCTCTACTTTTACAAGCTCAAGAATAACCTAATTCTTTTTTAAACTAAGGCTAAAGAATCAAAACCTCACAAACACTCCAAATATCCTTTTACCCGGTAAGTATTGAACCGTTACAAAATTGCTAACAAAATAATTTAATCTAGGAAGAATTACTACCTCAATCTTTTTATAGGAAGAGACTGAAACCAGCTACCCCTAGATTAAATACTCCCAACAGTATTCAATCCATCACTCAACTCACCAATTAAAAATTGACAAGTGATTTTTCTTACTCGGAGCTTCTACCACCTTAGATAAATTAGAACTCAATTAATATCCCAAAACTAGTGATAAAAAAGTGAGATATTCAAAATATGATTTTAAACAAAAAAATAGGTAGCACGTAATTGAGCACGTAATCAGATTTATTCAATAAATTATTTCAAAAATATTTTTCAATAAAAAATCAGAAAACAATTTCTAAAGATCAAATTCTAAATATAATCAAGCAATACTAAATAGAAAATAATTTGGAAAGATCTCACCTGGAATCCACTGAAAGAATAGTTATAACAATGTCACTTCAGATTCGGTAGCAGAAATTATTCACAACAAATAATTCTCAAGAATAACTCTCAGAAAAGCTCTCACAATTCTCAATTTGATTTCTCTTAAAAAAACTCACTATAATACTCTTGATCTCTCTCTCTAATATGAAAAATGCAGGTCTATATAAATGAGAATAAAATAAGCTCTCTAACGGCTAGTTCCCGCTTGTTATGACACTTAATTGCTTATATAGACCCCTTATATCAGTAAGACTTAATCCTGGTTCAAATCACTTAATTATAGCTTTTAAACTTCTCAATTAAGTCCCCCAAATATTTCTCAATCACAATTAAATAAGATAGAAAGGATTATATGTACCAAATTGAGAAATATTCAACTTAATGAACCAAATCTATAGAGATATCATAATATATGTTGCATATCTCAAATAACATTAATACCTAAAATATCTCGTGAATCTTAACTAGAAAATGGCTAATAATGGCTACTTTTAGAATAAAATCCGGAATTACACAATATCTTGAAACAGTCCCATAAGTCAACCAACCAAGATCACTTGTCGACCGATCGATTCAGGATATAGCCAAGCCAAATATTCTGTGCCCATCGATTGACCTATATGTCGACCTAGAGATTTAGAGAGTTATATTTCTTATCACAGGTCGACCGCCCAGTCGACTTATCGATTCAGAGAGTTCACATTTATGCTCTGGTCAACCTACCTGTCGACTTAGAGATTCATAAACTTTTCCTTCTATGCTCTGGTCGACTTACCTGTCGACTTATTAATGCTGGAACACTTCTCTCAATTCGTTTTTAATCTATTTTCAATGACGTTTTTGCCCCTTTAACCGATTTCTTTTCTCGGTTCGCTCCACTAAATACTTAAATTCAATTTTAATCAATTATTAATTTCTTTTTCAATTACACATAGGAGCAAATAATTTAACTAATTAGGATCCTATCAAATACATACATATTTATAAATATCATTTAAAAATCTTTTTATGTCATGTGTGATCCTAATTGGGATATTAAGAGTTGAAATTTTAACCTTAGTTGTTTTCCCTAGGTTCTTCAAATTCTTCAACCTCTTAATCCTTTGTGATCTTTGTCATCGTCTTTTAGCATCTATTAATTACTTGTCATCATATCTTCATCATTGGAACTAATAAACTAAAACACTTAATCAAACTGTTAGTTCCATAAAAAACATCAACCTTTAATTGTTCATCAAAATCTTAGAATCAACAATATATATATATATACCATTTATTAACAAATAGTTGCAGTTATATGATTTTTGAGTGAGAAAAATATTACGGTTTAGATTTCGACTCAGATTTCAGGTAGAATTTCTAACTCTTTTAATATATGTATCTAATCTTCCCCTGTATTGTGTAGTTTATGTTATTACTGCTATAATTGTTATTTTTCATGAAATATTTATGAGTATGAATTATGTAAAAATTGTTTGAGATACACGTTTATGTGTTTATTTGGGATTTGATTGGATACACGTATTAAAGGGGTTGAAATTCTACTGAGCGTCGGCTCACAACCCCAGAGTTTTGATTGGATGGATTAGAGGGGTTAACATTCTACTGAGCGTCGAGGCGTCGACTCACAACCCCACTATTTTGATTGCAGGGCTGATGAGAATGAAACTACGACGATAATTTTATTTGGAATCCTATTCAATGTGTAATAGTTGTATTTATTATTTATCATTGTAAAATTGACTTGATAAATCGATTATTAAAATTATCTCCGTTGGTGTAAAATTTATCCAATTTTATAAAATTAATTATTGGTGATTTGATTTTAGTGATAATTCTCCAAGGGGAGAAATCGCGTGGCGGTCTTGAGAAACCAGGTCGTTACACCTCTCCTCCAAGTGATATAAAAAAACCCCTACTATTTAGGTTCAAAAATATTATTCTAGCAACCCCCTCTCTAAAAATCCCCAAAGAAAACCCTCTTGATCCTCTCTTACCCCATCTCCCCCCCCCCCAAAAAAAAAACCAAACCGAATGAGAGAAAGAAAAGATAAAAAGAAGAAGAAAATAAATAAGGCTCCTACACTGAAACTAATATAAGTCCTTCTTAGCCTCCTCCAAACACTATCTTATTTTTCTAAAACTGCTTGAAAGGATGGACTAATAAACCAGACAAAACCTAAGAGTACGTTCTCAAGAGAACACTTAAAAAAATGGTTTACTTTCTTGCATTTACTTTTCACTCATTTGCTTTTCTATTTTCCACCTTTCCGCACTTTAAATTTCTGTCATTTAGTTTTTTGTTATGGTTCTTTTGGCGCTATTTAATTTCCTGTAATATACTTTCCTGTTCTGCACCTTTTTGCGTTTCACCTTAATTTTCAATTCCTTACACGCTTTAAATTCCTGCAATTTATTTTCCTGTATATATTTACTACTTTCAGTAAAAATCGAAAAACCAAAAAAAAAAAAAAAATCTTAACTAAACAAAACTAAGGAGTGGAGAGTTTCTCTTACCATCATTCTTAGGTTTCCCAACTAGTGTAAAACTTTAAATGGTGGGTTGATGGAGATTCTTCCTGAAGATGGTTTTTAGTTAGGGTTAAATTGGCAAACAAAACTTGTATTCCATTTCTCATCAAATGTTTTCTTCAAAAAGAAAAGATTTCTTGAAGAAAAAAATGTGGACTTCTTCATGGTAAAGATCCCCAAAAATATGTCTTTTTTTTATAAACTCCTCTGTATATTTCAAAAATAATTTCTTCATAAAAATAGTTTCATAAAAATGTTGTCTCTGATAAAAATATTTTGAGATTGTTTTCAAGGATTTTACAAAAAATCTTTCTTTATTTTTTTACAAATTATTTTTATCTTTTCTTTTTAGCTTTGCCAAAGTAACCCGTAACTAAAAATAATCTAAAACGAAACCCCCGGAGGTCATTATTGTTAAGTCATCCATATTTGACAAGAGATTAGACCGAGGGAACATTTTTAAAAATAATATACAAGAAACTTGTCCTATTTTATTTCAAAAATACCAAAAATAAAAATAAAAATAAAAATAGGAAAAGATTTCCAATCAAATAAACATTCGTCCTTAAATTTTACTTGGATTTAATTGGATAATAGTCTTCGAGCGGGTGTCTTGGGGTGTCTAACACCTTCCCAGACCATAATTAACACCCGAACCCCTTTTAAAATGAATCTCTAGTCGGACCGTACCTTTTGGAGTCAAAATTTTATTTAAGCCTTTCTTTAAATTTGTTTTCTAAAAATATGTTAACCTAGCACACCATTTAAACTCAATTCTAGGTGGTGACTCTTTTTTCTAAAAAATTGCCTTAATTTCTTTTATGAGAATATCGATGCTTTAAGAAACCCCTATCTTTGCTGTTTTGCAAAAACACATTTTTTATTTTTTTCTTTTAATATAATTTTCGAAAAACTAGGGGTGCGTCTGCTGGCGACTCCGCTGGGGATTATTTTAGGAAGGTCGAGTCTATAATGTCCAAGTAAGTCCGAGAAATCTAAAATTCAAATGTTTTGTTTTGTTTTGTTATCTTTTCTTTCCTTATTGTAAATAAGTGTATGTGTGTTGGGTTTTCTTTTTCTTTATGGTACATATATCTAGTACCCCCTCCCCATATTTCTTTGCATATATATTAGTTTTCTGCTTCCTGTATTTTTATTTTATACATTCTTCCAAGGCATGAGCACAAATGAAATTGCATCCACATTGGTCCCAAATCATAAACCTTGAAAAACGTCGATAGTAGAAGCTAGGCCACGCGGTCCACCCGCTGGGTCAAGTTTAGAAACCATGTAAGATTAGAAAGGGGTTGATAGTAGGTTCTAGGTCGCACAATTCATCTGCCATGATCGGTTCCAAAACTCAACTCGCTCGAATCACCAACCAAAGATGAATGTTCCCTTGGGATGCTGGAGGTTTAAAGATCTGGGAACCGAGCTTTACTAGGATCTCAATAGTAAGCCCCTGAGTCTTATATTGATATCCTAGGTCTAAGTGTAGCCTAAATCCCTGCAAGATACTTGATTCTAGGAAATGGAAGATGTTATTGTGCATGGATGAGTTCTTTAAAAATTCCAAGATTCAAGCAAGTAAAGTTTCAATACCAGCGAGAGACGAAATAGAGAAGGAATTTACATTAATCTCAAAGTATTTTGTTATAGAGTCTGTAATCTCTTTTTTAAAACTTTGCACTTTACTCTCTCAACTTTGTAATGTGATGTTTTGAGTTGTAAATTATGATTAATTCAATATTGTTGTAATATGTCCTTTTGTATGACTTGTAGTTAATAACTTTGAGATTAAGGAAAATTCCTTCGACCAATTTGCATTGTTTGGATAATCATTACCAGGATTGGAAATTTTGAAATTGAATGAATCTTGGGCCCTTTTTGTTTCATGCAGACTAATGTTTTAACTTAATGTACTGATTTAAAAAAAAAATCGTAGAAAATTGATTATTGTTTCCCTTCTTGGAAGTCCGGTCCTTACTTGCAGTCGGGCTCGAATCGCCCCTGAGATGGCTTCAAAGGACAATGTCAAGTGTTCCCAAGTCAACAAAATAACTCACATGTAAGAAAACATCAGCTAATTGACTGAAATAGTTATAAATCTCGCGCAGCAGGTCCAAGAGATGTTTTTTCCTCCACCCAGCAGGAGACCCACAACTCCACTGAACACTAAAAATCCGAATGAGAATCTATCTCCCAACTCTAGGATGGAATATCAACTGAGTAAGAATTATGTGAGTCATTCTCTACCTGGTTGCTATGGACCTTAGATACCGATTCCCTCTCAGATGAGTACTCACCCATATTCGTATGGTGTATCGCTGTACCTTTCCCAAGGACCCTCATTCTAGGTCTCACCGGGAGACCGAGTTGGCCTGGCATTGCAAATACTTGTCCACCTTGAGAGGGTCACCAATCCTCCAAGTGACCAAAATATCAACTAGCAAACCTTGGAAAGTAAATCTAAATCCAAATAAAAAGAGAATGGGTCATCACCATCTTGGGTCCACAAGATGAAAGAACTAAAGAAAATGGTTGAAGAATAGAAAAGAGAAAAGCCCTTGAGAAGTGCAACATACAAAGAACTGTCGGCACCGCCACAAATAATTTATCCTAAGAACTTCGTACTACCCTTGTTTTCTAAGTACGACAACATTGGTCCCTCAAAGTAGCATATTGTCATTAATAAGGATGAGTTTTGGGTCCCTACTCGTGATGAAAACATTTGTCTAAATTTTTTTTGAAGGTTGTTAAAGGGGCTTGATTTAAGTTGGTATATGAAGCTAGATCTATCAGTGATAAAAATGTTTGAGGATCTAATAGAAGCATTATATGAGCAATATGTGTACAATAGGGATGGTTCTCCTGATCATGGAACCCTATATTAAATCATAAAGATGAAGGATGAGAGTTTTAGGAAGTATACGGGCCGATGGAAGAAAAAAGCTACAAAGGTTGTCCCTAGGCTTAGTGAAAAAACTTATCTCAAAATCTTCAAAGCCATCCTTGCACCGTCGTTCTAATATATCCAATTAAGTATAATAGTAAAGAACTTCGACGATGCAATCAGGGTGAATTGATAGAAGGAGGCATGAGAAGCGGGAAAATCGAAGAATCTCCGTTTGACTCAATGAGAAAATTGGCCTCATCGAAAATAAAATAAAGCGAGGTGACCGTTATCGTAGCCCCCCCACCAAACCTATTGCCAAAACAATTCCAAGCTCTCCTATACCCAAAATTACCTCAGTCTAAATTGCAACTACCCCTTCTAAAATCTCCAAAACTAGAACTATCCCCAAAACCAATCATACACTCCCTGAAACTGCCCATATTACCCTTTTGCCCTAATTATAGGGATGGCCATGGGCTTGGAGGCCCGCCCAGCCTGAACGGCTCGGCCCTATTTTTTTGGGGCTTGGGCTTAGGGTTTGAGCCCATGGGCTGAGCCTGGGACTAGGTATTAGGGCCCAATCAAACTTAGGGTCAAGCTTAGGCAAGGCTCAAAAATTTTAGGCCCGGCCCAGCCCGAAGGATATTTAAAATAATAATAATAATATATATAGAGAGAGAGACACACATACATTACAATACAACCCTAATATTTGAAATATTGGTTTCCTTTAGAAATTGTAATTTTAATATTTCTTATTGGCTTGATTTGTTTGGAATATTGGTTTGCCTTTAGAAATTATAATTTTAATATTTCTTATTAGTTTGGTGTTGAATTTTTTGTATTAATTTTTGAAATTTAAAAATAAAATAAAAAATAGGGTTGGGCTTTGGGCTTAGATTTTTCTTATAGGGTCGGGCTTGGGTATAGAATTAAGGTTCGATCACCGGGTCAGGCTAGGTTAGGGACCAACATTTTTTTGTAATACACTAGTCTAAGCCCGGCCTGGCCCATGACCATCCCTACCTAATTACCTACCAAAACAATCCTCCTCCGTACCAGAGTTACCCTCCACAAGATTACCCACAAAATTACCCTTGGTGTACAATTCCCGCCTACCAAACACCCTTATACCAACCAAACTTGAGTCATTTGCCTTAAATCATAAATAGTACCCTCAAGCTTGAAGTCTAATATCGTCGAGACTATCCATCCTGTGATATTGAGGGGCATTTTTTGAAAAACGATGATGAGCCACTGAATCTCCATGTCTCCTTTATTGAATTATTCCAGCACTGTGTAAAGCAAGGGATGCTGACTTCCTTACCCGTCTATGCACCTAGGCCTGAGAGTTTAGCCACTTCTTCAAATGTGTTCTACAAATATCACTATGGGACCAGGGGACATACAATGGAGCAATGCTTTGAGATGAAAGATAAGATCCAAGAGTTTATTCAAACGGGAGTGGTCATATTCCCCAAGAAGACCGAGGTTACTACACCAAACTGCTAGCAGAATCTATTACCAAAACATTTCCCCTTTGGGAGTGGGGTAAATTTAATATTTGTTGAAAACTTGATCACAATGATTAACATTGGGAAATTATGCTTACACATTGAGGTCATTGGTTGAAGACTCGAATTACACTAGGAAAAGGTCGCAGGAAAATTAGAAAAGTCTCTAGTCCTATCATTTCCAATCCAATAACCCGTAAAGTCTCTAAGAAACGTGCTCTAGAATTACGAAATGGTGGCAAGAACTAGAGAAAGCGAAGAATTTCCATTCTCAACCAAAAAATGTAGAGGGATTACTCAATCTGGAAGGGTGTAGGGCCCACAAGAATTAATTTTAGTCCACATGAAACCAATGATGGAGTAAGAAGCCCAAGATTTTCTGAGGCTAATAAATAATTCTAAATATAAAATAGTTGAGTAATTGAGCAAAGCTCCGGCATATATTTTGATCTTATTATTGTTGTTGTCCTCTGAAGTGCATCGTCAATCTTTGTTAAAGGATTTGAATGAGGCCCACTTCTCAGGTACCATCTCTCTAGAAAAGTTTGTCACTTTGGTTGAACAAATGCTGGGATCAAATTCTATCACCTCCAGCGATGACAACATTGATGAACACGGTACAAGTCACAACAAGCCCCTTAACATAACAGTAGAGAGTCATATGATGTTCATATCTCGAGTGTTGATTGACATTGGATCGGACCTACATATCAATGACCATGATGACACTAGAAGAATTGTTGATCAATTTAGTTGATAGCCAACCCTCAAAGATGACAGTCCGAGCATTTGATGAGACGAGAAGAGATGACATTGGGAAAATCAATTTACTAAATCAAAATTGGCCCAATCTTGTTCAACGTGAACTTCCAAGTACTGAACATACCTGAGTCATACAATATGCTATTGGGAAGATCGTAGATCCACAATGCTAGTGCGGTACCCTCCTCGCGACACTAAAGAAATAAGTTCGTGATTAATGACACACTGTATGTAGTCAAGGCAGACTCAGACAGTGCGCTGTTTCACCAATCAATAAGAAAGAGAGGTTAGAGGTCTCTTATCACGTATTCAACATCGTGAATGCTATGATTGTACAGGAAGGCAAACATAAGTCAGTCCCGACATTGTCAAAGGTTGTGACCTTCATCGCCATGGAAATGAAATCTTTGGGCTGTGTTCTTGGAAATGGACTAAAAAAAACATAGACGAAATGACCAAACCAATCGAGGTTAAAGAGAAAAGGGGAATGTTTGGATTAGGTTACAAGACCACTAAGGAAGATAGAGCCAAATTCTTCCGTAATCGGAAGGCCAGATGCCAAAGTGATCAAGCACTAGTGATCCTACACATCCAGGTCATATTTTTGTATTTGAGAGAAAATATTAATCTAGAGGATATGTGAGTGGGATTCGAACTCCATCCTAAGAAAGTCCAAAATGAATATTATCTCCACGGTAGCAGGGCCGAGCTGCACGATAGGCATCAAAGTAAAAGTGACCGAAAAACTTCAGAACTGAGACTCTTGTGTCCTCCTAGTTCAGGGAGTGTTTTGGTAAAATTAGGGAATCATTGTACTCACCTTTCCATTTAGCTAGTCTTCTGAATGGAAAATGATTTGCTTTGTAATGGCTTACTACAATGAATGGAATTCTGCTTTATCCAAATTATAACTTAAATGTTTAAATTGTACTTTTCAAGTTACCCACATTACCAATGTAAGATACATGCGATATCATTGAGCTTGAACATGATGAGTATGATTTCAATACAGAATTGGACTATGACCTAATGGGAATAGAAACAAAGGAAGATTTTTTTTTTCTACCAAATGATGGTGAGATTCGGAGGGATTTTGTGGAATATGAAAACAAGTCAATACCCAGTATGGATGAGACAAAATTAAAGTTAAAATTGGATCTGGGCTTAGTGCTTTTGGAGAATAAGGAACTAATTAATCTTTTGATTACCTATCAAGATATCTTCGCCTAATCCTAAGATAATATGGTAGGGCTGGACAAGAGCATTGTGACCTACAAGTTCCCTAAGGCCAGGTTCTGTTCTTGTCAAGCAGAAGTTGAGGAAGCTAAGGCATACTGTCATTCTCAAGGTCAAAGAAGAAATCATAAAACAATTTAATCCCTTGGATCATCGAAGTCTGTAACTATAGTAAAAGGATTTCTAACGTTGTTTCAGTGCCAAAGTCTTCTAGAAAATTAGAGTCTTCATAGATTATCATGACCTCAATCGAACAAGTCTGAATGATGATTTTCCATTACCAAACATCCACATCATTATCAAAAACATTGTAGGACATAAGATATACTCATTTTTTATGGATTTTATGGCTATAATTAGATTCTAATGAATAAAGAAGATCGGGAAAAGATGGCATTTACCATTTTATGGGGAATCTTTTGCTATAGAGCGATGCCTTTCGGTATAAAAAATATCAGGGCGATATACCAAAGAGCGATGATGACCCTCTTCCACGACATGAGGCACAAAGAGATAGAGGTCTATATCGATGACATGATTATCAAATCTAAAGAGACTGAGGACCACCTCTACCACTTAAGGAGGATGTTCGATCAGCTTTAAAAATATCAGCTTAATCTCAACCCAACAAAATGCTCCTTTGGGGTAATGTCTATAAAACTCTTAGGTTTCATGGTAAATCACCATTGTATCAAGAGTGATCCTGCAAAGGCTCAATACATTATCGAGATACTACCACCAAGGAATGAAAATGAGATCCAAGGCTTCCTAGGTGAGAGTAACTTTATTGCCAGATTTATCTTCCAACTCACTGCCACTTGTAAGCTGATATTTAAGTTGCTTGGAAATGAGAGCGATGGACGATGGAAAGTTGATTACCAAGCTGCCTTGGAAAAGATAAAAGCTCACATGACCAATCCCCATGTCTTGGTATCACCTCAGGAGAGAGTCCTACTCTTGCTATATTTGTCGATATTGAAGTCCTCCATGGATGTTATTTTGGTCAACTATATGAGTTCAAAAAGAATGAACAAACTATATATTACCTTAGTAAATGTTTCACAAAGTACGAGAAAAACTATACTTTGCTTGAGAGAACTTGTTGTGCCCTGGCCTGGTCTGCGTAGAGGCTATGCCACTACATGTTTTAATCGACCACATATTTGATAGCCAGAATGGATCCTTTGAAGTACATCTTTTAGAAGCGGTTTTGTCTGGGAAAGTTGCAAAGTGGAAAATGTTAACAGAATTCAACATAATCTACGAGACCTCAAAGTCAGTGAAAGGTTAGGCCATAGAAGATCAACTGGCTAGTTGTCTAGTTAAAACAAATCATCAGCCCCTAGAGATACACTTCCCCGATGACTCAATCTATTCAGTGGAAGAAGAAGATGATGATTTGACCTAGAAGATGTACTTTGATGGCACATTAAACTCTCAAGGAGCTAGGATTGGAGTTGTTCTCATTTCTCCAAGTAAACAACATTATCCAGTGGCCTCTAAGTTAAAGTTCTAGAGTACCAACAATTGAGCCAAGTACGAGGCGTTTATTTTGGGACTTCAGTTAGCTATCGATTTAAAGATTAAAGAATTGATAGTATATGGATATTCGCAATTAATCATCAACCAAGTGACTGATAACTATGCAATAAGAGATTTGACGCTGGTCGCTTATAACAATTATCTCTTGAAGCTATGCGAGCAATTCAAGATGATTGAATTTGAGAACATCCTGAGGCTTCTAAATGATTTTGTTGATGCCCTAGCTACTTTGGAATCTATGATCTCACTAACCTAAGAAGAGGATGGCATAGTCCCGATAGTAATTCGGGTATAACGTCAACCGACCCATTGTTGTCAACTTGAGGCCGATCTTACCAAACACCCTTGGTACCATAGTATCAAGAACTTCATAAAGAATCAGGAATATCCAGAATAAGCATCTAGTGTAAACTGAAAAACCCTTCGAAGGCTACTAGTCTAGTTCTTTATAAATGAAGAAACTGTGTACAAACAGTCTCCTGACATGGGATTGATGAGGTATGTCAGAGTGGAGAAGGCTATCTACTTGATTAAAGAAGTATATGAGAATGAGCCTCGTATGAGTGGTTTTATGTTCAGAAAAAAAAAATCTTAGGGACTAGTCACTATTGGCTGACGATGGAAATTGATTGCGTTTAGTTTATCCAGATATGCCATAAGTGCCAAATACATGGTGGCCAGATTCATGTTCTTCATTCGCAACTCTATTTCTTGGCAACCCTATAATCTTTCTCAATGTGGGGGTATAGATGTCATAGGAGAAATCACCACAAATGCACTCAGCAGTCATTACTTCATCCTTTTGGAGATTGACTATTTTACGAAGTTGGTCAAGGCAATCTCTTTGATACGGATAACCCAGAGAACAGTATCCCAATTTATATAAAAAAAATATATTGTGATGAGGTATGGCTTACAATAATCCTTGATCACCGACAATGGTAAGAATTTGAAGGGCTTAGGCATCAAGAAAATTTGCCAGCAATTCAAATAAAGCATCGAAATTGGGCACGATACCGTCCGAAAATAAATGGGGTCATAGAAGTCGCCAATAAAAATATTAATAAAATCCTTCGGAAGATGATCGACAATTATAAGGAGTGAGACATCATGTTTCCCTATGCCTTGATGGCTTACTAAACCTCGATATGAAATTTAACAAAGGTAACACCCTACTTTCTAGTTTACGGGATAGAGGTGGCCATCCCTTCTGAAGTTGAAATTCCCTCTTTATGAGTGCTTATGGAATTCAGGCTTAAAGAGACTTAATAGATACAACAAAGGCTAGACCAATTATGTCTTGTTGATGAAAAACAATTGGCGAAAATATGCCACGGTTAATGCTATAGGCAAAGAATTGCTAAAATCCATGAAAAACGAGTTCTTTCTCAAGTCTTTAGTGTCAGAAAGCTTGTGTTGAAAAGGATATTCCTGTTCCAAGCTGAAGAAGCCAAAGGAAAATTCATCCCCAATTGAGAGATCCCCTTCGTAGTCCACAAGGCTTTGAGTGGTGGACCGTTGATTCTCCAAGAAATGGATCACAATGTATTTTCTGAAACCATAAACTCCAATTCTGTAAAGAAATACTTCGCGTAATAAAATGAGTTATTTCTCAATTTGGTGAGCATGGTCGTCTGCCTCTTAAAAAAAGTCCTAGGACTCTGAACTGCAAGTTAATAAGAGTAAAAGAGAGAAAAATAAGATAAGTGAAACTTGAACATGGTGAAAACTCAAAAGAGAGCCATGAAAAGATTGTAAGGATTATAGCAACATATAAAACCATCGACCCAGTGAAAACCCAAAAAGACGCTGAGGTGTAAAAATATGGGAGTTGGCCTTTTTCAAAACCCGAAAGGGAACTAAGGGAAAAAAATAGAATTAAAATGAAATAAATAAAAAGAAAAGGTAGACTGATTCAATCTAGAGTCCTCTTCCGTTGTCTTACTTTGAGCTGATTTTCATATACTACAAATGGTTTTTCGTGTCAGAACTTGATAGATTCGAATTGAGTAAGAATCTAAGAAAGGAACATTAGTCATCATACATAATTATATTGAAATCATGCTTGTCAGCAAACAAACCAAAAGTATCATAGAAATCATATATGGTGAAGAAGATACTTGCTTTAGTAAATATTAAAACATGTTCTCCCATATTTTGGCTAAGCAAATTTTGCAGGACTTAAAAAATATGAAGCATGCAGTTAGTATAGAACCCCAAGCATTGAAGTGTTTGGTAGGTAAGAGAAACAAGGGTATATCAAGACGAGCTAAGAGATATGGTTGGGATGATTCAATGTTTTTCCCTAACTCCAAGTTTGAAATAAAATTTCTAATTTCGAAATTAATTGTGTTTGGGATTTTATGGAAGAAGTTCAAATGAACCTGATCCTTTTGCGATAAAAATGCAAGTGTCCTTAATCGGCTAAGTAAAACAGATTATTATCACCCTAAGCAGAGGCTAAAATGATCGCGACAAAGAGAACAGAAGCAGGATCATAAATTGTGACCATTTTTTGTTCATTTGAAGTCCATATTTTGGAAATGTTATGCTAACCATTTTTAGGAAATTCAAAAGCTAGAATACGTAGACTACTTACCTAAACAACTAGATAATTAAGGTAATCTTATTTTGTTGACCAAAAGAGTCATCCCCTTTTAAGGGATATTTTCTGAGTAAGCATTAACCCTATCTACAGATTGGGGCACATTTTATACTTTACCCTATCATCATCGCCCTAGCCAAATGCTGGGGCACATTTTATACTTTACCCTATCATCATCTCCCTAGCCAAAGGCTGGGGCACATTTTATACTTCTACTCACATATTCTATCCCCAGTCTCAGACTGGGGCACATTATGTGATGTCTACCCTTTGTTTAAGACCCAAATCCATTATTGATCCTGGCATTCCTGCCCCAGCCATAGCCTGGGACACATCTTAAAAGGTTGTCCACTTTTACATCGTGCTTATCTTGTCAGTCCTCCTCTGTCATAAGCCAGGAGGTAAGTTAGTTTAATTTTGTTTTAGCTTTCCTCTGTCATAAGCTAGGAGGTATGTCAAATTTAATCTTTTGTCAGTTATTCTCTACCGTAGGCTAGCTGGTATGTGGATTTCTGTTGGCCCACATATATATTCAGGAGAGGGGATGAATTGGGTAACTACAAAAATTTAAACAAATAAATCACAAATTTCCCTAATCTGTGGTTATCTTAAGTTACAATGGAAATGTATTTAACTAAATGCACAACTAAACAAGTAAAGATAGAGAAATTGAGCATACCGATTTATCCTAGTTTGGCAAGCTACCCTTGTCTACGTCCAATCCCCTCAGCTCCCATAGGGATTTTGAAATCCACTAACCTTGATCCATTTTCCATGCAGGAACCAAACCCTTACAATTCTTTTCACAGGTCTAGAACTAACCTAATTCTTTTACAAGACTCATAATTGAACCTTTACAATTTCTCTTTTACCAAACTCAGGAAGAATCTAATTCTTTTGCAGGCTAAGAATCAAACATATCTATCTTTTTACTAGGTTAAAGACTAACCTAATCATTTTACAAGCTAAGAATCATAACATATCTATATTTTCACCAGGCTAAAGACTAACTTTGATTAGACACTAACCCAATATGTCTAATCCTCTCAACTCACAAAATATAAAAAATAATCATTTTCTTCTTACAGGAGCTTCTACTACCTCAATTCAAGATATGCTCAATTAATTTTTTGATAAACTATGTGATAGAATTACGAGAGAATACAAATATAATTATACTCAATTAAAGTGCATAGATTATGTAAATCACATTATCAAGCAAAAAATATTTCAATATTTTTTTCTGGATATTCAAAAATAGAAAACTATTTTTCTTAAAACAGATTAGTACAAGCTCAAACAAAAATATATATTACATTAAACACAGAATATTGAGCACATAAAGTAATCAGAGAGATCTTATTGGAATTTCTTTCAATCATAGAAACAAAGGTATAACGAAAAATACTGGTGACAAAAACGATGAACACCTTAATCAAGAACTTGTTCAAAAATCTCTCTCAAAAATATATTTCATGGTAAATCTCATAGAATCAAATAGTATATGAATTAAATAATAAGATCTTCAAAATATATATTATATTCATTAAATATAGTCAACACCCCATAAAATCTGATTTCATAACTTTGAAATGAATAAGATCAGGGTCGAAGATCTTGAAAATGTTCTGGTCAAACTTGCAGAAAACACACACTTAGATAACAATCACCCTTGAACTTTTGTTTCACAACTCCTTTGCTTGAGCTTGATTCAGATTGCTTCATCTTCTTGAAGATTTTGTAAGTTTCTATCATATACGATTTTGATATCATTGAATGACGACCCTTACATTTAGAAGAAATCTGATGCTCTTCTTAAATTATGAATTTGAGAACAAAATCTTTAAGAACCATCTCCTTTCGTTTGTGCTTGAGATAATTCTTAAAGTCACCCCACGATAATTGCAACTTCTCAATCACATCCACCACTTGAAATGATTCACTAGGAGTCATTCCATCTATACAAATATCATGCAGTAGAACTTGAAGTTGATTGCTCTTGAGTCCACCATTTTGTAGTCTAAAAATCTTCCGACTTCAAATTTCTTAGTCGCAACATTTTCGGCCTTGTACTTTTTTCCTAGGGACTATCACTGTTCTTTAGTCATCGTAAATAAGCAATACACATTGTAGAGTGTATTACTAAATCCATTTAGGATGTAATTATTGCATATGAAATCAAAGTGTTTCCATGCATCTACAACAACTGCAAACCCATGTGTCGACTGTTCGGTCATGGCAAGAGAATCCTCGCGAAGGAATCTCCCAGGTTCAATGTGATTAGATAAAATAACTTATTCTACTACTATCTCTGGAAGAAGTTTCCATCAAATTTCTCTAGCTTATCGCCATATGGAGTAGGCATTGGATGTGCAATAGGAGTGGTCACAATAGGTGGGGTGACGCTTGCGACAATAACAACGTCATTAAAAGAAGACATTTTTCTATGGAAGAAATCAATAAAAATATAAGAATTCTATAACTAGAATGTGTTAAATGAAAACCACAATTGTATATGTATTATAACGACCCAGTCTCTTAGGGCCGCCACACGGTTTCTCCATTTGGAGAATTTACAACTAAAACCGAATAATCAATAGCTTATTTTACAAAATCTGAGAGAATTTACAGTTATGGTGTTAATTACATTAATCAATACTTATTTTTAAAAATATTTTTATGAATTATGATAAATAACTTTATATAAAATAATATTTATTTTTAAATACAAGTTGTGATTTCAACCATTACAAATTGGATAATTCATAAATTATACAATTCATAATTCAAAATAATTATGAATTATACAAGTTGTGATTTCAACTACTGGCAATCACTTTATGAATTTTACAAATCATTGATTCAAACTAATTTAGTAATTTGAACAATTGTTATTGAATAAATTAGTACAAAAATCAATAATACATTATTTAAAAATTCGAGAAATTTTACAATGTGACAGTGATATTATATTTATCGATTTACCTAGTCGATTTTACAACAGTAAATAACAAATATAATTATTTCGAATATCAGATACAAATTCAGATAAAATTTCTTGCGCAGCTACATTCTCATTGGCCCTACAATTAAACTGTGGGGTTGTGAGCTAACGCTCAGTAGAATTTTCAACCCATCTAATGCGCGTATCTAATTAATGCGACAAATAAAACACATGTGAATGATTTCCTCATAATTTTCAGATAATCATAATTGTTTCATGAGAATTAACAATTATAATTCAACAATAATAATATAAATATCACAATAGATAAATTAAATACATATATTAAATGAATTACAAATTCTACTTGAAATTTGAGCCAAAATCTGAATCGAAATCGTATAGATTTTTTTTTCCGCATCATCCCTGACAGTTCTCTAAAAACTTCCCCATAATATATATCTTATATGTATATCCTCCCCAAAACCGCCAGTGATCAAGCTATTTACCAAATATATTCCCATTATTATTATTATTATTATTATTATTATTATTATTATTATTATTATTATTATTATTATTATTATTATTATTATTATTATTATTATTATTTTTATTTTAAGACTTCACGTGTTAGGATCTCTTATTTTCCATTATATATATATATATATGTGTGTGTGTGTGTGATCATGAGACCAAATTTTGTGGCCACTATTTTTTCTTTCTTTTATTTTCTTTTTCTATAATTTTTATGGCCACAATTTGGTTACTTAATTGTTAAGAAAATTGAAAATTACATTTAGCACCTTATAATTGTAAACTAATTTATATCAAACCCAATAATTATATTTAATTCTAAAAAATTATCAAGTATTTATTATAAATTTCCATAATATACAAAACATCCCAAAAATACTAAACTTATATAAAATAATATTTTCAAAAACATAAATTTAACCTATAACTTCAAAAATTATCAAATATATATTTATACCACAAATTTACAAAATCGTCCCAAAAATATTAAACTTTAATAAAATAATACTTTTTAAGAATATAAATTTTTGGGGTATTACAATCTATCCCCTTAAATAAATTTCATCCTCGAAAATTCGACTAAAACAATAATAATTTAGAATCGCACCGCACTTGTCACTCTCGGTTAACCAATTATAACCGAAAGTTATCACCATACTCCCGTTGTACTATTCTGATAATAATAATAATAAATAATAATATATCTTTAAAATATCACGATAGTCTCACTAGATTGGGTTTATAACCATTCCAACAGATCTACAACCTTAAAAGTTTTCTCACTTGGAATTACTTTTTCCAGTCTACTGCTATATCCCATAACCAACATTTACTAATTTCATCCAATGTTTCAAGCCAACATATTCGCAACAATCAACATCCAACCAATAGATATCCCAAATTCCTCGTGGACTGCCCCGTGCAACTAAAAATAATCATCTCTAATATCCACATTAAAATTTCAATAATCTCGTAAATTTTTTCATAAATATCAATACAATCCAAACTTCTAATAATAAATTTTTCGTAATACGTCTAAAACACACAAACACTTCTCAAGTACATAAATACGTCTCAAAACATCTAAATACGTTAAAATCATATAAATACATCTCAAAACACATGAATACAACCGAACCTTATAAATATGTATCGAAATACATAAATATGTCTCCACCACCTAAATATGTATGGAAACACATGAATACATTTGAATCACATAAATATGTGTCAACTCCATAAATACATCTCTAAATACATAAATATATCCCAAACCATATATCTGGAAACACGCAAATATGTCACAAACACATAAATATGTCTCACCTACACAAATATGTTTCAAAAACCTAAATTCGTATCAAATTAAAAAAAAAAACGTCAAATACATCCCAAATCACATAATTATATCTCTAAAATCATGGAACATAATGAGTTTAATACTGAATTCAATACTCACATAAAATATCTAAATAAAAAAAAATTACATAAAGCCTCTAATCGCATTTCTATAACATCAATTAAGCTCAAAATGTTAATTAACATTTCCAAGTAACAATTGGTTCCCAGTAGTCTTATAATGATCCCACACTTCGACTCCACGTAACCCCTAGTAGTGGACCAATATCTATCTGAATATTTTATCGGTGTATCGATTAAGTATTTTTTTTTTATCAAAATTCACTTTCCAATAAAATGTAATCACACCTGGCAGTATCCGAATCCCCACAAAAATATCATCATAATCGAATAACTGGATTGAAATAGACAATCAACTCACTTTTATATAATGAAATACAATACTTTCTTGTCAGCTATAGGATTGTTTATCTCACAATCGGAAGTTATAACGGTACTGTAACTTGTCCAACTGTGCCATCTAAGGTGGCTATCAATGTCAGGGCCATTTAATATCTCCAATGGTAGGAGCAACCATCCTGCAAGACTTGCCTGACAGATAACATCATATATCCACCGTACAAGACTTTCTTGACAGGTAATAACATATATCCATATCTCGCTGGACATACCCTCCTAACGAGAAGACAATTACGGCATAGTCGGATAATAAAAACTATTTTTCACATTTTTATATTTACTTGATCCGCGTAACGTTGTAAAATAATTCATTTTAATAAACCTTTTTTTTCCACATTTTAGTACGAAAATATAATTTGACAATTTACATAGTCAATGTACACATTGTCTTTATAATATAAAAAGAATTTATGAATCAAGTATATTTATTAAACAGCACTTTTTAAAATATAATATAATATAGGTGTCCTCCAAGCCGGAATAAAATTCTACTGCTACCATTACAATAAACTGATGCTTTTAAATCAACCAATCAAATTATTTTGATATATAATAAAATATCGCACACATATTTTTCTACTAGCCATATGATCATTTTACCACATGATCGGGAGTTATGAGAGTACCGTAACCTGTACAACTATGCCATCTAAAGTGGCTATCAGTGCCAAGGCCATTCAATATCTCTAATGGTAGGAGCAACCACCTTGCAGGACTTGCCTGATATGTAACAACATATATCTACCTGGCAAGATTTGCTTGACAAGTAACAACATATATCCATATCTCGCAGGATATGCCCTCTTGACGAGAAGACAACTATGGCATAATAGGATAATAAAAATCATTTTTCACCCTTAAAATTTTACTTGATCCATTAATCATCATAAAACTTTCCATTTCTTGAATATTTTTTTTTTTTTCAATTTAATATGAAAAAATAATTTGATAATTTATATAGAAAACAGTAAACACCTTTCAAGCGGATCTTTTCAATTCATTGACAAATTCTATGGTCCACGACTAACACGACACTCACCCAGTCTTGCTTAACATACTACGTGCTAATGTAAGAGGGTGAGCTTGGCATCGAGGTATCCGGGTGTGGTGGCCTGGGTGTCTTGGTTCAACACACATAAACGAACTCCCCATATGCAGCCAAACATATCGAAAAAGAGATACAATACTGGTGTGATACATAGCATACATTTAGACTTTCATAAACTGGGTACCACAACCCAAATTTAGGACGGTTGCAAACCCGCTCTAATAGCAACTATAACAGCCCGGTCTCCCAGGGCCGCCGCGCGGTTCTTCGGAGAATTTACAACTGAAATCGAATAATCAATATTTTATTCTACAAAATATGAGAGATTTTATAGTTACGGCGTTAATTATATTAATCAATATTTATTTTTAAAAATATTTTTATGAATTGTGATAAATAATTTTGTATAAAATAATATTTATTTTTAAATACAAGTTGTGATTTCAACCATTACAAATTGGATAATTCATAAATTATACAATTCATAATTCGAAATAATTATGAATTATACAAGTTGTGATTTCAACTACTAGCAATCACTTTATGAATTTTACAAATCATTGATTCAAACAAATTCAATAATTTGAATAATTGTTATTGAATAAATACGTACAAAAATCAATAATTCATTATTCAAAAATTCGAGAAATTTTACAATGCGACGGTGATATTATATTTATCAATTTACCTAGTCAATTTTATAATAGTAAATAATAAATACAATTATTTCGAATATCATATACAAATTCAAATAAAATTTCTTGCGCAACTATATTCTCACCGACCCTACAATCAAACTGTGGGGCTGTGAGCCAACGCTCTATAGAATTTTGAACCCCTTCTAATACGTGTATCTAATTAATGCGACAAATAAAACACATAGGCATGATTTCCACATGATTTTCACACAATCATAATTATTTCTTAGGAATTAACAGTTATAATTCAACAACAATAATAATATAAATCTCACAATAGATAAATTAAATACATATATTAAAAAAGTTACAAATTCTACCTCAAATTTGAGCTAAAATCCGAATTGAAATCGTATAGATTTGTTTCTCCGCATCATCCCCGACTGTTCTCTAAAAACTTCCCCATAATATATATCTTATATGTATGTCCTCCCCAAAACCACTACTGATCAAGCTATTTACCATATATTATTATTATTATTATTATTATTATTATTATTATTATTATTATTATTATTATTATTATTATTATTATTATTATTATTATTTTAAGACATCACATGTTAGGATCTCCTATTTTCCATTATATATATATATATGTGTGTGTGTGTGATCATGAGACCAAGTTTTCTGGCCACCATTTTTTCTTTCTTTTCTTTTCTTTTTCTCTAATTTTTATGGCCACAATTTGGTTACTTAATTGTTAAGAATTTAGAAATTACATTTAGCACCCTATAATTATAAACTAATTTATAGTAAACCAAATAATTACATTTAACTCCCAAAAATATCAAATATTTATTATAAATTTCCATAATATACAAAATATCCCAAAAATACCAAACTTATATAAAATAATATTTTAAAACATATAAATTTAACATTTAACTTCAAAAATTATCAAATATATATTTATACAATAAATTTACAAAAACCGTCCAAAAAAATATTAAACTTTAATAAAATAATGTCTTTCAAGAATATATTTTTTTTGGGTATTACAATCTACTCCCCTTAAGTAAATTTCGTCCTCGAAAATTTGTTTAAAACAATAATAATTTAGAATCGCACCGTACTAGTCACTCTCGGTTAACCAGTTATAACCGAAAGTCAACACCACTCTCCCGTTATACTATTCTGATAAAAATAACAATAAATAACAATATATCTTTAAAATATCACGGTAGTCTCACTGGACTAGGTCTATAACCATTCTAACAAATCTACGACCTCAATAGTTTTCCCACTTGATATGACTTTTTCAAGTCCACTGCCATATCCTATAACCAGTATTTACCAATTTAATCCAACGTTTCAAGCAACATATTCGCAACAACGAACATCAAACCAATAGATAGCCCAAATTTCTCGTGGACTGCCTTGTGCGATTAAAAATAACTATCTTCAATATTCACATTAAAATTTTATTAATCTCGTAAACTTTTTCATAAATATTAACACAATTCAAACTTCTAATAATAAATTTTTTGCAATACGTCTAAAATGCATAAACACTTCTCAAGCACATAAATACGTCTCAAAACATCTAAATACGTTAAAATCATATAAATACATTTCAAAACACATAAATACAACTGAACCTCATAAGTACGCATCGAAATACATAAACAAGTCTCCATCACCTAAATATGTATGGAAACACATAAATACATATGAATCACATAAATATGTGTCAATCCCATAAATACATCTCGAAATACACAAATATATCCCAAACCATATATTTGGAAACACGCAAATATGTCACAAAGTAAATATGTCTTACCTACACAAATACGTTTCAAAAACCTAAATTCGTGTCAAATTTAAAAAAAAAAAAAAGAAAAAGAAAAAAAAAAGTCAAATACATCTCAAATCACATAATTATGTCTCCAAAGTCATAGAACATAACGAGTTCAATATTGAATTCAATACTCACATAAAATATCTAAATAAATAAAATATTACATAAAGCCCCCAATCGCATTTCTATAACATCAATTAAGCTCAAAATGTCAATTAGCATTTCCAAGTAACAATTGGTTCCCAGTAGTCTTATAATGATCCCACACTCCGACTCCACGTAACCCCTGGTAGTTGACCAATATCTATCTGAATATTTTATCGGTGTACTGTCTTCATAATATAAAAATATTTTATGAATCAAGTATTTTTTTTTATCAAAATTCACTTTCCAATAAATTAGAATCACACCTGGCAGTATCCGAATCCCTACAAAAATATCATCATAATCGAACAATCGAATTGAAATAGACAATCAACCCACTATTATATAACAAAATACCATACTTTCTTATAAGCTATAAGATCGTTTACCTCACGATCGGGAGTTATAACAATACTGTAACTTGTCCAATTGTGCCATCTAAGGTGGCTATCAGTGTCAGGGCCATTTAATGTCTCCAATGGTATAAGCAACTACCCTGCAGGACTTACCTGACAGGTAATAACATATATCCACCGTGCAAGACTTGCCTGACAGGTAACAACATATATCCATCCTATAGGACTTTCCTGACATGTAACAACGAGAAGACAACTATGGCATAGTAGGATAATAAAAATCATTTTTCAGCCTTAAAATTTTACTTGATCCATTAATTATCATAAAACTTTCCATTTCCTCAACACTTTTTTTCTTCAATTTAATACAAAAATATAATTTGATAATTTATATAGAAAATAGTAAACACCTTTTAAGCAGATCTTTTCAATTCAATGACAAATTCTGTGATCCACGACTAACACAACACTCACCTAGTCTTACTTAACTTACTATGTGCTCATGCAATAGGGTGACAAAAACTTAGGTGGCGTTTGGTAACCGTTTCTGTTTCCATTCCAGCAGTGGGATGAGAAGAGAATGAGATGGGATGGGATGAGAATTTTATTTTCTTCTTGGGAGTAGAATTACATTTGGTAACGATAATTTTTTTTTTTTGTTTTGGGAAGGGAATGTGTTTGGTAACGATTTTATCCTAAAATCTTTTTTTTTTCCTTTCTGTTTTGGCCGGACGGCGGTGGCGCCGTCACCGGCCGGCCGGCGGTCCGGCGGTGGCTCCGACGTCGATGACGACCACCGGCGATCCGGCGGTAGCTCCGGCACCGGCGACGCCGGACGGAAGGCAATGGCGCCGTCGCCGGCGACAGCGGGTGGGTAACAGTGGCCGGCGACTGGATGTGGTCGAAACATTTCCAGCCGGACGGTGATCAGAGACGGTCGCCGGAGATAACCGAACGGGGAGCGAACGGCGGCGACAGACGGTGGCCAGCGGGCGACGGGCGATGGCCGGTAGGAGAAGGCAGACGGTGGTCGGCCGGCGGATGAATAGTGACCATGTGTTTTGGGAATGGAATGGGAATAATGAGAAACAATTTTTTTTTGTTTCCCATTTCTTAAGAAAAAAATGGGCACAATTCTCAAATGGGAATAAAATGGAAACGAAAACAAAAATTACCAAACGCTATTCCCAAACAGAATTCCCAAAAATCTGGGAATGGAATGGAAATTTTTGGAATAGAAATGGTTACCAAACGGGGCCTTAGTGGCCGCTATTTAAGCATTGTCACTTTCACCGCAAGCGTACAGATCAAGTTTTAGTATAATGGACCTTTCAGTCGGGTATCGTATCCACAAGGATTGGTTGAGATTACTATCGAGTACTGCGATTGTCATAACTTGACTTTATCTAGGCGATAAAAATGGAATTTATAATTTAATACTAATACTAAAATACTAATCTAACTATACTAATACTATATTGAGATAGTTTTGAGAGAATAGGTTATCTAGGGATTAGTTTCGTTTACGAATACTATTCGATCTCGTTTTAATTTATATTAACGGTGTTCGATTTATATGACAATCTCAGTTCGTAAACTCCTCCGCCACCTTTCCCGAGTGTAAGACAGGGGAATACGCGATTTCGTGTTAACGAAGAAGTCCCCCTCAACGTCTTAATGACCCTAGGCCGCGTGAGTCTCGCCCCAACGTCATTGATCGCACACAATCCAACTCTCTCCCGGATTGTTAAATCGTCACATTGTGTTTACCTTATTGACAATCTCAGTTCTTAAACTCCCCCATCACCTCTCTTGAGTGTAAGGCAAAGGAATACATGACTTCGCGTCAATGCCGAAGTCCCCCACAATGTCTTAACGACTCTAAGTCACGTGAGTCTTGTCCCAATGTCATCAATTGTCCACAATCCAACTCCCGACCGGGTTGTTGGATCGTGGCGTTCGTTTATTCTAGTATGAATCTGAGATTTGTCAAACCCTGTATTCTCATAACATGATAAACAAACAATATAGCACACACAATCAAAATAACGAAGAACATTCGCAAACAAAACACACACTCAATTAAACAACGTATTCATAAATTATATTAATAATCCTTAAATAACCAATGTTTAGCCAATGGCTATAACTATGTATACAATGTAAAATGACGTAAACATGCTCAAAAACTACCAAAATGAAGAAATCAAAGAGAAGAAACAAGCGACTTAGCCGATATTCGAAGAATTGGCACTAGATCCGTCAAACGATCGCTTTCCTCTTCATCTTCCACCTCTGGTTGAGAGCACTCCTGCAAAAATCTCTCAAAGTCACCCTAAAATATAGCCTAAGGGGTTGGGGGGTGATTCCACTGGAAGAGAGGAGGAGATCAAGGTTTAAATAGGTAAAATATCTAAATAAATATCTTAAGATTGTGCAGAGCTGACCGCCGCGGCGGTAAGATTCACCGCCGCAACAGTAGAATATGTCAGTTTGAGGTTTACCTAGGCGGTGGACTTGGTGACATCCTACATTGTCACCGCCGTGGCGGTAGATCTCAACGCCGCGGCAGTGGACGTTCAGTAAGAAATCAACTCTCTGCATCTTCACCACCGCAGCGGTGGCTCTCAACGCCGCGGTAGTGGACGTTCAGTAAGAAATTAACTCTATGTATCTTCATCACCGCGACGGAGGTCTGGACGCCGCAGCGGTGGGCTTCTCTTACAATATTGTCTCCTTGCTTGTTTTTCCACCGTTTTCCAACCGTTCTCGATACGATTTGATCTTTTATGCTCCAATTTCATACCTTTTCACCCCACACACCTATTTTAATACAAAAATAATAAAAACATATTAAAACATATTAAAAACGTAATAAATGACTCGAAAACTAACAATATTCTGGTTGAAAATAGATAGGTAATTTACACCTATCAAATACCCCCAAACTCGAAATTTTGCTACTCCTCGAGCAAGACACCCACACAATACAAGAAAATATAAAAAACTAATTACGAAATTGAAAACTAAAAATGAAAAACACTAAAAACAAAAGTGTGTAATTTTTTATTATCATCTCCCGGCCAAAAGATTTTTCCTCATCGGCCCCAATCCTATCAAGTTCAAGCATAAATCACACCATGTGATGTTCTAGAATTTCAACGTTCAAAAATAGTAAGCGCCATTCTAGATCCTGTTTAAGTGTGCGTGTGATTAAACTTAAATATACAACTATCCATTGATTAGATTGGATTATCCCTCAATATAGTTCATGACTAAAACCTTTAAGGTATAGGGAATGCGTACGCCCGACCCGGGATCTATTCTCCACTAATGTAGGCTCGGAGGTTCATGAAGATCAGTAGGGCTTGGTTCGATTTTGGGAAAATGGCCAAGGGTAAATTTGAATAGAAAATAGGTTAACGCCGTTAACTTAACGTTACCCAAGGCACATCGCTGGCACACTCACACTCGAACCCCATAGATATTTTTGAAACAACCCTGAACAATACAATTAAGAACGTTGTACTCACTTGTCATGTCAAAAAGAGATGTATTTTTTTTTTCATAACACACCCTCAAACTCATTCGAATATTTAAATTTTAGGAGTGTGCAAAAAGGATTAAGTAACACACCCCCAAACTCATTCGAATTTCTACAATTTTTGGAGTGTGCAAAAATATAAACGACATACGACAAGCGAGTACTGAATATTGAACCAATTTAGAAGTTCGCCCTAAACCCAACCGCTCACATCAAGTAGCGAAATGCTAACTTGATTCACTCACATCGTGCCTTTAGTTAAGCGATAAAGGTTTGGAAAAAGTTCAATCAGCTAGGGTATTTGATAAATGTTCAGAAATTGAATTGGCATTTTGGATTCGATAGGGTAACAAGGGATAATGATATTGCATGGTAGGCTTCGAAAGGCTCAAGCGATCAGATGAATGCCTAAATTATATCTCCTAAACTACCTCGCCTAGGATTTCGCCTCGAATTTCCCCCAAATCAAGTTCTAGAATTCCTATTGTCACAAAATTGAGTGAAGGATAATCGGTTTCGAATCAATTAGATAGTGCTGTATTGAGTTTATGTGCTCATGCATTTAGGATCTACAATAACTTTTACTAAGACGATACGTTAAACATACGGAACACACATGAATGAACGTTACGCTTGACCTCAATAAACAATCAGGGGATAGACTTATCATCGGGTAAAGGTTCAGATGACGTCAAAACTCAGTACAAAACAACAGCTAAACTAAACAAACTAATCCTAAACAATCATGCACACGATAAAAACAGTGAAACTTAACTAATAACATAAACACATACTAAAACAAACTACACATCACCACCAACTTAACACAAGTATTTCCCAAAACGACCCATTAGCGATCCCAATAGACATAATATAACATGATATTGAAGATGGGGGTTTAGAACACGTACTTGGGAAGTGAAAGGATCTCGCCTCCGTTTCAAGTCGACATAGATGAATTTAATTTATTTGTGACCTTGGGTTACCTCCCAAGAAGCGTTTGGTTTATGGTCGTCAGCCCGATACATTCAGAACGCCATCAAGTTTGGCGGGCTATTGCTCTGTTCGGCTCGATCTTTCAACGACACGCCCCACCGGCTTATGTGCGTGGCCACGCAATATAAACAGTTCGGAATCCCGTTGAAAGAGATGCATCAATACCTGTCAATCTAACATCACTGAGTACCTTGCATAAGAAATACAAAAACAAAACTACAAAGAAAAATTACATAAAAAAAAAATGCCTAAATTAAAATCAAGTTATTTACTCACAATATCAATAATAATCTAAAACACAGTCTCCGACAATCGTTACCAAAAACTTGGTGGCGATCACCAAAAACTGAATTTGATAAACCAATCCCCGGTAACGATGCCAAAAACTTAGTGGCAGATATTTAAGCGTTTCCACTTTCACCGCAAACGTACGGATCAAGTTTTAGTATAATGGACCTTTCAGTCGGGTATCATATCCACAGGGATTAGTTGAGATTACTATCGAGTACCGCGATTGTCATAAACTGACTTTATCTAGGCGACAAAAATACAATTTATAATTTAATACTAATACTAAAATACTAATCTAACTATACTAATACTATATTGAGATAGTTTTGAGAGAATAGGTTGTCTAAGGTTTAGTTTCATTTATGAATACGTGTTCGATCTCGTTTTAGTTTATATTAATGGCGTTCGACTTATATGATAATCTCAGTTCGTAAACTCCTCTACCACCTCTCCCGAGTGTAAGACGGGGGAATACGTGACTTCGTGTCAACGAAGAAGTTTTCCTCAACGTCTTAATAACCCTAGGACACGTGAGTCTCGCCCCAACGTCATTGATTGCACACAATCCAACTCCCTCCCGGGTTGTTGAATCGTCGCATTGTGTTTACCCTATCAACAATCTCAGTTCTTAAACTCCCCCGTCACCTCTCCCTAGTATAATACGAGGGAATACGTGACTTCGCGTCAACGCAGAAGTCCCCCTCAATGTCTTAACGACTCTAGGTCACGTGAGTCTTGCCCCAGCGTCATCGATTGTCTACAATCCAACTCCCGACCGAGTTGTTGGATCGTGGTGTTCATTTATTCTAGTATGAATCTGAGATTTGTCAAATCCCGTATTCTCATAACATCATTCTCAAAACATGATAAACAAACAATATGACACACATAATCCAAATAACGAAGAACATCCGCAAACAAAATACAAACTCAATTAAACAACATATTCATAAATTATATTAATAATCCCTAAACAACCTATGTTTAGCCAATGGCCATAACCATGTATACAATGTAAAATGGTGTAAACATGCTCAACAACTACCAAAATGAAAAAAATAAAGAGAAGAAACGAGCAACTTAGCCGATATTTGAAGAATTGGTACTAGAATCGTCGAACGATCGCTTCTCTCTTCATCTTCCATCTCGGGTTGAGTGCGCTCCCACAAAAATCTCTCAAACTTACCCTAAAATATAGCTTAAGGGGTTGGGGGTGATTCCATCGGAAGAGAGGAGGATATGAAGGGTTTAAATAGGCAAAATATCTAAATAAATATCTTAAGACTGTGCGGAGCTGACCGCAGCGGCAGTGGAGTATGTCGGTTTAAGGTTCTCCTAGGCGGTGGACTTGGTGACATCCTGCATTGTCACCACTGCGGTGGTGGACGTTCAATAAGAAATCAACTATCTACATCTTCACCGCCGCGGCAGAGGTCTGGACGCCGCGGCTATGGGTTACTTTCACAATATTGCCTCCTTGCTTGTTTTTCTACCGTTCTCCGACCATTCTCGATACGATTTGATCTTTTATGCTCCGATTTCATATATTTTCACCACATACCTGTTTTAATACAAAAAGAATAAAAATATATTAAAAACGTAATAAACGTACTCAAACACTAACAATATTCGGTTTTGGAAATAGATAGGTAATTTAAACCTATCAGTGAGCTTGGTACGGAGGTAACCAGGTGTGGTGGCCTAGGTGTCTTGGTTCAACACACATATACAAACTCCCCATATGCAGCCAGACATACTGAAAAAGAGATATAATGCTAGAGAGATCATTTAGACCTTCATGAACTGGGTAGCAAGGGAAGAGTTTCCAGAAGATTAAATGACCCAAAATTTGATGATAAATTTGTATAAAATAGAATTTTGAAGTCAAATAATTAGGCGTGTGGTGGAATTCAAGCTATTGAGCTTAGTGCAAATGAATTAAGATGCAAATTCCTGTCCCTGAACTATCCTTCTATGATAATCCACATGAAGCTAAAGCGTTGAATCAGAGTATCAAACAATGGTTTTGCCAATAGATCACAGTAAAGACATATATTAAAATACCCGAAAATGCGCACACTAACATAGGTCAAGTTCATTCATACAACAATCGATCTAATATTTTTTTTACTTCATTCATTATAAGTAATAGGTACCATAACCCAAGCTTAGGGCGGTTGCAAACCCACTCTGATACCAACTGTAACGATCTGATCTCCCAGGGCCGCCACGCAGTTTCTCCCTTCGAAGAATTTACAACTAAAACTGAATAACCAATATCTTATTTTACAAAATCTGAGAGATTTTACAGTTACGACATTAATTATATTAATCAATATTTGTTTTTAAATATTTTTATGAATTGTGATAAATAACTTTATATAAAATAATATTTATTTTTAAATACAAGTTGTGATTTCAACCCTTACAAATTGGATAATTCATAAATTACACAATTCATAATTCGAAATAATTATGAATAATACAAGTTGTGATTTGAACTACTGGAAATCACTTTATGAATTTTACAAATCATTGATTCAAACTAATTCAATAATTTGAACAATTGTTATTGAATAAATACGTATAAAAATCAATAATTCATTATTCAAAAATTTGAGAATTTTTACAATGTGACGGTGATATTATATTTATCGATTTACCTAGTCGATTTTACAACAGTAAATAATAAATACAATTATTTCAAATATCAGATACAAATTCAGATAAAATTTCATGTGCAACTACAATCAAATTGTAGGATTGTGAGCCAACGTTCAGTAGAATTTACAACTACTATACTATGTTTATCTAATTAATGCGACAAATGAAAGACATAGTCATGATTTTCATATAATCATAATTATTTCATTCGAATTAACAAATATAATTCAACAACAATAATAATATAAATCTCACAATAGGTAAATTAAATATATATATATATTAAAAAAGTTACAAATTCTACCAAAAATTTGAGTCAAAATCCAAATCGAAATCGTATAGATTTTTCTTTCCGCATCGTCCCCGACTGTTCTCTAAAAACTTCCCCATAATCTATATCTTATATGTATCTCCTCCCCAAAACTGCCACTGATCAAGCTATTTACCATATCTATTCTTATCATTAATATTATTATATTATTATTGTTATTACTTTAAGACTTCACATGTTAGGATCTCATATTTTCCATTATATGTGTGTGTGTGTGTGATCATCAGACCAAGTTTTCTGGCCACTATTTTTTTCCCTCTCTAATTTTTATAGCCACAATTTGGTTACTTAATTGTTAAGAATTTGAAAATTATATTTAGCACACTATAATTATAAACTAATTTATATTAAACCCAATAATTACATTTAACTCCCAAAAATTATCAAATGTTTATTATAAGTTTTCATAATATACAAAACATCCCAAAAAATACTAAACTTATATAAAATAATAGTTTCAAAAATATAAATTTAACTTTTAACTCCAAATATTATCAAGTATATATTTATACCACAAATTTACAAAACCGTCCTAAAAAATATTAAACTTTAATAAAATAATATTTTTCAAGAATATAAATTTTCGAGGTATTACATGTATATTCCGAATCTACTTTAAAATTGTTGAAAAAGTTGGTTAAGAAATTAATTAAATATTTAAATAATAATTATAGTGAAGAAAGTTGAGAAAAGAAAAGAAAAAGATAAAATTATTTTCTTACAAATATACTCTGTATTAACAAATTAAACCATAAAATAATAGAATTTAGACTTATTGCAACGTATTGATAAAATACTGAATAAAAAATAAGAATAAAATACTTACTGTATTAGTGAACATAAATTAAAACATAATGGAAAAAAACGAGATTGGGGAAATCATTTGAGGATTTCTTTTTAAAGTAGTTTTTTTTCTGCTACAGTGATTATGGTTTAAGTGAGTGTCTACCTCCCAAGACACAACAATCATCAGCCACTGGTACCAGCACTGGAAACCAAAAAGCTATTTGAACTAAAAAGTGTTATTGGAGCAAAATTTGTAATGAAGACAATAAAGAAGCTCCTTAAACTCTTGAATTTAGATGTAGGAGTTAATTTTTGTAACTCTCTGCAGTTACACACTTGAACAACCTCCAGATTTGAAACTCTTTGCAGTTACGAACCTGAACAATTAGGCTTTGCTTGGGTTAGGATAAATCTTATATTAGGATTTTGTCTAAAATAATGCCAATACCAAGACCAAGCATTCCCCAAGACCCTAAGACCACAAGCTCAAGTCCTGGCTCAAGACCCGAGCCTGACCCAACCTGGCCAGGTGGGCGGGTGATCGACGGCTACGGTGGCACGCGCACACATTTGCCTTTATTTATGTTATGGACTTTAGACTACTTTCTATTCATATCAGTTCAACACCCTAGGGAGCTTAATTTCAATCTATTCTGAAAGATTGTTTTTCCTACTATCTATTTGTTAGTGAAAAACTTATTACACCATTTTAATTGTTTACATTCAAAATAATGCAATACAATTTCACATGTGTATTCGTCGATTTTATCTTCATACGAATGGTAATGTGTTTTTATATTACTAATGCTTTACAAATCTATATTTTACAACTATTTCGTTTGGTAATGTTTAATATGTATTTATGTCAAATAATTCGATATTTTTCAAATTAATGTACTTATCTAATGTATTTATGCCTAACTTCAACTCTTTACACATGCATGTTGATACCACATTTTCCACAAATTTGACAAATTGTATTAATCTTTATCCTTATACTATGCATTTATAAAACAAACCATCGAATTTTAATTTATCAACTCATGCCCCTTCAACTTTACAACAAAGTTCGGATATTAAAAGTCATCCCTCTTTAGCATTTTCCTCACGACTTGACGTACCCCGAAAAAAGAGAAGTCCAATAAAAATGCTTATTTGAAAACACCTTTGGGAAATATTTTTTTTTAAATCTTATTATTTTGAAAAGAAGGATTGAAGACTTTTTATGAGCCATTTTTTTTTTAAATATTTGGGACAAAATTTAAAGAAAAAATAATCATCACCTAGCAATAAGTTAAATAGTATGCAAGGTCACCATAATTTTTTATTTTTTATTTTTAAATGTCCCAAAATTTGACTCCGAAAAAAAAAGGTCTAACCAAATAATTCTAAAGTTCGGGGGTTGATTATACTCAAGGAAGGTATTGGGAACCCCAAGACACTCGTCTGAAAAATGTTCCCTTGTCTAGAGAATCCTGAATTAACTAAGTCTCAGCAATTTGGTTTTGGTTCTTACAAAACAAATAAAAAAAATACCAAGGTGTAGGAAAAGACATTTTTTTTTGTTTTGTTTTTCCTTATTTTTGTTTTTTAGGTTTTTTTGAAAAAAAAAAAAAATTGGTCTCCTTTTATAACCTCTTTTCAATTATAATCACAACCGACAAGTTGGAGTTCGAGGATTTTGATGTGACGAATTTTAAGAGTTGATTAATCTTGTAAGAGGATGGATGACGAAATATCTTTAATACAATGTGGAAAATCTTATTTTTCTTTTTTAAAAATGAAGGTTTTTTTTTTTTTTTTAATTTTTTCTTGGAAATATTTTAATGGAAAATACTATAGATTTTTCTTTTTTGGAAAAATGAAAAGTTTTTTTTTTTTTTTTTTTAAGTTTTTCCTTGGAAATATTTCAACAGAAAATACATTAGATTTTTTTATATGTTTTTTTCTTTGTTTTTTAGAAATAAAATCAAGAATAAAACATTCTTTGATCCCTAGGTTTTGATGGACAATTAAGTGTTGATTTTGGTGGAACTAATGTGTTTGTTGAGTATTTCAAAAAAAGAGTTCCATTTATTTTCTGGGTTGAAGATTTTGATGAAAAAGATGTTAAGGGTGCAAAGATGGACAAAGTAAAAATATGAAGAATGTTGAAGAAATTAGGTGAAAACAACTCAATACTCTTATACTCTTAATGCAACCCGAATTAATATCACACACGACACTATTAAATGAATTATATTTTTATGTGTTGAAATATTAGAGTTTAGGATCCTAATTCTTGATTAATTATGTGTTCCTTATGTGACGTAATTGAAAATCATGATTAAAAGTTGAAGTTTAGGGTCAATTCAATCAATTGAGGAAAGTAATCAGTTAATTGAATCAAATGTTGGGTTCTGGAGTAGAAATTGGTGAAGGAATTGACCAACCAGCATCAATTGGTCAACTGATCATAAATGATCGGTCAATCGTTTTAAATAGTAAGGTTTTAGAGGAAAAAATATAGATACTGATCGATCGGTCAACCGATGGGCTTAATAGTCTGGCAGGTAAACTCTCTGAACCAATCAGTCAACCGATTGGGACTTAATCGGTCAACCGATTGTGCTGAAATTTGGCAAGAAAAACTCTATGAACCAATTGGTCAACCGACCGAAGTAGGATCGGTCAATTGACTGGCTGTTTTGATTAGCCTAGTTTGCATGTTATATTAATCGGTCAACCGATAGGCCAAAGTTCGGTCAACTGATTGTTTCAGTTGAGATTTTGAGAAATTTGGGATTTCGGTCAAAACCTAGTCTTTTTTATGATTCTAAGGGAGAATTTCGAGGGATTTGAACCTACTGAAGATATGGTACATATATTTTGATATCCCTATTGATTTGGTCTATATAATTAAATATTCTCTTAATTTTAGCAACTAAATACTTCCAATCTTTGTGATTAATAATTGAGAAATATTTTATGGACTTATTTGAGAGTTTTAAAAGTTATTTTTAAGTGAGTTACACCATATTTGAATGATTATGTTATATGGGGTCTAAAGGTGTATTTTAGAGGCAAATCTATTGAAAAGTAGTTGTTGGGGGGCTTGATATCAATCTATATATATAGACTTGTGAAAATTAGATGAAATATATCAAGAACTATCAGTTCCTATACTTTTCTAAGAGTTATCATTCTACTGAGATTATTCGCGAGAGATCGTATGTTATAGTTCTAGAGCTAAAGCGCTTTTGAATTGATGTCACCGATTTGTGTTGTCTTGCGATCTTTTTTCATTCTTCGGTGTTTTCCTGATGATATATTTCCAAGTTATTGTTCTCAATTTAGATTTCATATTATTATCATTTGCTTGGATTTAAGATCGTTAGAAAATTGTTCTCAAATCTTAAAGCTAGAAAAATATTTTTTTAAAACGATTTTGTGTGATTATCTGATTACGTGCTTGAATTTGTGCTACCCACACTTGATTATTAATCAGATATTGATTTACCTCACATTGAATCTATCATGTAGTAAATTTTGGAACTTTAATCGAGTATAACTGTATTGAGGTGGTAGAAGCTCATTGTGGGAAGAAACTCATATTTTTTTGTATTTGTGAGTTTAAGCGGATTACATACAATTGGGTTAATGTCTAGTCAGGGTAGCTAGGTTTCAAAGATTTCTGATGAAAACAATTGAGGTTTGATCTTTATCCTAAGGTATAAAAAGGTTAGGTTATTCTTTTTCTTGAAAAAAATTAGGTTTTGATTCTTCCTGAAATTGAATTAATTTTGAGTGAATTGTAAAAGTTCAGTCCTTACTTGGAAAAATGATACTTGTGAGAGTTGTGAGGTTGTGATTCTTCCTGTAATAGAATTAGATTAGTCTTTAGCCTGGTAAAAAAATAAGATTTTTCCTTAGTCTGGCAATTTTTTTTTTGTAAATGTTGATTCTTAGCCTGGGAAAATAATCGTTGTAAGGGTTTGGTTCCTACTATTAAAGGAATTAGGGGTTTAGAGGTTGCGAATCCTCGTGGAGCTCGGGGGGACTGGATTAGGCAAGGCTAACTTGCTGAACCAGGATATATCTTGATGTGCTGCATTCTTTACTTTTATTATATTGTGTTTGGGTGTGCACCTAGAATTAAACCCTTATCCATTGCATAACGAAGATAATAATTGATTTAGGAAAAATTGATTATTTTATAATTAAGTGTTGAAAGATTTATTTTTTAAAATTTTGAGAACTACCCAATTCACCCCCCTTAGGTAGCTCACTAGGCCAATAGGTTTCTAATTTTTTATTTTATTTATTTATTTATTGAGATTTTTTTGTTTTGAACTGAAGGGAAATTTTTAGAAAACAAATATACAAAAGGAAAAAGTATTGACCCTAAAAGAATTCAAGTCCTATTTGATAATTTTGACGATCCAATTAACTTGGATGTTTGGTTGGACTAATATTGTTATTGAAGATATATTCACAGAATATTAGTCAAGATCAAAATAAGTCCAAGATAAATAGTAGATGAAAGGAGAAATAGATATGAATGATCAAGATGATAATAGTGAAAGATATGATGAAGGACACATTTTGAAGAATATTTTTTGTATTTCTAAGGTAAAACAACGCTCATACTTATAAAATCTTGATAAACCCAACTAGGGTCCCTCATTACATATAAAATTGATCTAATATGAAAATATGTGTTTTATTATGTTCTTAGGGTTGTTTAATTAGTGTCTTAAATGTATTTTATAGACAAAGGCAGTTAGAAATGGTCAATTGATTTGAAAAATCAGTCAACTGATTGACGCACCCCAATTTTTCGGAAGGGAAAGAATACGAAATAGTAATAGCGTAAAAAAATAGGTTTTTAAAAGCGCCGATTTTCTTAAAAAAGTACGTAGGCAATTTTAAATAAAGAGTCACCAACTAGTGTTGGCCCAATGATCTACCCAAGAGGGAAGGTTAATTGAGTAGTAATAAAAATTATCTAATAAATAACACTTGAAAATCCAAATAATTAATTTAATCATAAATTAATTATTATCTTTATAGCAGGAGATATGTGTTATCAAATTATGTGCACACCCAAACAGCTAAAAATAAATAAAGTAAAATAGCAGCACACCAAAATTTATACTGGTTCACCCCGTTACTCTTGATTAATCTAGTCCCCCGAAACCCACGGAGTGTCGCACCCACTAAACTCAAGATTCCTTTCCCAAGTAGGAACCAAACCCTCACACTGATTCCTTTCACAGGCTTAGAATCAACATTTACAATCTTTTTTCACAGGCTCAGGAATAACCTTATCTTTTTTCCCAGGCTCAAGACTAACCTAATCATTTCACATGCTAAGGATCAAACATAATTCTTTTATACCTTAGGCTAAGAATCAAACCTCACAATCACTCCAAGTATCATTTTTCCAAGTAAGGATGGAACCTTTACAATTCACTCACACTAATTCTAATAAAAAAGAATCACGCCTATCTCTTTTCATGGGAAAAGAGTAACTTAATCTTTTTATACACTAGGTAAAGATCAAACCTCAATCTCTTTACAGGAAGAGATTGAAACTCAGCTACCCCTGATTAGATATTCTCAATAATATATAACCCGCACACAATTCACCAATTACAAAATTGATACGCTTTTTCCCACTCGGAGCTTCTACCACCTCAGATTAAATTTAAACTCGATTAATGTCCTGATATATACTAGTGAGAAATAAAGTAAGAATATCAAAATCTGATTTTAAATAAAAGCGGGTAGCACACAATTTAGCATGTAATCAGATTTTCACAAGAAATCATTTCAAAATATTTTCAAGCAATTTAAGTTCAGAAAAATGATTTCAAATTTCTAAAATCCAAGCAATAAATAGTAATATAAAATAGCAATAAAAAGCTCAAGCTTGGAACGATCTCACCAAAGAAACACCGAAAGAATGCGAATTAGATCGCTAGACAGCCCAGATCAGTGATGCCAAATGAATTAGCGCTTTAACTCAAGAACTCCAACACCAGAATGATCTCACAATAATATCTCAGTATAATATCAGAATGATAACTTTCAGAAAGCTCAGGAACTGAATAGTTCGTGATGGAATAATCTCTTATCTATAAAAAACAAAGGTCTATTTAAATAGATTTGAAACAAATCCTCCAACGGCTAGTTCCCACATGTCATGACATTTAATTGCTCATATAGGCCCTATATATTGATATAACTTAATTATGGTTCAATTTACTTAATTATAACTTTCAAAACATTCAATTTATTCCCTCAAATAATATCACATTCTCAAATCAATAAGATAGAAAGTATTAAATGTACTTAACTGATAATCACATCAAATATGTATACTATATCTATAGCGATACTTAAATAAGAATAATATATCTATTAAATATTCAAATCCCCGGAATCTCTGCAAGATATCAACCAAAAAAGGGCTAGTAATGGGTATTTTTTTTTTTATCAAATCCACAAAATCCTCTAAACCTAAAACAGATCCATCGGTTGACCGACCAAAGTCCATAAGTCGACTGATCGATTCAGGTTATAGCCTAAGCCAAAACTTCTCGCCAGTCGCTCGACTACTACTCCATGGTCTGTCGATCGATCGATTCATGATGCTCCCCAGGCCAATTTTCAGCTATTGTCGGTTGACCGATTATCTTAGATTTGTCGACCGATTGATTCAGAGAGTTCAAGTATTGGCCTTAGGTCGACCAATCCCTCATGATCTGTTGATCGATCGATTCAGAGAGTTTAGATTTTGGCCTAGGTCGATCGATCTCTCTTTGGTCGGTTGACCGATTAATCCAGAGACTGCACCATTCCCAACCACTTCTTCATCTGTTAACCGATCCATGTTGGTCGGTTGACTGATCCTGCTGGAACTCTTCTTCCTTAATTAATTTTTAACTCAAATCTTTGACGTTTTTGCCCCTTTAACCTATTTCTTTTCACGGTTAACTTAATTGACACTATTAATCATTTTAAGCACTAATCTTTCTTAAATCAATATTTCTTCTTCAATTTCACATTGGAGTAAATATGTTAACTAATTAAGATCCTAATAAAAACACACATAAACATAAAGTTATTTTTGTGTCGTGTGTGATCCTAATAGGGATACATTAAGAGTTAAAATTAACCTGAGTTGTTTTCTCCTAAATTCTTTAAAGTCTTCAGTCTCTTAATGCTTGTCTTCTTGTCAGTCTCTTGCATCCTTAACCATCTTCAATCATTTCTTCATGATAAAATCATCAATGGAACTTTTACACTGAAACACTCAATAAACTCATTAGTGCCACAAAAAACATCAATATTTAATTGTCTATCAAAATATTAGGATCAACACCTAGTATTAGGTTTAAATGGTGTAGTAGGTCACCGAATTTTTAGGAAAACAATTTAAAATGTCTAAGTAAAATTGACTTTAAAAATCCGATCAAACCAAATATTCATTTATAAAGTTCAGGGAAGGTGTTACGCACTCTAAGACGTTCATCTAAAAACGGTATCTTATGTCCAATTAAGCTCAATTAGTTTAAGTCCGAATGTTTTTTTTTTTTTTTTTTGAAAATTTTCTTCTTATTATTAAATCTTTTTGGTATTTTTCAAATTACGATGAGACAAATGTATGGTAATTTTGGAATGTTCTCCCGATATAACATTCTTATCAAATATTAAGAGATTTGACAAGATGGTCCCCGATAAGTGATTTTATGTATATTTCCTATGATCTTCTTTAATTTAAGTGGGAAAATATACCTAAGTATTTTCTAAATGACGCAAAAGGAAATATGCAAAACGGCTTAAAATGTTAAATTATTTTCTATATAAATGTGATGTCATGAAATGCCTATTTTTTAATTTGTACAATTAATTTTTAAAAAAAATTGATTTGACATTCCCTTAAATTCTATGAATATAAGAATCAAAGAAACTTCATGAAAACGAGTTTTGTCAAAATTAATTCCTCCAAAACTTGAGCAAAATCCAATGAAACGACTTACCGAATTAATTATCGAATCCGCCCTAAGGCCTGTAAAATTTAATTCTTACAAAATAATTTATTATTATTTTTGTTTGTTTGTTTGTTTTTTATGAATTTAAATGAAACAATAATATAAACAACATGAATATTTAAACCAAAAAATAAATAAGTAACTTATTATGTGTTTCTATTTTTTTATGAATCTAGGAATAGCAACAACTTAAATAAAAATAATAATGGTAATAAAAAAATAGTAAAATAAAAATAGAAGGTCATCTTTATCTCACACTTGGCGGCTAAGACCAAAAGGAAAGTCTCGTCCCGGCGTTTTCATCGAATCATTGGATAATTCTAACAGAACTAAACTTGAAGGAATTTAAATTGCGATAACAAGGAACTAATAGAGAAAATTAAGAGACAAGACAATGTACCTGCTCTGACCAAGATTCCGTCGCATGTGTTTTTCTTTCTTGAAGACGGTTTCCCAAATGGACTTTCATTGAGAATCGCTTCTTAGGAGAGTTTCTCTCTGAATTTTTTAGTCTAAAACTCTCAAAATTTTCATCACAATAATTTTTCTTGGCCCTTAACAAGTAAGGAGGAATGTCTTATTTATAGGAGAATTTAGGTGGTGAAAAAGCACCACAAAAAAAAAAAATAAAAATAAAAATAAAAATCCTAAAAACCCTAACCCTAACCGCCACTTTTTTTGGGGGGGGAGAGGGGAGCAGATTAGGACGGAAGAACTTTCAAGGCGCGCACGTTTTAAATTTGTTTTTTTAGGAAATAAGTGGAAATAAGTATCCTTAAATTGTAAGACTTGCATTTTGGTTTGGTTGTAAAATACTATATATGTTTTGAAAATGACAAGGGTTCAAATGTTCTAAACCATATTTTTACACCACTTTTATTTTATTTTCTTTCTTTTATTTTTCTTTTATTTATTCTATCTTCCATCTCTCTCTCTCTAAGGTTGCGTTTAGGTAAGGGATTTATAAATGAAGGGATTTCAAAATCTTAGATTTTGAAATCTCATCATTTACAAATTTCTTGTTTGGATAACTATTTTTAGCGAAGAATTTGATCGTGTAATTTCGTAATTTCCTTATTCGGATAACCATCATCACAACTATGGGGGTCGGCGGCGGGTGATGGTGGTCGGCAACGGTGACCGACAGCCGACGGTTGGCGGTCGGATCTGAAATCCCTCTTTGGAAGGATTTGTAAATGACACGTAGTTATAAAGGATTTCCAAATACCTCATTCACCACTATTTTTCAATTAAAAGGATTTTACAAATCGTTTCTCATAAATACCCAAACAAGGTAATTGTCAAAAAAAGATTCTAAAATCTCTTATCCAATTCAAATCCCTCTCACAAATCCCTTACCCAAACACAACCTAAATTCTTTTCTTCTTTTTCTATATTTTTCTCCTTTTTTATTATTTTTATTTTTATTTATTTTTAATAAAATAACAAAAATAAAATAATAAAAGTACAAATAAACCTTAAAATAAAATAAAAATCATTTTTGGGGACGGTCAAAATGGTTTGTCAACACTGATTATAACTAAATTTTGAAAAAAAAAATGAAAACTAAAAAAATCCTCAAATGGTCGACTGATTAAGGATTCAGTCAACTGAAAATTATAGGGACCAAAAATTTGGACAAATAGAGATGCCAATCGATTGGTCAACTGACTGATATAGGTCCCCAAAAGAGTGCACATGGTCGACTAATTTATGGGACCGGTTGACCAATCGATCTTCATAACCATTAAGGCTAAGCTTTAAACAGTTGCATGATTTAGGAACCAATCGACCGATTAGTTTAATTTTTAAAAAAAAATTAACGTTATACGAAGATATTTTTTCCTCGATATTTACAACTAAATATTTATAAACCTTTTTTAAATGGTCTAAAATGGTTTTAAATACTCAAAAATAAATTTTCATTTAAAATTATGGGCTTTACTAAAAATGCATTTCGGTCCTTGAATTTCCTGATTTCTTAGTCTTTTCGGTATAAAAAACTTTTCCATGATTGTTATGGATGATATTTGAATTTTTTTGTATCATGAATCTAGACTTAAAATAAAATGAATTCTTAGTTAAACTAGATGTTTGGTATTTGGACTTAAGATGAGAGATATTGGGAGAGATTTGAGGAATATCTTTACAATATAGCCGTTGGAGCCTCTCTTTAAAAATGCTTATGAATGGGTTGTGTTATTCAGAGTTTCAAAATCAAGATAAAATAGATATTTGAGATCTAAAAGTGATATTTTCCAGAAAAAAAAAATTGAACCTAAAAGTTTGAGAGATCTAGATCAAAAGAAAGAAAGAAAGAGTATGAGATAATCATGAGAAAAATCATTATTCTCTTGAAGACATTTGTGAAAGAAGATCATCTTGAAAATCGATTTCATTGCATTCTTATTCAAATCATTCTACAAGAATTCTTGGTAAGATCTTTCCTATTTATATACTAGATCTATCTATGTTAAGATTGTGTGCTCAAATTTGTGCTTAAAATTTATATGAATATCTACTATATTTTGAGCTTGTTTTATGAGATCTATTTTAATTTTGAAAAAATCATTTTTGAAAAAGAAATCTTGAACCTTTTTATTGAAAATCTTTTTTAGAAGATAAAAACGATTTGAGTTATCTAGTATACTTAATCCTGTGCTTAACTATTACTAAATCCACATTAATACCTTCATGAACTTTAAATTGATTATCTATTGAACCATGAAACACTTCTATCACCTAGTTCGGGCTATCAACTGAGTTTATTTTTATCAGCATTAGTAGAATCGCTTTGTGAGAAAAATAAAGATATTTTTTGTATTTGGGTGAAACTATAGCTCAAACCCAAGTATAATTTGCGTAGGTGAGAGTGTGACTGGGTATAATGGGAACTAACTCAATTAGGACTATCAGGGGATTGATTCTTAGGTGAGAGTGTGACTGGGTATAATGGGAACTAACTCAATTAGGACTATCAAGGGATTGATTCTTACCCACAAAATGATCAAAAGAATTTTAGTGGATTGAACTCCTTTGCAAAAGAAAGCCTAAGGCTTAATCATATAATTGCTTTTCCCTAGAATAAGAAATTAGATAATATTTTTTATCCTGTAAAAATGATGATTTAGAAATATATTTTGAAACAAAATAATTTTCAAATGTTCTTCTCTTGATCAATAACTTTCTTGATAAAATTGAACTTCTTGAAGAGGAAAATACTTTTCTTAAAAATGATGTTGCAAATGTTCAACAAGGTATTTCAAACTTGAAAAATATTGTTAAGAAAAATGAAGTGTTAAGTGTTGAATTAGAAAATTCTAGATGTGATCTCAACAGGGTAAGATTGAATTCATTCGGTTAATAATGATTATAAAATTTTAAAGAATGACCTTGAATTTGTCAATCATTTAAATCTTGGTCTTAAAGTGAATATTGGCATTTTGGAACGCACTCTCGAACATATAAATCTTGAACTTAACGAAGTCGTAGTCAAATTCAAGGATTCTGAAAAATCAAATGACTTTAGGGCAACAACCTCTTATTATTATCAATATCGTGCACCGGTGCAAAAAATTGTTTAGGCTACACCTTATAATAGATATTCTGGATATAGTTATTATAATGTTAAATGTTATCACTGTTGTAAATATGGTTCTATCATTTACAAAATCCTCATAGTAATCAAGTTAGATCCAAAATAAGATGGACACCAAAAAATGACACACAAAAATCTTGTGCAGGGTTACATACTGACAACACTAGAACAAAAGGAATAAACTGAAAAGATTTACAAAATCTAATGTGAGAAATCACCAAGAATCCTCAAGCGACATTTGCCAAGAAAATGTCATTACTTCAAAGGGCAATAATCAAAGACTTGAAGGATATAGACATACTAAACAAAAATACATATTCAAATATATCAATAGTGTGAATGAGGTAACAAATAAAGTTGTCTCCAAGTATATCAGAGGTATTCCTAACCTTCGCAATTTAAATTTATTAAAGAGTCGAGTGTGTCACACTCAAACATGGTTAATTAATTTATATGTGTTAGTGTTTTAGGATTTCTTATATTTCTTTCTAACCCATTAACATAATTATGATGCATAGTTTGAATCACTTGAGATAAGATGAAAAAAAGATTCATAAAAATCAAAAGTAGGCAAAAATGATCGACCATTTCGACCGAATACATTTGAAGACTGGTCAAATAGTTGATTGAATTCAATTTAGTGGACCTATTTAATACGGAATAGGTTGTTCTCTAAAACTTGAGTTGATTAATCGACCGATAGGAAATTTGGTCGGCCAATTTGTGGTAGCATAAAAGCTTGACCTAGATTCGTTTCACTTTCGAGACTCATTTCCTAAATCCCTTGTGTGTTCATCCTGCTAAAACCCTCTCTCTTCCCAAAAAAATCAATTAATCCTTTGATATTTCACCTATAAATTGCAAGATTTAAGCCGTATGAATCAATGTGGGTGACGTGTTGTGCAAAAAGTCTGACTCCTTAAAGAGCAATTGTATTTTCACTATTTCCTTCTTCTAGGTAAGGTCCTCCTCGATTCTTTCCTTGTTCTTAGTGTTTATTGTGTTCTTTTCTATTATTTATTGGGTGTCGCTGCTTAGGATTGTTATATTGTTCATTCCATTTGTTTTCCTTTCTAAATCCTCTCAAAATAGTTTAAAAACATATTACAAAAAATAAGTCAGGTCATTGGTCTAAGGACAAAGGAAATAAGGCTAGTGTACCTGATTTTGAGAACTTTAAATTTTTGAGTAAAGATAATCAAAAGCAATATTAATTAGATTTGAGTAAATAGAGAGTAGTATGAGATTGGCCGGTAGATTTTTAAGAACTTGGTTTTAAAGAAATTGAAATTCTATCAACATTTCAATATTTAGGATGGAATCTATTTTTGTTTGAGAATAAACATTATTACAACCATTGGGTTATAATATTTTAGAGTAACTTTTAACGTATGAAAAATATATTTATTCCTATGTAAACAGAGTGAATAGAGATTTTACACTTGATGGTCTTTTTGCCTTCTTCTGTGTACCCAAAGCAACTGTTTTTCCACAAAACAATAACTAGTGGCTCATGAAATATTTTAAACTTCAAAAAGCTAATTAAAATGAATTAAGGGTTCTAGATGTTAGGACCAAAAACTTAACCTTGTTTAAGGCATCTACCACTCTATTATAACATACTCTCTCGCTTCTTGCTGTTGTAGTCATGCCACCATGACTGATTTCAATATCTTTCTTCTTCACTCTATCATTCATGACACAAAGGTTGATATTCCCACACTCTTAATAGAACACATGATATATCAGTTGAATGCATCGTCTCGTGTGTTACCTTGTGGAGATCTTATGCGTCAGTTACTTGAGTACTGCAAGGTTCTCCTAGACGATGATGGTGAGTCTTGTCTCATTTATAATCATACTATTTTAATCAATACGATCTTTTTGGGAACTAATGTGTTAGAAAAGGATGAGGAGAAAATAAAGATGATATAAAGATGGGAGAAGTTGAAGGAGTGGTAAGATATGAAGACCGAGTCTTCCAGCGGTTTAATAAGCTCCAAGAGCAATTTGACAACTTCCAGCAAAACACCGAGATGATAGATGAGCGCCTTGGTAGTCTGACTGCTCAGATGGGAAGAATGTTTATTACCCCCTCTTAGTCCCAGCCTATTCTGATTATTCTATTTGTTGTATTTGAACTTGTCTCACTCTTTGGATATTTTTGTTGTAATAATTAATTAAGGTTCTATATATATATATATATTATTTGATGGTTTTGATTAAGTTGAATGAAGTTTAGAATGGTTTATTTATTTGGGTTAATGTCTTACTCCTCATCTCAATCTCAAGTGATCTTCAAATAATTGAATAAGATTTATTACGGGATTTTTATTATTTAGACCAAAATTAGCTCTCTCTCCCTTCAATTAACCTTTTAAACAAAAAGGTTATTATTTAATCTTCTATCAAAACATTATGATAATTATACCTTTATAGGTATTGAATAGACATATTTACCCCTATATATTTATATATATAACAAACCCTAATTGTTCATTCCATTCTTTCATTTTCAGCTACCGATATTTTCTTTCATTTCCACTTTTCCAACAGGTGATGTCTCTTTACTCTCTCCAACGGCCGTCGATTTCTTCTCTCTATCCAACGATCTGTCTCTACTCTCTCCGTCAATCGCTAGCTTCTCCTCAACGATACTCTATCTATATACCACCATCAGCCAAAAACCATCCCCAACCGAATGGTGTCTTCTCTTCTCCCTTTCGTTCAGCAGGACCATCACTGTCGCCGCGTCATTCATCATCAGTCATCTATCTCTTCTTTCTCTCTCAGCTACGAAGAGATAGATCGTTAGCGTCATCGCCGACCATCACTTTCAGATCTGTAAACATTGCAGCCGTCTACTCTCTTCCCCCCTCCCTCTATCGACCTATATATATATATAGATCTCATATTTAGAAAATTTCAAATCTGGAATTTTTTAGATCTGGGTGTTAGCCTAGTGAGCTACCCAAGAAGGGGGATAAATTAGGTAGTAATAAAAATTAATCAAATAATATCACTTTAAAAAATCAAATAATTAATTTTATCCTAAATTAATTATTATATTTATAGCAGTGGAAATATATTATCAACTAGGTACACACCCAAATAACAAAATATAAATAATTAAATAATACAGCACACCAGAAATTATACTGGTTCACTAAGTTATTCTTGGCTAATCCAGTCCCCCGAGCTCCACGGAAAGTCGCACTCACTAATTACTAAGATTCCTATAAACAGGTAGGAACCAAACCTTTACACAATGATTCTTTTCAAAGGCTCAGAATTAACCTTTACAACTTCCTTTTCCCAAGCTCAAGAATAACTTTTTCTTTTTTCCAGGTTCAAGAATAACCTTATCTTTTTTTTCAAGCTCAAGACTAACCTAATACTTTCACATGCTAAAGATTAAACCTAATTCTTTTATACCTTAGGCTAAGAATTAAACCTCACAATCACTCCAAGTATTATTTTCCCAAGTAAGGATGGAACCTTTACAATTAACTTACAGTTGATCCTAATCAGGAAGAATCATACCTAATATTTTTATACTCTAGGAAAAGATTAAAACCTCAATCTCTTTACTGGAAGAGATTGAAACCAGCTACCCCTTGATTAGACACTTCCAATAGTATCTAATCCGACACTCAACTTACCAAGTACAAAATTGATAAGTGATTTTTCCACTTGGAGCTTCTGCCACCCCAGATAAATTTGAACTCAATTAATGTCCCGATACTAGTGATAGAAATATAGTGAAAATTTTAAAATCTAATTTTAAACAAAAACAGGTAGCAAGCAATTTAGCACGTAATCAGATTTTGTCAAGAAATCGTTTCACAAATAATTTTCAATTCAAAATTCAGGAAAACGATTTCAAATATCAAATTTCCAAGTAATAGATAATAATATCAAATAAAAATTAATAGAAAATAACTTGGAACGATCTCACCAGGAATCAACCAAATAAATAATGATAAGCAATGAAACTTCAAGTCGACAATCGACAATAATCCACTCCAAAATTTCTCAAGAATAAATCTCAAGAAAATTCTCACAATACTCTTAGTATAATCTCAGAATGATCACTCTTAGAAAGCACTATAACTAAATAGCTTTTTAGAATTGAATGATTGGGATTATTGAAACCTAAAAAACGCAAATCTATTTATATGGGATTAGAACAAGCTCCTAGTTCCCATATTTCATGACAAATAATTACTCCAATAGACCCCTTATATCATTAAGACTCAATCCTGGTATAATTCACTTAATTATATCTTTTAAAACATTCAATTTAGTACCTCAAACTTTTTCTCAATCTCAATTAGATAAGATAGAAAGAATTACATGAACCAAATTGAGAAATATCCAAAATACTTGAACCATATCTATAGAAATATTAAAATATTAACTATATATCTCAAAATCCATCAGATCCCTAAGATATCTCTGAGATCCTAACCATAAAACGGCTAGTAACGACTATGTTTTTTTTTTATCAAAACCTCAAATTCCTCAAATCCTGAAACTGATCATCGGTTGACTGACCAACACCTATCGGTCGACTACCTGATTCAAGACGTCGCCCAAGCCAAAATTACTTTGCCCATAGATCGACTGCCACTTATCCATCAGTCGACCAGACAATTCAGAGACTTCCATAGGTCGACTTCCCTATTGACCTAAAGATTCAGGGAGTTCATTCTTTGGCCATAGGTCGACCGATCCTACACCACAAGTCGATTGATCGATTTAGAAAGTTCAACATATTCCAACCTACACCCATCGGTTAACCGATCCTCTCAGATAAGTCGACAGATCACTGTTGGATCATTAATTTCTTAATTAATTTTGATTCCAATCTTCGACGTTTTTGCCCCTTTAACCGATTTCTTTTCTCAGTTTAACTTAACTAACATTTAAATTCAATTTTAATCACTAATATAACTTAAGTCCACATTTCTTCTTCAATTTTACATAGGAGCAAGTATGTTAACTAATTAGGATCCTATTAAAAACACACAAACTTGTAAAAACATTTTTTGTCGTGTGTGATCCTAATCGGGATACATTAAGAGTAAAAATTTAACCTGAGTTATTTTTCCCTAGGTTCTTCAGGATCTCCAATCTCTTAATGTCCATCATCTTTGTCAGTCTCTTTAGCATCCATTTAGCATTCATCTCAACTTATTCATGATAATATCTTCAATTGAACATATAAACTGAAACACTCAATAAATCCGTCAGTTCCATAAAAAACATCAACATTTAATTGTCCATCAAAATCTTAAGATCAACAATCTCCCCTTTTTTGATGATGACAATTAACTTTGATGTTTTTGTCAAAATAATATGCAACCACACTCCTTCTAAATCCGAGGACGAGTTTTTAACTCAATAAAACACAATCATGAAGATTTTCAACAAAGCACAAAGCATGATCAATAATAAATAATTCAAACTCCCCTGCATAAATGCAAACTATGGTCTCCCCCTTAAGATATTCAACAAAATATCAATAAATTCTCCCCCTTTATCATCTCAAAAAGTGGGGAAGGAGAATCAAAAATATCACTTTAGACATACATCGTTATACGTAGGCATACTTAAAACTCGATTGGTTTTCATGAGCTATAATCTTCTGCTAGATTGTTAGTGAATATATCAACAAATTAATCGAAAGTATTATAATATTTAATATAATCTTTTTCATAACACATTATTGCCCTACTTATCAAAACTTCTTCCCCTATATAATTGTAAACAAACAAATTCATGCTTAGGATAATAAACCTGAGGCAATCAAAATATTTCAAGAATCCAAAATGCAATCATATAATTTCAGTTAAGTCCACATGCCTTACTCATGATACCAAATATTATCTTCCTATCAGACATAATCAAGCCATGTAATCTTTAATGCACTAGAATAGGAAGCATATCTCAATAATAACTTATGACCAATCAACATGAATCTAATGTATGCATAAACATGGATAAATTCATATTTCTTTCATAAAATTTCAACTTTCTTTTAGAATAATAATCATTTACGGAATAAGATATATTAGTTGTATGCCTATAAATATATTCACATGCAACAGATTGAAATGTCATATATATTTAGATGATCAAATATATGGTATCATAAATAGATTAATGCGATCTCATAATGTGATAACAACCATGTAAGCTTAAATTCGTATGGGATGCCGACTGGTAAGATCATGATTAATATTGATTTTACAAGTATCTCTTTGCAATAAATATTTCATCAATAGATCAGTACTAGCTAACAATGGAATTCCTCATAGGCATATAATCAAGATATTCATAGATATGTGATTCAATTAGATGATAATTTCTCATCACAAAATCATACAAGAATAAGATTGTTTTACCACTAAGCTGAATGAAAATTCAACTCTAATCAATTATCTTATTGAATCAACTTCATTCTTATTCTTGACTCAATTTTGAGTTTCGGTGTAAATATTTATTTCTCCTAGAGTAATCTTATAACCTAGAACTCTTTGAAATATACTTGGAAGAAGATCATTAGTAAAGATCAAGTAAACATATATTTATCAATTATTCTCAACATCATGTATGGTCACTAATCAATTCCAAGCAATTTTAATCCTATCAACCAATTAATTCAGATTGAGCCTTCTCAATTAACATGTTTCTAGTAAACATATAATCACCAACGCACAAGAACATGAATTTAAATAATAACATGCATAAAAAAATTTAAAGACCCTTCCAAAATATGATCATTTGAAACCATTTAATATATCATGATATTATGCATTATAATAAATCAAGATATCATTTCAAGATGCATAAAATATCAGCTCAATTCACTTAACTCATTTTCTAAATCACGTAACATGTTTCAAAATCAAACACATGATAACTACTCGATATAAACATATTATAAAAACATGCTAATACACTTTAACTAAATATGATTCTCATAATCACCATGTAATATTTCTAAGATAACAAGTAATGCATCATATAAAATAAGTCTTAGAAACCATTACCAACTTACCTATTTGGCAAGTCGGGAATCTCCCTCTTTAACAAATATAATAAATTTAAACCGCAAGGGATTAGGAGTACCTTTTATATCTTTCAGGGCGACTTTACATTTTACCTCATTTGTACTCATGATTGTTTTGGATGCATAATTCCTCTTACCTTGTCCGTATCCTCCCAACTTTTGATTTTTGCCATTTGATTCATTGATACTTCCATTTGCTCGTGTCACTTGCAGTTTTTTGGTGATATTCCATCTTGATTTTGACAAATCTTTTCTCTTTGCATGTGTCTCTTGTAGTTTCTTGGTGACTTCCTGTCTTGGCTTTGATATAACTTCTTTATTTGTTCCATCTTGTCCACTCCCAACATTATGTAATTCTGCATAAGACAGTTCAACAGTTCTCTTCGATATCCATTTCATTTTGGATCCGTCCTTGTTAGATATAAACTTAGGGTTCCTAAACAACCATGATACTTTAAAATGCCCAACCCTATTACAATAATAACATTTCCAATCCGATTTATCATAGAAAACACGATATGTAAAACAAGAATCATTTCTAACAATAGAAATATAACTATCACTGACTTGTGATGAAGGATGAGACGATGAAACATATAAATTTTGCCTAGAAAATTCATTTTCAGAATCACTCGAAACAGACTTAAGGTCGGATTTTGATTTTTCAAAAATTTCTTAAGTAAATCAATTTTAAAAACAAGATCTGACATTTGTCTGGAAATCATATCAAAATTATTGTTTAAAACTTTAGAGAGCAAATTATTCATTTAAAAAACAACGTCCAAAAATTCTTTTGTACCACAATAATCATCCAAATGAACTTTAGATTTTCGAACATTTTTTCCACCATTTTCAAAAGAATCAATTTTTCCTTTTAAACTCAAGCTCTCTTTAGTAAAAACTAGTATAAAAGAAAGTAATTTTTCCATAACAATATAGACATTTTCATTATCATCATCTCCATTACTACCACAAAAATCTCAGGAATCATACATCACATTGTCATATAAGGATCTATCACCATCAAGAGAAGATACACAAAAAATATTATTCATGGTGTGTGCACGTGACTGACTTAGCTAGGATGTTAAGCCTAACAAGCTAAAATCAGCTCTGATACTAATTGTTAGCCCAGTGAGCTACCCAAGAGGGGACGAATTGGGTAGTATAAAAATTAATCAAATAATATCACTTCGAAAAATCAAGTAATTAATTATTATCTTTATAGCAGCGAAAATATTTTATCAACTAGGTGCACACTCAAACAACAAAATATAAATAATTAAATAATACAGCACACCAAAAATTTATACTGGTTCACCAAGCTATTCTTGGCTAATTCAGTCCCCCGAGCTCCACGGAGAATTGCACCCACTAATCACTAAGATTCATTTAAACAGATAGGAACCAAACCTTTACACAATGATTCTTTTCACAGGCTCAAAATAAACCTTTACAACTTCTTTTTTCCCAGACTCAAGAATAACCTTTTCTTTTTTCTAGGCTCAAGAATAACCTTATCTTTTTTTTAGACTCAAGACTAACCTAATCCTTTCACAAGCTAAGGATCAAACCTAACTCTTTTATACCTTAGGCTAAGAATTAAAGCTCACAATCAGTCCAAGTATCATTTTCCCAAGTAAGGATGGAACCTTTCCATTTAACTCACAATTGATCCTAATCAGGAAGAATCACACCTAATCTTTTTATACTCTAGGCAAATATTAAAACCTCAATCTCTTTGCCGGAAGAAATTGAAACCAACTACCCTTTGATTAGACACTCTCAATAGTATTTAATCCGACACTCAACTCACCAATTACAAAATTGATAAGTGATTTTTCCACTCGGAACTTCTACCACCCCAGATAAATTTGAACTCAATTAATGTCCTGATACAAGTGATAGAAATATGGTGAAAATTTTCAAATCTGATTTTAAACAAAAACGGGTAACAAGCAATTTAGCACGTAACCAGATTTTATCAAAAATCGTTTCAAAAATAATTTTCAATTTAAAATTCAGGAAAACGATTTCAAAGATCAAATTTCAAAGTAATAGATAATAATATCAAATAAAAATTAATATCAAATAACTTGGAACAATCTCACCAGGAATCTACCGAATAAATAATGATAAGTAATGAAACTTTAAGTCGGCAATTAGCAATAATCCACTCCAAAATTTCTCGAGAATAAATTTCAAGAAAATTCTCACGATACTCTCAGTATAATCTCATAATGATCACTCTTAGAAGCACTATAACTGAAAAGCTTTTTAGAATTGAATGATTGGGATTATTAAAATCTCAAAAACGCGAGTTTATTTATATGAGACTAGAACAAGCTCTCTAACGGTTAATTCCCATATTTCATGACAAATAATTACTCCACTAGACCCCTTATATCATTAAGACTCAATCCTGGTATAATTCACTTAATTATATCTTTTAAAACATTCAATTTAGTACCTCAAACTTTTTCTCAATCTCAATTAGATAAGATAGAAAGAATTACATGAACCAAATTGAGAAATATTCAAAATACTTGAACCATATCTATAGGGATATTAAAATATTAACTATATATCTCAAAATCCATCAGATCCCTAAGATATCTCTGAGATCCTAACCATAAAACGGCTAGTAACGGTTACGTTTTGGATTAAAACCACAAATTCCTCAAATCCTGAAACTGGCCATCGGTTGATTAACCAACACCTATTGGTCAACTGTCCGATTCAGGGCGTAGCCCAAGCCAAAATTAATTCGCCCATAGGTTGACCGCCACTTATCCATCAGTCGACCGGACGATTTAAAGACTTCCATAGGTCGACCTTCTTGTCGCCCTAACGATTCAGAGAGTTTATTCTTTGACCATAGGTCACCCGATCCTACACCATAAGTCGACTGGTTGATTCAAAGAATTCAACATATTCCAACCTACACCCATCGGTTGACCGATCCTCTCAGGTAGGTCGACCAATCACTGTTGGATCATTAATTTCTTAATTAATTTTGATTCCAATCTTCGATGCTGTTGCCCCTTTAACCAATTTATTTTCTCGATTAACTTAACTAACATTTAAATTCAGTTTCAATCACTAATATAACTTAAGTCCATATTTATTCTTCAATTTCACATAGGAGCAAGTATGTTAACTAATTAGGATCTTATTAAAAACACACATAATTGTAAAAATATTTTGTGTCGTGTGTGATCTTAATCGGGATACATTAAGAGTAAAAATTTAACCTGAGTTATTTTCCCATAGGTTATTCAGGATCTTCAGTCTCTTAATGTGCATCATCTTTGTCAGTCTCTTTGGCATTCATTTCGCATTCATCTCAATTTCTTCATGATAATATCTATTTTGTGTTTGATTTTATTTTGGTCAGTTTTTGGTAAATGTTCGTTGTGTTTAGTCATTCATATCGGTTCAAACTTGTTTTGATTTGTTTGGTTTTTGTTGATTTTGGTGGGATTGTTTATTATATAGCGAATGATTCGATCCTCGCATATTGACTACTTGCAAGTGTACAAGGTCAAAGTTTTAGTATAGTGTGATCATGAAAGATCGGGTTATCGTATCCACAGGAATTGGTGTCATTATTATCGAGTACCGCAATTGTCATAACCTAACTTTATCTAGTCTAAAAATAAATATATTTAATTAATTAATACTAATATTAATATAGCCTAAATTAACTATACTAATATACTAATATGTTTTAGGGGAAACAATGGCCTAGGGATTAACATGTTTACAAATACGTGTTCGATCTCGATTTACTCACGTTTACGGTGTTCGACCTATATGACAATCTCCGTTCGTAAACTCCACTGCCACTTCTCCCGAGTGTAAGACGGTGGAATACATGACTTCGAGTCAACGAAGAAATCCCCCTCAACGTCTTAACGACCCTAGGTTACGTGAGTCTCGCCCAGCATCATTGATTGCACACAATCTAATTCCCGACCGGGTCATTGGATCATCGTATTGTGTTTAACCTATCGACAATCTCGGTTCTAAAACCCAACCGCCACCTCTCCCAAGTGTAAAACAGTGGAATACATGACTTAAAGTCAACGAAGAAGTCCCCCTCAACGTCTTAACAACCCTAGGTCATGTGAGTCTTGCCCCAACATCATCGATTGTCCACAATCCTAACCCCGACCGGGTTATTGGATCTTGGCGTTTGTTTACCCTAATTCGAATCCGGGGTTTGTCAAACCCCGTATTCTTCATTTATCTATCTAAGCATGATAAACAAACAATACGATAAATACAATCAAACTACGAAGAACGACACAAACGTAACACCGAAATCATCCAAACAACATATTTATAAATATATTGTTAATCCATATACAATCAATGTTTGACTACGGCCATAACCGCATTTACAAATAAAGAACGAGCTAAACATGTTCACAATTCCTAAGTTAAAGAAATAAGAGAAGAAATCAAAGAACTTAGCCTCGTCCAAATATTTGTTGCTAAGAACCGCTCAACGATCGCTCCGCCATCGTCCTCCACTTCGGGATGTGAGCTCCACCTCTAAAACATATCAACCTACCCCTAGATATTTTCTAAGGGACCTTAATGGCCGGGGGGTACAAGAGGAGAAGAGAGGAGTGGGTATTTATAAGCAAAATATCTAAAAAATATTTTAGGTTGTGCAGAGGCCACCCCCACGGTGGTGGGTAGGTCGGTTGGTTTATCCTCTAACCGATGAAATAAGCGGTAGAATAGGAAGAACATCCTACATCTCTTGCACCGCAGCAGTGGATCTTGTGTCGTGGCGGTGGAAGTTTAGCAAGATATTGGTCTTCTCAGCATTTTCACTACCGCGGCAGTGGCCTGGACGCCACGGCGGTGGGCTTCTTTCATAATTTTGCCTCCTTACTTGTTTTTTCACCGTTCTTCGACCGTTTTTGGTTCAATCTTATCGTTTTCGCTCTAGTTTCCTATCTTTTGCCCCACACACCTGTTTTAATACAAAAAGTATAAAAACTAAATAAAACATAATAAAATACTATATAAATGCTCGAAAACTAACTTAATTCGATTTGAAAATAGATAAGTAAATCACACCTATCATTTATTCATTTGAGAATTTATTTTGTTGATTTTTCTTATTATTTGCGAATTTTGATATCAATTTTTTCTTGGTGAATGTTCGTTGTAATTTGGTGAATGTTCATATTGATTCAGATCTCTTTTGATTTATTTTGGATTTTAGTGAAATTGTGGTTTATTCAGTGTGATTGTTCTTCTTTTTGTTGATATTTTGTTATTTTTTGTGAATATTGAAATCGCTTTTTTTGTTTGGTGAAAGTTTGTTGTGGTGGTTTGATAAATATGTAATAGAAAGAACGTGTAAGCATAACAAAGAATATATTTGTTCACATAAAATTGTGAACATTCACTACAACAAAATCAATCCTACTATGTATTAAAATATTTTAAAAATAGAAAAAATTAAAAAAATGTGAATATTCACATCTTATTATATTCTACAAAATGACATTTTGTGTAGATTATGAGCAGAAAATGGTCAATAAATAAGGGACTATTTTCTAAGAATTAAAAACTTTATTATAATATAGAAGATCTATTTTTTTATTTCTATATCTCTTGAGGACCAAATAATAAATTTTCCATCTATTAATTATGTGAAATTTATTTTTTAGATTGTCACGAATACATGTTAAACTAAATACCTTAAACAATTATTTGAAATTTTTGAGATAATGTGCATGTTTTAGAATTAATCCAACATTCCAAGATTTTAATGCCCCCCACTTTTGAGATGACGAAGGGGGAGAAATGTGATAATTTCAAAGGCTAAGTTGTCACTAAATGTTTCAATAATTTTTTTTTCATCAACTAGTCATGTTATGATGTTTTCAAAGGCTAAGTTGTTACTATATGTTTCAATCAAATTTTTTTCATCATATAGCCGTGTTATATTTAACGATTCATTCATTTTGGAATTGTATTTGAAATTAATTGGTACCTTAAAATTAAATCTCATTTCGTGTTTAATTGGTTAAAAAGATCCATCCTCATATTTAGGGGGAGTATGGCTTATATTTTTAATGATAAAATATCAAGTTAGTTGTCATCATCAAAAATATGGAAATTGTTAACCCTAAAAGAATTCAAGTCTTATTTTATGGTTTTGATGATCTAATTAACTTGTATGTTTGGTTGGACTAATATTTTTTTTTTCATCAATCTGAACAACATGTAGATAGATATATTGCTCCAACTGCTCTTACAACACATAACTATGAATAATATAAACATCAAGGGACATCAAATAAGGACTTTCCAACAGAAACACTAACACCAAAGAGAGAGAGAGAGAGAGAGAGAGAGAAAGAAAGAATCAGTTAATTTTGTTGGGTAAATCACTCCTAATTGGGGGTGCTTTTTTCAACAAATTGATGGCCCATGCAGGTCAAAAGGAAAAAGACAGAAGATAAGGAAAACAACTCACCAACTTGGACAAATAGAGCTGCACATGGAAAAAGAAGAAAAAAGAATTTGACAGTCGAATTCGGTGCTTAATTTGGCATGTGTTCAGACTGCCAAATTGATAAAATCCTCCTCTATAAATAGAGGAGGTAAGCTAAAGAGAAAATACAATCCTCTACAGAGAAAGATCGCTGAGAGGAAGAGAGAGAAACCTTATTTGTGGGAAGGTATTAGTGAGAGTCAATTTGTGAAGATTTATCCACAAAATTGAAAACAATATTTTTGTATTATTTGAGTGATACACCAAAGTGTGAGGTTTGTAATTCCATTATTTATTATAGTGGAAGATTTAAGCGACCTACGGATCCCGTGGTTTTTTACCTTCAATTGAGGAGGGTTTTCCACGCTAAAATTCGATGTGTTATTTCTATTCTATTTTAGTTTAGAAAAATGTTATGGGACTGACAAAATTATCCTGTCATATTTCCCAACAAAGCGGTATCAAAGCAAGGCAGTGCAGATCAAGGCATGATTAGCTCATCCGGGGACTCGCTCGAGCCGTGTATTGGCACTCCATCCAAAAGGAGTTGAGCTTGACTCAAGAGCATTCACATTGAAGGAAGACGTGAATCGCACGCATGATCGAAGAGGGACATGGAAGCGTGGATCGTGTTGACTGGAGGATTGTAGCACCTATTGCGGCTTCTATCTAAGTGTAAGCGTCGACACTACTAAGCGTCCCTTCGGAGTTAAGGCATACCGACCGGTTAAGTTCAGAGATTATGTAACTTATCAAGGACATGACAAAAGAAGAAGATGTTAGACCTCCCCTGCACAAAGTGGTATCAAAGCTCGAAGCCCAGTAGACGAGGAGATTATATACGTAGTATACTGCACTACTATATACGTATATACGCACATTATACATACATACATACTTATACGATACTATTCATAGTATTTATACAGGGGTATATACGGTGTGTATATGGTATCTATACGGTACAATTCATACGACACTATTCACACATACAGGTACTATTCACGTAGTATTGTACACGGTATTATTCGTCGGCAGTAAAGTACCTGAACCTGCAAAACCTGTTGATTCAGACCTGTGATCGAGATGGAGGAGAGCATAGACAACATGATCAAATTGACTACATTTAACTATGCAATTTAGAAGTTGAAGATGGAGGACCTTTTGTACATAAAATATCTGTGGAAGCCCATTTTAATACCGACACAGGAGGTAAAATCTACAACGGACGACAAAGCCGGCAAAACAACAACATCGACAACCTCATCAGACGCTGACTAGATCGTGCAGAACCGAAAATGTGCTGCTCAAATCTGGCAATGCATTGACATGAGCATTTTTCAAAATTTTGCTAATGAACATGATGCTTATGTTATTTGGCGAAAGTTGGAGAAAATGTATACGAGGACAACCGCAAAGAATAATGCAAATCTGATGCGACGATTAGTCAATCTGAAATACAAAGATAGAAGCAGTGTATCGGAACATATGAGCGAGTTCCAAGGCATTATTAATCAACTCAATTCTATGAAAATTACCGTAGATAACGAGTTACAAGCGTTGCTGATGTTGAGTTCTCTACCGAAGAATTGGGACACATCAGTTATGTCAGTTAGCAACTATACTCCAGATGGAAAGATTACCATGGATATGGTAAAAGACAGAATGTTGAACGAAAAGTCCAGACGAAAAGACAAAGGATATACTCTTGAGTCTGAAGCGCTTGTCTCAAAAAAGCAAGGCAGGCAAGAGAGGCATGGAAAAAACAAAAGTCGAAATCCCCACAGTCAAGAAAGAAGACGATCTAAATCCAAATTTAGATCTTAAAAGAAGTGCTATCATTGTGGTAAATCCGGACATTTCATTTGAAAATGTCGAAAGTTAAAGGCGGAGCAATCCCAAAATCAGGAAGTTGGAACCTGAACAAAGGACATCGCTACTATCATTAATGAAGCTGTCATTGTTCGAGATGATAACTATATCAATCTTGTATCCCAAGATTCAACCTGGGTTGTTGACTCAGGCGCCTCCTTCCATGTCACGCCACGACTAGATTTCTTCTCATCTTACACTCAAGGAGAATTCGGACGTGTGAAGATGGGAAATGATGGTGCATCTAAAATTGTTGGTATCGGCAATGTTTGTATAGAAATTAATCTTAGATACAAGATACTTTTGAAAGACGTGAGACATGTCCCTGATATCCGTCTCAACTTAATCTCTACCGGAAAACTTGACGACAAGGGTTACAACAATTACTTTAGTGAAGGAAGATGGAAACTTACCAAAGGTAATTTGATGATAGAAAAATGCAAGAATGACACCTCTCTCTATGTCATTAAAGCCAAGTTATGCAGAGGAGAGGTAAATACAACCAGGAAAGAAGTCCCCACCGAGCTATAGCATAAGTGGCTCGGACACATGAGTGAGAAAAGTCTTAAAATCCTTTCTAAGAAAGAGCTATTGCCAAGAATAAAAGGCACACCCTTGCAAATTTGTGTTGATTGTGTTATGAGAAAGCAACACATAGTTACATTTAAAACTCATATACCATCTAGAAGGAAGAATATTCTAGATCTGATACATACAGATGTTTGCTCAATAAGTCATAAGTCACTGGAAGATGCTCTTTACTTCGTGACTTTCGTTGACGACCACTCTAGAAAAGTGTGGTCTTTTGCCTTAAAAACCAAAGATCAAGTGGTGGAAATTTTCATGTTGTTTCATGTAAAAGTTGAGAGGGAAACTGACAGATATTTGAAGTGTGTACGTGCAGACAATGAAGGCGAATATTGTGAACCATTTGAAGAGTACTACAGGAAATTCGGCATCACTCTGGAAAAGTCAGTACCTAAGACACCTCAACAAAACTGTGTCGTAGAGAGGATGAACATAACTATCTGTGAAAAAGTCAGATGTATACTTACAGATGCAAAGTTAACGAACTCTTTTTGGAGAAGGTAATGTGGATAGCAGTTGATTTAATCAACCTTTATCCATCAGTTCCATTGAACTATGATGTACCAGAAAGAATCTGGACGAGAAAAGACATTTCGTACAAACAACTAAAGGTGTTTGGCTGCTGAGCGCTTGTTCACATCCCAAAAGATGAGAAGTCCAAGCTGGATGGAAAGGCAAAGAAATGCATCTTTGTGGGATCCGCCCATGAAGAGTTCGGCTATAGATTCTGGGATCCTATCCGCAAAAGGATCGTCAGAAGTAGAGACGTGGTGTTTCTTGAAGATCAAATAATTGGTGACTTTGAGAAACCAGAAATACCACAACCAGATGAATTTCTAGTAAATCTCAGACCTAATTCTTCACCAACAAAGTCTGGTGACGGGGGAGGGGTACCAGACCCTGATGATTTTGCTCTACCAGCTAGCAGTTCGGAACCAGAATTGATTCCAAAATAAGTCCAACAAAAATCGAGAAAAACTATCTGAGAGCGACAACCGAGTCGCAGATATTCTCCTCATAAGTATGTGATGCTCACTGAAGGAGGAGAACCTGAGAGTTATGAAGAAGCTGTTGCAAATCAGCATAGGAACGAGTGGTTAAATGTCATGCAAGAAGAGATGAAATCTTTGCATGAGAACTACACATTTGATTTGGTGAAACTACCGCAGTATAGAAAAGCTCTCAAGAACAAGTGGGCGTAGAGGATCAAAAATGAAAAACACAACTCACAACCACGTTACAAAGCAAGATTGGTTGTGAAAGAATTTAGGCAAAAAAAGGGTGTTGACTTTGACGAAATATTTTCACCTATGGTGAAAATGTCTTCAATCCGAGTTCTTCTTGGCCTTGTAGCGAGTCTTAATCTGGAGGTTAAACAACTTGACGTAAAAATTGTATTTTTGCATAGAGATCTTAACAAGGAAATTTACATGGAGCAACCCTAAGGTTTCCTAGTCAAAGGAAAAGAGAAATTGGTATGTAAATTAAAGAAAAGCTTGTATGGTTTGAAATAGGCACCAAGGCAGTGGTACAAAAAGTTTGACTCATTTATGGAGAAAAATGAGTACAACCGAACAACGGCGGATCACTGCATCTTCATTAAGAAATTTTCTAATTGTGACTTTATCATTCTTCTACTTTATGTTCATGATATGTTAATCATTGGCCGTGAAAGTACTAAAATTAACAAGCTGAAGAAAGAGTTGAGCAAGTCTTTTGCAATGAAGGACTCAGGAGTAACAAAGCAGATTCTTGGCATAACGATTACCCGTGACAGGCAGAATCGCAAAATTTGGCTATCTCAAGAACTCATGTTGAAAAGGTTCTTGAAAGATTCAACATGAGCTATGAACGATACGGTCTAAAGGGACATGTCTAGGAAAGCAATCCATTGGCCCAATAAGCTACCCAAGAGGGGGTGAATTGGGTAGTAATAAAAATTATCAAATAAATAACACTTGAAAATACAAATAATTAATTTTTAACATAAATTAATTATTATCTTTATAGCAGCGGATATATGTTATCAAACTAGATGCACACCCAAACAACTGAAAATAAATCAAGTAAAATAACAGCACACCAAAATTTATACTGGTTCACCAAGCTACTCTTAGATAATCTAGTTCTTCGAGCTCCACGGAGAGTTGCACCCACTAATCACTATAAGTCCTTTAATCAGGTAGGAACCAAACCCTTACAAATGATTCTTTTCACAGGCTCAGAATCAACCTTTATATTTTCTTTCCACAGACTAAGGAAGAACCTCTATCTTTTTCATAGCCTGAAGATTAACCTAATTCTTTTATACTTAGACTAAGAATCAAACATCACCAAATTAATTCAAGCATCCTTTTACTGGAAATGATTGAACCGTTACAAATTCACTCAAAATTAATTTTAGTCAGGAAGAATTACGCTTATCTTTTTTCATGAGAAAAGAGTAACCTAATCTTTTTATACACTAGGTAAAAATCAAACCTCAATTCTTTTTACCAGAAGAGATTGAAACCCAAAACTACTCCTGATTAGATATTCCCAATAATATCTAATCCGCACACAACTCACCAATTTAAAAATTGATAATCTTTTTTTCACTCGGAGCTTCTACCACCCCAGATTAATTTGAACTCAATTAATGTCCCGATACTAGTGATAGAAAGTGAGAATTTCAAAATATGATTTTAATGAAAGCAGGTAGCACATAATTTAGCATGTAATTAGATTTTCACAGGAAAACGTTTTAAAATATTTTTCAAGCAATTTAAAGTTCAAAAAAATAATTTCAAATATCAAAATTTCAAGTAACAAATAATAATATCAAATATCAATTAAGAGTAAAGACTTGGAATGATATCAGCAGAATACCACTGAAATGAATGTAAATGAATCGTAGTAAAACTCTAGATCAGTAACAGCAACAACAAATTCCCAAGAACAATTCTCAAGAAAAATCTCATAATACTCTCAGTATGAATTTAGAATAATCACTCTTAGAAAGCTTAAGAACTGAATAGCTCTTGAAAATTGATTGATTGAGATCACTCATAAGTAAAAAAAAACGCAGGTCTACTTATACGGATTTAAAACAAACCCTCCAACGGCTAATTTTCACTTGTCACGATATTTAATTGCTCTTATAGACCCTTTATATTGATATGACTCAATTCTCGTTCAACTCACTCAATTATAACTTTTAAAACATTCAATTTAATCCCTCAAATATTTCTCAATCTCAATTAGATAGGATAGAAAGAATTAAACGTACCAATTTGAGAAATAATTAAATTATATGAACTATATCTATGGGGATATCAAAATATCAATCACATATTTCAAATAACATCAAATCTCTAAGATATCTCTCAGATCTAACTATAAAACGGCTAATAATGGCTATTTTTTGAAAAAATCCACGAAATCCTCCAAACCTGAAACAGTTACATCAGTTGACCGACCAAAATCCATAGTTCGACCGATCAATTTAGGTTGTAGCCCAAACCAAAACTTCTTGCTAGTCGATCAACCGCTACTCCATGGCTTGTCGATCGATCGATTCAAGATGCTCCCCACGCCAATTTTCAGCTATGATCGGTTAACCGATTATCTTATGTCTGTCGACCGATCGATTCAGAGAGTTCAAATTTCAGCCTAGGTCGACCGATCGATCCAGAGACTGCACTATTCCTAGCCACTTCTTCATCGGTTGACCGATCCTTATTTTCTCAATTAATTTTAACTCCAATCTTCAACGTTTTTATCCCTTTAACCGATTTCTTTTCTCGATTAACTTAATTGACACTTTAAATCAATTTTAATTACTAATATTTCTTAAATCAATATTTCTTTTTCAATTTCACATAGGAGCAAATATGTTTAACTAATTAAAATCCTAATAAAAACAAACATAAACATAATTTCATTTTTGTGTCGTGTGTGATCCTAATCGGGATACATTAAGAGTTAAAATTAACCTGAGTTGTTTTCTCCTAAATTCTTCAAAATTTTCAGTCTCTTAATACTTGTCTCCTTGTCAGTCTCTTGCATCCTTAACCATCTTCAATCATTTCTTCATGATAAAATCCTAAATGGAATTTTTACACTGAAACACTAAATAAACTCGTTAGTTCCACAAAAAATATCAACATTTAATTGTCTATCAAAATCTTAGGATCAACAATCTCCCCCTTTTTGATGATGATAATTAACTTTGATGTTCGTCAAAATAAAATATACCCACACTCCCCCTAATTCCGAAGACGGGTTTTTTTAACTCAATAAAGCACAATCATGAAGAATAATTTTAAAAATACATATAACATTCAATAAAGCATAGAATATAATCGATAATTCATAAACGTCCCCTACAACAGTGCAATGCTTAGGCGAACAAACCTAAACAATAACTAATCTCATTTTAAGCAAAACTATGGTTTTCCCCTTATAGATTTTCAACAAAATATCAACCAATTCTCCCCATTTGTCATCTCAAAATGTGGGAAAGGAAAACCACATATCTTCACTACTCTAGGCAAACATCATTATGCCTAACCATACCCAAACCATAAATGATTTTCACAAACTGATCTCCCACTAAAGTTTGGTAAAAATATCAGCAATCTGGTCGGAGGTATCAATATATTCAATAACAACGTCCCTTTTCTGGATGTGATCATGAATAAAATGATGTTTAATCTCTATGTTCTTTATTCATGAGTGTTGTGTAGGATTCTTAGACAAATAGAACTTTTATTATTACAATAGATCGGGACTTCCTCTATACATATTCCAAATTCATTTAACTATTGCTTAATATATAAAATTTGAGTGCAACAGTTACCAGCTACCATATACTCAGCCTCAGTGGTGGATAAGGCAATCGAAAACGACGCCAAAAACTTGGTGGCCGCAATTTATGCGTTGTCACTTTCATCGCAAGCGTACGGATCAAGTTTTAGTATAGTGGACCTTTCGGTCGGGTATCATATCTACAGGGATTTGTTGAGATTACTATCGAGGACCGCGATTGTCATAACCCGACTTTATCTAGGCGAAAAAAATGGAATATAATTTAATACTAATACTAAAATACTACTTTAACTATACTAATTACTAATACGAGATAGTTATGGGATGGATTATCTAGGGATTAACTCTATTTACTTAAACGCGTTTGATTTCGTTTGGTTTACAATAATGGTGTTCGACCTATTTGACAATCTCGGTATCTAAAACTCCTCTGCCACCTCTCCCGAGTGTAAGACGGGGGATATAATGCAACTTCGTGTCAATGAAGAATTCCCCCTCAATGTCTTAATGACCTTAGGTTGCGTGAGTCTTGCCTCAACCTCATTGATCGCACACAAACCCTCAGTTCGTAAACTCTCTCGCCACCTCTCCTGAGTGTAAGATGAGGGATATAACGTGACTTCGTGTAAACGAAGAAATCCCTATACATTGAGGGATTTTGATCCTCACAAATTGACTACTCACAAGTGTACGAGGTCAAAGTTTTAGTATAGTATGATCATGAAAGATAGGGTTATTGTATCCACACGGATTGGTGTCGTTACTATCGAGTATCGCGTTTGTCATGACCTAACTTTGTCTAGGCTAAAAACAAATGTTATTAATTAATTAAACTAATACTAATATAACCTAAATTAACTATACTAATATACTAATATGTTTTAGGGGAAAGAATCGCCTAGGGATTAACGTGTTTACAAATATGTGTTCGATCTCGATTTACTTACGTTTACGGTGTTCGACCTATTTGACAATCTCGGTACGTAAACTACACAGCCACCTCTCCCGAGTGTAAGACGGGAGAATACATAACTTTGAGTCAACGAAGACATCCCCCTCAATATCTTAACGACCCTAGGTCATGTGAGTCTCGCCCAACGTCATTGATTGCACACAATTCAACTCTTGACCGAGTCATTGGATCGTGCGTTGTATTTACCCTATCGACAATCTCCATTCTAAAACTCTTTCGCCACCTCTCCCGAGTGTAAGACGAGGGACATAACGCAACTTCATGTCAACGAAAAAGTCCTCCTCACCGTCTTAACGACCTAGGTTGCGTGAGTCTTACCCTAACGTCATCGATTGTCCACAATCCAAACCCCGACCGAGTTATAGAATCATGGCGTTTGTTTACCCAAATTCGAATCCGGGGTTTGCCAAAATCCCATATTCTCCATTTATCATTCTAAGCATAATAAACAAACAATACAATAAACACAATCAAACTACAAAGAACAAACATAAACGCAATACCGAAATCATCCAAACAACATATTTATAAACGTATTGTTAATCCCTATACAATCCATATTTAGCCATGGCCATAACTGCATTTACAATGAAAGAATGAGCTAAACATGCTCACATATTCCTAAGCTAAAGAAATAAGGAAAAGAATCGAAGAACTTAGCTTTGTTCGAAAATTAGCCTCTAAGAACACTTAACGATCACTTTACCGTCTTCTCCACTTCGGGATGTGAGCTCCACCTCTAAAACTCCTAAACCTAAGCCTAAGTAAGGCCTAAGGTGACCAAATGGCCGAGGGGTGCAATAGGAGAGGAGATGAGTGGATATTTATAAGCAAAATATCTAAAAAAATATCTTAGGTTGTGCAAAGGCCACCGCCGCAGCCGTGGGATTCACCGCTACGACGGTAAGTAGGTCGGTTGGTTGATCGCCTAGGTGGTGGAATTGGTGATATCCTGCATTTTCACCGCCGCAGCTGTAGATCTCAGCACCGCGGTGGTGGATGTTCAGCAAGAAATCAACTCTCTGCATCTTCACTGCTGCGGCGGAGGTCTGGACACCGCGACAGTAGGCTTCTTTCAGAATAGTGCCACCTTGCCCGTTTTTTTGCCGTTCTTCGACCGTTCTTAGTTCGATCTCATCGTTTACGCTCTGTTTTCCTACCTTTTTACCCCACACACCTGATTTAGTACAAAAGGAATAAAAACACATCAAAATATATTAAAATGTACTAAACATACTCAAAAACTAACAACGTTCTGATTGAAAATAGATAGGTAATTTACATTTATCCCAATACCCCCAAACTCGAAATTTTGCTAGTCCTTGAGCAAAACACCCACGCAATAAAAGAAAATATAAAAACTAAGTACTAAAAATGAAAAACACGAAAAACAAATATGCGCAAGTTTTGAGTATCATCTACCGGCCAAACGAACTATCCCTCATCAGCCCCCAATCCTATCGAGTTCACGCACAAAAACACACCATGTAGTGTTCTAGAATTTCAACATTTATAATAGTAAATGCCATTATAGATCCTGCTAAAGTGTGTGTCTGTGTGTTTAAAACTCAAATATATAACTATCCGTTAATCGGATTGGATTATCCACCATATAAGCGCATGACAGAAAAAACCCGAAGGTATAGGGAATTCATAAGCTTGACCCAGGATCTATTCTCCACTAATGTAGGCTCGAAAGTTCAAAAAGATCAATAGGTCTTGGTTCGGTTTAGGATAAATGGCCAAGGGTAAATTTGAAAGAGAAAACGGGTTAACATCGTTAACTTGACGTTACCCAAGGCATATCGCTTGACACTCTTACTCTCGAAACCCCATAGTTAAATTGGGAAACAACCCTAAACATATGTTAAGAATGATATACTCACTTATAAAAAAGAAATGGAAAATAAACCGTATGGACATTTGATTCTTTTTTTTTTTTTTTCAACGAACACCCCCCCAAACTTATTCAATTGATAAAATTTAAGGGGTGTGTGAAAAACAAACAAAAACGATAAGTGAGTACTCGAATACCGAACCAATCAAAAGTTCGCCCAAAACCCAATGCTCACATCAAGAAGCATAATGAATGCTAACTTGATTTTCTCAGATTGTGCCTTCAGTTTAGTGATTTAGGTTTGGAAATAAGTTTTATCGGTCAAATGGTATTTGTTAAGTGTTCAGAATTGAAATGTCTATTAGGCTTCGATAGGGTAACGAGGGATAAACATTTTACAAGGTAGGCTTCAAAAGCTCAAGCGATAAAAACGAATACCTAAATCATATCTCTTGAACAACCTCGCCTAGGATTTCGCCTCGAATTTCCCCCAAAATCAAGTTCTAGAAACCCTAATAACATGAATTTAGGTGACAGATAATCGTTTTCAAATCAATTAGACGGTTATATAATGAGTTTTCGTGGTCGTGCAAGTAGGATCTATAATAACAATTACGAAAACATAAAGTTGAGCACACAGAACATACATGCATGAGTTTTACGCTCGACCTCAATAAACAACCAGGGGACAGATTCATCGTCGGGTAATGGCCCAGATGACGTCAAAAGTCTGCGCATTCACAACAACTAAACTAAACAAACTAATCCTAAACAAGCTTGCATACATAGAAAACAATAAAACATAACTAACACATCACCACCAACTTAAAACAGGTGATGTTCAACACAACCCATCAGTAATCCCAATAGACAGAATATAGCATGAAAATGAAGATGGGGGTTTAAAACACGTACCTGGGAGGCGATAGAATCTCACCTCCGACTCAAATTGGCAGAGATAGATCAAACTTATTTTTCCTTGGGTTGCCTCCCAAGAAGCGCTTGGTTTAAGGTCGTCAGCCCGACACGCTGAAGTACTCGTCAAAGAGCGACTTCCGCCCGTAGTAAGTGTCCGATAGGTATGATCTATCTACATATTTTCAAACCGAATTAAGTTACTTTTCGAGCGTTTATATAGTATTTTTATTACATTTTAATTAGTTTTTATCTTTTTGTATTAAATCATGTGTGTAGGGAAAAAATATAGGAAACAGAAGCAAAAACAATGAGATCGAACCAAAAACGGTCGAAGAACGGTGGAAAAACAAGCTCAAAAGCAAAACTGTGAAACAAGCCCACCGCCATGACGTCCAGACTGCTGAGAAGACATAAATGCTACTAACGGACCACCGCCTAAGCGATGAACCAGCAAAATGTTTTCCAAATCCACTGTTGTCCTCACTGTCGTAGCGATCAACTAACTGACCTACTCCACCACCGCGGCGCTCAGTCCCACAGCCGTGGCGGTGACCCTCTGCACAGCCTAGATATTTTTATTAGATATTTTGAGATATTTTGTCTATAAATACCCACTCCTCTCCCCTCCTCTTGATCCCCCAAGCCATTTGGGCACCTTAGGCTATACTTAAGCTTAGGTTTAGGAGTTTTAGAGGTGGAGCTCACATCCTGAAGTGGAGAAGACGGCAAAGCGATCGTTGAGCGTTCTTAGCGGCTAATCTACGGACGAGGCTAAGTTATTCGATTCTTTTCCATATTTCTTTAACTTATGATCATGTGAGCATTTTTAGCTCGTTATTTCATTGTAAATACAGTTATGGTCGTAGTTAGACATGGATTGTCATAGGTGTAAAATACCTATCTAATTCTAAACCGAATTTGCCAATTTTCGAGTATTTTATTGAAGTTTGAATATCTTTTTAGTTGTTTTTATTAGTCAAGAGTAGGGATGTAAACAATCGTCAAACCAAGCGAAATGGTGGAGAAAATGGTAACCAAAAAGATGAAAAATAAGGTTTCAAAGAATAGCGCAATTCTGCCTAGGCGAAGTATCTACCGCCTAGGCGGAAATTCATCAGAAAGTTGCAAATGCTAAAAAGTTGAAATCCGCCTAGGCGAAGTTTCCACCACCTAGGCCGAAATCCATCAGAACGCTGGAAGTACTGAACTGCTAGAAGAGTTGTACTGTTGTAAATCCGCCTAGGCGAAGTAGCTACCGCCTAGGCAGAATTCTGTCAGAAAGAAATGGGCCCAAGAACTTAGTCCTCCGCCTAGGCGAAGAAACCATCACCTAGGCAAAATTCTAACCAACTTAAACTCCACCTAGGCGAAGATTCTACCACTTAGGTGGAATTCGCAGAACATCCCAAAATATCTGTTTAGATATTTTTGAACCCCTAGGCCTATATACCCCTTTTCCACGTCTGAAACCGGTTGTTGAAGAACCCTAACCCTAGTAGAGAGATATTAAGCTATATTTTGAAGATCAAGAAGGAGGTTCATCATTCGGACAAAGAAGGATCACTTGCAGATCGATCATTAGCGACAGTGAACCGTTTCACTTCCAGATTTGATCGTTTCTCTCTTGTTTTTATCTTTGTAATCACTTTTTCATATCTAAGACTGTTGAATCCATCTTATTTTGTATGGTATATTTCTAAGATCTTATAGTATTAGTTAAATGTTACTTAGGTGTAGTTGAAATCATGTAATTGTTAAGTTGAATGAATTAATGTTACTTTAATGTGTTGTTTGTCTAAATCCGATTGTGTTTACCATTATTCTTGATATTATGCTTGTATTGATAAACTGAGAATACGAAATTTGACACTCGGGAGAGGTAACCCTGGATTCGAACTAAGGTAAATACAACGTGACGTTCTAACGACCTGGGAGGGCGTTAAAACATATGCAATCCATGACGTTGGCTAAAGACTCACGTAACCTAGGGTCGTAAAGGCGTTGAAGGGGACTTCTTCATTGACACGAAGTCGTGTAATCCCCCATCTTACACTCGGGAGAGGTAGCGAATGAGTTATCGATACAGAGATTGTCAGAATAGATAGAAAATCATTATAGCTAACTTAATTACTTCGATTATACATTATGTGAAAGAAATCAATACCTAAGTAATTAGTGTAATTAGAACTAACTTCATAGTTGTCGTTTATCTTAGTATATTAAATAGAAAACAAACAAAATTTAATTAGTCGAGATAATATGAAACTATTGAAATCGCAATACTCAACCGAATTACTTGCCATTCCCAGTGGAACGATATCCGATCTTACAAGATCCATTATATTAAAACTAGACCTCATATACTTGCGAGTAGTCAATTACCGCGAGCATGATGGTTGTGAGTCCTCGCGCGTACAAATTGTATAGGGATTAACAATAAATTTATGAATATGTGTTTGGATAATTTCGGTGTTGCGTTTATGTTTGTTCTTCATAGTTTGATTGTGTTTATCGTATTGTTTGTTTATCAAGCTTAGTTAAATACATGGAGAATACAGAGTTTGACAAATCCTGGATTCGGATTAGGGTAAACAAACACCACGATTCTATAACTCGGTCGGGGTTTGGATTGTGGACAATCGATGACGTTGGGGCAAGACTCACGCAACCTAGGGTCATTAAGACGTTGAGGAAGACTTCTTCATTGACATGAAGTTGCGTTATATCCCTCGTCTTACACTTAGGAGAGGTGACAAGGGAGTTTTAAAATGGAGATTGTCGATAGGGTAAACACAACGTGACGATTCAATGACCCAGTCAAGACTTGGATTGTGTACAATCAATGACGCTGGGTGAGACTCATGTGGCCTAGGGTTGTTAAGATGTTGAGGGGGACTTCTTCGTTGACTCAAAGTTATGTATTCCCCCGTCTTACACTCGGTAGAGGTGGCGGTGGAGTTTACCTACCTAGATTGTCAAATAGGTCGAACATCGTAAATGTGAGTAAATCGAGATCGAACACGTATTTGTAAACACGTTAATCCCTAGGCGATTCTTTGCCCTAAAACATATTAGTATATTAGTATAGTTAATTTAGGTTATATTAGTATTAGTTTAATTAATTAATTACATTTGTTTTTAGCCTAGATAAAGTTAGGTCATGACAAATGCGATACTCGATAATAACGACACCAATCCCTTTGGATATGATAACCCGATCTTTCATGATCACACTATACTAAAACTTTGACCTCATACACTTGCAAGTAGTCATATACGAGGAGGATGCAAATCCTCTGCCGTACAAGTTTTTAGCGCCGTTGCCGAGGATTGTTTTGTTCGTTATTGTCGATATTATGAGTAAATGACCCGATTTTACTTTAGGCATTTCTTTTGTATATAATTTTTGTTTGTAGTTTTGTTTTTGTTTCTTATGTAGGGTACTTGGAAATGTTAGATCGACGGGTATTGATGCATCCCTTTCGATGGGATTCCGAGCCGTTTTATGGTGCGAGGCCACGCACATAAGCCGGTGAGGCATTTTGTTGAAAGATCGAGCCGATCAAAGCGAAACCTCGCCAATCTTGAGGGCATGTGTCAGGCTAAGGACATTAAACCACGTGCTTCTTGGGAGGCAACCTAAGGTCAAATAAATTACATCCGTCACAGCCGAATTTAAACGGAGGTGAGATCCTCTCGCCTCCTAGGTATGTGTTTTAAACCCCCTTCGTCAGCATGCTTTTAATTTCATATGTTGAGAATGATGATTGGGATCACTAAGGACACTGTCCATTTTGAGTTTGGGGGTGATGTGTAGTATAGTATGTTAGTTTATGTATTATCGTTTTCTCATATTGCATGTGTGTTTAGGTTAGAATGGGTTTATGTTTTTGTGTTGTTATGTTGCATGTTGAGTTTTGTGTTCATCTAGGCCATTACCCAATGATGATAATTACCCCTGGTTGTTTTTAAGGTCAATGGTAATACCCATGCATATATATTCTGTATGCTTGACTATGCTTTTTGATAAAAATTATTGTAGATCCTAATTTGCAGGGGCACATAGACTCAATGTATTTCTTGTATTTCTATTCAATTAATTTGAGGACGACTATCGATTAACCAAATTCATGACAATTTAAAGATTCTAGAACCGGATTGAGGAGAAGTTTGAGGCGAAATCCTAGGCGAGGTAGTTTAGGAGACATGGTTTAAGCATTCTTTTTTATCGCTTGAGCCTTTTTAGCCTACCATGTAACATGTTTATTCCTCGTTACCCTGTCAAATCCTAAATAACATTTCATTTCTAAACACATAAACAAATATCCTCGCCAGTTGATCTTTTTCCAAACCTATATTGTTGAATTTAAAGGCACATTCGAGTGAATCAAGTAAGCAGTTGCAAATGCTTCTGGATGTGAGCGGTTGGGTTTAGGGCAAACTTCAGATTGGTTTGTTATTTGAGTAATCACTTGTCGTTTTTCTTTTGTTTTAACCACACCCGTGAAATCATACTAATCAAATAAATATAGTTTGTTTTTGTTTTTGTTTTTTTTGACAAGTGAGTACTACGTTCTTAATTGTTTGTTTGGGATTGTTTCCAATCTATCTATGGTGGTTCGAGAGTAAATGTGCCAAGCGTTGAGCCTTGGGTAACGTTAAGTTAAAAACGTTGACCTGTTTTCAAGTCCGAAATACCCATGGACAATTATTCTTTAACCGAACCAAGTCCTAATGATCTCTATGAAATATTTAACCTACATTAGTGGAGAGTGGACCCCAATCCGGCCTATGAAAATCCTAGTCACTCACGGTTAAAGTCATGAGTTTCGTTGGTGGATAATCCAATACGGTCGTTGTATAGCCATATTATTGAGTCTCGCACTAGCACATTTACAGGATCTAGAATGGAGTTCACCATTATTGCATGTCAAAAATCTAAAACATTACATGCTGTGTGTTATCGCCTGAACTCGATATGACTGGCAGTTGTTGAGGGACAAAAATAAATAGGCCATTAGAAGAATTTAAAACTCGCATGTCGTTATGTTTAGATTGTTTTTAGGTTGTTTGTTATTTAATTCAATTTTATTTTTTATTTTCGTGTGAGTGTTTGGCTCGAGGACTAGCCAAATTTCAAGTTTGGGGGCATTTGATAAGTGTGATATATCTACATATTTTCAAACCGAATTAAGTTAGTTTTCAAGCGTTTATATAGTATTTTTATTACGTTTTAATTAGTTTTTATATTTTTGTATTAAATCAAGTGTGTGGGGAAAAATGATAGGAAACTGGAGTTAAAACGATGAGATCGAACCAAAAACGGTTGAAGAACGGTGGAAAAATAAGCCGAAGGCAAAACTGTGAAACAAGCCCACCGCCGCGGCAATAAAAAAGCCGAGAAGACACAAATGCTCTGACAGACCACTGCTAAGATAGTGAACCAGTAAAATGTTTTCCAAATCCACCGTTGTCCTTACCGCCGCGGCAAATAACTAACCGACCTACTCCACCGTCGCGACGTTGAATCCCACGGCAATGGCGGTGACCCTCTGCACAGCCTAGATATTTTTATTAGATATTTTGAGATATTTTGTCTATAAATACCCACTCCTCTGTCCTCCTCTTGATCCCCCCAGCCATTTGGGCATCTTAGGCCATACTTAGGCTTAGGTTTAGGAGTTTTAGAGGTGGAGCTCACATCCCGAAGTAGAGAAGACGGCGAAGCGATCGTTGAGCGTTCTTAGCGGCTAATCTTTGGACGAGGCTAAGTTCTTCAATTATTTTTCTTATTTATTTAACTTAGAATCATGGGAGCATGTTTATCTCGTTCTTTCATTGTAAATGCAGTTATGACCGTAGTTAAACATGAATTGTATAGGGATTAACAATAAATTTATGAATATGTGTTTGGCTGATTTCGGTGTTGCGTTTATGTTTGTTCTTCATAGTTTAATTGTGTTTATCGTATTGTTTGTTTATCATACTTAGTTAGATACATGGAGAATATAGGGTTTGACAAATCTCGAATTTGAATTAGGGTAAACAAACGTCACGATTCTATAACCCGGTCGGGGTTTGGATTATGGACAATCGATGATGTTGGGGAAAGACTCACGTGACCTAGGGTCGTTAAGATATTGAGAGGGACTTTTTCGTTGACACGAAGTTGCATTATATCCCTCGTCTAACACTCGAGAGATGTGGCGAGAGAGTTTTAGAATGGAGATTGTCGTAGCGGTGAACCAGCAGAATGTTTTCTAATTCCACCACCTCCTTCACCGCCTAGGTGATCAACCAACTGACCTACTCACCACCGTAGCGATGAATCCCACGACCGCGGCAGTGGCCTCTGCACAGCCTAAGATATTTTTTGGATATTTTTTAGACATTTTACTTATAAATAACCACTCCACTCCTCTCCTCTCCTCTTGCACCCCCCCCCCCCCCACACCCGGCCATTTGGGAACCTTAATCCATACTTAGGCTTAAGTTTAAGAGTTTTAAACGTGGAGCTCACATCCCGAAGTGGAGAAGATGGCAAAGTGATCGTTGAGCGTTCTTAGCGGCTAATCTTTGGACAAGGCTAAGTTCTTCGATTCTTTTCTTTATTTCTTTAACTTAGGAATATGTGAGCATGTTTAGCTCGTTCTTTTATTGTAAATGTGATTATGGCCATGGTTAAATATGGATTGTATAGGGATTAATAATACGTTTATAAATATGTTGTTTGGATGATTTTGGTATTGCGTTTATGTTTGTTCTTCATAGTTTGATTGTGTTTATCGTATTGTTTGTTTATTATACTTAGAATGATAAATGGAGAATACAGAGTTTTGACAAACCCTGGATTCGAATTTGGGAAAACAAACGCCACGATTCTATAACCCAGTCGGGGTTTGAATTGTGGACAATCGATGATGTTGGGGTAAGACTCACGTGACCTAGGGTCGTTAAGACGTTGAGGGAGAATTTTTTGTTGACACGAAGTTGCGTTATATCCCTCGCCTTACACTCGGGAGAAGTGGTGAGGGAGTTTTAGAACGAAGATTGCCGATAGGGTAAATACAACGCACGATCCAATGACTCGGTCGGGAGTTGGATTGTGTGCAATCAATAACGCTAGGCGAGACTCATGTGACCTAGGGTCGTTAAGACGTTAAGGGGGACTTCTTCATTGACTCGAAGTCATGTATTTCCCCATCTTACACTTGAGAGAGGTGACGGTGGAGTTTACCTACAGAGATTGTCAAATAGGTCAAACACCTTAAACGTGAGTAAATCGAGATCAAACACGTATTTGTAAACACTTTAATCCCTAGGCGATTCTTTTCCCTAAAACATATTAGTATATTAGTATAGTTAATTTAGGTTATATTAGTATTAGTTTAATTAATTAATTACATTTGTTTTTAGCCTAGATAAAGTTAGGTCATGACAAACACGATACTCGATAGTAACGACACCAATCCCTGTGGATACGATAACCCGATCTTTCACGATCACACTATACTAAAACTTTGACCTCGTACACTTGCAAGTAGTCAATACAGCGAGGATCGAATCCATCGCTGTATAGTATCGTACAACACCACATACGGGTCTTGATTGTCAACGCCCTCAAACTTGGCAAGATTTGGCAATGTATAACTCGAGCTTTCAACAGGCTGCTCCACCGACTCATGTACTTGGTGGTCATGGAGGAATGTTGCTAGTGGAGACGAAGGACAAGTAAGCCACACCGGATCCTCGTAAATATGATCATTTGGGATCGATGGAGACATCACTATTTGGATCTACAATGGTGACGAATCACAATCATCGATCCATGCTTGAGTTTTCGTCTCATTCAGATAAACATAGTTGAACTTTCCCAAGCTCCTTCCACTCATTTTCAGCTCCTCACGGTGGCTTTCACAATTAGATTCGACTTATACGCCTCTCAGTGCCACCGCTCTTACCTCGGACTCAACAAAGCAAAGAAGATAACCGATTTGCGTCTGCAAAGACGTTACGATCTCATCGATATCGGTGCAGACCATCGCGATATGATCAAGATGATCTTCATGCTCGTTGATCTGGTCATGCATCTCCCTCAACAATCTTTGAGTCACCCCATAACGATTGCGAGTATTTCCTCCAAGGCGGGGGAAGACTCAATATCTTGGTCCGGAATATCTAGCCATGGCGCTGTGGTATTGGAAAATATCCCAAGTTTTGGTGACTTGGTGAATGATTCCAACTCTGATAATCATAGGCCGTCATTTCCTCCAACAACCAAATGGTTTTGTCCGTGGTTAGGTCGTAGAGAGAGGGGGTACCATTTCCTCCTTCCACCCATATTCTGGTTGCGGCTTGTAACCCGTTGACAAAAATAAAGAGTTGACACTCCGTCAGGAGGCTATGGTTCGAAACCTGAAGTAGCAATTCCTTGTATCGATCCCAAGCACAATAAAATGGCTCGAAATCCTGTTGAAAGAACTACAAGACTACCTGTTGATCTACCATCTTCAAGCACCCTGTGGAAAAACAAAAACAAATACTACAAAGAAAAAAAATTATATACAAAAGAAATGCCTAAAGTAAAATTTGGTCATTTACTCATAATATCAATAATAACCAAATCCACCAATCCCCCGGCAATGGCGCCAAAAACTTGTACGTCAAGGGATTTCAATCCTCGCATATTGACTACTCGCAAGTGTACGAGGTCAAAGTTTTAGTATAGTGTGATCGTGAAAGATTGGGTTATCATATCCACAGGGATTGGTATCGTTACTATCGAGTATCGCGTTTGTCATGACCTAATTTTATCTAAGCTAAAAACAAATGTAATTAATTAATTAAACTAATACTAATATAACCTAAATTAACTATACTAATATACTAATATGTTTTAGGTGAAAGAATCACCTAGGGATTAACGTGTTTACAAATACATGTTCGGTCTCGATTTACTCACGTTTACGGTGTTCGACCTATTTGACAATCTTAGTACGTAAACTCCACCACCACTTCTCCCGAGTGTAAAATGAGAGAATACATGACTTTGAGTCAACGAAGAAGTGCCCCTCAACTTCTTAACGACCCTACATCACATGAGTCTCGCCCAGCGTCATTGATTGCACACAATCCAACTCCCGACCGAGTCATTGGATCGTGCATTGTATTTACCCTATCGGCAATCTCCGTTCTAAAACTCTCTCGCCACCTCTCCTGAGAGTAAGACGAGGGATATAACGTAACTTCGTGTCAATGAAAAAGTCTCCTTCAACGTCTTAACGACCCTAGGTCGCGTGAGTCTTGCCCCAACGTCATCGATTGTCCACATTCCAAACCCCGATCGAGTTATAGAATTGTGGCGTTTGTTTACCCAAATTCAAATCCGGGATTTGTCAAAACTCCGTATTCTCATTTATCATTCTAAGCATAATAAACAAACAATACGATAAACACAATCAAACTATGAAGAACAAACATAAACGCAATACCGAAATCATCCAAACAACATATTTATAAACGTATTGTTAATCCCTATACAATCCATATTTAGCCACGGCCATAACCGCATTTACAATGAAAGAACGAGCTAAACATGCTCACATATTCCTAAGTTAAATAAATAAGGAAAAGAATCGAAAAACTTAGCCTTGTCCAAAAATTAGCCTCTAAGAACGCTCAACGATTACTTCGCTGTCTTCTCCACTTCGGGATGTAAGCTCCACCTCTAAAACTCCTAAACCTAAGCCTAAGTATGGCCTAAGGTGCCCAAATGGCTGGGGCGTGCTAGAGGAGAGAAGAGGAGTGGGTATTTATAAGCAAAATATCTAAAAAATATCTTAGGCTGTGCAGAGGCCACCGCCGCGGCCATGGGATTCACCGCTGCGACGGTGAGTAGGTCGGTTGGTTGATCGCCTAGGCAATGAAGGAGGCGATGGAATTGATGACATCCTACATTTTCACCGCCGCGGCGGTGGATATTCAACAAGAAATCAACTCTCTGCATCTTCACCGCCGCGGCGGAGGTCTGGACGCCGCAGCTGTGGGCTTCTTTTAGAATAGTGCCGCCTTGCTCATTTTTCCACCATTCTTCGACCGTTCTTAGTTCGATCTCATCATTTACGCTCCGGTTTCCTACTTTTTCACCCCACACACCTGATTTAGTACAAAAAGAATAAAAACACATCAAAATATATTAAAATGTACTAAACATACTCAAAAACTAACAATGTTCAGATTGGAAATAGATAGGTAATTTACACCTATCACTTGACCAAGAAACCAAGGCATGTCCTAGCAAATGGCATAACCAACTTGTGTTTTTTCGCTCGACTTTGCAACTGGCAAAATCAACGTCAGAGTAACTTATCAACTTAAAATCACTCCCCCTAGGATACCATAATCTTAGGTCAGTTGTCCCTTTTAAATATCGAAAGATTTGCTTAACCGCAGTCAAGTGCGATTCTTTAGACCAAGACTGATATTTAGCACATAAGCAAACACTATGCATATTGTCAAGTCCACTAGTAGTTAAATACAATAAGCTTCGAATCATACCTCGATACAATTTTTCATTTACGTTTTTTTCTATATCTTCTTTGTCTATCTTTGTAGCTGTTGCCATAGGAGTTTTGTACTTTTAGCACTATCCAAGTCATATTTCTTTAACAGCTCCTTGATGCATTTAGCTTGGTTTATGAATATCCCTTCTTCGGTTTGCGTAATTTGCAACCCAAGAAAGAAATTCGACTCTCCCATCATGCTCATTTCAAATTCAACCTGCATTATCATGGCAAACTCTTGGTAAAGATCCTCATTAGTAGATCCAAAAATAATATCGTCAACATAAACTTATACCAATAGGATATCAGAATCAGTTTGCTTAAAAAATAGCGTTATATCACTAAGATCCCTTTGAAAATCATTTTCGATCAAATATCGGCTAAGTCTCTCATACTAAGCTCTAGGAGCTTGTTTGAGCCCATACAAAGTCTTACAAAGTTTAAACACGTGATCAGAAAATTTATCACTTTCAAAACCTGAGGGTTGTTCCACATAAATTTCTTCCGCTAGGAAGCCATTCCAAAATTCAATCTTAACATCCATTTGATAGAATTTAAAATCTCGTGAGCATGCAAAGGGAGTAGCATTCTAATATCTTCTAATCTAGCCACAAGAGCATAAGTTTCATCATAATCAATTCCTTTCTCTTGATTATAGCCCTGTGCTACTAATCTTGCTTTATTTCTAATTACTATACCATATTCTTCATTTTTATTTCGAAAAACCCATTTTGTACTAATAACTGGATGAAAATCCAGCCTAGAAACTAGAGACCATACTTTGTTTCGCTCAAATTGAACTAACTCATTTGCATTGTAGAAATCCAAGATTCATCAGTTAATGCCACATTCACACTCTTAGGCTCAATTTGAGATAAAAAAGCAAGATTAATAATATCTCTAAGATATGAACGAGTACTTACTCCTCTTTTGAAATTTTTCAATGATTTCTTTTACCGAGTGTCCAGGTACTTTCTTTACAACTCGTGGTAATGTCAAATCCTCTCCCTTAAGCTCCTCTTTTTTAGGTTCCTTTGTCACATTTTCACTTTCGTTTTGGTTATTTGGAATATATGCATCATCATCCTCCAAAACCTTTCTCAACAAAAATGGATCAGCTTCCTCAAAAATAACATGCATAGACTCCTCAACTACTAACGTACGTTTATTATAAACTCTATAAGCCTTAGTGTTAGTAGCATATCCAAGAAAAATACCATAATCAAATTTAGCATCAAATTTACTTCGATTATCCTTATCATTTGAAATAAAATATTTACACCCAAGTACTTTGAAGTATAATATGTTAGGAGTCTTACCATTTCAGATATTCATACGGGGTTTTATTAAACCCTCTACGAATCGATGCCCGATTCACTACATGGCAAGTTGTACTTACTGCTTCGGCCCAGAAGTAGGTTGGTAAATGATTTTCACTAAGTATCGTTTTGGCCATCTCCTGAAGAATCTTGTTCTTCCTTTCGACAACACCATTTTGTTTTGGTGATCTTGGCGCAAAGAAGTTGTGAGCATAACCATGCTTATCACAATAACTAATCACATCATCATTTTTAAATTCTTTCTCTATCACTACAAATGTTAATAATAGAGCATTGCTTCTCATTTTGGAAATGTTTACAAAATTTAGAGAACACATAAGCAACTTCGCTCTTTTTAGCAAGAAATAATACCCAGGTAAATCTAGAATAATCATCAACTATTACAAAAGCATAAAATTTACCTCCAAGACTAGCAACAGAATTTGGACCAAATAAATCAAGACGCAACATTTCAATACATCTAGATATGGACGTGTCCATCTTTTTCTTAAATGATGATCTAAACTGCTTGCCTAACTAACATACATCACATACTTTATCTTTCACAAATTTCAAATCAGGTAAGCCACGTACGAGACTCTTCTTAGATAAATTATAAATCAATTTCATATTAGCATGCTCAACTCTCCTATCCCATAACCAACTATTCTCAGATAAAGCATTCAAACAGGATAAATTTTGAGAAGTAAAATCATCAAACGAACAAGTATAAACATTCTCAAAACATGATGCAACTAACAAGATACTACTATCATGTCCATTCTTAATAATACATCTATCATGATCAAATATGACATTAGCCCGTGTCACATAGTTGACTTATACTCAGCAAGTTATGTTTAAGACCATCAACTAGTAACACATCTTTAATAACAGTAGTACCATTACCAATATTACCTATACCGATAATTTTACCCTTTGCGTTATCTCCAAATGTCACATGACCTCCATCTTTAGGTGTCAAAGATGTGAATTTTGTTTTATCTCTCGTCATGTGCCGAGTACAACCACTGTCCAGGAACCATTTGTCCTTGCCTATTGATGCTTTTAGAATAACCTGCAAGGAGCACTTCAAATAGTTCCTAAGTGATACCCAATCTAAGTAGGTCCGATCTTATTAGTCGAGACAGTTTTAGTTCCTTTTAAAACGCAAACTTATCTGCAGTTAGATATTTTAGCAAAATATCTACAAATAGTATGCCCCACGACATTACATTTAAAACATCTAATAAGACCTCTGGTTTCAGGAAAAAAAATTATGAAAACGTTTTTGCTTAAGATTTTTATGAAATCCAATACCGACTTTTTCAAAAATACCACGTGAACTTCCCAAAAGTATTTTAGAGTTATTCTCACTACCAGTGAATTTGAGAACGATTAAATGTCAATTCGATATCTTGAATTTCAATTCAATGTTTTCAGATTCATAGTCCATTACTTGCTTGTTTAAAGTGATAATTGTACTTTGAAGGATATTTATTTTAGAACACTGGTTTTTATAAGCATGCATAAGTTCTTGATATACATCAAATAATTCATCAAAATCTAAAGGACAAGAACTTGAACATTTAGCTACCTCATCATCAGTGGCCATTGGCGCAAACATGGATGATTCTTCACTTCCTGATTTTTTTTCGAACTACTCGATTTAGTATCATCCCCATTAGCTTTCATAGACTTCTTCTTACTCTTCTTTCCTTTCTTCTTCTCCTTTTTTTTTCTTCTCTTTTTTCTTATCCTGCTTCGGTTTGGGACAATCGGTTTGAAAATGACCAATCTTGTGATAGTTTTAGCATTCCACATTGTTCATATTGAAATTTCTTCTTCCGCAGAATGTACGTCGAGTCATTCTTCTAAACTTCTTCGTGAGTAGCGCTACATATTTTTCTTGCTCACTGTCAAGACTCACATCATCACTGTCATCCTCTTCTTCAGTTTTTTGAGCTTTTAGTGCCAATGACTTATTTTTGCTATTCCCGGTGTCATCCTCATATCCTCGAATTGTTGTTTCATGCGTCATTAGGTTACCGATAAGGTCATCAATTTTGTTTTTTGCAAGATCCTTAGCTTCCTCAATCATGGTCACCTTTAGCTCCCATACTTTAGTTAAAGATCTCAGGATCTTTCGAACTTTGTCCTCTGTGAAGTATGGCTTTTCGAGTTGACTCAAATGATTGCACATGTTGTTGAATCAAGTGTACATCTCTTGAATCGATTTTGTTTCGCCCATTCTAAACAATTCAAATTGACGAATTAAAACGTTGATTTTTTACTATTTTACTTGACTCATTCCTTCGTGGATAACCTGCAACTTGTCCCACATTTCCTTTACCAATCCTTAACCTGAAACTCTCGAGTATTCATTATCATTTAAAAAGCAAAATAAAATATTAATAGCTTGAGAGTTTATAGAAAGCTTTTGCTTGTCAGAACTAGTTAGTTGCTCCTTCTTATTGGCAACTCCATTTTCCATGGGAACAAACGGATCATCCTCAATCGCTAGACATACTTCATACTTTGTGGCCTGAAGGAAAATAATCATTTTATCCTTCCAGAATGCATAATTTTCACCTACAAACAAGGGTGGTCGGTGCATAGACTGCCCCCTCAGCAAATGTGCTTATTGTATGCATCATTTGATCTTTGTTAGCTTAGTGTATCGAGCTAAACCAGCTTTGATGCCAATTTTTGACCCAGTGAGCTACCCAAGAGGAGGGGTAAATTGGTTAGTAATAAAACTTATCAAGTAAATAACACTTGAAAATACAAATAATTAATTTTAACCTAAATTAATTATTATCTTTATAGTAACGGATATATGTTATCAAACTAGGTGCACACCCAAACAACTAAAAATAAATAATGAAAAATAGTAGCATATCAAAATTTATAATGGTTCACTAAGATACTCTTAGCTAATCCAGTCCTCCGAGCCCCATGAAAAGTCGCACCCACTAATCATTATGATTCCTTTAATCAAGTAGAATCAAACCCTTACAAATGATTCTTTTATACTTAGGCTAAGAATCAAACCTCACCAAATCACTCCAAGAATCCTTTTACCCGATAAGGATTGAACCTTTGCAAATTTACTCAAAATTAATTCTAGTCAGGAAGAATTACCTTTATCTCTTTTCACAGGAAAAGAATAACCTAATCTTTTTATACACTAGGTAAAGACCAAACATCAATCTCCTTACCAGAAGAGATTGAAACCCAAAACTACCCCTAATTAAATATTTCCAATAATATCTAATCCGCACACAACTCACCAATTATAAAATTGATAAGATTTTTTCCACTCGGAGCTTCTACCACCCCATATTAATTTGAACTCAATTAATGTCCCGATACTAGTGATAGAAAGTGAGAATTTCAAAATTTGATGTTAATAAAAGCGGGTAGCACACAATTTAACACATAATCAGATCTTCACAGAAAATCATTTTAAAATATTTTTCAAGCAATTTAAAGTTCAGAAAAACAATTTCAAAGATCAAAATTCCAAGTAACAAATAATAATATCAAATATCAATTAAGAGCAAAGACTTGGAATGAGTTCACCATAATACCACCGAAATGAATGTAAATGAATTTTAGTGAAACTCTAGATAGGTAACAGCAACAGCAAGTTCTCAAAAATAATTCTCAAGAAAAATCTCACAATACTCTTAGTATGAATTTTGAATAATCACTCTCAGAAAGCTTAGGAATTGAATAGCTCTTGAAAATTGATTGATTGGGATCACTCATAAGTAAAAAAACACAGGTCTACTTATATGGATTTAAAACAAACCCTCCAACGGCTAGTTTCTACTTGTCATAACGCTCAATTGCTCTTATAGACCCTTTATATCGATATGACTCAATCCTTGTTCAATTCACTTAATTAACTTTTAAAACATTCAATTTAATCCCTCAAATATTTCTCAATCTCAATTAGATAGGATAGAAAGAATTAAACGTACCAATTTGAGAAATATCAAATTATATGAACCATATTTATAGGGATATCAAAATATCAATCACATATTTCAAATAAAATCAAATCCCTAAAATATCTCTCAGATCTTAACCATAAAACAACTAGTAATAACTACTTTTTGAAAAAATCCACGAAATCATCCAAACCTGAAACAATCACATCGGTTGATCGACCAAAATCCATAGGTCGCCCGATTGATTCAAGTTGTAGCCCAAGACAAAACTTCTCGCCAGTCGGTCAACCTCTACTCCATGGTTTGTCGATCGATCGATTTAGGATACTCCCCAAGCTAATTTTTAGCAATGGTTTCTCAACGATTATCTTAGGTCTATCAAACGATCGATTCAGAGAGTTCAAGTATTGGCCTTAGGTCGACCGATCTCACATGATATGTTAACCAAACGATTCAGAGAGTTCAGATTTCGGCCCAGGTCGACCGATCTCTCTTCGGTCAGTTAACTGATTGATCTAGAGACTGCACCATTCCCAGCCACTTCTTCATCGGTTGACCGATCCTTATTTCCTCAATAAATTTTAACTCCAATTTTCAACGTTTTTGCCCTTTTAACCGATTTCTTTTCTCGATTAATTTAATTGACACTTTAAATCAATTTTAATAACTAATCTTTCTTAAATCAATATTTCTTCTTTAATTTCATATAGGAACAAATATGTTTAACTAATTAAAATCCTAATAAAAACACACATAAACATGATTCTATTTTTGTGTCGTGTGTGATCCTAATCGGGATACATTAAGAGTTAAAATTAACCCGAGTTATTTTCTCCTAAATTCTTCAAAATCTTCAGTCTCTTAATGCTTGTCTCCTCATCAGTCTCTTACATCCTTAACCATATTCAATCATTTCTTCATGATAAAATCATCAATGGAATTTTTACATTGAAACACTCAATAAATTCGTTAGTTCCACCAAAAAAATCAACATTTAATTGTCCATCAAAATTTTAGAATTAACATAGTCAAATAGAAGTTAAGTAATATGAAGATCAAAGGAAGACAATTTAGTAACACATCTTATTAAAATTATAATATACATTGCTTAATGATGGACATGACATATAAATCTATTTTTCTACATAATTATATTAATATATCATATTTTTTTAAAGTAATCACGCTACTACAAAGGGGATTAAGCATGTTCTGAGTTTGGACTCTAGAGGGGTTAGAAATGTTTAATTTAATGTGACTAAATTGGTATGGGGCATAGATGAGTATTTTACTGTAATGCCTCGAGAAATTTATATTTTGAAAATATTATTTTATATAAGTTTAATATTTTTGGGTTGTTTTATATATTATGAAATTTATGATTTAAATAATATTTGATAATTTTGGAGGGTTAAATGTTAATTTAAAATTAACTTTTAAAAGTTTTAAAACTATTGTGTTATTTAAAATATATTTTTAAGAGTTTTGAGATATAATTAATATTTTTTATTTTAAGGGAGATATTTGTGTAATTAATAAAAATAATAATATGTGATGTCTTTATATAATGAAGACAAAACATATTAATATATATATATATATATATATAGGATTAACACGTGTATAGGTTATAATAATAATAAGAAGAAGAACAACAACAACAATGATCAAAACTAATTCAATAGGGAGGGGTATAAACTTTAGGATATTAGGGATTAGCAATGAATTTTATATATATGCACTTATAGAAGAAAAGTTATATATATTGGAAATTTTTGAGCGAGAAGAATATTTCAGTTCGGATTTCGGGTTCGGATTTAAGGTAGAATTTCTAACTCTTTTAATATATGTATTTAATCTCTCTATTGTGCGATTTATGTTATTATTGTTGTTGGATTATAATTATTAATTTTCATAAAATAATTATGATTACATAAAAACTACGTGTGATACATGGTTATGAGTTTATTTGTTGTATCAATTAGATACACTTATTAGAGGGGTTGAAATTCTACTGAACGTTGACTCACAACCCCACAGTTTTTATTTCAGGGTCAATGAAAATGGAGTTACGCCAAAAATTATAATTATATTTGAATTTGTATTTATAATAATTGTATTTATTATTTACTGTTGTAAAATTGACTCGATAATTCGATAATTATAATTATCGTGGTAATTTATAAAATTTATCAAATTATTATAAAATAGAACATTGATTATTCAGTTTTAGTATTAGTTCCCAAAGGGAGAAACTGTGTAATGGTCCTAGAAAATCAGGTCATTACAAAGTGGTATCAGAGCAGTAAATGACACTCGTATAGCTTTCTCCATCTTTAATATACAACCGGGTAGTAAATGACAACATAGATATTAGACTTTCCTATTGTATCAAATTTGTCCTCCATTTGGAATTTAAATTATGGATTCCAGTTGGAGTAAAATTTATAGAATTCTAAATAATCGCAGTTATGAAGTCCGAAGATTCAGATGACATTGAGAGAATCATCATGCATCATCATTTGTATTAAATATTTATGAACACTCAAATAACTAAAATATTGATTGATTTATTTTTAATCTTTCTCCACAATTTCATTTGAGAAAATCTTGATTTGCATACCTTCCATTCTATAACATTTTTGTGGATGTGAAATTTGACTAATTAACAAATATGGATATTCTATCAGTTGATGAAGTATACCCTTCAATGTTGCACTGAATTTTCTTTATTTTATTAATATTTATTCTTAGGTTTGTCATTTTATTGTGCCTTGTTCTTTCGGTCTCTCTCTCTCTCTCTCTCTCTTATATATATATATATATATATCTACTGGGTGAGTGTCGCGTTAGTCATGGACCATAATATAAGTTATTGAAGGGATCAGTTTAAAAGGTGTTTAATGTTTTCTATGTAAATTATCAAATTATAGTATCGTATTAAATTAAAGAAAAAAATATTGATAAAAATAGACAATTTTATGATATTAAATGGATCAAGTAAAATTTTAAAGGTGGAAAATGAATTTTATTATCCTACTATGTTATAGTTGTCTCATCAGGAGGGCATGTCCTTCGAGATGTTATTGGTCCTTACAAGAGGACATGTCCTATAGGACGTTGTGTTGCGACCTGTCAGGAGGGTAAGTCCTACAGATTGTTGATATATATTGTTGTTGTTGACGATGATTATTAGTATAATATTGTAATTTTTATCACGTGTTGTTAACTATCAATATGGTAGAGTTGAATATGATATTGATTATTAATATGGTGGAGTTGAATATGGTATTAAAGATATAATGTGATGGAGTTGAATATGAAATTGATTATGAATATGTTGTTCGACCTGACAGGAGGGAAAGTCCTGCATATGATAAAAATATGTTGTTGATTTGATAAGAGAAGTTGAATATGGAGTTGGGTATCGATATATTATGTTGAGACATGTCAAGAGGGTAAGTCCTACAAGTAATTGATATGATAACTCCCGATCGTGAGGTAAAACGATCATTTGGCTAATAAGGAAGTATAGTATTTTATTATATAAAAGTGAATTGATCTGTTGATTTAAATTCAGTTGTTTTATGGTATTTGCGGAATTTTGATATTTCCCAATGTGATAATATTTGTTGAAAATAGGTTTTGATAAAAAAAAATAAAAAAAAATACTTGATTCACAAATTATTTTTGTATTATGGAAACAGTACACCGATAAAATATTTGGATAGATATTAGTCCACTATTAGCGATACGTAGGGTTAGAGTGTAGAGTAATTGTTGAGACTTTTGGGGAACTTTATATAAAAGTTTTATATACATTTCACGTTAATTTTTACTTTGAACTTAAATGATATTTTAGAAATGCAAGTGGGGGAATTTTATGTATTATTTTTATACACATTACATGAGTTTTGAACTTTTAAGACGTATTTATATGTTTGAGATATATTTATGTGAATTGAAACGTATTTATGTATCTCGAGACGTATTTATGTGTTTGAGACGTATTTATGTTGTTAAGAGGTATTTATGTGTTTTCAGACGTATTCTAGAAAATTCGTTATTTAAAGTTTGGGTTGTGTTAACATTTTAAGGAAAAGTTCACGAGAGTATGAATTTTTTTTTGGATTTTAATGTGGATATTGAAAATGAATATTTTTAGTCTCGCGAGACAGTCCACGAAGAATTTGGGCTATCTACTGGTTGTGATGTTTGTTGCGAATATGTTGGTTTGAAATGTTAGATGAAATTGATTAATGTTGGTTATAAGATATGGAAATCAACTTGAAATATCATGCCAGGTGAAAAAAATTATTAAGGTCATGGATCTGTTGGCATAGAGATAGGCCCAATCCAAATGAGACTACCGTGATATTTTAAAATATATTTGTTAGTTGTATATAGACATATATATTTATTGTTATTTTTATCAGAGTTGCGTAGCAGAGGTATTTAGAAACATAAGATTATTTTTTATCTATGTTAGGAGTTACAGACCAAAGTACACTATGTTGTATAATATGGGCCACCGCAAATACAGAAATGGCGATGGGTAGTATGAATTTTTGAGAGTTGTGGATTGATGGTAACTTTCGGTTACGGGACCATACATAGAGAACAATTATTCTAGAATCGAGTGTGACTAACATGACTGTGCGATGCGATTCTGAATTATTACTGTTTTGAATGAAATTTCGCGGACGAAACTTATTTAAGGTAGATTGTAATACCCCGAAAAATTTATATTTTGAAAATATTATTTTATATAAGTTTAATATGTTTAGGTTGTTTTGTATATTATGAAAAAAAAAAATTGGTTTAAATAATATTTGATAATTTTGGGAGTTAAACGTTAATTTTAAATTAACTTTTAAAAGTTTTGGGACTATTGTGTTATTTAAAATATATTTTTAAGAGTTTTGGGATATAATTAATATTTTTTTATTTTAAGGGGGATATTTGTGTAAATAATAAAAATAATAATATGTGTTGTCTTCATATATTGAAGACAGCACACATTATCAAACATATATATATATATATATATATATATATATATATATATATATATATTTACGATTAACACGTGTATAGGTTATAATAATGATGATGATGATCAAAACTAATTTGATAGGGAGGGGTATAAGGTTCAGGATATTGGGAATCAACAATGAATTATATATGTGCACTTATAGAAGAAAAGTTATATATATTGGAAATTTTTTAGCGAGAAGAATATTTCAGTTCGAATTTCGGATTCGAATTTCAGGTAAAATTTCTAACTTTTTTACTATATGTATTTAATCTCTCTATTGTGCGATTTATGTTATTATTATTGTTGAATTACAATTATTAATTTCTATGAAATAATTATGATTACATAAAAACTACGTGTGATACATGCTTATATGTTTATTTGTTATATTAATTAGATACACATATTAGAGGGGTTGAAATTCTACTGAGTGTTAGCTCACAACCCTACAATTTTTATTTCAGGGTCGATAAAAATAGAGTTGGGCCAGAAATTATAATTATATTTGAAATTTATTTGCAACAATTGTATTTATTATTTACTGTTGTAAAATTGACTTAATAATTCGATAATTATAATTATCATCGTAGTTTGTAAAAATTTTCAAATTATTATAAAATGGAACATTGATTATTTAGTTTTAGTATTAGTTCTCCAAAGGGAGAAACTGTGTGATGGCCCTAAGTAACTAGGTCGTTACATATATTTTGCATCGAGATGTTGCTACGTTAGCTAGATAGAAACTTAATATGGTGCTCTGATATTATTTGAATATACTCGTCGGTCACATGAACAACTAATCTATATGAAGAGTATAATGCATGAGTTTAAAGAGAAGCACATTTGCTACCCATTGTGTCCTAGTAGGAGATGTTGAATTATGGAGCAGGTCAGGTCGACCCATGGAGTATCCACATGGGCCTCAAGTTCCATGAACAACCACTATGTAAATGTATGTGACTCTCGGTCTCAAATATCATGTCTATTCGATAAATATCTATTGGAAAAGATAGACCTTTTAGGATTCTCTCTATAAATAGGCACTGATACCTCTAAGGTTTTCAATCCTATCAAATTACATACAATTTGAGTGTACTTGATTAGTGAGTGTTTGGATATTATTGAAAGAGACTTTGGTAGCATTTTTCTTACCAACGAGATGAGAGACAAAGAATGGGTTGTAATCAGGTCTTCCAAATCCAAAAAGGTACGCTTCTATTTTAATATTTTTGCATTAGTTTACAAGAATTCTACAAGAATTCACCAACTATATCCAAAAGGTTGCATTTGGGTAAGGTAATTCAAATATGGATTGCACTCTGAAAATGTATTTCACAATTTTTTTTAAGTCATTTGTTTGGGTACTACTTAAAAAGATTTGTAAAATCAATTGAATTTATTAAATGGAATTTCAAAGAGGAACATGAGATTTCCAAAACCCTTCGAAATATGTGTTATTTACAAATATCTCCAAAGAGGGATTTCACTTTTACCAATAAGTATAATTAAAATGAAAATCCTAAAATTACATTATTAAAATATGTATAAAAATCATATAATTAAAATATCATCTACTCAAAATGATATTACTAAAATTATATTGTTAAAATATGTATTAAAATAGTATAAATAAAATGATATTACTAAAAATTTATTATTAAAATAGGTATAAAAATTATATTATTACATTAATAAAAAAAAAAAATTATATGGTATATTTTCACATTTTTCATTATTAAAATCTAATGAAGGAAAAATTTTATTTTTGCCCCTCTAACTGTTGACAAATTTCTATTTGCTCCAATAAATTTGGTGTATTTTATTACGGTTTTAATTAGTACTTTCGTCCAATTTAGATGTTAAATTAGACGAAATAAGCGTAAATTTTAATTTTTAATTTTTTTATTTTTATTTACATTTTTTATTTTTTTATTTTTTCTTTCTTTTTCCTTTTTTTTCCATTCATTTTTTCCTCTTCTTTTTTCCCTTTGCTACTTCTTCTTCATTGTCTTCTTTAGTTTTTTCACGGTCGTTCAGTCCTATCAATGTCATTCAAACTCGTTTCCTAATAACATCTCCAATGGCTTTTGTATATGGTGTGCCATTTGATTTTTGGCATTTTTTAAGCTCAAAAACAGTTCCAAGGGTTGTGCCATCCAGTGTGTCATTTTGGCACACCAGGTCTGCCTGTGCCATATTTGGCACCAGTAGAAAACATACCAAAGGGATCGTTAGAGTAGCAACAGTTACTCCAACGGTCTGAAATCAAGAGCAACGGAAGAAATCAGAGAACAACAGACATGAAACTTCTATAAAATTGAAGAAACAAATGAAAAAGAGGCACCAAAACCCTTACCAATTCAGCCTGTCACCATCCCCTTCACCGTCTGTAGTTCCTAGTTCAACTCCTCGTCGTCGCCTTCTCCATCTGCAGTTCCCTATCGTCTTTTCCTCTTCAATTGATCGCAGTTCGCTCTCTCTCTTTCTCTATGTATTTCTGACTAATTATTTGGGGGCAAATGAAAAACGATATAGGGTTTTAATTAGGGTGGGTTTGTGGGCTGGTGGTTTGGGTTTTGATTTTGATTGGGGTGGTGTAGTTCTAATTGGTTTGGGTTTTAATTGGTATAGTTAGTTTAGTTTATTGGTTTGGTGTAGTTTTAATTGGTTTGTGGGCTGGTGGTATAGGTTTTAATTGGTGGTTTGAGTTTTAATTGGTGTAGAGTAGTTTAATTTAGTTTATTGGTTTGGTGTAGTTTTAATTGATTTGTGGGCTAGTGGTTTGAGTTTTAATTAGGGTTTTAGTTGGTGTAGTATAGTTTAGTTTAGTTTGTTGGTTTAGTGTAGTTTTAATTGGTTTGTGGGCTCATGGTTTGGATTTTAATTGGTTGTTTAGGTTTTAATTGGCGTAGTGTAGTTTAGTTTATTAATTTTATTTTTTTGGGTTGCAATAGATTAGTTTATTAATTTTCATTTACTTGAGTTAATTTAGTTTAATTTAAATTGAAGTTGATCCAATTTATTTACTTTAATTTAATACATGTAAATAGATTTTGAATCAAATCATTATTTCACGAGTCTTCTTTTGAATGATTTTTCTGAAGATCAACCAAAATTTTATCAACGGATTACAATATTGAACCAATTCCCCAAAATCGAAATATAGCGAGATCAACGACTAGGAAGGCATAAAGAACAAAAAACTTCAATCCTAATAAGGATATTCTTATTGTTTCTGGTTGACTAAACACAAGCAAAGATCCTATCATCGATAATGGTCTATAACACAATGCGTTTTGGAAGAAAATACATGAATACTTTAACACGAATGGAGGAGCTGATTTTGGGCGTAATCAAACATCTATTATGAGCCGATGGCAAGATATAAATACAAAATGTGCTAAATTTGTTGGATTTCATAACTTGATTCAAAGAACTCATCAAAGCGATCATACTGACCAAAGCAAAGTAATACATTTTGGATAAAAATTATAAATTTAGAAATTATATTTTATATTTTAGGAAAAAATACATTTTAAACCATCTAACTATTGACACATTTCTAAGTATTCTTTTTAAGTTTTTGTGTTTCATTTTAATCCCTTTACGTATCAACACGTTTTTAAATGGTCTTTCTATCAAAAAAATTTATCAAAAGTAACCTGATGGAAGAGCAAAATAGTTTTTTTATATTTTTTTAATTTTAATCATTTTTTTGTCTTTATATGTGTATATATATATATATATATATATATATATATATATATATATTTTCTTTTCTCTTTCTTCATCAGATCAATCCTATCTCTCTCTCCTCCTCATTTCTCACTCCATCACCGCCATGTCCAGAGCTCTCACTTCGATCCGATGCAGTCTGCTCACGACGATGTCCTCGAACAAATTCTCTCTGCGTTGCCTTCTAGTACTTGGCCACCGGAATTATCTAATGATCTCACCTCCAACGATTGCGGTTCATCTGGGTATTTCTCCTTTCGATTCGATAATGGCGATTCTTAGATACCCAAATTTGGGTATCTAAGAAATCTTCAATCTTCTCATACACAGATAGGGAGAAAATGGCGGTTCTGGCGGGAGATACAAGCCCTATATTAGAAACCTTTATTTTCCCCCTTTACGCCAAGAAATTTGAAGCATATCCCTTGCTTCTCTCCTATGTCGTGTTTCCTGATGAGATGGGAGATGGAGGTCGAAGAGATCGAAGCGGTGCTCGAGAAAATATGGGACCTACACGACAAGCTCAGTGACACCATCCACTCCATTTCCAGAGCTCATTTCCTCAATTCCATCAAATCTATTAACGCGAAGTCATCCGATGAATTCTTCATCCATCAGAATTCCTCCGGCAGGAAGAAAGTAAGCAGTGATTCTGACGATAATCAATGCAACAGATTCGTTTTCGTGAAGGATTTCCCTGTCGATGATGACGACTCCGCGATTCAGGAGGTTAAGAGCCTGAATGCGATTCGAACGGCTCTCGAGAACCTTGAGGATCAACTCGAGATCTTCATGTAAGTGCTGTTTTTCTGTGTCAAAATTGATGTTAATTTTGTTGCTGAAATTGTGTTAATCGATAGGATTATTGAATTTGTCTCGCACTATTTTTGTCCTTTGGGGAATAAGTTCTATCAGTTTAAATCTGATCTTTGTCTATACACATCCAATCCATTGATCCAGAATTTCATGTATTTTGATTGTCCTTATCATGGTGAGAATTTGCTTCCGTTTCGATTTGGCGTGGTGTTTAGAATTTCTCGCTTTTTCGACTGGTTCTTATAGATTCCTTTTCAAAATTCAATGGAGTATATGATTTATTTGCTTCAAATGTCGGTGGTTTCTACGGCTGTTTCAAGATTGCTTGGGAATCCATTGAAATCACCCTCGTAACAGGGGTGGTTCCGGTGGGGAGAGGGAGAGGGAGAGGGAGAGGGAAGAGAGAGAGTTGAGCGGGAGAGAAAAGTGAAGAAAAAAAAGAAGAGAAAATGAATAAAAATTAAAAATATAAAAAGACTATTTTGTCTCTCATTTTGTTACTTTTGACGAAATTTTTGGCACAATAACTATTTAAAAATGTGTTGATACATAGAGAGTTTAAAATGAAACACGCAAACTTAAGAGGATTATTTCGAAACATGTCAATAGTTAGAGGGTTTAAAATTTATTTTTTCCTAAATTTTAATGTTACTTTTTTGTTTTTGCAGTTTCTTAAATAAAAGAGTTGTATATTGTAGAATTCAACAAACCATTCTTGTACGAGCATTATTGAGAAATACTGAATAATGAATGCAAATGGACTGATCTCCTATCAGGTGATAGAAAAAAACAAAAAAGTTACTCCAAATGCAAGTCCCACTACATCTTCTGCTGCAAGTGCAGATTGTGTGTTAATTTAAAAAATGATCATGAAACTGGTATAAGTCAAGAAAGGTCTCCAGGCAGAAAAGCCTCCAAGAAACAATACATAAGACTAATACAAATTCAAATTCAAACTGCTAGTATGTCCCATAACTTTGTCATAGGTGCTCCACAATATCATTCTGGAGCTGAGAATAATTTGTTGTAGCTCGAATTTCTTGTGTGGCTTGAATAAAAGCTGAAAAATTCGGAGTATAACCATGAGACACTTCGATAGGTGGATTTGTATCACTTCCATCAAAGTCAATGTTACCAATTGCTCTTTCATCCCCAATGATCATTTTATGCATAATTATGCATGCTTTCATAATATCTGCAAGCGTTTTCTCATCCCAAAAATGTGCAAGGCCACGCACAATTGGAAAACGAGCTTGGAGCACTTCAAAATCACGTTCTACATCTTTCCTTACTGACTCTTGTGCCATAGCAAAATATTTCTTCTTTAAGCCTTGTGGGCAGGAAATTGTTTTCAAAATGTTGACCAATTTGGACAAATACCATCAGGTAGGTAATATCCCATTGTATACCTATGACCATTAAGATTATAATTAACAGCAGGGGCACGACCCTGGAGTAGTTCATCAAAAATAGGAGATTGATTCAACACATTAATATCATTAAGTAATCCCGGCAACCCAAAAAAGGCATGTCATATCCAAAAATCTTGTAGAGCAACAGTTTCCAAAATGATAGTTGGTTCATGACAATAACCAGTATACATACTTTGTCATGTGGTAGGACACTATTTTCACTTCCAGTGCACACAATCAATGTTTTCTAACATTCCTGGAAAGTCATGGTTTTAACCAAGGGCTAGCAATCGGGAGATATCATTGCTATTTGGTTATAAGACCCCGATTTTTTAGAGATAAATAGTTTTGGTGGCATTTTTATAATATTTCGGAAATAGCAAAGAGGATTTTGAAATCAAATATGTAATTTAAAAGTTTAGGGGACTAAATTGTAAACTTTCAAAAACATAAAATTAAAACTTGTTTTAATTTATAGACTTAACTAAAATGAAGGGGGGTTTAAGTGCATATATATATATACTGTTATAAGGATTGAGCCTTCCTTTTCTATCAACACACACATATATGTATATATATACATACACATGCATTCATCCACACGTCAGAGAGGAGAGAAAGGTCGAGAAGAATCGAGAAAACGGAGAAGGGGAGTCGGTGGCCCAAATTTCTAACAATATATATATATATATATACACACACACAGAGAGAGAGCAAATCACAGAGGAAAAAACAAAACAGAACCGAAACAGAATCCGAGAAGACGAAATAGAGGGAGAGGAGAACTGGAGGAGAGAGAAAGGGGATCGGCAGGCGTATGTCGTCGTCGGCATGGGTATTTGAGTAATCGTCGCCGCCGTCGGTAAAGGTGGGTATGTGATTCCTCTGTTTACTTTAGTGTCGGTATGCGTGGGTTGGGTTGTTCCGTCGCCGGTGGTGACGATGATCGTGTATACGATGCATGTGTGTTGTCCGTCCTATCAATGGCGGGGTCGTCCACTCCTGTGGGATGTCGTCGGCGGTAGGTTAGAGAGAGAAAACTTGCCGGCGACGAAAACTCAAAACAGGAAATAGAAACGCAGCGTGGGTAGGTGTTCGGGTTCTTCGTATGAGTGTGTGCCGTTGTTAAATTTCAGAGGGAGAGTAGAGAGAGAGGGTGTCGTCGGCTGGTGGACGTCGTCGATTTCGTGGGTTGCTGCGTCAAGATGGTCGGCGTCTGCGTGTGGGTGTTCTTTAGTGTTGACGGTGTGGGTGTGTTCCTCCCGTGGTGGGTGTGTCGGTCGTGTGGTGTGTGCATGGCGGTATGAGGTGTCGCCGGAATTGTCACCGGAATGGAGCGTAGAGAGAGAGAGAGAGAGAGAGATTAGTGGGTATGCGTGTTGGCGTCGGTTGTGTGTGTGTGTGTGTGACCTTTCGGTTGGGTGGTTGTGTGAGAGTCGGTTGTCTAGTCTGGCAGTGGTAGCAGGTGATCGGCAGTGAGGGGGCCTTCGTCGGCGGCTGAGCAACAAAACGGAAACAGAAGGCGCAACTAGGATGAAAAAAAAAAAAAAAAGGGGAATTGCAGAAACCACCCCAGGAAAATCCAAAACCCGTCTCGTCGTCGCCAAACATTTCGGAAATAGGTGAAACTTCAATCGATTATTAATTCTCGTTAAATTAAATTTTAGTTAGTGTTACAAATCCAAAAATCATAATAATTTCGTGACAACTAATTAATTTTAAGTACGTGGTACATAAAATTAATAACAATTCGGAATATATGGTCTGCATTGCATGATTAGGATGCTTTAGATATTAATTTAGAATTTGTCACTATTAGGTTCGCAGGCACTAGCGTCCAGATAGAGTGCGGTCAGTGTCAGTGTCGCAAAACGGATATCGAGGTGAGTGTACTGTTTTCTTGCCAAACTATTTTTCTATGAATATATATGATGAAACTTGTGATTATTTAAACTGTATGAATTTATAAATGATACGGATCAAGTAGTATTTGAGTGAGTTGATAAACTAAATTTTTCGAAAGATTTCGATGGTTTTCGGAAAGAAGTTGAAAATAATTTTTTGTTGGTTTCGGTGAAATCAGACGGTGTTTTTCTAAAGAGGAACATAAAATATTTGTTTTTCAAAAAATGCTGGGTTTTCTATAAATAAAAGGGTGAAAAGTGATTTTGATAAAATTAGACGTTTTCTTTAAAAGAAGGTATGAAATATGATTTTGGATTCGAAAGTTGGTTTTGAAGAAAAATGGTAGGTGTGGTTTCTCCCCGTAAGAGGTGTGGATTATATTTCTCCCCGAAAAGGGGTGTGGATATTTCGTAGGAAGGCATTCCTATGAATGTTACGGTACCGTTGCAACTCCCGATCGTGAGGTTAAAACGATCACTAGGACTGGCCAGTGTGTGTGTGTTGGGGGTGTATGTTTGAGATTGGTGCTTGAGATGTGGTGTTTTACGTATATTGGTTGATTTGATATTATTTATTATGATGATTGGTATGATTTTATACTAGATGGATTTGGCTGGAACTTATCTATATCGCTTTATTTTCATTTCTTATATACCTGTGCTTGATCCATACTAAATTGTGGAAATATTTAGAACGTATTAATATTTTAGAAAAAAAAAATGTTTTACTAAGAAAGCAGTACACTCGCAGGTACAACAGCTAGGAGTCGGTCCCCCACTGGCACTAGGTAGAGCTATGTGATAGAGTCATGTGGACGATTAAGAGAAGCTGTCAAAAGCGAACCTAAGAAGGTTCATGGATGAACACTATTAGTTAGAAAAATTTTGGGCCGGGTGTGCCCCCATAATAGATGTATGTATCATATAGTGGGTGTATTTTGTTTTATTATTTAGGTTATTTGGGGATTGGTGATGTCATGACGTAGTCACGCTAGCCCCGGGATGATGGGTGTCCGGGACGGGTTGTGACATTGGTGCTCTTAAATACTCATCGCTAAAAACTGCATCAATTGCTTTAATAGACCGTTTAAGCTCTCTATGGCTGTAATTTCTCCAATCCGGATATATTCATCTACAGAATTTGTTGCATTTTCATAAGCAAGCACCCTAATTGCAGCTATTACCTCCTGAAGAGAAGATAAACCTAAAACTCCGACAACATCTTTTCTTTGGACGAAATATGGATCGTATTGTTCAACTTCAGCAAGAATTTGATAGAAAATGAATGACTAATTCGAAACCTCCTTCGGAATAAATTTTCATTATATATAGGAGATTCGGAGAAATAATCATGAAAGAGTCTTTCATGACCAAAAATTCGATCATGAAAGATAGAATTGTGACCTAGAACAAAACCACATCGTGGTGTATTTTGACGTAGGCGTTCATCCGCTATAGCTACCCTTGCTAACAGCTCGAACTCTTTATCAAAATCATCCTCACATTTGAGGATATCTAATATGTTGGAAAAGTTGGGATAGTTAGACATTAAATTATATTAGTAGGGAATGTGTGAAAATGAGAAAGGATTTTGAAACCAAAATTTGAAATTTGGTAATAAAGTTGAATCTAAAATTTTAATTTTGGCGCTTTAGTTTGAACCAAAAATTGAGATTTTGCGGTAAAATTAAAATAAAAAATTTTATTTTTTGCGTTTTAGTTCAAAGAAAAAAAATATATCCTTTGGCGGTTCAATTAAAATTTAAAATTTTAATTTTTGCGCTTTAGTTTAAAACTAAAAATTAATATTTAGCGGTTAAATTAAAATCTCAATTAGATTAGTTTGTTAATGAATTTTTTGGTGCCATTTGGGTAAATGGCTCACCAAAATATAGCATATCCTTTGGACATGCTCTAACCAGAACCCAAATGGCATCCAAATCGGACCTTGTGTTTATTCTTTCTCCAACGTCAACTCCGTTCAACACTGTCAATGGAAAAGAGAACTACTCGTTCTTGAGACTCATTGATCAGTATAAGGAGCTAAACTGAACAAGTTCAAACTCATCGAAGAGTTTCATTGTGACACAGTTCATGAAATTGAGTAAGAATGAGGAAACACAGGAGAGCCAATATGGGGTCGAAGAATTCAAAGCAATTTGAGCGAAGAAGACAATACTGGGCCAATTTGAGGAAAGCGTTGACGGATCTAAACTAACTGCTACTCTAAGTGCCCTATTTATTTATTTTTCATATTTTTGGTAAATTGAATTGAAGTTTAGCAACTGGGTATTGGTAGCTAATTATTTGTCGCTACAATTCCGCAAGTGTACGGGTCAAGTTTTAATAGAATATGAAGAGTATGGTTGTCGTATCCACAGGGATTGGTTTAGATCGTCGCTAAGTACCGCGATTATCGTAACCTAATTTTATTTAAACGATCAAATTTTGGGTTTATAAAACTAAGATAATTAAAACAAATATAAATACAAAATCATATACATAGGTTGGTACTGCAGCCCCGTCGAATTGGCGCTACAGCGGCGTTTCGTTGCTAGGGATTCATTTTAGAGCAGAACGCTCGTGTTGCAGCACCAAAAGGCGCTGCAGAATTTAGGCAATGGAACAACACTGCAGTGCCACTTTGTTGGCGCTGTAACGCCAATTTGCGCTGACTCGTGCTGCAACACGAGGCTTCTGAAAACTGGTCATAATTTTTTCATACGAACTTTGAATGAGGTAATTCAAAAGGCCATGGAAAGCTAGCATATAGATATACAATTTCCATGTTTTGAGTTGTTCCAAAATCGAATTACAACATGGTCAAAATTGGCCTTGAAGTTACAGCATCTACACTCATTTTGCACTTCTTCTCCCATTTATTTGTATTCCTACAAAAACACATTAAACTAACAAAAATGCTTGAAAACTTACAAATATTTGAACTCAAAAGTATTTGATTTGTTGGTAAATAACTCACTCATCATGTATATTTAAAAACGTTTACTCTAAAAATCATATTTGTTTTACATTAAACTTATACTTTTTGCAGTAGGAGTGAAAACTTCGATACCAATTTCCTATCAAATCTTCAAGAAAACTTGAATTCAAGCACAAATTTTTAACAACAAGATCAATGGAAGCCAAAGAGTATTTATTCCGGGAGTTATGTCGACTCCTCTATTAACGAGGTCAAACAAATCAATTAGGGATTTCCTCTCGATGAGCCATAGTTCAGTACCTCCCACATGATCTCTAATGATAGTACAGTGATGTATCAGGGTTTGCCACCAGTTTTCAAGTGGATTCTACTACCATCGCCGTCTACGATAGAAGTACTTTGAACATATGTTAACCATAAGCAGGTTACAAGAAATACAACGCATTTTTCACAAAATATTCAGCAACATAATGCCACCTCAATATCTCTAACTACATCTCAAGTTACCCTAGATTCCCTAGAGGAATGCAGCCATAACAAACACATAATTGGCCATTATAGGCTCAACTACCCTTGTGTATAAATACGGAATGAGATTTTGTATCCAATGCATATATAAAATAACAGATATGCAAATGTATTTTTCTTCTTCCTCCATTAGCCTTGTTCACTTATTTTTCTTTAGAAACTTCATCAAGGTATTAGAGATACTGACCAACGTCAGAGCCTGATCCTGGTGTTTATTCATGTCCTTTATATACACAAAGTCTATGTCATCATTTACACCAAAATCATAGTAAAATGACCACAAGACCTCATCTAGGACTTATGTTCCTCATATCAAATTTATCATCAATTGTTAATAACAAATTAAACGGAGGTCGCAACAACATATTATTCTAGAAGGAAATGAACTTCTTGATCTAGCGATTGGAACTGCCTCATGTCTAAATCCTCAAAGCACAAACGAAGCTGGAAATACTGTGAAAAATCCATCCTACAAGAAATGGATTATCGTTAATAAAGAGATGTATTTTGGCTACAATATCTTCTTCACTTTTTCCCTTGGTTGTTATCTACTACTCATGAAGTTCTTGAGACACTGGAGAAAAGATTCATATCACTCTCTAGATCTCATGTTCATCAACTCACATTGAAACTTCATACCATCAAAAAGGGAAATCAAACAATATAGAATTATATCAACCAAGTAAAGCAAATCTCAAATTGCTTAGCTACTGTTTCTACACTTTTGCATCATGAATACATTGTTTTGTATACTCTATGTGGTTTTCCTAAATAATATAATCCAATTAAAACCTATATTAAATCTAGACCTGAATCGATCACTATGGAATAAATAAACTCCTTATCGTTGGCTAAAGAAATTCATGTACAGTCTGGATTATCTGAAACAGAGAAAACTACTATTGATAATTTTGCAGCTTATCAAATTTATAGAAATTCACAATCCAAAAATAGAGGGAACTATCCTCAAGGCAAAGGCAGATTTGGGGCAGATTTTCTAATAAACGAGGAAGTCGGTTTGTTACATCTAAGAGAAATTCATTACCTCAAGAGCTTGTTGGTTCAAATGTCTCTCAACCTATTGTTTGTCAGATTTGTGCCAAATACAATCACAGTGCTCTAGCACATTGGTATATGAAGGATGATACCTTTTAGCGTGTGAAATACAAGTGACAAAACTTTCTTACTCAAGCTTACAACACTCAATTGCCCAATACTACAACATTTGTTTATTTCAATTGGTCTTTTGATTTAGGTGCCCATACTCATATTACTCGTCATCTAGAAATATGACTCTCAACCAACAATATCAAGGAGGAGATAGTGTTTCCATAGGTATTGGTAAGAGTCCTTCCATATCCAACATGGGTTCAGGTATCTTAACCACTCCATCTCATTAGTTTCTTTTTAAAAACATTCTTAACGTCCGAAAGATTCAATCCAATCTTCTTTTAATTTATCATTTATTGTTGATAATGATTGCACAATCAGATTTAATGCCAAAGGTTTCTTAATTTAGGACAATTCTTCCAAGAAAGTTCTTCATCGGGGCCCATGTGAGAAGGAGATTTATATTTTTCATCCTTCCAGTTTAATTCTCAACTCTTTTACAGCCTATGCAAGCATTTTGAGTTCTAGTCATTTATGTCAACTTAGGCTTGGCTATCCATCTAGGGATGTTTTACATTCTCTATCTTCAAATTTGAATGTAGCTATAGATCCTAATGAAGTGTGTGATCACATTCAATAGCCAAAAGTCACAAGTTGCCTTTTAGTTATTCTTATACGAGTGTAAACCAACCATTTTCTTTAATACATTCAGCTATTTGGGGACCCTTTCCCTTTATTTATTTTCAAGGTTATAAATATTACATTGCATTGATTGACGATTTCACTAAATTTGCTAGATTTTTCCCTTAAAAGAAAATCAGATTCCCAAATATCTTGCATTCACAACTTTAGAATCCACTCATTTCCATACCACTGTTGATGTTTTTAGAATTAACAATAGCACAGAGTATGTCAACACCCAATTTGGCCAATATCTTTCTTGCCAAGGCACTCTTCATCATTGAACTTGTCCTCATACCCCTGAGCAAAATGGTGTAGTTGAAAGAAAACATAGACATTTAATTGAAATCACCATTGTTCTTCTTCATCATCTAATCTTCCCTCCCAATATTAGTTAGATACTTTACTCACAAGAAATTTGCTCATCAAATGACTTCCCAAAACTCTCCTCCATTATAATCCCCTTTTGAATGTCGACATAGAATAATTTATGCATATCAATTTATAAAAACATTTGGTTTCCCCTGTTATCCTTGGCTTAGGCCCTACACAAGTCACAAGCTTCAACCTAGGTCCACTAGGTGCCTCTTTCTTAGTTAGTGTCCTAATAACAAAGGTTACAAATGCCTAAACCTTCAAACCAACAAGGTTTACTTACCTTGACATGTTTAATTTTTTAAACAAATTTTCTACTTCAGAATTCATTCCTATCTTCTTCATCCAATACTTCATCCAGCACACCTAATCCATCTCACTTATTATCCCTATATTCCCCTAATTTTCTCTCTCATACTTCTTCCAATTGTTCAGCCTCTCTTTCTCTCACTCTCCTATTCTTTTATCACCTTTAGATTTTACTACTCCTCAATCTTACCCTGAATCTTTTGGCTTATCTACCGCCTCTTTTGTCTTTACACCTCCTCCTCATCTACGATTATCAGATCCAGAGCTGGTATTCACAAACTTAATCCCAAGTATGCTCTCCAAACCACTCATCTACTAGAACCTATCTCTTATAGACAGGCTGGAACTTCTCCTAAATGGGAAAAATCCAAGTCTATTGAGTTCGAAGCTCTTCTTCACCAAAAAATACTTGGACATTAGTCCCAAATCAACCTCATAGGAGTCCTATTGGTTGTAGATGGGTGTATCGGGTCAAACAAAATATTGATGGTTTTGTGACAAGATACAAGACAGACTTGTTGCTAAGGGTTTCCATCAAGAAGAGGCACTTGATTACTTTGAGACCTTTACTCCTGTGGAAAAATAACCTACCATCCGACTTGTTCGTTCTCTTGATTTATATCACAGTTGGAAGATCAGGCAATTAGATGTTTCCAACGCTTTCATTCATAGTAAATTATATGTCAAAGTTTATATGGCCCAGTCCCCAGACTTCACCCATCATGCATATCCCGATCATGTTTATAAGTTTAATAAAGCCATATATGGTCTTGAACAGGCTCCCAGGGCTTGGTTATCTACTTTCTCTGAGTCCATCAATATGATTTTAAATCCAACTCTTCTAATAACTCTTTATTCATACATTATACTCATTCTCCCAAAACTATTCTTCTCGTCTATATTGATGATATTCTTCTTACTGGCTCTAGTCCCAATTCCATTAGCTCTCTCATTCATGCCCTAAACTCTCCAATTCAAATGAAGGAAGTAGGGCCTTTATCATATTGTTTGGGTATTCAACTTCATCCAACTTCACAAGGTACTTTTTTGAATCAGTCAAAATATGCTCTTGACATTCTTCATTAAGCAGATTTTCAAGAATGCAAACCATATCCTACAACTACAACCAGAAAACTATTTTTACCCACATCATCAAATGATCCCTCATTTTCTAATCTAACCCTATATAGAAGCCCCATTGGTGCCCTACAATATCTTAACATAACAAGGTCAGATATTGCTTTCGTTGTCAATTATCCTTGTCAACACATGCATCTTCCCTTGATATCATACTATATTTCTATCAAAAGACTTATTTGATATGTTAAAGGCATTATGGATCATGGGATTTACTTCAAACTAGGCCCTCTTACCCTACAAGCCTTTTATGATGCTAATTGAGTAAGGGATATGACAAACAGAAGGTCCACCACTGGTTTCTGTGTCTTTTTGGGGTCCAATCTTATTTCTTGGTCCTCTAAGAAACAACCAACAGTGCCCAGGTCCTCCACAGAAGCAAAGTATCGCGCATGGGCCACCACAGCTGCTAAATTGACTTGGTTATCCAAGGTCTCAAGACTAGCTTGTTGATTTGTTCATCAAAATTCTAGCTACATCTCAGTTTTTTCTACTTCAAAGACAAACTTACAGCTACCCCACCTACAAGCTTGAAGGGGAATGTTAACCATAAGCAGGTTCCAGCAAATACAACTCATATTTTATTGACTATTCTGCAACAGAATTTCACCTCATAATCTTTAACTACATCTCACGTTACCCTAGATCCCCTAGAGGAAAGTGCGCATAACAAACACACAGTTGGCCATTATAAGCTCAGCCAACTTTGTGTATAAATACATAATGAGATTGTGTATTCGATACATATATAAAATAACAAATATGAGAATTTATTTTTCTTCTTCCTCCATCAGTCTTGTTCATTAATTTTTCTTTACAAACTTCATCATTTTACAAGGTTTCTTCGGTTAACATAATCTATATAGGTCGAACTACGGGATAAGTTCCGGCAAGATGTTACCTTCTAAAAGACAAAGACAAATAAAACAAAATTTAAAAAAAAAAAAAACAATAAAGATATAAATTAATAAATTTACCCCCTATTCCATTTAATTAACAATTAAATTTGATGGAAGAACTAATTAAAAACGTAATTAAAGATATAAGGTTCAAAGTAAAATAAACCAAACTTATCGGACCACATAGAAATTGGTCAATAGTTAAGGTCAAAAATGAAATTTGTCCTTTAATGAATTTTAAAATTATTCATACAAATACTTGCCTATTCATACAAGAAAATTCAAATTCTTTATTTAAAATAGTTATTCAAAGAATTAATTTGTAAGTAATAGGATTTTGAAATTCCATCATTTACAAATTTCAAGAATTTATCAAATTTGTTATCCAATCACATTCTAAAAGAAAGATATTGTTTCTTTAATGTTTCTTATGAAAGAGAGATAAAAATTAATGATTTTTAAAGGGAGAGAAAGATCTTGTTTCCTTAATTTTGACGGAAGAGATAAAAATGAAGGATTTCACTGCACTTGGAGAGAATGAAACTATTTTGGAGAGATTTTTATTGAGATTGATGAAGAGGATAATTTTTTTAGGAAACAAGAAGGGGAATTATGTTTTTTGATAAATAGCAAGTGGAGTCATCGTGAATGTTATAAAAAAATAAATTTTAGGAAATAATAAATAAAACATTATTTTTGGATTTTTGACGAATTAGTGACGATAAGTTTATGTTACTATGAATTTTTGAAAGTGAGGTTGAGAACAAAAAACTAAAAAGTACTTTGATTTGTTATAAAGTGGTCGCTACTTGAAAGTTGTAGTTTCTGTTATAAATTTTATAAGTTTTTTTAGAAGCATTATCTAAAAATTTCAAAACTTTCATTTCAATTTATTAAATTTTTTAGTTTTTATTTGATAATTATTATTATTATTAATTTTTTAGTTTTTATTTTTTTTTATTGTGTTTATTATTATTTTGTAACTCCTACAATTTTTTACATTATATAAAAGGGATTGGCTACTCTTTGAAAGATATAAAAAAAATATCCTAAGACTTCTTCTTCCCATTAGTCTATAACTATATAATATATTCAAAAAGAAATTAAAAAAAAAACGGTTCATTTGTCTTCCAGTGGACGTAAAGCCTAAGAGGACATGCTTATGGGCAACAGTTATATCTTGAAATAGCCATTGCCGTCAGAATCTTCGCATAGGAAGATAATTGTTACCTTAGAACAACAATTATTCGTGTCCCCTTAAACTCACAGGCCAATCAATTGTTTCTTACTAGTTTATTATTTATTTTTTAAAGAAGTTTACTATTTATATTCTAGTAATAGTTTTGAATGCTTATTTAAATTATTGTCAAAATCATAATATATTCTTAACAATTTAAAGTAACGATAACATCTTATATTTTAGAAACTTGACCATTATGACGGTTTCAAAATCAATTAAAAAAAAATTAAAGTGTTTTTTATATTTTATTTATTTATTTATTTATATTGAATTTTGTTCTTTTATCTTTTCAATCTTAAATGACAAAATTGATAATATTTATCGTTATATAAATTAAGAATAAAATAATTTATTATTTATTAAATGTGTAAATTGAGTTACTATTTATATCAATATTGCAAAACAATTATGTGTTTTGATATATCTACATTCAATAATTATAAAATGTTCGACAACGAATCAATAGGAGACCAAATTCTCATGTTTAAAGAATATTTAATAAGTGTGGAAAAGAATGGTATTGTTTTTAGTGAAGACTTTAAGGTTTCATGCCTTATAAATAAATTGCCACATTCTTGGTCCGACTTTGTCAAAACTCTTAGACATAAGCAAGGTTGTTGGCCTAGTGATCTACCCAAGAAGGAAGTGAATTGGGTAGTAATAAAATTAAATCAAATTATAACACTTGAAAATTCAAATAATTATTTTTATCCTAAATTAATTATTATCTTTATAACAGAGGATAAGTGTTAAGTAAACTAACTGCACACCCAAACAACTGAAAATAAATAAAGTAAAATTGCAGCACACCAAAATTTATACTGATTCACCAGACTACTCTTGGCTAATCCAGTCCTCCGAGCCCCACAGAGAGTCGTACCCACTAATCACTATGATTCCTTTAATCAAGTAGAAACCAAACCCTTACAAATGATTTTTTTCACAGGCTCAAAACCAACCTTTACAATTTTTCTTTTCACATGCTAAGGAAGAATTTCTATATTTTTCACAGGCTAAATATTAATTTAATTCTTTTATACTTATGCTAAGAATCAAACCTCACAAAACACTCCAAGTATCCTTTTATCCGGTACGGATTGAACTGTTACAAATTCACTCAAAATCAATTCTAGTCAGGAAGAATTACGTTTATCTCTTTTCACGAAAAAATAGTAACCTGATCTTTTTCTGCACTAGGTAAAAATCAAACCTCAATCTCTTTACCGGAAGAGATTGAAACACAACTACCCTTCATTACATATTCCCAATAATATCTAACATGCACACAAGTCACCAATTGCACAAATTGAAAGTTTTTTTACTCGGAGCTTCTACCACCTCAGATTAAATTTAAACTCGACTAATATCCCGAGATATACTAGTGATAGAAATAAACTGAGAATATCAAAATCTGATTTTAATATAGACGGGTAGCACACAATTTAGCACATAATCAGATTTTCACAAGAAATCATTTTAAAATATTTTAATCAATTTAAAGTTCAGAAAAACGATTTCAAAGATCAACATTCCAAGCAGTAAACAATATTATCAAATAACAATTAAAAGCAAAGATTTAGAACGATCTCACCAGGATACCACCAAATGAATGTAAATTGAATTGCAATAAGACTTTAAATCTGTGACAGCAACAATTCATAAAAATTTCTTCAAGAACAATTCTCAAAAATAATCTCACAATACTCTCAGTATAATTTCAGAATAATCACTCTCAGAAAACTCAGGAATTGAATAGCTCTTTAAAATTGATTGATTGGAATTTTTTAGATCTAAAAAACGCAGGTCTATATATAAGGATTTGAAACAGGCCCTCCAACAACTAATTTCCACATATCATGACACTTAATTGCTGTTATAGACCCTTTATATCGATATGACTCAATCATGCTTCAATTCAGTTAATTATAGCTTTTAAATCATTCAATTTAGTCCCTCAAATATTTCTCAAACTCAAATCAATAGGATAGAAAGAATTAAATATACCAATTCGATAAATACTAGCAATATATATATATACCATATCTTTAGGGATATCAAAATAACAACCATTTATCTATAATATCATCAAATCCCTATGATATCTCTCGAATTTTAACCAAAAACGGCTAGTAACGGCTACTTTTTTATCAAATTCACGAAATCCTCAAATCCTTAAACAGAGTCATCGGTTGACCGACACAACCGATCAATTCAGGTTGTACCCCAAGTAAAAAATACTCACCCATCGGTGAATCGACACTCCATAGATCGATTAACCGATCGATTCAGGATGCTCCTTAGGCTATTTCTCGGCCAGGGTTTGTCGACAGATTGTCCATGACCTGTCGAGTGATCGATTCAAAGAGTTACACAAGTCGACCAATCCCTCTTGGTCGGTTAACCGATTAATCCAGAGACTTCACCATTTTTCAGCCTTCACCCATCAGTTGATCGATCCTGCCAGGCCAGTCGATTGATCAATGTTGGAATTACTTCTTCCTTAGTTCATTTTAACTCCAACCCTCGACGTTTTTGCCCCTTTAACATGTTTCTTTTCTCGGTTAACTTAATTGACACTATTAATCATTTTAAGTACTAATCTTTCTTAGGTCAATATTTTTTCTTCAATTTCACATTGGAGCAAATATGTTAACTAGTTAGGATCCTAATAAAAACACACATAAACATAAAATCATTTTTGTGTCATATGTGATCCTAATCGAAATACATTAAGAGTAAAAATTAACCTGAGTTATTTTCACCTAAATTCTTCAAAATCTTCGATCTCTTAATACTTGTATCTTTATTAGTCTCTTGCATCCTTAATCATTTTCAACAATTTCTTCATGATTAAATCGTCAATGGAACTTTTATACTGAAACACTCAATAAACTCGTTAGTTCCACCAAAAATATCAACATTTAATTGTCCATCAAAATCTTAATATCAACATGCTAACAATTAACTTTGATATTTTTGTCAAAATAAAATGAAACCACACTCCCCCTAAATCTGATGATGGGTTTTTTCACTCATTAAAGCACAATCATGAAGAATATTTTCAAAAATACATAAGATATTCAACAAAGCATAAAATATAATCAGTAATCAATCAACTCCCTCTTCATCAGTACAATGCTTAAGCAAACAAACCTAAACATTAACTAATCTCGTTTAAAGCACAACGTCAATGGAACTTTTATACTGAAACAGTCAATAAACTCATTAGTTCCACCAAAAATATCAACATTTAATTGTCCATAAAAATCTTAGGATCAAGAATCTCCCCCTTTTTGATGATGACAATTAACTTTGATGTTTTTGTCAAAATAAAATGTAACCACACTCCCCCTAAATCTAAGGACAGGTTTTCTAACTCGTTAAACAATCATGAATAATATTTTCAAAAATACATAATATATTCAACAAAGTAAAAAATATGATCAGTAATCAATCAACTTCCCCTTCATCAGTGCAATGCTTAGACGAACAAACCTAAACATTAACTAATATTGTTTAAAACACAACTATGGTTTCTCCCTTTATAGATATTCAACAAAACATCAACTAATTCTCCTCATTTGTCATCGTAAAAAGTGGGGAAGGGGAATCACATATCAATTCTAGGCAATTATCATTATGCCTAGGTTATACCAAAAACATCATTCTAAGCATGCAATCTTCCCCTATATAATTGTAAATTAGCAAATTCATGCATAGGAGAATAATCATGAAGCAATCATAATATTTCAACAATGTAGCATGATATCAATTAATATCTTCCTTATAGTTAGAATCTAAAAATATGTAATCATTAATGCACTAAGACATGAAGCATATTTCACTAATAATTTATGAAATTGTCAATCATAAATCTAATGCATGCATTTATCACTATTATGATCAATACTTAGAATTCAACATATAAAATTTATTTGTCATTTAAATAATCACAATATCAGAAAATCATGTAATAATTCTAAGACAACTTAAGAATATGTAAAATAATACTGGTCTTAGAAATTTTTACCAGCTCATTTAAACTTAATTTCTTACTCATGGCCTAGTCTCCAGAAATCACATAACTTTCGTCTTTAGGTGTCAAAGATGTAAATTTTTCTTTATTCCCTGTCATGTGTTGAGAACAGCCACTTCCTAGGAACAATTTGTCCTTGCGAATAGATGTTTATTTGATAACCTGCAAGAAGCACCTCAAAGAATTCCTAGGTGGTACCCAATCTAAGTGGGTCAAATCTTGTTAGTCGGGACAATTTTAGTTCCTTTAGGAACTCAAACTTATCTGCAGTTAGATACTTTAAAAAAATATTTACGAATAGTAAGCCCCACAACATTACATTTAAAACATCTAATAAGATCCTTGATTTCAAAAAAGAATTTATGAGAACGTTTTTGCTTAAGATTTTTCTGAAATCCAATACCGACTTTATCAAAGATACCGCATGAACTTCCTAAAAGTATTTTTAAATTATTATCACCACCGGTGAATTTGAGAACTATTGAATGTAAATCCAACATCTTGAATTTCAATTCAACGTTTTGAAATTCATAATCCATCACTTGCTTGTTTAATGTGTTAATTGTACTTTAAAGTGCATTAATTTTTGAACACTGGATTTTATAATCATGAGTAAGTTCTTGATAAATATCAAATAATTCATCAAAATCTAAAAGATAAAAACTTGAATATTTAGGTACCTCAACTCCAGTGGCCATCAAAGCAAGCATAGATGAGTCATTACTACTCGATTTTTCAGAGCTACTCGACTCCACATCATCCCATGTGACTTTTGTTGACTTCTTCGTACTCTTCTTCACTTTCTTCTTCTCCTTTCTTTTCTTCTCTTTTTCCTTATTCTTTTTCGGTTCGAGACAGTCGGTTTGAAAATGACTAGTCTTGTGATAGTTATAGTATTCCATGTTGATCATGTTTAAATTTCTTCTTCCACAGAATGTACGTCAAGTCATTCTTCTAAAAAATTTCGTGAGAAACACCACATCTTTTTCTTACTCACTGTCAAGACTCACATCATCACAGTTGATGAATAGTTTATTTACCAACAAATCAAGTATTTTTAGATTCAAATATGTGTATTTTAAAGTATTTTTTTTTAGTTTAATATGTTTTTGCGTTGTTTTGTAGGTTTATAAATAAATGGGAAACAAAATGCAAAATCGGTTCAGGTGCAGTAACTTCAATGCCATTTTTTACAATGATTCGATCCTATTTTGGAAAATCTCAAAACATGGACATTGTATATCTATGTCTTAAATTTTCATAGGTTTTTGAATCACCTCAAACGGAGTTTGGACGAGGACATTACGGATAAATTACGAAACTGATGTCAGTGTTGGCCAACGCACGCTGTAGCAAGAATTTGGTTGCTGCAGCGAGCTCCTATCAGTAAGTTTACCACCTCCCCCTCGTTGTAGTGACCAAACACCAGCTGGCAATGATATTTTCAGATATTTTAGGATATTTTGGTATTCTAATTGATATCCACTCATACCAAAAACGTTTTTGGGAGTTTTTTGAGAGCTCAAGATCATACCAAGCAAGAGAGTTCATCAACTTGAGAAGAGAAAACAAGATCAGAGTGATTTTACGGATGTGGAACCATCCATTATTCAGATATTGGCTATTCTCCTTTGCTTATCTCTTTATTTCTAACCTCGTGTTTATTGTTTGATCATGTATATATCGTTTTTAGTTGAATATTTGGTTATGGCCATGTGCTAAACATTTATTGTTTAGGGATTGATGTAATTCACTAATATACATGTTTGAGTAAATCGTTGTTTCATTATCGGTTGTTCATCCGTATTCGATTGTGTTTACGGTTCTTTTACTTCTATATTATGTTTGTTATGATATTGTGGTTGATTTGCGAATACGGGATTTAACACTCGGGAGAGGTAACCCTGGATTCGGATTAGGGTTTAAACACATCGTGACGTTCTAATGTTTCGGGAGATTATTAGAACGTGTGCAATCCGTGAGGTTGGGGCAAGACTCGTGTAATTGTTTAGATGCTAGATAGGGATATCAGTGTTGACACGGTTCCATACTCATTCACCTTACACTTGGGAGAGGTAGTGAGTAAGTTTTAGACACCTAGATTGTTAAATAGATTGATAACCGTTAATGTCAACTAAAGTAAATCAAGCACGTGTAAGTGAACGAAGTTAATCCCTAGATAATGTATTCTCATATAATTTATTCCTAGCATTTTAGTATTTATTCCATATTGTAGTTTAGTTAGTTATTATTTTAGTTTAGTTTTATATTTTTCCGAGAACTTAAAATTAGATTGCCTAGATAAAGTTAGGTTACGACAATCGCGATACTTAATGACAATTTAAACCAATCCCTATGGATACGACAACCCTACTCTTCCTATACTATTAAAACTTGACCTCGTGCACTTGCGAGTAATTCAAAGCGATTAAAATATTGCCAACAACAGTAATCATCTTCTTCAGTTTTTTGAGTTTTTAGTGCCAAGAACTTCTTTTTGCTATTCCTGGTGTCATCCTCATATCCTCGAATTGTCGTTTCATATGTCATTAGGTTGCCGATGAGGTCATCAATTTCTTATTTTGCAAGATCCTTAACTTCCCCAATCACAGTAACCTTCGGCTCCCATACTTTAGTTAAAGATTTCAAGATCTTTCAAACTTTATCCTCCGTGGAGTATAACTTTCCGAGTTAGCTCAAATGGTTGTAGATGTTATTGAATTAGGTGTACATCTCTTGAATCGATTTTGTTTCTCGCATTCTGAACAATTCAAATTGAAGGATTAGGGCGTTGATTTTCGACTGTTTCACTTGATTTGTTCCTTCGTGGGTTACCTGCAACTTGTCCCACATTTCCTTCACTGATCCACTACCTGAAACTCTCGAGTATTCATTAGCATCTAAAGAGCAAAATAAAATATTAATAGATTGAGAGTTTATAGAAAACTTCTGCTTGTCAGAAGTAGTTAGTTGCTCCTTCTTCTTGGCAACTCTGTTTTCCATGGGAACAAACGGACCATCCTCAATCGCTAGCCATACATCATAATTCATGGCCTGAAGGAAAGCAATCATTCTGTCCTTCCAGAATGCATAATTTTCACCAGCAAACAAGGGTGGTCGGTGCATAGACTGTCCCTCAACTAGTGTGCCTATTGTGTGTGCCATGTGATCTTTGTTAACTTAGTGTATCGAGCTAAACCAACTCTGATACCAATTCTTGACCCAGTGATCTATCCAAAAAGGGGGTGAATTGAGTAGTAATAAAATTAAATCAAATTATAACACTTGAAAATTCAAATAATTAATTTTTTCCTAAATTAATTATTATTTTCATAGCAGCGGATAAGTATTAAGTAAATTAGCTACACACCCAAACAACTGAAAATAAATAAAGTAAAATAGCAACACACCAAAATTTATACTGGTTCACCAAGTTACTCTTGGCTAATCCAATCCTCCGAGCCCCACGGAGAGTCACACCCACTAATAACTATGATTCCTTTAATCAGGTAGGAACCAAACCCTTACAAATGATTCTTTTCGTAGGTTCGGAACCAACCTTTGTAATTTTCCTTTTCACAGGCTAAGGAAGAACCTCTATCTTTTTCACAGGCTAAAGATTAACCTAATTCTTTTATACTTAGGCTAAGAATCAAACCTCATAAAACACTCCAAGTATCCTTTTACCTGGTAAGGATTGAACCGTTATAAATTCACTCAAAATTAATTCTAGTCAGGAATAATTATGTCTATCTCTTTTCACAAGAAAAGAGTAACTTAATCTTTTTATGCACTAGGTAAACATCAAATCCCAATCTCTTTACCGGAAGATTTTGAAACCCATCTACCCCTGATTAGATATTCTCAATAATATCTAACCCGTACATAACTCACCAATTACACAAATTGATAAGTTTTTCCACTCGAAGCTTCTACCACCTCAAATTAAATTTAAAGTCGACTAATATCCTGAGATATACTAGTGATAGAATTAAAGTGAGAACATCAAAATCTGATTTTAATATAGACAGGTAGCACACAATTTAGCACGAAATCAGATTTTCAAAGAAAATCGTTTTAAAATATTTTTAATCAATTTAAAGTTCAGAAAAACGATTTCAAATATCAAAATTCCAAGCAGTAAACAATATTATCAAATAACAATTAAAAGCAAAGACTTGGAATGATCTCATTAGGATACCACCGAATGAATGTAAATTGAATTGCAATAAGACTTTAGATCGGTGACAGCAACAATTCACAGCAATTTTCTCAAGAACAATTCTCAAGAATAATCTCACAATACTCTCGGTATAATTTCAGAATAATCACTCTCAGAAAGCTCAGGAACTGAATAGCTCTTTAAAATTGATTGATTGGAATTTTTTAGATCTCAAAAACGCAGGTCTATATATAAGGATTTGAAACAGGCCCTCCAACAGTTAGTTTCCACATTTCATGACACTTAATTGCTCTTATAGACCCTTTATATCGATATGACTCAATCCTGATTCAATTCACTTAATTATAGATTTTAAATCGTTCAATTTAGTCCCTCAAATATTTCTCAAACTCAAATCAATAGGATAGAAAGAATTAAATGTACCAAGTTGATAAATACTTAAAATACATATATACCATATCTTTAGGGATATCAAAATAACAACCATCTATCTATAATATAATCAAATCCCTAAGATATCTCTCAGATTTTAACCAAAAAATGGCTATTAACGGCTATTTTTTTATCAAATCCACGAAATCCTCAAATCTTGAAATAGAGCCATCGGTTGATTGACACGGCCAATCGATTTAGGCTGTAGCCCAAGCCAAAAATACTCGCCCATTGGTTGACCGATAATCTATAGATCGGTTGACCGATCGATTCAGGATGCTCCCCAGACCATTTCTCGGCCAGGGTCTTTCGACCTATTCTCCATGACCTGTCGACTGATCGATTCAGAGAGTTACACAGGTCGGTCGATCCCTCTTGGTCGGGTAACCGATCGATCCAGATACTTCACCATTTTCCAACCTTCACCCATCAGTTGACCGATTCTCCTAGGCCAGTTAACCGATCAGTGCTGGAATTACTTCATCCTTAGTTCATTTTAACTCCAACCTTCGACATTTTTGTCCCTTTAATCGATTTCTTTTCTCGATTAACTTAATTGACATTATTAATCATTTTAAGCACTAATATTTCTTAAGTCAACATTTCTTCTTCAATTTCACATTGGAGCAAATATGTTAACTAATTAAGATCCTAATAAAAACACATATAAACATAAAATCATTTTTGTGTCGTGTGTGATCCTAATCGGGATACATTAAGAGTAAAAATTAACCTGAGTTATTTTCACCTAAATTCTTCAAAATCTTCGGTCTCTTAATTCTTGTCTCTTTATCAGTCTCTTGCATCCTTAATCATCTTCAACAATTTCTTTATGATTAAACCGTCAATGGAACTTTTATACTGAAACACCCAATAAACTCGTTAGTTCCACCAAAAACATAAATATTTAATTGTTCATCAAAATCTTAGGATCGATAATCTCTCCATTTTTTATGATGACAATTAAGGTTGGTTCAAAATGACAAGAATGAGAAAGCTCAAAATTTCAACAATAAGAATAATTTTGTGTAAGACCCTAATTTTAGCCTGTACATCATTTTAATTTCATTTTAGAGCATTTAGAAAAAATTGCGAGGTAAAAATTGTGTTAATTAATATCCAAATTAAAATTTATGGGTCAAATTTCAAATATAGAAACATTTAATCCAAATGTTGGGATTCAAATTGTCATTCATAATTCTAAATTTAAAATTTGAGGGGTGATATTACAAATTAAGAAACTCATAAATGTTGAATTGGATTAAAATGAAGAATTAAAGTAGTAAGGGGGAGGAAAGAGTAACTAAACAAAAGTTTATTATATATATACATGTAATTATGTGTGTGATCATGAGCTCGGCCAACCGACAGTGAGAGAGAGGAAGGTGGGCGACGTGGCATTGCTAGATCAAACTTCTACACCACTAATTACATGCATATATATATATATATATATATACATGCATGTAATGCGTTTGAAGGGGAGAAAAATCTGAAATCAAATTCAAAAAATCTAAAAAGAGAGAGAGAGGATCGGAGGGAGGTCACCGAAGCTGTTCGTGATTGCCGGCGATGGTGGGTTCTCCAGCGTGAGTATGGGTGTTGGTCGTTGATCATCCAGTAATCGTAGATTGGTTGTGTCGTTGCCGTTTTGCTCGACAGTGTGGGGGTGTTGGCCATCGTTGGTAAGTGTGTATGTGTGTGTCTATGATTTTTGTGTCCGACAGTGTGGGTATGAGTATGTGTGTTCAGACGAATGCATGTGTGTGCCACTGTGCGTGTGGGTTTTGTGTGTTCATTTGCATGGGTGTGATCAATCATCGATCGTCCGGCGTGCATATGGGTGGGTGATCGTCGTTGGTGGTTCGGAGATGTGCGTGAGCATTTGGTGGTTATGTGCGTGTGGGGTGTTATCAATTTAATGTGTGCATGTGTAATCGTCATGTGTGTGTGACTGTCATAGGGAGTGTGGGAATGGCCAAGGCTGGCAAGAGAGAGAGAGGAGCTGTCTGAACTCAAACAGGGAGCAGGACGAAGAAGACAACCCTCGCCTAGGCGGTGAGGTATTCGCCTCGGCGGTGGAGGGTCAGTGTGCCAAAACAAAGTAAAAATAAGAGAAGTTCGCCAAGGCGGTGGTAGGTCAATGATCAAATTAAAGAAAAGAAAAAGCGTGTCGTCGCAGCAGTGAGGCAACGGCCACGGCGGTGAGCCAGAAGCAGAAAAACAATAGAACGTCAACAATTCGTAAAAGGGTAAAACTCCGACCGATTTCTAATTTTGTTAAATTTAACTACTAGCATCAAAATATCGTAACTGCGATAATAAATTTGAGACTGTTCATATGAAAAAATTGTGTACCGTAATTTTTAACGGAATGAAATAAACCGAATAATAATTTTTCAAAATAAAATATGGGGACGGGGAAGTTGTGAAACTTAGGATCTGTATTGCATGATTAAGTTATTTTAAATAAGATATTAATTTAGGCTCTATCATCATTATGTGTGTAATATTTGTTAAATGTCACAAATATTACACAAATACATGTAATTTGTAATGTGTAACTAATATTACACAAGTACATGTAACTAATATTACATAGATATGTGTAAATATAATTAATTATTAAGTTATAACTAATATGAGTTACATGTAACTAATATTCACTATAATACGAATTTACTCACCAAAGTTCTTTCTACAATCTTTGTAATGCCTGCACATGCCTCATGTCTTAAGCGGGACGTTTTTAAAATTAAATATGTTATTTGGGACTGAAGGCCCATTATCCCATAAAAATATTAGTTCGATAAAATATCAACATTTAATTATCCATCAAAATATTAGGTTTAACAACAACCTCAAAATGAGGAGTGTTCTTCAGATTTCTATGATCAAATCTAATCCCAAGACTTTAAGGCAGATCTGATTTAAATCTAAGAGATAACAAGATTCAAATTAGTGGTGCAAAAAAAAAAAAAAACTAGTTCTCACAAATACAGAAGACTAAGATAAACTAAAGAAGAAGGGTCGACCATAGTGTTGGCCAAATTTTCACAGGGATGGACAACCATTATGGTCTCCCCATCCTTATAAACATAGTCCATGATTTAAAACCCTAAACATCTTCTTCTTCTCTTTTTCTTTTTTTTTTATTTCACTTTGGCCCCTAAGTTTCTTAAGTTCAACATTATTACCCATTCCTTTTCAAGGATTCTTGTAACATTTATTCTCTAATTGTTTGTGACCCATTCAATTCATATAAAAGTTGGGGGGTAAAAAAAAACTATTTTTCCCTTCTAGAAGAAAACAATTTTCTTTAATGAAGTTTCTCCGGTTGTGAGTTACATTTATCCATTTATCACAACCATATCCAGTTGGCAGTAACTTAATCAAAAGAACCCTTTCAGAGATGGTAGGCATATTTCACGATTTCTCTGTGTGTGTATCGAAAAGAATATACAACATAGTAATATCTAAAATACCATGTTGGTATTTAAAATACTAATTTTTGTCTTGTTGACTATTTAATTACTTAAGATTAGTCCCAAAAATAAAGCTACCTAAGATTGTTTATAAGGCTTGTGCCTAACAAAATGGTGAGGCTGTTAGCTGGAAGAGTTGTATGCAATCTAGAATTGTAGATTCTATTATTGAGGTTGAGTACATTGTCGCTTCGGATTAGTTAAGGAAAATGTATAGATTAAAAAATTCATTTATGAACTTAACGTGGTTCCAAGCATTGAGTCATCAATACATTTGTATTGTGGCAACAATGGTGCTATAGCGCAAGCAAAGAACCCAAGATCTTATCAGAAATCCAAACAGATAAAGCAACACGTCCATTTGATTTGTGAAATCGTTGGGAGGAATAATGTTGATATTAGGAGAGTAGAAACAACATATAACATAGATCTACTCACTAAGGCTATGACTTTGCATCAGTTAGATTGACATCTTCTAAAGATGAGTATTAGATAATATTTTGATTGGCTATAGTGCTAGTGGAAGATTGTTGGATGTAAGCCTTATACTCAATCTTGTAATCTTACATTTGAGTCTTGTATCTATAAAATGTTTCAATCTCAAATATTAATAAAAGGTATTTTGTGATATTATTCTTACAATTATATCTTTATCGCTATAGACCTTGAATGTTGAGTAGAATATCTAGTTATTTAATATGATTAAACAGGAGGAGACCAAAGGCATTTTGTAGCTCGATATTCTAAATTGTTCATAGTTGATATTGAATTCTTGAAAAGGGTCGTTGTTAGCCTAAGCGGTTTCAATCATAGGATCCCCAGATAAATGTGATTTTGACGATAACATCACATTTGACATTTTAAATGAACTAACAATGTTTTTGAAGTATAGATCATCCGAGTATCATCGAAACGTATCATGGAAGTGAATTAAAGTTGAAAGGTATGATTTAAATTAAAGCAACTTTTCATTTCGATAATAATCGCAAGATATTGAACTCGGAACTCTATAGGATGAACACACATACCGAAAGTGTACGAAATTATGATATATTGATTGTAACATGTCCAATATGCCTAAATATCAAAATGTGAATTATATTTTTGATCATTACATGCAAAATGGAAAAAATCACCTCTTGATCATAATTATGCGAAATTGGAAAATCATGTTCTTAACATAATCATAAGGTATTTTGTGTTTTTGGATTATCTAAATATCATAAATATAATTGTCACGTGATTTAAAAGTGTTTATAATGATAAACGGTCATAAACCATGACCAAAAATCCAAAACAGATGAAAATAGAATGTCGACAGGAACTGTAGTAAAAGTAGTTGACTACTTGTGCCAGAAGTAGTCAACTAATTCTGAGCATAATGTTTTCTCTCTCTTTCTATGTTTTTGGCTTGATGTTTTGGCGACGTTTGCTTGTTCTAGTTGTTGTATGATGATTCTTATACTTTATAATGATTGTTAAACATCTTATTATTATTTAATTTGATCTAAACAACATTGAATTGAAGAAGAATTGATCAAAACATTTTAAATCTATTAAGAACTTAATTCACAGCTTTTTGTCATGAACCAAAAAATTGGATTTCCATATCAAATCTTGTTTGAAATGTTCAAATCATGTTATGGCATGTTAGTTTAATGTGTCTACTTGATATATACATGATCAATTGATATGTTTATTGTTATATCTAAGATTAATTGATAAATTGGCTCAATGACTCATAAAATTTTGTTTTCTACATAAGAAATGTGTTCTAAGTGTTGAAACTCTTGAAATGCTTATAATTGATCAAATATATTGTATTCATATTTAAATGTGATTATACATCATGTATTTGATGTATAAATTCGTACTCCAATTATTATACACATGAAATACATTGTCTTGACAAAATATGCAAGTGGTTATGTATTTAATGTTATCTTACTTTTTGGTAGGGTTGGCTAAAGTATGGGCTATACTATCTTGTCTCATGCCAACCACATTAATTTATTATCTTGATCACAATTCAAATTGGAGGAGCCTTACCTTTAATTATTCACACCCAACTTTGAAGACCTCCATCGTGATTTGTCTATATGCATTAATGCCAACTATACTCAATTATATGCTTTTGAATATATGAGCAACTTCTTGTATTTTTTCACTACCTCAAAGACTAAATGGACAATGGGTACATAACAATTAATTAGACATATCTAGCATTTATAGGGTTGGAAAAGGTTGTTGGCCATTTGACAAATCTGCAGAATTTTGAAGTGGAGAGGAGCCTTTGTCTTGACAAATTTTGAAGAGAAGCTCACAACCGTCAATTGTTCTCAAACCCTTCATTTTTTATATCCTCCATACATTCTCTACATATATATAAGAATGAAGATTGCTGGAATATTCAACAAACTCACCAAGTATCATTCATTCAATTGAGCTACAAAGATCAAAGAGATATTACCAAAGTTTCCAAGCAAAATTATGTAATATTGCTTTCTTTCTTAATTAATTCATATTCTTGAGTGATTGTTATATTATTGCTTCACACACATAGATTCTTGAGTTCTTTATCTTGTGAGTGTTGAAGCTCCATTTTGTGAGACGGTGAGAATTTAATTGTAAATCTTAAGTAAGGGTTTTGCTCAAGAGGAGAGATTTATGAGTAAAATATATTAACTCTAAATTGTAAAGTCTTGAGATACGAACTTCTCAAGCGATAACTTTAGACGGTTTGGTCTTCATCCAAAAGAAGATTAAAGATAGTGAAATCCTCGAAGGAGTTTGATGGAGTAGACTAGGCAAAGAGTTTTTGCCGAACTTCTATAAATATTGGTGTCAATTTCTATAACTCTACTCTTTACTTTTCTATTTATATTTGTGTTTGTGATTACTTGTTTGATTGAATATCCGCTATGCATATCACACAATCATATAAACACTTAGTTTAAATTGAGTAGAATTAATTAACGATAATTTGCCAAACCCAATTCACCCCCCTCTTCGGTAATTCTTGGGCCTTCAGTCTTCAACAATTTAGTATAGCTTGATCCAATGTTATCTCTTTGAGAAATGTCAGTCTCAATCCATACTCATTGAGTTGTTATAAGAGACCAAACTTGATCATCCTTGATATCCTACATGGTGATTTTGCTCGAGTCATAATAGAATATCTAAGATGTGATATATTCTGTGAACTTTTGTACTTGATGTACTATACATTACAAGTATGAGTTAACTATACTTTGATAATATTGAATGTTGTTCTCTAAACCATGGTATTTCAAAAATATTCATTGGGTATAGTGGGACATACATGGTAATATACGAGTATTCAAGAAGGGATCTATCACTCTTAGCAAAAAATGATGTGACTTATGTGATTCAATTTAATATAATTCACCTAAGTCTCATTCAGTTTACTATAATTAAGCTAAGCCTCTAGGCAGAGCACTGTGATGATTTCATAAAGAATTATATTATCAATCAAATAAATATGGATGGACTAGTGGTTTTTTTTTTAACCATAGTATGTTGGTCCTTTCTGTTACATGGATAGAAAGATCATGGAATACACATATCACACATGAGGAAGTTCTTTTGGTTAAATTCCTACCAGCTACACATGGTTGTGTTAAGTGGGTAGACATGTCTCACAGTCGAAGAAAATGCCTTAGAGAAAAATCATTTTCTTCTTGAAAGGCAAAATTGAAATTATTCGAATTTTTATTAGTTAATGATTAGTAAAATAATTAATTAACTATTTTTACCGTCCAGTTTTTTGTATGAACCTAATGGATCACACACAAATAGGGAATTGAGGTTAGAAGAGTCCTTGAAAAAGGAATAGGCAATAATATTGAATTTAAGAAGTTGAGGGGAAAAAGTACAATTAGGAAAAGAAGGGGTCCTAGATTTTGAACCCTGGCCTATACTTAAAAGCAGAGAAAGACAAAAATAGCTGCAAAACACACAAAATTTAGCAAACATCATTTTGGCTGCCCATTTCTCTCTATTTCTATCAGATCTATTGTTTATGATATTTTTTTTATTTTTTTTTTCTGCACCACTGGATTGAATCTATCATTTTGGCTGCCCCTTTTTATCTATTTCTCTCAGATCTATTGTTTGTGATATCTGTTTTGTTTTTCTACACGATTGGATTGAATCTTTCTATCTCCTAGATTCAATTAAAGTTATCTTAGATTCTTGGAATTAAATTTAATCTTAAAATTCCCAAGAACACTTTTTTTTTTTTTAGATTCTTTGTGTGGATATTGTTAGAAGTGGGATATTTATGTCACTTTTAGGAGAATCAACCTCCAGTAGATGTTTGTTCATGTTCAGATGCTCTCGAAAGAGACTTCACAGATCATATCTTAGGAACTACCAGGTTTTTTAGACTAAAGTACCGAAAGAGGTATATTTAAAGTATTTTAATATTACATGCCAGCATGTTTCTTTTATATTAATATGATTAGATCTAACTTAAGGAATTTGATATTAAATTCATTTTTTTTTTTTAATTTTGCTGCATAGATCTAGTAGTTTTACTATTCAATATGTTTAAAAAGTTCATTTGAGATATTGTACCTATCAGTACGACTGTGCTCTCCAAAGATAGATCCCTGGAGTTGCATAATCGATATGTTTACTGGAGCTCATTGCTCATCGATCCTATCGTATAACACTAAGCCTTCTTATCGTTGTCTATCCATTTCTAAATTGTGATATGTTTTTCCTTAGAGTTGGCATCTGATGCCAAAGGAATTGGACCATCCATAACATGGTCTAACTTCTGATAAGCCAAAATTAGCTTTATAATTCTCAGCCAATTAGGAAAATTAGATCAACTTAAAGCATTTTTTCAAGAATATTTTGTAATGTTTTTCACATAATGAAATCTACATAAAAAGTAAATAAAATGTATAAGTTAAACAGAAAAGTAGTGTACATAAATTTTAGATCAAAGGTATTTTATGTATCTAAATGTACTCCCATTAATTTTTTTGAATCTCACTTCCCTATGCAGAAGCAATTACATTTTAAATGTTCTAAGTGGGAAACTGAATAATATCTTTCTATCGATAGCGTTTGCCCGAGAGCTAAGGAACAACCACTTCCGGGAATAGGCAACTCTTGCCTCTTATCTTTTGGGTACAATTCAATAGGATTAGCACAGATATATGTTGCACCAACATTATCACAATAGATCGTTGCAGCAGCGGAAAGAGAGAAACCAAGTTTTGGAGTAGGTGAGATAGCCAATGAACTTCTGCAGTAGTTGAAGCTATGGCTCGATACCCAGATTCCATAGTGGACCGAGCAACAGTCGGTTGTTTCTTGGAGCTCTAGCTTGTGAGATTCGAACCAAGAAAGATTGCATAGGCAGATGTAGAGGAATAATTTTCTTTGTTCCTAGCATAATTAGCATCGACGAAGGCATGAAGAGATAAATACGAGTGACATTGAAGAAACAGACCAAAGTGTAGCGTACCCTTAAGATAACGAAGAATTTTTTTGGCTGTATTCCAATGATTGGTAGACGGCCGGTGCATAAATTGAGATAATTTATTAATTGCAAAAAATACATCAGGACGAGTAAGAGGCAAGTATTGTCGAGAACCTAGGACTTGTCGATACTCTGTGGCATTGTGATCTAAAAAACCATATTGAAACATGAGAGACTCAGTCGAAGTCATTTGGGGGTACTGACAGGTTTAGCCTCACTCATATTTGTTTTGGTTTGAAGTTTTGTAATATATTTTTTCTATAAAAGATGAAGACCGAAAGATGTGAGAGCAACTTCAATACCTAAAAAATAACTTAAGGAGTCCAAATCTTTGAGTGAGAATCTTCGAGAGAGAGTAGTAATAAAGTTCTGAATAGAAACCTCACAATTCCCTGTAATAATTATATCATCCATGTAAACAATAAGATAAAGGTTGACAGTACATGTGCGGCTGACAAATAGAAAAGTGTCACAGCGAGAATCATATAAACCTTTGAGGATAAGAAAAGCTAGCAGTTCATTGTACCATGCACAAGGGACTTGTCGAAGGCCATAAATGGCTCTGTTGAGCTTACAAACATGGTTTAGAAACTGAAGATGCATGAACTCCTAAGGTTGCTGCATAAAGACATCTTCACCTAGTCAGCCTTGCAAAAAGGTGTTGTTCACATCTAATTAACGTAAAGACCATCCCTCGAGAGACAGAAATGCTAAGAACTATATGAACAGTGGCCGATTTAACAATAAGGCTAAATGTGTCAAAGAAATCAATGTCATGCCTTTGATGAAAGCCCTTAGCTACGAGTCGAGCCTTGTAACAAGCAACAGAACCATCAGAATTTTGTTTGATTCAATACACCCATTTGCTTCCAATAATATTCTGTGAAGGAGAGGAAGGAACAAGAGACTATGTGGAATTTTAACAAAGAGCAGCGAACCCTTCGCTTATAGCCTCCTGCCATGGTTTCAATTTATGGGAGGTAAGCTCTGATAGGGTGGTGGTAGAGGAAAAAAAGTACTATTGAGATTAAAAAAAAAATGGGTTTGTAAATATTGTGGTGAGATCGAGTAATAATACAAGACAAATTATTTTGTTGTCTTAGATATAATGAGGGTATAGTTGGGGAGTCAATTGTTAGAGGGAAGGAAGAAGAAGTGGGGGAGGCACTTACCAAATCATGGAAAGAGTTGAATACATTTAGTGGTTGTGGAGACATGGAGATAGGAACAGTTGATTTAGTCAATGTTGGTGGAGTAGTTGAGCGACTAGCACTGAGAGTAGATAAGGTGGCCAAATGTGTAGGAGATGTGGAGTGCATGGGCAAGCGCACATGAGGTGAGAAAATGGACGTGGGAAATGGGGATTTATTAGACAGTGGACGTCAGGCCACTGACCGCATCCATTTTTTTTTATTTATTTTTTTTTTTTTTTTATAGTAGGAGAGTAGATGATGGATAGTGGGTCATTAAGAATATGATTGGTGGGCTACTTATTGGTTTAGTTCAGGGTGTCCCATGCCCAATCATGTATATGAGCAATAAGAAATTGATTTTGAGGAGGAGTAAGAGGCCGAAGGTTGCCTTTATTTTAAATAGGTGTGAGGAACGAGATTGAAGAAGTGGAGAAAATGAATGAAGAACTATTTGGCTTCTTTGAGTTTGTGCCCTTCGAGTTTTCTTGCCTAGTGACTAAGGATTTTCACACTTGGTGGTTTGGATATGCGGATAAGATTTTTCATAAACCAGTCACTAAAGTGTTAAAGGGATTCTCTTTCGAGAAGAATCCCAAAGAAAATAGGAAGAATGAGTCAAGTCAGCTTACAACCTCGAAGGGAAAGGCCTCGAAAAAGAGTCAGTCTGACTTTCTTTGATATATTTGAATCACATTGCCTTTGAATTTCCATCGGCTGAAAAATGCCTATTTGTTGCAGAAATCTCTCAGATACAAGAAGGCTGCCACTAAAGGTGCCACTCCTGAGGTTGTGGAAATAACTAGAAGGTGGGAGTGAAGTAGGGGAGAAGCCATCCACTGAAGCCATAGTTGAGGAACCAATGACAGATGAGCCAAGAGTAGAGAAAGAGTCATCAGAGGAATCCATCCCAAAAGAAGAAGGTGGTGAACAGGAAGTCTCTATTACACCTTCAGGGGATGGTGACCAAAATAGCTCATTTGAAGACGGGAGTTTTGGAAGTGAATCATCCCTTGAATTATCCAATTTGGAGTATGTTAAGGACATTATCTTGAAAGTTGGAAGTAGCTCCTACACCCTTGTAACTCCAATTCCATTGGCTTCGATCTCTGTAGATCCTACCTTTAGATCTTTTGGTGAAGGGACTCAGGCTTCTTGGACTATGTCTCCTACATCTCCTTTCAAATCCAGTGATTTTCCTCAGGTAATACCTTTGGCACTTAATCTAACCACACCTTTTTGAACTTCATTCTTTCCTGACTGACATGTTCTCTCTCAGTCAAAATTGGGTGCCACAACTTCTACCTCGAGTGGCTCTTTGCGGCTTGCAAAATGTACTTTACTTGGCTCCTTGAAGAGTTTGATCAGTGAGAATTCAACGAGCGAAGGATCCAAAGTCTCAAAGCGAAGCCAACACAGGTGTTGCCCCTGAATCCATTCAAGGGACTTCTAAACATGTCATTCTTATAGCTCTCCAAAATTAAAAATCTTTGATGGCTCAAGGCCTTGTGATAGCCAGCCAAAACTTTGAATAGTCTACTTAGAATTTAGAATCGTAAAGGGCCTAGGATAGGAGCCAAAATGATCTGCGACAGAGAGAGCTAGGATGCAGTCCTTCGAAGAAGAGGTACATATGGTATTGGGGCAGTTCCTCAGCGCTATTGAGAGCAAGAATGCGATTCAGTCCTAGATCCATACCTTAACTGAGAAGTCTGCCCAGGCTAAGCAAATAGAGAAGAATCTCGACTTTGTGGAAGTCAAGATTAACACCTTGAAGAGTCAGATCACCAAGCTCCAAAAAAAACTGGCAAATGCTGAGAAGCTACAAGAAGAACTAATTCAAAGCTTTGATTATCTGATGGCGGAGTCGGTGCATGTTATAGTACAAAATTGATCGGAGAGGCTATATTTTGAGTAGGAAAATGGTATGCTTTTGTCGAAGATTGTCGGGTATTACTAACATGGATTTTTTCTAAGATTAGGGTTATGCCCTTCGGTAAGCATTCCTTTAGCAAGCAATCCCTTGGGTATGAAACTACGCTACGCTATTCAAAGCATTAAGAAAGAAAAATAGATTAAAACTCGTGAAGTGTTATAAAATAGACTAGAATCCCAGTTGAGGGACTTCTTTCCCTCTTCACCTTTCTCCTTTAGGAAATTCTACCTTAAAGGCAAATGACTAGACATGCAAATTACCAAAGGTAATGCTAAAAGGAAACAAACAGCTTTAATTAGACGAAGCAAGTCACCGAATGTTATATGCTTAAGAGCATAAACAATAACTAAGACAAGGAACCGTACTAATACTAGCGCATAACCTGCGGTGACTTGCTCCTGGTGACTTTTCTTAGTTAAGGTGCCCTTCTTTGCTTGCCTGCCCGATAACTTACCTTTAAGGTTGCACTACCATACAACTTCCTATAACTAAGAAAGTGCAAAACGTTCCTATTATTTCATTTCACTCAGTGTCTGCTTGGTATCCTTTTAAGATATCCCAAATGACATTCGCGATGAGGGTGCTAAACCCACACATTGAGATTTTAGAAAACATTTAGGGAAACTGGTGGATGAAGTTGGATAGTGGGTGAAGTATTAGGAGGATTGGGTCCACTTGGATGATCATGGAGAGTGGGAGATAACGTGGGCTGATGTTTTTGTGGGTGTGGAGAGTGGAGTGGTGCATGGAGTTTGGGAAAAGTGGGTTGAAAAAGTTGGGGCCTAGTAGCAATTTTATTCGTCGCTACAATACTGCAAGTGTACGGGTCAAGTTTTAATAGTATGAGAAGAGTAAGGGTTGTCATATCTACAAGGATTGGTTTAAATTGTCATTAAGTACCGCAATTATCGTAACTTAACTTTATTTAGGCGAGCAAATTTTTGGGGTTTTATAGAAAGAAACTAAAATAAATATAAATACAAAAATAAAATAAAATATGGATTATCTATGCATAAATGTTCTAGGGGATTGATTTCATCTCGTTATTCCCATGTTATCCTATTAAGTAATTATTAGTTAATTCTGTTTATTCAATAATCAAGGTCCCCGTGCAATTGCTCTCTTACTACCTCTCCCGGGCGTCAAGTGAGAGAATATGTTTTCAATACTAATATCCCTATCAATTATTTAGGTGAAAACATTCGTTAAACCCGACCTTATAAATTATGCAAGCTCTAAATATCTCCCTATCTATTAAAGCTTACATTGTGTTTAACCCAAATCCGAACCCGAGATTACCTCTCCCGAGTGTCAAATCTCAAGTTCTTAATTCAACCAAAATACCGTATATGAGCATAAATTGGAAGTACTAAGAAGGCAAACACAATTGAATAGAAAATTTAGTTGGTAAATCTAGAACTCAATCACCTCCCGATTTCACAAAATCCTAAATTCTCAACTAGATTATTTAGGTGTTGATTTCCTCCCGGACTCACAACAACCTAAATTATGCACTCCCAATTCTGGTTACAAATTCAACCTCTCCCAAGTATAAAATTCACAACCTAAAATCGTCTAACGCATTGGCCACATGAATCAAACACATTAAACCCTAGAGATACATAAAATGGAATTAAAACTAATAATTAACAAAATTGTCTAAACATGGTTTAAACGAGACTACATCAAGCCCTAGATTAAATTATGAACACAACATAGATATATCCATTACCAATCTTTTCAATAAATTCATAAATGTAAACATGTTCAATACAATATTACAAATACGTAATTAAATCGAGATTAGGGAGAGAGAAGGGAAAAGAAAATGCTTATTGTGGGTTTAAGCTCCAAATCTTTAATCCCAAGTTCCATCAATGGTGTTTTCTTCTTCAATCTCACATCAAAACGCCACAATCTAGTGTTTTTTTCGCCCAAAATTACTGGTTGTCTCTCCCAAAATGGCCTCATCTTCTTTCTCTTTCATCCTCTTTGTGTTTAAGGCAAAATGAGGGTATTTAAATGGGTCAAAAATTAGGGTTTTTGGGTAAAAATATGACACAACCTGATGGGAACGGGCTGTAACACTCGTTTTTGAATGCTGCATCACGCTATGGCTTAGCATGCTGACAAAAGCACGCTGCAGCGCACTGAAATTTGCGCTGCAACATGCGTTGGGCAACGATGACACTCTAATCGTATTTTGGCCATAAATTTCCGGTTTGAACTTCTATTGAGGTATTCATAAAGCTATGGAAAGATAAGATGTAGATCTACAACTTCCATGTTTTGAGGTTTTCCAAAATTGAATTGTATCATGGTCAAAAGTGGCCTTGAAGTTACAGCACCTGAATGCATTTTGCACCATTTCTCCCATTTATTTGTAATTCTACAAAATACAGCAAAAACACATCAAATTAACAAAAACAATTCTTGAAAACACACAAATATTTGAGCTTAAAAGTACTTAATTTTTTGGTAAATAAACCACTCATCAGGGCCTGATGAGACATGGGCTATCAGACCGAAATCGTGTGTGTCTTGGGTAGTTGTGGGCCGACGGTTGAGTGATAGAAGGGGAGTTGGGCTGGCTTGGAAATATGGGTGTTTGTTTAGAAAATGAAGATGGGCCTAGAGTGTTAGAGTTGTTTTGAGATATATAAGATGAGGTGGGCCGATTAGTAGGTGGGTTTGGTGACTGATGGGCCTCTTGATTGATAAAAGATGGCCCAAGTTGTTAAAGATTAAAGAGAGTTGAGATGAATTAGTGGGTTGATATAGGATCGACTTGAGAAGAAAGATGAGGAATTTGTTTAATATGGAGGGATACAAATGTTTTATTGCTTTGTAGGTCAAAGTAATAATAAGAGAGATAGGCAATATAATATCCGAGAAACACACAAGGTCCACATTTGGGTTCCAATTTATGAAAAGTGTACGGACGAAGTGATAGGTATAAAATACCTATCTATTTCGAAACCGAATTTGTTAGTTTTCAAGTGTATTAGTTATATTTAATTGCGTTTTAGTTTATTTTAGTGTAAAACAGGTGAAGGGACGTTAACGGGAGATAAACAAGCGAAAACGGTAGAGAAACGGTGAACAAAACGTGAAGAAGTGGGTTTCGATGCATGAAGACCATTGCCTAGGCGGAAAAGAGTCTGAAAGTTGGAGTGCTGAAGTACTGAACCACCGCTTAGGCGAGAAAACGTCAGAATGTTGTGCCAGCAGCCACCGCTTAGGAGAAGATCCGACAAAAGCTTAACCGACTTAAACCACTGCCTAAGCGGTGAACTATCACCTAGGCAGTGACACTCTGCGCAGAAATATCTATTTTTAGATATTTTGAAGATAGTTTCCCAAACCTTGCTTTCAACCCCTTTCTCCCCCAATTGTAAAAGGGACCGAATGATGTTTTGAGAGCTCCTTTTACCTTAGTTAGGATTAGTTAATTTATGAAGTATATTAGATTAGTTTTAGGAAGTGTTCTTGGCCATTTATTGAAGAGCTAGAAGAGGAAGTTCATCAATGGAGAAGAGGAAGCTCGGGAGGATTGTTCATTGGCGAAAGTGGACTACTCCACTTTGAGATTTGATTTTTCTTCCCTTGTTTCCATCTTTGTACTTAATATTTATTGTTGATATTGATTATCTCTTCTTGATTAAATATTGTATTGTCTAAGTACATGTTAGTTTAATTAAAGATTAGTTAGGGATAGATGTAATTGTGTAAATACTTGTTTGGTTTAATGTACGTTTCTTTAACGGTTGTTGCTTTTAAATCCAATTATGTTTATCATTTGATGATGATCTTAGTATGCTTGTAATGGTATTAGGGTTGTATTTGAGAATCTAGGGTTTGATATTCGGGAGAGGTAACCCTGGATTCGGACTAGGGTAAACACCTCGTTACAATCTAACGACCCAGGAGGGCATTAGTTAGTGTGCAATTGATGACGTTGGGTCAAGACTCATGCGGCCTAGAGTCATTAAGACATTGAGGGGGACCTCTTAGTTGACATGAAGTCGCGTATTCCCCCGTCTTATACTCGGAAGAGGTGGCAAAAGAGTTTACGAACTGAGATTGTCGGATACCTAAACTCCATTATTGTTAACTAAATGAAATCAAACATGTATTAAGTGAACGAAATCAATCCCTAGTTAATCAACTTAGTTAGGAATAACCCACTAATTGTAGTTTAGCTTATTTTAATTTTAAATCATGTCTTTAATCGTCAGGATAATATGACACTACGTAAATTGCGGTATTCAATTATTCACACTTTTCTCTGTGGGAATGATATTCGATCTTTAAAGAGCCACTATATTAAAACTTAGACCTCGTATACTTTTGAGAGTAAGTAGCAGTGTATTTTACGCCCTACCAAGTTTTTGACGCCGTTGCCGGGGATTAGTGTGAATTTTAAGTTGATATTGCGACTAAGTGGTCAATTGTTAATCCTGACATTTATTTTGTTTTGTTTTTAAATTTAATTTTTGTTTTATTGTGGTAGTGTGATAAAGCCGTGCGAGAAACGATGAAGAAGATTGTAATTCTTAATTCTCAATCCCGAGATCGAGCTTATATTGAAAATGATAAGGATTGAGAGGAGAAGCCAACTTCAATTCATGATCTTGATCCGACTGAGCATTTGAGCCTAAATTCCTTGTCTATGAGGAATTTTGGTGAAAAATACTTAGTAACATGAAAGTCTAGCTGGGGGTGATAACTCAAGCGCAATTTTTTATTTTTTATTTTTGAAATGAAACTCAGGGTATCAAATTATCTGATTTTTGTTACTATTTATTTGATTATTTAATCTTTTTGAAAGCTGGCATGGCTTTGGAACGTGTTCGGAAGTGAATTTAGGAATGTGGACGCTTGGGGAAGTGTTTCACGTTTAAACATGTTGAACAAGCAAAGTGGAAACGTATGGGGTGGAGTTGTATTTTGAAAATTTGAGAAAAATATAAAGAAGGAGCTGCAGGCCCACCGCATAGGCGGTAAAATTACAGGTTGTGTGTTTTTCCAGCAAAACGGCCCACCGCCTAGGCGGTCAAACTCCAGAATGCAACAAATTTTGAAAATATGCTCTACCACCTAGGTAGAGAAACCATCACCTAGGCAAAAATAGTACAATTGGTTGAGTTTTCACACTGGCGTAACTTCACCTAGGCGGAAAAAACCACCGCCTAGGCGGATTAACGTCAGAAACCAATATTTTTCACACTGGCGTAAATTCACCTAGGCAGAGAAACTACCGCCTAGGCGAATAAATGTTATAAAGGTTTATTTTCAAAAAAGGAATCCACCACCTAAGCGGTGAATCCACCGCCTAAGCGATGGACCTTCTGCAGTTAAAACAGCCCGTTCGTTAAAAATTGAAAATCGCAAGGCTCCTTCCCAAAATCCTCCACCTTCTCTCTAAAAATATCACTTCCAAACCATTATAATACTCAAAAATCATCCTTCCATTACCAAAATTAGTCATTTCGATCACGAATCAACCACCAAGAATCGGATCTCCACCCTTATTTCCGAAATTTTAGGGTTTTTGCGTGAACGGTGCGTTTTCTTCATTCTCTTTCGATTGGACCATAAATTCTCAACAAGTAAGTTTATTTTATCTTACATTTAGTCTAGTTGTTGAAATTATTGGTTGGTTTACATGATTATGTTAAAAAAAAATCATTGGATTTTGAAGTCTTGCCCAAAACCCATTAACCCTATTTTCGCGATTTCAAAGTTCTATGGGTTTTTGGTTTGATTCTTAGTGATGAGTATGTTTAAATGGATTGGTTAAGTATGTGAACTAAGATAGTATGTCACATTTGTGAAATTTGGTTGAAAAGTTCAAATGGGTGTTTGCTTGAGATGTATGTGTTCTTGACAAAGTGATTTGGGAGGTGTATGTTTTTCAATTGTTCATATATGATGAGGTTGTAATGGTTTTTTTTTTTTTTGTGATTGTGATTGTTAGGAAATGCCGAAGAGGGTAGCTAAGAAGAGTTCGAGAGGAGAAGGGTCGAGTTCACAACCCGGGGTACCGACCGGAATTGACTATGATGCCAACCGTTTTGTGTCAAAACAAGCGGAGGAACATTTCAACGAACATGAAACCTTTCGGGCATGCATATGCCAACGTGGTTTCGGTCCGATAAAGGATCTCCCGGCAGAATTTCAACAAGAAATCCGAAGCCACCAATGAGAGCAATTCTATAAATCTCCACCCCCGGGCGAGGTAGCTTTGGTCAAGGAATTTTACGCTAATGCTACGGAGGCCGTAGACTACCAAGCAAGAGTTTGAAATCAGCCGATCATCTTCAGTCCTGATTTTATCAATGATCTCTTTGGACTATCGGTACCGAGGTCCATTAAAAGCCAAGAACCAACTTTGAATAGGGTCATTAGAAAGATCACATCCGGCGAAGTCAAGTGGAAACACCAGGGACCGAATGTCGCTACCTTCTCAGTGAAATACCTAAATCCAATTCTAAAAATCTGGCACCATTTTATTTGTGGAAGCCTTCTACCGACGTCACATCTTTCAGATGTCTCAAAGGACAGGGCCTTTTTGATCTACACAATTCAAACCAGAGAAGTAATCAATGTTGGATTCTTGATCTACTCATCGATCATGCATGATGCGAAAACGGTAAAGGGTGGGCTCCCGTTTCCGTCACTTTTGACCCACATTTTCCGACTAGCTGGAGTGACGGTATCTGGGGAAAGCCTATGCCACTCTATTTTTCCACTAGATCTATCAAAGATAAATCATTTGTGGAAGATTGGGGCACAAGAGGCAGCAGAGCCCGAGCCTAAGGAAGGGGAAGAGCCAACAGACGAAACGGCAGGACCTTCCGGAGCCCGAGATGAAAACTCCTAGGAGAGGATATATAATAAGCTTCAGATCGTCCTCCGAAACCAATACGAGATCAGTTCTTTCCTAGACCAATATTCGAGGCAGCAAGATCGAGTCCAACGGAAGATTTGGGAAGGCCTTGGCCTTGATATGGGCGATTACCCTCCGCTGCCATCTGTACCGCCACATCTGCTATAGAAACCACACTCTTCTTTCCAACGTGATGACGGTGATGACTCCTCGTCAGGTGAACAGTAAGGAATAAGTGTTATTCCCTAGGTATGTGTTCAACCCATTTTGTATGCATTAATGCTATATGTTTATTGGGTTCGCTGATTGTGGAACACTTCTTTTGTTCAAGCATGTATTGGGATGGAATAGATGATTAGTTTAGTGGATGTTCATCCATTTTGATTTTTTGTAGAAAATGATGAACCATTATTATTTTTTGAACAAAATGCAAAAAAAATTTATGTACAAATTTATATTTATGTATGTATTTTATTATTTTAATGAATGTTTTAGTTTTTAAATTATTAGTTTAGTGTAGTTTAATTTTTGTTTTTGCATGAGTAGTGTTAGATTAATTTATATATGTTAGTATTAGATTTAGTTTAGAATTGTGTATGTATGAAGCTGTGTTTGCATGTTTAGATGTTGAGTTCATTTGGGCCAAGTCCCGATGATGAGAATTATCCCCTAATTGCATATTGAGGTCGGGGGTAATACATTCCTTGTGTGTTTTGTGTGCTTAACATGTCGATTGGGTAAAAATTATCTCGATCCTAAAATCGCACGACATTTGAACTCAATGTATAATTATCTGAACGATTAGACGCTGATTATTCAATATTAAGCTCATGATAGAAAATGAGAAGACTAGAACTTGATTTGGGGGAAACTTGAGGTGGAATCCTAGGTAAGGTAATTCCGGAGACCTGATTTAGGCCGTCATTTTTTCGCTTGATCCGTTGTAGCTAACCTGAAAATTTTCATTCCTTATTTCCCCTGTCGAAGCCGATAACGTAATCAATTCTGAAAACGTTCAAATACTCTTTTCATTTAAATTTTTCCTAAACCAATGTCGCTAAGCCTAATTTTCAAAATTGAGATAAATCAAGTGAGCGGTCGGGTTTCTGATAAATTTTTATTGATTCCGTATTAGTGTATTCACTTGTCACTTTCGTATTTCTTTTTGCACGCTCCTAAAATAAGTTTGGGAGGGGGTTTCTATAATTTTTTTTTTTTACATATTCCTGAAATTTTATAAATTTGAATAAGTTTGGGGGTGTGTTTCTCTAACTTCATTTTGCACTCTCCTAAAACTATAATAATTCGAATTAATTTAGGAATATGTTGATTTAAATAATTAAAAAAAGAAAATGAGATTATAGTTTTCATTTTCTTTTCTTTCGATAAGTGAATACAAAGATCTTCATTTCTTATTCAGAGTTGTATTCTAAGAATGTGGGGGTTATGAGAGAGGATAGTGACAAACGATTTTACCTCGGGTATCGATGAATTTAAACCGATTTGCTATTTTTTATTCTTGTGATACCCGTGGTCGTTCTCCAAAGCCAAACCAAGCCCTATTGGTCTCTGTGAATATCCGAGCCTACATTAGTGGATAGTAGACTCCAATCAAGTGTATGGTTTTCCTAAATACTTTAACGGTTTAAGTTATGAGCTTAACGATTGAATAATCGAATCTGGTATTTGAATAGTTACACATTTGAGTTCTCACAAACACACTTCAAATGGATCTAGAATGGTTTTATTGTTATTGATCGTTGAAATTCTAGAACACCACTTGGTACGGGTTACTTCCCGAACTTGATCAGATTTAGGGATGTTGAGGGAGGAACAAATTGGTCCTTTCAATTGAACTTTGTATTTACATGCATGTACGTGTTTAAATTTTTCATTTTTAGTTTGTTAGTTCATTAGTTAGTTTAGCTTAGTGTTAGTGTTTTGCTCGAGGACTAGCAAAATTTTAAGTTTGGGGGCATTGATAGGTGTAAAATACCTATCTATTTTGAAACCGAATTTGTTAGTTTTCAAGCGTATTAGTTATATTTAATAGCGTTTTAGTTTGTTTTAGTGTAAAACAGGTAAAGGGACGTTAACAGGCGATAAACAAGTGAAAATGGTGGAGAAATGGTGAACAAAACGTGAAGAACTGGGTTTCGGTGCATGAAGACCACTGCCTATGAGGAAAAGAGTCAGAAAGTTGGAGTGCTGAAGTGCTGAACCACCGCCTAGGTGAGAAAACGTCAGAATGTTGTGCAGCAGCCACCGCCTAGGCGGAGAAACCACCGCCTAGGCGAAGATTCAACAGAAGCTTAACCGACTTAAAACACCCCTAAGCGGTGAACCATCACCTAAGCAATGACACTCTGCATAGAAATATCTATTTTTAGATATTTTGAAGATATTTTCCCAAACCTTGCTTTTAACCCCTTTCTCCCCCAATTGTAAAAGGGACCGAATGATGTTTTGAGAGCTCATTTCACCTTAGTTAGGATTAGATAATTTAGTAAGTAGATTAGATTAGTTTTAGGAAGTGTTCTTGGCCATTTCTTGAAGATCTAAAAGAGGAAGTTCATCAATGGAGAAGAGAAAGCTCGGGAGGATTATTCTTTGGCGAAAGTGGACTACTCTACTTTGAGATTTGATTTTTCATCCCTTGTTTCCATCTTTGAACTTAATATTTATTGTTTATATTAATGATCTCCTCTTAATTTAATATTATATTAGCTAATAACATGTTAGTTTAATTAAAGATTAGTTAGAGATAGATGTAGTTGTGTAAATACTCGTTTGGTTTAATATACGTTTCTTTAACGATTACTGCTTTTAAATCCAATTGTGTTTATCATTTGATGACGATCTTAGTATGCTTGTAATGGTATTAGGGTTGGATTTGAGAATCTAGGGTTTGACACTCGGGAGAGGTAACCCTGGATTCGGATTAGGGTAAACACATCATTACGATCTAACGACCCAGGAGGGCGTTAATTAGTGTGCAATCAATGACGTTGGGTCAAGACTCACGTGCCCTAGAGTCGTTAAGACATTGAGGGGGACCTCTTAGTTGACACGAAGTCGCGTATTCCCCCGTCTTACACTCGAAAAAGGTGGCAGAGGAGTTTACAAACCGAAATTGTCAGATACCTAAACTCCGTTATTGTTAATTAAATGAAATCAAACATGTATTAAGTGAACGAAATCAATCCCTAGTTAATCAACTTAGTTAGGAATAACCCACTAATTGTAGTTTAGCTTTGTTTAATTTTAAATCATATCTTTAATTGTCAGGATAATATGAGACTACGTAAATTGCGGTATTCAATTATTCACACTTTTCTCTGTGGGAACGATATCCGATATTCAAAGATCCACTATAATAAAACTTAGACCTCATATACTTGCGAGAGTAAGTAGCGGTGTATTTTATGCCCTACCACGAAGCCAAGGATAACAGAGACAACCAAAAACATGCAGAGAAGTGTAATTTGGATGGTGATAAAACAATTTGTGAAACGGTGTGTCAAAATCAATAGTAGATAAGGGCATATGATTTATGAGATAAGTAGTAGTTTGGAAGGCAAATGACCAAAAACGAAGAGGAACATAAGCTTGGTGAAGAAGAATGAGTTCGGTTTCAATATGCCAGCGTTTTCATTCGGCGAAAAAAACATGTTCAGAAGTGTGAGGAGGCGATATGCGATGTTGAATACCATATTTGGCAAGTATATGTGACAAGGATTGATATTCACCACCTCTATCAGTGTAAACCGTCTTGATTTTTGTGCTAATTTTTTTAATTAATGCTTTAAAGCTCCTAAAAATAGCGGGAACTTTAGATTTGAGTTTGATGGATAAAACCAAGTATATTTCGTAAAATAATCAACAAAGATTACGTAATATCGATTTTTATCAACTGAAGTAATTGGAGATGGCCCCCATACATCCAAATAAATATATTGAAAAGGCTGGTGACATTGAATAGAAGAAACTTTAAAGGATAAATTGTGGCTTTTATTACATGCACAAGAATCACAATGAAACTGATAGGATGAAGAGTTTGGACAAGAGATTTGTTGACTAGCAAGAAGCTTTTGTTGAATGGGAAGAGATGGATGACCAAGTTGTTGATGCCACAAGGCAGATGTCGCGGTTAGATAAACGGACGGTGATGGTGTAGTTGATTTTGGCTATTTACATAGATTGTTCCAATTCCTGCCTCGCACCAAGGATGCCCCCGCACTCAAGTCCTTCACAAGAAAATGATGAGGAAAAAATTCAATAGAGGTGTGATTTTGGTTACAAAATTGAGAAACTGAAATAAGATTTTTTTTTTTAATTGAAAGAGCGTACAGAATATTATTTAAAGTAAATGTGGTAGTAAATGAATAAATCATAGAAGATCCAGCACAAGAGATAGAAATACTAGTGCCATTGCCAACAATAATATCATCATTTCCTGCATAGTTTGAATGCATGGAGATATTTTGTAGATCAAAGGTAATGTGATGGGTTGCTCCATAGTCAAGTACCTAGTTTCTATTTGAGTTTCCAATGTCATTAGCGATCATGGTCAAGATTGTTGTTGGGTTGGTTTCGATTTTGAGCGACACACTTTTGCAATACGGCCTATTTTGTCACACAATTGATAGATAACTTTGTGTTGTCCCTGCTGAAGGTTAGGTTTCCAAGAATTGGATTGTCTAGAAAAAACTCTAGAGCTATAGCTATTACCTTGATAAGGAAAACTACGAGATTGCCCTTGGTTGGAGTTGAATTGTGTGTTGACTAGGAAATCCTTGAGTTGACTTGTTGTTTGAGAAAACAATTTGATGCTAAGTATAACCACCATTAGTCTTGTTCTTATTACTTTTTTGAGTGAATTGAGCGGTAATAGGAGTCTCCATCTTCTTAATTTTACCATGTTTCTAAATCATTCCTTATCTATCAATTTGTCATAGAGATCTTCAAATTTAATGGCTGAGTCACGAACCCAAATAACAATGGTCAGTTCTTTAAACTCATCTTGAAGGCCATTAAGAGTATGACCAATGATCTCTTCATAGCTCATGGGATGACCAATTAAGGTTAGGTTATCAATCACAATTTTGATATTTGTCATATATTCATATACAGTACTACCCTCCTTGGTTGTTTTCATCAACATTGTGAGGAGAGTCAACATCTTTGTGTTGGATCCATTTGTATAGCTTGCTAGAAGTTTGTCCCAGGAATCTGTAGAGGTTAAGAAATTGTTTATGGTAGGCCGATAGCATTGTTGACTATGGCTTGAACGCCTAGAAACACAAGACGATTTTGCTAGAGCTATAGACGGTATATTGGATCTGTTCATGGTGGACATAGGTTTGAACCATCAGCAAATACAAGAAGATCATAGCCAAATAAAGGGTTTGTCAATTGAGATTTCCAATAGGAATAATTGACTCCATCTTTAGGTAATTTAAAGGGAATTTGGGAAGAGACATTCATATATATCAGGGTAGTTCCATGGATAATAGTATTACCAAGCACAACGATATTGTCAGTGTTTGGTCGAGCCATTGGTTGATTGGGAAGATGATCATTTTGGATTTAATACAGAAAATAAACATCTATAGTTGCTTGAGTAGAATTTGATCGCGGAGTAGACATTTTAAGATAAAGTAAAGAAAAGAAAAAATAAATTTGTTCAAGATAGAAATCGCTCTATTACCATAAAAGAGAAAAGAGAAAATGAAAAACCAACTTAATTATTCATCATGTTATTACAGCTTATATACACTGCTTGCGTATCCTATTTTACCGCTAACACATTACATTAGTGTGATAGGTAAATCATGGACTATACACTATACCACTACTCTATACATGAACGCATGCACGGATGTGGGTGGACACATGCATCGATGTATATAGATGTGGGTGAACACATATGGACGCGGGTGTAATCACGGACGTGGGTAAACACATGCATGGACGTGGGTGAACACATATGGTGGGTGTGATAACTTTTTATCATTCTTCCGCCTTGAAATCTGTTGAAACCAAGATTTTGATGAATAATTAAGTATTTATGTTTTTTGTGGGACTAATAATTTTATCAAGTGTTTCAAATTTATAATTTCAAAAAATGTTATTAAGAAGAAGACCTCATGAAGAAAACATAAAGGGTGCAAGATGGACGAAATGAAGATGTGAAGAATTTTGAAGACCTTGAAGAAACATATATGAAAATAACCCTCTACTTATGTACTTTTAATGCAACCCATACACTTTAAATGAGTTAATTTTATTCGTGTCTTGGTAAGAAGTGATAAGTTTAAAGATCCTAAATTGAGATTTTGTATTTGCTCCTTATGTGAAATGAAATTGATATTTGACCTAATTGGAAAACATGTTTTAAAGTACAAAAAGTTGATTTTTCGTGTCAATTCGGTCAATTGAGAAAAGAAATCGGTCAACCGAATTAAACTGTGAGTTTTGAAGTTGAAATGAGGTACTACTAATCCATCAGTCAACGGAATAGAATTAGTCAGTCAACCATTTGAAACAGTAGCTAAATTAGCGAAGAAAGTGAACACATTGATCCAATCGGTTAACCGAATGAAATGGGTCAGTCAAGTGTTTGAGTCAGTAGGTAAATTAAAGGAAAATTGGATCATTCTGACCTAATCGGGAAGTAATCGGTCAACTGACTGGCATTAGGTCAACGACTGAATTTGGATCTGAACAGGTCGGTCAACCAACCTGTGGGATTTAGTTAACCGATTGAGTTAAAGATTTAATCTCTTGGTAAAAAACTATCATTTTTTATGATTCCAATATAGGGATTTGGGGGATTTGAACCCAATTGAGATATTATCTATCTATTATGTTGTCCCTATTGATTTGGTCCAAGTACTTTGAGATTCTCCAAATTTAAATGGTTTAATACTTCTTATTTCTATGGTTTTAAATTGAGAATAATTTTATGGATTTATTTGAGAGAATCGAAAGTTATTTTTAAGTGAAATACTCTTGAATTGAAAGGTTTAAGAGGCATATCTTTGAGAAACTAGCAGTTGGAGAGCTTGATATTTGTCTATTAATATAGACCTGTGAGGTTTGTGATCAATACATCAAGAACAACTAGTTTGAGCTATTCCAAGAGTGATATTTAGGCTGAGATTTATGTGAGAGATTTATTCTTGATCTAAAGCGCTTGTGGTTTGGTGTCACGGACTTGAGTTCTATTGCTATTCTATCATTATATTCAGTGTTTTCCAATGAGATCTATCCAAACTTTATTATTTACTTTGAAGTTATATTTTTATTGATTGTTTGGTATGAGATTGATTAGAAAATCGTTTTAAACTTAAAAGTCTGATTTTTTTTTAAACGATTTTTGTTTGATTATCTGATTACGTGTTTAAAATGTGCAACCTATTTTATTAATTAATCAGATTTTATTTACCTCACATTGTATCTATCACATAGAAATTATTTGGGTAATTAATTGAGCATATTCATATTGGGGTGGTAGAACCTCATTGTGGGAAGAAACTTACATTTTTTGCATTTGTGAGTTTGAGTAGATTAGACAAGTTTAGGACGGTGTCTAGTAAGAGTAGTTAGGTTTCGACCTTTTTTCTAAGAAAAAAATTAGGGTTTGAATTTTGTCCTGGTAAAAAGGTTAGGTTATTTTTTTTCCCTTGAAAAGAATTATGTTTTGATTCTTCTGGTAATTGAATTATTTTTTGAGTAAATTGTAAAGATTCTTCCTTTTTTGAGAAAATGATAAGTGAGAGAGTGTTAATTTTTTCTTTAGTTTGGTAAAAAGATAGGGTTCATCTTTGGTTTAGGAAAAGAATAATTTGTAAATGTTGATTTTGTGCCTGTAAAAGAATCTTTATAAGAGTTTGATTTCTACATGGTAAAGGAATTAATGGTTTAGTGGATTGTGAATTTTCGTGGAGCTCGGGGGACTGGACGTAGGCAAGACTAGCTTGGCTGAATCAGGATAAATTCTTGTGTGCTGCATTATTTATTTTCTTATATTGTGTTTGGGTGTGCACTTAGTATTAAACACATATCCGCTACATAATTAAGATAATAATTAATTTAGAAAAATTGATTATTTGGTATTAAGTGTTTAAAAGAATTAATTATTTAAATTTTATAACTACCTAATTTACTCCTTCTTGGATAGTTCTTTGGACCAACAAAATCAATTCATATAGTAATCTTGACCTCAGAACTACTTAAAGACTGATTGGAATGCTCTGTTTGTCTCTACCTAGTCACTAACGACAAAAAAGCTAGGCTGCTACCCAAATGCATCCATGGATTCCACGTCAATTGCATTGACGCGTGGTTTTAATCTCACTGCACTTGTCCTCTTTGTTGGAACCAATTTTGAATCCACATCCAAAATCCAAAGATCCAATTGAATCAACTATGGCAGAAAACTTTCATGAACAAAATAACAAAGAAAGAATGAAAAAGAAGGAAAAGAAAAAGAAAAAGAAAAAGAAAAGGGAAAAAAAGAAAAAAATGTAGAAAAGAAAGAAAGAAAAAGAATAAAAAACAAAAAAAATATATGATTCATAAATTCATCCCCTATTCTATCTAATTTAATAGTTAAATTAAATGAAATGACTAATTAAAATTGTAATTAAAAGATACATAGATAAAAGTGAAATGCTTCACACTTGTTAGACCATATAGAAATTGATCAATGGATAAAGGGTGAAAACTGAAATTTAATCCTAAAAATGGAAAACTTTATAACGGGCCCGAGTGCATCTTGCGGAGAAGGCCGGTGGGTCCCATCCAAAACTCACGAGCGGCGAACGACAAACTGCAAGTAGTGGCGAGTGACGCCCAGAGGTAGTGGAAACCAAGTTGGCCTTGATTACCGTAAAACAAACGCCCACACGGATGTAGAGGGGAGAGAGAGAGCGAGGGAGAGAGACGTGCCCTGGTTTGCCTGCTTGCTCGCTCTCTTTGCCCTCCGCTAGCTTGCAGCCATGGCGTCTCTGCATTTTTCATCTGCCAAAAAAACAATCTTAAAACGTCAAGCAATCATCACAAAACCGTCATCCTTATCTTTCCTGATTTGGCTTTCTCTGCTCTCGACCATTGCTTCTACAAACATTTATTCTGGTAAGTGCCCCCACCTTCGGTCTTTACTTTCATGCTTTGTATTTTATCCACTTTGTGGGTTCGAAGAAATGATCATTGATAAAATTGTAGACTCTTTCCGTTTTAATCTCTCTGCCTTTTTAAGTGAACTCGATTCAAATCCAAATTTGAGATTTGATGAGGGAAAATCTGACAAGGTCAGAAAGGTGCCACGTGTCGTAACCACGGGACAACCACGTGAAGCTATAATGGGCTCCTAACCACATAATCATTATGGCCACGAGCCAGCTCAGGAAGCATCCTGCCCTGAATTAACCAACTACAAGCCTTCTCCTCTACGCCCCGTCAGGGCTAGGCCTTCGGGCGAGAGAGCCATCATCGTCCCTACTTGGGAGCTGTCAAATGACCTCCACTTATCAAGGAAAAAGCCGTTACCTCCCTTAAGTAACGGCACCATGAACTACGCCTCCATGATTGCCGCCACCTTAATGGTGATGGATGATGAGTGATGGGCCGAAATCGTCACCACCTTAATAATAACGGACAGAGAATCAGGGAAGACTTGCCAAATAAGTATTCATCCTCTTTTAATATACCAAAACGGTGAGCTAACCAGATATGCACACTTTTCCTAGTCACCACTTTGCAAACTTCCACTGAGAAACCCTTAACTAATTCTCCTACAAGGCCAAGAAGGGTGCCACGTGTGTTAACCACATGATAAGCACAAGAAGCTACAATGGGCTTCCAGCTGCTCAGCATAATCACCCCGGCCAGGAGCTGCCTCAGGAAGCATCTTGGCTTGAATTAACCAACTACCAGCATTGGCTCGACAAGCTTTCTCCTCCATACCCCAATCTGGGCTAGGCCCCCGGATGAGCCATCACCATTACCATCACTCCTCGGGAACGGCCAAAACAACGTCCATTTATCAAGGAAAGAGTCGCTCTCTTGAGTAACGACACCGCAATCTATGCACCCATGATCACCGCTACCTTAATGGTGATGGGCCAAAATTGTCGCCACCTTAATAATAACAGACTGAGAATCATGTAAGACTTGCCAAAGTTTTCATCCCAAGGTTTTAAATATCAGCCGTTACGTTACGTAACGGCCGATTCGTATCGGAAATCGACCTCTCCGATACGGTTACAGGGCCGATACCGGAGTCTAGGGCTGATTCACGTCGTATCGGGCCGATACGCGCCGATACAGGCCGTTACGGGCTTGTAATGGCCATTACAGTTGTTACAGAGAGGCGTAGCAGCCGTTACGCAATTATGCCGTGCACGATGCACACACAGAGAGAGAGGGGTAGTAAATTGGAGAGACATACCACATCCATATCTACTTGTCGGAGAATTCGACGATGGTGACTGAGGTCGCCGGTGGTGGTTGCCCTAAACCTAATCGTCGGAGAAGACAATGGTGGCCGAGCTTGTCGGTGGTAGCTGCTCTAAACTTACTTGTCAGAGAAGTTGATGATGGTGGCCGAGGTTGCCAGAGGTGGCTGATCGAAGTTACGTGCTGAACTGCTGCTGATCGTCGAATTGATCGTCCTCGAAGGTGAAGTTGCGTGATCGTCGAATATATCAAAGGTCAATTAGATCTGGTCTTGAATCTCTGATAGATGTTTAATAATTGACTAATTATACAGTTGACCCCTAACTTTTTTAAGACTAAATTGTACACTTGACCCCTTAATTTTTTAATATTTTATCTTAATATAATATTATAAGTGAAGATGACCTAGAAGGTTAGAATGGTAAGGTTGCTCTGATTTTTCTGTTTTATTTATCTTTTTTTATATATATATTTTATTTATAATAATTATAATATTATCTACAATATATCCTTTTTAATTAGTTTTTTGGTATTTTTTTAACTATACATAATATTTTAAAATATTAAACATTCATGTATCGCTGGGCTTACGCCCTACACCCTGGGGCTTAAGCCCTGCCTCGGACAGGCCAAAACGTCCCATTCAACACCCTCACCTTTTATAATACCAATATATATATGTGTGTGTGTGTGTAATTAACTATTTACAATTATATATAATTATATATTACATATTTATTCTATTCAGTACGACCGTTTTCATCTTTTTTCATATTTTTATTGTGTTGTATATAATCCTAAATGTTATAATATCTATTAGAATGTGTTTTTTAAGGGTTAAATGTGTAAAACAATTACTATTATTGAGTTTTTGAGGATGTTTTGGTGCTTTTAAAAAATTCACGATCGTTACGGTCGATTCCCGTTACGGATAGGTCGATAATCTCGACACCGTTACACTGCGACTGTTACCGTTATGTAACCCGATACCACGATTTAAAACCTTGCTTCATCCTCTTATAAATACTAGAACGGTGAGCTAACAAGGTACGCACACTTTTCCTAGACCCCACTCTACAAAATTATACTGAGAAACCCTCAACTGATTCTCTCACACTAGAGGTGCAACGCCGACAAAGCCCACCCACGGTACATTGTTTAGCAGGAACCCAACCTGAGGAAAAGAGAGCTAAACTAAGGGATATCCCAATCATCTGAATCTTAGAGTGATGTGTTCGGTGAACTGCCTTTGGGCTTCATCAGATTTGCACCATCTATGGAAACGATAAACAGTTGTTCTTGCAAATTTCAACAACTACGTTAATGGACACTTTGAGATTTGGAATCATGACCAATGACAATGGAAGTGGAAGACAGCCTATCCGCACGGCTAACCATGGAACTGGTCCTTCATGATAGTTGCCTATGCTCCTAATGGAACTGATGAGGGAGATCCGTGATCTCTCTCAGGCTGTCTGATATTTGTCTGCACAGGCTGATCAAGGTCAACTGCCTCCACCGTTGCCCATTTCTTAGGGGTATGTGCTGCCTGTCAGCGAGGCATAGCTTATCTCCGATAAAGAATGTAGAGTTCGTTGTGAACAACTTAAAGGGAAAGAGTGTTGTCAAGGTAGCGTGATCTTCGTCGAGAATTAGAGAGAATCCCGAAGGAAAGAAATGAGTTGCGTCGGGGAAACCAAAACAACCGGTGAGGTGCCGAAGTCCCGAGGTCCGATAAAACCCCCCACTGTGCATTCACGACTGGGATCTTAGGCATCTCAGAACAGACTGGAGGTAGAGCGAATGAAGCACCCACACGAAAGAACAAGGCGTGTCCTACCTGAGTCACGGCTAAAATACGTGACATGTCTTACCACACTCCGCCGCTCTCGGCAGAGGCCTCCTTGATGTCTCGGTTGAAACACTGGTGAAGCAACTTAGATCGACAAGACCGATAAGGACTTACGTGAGTAGGTCAAGGTCATTAACGAAAAACTTGAGCAAATCAGGGAGAAAGAGCCCAACATTTACGAGATAGAAAAAGGAACGCCTCTCCTTTTGCTACCTGGGTGCAGCAGGAGAAGGTCCCAACCAACGTTAGGATGCTGTCTCAAATCGGGACATAACAGGAAAATTCTGATTTAGCAGAGCACCTCGATATCTACCACGCTCATATGGACCTGCACGGAGTGTCAGACTTGACAAAATGCCAGCCTTCTAGGTGGCCCTCGTCGGAGCGGCATATAAGGCGTTGAAACCAGATAATTTTGATTTCTTTAAATCGTTTAGCCTTGCTTTCGTACACAGGTCTGTGAATAGCAAGCAACGGGCTAAAAACTCGTCTCTTCTTATGTCAATAAGGCAAAAGAAAGATAAGAGACTGGAAGTCTACATCGAGAAGTTTCGCCGTGAGTTTGACAAAGTGGAGGAGCTCAATGATGGGATGGTAGTGGCCCTGCCCTGATGGCGGTGGTGCGGGCAAGTTATTTCTTGCACGCCATGGCGTAGGCTCCACCTAAGACCTGGGCCATGGCTTTCACTATCTCCACAGAATTCATGGCTTTGGAGGACGTGTATCGTGCCTGACCGGAAGAGGATGAGGACGCTAAAGGGAAAAAGAGGGCTAAAGAGCCCCACTGCAATAAACCCGGTCGAGATGAATCCCGATCGAAGAAGAGAAGAAATAAGGCAGAGAGGGGTGGTTCCGATAAGAAGTCAGGGAGAAATAGGTTTCCCTTGCGCTTCACCAGTTTCACACCCCTCAATGCTCCGTTGGGCGTTGGGGACAGTTTTGATGCAAATTAGGGATAAGAAGTTGATCAAGTGGCCTCAGTCGATGAAGAGCCGGGGAAAAGCGACCAACTTGGGTAAGTGGAGTGACTTCTACCGTGATCACGAGCACACCACTAACAACTACTATAACTTGAAGAATGAGATTGAGTAGTTGATCCACAAGGGGTCACCTTAAGAGGTTCATGATCGAAGAAGATCAGCGTGAGCAACGCTCTGATGTGGATAGAGAGAGACCTGAGGTCCGAGGGAACATCTACACGATTTACGGGGGATTGGCCAAGTTCGAGCACAAGACGCATGCTAGGCGGGGCAATGTCCGGCCGGGGAATACGTGTTCCAAGTTTCCAGGAAGCCCCTCATGGAAAGGGAGGCCTTCATCTTCACTAAGAAGGACCTACGCAGAGTACACACATTCCATAACAATACCCTTGTGATCACCTTCCTGATCGCCAATTACAACATAGGGTGAGTACTGGTCGACAGTGGTGGCTTAGTGGAGATACTCTACCTGGTTGTATTCAATAAAATGGGGATTGACCGCGATCAATTGAAGTCAATGATGATCCCCCTAGTCGGTTTCGAAGGGGAAACAATAAAGCCACTTGATTGGTTTACGCTTCAAGTTACAGCAAGCGTCGAGCCAAAGCATTCGACTGTCGACGCACAGTTCATGGTAGTGTGTTATCCGTCAGCATACAATGCTATCTCGTGCTTGAACGCCTTAAAGGACATCACTTCAACATACCACTTGATGCTGAAGTTCCCAACTAAAAATGGAATAGGCGAGGTGCGAGAGAGCCAGAAGGTAGCCCGAGAGTGCTTCGTGACTAAGATACAGCTGCCTAAATAGCAATCAAAGGACGAGGAGGTCGATGAAGACTTCTTGCCGGGGAACATAATGGAGCATCCTGAGAAAGAGGACATTCTAGACCCCTGGGTCGAGCAGCCAAGTCAACCTCGGTCTTGTCCTGACAAAGAGCTGGAGGATCCAAACCCAACCACGACGTGTTCGCCTGGTCGTATGCAGATCTGCCCGGGATAACCCGAGTATCTCCATACACTAGTTGTACACCGATCTAGCAAACCTATTGGTTCGACAGAAGCAGCGAAAGTTCGGGCCAGAAAGACAAGTTGTGATTAAGGAAGAGACCAAGAAACTACTAGATGCGAACACGATTGAAGAAATCAACTTTCCCCTTTGGCTAGTAAATGTAGTCCTAGTAAAGAAAAAGACGGTGACCGGCGGCGGGCGGCGGCGGACGAACAATGGTGGTAGTTTTTGGGAACAGGATGGGAATAACAAGAAACAATTTTTTTTTGTTTCTCATTTTTTAAGAAAAAAGTGGGCACAATTCTCAAATGGGAATGGAATGAGAACGGGAACAAAAATTACCAAATGCTATTCCCAAACAGAAATCCCAAAAATCTGGAAATGGGATGGGAATTTCTGGGATGGAAACGGTTACCAAACGGGGCCTTAGCTTTTTTGACGCTTTCTCGGGATACAACTACATCAACATGTATTCGCCTGACAAGGAAAAAAACAACCTTCATCTCTGAGCCTTTATTGCTACAAGGTGATGCCATTCAGGCTGAAAAACGTTAAAGCAACATACCAGAGACTGGTGAATATAATGTTCACTTATCTACTCGGAAAAAAAATGGAGGTCTACGTTGATGACATGCTGGCCAAGAGTAAAGTGGCCAGTGATCACCTAGCTGATCTACGGGAGTGCTTCAATGTACTAAGGAAACACAAGATGAAATTGAACCCGAGCAAGTGCGTGTTCGGGGTCAACGCATGGAAGTTTCTCGACTATCTAGTAACCAGAATGGGAATCGAGATTGGACCGGAGCAAGTCAAGGTGATCCTAAACATGACATTCCCAAGGACGATCAAGGAGGTGCAAAGCTTGATTGGGCATGTAGCAGCCTTGAATCGATTCATATCTTGAGTATTTAATAAATGCCTACCCTTCTTCAAGACTTTAAGTGGCAACAAGAGCTTGGAGTGGACTGACAAATACGAGAAAACCTTCCAAGCACTCAAATAGTAGATCTCGTAGCCACCAATACTCACCATCCCAAAGCTAGGGCTGGGAATGATCAACTACTTAGCGGCATCTACTACTGCCGTGAGCTCGGCGCTCATGCGAGAAGAGAAAGGATCTCAGCGGTCCGTATACTACGTCAGCCATGCGCTAAATAGAGTAGATTCTTGCTACTTTTGATTAGATTTGTTAGCCTATACACTAATAATCTCGGCGAGGAGACTTTGACACTACTTCCAAGCTCACCTGATGGTGGTATTGACCAATCAACCTCTGAGAGTATTACTACACCCGCCAGAAACTTTCGGACGACTGCTGAAATGGTCGGTTGAGTTTGGAGAATTTTATATCGAGTACCATCCACGAACTTCCATTAACGGGTAGGCACTGGTAGACTTCATCTCGGAGTTTACCTCCCTAGAGGAAAAAGCATTGATGAATGAAGAACATATCCAAGATCCGGACCAGCAACCTACTGAAGGCTCGATGGCACATGTCAACGAATCGTCGAACCAGAGCGGCTCGGGGGCTAGGTTGGTAATCCTCATCCCTGAGGAAGGCATCCTAGAATATGCCCTAAGGCTTGGCTTCAAAGTGACGAACAACGAAGTCGAGTACGAAGCGCTGATCTCTTGATTAAGGATCTTGAAGGAACTCGGAGCAACTGAGGTAGAGCTCTACTGCAATTCTCTATCAGTAGCGAATCTGGTCAACGGAGGATACGCAGCCAAGGAAGTGAAAATGATGCCGTGTCTGAATAAAACCAAGCTTCTCATGTAAGGCTTCTCAAAAGTCACCAAGGGAGGAGAACAAGCACGCGGATTCGTTGGCTAACTCCTCCACCTTTATTATCAAGGTTTAGAGGACTATCTTGGTCGAAAACGTGCGACGATCTAGCTACGAAGAAACCGAGGAGGAAGTCAAGGTAGTGACACACCAACTCGGGTGGATAGACCCTATCTATAACTACCTCGATAGTGGAGTTCTTCTCGAACATAAGAATGAAGCCAGAAGAGTCCGATATCGAGCATCCCGGTACGTGCTATTACGAGGAATATTGTACAAATGATCATTTATGAGCCATTGCTCCGATGCTTGCACCCGAGTGAAGGCCTTTACGTTCTCCATGACATCCACGAAGAACTCTGCGATAACCACTCAAGAGCATGGTCTTTGGCACGAAAAGCACTAAGGCAAGGATATTTTTGGCTGACGATTAAAGTCGACGCTAAATATTTGGTAAAGAAATGTGATAAATGTCAGAGATTCGGGCCGACAATCAACGGCCTTGCCACGAGACAACTTTCCATGACTTGCTTAGCCGTTCGCCTAATGGGGGGTAGACATCCTCAATCCCTTCCAAGGTTTTAAATGGCGGTATCAAGTTACGTAATAGTTATGGGTGCGGTGTAACGGTATCGGCAGTATCAACCTGTCCATAACAAGATCGGCCGTAACGGTCATGAATTTTTTAAAATCACCAGAAAATTCTCAAAAACTCAATAGTTATAATTTCTCTACTCATTTAACCCCCAATAAACACATTCTAATACATATTATGATATTTAGTTATATATACGACATATTTAAAATATAAAAAAAGACGAAAAATAGAAATTAAGAACTGCCGTACTAAACAATTTAATGAAAATATGTTACACAAACATAATAAAACTATAAAAGAGTAGCCCAAATATAGGCGAACATTGTTTTTAGGACTAAAATTAAACCCAATATGGGCAAAAATTTAAAATATATATAAAAAACTTACAGATCTGCCAGAAACTAAGAGGATGGATGGGAAAGGGTTGGGTGCGAGGAGCAAAGTGAGCAAAAAGAGTCGTCTGGAGTCTTTGGACACAAATATGCATAATTGGCCGTAATAGTCCATAACGGCCGTTACACTAATGCGTAACGATCATTTATCCGTTATAGGATGTTACGGGACCTTTATGGGCTGTTACGGGTGTGAATCGGTCTGCGACCAATATATCGGCCCGTGATGGTAACATAGGGCTGAAAATCTATTATGTATCGGCCGTTATGCAACGTAACAACCGATACTTAAATCCCTGATTCCTTCCCCATGGCCGCCACCCAGAAAAAGTTCTTAATCTTCACGATCGACTACTTCACCAACTGAGCTGAAGGTGAAACTGTGGCCAAAATCACTGACGCCAAAATCAAAGATTGCGCGTAGAAGCACATTGTTTGCTGGTTCGGTGTACTATGGGCTATCATCAACGACCACGGGGCGCATTTCGACTGCAATTTATTCGACGACTTCTGCTTGGAAACCAACATGAACTTGCACTAAATCTTGACTTAGTGGAAGAAAGAAAAGAACGTGCCTAACATTTGACAAGCAGCCTTCAAAAGGCAAATGGCCCGATATCATAACAAGTGCATCAAAAAGCGATCATTCCAAGAGGGTGATTTCGTTTTAGAAAGGTCACTATTGCTACATGCGACTTAGTGGAAGACAAACTGGGCGCAAATTAGGAAGGACTGTATCGGGTCACCAACGTCGTTGGGCCTGGCACCTACAAGCTCAAAACACTGGAAGGACAATCACTAAGAAACCCATGGAATGTAGAACATTTAAAGAAATATTATTAATGAGGATCATTATGTAAGACATACTGCACTTGCTATCGACTTAATAAAGTTCTACTTTGCTTGAATTTGTCGCAAATGTGAGCGCATTGTGATATGCTGGCATCTACATTGACATCCCTACTCGACGAGGTAGGTAGGAAAGACATCGCAACCAGCACACTTTGACGCACTCATTCGACCAGATGGCTGAGGCCATTCAACAAATCTAGCTCGGCGACAACCTGAGAAATCCTCCTTGTATTGGGGCACACTCGAGACCCCCGTCCACTTGAGTAGGGGGTCGGCGAGGAGAGGAAGCCATCGAATCACGAACCTGGGTTGCGAATGACCCCCTACTTGCTTTAAATCTCTACATTTGTGTTGCAAACAACCCCCTACTTGTCTAAATCATTTAAAGCTGAACCTATGGCCCAAAAGAATACTCCCCATTGTGCCATCCACGAACTATGGCCCATTTGCACATTTGAATCCACTCTCCACGTTCCCTATGTCAAGGGTGAATTAGGCGGGAATTCCTCCCCAATCATATAACTTTGTGCAGTTATTCTTAGCAGAACTGATATTGATAAACTTCAGGAACATGCAGATGACCGTAAGGGGGAAAATCAAACCATTTTAGTCTTTTCTGAAGAAATTTCATTCGGAATTTCTTTCCTCAGTTTCTTTTTTTCTGTGACTCTTTTAATTCTGAAGGAGACAACATGTTTCTTTTTTTTTTTTCTTTTTCACATTTATAGTTCTCTGAATTGTTGTCAGCTACAGAAGTTAGTTTTTTGCCACTGGTTACATGGAAAATGTAATAGGGAACAAAGGGAAAAATGTGAAGGAAGATACAGGGATATTGGCTAATAACGAGCCTTCTCTCTCTCTCTTTCTATTTATTTATTGTTTTTTTTTTTTTTTTTTGTTTCTTTTTCCTCCACCACCCCCAATCAAAAAAGAAAAAAAAGAAAAAAAGAAAAAGAAAAAGGAAAAAGAAAAAAGAAAGGAAGAATGCAATAAGAGGTTTTCATTGTATTGAGTCTCTGACTAAGATTGCTTTACAATATGGTACATGCGTTCCACAATGTACAAAAATGTAACACTTTAAAGCTCCACGAATTGATTAGGCATTGAAGATACTGAGCACGCAAACAGAGAGTTGTTTTCAAACATTTTAAAGGATGAAGCTGTTACAAGACTTAATGAGCTTGGGAAGGTATAAATCAAACGCTTTCTGCTACATTGTTATGCTGCATTTCAAAGGTTGCTGTTGAAGTCCTGTCTAAATGTTATTTGAATCCATTGAATCTTTGTTTAAAATTATGTATAATTTGGTAGCATGAAATTGAAGTCTTGAAATTGGAATTATAAATAAATACACTTAAATTTTAGATTTCTACATCCCTTCATTTCTAACGCCAATTCCTGAGCGCCAATTCCATGAAATCAAACACTACCTTTAGTTCTTTCTATGCCAACCGATAGACCTGGCTATGCTTATAATTTTGAGCTGTTCAAGATTGGCCTGAACCTGATATCAACTTGGGATATAAAATTGTCAATTTTCTCTATTGCATAAAGTTTAACATTGTCAATTTTCTTTATTGCATAAAGTTTAACTTACAGATCGACTATCATAACAGAGCGATATCTGCTTTACCACTAAAATAGCTGTAACAAAAATTTCTGATTAATCTGTAACAAAAATTTCTGATTAATCTTTCTTTAAAGTAAAGAAGGATGCTGAAATTTACAACAGTTAAAAGTAAATTAATTATCATAGTTTGGTTGCTGTTTTTATAGTTTTACTTAAAAGCGAAAAGCAAAAAATCAAAAGCATGTTTCACAGTATAGGGATTATATCTAGAATTATCCCTATAAGTTATCACTTAATCCAAAAACAAATTTGTGGATGTTTGAAAAAATGTTGGTGGAGAGGTCCTAGTCCATTAATCTCTTATAATAGAAAAAAAAAAAAAAATTAATAAATAAAAAAAAAAATCTATTTTTGCTTTCTGAAAATAATAATACTTGAAGTCATGTTTTTAGTTTTTTGATTTTAAAAGTATTTTTTTAAGTGCAATACAAACACTACTTTTAAAAATAAGCATTTTTTTTTTTTTTGAAAGCGAGAAGTACATTTAAAGTGTCACCAAAAAATGTCTAATTTATTGTTTGAAAAATAATTTATGTTTAATTGCAGGGAATAGAGCGGGTGAGATAGTAGGATCTTTTTATTTAAAGCATTGATCATGCTGTTTGGACAATCTTAGCCATAAATTCTTGTTCTAAGTTACCGTCACGGTAGGATCTTGCACCAAATCTTTCAACAAATGGTCCAACAGATTCAATCCCATGTTCATACTAGAGTAAAAGGAGCCTAAAAATGCCTTTTTTTTTGTGTGTGTAGATTTGTTTTGTAATCGAACTTTTAGGTGGCATTTGGTTAGTGTTTTTGTTTTTCTGTTTCTACTTCCAATAAACTAGGATGGGATTGGAATTCTATTTCCGCTTTGGAGTATTCCGGAAATAGAAACATGTTCAAGTAACGACCATTGTCTTGGAATTGTTTCTTTTAATTTATGAGAATAGAAACAAGAAACATATTTGGTTGCGACATTTGTTTTTTTTTTTTTCTTTAAATGTATGGTGCCCGGCGGGGTGGCGGTAGCTAGTGGGATGGTGGTGGCTGGCGGGATGGTAGTGGGAATAGTTTTGTGGGAATGAATTGGAATCAACATTTTTTTTGGTTTCTCAGATTCTCAAGAAATTTAAGAAATAGTCCCAAATTACTCCCAAAATTTTTGGAACAGAAACGTGTTTACCAAATGCTTTTTTGTACATTAATCCCAAAATTTTGGGAGCGGGAACAGGAATTAGGGAATAGAAACAGTAACCAAATGGGGCCTTATGTATTAGAAGTATTCGAGTGTAAATCACAAAGTTTCTTGGAATTCATTTTTTTCGAATGTTGATCGATCAACATATGCAAACATTATTCCCTATATGTTACTCAAACACATAACTTCTCAATGAACGATCTCTTTGATCTTTCCAATGCAAGAATTAATCATTTATAACAACAACAAAACTTTTGTCTCCCTTAAGTAGGGTCAGCTATGTTAGAATCCTACATCAAATTCGTGAGGTTTCTCAAAGTAGTCTATATATGAAAGGAGTTACTCCAGTTGATACCGTATGGTTTTAAGTTGGAAACTCTTGATATGGTACAAGAAACAAACAGTTGTTTCCCGGTCCTACGCTGAAGCTAAGTACCGCGCTATCGCTAAGGAAACGTGTAAACTCTTTTAGCTTTACTCCCTTCTGATTGAGTCGGGATTTCCCATAACAGACTCATCTACGGTCTTTTGCGACTATAAATCTGCCTTCATGCTATCTTGTGTCTCAATTCTTTATGAGAGAACATAACACATCGAAGTCCATATTCACTTCATTTGAGAGAGTTCGATCTGGAGTTATCCCACTTTGCTGTGTTTCATCCTTCGAGTAGGCCGTCGATATATTTACCAGATTCGTTGGCCCATCTCCTCCATTCAATTCTTGTCAAGGTAGGACTCCATAACATTTTCGGCCTAGTTTGAGGGGGAATGTTGGAATATTTAATAATATTTACATTAATGTATTATTTATTATTTAAGTAATATTTTGTATTTAGGTCATGTTGACCAATTTGGTATTTTCCCTTATTCTATTAATTACCGCATTCATTAGGGCTTGATTTCCTTCCTTATTTAGCAGAATGTTGGGTTGTATAAATAGGAGAGAATAGACCAATTTGGTATTTTCCCTTCAGTGTCTCTTTAAGCCTTACTGATCTGGTTCAAGCTAGGTATCAGGGAAATTATTCATGAAGCAACCGGATTTTGCATGCCAAAGAGAAGTTATCTAACATTTCCATTCGTAGGATTTAGTCCAATCTAACTAGAATTGAATGTTCATATTTATTTCATTGAAATGACTATCCTTCATGCTATTACAGGTAAGTGGTAATTTTTCTCTGTTTTGACAGGTAAGTGATGCTGATGGCTACCTAGAGAGGACATTCTTGAGCCCAGCTTCTCTTAGAGCAGGACATTTTATTCGTACATGGATGGAAGATGCTGGTTTGAGAACGTAAGTATGTCCACTCTTGACCTTTGTACGTACTATTCAAGAAACCTGACCTAGAATGGGGGTCAACTTTCAGTTGGGTGGACGAAATGGGAAATGTGCATGGTCGAACTGAAGGGATCATTCCAGATAGGAAGGCTCTATTGATTGGTTCTCATCTGGTGAAGCAATTTCTTTATCTACTTATGTTATACATGAAATATGACTTTTACTTTTGCAACCTATCATATACCGAAATTGGCGTGTGACTGCTCTCTTTTTTCAACAGGATACTGTCATTGATGCTGGAAAGTTTGATGGCTCTCTGGGTATAATATCGGCCTTATCTGCATTGAAGGTTTTGAAAATCACGGAAAGGCTAGGAAAACTAAGGCGACCTATTGAGGTAAATTAAATATTAAATTAATTATGTTTTGGATAATGCCTCTGTAAAAGTTGGTTTAGAGGCGAATTTTTTGATCCCATGTGCTATTCTCTACTTGTTATTCACTGATGGTATTGTTAAGTTATGTCTCAATTTTTTGTAAGGGACTTTAGAAAATGCTAGTGGCATGAATGTATATCTGAAGGTGAAACCCTGGCCTTGGAAGGAGTTAGTTATAATATAATAATTATGCTGCATTTCTTCATCCAAATGATTCAAAAATATGAGATCATCTCCATGATTATGTTTCTATAACACGCTTCTTCCCTTGCGGATTAACTAATCCATTGAAAAGTAAGATGCAAATGCCACATGGTCCGATGCTAAAAATATTGCTGTAAAGGATGAAAATTAATTTGTGCACAGATAAAGCTTGTTAAAACTTGCTAGAATAATGAAATTTGTTCGATGTCAGAAAGGACTAAATCCATCTGTGTGATTTTTTATTGTTTTGTTTCATCATTGAAGTAGCTATTTTCTTGGGAATCTCATGCTATGTTGCAAATGTTGGACTATTAGCTATGATTCGGCTGCTAAACCCGTAAAGGGGTGGCGTGGGGTGGAAGTTGATACTAAATTAGATTAATGATGCTCTTGTTCTTCTTACTATTTTCACTTTTTCTATTATACGTCCTCGATGTCCTTTCTCTTCCATTTCTTGGCATACTTCGTGTTGGTTTTAGAGTTGTAGATATTCTTGCATACTTTGTTGATTTGAACGCCGCAGACATTTTCTTGATTTCAAATTTTCATGTTGTCATCACTTGCAGGTGATTGCATTCAGTGATGAAGAAGGGGTCAGATTCCAGTCTACCTTTTTGGGAAGTGCAGCTATTGCTGGTAGATTACCAACTTCGGTGTTACGTGTACATGATAAGAGGTTTCCCCGAGTAACTCACCGCTTATATCCCGTTTTAAGATTGCTAGTGCAGTTCATTGAATCATAAAAGTTGTTCAGTGGTGTGACAATGCAAGATGTTTTAAAGGAGAATTCTATACAAGCTACTGAGGAGAGCCTTTTGCGACTCAAGTATGATCCAGCCTCTGTTTGGGGCTATGTCGAGGTATGCCAACCTCGTTCAATTGTCCTGTGGGAGTCTTGTACCATTTAATTTGTAGTTTTTGAGAATCCTCTTTCTACTCTTGTTTTTGATTGTTTGCTTCTACAGGTTCACATTGAACAGGGACCTGTACTAGAATCAGTCGGTCTTCCTTTTGGTGTAGTAAAAGGCATTGCTGGACAAACACGTCTAAAGGTACTTAGAATGTCGTTTCTTCATATTTGAATTACGTTTGTATGCTTCCAATTTTCTTAATTCCTGAAAGCTGCATCCATTAATCAAATACCTCCCAACATTTTTCTATAACTTCTTTGCAACCATTTTTTTTTCTTTTTCATTGTGTGTGTATCATGTCAGTTAAGATGAAGTCCGAGTTCATGTTCTGAACACATCAGTTTTGTGATTTATTTGTTCCAAGGTTGTTGGATTGTTCTTGTGTACTACTTGACTGCTTTACCATCGGGGTTTGTAGATCGAGTGCACGTAGATTTAAACATGCCCTTCCGTATTCTTAAGGTTTGCCTCATTTTTGTGTTGTATCACTTTCTGCAGCTTTATTTCTAGCCACCATAGCTTATTTTACATCCAGCTCCACGTAGCAACCATCTTAAGGTCTCTTCTGTCCAATTTCAAATGTATGTTTGGTCCCTCCATGTTAGAAACATATAGAGAGTTGTTTTTACAGCATGATGACTTTAATTAGCTTACAATGACTCAAATTTGGTGACGTCTTTAAAAGGCTCCACTCCGTGATTCCTCAATTGTGCTTTTAAATACTTGTTTTGTTCTTTTCTTTCGTCTATTTATTTTTTTATCTCTTTGTTTCTTGCTCATTGTCTCATTTGGTTTGTGGTTGACTGGAAAATGTATACTAGGATTAGATTGGCTAAATATGTCAAACATATTGTTATTTAATAAATGTTTGCACAATGATTCTCTGAACACAACTATTTACAAGAATCCTCTTAGGAAATCCAATTTTTTTGTTAGTAAAGACATCAATCAATTAACTTTTTTCATAGACTAGTTGAATCCCCTTTAAACAAACTTATAGCAGGGGTAATATTGATTTATTATCAGAAGTCCCATTTAGGTAACTAAGGGTAATATTGACTTGTTTCTTCTTCCCGTTGTGGTGCCTCGTGCTCGACAGTTTTTTCTTTCTCAAGCTTTATTTGGTGTGCCATGCACTTTATCTCTTCTGATTTATATGGATATGAGCCTCGAAGTATTGATTTTTGTAGTTTGTACATTCTTTTGCTGATATCCAGCCATGTTTCTGTATAAGCTTGTTGGATGATATTGTCTTCACAAAACTCACTTAATATTAAACTGAATAAATTTACCAACTTAATAAGGGAACCAAAGCGGAAAAGGGCAAATACAGATAGCTACTTGCATAGGCCATAGAGTTGATTTAAGTTTTCTACACTTAAGATCGATAAAACATGATTTTCTGCCAAACCTATGAGAACAGACATCCTCTACGAAGTAACGAAATGAAATGAGTATATGATTGAAATGTTTATGGGATTGGAATGAAATGACCATTACCGTTTCCCTGTTTGGGTTCCTTGAAGAATAAATATAGGAGTAGAATGAATTGTCAAATAATTTTTATTAATTATTATAATATTTAAAAAATAAGGGCAAATTTCCTAACTCACAAGTAGAAGAGAATGCTAAAAACTCAAAAACACTTCATACTTGTTTCAAATGAGAAAATACATGAAGTATATATACTACTACAAACTAGGAATTTTTGACTTCTCATTATCGACCATTAATTATCTAATTTATTCCCACTAACACAAGAACTCACTAACATTGCAATTATTATAATAAAAACTAGATCATGTTACTGTACAATTACTCTACAACTAGGTAACTCCCACTACATAAAATATTAAATAGAAAACATCAATAAAATAAAATTTATTTTTTTCTCAACAGTTACCCTAGTTCCGGAAACTTGTGACATTATTGGAGTTCCGGTGTCATTCCGTTAACGTTTTCAGAGTTCTGATAATATTTCGGAGACGTCGCCGGAAATCCAGTGGCATTCCGACAATGTTGTCAAAGTTTCAGCCACATCTAGACAAAGTTTCTGGACTGCCAGTGACATTCCGGTGAGGTTGCCAGAGCTGAGGCAACATCGTCGAAAAAAGGTGGTCGGCAATGGAAACAACTGCTTTACGAATAATTCTCCATTTTGAATCCCATGACTCATCCCACCTAATACCATGTTTGATTTGGGATTGTTGTCTAATCTCATTTGTGGGATGAGCGAATAGTTAGGAATGAGAATGAGAACTAATCCCGCGTAGCAAAAATGGGAATGGAATAATCATTCTTATGATCATTCTATTCCTTAGTTGAATCCCGCATACCAATCATGCTGCTAGGTGGTCATAATTTAGAAAATCAGCCACTTTTTATAGCTCATGCATTCATCTTACTTCTGTCTCTTATGCCACCAAGGTTACAGTGAGAGGTTCCCAAGGACATGCTGGAACAGTCCCCATGTCTATGCGCAAGGATCCTATGCCTGCTGCTGCTGAATTAATTCTACTGTTGGAAAGTCTTTGCAAACGCACCATGGATTTTCTATCTTGCGACCATCAGTGCAATGCTTTTAACGTAGAATCTCTAGCTGGATCTCTTGTCTGCACCGTTGGAGAGATATCAAGCTGGCCTAGTGCTAGTAACGTCATCCCAGCCCAGGCAAGTACTCTAATTACTACATTTCAAACTCGAGGATCAACTATTACTGCTATTGTATATACCGTGAAAATATGTCAACTGTATCAACAAAAAGAGGAAAAGAAAATGTGTTTTGTCATCTATATTAAAAATTTGATGGTGTTTGAATCCTAAAAAGTGTCTTGAGTTGGGATGGTTATGATTTGTCCATAAGATTCAATGGCCAAGATGATCTTTATACAATCTTTTCTCCCAAATTTTTATAAGGATTTGTACTTGTGTAGCTAGCTTAAAATTGTTTAGGTTAAAAAAAAAAAGTTCTCTTTCATTGAAAGTTAGGAGTTAACATTACATCCCACATTACCGGGAACAAAATTGTTCCCCGTTTTCACCTAAGATCGCTCTCTTCATTCTTTTGCTGCAAAAGGCAAATAAGCAACATAGGACTGTCCGCAACTCAGTACCATCTTCAAGATGTCTGCTTTTGGGTTGGATTTACAGTTGGGTTGGGATTGGGTTTGAATACATGCTTGTTTATTAGATGGAATTGACTAGTATTGTACAAAACTTCACACTTTCAGGTGGCATTTATTGTAGATGGAATTGACTAGTATTATACAAACTTCACATTTTTCAGGTGGCATTTACTGTAGATGTACGTGCAATGGATGATATGGGTCGGGAGGCTATCATCTATGAATTCTCAAAGAGGGTACATCAAATGTGTGATCAGCGTTCTGTTTCTTGCTTGATCGAGCGTAAGGTGTGTGTAGGCAATCTTCTGAACTTGACTATTTTCTTCAGGAAATCTTATGTATTTCTTAGTCATGTTTGGCTGGTGTTTCAGCATGATGCAGATGCTGTGATGTGTGATTCTAGACTGAGTTCACAGTTGAAGGCTGCAGCCTACTCTGCCCTGAAGAGAATGACAGGTGAAGATATAGATGATGTGCCTGTGCTCATGAGTGGAGCAGGACATGACGCAATGGCCATGTCTCATTTAACCAAGGTTTTTATTTACTTTTGGCCTCTCTCTCTCTCTCTCTCTATATATATACACACACATACATATATTTATCTCTCTTGTTGATGAGGATTTTGGTGGTATTCTGACAGGTCGGAATGCTGTTTGTGCGATGTCGTGGAGGCATTAGTCATTCCCCTGAAGAGCTTGTATTGGATGATGATGTTTGGGCTGCTGGTTTAGTACTTCTTTCATTTCTCGAGTCGCACATGTGATTGAATGCATTTGATTCTGTACATAATGTGTCGGAGTAATATGTAAAATTGTATCAGTTCGTCAGCTCAGTAAAGGCTGTCTTTTTTCATTCTTACCGTCATTTCATAATAATGTCGTGCTTTTCATTCTAATTAGCAATTGCAAATACAGGAATTAACTGTTTCGCATCCCTTCAAGGTTGCAGGTCTCAGTCAGTGGCTTCATGAGAAGCTGCAAAGTGAAAAATTGCCACACTTTAAAGAAAAGGCTGGTGTTTGTGGGCTTTTGAACACAAAAAAAAAACTAGAGAGACCCGCTCACATTTCGAAACTACTACAAATACTCGCCTGCCGGGAAAAAAAATAAAAAATAAAAACTGTGAAAAGATATTTTGCCCTTAATTTTGTGTGAAAAAAAAATATATATATAAATATAAACACTAGAGAAGATTTTCTAAGGAAATTACTATTTTACGCCTAATATGAAATCTTGTTTATTCTTTCAGTTTTTCAATTTTTTTTTTTTTTTTTTTTTATCTTAAATATTTTGTTTCCCCGGCCTTAGCATCTGTCTTTGGTAACAACAGAAACTTCTGCACTCTTTGTATGTTCTTAGATTTATCCTCATCCCCCAAACACTCCTCCCCTCCCCCCTCTTTTTTCTCTTCCTATGGACGAAAGCAAAGGTTACGTGAACCAAAACGAAGGGAGTTCTTTAATCACTTTTTCAAATTATTTGGTTTGAAACAAATTCAACTTAATCTTGGATTTGAAATTGAACCACAACCAAAATTGATTTTTTGTTTAATTAGATCTAGACTCTGAAAACCAAATATTTGGGTCGTCTTTTTTTAAAAAGAGATGAAGAGAGAATGGAAAAGAGAATTTTGTTGAAAACCTTCCATTACTGGCCACAAGAGAGGACTTGTTGTCTTCCACGATTGCCAACATTGCTCCAAGTCTCGAGTCAAACGCAAGGCGAGCTTTGATCTCCACACACACTTTTTATCATTCTTATTGAAGTGGTGATGGCAGCCATGTATGGTAGTTTCTATGATGGGTTCTGATGGTGGTGGTTTATGAACAAATTCACAGATCACATGTAATTTTAATTGCGGGATAAAGGAACAATAAACATTAAATATATAATGAAAGTGAAGTAAGAGAAAGAAAATATAGCCTGTGAGATTGCAAGAGACAAGACAAATCACTCTCCTAAAGTTGTATACGCTTTCCCATGTGCAGGTTACACCCATCGTACGCAAACTCTAATCCATTGACAATTCTATATACGAGTTTTTGCTTAGTTTGTTTATATCCTACAAGCCTTTGATTATAGTTTGGCAAACATCACTTGAGATTTTTTTGGTGTATTCCAGCTTCGGCTCAGTAAACTCTTTGCATTTATCCTTTTTAATCGTGTAAGATTTGTATGTGACCCTATATGAAAGTTTTGTGTGCCATTTCTTGGTATCCAACTCATCCTGAATCCAACTTGATTAGTATAAGAATGTTGTAATTGATAATACCATTTCTTAAGAAGCCATAATTACTATAATGATAACATTCAAAATTGTAATAATTATTTTTAAAATGTCTATACGATCTACCATAATCTGTTTTCCATATTGGTGCAAGATATTGATAATGATGAGAAAATGTCGCTTTAGAGTCTTTTGATTTTTCAGAATCGTTGAATTTTTCAATAACTTCTTTTAGTTCTTTTTCTGTTTGTTCAAGAGTGCATTCCACAACATTAATATCCACTTGAAAACCAATTTTTTTCTTATTGAGAAATTCAAGGTCATTCTTTAAAATTTTGTAATCATTTTCAACGGAATGAATTTTCAAACATGCCCTATTGAGATCACATTTTGAACTTTCTAATTCAACATTTAATGCTTCATTTAGCGTATCAAGATTTCTTAAATTTCAATACCTTGTTGAAGGTTTGCCACATCATTTTTAAGAAAATATATTTCTTCCTCAAGAAGTTCAATTTTTTCAAGTAGGTTTTCTATCTCGAGAAGAGCATTTGAAAATTTTTCAGTTTCACAATTTTTTTTCTAAATAATTCTTTTTACGAGATAAATTGGTGCCAAAATTCTTATTTTCAAGAAGCACAAATTTTTGATGAAGTCAGAGATTTTCTTTTGCCAAAAAAATAAAATAAAAAATAAAATAAAATAAAATTGTGAAAACAATCAATTTATCAATAGACTTATGAGCAACTTTTTCACTATAAACAATCAATTCCCACTAGCAGAACACTAATTATTTGATAAGTCTGAACAACTAACAAATATGCAGTTATTCACAGAAACACATAAAACATTATCCACAATGTGTGCCATGTGATCATCTAGCTAGGCCGTTAGGCCTATTTAGCTAATTTAGCTATGATGCCAATTGTTGGTCCAATTTCAACCCAAGAGGGATGATGAATTTAGTAGTTTAAAATTTTAAATTCAGTCAATTATTCCTAATTATTTTTATCTTGATTATAAAGCGAAAATATTATTACTAATGCACAAACAGAGAGTAAGGGATAGAGATATTGACACGCAAAGTTTTTATAGCAGTTAGGCAAGTTGTTCTTTCCTACATCTACTCCTCTAAGCTCTCTTAGGAAATTCAATCAACTAATGACACATCTGATTCTTTTGCCAAGTAAGAATTAAACCCAACACTAATCTTTTTCACAAGTAAGAATTAAATGTTTACAAACCCTGATTAGGTAAGCTTCCTTTATACCTAATCGCACTCTCACCCAGACCAATTGTACTTAGGTAAGAGCTACAAACTCACAAATAAAAAAAAATAAAAAAAACTTAAGTTTCTTCTCACAAGAGCTTCTACCAATAGAAACTCAAATGTGATAGAAGTGCTTTATCAATTAAAGTACGTGAAAATGAAAAATCTGAATTTTTATCAATTTGAGCACAGAATCAAGCAAACCGAACATTTCAAATCATTTTAATCTTTTAAAAGAAGATTTTCAAGAAAGAGATTCAAATTTATTCAAAAACGATTTCACAGATATTTCAATAACTTTCATAGACTCAAAAATAATATATAAACAGATAACAATAGAGCACATATTTTGAGCAAACAAGTAATAATCGAAATGGTATCCTTGAGAATTCCTTAATGAATGATTTGAAAAAAAGAAAAAGAAAAAAAAAGTAATGTTTCTCAGTTTCTTAGAAAAAATCTAATTGCCTTCGATAGAATTTTTTCGGATCAAATTATCACTTTCACGATCTAGAAGTTCACAAGTATATTTTCCTCGAATAATTTTCCAGAAAATATATTTTTTCTCTCACTAAAAAATCTAAATTTCTAGATTTCTTTACTTTGAAAAACGCAGATATATATATAAGGATTTCAAAGATATGCTCCAACGACTATATTTCAAAATATTTTAAAAATCTTGCCCAAAATCTTTCTCTTAGACCCCTAATATTTACTCCAGCCTATAACTGGTTACTTTGACCTCGAATTAAGCCTGTATAATGTCCAAATTCACCCTTAAAAAATATCCAGATATTAATCCTAAAATATATTGAAAAAGTTATACTAAAATATCATGATATTTGGAAAATAAAGGACTAAAAAATATTTTGAATAAAATATTTTGAATAAAATCCTTATAAAAATATTTCTAACCATTTAAAAATATTTTAAACCATTAAAAAATAATTTAGAAATATTTAAACACGAAAATCGAGGTAAGAAAATGTTAGAATAAAATTCATAATATTTAAAAAATCTCAACCAACTAGTCTATCGATTCCATAGTCAGTAGATCGTTTCAGTCCGACGTTAAAAAAATTCAACTTTCTCAAGATGTTTCGGTCGATCGAAAATCCTTGCTAGTCTACTGATTTAGAACATGTATCTCTAATCCATCCTATATGCTAAGTGAAATCCATTTTTTAATAAATTTATGGAACCTATATCTGGCGGTTGACTGTTCTTCTTGTAGTCAACCGTTTGATCTGTTTTTAGTTTTTAACTACTTTTTCAAAAATCAGTTAAAATCAGTTGACCAATTTTTCAAATTGGTTGACTGATTCTAACTCTATTTTTCTTAAAACCTCTTTTCAAAATATATTTGGTCACTCCTAATCACATAATCAATCACATAGAATCATATAAGTTCATTTTTTGTGCAGTGAGCGATCAGAGTCAGGTTATATCAAGAGTTTATGAATAGTTTGCACTGTTTTACCTAGGAATACAAAAAATCTCATGAAAATATTCTTCATCATCTTCCATTAGTATCATCTTGAACTTTTACATTGATTCCTCATTTTTGTCCATTAATCACTTGAACATTTTGACTAATTTCTGTAGTCATATCTTGAACAAAACCATTAGTCTAATAGAAGATTCAAGTTAATTGTTTCATCAAAACCATCAAATAACACTTACGATTAACAATCTTTTCCTTTTTTATGATGATAATTAGCTTGATGTTTTCTTAAAAGTGATATTAGCCACACTCCCCCTGCATATGAGGATGGATTTTGTTAATCAATTTTAAAACCATAATGAGAAATATGTCAACGATATTAGAAACTTTTTAAGATATTTCAAGAATACTAATGTTTTAAATATCAATCCATAATGCATGCATGCATGAATAATTTGAGTGAAAGATGAGAAAAAACCTAATAAGACCTAGATTAGCGCCACGTGTCTGTAGGCACGTGCTAAGCACAAGAAGTTATAGTGGGCTCTTAGCTGATCAACACAATCGACCCAGAATGAAAGCCTCCCCAAGAAACGTTTTACCCCAAACACACCGACTACGGCATTAGCTTGCTAAGAAAGAGAAGCACCATGGCCTCCAATTTACACCCCGGTCAGTGCTATGTCCCCAAACAAGAGAGACAATACTACTTCTACTTGGGAATGGTTGAAGCACTTCCCCGCCTATTAAGGTAAGAACCATTACCTTCCTTAAGCATAAGACCCTTGATCCACGCCTCCATGATTGTCCACCTCAATGGCGACATGCCAAATTTTGGGAAAGATATGCCAAATAAGTCTTCTTCCACCTATAAATACTAGAAAGTGGTCTAACCAGGTACACACACTTTTTCCTAACTAATACTCTACTACACTCCCACTTATAACTCCCGATTGATTCTTACACCGAAGGTGCAACGCTGACAGGTCCACCCACGATGCATTGTTTTGTAGGAACCTCAGTTGAGCGAGCAAATCAATCTTAGAGATTTTCAGTATTCTCAATCCCAAAATAACCTGTCAAATGAACCAATTTTAGGCTTTATAAGTGAATGTGCACCAAATATGAGTGAATGTGGACCAGAAAACATCACAATAGCCCCCTTATTATCTAAAACAAGTAGGGGGGAGGGGGATATTTCAAATCTCCAGAATATCAGATTACTTGATATAGCATAACTTAGAATCCATAACAATATAATGATTAAGACTGTGAACAAGATAACAATCCATAATAATATAATGATTAATTAGGGATCACTTGAGATGAAGAAAAAGACTAAGATTCTTAATCCATAATAAATTTGATCTAAATTAATAACTCAACAAAACCATCAAACATTCAATCCAAACAACAAAATCCTAGAGTTAACTATTACAATAACAGAGCATCCAATGGTAAATCAAGTTTAAAATTACATAATAAATAAAAATTATTAGAAAAGAGTGGGACCAGGGTAAGGATAATAAGATCTAGAGGGACAAGGGGGACCATACTGCTATGGATAGTACGCTCTAGAGGGAGCAGAGAAACCAGACAACTTTGTGGATAAAAATATATTGAAATTATGCAGCATCCCATGAATATGCTCTACTGAAGTAGACATCCTCCTCATTTAAGAATACAATCTATCAAGTCGATAATCCACCACCTCAGTATACTGTTGAAAATTATTGAACTACTCTTCGAGATGGTCGAATATCTGAAAAACTTGATCCTTAAATCATATTCTTCCTTCAGCATTACCAGCATCTCTTATCTCTACATCATCTTCTTCTTCTCCAGCTCCTCCTCCCCTTCGAACCCATCGATTTCCAATGAACTCGTATCCCATTAGGATTATTGCATTGGAATTTAAGATTGAATTATTCAAAACAAGACAGGTCGCACAATCATCATTAAAGGGAACTCCAAAATTCTCGAGAAAGACGACACGCGATATCACCATAAGGTAGAGCATGAGAATAAATATTTAATTGATATTTCATGTTTTCTACCAAAAGAGTGGGAATGTCTATTTCGGTGTTGTGAAAATAGAGTATAGAAGGAAAGTGTCAAAATTAATTATTGTGGCCGACTACCATCACGGGGAGAAACAGAGTATGTGATAATGAAGTAATAAATTTGCCGAATGAGATCTATATGTGTTGTCCTAGCATCTAAGACTTTCAATTCTTCTTAGGATCTTAGAATATTAAAAAATTTCAAAAACCCATTGCTACTATTTTGTGGGAAAACAGTGCCTCTTGGAACACCTAGAAGATTGACAACGTCATCCAAAGAAGAAATCAATTTCTAATTCATTAACATAAGAATAAAACCTATCATCCATACGATAGAAATTACTATAAAACATATTGACCCAACGACTAAAATAATACATATTATCGGACAAAAAATTGTCTCATCCCAAACTTTTAAACTTTGACAAAAATTTCAATACCCTTAGACCCTAGCTCTTCAAAATCTATGGATCTATTGCAAACCACTCGACGCTGGTTAAGATCAACCTTAAACTTCTTTTAATTTTTCTTACTTAAGAACTTAATATTGTCAAAATTGGGTTCTTTGGGATTCTTCCTCTTATCTTTTGACCCATACCCCGTTCATTTTTTAGCGATATATGGTTTCAACTTTTGACGATTTTTTTTTTTTTAAAGATATACGAAATAAAATGGACAAAAGAAAGGATCTAATAGTGACACCCAATGAAAATTTTAAAAGAACAAGGTATTTAGGAAGGACAATGAAGAACTAAAGGAAAATCTTACCTAGAAGAAGGGAAATCGAGAACACTTGATATTATTCAAGGAATCGGGCTCTTTTGCTTAATACATCACCCACATTGATTCAAAATACTTAGATCTTGCTATTTATAGCTAAATATCAAGAGATTTATTGATTTTGGGTGAAAATGATAGGTTTTGGGGGTTGAATCTTGAAAAGATATGGGAAATGGGCCGAAATAGTGAAATGAAACTAGGGTTCAGTTTTCATACTGTCGACAATCAGTCGATCGAGAGCCTCATTGGTTGAATGATTTACTTAAGAGTTTAGGGAAAACTTTGCTCCCTAATATGTCAGTCAACTGATCTAAAAAACAGTTTACTATTTTGGCTGAAAGACTGGAAACCGATCGACTGATCATATAATCGGTCGACCGTTTAGGCAAAATTTTTGTTTTTCTAAAATCGCTTTCTCATCTTTTATCAAGTGATCTATTGAAGCGTTATAATTATGTTATTAATATAAAGACACAACAAAATAAAATTCTAAAACACTAACACAAAATAACATATCATTTAATCAACCATGCTTGAGTGTAACACACCTGACTTCTAAACAAAATTTATAAACTTAAAGGGCATAGGATTTTGAGTACCTTTGATATCCTTGGAAAGCAATGTACAATTTACCTTGCTTTAGATCTATAATGTTGAGTTGATACATACGAGCATTTAATGTGATTAAATAGGAGAAGACCAAAGAAATGTGGTGACTCTTCTAAATTTTTACTAGTTGGTATCGCATTATTGAAAATGGTCTTCAATAATCTAGTCTAAATTGATCCTATGTTTTTAATTTGAGAATGGTGAGTCTCAATCTATTAGTATGAGATACTAGAACATCTACAAGGATACTTACTTACTAAGAGTAGTAAGAGACCGAACATGATCATCCTTTATATCCTATATGGTAGTTTTGCTCAAGTCAAAATAGGATATCTAAGGTATGATTGTATTCTGTGAACTTTCGTACTTGAGGTACTGAATATTACATGTATGGATTACTATACTTTAATAATATTAAGTGTTATTCTCTATTGACAAGCCTTCAAAGGTATTCATTGGGTAGTGTGGGACATGCATGTGAATATACGAGTATGTAAGAAGAGATCTATCGCTCTTAACAAAAAGAGATGCAACCCATGTGATTCGGTTTAATATAATTCGCCTAATCCTCTGTCCAGAGTAGTATGATTAGGATGAGATTCTAATTGGTATCGCAAGGAATAATATTATCAATCAAAATATATATGATTGAACTAGAATTTGTTGATTTAACTATATCTTGTTGGTCCTTTTGGGTACACAAATAAAAAGATCGTGGAATACGCATATCATACCTAAAGCAATTCTCTTGGTTAAATTCATGCCAACTGGACATGGCTGTGATATTTGAGTAGATGTGATTCATAGTCAAAGGAAATGTCTTAAGAGAAAAAATGTTTTCTTCTGGAAGGAAAAAATAAATTTTGTTCTATTTTTCATTGATTAATTAATTAGTAACATAAACATTTCTTTTGGAGATCCTTTGTGTGGAAACTGTTAGAGATGATATATTTGCTTCTCAAACCTCCAATAGTCGTACTATTCATATTTAGATGTTCTCAAAATAGCCTACTTAGCTCACGCCTCGGGAACTATCAACTTTGAGGCTGAATTACCGAAAGAGGTAATAGGTATATTAAAGGTGTTTCAATATCACTTGGTGATGTCATGGATTATGCAATTATATTTTATTCTTCCATACCTTAATTAAAGTCTCAATGCTTGACAAAAACCAGTTGTGGAACACAAACATAAAAAACAACCAGTGCCATTGACATATGAGCATCACATGTTAATCAGTTTAGAAGTAAAATTAACGAACCAAATTATGCCTAGCACAAAGATAAAAAATGTATTTAGCGATGAGCATGATATCTATTACTCAAAACAGGGCAGATATAATAGTTCTAGACATTTCTCAGGCGTTTGATGTCTCACGAGACAAAGAACAGTCCAAATCAAAATAAAAATATAACGTAAATATAAAATTTGTATTTATGTTTAAGCTTATGTATCTCATAGCTAATTAAAGATAGAATAATTTTTAGGAACTATTTAAAGAAACTGCAATTAAATTAATAATTAAAAAAAAATATTCTTTAATAACTTATTAATTAAAATTAGGGATTGTTATTTTTTAGACCAAATCCCATACTCTCTCTCCTCAACAAACCCTTAAGGAAAAAAAGGTTATTTTTGAACCTTCCTGCAAACATTGTTAAAAACTAATCCTCAGCAGTTGAAATTAACACACTAATGGACGTCGATACCCCTCGCACGAAGAGCTAATGACTTTGGAAAGTACCCATTCGGTTATTTTTGGTAGCTTCGATTTTTTTTGGAGACATTTTGGGAATTAACGAATCATTTGTGGTTTTTTTTGCGACTCACAGATTCAAAGGTAGACTTTTTGATGTTCGGATTTCAATTCCCGCACTGTACGATCGTCATTCTCTGTAAGTATGCTCTGAAGATTTGTTTTTCATGTTATTTTTTATATAATTGGGTGTTGTCTTTAGATATTCATACATGCAATATGTTCCGAAGCCTGTTCATCTCTACACATGTTAGCGATTTTGCAAACGAATACAAGAGGACTTTTGATAGTTGTGCACTGTATAGGCAATATTTTTTGGGAACATTCATATGTGACTGTTATTTTTTTATATAATTGGTTGTTGTCTTTTTTTTTTTTTTTTATTATATTATATGCGATATGTTCTGAAGCCTGTTCATTTCCACACATTTTTGGATTTGTGAAATGAATACAAGGGGACTTTTGATAGTTGTGCACTATATAGGCAATATTTTTTGAGAACATTAATATGTGACTATTGTATTTGTTTCGCTTACTGCTAGAACATTCACGATAACAATGCTAAATGTTACTATATACCCCATAATGTGAGAACATTCTCCTATAGGTCCCCACGTTGTCCATATATGAAGCCTAGTAGGTTTAACATTCTCACTTTTTTTTTTTTTTTTTGCACAACTTGTGTTTATGTATTGCTAAAAATAAGGATGACACATTAAATAAGAACATTCACATGGAAATGTATTATTGAGCAATAGGGAAGAACACATAAATGGAAATGCCATACGAACTAGTATTGGTGTGTAAATTTGATGGGTATTCGTATGGGTATAAGTTGTTGATTATCTCACTTTTGACATGTTGCTTCAAAAGAAAATATTAAGGTGGGAAGTGCTACGACCTGAGTCTTTTGAGCTTTAGTATTCGATACCCGGACATGACAAATGCCTATTGTCATCCCAATGTGATTTTAAAGTTATTTGTAGCATTGCTCGTGTGTTGAAGTTTGAGTATATTGGCCTGGATATCAAGGTTTGTGGTAGTGGGAGTATGTCGAGCGACAGTGTATCCAACATACTGATTGAATCTTCAAAAGCCTAGGGAGGTAGAGGAGACAAATCTAGAGACGATGACTTACTGCTTATATTTTGTTCATCGTCACAAAAAAACATTGTTATCAAATCAGTGGGTTGAAGACATTAGAGAGGTGGGACAGACCTTTAGGGGTGGGGTGTCGGAGTTCAAAAAACTTCTTATAAAGTTCAGCGTCCAAGGAGGTTTCAGCTTTAAGTACAAGAAAAATGATAAAAAGAGGGTCAGGGCAGAATGTTTACTGTTCACTAAAGGAATAAATTCGATGTAACTAGAAAGTAAATAGAATGGTTGATGAGAGAAACATTTTTTTTACATTTGGGAGTTTGAGAACAGACACTCGTGTGGTGCCATATTTAGGACAAACCGAAACTTAAACATGAATTCGAGGGTTGTGAAGTCTTACTTGGTTGACTTGGTGAGAAACACGCCAGACATTCGCCCTATAGATATTGTCCACAAATTTAAGAAGGATTACGGGATTGCGATCCCATATCATATTACATGGAATGGTGTAGAGAAAGCGTATGATGAGTTATATAGTGATTACAAATCTTCATACAACCAACTTCGATGGTATATGGAGGCTTTCCTGCAAAACGACCCATAAAATCATTTCCTTTTGGAGTACGACAAAGAGATGAGGCATTTCAAGAGATTTTTTTTTTTTGCATTTAATGCTAGTATATCAGGTTTTAATTATTGTTGACCATGATTTTCTTGGACGACACTTTTCTAAGTGGTCGATACAAGGGATGCTTGCTAGTAGGGATGGTCATGGGCCTGGGGGCCCGCCCAGCCCGAATGGCCCAACTCTATTTTTTTAGGATTTGGGCTTAGGATTTGAGCCCACGGGCAGGGCTTGGGCCTAGGTATTAAGGCCCAATCAAAATTAGGGCTGGGCTTGGGCAAGGCTAAAAAATTTTAGGGCCGGCCCAGCCCGAAGGATATTTAAAAATAAAATAAAATAAATAAATAATATATACACACACACACACACACACACACACACACACACACACACATTACAATACAACCCTAATATTTGAAATATTGGTTTCCTTTAGAAATTTTAATTTTAATATTTTTTGTTAGTTTGGTTTGTTTGGAATATTGGTTTGCCTTTAGAAATTGTAATTTTAATATTTTTTGTTGGTTTGGTGTTGAATTTTTTGTATTTATTTTTTAAATTTAAAAAAAAAAAAAAAAAAATAGGGCCGGGCTTTAGGTTTAGATTTTTCTTATAGGGCTGGGCTTAGGCATAGAATTAAGGCTTGATCACTTGGCCGGGCCGGGCTAGGGCCCAACATTTTTTCGTAATGCGCTAGTCTAAGCCCGGCCCGGCCCACGACCATCCCTACTTGCTGGCCGTAAATGCGAAAGATGGGGCTAATGGTAAGTTACTGACACTATATGATTATTGTGATGGAAAGTTTTTTATTTCTAAACCCCCACATGTGTGTTTTATTTTTTCAGGAATGTTCCCGATTGTATTTGTTGTTGTGGACGCGGAGAATGATGACAATTAGCGTTGGTTCTTCGGCAATTTATTACTAATTATATCGCATGAACGCGTGTTAACATTCATATCAAATAGGCATAGTGGAATCATTGATGGGGTGAAGAGAATGTTCCCAAACTACTTTCATGCATACTACCTCAATCACTTGAAGAATAACCTGAATGACAAATTGACCGGAATGAAACAGGGATTCAAAAAGGCATTGGTTTACAAGTATACAGATGGCGTATGCTATGACCATGGAAAAATACAACCAATTACTTGATGAATTAAAAACAAAAGGTAAAGGTCGGGTTAAAAATTTTCTACAGGATGTGTTGTCGGACAGATTCTGCAATTTGTTTTTTAAAGGAAAGAGGTGTGGCGAAATGTCATCGAACCTTGTAGAGTCTTTCAATGCATAGATACGTGACTTATGACACCTGATGGTTATTATGACAGGAGTGGTATATCCTAATTGCGATGAAATGATTGCACAGATGATTAGGAATGGATGAACATAGACGGTCTTAGAGTTTGGGAAGAATGTTTATGAAGTATTGTCCCATCCTTCTGTGTTGGTTAATTTGGATAAGAGATCGTGTTCATGTTTCAAGTGGCAAGTAAATGGATTCCCATACATACGTGTGCGCTCTGCTATATTGAGGAGTGGCTAAAACATGCACACTTTCATCGAGGTGTATTTTTTAGTGGATTATTTGTCACACCCCAGCCCGGGCCCCTCCAACACCCGAGGCAAGGCGTGACCTCGACTTGAGGTTACCCGACCAATTAATATATATATATATATATATAAACATGTACTAATATAGGTTTTAAAAAAATATATATTTACCAACTTCAAAATTCATAAATACGCATGTCCCAAATATCCATAACAAAACTAAAAAAATGACAATTTCATGGTTTACACCTGTCCTGCCCATCCTAAAAAAAACAACACATTTTGACTCTACCTAGTGCTAGTAGTGGACCCGTATCTAGCTGAGATACCAGAGACAAAATATTTATTGGTTTATTATTTTCATAATATAAATCGATTTAGGGATCAAGTATATTTATCAAACATTATTTTCTAAAACAGAATATACCACACATTGAGTAGTAATAAAATCTTACAGATATCATGATAAAATAATTGAATTAAAATCAACTGGTCCAATTTCTTCGATATATATAATAAAATACCGCACACATATTTCTCTGATAGCCATAGGATCATTTCACCTCACAATCGGAAGTTATGATGGTACCGTAACTTACACAACTGTGCAATCTAAGGTTTCCAACAGTGTCAGGACCATTTAATATCTCCAATAGTAGGAGTTAACACGTGGTGTAAACTACCATATCATGATGATAATCATCATCGTCAACAACAACAACAACAACAACAACATATATTAACCACCTTCAAGACTTGCCCTCCTATCATATTATAATACAATGTCTTACAGGACATGCCCTCCTGTTAGGACTAACAACATCTTGCTGGACATGCCTTCTTGTCGGGATCACACTATGACATAGTCAGATAATAAAAGTCATTTTTCACATTTGAAAATTTACTTAATCCACATAACGTTAAAAAAACGTCCATTTTAATAAATCATTTTTTTTTATAATTTAGTACGAAAATATAATTTGGAATCTACATAGAAGACAGTACATTCAGCTCGATATTTGTGCTACTGAATACCCTACCGTCATAATGTTGACGTTGTCAGCGTCGTCTGTGAACCTAACAACGACATGACCTAAACTAAGAATTTATTTAAAAAAAAAATCTAATATGCAATGTGTGACACTAAAATGCAATCTTTCTCATTTCCAAATTTTCTTGATTATATGAAATTATTAAACGACCAATTTTTTAATTTAATATTAACAAAATTTACTTTATAAATTTACATGGCAATATATAATTAATATATATTATATATATATTATAATATAAATATAATCAATATTTAAATATTGATTAGGGTAACATCAGAATGAATAAAAACTATTTATATTTCAATTTATGTACTACACGTTAAATGATGTTACCCTCAAACTGTACTTGATCAGTTTTGTATATATATAGATTTGTGAAATAATGCATCATTAATTATAATAAGTTAGAATAATTATACAATTTATATAAATTATTATTATTAGTCAACGAAATACTAAAAATTATCATTTTAATAAAATTTACAATTTTTATTTTAAATTGTATTCTTCACAAATTATATATATCTATATATACAAATATACCAGCTATATTTTTTGAACCCACACACACACACACACACACACACACACACACACACACACACACACATATATATATATATATATATATATATATATATATATATATATATAATATAAATTAGATCCTAAATTGAAAATGTGTGCTACAGTGTCACATACATTTTTAGGCGGGAGAGGTTTGTGGCCCTTGGATCTCATATCCAAGGGCTGAGATACATTATCAACCAAGAGACATTTTAGGCCTTAGATGACTTTTGATCTAAGGGCTTAGATCAATCCACTCACACTCTCACTCTCTCTCTCCCTCTATAGACCTCTGCTCCTCCCGCTCTCTCCTCTGTCTCTTAGATTTGGGTCTCAGATTTGGCTTAGATCATTATCACTCCCGCTCTCTCCTCTGTCTCAGACCTGTCTCTCTCTCTCTCTCTCAGATTTGGGTTTCACTCTCTCCCTCTCGCTTCCCAAATCTTCACCGTTTCTTCGCCCCGTCGCCATCGCCGACGACCCTCCTGCAGACGCTACTGAGATCGTCGCCATCGCCACTCGCCGTCGTCGTTTCTCTGCCACGCCGAAGACCACCGCTGCCGGCACCACCGCATCGACGCCAGTTCCATCGCCTGAACCAACCACCACGGCGCCACTCTCTCTCTCCTCTTCGAAGGCCACAACCACCACGGGCCTCTCTAGGTACATCTCTCACTCTCTTCTTCTATTTGGGAACTGATCTAGGTACGCCTCTTCGATTGGAGAACATAAATATAAATCAATTTTGGACGGCGAGGGTCTGCACGGCGATGGTCGATTGCAAACCTTCACCGTCGCGAGAAACTGATGTTTTGGCATAATTAGGACTTTATACTTAATTTGAATCTTTTTTTTTTGCAGGTGAAGATCCTACTGAGATTGTCGCCATCGCCACTCGCCATCGTCGTTTCTCTGCCACGCCGAAGACCACCGCTGCCGGCACCACCACTCTCTCTCTCCTCTTCGAAGGCCACAACCACCACGGGGCCTCTCTAGGTACGTCTCTCATACTCTTATTCTATTTGGGAACTGATTTGAGAATAGAAATAGAAATCAATTTTGCACGGTGAGGGTCTGCACGGCGAGAAACTGATTTTGAATGTATTTTTAACCTTCTATTCAGGCGTCGCTGGATGATGCTGGTAAGCATTGGGCGTCGATGAAGTAAGGCACGAGATCAAACTAATGAAGACATAATGTCGGCATGGAACATGATCTAGTCATGCTCATGTAGGCAGCAAGACAAGTCGTTGACGAGCGTCGATATTATCATTGAAACGGGACAGCACAACGGACAATATGCAAGTATGGCAGTAGCAATCAGGCCATCACTCGGTCCAACTTTCAGGGTAAGCTAAGGCTTAAGCGGCTTTACATTGTATTCATTACAGTAACAGATCTCCCAGTGGTGGCAATATTGCCTCCAAAACAAAATTTAACAAAAGGAAAGATCACCACTTGAACTAACAAGTTAATCAACTCTTGGAAAGAGTTTGGATATGTTGTTTGATTTAATCATTGAAAATCAAATTACATGCAAAAAGAAGGAGATTCCGTTCTCTCATAACAATCATTGAAATGCCTATTCTTCTACAACGAATATGGTATTTTGGACTAAAAAGAGAAGTACATTGTTCATAAGAAAATCGTAGGAAACTATAATGAAACGATGTTTGATATCAAAATGTATGCACGTTGATTTTCAATTATTGTGGTGGTAAGCTCAGAATCATTGAAGGGGAAGAATTGAATTGAACTCTTGAAGCTCAGTAGTTTGAAGGATCCTATGACTAAAACTCCCTAAATTAGTCAATTCAAGAACTTTCTAAGCTCAGCAACTAAACTTAGGCAATAAGATGCAGAAGAATTCCCTTAAGAACATAATCAATGAGAAAATGGTGCATTTAGCAAAGAAGACCGAGGGAAAATTGGACTACCAATGCTACATCTACTACAGAATCAACCATGATTCCCTCTGTATCAGAGAAGGAAATATTCTATAATCAGGTGGTATGCGTCAAAACCAACAACCAAATGACAGTTTAAGGAATATTCTATATTTGTTTTTCTTGATTTTTAGCACAAAACCTTGAAGATATATATTAGAATTCTTTAGGTTTAGTATAATTTAGCATGTCTCTATGATGAAATTTGAAAAGAAGACTATTTTACTCACATGTTAGATCTCTCTCTCTAGATTGAGTTTATAATAGACTCCATTAATGTTTTTTTTAATGCAAAATACATTTTGGCCCTATTATTTTGAAAAACTTTGCAAACAGATCCCATTAAATTAGTTTGAAGATAATGACAATTTTTTTTCTTTTTATTTTCTGTTGTACTTTTGTTGTTTTTCCTATTTTTTTCTATCTTTTACACATTTAAAAAATTTTCATTTTGGGCAAGGATCATATACTCATTTAAATTGAGATACTTCGTAATTTAGGCTATGTTACTATGACAAGGTTTTATTGTATTTTCAACCATTGGATGGTTGGAGACATTTTCAACCTTTAGTTTTTTTTTTTTTTTTTTAGTATAGAAAAATTAGTTCGCTTGGTTATATGTATGAATATGTATATATGCATGTATTTAAAAAATTCAGTTTAATTTATTTTCACTAAAATAGGGTGAGAATTTCCTCTTTGTTGCATATGTTTTATAATCATGTTTAAATATTTTATAGTGAAAACAATTTGAAACCAAAGAGAACCTAAAGAGATACAACTGGTGATAACATTTAAATGTTAATCAATAAACAACTAATCATTTATTTATGTGGCTGGAATATTTGTTTGGAATGTAATGTAAATTATTTGTTGGTGATAACATTTAAATGTTAATCAATAAACAACTAATCTATAATTAATTATTGTCAATTTTTTTTTTTTTTTTTTTTGTCATAACGCTTTTGTACTCACGCAACTAACTCACACACCCTCATTGGTAACCCACACCCATAATACATGGGAGGGGAATTGATCCCTGGCCACCAATCGATAAACACGAAGTTTTTCAGGAAAAAAATTCTCAAATTTCTTTTTCTACGGTCTGTTGCCAAAATTCTGTTTGTTCCTAGATTTCTGTTCCACTCGAGCCTGAACTACCGTGTCCAAATAGTAATTCTATGAAAAAATCCCTTATATATTTTTTTTGTAGGTATTGTTGCTTAGTGTTTTTGTTTCAAACAATCGGCGACGCCGTCACAAAAAATGTGTAGTGCCAATTTAAAAAAAAATTTACATCAATAATAATATAAGGTAATTGCAACAGTAAAGGCTGTCGCCATGTGACCTAGAGGTCACGGGTTCGAGTCGTGGAAACAGTCTTTTACAAAAAGTAAGATAAGATTGCGTACAATAGACTTTAGTGGTCTGACCCTTCTCCAGACTCCGTGCATAGCGGGAGCTTTGTAACACCGAACTGCCCTTTTATACAATAATAATAACAAACAACCGAGTCCCACATTTGTTTATTTTGGCCATGAATAACAATAAACTGTATTAGATAGTCTGTGTACTCTCCTTGATTTATCTTACAATCGCTCGAGCCAATTGATCTCAATCTTGCATTATAAAATTCCAATAGATGTTGTGCTTACGTAAATAGAAAATGAAGGTAAACTATTTATTTATTGGCATTGGTACCTTTATTTTGTTTTATAATAGAATTCCAAGATAATCAATATTCGTTGTTGACAGAGATGCCTGGTCTTGATTGTGTATTATGTATAATTTGAACTCTTGAATTGTTTTTCTGTATGATCTCAATGCAACTGGCAACCAATTGGCGATGACGACGAAGACCAAAGATGACTGCAAACGGCTCACGGAGGATTACGTTTTTTTTTTTTTTGTGTGAAATTTATAGTTTGTTTGCTTTATATTTATAGATTCTTAATGTGTTTAGGGTTTTGTTCTTCTTGATTGTTATTTATATAGTTTGTTTAAATTAATGTGTTTAGGGATGTGTTTACTTTTGAATTTACCATTGGAATTTTTATATACTCCCCTCATACTGTTATGTGAATTTTTATTTTTGCATCCTAATACTGCATATGTTTTTGCATCCTAATACTCCAGTTTGTTTATGTTTTCAGGTTTGTTTTTATTTTGATCTTCAATTTTGGGTTCCGTTTTCATATCCAGGTTTGTCCTCAATTCTCAATTTATATTTGATGAAATGCCTAACTGATGAAATCTTCCATTACTGGCTTCCATTACTCAATTTTTCTGGCTTCCATTACTTGCTTTGATAGTTTAATTTTTCTGGCGCCATCACTGGCTTCGATAGCCTATTGATGAAATCTTTGAGGGAAATTTTATAAACAGTTAGGGTACAAACTGTAATTACTCTGTAGTTCGGTGCATAGTAATGGGGTCACCCTCACCAATTTTATGTAGTGTGGTTGAGTGTATATATATGTGTATATAAATATAATTGATTTACTTCTAATACTAAAGTTTCATGTAATAGGTGAAGAAGAGCTACTTCTTTTCTCTTTTTCGCCTAAAGTGGGTAGTCAAAACTCAAAAGTAACTGACAAAAGGTGATTTACATGGGTTATTACTTACTAGAGCAACCTTTATGTGACACAAAGGGTGATTACTTATGTGATTTACATGAGCAACCTTTATGTGACACAAAGGTGATTTACATGAGCAACCTTTATGTGACACAAAGGTGTCCAATATGACACTTTTAACCCCCAATAACGTGTAGATATAATTCCACAACTAAAACATCCCTCTCAATAAGGGAAGTAAGGGGAGGGAGGGTTTGATGCAGCCTAAGTTCGAATTCCTTACTTTTGGAAAGGAAAGGTGATTTTGCTTTTTGTCTTTTTTTTGAAAAATATCATCAAGAGGTTTGAAACATTAGACACAAATGAGGAGAAGTAAAAATTGATACACCAACAACATAATGGTGGTATGAAACCCTTTTACTATCTCTTTCTTTATTGTCGGGCAAAATTTAACACTTATTTTAGCAACCAATCATTAAATAGTGATAAGATTGAATTTTTTAGCAACAAAATTCAACACTTATTTTAGCAACCAACCAATCATGGAATGCAATCGGATACTATTGATGCACTAATATTTGACACTCACTCCCCCAACAACAACATATTGATCATAATGTGCCCAAAAAAATTGATTCTTTATGAGCTGTAGGAATTGATTCTTCTCTTGAATCCGATTTCAGGCCATGAAATGCTCAAATACTTTTCTTTTTTGATTTGTGACAACTACTTTGAAGTAGTCCTGGATAGTGGACTTATTATTACTAAGTTTATAATGTATATGATTAATTGTCATTATTTGTCGTTAGTTCACTGTGTTAGTTATTGTTGTGTGTGATTGTTTGTGGTTTTGTTTATTAATGTTATGTTGTTTAAAAATATGAGTTACTAATTTGGAATGTCAAATAAATAAAGGGGATTATGTCCAAATTTCAAATATTAGAGTGTGTTGTATAAACAAAGGGGATTATGTTCATATTTTAAATTTCTTATTAATCATGTTTGTTTATGCCATGTTTATTACAAAATAGGAGTTTATAGTTTGATAATATTATAAAATTAAAATACTCACCTTCAGGCACGCGTTATACATTAGATTATTTCGAATACAGATGTTTTATAGATATGGATTTATTTATTTATTTATTTATTTTTTGTGTGTGTTTTATACCCGTGCCTGAAGTCGAATTTTTGTATTATTTCAATTCTGGTATTATTTTAATAGCTGAATATTTGTGTTATTTTATTATTATAGTAGATTAAATGAATTTTATCGTTGTAAGTTTTTCAAATGACTAGGGACAGTACTGAAACTTACTCGCATAGTTTATCTTTGTTTTTATTATAATTAATTATATGTGACTCATCTTTGCTCGCCTTCTCTCTGTCGTACTATTTAATAAAATTCTCTCTCTCTATCTATTAATTACATATAAAATTTATAAATTTCATTTTCTCGAAAGAGTATTTCAATAATTTTTGACCAAATAATAGAAACTATGAAATAATATAAAAAAAAAACCTCTTATAGTATTTTAAAACCATTATCTGAAAAACATAAAGCTAAACAATTGAAAAACCCTCTAGGAATTGTTTACTTAATATTCACTATTTCGAAAAAATAAATATTAGTCAACGTTAATAATTTTAGAGATCGACATTAATAGTTTTCTAGGTTATTTTTTTAAACATTTCTCAATAAATTTTTGTTTTTGATGAAGACAAAAATTAGCGTTCATAATTAATTGGCCTTTAGCTCACTCTACAAACATTTTTCGCGCTCTTTCTCTCTCTCCAAACCGGTTCTCCTTATCAGTCACGCTCTCTCTCTACAGACCTGTGCTCCGCTCTCTCTCACTCGTGCTCTCTCTCACTCGCGCTCTCTCTCTACAAACCAGTGCTCTGCTCCGTCACCATCAGATACTACTGAGATCGTCGCCATTCGCCATTTCTCCGCCACGTCGAAGACTGCCGCCGCGGCCAGTTCCATCGCTTGAACCAACCGATCTAGGAATCGATTTGGTTGTTGAATCTAGCCCTAGCACCATTGATTTTGGGTTTCCAAATCAATTTTGGAACAGAACACGACGATCGATTGAGATTGAAGAGCCGCCAGTTCCATCGCCTGAACTAACCGATCTAGGTACATCTCTCGCTCTATTCTTCTATTTGGGAACCGATTTGGTTGTTGAATCTAGCCCTAGCACCGTTGATTTTGGTTTTTTAATCTCCCAACCGATCTGGTTGTTGAATTAGTTTGTATTTGAGTATTAGTTTTGGAACAGATTTTGGGTTTTCAATCTCTCTTGGAACAGAACACTGCGATTGATTGAGATTGAAGAATTAGGTTTGTAACAGATTTTGGGTTTTCAATCTCCCGATTTTGGGTTTTCAAATCACTATTTAAATCCTGATTGGAACAGAACTCAATTTGAATTAGTTTTGGGTTTGAATATTGGAACATCAATGTTTTTTTTACCAAATCTATCAATCGTTTGATTATTTTCTTTACTCTAGCTCTGAAAAATATCTTAATTTACCTGCATTACTGACCAATATAAGATTAATGGTTTGTTTTATCTTGATCTCCATGAATGTGTTGGATTATGAATATTGTTATATTAGTTTTCGTTTTTCAATTGTCCATTTTTTTATTTTTCAATTGTCCATTTTTTTTATTTGGTTTTATTTCAGTTTTTGGTCCAAGTTGGCAACGACGAAGTCAATTAATTTTTTTTTTCCTTGAAAGTTTGCTTGAAGTTGTTTTTTTTATCATCTATCTTATATATTATAGCTTTTCTATCTTAAAATAAATCAAACACTGTTAAAAATATATAATTGCTTTAAATCTCTTTTTTATATCTTTGCGATTGTAAGGTTCATTCTTTTAAGGATAACGGAATAGCCATGCAAAAGAAAGATGCAAATTGCAAAGGAAATGAGAAAGGAAAAGAGAACGTTCCTCCTAATTTGGTATGAATATTTTAGTTATCAAACTACCTTTACAGCTTTTATTGATTGAACATGTTTAAATCTAATTTCATACACCATTATTACATCAATAATGTAAATCTATAGTTTTCATTTTCGTTCTCTAAAACATTTAAACACTTGAAATACACTTCAACATAGATAAAAAATTAAACATGTTGTTCGTTTTTTCCATATCTTTACAACGTATCAACATAAATATTGTTATATTAGTTTTCGTTTTTCAATTGTCCATTTTTTTTATTTGGTTTTATTTCAGTTTTTGGTCTAAGTTGGCAACGACGAAGTCAATTAATTTTTTTTTTCCTTGAAAGTTTGCTTGAAGTTTTTTTTTTTTTATCATCTATCTTATATATTATAGCTTTTCTATCCTAAAAGAAATCAAACACTGTTAAAAATATATAATTGCTTTAAATCTCTTTTTTATATCTTTGCGATTCTACGGTTCATTCTTTTAAGGATAACGGAATAGCCATGCAAAATAAAGATGCAAATTGCAAAGGAAAGGAGAAAGGAAAAGAGAACGTTCCTCCCAATTTGGTATGAATATTTTAGTTATCAAACTACCTTTACAGCTTTTATTGATTGAACATGTTTAAATCTAATGTCATACACCATTATTACGTCAATAATGTAAATCTATAGTTTTCATGATCGTTTTCTAAAACATTTAAACACTTGAAATACACTTCAACATAGATAAAAAATTAAACATGTCGTTCGTTTTTTCCATATCTTTAGAACATATCAACCGCCTTCTTGGCCCAAAAAAAGAGAAGGGAACGAGAAAGAGTCGAACAAGCTCATAAAAAGAGAGTACGCATACACTCCGCTGTGCAATGTGAACAGGTGTGTAATCTTTCTTTCGTTTGTTTGACCAAATCGTAAAACAATTTTTCACCAACTTAATTGCATGGCCAATGATCATAGAACATATCAAAAGCTGCCATCGCACAACGAGCTCGAAGAGAGAGAGAGAGAGAATGTCGTACTGAGCTTGCAACTGGCCCATCCACCATACATGTTCCACAACTGCTAACGGTCGTGGACATTAATAATGATCTAACTGATACACCAATGGTGGATGCCGAAATGATTCAAGATGAACAGGTGTGTTGCCTACTCTTTAACTGTATCTTGCTATAGTTAAATTCGAACAAATGATATTTGTATTGCTATAGATCGAATCAAAAGCTGCACTAGCACAACGAGCGAGAAGACATCGTGAGAGAATTAGTCATCAGTTTTTGTGTCGTACAAATGGTGGATTTATGACTGAAGATCTGCAACGACCCATGACTGTGGATACTGAACATGCTACAAATACAAACTTATCTCCTATGCCCATTATCGATGAAGAGACAATTTTGCAGTGTGAACAGGTGTGATCCAGTTAATTATCTAAATTAATGTGCATTACATTTACTTTGACTATGTTAATAATTATCTGACGATGACCACTCAGAACATATCGAACGTTGCTCCTGCACAACGAACGGGAAGAAAACGTAATAGAGTGGAATTGCAACCAATTGTCTTAGATTCCGATCATATATGGTAAAATTATCCTCTCTTCCTAGATCATTTAAGTTGTTAAGATTAAGAATTATTTTCTCTTTTGGTGTAGGCCAACATCTGCGGGTGAATGTTTTGATGAAAGCCAAGCCAATGATGACCTGCAAAATATACCAATTAGTCATTTGGATAATACAACGTCGAAACGTCATTGTCTAGGTAAAATGGATGTCGTATGCACTTATTGTTCTGCTTTGCATTGGATGGATGAAAGATTGTCCAAATCAACAACAACACGTCCTTTATTTGGAATATGTTGCTTACAAGGTAAGGTTAGATTACCTTTGCTCACAATGCCACCTCTACAAATCAAAGCGTTATTTGATGGGATAGATGAAAGATCTATATCATTCCGTCGTCACATTCGAGAGTATAATGCAACAAATGCTTTTACAAGCCTTGGAGCTAGATTGGATCAAAGAGTATTTACTGGAAGAGGTCCAACATCATTTACTATTCATGGTGAACTACGCCATCGAACAGGCTCATTAATTCCTGAAGATGGACAAGATCCTATTTACGCCCAATTGTATATTTATGATCCAGCGCACGCTCATAGTATTAGATGTCGCAGAAATCCTTCTTTGAGAAGTGATGTTCTACAAATTATTCAAGATAGTTTGTTGCAATACAATGCATTCACGAATAAGTTTCGGCAGGCTCACGCAATTCTAAATCAACTGGATTTGAATTTTCAAACGTTGCCTGCAATTCTTCAATACAATTCAAGTGCAGATCAACGACGGTACAATTTGCCTACAACGGATGAGGTTGCAGTCATATTACTAGGGGACGGAACTCATTTTGGCGGTATGAGAGACATTGTTCTACACTTAAGGGCAGGTAACGAATTATTGAGAATTAATGAATGTCATCCTGCATATTTACCGTTGCATTATGTTCTATTCTTTCCTTTTGGTGAGCTTGGATGGGAACCTGGATTTAGACAGTGGGATGTGTTAAATTGTCAACATACAGATGATCGGTTAACTCAGATGCAATTTTATAGTTATCGATTGTTTGAACGACCGACTGAGTACTCATCGATTCTAAGGGGTGGAAATTTATTCCAAGAATTCTTGGTTGATGCTTGGGCTGCAACAGAGCAAAATCGATTGAATTACTACAGACTTAATCAGTCAAATCTACGTGCTGAACTATATCAAAATCTTACCGACGTATCATTTGACGGGTTGGGACCTGATCAAATAGGTAGGCGAATAGTTTTACCTTCTTCATTCATCGGTGGACCAAGGCATATGTTTGAAATATTTCAAGATTCAATGGCTATAACGCGTCACAACCATCATCCAGATGTTTTTCTAACTATGACTGCAAATCCTCATTGGAATGAAGTGACTTCAGCCTTACTTCAAAATCAAAAGCCAAGTGATCGCCCAGACTTAATTACCCGTGTTTTCCAACAAAAGAGGAATGCTTTGATGAAAGATATTGAAAAAACACAAGTTTTTGGAAAAAAGGTTGCCCATGTTTTCACAATTGAGTATAAAAAAAGAGGATTGCCACACATGCACTTGCTTATTTTTCTTGACGGGCCACATAAAATTCGAACATGTGATCAAGTGGATCGAATAGTATGTGCAGAATTCCCAGATCAAGTAGAAGAACCAGAGCTTTTTCAGACTGTAAAAAAATGTATGGTTCATGGGCCATGCGGCATTCGAAATCCAAAATCTATTTGCATGGAAAATGGCAAATGTACGAAGAGGTATCCAAGGGTTTGGGCAAATGAAACAACAATGGATCAAGATGGTTATCCCATTTACCGTCGTCAGAATAATGGTAAAGTTTATACTGTTAGGGGACACCAAGTTGATAATAGGGATGTCGTTCCTTACAATCCGCACCTTTCAAGAATATTCGATTGTCATATTAATGTTGAGGTTTGCGCTGGAATTCGATGTGTTAAATATATTCACAAGTATATCTACAAAGGTGGGGATCGAACAACATTGACTTTGGGAGAAATAGATGAAATCAAGCAATATCTTGATGCAAGATACATAGGGCCATCGGAAGCGGCTTGGAGACTTTTTAGTTTCCCTTTGCATGACGAGAGTCCAAATGTTGTACGATTGGAAATCCATTTGCCTGGAATGCATCGAGTTCTCTTTAATCCTAATGAAAGTATGGAAACTATTGTTTCCAGGGCACAATCACAAGTATCAACTCTTACGGGTTATTTTTCCTATTGCGCAGCATATGAGGAAGCGCGTGCATATACTTATCAGGAGTTTCCCCAATACTTTGTTTGGATGAAAAATGAAAAAAGATGGAAACCAAGACAAAAAGGGTTTGCTATTGGTAGAATGTACTTTGTGCCTCCTAATTCGGGTGAACGATTTTATCTACGTCTACTGTTAACAGTTACCAAAGGACCAAAGTCATTTAAGTGCCTACGTACCGTGAATAACTTTGAACATGTGACATTTAAGGCTGCATGTGTGGCAATGGGACTCTTAGAAGATGATGGTGAGTGGATACAATGTCTTCAAGAAGCGTCCATCATTCGAACTGGTCATCAGTTAAGGACATTGTTCTGTGTACTTCTAACATATTGTGCACCGATAAATCCACATGAATTATGGGATCGATTTTCATTGTATTTATGTGATGATATACCACATAAACTACATATATCATACAAAATTTCTGATCCAACTGAAGACCAGATTAAAGATTATAGTTTGTATCTTTTGAATCAACTATTGCAAGAATGTGGCAAAAGTTTAATCGATTTTCCGCCAATGCCACTACCTGTAATGGATTGGAATACAATTGTAGGAAATAGGCTAATATGGGAACACATACAATTACAACATAAGGCGCAGCGATTGGATGTTGAGACTAACATCAATCGCCTTAATGATGGACAGCGTAGTGCTTATAAATCAATAATTTCTTCCGTGTTTGCTAACAGAGGAACTATGTTCTTCCTCAATGGTGGTGCTGGTACTGGAAAAACATTTCTCTATAATACAATTGCAACAAAATGTCGTTCTCTTGGTCATATTGTTATTACAGTCGCATCGTCTAGTATAGCATCGCTATTACTAGAAGGAGGCCGAACGGCACATTCTACATTCCGCATCCCATTGGACATACTGGATAATTCAGTATGTGGTTTCAGTAAACAGTCGTTGCATTCTGAGTTATTCAAGGAGACCAAACTTATTATTTGGGATGAAGTTCCAATGCAATATAGATACTGCGTTGAAACTGTCGATCAAACGTTGCAAGATATTCGAGATAACAACAAGCCATTCGGGGGTATAACTGTAGTACTTGGGGGGGATTTCAGGCAAATCCTACCTGTTATACCAAAAGGAGTCCGCCAGCAAATTGTTGCTTCGACGTTGAGACGTTCCAACCTTTGGAAGCATATTACTGTCTTGACACTGGAATTAAACATGCGCTTAAGTAGCACAAACAATCGAAATACGGAATTCTCTGAATTTCTACTTCAGGTAAACTGCAGTTGTCGTTATCGAGTTTTACAATTTGTGAATACTTATTTACTTTTTCAAAGTAACTAAATTGGATGTTTATGTTTCAAATTTCAGATTGGAAAGAATCCTCGTGAAAGTGTACAGTTGCCATCAAACATATACTGTTGTCGTAATATCGATGAGTTAATATCATCTGTTTATCCAGGACTTAATACGCCAAGTATTGTCACTCCTACATTTCTTACTGAGCGAACCATTCTTTCTCCACAAAATGATGATGTTAGCGTAGTAAATTCAAAGGCTTTAGAAATGTTTCCTGGCGATACCATTACGTACTTGGCAGCGGATAAAATGTCCGAAGAAGATAGAGCTGATCCTCAAATTACAAATCGTTATCCTAATGAGTATTTGAATTCATTAGACCCCCCTGGATTGCCCCCTTTTAAGCTAGATCTTAAAGTTGGTTGTCCAATTATGTTGCTGCGAAATATCGCACCGAATGAGGGGCTTTGCAATGGCACAAGATTGATGGTTGTAAGATGTGTCTCGCGTGTAATTGAGGCAAGAATTTTAACTGGGGAAAAAGCTGGAAATACTGCGTTCATTCCAAGAATTTCTTTGACACCTTCAACTACTGAATTTCCGTTCAAAATGACGAAACGCCAATTCTCGGTTCGTTTGGCATATGCCATGACCATCAATAAATCCCAGGGACAGTCTGTAAAATATGTTGGAGTTGACTTGACTATGCCGGTGTTCAGTCATGGTCAACTTTACGTTGCTCTATCGAGATGTACGTCATTTGATCGATTGAGTGTCCTACTACCTGATCGGGGATCTCTGTCAACAACGAACATCGTTTATCCTGAAGTCCTGTTATAATTTGTCTTAAATATCATAAAGGTACCAATGCCAATAAACAAATAGTTTACCTTATTTTTTGATTTATGAGACCAAAACATTGATTTGAATTTGACTATACAGGATTGAGATCTACTGGCTCGAGTCATTGTACAATTAACCAAGAGGACTACAAATCAGTAGATTCAGACAACAGGTATTCAATTAAATTTATAATTTCTAACACATTTTAATTTATTTTCTCAATCATGTAATTGCTTCGGCGAAGACATAGTCACCTTATCTATTAATCACTTAATCGCACTCGAACCAAAAAAGTTCCACGTGCACTGGGTGTTGTGTTGGAGTATTGTTTATTTAGGATCGATTTCAACTCTCTATTGTCTAAATTGTTTGTTATTATTGTTGTATTATTGATTTTTTATATTCTTTAAAAAGTAGTAATCATTTTTGGATTGAGTTGTGTGCGAAGGTAGTAGGTCCACCACTAGGCTACCATCTGAAATTGATTTTGTGCATCTTTTTTAAGTAAGAATTTTCATGAATTTGCAGTGACTTGGGGGGTAGAGGAATTCATTAGACCATCCTGGATTGCCCCTCATTCGGTGATATATTTTTGCCTTGCAAAAGGAGAATCGTTATGACCCGAAGGTTTCGGTATGCATTTCCCATCTCATTGGTGTCTCATTTTATAGTTTAAAAAAAAGGTACAAAAGTATTTTTTGATGTGCAAAGTGTAATTTGGTCTAACTATAGGGGTGAAAAGTATAATTAATCTTTTTTATATAATAAAAATGGAATGCAATCGGATACTATCGATACACTAAAATTTAACACTTTCACTCCCTCAACCACAACGTATTGATCCTAATTAACGCATAAAAAATAATTCTTTATTAGCTGTAGGAATTGATTCTTCTCTTGAATCCGATTTTAGGCCATGAAATGCTCAAGTACTATTTTTTTTTATAAGTTGTGACAACTACTTTGAATCCAGTTTCATTTTACACTACAAGTAATTTTTTTATTTTTTTTAGCATGCATATAAAAACATCAAGAATGCACATTGGATATAGAAAATCATTGTAGTACTGTTAAAATTCATAAAGGGGAAATCATTTTTTTCCTGAGCCAATACTGAGGAGTTAAATCTCACTATTTTTATCCCCTTCCTCTCTCCAATGTTGATTGACGAGGGTTTAAAGTGTCCTTCCTAATTAATTTTTACTTCTATTATTTCTTTAAGTACTAGGCTTTGTCTGATGTTCAACATTCTTGCATGTTCAGTTTCTGTGACTGGAGTTGATGTTGCAACAGATCGGTCAACAGCTTGCAAAACTATGATATAGAAGTATACTTTCGGTGATTAAGGTAAGTTCCAGTAGTCCTGGGTGGTGGACTTATCATTACTAAATTTATAATGTATATGATTAATTGTCATTATTTGTCATATTGTTAAAGTTCATTGTGTTAGTTATTGTTTGAATGATTGTTAGTTGTTGTTTGAAAATATGAGTTGATAGTTTGGAATGTCAAATAAATAAAGGGGATTATGTCCAATTTTCAAATATTAGAGTGTCGTATAAATAAAGGGGATTATGTCTATATTTTAAATTTCTTATTAATCATGTTTGTTTATACCGTGTTCATTACAAAAACAAGAGTTGATGATAGCACTAATGCCTTTCGTCCAATTGCAGTGGAAGAATGACTTTGAGTTCAGCACGTAGAAATTTATAAGTTCCAGTAGTCCTGGATGGTGGACTTATCATTACTAAATTTAAAATGTATATGATTAATTGTCATTATTTGTCATATTGTTAAAGTTCATTGTGGTAGTTATTGTTTGCGTGATTGTTAGTTGTGTTTATTAATATTGTGTTATTTAAAAATATGAGTTGATAGTTTGGAATGTTAAATAAATAAGGGGGATTATGTCCAATTTTCAAATATTAGAGTGTCGTATAAACAAATGGGATTATGTCTATATTTTAAATTTCTTATTAATCATATTTGTTTATGCCGTGTTCATTACAAAAACAAGAGTTGATGATAGTACTAACACCTTTCGTCCAATTGCAGTTGAATAATGACTTTGAGAATTTGTCGACGGAATCGAATTGAAGGTGTGAGTATGGTTCTAACTTTAAGAGCTACGTTCGAGTTCCTTGAAGTATAGATCTCTTTGGATTATTTTTTGAGTTCCAATTATGAATTGAAATGGATAGCGTTAACGCCTTTCGACCAATTGCAGTTGAAGAATGGCTTTGAGAATTTATTGACGGAAGCGAATTGAAGGTGTGGGTTTGGTTCTAACTTTAAGAGTTACGTTTCAGCTCCTTCAAGTATACATCTCTTTGGATTATTTTTTGAATTCCAATTATGAATTGAAATGGATAGCACTAACGCCTTTCATCCATTTGCAGATGAAGAATGGCTTTGAGATTTTGTCCACGGAAGCGAATTGAAGGTGTTGTGTATCTAATTATTGTCAATGTTTTATGGTGTTTGTACTTGGACCAAGATGTTTCTTAAAATAAGTTCATGAGTTTTTTATTGTCTTTTTACCAGCAATTTTAGGAATATTTTTATTTCTTGCATTTGGCCAAATTTAATTTTTGTAATATTTTTATTTCCTAGATTTGGCCACGATTTGGTGGATCATTGACTCTATTTTGGTTTTGCTCTTTTATTATTTGGATATCTTTAGCTTATTCATTGAATTTGGATCCCAATCTAGGCCGTCACAGGAATCGAATGTCAGTCAAATTTTGATAATTTCACCATTACCTTATCCGTTCTTTGATGGAATTTTCTGATTTCATATCGATTCCAGTTGTTTATCCATTTCGATTTCATATTGATTCCAGTTGCACTTAGTGTTGTGTTGTGTTGTGCCATACAATTATGTAACTGTGGAACTCGATTTTTTGTTATTATTGTTGTATAATTAATTATCGATGTTCTGTTTAATTTTTTTTTTCACCCGTGCCTTCAGGCACGGGTTATGCCCTAGTATATATATATCTATATGTGGATAAATGTATTTTTTGCCATAACAAATGAACTTTGTGTCAATTTGGACCCCCCGTATTTGAAAGTAGACACATTAACTACCTTACATTTCAATTTCGCTTCAATTTGGACCCTGAGCTAAAATCTATTAAGTCAAACTTGACAGTCAACGTTTATGTAAGGGGTAATTTTGTCATTTTACTAAAACAATAAATTTTTTTCATCTCCCCACCTTCGTCGTCTTCTTCGCAACGATCAAGTAACCATCGATCCACTACTCTGCGATCAATAACCTACCACTGCCGCGATCGACGACCTCCGGATAAATTGAGAGCATTGACTTTTTCGTCATCGGAGCACGCTACCCCTCGCCACTGACATGGGCTCGAAGAAGATGAAGTCCAGTCGGCCAAAAACTCAAATGGATTAGAATCAATTGAAGACTGCTTGAACGTCATTAACTGAATCACTTTGTCGCTAGCGATGCTCAATTGTCTGGAAACAACTGCCGAAAAACAACAAATACCCATAAGAACCAGTAGAGAGAGATCAAACACATTACTTGTCTCAATGATGACGATGATGTTCTCTATTTTTCTGTTCATCTTTGATATGGACGCAATCAACTGCAAATGAATGATCACTATTTCCTCATGTCATCAATCAAAGCACTTTATTTTTGTTTCCTGGGTTGAAAAATCTTTCTCGTCGTATTCTTCACTTCTATCACATTCTTTTTCTTCACCTCCACTTTCCATTTCAGAAAATTCAAATAATCAATTAAAAAAATACAATTTACATAAAACCCATAAGATTAAATCGATCAAAAACCTTAAATTCGAATCAAACCCATAACCTTAAACATGGATAAAGCTGCAATGAAAAAACAGAGGAGCTGAGAGAAACAGAGAAAGTACCAGGTGTTCATTGGTATGTCAAATAGGTGGGCTCCTTAAAACTAAAAGTCCAAAAATCAGAGTTCGCTAAAAAAGGGTTTTTGACACTTCGGAAGTAGAAGATTTAGTACAAGATCACAACTAGTAGGGACTAAAATTTTATTGTTTGTGCAAAGGGGTCATACCAGTACAGAAATTGTTATGCACAAAGCATTGATCACTCTGTTGATGATACCTTTAATGGCGCATTTCCTGGCAAAATCTGGACGGGGAAGAGAAATGGCTAGATGGGTCGTAAGATGCCGACGAATTTGTCAGAGATAAAGATGTATTCGACGGCTGAGTACTACCAATTACGACGCTGCTACTGGGTTTGTTCATTTCTATTGGGTTCTTCCCAAACAATTCTTTAGGTAACAGGATGACGGAAACCCCAAAAATCTCCACCGGATTCTGGTCAAACACCGTCTAGGTCACCGACGCCTGAACAATTCCAGTGTCAATCGAAATTGTGTTGTTAACCCTAGAGATGTTCGAGGTGAAGCTTTCGGCTCCCATGTCCTCTGTCGCTAGGGTGGGTTGAACTAGGTTCACGATTGATTCGAGGGATCCAAAAAGGTAATAGGAATACAGGACATGGAATTTCAAGACAACGGCTTTGCTATCGGCCAGTAAAGATTGAAATCTCACCATCGCATGTAGATCGGCGAAAGCTTCGTCGATGGGTATGAATAGAGTAATCTCAGTGCCGCCTTCATCGACCTTGAATTCTTTAACGATCCCGACGCGACATGCATTGACGCCGCGACATTAAAGTCGTGGTCTACGATTAGGGCTTTTGTGATGTTGAGCCCCAACAGCGGTCTAGTTTCTAACGCCATTAGATCGAAACCGTAAGGAGAAGACAATGAAGATGGCAAGATGAAAAAGAAAAAAAAAACATTTTTTATTATTTTAGTAAAATAACGAAATTACCTCTTACATAAACGTTGACTATCAAGTTTGACTTAACAGATTTTAGCTTATGGTCCAAATTAGAACAAAATTGAAATATGAGATAGCCACTGTGTGTATTTTCAAATATGGGGGTCCAAATTAACACAAAGTTCATTTGTCAGGGCCAAAAATGCACTTATCCCATATATATATGGTTGAGAATTGTGGCGTCTTTAGGAAGACAACAATTTCAACCATTATATATATATTTTTTAATTTATTTATTTACACTAATTATCTCTCTTAAAATAAAATAAAAATATTAATTATATCCCAAAATTTTTAAAATTATATTTTAAATAACTTAATAATCCCTAAACTTTTTAAAAGTCAAAATTAAAATTAACATATTAATCTCTAAAGTTTTTAAAGTCAAATTTTTAAATATCCTACTAACCCCTAAAAATTTTAAGGTAAAATTAAAATGGCACAATGAACCCCATTATTTTTCTAAATGTTTAAAATGCAACTAAAAATATGTATGTGTAAAAACTAGGCTTTACAATCCTTCCCCCCTAAAAGAAATTTCGTTCTGAAATTTTAGTTACTTTAAACGAATAAATGCGGATATTTATTCCTCATTTTCTCTTCTCTTTCCCCCGTTTCCTCTTCCACAGGAGTGACTACACCACAACACTGTAACCAACGGGATCGGTTTTGTCCACAATACTTGATTTTTACGGTTTAGAATCTGTACTGGATCCTCAATATATGACAAATCTTTCAATTCGATTAGCTGAGACGTCAACTCATGTGAAGGATCTAGCACATATTTCTTGAGCATCGGAACGTGAAAAACATAGTGTAATCTAGATAATTCTGGCAGCAGGGCTAGTCGATAGACCACTGTACTGACCCTTTCTAGAATCTCATATGGCTTGATGTACCTCGGACTTGACTTTCCCTTCTTCCCAAATCTCATAATGCCTTTCCACGGAGATATACGTAAAAACATGTAATCACCCACTTCAAATTTCAACTCCCGTCTACGCTTGTCAGCATGACTTTTTTGCCTACTCTGAGCAGTTTTCAATTTTTTTTAATCACTTTCACCTTTTCCGTTGTCATTTGAGTTATGTTGAGCATCAATATTTTTTGTTCTTCAACTTCAGTCCTACAGACTAGAGTTCTGCATCTTCTACCATACAATGCTTTATATGGTGTCATTTCAATTGTCGAATGGTAGCTATTGTTATAAGCAAGTTCCATCAACATCAAATGATTATCCCAGCTTCCAAGAAATTCTAGAACACAACCCCTTAGCATATTCTCTAGTGTCTGAATTGTATGTGCCGATTGACCGTCTGTCTAAGGTTGAAAAGTTGTACTGAATTTTAACCTGGTACCCAAAGCAAACTGAAGACTTGGCCAGAATTTCGACGTAAATCTCGGATCTCTATCCGACACAATAGAAACTGGTGCACCATGCAATTCGACTATCTCGTTAATATACAATTTTACATACTTGTCCATAGAGTACGTGATTTTTACGGCCAGAAAATGAGTAGATTTGGTAAGTCTATCAACAATCACCCAAATCGAATTATGTCTCTTTTGTGTACGAGGAAATCCCAAAACAAAATTCATTGTGATATGTTCCCACTTATATTTTGTGATAGGTAAAGACTGCAATAATCTTCCTGGACGTTGGTGCTCGATCTTGAATTACTGACAGATAAGACACTTGACAACAAATTCTGTAATTTCTCGTTTCCATTCCACCAATAGTGTTCTCGCAAATCCCGATATATTTTGGTTACTGGGATGCATTGCATACGCTGAGATGTGTGTTTCCTCTAAGATATCTTTCTTCAACTCGATATCATTAGGCACACACAATATATTCTCAAATATCAAGGCTTCATCATTATCTCTAACACGATAGTTGGTTCTCTGACTATTTTTCACTTCATCTCTGATTTTTTCCGATAGGGTAATTGACTTCTGAGCTTCTATAATAAGGTCAATTAACGTCGGTCTCAAGGTCAAAATCGCAAGCAATATGTCGTTTGATCAACTGCCAACTGGACTCGTAGATATCTCAACTCGGCATATAGGTTAGTGTGAACAACTCAAAGGTATGCAACCGAACCTGTCGATTTCCGACTTAATGCATATGCTACAACATTGGCCTTTCCAGGGTGATAATGGATAGTACAATCATAATTCTTGATCAACTCCATCCAACGCCTCTATCTCAGATGAAGTTCCTTCTGAGTAAACAAATATTTCAAACTCTGGTGATCAGTGTATATCTCGCATGTCTCATTGTAAAGATAATGTCCCTAGAGTTTTAAGGCAAACACAATTGCCATTAACTCCAAATCATGTGTTTGGTAGTTACGCTCATGATTTTTTATTTACCGAGAGACATGTGCAATCACGTGGCCATGTTGCATTAGTACACACTCTAGCCTCTGGTGTCAAGCGTCACTGTATATCACAAAGCCGCCACTTTCTCTTAGGAGAGAAAGTATTGGCGCTAATATCAGTCTATTTTTTAGCTCCTGAAAACTCTATTCACATTTATCAGTCCACTTAAATATAATTTCCTTGCCAGTCAAACGGGTCAACGGGACAGTTATAACGAAAAATCTTTGTACAAACTGATGATAATAACCCGCCAATCCCAGGAAGCTTCTAACTTCTATCATACTTTTTAGCCTTTCCTACTGAACAACAGCTTCAACTTTCTTTGGGTCGACTTGAATACCATTACCCGAGATAACATGCCCCAAGAATACAACTCTATCCATCCAAAACTCACATTTATTGAATTTTGCGTATAATTGCTTCTCTCTCAAAATCTGTAGCACAATTTTCAGGTGCTCTGCATGCTCTTATTTATTTTGGGAGTAAATCAATATGTTATCAATGAACACGATGATGAACTGATCTAAATAAGGCTGGAAGATCCAATTCATTAGATCCATAAATACAGTAGGGGCATTTGTCAACCCAAATAGCATAACTAGAAATTCATAATGTCCCTACCTCGTACGGAATGCCGTCTTCGACACATCACTATCTCTGACTTTCAACTGATGATATCCTGATCGAATATCTATTTTGAAAAATACCCTGGCATTCTGCAACTGATTGAATAAATCGTTAATTCTAGGTAACGGGTATTTATTACGAATCGTCACCTTATTTAGTTGCTTGTAATCGATGAACATTCTCAGAGTGTCGTCCTTTTTCTTTACGAATAATACTGTAGCTCCCTACGGAGAAACGTTATGCTTGATAAACCCGCGGTTTAACAGATCTTGCAACTGAATTTTCAGTTCCTTTAGCTTGGTTTGTGTCAAACGATAGGATGAAATTGATATAGGAGAAGTATCTAGAAGTAATTCGATTGTGAATTCAATTTCTGTATCCACTGGCAACCTTGGAAATTCTTCTCGAAATATATCGGGATAATCCCCAACCACTGTGATATCTGTCACATGTACCTCATTTTGACTGGTGTCAATCACATGCGCGAGATATCCCTGGTATCCATTCTTTAATAATTTACTAGCCTCTAGAACTAAAATCAAACTGATAGAGGTAATGATTCTATCTCTCGAAAACACGAACTCTAACTGGCATTGGATTCAAAAAGTAACTTCTTTTTAAAACAACAGACTATGGTAATAGATCCACTATAAATCTTTATAACCAATATAAAGTAGACTGTTTTTACATACACTATTTATCAACACTAACTCACCCACAAGGGTAGAGATAATAATACCATATGACAGAGAAGTAGGAAATTTTCCTACATGCATTATAAAGGTCGTCAAAAAAATGAATAAATAGAACCTGGATCGATAAGTATATGTGCATCTCTATCATATAAAGACATAATACATGTAACCACATCCGGGGTAGCCTGGGCATCCTACTGGGTAGTAGAAAATACATGACCTCGAGTCGGAGGTCTACCAGTTGATCCTTTACTTTGCCCTTGAACATTGTTAGGACTAACACTGCCCATACTACACACCGAAGGTGTAGGTGTAGCAAAAGATTTTGGATAATATAGAGATATGTGGCCTAGCTCATGACAATGGAAATATATTGGACCCACCATAGGACAGTCTCTAACGGTATGACCTGATGATCCACATTGATAGCATACGGTTGTTCCAGTTTGGCTAAACATCTGGCCCCTACCCTGCTCTTGTTGGCCTGAACTTTGTCCAGGTACATTCTATCATCGCCCGAAATATAATTATCGTGACCCTTGGCTCCTAGCCAACTGGTAAACTATCGGAGCCCAAGAAAATTGTGGTCGAGTGCCAGATCTTCAAGATATACCGCCTAAATATCTGTTATATGGCTCAAACTTGCTTTTCTTGTACTATTCAATATTTTGAGCGGTTTTCTCCACATCTTTCTATATTAATTTCACCATGTTCACCAGTTCTGCATAACCTTTGATCTGTTTTCGAGTCAACCTTGAACGTATTTTCAAATCTAGTCCTTTCTGAAATCTTCTACATCTCGCTTCCTCAGTCTTCTACAGATCAGGACCAAATTGGGACAGGGCATCAAATTTGATATCATATTGCAGAACTGACATCTTACCTTATTTCAGTAGTATGAATTCTTTCTCCATCTCAAACTGATAGGATTTACAAAAATATTTTTATTAAATACTGCAACGAATTATTCCCAGGTGATCTTATGGTCTGGAATTGAAATTAGATTCTTCATGTATTCCCACTAGTGTTCGGCTTCTCTTTTTAGCTAAAATGTAGCAAGTGGAACTCGACTGTCATCAGTAAAACCCATTGCCTCAAATACGTGCCCTATGTTTCGCAATCAATTTTTAGCATCAACAGGACCCACAATTCTCAAAAAAGTTGGGGGGTCCAATTCGTTGAATCTTTTTAGGAGTACAGTCTAAGGATTGGCTATTTCGGTTTGGTTCCTCTAGTATTCCATCATCTTTACCTATTGTTCTGTCAGTTGCGCAACAACTTGTAATATTCGCTCGACGGCATCCAAGCTTTCATTCGCCCTACGCCTTTTTCTTTGGGGTCCAAAATTCCCACTACTTTTATTTCCACGATCCATATTCAATATCTGAAATGAAATTCAATAAATAAAAGGCTCAACAATGCAACAAACAATGCATGATGCAAATATACTATTTAATCAAATAAAATAACTACCACTCACATACCGAACCAATCTATCAACACCATATCTTACGGTCCACTACTGACAAGACAATCTGACACGTCTACGAAAAATATAACCTAAGCTCTGATACCAAAAACTATCACACCCCACTCCGAGCGCCCCCCAACGCTCGAGGCCATGCGTGACCTCGACTTGATATTACTTGACCAATCAACAAATATGTATATATACATATATATACATACACACACACACACACACACACACACACACACACACACACACACATATATATATATATATAGGTACTGATATAGGTTTTCTTTTTAAATATATAATAATTTCAAAATTAAAAAATACACATGTCCCAAATATCCATAACAAAACTACAAAAACTGAATCTTTCATTGTTCACAACTTGTCGTGCCCATCCTGTAAAAAATGACACCACCTTCTCACTCTACCTAGTGCTAGTAGTGGACCCGTCTCTAGCTGAAGTACTTGAGATAAAATATTTTTTCGATGTACTGTCCTCATAATATGAAACGATTTAGGGATCAAGTATATTTATCAAATATCACTTTATAAAACAGAATATACCACACACTGAACAATAATAAAATCTTACAGGTATCATGATAAAATAACTGAATTAAAATCAACTAGTCAAATTGTTTTGATATATAATAAAATACCGCACATATATTTTTCTAATAGCCATAAGATCGTTTTACCTCACGACTGAGAGTTATGACGGTACCGTAATCTATACAACTGTACAATCTGATTTTGTCATCGGTGTCAAATCCATTTAATATCTCCAATAGTAGGAGCCAACACGTAATATAAACCACTATATCATGATGATAATCATCATCGTCAACAACATTAACAATAACAAATATCAACCACCAATTGGACTTGCCCTCTTGTTATGTCACAATACAGTGTCCTACATGACATACTCTAATGTTAGGACCAACAACATCCCGCAGAACACGCCCTTTTGTCGGGATTACACTATGGCAAAATCGGATAATAAAAGTCACTTTCAACATTTAAAAATTTACTTGATCTACATAACGTTATAAAAGCGTCCATTTTAATAAATATTTTTTTCTTCATAATTTAGTACAAAAATATAATTTGAAAATATACATAAAAGAGTGTACACTCACCTCGATATTTCCGCTACTGAATACCCTACCATCGTAATGCTGACATTGTTAGTGTCACCTGTAAACCTAACAATATTAGGGTCTAAACTAAGAATTCATTTAAGTAAATCTAATATGCAATGCGTGACACTAAAATGCAATCTTTTACATTCCCAAATTTTCTTGATTATATGAATTATTAAACACCCAATTTCTTAAGTTAATATTAACAAAATTTACTTTATAAATTTATATGGCAATATATAATTAATACTTTATTGGCTTACTGGACGACTTTACCTTTACTTTCAATCTATCTCGTGTCACGTAAGCAAAATTATATATATTATAATATAAATATAATCAATATTTAAATATTTATTTGGGTAACATCAAAATGAATAAAAACTGTTGTATTTCAGTTTATATATTACACGTTAAATGATGTTACCCTCAAATTGTACTTGATCAGTTTTGTATATATTATTTTTTGGGGGGGAAATAATACATCATTAATTATAATAAGTTTGAATAATTATACAATTTATATAAGTTAATATTATTAGTCAACGAAATATTAAAAATTATCATTTTAACAAAATTTACAATTTTTATTTTAAATTGTATTCTTCACAAATTAGATATATCTATTGTTGGTGCATAAAACTGGTACACACCTCGAGTATGGTCCAGTCAGATGACAAGTGGGTCCTCTTGCTGAGGTGGAGTCGTCGGTTGAAGAGTCTTCGCGTGAGCTATGCTGGGTCCTGGGAGGACTGACCTACTGTGTCCGGAGTCCTACTCCTCAAGGAGTATACTTGTAGAAGGCTTAGACCGGGGTTTGTCCTGGTGAAGCCCCTCCGGCGTGGTAAATAGTGCTCAGAGAGAAAAGGTATAGAATATAGAAACTAAACAAATGAACTCGCGCATAATGTAAGTGTCTTCTAGCGTACCTCGATCTTACATAGCCCCCGATATATATAGGCATTAAAGATGATTAGTCAGGCCTAAACACGATTAATTAGTTGAAACCCTGTGTTTAGCCGATAATTCAGGATATTTAGGAGATAATCGTTGGGTTTGGACTTTCGGGCCTATTTGGCGAAGCCCTCGGGCCTTTGTCAGGCCTACGACAGTGAGCCGGTAGAGAAGAGCGGAGATTCGTGGAGTCCTGGAGAAGAAACAAAGTAAAGAGGGGAGCCGGTTGAGGTGAATGACTGAGTCCCTGAAATTAATCACCAAGGACACGGTGCAGAGCTCAGAGTGGCATGTCCCTATGGGGCTCCTCGCTCCTCCCTGGGTGCAAATGAGATTCTAGGGAGGAACTGTAGTTAGTGTATGCTCTAGCGTGGCGTTGTGAATTTCGGAATGCCTCCCTGTCATTGAGAGTGTTAACACGTGACTGAGTCCCAAGCGCTGACTCAGAGGTGCCCAAAAATACCTTCATTTGTTGCCCTCTTAGCTTTGTGCGGCAAGGGAAGCAAGGAGTTCATGGATATCAGTTCGTAGCTGAAATGGGCATCTTGGAGACTTCAGAGCGCAAGAAACACTTCTGATCGACACTTTTTCAAGAGTTAGTTTTTTCTTGAGGAGCTTATTTGAAATAAGCCTCCATACGGTCGGGGTCCGGGGTCAAGTAGCACAACAGGGCGTTCTTGAATTTCTTCGATTTTCAGGACGACAATTTTTCAGGAGTTGAAGTTTTTTAGAGGAGCTAATTTGAAATAGGCTCTCCTACACCCGAGGTCCAGGGTTAGATAGCACGGTAGGGTGACACCGAATTTTTTCAATTTCAGGGCGACATTTTTTCCACATTATTTTTTTTTTTTTTGATGAGCTAATTTGAAAAAAGCTCCTATACGGCTGGGGTCCAGGGTCAGGTAGCACGGCAGGGCGACCCCGAATTTTTTTGATATCAAGGGCGATACACATTCACCGTAAACAAGTCCTAAGCATAGACCGGCGTTCAACGTGAGAAAAATAAAGGTAAACCACAGGGTGGCGGGCACGCAGCGAGTGGCTGGGAGCTCGTCGACCGCCACCGTATAATGGGCGATGGCCCAGCCTGGATGAACTAGGCGTTGGGCTATTCCTAGTGCCACTTAGGTTGGGCGCTAGTAACCCCAGCCCCCAAAGTGGGCGCTGGGACCAGTGCCCAAAGTGGGGCGTAGTCCCACGAGGGCTTGCCCCCTCTACTTTAACAATTAATTTTTTTTTTGAATAGGGGGAGAGGGCGCTGCCCTCACCCCCCTTAATACTTTTTTTTTTTTAATGGGGGGGGGGGGAGGGGAGGGCGTTGTCCTTACCCCTCTTAATATTTTTTTTTTCTTTTTTGATGTGTGTGGAGAGAGTATCATAGAGGGGAGGAGGGGTAAGGAGGAGAGAGCAAGGCACATTTTAAAAACTTACAATTGTTTTGGAATTTTTGTAGCCTTGGTTCACCTTGCACCCTTACACCCCTTAGTCTTTTTCATTACTCTGACGTGTGGCATTTTTTGCTGCGACTTTCTCAACTGGTGAGGCCTGCGGGGAAGGAGCATTGAGCACGTCAAGGCACTGCTCACTCGGACCCGTGGCCCATACACTTGGAAAAGGTAGTGTCTGCGCCCTGCCAGCCTGAGGCACGTCAAGGCAGGAGAATAGGGTAAGATGACGCTCGCCCGAGGTGATGTGGCAAAATTTTTGGATGGCACTCCTAGATGGCATTCTTGGAGAAGGTTGTCACCTGGACCCTGACGACTAGGAGTAGCACGACTGGGCGGTGCCCGTCACTACCTGGACCCTACCAACTTGGAGTAGAGTGGCAAGGAAGTTCCTGTTTCCATTTAGACCATGCCAGCTAGGAGTAGCGCGGCCAGGCAGTACCCGTCAAACTTGATGGTTTTGGATATGGGATACTGAGGTTGATGCCCTAGATGGGGCCACGTACAAGGGCACCGAGCAGAGGAATGCAGAGGAGGATAGTGCTGACGAGAGGGCTGGGGAAGGCAATATCGATGCCACTTCCCCTTGCATAGACGCCCTTCACAACGAGGGCGAAGAGGATTGAGCTAGGCCCATCGATTTTTCAGGACTTAGGATTTTACAGACTCTTTTTTGCTTACTCCTATTTTTCTACACGTGAGCATTTAAGATTTTGAGCGACATAGACAGGGTACTTCAGAGTCGACTCTTTTCTCCTGATGTTTTTTGCCAAGTCGATTTCTGCTTGGTCTTGTTTTCAGAGTTGTAAAATTTTAAAAATTTTGTTGAAATTTGTTACCATCTTTGCCAAACAAATTTCTCGTCTCTGCCCAAGGCCATGGACCACTAGCCCCCCAGTCCGGGACATGAGCTGATTGCAAGGAAATCATGTCGGGGACTTAAGATGAGTGTTTCCCAGGGTGCCTGGTCCTCTCAATCCGTAGGGGCGTAACGCGGTAGTTGGACCCCCGTGGTCGATCATTGGGGAGTTCTCCGTAGTCAGGCTCATTCAAGAACCCTTTTAGGTTATCTCCATTTAGTTCATACATGAGCACATTCCCTTTTAGAACGTCGAACTCATAGTTGACTGGTAGAGAGAAGTACTTGGTTGCAGGCCCTCAGACCCGATCAATGCCCCGCCCTTGGTGGATAACCTTGGTCTGTCCTCGAGTATGGACTATTGACTTTCAGAGAAGGTTTGGTGGTCACCCTCAATGCTGAGCGCCGGGATGAGACTTGCGGAGAGTTACTCGTGATGCCGAGAGTCAGGATGTTGGGTGGAGAATTATTTGTAACTCAGGGGTTCAGAATACAACCATGGAGAATCATTCATGACGCCGTGAGCCGAGATATGGTTCAAGGGGTTAGAATGCAGCCGTGGAGAATTACTCCCGACGTCGAGAGCCAAGATACAACTCAGGGGGTCGGAATGCAACCGTGGAGAACCACTCGCAACGCCAGAGTCGGGACGCGGATTTGGAGAATCATTCACGACTCAGGCTGTCGGAATGCCATTGTTGGACACAGGTTGGAGGGCTCTTGACTCCATCTCTGGTAGAATGGAGGACTGCTCGTCTCCGCCTTTGAGTTGCATGCTCACAGTAGGCCACTGCTCGGACCCCATGGTGGCACGAGGGTTGCGGGTAGACGTCTCGCTCCACCCATGACGGGCCCTTAGGTCGAATCTTACTGTGTGGCTGGGAAACTGAGCCCAAGGGTAGCCCTGGTCAGTCCCTTGCACTATGTCTTCGTGGAGAATAGGATTTTGATGTGGCCGGGAGGGCTCTCCAATCCAATAGCCCCAGTATGGAAAGGTGGAGGGCGGCCCAAGGGTAGCCTTGGTCAATCCCTTGTACCATGTCTTCGTGGAGAATGGGATCTTGACGTGGCTGGGGGGGCTCTCCAATCCGGTAGCCCCAGTATGGAAAGGTGGAGGGCGGCCCTCAGGCACAAGCCCATTCAAAGATTCCACACGAGCATTGTGATTTTGTGGTCACTCTCCAGGCCCTGCAGTCTGGAGAGATGGTTCCCTGTGGACGGGGGTCAGCAGTAGGCACGTGAGGCGGAGCTGTACATTCGACTTGAACTCTTGTATTTGGCGTTCAAGAAGATCAACACGAGATGCCTTTATAGCTCTTGAGGACTGTCTTGCAGCCCCAAGTGCCAGAGTGGATGGTTCTGCTTGACCATGGAGGGGGCAGTTATCCTCGTTGGTGGGAGATGGGGGGTGCGCTTAGATTTTTCGACATGTCTTCTCATTCTTCTGTTTCATGTCTATCTAACTGGACCTTATGATCACTCAAGCTCAGCTAAGCAGAGAACAGTAAATAGGAAAAGGATTTTTGCTCAGTTCCCACAGACGGCGCCATACTACTGGTACATAAAAGTGGTACACACCTCGAGTATAGTCCAGTCAGATAACAGGTGGGTCCTCTTACTGAGGTGGAGTCGTTGGTTGAAGAGTCCTCGCGTAAGCTGTATTGGGTCCTCGAAGGACTGACCTGTTGTGTCCAGAGTCCTACTCCTCAAGGAGTATACCTGCAGAAGGCTCAAACTAGGGTTTATCTCGGTGAAGCCCCTCCGGCGTGGTAATCAGTGCTTAGAGAGAAAAAGTATAGAATATAGAAAGTAAACAAATGAACTCGCAAGTAATGTAAGTATCTTCCAACGTACCTTGGACTTACATAGCCCCCGATATATATAGGCGTTGGAGACGATTAGTCGGGCCTAAGCACGATTAATTAGTCAAAATCATGTGTTTAGCCGATAATCTGGGGCGTTTAGGAGATAATCGTTGGGCTTGGGCTTTTGGTCCCATTTGGTGAAGCCCGCGGGCCTTTATCAGGCCTGCGGCGGTGAGCCAGTAGAGGAGAATAGAGATTCGTGGAGTCCTGGAGAAGAAACAAGGTGAAAAGGGAAGCCGGTTGAGGTAAACGACTGAGTCCTTGAAATTGATTGCCAAGGGCACGACGCAGAGCTCAGAGTGGCACGTCCCTGCGGGACTCCTCGCTCTTCCCTGGGTGCAAATGAGATTCCAGGGAGGAGCCATAGTCGGTATATGCTCCAGCGTGGCGTTGTGGATTCCGGAATACGTCCCTATCATTGCGAGGGTTGACACGTGACTGGGTCCCAAGTACTGACTCAGAGGTACCCAAAAATACCCTCATCATCTATATATACAAATATACCCACCCTATTTCTTAAACCCACGTATATATATTTTTGGTATATAAATAGACATGTTTACATACCCATATAAATAGTCTCATAAATTAAACGTGATATATATATATATATATATATATATATATATATATATTATTCTAACAATCCAATATATATATATAGGATGAAGATTACTGCAAAGCCAAGAGTTTCTGTTTTTTTTTTTTTTTTAATTTATTAGTTTGCACTAATTATACCTCTTAAAAATAAAAATAAAATATTAACTATATCCCAAAAATTTTAAAATTATATCTTAAATGACTTAATAATCCTTAAATTTTTTAAAAGTCAATATTAAAATTAACATATTAACCCCTAAAGTTTTTAAAGTCAAACTTTTAAATATCCTAATAACCCCTAAAAATTTTAAGGTAAAATTTAAATAGCCCAAAGAACCCTATTATTTTTCTAAATATTTTAAAATGCAACTAAAAATATGCATGTGTAAAAATTAGGCTTTACGTTAATATAGATGAACATACTCGAAAGGAATTTACGGTGTCCCAATACTTAAACGGCCGGTGTGGCCGAGATTCGATATGGTAGATGCAAAAAAATCAAATGTAATAACCGAAAGTCTCATACGGCAGCTCAAGTCTTGTACGACAGCTCAAGTTTTGCATACATTGATTTTTTTTTATTATTTCATGTTCATGGAATTATTTGTTTGCGTTATATACATTGTTGTTATAGAGTTTTCGAATTAACTGTGATCAAAATTTTGAATTTGACGAATACTTAAATGTATTGGTCAATCATAGTAAATTTTTATTAACCTCACCCTATTTTTGTGTGTCATCTTCAATTGAATTTGATTCGGTGAACTTGTTATTATTGGGGATCGTGGTTTGGTCACATTCAGTCCCAATTGTGCTAGGTTAATCATCCCAAATGATGTGTTTTAAATGTTCATTTGAGGGATAGCTGGAGGTCTGACAAGACATGATAAATGCATTGTGAATATTCACGAATTCCAAAACAAATATTCAAAAACTGAACATCACACAATGGATTAAAATCTGTATGATGTCATCAGATTTCCACTAGTAACCCTAATTGTGTAAGTGACAGACCCAATTTTTGCAATAAAAAAGGGTTAAATGTTTACCCACAACGATTTCCACAAATCACAAATGAACATTCAACTCAATTGTACTTGTATTTTATGGTTTGCAGAAAAATGGTATGTGAGAGGCTGGTGACATTTGGACCGGAGTTTTGGGGAGTAAGTTCCACTCACAGGATGACAAGATTAAAAAAATTGTGAGATTGCTGGCAACTGAATCGTTAGAATGAACATTCATAAGTCTATTGACTGTGAACGATGCCGCCGTTATTCTGCGTTGGGAAAAGAAACGATTCTTTTTAGAATGGATGGGTGCAATAATAATCTTTATTGTCACAGACCATTCCCATTCCATTCCAGCTTCCTTTATATACCTCTATCATTCTAATAGATAAAACACTAGTTCAAGAGTCTGTGGTTCGTGATCCCAACGATTAGGGTCTTGTTCGTGCTATTTCTTGTTCGTCGTTCGTCTTTGCGAAATATTGATCTCAACCCTTCCCATAAAAGCGTGAGTATCTTTGCCAATCATTCATCCCCCTATTTTCACTTTGTATATAATTTTGCATGCGACGATTCTTGTCTTACTGCATTTTATCTATCTAATTTCGATTACGAAGGGTTGAACTTTTCAAATTGTTAATTGAACAAGGTTGGGACAAATTAGGGTTGTTTGTGGTTTATATGCGTGGGTATGCGGATTGCGGACACCTTTAGTGTGCACATATCATTACAACGTTCATACCATAGTGTGTGTTGCTTTTTTTTTTTTTTTTTTTTTTTTTTTTTTAGCACTAGTTTCTTGAATGTTTTATCTCTGATTTTTTGTCATTTCCATGTTGAGGTGCTATTGGAATTTAATGGACAGTTAGTGTTACATACATCCATGTTTTCACCATGCTTTAATTGTGTATGTTTGGGTTTTATCATTCAGAGTATTACAAACACTTTTTTTTATAAGTCCTCGCATGATAACATGTGTTTGGTTTGGGTTTTACAAAAAGAAAAAAATTGAATCAATACATCGAACAATTTTCATGTTGATAGGATGGTTGACAATAACGACAATAACGCATTTAACCAAAGCATTGGTAAATGGGACAAGGAATAAAAACAAATTGATGGATATTGCACGTGGCCTGCAATGGAGAATGGGTGTTGCGCATTAGAGGTACGATTCGATGATGAAAGATAACGAGCAGATGAGGCAGAAGATCGAGCGCCGGCATGGGCTGGTGGTAAGTCCTCGGGAAGAGATTGAGATGTTGAGGAACCAGCTCAGCCCTGGTTACACTGCCCCCACCCCCACGTGTGTTTAGTTTGTTTTGGTTTTCATCAATCCACTTTGGTTTTTATGTTAATTTTATTTTTCCTAGATACAATATTTATGTGTTGTCTTTTTTGGATGTATCATATATACTACTTGATAGCGTGTGAATACGTCGTTACTTTCACTCGTAAGTATACGAAATCAAGTTTTAGTATAGATCGGGAGAGTTAGGGTTATCGTGTCCACAGGAATTGATTTTTATTATTATTGAGTACCGCGTTTATCATGACCTAACTTTATCTAGGATAAAACAAATGTATATAAAATTAATAATACTAATACTAAGTTAATTAATCTAATTAAATTAACTATACTAATACGATTATGAGATGTTTAGCGAAAGTATTGCCTAGGGATTAACTTTTGTTTACAAAAACGTGTTTGGTCTCGTTTTAGTTTACATTAACGGTGTTCGACTTATCTGACAATCTGAGTTCGTAAACTCATTCGCCACCTCTCCCGAGTGTAAAACGAGAGATATAACGCGATTTCGTGTCAACGAAGAAATCCCCCTCAACGTCTTAATGATCCTAGGTCATGTGAGTCTCACCCCAACGTCATTGATTGTACACAATCCAACTCCCGACCGGGTCATTGGATCGTTGTATTGTATTTACACTATCAACAATCTTGGTTCTAAAACTCCACTGCCACCTCTCCCGAGTGTAAGACGGGGGAATACATGAATTTCAGTCAACGAAAAAGTCCCCCTCAATGTCTTAACGACTCTAGGTCACATGAGTCTTGCCCTAACGTCATCGATTGTCCACAATTCGAACCCCGTATTCTCATAATATCATTCTAAGTATGATAAACAAACAATACGGCATACACAATCAAAATAACGAAGAACATTCGCAAACGAAATACAAACTCAACAAAACAACATTTTCATAAATTACATTAATCCCGAGACAAAAACCCGTTTAGTTCGTGGCCATAGCTAGTTATACAATGAAAACTAAGTTAAACATACTCGAACAACAATCCTAAGTTAAGAAATAAAATAAGGAACAAGAGAAACTTAACTTAGTCCGAAGATTTATCGCTAAAAATGTTTCGAGATCGCTCCCCCTTCTTGGAAACGTGATCTTCTCCTTTGGATTTGAATGAGCACTCTCGAAACCTCTCTACTATCTTCCTAAAGTCTATGGAGGTGTGTTGGCCGAATGGAAAAGAAAGGAGAGGATGAGAAAATAGGGATCAAAATATCCTAAAATATCTAATCTGGCGCAGAGGTCACCGCCTAGGCGGTGGATTTATCGCCTAGGTGGTAGAACAGTGAACCAGGTTTCTGACTTCTGACCGCCTAGGCGATGGTTTCACCGCCTAGTCGGTGAAATAGCAGTGAGTTTAGGCTTGGCTCCGTACTTTTATCGCCGCGGCGGTGACACACTTTCTTGTTTTGGCTGTAATTTCTTTGTCCGAGCTCCAATTGAGGTGATTCCAAAACCTATGGAAAGATAAGAGAAATATATACAACTTACAAGTTTTGAGTTGTTCCAAAATTAGATTGCATCATAGTACAAAATAGCCTTGAAGTTACAGCACCTGTACCGGCTTTGCACATTTCCACCCTTTTTTCCATCGTTCTTGATCCGATTTGATTGTTTTTTATCCGTTTACATACCTTTTCACCTCAAACACCTTATTTAAACAAAAACACGTAAAAACATATTAAAATCTATTAAAACATAGTAAACGTACTCAAAAACTAACAATTTTCGGTTTGAAAATAGATAGGTAATTTACACCTATCAAATACCCCCAAACTCGGAATTTTGCTAGTCCTCGAGCAAAACACCCATGCATAAAAAGAAAATATAACAACTAAAAACTAAAAATGAAAAACACAAAAACAAATATGTGCAAGTTTTGATCATCTATCGGCCAAATGGAATATCCTTCATCGGCCCCTAATCCTATTGAGTTCAGGCATAAAAACACACCATGCAGTGTTCTAGAATTTCAACATTTATAATAGTAAGCGCCGTTATAGATCCTACTAAATTGCGTGTGTGTTTAAAAATCAAATATATAACTGTCCATTAATCGGATTGGATTATCCATCATATAAGCGCATGACAGAAAAAACCCGAAGGTATAGGGAATCCATAAGCTTGACTTGGGATCTATTCTCCACTAATGTAGGCTCGGAAGTTCAAAAATATCACTAGGTCTTGGTTCGGTTTAGGAATATGGCCAAGGGTATATTGGAAATGGAAAAACAGGTTAACTTTATTAACTTTGGATGATACCCGAGGCACATAGTTTGGCACTCTCACGCTCGAAACTCCATAGATAAATTTGAAACAACCCTGAACATTTATTAAGAACGACGTACTCACTTGTAAAAAAGAAACAGAAATAAAAATTGTATTTACATTTGATTTTTTTTTTCTAACAAAACACACCCCCAAACTTATTTGATTTGTACAATTTGAGGGGTGTGTGAAATATGAACGAAAAATGACAAATGAGTACTCGAATACTGAACCAATTAAAAGTTCACCCTAATCCCAACCGCTCACTTCAAGTAGCACAATGAATGCTAACTTGATTTTCTCAGATTGTGCCTTCAATTAAGCAATAAAGGTTTGGAAAAAGTTTAATTTGCTATAGTATTAGTTAAGTGTTCAGAATTGAAACGGCATTTAGGCTTTGACAGGGTAACGAGGGGTAATGATTTAACAAGGTTGGGTTAAAAAGGCTCAAGCGAGAAAATGAATGCCTAAATCATGTCTTCCAAACTACCTCGCTTAGGATTTCGCCTCGAATTTCCCCCGAATCAAGTTCTAGAAACCCTAATGTCATGAATTTAGGTGACAAATAATCATTTTCAAATCAATTAGACAGTTATATAATGAGTTTTCGTGCTCGTGCAAGTAGGATCTATAATAACTTTTACTAAAACGTAACGTTGAGTACACAGAATATACATGCATGAGTTTTACGCTTGACCTCAATAAACAACCAGGGAACAGACTCATCATTGGGTAATGGCCCAGATGACGTCAAAACTCAGTACATAACACAAAAAGTATCCTAAACAGACATGCACACGTAAAAATAGTAAAACATAAACTATAACTAAAACATAAATAAATATACTACACATCACACCCGACTCAAACAGGAAATGCCCAAAACGACCTAGTTAGTGATCCCAATGACATGATAAAGTATTATAATGAAGACTAGGGTTTATAACACATACCTGGGAGGCGAGAGAATCTCCCATCCGAATCAAATCAGTTGCGACGGATTTAACTTATTTTTCCTTCGGTTACCTCCCAAGAAGCACTTGGTTTAAGGTCGTCAACCCGACACGCCGAAGTGCTCGTCAAAGAGTGATTTTAGCCCATAGTAAGTGTCATACAACACCACATACGGGTCTTGGTTATCGACACCCTCAAGATTGGCGAGATGTGGCAATGCTTGGCTTGGACTTTCAACGGCATGTCTCACCGGCTCATGTACTTCGTAGGCATGAAAGAACGTTACTAATGGCGGCGAAGGACAAGTGAGCCACATCAAATCCTCATAGATGTGTTCATTTGGGATCGATGGCGGCATCACTATCTGGATCTCTAATGGTGACGAATCACAATCATCGATCCATGCTTAGGTTCCTGTCTCATTCGGATAAACATAGCTGAACTCTCCCAAGCTCCTTCTGCTCGTTTCTGGCTCCTCACGGTGACTTTCACAATCAGATTCGACTTGTTTGTCGCTCAGTGCCACCGCTCCTACCTTGGACTCAACAAAGTAAAGAAGATGATCGATTTACGTCAGCAAAGACATTACGGTCTCATCGATATCGACACAGACTATCTCGATATGATCAAGATGATCCTCATGCTCGTTGATCCGGTCATCTATCTTCCTCAACAATCTCTGAGTCTCCCCCATAAAGGTTGCGAGCATTTATTCCAGATTGGGGAAAGACTCCTCGTCGTGATCCAAAATGTCAATCTATGGCGCTGTGGTGTTGGAAAAATCCCCCAAGTTTTGGTGACTTGGTGAATAATTCCAACTCTGAAATCAAAGGCTGTCATTTCTTCCAACGACGAAATGGCTTCGTCCGCGGTTAGGTCGTAGAGAGAGGCGGTACCAATTCCTCCTTCCACCCATATTCTGGTTGCAGTTTGTAACCCGTCGAGAAAATTGAGAAGTTGACTCTCCGTCGGGAAATGATGGTTCGGAAATCGAAGTAGCAAATCCTTGTAACGATCCCAAACACAGTAAAATGGCTCAAAATCCAATTAAAAAAAAACGCAAGAGCACTTATTGATCTAGCATCTTCAAGCACCCTGCAAAAACAAAAACAAAAACAAAAACTACAAACAAAAAAGATTATATACAAAAGAAATGCCTAAAGTAAAATTTGGTCATTTACTCACAATATCAATAATAACCAAATCCACCAATCCCCGGTAACGGCGCCAAAAACTTGGTAGCGCGTGAATACGTCGCTACTTTCACTCGCAAGTATACGAGGTCAAATTTTAGTATAGATCGGGAGAGTTAGGGTTATCGTGTCCACAAAGATTGGTTTTTATTATTATTGAGTATCGTGTTTATCATGACCTAACTTTATCTAGGCTAAAACAAATGTATATAAAATTAATAATACTAATACTAAGTTAATTAATCTAATTAAATTAACTATACTAATACTATTATGAGATGTTTAGAGAAAATATTGCCTAGGGATTAACTTTTGTTTACAAAAACGTGTTTGGTCTAGTTTTAGTTTACGTTAACAGTGTTCGACTTATCCGATAATCTCAGTTCGTAAACTCACTCGCCACCTCTCCCGAGTGTAAGACGAGGGATATAACACGACTTCGTCTCAACGAATAAGTCCCCCTCAACGTCTTAACGACCTTAGGTCACGTGAGTCTCGCCCCAACGTCATTGATTGCATGCAATCCAACTCCCAACCAGGTCATTGGATCGTCGTATTGTGTTTACCCTATCAACAATCTCGGTTCTAAAACTCCACCGCTACCTCTCCCGAGTGTAAGACGGGGGAATACATGACTTTGAGTCAACAAAGAAGTTATCCTCAACGTCTTAATAACTCTAGGTCACGTGAGTCTTGTCCCAACGTCATCAATTGTCCACAATCCTAACCCCGACCCGGTTATTAGATCGTGGCGTTTGTTTATTCTAGTCTGAATTTGGGATTTTTCAAACCCTGTATTCTCATAACATCATTCTAAACATGATAAACAAATAACACGGCATACACAATCAAAATAACGAAGAACATCTGCAAATGAAACACAAATTCAATAAAACAACATTTTCATAAATTACATTAGTCCCTAGACAAAAACCCGTTTAGCTCATGGCCATAGCCAGTTAAACAATGAAAACTAAGCTAAACATGTTCAAACAACAATCTTAAGTTAAGAAATAAAATAAGGAACAAGAGAAACTTAGCCTAGTCCGAAGATTTATCGCTAAAAATGTTTCGAGATCGCTCCTCTTTCTTGGTAACGTGATCTTCTCATTCGGATTTGAATGAGCACTCCCAAAACCTCTCTACTATCCTCCTAAAGTCTATGGAGGTGTGTTGGCCGAATGGACAGGAGATGAGGAGAAAATAGGGATCAAAATATCCTAAAATATCTAAAATAATATCTAATCTGGCGCAGACGTCACCGCCTAGTGGTGGCCGCAAATAATGCGTTGTCACTTTCACCGCAAGCGTACAGATCAAGTTTTAGTATAATGGACCTTTCGATCGGGTATCATATCCACAGGGATTGGTTGAGATTACTATCGAGTATCGCGATTGTCATAACCTAATTTTATCTAAGGGCTTAAAAATAGATTTTAATTAATTACTAATACTAAAATAAAATACTAATTAAGCTAACTATACTATAAATACTAATTTAATATTGTTTAGGGGAGTAGATTTCCTAGGGATTAATCTTATTTACTTAAATGCGTTTGATTTCATTTTAGTTAACATTAACGGCGTTCGGCGTATCCGACAATCTCGGTTCGTAAACTCCCTCGCCACCTCTTCCGAGTGTAAGACGGGAGAATACGTGACTTCATGTCAATGCCAAAATCCCCCTCAACGTCTTAACGAATCTAGGTCACATGAGTCTCGCCCCAACGTCATCGATTGTACACTTTCTAACGCCCTCCCAGGTCGTTAGATTGTCGTGTTGTGTTAACATACGAAGAACAACCAAGAACGAAACAAAAATTCAACCAAAACTACATTTTCATAAATAATACGTTAATCCCTATTACAATCCTTGTTTAACTCATGGCCCTAACCGTTTATACAATGTAAAACGAGCTAAACATGCTCAACAACTACCAAAATGAAGAAAACAAAGAGAAGAAACGAGTGACTTAGCCTATATCCGAAGAATTGGTGCTAGAACCGTCAAACGATCGCTTCCCTCTTCATCTTCCACCTCGGGTTAAGAGATCTCCCTCAAAAATCCCTAATCCTACTCCTAAAATATGGCCTAAGGCCTTAAGGGCTGAAGAGAGGGAAGAGAGGAGGAGAGAAGGGAAAAAAAAAAATCCAAAATATCTCATAAATATCAAGGTTGTGCTGTAGGATTTTTGCCTAGGCAAATTTTCTTTGCCTAGGCGAAGTTAAGTCGGTTAACTTTCTGCCGGAATTTCGCCTAGGCTAAGAAAACTTCGCCTAGGCGAAGTTACTGCAGGTTTGTAATTTTGCTTTGTTGTAACTTCTTCATTCAAACTCCCATTGAGGTGATTCGAGAACCTATGGGAAGGTAAGAAAAATATCTACAACTTTCATGTTTTGAGTATTTCCAAAATTGGATTTAATCATAGTTCAAAATAGCCTTAAAGTTACAATACCTGTACCGACTTTGCAGGTTTGGTGATTGCCTAGGCGAAGAAGTAGGCGGTGGACTTGGAAATGTTTCTACTGAGGTTTCCACCTAGGCGAAGGAATTTCCTGCCTAGATAGTGGGCTGTCAGTAGCCTTTTGTCATTCTCAGCATCTTCATTGCCTAGGCGGAGGTCTGGACGCCTAGACGGTGGGCTTCCTTCATATTTTTGTCTCCTTGCTTGTTTATCCACCGTAACTTCGACTCGCCTTCGGTTCGATCTCATCGTTTTCGCTCCAGTTTCCTATTTTTTTGCTCCACATACCTGATTTATACAAAAAATATAAAAACATATTAAAACATATAAAAATAACTATAAACGTACTCGAAAACTAACAAATTTGGATTGGAAATACGTAGATAATTTACACCTATCACCTAGGCAGTGGGATCACTGCCTATGCAGTGGGTATGTCGGTTAGAATAATCGCCTAGGCAATGGAACAATGAACCAAGTTTCTAACTTTTGACTGCCTAGGCGGTGAAACGACAGTGAGTTTAATCTTGGCTCTGCACTTTTACTGCCGTGGCGGTGGTTTCACCATTACGGCGGTGACATACTTTCTTATTTTGGCTGTAACTTTTTCGTCTGAGCTCCGATTGAGGTGATTCAAAAACCTATGGAAAGATAAGATAAATATATACAACTTACATGTTTTGAGTTATTCCAAAATAGGATTGAATAGTAGTTAAAAATAGTCTTGAAGTTACAGCACCTGTACCGGCTTTGCATATTTCCACATTTTTTCTGTCGTTCTTGATCTGATTTGATCGTTTTTGATCCGTTTACATACGTTTTCACCTCAAACACCTGATTTAGACAAAAACACATAAAAACATATTAAAATCTATTAAAATGTAATAAACGTACTCAAAAAGTAACAATTTTCGGTTTGAAAATAGATAGGTAATTTACACCTATCACTACTATCTTTTGGGTTTTGATTAAGTCCAAACCATCTGTTAATATATTCCATGTATGTTAAATATATTCTTATGTGTTGTGTTATGTTTTTGTCCATTCTGTTTTTGGTGCGACGACGGTGTGTTACTTTGTGGGTTTTGCGACAAACGTTTTCATATCTGTAAAACGTTTTTTGGTTGGTACATTGCCACACACACAGCGTAACCAGCCACACACAGAGAACATTTTATAAGCATCCTCTTTTAACATGAATATTCATTTTTTGCAATTAATGAACATTCATTTAAATAATAAATTTTGTTTGTACAAAATTATTCTACCGACTTTTTATGTAACCATTGTAGCTCACATAGTTCAAGCAGTTTGTTATGAATGTTTAGTTTTTCCCAGATTCTATGAACATTCATGGATGAATGGATAAGTTCAATTATCCAAAAAAATATTCCTTTGACGGTTTTCCTAAACATGGTTGTTCAACACAACGTATTGAGCAGCTTTTAAGAAATAACATGTAATACTCAGTTTTTCACATGAATGTTCAGCTTTTGGGATTAAATGAACATTCATATACATAATAATTTCATGATATCAAAGTTTTTAAGACCATATGCACACTAGGTTGTTCCAAGCATTGAACCAAGTAACAAACAAAAGAGAATGACACATACTCAACAAACAAAATGAATTAATATGGATATTCGAAACAAAAAGAATCTAAAGTATGTTTTGAAAAATGTAAACTGTTTTCAAAATTTAAAAAGCAAAAATACTTCCGACAAGTGTAAACTGATCCGAAATTACCAAAACTAACAACTTACACACGATCCTAGTCGAGTAATAGGTTAGAGTCATTGTCATATTAATGAAGTCTAATTTTTATCGTTCTGTTTTTTCCTCAGTTTTGAAACCAACAATGACCACGTCCATTCGCGGTCATTCAACGTATAGTGAATAACTGTTGTACGGATATTTTTCACCTCTTCAACTTTTTGTTTCTTTGCGAAGGGTTTGTTCTCAGCGTACTGTAGCATCATATACATCACATATACCCCGCAATTAGTCTTTTTTTTTTTTTTTTAGAATTGAGACATGTAAGTGACTAATTTTAATTAAAAACAAATATGCACTGAGATAATATACATTACTTACAACCCTTTCTGTTGTGGCATTTCCAGACATTGTTCAATAGGAGCTTTCCCCCAGCCACGAAGGATGTGCTATGTGATAAAATTTCAATGACCTTTTTTTTGTTTGAACATTCACATTAGTTGCAATAATATTTCTATGATAAATTAGCTATGTAATAGTTGCGATGTAAGACCTCGATTTAGCTCGTACATCATTTTAATTTCAATTGAGAGCATTTAGAAAATTTCGGAGAATAAAAAAATAAAAAAAAATAAAATAAATACATAGATAAAAATAAAATAAAATGATAATTGGGTCAAATTGCAAATTTGGGAACTTATCCTAAATTTAAGATGCACAAATTTGTAGAATAAAAAAATTGTAGGGATCAACATGTAATTTAAGAAATCCTAAAAGATGAATGGATTAAATGAAAACTTAATGGGAAATAGGGGGGAAAAGTGCAATTAAACCAAATGTTTTTTTTTAAAAAAAAAATATATGTACACATCCGTGAGTTGCGAATCCGGCCGGCCGACGGAGAAATCGGGAAGAGTGAGGATCGACGTGGCGAGCAACCGATCGATTTCACACCACTATTTTCATGCATATATATACATGCGCCTACCATTTCAAACGCTACAAGGAAGAACGATCTAGAAATCTAGAGAGAGAAACGGAGGAGCGAAGCGTCGGTGCCGCCGTGTAATCGCCGGCGTTCAGTCGCCGGCGTGTGTGCGACAGAGTATGCGTGTATTCCTTCTGTGTGCATGTATGAGGGTAGGGTTGTTCGATGTGTGTGGGTGGGTGATCGACGATCGTCGTGTCGGAGTGGGTATTCCTCCGACGGTAGTGGTGGCGGTGGTGCATGTGTGTTCTTTTTACTATTTGATCAACTGGGGGTAAACCACGAAGGCAGTGGCGGCATGAGTTTGGCCGTTGGTGGGTGTGTGGGTCGTTACGGTGGCGTGTACGGTTTAGGTGGGTAGATGAGAGCAGTGGGGAAGTGGCCGGTGGTGGTTGGTTAACCGTGGTGGGGGATGGAGTAGGGCCGGCGGTAAGAGCGACGGGGCGTGGGAGGTCTCGGGTGGACGGAAATGGTAGAGAGAGAGAGAGAGAGAGGGTGGCCGGCGACAGTTTTGAACCGAAACAGAAACAGTGAACGCAAACAGGGAAGAAAGAGAAAGAAAAAAAAAAGAAGGGGAAATTACAGAAACTACCCCAGGAAAATCCAAAACACATCTCGTGGTCACCGAACGGTTCGGAAACAGGTGAAGTTTCAATCGGTTATTAATTTTCGTTAAATTAAATTGTATTTAGCGTTACAAATCCTAAAATCGTAATAATTTCGTAACGATTAATTAATTGTAAGTACGTGGTACATAAAATAGTAACAATTCGGAATATAGGGTATGTATTGTATGATTAGGATGTTTTAGATAAGAGATTAATTTAGGCTCTGTCACTGTTAGGTTCGCAGGCACCGACATCCAGATAAAGTATGATCAGTGTCAGTTTTGCAAAACAGATATCGAGGTGAGTGTACTGTCTTCTTACCAAACTATTTTTCTATGTATATACATGATGAAATATGTGTTTACTTAAATTGTATGAATTTATAAATTATATGGATCAAGCAGGATTTGGGTGAGTTGGTAAACTGGGTTTTTGAGAGATTTCGATGGTTTCCAGTATGAAATTGAAAATGAATTTTTGTTGAAATTGGTAAAATCAGACGGTGTTTTTAAAAGGAAATAGAAAACAATTGTTTTCCTAAAAATGTCTGGTTTTCAAAAGGAAAATAAAAGGTGGAAAAGTAGTTTTGAAAGAATAAGATGTTTTCTCTAAAAAGAAAAGTGTGAAATATGCTTTTGGACTTAAAAAGTTGGTTTTGAGGAAAAGAGATAGATGTGGTGATTTGACGATATTTATTGAGCTGTGATTTGATAATGTTGTAGTTGATTTGACGATGCCCTAATATTTATCCGTTTTGGTAGAGTGAGATTATCCGTTTCGGCGGAGTGATGTTATCCGCTACGGCGGAGTGATGTTTATCTACTTCGGCAGAGTGATGTTAGACGTTTATACTGCGTAGTGATTATCCGCTTCGGCGGAGTGATGGGTATTCGTAGGAAGGCATATCCTACGGATGGTACGGTACCGTTGCAAACTCCCGATCGTGAGGTTAAAACGATGACTAGGGCTGGCCAGTGTATGTGTGTTGGAGGTGTGTGTTTGAGATTGGTGTTTGAGATGTGGTGTTTTACGTATATTGGTTGATTTGTTATTATTTATTATGATGATTGGTATGATTTTATACTAGATGGATTTGGATGGAACTTATTTCTATCACTTTATTTTCATTGCTTATATACTTATGCTTGATCCATATTTAATTGCGAAAATATGTAGAACATATTAATATTTTAAAAAAAAAATGTTTAACTAAGAAGGCAGTACACTCGCAGGTGCAGTAGTTAGGAGTCGGTCCCCTACTGGCACTAGGTAGAGCTACGTGATTGAGTCATATAGGCGGTTGAGAGGAGCTGTCAAAGGCGAACCTATAAAAGGTTCATCGATAAATACTTTTAGTTAATATTAATTTTGGGACAGGTGTGTCCCCCATAGTAGATGTTTGTATTATACAGTAGGTGTATATTGTCATTCATTTTGGTTATTTGGGTATTGGTGATGCCATGTTGTAGTCACGCCCGCCTCGAAATGACGGGTGTCCGGGACGGGTTGTGACAATTTTGGTATCAGAGCCTAGGTTATAGGTTCTGTAGACTTGTCAGGAGATGTGTCGATAGAAGACCATGAGATAAGAGGACGTGCCAGTCGTCTAGTCAGTAGGGGACATGAGATAGGGTGTCAATAGGTGAGCTTGGTATGTGAATGTTAGGTCTTTTATTCCCTTAGTTGGTGCTTTGGCATTGTGCATGGAGGGATGTCTTCCACAAGATAAGAAGGCTAAGTTAGACAAATCCCGAATTACGTCGTTATCAATATACTAGATGATATGGCAGAGTACACTTAAGTCGAAATAAGAAATAATATTCAAAGGGAGTAAATCGCTTTCTCGGCAATCTGAAAAGAAACTGTGATGTTACCGGACAAGAATTTAATTTGGTAGCACTTTTTAAATTGATTAATAGACAGAGTAACAGTTGTGACATGTAGCAAGGTAGTAGGAAATGATATATAAAAGTAGCCAAGGATTTTGGATCTAGGAGGATAGTAGGTGCGTACAAAGATAATCCCTTTGAATGAGTAATATAGAGTTGCAGGTAAAGCCAAATTTGGGATGAATAAAAGTATGTATTGTTGAGAAAACATATCTAGTACCTCAGTTAGTCTGATAGAGGGAGTTTAGGAAGTTAGAAAAGTGTTAAAGAAAGGATATCACAAGTCGGTACGCAGATGCGGTTTAAACAAGTTTCGGCAGTGGATACTGTAATAGCTAGGGATTTTCCCTATGTAGTATCGAGAATTGACAGGGTGCTTGTAAGCGTGATTAGTAATTGTGGTTGCTGTTAGATAAGTTCCATAATGATAAGGAGGTGAACGTTCGGCTCGTAAGTTGATTAAGTATATTGGTGTTAATGAATGTGGGAAACTGAGATTTGAAATTATAATCTCGGGACTTTAAAAGCAATTGCTATGGAATAGGAAAAATTGGGTGAATTAACGATTGATTGCATTTAATTGAAGTTGAATAATTTTGGGGGTGTAAAAAAAAAAAAAAAGAGAGAGAGAGAAAAGAAGAAAAAAAAAATATTAATTGTTGGATATTGGGAAATTGAAGTAAATTTGTTTGCAGGTTAGGAAGTTTTAATAGAAAAAGAAGGCGTTACGATAAATTAAAATATCAACTAAACGATTTATGTAGACCTGATGTGTGGTTCCGTAAAGATCCAATGTTGGTAACGTAAAAGTTAGAATGGATAGGTTGTTAAATGGGTTGCAACAAATAGGGTGTCAGATTTTTGAGATGGGTATCTGTAATCGAAAATTAGAGACTGTGACGTGGTAACAACGGTGATCCGGTCGAAAGCAGAGAAGAGCATGTTCGTCATCTCTGGAATGTGCTACTAAGGCGGTGGCTGGTGCAGTAAATATGATTAGTGCTCCTAAGGCATAGCATTCAAGTGAATCCAAAGGAAGTCGAAGTGGTGGATTGACGGTATATGGAGAAGGCCGAGAACATGTGACTGAAATTCGAAACTTTTTGGAACTAGTAGAGATCGTATTCGTTCTAACGTTTAGTGACATCTCCTGTATAAAAGGATTTGTGCTTTAAGTCGGAAATTAGAAAGAAAAAAAAAAAAAAAAAGCGGAGTTGCGCATATTTGGGTTATTCATACTAATGTGTGTGCCAAGGTGAGATCTTTGTAGGTCTATTAGGCAATTGGTCGGGTGACCACTCCAATTGAGCTTGTAAATATGAAGTTGATATTTATCGATTGTATGGTAGAAGCATAGAGGTGAGATGTCCAATTGGAAACGATTAGAGTGGAAGGGAATGAAGTGGTCATAGGGCTGACCATAACAAATATTTCGAGTCGGAAAAGAAAATGGGTGAGTTGTTTGTTCATATTAATTTATGGGTTAAGTTGAGGCCTTGTAAGTCTAGTGGGCGGCTGGTCAGATGGTAACGCTGTTCGGTATTGATTTTTACCGTGGTGTAGACATGTAAAGGTCGGATATCCAGCTAAGAAGGTTTGGCAATGCAGTGGGAATTGACAAGTAGAGCTGATTAGCGTGTCTGAAGGAATGATGAAGCTTGGGAATTTGAATTAAAAAGTGTAGGGTTGATAATGTTAATTTACAGATGAGACCTTAAAAAAAAAAAAAAAAAAAAAAAAAAAGGTGCATAAAATAAGATATGCAATACCCCGATAATATTAACTATACTGTAATGGCGTGAGTATGATTAGTAAATGGGAATAGAAATGGGAAATTACGGTATTTGTTATTCGGTAATTTGTTAGTCAAGTTAAGGTCGAGAAGTAACGAAATCTCTAGACGGGCTATGGTAGCCTTGATCTATACCAGAAAAGAAAAGGGAGAGTAGTTCGAAGAGTGTTTTCCTAATGCGCATGTCCCATATATGTATATTTATTGATAAGATCGTTCGATTGCATGATGCTCCAATTTAATGTAAACATTAAAATTAAGTGAGGACAAGATATTCTTTTAAAATCAAAAGGGATAAGAACTAGTAATTCTAGGAATTTTATTAATCGGTTATTTGAAATCTTAGAACTGGAATGCTGAAATCATAGGTATTGTCGCCATATGGTGAGTTGGACAATAGTTGTTATCAAAGTAAAATAAGTTGTCAGTGTATAAACAATCTGTGGGGGAAACTGTGGTGTAAAAAGCTGATAGTTATTTGAGCATGCGGATTAAAATTTTCCATACTCCTTTAGTTGCCCAAGTGGAAGTTGATACCTTGTTCCAGTCATGGATCAATGGTTTATCAGGGAATACGATTCAGGTGTTGAAAGATATGTTGAGGGGTTGTGTCGTGGAAGTTTCTAGTAAGGGGGATGATTGTGCAATGTTAATAAAATCTGGTTACACTAATAGCTATCTTGTTGTCAATCATGGTGACATCGCATAAAGTGTTGTATGAAAAGGATGTGGGATTCTGATCTGATAGACTGAACTGGGATGGGAAAACGAAACTTTTGCGGGATTTAAAAATAGCCCGATGTGACTACCTTTTTACTGGAAATTGGAAGTTAGTGAGATATTAAGGGACAAGGAGAATTTAAAATATCCTTGAGATGATATGTATACACGATATAATAATTTTACAGTTAGTAGCTAGTAACTATTAGAATGTATCACTTTCGTTGTGACTGGGGCGTACCTATGTCCTTTGAGTCATATATATACGTGGATATATGTTTGAAGTATGTTAGGTAGGTAGAAACGAACTTGAAGCACGTAACCATGTCAGGGACTTGGTAAAATGTGGAGTCATGAAAGGAATTCTTATAGGTTAGTTGTTGATATATTTGAGTCGTAGTTATGAGAATTGGGGATATTTAGGTATTATGAAAGATATCGATATGAGTATTAAAGAGTTGAGATAGGTATCGGGGTTAATGATAGTGGAGCTATCTGTGCTTATGAGATTGGTAACAACTATTATTAGGTTAAATGTTGAATGAAAAATATTGTTGCAACAGGCGACTAGGAAAGGTTAGATAAAATGGATAAGTGCCGGTTACGACGGAATGAAATAAACTCAATGTACTGGAATATTGTTAGCATATAGTGTTGCTACTAATTTTGATTATATCAGAGTAGCGCAGTAGAAGCAGTGGAAACATGAGATTCTTTGATAGTAGGTTATCCGTGTTAAGTGTAACCGACCACGGGCACCTTGTTTGTTGGATGGTTATGATTTGACGAGAAAGTTGTTGGTTATAAATTTTGGGACGTTCTGGGATAATGAGACTATGTATCGAAAATTGTTGATCTAGAATCACATAAGACGAGTATAACCTTGTGATGCGACTTTGATGTGTTAGTAGCCTGACGAAAATTTTGGGACGAAATTTTTTTTAGGAGGGAAGAGTTGTAAGACCTCGATTTAGCTCGTACGTCATTTTAATTTCAATTGAGAGCATTTAGAAAATTTCAGAGAAAAAAATAATATAAAAAAAATAAAATAAATACATAGATAAAAATAAAATAAAATGATAATTGGGTCAAATTGCAAATTTGGGAACTTATCCTAAATTTAAGATGCACAAATTTGTAGAATAAAAAAATTGTAGGGATCAACATGTAATTTAAGAAATCCTAAAAGATGAATGAGATTAAATGAAGACTTAATGGGAAATAGGGGGGAAAAGTGCAATTAAACCAAATGTTTTTTTAAAAAAAATATATATATATATGTACACATCCGTGAGTTGCGAATCCGGCCGGCCGACGGAGAGATCGGGAAGAGTGAGGATCGACGTGGCGAGCAACCTATCGATTTCACACTACTATTTTCATGCATATATATACATGCGCCTACCATTTCAAACGCTACAAGAAAGAACGATCTAGAAATCTAGAGAGAGAAACGGAGGAGTGAAGCGTCGGTGCCGCCATGTAATCGCCGACGTTCAGTCGCCGGCGTGTGTGCTACAGAGTATGCGTGCGTTCCTTCTGTGTGCATGTATGAGAGTGGGGTTGTCCGATGTGTGTGTGTCGGTGATCGGCGATCGTCGTGTCGGAGTGGGTATTCCTCCGACGACAGTGGTGGCGGTGGTGCGTGTGTGTTCTGTTTACTGTTTGATCAACTGGGGGTAAACAACGGAGGCAGTGGCGGCATGAGTTTGGCCGTTGGTGGGTATGTGGGTCGTTACGGTGGCGTGTACGGTTTAGGTGGGTAGATGAGAGCAGTGGGGAAGTGGCCGGTAATGGTTGGTGAACCGTGGTGGGGGATGGAGTAGGGCCGGCAGTAAGAGCGACGGGGCGTGGGAGGTCTCGGGTGGACGGAAATGGTAGAGAGAGAGAGAGAGGGTGGCCAGCGACAGTTTTGAACCGAAACAGAAACAGTGAACGCAAACAGGGAAGAAAGAGAAAGAAAAAAAAGAAGAAGGGGAAATTACAGAAACTACCCCAGGAAAATCCAAAACACATCTCGTGGTCGCCGAACGGTTCGGAAACAGGTGAAGTTTCAATCGGTTATTAATTTTCGTTAAATTAAATTGTATTTAGCGTTACAAATCCTAAAATCGTAATAATTTCGTAACGATTAATTAATTGTAAGTACGTGGTACATAAAATAGTAACGATTCGGAATATAGGGTATGTATTGTATGATTAGGATGTTTTAGATAAGAGATTAATTTAGGCTCTGTCACTGTTAGGTTCGCAGGCACCAACGTCCAGATAAAGTATGATCAGTGTCAGTTTTGCAAAACAGATATCGAGGTGAGTGTACTGTCTTCTTACCAAACTATTTTTCTATGTATATACATGATGAAATATGTGTTTACTTAAATTGTATGAATTTATAAATGATATGGATCAAGCAGGATTTGGGTGAGTTGGTAAACTGGGTTTTTGAGAGATTTCGATGGTTTCCAGTATGAAATTGAAAATGAATTTTTGTTGAAATTGGTAAAATCAGACGGTGTTTTTAAAAGGAAATAGAAAACAATTGTTTTCCTAAAAATGTCTGGTTTTCAAAAGGAAAATAAAGGGTGGAAAAGTAGTTTTGAAAGAATCAGATGTTTTCTCTAAAAAGAAAAGTGTGAAATATGCTTTTGGACTTAAAAAGTTGGTTTTGAGGAAAAGAGATAGATGTGGTGATTTGACGATATTTATTGAGCTGTGATTTGATAATGTTGTAGTTGATTTGACGATGCCCTAATATTTATCCGTTTTGGTAGAGTGAGATTATCCGTTTCGGCGGAGTGATGTTATCCGCTACGGCGGAGTGATGTTTATCTGCTTCGGCAGAGTGATGTTAGACGTTTATACTGCGTAGTGATTATCCGCTTCGGCGGAGTGATGGGTGTTCGTAGGAAGGCATATCCTACGGATGGTACGGTACCATTGCAAACTCCCGATCATGAGGTTAAAACGATCACTAGGGCTGGCCAGTGTGTGTGTGTTGGAGGTGTGTGTTTGAGATTGGTGCTTGAGATGTGGTGTTTTACGTATATTGGTTGATTTGTTATTATTTATTATGATGATTGGTATGATTTTATACTAGATGGATTTGGATGGAACTTATTTCTATCACTTTATTTTCATTGCTTATATACTTATGCTTGATCCATACTTAATTGTGAAAATATGTAGAACATATTAATATTTTTAAAAAAAATGTTTTACTAAGAAGGCAGTACACTCGCAGGTGCAGCAGTTAGGAGTCGGTCCCCTACTGGCACTAGGTAGAGCTACGTGATGGAGTCATATAGGCGGTTGAGAGGAGCTGTCAAAGGCGAACCTATAAAAGGTTCATCGATAAATACTTTTAGTTAATATCAATTTTGGGACAGGTGTGTCCCCCATAGTAGATGTTTGTATTATACAGTAGGTGTATATTGTCATTCGTTTTGGTTATTTGGGTATTGGTGATGTCATGTTGTAGTTACGCCCGCCTCGGAATGACGGGTGTCCGGGACGGGTTGTGACATGCGACACCACTGTTCATACTACTAATCAGGCATCCCTGAAGTAATGATCTGACTCCGGCTCCCTTGGAAGATTGGAGTTGTAAAACGTCCATTTCTTTTCAAATATATCCAGCGCGAACAACGTCCAAGATTAGCATATGCATGATGTCCACCTGAATTGATTGGGAATAACATGTACCTACAGTTGTTGCTGAAAGTAGTCCAGATCAATGTGTATAGATAATCCAAGATTCTTTGTTGTTTTTGCTTGAGGGCAGTCTGTGCACAGAATAAATATATGTCAGTACGTGTTAGTCAATAGTGTAAAATTAACAAATTGCCACTATACCCATACACTTGCAACAACGAATTTTGTATAGTCCAACATTTCAACTCCATTTGTGGTGCGTATTGCATTGATATTACGCATCCTATTTTCCAAGTATTCACTAAATGAATCAATAACCTGTATTGTCAAAAACAAGGCGAAAAATGAACATTCAACACACATTTTTTTCATATTAATCACTTAATTGATCCCATACATTATCAGAAACTTGTTTGTCTTGAATTAGGCATATCGCATCACTACACGTGAACGTTGACATTGGGTCATCCCCTTCTAATACGAATGCACTGCACAATAAATGGAATATACCAAGATATTCAGTACATTTTGCTTGCGATGTAATCAAATATAAGACTGCATGTAAGAATTCCATATTACTTACCCTATCCATTTCTCTTTATGTATTAATTGTAAAAACTCCTAATTCCTGTCATCGAGCATTGTTGCAACTTTCGATTTTTTTCGGTTGGGCATCGTTATGTTATCTTCATGATCCCTTTTAGGCAGTTGGTCGACGTCTATGGTATTAGACTCCCTCGTTTTCTTTGCTTTGCCCTTTGCTTTTGGATACACATAAGCACTCTCTTATTTACGTTCATTTCTCACCCTAATTTTCACATGCTTTATTATTGACTCGACCTTCAGGGTTTTATTAGAGGGATTTGGTGGGGTAGGGAGGCAATGGGTGGGAGTAACATCTACCACATCATCGTCGTCTTTGTAGGCCATAATTATCAATATCGATTCTGCATCTGTTATTTCAACTGTGTCAATGTCGGGGGTGTGGAAGTGCCTTACAACAAACTAGAGGAGGATCCACGTTTGGATGTACCCTCTCTTGGCGTGAAATGTTCACCAACGGGGGTTTGTTAGCGTGCCATTTTAGGGTTGACAGGGAGGCCGTGTTTGGACGTAGTTGCATTCGGCGCAAAATGTTTAGCAGCATGGGGCTGTTTGGGTACAATATCAACACTAATAAGGGAGAAGGTACACTTGCACAAGCATTTGTTGAGTTGTTCTTGTAGGGATCTACTTGTTTCCGCAATCTCATTGATTTTAAAATTATAGCTTTTACGCCTAACCTTCTGCGATTATTCCACTTCTTTAACTATTTGTTTCGACACTTTTACTTTAAGCTGAAGATCCTTGCACCTTTTCCCAGAGCTTTAAGCTCGGCATTTACGGGCAGATCACTATATCTTTGCATGACATTATAAACACACATTTTAATAAGCAACGCATTCTTTTTCTTCAGAAGCGATTTTATCTTTGAATTTAGCTGCAAAATGGTCTTTTCATAATGTTTTTTTTACCCTGTTAATGCAGCGTTTAACTCATCAATATCAGTTTTCTGGTTGATGCTTTTGACAATTATAGTTTCCAGAACTTTGAGCAAAACGTCTCTTTTTTGTTCTTCTTCTTCCAACTTTCACATTTCGTAATCTTCCTACATTTCGTCCAATGCACGGTAAACATCATCAATTGCAATATATTGTGTTGTTTGTGTGGGGACAGTGCTTTTGGGTCTTGTAAGACCTATATCCAAGTCAAAAGATGGTCCTGCCGCTACCAATTTAGGTTGGTTGATGATTAGATTGATGTAGGTTGTCATGAGATTATCAATCATTGACCCAATTTCAATGTCGTCTTCAACCATTGACACTTTCCCCTTTTCTACCTTTGGCATTATGTCGGCTAGCATTTCTTTGACAATAGGGTCGTTATCACTATCATTACATGTTGTAATCCCTAACTGAATTTCGGACAGGATTTATTCCAGCAAGGCATCCCTTACCTGAACGTGATGGGATTGCATGATCTCACAGTTATCACCAATTAATATGAATATCGAATGTTAATGTTTAATCACCATTCATTACTTGATGATGCAGTAGGTGTATTAATGGTGTCAACCCAATAACGTTAGAATACGTGGTCAAGCACCATCTTTGCAATCTGGGGACGCTGAAATCTCTCTCATCCATTAGATTTATTAATGTAGTATGTTTGCACAACCAATACTACCAATTGGAAAAACAATTAACATTCTCAAATAAATACCATTGTGAACATTCATATATAGCTGCCAATATGAACATTTCACAGTAATACTGGATAAATGGAATGTTCAATTTAAGCAGTTATTTAGAACAATATATACCTGGAGGGTAATGACACACCCCGTAACCGATCTAGGCTCAGTGTATGATGTTTTTAGACTAGTTTCCAAGTCTATGTAAATTTCTTGTGTCCAATTGTAGTTAGAGATATGATCAACGTCCTCAATATAGCAAACTAATCACTTTGAGACTTGTTGACCCGTGATTGCAAAGAAACAAGTCGTGAGAAAGTGCAAACAAATGAGCTTCACCATGTCCTGTACATATGTTTCACTTGTTTTTCTCATCTTGTTCTATATCAACATTTTCATGAATGCAATATCATCACTTGTGTATCGATTTTGCACAACCAGCTCATCCCCATACAGTAGCCCGAATATCAGCTAAATATCCAGTGGTGTCAGCTTAACAAATCTATCCCCCAATTTAAATGATCCCTGTGACGAACTGTAGCTTAAAATTATCCTCTCAATCAACCCATAATTATTTTGAACGTTTTCCAATGATAATTTCCTTTCGTACAACGTCTCTAATAATTTTGAAAAAGGTGTCCTCGATAACTATTCCCGACACCTTGTAGTGAGCTTGCACTCTTTCAGTAGATAACATGTTTGCTTGCGATTAGACCTGTACGAAAACAGTCTGCTTTGAGATTGAGATTGATTCTCAGTTTTTGGTTTTATGTTCCGCAACGCTACAAAAGCATGTCCACAAATGACAATGTAAACAATTCAGTATTTTGAACATACACAGAATGTGGGCGCGGTAGGAGTTAATACATTTGCAAAACTTTAAGTAACATTCGTGACATTTGGACTGCCATTCAGGTAAGAGATAAAAAAAATAATGAACATTCAACATAAGTACACAATACATGCAATCCCCTGTAAGTGCAATTAACAATTTGAAAAGTCCACAGTACTCACAATTCTCTGTATGTGGACATGAATGTTCATACAATCGTAAGAGGTGAACGTTTGACAGTACACAAATATGAACACTTGCACAAATAAATGGACAAATATTCTTATATGAGATTGAAAATTCAAGAACTTAACCCATAAATTGCATGCATGAACATTCATGTGTAGAACTAGATATACGCCAAATAGAATATTCTCATATTAGGTTGAACATTCGAGAAATTAACCTTTTTCTACTTCGCAAAACGGTCCCATTTGCCCCCACATGAACACTAATGCAACTTACTCTAGAACTTAGGAAGATTAAGACAACACGTGCTCTGACTGTGTTTAACCAGTTGGTGTACAAATAGGACATTGAACATTCGAACAACGACGACAATGGAAATGGAATCCTAATCAAATGATCAAATGACACGATGAATATCCACGAATTTTATAAGATGTCCTCCAAGAACGGGGATACTAACCTTGTGAACGATCAGGATTATCTTCTTTTTTTAGACGGCGAAGCCTGCAAATCAGTCGTTTTCGCCATTGTTGATGGAGGTTCGCCACAAAAATCTCAATTTAGGGTTTTCTGGGATTTCCAACTGAGAGGGTGAGTGTTTATAGGCAACTAACCAAGCATCTATAATCAAGGAGTTCTATATGGTAGGTGAATTGATTGGGGGACTAATGGTAGCTCTATTTTAGGAATACAACCATCGACTCATCACTGTCAAAACAACGCCCAAACTATATGAACATTCATAAGTTTTCAATTCTCACCCAAAAAAATCATAAATCATATCATTAGAACAAGGATTTTGTGTACTTTAATTTGATGTTCTTATTTTCAATTTTCAGAGACATATTTGGTTCAAATCTCTTGATTTTGCAGACCACATGTGTATTTTTGGGAGCTGTCAAATCTGATATAGGAAACTAATTCTTGCAGAGCACTTGATGCGATGGCAATGTAAATAAAGTGTGAACCAAGGGACAAATGTTAGGGACTATTCACTAAGAAATCGGTGAGGACTCAAAATTTTATTTAGGTTGTTGAAGGTTCAATTTATGATTAGTATAACTCTTGGGATCCATATATTAAATTTTCCTTAAAATTAATTATATGTAAATATTAAAACTATATTTTTGCCTACATATTTTGGCTCTATATTTTGGCAAACTATATAAAGAAATCTCAATTAAACTAATTATAATAGAAATATTTTTTATTCTTTAATAATTTATTAATTAAAATTAAGTATATATAAATATGAAAGCTATATTTTTGTCTACATATTTTGCTTCCATATTTTAACAAACTATTCAAAGAAATTTTAATTAAATTAATAATAATAAAAATAGTTTTTATTCTTAAATAATTTACTAATTAAAATTAATTATATGTAAATATAAAAACTATATTTTTGTCTACGAATTTTTCATCTTGAAAATATTTAAAGAAAATTTCGATTAAATTAATTTTATTCTTTAATAATTTATTAATCAAAATTAATTATATGTAAAACTGGAAATTATATTTTTGCCTACAAATTTTGCCTCCATAGTTGAGAGACTACTTAGAGAAATTTCAATTAAATTACTAATAGTATAAATATTTTTTATTTTTAACAATTTATTTAATTAGTTTATGTAAATATGAAAAACTATACTTTTACCTATATATTTTGAGAAAATATTTTAGAAAATAATATGTCATCTCTCCTTCATTTTCATTCCTCACAACCTTCTATTCTCGCTCTCTTTATCTCTTATTGATTTTTCAAAACCTTCTTTTTTGTTTCTATTTTTATCTCTTTTTTTTCTTCTTCTTACTTTCTAATTTTTTTTTATTTCAATATTTGTTTTTAATTTTTTTCAAATTTTAATTTATTTTTGTTGTCATATTTTATTTTATTTATTGATTTTATTTTTCTTTTTTGTGTTCCAAAATTTTATTTTTTTATTTTTGTTTTATATTTTTTTTATTATTTTATTTTTATTTATTTTATTTTTTTATTGATTTTTGGTATTTTTTATATAGATATTTTTTTAACCCAAATTGGTGGTAAAGAAGGCAAAAGAATAAAAATAAAAATAAATACCCAAAATATAAATGATAAAGAAAAAAAAATATGAAAAAGGTAAACTAATAAAGTTGTATTAGAAAAGGGAAAAAGAAAATATACAACAAGAAACTAAAGAAAATAAAAAAAATAAAAAATAAAATAAAAAGAATTAGTAAGGATAAAGATTTAGTTTTCCACAACAATGACTTCAATAGGGACAAATTTATTAAAAAAAAAATGATAATATTAGCTAATTGACTTGAAAATAAATCTTATAGGAGTCCCGACAATACTTTTAGTAAATGATAATGAGTCTCAAATAATAGAGTCTGGTTGTGAGTTTTGTAAAAGACATGTGGCTTGATTAAAATTCACCCTCAAAATTTTTATGGTTAACATCAATTAGGCCTTAAAAAAAAAGTTGAAAATGACTAAAAAATATGTTAATCTAAAATAAGGAAAAGGTAAAATATGCGATGGAATAATTCATAATTGCATCACCACCATTATTATTTTAATTTTTGTTTGGCGAACCAAACACCATATCTACATTATTTTTTGAATACTTGTTTGTATGAGTTCGTGTATAATTATTATTTTTCTTCTAACAAATTGCAAATTAATTTATGACAAGTGATGAATTTTCCTCAAATAGCAAACAAACAAACAACAATTAAGTTTTTGTCGCACTTAAGTAAGATTTTTCAACAAGTAGGAAAACAATTCATTACTTATTTATATAATACTCTGTTGAATATTAAAATTAATTAATATTTTTTCATAGACTAAATACTAAAGTTAATCTTTTTTCAAATTAAGTTTATCTTTCTTTAGTTTGTGCCTTATAGCATGGGTTATACACTAGTACCAAAAAAGTTACATGACGGAACAATTACTTCACGTTGAGTCAAGTATTAAATGATTAATATGGTGTGTTTAAGGTGTGAAAGACACAGAGCATTCAGCTAATAAGTCAAACTTAACAAAATGTTGTAACACTGGATGCACCACACAATGGAGAACAACAAACAGTGGATAGTAAAGTGTTTACGCAGAATGTGCTACGTAACACGCAAAATGTGTTATGTAACTCGCGCATGTATAATATTTTCACATGAAAACTATGTAACTAGTAAATATTCACGGTAAACTAAAAAATCTCATTTCGTACTAAACAGTGCCAACATTACAGGATTTGGTCCTATTATTTGATCAAAATTGATCAAACAAATGTTGTTTTCAATTTATGAATGGATCATTGATTAGTTATTTATTATTTTTTAATTCGTGAAAAAAAAAAATTCTAATTCCTTATGGGAAAAAAATAAGATTTCAAAACTTGGAAATTCAAAATTTTATTTGAATTCCTTAATTGAAAGTTTACTTTGCAAATTGACCCCTAAGACTTTTAAGAGGACCTTCGAATCTAATTAGGATTTCTTGAATCTAGTTAATGCCCCATTTTATATTCTCGAGGAACTTAATTGAGTTTATGAGATCACATAAGTAATTTTTTGAATAAAATTTTACTTTCACCGATTCTTGAAATGTCCTTAGTAGATTCTTAGGCTTGATTAAGCTATCTCAGGTAGCTAATTCGTCTCCATTTTTTTATACAACTCGAAGTAACATATTTGCCTGTTATTGCTTTGGGGGGGGGGGGGGGGGGGGGGGATTCTTCCTTTTTCACTTTTTTTTTTTTTTGGTGAAAAAATAGAATTTTTCTCTTATTGGAAAATAAAAAATTTAAAGCTTTATTTTGAAGTGTGATGTTATTCTATATCATGTGGATGCAAGGCGTGACAAATGCTTTGTTTACAACTTTCTAGATAGGGGTCAGAATGACTAATACCACATCAGGTCCTTCCTTCTTGAAGGAGCAAACATCTTTCCTCGATTCTCATTTTTTTTTTTAATCTTTCCTGTATGAATTTGTAGCAATTAGCAACCCAATAAACCTAACTCACTTTCAAAAGATTTCTACCCAATAAACCTAACTCACTTTCAAAAGATTTCTTGTAAAATGAGGATTGTCCTAAACTTTATATATAACTCAGAATTAGATAACACAAGCGATGAGATTCAATACGTCCTCTCACGCACAGGGTGTACTTTGACAAACCACTGCTAACGTATATCAAGGAGGCCAATATCGATGTGGGATTCAACACGTCCCCTCACACACATGGTGGATTTTGACGAAACACTGTGAATGGATATTGGGGGCCCAATATTGATGTATGATTCAACACACCCAATATCAAACGAAAAATCTGACTCTAATATCACGTAGAACTTTAAAAAATCTCAATGTGGATTGGGGAGTCAGTACCAAGGCTACCGAAATGGACATGGGATTGATCCAGCAGGAACATTGTTGGAGACATATATGATCGAAAGTCGTGGCGATCTTGAATAGTCATTGGCCAGATTACGCACCACAACTAGCGGCGAGTAGGGGATGATGTTAGAGCTATCAGCTCTACATTTGGCAGAATAAAATTTTGTTGGCCTTGTCCGATCATTTAGATCAACTCAATCATTAGGCAATGATATCTGTCAACTAAAATAAAGTCTTCTCGGAGCTGTATAACTTTGGGGTCATGAGAAGTTTTGATAGTGGGAGTAACCTCGGCCATTAGAACAAGCTATCAGGCACAGGCACATGTACGGATTAAGGAACGACAAGTATTCAACTTAATATTTTGATAGATTATTAAATGTTGATATTTTATGAAATTAATAATTTTATTGAGTGATTTCAAATTAAAAATTCTATAAATTAAAATGAGGGAAAAAATGGGTTAAAAAGATTAATTATTGAAGAATTCATGAAGCGATTATTAAAGAATTAAAGGAATTCAAGACGGGTGCAAAATTAAGATAATAAAAAATTTCAGAGTATTGAAGACATTGAAGGAATTTAGGTGAAAATAACTAATTACTTTTATGCTCTTAATCCAGCTCAAATTAAGATCACGCATGACACTTTAAAATGAGTATCTTATATGCGTAATTGTAAGAAGTGATAAGTTTAAAATCTTAAAATGGTTTTTATAAAGTGTTAAATCATAAAAATATTTTTGGTAAAGTGTTTAAGCGAAAAAATGGTTTTAACATACAAAATAATGTGTTTTTTGGTTAATTCAGTCAACCGACAAAATGAGTCAGTCGACTAAAGAAAACAGTAGTTTAAGGGAATTAAATGGGTGAACCTACAGGCAAATTCAGTCAACCGACAATTTGGATCGGTCAACTAACTAATCCAATAGCCAAAACGAAGAAATAAGAGAAAACACACTGGACGAATCGATCAACCGACGGTTAGGTCAGTCAACCGACTGCAGGCAGTGCAATGGTCAAAAAGTTGGTCATTGCAGGGGTGGTCAACCGACGAAGAGGTCAATCAACCAATCGGGTAAGATAGTTAACTATTGACTATTTTGGTTTTTGAGCCAAATCACCTAGTTTTGAACAATTTTCAAAGAGGTTTTTAAGAGATTTGGGTATTTTATTACTTTTATATATCTTATATTACTAAGATCTTTTTTATTTGGTCTATATATTAAATTATTCTTTTAAATGAATTGGTAAAATTACTTCATATTTTTAAAAGTTTTGAATCTAAAAAGTTTTGAGGACCAAATTGAGCTTTTCTAAAAGTATTTTTCAATTAAACATACCTATTTTGATAGTATATGATGTATGGGGTATTAAAGAGTCATTTTTTGTCTTATAATTTGAAACCTAATAGTTGGAGGTCTAGTTAGAAGTTTATATATAGAGATCTGCATTTTTCAAATTAGACAATCAAGAAAATTCATCTTTTGCTATTATAAGAGAGTATATTACGATGAGAAATTTATAATTGAGTATTACCTAAAGAGTGTTTTATCGAAGCACGAAAACGTTTTGGTCATTGGTCTTTGTTCTTCACTGAGTTGTCATAATCGTTTTCAAGAAATCCCAACGAGATTTTTCCAAGTTAATTAAAGTGTTTTCTTAGATTATTTGTTTAATTACTTGGATTTAGTATTTTTAGAAAAATCGTTTTTCTATCTAATATCATGAAAATATTTTAAAACGAATTTTATTTGTGAAATCTAATTATCTACTACTTGTGTTTTAAATTGATTAAATCATATTTGTGCCTCACATAGTTTCCGGGACATTAATTGAGTATAATGATTTTGAGGTGGTAGAATCTCTTGTGGGAAGAAACTTGTGAATTTTTATTTTATTTATTTATTTATTTATTTATTCTTTTTGTATTTGTAAGTTTGAGTGGATTAGACATATTGAGACGGTGTCTAATCTGGGTAGTTAGGGTTTAATCTTTAACTTGAGAAAAATATTAGGGTTTGATCTTTAACTTGTGAAAAATATTAGATTAATCTTTAGCTTTTGAAAAGATTAGGTTTTGATTCTTCCTATAATAGAATTAGAGTGAAAGAAGATTCTTCCTAAACCTATGAAAAGGATAAATGTAGTAGTGTAATAGTGTGAGAGTTTAAAGGTTGATTCTGAGCCTACAAAAGTAAGAGTTTTGTTCCTACCTGGGAAAGAAATCAAAGTGATAGTGGATTGTGAAATCCCTATGAAGCTCGTTTGACTGGACGTAGATAAGAGTAACTTACCGAAGCCGAATAAATCATTGTGTGTTGTATTGTTATATTTATGTTGTTTGAGTACGCACTTCGTTAAACACATTTTCGCTACTTAACAAGATAACAATCAATCAAAGAAACTAATAACTTGTGTTTAAATATTCGTCACTATCCAATTTACCTCCCCCTCTTAGGTAGATATGTAGGCCAACAGTAAGGACTACCTTTGTTTAAGCAATTTTCTTTATTTTGGAAATCCAATTTTATTAGAACTTCTTAATTAGTGAGTGATTAAGACACATTCAAATGTAAGGTCTCATAAATTTGGTAAGGAACCATTGGAATATGTCATGATGATAGTAGAGAGATTTCTATTGATTTAAGTTTTAAATACAACTATATATTGAAATGGCTAAACATTATCGTAATCATATTGACATAACTGAAGACAATACAAGCCAAAACTGTTACAAACCTTTATCATAAAATTCCAAGGACTAACAAATTCAAAAAACAATTTCGATTGATATTTTTAAACTAATAGAAATCCCGCTGACCAATTTTTTTTAAATTTTTTATGCTTCAATTTTAACTTCAAATTTTGAATTTTGACAGCCTAGCATCCATGCAATGAATATGTAAAAACTAGTTTTCTCTTCAAATCCCTAAGTTAATGTGTCCTACAGGAATTTAGTTAGCACTTAGGAAGACTATATGAGGTTTAGGATTTCAAGTAATGTAACCTTGTAAAGGCTTGCTTCCTAGAACTTTAAACCTGTGGTGTCTTGTAGGTACAACCATCATTGGTTGGTGAACCATGTGAGGTGCTTTGGATATCAATTATCTGGATTAAAGTTGACATTTTAGGCTAGACCCTCTATTTTAAAAACATTTGTGTCTATTGAAGTATCTAGTTGACGCACCCAAGATTTATCTTGCATGGAGGTTTTCTTTTTGTTGCCCACCCACAACAAAATCCAGGGCTTGGAAAATATACACGAGATAATTTGTTTGAAACACTGTATAAAACAATTCCATTTTTAAAATGGGATTGTACATGCTAGGTTTTGGTAAATTGGCTTGGCCTTTTGGGTCCCCACCTATGATTGAGTTTACAGGTCACCAAATTTGTTAGGAATAACAAAACATAATTTTTGGGGAAAAAGAGCTTCCTTTGAAAATGACCCTCTTGTTTTTAAAAGGTCTACCCAAAGATTCTCTAATGGTTTGGATGTCAGTTACGCTCAAGGACGATATTAGACACCTCATGACAACCATCCTAACATAGTACCGCCACAATCATTTTATTTCTATGTTCTTGGATTAAAAAACAAAATCTTTTTAATACATTCCTTACTTGAGTGAAAACTTGATGTGACAAAATTAGAGATCTAAATGTATATGACATGCGGATGAAAAGATTTTAGGAGAAAACTTGAATATGACATGTAATTATGCAAACTATAAACACATATATGTAATATGTGAAGGGTCTTATATCGTTCAAAAAATATTTACGTGACGTAGATTTAAACATGTGTTTGACATGTGAATGGGTTTCAAGCAAAAGGATGTGCTAGGGGATGAATATGGATTTTATACATGTATATGATACGTAACAGGATTTAATTAAAATTGACATGTATATGACATGCACGAGATTTAGAAAATTTTGTAACATGTATACGACATCTATGAATGTATTCATACATGTATTTGACATGATCTTAACAAAACTTTGATATGTATATGACATACTAATGAACATGTACATGACATGTATGGAGACTTGATAAAATTAAAACGTGTGACATGTAAGTAAACTTGACAAATTATTATTTGGAATGTATATGACATTTGAGTGACTTAACAAGTCTTGGCATTTATGACATATGGATGATTTTAAAACATTTATATGACATGTGAATAAGCATGCATTTAGCATATAATTTATGTAGTTTACTTGAATTGAAGACAACTGAATTTTTACTGGAAATTTTTAAAAAGTTAAGGGATTAACATGTCAAATAGTTTAAGGAGCTTGTATGAAGATATGTTTTTCAAAATAAAACAAGTATATGACATGTGAATTGAGATGAAACATACATATTTAATACAAGGCAAGTGTATGACATGACTTTTGAACTTCGAACATGTTTTGGGAATTTGATGAAATTGTTAAAATATAAATATTTAAAGAGCCTATTTCAATAATTAAAAATAAATAAATAAAATAAATAAAAAATAAAAAATTCTATCATATGGAATATGAATATGACATGATAGTTAAAATGGGACATGAATTCAGCACATAAGAACATGTGTATGACATGTATTCAAAGTATTTTATACATGTTTGCAAACTAGGGGGGACTAAAGTGAAATAATTGTAAAAGCATATTTTTCATCAATTAATCATGTATATGACATGGGAATGAAAAATTAATATATATTGTACACATAAACGTGTATATGATATGGATTGGAAAAATCGGACATACTTTAGCAAAATTTAGCATAGTTTGAGGGGTTAAATTATAAATATTTCATTAAAATTATTTGAAGTTGAATGGTATTGAAAACGAACGTTAATTTTTTTTTTAATTGTTTAAAACACATTTAGAATGGTTCTTGGACCAAAATAAGCAAGTTTGTGAAGGAATAAAATTGAAGGGGCGTAAAATGACAACTAACCCAAACTCTTTGGTGGCGTTTGGTACGCGAGATTCAAGGTGGGATTGGAATGACCATTGGAATGGTCATTCCATTCCTATGTTAGTTGGTGGGATTGATTTTCATTCTCATTCTCAAGTAATGACTAATAGCACAATTATTGGGATTAGTCAATCTCAAATGAAATTAGGTATTAGATAATCCTGTGATTACCTAATTTCAAATGAAATGAAGTATTAGGTAAGAAGAATGACTTATACTTGTGTTTCCGTATTTTTCACAATAGGAAATAAAATTCTAGAAACAAAAACAAAAAATATGGTGGTGGTGCTTTTATATTTTTGTTCCTAGAAAACATGGAACGAAAACAAAAATATGGAAACGAAATCTAGGAACAAAAACAAAAACAGAAATCTGGGAACAAAAGCAGAAATCTGGGAACAAAACAAAAATAGAAATATGGGAACAAAAATAAAAACAGAAATATGGGAACAAAAACAGAAATCGGGAACAAAAACAGAAATATGAGAACAAAAAAAAATAAAAATATGGGAACAAAATCAAAAACAGAAATCTGGGAACAAAAATAGAAATCGAGAACAAAAATAGAAATATGAGAACAAAAACAAAAATAGAAATATGGGAACAAACTCTGGGAACAAAAACAAAAACAAAAATTTAGGAACAAAACAAAAACAGAAATATGGGAACAAAACAAAAATAGAAATATGGGAACAAAAACAGAAATCTGGGAACAAAACAAAAACAGAAATATGGGAATAAAAACAAAAACAGAAATCTGGGAACAAAAACAGAAATTAGGAAGAAAAACAGAAATATGAGAACAAAAACAAAAATCTGGGAACAAAACAAAAATAGAAATCTGGGAACAAAAACAGAAATATGGGAACAAAACAAAAATAGAAATCTGGGAACAAGAATAGAAAATTGTTCCTAGATTTCTAATTTTGTTTTGTTCCCAGATTTCTATTTTTGTTCCCATATTTCTGTTTTTGTTCCCATATTTTTGTTTTTGTTCTCATAGTTCTATTTTTCTTCTCGATTTCTGTTTTTGTTCCTAGATTTTGGTTTTTGGTTTTGTTCCCATATTTATGTTTTTGTTCCCAGATTTCTGCTTTTGTTCCCAGATTTCGGTTTTTGTTTTTATTCCCAGATTTTGTTCCCATATTTATGTTTTTATCGATCATTCTAATACCATGTTTAATGTATTTTGAAACCAAACGTAGGAATGGTAATGACCATTTCAATATCATATTTAATCTCGTTTGTCACCAAACATATGAATGGCAATGGCCATTCCACTCCACTGCCACATTTATTCCAATACCACACTCATTCCATTCCATTCCATTCCAGCATACCAAACATAGTGTTTGAGTTTGAGATTTTGGTTATGGGAAATGGTCCAAAAAAGAGTGTAAATGACCAAATCTAAAATCTTATAGAAAAATAATATTTCACAGGAAACATTTTGAGGTCATTTTGATTGCAAAAAGTGAGTTTAAATTTTTGGGAACACATAAAAAATTATGATGTTGCAGCCAAGATATGCTAAAAAGTCTATTTAAATGATTTCATAGGCAAAAATTTAAAAGTAAAAATATTCAAAAGTTTTTCAATACTCAAATGTTCATTGTAACTCTAATAGCTCGTTTGGTTGGACGGAATGCAATGAGAGTGGAATGGTGTTGGCCCAATGAGTTACCCAAGAGGGGGATGAATTGGGTAATTCTAAAACTTTAAACAATTTAAAACACTTAATTAATCAAATAATTAATTTTATCCTAAATCAATTATTATCTAGTTCCGCAGTAGATAAGTGTTCAAATTTAGGTGCACATCCAAACAACAAAATATAAATAAAATAAATCAATACAGCACACCAAGATATATCCTCGTTCATCAAGTTAGCATTGGTTAATCTAGTCCCCCAAGTTCCACGGAGATTTGCATACACTAAAACTCAGATTCCTTTAGAGGTAGGAATTAAACCCTCACAATTATTCTTTTATCAAATTCAAAATCAACATTTATAATTATTTTTTTTCCCGGGCTAAGGAATAATTTTATCTTTTTACCAGACAAAAGACTGACCTAATTCTATTACAGAAGGAATCACCACCTAATCCTTTTCCTAGGCGCAGAAATAAACTTATCTTTTTTAGCAAGCTTAAGACTAACCTAATCATTTCACATGCTAAGGATCAAACCTCACAAATTCTCCAAGCATCTTTTTCACCAGTAAGAATAGAACTGTTACAATTCACTCCAAACTAATTCTATTCAGAATGAATTAACGCCTAATTCTTTTCAAGGGAAAAAAAAAATAACTTAACCTTTTTATACCCTAGGAAAATATCAAACCTTAATATTTTTCCTGAAAAAGGTTGAAACCTAGCTACCCTAACTGAATACCCCCAATAGTATCTAATCCACACAAATTCATCAATTATAGGAAATCAATGAATTTCTTCTCACTTGGAGCTTATACCACCTCAAATCAATTAAACTCAATTAATCTCCTGAAATTACTAGTGATAGAAATTAAGTGAGGAATTCAATATCTGGTCATAATATGTATGGGTAGCACAAAATTTAAATACGTAATCAGATAATCACAGAAATAGTTTGAATTTTTTTTTTATACTCTTTAAAGCTCAAAAACGATTTTACTACAATCTTTAAACCAATCAAGTAATGATAATATAAATTCACAATAAAGAATAAATAGCTTGGAAAGATCTCACCAAAATAACACCGAAAGATTGAAATCAGAATAGCAATACATCACAAATTAGTGATGCCAAAATAATCAGCGCTTTAACTCAATAACTTTACGCACAATAATCTCACGATTGATCTCTCGAATATATCTCAAAATAACAACTCTTAGAAAACTCAAGAACTGAAAGTTCTTGATTGATATGATGTATTTTAATCAAAATTCGTAGGTCTATTTAAAGCAATTTGAAACAGACCCTCCAACGGCTAGTTTCCTCGAGATAGGCATCTAAAAGGCACCTATAGACCCCATATATCATTACCATTCATTCTTGGTATATTTCACTCAAATATGACTTTTAAAACATTCGATTTAGCCCTCAAATTATTTCTCAATCTCAAACCGTATACATAAGAAGTATTAAATGAACCAAATTGAGAAACACTTTAATTTTATGTACCATATATATAGGGATATTAAAATAAGTATATCATATCTTTAATATATCTAAATTCCCAAAATATCTCACTCAGATATCCAAAAAATGGCTAGTTAACGGCTAGTTTCAAATAAAACCTTGAAATCCTCAAAATCCTAACCAAACTATCGGTTAACCGATCATAGGCCATTAGTCAACCAATCGATTCAGGTTACACGCCAAACTATTTCTCAAACAACGGTCGATTAACCGATCCTTAAGGGTTGATTGACCGATCAATTCAGAATGCATTTCTAGGCCATTTTTAAGCCTTGGTCGGTCGACTGATCTCCTACGGTTGGATGACCGATCGATACAGAGAGTTTCACTTTGGTTCATCGGTTAACCGATCTCCCCTGGTCGGTTAACCGGTTGATTCAGAGACTCTTCGTTTTTCCAGCCTTCTCTAATCGGTTGACCAATCCTTTGATGGATGGATCCATGATAGAACACCCACTTCTCAAATTAATTCAACTCGAAACTTCGACGTTTTAATCCCGTTAATCGATTTCTTTTCTCGGTTAACTCAATTGACATTAATATTAAATTTTAAATACTAATCTTTCTTAGGTCAATTTTCATTTTCAATATCACATTGGAGAAAATAATTGAACACTAATTAGGACCTTAATTACATCTAATTAAACACATATAAATATAACTCATTAATTTATGTCGTATGTGTGATCCTAATCGGGATACATTAAGAGTAAAAAAGGTTTGAGTTGTTTTCACTTAATTTCTTCAGAATCTTTAGCACTCTTCACCTCATTAATGCCAATCTTTGTATCTTCAATAATTACTTTATGATTTGATCTTGAATGAAATTCTTAAACTGAAACACTCAACAAACACGTTAATTCCACCAAAAACATCAACACTTAATTGTCCATCAAAACATTGGGATCAACAATCTCCCATTTTTTTATGAAGACAATTAATTTCGATGTTTTTTTCAAAACAATAATGTAACCACGTTCCTCCTAAATCCGAGGATGGGTTTTTTTAACTCATTTAAGCACAATCATGAAGATAATTCAAAAAACTCATCAGATATTCAATAAAGCATAAAATATGATAAATAAAACAATGTTCTCCCCCTGTATTAGTGCAATACTTAGACGAACAAATCCTAAACATTAACTATCCCTTTTTTTTTAAAGCTCAATAATGATTTCTCCTTTATATTTTTCCCTTTGTCAATCAATTCAGTTCAATAAATATCAAATATATTCTCCCATTTTGTCATCTCAAAAAATGGGGAAGGAAAATCAAAAACATAATTCTAGGCATACAATTTTCCCCTATATAAGTGTAAATAAACTAATTCATACTTAGGAGAATAAACATGAGGCAATCAAAAATATTGTTGCATAAAATCATATATTATTTACTTATGATACCAATTAATGTCTTTAAACATGAGGCAATCAAAAACATTGTAGCATAAAATCATATATTATTTACTTATGATATCAATTAATGTCTTTCATGTAAATATAATCAAGAAATATGTAATCTTTAATGCACTAGGACATGAAGTATATTTTAATGATAATTTATGAAATTGTCAATCATAAATCTAATGCATGCTTTATCATGGTTATGATCAATACTTAGAATTCAAACCATATGAATGCATTATATAATTCATTTATCATTTAAATAACCGCAACATTTCAAATAAATCATAATATCATGCATTTTAACACACTAACTTAATTCATTGATAAACAAGTCATAGATTGATATAACATATTTCACAAATTTTTTAAACTTGACTTATAGTAGATCTCATAGAGTATAGAATAAAAATATCACATATAAATATGTAAGCTTATCTTATTATCATACAATGACTCTAAAACAACTTGAGAATATGTAAAACAACACAGGTCTTAGAAATTTTTATCAGCGTATTTAAACTTACTTTCTTACTCATGGCATCGTCACTAGAAATCACATGACTTCCATATTTAGGTGTCAAAGACATAAATACTTTATCACTTGTCACGTGTTGAGAACAATTACTTTCTAGTAACAATTTGTCTTTGCAAATAAAAGTTTATTTGATAACCTGTAAGAAACACCTCAAAGAGTTCCTAGGTGGTACCCCATCTACGTGAGTTTGATCTTATTAGTTGGGACAATTTTAGTTCTTTTAGGAACCCAAACTTTTCTACAGTTCGATACTTTAGAAAAACATCTACGAATAGTATACCCCACAACATTACATTTAAAAAATCTAACAAGATCCCTGGTTTCATAAAAGAATTTATAAAAACGTTTTTGTTTAAGGTTTTTCTGAAACCCAATACCGACTTTATCAAAGATTTCTCGTGAACTTCTCAAAAGGATTTTCAAATTATTCTCACCACCGGTGAATTTGAGAACTATTGAATGTAAATCCAATATCTTGGATTTCAATTCAATGTTTTCAAATTCACAATCCATTACTTGCTTGTTTAATATATTAATTGTACTTTGAATGACATTAATTTTTTAACACTGGTTTTTATATTCATGCGGTAGTTCTTGATAAATATCAAATAAATCACTAAAATCTAAAGGACAAGAACTAGAACATTTAGGTACCTAAACTTTAGTAGCCATCAAAACAAGCATAGAGGAATCATCATTGCTCGGTTTTTCTGAGCTACTCGACTCTGAGTCATCCCATGTGACTTTCGTTGACTTCTTCGTACTCTTTTTCACCTTCTTCTTTTCCTTTCTCTCTTTCTTTTTTTTCTTCTCTGGCTCAGGACATTTGGATTGAAAATAACCGGTCTTGTGACAGTTGAAGCATTCCACATTACTCATGTTGAAATTTTTGTTTCTCCGGAATGTTTGTCGAGTCATCTTTCTAAAATTTTTCATGAGAAGCGCCACATCTTTTTCTTGCTCACTGTCAAGACTCACATCATCATTGTCATCATCTTCTTCCTTTTTCTAAGCTTTCAATGCCAAAGACTTCTTTTTTATATTCCCCGTATTGTCCCCATATCCTCGAATAGCCGTCTTATGTGTCATTAGGTTGTCGATGAGGTCATCAATTTCACATTTCACAAGATCCTTTGTTTCCTCAATCGCAGTCACATTTGGCTCCTACACTTTGGTTAATGATCTCAAGATTTTTCAAACTTTATCCTCCATAGTGTAGGGCTTTCCGAGTTTATTGAGACAGTTGCAAATATTATTGAATCTAATGTACATCTCTTGAATCGATTTTACTTCACCCATTCTGAATAGTTCGAATTGACGTATTAGGACATTGATCTTTGACTGTTTCACCTGACTAGTCTCTTCATGGTTGATTTGCAATTTGTTCCACATTTCTTTTGCCTATACACATCTTGAGGCCCTAAAATATTCGTTAGCATTTAAAGAATAAAACTGAATATTAATAACTTAAGAGTTAATAGAAAGTTTATGTTTATCAAAAGTGGTCAGCTGCTCTTTTTTCTTGGCAACTCCATTTTCCATAAGGACAAATGGATCATCCTCAATAGTTAGCCACACATCATAATTTGTGGATGAAGGAAGGAATGCAATCATTCTATCATTCCAGAATACATAATCTTTACCAGTCAACAAAGGTAAACGGTACATAGACTGCCCCTTACCTAATGTGCCTATCGGGTATGCCATGTGATCTTTGTTAGCTAGTGTATTAAGCTAATTTGAGCTAAACCAACTCCCATACAAATTGTTAACTCAGTGAGCTACCCAAGAAGAGAGTGAATTGGGTAGTTATAAAACTTTGGGAAAATTATATTTTAAACCTTCTAGGTATTGACACTTTTTTAATGGTCCCTCTCTATTTGCGTGTTTCATTTTAAACCCTTTAGGTATCAACACGTTTTTATTCGGTCCTTCTGTCAGAAATTCAGTTAAAACTAACAGAATTTTGAGAGTAAAATCTTCATTTTATATTTTTTCATTTTTTAATCTTCTTTAATCAATTTTTAATATATATTTTTTCTTTTTCCTTTGGTTTGACTTGTCTCTCCCCTCTCTCTCTCTCTTCTCCCTCTCTCCCTCTCTTTCTCTCCCTCCCTTTCCCCGCCTGCCCTTGTTACGGTGGGTGGAATCACCCTCGTAATAGGGGGTGACACCCCTGTTACGGGGGTGTTTTCACCCCCTTCAATAGGGGGTGCTTCTCCCCCTATTTTTAACGGGGTGAAACACCCTTATTAAGGGGGTGATCACCCCCACAACAAGGGGTGTTTCACCCCCTGTGAAATAAATGAGGGAGAGAAAGAGAGAGAGGGAAGAGAGAGAGAGATGATCGGGAGGAAGAAGGAAGAAAAAGAGAGAGATGATGGGGAGAGAGAGAGAAATTAAGGGAAAAAAAGAAAATAAAAAATCATTAAAAAATAAGTAAAAAGACTATTTTGCCCCTATATTCTGTTATTTTGGATGAAATTTCTGACGGAAGAACCAAATAAAAATGTGCTTATACCAATAGAGTTTAAAATGAAACGCGCAAACGGAAAGGGACTATATAGAAAAATGTCAATACCTAGAAAGTTTAAAATGTAATTTTTTCTAAAACTTTAAATAATTTAAAACACTTAATTAATCAAATAATCAATTTTATCCTAAATCAATTATTATCTAGTTTCGCAGCGGATAAGTGTTTAAATTTAGGTGCACACCCAAATAACAAAATATAAATAAAGTAAATCAATGCAGCACACCAAGATATATCTTGGTTCAACAAGTTAACCTTGGCTAATTCAGTCATCCAAGCTCCACGAAGATTCGCACCCACTAAAACCCAGATTCCTTTAAAGGTAGGAACCAAACTCTCACAATGATTCTTTTACCAGGCTCAGAATCAACATTTACAATGATCATTTTTTCGGGTTAAGGAAGAACCTTATGTTTTTACCAGGTTAAAGACTAACCTAATTCTATTACAGAATGAATCACCACCTAATTCTTTTCCTAGGCACAGGAATAACCTTATTTTTTTAGCAGGCTCAAGACTAACCTAATTCTTTCACAGGCTAAGGATAAAACCTCATAAACTATACAAGTATCATTTGCATTGGTAAGGATGGAATCATTATAATTTACTCGAAACTAATTTTATTCAGGAAGAATTAACACCTAATTCGTTTCAAATGAAAAGAATAACATAACCTTTTTATACTCTAGGTAAATATCAAACCTCAATCTTTTTCTTGAAAAATATTGAAACCCAGCTACCCTGACTGAATACCCCCAATAGTATCTAATTCGCACAAACTCATCAATTACAAGAAATCATTGAGTTTCTTCTTACTTGGAGCTTATACCACCTCAAATCAATTAAACTCAATTAATGTTCCGAAATTACTAATGATAAAAATTAAGTGAGGAATTCAACATCTGATCATAATATGTATGGGTAGCACAAAATTTAAGCACGTAATCAGATAATCATATAAATCGTTTGAATTTTTTTTTATGCTCTTCAAATTTCAAAAGCGATTTTACCATGATCTTTCAACCAAGCAAGCAATAATAATATAAATTCACAATAAATAATAAATAGCTTGGAAAGATTTCCCCAGGATAACACTGAAAGTTTAAAATCAGAATAGCAATACAACACAGATCAATGACGCCAAAATAATCAACGCTTTAACTCAAGAACTTTGCACACAATAATCTCACAATTGATATCTCGAATATATCTTAAAATAACAACTCTTAGAAAACTCAGGAATTGAAAGTTCTTGATTGATATGATGTATTAATCAAAATTCATAGGTCTATTTAAAGCAATTTGAAACAAGCTCTCAAACGGCTAGTTTCCTCAAGATAGGACTTTTTAAGGCACCTGTAGACCCCATATATCATTACCATTCATTCCTGGTATATTTCACCCAAATATGGATTTTAAAACGTTCAATTTAGTCCCCAATTTATTTCTTAATCTCAAATGATATACATAAGAAGTATTAAATGAACCAAATTGAGAAACACTTTAATTTTATGTACCATATCTATATGGATATTAAAATAAGTGTATCATATCTTTAATATATCTAAATTCCCAAAATATCTCACTCAGATATCCAAAAAATGGCTAGTTAACGGCTAGTTTCAAATAAAACCTTGAAATCCTCAAAATCCTAACCAAACTATCGGTTAACCGATCATAGGCCATTAGTCAACCGATCGATTCAGGTTACACGCCAAGCCATTTCTCAAACAACGGTCGGTTGACCAATCCTTCAAGGGTCGATTGACCGATCAATTCATAATACATTTCTAGGCCATTTTTAAGCCTTGGTCGGTCGACCGATCGATACAAAGAGTTTCACTTTGGTCCATCGGTTAACCAATCTCCCCTAGTAGGTTGACTAATCAATTCAGAGACTCTTCGTTTTTCCAGCCTGCTCCAATCGGTTGACTAATCCTTTGATGGCCAGTTAACCGATCTATGCTGGAACACCCACTTCTCAAATTAATTCAACCTCAAACTTCGAAATTTCAATCCCGTTAATCGATTTTTTCTCGGTTATCTAAATTAACACTAATATTTAATTTTTAACACTAATCTTTCTTAGGTTAATTTTCATTTTTAATATCATATTGGAGCAAATAATTGAACAATAAATAGGACCTTAATTACATCAAATTAAACACATATAAATCTAACTCATTAATTTTTGTCGTGTGTGTGATCCTTATCGGGATACATTAAGAGTAAATAAGGTTTTAGTTGTTTTCATCTAATTTTTTCAAAATCTTCAACACTCTTCATCTCTTTGATGTCCATATTTGTATATTCAATAATTACTTAATGATTTGATCTTAAATAAAACTCTTAATTTGAAATACTCAACAAACACGTTAATTCCACCAAAAACATCAACACTTGATTGTCCATTAAAACATCGGGATCAACAAATAAAATGAAAGAAGTAATGAAATGAGATAAGGAATTGAATGAAATATTCAATGGAATCACTATTACATTCACTTGTTCGGTTGGTATGGAATGAAGAAGGGATTGGAATAGTAAAATACAATAAAATTCTCATTATGTTTTCATGAAATTATTATTTTGTTCTCTTATTTAGTTGGTATAACATGAGTGAAGGAATGGAATAGTGAAATATTATAAAATTCGCATGATGCCCTTTTATATTTTAATTTGAATATATATATAATAGATTACTTAAAAATAACAATTATAAAATATTAGTAATATCATATATGAAAAATATTCAACATCTACTAATTTTTAACATACACAACTATTATTTTTTAAAAGAAAAATTATCCATTAAAAATTATCATTCAAGCCAAACAAATTAATAAATAAATAAATAATATACAATTGCTACTTTTTAACATGCATAAAAACTTGTGAAATAAATAAAAGAGATAAACCAAAAATCAAGAAAAAAACAACTATGTTAAGTTCAAATACTTAATAAATTCATTTTAATCACCAATGTTGTCACCATATTGTCTCCAAAATATTTAACAAATACTTAAACCAACTTTTAAGTTCATCATATTGTCTCCAAAATATTTCAATCATATGAAAACATCAACATTTACTTAACCAAACAATCAACTAAGAAAAACATATCATAAGCTTCCATTTAGAATTAAATTTACCCATTTTTCCTTTTCAGTGTCACCAAGGGAGAGGAAAAGATTGGTCGTGAAAGGACTACCACATATTATATAACTGACTTTGTACTTATCAACATCCGTGAGCCCAACAAGCTTCTGTAGCTTCCCGCTAATCTTCTTTTGCTTCTCAATCAAATCAAATCTCATAGCTTAACTCAAGAGATTTGTAGACTCTTTCATTTGTGTAGTAACAACTTGGGACGCCTCTTTTATCCCATCTATAAGTGCATCATCAGAAAATCCAGTATTTCTCTTCTTCGATTTAAAAGTACCCTCAGTTGAACCTTCATCGAAACAAACAGATCTTGAATCTTCATAATTACCAAATCCTTGAGGTCCATCTCTTTCAAGCTCCTCCACCACATCTGTCGAAGCCTCAACATCTCTTCCTGTAGCTCTATCTTTTTTCAAAAATAATGCTCAAATCTTCATAAAATGGAAATGTCACATCCCTAACATTTTCAGCACCTTTGTGAACCTACAATTTTAGAAATTTATTTAATTCACTTACACAATTCTATAATAAATTTACCACGTAATAGGCATCATAGTTTTTAAATAACATAAGAAAAGTGGTATTAAAATTAGTTTACCGCACAATAGGCATCCCAAACTGGCTTTTCTACTGTGACACACTTTTTAATAGGATCCCAACTAAAACCACTTGTATTTTGCCCAAACAACAAATCGTATATAGCAGCAAACCTAGCTTTCAATGTCTTGATCCTTGATTCAATATGTGGCCATACCTTTAGACCACATCCAGGCAACTTATATTAAAGTTTTTCTTTTATCTCAGTGAATGCACCGTATTTGAAACCATTATTAGCTTGAAAAGATCCACTGTTACGCAACTCAAGCAAGCATTCAACAAGCTTATCATCTTCTTGACCTTAGGCTTGTACCAAAGACAACATACTAATATACATTAAAAAGTTATAGCAAAATGAAAATATTTTATATTTGAAACATGAACCACAACAAGAATACAATACCCAACATTTAGATCTAAGATATAATGAAAATATTTGATATTTAAAACATGAGTCACAACAAGAATGCAATGTCCAATATTTTTAGATCCAAGACATAATGAAAATAGTCTAACATTTAAAATATAGAACTACAACTTCAAAAACTTAAAAAAAATCCTAAACAACTCGTCCACTTTCTTTTCACTCATTATACATTTCATTAGCAAGGTTTGTTCGCCAAGTATTCCATTCATTAGAAGTCTCAATGACGTGAGTTGATTCACCTTCTGTATGTCTTTGCCCTTGTCCTTGAGATTGAATTATTAAATGCCCAATCGGATCTGCTTCCATAACTTGTCTAATAAAATTGTGGAGCAAACAATATGCTATGATTATTCTATTTTGGGTCTTGATTGGATAGAAATAAGGACTTCTAAGTATTCCCCATCACATTTTGAGAAAGCCAAAACATTGCTCAATAATATTTGTAGCATTTGCATGTTTCATATTAAAGAACTCCTCTGGGGTGCATGGTTGGTGTCCTTCCCTCCACTCATTAAGATGGTAACGTTGGCAACGATATAGGCAAGAAGTCTTTCACAATTTGTGTACCCAGTATCAACAAGATAATAGCAACCTATATGGTATAAAATAAAAATATTAAACTAAATTTAATAAGTTATGTCAAATTAATTTGCATGCATATTATCTATTAACCTAAATTACCATTTGGGACTCTCAAACTATTCCTCCCACTCAAGGCATCTCTAAGAACTCTACCATCAGGAGCAGATCCTTCTCATCTCGGTAGAACATATATAAATTGCTCATCTTGAGATAAGACAACCAATACGTTTGTGACAAGTTCCTCCTTCCGATTATGGTATCTAGGTATATCTACTAAAGGTACTTGCACCTTGATATATGTCACATCCAAAGCATCGACAGAATTCTATAGAGAAGTAAAGTGAATTTCATTAAATACTATATTTAAAAAATGAAAAATAAATAAAAATGAAAGATGAATTATCTTATCTTAGTTACATTTAAATAAAAAAAAAATATACCTTGAACCACTTCCATCTCCAATCCATAGAGTCTTAAGGTACAAGATCAGGCGTTTTCAGTAATTCTTGTTACAATCATATTACCGCATGTAGTATGTCAGGGAAATATCTACTAATTATCTCAGCAGACCTTTTAAAGTCCCTTTGTATGACACAGTTCTTTACGTGATGAGCTAGAATTTTTAAAAGTATTGCTACTTGTTTATCAACTAATAAATGTTTACTCGATCTCAAACCTACTTCTACAAGTTTATTATATAAAATGGTAAAAGCGCGTCGATCCATTCTAAATAAACTCATACAATTACCATCGATTTCATAGACACATTCCATTAAATTCTTTCTATTATTTTGGAAATTAAGAACATATATTCGTCTTGATAAAGTCATATTTCGTCATCGTATTTGTATGACATTAATCACCATCATTTGTGGAAACCAATGAGCAATATGCATTATGTGTAACCAATGCATGTATATAGCTACCAAATTTCTGTTGGCCATTACTGCATACCAAAATTAACAAAACAAATAAAACAGGGGTGTAAGTTGTAAACACAAATTCGAGAATTTCCATTTTCTCAACCAGGTAAACAAGGTAATCATTGTCTAAAATTTCTTAGAACATCTTTGAGAATCGCTAAACCAGGTAAACAAGGAATCTCTAATTTTCTAGGTAAGTGAATTTTATTTTTATTGAATTTTACTCCAATTTCCAAGTAAACAAGGTAAACCAAGTAAGTTATTCTTAGAACAACCCCATCATCGATCAAAAGCAAACATGAACGAAAAGCATAATGAAATCCAATTTCCAATCATCCAAACCCGAACAAACACGAACAAAAGATGTATTAAACTGAAACATAATTAAGAATAGCATAAACTGAAACATAATCGTCCAAACACGAACAAACAATGAATGATTCTCTATCCAAAATGATGAACCTCGCGTCCAAATACGAACAAAACGCATAATCACTAAACCAATTTCCAATCGATCAAAAGCAAACACAAATAGAATTAAGAACAATAAACAATCCAAGAGTCGATCATTAATATACATAAACACTCAAACCTATGGCCGATCCAAGAGTCAATCCAAGAGTCACAGAGTTGAAATCTGAGGAGCAGCTAAAATACAAAATTTTGGATCTGCTAGGGTTGTGATACAATACAATGGGGCTGCTAGGGCTAGATTATGGATTAGAGTTGCAATGCGATAGGGATGCTAAGGCTGGATCAATTTTTGGTGCAATAGACTGTTTAGATCGATAAAAGTTGGATCATGCGATAGGCTGCTAAGGCTAGATCGGGCTAGATCATGCGACGGGTTCTTTTTTGTAAATTTAATTTTGATTCCATTGGGTTGGACTTTTTTGATCCTAAGATTTTGATGAACAATTAAATGTTGATGTTTGTGATAGAACTAACGGTTTGATTAAGTGTTTCAGTTTATTAGTTTCAATGGAGATATTATCATGAAGAAATTGAAATGGATGCTAAATACTAAAGATAAATGACAAAGATGATGAAAGTTTAAGAGATTGAAGAAATTAAAGAACCTAGAAAAAATAACTCAGGTTAAATGTTTACTCTTAATGATTCCTAGTTAAGATCACACACGACACAAAATGATTTTTATAAATATGTGTATTTTTTATAGGATCCTAATTAGTTAAATTATTAGATCCTATGTGTAATTAAAGAAGAAATATTGATAATTAATTAAAATTGAATTTAAGAATTTAGTGGAATTAACTAAGAAGAGAAATCGGTTAAATGGTCGAAAACGTTGAAGAAAATGGATTAAAATTGAATTGATGAAGGATTCCAGCATGGTCGGTCGACAGGTAGGTCGACCTATGTCCAAACGTGAAAGAATCTAAATTGATAAGTTGACAAGCAGGTCGACTTATCGAACTCTCTAGACTAGTAAGTTGATAGACAAGTCGACTTATAAAACTCTCTAGATTGGTAAGTTGACAGACAGGTTGACTTATGAAACTCTTCGAACTGGTAAGTTAACAGACAGGTCAACTTATGGATTGGTAAGTTGACAGATAAGTAAACTTATGGTCTGTTTTAGGATTTGTGAAATTTTGGGATTTATTCAAATACTAGCCGTTTTATGGTTAAGATTTGAGAGATATCTTAGGGATTTAATATTATTTAAGATATGAAACTAATATTTGAATATCCCTATAGATTTGGTACATGAAATTAAAGTGTTTTTCAAATTGGTCATTTTAATTTTTCATATCTTATTGATTTGAGTTTGAGTAAAAGTTTGAGGGACTTAATTGAATATTTTAAAAGATATTTTTAAGTGAATTATACCTGAAATGAGTCATTATGATATATAAGGTCTATTGGTGTAATTAAATTTCATGATTTATGGGAACTAGCCGTTAGAGGACTTGTTTTATTCCATTATAAATAGACCTACGTTTTTCACTTTTAAGATAGATCAGAGATCAGTATAATCTGAATTTATTCTGAGTTATTCAACTCTCGTGCTTTCTAAGAGTTATTATACTGAAAGTTTGTGAGATCTTTCTTGAGAATCATTCTCGTGCTTTCTAAGAGTTATCATACTGAAAATTTGTGAGATCTTTCTTGAGAATCATTCTTTGGAGATTATTTGTTTGATCATCGATTTGAAGTTGTATAACTAATCATTATTCTTTCGGTGGAATCTTGGTGAGATCTTTTCAAATTACTTACAATTAATTGTTGCTTATTTATTATTTAGAATTTGATCTTTGAAATTGTTTTCTAGATTTTTTATTGAAAATTATGTTGAAACAATTTCTTGAGAAAATCTGATTATGTGCTTAACTGATTGCTACCCATCTTTATTTATCAGATTTTGAAATTCTCACTTTTCTATCACTAGTATCGGGACATTAATTGAGTTTGAATTTATCTGGAGTGGTAGAAGCTGCGAGTGGAAAAATCACTTATCAATTGTTTGTAATTAGTGAGTTGAGTGTCGAAATAGATACTACTGGGAGTGTTTAATCAATGGTAGCTGGTTTCAATCTCTTCCGGTAAAGAGATTGAAGTTTTGATCTTTGCCTAAGTTATAAAAATAGTAAGTGTTAATTCTTCCTTGATTGAATTTGTTAGTGAATTGTAAAGGTTTCATCTTTACCTAGGAAAATGATACTTAAAGTGATTGTGAGGTTTAGATTTTTGAGCCTAAGGTATAAAAAAGATTAGGTCGTAATTCTCCCTATAATAGAATTAGGTTAATCTTTAGTCTGTAAAAAGATAGGTTATTCTTGAGCTTGGGAAAAAGAAGATGTTATTCCTGAGCCTGGGAAAAAGAATTGTGAAGGTTGATTCTGAACCTACGAAAATAATCATTATGAGGGTTTAGTTCCTACCTTTAAAGGGATCTTGAGTTTAGTGGGTGCGAATCTCTGTGGGGCTTAGAGGACTGAATTAGCCAAGAGTAATTTGGTGAACCAATATAAAATTTTGTGTACTGCATTATTTACATTGTTTATATTTTGTTGTTTGGGTGTGCACCTAATTGATAATACATAATCCACTACTATAAAAGATAATAATTAATTTTAGGATAAAATTAATTGTTTGTTTTTGAAGTGTTATATTCTGATATTTTTAATACTACCCAATTTACCCCCTCTCTTTGATAGCTCACTAGGCCAACAATTGGCATCAGAAATGGTTTAGCTCAACACACTGAGCTAACAAATATCACATGGCGCACATAATAGGCACACTCGCTAATGGGTAGTATATACACAGACCACCGTTATTTGCAGGTAAAAATTATTCGTTTTGGAAAGACAGAATGATAGTCTTCCTTCAAGCCACAAATTATAATGTGTGGTTAACAATCGAGGATGTTCTGTTTATTTCAATGGAAAACAGAGTCGAGAAGAAAAAAGAGCAGTTGACTGCTTCTGATAAGCAGAAACTTTCTATCAACTCTTAAGCTATTAATATTTTATTTTGTTCTTTACATGCTAATGAATGCTCGAGAGTTTCAGGTTGTAAATCAGCGAAGGAGATGTGGGACAAGCTAGAAGTTACCGACGAAGGCACAAGTCAAGTGCAGCAATCGAAAATCAACGCTCTTATGAGAAAATTTGAATTGTTTAGAATGGAAGAAACTGAGTCGATTCAAGAGATATACACTCGATTCAACATCATTTGCAATCAATTGAGTTAACTTGGAAAGTCATACTCCATAAAGGATAGAGTTCGAAAGATCCTAAGATCATTGACAAAAGTATGGGAGTTGAAAGTGACTGCAATTGAAGAAGCTAAGGATCTTGGCAAATACGAAATTGATGACCTCATCGGCAACTTGATGACGCATGAAATGGCAATTCGAGGATATAAGGAAGACACCGTAAATAGCAAAAAGAAATCCTTAGCACTAAAGGCTCAAAAAACTAAAAACAATTATGACAGTGATGATGTAAGTCTTGACAGTAAGCAAGAGAAAAATGCAGTGCTTCTCACGAAGAATTTTAGAAAAATGACCAGGCATACTTTTCGTGGAAGAAAGAATTTCAATATGAACAATGTGAAATGTTACAACTGTCATAAGATTAGCCACCTCCAAACCAAATGCCCCGAGCTGAAGAAAGATAAAGAAAAAATAAGAAGAAAGTGAAGAAGAGTACGAAAACGTCAACAAAAGTCACATGGGATGACTCGGAGTCGAGTAGCTCAGAAAAATTGAGCAGTAATGACTCGTCTATGCTTGCTTTGATGGCCACTGAATTTGAGGTACCAAAATATTCAAGCTCTTGCCCTTTGGATTTTGATGAATTATTTGATGTTTATCAAGAACTTTCGCATGATTATAAAATTCAGTGTTCAAAAATTAATACCCTTCAAAGTACAATTAACACATTAAACAAGCAAGTGATAGATTATGAATTCGAAAACGTTGAATTAAAATCCAAGATGTCGAATTTACATTCAATAGTTCTCGAATTCACCGGTGGTAAGAATAATTTAAAAATGATTTTGGGAAGTTTAGGCGATATCTTTGATAAAGCCGGTATTGGATTTCAGAAAAATCTTAAGCAAAAACGTTTTCATAAATTCTTTTCTGAAATCAAGAATTTTGTTAGATGTTTTAACTGTAATGTTGTGGGGCATACTATTCGTAAATATTTTTCAAGAATATGTAATTGCAGGCAAGTTTGGGCTCCTAAGGGAACTAAAATTGTTCCAACTAACAAGATCGGACCCACTTAGATTGGGTACCACATAGGAACTCTTTGAGATGCTTCTTGCAGATTATCAAATAAACATCTATTTGTAAGGACAAATTGTTTCTAGGAAATAACTGTTTTCAACACATGACAGGAAATAAAGTAAAAATTTATGTTTTTAACACCTAAAAATGAAAGTCATGTGATTTCTGGAGACCATGCCATAAGTAAGAAATTAAGCTTAAATGAGTTGGTAAGAAATTCTAAGACCTGTGTTGATTTACATATTCTCTTGTTGTCTTAGAATTATTGCATGTTTATCAGAAAAGCTTACATACTTATATATGATATCTTTATGCTATATAAGATCTACTAGAAGTCATATTTAAAATATGATATTGTAGATTTTGATAGTTTCAATTAGTTTGTTGGTATACTCACTAAATCTCTAGCAAAAAATTAAAGTTCATGTCATTTGCTTAGAGTAGTGATGTTTTTTGTTCTCCTTCTCCAATTTTTTTGAGATGACAAATGGGGAGAATTAGTTGATATTTTAATGAATATCTTAAGAGGAAGTTTGAATTATTTTGTTGGATATCTTAAGAGGGAGTTTATTGTATATTGAAATTTGTGATTTGTTAAAAATCTTATGATTATCTTCATTACTATGCTTTAACGAGTTAAAGAACCGGTCCTCGGATTTAGGGGGAGCGTGGTTACATTATTGTTTTGAAGAAAATATCAAAATTAATTGTCATCATCAAAAAGAGGGAGATTGTTGATCATAATATTTTGATGAACAATTAAATGATGATGTTTTTTGTGTAACTAACGGTTTGATTAAGTGTTTCAGTTTATTAGTTCCAATGAAGATATTATCATGAAGAAGTTGAAATGGATGCAAAATACTAAAAACAAATGACAAAGATAATGGAAGCTAAGAAATTGAAGAAATTGAGAACCTAGGGAAAACAACTCAGGTTAAATTATTACTTTTAATGATTCTCGATTAGAATCATACACGACACAAAATGATTTTTATAAATATGTGTATTTTTTATAGGATCCTAATTAGTTAAATTATTTGTTCCTATATGTAATTGAAAAAGAAATATTGATAATTAATTAAAATTGAATTTAAGAATCTAATGGAGCTAACTGAGAAAAGAAATCGGTTAAAGGGGCGAAAACGTTGAAGAAAATGGATTAAAATTGAATTGAGAAAGGATTCCAGCATGGTCGGTCGACAGGTAGGTCGACCTATGTCCAAAGATGAAAGTCTCTAAATTGGTAAGTTGACTGACAGGTCGACTTATGAAACTCTCTAGACTGGTAAGTTGATAGACAGGTCGACTTATGAAACTCTCTGAACTAGTAAGTTAACTGACAGGTCAACTTATAGATTGGTAAGTTGACAGATAAGTCAAGTTATGGTCTGTTTTAGGATTTGTGAAATTTTGGGATTTATTCAAATACTAGTCGTTTTATGGTTAAGATTTGAGAGATAATTTAGGGATTTAATATTATTTAAGATATGCAACCAATATTTGAATATCCCTATAAATTTCGTACATGAAATTAAAGTGTTTTTCAAATTGGTCATTTTAATTCTTCCTATCTTATTGATTTGAGTTTGAGTAAAAGTTGGAGGGATTTAATTAAATATTTTAAAAGATATTTTTAAGTGAATTATACCTGAAATGAGTCATTATGATATATAGGGTCTATTGGTGTAATTAAATGTCCTGATTTATGGGAACTAGCCATTAGACGGCTTGTTTTATTCCCTTATAAATAGATTGACGTTTTTCACTTCAAAGATAGATCAGAGATCAATATAATCTGAATTTATTCTAAGTTATTCAGCTCTCGTACTTTCTAAGAGTTATTATACTAAGAGTTTGTAAGATCTTTTTTGAGAATCATTCTTTGGAGATTATTTGTTCGATCATCGATTTGAAGTTGTATAACTAATCATTATTCTTTCGATGGAATCCTGGTAAGATCTTTCCAAATTACTTACTTTTAATTGTTGCTTATTTATTATTTGGAATTTGATCTTTGAAATTATTTTCTGGATTTTTTATTGAAAATTATTTTTGAAACAATTTCTTGAGAAAATCTAATTACGTGCTTAACTGCTTGCTACCCATCTTTATTTATCCGATTTTAAAATTCTCACTTTTCTTTCACTAGTATCGGAATATTAATTGAGTTTGAATTTATCTGGTGTGGTAGAAACTCTGAGTGGGAAAATCACTTATCAATTGTTTGTAATTGATGAGTTGAGTGTCGGATTAGATACTATTAGGAGTCTCTAATCAAGGGTAGCTGATTTCAATCTCTTCAGGTAAAGAAATTGAGGTTTCGATCTTTGCCTAAGGTATAAAAAGATTATGTGTTAATTCTTCTTTAGTTGAATTTGTGAGTGAATTGTAAAGGTTCCATCCTTACTTGGGAAAATTATACTTAGAGTGATTGTGAGGTTTTGATTCTTGAGCTTAAGGTATAAAAAAAGATTAGGTTGTGATTCTCCCTATAATAGAATTAGGTTAATTTTTAACCTGTAAAAAGATAGGTTATTTTTGAGCCTAGGAAAAAGAAGATATTATTCCTGAGTCTGGAAAAAGAAATTGTAAAGGTTTATTCTAAGTCTGCGAAAAGAATTATTGTGAGGGTTTGGTTCCTACCTTTAAAGGGATCTTGAATTTAGTGGGTGCGAATCTTTGTGGGGCTCGGAGGACTGGATTGGTCAAGAGTAGCTTGGTGAACCAGTATAAATTTCTGTGTTGTATTATTTACGTTGTTTATATTTTGTTATTTGGGTGTGCACCTAATTGATAATACATAACCCGCAGCTATAAAAGATAATAATTAATTTTTGGATAAAATTAATTGTTTATTTTTTATATGTTATATTCTGATATTTTTAATACTGTCCAATTTACCCCTCCTTCTTGGGTAGCTCACTGGGCCAACAGACTTGATTCCAGTCCATCTATTATGGAATTCAATTCCCTTATTTTTCATTACAATGGAATCACAAAAGTGATTCCATTTGAGAACCAAATTTCAGAATGGGAATCGAGATAAAAATATTTTTAAAAATATTACCCTAATTATTTTAAAAATGTCATGCAAAGCAATGCAACTTTTTAAACGTTTGGAGAAGAAAAGATGTTTGCACTTAAACATGCCATTTTTTTACCTAAATCAACTTAATCTTTTTTTGACACTTACTAATCATTCTTGGTTGCAAAAATAATTAACATCATTGAATTATATTTTAGCAAATGTTAAACTGAGTGAATTTAATTCTAGTTTTGGAAAATCCATTTTTGTAACATTGATGCCACATGGAATGTCAAGAAAATCCATTATATATATGTGTGTGTGTGTAAATGATTGATTTATCAGTTGATTATGATTTGTACAGTTTTGTTTGAACTTATTCGGAATGCTTATCCTAGGTAATTAATTTCAAAATCTTGTCATCTCAAGGCTTCAACTCCAGCCGAAAAACCGAAATGGCGAGGAAAAAGCCACTCCCTTAATTGGGGTTTTCGGATGTTTGAACCAATTCAATGGAAACCAAACATATATTAAAAAATTATAATGTGTTTCCATTTAAAGTGAAAAATGGGAGTAATGATGGTTAAAATGAAATATTTACTCTATAAAAATGGGCATTATAACGATAGGATTTATACATTTTACATTATGTAAATGAGCAATATGAGGGCATATAAATAAAATTTCGTCATCTAGTGCTCCAAGGATGTGAAAAGCCGAGTTGTTTACCTAAAAATTAGGTTTTTAAAAATATTTTTTTTAAAAATAATATTTTTAAACTTATTTACACAACCCTTATTATCCGAGGTTACCAACCCTAGGTATTAAAATAGCAAGTTTCATATACCTGGGGTTCACAACCCCGTGTATACGGTCTATTAAAAATATATATATATATTAGACCTGGGGTTGCGAACCTCGGGTCCAAATTCGAAATTCAAAAAAAATTGAATCTCTGCAAACAGATTGTCTATTTGCAAACTATTTTGACTCATTACCCAGGGTTGTGAACCGTGGGTCCAAATTCAAATTTAAAAAAAAAAAATGATCCTTCTACAAACAAACTGAAGTCATTCAATCTGTTTAATGATCCTTCTACAAACAGACTAGAGTCATTCAATCTGTTTGCAGACTCTAGACCAGGGGTTCACAATCCCGGGTCTTTCATGGCTATATGTACCCCGGGGTTCTCAACCTCGGGGTAAGTGTGAAAAAGCCTCCCTTCTCCTATTCTTCTCTAGCTTCACCTTCCTCTCTTCTTCTTGAGATTTCTCTTTTGTTCTTCTCCAGCTTCTTCTTCTTCCAGCTTCCTCTTTCTCTCGACAGCTTCTTCATCCTCAAACGATTTCACAACTTCTTCCTCTTAGTATAAAGATTATTTCATTTTACTTTCTTTTTTTTTTTTGTTTAATTTATTTGTTAGTTTAATTAGAATATTTTTTTACTTGTTTAATTATTTAATTTGATAGTTAGTTTGTTTTGTTAGTTAGCTAGTTTAGTTGTTTAATTTGTTAGTTAGTTAATTAATTTAATTTGTTAGTTCAACTCTTTAATTTGTTGGTTAGTTGATTAGTTCAATTTGTTAATTAAGTTGTTTAATTAAAAAATATACACTTTGGTCCCTCAAAGTTTGAACAAATTACACATGTGAAAAAATATAAATTATAATATATTGTTTTAAAATAAATTGTAAGTTAGTTAGTTAGTTTGTTTAATTTGTTAATTTAGTTGTTTAATAAAAAAAAAAAAAATTAATTAGAAATGTGCATTTTGGCCCCTCAAAGTTTGAGCAAATTATACATGTGGTGAAATATAAGTTATAATATTTTGTTTTAAAATAAATTGTTAGTTAGTTGATTAATTAGTTTAATTTGTTAATTTAGTAGTTTAATTTAAAAAATGTTTAATTAAAAATATACACTTTGGCCCCTCAAACTTTGAGCAAATTACACACATCATGTGGAAAAATATAAATTATAATTATAATATATTGTTTTAAAAAAAATATTGGTTAGTTAGTTAGTTACTTTAATTAGTTAATTTAGCTATTTAATTAAAAAATATGCACTTTGGCCCCTCAAAGTTTGAGCAAATTATGCATGTGGGAAAATATGAATATATTGTTTTAAAATAAATTGTTAGTTAGTTAGTTAGTTTGTTTGTTTGTTTAATTTGTTAATTTAGTTGTTTAATTTAAAAACGTGCACTTTGACCCCTCAAAATTTGAGCAAATTACACATGTGGGAAAATATAAATTAAAATATATTGTTTTAAAAAAAATTGTTAGTTAATTAGTTTGTTTGTTTGTTTAATTTGTTAATTTAATTGTTTAATTAAAAAAAAATCACTTTGGCCCATCAACATTTTGGGCAAATAACACATGTGAGAAATAGAAATTATAATATATTGTTTTAAAATAAATTGTTAGTTAGTTAGTTAATTTAATTTAATTTAATTTAATATTTTAATTTAGTTGTTTAATTAAAAAAATATACACTTTGGCCCCTCAAAGTTTGACCAAATTACACATTATATGGGAAAATATAAATTATAATATATATTTTTTTTTTAAATGTTAGTTAGTTAGTTAGTTAGGACTTATTTGATAACGACTTAATTTTTAAGTGCTGAAAATTTAAGAAAGTTATTTGATAAATTGTGCTGAAAATTTAAGTGCTAAATTTTTTTTTATTTGTTTGATAAGTGCAAAATTTGAATTGCTGAAAATTATTTAATTTACATAACTACCCTTGAATCAAGAGAATACAAAAAAAAAAAAAAATCATTTTTATAAAATTAAACAACCATTAAATTCTATAAATTTTGTAATCATTGTTAAGTTAAACATATTTAATTTTTATAAAATTCTTAAAAAAAAAAAATTCAAAATCCACACCTAAACATAGAAAGATAAATGCACAAGAAGAAACACACTACACACCACTTTAGAACTATCCCCCATCTTGAAATGAGATGAAATCAATACGGGAGAAAGGACCTCAACTAGATTGCACCCACGCCCACCGGCAAAACCTTACAACAACTCCACTTACGGCAACGCCAAACAACCAAACAGCCTCTAAAATCAACCCTTGATGCCAAAGCTATATTTGGCAAACACAGGAAGAATGAAATTACAAGGAGGAGTCAAACATATTCCTCCCATCTTTATCTCCTCATTACCCAAGAATCTTCCCCAAGAACAAGACTACGCTGCACTCAAAGAACCCTAAACCAACAACCCCTTTTGGGATTTCAGCAGCAACTACCTATGCCCTGCACGCATCAACTACCACTGGAGTTGTCTAAATTCCTATCTCCCACACTCCCTCTACACCTGGAAACAAAGCATGGATTCATCGAGATTTGGCTTGATCTGTTCCACTAGTACAATTAAATTACTTCAGCAGGACCACCCAAGATATTTTCAGGACAAGAACCTCGTTAGTCCCAACCCATCCACACTCCATAGACTCCTAATTGGCTTTTGAGCAAAACTATTGCAGCCCTAGCCGTTGAACTCAATGTGTGTGTGTGTATGTGTATATATAGGTAGATGCATGAAATCATGGAAATAGCAAGTTTATTCTCAAAGCAGTGAAAGAATTATCTTTCCAGAGCATGTTCCATACCCAACAATATAACCATCACCCTACAAATGAATATATAAAAATCAGCTTCATATATATAGTCTGTCAAACATATACAAGGAGGAGGAAGAAAGACCTTGCAAGAACCGGTAATACAGAGTTTAGAATCGTAATTTCGGTACGATTGGTGGCCATTGGATTAGCAAGATCATGTCCCAATTCACCCCCCTGAAGAAATCGTGGCCCTCGATTTCCTCCAATGAGATTCTCTGCTTCGGATCCTTCTCTAACAGCTTCGCAATCAAGTTCCTCAACGGCGTTCGCTCTCCGACAAAGCTCCGACGATTTCGTCAGAATCCGGTGGAATGTCTCTTTCCTGTTGGACCCCTTAAACGGTGTCGTTCCATATAACATCTCGTACAAAATGACACCCAAGCACCACCAATCCACTGCAAAATCGTGTCCATGGACGAGGATTATCTTCGGTGCAATGTACTCCTCCGTTTCGACGAACGAATTAGACTTCGCGATCGAGTCGGACTAGGGATTCGGTGAGTTTGACTCGGTCTCAGCTGGATGGACCGAGTCCTTCGGCGAGAGTCCCAGTTGGATGCAACAACTGGAAATGAAAATCGATCTTCGTTTCCTTTTCGTGTTGGAGTTTTTCACCGACGAAACGATCGGACAAGTACTGAAAGTTTCTTGGGGAGATCAAAATTGACGCTCGCTTGCTCGCCGCCTCTTCTCTCCTCTACTCTCTCTTCTCTGTGCTTTTTTCCATGGGCAAATGACGAAATGAACATAAGAAACTAAGAAAGAATGGAGGGCAAAAACATCAAAACGTAGTTTGTTTTTAATTTAAAAAATGTTGAGCGCCTTCTGCCAAAAAAAATAAGTAAGGGGGTCTTTACTGAATTTTTGGCTTAAATTTTCACTTAATTTTTCAACTAACTTAATTAATTAAGTAATTTTAATTGTATTTATCAAACACACTTAATTAATTAAATACTTAATCTATTCAGTTTTAAGTGCTTCTTTTTTTTATCAAACAGGCCTTAGTTTAATTGGTTAATTTAGTTGTTTAATTAAAACATGTGCACTTTGGCCCCTCAAAGTTTGACCAAATCACACATTATGTAGGAAAATATAAATTATAATATATTGTTTAAAAAAATTCTTAGTTAGTTAGTTAGTTTAATTTTTAATTTAGTTGTTTAATTGAAAAATGTGCACTTTGTCCCCCTCAAAGTTTAGGCAAATTACATGTCATGTGGGAAAATATAAATTATATTGTTTTAGAAAAAATTGTTAGTTTAATAGTTTAATTTGTTAGTTAATTTCATTTTTTAATGTGTTTGGAAAAATTATTTTATTATTTTTAAATAAATACATTTTAGTCTTTCAATGTTTTTAAATAATTTTTTGTCTTTCAGTTAAAATTAAATCAATTGAATCTATCGAGTTGATATTAACTTGACGTGGAATTTATACTTGATTCAGAGTTAAAGTTAATTAAATTATTGCGTAAATTAAAAATAAATAAAATGATAAGGATTGTAAATAAATTACTCAAAAATATAAAAATGATTAAACTATTGGTATATGAACATGTGATTGAGTTTTAATTGACGATTATATTTTCTTGTTTTATTTTGACTTGTGAAATGATAGCCGCTTGAAATGGAGAACGTCAGGTTGTTATTGTATTGGGGTGATGGAATATTGAAAGTACCGAGTTTGGAGTTTCTTACAGTAGCTCATCAGTAGAATCTTTGGATGTCCATAAGGAAACAACCTTAAACGAATTGATTGAGATGCTAAAACCGTGTGTTCTTGAAGATGGAAATAATGGAAATTTGGAATTAAAGTGTAGGATGCCGATGATCATATCAAGGGAAATTTTAAATATATTTTGTTTTCTCATCATTATACTTAATGCTTGTGTTACCTCTTTATATACCCTCGCTTCTTACTGTTGAGGTATATGTAGAGGTAGAACGAGCATTTGATCACGGTCCGAATTTTTTTCCCCAAACTGGTTATTTTACCTACTTACTGACTCTGAGTTTTAATCCGTACAGTACCTAATTTGACAAATAATTTTTCGACAATAATATTCCCATGTTACACCCCCAAGCAGTTTAGTCTAATTACACCGTCTCACCCCCTACATTCTAGAATAATATCATTTCCACGGTATTCTCATGTCACACCCCCAATTAGTTGAGTCTAATTACACTGTCCCACCTCCTACATTCTAGAATAAGATCATTCTTATAGTATGATTGACCATGATCATGGCACTAATTCTGTTGTTTCACATCACCATTATTCACCAAGTAGTTCACTTCACTACAAGACAACACAAGTAATTATTTTGGTGAGTTAAATATAGTTGATAGTTGTCACGGTGTCTTAGAAGTAGAGTTAGATGTGGATATTGTGTTGGAACCAAAAGAGAATAATAGGGATGGAGGCGAAGATCTACATGTTGGGCCTAGCAGGCAAGGGATTCGGAGTCAGCAATTAGAGTTGGACAAGATTATTCTATTTTTTTAATAAGTTGGACAGGGGTGACAACGATAACATGGAAAAATGCGAGCCGAAGTTGCCAAAGAATTTCTGGACGCCGGAGATGGATTAATTCCGTACTCATATGGTTTTAGGACAAGAAACATGTCTAGGATACCGCAAAGTATTACCATGTCATGAAAAATAAAGAGTTTTGTGTGCGAGAAATACACTCGAAGGTTTGGTCGGTTAAATGCCTGCATGGATGCGGTTGGCGGTTGTCGGCTATTCTAAAATAGGGCCATGGTGTGTTTAAAATTATGCAGTACGAGGGGCAGCATACATGTTTCTATAATTATACGACTTTAGATCATAAAAATTTGGATTTTGGTGTCATTTCAAACTTAATACTTTGACAAGTCAAAAAGGATCCAAAATTGAAGATGGGCCTTATTGTGGCTTCCATGAAAGAGTCTCAATGATTTACCATCTCCTATCTAAAAGTTTGGTTGGCTAGATCTAAAACCATCGAGACCTTGTTTAGAGATTGGGACGAATCATATCAGAAGTTGCCAAAATTTATGGTCGCATTACAGCACTACAATCCAAGTACAATTGTCGAGTAGAGCATTCAAACCTTCAGTTGACGAATGACATTATTGTCAGCCTGTCCTCACAATTAACAGGGCCCACTTGTATGGTAAATACGAGAGAAAGATCTAGATCACCATTGGAATGACACCGTCCAACAAGTGCTATCTTTTGGCTTTCACGGTCATACCGAAGGAGGACTACTACTATTAGCGATGGTTCATTTACATGCTTAAGTGCCATATTATTGGAGACCATCTGGATGTGACATTGATATCTGACCAACACACGAGCATTACTAGTGCAGTTAGAAACCAATGGCTTAATTAACGGAATGAGTATGTCCAGTATCACCAATTTTGTTTGCGACACCTTTGCAGTAATTTCAACAACCGTGTTAGAAATCGACAATTTGAAAGATCTTGCTTGAAATACGGGTGTTATGACACAAATTCAGAAGTATAATAAAATGATGGAAGAGATAAAAAAAAAATAGATATGCGGGCGTAGATGTGGTTATTAAGTATTGATGTTGAGAAATGGATTAAGGCACATGACAATGTTAAGCGTTGGGGAGTGATGACAACCAATTAAGCCAAGATATTTAACAACTGTTTGAAGGGTGCAAGAAATATTCCAATTACTGCATCCGTGAAGATTATTTTCTACAGGATGGTTAAATACTTTGATATTGGTAAAAAAGAAGCTCTAAATGACTCAGCTGACAGTTACCTATACACTAAACACATCTTTTAAAAAATGTTGAAATCTCAAGTCAAGTCCAAAACATACAAGATTCAAATATTCAATCGGTAAATTAATATTTATTATTTACTTTTATTTTTTTACATTAGATATAATTGTTTCCACACATAATTTAATTTAATATGATTCTTTTTTAAAGAGAATACAATCTATCACATCAAAACAATAAATACTCTTATTGGGGGCCTTATTGTTTACGCCATCACATTAGGGGATAACGTTGATTGTACATGTGTGAAGTATAAAATTTGACGATATTCATGCTCTTATATACTTGTGGCGGCCGAGTATAGTGGTGTTGATGCGTTTGGCTATATTGCAACTGAGTAAATAGTGGCGAATCAATTGAGGACATGAGAGTCATTGTTTCAGCCACTTATTCACGAGGACAACTGGCTACAAGACTAATTTTCCAAACATTATTCCAGACTATAAAAAACTTCGAGTTGTGCAGCGTGGTCGACTAAAATCCACTCGCATTCGAAACAAGATGGATGAGTCACAAAGAACAATGAAAAATCGATGTGGTTTATGTTCCCAAACTGCGCATGATAAGCGGAGGTGTCCATCCCGACCCCACCATACACCCAATTGATCTTGTTGGTTCATTGTAGTGAACATTTATGCTACTTTAATTTTTTCATATGCCAACTTTATGTATCATAAATTTCATGCACTTGTCGCAGACATTTATTCATAATGAATGTTATTTGTTCTTTATAAATGTGATTAAATTTTAATTTCGTATTAAGAAATTTAACACAAGTGTTGGGGAAAAAAGTTTCAATTATATCTAAGCCTGGGCCTGTAGATCCTTCAGTATTACACTCGCAATCTGAGCATAGGTCTGCATTAGTCTGGACAGGAGAGATAAATATTTACACTATTACATTAATTTTTTATTTTAGTTATTTTAATATTTTATGTTATTTATTGTGTCTTAATTAAAGTTTCAGGATACTGGTTCACTCGACTGTCTTGGAGTCGATGTAGGGAGATTGAGAGAAGACACTTCCAGTTGTGTTGTAAAGCTGATAGAATCGGTCGATTTGTATGGCCAATTTAGGTTGTGCCCAAAGCAGTTCGATAGGTGCCTCATAACCTCGTTGGTAGAGATATGGCGTCTGGAGACGCACACTTTCCATCTACCCGTTAGGGTGGTGACTATCACGCTACAAGACATGACCGTCTTATTGGGGTTACCCGTGTATAGGCAAGCAATTATAAGTTCTGAGGATACGCAATTAGTAGATAGTTGGCAGACACTTTTCCATGATCTCCTCGGAGTGGCACCACCAGAGGATAAGATAAGAAATGGTGGTTTGAAGCTTAATTGGTTACGGAGAACCTTCGACGAAGTTCCTGAGCATACTAGCGAGGAGGTCATGCATTACTATGCACGTGTATATTGCTTGATTCAGCTTGACATGATGTTGCTACCAAATAAATCGCAAAACACGGTTAAGCTAGCCTACATCCCACTAGTCCACGACTTGACACCTCCCATTAAATATAGTTGGGGCAATGCAATACTAACAATGCTCTACTAAGAGCTATGCAAGGCATCAAAAGCATGATGAAAAACATAGCTGGTTACTTATTTTTGTTGGAGTGTTCGGTATGGGAGCAGTTCTCAAGGTTTCAACCGACTATTGTCCCTCTTCCTCATTACAATGAATCATTCGGCCCGCTGGAAATTGATGACTTTTGGTTCCCAGCCACTCTTAGGGTTTGCTGGTAAGTAAGGTGGCGTTTGGTTAGTGTTCCCACTTTTCTCAACCCAACTGGGATGGGTTAGTTGAGTTGAGTTGATAATTTTGTTTCCAACTGGGTACATAATTGCGTTTGGTAACGACGAAATTTTGTTTTGTGCTGAGAACAGAATCGCGTTTGGTAACACATAATTTTGTTTCTTTCTGGGAACAGAATTGCATTTGGTAATGAATAATTCTAGAATTGTTCCCTCAATTCTTTCACAAGGTGATATTCTAATTAAGAATTTAAAACTTTTTTAAGTTTGTTGGGATATATATATATAATAATATCAATTCTTCCACAAGTTGGGATATATATTATTATATAAAAACAACCTTGACAAAAATTACAAAAATTATATCCTTAACTGTTTTCTTCAAGACAACAGTAACTTGACAAGAATTACATAAAAAAAAAAAAACAGTATGATGGACAAAAGCATATCCTTAATTTTTTTCTAAATTACAAAATTTACAACTAGAACTTCATAAAAACATCATCGACTCAACTAGAACTTCCCACCGGGCTCATTGCTGCAAAAAAAATATTAGAATAAAAGAGTGTGTTAAAAGCTCATAGATAAATTTGTTTTAATCTAAATAAAGAAAATATTTAAACTTATTTAATTTATACACACCAGATTTGAAGCATGCCAAAGTTGTTTGGCAATTAAATCCCTATTTAATCCCAAACTTGTTATGTGATATGGTTCAACTAAGTACAAGTTTAAACTAGTTGTCCCTAGTTGAACCATTAGTTAAAAATATTTTATCAACCTTTATCATAACCATTAGTTCAATCATCTAATAAAAATACAAACTAGTTTAAACTAGTTGTCCCTAGTTGAACCATTAGTTAAAAATACAAACTAGTTTAAACAACTAAGGACCAGTTTATATGTAGAAAACAACAATAGCAACAGAAACAGCAACAGAAACAACAATTGATTTAGGTATGAACATGAACATCAACAGAAACAGCAACTCAAAGCAAATTTTGTAATAATAGCAACTCACCTTTGGTAATAGAAGGCGTAGATCTCAAAGCAACTTAATGCAAAACAGAAAATCTGAAGCAAAAAATACAAATGAGTTACAAATGAGTTGAATCTAATAGAGTATTAGGTAGGTATGCATTTTATCTCTTCAAATCAGATAATAGAAACAGCAACAAAGTAACAGAAACAAATGAATATGAACAGCAACAGAAACAACAATAGATCTGCAGCCAACAAGTGCAAATCTATGGATTTCAAGAGCAAAATCCATAAATCTGTAGCCAACAAGTGCAAATCTGAAGAAATAAAAAAAATGGAGGCCGATATCAATGAAATCCACAAAATCTTAACCTAAATTCAAGAAACTGATTTTGTGAATCCTTAACCTAAATCCTTTTCATGAATATTTGAACATGGATTTCAGAGCTAGGGTTTCGATTTCAACATAGAAACAACAACAGATAGGAGAGAGAGAGAGAGAGAGAGAGAGAGAGAGAGAGAGAGAGAAGATTCGAACATTGATTTCGGAGATAGGGTTTCGACAAACGCCGACGCTTGGGAAGAAGAAGAGTAGTGACAAACACGTTGGCTTGGGAAGAAGAAGAGCAGCAACGACGAACACCTTGGCTTGGGAAGAAGAAGAGCAGCGACGAAATAATGGAGGAGGAGGATGATGATCGGGGATGTGGGAATAGAAAAGTAGAATGGATTCTCTCATCAAAAACCTAATTAATACCGAGCGTGTCCTTATTTTGGGAAGAAATATGTTGGGCACAAAAAGAAACAGCTATATTTTGTTTACACTTTCTTTAGCTTTTCAAGAAACAATTCTCATTTTTGTGTTGGGATGGGTTGGGTTGGGTTGGAAACACTAACCAAACGGGGCCTAAGTTGTGTTGATCTTAAGATTTTGAGGGATAATTAAGTATTGATATTTTTTGTGGAACTAACGAGTTTATTGAGTGTTTCAGTGTAAAAGTTTCATTATTGATGTCATCATGAAGAAATTGTTAAGGATGCTAAGGTTGCAAAGAGACAGACATTAAGATATTGAAGATTCTGAAAAATTTAAGTGAAAACAAGTCAAATATTTTCTACTCTTAATGTATGCCAATTAGGATCACACACGACACAAATTAAATGAGCTATATTTTTGTGAGTTTAAATTAAGGTCCTAATTATGTTCAAATATTTGCTTCAATGTAAAATTGAAAAAGAAAAATTGACCTAAGTAAGATTAGTATTCAAATTTGATTATTAGTGTCAATTTAGTTAATCGAGAAAAGAAATCGGTTAAAGGATTTAAAACGTTGAAGTTTAGAGTTGAAATAAGTTGAAAATGAGAGGTTCCAGTAGTGATCGGTCAACCGAAGGGTATAGGATCGGTCAACCAATTGGCATTGGGCTGAAAAGTGTAATTCTCTTAATAGATCGGTTAACCGACCATGGAAGGATCAGTCAACCAACTGTGGCTTGATTTTGGCTTGAAAACTCACTAAATCGATCGGTCAACCGACTGTGGGAGTTCGGTCAACCAACTGGGTATGTGCACCAGTTCGTATTTTGGCCATAACCTTCTCATTTGAACTCCGATTGAGGTGATTCAAAATGATCTAGAAATATTAGAAAGATATATACAACTTAAAGATATATACAACTTAAATCAGATTGTGTCATGGTCAAAATGGGGCTTTAAGTTGTTGTACCTGTAAATACAATCGGTCAACCGACCATTGGAATCGGTCAACCGACGGTTTCGGTTGAGATCTCAAGGAATTTGGACTTTTAATCAAAAATTAGTCATTGTTTATGGTTTCAAGGGAGAGATTTGGGGGGGATTTGATATTATGAAAAATATGGTCCATATATTTTGCAAAGATATTGATTTGGTTCATATATTAAATGATTTTCTTAATTTGGTTCATTAAATACTTTCTATCTATTCGATTTGAAATTGAGATTTGTTTTGAGGACTTAATTGAAAGATTTTACAGCCATGTTTAAGTCGAATATACCAAGATTGAAAGATAATGATATATCGGGTCTATAGGTGCATTTAAATGTCATATCTTATGAGAATTAGCCGTTATAGGGCCTGTTTCAAATTGATTTATATAGACCTACGAATTTTGAGTTTAAGACATAACTTCTATCAAGAATAATCAAATCCTGAGCTTTCTAAAAGTTATCATTCTAATATTATACTGAGATATTATTGTGAGATCATTCTATTGTTGAAGTTCTTGAGTTAAAGCGCTAATTTATTTGGCGTCACCGATCTAAAAATTTGCAATTTCACCCTTAAAACTTTTAATTAAAAGGTTAAATGTCAATTTAAATCTCAAGTTTTAAAATTAATGTTTTCTAAATTTCCAATTTGACCCCTAAACTTTTTATTTGGATTTTAATTAACAATTTATTTTATTTTATTTTTCAATTCCCCAATGCTCTAAAATGCAACTATTAATGACGTACGTTCTAAATCGGGGTCTTACAACCCTTCACTCCTAAACGAAATTTTGTCCCGAAATTTATTAACCGATAAGAATTAATAACTTAATCAAAACATTAATACATCAGACGTGCACCACATAATTACATTTGTCACACTTCATTCTAGACTAATTGGTTTCTATGTAGGATTCCATAATCCTAACGTCACCCTTAATTTGTAACCGACAATTTTCGTCAAATCATTTCCACATTCATTGCAATAATTTCTTTCGCAGTAACTAACATTATATCCAATGTCCAACGAACAGGGTGCAGTTTGGTAGGTAACACCCAACACAAGTAACCAACTATTTCATATCTCTAATGCTTCCATTGCGCTACTCTGATAAAATTACAATCAATAATGATATAATACCCTATATTCTTAAACTATTATGCTAGTCTTAGTGAATTGGGTCTACCTCATTCCATCATAATCAACACTTATCCGTTTCTTTCGACATTTTCCAGTCACCCCGTTCGCAACATTATTTCCATTCAACATGTAACTCAACAAACATCACCACCAATCTCATAAGCATCGATAACCCAACCCTCATTAACCTCAATATCTTGCAATCCACCACATAAATACGTTTCAAATTGTGATACAATCATATAGATATCTTTCACAACACCTAGATAGCACCAACCCACATAACTACAACTCAAATACATCAACTAGGTCATCTATAAGAATTCCTTTCATGCCTCCACATTTGATCAAATCCCTAACATGGTCACGAGCTTCAATTCCGTTTCAACCTACCTAACATGCTTCAAGCATATATCCACGTATATATACGAATCCAAGGACATAGGTGTGCCCCAATCACAAAGATTCGATACATTCTAAGAATTTCTAGCTACTGACTATAAAATATTACATCATGAATATATATATCAACTCAAGGATATTTCAAATTATCCTTTTCCCTTGAAATCCCAATAACTTCCAATTTTCAATACAAATGTAGCCACATCGAACTATTTCTAAATCTCGAAAAAAATTCCGTTCTCCTATCTCAGTTCAGTCTATTTAACTGGAATCTTGTATCTTTTCCATATAGCGCTTGATACAATGCCACCTTGATCGATGACAAAATATCTTTTAGTGTAAACAGATTTCATTAACGCTACACAACCATCACCCCTACCAGCAACTTCCATGACACAACCCCTCAACATATCCTCCAACACCTGAATCGTACTTCCTGATAAACCAGTAATCCATAAATGAAACAAAGTATCAACTTCCACTTGGGCACCTTAAGGAGTATGGAAATTCAACCCGAACGTTCAAATAACTATCAACTTCTGCTACTACAGTTTCCCCTATACAGCTTTCCCAATAGAGAATTATTACCTGTGATTAACTACCCGACTTTCTATGTTTATTTCATGCCAATTTAAGTTATCACCCCTCACTACTACATTTTTGAGTTTCTTCCGTGAACTATTCATATAATGACGGCTTACTTTGTTTTGATAACAAGTATCATCCAAATCACAATACGGCGACAACACTTATGATTTCAGAATTCCAAGAGCCACTAATCCTTATCAAACGTATAAGTTAACATCCATTTTTTTTCCACTTTTGTGCGACATTTGCATTGAACTGATGCATCATGCAACCAAACAATCCCGTCAATATATATATACTTGGCATACGCATCAAGAAAACATTCCTTGAACTATTCTCTCCTTTCCCTTCTAGAATAGGTCAACGTTACAAGAACCTACCTGAATATTACTACTTAACCAAACAAAACACCTAACAACAAATGTTGTGCTTTCCCACTTCCATTTAAATCTACTAATAATACTCACACAATCTTAATAGAGTTAATATTACCGGAGCATTACATATATTGCTCTATGCACCACTTTTAAGGTCTCTTCCGTTATATGGGCATCATTAGAAACACGCAATCTATTTCAAATCATTACAACTTCATCATTATTTCTGACACGATAGTCAGTCTTATGACCATTGTCGATTTCTTTCCTCTCTAATCTTCCCAACCAGACATCCAACTTCTGAGCTCCTACCACACCATCGATCAAAGTTGATTTTACATCACGAGTTCGAATAACGTGGTCATCTGACCAACTACCCACGAAACTCACAAGGATCTCAACTTGACCCACACATTAGTATAAGTAACCCAAATATGTGCAACCACGTTTCCCCGATTTTCGCCTCAAAGCACAAATCTCGTCATACCATAAATGTTGTGAAGTTGTCAAGGTAACCATAATCACTACCACTCCACAAGTTTCGAATTCCAGTCACGCGTTTTTCGGCCTTCTCCATATTCCATCAACCCACCACTTCGACTCCTTTTGGATTCACTCGAATACTATGTCTCAAGAGCACTTATCCCAATTCTCTACTCGATCCAACCAATATTCATATTTATTGCATTTAGCACACAATCGCTTTTCTTGCAGCATCAGCAACACATTCTGGAGACATTCTACATGCTCTTCTCTACTCTCGACCGGATCACCATTTTCACCACGTCACAGTCTCTAACCTTCAACTGAGAATACCCTACTCAAAAAAAATCTAACACCCTAGTCTTTTGCAATCGATTTAACCACCCATCCATTCTAACCGATGAGTGCCCAACACCGGATCTTTATGGGAAAATACACCAGGTCTACGTAAATCATGAGTTGATAGTTTAATTTTAGATAACGACCCAGTTTCTCAAGGCCGTCACAAGGTTTTTCTATTAAAGACTTCCTAAACCAAAAACTAACTTACTCCAAGTCCCAATATTTCTACACCAGGGAAATTATTTAAATTCAATTAAGTGCAATCAATCGTCGACTTAAATTAATCCACTCAAGTTTTTTCTACACCACAGCGACCACCTTTTAAAGTCCCAAGGTTATAATTTCAAATCTCAATTTTCCACATTTTATCAACACAAGTATATTTAACCAACTTACTGAGCCGAACGTTCACCTTCTTAAAATTATGGAACTTATTTAAGAGCAACCAAAATTCTCATAACTACATAGGGAAAATCCCTAGCTACTACAATATCCATTGTCGAACCTTGTTTTAACTTATACCCAGCACCTGCGTACTGTATTTTGATATCCTCTCTTTAACACTTTTCTAACCTCCTAGACCAACTATCAGACTAACTGAGGTACTAGTTACGCCTTCCCAACAATACATACTTTTATTCATCAAAAATTTGACTCCACCGGCAACTCTATATTACTCATACAACTGGATTATATTTACGCGCACCTACTATCATCCCAGACCCATAATTCTCGGCTACTTCCTACATACTATCTTTTATTTCGTTTGTTATATTTCCTAGTTCCAAAAACTTTTACTCTACCTTCCTGTCCACCTAAAACATTTTTCTCGCCACAGTTTTCTCACATCATTAGTTCCAACTATACAACTTTCCAATGTTAGTGTTTTGTTATCCCATCTAGGAGTTAATAACAACATATTAAGGGCTATCGATCGTTATCTCATCCTTATGTTAATTGCATAGAATTGTTTCTCAATTAAAATCTCGCATTTCTAATTATTTATACTTTCCCCATCACGATACACCCATTACCACTACCAACATCACTCAAATCTGCTACTGGCAATATCACCACGTGGTCGTAACACTACTTGCCAATAAGACAACCCTCCATGCACCCTACCAATGCACTAACTAATGTAATGAAAGAACTAACACTCACGTACCAAACTAACTTATTGACACCCTATCTCATGTCCCCTACTGACTAGACGACTGACACGTCTTCCTATCTCATGATCCTTTACTGACACAACTACTGAAAAATCTACAGAACCTATAACCTAGGCTCTGATACCACAAATTTTCACACCCCACCCCGAACACCCGTCACCCTGGGGCCGACGTGACGTCGACATGACATCACCTGGACGTCTAACCAACTAGAAAACGATAATATGCATACATAAATGTACAACTACAAATACATACCATATGCATCATCTCTAACTGGGGACATACCCGTCCCTGAATTAGAATAACAACAAAAGTATAACAACAATGAACCTCTCATAGGTTCGCCTCAGACAGCTCTTCCCAAAATACTGTCATACAACACCATCGCCAGACTGTACCTAGTGCTAGTAGGGGATTGACTCCTTACTATTGTACCTGCAAGTGTACTGTCTTCTTAATAAAAATATTTTAGATGGATCAAACATAAAATATATAACATCATATATCAAATAAAAATCTCATAATATATAAATGTCTCATACCACAAAGAAAACACATTTTTTTCTATCACCACAGAATCGACGTCTATATACATATATATATATAGCACCCCAACTAAACAATGAAAATCAACCAGAATAATTCAACTATAACCATATAGTATAATGAAATCAGAACATACCAATCCAGTATAAAATAATATGTATAAATGTACTCATCCCAATCACCATATACGACACCACATCACACCACAACACACCACACCTCATTACATCACACCACGCCCCGACTAGCCATGTGATCATAATAACCTCACGATCGGGAGTTACAATGGTACCGTAACATCCGTAGGAATGCCTTCCTACGAAATATCCACACCCCTTTTGGGGAGAAATATAATCCACACCCCTTACGGGGAGAAATATAATCCACACCCCTTTTGGGAAGAACAATTATGGTATCGTAAAATCATCAGTATAGTTAAAAATCCACATCTCTTACGAAAAGAAATACATTTTTACACCACATCGTAAAAAAATCCACACCCCTTATGGGAAGAATATAAACCACACCCCTTTCGGGGAGAATTTCCAAAATCATGTTTTTCACTCTCCTTTTTAAAAGTACCACCAATTTCAGTAAAAAGCCAATTTTCCGGCTATGTACCACCGATTCAGTAAAAACTATTTTTTCCACCTTTGTTTTTAGAAAATCAAGCATTTTTATAAAACCTTATATTTTCCACTCTTTTTTCAAAACCACCCATATCCAACGAAAATTATTTTTAATCCTTCTTTTTACAAACCAACACAATTCCCCAGAAATTCATTTTACCAACTCACCCAAAAAACCTGTTTGATTCATATCATTTATGAAATCGTACAGTGTAAGTAAACACATATGTCATCATATATATACATAGAAAATAGTTTGACAAGAAGACAGTACACTCACCTGGCTATCCACTCCGTAAAACTTTCACTGATTACTCTCTCTGCCGAGACTCCGGTGCCTACAAACCTAATAGTGATAGAATCTAAATTAATATTTTATGTAAAATCATCTAATCGTTCAATGCAGGCCCTAAGTTTTATTATTTCATCGTCCCCACATTTTATTATGTAAAATTATTATTCGGTTAATATTCATCTCGTTAAAAATGACCGCATAAAATTTAGAAATACGAACGGTCTCAAATTTATTATTCCGGTTACACAATTTTATATGTTAGGATTTAATTTAACAAAACTAAAATAAATTTAAAGAAAAACGTTATCCATTCGTAATCGTTCACGGGTCGCGAGATGGATTTGAATTATGTTGGGGTTATTTGTGCAATTTCCCCTTTCCTTCTTTTTTCTTTCTTTTTCTTTTTCGGTTCTTTTCTGCTCCAAACCCGACAGTCGGCCCCCTCTCTCTCTCTCTACTGTTGTCGACCATCGGTGGCCTCCCACGCCTCTCCAATTCTCACCGTCGGCCCTACACCACCCACAACACTGATCAACCACCACTACCAGCCACCTTACAAGTTAACACACATACCCACAAGATCACTGCTCACACACACACATACGTTGTGACACACACTCTCATGCACACAATTACACATGCATGCCCATAATGCCGACAACACACCACGGGACTGACGACCCCTGCCGATGGCGACATACACACACAGTGGCACACAGTAGTCACATCCAACTCGCACCACCGTCACCGCCGTTGATCGACCGACTTCTCTCTATTTTTGTTGGGTTCTTGCCAACACAACACACACACACACACACACACACACACACACACAAATTTACTACTGAATGGTCATACACTCCCACGTCTGAACACTGCAACCCCCATGTGTCGGTGACGACGGAACAACACCGACCGAAGGGACACCCACTACCTTCGCCGACGACACCCTTTCTCTTACATTACTCTCACTCACCGCCAACCAAACTAACCGACGGAGACATACACACTAACGGGACAATCAGAACACACACAAACCCACATGATTCGATTAAACCCACACACTGTCGAAAAAAAAAAAAAAAACAGAGCACATACCCACACCGTCGAATATTTACTGACCAAACTCGCAACACTCATGCATGCACACACCCACCAAAATAATTAGAGAAATTACACATAAATACTCACCAACAGTCACCGTCGACCATCCAATTTTTCCGATCGACTTGATCTCCGCTGACGCTGTCTGCACTCACCGCCGTCGCCTCACCGAACTCACGCCACCGCCACCAATGCCGGAAGACAGCCTGAACACGCACCACTCCCACAGCACTAATCACACCCACATACAGACACAACGATCAACAAATGACAGCAACGACTAAAACCCACTGCCAACCAAACGCCTCCGATCCACTCCTTCTCTCTCTAGATTTTTTTTTTTTTTTTTTGGATTTCCAGATTTGTTTTGATCATTTTTACATGAACGAACCTATATATATGCATGTAATTAGTGGATTAAAATGTATTCTCCTCCAGCCACGTCGCCAATTTTCTCTTTCTCCCATACCGGCCGGTTTGAACACACGCATAACATATATATTATGAAATAAAGTTTTTATTAATTTCAGTTTCATCCCCCAACTTCTTCTAAATCTTAATTTTAATAAATTTCAGCTTTTTTAAAAAAAACAAAAAAAAAAATCTAAGATTTGCAATTTCACCCTTAAAACTTTTAATTAAAAGTTTAAATGTCAATTTAAATCTCAAGTTTTAAAATTAATGTTTTCTAAATTTCCAATTTGACCCCTAAACTTTTTATTTGAATTTTAATTAACAAATTTTTTTATTTTATTTTTTTTCAATTCCCAATACTCTAAAATGCAACTATTAATGACATACGTTCTAAATCGGGGTCTTACATTGTTGATCCAAAGATTTTGATGGATAATTAAGTGTTGATATGTTTTGTGGAACTAACGAGTTTATTGAGTGTTTCAGTGAAAAAGTTTCATTATTGCTATTATCATGAAGAAATTGCGAAAGATACTAAGGTTGCAAAGAGACGGACAAAGAGATAGACATTAAGAGATTGAAGATTCTGAAGAATCTAGGTGAAAACAACTCAAATCTTTTCTACTCTTAATGCATTCCGATTAGGATCACACAGGACACAAGTTAAATGAGCTATATTTTTGTGTGTTTAAATTACAGTCCAATTATGTTCAAATATTTGCTCCAACATGAAATTGAAAAAGGAAAATTGACCTAAGCAAGATTTATGTTTAAAATTGATTATTAGTGTCAATTTAGTTAACCAATAAAAGAAACTAGTTAAAGGATTTAAAACGTTGAAGTTTGAAGTTGAAATAAGTTGAAAATAAGAGGTTCCAGTAGTGATCGATCAACCGAAGGGTATAGGATATGTCAATCGATTGGTGTTGGGCTGAAAAGTGTAATTCTCTAAATAGATCGGTCAACTGACCGTGGATTGATTTTGGCTTGAAAACTCACTGAATCGATAGGTCAACCGACCATGGGAGTTCGGTTAACCAACCGGGTTTGTGCACCAATTCATATTTTGGCCTTAACTTTCCCATCTAAACTTCTATTGAGGTGATTAAAAATGATCTAGAAATATTAGAAATAAATCTACAACTTTCAAGTTTTGAATGTTTCCAAAATAATATTGAATCATGGTCAAAACGAGGCTTAAAGTTGTTGTACTTGTAAAGACAATCAGTCAACCGACCATTGGGATTGGTCAACTAACGGTTTCGGTTGAGATCTCGAGAAATTTGGACTTTTAGTCAAAAACTAGCAGTTGTTTATGGTTCCAAGGGAGAGATTTGAGGGATTTGAAATTATAGAAGATACGGTCCATCTATTTTGAAAAGATATTGATTTGGTTCAAATATTAAATGGTTTTCTCAATTTGGTTCATTAAATACTTCTTATCTATTCAATTTGAAATTGAGATTTGTTTTGAGGACTTAACTGAAAGATTTTAAATCCATATTTAAGTCTAATATATCAAGATTGAAATATAATGATATATGGGGTCTATAGGTGTATTTAAATGTCATATCTTGTAGAAACTAGTCGTTATAGGGCCTGTTTCAAATCGCTTTATATAAACCTACGAATTTTGAGTTTAAGAAATAACTTCTATCAAGAATAATCAATTCCTGAGCTTTCTAAAAATTATTAATCTGATATTATATTGATAGATTATCGTGAGATCATTCTATTGTTGAAGTTCTTGCGTTAAAGTACTAATTGATTTGGCGTCACCGATCTAAGTTGTCTAGCGATAAGATTTGCAATCTTTGGGTGTTTTCCTGGTAAGATTGTTCCAAGATTTTAATTTTTATTGTGATTATATATTATTATTGCTTGATTGGGTATTAGATCTTGTGAAATCTTTTTTTAACTTTAAACACCATGAGTTTTCCTCACTTTAAATACCATATGAGTTTTTCTCAGTTGAATTAATATTTAAAGACATCACAAAAATTATAGGATTAAGAGTTTATATATAAAACTTAATTTTTATAGTAGCACGTGTAAGGGATGATTGAGAGATCTTAAGCTTTGGCATTTCAAAACGAGCTTTTCCAGTGTTGATAAACATTTCGTGGCAAGCTTTTTCAGTGTGGACAACATTGTTTTGAACAATTTTTTCAGATATGCCTTTCCAGCCCTTTTTCACTGTTGATTGATGTTTCGGGCATGCTTCTTCAGCCTTTATCAGCAAAGTTTTAAATAACTTTTTCAAAGATGCCTTTACAGCCTCTTTTCATTGTTGATTGACATCTCGGGGCATGCTTCTTCAACCTTCTTGATCCTTTGTCAGCAGTGTAAAAATTATCCTCTCATTTTCTTTTTCCTTTTCCTTTTCCATCTTTCCAACCATACATACAGAGACAAAAATAAGGAAAAATAATTGTTGTCCTTTCAAGTTTCAACTAAACACGAGCATAATGGAACCGTTGAAGTGCATTCGGATGTTTTTGAATTTAAGGCCAAAAACAAAATTGAGTATATGACCCTAAACTCAAAAAATGGATTCTTTACACATCAAAAGGTGTGAACTGTACTGGACTTCTTGGAATTTTGCTAGACGTGATTTGAAATTCAAAAAAAAAATTAAAAAAAAAAACACTAAAAAAACCTTTTACTTGTTATATAATGTGGAAAGTGACATGACCCATCAATTTGAAAGATTCATTTCCCAAGGCAGACATGATATAGACAAGGTATAGGTATAGCTGAGATTTAAATGCATTATAAAATAATAAAAATTAAATATTTTATTATATATAAATTATATTATTTTATTTAATAAATTTATTATTAATATATATTTATAATGGTTATAATTATGTATTTAAATTACATATTTTTTCACTATTGATTAACGTTTCGGGGCATGCTTCTTCAACCTTTGTTAGCAGTGTCTTGAATAACTTTTTTAGAGATGCCTTTATAGCCTTTTTCACTATTGATTGACGTCGTGGGGCATGCTTCTTCAGCCTTTTTATCCTTCATCAGCAATGTTCATCCTTTTTAGGCTTTGTCAGCATTTGTCAATCTTTTCATGCCTTTATCATGATTTCTCAGTCTTTTCTAGTCTTTATCATTGGTACAACCATTATCATAACTGATTTGAAAAATCAATTCAACGTTTATTGTGTTGTCAGTGTGGATTGAGAAAACAACTTTACTATGATTGATTAGAACAATCGGTTCATTGTTTATATCCACATATTTGTGTATATATACATGAGACTTTATGTCCATTGCAATCACTCTAAACACACCTTAAATCAAAGTTTGAAATTTTCATATCTTGTTTCAACAAAAAAAAAAAAAAAGCACATAGTAGGAGATTTGTATCGTTCAATGAGACATCACTGGCTTTTGGAAACAAATTCTCATACTCTTCAAATCTAAGAGTTCGTTATTCTTCACGGTGGGTTACAAGGATGAGGGAGGAATACACTTATGGTGTGAACCAAGCACAGGTTATGGTAAACGGATGCAGGCAACACAATATTCTAGTACATCAATTAGCTAGAACAATATCAATTGACACGCCACCTGATTTTCAGATGGCGTTGCATTGCTACCGCGAAGAAAATAATCGATTGTAAATTCGAATTCATCGACACGAGCTTTAAATGATAGAACATGAGCGTCTCCAAGAAGGTTTGATTGGAGAAGCGCGTGCTTACATAAGATACTCAAGGGAACCTCAATATCAGTCAGATATTAAAATGTCTGGTGATAAGAGTAATGTTTAATGTTTTGGCGTTGGTGAATCGCAGCTTAACTATGTATTTCTTTTCAACTCTAAAGTATCGTTTCTACATTAAATTATAATAACGTTACTTGTACCAAATAACATACTTTTTTACTTCATTTAAATTCTAAAAACACACATATGATAATAAAGGTTTACAATACTAGGACAATACGTAGAAAGAAACACATAGTCCATTACAAACACAACTACTACAAAATACTAGTTTGAAATAAAGTTTGTTAGACGGGCGGATCAACAAACATTCGTGCTCGAATATCTTCAAGGGTAGTCAGGTATTCCATGAATATACCATCAGAAAATTTCACAAACTCATTAAATTCAAATAAATAGTCCAGACCCTTTGAAGTCGTCCTAACTATCAAGTTGTTCATCGATTTCGGTAATTACTTCACCGTGCTTCTTGTCTCATTTAGGAGTCGTGCAAACCTACCAGTGTTTATCACATCCACAATAGAAGCCTTACAGTCACAGTAAATTACACAATTTGTGAACATTGTTTGATTCAACATTAAAAGGCCTCCGCGAATACTTCGTATGCCACCATCGTTTTTACGCTCTGGTAAAGTGTCGCCACATACCAACTCTATCCCTGCAAAACCACTATACCAGTTGTCTGTTCTCGTTCTAATTAGCCCCCCCCCCCCCCCCCAATGCGGTGACATGCTGACCAATTATGTAGCCACTAACATTGACCAATTACTTGCCTGCAAAACAACCAATTGTCAAAATAGGAATGAATAAAAATAAAAATAAATAATGTGTGTGTGTGTGTGTATTAAAAAACATTCACCGTAATGTTCTTCATAAATTTTATTCATTGTTTTTTGGAACAAAACAAAACAAGGTAGATATTACTAAACAAAGATTGATTTCAACAATACACGTTGCTAATTATGAGAACTAAGGTTGTTCCTATTTATAGAAAAAACTAAGACTGAAAATCAGCAACAAATTGGTGGGAAATGGGGAACAAAATGGTGGGAAAGACTTTAGCGGGAAAACAATAAAAAGAAAAAAAATAAGGGAAATTTTTTGGGCGGGAATTCCGTTAGAGGGAAAGTGGCTGCGGAAAATAAAGAAAACGCCAAAAATCGTCAATATATACATCTATACTTTCAGAATTATTACTCACACCACATTCGTTTCTATTCTCCATTTTCATTACTCAGAAAATCAGTTCAGGCAAGCGGGTCAAGAAGCGATAAAGGTAAGGGTAAAGGCAAGAAAAAAATAAAGATCTATTGCACTGGTGAGGGTTCAGGGACAAGGGACCATGCTAAGTACCAAGATGAGATAGGTACGTGGTATGGAATCCAAATATGTTGGTCAAAGGTCATACATTGGAGTGAAGACAAACCGCAACACCCACTACTATGGTATGATGCCCGAGAGAGGTTGTGTTACCCCCAGGATGTATGTGGTATGTGGGATGCTATTACAGATTGCACTGGTGTTCAACGAAAACTAGATCTTTCTGGCGCATGGCTGAATCTCATCACGAGGAAACGAACTTTCTCAGTACACGGTAATCCTTTCAAACGAATTGTTCGATAAGTCAATCGTCGTTACCAAGAGAGTTATGACTTCACCGAATGGGGCAAAGATAGTGAAGAGGTAAAGAATTTATAGTGGCCAACACTAATAGAAAAAATGAACCTTTATGAAGTAAGGTCTCATATGTATCATCTCAAGATTCCGAAATTACGATCTTTCGAAATATTGAAAAACGAACCGGATAACATCAACAAAATTTGTCACGCATTGAAACGAGAAATAAAACAAATAGAGAAACGAATTCATGTCAAATAAAAACATCACCAGATTTGGAAGACTAATGTACCAAATGGAAATGAGTAGTCATTAAAGTACTTTACCGATCCCAAATATACGGATGATCCAAAACTATCCGATTACAAAGATGGAGAGATTCACTACGAATAGTTTGATAAAACTAAGTAGTTATCGATGCTAGAAAAATTCAATTATGGGTATTATTTTATAAATTTATCTAAAAAAAAAAAATAAATTATGATTAATTGTACTTGTTATTTAATTTCAGTATGATGTTTATGATTATTTTAAATTGTTTCGCCTTTAAGATTATACCACTTTCATATAACTTTTAAACTAAAATTTAATTAATATATTTAGATATTAATATTTATAATAAAAAAAAAATAGGTAAATTCATGGTTAAAAGTTCCCACCAAATATAATACACATAAATTATAAGACATAAAAATATAACGCACATAAAAAATAAAATCAGAAATTATAAGAACATAAAAAAATAAGAAAAAATAATTATATGAATATCAAAATAAAATAAAAAAAGGACACATCCATTACATGTTACAAAATAATTATAAGGCACACAAATAATTTTCAAAAAAAGTTAATTATAAAAAAAATCGTCTTAATGGTTTAAAAAAAATGATTAAATTATAGATCAATGGAGAAAATATAAATCGATTCATCAAAAATTTATGCAATTTATAAAATATGAGAACTTATTTAAAATTAATTTTTGTTAGTCGATTTGATTTTTAATTTTTGTTAGTTGATTGATTTTTAATTTTTATTAGTTGATTTAAAATTTTTGCATTTATATTTTTTGTTTTTTCTTATACAAAAATCTCACTATCTGTTTAATTTCTCATTCACAACATCTTAAGACTATTAGAATTGAGTATATAATCTTAAAGAGTAAATTAAGTTTAAAAAAAATGAATTGAGTGTAAAATAAATTTGGTTAAATTATATTTGGGTGTAAAAATATGAAATGAGGGGAAGGTACAAAAAGTATGTTGCATTTTCCCATCAACATGCATTTAAAAAAAAAAAAAAAAAAAAAAAGGTGGCATTTATTGTAAAAAATCAATTTTTCACAAAAAAAAAAAAATTAGAATAAGACCCGAGGTTCACAATCCCGAATCTTTGTTGAAGACGTGATTCGAACCCCAGGTTGTGAACGCCAGGTCCAAACAGAACCTGGGGCTTGTGTGGGCTCAAAACTAGATCTGGAAACAGACTAATCTATTTGCAAATATTCCAAAAAAAATTAAATTCAAATTTGGACACAGGGTTGTGACCCGGGTATATGAAACTTGCTTTTTTAATACCGGGGTTACTAACCCCGGGTTATAATTGTTGTATAAATAAGTTCAAAAACTTCATTTATCAAGGAAAAAAAAAGTTTTATAAAGTTAATTGTCGTGTAAACAACTCTTGAAAAGTCACATCATAAATTCTACGGAAATTGGGCATAGTAACGTATGATAATGAGACATTCTCATGACATGAGGGTTGAAATGGTGTTATGGCCTTGGCGTCTATCCTCATGTTTTTGTCTCTTGGTTTTGACAACAAATTAAAATTGCTTATCTTATTTAGCTTAAAGGACGACCCAATCCTCTACATTGTCATACCATAAATCACTTAACTATGTATCTGAAAGGTGTATAAACCGTCATAGTAACTTTATGAATCCAACGGTCACAAATGCACCCCGCACGGATCCATTACAACTCATCAAAAATAAAGTTTTATACCTCTTTAGATCAAATGCATAAAACTTCAAGAATGACCATAGAAAGTTATTGAGGTAGAAGAGAATGTTGAAAACGTAAAGAGCTTATATGAAGAACTTTATACATTCCTTAGAATTCCCTTGTTTGATCTCAAAATCTTAGATTAGGCAAAGGATTTTTAGGGCTTTGTAGTCTTGGCTAAAATTTGGCAGAACGATGTATGAGCAATAATGCTATTGATGATGTAATTATAATTATTATTTGCATCACTTAATAAAATTCTCTATATTTAATGGAATTCTTGAAATTATTTTAATGATATATTTCGTCAAATTGGTCCAAAATTAAGAATTGAATTTTTACTTGATCAAAATTAATAAAACACTATTTTTCCAATTTGTGGTTCGATCCTTGATTTTTTATTTATCATTTTCAAGAAATTAGAATTTTAACTCCTTTGGGAAAAAAATATTTCTAAATTTCAAAATTCAAACTTTGATTTGAATTTCTTAATTAAATGTTGACTTCTCAAATAGACCTTAAGACTTTTAATTGGACCTTAGATTTGAAGTAGGATTTCTTGAATTCAATTACTGCCTTATTAGATTCTTGGGCTCAGTTAAACTATCTCAGGTTTCCAATTGGTCATCAACTAACAGAAACGACTCGATTGTTGTTTTGGGATCAGATATAATCGTTCTTGGAAAAATCTTCTCAAATCAGGCTTCGGGATCAACCGACTTTGAGATTGAAGCACCGGAATGGGTATAAAGTTTGAATGTGATTTAATATTTATTTTTTGTGATGTTAATACGAATTGATTCGCCTCTAAAGAACCTTCTTTATTAAACGGATTTAATTCTTTTTATTCTAGTGCATAAATCACTAGATTTAATATTCAGTTTTGACTTGGCGAACAAAATATTTTTTGATTTTTTTAAATTTAATAAGTTATTATATGTCAGCGGGACACAATGCGGTGTCTACGACCATCATATTTATGCATTGAAAACTTGTTCCATAATTCGCATGGATTATTAGGAGAAAACTGCGTAACAATGATACAAATTAACCTTTCTCAATGGATTTCCGATACTCTTAATAGACGCCTCTTGAAGATATTATAATCATTCACCATCATCTTCTAATAGTCCTCTTTCTACACATGCGACTTTAAATGTTGTATGTTCATCGTAGTTAACTATACATAAATATTTAGATGATTATGGTCCTTTGACTACAGTTAATAGGAATGAAAATAAAATCGCCCACCCAAATTAGGAGGCGCAAAGTACATTTCACCAATTGTGAACCCCATCTGTCAATGTTTCCAAATCTTTTTAGTTTTATTTCAAACAAAATGTTAGAAAAACTTTTGATAAGTATGAACATGCATATCTTAATGTGCAAAAGAATATGCAAAAAAAGTTTCAATTGATTCATTAAGATTAAAGACAACATGATGCATTACCGAGAAATGAAGCGTTAATTTAATAACTATTAGAATCTCTTCGTGTAAAGAGAAGCTAAACAATTGTCAGGCACCTTTGGACAATCCGATGTACCTTACATCAACATATTGATTGATTTAGTCTACTGCTCCCAAAATCAATGTCATATCTCCTCTTTATAGATATATTTCACATCTAATTTTACAAACTTCAACATTAATATACCAATTAAACATTTTGGAAAGGTATGGATTGTAAAATGAATTGTAAGGGACGAGATCTCTATTATAAACTTTTTGTCCCCTCAATGTATAATTTTTTTCATTACGACGATGATAAATGAGATATTCTTCTTGATCCATGGTTGTATCTCTTGCAGAATCTCGTAAACATCTCTTAGTACATCTATCATTTTTCATACAATGGTCTTAAGGATTTCGAGAACCACATGGTCTGTGCACCATTCATTTTTGTATGATTTAAAAAAAAAATCGACTCTTCAGTTGGATTTGACATTTCAACACAAACTATTTTGCAAGTTTGGTCACATGTTTGAAATTTATTTGAACCATCAAGAAATTTAAGTTAGTACATGGGCGGTAGACCTCGTTTATGGTACTCAAGTATAAACATGGGTAACGTTTATTTCAAACTCGAGCGTTTTCAATTTGGTTCACCAGAGCATTTCCTTAAAACTTAAAAGCACGGACAAATAAGTTTGGATGGTTGCATGACTTTTAATGTAGTAATAAAGTTCAGTGATTTTCCGTCTAGTACGAATTTGTAATCATGGTGAGAAACACGTTAGGATAACAGCTCTACCGCATTATAATCACTGAATCTTAAAATATTTTAAACATATGCCTCATATTACTAAGGAACGATGATGGAAAAATGATTCGTTAACCGATTTAATTACGTTCCAACCCATCTAATCCTACATCAGAAAAACTTTGATAGAGTTCACTGTAAAGGTTTAGTTGATTGGGCTTAAAGTAATTCAACCTATTTTGCTCTGTTGCAATCTAAGGATCTACCATGAACTCTTAGAATATTTTTTTCGCCCCTTAAAATTATGAAATACTTTGTTGGCCATTCAAACAAATGATAATTATGAAATTGAATTTGATTAAGTAGAACAGCTATATGTCGACCATGTATCACATCCCATTCTTTGAATTCAAATTCTCAGCTAAGCTTAGCAAAGGGGAATAACAAAACATAATTCAATGGTAAACAAGCCGAATGGCATTAATTGATTTAGATTAGTTCATTCCTATCCCTTAAAATTTAGAACAATATCTCTCATCGCTTTTTGTTTTAGTTCTGTCCCCAGGTAATGTGACTACTAACTCATCCATTTATTTTTTCCAGATCCAATAGAGTTGAATAAGCCTGAAGAAATTTATCTAAAATACGCTACGTCGAAAAAATTATCTTCAATAGTTTGCAAACTATTGCTTATCAAATGAAGATTTCTATCACTTCTTGCTTTAAAAGAAGAATTAGGATTGCAAATATAAAATTGAGAGTAGATTGAATCTTGTCCAAATTCTGAAGTTAATGGTCACTGATGATACAACTCTCCATTTACACTAAACATGGTTTGGCCCTTTTCCATTAAGTACTCTTGCATCGTTTAACAACAAAGCTCGTAAAACATTGCTTGCATTACTCTCAAGAATAATGGAAAAATAATTTTGACTTATTATCGTTACCATCGTATTGCACTTTAATTTGTGGGGGAGGTGTAAGAAGCAATGGATGTTTAAACTTTTTTTGTAAGCAACATGTACCGAAAAAGCAATACTTTTCAGATATTTAATAATTTTTCCCTCATCCAACAAATAGTAGAACAATAAGCGCATATAATATTCATTCCACCAAGAGAATGACGATTGATATTAGCATGAACTCCATGATCAATAGATGAATTTTCTATAGAGTCCATATCTTGATTCTCATAAAAGTCTTCGTCTGTAGAAAGTGACTGTCGTTTAATAGATACTAAAATTATTATATTGATTTAAGAATATAGAATTTAAGCATTGTACTTTATTAGATTAATAAGATATGTTGGCCCAAAGAGCTACCCAAAAGGGGGGTGAATTAGGTAGTTACTAAAATATAACACTTAAACACAAATAATCAATTTTCCTAAATATATTATTATCTTTTTACGCAACGGATATGTGTTTAATACTAAGTACACATCCAAACACAATATAAAAAATAAATAAATATAGCACACAACAATATATATTGGTCCAGGAAGTTACTCTTACCGAAATCCAGTCCCCCGAACTCTACAGAGATTCGCAATCTACTAAACCCCTAATTATTTTCTCAAGTAGGAATCAAACCCTTACAATCTCAATTCTTTTCACAAGCTCAAAATCAACATTTACAATTATTTTTTTCACAGGCTCAGGAAGAACTCTATTTTTTTACTAATCTCAAGATTAATCTAATTATATTATAGGAAGAATCAAAACTTGATCTTTTTAACAGGCTAAAAATCAAACCTACCACTCCCTCACACTTATCATTTTTGCAAACTTAGGAAGAATCTTACAATCACTCAATTATATTACCAAAAAAAATCAAAATCTAGTTTTTTTTTTCAAGGGAAAAGAATAATCTAACATTTTTACAGGACAAATATCAAACCCTAATTTTTTTCACTGGAAAAAAATCAAAACCTAACTACCCTGATTAGACACCATCTCAAACATGTTTAATCATCTCAAACTCACAAATGCGAAAAATGTAAGTTTCTTCCCACAAGGAACTTCTATCACCTCAATACAAATATATTCGATTAATATCCCAAATAATTACTATGTGATAGATATAATGTGAGACAACTAAAATCTGATTAATAAATAAAGTAGGTAACACAAATTCAACACATAATCAGATAAACAGACAAAAATCATTTAAAAATATTTTCAAACTTTTAAGTTCAAAAAGATTTTCTATCAATCCTAAACCAAGCAATCAATATCAATATAAATATAACTTTAAAGCTAATAATAAAGTTTAGATGGATCTCACCAGGAAAATATCGAAAATAATGATGATATCCCAATTAGAACACAAGTCGATAATGCCAAACAACAAGCGCTTTAGATCAAGAACTTGAATATAATCTCTCGTAGAAATCTCAACAGTAATATCACTCTTATAAATCAGCCAAAATTCCAACTAAAGCAGTCGGTTGACCGATCCATACCATTCGGTTGACCGACCTATGCCAAGGCTGAAATAGCCGTTGGCACTACTCACAGTCAGTTGAGCAACCCTCCACAATCGATTGATCGACTCGTCTAGTACGCTCCCAGTTTTCTCCAATTCATCTACTGACTTAAACGGTTAAGCGACCATCTTCATTCGATTAACCGATTGGATTAGTGTGCTCATTTCCTTACCCATTTCAGCTACTGTTTCAATCGGTTGACCAATCCTCTTCATTCGATTAACCAATTGGATCAATAGCACTTTGTTTTAACCCCAAAACACATTATTTTATTCAATTGACCGATTGTTTTTCTCGGTTGACCGAATTGACTCGAAAACACAATTTTTTTTATACTTTAAAGTACATTTTCAATTAGGTCAATTATTAAAATCATTTCACATGAAGAGCACATACAATATCTCATTTTAAAATTTAAAATTTATCACTTCTTATCATAACACACATAGAATTAACCTATTTTAAGTGTCATGCGTGATCCTAATTCGGGTTGCACTAAAAGTATATAAGTAAAGAGTTGTTTTCACTTACTTTTCTTCAATGTCTTCAAAATTCCTCATATTAATATCCATCTTGCACCCTTTATATTTTCTTCATCAAATCTTCTTTATAATCATATGAGTGGAATTATAAATCTAAAACACTTGATAAATCTATTAGTTTCATAAAAATATCAATACGTAATTAATCATCAAAATCTTGGGTTCAACAAGATAAAAACAAAAAAGCCTTCATTCTGATCCGCAAAAACAAAAGGTTGACAAAATTACACAGAGAGGGACATGCATCATCCATTCTACAGAGAGAATATCAATTCAAATTTGAATGAGCCCCAAGATCATTTATACTTTCCAAGTCGTTAGTATATTGATTCTCACAAAAAATTATTCATCGCTAGAACTTGGGCTGCATTTGTTAATATGAAATTTATTAAATTAAGAGTCTTCAAAAATTGATTCTTGATTGAGCAAAACAAAAGAACAAATTTTGGTTTACCGTCTTCAGAACCTATAATAGGTTTGGAGTCACATACATATTCAAATGACTAACCCCTCTCATTTGTTTTCTGCTCGTTGAGCTAGAGCACATACGATTCAACTTTGTACAAACCTAGGTTCAAAGATGTTTTTCAAATGATCAATATCCTGATTCTCGCAGAAATAGTTTGTATAAATAAGATAATAAGATAACTCAACTCCTGTTTGAGAAGGTAGAATTGGTTCTTCAATGGATGCAATCAAGCCTTCATTTAAATTTACAGAAACGAAAGTTTAAGCAAGATTGCACAAGAAATGATGCACATCTTTGATTCTACCAAGAGCGTGACAATTCAAGTTTGTATGAACACTAGGATCAATAAATGAATTTTCAGCATCATTAATATCTTGATTCTCAAAAAAATATCCACTGGTAAAAGTTTAACTACATTTGGTAAATATTAAATTATTATATTAAGAGCCTTTAAACATTAATACTTGATCATTCGTGTTCGTTAAGCTATAACACGTTTTGATATGTCGTTATTAGTGGATGCTCCACCGAGTGATCATATGTGTATAATAAACAATAGTAATGTGGGGTTATTAATATTATATATAGATCTCTCTCTCTCTCTCTCTCTCTCTCTCTCTCACTATGTATATATATAATTAAGATATTTTTGGGCATCACCGAGTCACCACCAGGGCCCCAACCACGTGTCCACCATCACTGTGATGTGGACACATTTAGGATTCCAAAGTGTTATGTAGGTGTATATGCCGACCAAGACTCCATCCCTTGAATCTCATTTGCACCCAGGAAAGAGCATTGTGCCCCACAGAGATGCTGTCGCCCACAACTCAGTGTCGTGCCTCTACACAGCCAACTTCGAGAACTTAACTGTTTGTCTCGATTGGCACAGCATGTCAGTCCGTTTCTCCTCCAGAACTCCACGAATCTCCGAGCTCTTCCACCAACTCACCTCCGTAGGCCTAATAGAGGCCCGCGGGCTTTCAGATGGGCCCAAAAGCCCAACCCTATTGATTATCTCCTAAACGCCCCAAATTATCAGCTAAAAACATGATTTTACCTAATTAACCATGTTTAGGCCTAATTTGATAAAGTTAATCATCTCTAACGCCTATAAATACCAGGGGCTATGCAAGCTCGAAGTAACACTCAATTTCTATTTACATACTTGACAAGTTTCTTTACCTTTTCTCTCTGAACTTTTACTCTCACGCTGGAGTGGCTTCGCAGGGACAAATCTCGGCTCAGCCTTGTGCAGGTACAACACTTTAAGGAGCAAGGACTCTGAACTTCAGCAAGTCAGCCCCTCCAAATTGACCATTACAGCTCACCTAAAGAATTTTTAACTCCAATTCCATCTAAGCAACTCCACCTCAGCAGAAGGACCCACCTATCATCTAACTGGACCATACTCAAGGTGTTTACCACTTTGGAACACCAATAGTTTGGCGCCATCTGTGGGAACCGTGAAAAAAAACCTTATTTCGAACCATTGTTCTCTGCTCTACTGAGACTGGATGATCACAAGGTCTGGTCGGACAAACAGACACAAAATAGAAAAATCAGAAGATATGTCGAAAAAACTCCAAGACTACACACATGCTCCTACCAACGAGAATCACTGCCCCCTCAAGACCAGGTAGGGCCATCTACTCCGCCTCTTACGGTTGCGGGACACACCTCAGGAATTGCACAAGCATCTCAGAAGGATCTTCTTGAGCGCCAGATGGGTGTATTCAAGTCATATGTGCAGCTCCTCCTCGGGCGCCTATCGCTGCTTCCAGTCCAGGAGGACTAGCTCTCCAGATTGCAAGGCCCGATGAGCGACCCCAAGATCGTGACATTTATATGGAATCTCCGAATGGGCGCGTGCCCACGGACCGCCCTCTGTCTCGTGACCGTGAGTTTGCAGGACTAGAGATAGGCCCTTGTCAGCGTCAAGATCCCCACCTCATTCGTCGCGCAAACATGCAGCAAGGGACATGTCCGCGTCCCCTGACAGTTGAGCTCCCCATCAGCCAGCCAAGTCCGATCCTAGGAGACAGCGCAAACGTGAGATTGGCTCCTACTTGCCTCTCTCTTGCCACTCTATGGCCTGAGCTGCGGGCAGTTATATATGGGGGCAGCCCCGAGTAGGGAAGGCTGTGGAGTGCCGCCTGATTGACATGGAAGCCCACCTCCAAGAGGTGAATAGAGGCCAGGCAGGACAAAGCATTATTACGGATGTGAGATCTCTATTTGTGGAAGAGGTTTTGGAAGAAATAGTGTTGAGATGTTTTGCTCACCCCTAGATGAGTCTATATAACGGGACATCAGATCCGGTCGACCACCTGTCCATGTTCAAGTCTCATATGGATATGCAGGTGGCTTCTATAGCCTTGCGGTGCAAAGCCTTTCCTATCACACTTACAGGGGAAGTAAGGGCCTGTTTTTAGGGCTTGAGGCCAGCATCCGTCTTCACATTCCAGGAGCTCAAGCAGTTGTTCCTGGATCGTTTCAGTCAATTATATTGAACGCTTCAACCGAGAAGCCAATGCGTATGACGAACTCCCTAAAGACGTGGCACTAAACGCCTTTGTCGACGGGCTCCAGCACTGGAAATTGTCCTATGATCTTTGTTTGAATCCTACCCTCATTCTCGATCAAGCTCTAGATCGTGGGACCAGGTTTCATACTGCTGACCTCCATGTTGCAACAAGAAGAAAGAGTGAAGGAATGAACAACCAGAAGGAACCTAAGATTGACGTTCCAAAGCGAGCCCAAAGCTCGAAAATATTACGAGCTAAAAAGAGATCGGAACCCCTACCCAGAGACAGGAGACTATTTTTTCCCCTAGGGCGTCGCCAGCAAGGGTTCACTCCACTTACGACCTCAGTGGACGCTATTTTCGTAGAAAACTCAGGGCGTGATTTCTTCTTTCCTCCGTCGCCCCTGAGAGAGAAGTAGGTCGAGAGGTCGATGACCAAGTATTGTGAGTTCTACCAAGACCGGGGCCACTCCATAGAAAGTTGCTTCTAGCTCCAGCAAGATATTGAAGCCCTCATTAAGAGAGGCTATCTTGGGAACTTTGTCCGGAGAGAAGATCGGGAGCATCTCGACGAGGATAACCCCCAGGGAGAATCTCAAGCCCAGAGAAGACGAGGAAACCACAGCTGTCCCCAGCCCCGGATGGTTGAGGTTGAGGTTGAGGACGATCACTAGCATGTGGACAACAAGATCAACGTCATCCATGGTGGACTCAACTCCAAGGGAGAAAACGTCGTCCTTTAGGAAGAGACAAGAGCGGAAAGCCAAGAGGAAAGCTAGTCCCCACTTGGGAAGGGCCATACGAAGTCACAAAAATCACACATTCGGGAACCTACGATCTTGATACAGAAGAACAAGTGTCGCTCAAGCACCCGTGGAACGCTGGACATCTGAAACACTACTTTTGTAGCGAATATCTACTTTTTTAAACAACTTCCAATTTCCTTACAATCAACTCCTTTCCCAGACTGGGGGGCTAGTGGTCCATGGTCCTAGGCAGAAGAAGGTTTTTCAAAAAAATTCAGAATTTTACAACTCTGAAAAAGTTACCGAGCATAAAGCAACCCAGCAAAAACGTCGAGATGAAGGAATAGACTCTGAAGTATCTTGGCTGTGTCGCTCAGAACCTTATACACGTGCAGAAAAACAGGAATAAGTGAAAAGGAGTCTACAAAATCTTAAGTACAGAAGAAGCGACGGCCTAAAGCTCAGTCCTTCTGCCCTCGTCCTGAGGAGTGTCTGTGCTAGGAAAATAAGCGTCAATATCGCCCTTCTCGGGGGCCCGCTTGTCACCACTGTCCTCCCCGGCATTTATCCCTATGGCCCTTTCGTGCTCGGCACTGTCCTCTAGATTTGAGAACTCAATCTCCACAGGGCAGACGGGAAAATCAGGATACAAACAGTGGATAGCCTTCATAGTGGCCCGGCTCCCTGTCTCCAAGAAGTCATTAGCGATCCTGAAGCTCCAGATATCCAGGGCCCTTTTTCCACTGTTCTACCGCCTCTAATCTGGCCTTTTCCTTGGTCTGGTTAACGGTGTCCCACTACTTCTGCTCCATATTCTTCACGCGCCGCTTGTAAGTGGCAAAATCAGCCTCGATCGTGTCAATCCGAGACTTAAGGTTCTGGCGGTCAGCGCGAAATCTGAGGTTCTCGGTCCAAGCAGCAAACGGGTCAACACGGAGACTAGCCTCAACCTTGTGATTTTTCTGAATTATGGCATGGTGAAAATCCAACTCAGCGAGAAGTCTGCTCTCCGAGAAAATCTTATTTACTAGCCCAATAAAAACAAGTTGGGGGAAGAAGGTGGAGGATCAAAAAGGTAAAACTCCAAAAAATTCGAAGTGTTGAGATGTCGGCAACCGGGGGTTCAAAGATCAACGATCAGACAGGCGTCATTCAGAAAAACGCCGCTCAAAGGAGCACCGCTCAAAACTCTACTATGTGGTCTCCGACTAGAGCTCCGCAGAAAGCATCTAATTCTCCGCTCTTTGGTCTCTGACCGGAGCTTTCCAGCGTCTGAGCTCTCTGCTCTATTCTCCGACAAAAACTCTACATAATCCAGGTGATGGGTGGTTCAAGTGACAAGCACTGTAAGTTATACAAGTCTAAGTTTTGTGTCGTTCAGAGATCAACAGTAAAAAAAAAAAGCACCACTCAAAGCTCAGGACTCGTTAACGGTTCGAAAAGTATTATTCAGAATTCCGAGGGGGTTACCCATCCCTGTATTGTTGGCGCCCAAGCAAGCTTAACTGCGGAGTTCAGAAATCTAACGCCCAGAATTCCCAAAGGATCACCCATCCTTGTATTGTTGTCGCCCAAGCACGCTTAACTATGGAGTTCAGAAATCTATCACCCAAAATTCTCAAGGGTCACCCATCTTTTTATTATTGTCTCCCAAACACGCTTAACTGCGGAGTTCAAAAATCTATCACCCAAATGTTCGTCGCTCAGAAAAGTGTCCTCCAGAGGTTTGCCCTCTAGGAGTCAGGAGTTTGACCTTTAGGAGTCAGCAACTTGACTTCTGAGAGCCAGCAACTTGACCTCCAGGAGTCTACCCTCCAGAAACTTAACCTCCAAGAGTTTGCCTTCCAGAAGCTTGACCTCCAAACATCTGCGCTCCAGGGAGGACCGCCCAGGATTCTACCCGTCAGGAGAGCTACCTAGAAGACATGACGGCCTGAGCTCCAGAATATTGAGAAAATTTTGTACTATCCTTGCTTGGTATGCGGCCACATGGGGGCCTATCCCAAATTGGTCCCCCAGAATATGTTAACAGTTCGAGAAGTGTTGTTCAGAATTCTACTTGTCAGGAGAGCCGCCCAGAAAATTGAGAAAATTTTCTGACGCCCTGTCTTACTATCTTTGCCCATGCGCGGTCACATTGGGGTCTTTCCCAAACTAGTCTCCCAAAATATGTTAACGGTTCGAGAAGTGTCGTCCAAAAAATTGAAAAAATTTACTGATGCCCTGCCATGCTATCCCTACCCGGTGCGCGGCCACATGGGGGCCTATCCCAAATTGGTCCCCTAGAATATGTTAACGGTTCGGAAAGTGATGTTCAGACTTCTACCTGTCAGCAAGCTCGCCCAAAAGATGTGCCCGCCTCCCAGGAACTCTGTTGACCTGCAGAACGGCGCTGCAAGACTGAAGAACTGTCGGCCAGGAGGACTGCCCTTTAGTTGGCAAAAAGCTTCAGAGAACCGGCCAAGGATGTTTCCCATGTTTTGAAACCTCCGGGACACCCATTCTTGCCAGAAGTTGATATCACTGATGAAGGTATTTTTTGGCATCAATGAGTCACCACTAGGGCCCCAGCCATGTGTCCACCATCACTGTGATGTGAACGCATTCAGGAACCGAAGTGTCAAGCAAAAGTACATGCCAACTAAGGCTCCTTCCCTGGAATCTCCTTTACACCCAAGAAAGAGCAATGTTGCTCACAGAGACACTACCATACAGAACTTTGTGTCATGCCTCTAAACAGCCAACTTCAAGGACTTAGCCGCTTGTCTCAACTGACACATCATTTCAGTCTATTTCTCCTCCATCGATCTCCGAGCTCCTCTACCAGCTCACCTTCACAGGCTTGACAAAGACCCGCAGGCTTTTCCAGATGGGCCCAAGCCCATTGATTATCTCCTAAACGCCCCCAAATTATCGAGTAAACACATGATTTCGCCTAATTAACCGTGTTTAGACCTGATTAGGTAAAATTAATCATTTCCAATGCCGATAAATACCAACGGCATGTTTGGTTGGATGGAATCGAGGGCGGAATGGAATCGCATTCCGCCCTCGATTCCTATTCCGTTGTTTGGTTCTCCAATTAAATCACTTTCGTGATTCCATTGGAATGAAATTGGATGAAATAGAATTCCATTTGAGATGGGGTGGAATGGGATTCCAACCTAATGGAATCAATACCTTAAATTACATGATAACTCTGATAATTAAGCCCTTGAAAATTGAGTACAAAAACATAAATTAGAGAACATAAATGAAAATTAGAGAACAAAAAGTTGGGAATAGAAATAGAAAATTGAGAACAGAACTAGAAAATTGAGAACAGAAACTGAAAATTGATAACAGAAACTGAAAATTGAGAATATAAACCGAAAATTGAGAATAAAAACAGAAAATTAGAGAACAAGAAATTGAAAACATAAACTAAAAATTGAGAACAAAAATATAAAATTAGAGAACGAAAAATTGAGAACGAAAACTGAAAATTGAGAACAAAAATATAAAATTAGAGAATAGAAATAGAAAATTGAGAACGAAAACATAAAATTAAATAATAGAAAATTAAGAACGAAAACCGAAAATTGAGAATAAAAATAGAAAATTGAAAACAAAAACAAAAAATTGAGAACATAAACTGAAAATTGAGAACAAAAAATAGAAAATTAGAGAACGAAAAATTGAAAAAGGAAACTGAAAATTGAGAACAAAAACAGAAATTAAAAAATAGAAACTGAAAATTGAGAACAAAAATAGAAATTAAAGAACAAAAACTTAAAATTGAGGTAAATAGTGAAATATAATAAAATGAGGAAAAGAATAGAATAGTGAAATATAATAAAATTTTATTATAACCAACCAAGAAGATAATGGAATAATAATTTTATAAAGGCAAAATGAAAATTTTACTATATTTCACTATTTCATTATTTCTTTCATTCCATACCAACCAAACAAAAAAATGGAATAGTGATTTCATTCACAATTTCATTATATTCCTTCTCTCATTCCATTACTTCTTCCATTCCATTGTACCCTCATTCAATTCCATCCAACCAAACATGCCACAAGGGTTATGCAAACCTGAGGTAACGTTTAATCGCTATTTACATACTTAACTCATTTTTGTACTTTTTCTCTCTAAGCTCTTACTTTCACGCCGAATGAACTTTGTCAGAACAAATCTCAGCTCAACCTTGTGCAAGTACAACTTTCAAGGAGCAAGGATTTTGGACTTCAGCAAGTCAGCCCTCCAGAACGACCATTACAGGTCACTTAAAAAAAATTTAACTCCAACTCCAGTTAAGCAACTCCACCTCAACAGAAAGATCTACCTGTCATCTGATTAGACCATACTCGAGGTATTAACTACTTTGGGACACCAACAATATATATATATATATGATCAATAAAAAAAGGTAGTAGTTTTATTTTTCTATAAGTTACATATCTTTCCCTATATAAGGAAGATACGTTTTTACATCTCAATCTTTAGGCATGTGTAAGACATGCTCTATTCGTCCAATCTTCTTGATTTCGAGCACTAATATCACATGATCATGATTGTAATTGAGCAATCGCAAGAATCTGAACGGGGGCCAAAATTTTCTTCAATGACATTTCGTCAAACGATAACCTTAAAATCACTTTCTGCTATTTTATTGTTGCTTAAATCGGTAAAGAATTTTAAGTGCAATATTGTCTTTAATATTTTTTTATTTTTATTTCAAGTGATTATTGAATTAAAATGTGTTCGTAATATTTTATGTGAAACAATATAAGCATTCTAGAATAGTTGTTGTCATGTGGTAAACAATCTGAAATAAAGTGTTTTTAACATTCTAAAATATTTATTAACAAATAATGTTGATAGTTGAATATCATTTTTTTGTGAGTATTATTCACTATATGCTTGAGACATGATTAGAAATCTTGGTTGAGATTAATTTGAATTATTTTTTACTACATTATTTAAATTAGTAATTTTACAATAATTTTCATGATTATAACATCTTGAGATGTGGGAAACAGACTATAGTAAATAATTAGAAAGTTAACAGGGTTTACGGCCAAAATTAGTTGCGCATTCTCTCAGCATCAGGAAGCAATGATGTCCTTGAATCCTTGTGTAGCATTCTTAGTACAGAAGTAACCTGTTCAATCTGATCTTCACTCGAACATGCAGAGAGAAGCACTTTGGCAGTTCCTCCATCTGGGTGACAACCTTCATCAATCATTTGCTCAAATATTTGTACGCATCTCTTGTATTGCTTCTTCCTCGAATAAGCTCCCATCCGAGAAGTCCAAGTAACAACATCTGGTTTCAATTTTTTGGAGGGAAGCGATTGGAAAATATACTCCATTTTATCAAGAAATCCGGCACGTCCATATACATTGATCAAGATGTTGTACGTGCTGATATCAGCTGCACATGCTCCCTTCTCCATAGCATTTAAAACTTCTTCCATCTTTTCAAACTGGCCCACACGGCCGTACAGGTTAAGCATGCTGTTAAGAACAAAAGTATCGGGTTCAAGATTTGAGGCATGCAACTTGTTCACGATTTCTTCACATTTTGCCACATCCCCGGTTTTTGAATAGGCAGATAGGAGTAGCATGTGGGATTTCATTGTGGGCACTATCCCCAGCCTCTTCATTTCCTCAAAAACGGATTCAGCCTCTGGAAATTTGTAACAATTAAGAGCAGACAGAAGTGTTAAATTAATAAAAGGAGTAAACCTCCAGCGCACATAATTAAGCTCAGAAAGAAAATCAATACAAATGGAACAAAATTTTTGGAGAATAGCTTCCAATAAGTACAGATAGAACTATTAAATTAATAAAAGGAGCAAAGCTCCAGCATTAATACAGATAGATTTGATTTTAAGGAACCCTGTTTATTAAATGGATTTAAATTTTTGTATTCCCTTGCGTTAATCTCTAAATTTTAATATCCGACTCTCTCACATGGCCCCTGCCCCCCCCCCCGCCCCCACCCCCACCTCCACCTGAGCTGAGGTGATCATTTGCGTCGAAGTCTCCAGCCTAATCAATGAAGAGTTTCCACTTGAGCGGGCAGTGCTCCCATATGGGGACCCATATTTCATTAACACTTCTCATAGGGAAAAACTCCAACCCAAGAGGCTGTCAAGAGCTAAATGGTGTGACTAGCATTTTGGCTAAACAAACACAAAAAGTTGAGCTCCAACGTAAGAGCCATCACAGCAGCCATTTTACTTTATAAACTAAGAGCCATCATGTGAGAACTTTTAACCACCAATTTTCCTATTCAACTTTAATGTTATCTACTCCAAACCACAAGGTAAATATTTATTTAGCCAAAGTTAAGATTAAAATATTAATAGCTAATTCATTTTGCTAATATGGTTAAACCGCAGTAGTATTTTAGCTAATACAAATATTTATTTGGATTAGAGTTGTTCTAAAAAATACAAGGCATTGCAGTCATCAACAAAAGATTAAAGAACTTGTTAAAGAAAGAAATGAATACGAGAAGAATGAGAAGGTTTAACCATTGTATTAGTCTCTCCATCTATTTATAATAATAATTAGGGAACGATACGATAAACCCTAAATAATGTGAGAAACCCTAAACAGTACTGGTAAGACAGAATTACCCTTTTTAACACTCCCTTTCAAGTTGGAACATATATATTGTATGCTCCTAATTTGTCACAAATATACTTTATTCTTGAGTCTCCTAACGATTTAGTGAACAAATCAGCTAACTGATCAACTGACTTTACATGTATAGTCTCAATCTGCTTCTGCAATACTTTTTCTCGAATGAAGTGCTAATCAACTTCAATATGTTTTGTCCTCTTATGGAAGACTGGTGTAAATATGACATTTTGACCGTCCCGCAAAAATTTTATACTTTATTTTAAAATTTATTTTATTTTTATTTTCAAAAAATAGAGGAAAAAAAAAATAGAGAAAAAAGACATAATAAAATAAAATAATAATAGAAAAGAAAAGGTTTCCTTGTTAAAATGGAATTAGGTTTCATTTTCCCTTTCCTTTTAAGTTTTGTTTCATTTTCCTCGTTAAATTGAGATTAAGGTTTCTTAAGACTTCTAGAATTTTTCATTCCCCATCCTTATTATAAATAGGACTCTCCTCCTCATAGTTTAAACAAAGACACAAAAATTCAGAGAGAAACCCTTCAGAGGCATTCAGAAATTGAGAGGAGTCACCCCCTTTAGAAGAGTGATTCTCAAAACTTTTTCGGAAAGTTGTCCGCGTGAGAGAAAAGCCCGAGCGTCAAGAATCTTGGCCTAGAACAAGTATGTTTTTATTTTTTTCAATTTATTTAAATATCTCGATAGTTTAAATTCTTGCAAATTTTATTTATTTATTGTCGTCCAATGACTCGATAAAAAACGCCAAGACAAGATTCCCCATTCTCAATCTGAACTTTTAAGCATTTAGACGAGGACACCCGCTGTTTTTTTATTTATTTTATTTCTGTATTTTTTTTGTTTCGTTTACAAATGAAAATAAAAAGAAAAAGAAAAGTCGTCTGATGATCCGATGAAAACACCGGGACGGGTTTTCCTTAACCCCAAGCGTAAGGTGAAGGATGTTTCATTATTTATGTTTTTGCATTTTATTTTTTTCATTTTTTAGCAATTTTTTAATTTTTTTTTTTTTATTATTTTATTCCTCTTATAAAAATCCTAAGAACTCAAAAAAAGAATAAATAAAAATAAAAAATCTTTTATTGGTAGAAATTAATCCTTACGAACCTTAAGTTAAATCCGACAAATCGTGAGAGAGTTTTCTGTGGCCTCGTTTTCATTCCCCAACCCGAGTGGAATTTAGAAACGAACGGTTTTAAGAAATCTTACCTCGATAAAATTTTCGTGGGATTTCATTTAAGTTTCGGAAAGATTAACTTCGCCTAAATTGTTTCCGCGAAACTTCCCTTAATTCTCATATCCATAGAATTTAAGAGAATTTCAAAATCGAGACTTCCTTAAATTAATCGGACAAACTTAAAATAATTTTTTTTTGCATCCATCTAGCATATTTACTCGTTGCACTATTTAGACGGCATGTTTAATACACTTTCACCACTTACACTTTTCATTCATTAAATTAAATCATTTATCTTTTTTATTTATTTAGTCACTTTAAAAAAAAAATAATAAATAAATAAAAATGTAGATGCAGTTTTGCATTTATATTTTTAAATCTCATTTATCTATTTTTAGTTTGTCTATTTAAATTAAAGAAATCCCTCGGAAACATACATAAAAAAAACCCCGAGGACCATCCTTGTCGAATCTTTAATATTTGATAAGAGGTTATACCGGGGGGAACATTCCCAAAAATCCAAAAACTTGTCTCACCTTATTCGTGAAAAATACCAAAAATATTTTATAAGAAAAGAATGATTTCAAAATTAAATAAAACATTCGGACTAAACTAATTGGACATAAGGTAGCATTTTAGGACGGTCGTCTTGGGGTGCCTAACACCTTCCCCGAGCGTAACCGACCCCCGAACTTTTAAGTGAATCTTTGGTTTGACCGTGTTTTTTGGAGTCAATTTTTTACTTAGATCTTTTAAATTGTTTTCTAAAAATTCAGTGATTTAACACACCATTTAAACCCAATGTTAGGTGGCGACTTCTCATTTTTTTTTTAAAAACGACCTAAGTATATTTTTTGAGAAAACCGACGCTTTAAAAACCTCTCTCCCCTTAAGCTTATATTTATTATTTATTATTTCTTTCCTTTCGGAAAAATGGGGCGCGTCAACTGGGTTAGATGCAATATGAAGTGCTACTTGATTATCACATACCAGATCCATCGGTAAAAAGTATTCAAACCAGAGTTCTTCCAACAAATGTTTCAACCAAGTTAACTCACAAGTAGCATGGGCTATCGCCCTATATTCCGATTCTGCACTTGACCGCACCACAACTGTCTGTTTTACTCTTCCAAGAAACGAGATTACCTCCAATAAACACACAATACCCAGTAGTGGACTTCCTATCCAAGGGAAATTCGGCCCAATCTGTATCTGTATATCCCTTAATTTGAGTGTAACCAAAGTTCTAGTACAACAAACCACATCCTAGAGAACCTTTCAGATATCAAAGAAAACAAATTATTGCATCCCAATGATAAATAGTGGGATAATCCAAGAACTGATTGATAACACTCACAGCAAAAGAAATATCTGGACTAGTAACCATCAAGTAGTTCAACTTCCCAACTAACCGTCTGTATTGCGCAAAATCTGTCAATGGTACACCTTGATTTGTCAATAATTTGTTGTTTGGATCCATAGGTGAATCAATCGGTTTAACTCCTAGCATTCCTGTTTCACTCAACAAATCGAGAACATATTTCCTCTGACACAGGTAAATACCTTGACTTGATCGAGCAACTTCAATCCCCAAAACATACTTCAATTTACTCAAATCATTGGTTTAAAACTTACTATGCAAAAGCGTTTCGAGTTCCAGAATATCCTGGTAGTCGTCTCCAATAATCACGATGTCATCCACATACACAAACAATATTCGTCCGACTTTGCTATGCCTGTAGAATACAGAGTGATCGACTCCACAACGGTGAAGACCAAATTCAGTGACCACTTCACTGAATCTCCCAAACCATACTCGATGAGACTACTTGAGGCCATAAATGGATTTCTTCAAGCGACATACCAAACCAGATGCCTCCTGAGTAACAAACCTAGGAGGTTGCTTCATGTATACTTCCTTAGTCAAATCACCATTTAAGAATGCATTCTTGATATCAAGTTGATGCAACGGCCAACGAAAGATGGTAGCCAAAGAGATGAACAAGCGGACAGAAACGAGTTTGACAACGGGAGAAAATGTCTCAGAATAATCAAGACCATATACCTGAGTGTAACCTTTGGCAACTAAACAAGCCTTGAGTCGATCAATGGTATTATCCGGATGAACTTTGACTGTGTATACCCATTTACATCCCTATTGTTTTGTCAGGCGGAAGCGTGATGAGATCCCAAGTACCATTCTGACCTAAAGCTAGCATTTCCTCTTCCATTGCGGTCGTCCAACCAAGGTGAATAAGAGCTTCTGTGACAGACTTTGAGATAGAAACAAAGGATAGAAAAGCAACAAAAGAAGAATATGAAGGAGATAGGTGTGCATACGAAACAAAGTTATAAATAGGATGTTGAGTACATGTACGCTTACCCTTTCGGACAGCAATGGGTATATCCAAGTCAGACACGGATGGATGAACTAAAGAAGAATCTGAAGACAAAGACGATTGGCTCAACGATGGGAACTACCTTCTAGCGACGAGAGTATACACGTAAAGGCGGTGAATGACGACTAGACGGGACAAGTTCGGGAGCGAAAGGAGATGGTGTCGAGTCTGGGAGGCTTGGTAAAGGAAGGGTGACATCCAGATCATCCCGAGAGGATAGGCCAGAAAAGTAAGGAGTGAACTCAAAGAAAGTGACATCTGCACAGATGAAAGAGCAATGGAAAGAAAGACTAGAACACCGATAACCCTTTTGTGTGCGAGAATAACCAAAGAAGACACATTTTATGGCACGAGGATCTAACTTATCCTTGCCAGGAGTCAACTGGTGGACAAAACAGACACATCCAAAGATACGGGGAGGTAAAGCAAACTAGGGTGATCGGGGAAAAAGAATAGAATAAGGGACTTTGCCATTCAAGGTAGAAGACGGCATTTTATTGATCCAGAAGCAAACTGTAAGAACTGCATTTGCCCAAAAGTGTTTGGGAACATTTATCTCAAACATCAAAGTTCAAGCCACTTCTAGGAGATGTCGATTCTTACGCTCAGCGACTCCATTTTACGGCAGTGTGTGAGGACAAGAAAACTGATACAGTATACCAGACTGTGACATAAATGAAATAAGGGGCTGAGAAAAATGTTCTTGAGCATTGTCACTACGAAGTATACGCACGGGCACATTAAATTGAGTTTTAATTTCAGCACAGAAGGCAGAGAAAATGGAGAACAATTCAGAACGATCTTTCATTAAATAGAGACATGTAACCTTGGAGAAATCATCGACAAATGTGATAAAATAACGAAAGCCTAATGTAGAGGCAATACGAGAAGGACCCCAAACGTCTAAATGAACTAAACAAAAAGGACTCGATGCTCAAAACTGAGCCGGAAAAGTAAATGAAGTAAGATGATACTTTCCCAACTGACAAAACTCACAATCTAAGATTGGCAAGGCAGGGATGACCTAGGCGGCAATGCATTCGGTGGGCGGACGCAATAGCAAGACATGCAGTGGGCGGGATAACACGTGATTGTTGTCGAAGTAATAAAGGCTATTTTTCTTACGCCCTATGTCAATCGTCCTCTGTGTTTTCAAATCCTGGATAATGACAAGAATTAGAGAAGAAGCAAACAGAACAATTAAGTTGTTGAGTAAGCTTACTCGTTGATATCAAATTAAAAGTAAAATAAGGAATATACAAGACAGAGGATAAAGAGAAAGAGGGTAAAAGTTCCACAACGCCAATACTACGAACAGGGACAATGGAACCATCAGCAACAGTAACAGGGGTCAACGAGGGAGATGACTGAATATGCGTAAATAAAAAAGATGTACCTGACATATGATCAGTGGCAGGGAGTCCATGATCCAAGGTGTAGAAGGGGAAGGATAAAAAGAAAGACATGTGGTAGGATTACCACGTTGAGCTAGCGAAGTAATAGGGGTAGATGTCTGCTTGAACGCCTGAAACTGGAGGAACTAAACATACTCGTCATCAGAAATAGCCTTGGGAGTTGAAGAGTTGGATGATGAAACAGGAGCAACTTGATTAGAAGTTGTCGCATGAGTATACTTAGGAAATAGACCAACTCTGTACGAATAAGTATCTTGGGTATGATTTTTCCCTTAATCAGTAGCAACAACTTGTATAACTTTGGACCATTGCATAGTTGTTAAAGGCTCTAGGCGCACCGAGGCGCACAAGGTGTCCCGGAGCTTAGGTGCTAAGCGCACGGCGAAGCGCTAGCCTGAGCAACACCAGGCGCCCGACATTTAAAAAAATAAATAAATTAATATATAGCACTTTTATATTGCAAATCTAAAATCAAGAAGTAAAATTATGACTAAATTCCAATTAGAAAATATAAAATACACTCGCAAGTAGCCCAGAACTCCAAATGCAAGTTTTTAAACATACAAAAACAAAGAGCAAACAAAAATACAATCAACCAAAATCCAAATAATCAAATATCATCATCGTCATCCACCAAAGCGAAGTCGTCTACATCTTCACCATTGGACACGTGATCATCCCACTCACACTCTTCTTCTTCAGTCTCTTCTGAATTTGCTTCTTCCTCATCTAAATGGATTGTTGGAGTAGAAGAACTTGCCACTTGCTTATTTCTAGCATTCACCCTTGGAGTCGATTTCGATCTAGAATTATATCGACTCTCTTCTACTCCAACGGCAGTAGCTACATTTGTCCATGTCAATCCATCTTCTTCATCATGCACATACTCATCATCGAGCTCCCTATCAGAAGCTCCATCAACTCGACCAATTAACCACTCATTGCTATCATCAATATCAGTCAATGAGATAGGATCAATGACGTCGCGTGCTTGATATCGATGAATCAATGCTCTATTGTATTTCACATACACCAAATCATTTAATCGCTTTTGCGCTAGCCTATTTCTCTTCTTGCTGTGAATCTGCAATAATTTATGCGCAATAGATTAAAAGATCATTATTTAAGGGGATTATATTTGATAACTTTTAAATAAATTCAAATTAAATATTAAAAAAAAAACTTACATGTTCAAAAACACTCCAATTCCTTTCGCAACCGGATGCACTACATGTAAGACTAAGGATTTTTATTGCAAACGCTTGCAAGTTAGGTGTCGACCCACCGTATGAGGTCCACCAGTCGACTGTAAAATATAATTACTAATTTAGAATCATTAAATTAAAGCAATAAGACGACAAAAATTAAAACAAAAAATTTACTAGCTGACTTTGTGCTCCTATGTCTGACGGCCATAGGCATCCCAAAGAGGCCTTCGGATTTCTTGTACTTGTCCAATTCCACCGAAATTTTATCTTGTGCAGCAAGAGTTGGAACCAACCTCATAACACATTCATAGAAGCCTTTCATAACTTCCTCATCTTGATGAATGTCTTTGTTTCCATGATAGTATTCCGGATTCAAAAAGTGACCAGCTGCATGCAAAGGACAATGAAATTGGATATTCCATCGACGATCGATAATTTTAAAAATCTCACTATACTTCTCCTCGTCCTCTTTGAATGCTTTGGCAATGGCTTCTTTGGCTCTATCCATAGCCTCATAAATATACCTCATTGCGGGTTTTCTCTCCCCATCAACCAAACGAAGCACTCGAACAAGAGGGCCTGATACCTTAAGACCAAAAACGACATTTTGCCAAAAGGTCGTCATTAGTATAATGTCTTTTGTCCTTTTACCTTGTTGCTCCTTCGCCCACTTGCTAGTGGTCCATTCATCCGAAATGAACATCTTCCTCAAGTTATTCCTTTCTTGATGAAGTCTACACAATGTGATGAAAGCGGTAGCAAATCGGGTTTTTGCCGGCCTTAGCAATTCCTTTTGATGAGTGAATCGTCTCATCATGTTAACTACACCGGGGCGGTTATAAATGTAACCATTTAGAAATACCGCTTTCACAAATGTTAGATTCATGTTTGGCAACTTAAAGAGGTCTTCTAACATCAAATCCAAACAGTGGGCCGCACATGGTGTCCATATAAATGTTGGTATTTCGCCTCCAACAACCTCCCTGTGAAGATTAAAAAATAATACTTAATTGCTAATAAATTTGAAAAATGTATATTCTAATTAAAATATAATTATTAGAAATTAATATTTAAACTTACCGGCCATGACATTAGAAGAGGCATTATCTGTAACCACTTGCACCACATTAGATTCTCCAATCTTATCCACAAAAGTACTAAGTAGCTCAAACATCTTCTCTCCAGTCTTTGCATAAGCGGAAGTATCAACGGATTCAATAAAAACACTTCCTCGAGGACTATTAACCAAGAAATTAATGAGAGTCCTCTCTCGTTTGTCTTTCCAACCATCCGCCATAATTGAGCATCCGTGGGTTTCACGTTCCTCCTTGTGCTTTTCAAGCATTTCATTTGTCTTTTGCACCTCCTTCTTTAATAGAGGAACTCTAACCTCATGGTATGATGGCGCTTTCATACCGGGACCATATTGTCCGATACCCTCAATCATCGCTTGAAAACTATCATATTTGACTGCATTAAATGAAATTCCCGCATCGTACATCCATCTAGCAATTAGTGTACATGATCTGGACCTTAACCCTTTCTTCGCATGATCATTATCATCCAACTTAGTTTGTTTCCCTTTCCCCTTTCGGTTTTTCACAACCGTTTCTGGATCGGGAGTGTAATACAAATCCAAAGGTCCTTTTTGCTTTGGCCTTTTTGGAACAAATGTACTTGAATTTCTACCTGAAGAATGTGTTTGTCTTTTCAGGGATGTCACATCTCAAACATCATCCTCATTCTCATCCTCACTTCCGGCCTCGTAGTCATCAAAATTTAGAAGCAAATTAACTTGATCTTTTTCCTTCTTCTTCTTGGACATGTAGTCTCGGATTTCATCTCTCACGTGAGATGGACATTTTTTGCAAGCGGTGACATTTCTATATCCGCCAACAATGTGTTGTTTAGCCCGATATATACCTCCTTTCGTCACTTTTTTACAAAAATTGCATGTGACCGAATTTTTGTCTTGTGGATTCGCCAAATACGCATGGCTCCACGCGGGGTCCCTTGATCCTTCACTAGCCATTTAATTTGTCCTAACTTCTAACAAACAATTAAACAAACAAATAATAACAAAAATAAACTAAATAAATAATTAAACAATTAAGTTTTAACATGAACATAAACATATATCATCAAAATCAGAAACGGAAACAGAAAATTAGAACACATTTTACAGAAAATTAGAACACATTTTACACATGAATCATGAAACAAATAGGAAAATCATAAATAATATAACTAATTAAGTAATTATATAAATAAAATAAATAAAACATAAATAATTAATTAAGTAAATAAATAAATAAACGATTACCTTACGGCCTTACCTGAGCACCTGGAGGACGACGAACAGCGAACGACGGCAATCGAAGCAGCAGCAGCAGTCGGAGGAGGAATCGAATAGAGAAAGAGAAATCGAACGGCGAAGGAGAAGCAATCGGAGCAGCAGCAATCGGAGGAGAGCAAACGTGACAAGCAGTGAAGGAGAAATCGACGAAGGAGCAGAAATCGGAGCAGCAGCAGTCAAAGGAGCAGCAATCGGAGCAGCAGCAGCAATGAGCGACGAAATCGAAGGAAACCGAAGCAAAAAACGAAGGAAATCGAGGAGAAATCGAACGAAATCGAAGGAGAAATCGACCGAAATCGATGCGATTCTGTTCGAGATTCTGTTCACGCCGATTCCCTTCCAATAGGGTTTCAGAAGCTCAGGTATGGGATCTGGGAATATATTAAGGACTTGGGCTACGGCTAATTCGAGAGCCCATAAGGCCAGGATGGAAAAAAATCGCCTTGGCCACCGCAGGCGCGCCTCCGGCGACGCAGGCGACTCTCGCCCAGGCAGTAAAGGCGGTCGCTTCTTGTAGCTTCAGCGCCTGGACCTAAGCGAAGCGCAGCACATGCGCCTTGAGTCGCCTTGCGCCTAGGCGAGCGCCTGGGCGAGCGCCTGGGCGCGACTTTGACAACTATGGACCATTGTAAGTAATTAGTCTCATTCAACTTGCGAGTTGTTAACGGTCAGGGGATAGCCGTCAACATTAATTCCCGCCAATACAACAACTAACAAATACAGAACAACTTGACAAAGGAAACAAACCTACAACACAAACAACAGTATAGCTTAAATCATTAGAAGAAGCTCAACCATAGACTTACTAACGTCTGGCCAAATAGGGAGCACCGTCGGATCTGAACAGAGACAACAACAACTAGAGAAATCTAGGGTTTCGAAACCCTAGCAGTTGTTTCGAAACAAAGGCAGTAGCAGACAAATCATTCAATCACAAATATGGCAGCTAACTTCGGAATAAGAGGTAAATCGAAGTTGCAATGTAAGACGAAGCATTGTTCGACAGCGGTGAAGCTCAGACTAGCAGTGGCAATCGTGGATGTGGTCGGGAGAACTCTGGCGAAGATGTATTTGACTTGAACAGCAGTGATTAGAGTTGAACAGCAATGGTGAAGGTTGCCGATTGGTCAAATTGGAGATGGCGAAGGTCGAGTGGAGATGGTGAAGGTCGAAATAGGTCGGCGAAGGTCTGATTTGACTTAGACGATGCCGGATCTGAGTGTTAGGTAGGCGGCAATGGGTTAGGGTTTTGGCGGCAGCGACTGGAAATGATTTCTTCTCTTTTTTTTTCAATGGAGGGAAGAAAAAAAAATAAATCATGGATGAATAGAACTACGAGATTAATATCCCAAAACCTACTCGTGATACTAGGTTAAAGAAATAAATGAATACAAGAAAAATTAGAAGACTTAACCATTGTGTTAGCCTCTCCATCTATTTATAATAATAATTAGGGAATGATACAAGAGACCGAAAACAATATGGGAAACCCTAAACAGTACTGGTATGACATAATTACCCTTTTAACAAAGAAAAGGAGAATATTTCATTAGATCGTATGGTGAAAGGAAATATTGTACCCAGCTTTTGGTGTAAAAACCTACCTTTGTGTAAACCAGCTCTTCCATATGCGTCTAGCATGATATTATATGAAGCTCTGTCTGGTTCACATCCCATGTGCTGCATGAGTGAGAAGATTTCTGCAGCACCGTAAGGGAAACCTGCACGACTATTAGGAAAAGGAAGTCAACACTACGTTTATTTTCACACCAGAAAAGCTTTTTTTTTTTTTTATTTGTTTACTTTTTTTAACCCATTCATTATTCGATACCGGAGTTTAATGCCAGTCGCTTGCAACTAAGAACAATCCAAGTAATAACAATTTAGTCAATATCAGACGACTAAAAATTGCCCATCAAGAATTCTATTTACATAAAATAATTAAGGTTGTGTTTGGGTAAGGGATTTCTAGGGGAGATTTCGTTTGATTAGGTTGCGTTTGGGTAAGGTATTTGACAAATCTAAAGAATTTGAAAAATTATGGGATTTGGATTTTGAAATCCTATTATTTCCAAATCTCTTATTTGGATAACTATTTTAGCTGAAGTATTTGATAGTGTAATTTTACAATTCATTTGTTTGGATAGGTAAAATATTTGTAAACGGAATTTTGAAATCTATTGTGAATTTCATACTCCGTACAAAATGCTCAAAATACACAAAAATTCACAAAATAACAAAGAATCCTAGATCGATATAGCAAAACCACATTTCCAAATTCACAAAATGCACAAATTGACGAACAAATGGATGACGACGAAAATGCACAAATTGACGAACAATGAACAAACAAGCCGCGATCACCTCAATCTTCTGCTCTCTCGTCCAGATTCCAGCCTAATCGCAACCCTAAGCATCATCGCAACCCCAATCGCAACATTAATCGCAAGCCCAATCAAAACCCTAATCGCAAACCGATTCGAAACACTAATCACAAGCCCAATCGAAACCCTAATTGCAAGAACTCTAATCGCGACCCCAATCGAAAGCATTTGCAGTAGGGTTTCAAGCTTCTTCCACACCAAGAAGACGATAAACTTGACAACGATGGACGAAGACGATGGCGATGGAAGAAGATGCAGACGAAGACGACGGTGCGAAGGGCTCGTCGGCGGCGGTCGGCGCGACAAGGAGGGATGTCAGCGGCGAAGGAGGGACGTCATCGCGAGAAGGATCAATGGAGAAGGAGTTCGTCGTCGCAAGAACTGTTTAATCGCGAATGAGGGAGTGAAATTTGTGAAATCCTCCCTACAATGGATTTGGCAAATGCAACCTCTCCCAAAAGAATTTCAAAATCCTTCCTTTCACTATTTTTTTAAGCTAAAAAGATTTGACAAATTCCTCTCTCCTGAAACCCAAACAAGAGATTTGTCAAAAGTGGATTTTAAAATCCTCTAATCAAATGAAATCCCCCCTAGAAATCCCTTACCCAAACACAACCTTAGAGGATTTTAAAATCCTCTTTTGACAAATCCCTTGTTTAAGTTTTACGAGGGAGAGATTTGTTAAATCCTTTTATCTTGAAAAAAATAGTGAAATGAAAGATTTTGAAATCTTTTCGGAAGAGGTTGCATTTGCCAAATCCATTGTAGGGAGGATTTCACAAATTTCACTCCCTCCTTCGCGACTGAACAGTTCTCACGACGACGCCCCTCCTTCTTGCAATGACCGCCGACAACGCCCCTCCTTCTTGCAACGACCGCCGACGATGAGCCCTTCGCACCGTCCTCTTCATCTGCAGCTTCGTCCATCGCCATCGTCTTCGTCCATCGCTGTCAAGTTCATCGTCTTCCTGGTATGGAAGAAGCTTGAAACCCTACTGCAAGTGCTTGCGATTGGGGTTGCGATTAGTGTTCTTGCGATTAGGGTTTCGATTGGGCTTGCGATTAGTGTTTCGAATGGGGTCGCAACGATGCTTAGGGTTGCGATTAGGCTGGAATCTGGACGGGAGAGCAAAAGATTAAGGTGATCGCGGCTTGTTCGTTCATTGTTCGTCAATTTATGCATTTTCGTTGTCATCCATTTGTTCGTCAATTTGTGCATTTTGCGAATTTGGAAATGTGATTTTGCTATATCGATCTAGGATTCTTTGTTATTTTGTGAATTTTTGTGTATTTTGAGCATTTTGTATAGAGTATGAAATTCACAATAGATTTCAAAATTTCGTTTACAAATACTTCCGCTATCCAAACAAATGAATTGTAAGATTACATAATCAAATACTTCAGCTAAAATAGTTATCCAAATAAGGGATTTGGAAATAATGGGATTTCAAAATCCAGGATTTTGAAATCCCATCATTTTTCAAATCCCTTAGATTTATCAAATACCTTACCCAAACGCAACCTAAGAACAACTTGGCAAAAGAGCTCAAGATACAAAGAATAGGCCGACAATGATTCTATCCAGATCGAGTGGTGAAGAAATGACAAAACTTTTACAATACCGAGAGACTGAAACAATTAAGAACAACCAAACCCAGGCAACAATAGTTCTATTAAAAATAAATGACCAAACTGGTCGGAGGAGTATTCAATCAAGATCAAACAACTATCCAACGCAAACCGAACACATTCCGAATAAGTAGCACTGCTAAGATTAAGAGTCAGAAAGGGCATAAAGATGTTCTTAACAAAAGCAACAGAATCAAGAACGCTCAAATATAAAAGGAAGAGTTATATTCACAAAATATTCCTAAACAAGGGAAGCACGACAAGAAAACAAACAAAATAAAAAATCCAAAGACGGGAGCATTAGCATAAAAATAAGTAAGAACTACGCTGTGTCTAATAAGTGTCACTGGTGATGGGAGAGATGGAAATCGTGCCTGCCCTGCAATAGCTGGCGCCAGGAAAAAGGTCGATGGGTCCAACTGAACCTAGAACATGTCAATATCAAACTGAAAGGCTTCATTGCAAGCCCACAGGTCAAAAGGATGAAGCTTGATGCTGGCAACCTGCTGCTTGTTGTCGTCCGTATCCTCCTCCACATTCTTCTTATCACGGGCAATACTCATACTTGAACTGAGCCACACCGATCATCCACTGCATTTTGAGATTCTTATCGCTTACACCCGCAGCCTCCCTGACCATGTGTCAGATAATCTCCAGGAAGGAGCAGTACAGCCACCGGCACCCACTTGGTGAGACAAAAAAAAGAGGTGCAAAGAGAAACCAAGAAGAGACTAACAGGATGAAGAAAATGCTAAAACCTATAAGGCTATTTGAAATTTTGAAAGATAAATTTAGACATCCAAGAAATACGGGCAGAACCAATCACTGGAGAATGCAGCTTTTCCAAACAACTAGGCGCAAGTCTCATTAACTACAACTACAGGACTAGTGAGATGGTGCCAAATGAAAAGACTGGTACATTCATTCATATTTTGTATTATTCATCAGATGAAATTAGAAAATAGACTCATCTCTTTCAAAACTAGTGCCAGAACCATTTGGGTCTCCTTGATTAGTTTTAATCTATTAATGTGCTAACAAACCGTTAGAGACCCAAGAAAATACCAAACATGGATTCATTATCTCACTAGTTAAAGCATATGTTTGATGGGGTATTTGTCGATAACTTCTTGAACCAACCAATGCATGAGTAACTTAATATTATTCAGCATATTTGTACAATGCAAATCTATTAAAACATAAAATGCAGATTGGGAAATTTCATCCAAGAGACCCCCAAATAGTTCAAAATGATTACAGGTAATACCTGTAAGCTTCCATAAGGGCATTATAGGCATACACATCCGGCACATGCCCAGCTTTCTGTAACTGCTCAAACATGTCTTCAGCTTTCTCGCAAAGTCCATCCCTAGCAAATGCATTTATGAGAGCAGTGTAAGTGCAGATATTTGGTTTACACTTCTGACTTCCCATTTCCTGGAACACCTTTAGGGCCATATAGGATTTATTTGCCTGCATCATAAAATAGATGTATGAACCTTTTCTGGAAATTATACTATATTAAACACAAAATCAGGGGAATATTTGAAGAGGAATAATGATACCAAGACTACAACATCCTTTGTGGTAAATATAGCTTTCGACTGGTAAAACAGCTAGACCAAGTATGCATGCTCTTAATCTACAGTTCAGATAGTCGGAATATTGAAATTATTTAACATCATACTCAAACCTACTATAGCATAATGAGAACTTCTATTATACAAAATAAAACTATCTGATCCATATCTATGGATGCATTGAAAAACTTAGGAAGTGTATGGTTTGTGATTTACTATCAAACAGTAAACTCTTGCCACAAAAAAAGTCGGTACATTAGTCCAGGCATACCCTTTTTCTTTGTTCCTGAGGTCCTTATCTTAGTCATAAGATATTATTTCAGGATAAAAAAAAGTTTTCCTAATTGAAAGACATACTACAATGATAAATATATTTCAAAAACATCTCTTATTTTTCTTCATCTAAATTCAATAAAAAGTATAAATCTGTCCAGGAAAGAGATTCACTCTAATTTTTGACTTGTTTATTAATCATTTTCTAAATTGATAAATTGGTAATCTTTTTAAGTTCTGGAAGTAAGAGGTGAAGTTTTATGGAAATTAAACAAGTATAGAACACGTAATGAAAATGGTATATAGAACTACAATAAAAAATATCTCTCTCACCTTTCCATACAAATTGATCAACATTGTATATGTGTCACTAGATGGTTGGCAATTATCTCTTTTCATCCTCTGAAAGGCCTCTATGGCTTTTTGATGGTTTCTCCCCTTCACTAACCCGTCAATATAAGCATTGTATACAACTGTACCTGTAAAATTTAAAGATGACATTCTGCTAAATCTATCTGCAAGCACTTGGATTTGAGGCATATGAGAAAATGGGTAAAATATACTACTAAGACTATAATGAAGCAAAACAAGACTTCCCAAGTGTTCTTTTTAAAAAAAAAAAAAAAAAAAAAAAAAAAAGAGGAACTTTAATGATCAAAAGCCGAACACGGTAATGGCCCTAGGCAAGACAAAAAGAGTTAGAAGAAGCAAAACAAGAGCCGCATATAATTAAAAGAAAATGATACCCGATTCAAATGGTTTGCCAACATCTATGAAAAATACGCATGGTTACCTATTAGAAGATAGAAATGGAGAAAAGTTGAATGGAATAAAATTCTCATTGAATATCAATTACAAAAGAAGCAACTATATATAGGCATGTAGAAGCATGTAGAAGCTCACATAACCAATTACAACAAACTCTCAACAAGCTAACAAACTAGTAATCTAGAAAGGGATAGAAGCTTCTAAGGAAAATTCTTCCCAAATTTTAATACTCCCCCTCAAGACGGAGAGTAGAGATTATGAACTCCCATCTTGCCGAGAAGAAATCGAAATTGATGTGGATGAAAGGCCTTTGTGAATATGTCAGCAAGCTGGTTTTGAGTGGTAACATATAAAGTTTTCAGCATCCCAATTTGAATCTTCTCACAGATGATATGGCAATCTATCTCTATATGTTTGGTTTGCTCATGATAAACAGGATTTGCTGCAATATAAAGAGCAGCTTGGTTGTCACAAAACAATAGAGCTTGGTGAGTGACCCTTAAGTCTTTGAGCAAAGCAAGCAACCACACAATTTCACAAGTAATATTTGCCATGGAACGGTATTCGGCTTCGGTTGAAGAACGAGAGACGGTGTGTTGTTTCTTTGACTTCCAGGACACAAGAGAAGTTCCAAGAAAAGCACAAAAACCACTTATTGAGTGCCGTGAGTCTGGGCATGTAGCTCAATCCGAATCAGCAAAAGCTTTAAGCTAAATGGTAGAGCTACTTGAGAAAAAAATGCCTTGCCCTGAAGTACCCTTTATATATTGAAGAATACGAACAGCAGCCTTCAGATGAGGTTCCTGTGATGATTGTAGAAACTAGCTAAGGCGATTGACGCCGTAGCAAATATCAGGACGAGTGATGGTTAAATACAAAAGCTTCCCAATCAAACGTCTATAGCTGGTGGGATCTTTAATCAACTCCCCATCATCTTGAGACAACTTCAAGTTTGCTTCCATTGGAATAGGACCTGGTTTAGAGAGTAGTTCCAAAGCATATTTTCGTTGATAAACAGAAATCCCAGATTGTGATCTAGCCACTTTAAGGCTTAAGAAATACTTAAGATCTCCCAAATCTTTGAGTTTTAACCGATCATGAAGAAATGCTTTCAAATCGACAACTGCCTTTTGATCATTACTAACAACAATTATATCATCGACGTGGAATAGTCATATAGACTTCCTCAGTAAGCTCACCATGTAGAAAAGCGTTATTAACATCCAACTGAGCCAAAGACCAACCAAAAACAGTAGCCAAAGAAAGCAAAACCTTAATAGTAACAAGTTTTTCAACATGAGAAAAGTATCCAAAAAATCAAAACCTTCCTGTTTTGTGTACCCTTTTGCCACGAGACGAGATTTGTGGCGTTCAATGTTGCCATCAACATTAAACTTGAGCTTATACACCCATTTACATCCAACTGAATGTTTTCCAGGTTGGAGAGAAACAATAGACCAAGTGTCATTCCGATCCAAAGCATTCAAACTCAACATCCATGGCCTCTCGCCATTCCGGAAACTCAATTGTCGGGGAAAAAGTTTGGGGTTCGGTAGGAGTAGACGTGGCTAAGATGTAGGCACAAAAGTGAGGGGACAGCTTGTTGTAAGAAAGAACGGAAAATAACGGATAGGCAGTGGAATCAGGTAATGGAATATGGGAATGAGTGGCCAAGGAATAATGATAGTCAAAAAGATAGAAGGGTGGTCTGGTTGTTCTGTAAGGTTGTGAAGACTTTGGGAAAGAAGAGAAAGGTGAAGGTGAAGATACAAGTGGAGACACAGGCATAATATCATGAGTAGAAGAGGATGAGGGGGTGAAAGGTGTAGAGATGGGGTCACAGGCGTGTGTCGAGGAGTATAATCAGGAAAGTGAGTAGGAGGGGAACTACTAGGGAGCTCTGTTATGGAAAATATCTAAGGATGGTGGAATGGATTGGGATTTGGCAAAGGGAAAGCTAATCTCATGAAATACAACATTTCAAGAGATAAAAATTGTGTTAGAAGCTAAGTCAAACAACTTATAACCCTTGTAACCAATCAGTGATAGGTGACCTAATCTATAGTGCCAAATAGCATGTTTTGACATTACAGATTTGGCTTGCAAAATAGAACAACTAGGTAAACTTAAAGTATTACAATCAAAAGTACCTAACTCTAAGAAGTAAAGATCTCTTGCATGCCTACCCTTCCCAATCGTCGAGCCCCGAATAAGGTCCTGTATGGTACAAGAATCAGAAGAAAAATTTACTGAACAATGCAGAGATTGAGTGAGGACGCTTATGCTCAAAAGATTGAATTTAAAATCAGGCACAAATAAGACATTGGAAAATATAAGTTGCTCAGACAATTGTAAAAACCCAATACAATGAATTTTAACACGATGACCGTTAGGAAGGTGGAGGTGAGTGTTGTGGGAGGTAAGGGAGGTACAAAATAAAGACATATCACAACAAACATGGTGGGTTGCACCTGTGTCAAGAACCTAATAACCAGAATTTGTATGAGAACTAATAGAAAAAATAGAAGGAGAAAGAGCACCAGCAAAGCTTGAGGCCGAGGGTGTGGAGCTGGGCAAAAAGGTTTCATGTCAAAGTGTCAAGCGACCCTTGATTAAGTTGAGTGCTAAGGAATGAAATCAGAGCTGGCATTGATCAATGGAAAGAGTAGTTGAAGATCCAGTTGAAGAGAACGATGGTGAGATGTCAAGAACTGAAGAATTCGCAAGGTGTATTTGGATGGAAGGGAGCTCATCTATTGGGCCTAAAAATGTTGGGCTTTAGACTGATGGGGACCAGACAGTAGTGGGGCCGAAATCAGGTGGGCTTGAGGCTTATTGAAACCAACTGGGCTGGGATTAAAAAGAGGAGAATGGGCCGATTTGGTGGGCTGAATATAATCAGGAGGAAGGGCTATTGAGTTTCGGGTCAAGGCCGTTGAGGTTCAAGTTGTGAGTTTGGTCTGACACCCGGGTGGGTATCCATGTAATTTGTAACAGACTGAATGTGTGTGCCCTAGCTGACCACAATGAGAGCAGACAAATCGATTTCTACATTGGTTCGAACCAGCGATGGCGGCGATTGGAGAGGAGGAAGCATGGAAAGCCATGGAGTTTGTCATTAGAAAGTTGGATCCAATGGATTGTTGGTGTTCCTCTTGAATAACAAGATTGAAGGCCTTGCTCACATTAGGAAGAGGATTGATCATCAAGATCTAGGCACGAACAGTAGCAAAGGAATCGTTAAGACCCATAAGAAATTGCATGAGGTATTCTTGCTGCTGAAAATCAGTCCTCAATTTCATCTCTCTACAATTGCAAACGGGAACCGGCTGGTAATCCTTTAGTTCTGATGAATGTAAAAATGGTCATCCTAACGCAACTAATTGAAGACCGCCACTTGTCTACAACTCCCCACAAAAATCAAGTCATACCAAAAATTAAGTGTGAAGATTACACCAAGCAGAGGGACATCTCCATCCATGTCAGCCATCTCAAAGGCCTCAACACACTCCAGGAAGAGCCGGCAAGCCACCACCGGGATAGGGAATCCTTGCCCATCTAGGCACTCTCCACAACAGCGTCGCCCATCTCGGGGATCTACTCCGCAGAGCTCCTCGAGCAAAGCCCCCCTTCTCGTCTCCGGCTACCCGAGAAGGGCAGGGCAAAAAGCTCCGCATAACCCCCAGTCCCGTCTCCGGCTATCCGGGAAGGACAGGAATCAAACTCCTCATCTCGGCTACAGCAGGATAGTGTCTTCCTCGGTTTATGGGCTGCCTCATTTCTCCAACCCTAAATATCTCCACAAATATCCCTAAATATCTCCATGGCTCACTTCCCCAATCGAAAATATCCAAATATCTCCTAATATGGTCAACATAAGAGCCTCTTGGCACCCTCCCATTGGCTACATACCAAGATGAAACATTGATGTGATATTGAGGAAACACTAATCCATGTTTAAACCCTTAAGCTAACCCAAAGGTAGATGAATTTTGCTCACTATTCTCGGCAACTTCTCTATGAATTTTCCCCCCGTACGCTGATTCTCACGCCGGAGGAGACACGCCGGGATCATCCCAGCAAGTCCTTTGTGCAGATTTCCAAGTGCTCCCCATCTCGGAACTGCCTCATCTCAAGCTCCGATTGACTTTTCCTCAAGTCTCAAGGTGTTCTAGTCATCCTCTTCTCGGCCCAAAAGGTTTTTGGGTCCATTTCAATTCAAGTCCATCTCTTCTCGGCCAGGGACCTCTCCGCGGATAAGAAGCTCCAGGGATTGAAGATCCCCATTTCAAACCTCTCCAACTCCACCAACGCTGACCAGACCATACTGTCAAAGTCATCCAAAATCCAACATCAACAAGTTCATCCTGTAGAGTTTTTAATTTTGTAAAATATAGATTGACATCAAAAGAACCTTGAAAAAGGGCAGATAATTGTTGTTTGATCTGAAAAATTCTAGGAGCGTTGCTTTGGCGAAATCAAGCATGAAGATTAGTCCAAACGTCTTCGGCAATGGCCATGTAGAGAAGATATGGCCGATTTCTTTGTCAACAGAATAGAGAATCCAGGAAGTAACCATGCTATTGCATCGGGACCAAGCACATGAAGAAGGATCGTCCGAAGAAGGCTATCGAAGAGTGCCATCAACAAAACCGAGTTTGTTCTTGGCATTGAGAACCATATGCATTGCTCAGTTCCAGGTATTATAGTTAGAACCAGTAGGAACATGAGAAACAAGGGTTAATCCGGGATGATCACCACTATGCAGGAAGAACAGACTGTGATCATTGTCCATGGATAGAAAAAGAGGGAGGTGTAAGGGGCTGAAAACAGTTGTTGGTGGCGATGGGTTGTTGATTACCACCTCCACGAGCCATGAGTGTTCTTTAGCAAATCTGTTGTTCTTCAACAGATCAATGAAATAGAAAGAAAAAATTCATCTGATACCATATTAGACGATAGAAATGGAGAAAAGTTGAATGGAATAAAATTCTCATTGAATATCAATTACAAAAGAAGCAACTATATATAGGCATGTAGAAGCTCACATAACCAACTACAACAAACTCTCAACAAGCTAATAAACTAGTAATCTAGAAAGGGATCTAAGGGAGATTCTTCCCAAATTCGAATATTACCAAAGAATTCTATACCAATATGATATTAACAGAGTAAATATTTGATGAAGTTTAAAATCATAACAAAGTTTAAATTGTTGTTCTTTAACTCTATCGTCAAAGTTTAAATATATAAATGACAAAAAGATGGCCAGAACTTGCAGTTCTTCTTTATGGTCATTCATAATGCCTCAGTATCGTCATAGTTTAAAATATAAATGCTAAAGGTATTGAGTTCATATGCTTCGATATTATTTGGGAGAGGGAAACTTCCCTTAACAGGTGCAGCAGGTCAGCTGAGGCATTATGAATATTGAATTGTTCACCTTGAGACTAGAAGGATCATTCACCTTGAAATCACCCAAGGGCAACAAACTTACAAACAGAAGAAAAAAAGCAATAAACAACCAAATGAAGAAGAAAAATCACTACATGATCCATTTAGCTGGCACAATAGACTTGAGCTCAGATTGCCAAGCATGGCTAGCAATATTCCACCTTAATGTGTGGCATATCAACTTCTGCAAGGCAGCAACTCATGCTTTGTTGATTAGAAATTCAGGAATTCCTTTCTTTCCATAGATCGTAGACAAACCCAACAAGAGCTTGCACTTTAACAGACTATGTTGAGTTTTTTTCTCCATTCAAAGCTGCTCACACCACAAAATTAGGCGACTTCATGCCCTGTCCCACAGTCAAATAAATTTTCTTCACAAAAACCCCAGATCTGTTATGTAATTTTGTGATCAAAAAAATAGGTGATCACGGATCTCTTGGCTAAAACACCAGTGGATGGATTAGCCATGAATGTAGCCATTATGTCCCTAGTCATGAACGTCTCATTTACAACTACCCACATAATAGAAACACAATCGGAAACATGAGATGGAAACCAAAACAGATCATACCAATCAACCTTCACTCAATTCATGCCCTTATCCCAAGCTAACCTTGTACTAAAACCCTTAGAATCAGGATTCCAAATAATTGAATAATATTTTGTAGGGTCAGTAGAAGTACCACTCGACAACTATTTCAGTGCCACAATTGACTAAGATGAGGCAACATGCCAATTCCAGTTCCACCAACAATAAAAATCACCCACCTTTGCCGCTAGCTATAGAGAGGCCAAATCATACGTAACTCTAGTTCCCAAAATATTAATGAGAGCACCAGAAACTAGCCAAGGATTGAGAAATAAACATGTAGATTCACCATTTCCAATTGAATAAGAAACCACAGGCCTCATCACCTCTCTAAATTTGAAGGATTTTATCCAATTTGAAGAGCATGTTTGTCGTGCATTCATAGCCCTAATGTTCTGGCACATCAATAAATAAGATTGCAACAAGCCACCACCCATAGAGAAGCATTACTATTAGAGAGCACAACCCACAGATGCTAGATCCTTAAAATTTGGTTCCACACAAATAAACTTTTGATTCCATGCTCACCTTCATTTTTACGCGCACAAAGTAAAATAGGAGTTGAATCCTTTAGGGTTTAACAGAAGTTATGATTGTACTTGCGATCTTCAGACTTGATGTGTTGAGTATCGCACTTATGCGCTCCTATACTTCAATAATATTGAGCATTATCTTCTAACCTCAAAACTTCAAATTTATTCATTGCGTGTAATGAAACATATATGTGACTATTCGAGTATACAAGATAGGATCTATCACTCTCAGCAAACAGAAATGTAACTTATGTGATTAGATTTAATATAATTCAACTAGACTCTAGCCAAAGCAGTGTGACAATTGGGATGAGATTCCAATTGGTGTCACGGGGAATTATGTTATCAATCAAATATACATATGATTGGACTAAGAGTTTCTGACTTTATCCAATACTCTGTTGGTTCTTTCGGCACAAGATAGAAAAATCGTATAGTACAAAAATCATAATTGAGGGTTCTCTTGGTGAAATCCCTACAAACTGAATATGGTTGTAATATGTAGGTAGAGGTGACTCACGGTAGGAGAAGATGTTGTGGAGAAATTGTTTCTTTACAGGGGGCAAAATTGGAATTGTTCTAATTTTAATTGATTATTTAATTAATTCCATCGTCCAGCTTTTGATATAAACCTTATGTGTCCAAAGGAATGGAAGCATGGATAGTCCTGTAAAAGTAAAGGGTAGTAATCTTGAATTGATTAGAAGTTTGGGAGCCAAAATGCAATCAAGGAAAGAAGGGGTCCAGGGTTTTAAACCCTGGACAATATTTATAAGGGGAAACCACATTGTGGTCGCACCTAAGGCTCAAAAATTTGACCACCCTCATCTCTTTGATTGCTCTATTGTTTTGATTCTTACTACTACCTAGAATAGAAACAAATCTACCTTAGATTTTCCAAATTAGAATTACATTTTTAGATATTCTGTAAACACCATGTGCACAGAGCTTCTCGCTTGGGTACCATTAAAGGCAAGTGTTGTTTTTTAAAGAATCAATCTCGGTTCTTGATTCGGAATCAGATCAAGCACTCTTTGAAGAGCCTTCTCAAATCACGAAGTCATAATGAATGACAAAAGTCATGAAGTATGAAAGTTGCAAATGTATGGACTAGGGCAAAATTTCCCAAAATTTGGAACATTTTCATCAATATCCAAACACCATCATTGAAAGTTGATATAAGAGTACACTCAGCAGACAACTTGACACATCCACTCACTTGGGGTCCTAACCCGTTATCAGTTAGCCATATGAAGTATTAGATACTCTCCGGATTGGATATACTGCCAATGAGAGCTTGTTGGGGATAAGCTCTGTAGACAATCCTAGTTGGGCATATTTCTCGAAATAATCTCAAGTAATCAAATAATGAAAAAGGACAAACTTGATATTTCACATATCAATCTAGTATTCTATATATCACCATGTATGCATTATATAGTTGTTAAGATAATATAGATATTCAATTGAAATGTCATGGATTTAGTGGAAGATTAAAAGGTTTGAGATCGTACGCATTTGGTTATTAATATGCTAAATGCTCCTAATCGTAGGATTATTAATTGGTACTTAATAATCCGGATAGATTAGCTTGTGAGGTGTTTTCTCTATTGATAATAGTGAATCCCAAATCAACTGGTATAAGATACTAGAACAACCACAACGGGATTTGCTTGGAAATAACAAAGGCCTGAACGTGATCATACTTAATATTAGATGTTCGAAATATTGCTTGAAGTCAACATAGAATATCTGAGTTGTAATGGTTCACGTTATTGTTCAACTTGAGGTACTATTTGTCATGTGTGTGCACTATATTTTGATAATGAGTGTTGTCTTCTAACAACGAAACTTCAAAGGTATTTAGTGGGTATAGTGAACATACATATGATTATAAGAGTATGCAATAAAGTATCTATCGCCCTTTAGTAAAAAGAGAATTGTCATATGTGATTCAATATGATTTACTTGATGTCTTTGACCAAAGCATTATGATTAGAATTAAATTCTAATCGGTATCAAAAGTAAATTATATCAAGGATCGGTACATATGATCAAACTAGGGGTTGTGACTGTATCCCAACCTGTTCGTTCTTTCGGGACATAGAGATAAAGAGACCAAATTACACGATAATTATAACTGAGTGGGTTCTCTGTTTACATTAATATCTGTTAAAGGGTATTTATGTATTTTCTATTACTTAGGGTTTCCTGTATGATTTCTTAATTCTTATTATAAATAGTGGGAGAGGCTAACACAATATTTAAGCCTTCTCATTCTTTTCATATCACCTTTTTACTTTATCATGGTATCAAGAGCAGATTATGGGAGATTGATTCCATAAATCTGTTCAAACCAAATTTTATTTTATTTTTTGTTTTCTCTCTGCCTACTGTTCATACAAAGAAAAAAAAAACGAGCTAAAACCCTAGCAGCCAAGCCCTCGCCACCGCCGCTTAACCCAGGCTATTCCGCGTCTCACCGCTGTCGCCTAGGCTATTCCGAGCCTCGCAGACCGTCACCCAGGCCATTCGGAGTCGCCGTCATCCTCGCGATCCACCACCGACGTCGTCCACATCGCCCTCATCTCCTCTGATGTTGTTGACCTTCGCCGAACCTTTGCGGGCCCTCGCAGGACCTTCGCCAGACCTTCACCGGACTTCACGTGCGCTGACTTCTGCTTCTGATTACTGTTCTTCAAGACTTCAGGTTATGCGGTTACTGTTCGTAGGACTTGAGACTTCTAGTTATGCTTCTGGTTACTGTTCGTAAGCCAGCCCTACAGATGTTCGTGAGTTTGTTCTAAGTCTCATGTTCTTCATTTAAGCCCTACAGTTATTTTTATTGTTAGTTTGTTTCCCTTGTACAAATTGTTTGTTAGTTGTTGTATTGGAGGGTAGTAATGTCGATGGCTACACCTCAACCATTAACAACCCGTAAGTTGAACAGAACCAATTATTTAAATTGGTCTAAGGCTGTGAAAATAGCCCTCACAGGACAAGGGAAACATCGTCACCTCACGGAATCTGCCCCGGCAACAGATGATAAAAAGTATGACGACATCGTTGTGGAATTGGATGGAGCCTCAAGTTGTTGATCTTTGTACTCATCTAAATACGTGCAAAGATATATGGGAGTATCTTCGTATCTTATATTCCAGTAATCTCACCCGGATGTATGATTTATCGGTAGAGTACTTCCAACTTCAGCAAGGCACGCAATCCGTTACTGATTATTTTGCCACATTCAACAGCTTCTATGAGGAGATGAATACTATCCTATCGATGACTATCGATCTGAAAGAAATACAAAAGCAACGTGAGTAGATGGTTCTCATGAAGTTCTTGGCTGGATTACGCCCAGAATTTGAACCAGTCCGATCTCAGATCCTTTCCAATGCTACTCTTCCCACTATCACAGAAATGTATTCTCGGGTCTCACGTAACACTACCAAGGACAATGTGTCTGGATTGAGTTTGTCTGCGTCATCTGAGCATTCAGCGTTTGTTACTCAAATTCCTACACGAGATCGTGGTGTTCCACTCAGTGGTGGTCGTGGTGGTTTTTCTCGTGGTAATGGTGGTTTCTCTCGTGGTGGTGGCCCTCAGGGTGGACGTAGTGGTCGTGGTCGTGGCTCACATCGACAGTGCTCTTTTTGCGGAAAAGATAATCATACTCGAGAAACATGTTGGGATTTAGTTGGTCGTCCTCCCAAATTCGCCAATGCAGTGACATTTGATCCAAATACTCCTACTATTCCAGAATCTCAGGCGGCCAAGGACATCTCTAATAATGAATATGCTCAGTTCCTTTAGTATAAGGCATCACAGTAGGCATCTCTTCCCATTGCTTCTTTAGCTCAACGAGGTACTTCTACTGCTTGTCTTTCAATTCGCCCTTCCCCTCCTACACCCTGGGTCATAGATTCTGCTGTCACTGATCACATGTCAGGTACTTCTTCCCTCTTTACACATATTCAATCATCTTCTTCGTTATCTCCTGTTACAGTTGCTGATGGTTCCACTGTCCCTATCCGTGGCATTGGCACAGTGGCACCGTCATCCTCCTTATCTCTATCCTCTGTCTTGTATATTCCTTCGTTTTCTTTTAATTTGATGTCAGTTAGTAAGCTTACCAAACACCTTAATTGTTCTGTCTCATTTTTTCTTGATTCTATCATTCCCCAGGATTTGAGGACGCAGAAGACGATTGGAACCGGGCGTGAGGACAATGGCCTATATTACTTCGATGACCATGACGAGAGTCCTGCTATCCTACCTACTGTCTGCCATGTTGTTGCCTCCGCTCACCAGATTCATTGTCACCTTGGTCATCCTTGTCTTGGCAACCTCAAGTTACTTGTTCCTAATTTGAGTCATTTGTCTTCATTAGAGTGTGAGTCTTGTCAATTGTGTAAGCATCACCGTATTTCATTTGGTTCCCCCGCTCATGTTCAAGCATCGAGTCCGTTTAGTTTAATTCATTCAGATGTTTGGGGTCCTTCTCGTGTTACTTCTACATTAACTTTTCATTATTTTGTGACATTTGTGGATGATTTTTCCAGAGTTACTTGGCTTTATTTAATGAAAAATCGTTCAGAATTATTCTCTATTTTTCTTGCGTTTTGTGCTGAAATTAACTCAATTTAATGTACCAGTTCGTATTCTTCAAAGTGATAATGCTCGAGAATACTTTTCTCAACCATTTACTTCCTTTATGTCACACTCTGGTATCTTGCATCAGTCTTCTTGTCCTCACACACCGCAGCAAAATGGCGTTGCTGAGCGTAAGAATTAACATCTCCTAGAAGTGGCTCGTACTCTTCTTTTTGGGATGAACGTTCCCAAACATTTCTGGGGCGATACGGTTCTTACCGCCTACTTCTTAATCAACAGGATGCCGTCCTCCACCCTCAACGGCAAGGTTCCCTATTCCATTCTTTTTCCTCGTCCTCCCTTGTTTAGTTTACCTCCTCGTATATTTGGGTGTGTTTGTTTTGTTCATAAATTGACTCCTGGCAAGGACAAGTTAGATCCCCGTGCTTTAAATTGTGTCTTCCTCAACTATTCTCGCACACAAAAGGGTTATCGTTGTTATAATCCATCATTACGTCGCTCGTTTGTGTGGCATTGCTGAGCGTAAGAATCGACATCTCCTAGAAGTGGCTCGTACTCTTCTTTTTGAGATGAACGTTCCCAAACATTTCTGGGGCGATGTGGTTCTTACCGCCTGCTTCTTAATCAACAGGATGTCGTCCTCCACCCTCAACGGCAAGGTTCCCCATTCCATTCTTTTTTCTCCCTTGTTTAGTTTACCTCCTCGTATATTTGGGTGTATTTGTTTTGTTCATAAATTGACTCTTGGCAAGGACAAGTTATATCCCCGTGCTTTAAAATGTGTCTTCCTCGGCTATTCTCGCACACAAAAGGGTTATCATTGTTATAGTCCATTATTACGTCGCTCGTTTGTGTGTGCAGATGTTACATTCTTTGAGTCTACCTCTTATTTTTCTACCCCTTCCTCTCGAGACGATCTGGATGTTACGCTTCCCTTGTCAAGTGTACCAAACCCTACCCTATCTTCCTCTACTCCGGATCCTATCCCGCCTAGTCATTCTTCAGCTACTTTGCAGGTCTACTCTCGTCGCCAGAAGGCCCCCTCCACTGTCACGCCCATCAACTCTGTGTCCTCAGATCTTCTCCAGCCGACTTGACCGTCTTTGACCTGGACATGCCCATTGCCATTTGGAAAGGTAAGCGCACATGTATTACCCATCCTATTTCTAACTTTGTTTCGTATGCACACCTCTCTCCTTTGTACTCCTCTTTTGTTGCTTCTATGTCCTCTGTTTCTATTCCTAATTCTGTTTCAGAGGCCCTTACTCACCCTGGTTGGGCAAAAGCAATGGAAGAAGAAATGTTTGCCTTACATCAGAATGGCACTTGGGATCTAGTCTCGCTTCCGCCTGACAAAACAATAGTTGGATGTAAATGGGTGTACACAGTCAAAATTCATCCGGATGGCACCATTGATTGACTCAAGGCTCGCTTAGTTACTAAAGGCTATACTCAGGTCTATAGCCTTGATCACTCTGAGACCTTCTCTCCAGTTTCCAAGCTCGCTTCTGTTCGCTTGTTTATCTCTTTGGCTGCCACTTTTCGTTGGCCATTACATTAGCTCGATATTAAGAATGTTTTCTTAAATGGCAATTTGACTGAGGAAGTATTTATGGAGCAACCTCCGGGGTTTGTTGCTCAGGGGGAGTCTGGATTGGTGTGTCGCTTGAAGAAATCTATTTATGGCCTCAAGCAGTCTCCTCGAGTATGGTTTGGAAGATTTAGTGAAGTGGTTACTAAGTTTGGTCTTCAACGATGTGGAGTCGATCATTCCGTCTTCTACAGGCATAGTAAGTCGGGAGAATATTGTTGATTGTATATGTGGATGACATCGTGATTACCGGGGATGACCACGGTAGTATTTAGGAACTCAAAAAGTTTTTGAATAATAAGTTTCAAACGAAAGATTTGGGTCACTTAAAGTACTTCTTGGGAATTGAAGTCGCTCGATCAAGTCAAGGCATTTGCCTGTCTCAGAGAAAATACGTCCTTGACCTATTGAGCGAAACAGGAATACTAGGAGCTAAACCGATTGACTCGCCTATGGATCCAAACACCAAACTGTTAGTAGATCAAGATGTACCACTAATAGATTCAGCACAATATAGACAATTAGTTAGAAAGTTAAACTACCTGACAGTTACCAGACCAGATATCTCCTTTGCTGTTAGTGTTATCAGTCAGTTCTTAGATCGTCCAATGACTTGTTACTGGGATGCAGTGATCCGTATTCCCCGATATTTGAAAGGTGCTCCTGATTGTGGTCTGTTATATCAAAACTTCAGTCATACTCAAATAAAGGGCTACACGGATGCAGATTGGGCCGGATCGCCCTCGGATAGGAAGTCTACTACTGGATATTGTGTGTTCGTTGGTTGTAACTTTGTCTCTTGGAAGAGTAAAAAGCAGACTGTGGTGGCACAGTCAAGTGCAGAATCGGAATACAGGGTAATGGCCCATACCACTTGTGAGTTGACTTGGTTGAAAAAATTGTTAGAAGAACTTGGGTTTGAACACTCTTCACCGATAGATCTGGTATGTGATAATCAAGCAGCACTTCACATTGCTTCCAATCCAGTCTTCCATGAGAGAACAAAACATATTGAAGTTGATTGTCACTTCATTCGAGAAAAATTATTGCAAAAGCAGATTAAAACTAAACATGTAAATTCAGTTGATCAATTAGATGATATATTTACTAAACCATTGGGGGGCTCAAGGATAAAATACATTTGTAACAAGTTAGGAGCATACAATATATATGCTTCAGCTTGAGGGGGAGTGTTAAAGGGTATTTATGTATTTTCTATTACTTAGGGTTTCCTGTATAGTTTCCTAATTCTTATTATAAATAGTGGGAGAGGCTAACACAATATTTAAGTCTTCTCGTTCTTTTCATATCACCTTTTCACCTTATCAATATCAATTGAATATAACTATAATATGTGGGTGGACATGACTTATAGTTGGTGGAAATGCTGCAAGGAAAAGTTTTACAATTGGAAAAATTGGAATTTTTCCAATTTTAATTAATTGGCTAGTCAATTAATTAACTGTCTATCGTTCAACTTTTGATACGAAATGGGTCACACACATATAAAGAATGGAAGTTTGAATAATCCTTCTAAAAAGTAACATGTAATAATATTGAACTGCTTATAAGTTCAGAGGTCAAAGTGCAAGATAGGAAATAATAAAGTCTGAGTTTTTATCCTAGACTAGTCTATAAAAGGGGGCACATATGACCTGGCGACGCATGACAAAGAGAAAGGACAAATTTTGGCAATTTCTACTTCTTCCTCCCCTGTGCTTTCGATCTAATTCTTACTATCGCCTACAATCAAATCGAACCTACCCTAGATCAACTGATTTATAATATGATTCTTAGATAATTGGTAGGCACCATTCATTCAAACAGAGTTCTTCGTGTGGATATCGTTAGAGACAAGACATTTATGCTGCTATTCGGAGTTCTACACTCTTTACGAATTTATTCATGCCGCTCTTGGAAAAACCTAATCAAATCATGCCTCAAGAACTACTAGCTAAGAGGTCTGAAGCCCACAAAAAGGATATTGAATCTTTTATTAGAATCTTGTTATATTATTGCTTCGTATTATCACATAGGCTTAGTTTCCTTTAGGAGGGGGGTAGGAGTACTAATAGCAATAGCAGCCATGGGGTTGGAAGAAAGTACCAGGCTTAAGTGTTACTGCAGCTGAACAATCTGCAACTGAAGTTGACTGTAAGCTAGTAGAGCAGAAGTAGGTTCTGGTGTAGCAAGGGTAGGTGTCATCTCAGCTATAGCACCAGTGCGAGAAGTATCCCTGCCTCATCCGCCTCCACAGATCTGATTGTATTGTTGTTTTAGTTCAGGATAGAGATCAAAATAGCGATCAATGAGATGATCAATCTTACGGCAATGCTACCAGGTGATCAAGAACCCGAAGGGGCAACAAAGGTTATCTCATCTAGAACTGGAGGAGAGAGCTCACGTAGTTGGAGAAAGTGTCCCCGATCATCAACCACGGTGGCAAATGCCTTGTGCAGAGAAAGCATCGGAGATGTACTTAAAATCTGAGTTCGAAGATTTTCAAACTCAGGTTTCACACCCATCAAAACTGATATGTACGACGAAGATCAAGGAATTTGGTCACAACAGCGGTGTCATTGGAAAAATCAGTTAGGGGTTCATACTGAGCCAACTCCTCCCACCTGATCTAGATATACCCAAAATAATCAACAAAAAATAGTCCCAAGGTTGACTGGGAGACATCTCTATATCACAACAGATCTGAAACGTCCAAGAATCATAATGTGCATGAGCATGCATCTTCATCAAGGTGGTCCATAACTCATAGACTATCTCGTGATACATGAGCATATGGTAGATACAGTCCTCTACGGAGTTGGACATCCATCCTAAGATAATGCAACTGTTGGCATCCCACTAAGCAAAGTCTGGATCGATTTTAACTGGCTGAGGCTCATCTCCCAAAATCCATCTTGTCTTGCATTTTCCATCAAGGTAGAGACGCAAAGAGCGAGACCAAGCATGAAAATTCTTTCCATTAAACAAGACACTATGGCACGCTGAGCTGGTGTGCTTTAATCGCAAGAAAGATTTGGGTCGAAAACTGTAATTGAACTTGTGGTATCTTCCTCCTTTCCAATAGATATGAATTTCAATTACGGAATATGACAGAAGGCAAGACTAGCTAGGAAAAAAAAAAACTGAAGAATCAATTAAAACGACGAAGGTAACCTAACACTCAGTTACCTAGACGAGAGATGAAGAGACCGAGAGTTCTTCTAGTACATCAGGAGTGGCCCTAATAGGGGAAGAATAGGCAGTCAAGTGCTACCTAACGGCTCGCTATAGAGCTTGGGAACACCGCAGCTTGGAGATGTCACGACTATGTGGCCGGTCTGGGTAGTCATTGGCTAGAGCAGCAACTGGTGGGTCACAGCTGGACAGGTCTCGTGTGGGTGACCGCTAGCTAGGGCAGCAGCTGGAGGTGGCAGTTGAGCACGCAAAGAACCAAGGCTAGAAGAGATGCGCAGTCTTGGTTGGGTGAGGCGGTGGTAAGGCCATGGCTGGAACTTGACTCTCAATACCAAATTGAATATAGGGATTGAATTTTTCGTACATGGACGATATAAATTCCCCTCGTATACATAGCCCTAATTACAAGTTAAAAAAGGAAATAAGAATTATTAGAAACATGGTTTTAAAAAACGGCCGTTACGTAACGGAATCGGTAGCCTCCGATTCCGTTACAACCCGTTACAGGGCTGATATAAAATCACACCGTAACGGGCCTTTACGGCCGTTACGTAACGGCCTTAACGGTCCGTTACGGCCCGTTACGGCCGTTACTCTGTGAATATGGGAATATTACAGCAAGGTACACAGCCTTTTTCATACAGCAAGCCTACTCCAACTTTATTAAAGTTTGTTGGACATTTTCTCATGAATGTCCTAGGCCCTAGACTCTAGCCTTTGCTAAAGTTTATTTGGCCGGTTTCCTTTTTGTGGTTCAATAATGCAAACCAAGTTTGCACTTGGTTTCTCTTCCTATAAATTTAACTTCATTTTTCAAACATATCACACAACAATTATAAAATCCTCTGATTTCTCTCTTAATTTATCTAAGTTATAAACTTAGATTTATATTTTTTTTTCTATATTTAGCAATTTATTGTCGTTAGGCGGAGTACTTGAACATTCAAATCTTCCAGGTTAGTTTCTATTTGTATTTTATTTTTATGATTGTTGTTTATATTGTATTGTGCATGATATTGTTTTGTTAATTAATTATACATTTTAAATTATGGAGACTTCTCGTTATGTATACATTTTAAATAAAAATAATTTTTTGATTAATAGCAAAATGTTATGATTAATTTGAAAAATAACAAAATAACAATAGTAAAGCACAAATGCAAATGAATTAAAATAAAAATTTTAAAATATATTTAATGGAATTGTTTTCTATTTTAATTAAAATTACAAAATATATTTAGTGGAATAATAATTATTTTAGAAATATATTAACCTAAGAAGTTTTTCCCTAAATTTTTTCTAACCAAAATTCTTCTAAAGAATAAGATAGAAAAACCTAAATCGTAGTTAAAAAAAATGTATTATGTTTAACGGAGTGATAACATGACGAAAATATTCTCATTAGAAAGCCACGCTTTGAGAATAACTCATTTTTCGTCAAAATCATTAATAATGCTTTCAATTTTGAGGAATTGAAGCAATTGTAGAACTTGAGGGATTAAATGCGCAATTTAGTAAACCTTATGGTCCACATAGACATTTACCTTATACCTTCAGGACCAAACTGTAATTTTTCCTCCTTGATATGAACGGTTCACACTTTTACTTTTATTAATTTTACATTTTATACCCCCTTAAATTTTGGAATTTATCAACTTACCCTCAATTAATTTTTCATTGATTTAAAAGTTACTTTAAACCAAAAAAAAAGTTATTTTAGACCAAAAAAAAAAAAGTTATTTAAAAATAATTTTAGACAAAAAAAAAAGTCAAAGAAACTGAAGGGGAGTAGGAAATAAATTTGAAACGTCAGAATTTAGTTTTGTAAAAAAATAAAGTTAAATATCAAACTAATTGTGATGTAATTTAAAATTTTCAGAATCCCGCGTAATACTTCGGAAGGTAGTGCTAGTGTCAATATCAGTGATGATATTGGATGGAAGTTTACCACCCCTGTCAACGATAGTCGCCATGATGCTCAATGCAAATTTTGTTTCCGTGTAATTAAGGGGGGGATTACATGAGTTAAAGAACATTTGGCACATAAATTGGGAAACGTGGCACAGTGTCAAAATGTTTCAAAACACGTGAGAGAAGAAATGATAAAGCACCTTATAGAAATAAAAAAGAAGCATTTGGATAAACAAAAAAGGAAGGAAGAATTGGAAGCCCAACTTCAAGGCAACTATGACTATGATGATCTTGGGGATTCTTCCGATGAGGATCCGCAATTGGCAATGGCTAAAAAACAAAGTTTAACCGCACAATATGAAGCTGAAGAAAGAGAAAAATTGAGGAGACGTTACGGGTCTCAAGGATCACAATATGAGAGTAGCGGTGGTTCTGGATCTGGATTAATACCGCCAAAGCGTGGATTAGCTAATAAGATGAAATCTTTATTTAGCCGATCAACGTCTACTCGGAGTGGATCTGAATGGATTGATCTTGAAGGCCCTGAAAGTAGATTGAGGGCAATGGATCTTGCAATAGAAAAGAATAAAGGTCCAAAACAACAAAAAATCAATCCACAAAAAATGAAGGACAAAAGAAGTAAATTAGGAGCCGCGGTGTCAAAGTTCTTATTTTACAATTATTTGCCATTTCATGTTGCAGAATCTCCGTGGACACAACCGATGCTCAATATTGCAGCAGAATTAGGGCCTGGTGTGAAGAGCCCTACATCTTATGAAGTGTCAGAAGTATTTTTGCCTAACGAGTATAATGAGATGAAAAATTGGATTAAATCATTTCAGGGAATTTAGAAGGAGAGAGGAGTGACAATTATGTGCAACGGATGGAGCAATATAAAGAAGGATCATATCATCAATTTTTTGGTCTACTGCAATCGGGGCACCGTTTTTCATAAGTCCATTGATACATCGCATGTGCCAAGTCGAATTGACGATTACTATTTTAGATTACTTAACACCGTGGTAGAAGAAATTGGTGAAGAATATGTTGTCCAAGTAGTCACCGACAATGAGGCAGCAATAAAAGTTGGAGGGCTTAAGTTAATGGAAAAAAGAAAAAATTTGTATTGGACGGCATGTGCTGCACATTGCATTGACTTAATTCTTGAAGACATAGGCAAGAAAAAAAGTGTGTCAAAGTTGATAGATGAGGCTAAATCAATAACGGCATTCATCTATAATGCCCCGACAGTGTATCATATGATGAAAAGGTATAACGATGACCGAGAATTGCTTCGCCCTACGATAACTAGATTTGCCACAAATTTTTTGGCGATTGAAAGTTTGGTAAGATATAGAGATAACTTGAGAACCATGTTCTCATCTGATGAATGGAGAAACTGTAAGTGGTCCCGTAGTGATGCAGCGGCTGAGGTTCAAGACTTGATCCTCGGAAATAATTTTTGGAAGAAGGCACATGATATACTGAAAGTGCAAGAACCACTAGTCAGGGCTTTGCGATTAGTTGATGGGGATGAAAAGCTAACTATGGGATTTATATATGAAGCAATTGATAGAGCAAAGTTGGCAATTGAAAAAAGCACTCGTCATTGGAAAGATTATTGGAAAATCATTGACAAAAGATGGTCAAACCAATTGCTCCATGAGTTACACGCTGCCGGTAAAGTCTTTTTTTTTAGTCATATATTTATATTTTTGTTTAAGTAAAATTATTGTTTAAATTTATTAATGTATATTAACTTTTATATAAATGTAGGTTATTTTTTGAATCCACAATATCAATATGGAGGTTCTCATACTGCATCCATTGCGAATGAAGTAATGAAGGAAACACAAAATGTCATTCAAAGATTGAATCCAGATTTAGATTTTCAACTTAGAGCAATTAATCAAGTAAGTAATGACAAATTTATTAAAAAATTGATTTATAATAATATTCTAATTTAAAAAATTTAATTTTTTAGATGCTATTATTTCGAGAAAAAGGAGAGACATTTGGTTCACCTTTGACACAAAGAGCAGTCAATCAAACTAATCCCGGTAATATATATTTATTCAATTTAGAATATGTCATTTACCTTTTGTTTTATTTAGAATATATAAACTTATTAATTTAATATACTGGTTATTCATTTTACAGCTGAATGGTGGATTTTGTAGGGTTCATGTGCACCTGAACTTCAGCGTATTGACATGAGGGTATTAAGTCAGACTATATCTTCATCAAATTGCGAACGAAATTGGTCTACTTGAAGCTTAATTCATACGAAAACTAGAAATAGGTTAAAATATATTAAGCTTCAAAAGTTAATTTTCATCCACTATAACATGAAGTTGAAAATTTGCAATACCATGAGGAAAACTCGAGAAGAAATTGATTCGAGTTTTAATTCAATTAATTTGGATTATATTTTTGAGGATGATGATCCATTGAGCCCCTGGTTGGAAGAAAGAGAGGACCCTTTGTTGGATGGAGACCCGAGAGTTCAAATTTGGATTGATGATTCTGATGTAGATGAAGACGAAGGATTACAACCCCCTCCAGAACGTGCAAATATTTCTAGCTCGGGGCCTTCAGGTGACGGTCAAGGTAGTGATGATAATAATGACAATGATGATGATGATGATGATGATCAAGGGGCAACATCGAGTGGAGGAGGTGCAGCTTATATTAATACTAGTCATGGTGGCTCTTATTCTGGTGATTACGGACTTCATGGTATTCGAGATGATTATGATGTTGGAGAACATCCCGAGAATGTTCAAAGGCAATGGGGTAGCAGTAGATCTAGATCAAACCAAAAAAAGAATCAAACTGATCATACATCTGATTTGCAACAATCTCTGGGAAGCTTTAATCTTAATGAATCATCTCAAGGTAGTGTTTCTGATAACCGGGGAAGTAACTACAGAAGTCAGGTACCATCTCATGAGTCACTCTACCCGTACATGGCTTTCCAAGATTACCCGGTCAATCCATCGATGCAGTACGAGCCATATGTTGCCCCATATTATTTTCCTCAACAAGATCAATAATACTCGTACTATCCTCCACAACAATATTATCCCCAACAACAAAATGAAGATCAAGATCGAGTGCAAGATCCTCCCCGACACTCTTTTTGGTGGTGACATCAATGCTTCACATATATGTAATTTAAATATTTATTATTGATGACTTATGTATATATAACTTGATTACAATCTATTTTAAAATAAAAGACTTTAATACATTAGATTTATAGATGTTGTGAATTGAAAAAAAAAAATCACGACCGCGATGTCCGTTACCGTTACGTTACACCCGCTTCACCTCCGCTTCCGCGTCACCGCGTCCGCTACCGTTACGGTTGCCGTTACCGCGATTTAAAACTATGAAATGGAGTATAAAAGTGGAACGAAATAGTAGTCAACATGGCCCAAAAATAGAACTCTGAGAAAGAATATAATAAAGAGGGAAAAAGATATTCTAACATAAGTCATTTACAAAACAAAACTAAGCAAAAATAGAACTCTGAGAAAGAATATAATAAAGAGGGAAAAAGATATTCCAACATAAGTCATTTACAAAACAAAACTAAGCAAGTCTCAACTTGTCAATTTTCCAATGAAATTTAAAGCCTCTGCAATTTTTGCATATGCTTCAGACTGATAAGGGTCAAAACCTCTATCACAAGAACAGACAAATAAGGGGATATTGGATACCCTTGTCTCAATTAACATTTATTGAGAAGGAAGCAGCAGTGACGCATTCCTTAACCCACTTCACAAATAGAGGAGGAAACCCAAACATATCCAAGACATGAAAAATGAATCTCCAACTTACATTGTTATAGCCGTTCATGAAATTAACCTTCAAAGCACACATGGGCACTCCTTTTTGGTTGTGATAGCAATTAAATAATTCTTTGGAAAGAAAAACAATGTTACTCATACACCCCAGATTAATTCAAGCTCAAAAGTTTGGCAGTACCTTCTTCATTCTATTACCAACACCTTTGAATCCCATATAATTGATATTGTAGCATGCTATGGGTCTGAATTCAGCCATCTTGTGAAAAGGGTTTGTTTTTAAATAACATATTTAACATGTTTTTTCTCCCTGCTAGAATATTTGAGCAGAAATTATTTTGAGGATTAGTTATGAGCAGAAGTTATTTTAATCGTTTTAGATATTAAGGTTCAATGATTCAAAACAATGGCAAAATCGAGGAGGTTATTATGCATAGAATCAAGGCAGGTTGGTTAAAGTGGAGAAGTGTAATTGGGGTGATTTATAATCATAAGATTCCGTTGAAATTTAAAGGAAATTCTACAAAACTGCTATAAGACCAGCATTCTTTATGGTTCAGAATGTTAGGCGGTAAAAACGAATCATGTCCAGAAAATTGGAGTGACAGAAATGAGAATGTTACAGTGAATGAGTGAGAAGACAAGAATGGATAAAATTAAGAATGAAACTATTAGAGAAAATTTAGAAATAGCACCCATCAAAGAGAAAATCGTTTACGATAGTTTGGGCATGTGCATAGAAGACCCATAAAAGCACCAGTGAAAAAATGTGATTCAGTTCAAGTTCAAGGGACTACTAGAGAGAGAGACCTAAAAAGACGTTGGACGAGACTATTAAAAATGATTTGGCGACATTAAACCTGACGGAAAGGATGGCCCTTGATCGATCTCTATGGCGTAAATGGATTCATGTAGTCGACCCTACATAAGTGGGACAAAAGATTAGTTGTTATTGTTGTTGTTGTAGTTATGACGGGAATATGGAGAGAGTGGATTCTAACATGATAGGAAAGAGTTTGGAGCAAGGTTCTCAATTCGAAGCTCAAATTTGCGGGCGGGTGCACGGAAATTTTTGAAATATCCGATACTAAGGCTAGGATTATTGATTAGGCCATGCTTTATCGACCTTTAAAAAAAAAGGAAAAGGAAAAATCCAAGATGATCTGCTGAAAAAGCAGCAACCTGCAACAGAAGCACTGTGTATTTATATTCAACTATACAGAAAGTCTTCGCTATTGGTTGGCAAAGTAATTTGTTTTGCAATGATCTCTCAGGGTGTCACTGTTGGGTGCAGTAGCATGTTCACACAAACATGTACTCACTTTACTTAAATTCTTTCCCAACTACGAATCATGTCTCGGCAGTTTGCTCTGTGGTATTATTTTCAGTTATCACAAGATTTATTGTTGTTGCGGTTGGGGGTTCCAAAACATTAATCTTTAGAAAAGATAAGCCCATGATTAAAGAAATACTTCGAATGAACATGATACCTTGTATATAGAACATGCTGGACCATATAATTTCTTTCCTATTACAAATTGGTTAAAGATCAATATGAAAACTGTTAAAAGAGAATGAATGAGAAAGCTTAACATTGTGTTAGCCTATCTATTCTATTTATAATAGAAATTAAGGCCCCATTTGGTAACCATTTTCATTCCAGAAATTCCCATTTCATTCCTAGATTTTTGGAAATTCTGTTTGGGAATAGCGTTTGGTAATTTTTGTTTCTGTTTCCGTTTCCATTTCATTCCCATTTAAGAATTGTGTCCACTTTTTTCTTAAGAAATGAGAAACATTTCTCATTATTCCCATTCCATTCCCAAAACACATTGTCACTGTTCACCCGCCGGACGACCACCGTCCACCGCCGCCGCGCAGCCATCTCCGACGACCATCGCTGGTCACCGTCCGGCCGGAAAATTCCCGGCCACTTCCGGCCATCACCGGCGACGGTCCCATTGCCTTCCGGCCGGAGTCGGCGTCGGCGCCGGCGCCGGAGCCACCGCCGTCCGGTCGTCGCCGGCGACGGCACCACCGCCGTCAGACCAAAACAGAAAAAAAAAAAAAAAAAAAAAATTAGGATAAAATCGTTACCAAACACAATTCCCTTCCCAAAACAAAAAAAAAAAAAAATTATCGTTACCAAACGCGATTCTACTCCCAAAAAGAAAACAAAATTTTCATCCCATCCCCATCCCACTGCTGGAATGGAAACAAAAACGGTTACCAAACGCCACCTAAGAAGCCATACAGCAAACCCTAAACCGTACAGGAAACCCTAAGTTATACAGATTAGACATAAATATGCTTTAACACTCCCCCTCAAGCTGAAGTATATATATTGTATGCTCCTAATTTGTTACAAATGTACTTTATCCTTAAAGCCCCCAACGGTTTAGTAAATATATCAGCTAATTGATCAACTGGATTCACATGTTTAGTATCACTCCGCTTCTGCAACAATTTTTCTCAAATACAGTGACAGTCAACTTCAATGTATTTTGTTCTCTCATAGAAGATTAGGTTGGATGCAATGTGAATTGCTGCTTGATTATCACATACTAGATCTATCGGTGAAAAATGTTCAAACCCAAGTTCTTCCAGTAAATGTTTCAACCAAGTTAACTCACAAGTGGTATAGGTCATTCACTGTATTCCGATTCTACACTTGAACACGTCACCACCGTCTGTTTTTTACTCTTCCAAGAGACAAGATTACCACCAACAAACACACAATACCCAGTAGTAGACTTCCTATCCAAGGGTGATCCGACCCAATCTGCATCTATGTAGCCTTTTATTTGAGTATGACTGAAATTTTGATATAGCAAACCGCAACCAGGAGCACCTTTCAGATATCGGAGAATACGAATCACTACATCCCAGTGACAAGTCATTTTGACGATCCAAAAACTGACTTATAACACTAACAGCAAATGAGATATCTGACCTGGTAACTGTCAGGTAATTCAACTTCACAACTAACCGTCTATATTGCGCTGCATCTGTCAATGGTACACCCTGATCTGGCAACAATTTAGTGTTTAGATCCATAGACGAGTCAATCGGTTTAGCTCCTAGTATTCCTGTTTCGCTCAATAGGTCAAAGACATATTTTCTCTGAGACAGGTAAATGCCGTGAGTTGATCAAGTAACTTCAATCCCCAAGAAATACTTTAGGTGACCCAAATCTTTGGTTTGAAACTTACTATACAAAAACCTTTTGAGTTCTTGAATACCACCATGGTCATCCTCGGTAATCACAATGTCATCCACATACACAATCAATAATATTCTCCCGACTTTACTATGCCGGTAGAAGACAGAATGATCGACTCCGCAACGCCGAAGACCAAATTCAGTGACCACTTCACTAAATCTTAAAAACCATGCTCTAGGAGACTACTTAGGCCATAAATAGATTTTTTCAAGCGACATACCATATCAGACTCCCCCTGAGTAACAAACCCAGGAAGTTGCTCCATATATACCTCCTCAGTCAGATCACCATTTAAGAAAGCATTCTTGATATCAAGCTGATTTAATGGCCAACGAAAGGTGGTAGCCAGAGAGATGAACAAACGAACAGAAGCAAGCTTGGCAACGGGAGAAACAGTCTCATAGTACTCAAAACCTTATACCTGAGTATAGCCTTTAGCAACTAAGCGAGCCTTGAGTCAATTAACGGTGCCATCCGGGTGAACTTTGACAGTATACACCCATTTATATCCAACTATTGTTTTGTCAGGCGAAAGCGAGACGAAATCCCAAGTGTCATTCTGATGTAAGGCAAACATTTCTTCTTCCATTGCTTTTGCCCAACCAGGGTGAGTGAGGGCCTCTGAAACAGACTTAGGAATAGAAACAGAGAACAGAGAAGCAACAAAAGAGTAGTATGTAGAGATAGATGGGCATACGAGACAAAATTAGAAATAGGATGGTTAGTACAGGTGCGCTTACCCTTCCGAATGGCAATGGGCATGTCCAGGTCAGACATCAATGGATCAGCGGGAGAAGAATCTGAGGACACAGAGTCGATGGGCGCAACAGCGGAGGCAACCTTCTGACGACAAGAGTATACCTGCAAAGGAGTTGAAGAACGACTAGGCGGGATAGAAGCTGGAGTAGAGGAAGATAGTGTAGGGTCTGGCACACTTGGCAAAGGGAGTGTAACATCGAGATCATCCCTAGAGGATAGGGCAGAAAAGTAAGGGGCAGACTCAAAGAATGTAACATCTGCACACACAAATAAGCGACGTAATAATGGACTATAACAATGATCACCCTTTTGTGTGCGAGAATAGCTGAGGAAAACACATTTTAAAGCACAAGGATCTAACTTGTTCCTGCCGGGAGTCAATTGATAAACAAAACAAACACACCCAAATATTCGAGGAGGTAAACTAAACAAGTGAGAACGAGAAAAAGAATAGAATGGGGAACCTTGCCGTTTAGGGTGGAGGATGGCATCCTATTGATTAAGAAGCAAGCTGTTAGAACCTCATCACCCCAGAAGTGTTTGGGAACATTCATCTCAAAAAGAAGAGTACGAGTCACTTCTAAGAGATGTCGATTCTTACGCTCAACAACTCCATTTTGTTGTGGTGTGTGAGGACAAGAAGACTGAATGCAAGATATCAGAGTGTGACATAAAGGAAGTAAATGGCTGAGAAAAGTATTCTTGAGCATTATCACTTCGAAGTATTTGCACCTGTACATTAAATTGAGTTTTAATTTCAACACAAAACGCCCAAAAAATAGAAAACAATTATGAACGATCTTTCATTAAATAAACCAAATAACTCTGAAAAAATCATCCACAAATGTGACAAAATAATGAAAAACTAATGTAGAAATAACACGAGAAAGACCCCAAACATCTGAATGAACTAAATTAAAAGGACTCGATACTCGAACATGAGCTGGGAAAGCAAATAAAATACGATGATGCTTACCCAATTGATAAGACTCACACTCTAACGAAGACAAATGACTTAAAATAGGAACAAGTAACTTGAGGTTGCCAAGGCAGGGATGACCGAGGCAATAATGGATCTAGTGAACTGATGCAACAGCAGGGCAGGCAGTAGGTGGGATAGCAGGACTTTCGTCATGATCATCAAAGTAATAAAGGTCATTTTCCTCACGCCATGTGCCAATCGTCTTCCACGTCCTCAAATCCTGGAGAATGACAAAATCAGGAAAAAAATGATACAGAACAATTAAGATGTTTAGTAAGTTTACTGACTGATGTCAACTTAAAAGAAAACGAAAGAATACACAAGACAGGGGATGGAGATAAAGAGGATGAGGGTTTCACTGTGCCAATGTCACGGATAAGGACAGTGGAACCATCAGTAACTGTAACAGGAGACAACGAAGAAGATGATTGAGTATGTGTAAATAGGAAAGAGGTACCTGACATGTGATCAGTGGCAGCAGAATCTATGACCTAGGGTGAAGATAGGAAAGGGCAAATTGAAAGATAAGCAGTAGAAGTACCTCATTGAGCTAAAGAAGCGATGGAAAGAGATGTCTGCCGGGATGCCTTATACTGAAGGAATTGAGCATATTCCTTATCAAAGATGTCCTTGACCGCCTGAGATTCTGGAATAGTAGGATTATTTGGATCAGATGTCACTGCATTGGCGAATTTGGGTGGACAACCAACTAAATCCCAACATGTTTCTCTAGTATGATTCTCCTTTCCACAAAAGGAGCATTGACGATGTGAGTTACGACCACGGCCACTACGTCCACCCCAAGGGCTGCCACCACGTCCACCACGAGAGGAACCACCACGACCACCACCGGATTAATCACTGCGATCGCGTGAAGGAAGCTGAGTAACAAGGGCCGAATGCTCAAATGGCGCAGACGAACTCGCGCCAAAAACATTGTCCTTGGTAGTGCTACGAGAGACTTGGGAATAAGTTTCACTGATAGTGGAGAGAATAGCACTGGAAAGCATCTGAGATCGGACCGGTTCAAATTCTGGGCGTATCCAACTAAGAATTTCATGACAGTCATTTGTTCACCTTGCTTTTGAATTTCTTTCAGATCAATAGCCATTGGTAGAACAGTATTTAACTCCTCATAAAGACTATTGAATATGGCAAAATAATCTATAACGGATTGCATGCCTTGCTGAAGTTGGAAGTACTCGACCGATAAATCATACATTCTGGTAAGATTACTGGAATATAACATACGAAGATATTCCCATATTGCTTTACAAGTATCTAGATGATCACAGAGATCAGCAACTTGAGGATCCATCGAATTCCACAACAACGCTACAATCTGCGTATCAGCTTGAATCCATTCATCATACTTCTTATCATCTTTTGTTGGGTAGTTTCCGTGAGATGACAATGTTTCTCTTGTCCGGTAAAGGCTATCTTCACAGCCTTAAACCAATGTAAATAATTGGTCCCGTTTAACTTACGGGTTGATAACGGTTTGGATGTAACCGTCAACATTAGCCCGCCAATACAACCAAACAAAAAACTTGACAAGGTAAACAAACCAACAGCAGTATAACACAAAAAAGTACAGAGCTTAAATCATTAAAAGCAGCTCAACCATAAACTTACTATCATCTAGCCAAAAGAGCACCGTCGGATCTGGACAGAGGCAGCAGCGGCTAAAGAAATCTACGGTTTCGAAACCCTAGCAATTGTCTCTAAACAGAGGCAACGACAACAAAGCTTGGAATTCCACATATGGCAGCAAATTTCGAATTAGTGGCGAATCAAAGTTGCGAAGTGAGACGAAGCCTAGTTCGACGGCTGTGAAGCACGAAACGGCGGCGACGAGCGTTGATGTGGTCTAGAGAACACCGGCAAAGGTGGATTTGGCCTTAACAGTGGCGATTAGGGTTGAACAGTCAATGGCAAAGGTCGCCGATTGGTCCGATTAGATTTGGCGAAGGTCGATTGACAATGGTGATAGGTGTGATCTACCTGCATATTTCCAAACTGGTTTTGTTAGTTTTCGAGTATTTTTATAGTTTATTTAATTACATTTTAATTAGTTTTTATTCTTTTTGTATAAATCAGGTGTGTGGGGCAAAAAGATAGGAAACTGAAGCAAAAACGATGAGATCGAATCAAAAACGGTCAAAGAACGGTGGAAAAATGAACAAGGCGGCAATATTCTGAAAGAAGCCCACCGCCGCGGTGTCCAGACCTCCGTCGCAGCGGTGAAAATGCAGAGAGTGGCATTATCTTGCTGAACATCCACCGGCGCAGCAGTAAGATCTACTGTCGCGGCGATGAAACTGTAGAATGTCAACCGAGACCACCGTTGACTTCACCGCTGAGGCAATCACCCAACCGACATACCCACCGCTAGGGATGGTCATGGGCTTGGGGGCCCGCCCAGCCCGAACGGCCCGGCCCTATTTTTTTAGGGCTTGGACTTAGAGTTTAAGCCCACGGGCCGGGCCAGGGCCTAGGTATTAGGGCCCGATCAAAATTAGGGCCGGGCTTGGGCAAGATTAAAAATTTTTAGGGCCGGCCCGGCCCGGCCCGAAGGATATTTAAAAAAATAATAAAAAAATATATATACACGTTATAATACAACCATAATATTTGAAATATTAATTTTATTTAAAAATTGTAATTTTAATATTTCTTGTTGGTTTAGTTTGTTTGGAATATTGATTTACCTTTAAAAATTGTAATTTTAATATTTTTTATTGGTTTGGTGTTAAATTTTTTGTATTTATTTTTTAAATTTAAAAAAAAAAAAAATAGGGCTGGGGGCCCGTGGGCTGGGCTTTGTGCTTAAAATTTTCTTATAGGGCCGGGCTTGGGCATAGAATTAAGGCCCGATCACCGGGCCGGGCCGGGTTAGGGCCCAACATTTTTTTGTAATACACTAGTCTAAGCCCGGCCCGAACCCGGCCCGGCCCGGCCCATGACCATCCCTACCCACCGCCTAGACGGTGGCCTCAGCGCCAGATTAGATATTTTGTGAGATATTTTCCCTATTTAAGTCACTCCCCTCTCTCATTTTCGCTCTCTCTTGGCATTTTGAGCCCCTTAGAATATATCTAAGGGTAAGGTAGAGGAGTTTTAAAGGGAGAGCTCACATCCCAAAGTGGAGGAAGACGGCAGAGTGATCGTTGAACGGTTCTTAGTGACAAATCTTCGGACGAGGCTAAGTTCTTCGATTTCTTTCCTTATTTCTTTAACTTAGGATTTTGTGAGCATGTTTAGCTCGTTCTTTCATGTAAATACGGCTATGGCCATAGGCTAAATATGAATTGTATAGGGATTAACACTATATTTATAAATATGTGTTTCATATGATTTCGGTATTGCGTTTATGTTTGTTCTTTGTAGTTTGATTATGTTTATCGTATTGTTTGTTTATCATGCTTAGATAGATACATGGAGAATACGGGGATTGACAAACCCCGGATTCAGATTATGGTAAACAAACGCCACGATCCAATAACCCGATCGGGAGTTGAATTGTGGACAATCGATGACGTTGGGGCAAGACTCACATGACCTAGGGTCGTTAAGACGTTGAGGAGGACTTCTTCGTTGACTCGAAGTCATGTATTCCTCCGTCTTACACTCGGGAGAGGTGGTGGTGGAGTTTTAGAACTGAGATTGTCGATAGGGTAAATATGACGCGACGATCCAATGACCCGGTCGGGAATTGGATTGTGTGCAATCAATGACGTTAGGCGAAACCCACGTGACCTAGGGTCGTAAAGACGTTGAGAGGGACTTCTTCGTTGACTCGAAATCATGTATTCCACCGTCTTACACTCGGGAGAGGTGGTGGTGGAGTTTACGAACCGAGATTGTCAAATAGGTCGAACACTGTAAACGTAAGTCAATCGAGATCGAACACGTATTTTTAAACACATTAATCCCTAGGAAATTCTTTCCCCTAAAACATATTAATATATTAGTATAGATAATTTAGTTAATTAGTATTAATTTAATTAATTAAATACTTTTGTTTTTAACCTAGATAAAGTTAGGTCATGACAATTGCGGTACTCGATAATAACGACACCAATCCCTGTGGATACGATACTCGATCTTTCAAGATCACATTATATTAAAACTTTGACCTTATACACTTGCGAGTAGTCAATACGCGAGGATCGAATCCTCGCCGTACAAGTTTTTAGCGCCGTTGCCGGGGATTGGTTTGTCAAATACAGTTTTCGGCGATCGCCACCAAGTTTTTGGTAACGATTGCTTCGGATTATTTTGTTGGTTATTGTCGATATTATGAGTAAATGACCCGATTTTACTTTAGGCATTTCTTTTGTATATAATTTTTGTTTGTAGTTTTGTTTTTGTTTCTTATGCGGGATACTTGCTGATGTTAGATCGACAGGTATTGATGCATCCCTTTCGACGGGATTCCAAGCCGTTTTATGGTGCGGGGCCACGCACATAATCCGGTGAGGCGTGTCGTTGAAAGATCGAGCCGAACAAAGCAAAACCTCGCCAAGCTTGATGGAGTTTTGAATGTCGGGCCGAAGACATTAAACCACGCGCTTCTTGGGAGGCAACCCAAGGTCAAATAAATTAAATCCGTCACAGTCGAATTTATTCGAAGGAGAGATTTTCTCGCCTCCCAGGTACGTGTTCTAAAACCCCTTCGTCAGCATGCTTTAATTTCATATGTTGAGATTGATGATTAGGACCGCTGAGAACACTTCCCGTTTTAAGTTCAGAAGTGATGTGTAGTATTCAGTATTGTTAGTAAATGTGTTATTGTTTTACCGTGTGGATGTGTGTTTAGGTTAGAATATGTTTATGTTTTTGTGTTGTTGTTTTCATGCTGAGTTTTGTGTTCATCTAGGCCGTTACCCGATGATGATACTACCCCCTGGTTGCTTTCGAGGTCAAGGGTAATACTCATGCATGTGTGATTCTATGTGCTTGATAATGCTTTTTGGTCAAAATTATTGTAGATCCTAATTTGCACGAGCACATAGACTCGATGTATTTCTATTCAATTGATTTAAGGACGATTATCGATTAGCCAAATTCATGACACTTTAAGGATTCTAGAACCTGACTGAGGGGAAACTTGAGGCGAAATCCTAGGCAAGGTAGTTCAGGAGACGTGATTTAGGCATTCTTTTTGTCGCTTGAGCCTTTTTAAGCTACCATGTAATATGTATATCCCTCGTTACCCTATCGAAGCCAAAATGCAAATTCAATTCTGAACACATAAACAAATACTCTAGCCAGTTGATCTTTTTCCAAACCTTAATCACTGAATTTAAAGGCACATTTGAGTTAATCAAGTTAGCAGTTGCAAATGCTTCTTGATGTGAGCGATTGGGTTTAGGGCGAACTTCAAATTGGTTCGGTATTTGAGTACTCACTTGTCGTTTTTCTTTCGTTTTAACCACACCCGTGAAATCATACTAATCGAATAAGTTTGGGGGTGTGGTAAGTTAAAAAAAAAAAAATAATAATAATACGTTACTTTTGACAAGTGAGTACGTCGGTCTAAAATGTTTGTTTAGAATTGCTTCCAATCTTTATATGGAGGTTCGAGAGTGAATGTGTCAAGCGTTGAGCTTTGGATAACGTTAAGTTAACAACGTGTTTCTTTTCTAAATTACCCTTGGCCAAATGTACCAAAATCGAACCAAGTCCTTCTGATCTCTTTGAACTACTCAGCCTACATTAGTGGAGAGTGGACCCTAATCAAGCATATGGAAATCCTAATCCTTTACGATCTAAGTCATGAATTTCGTTGGAGGATAATCCAATCTAGTCATTGTATAGTTATATTATTGAGTCTCGCACTAACACGTTTACAGGATCTAGAATGGCGTTCACCATTATTGCATGTCAAAATTCTAGAACCACATGATGTGTTTATCGCCTAAACTCGATATGACTGGCGATTGTTGAGGGAAAACATGACTTGGTCGTTAGAAGAATGTAAAACTCGCATCTCGTTATATTTAGATTGTTTTTAGGATGTTTGTTATTTCATTTAGTTATGTTTTTTATTTTCGTGTGTGTGTTTTGCTCAAGGATTAGCAAAATTCCAAATTTGGAGGTATTTAATAGGTGTGATTTACCTACATATTTCCAAACCAGTTTTGTTAGTTTTAGAGTATTTTTATAGTTTATTTTATTACGTTTTAATTAGTTTTTATTTTTTTTGTATAAATCAGGTGTGTGGGACAAAAAGATAGGAAACTGAAGTGAAAATGATGAGATAGAACCAAAAACGGTCGAAAAAACGGTGGAAAAACGAATAAGGCGGCAATATTCTAAAAGAAGCCCACCGCCGCGGCGTCCATACCTCCGCCGCGGCGGTGAAAATGCAGAGAGTGGTATTATCTTGCTGAACGTCCACCACCGCAGAAGTGAGATCTACTGCCGCGGCAGTAAAACTGCAGAATGTCAACCAAGACCACCGCTGACTTCACCACCGAGGCGATCACCCAATCAACATACCCACCGCCTAGGCAGTGGCCTCTGCGCCAGATTAGATATTTTGTTAGATATTTTTGAGATATTTTTCCTATTTAAGCCACCCTCCTCTCTCTTTTTCACTCTCTCTTGGCATTTTGAGCCCCTTAGAATAATATCTAAGGGTAAGGTAGAGGAGTTTTAGAGGGAAAGCTCACATCCCAAAGTGGAGGAAGACGGCGGAGTAATCGTTGAACGGTTCTTAGCGACAAATCTTCAGACGAGGTTAAGTTCTTCGATTCTTCCCTTATTTCTTTAACTTAGGATTTTGTGAGCATGTTTAGCTCGTTCTTTCATGTAAATACAGTTATGGCCATAAGCTAAATATGGATTGTATACGGATTAACACTATATTTATAAATATGTGTTTCGTATGATTTCGGTGTTGCGTTTATTTTTGTTCTTCGTAGTTTGATTGTGTTTATCGTGTTATTTGTTTATCATGCTTAGATAGATACATAGAGAATACGGGGTTTGAAAAACCCCAAATTCGAATTAGGGTAAACAAACGCCACAATCCAATAACCAGGTCGGGAGTTGGATTGTGAACAATCGATGACGTTAGGGCAAGACTTACGTGACCTAGGGTCATTAAGACATTGAGGGAGACTTCTTCGTTGACTCAAAATCATGTATTCCCCCGTCTTACACTCGGGAGAGGTGGCGGTGGAGTTTTAAAACTGAGATTGTCGATAGGACAAACACAACGCGACGATCCAATGACCCGGTTGAGAGTTGGATTGTGTGCAATCAATGACGCTGGGCGAGACTCACATGACCTAGGGTCGTTAAGACGTTAAGGGGGACTTCTTCGTTGACTCGAAGTCATGTATTCCACCGTCTTACACTCGGGAAAGGTGGTTGTGGAGTTTACGAACCGAGATTGTCAAATAGGTCGAACACCGTAAACGTGAGTCAATCGAGATCGAACACGTATTTGTGAACACGATAATCCCTAGGCCATTCTTTCCCCTAAAACACATTAGTATATTAGTATAGATAATTTAGTTAATTAGTACTAGTTTAATTAATTAAATAAATTTATTTTTAGTTTAGATAAAGTTATGTCATGACAATTGCGGTACTCAATAATAACGACACCAATCCATGTGGATACGATACCCGATCTTTCAAGATCACATTATACTAAAACTTTGACCTCGTACACTTGCGAGTAATCAATACGCGAGGATCGAATCCTTGCCGTACAAATGGCGAGGGTCGGATTGGGCCGGCGAAGGTCAGATCTGAGTGGTAGGTGCAGCGGTAACGAATTAAGGTTTCGACGGTGGCGGCAGTGGGAATATTAGGGCTGGAACAGGAGCAGTAACAATTTCTTTTCCTGTTTTGCTTTTTGTTTTTTTTTTAGGGGAGGGAAGAGAGTAAAAAAATAATGATGGATGAACAGAACTATGGGATTAGTGTCCCGCAACTTGCTCTTGATACCATGTTAAAGAGAAAATGAATGAGAAAACTTAACATTGTGTTAGCCTCTCTATTCTACTTATAATAGAAATTAAGAAACCATACAGCAACCCCTAAACCGTACAGGAAACCCTAAGTTATACAGAAAAGACATAAATACCCTTTAACAAAAACATACTTGAGGGCCATCCATTTTTCTGCAACTCCGCAAGGACAGCTTCAGCCTTCTCCAGCAGCCCAGATGTGCAATAAGCCCTTATAAGAAGTGCATAGGTATCTTCAGTGGGAATACACCGAGTTTCAAGAAGTTCTAAGTAACTGGATTCTGCCTTCTTAAACAAAGATTTCTGCCCGTATGCATCTATAAGCAAATTGTAGCAAATAACATCTGGCCGGAAAGAACTCTTGTACAATATCCACTCACACATCTGGAAAAAAGTGATACATTCAACAAGATAAATGAGAAGCCGAATTCCGTACTATACTAAGTAGGAAACAGATGCGCCAAACAGAAAATGACTATAAGGTCTCACCATTATGACTGAATCCCATCGTTTGTTGAGACGAAGTTGAACTGCTACCGTGACTATATCATCCCAAGTGTTATTACTAAGAGTAAGTGTGTCGAGAGAACCCCAAATTCTATTTATATCCCCCTCGTCCTGTACAAAGTTCAGAATCTTCCGAGCTGTAGGGCTTAGAACTGGGAAAATTCCATCTACAAAGCCAGATCCATATTTCCATCCTTTCCCTCTCAAAGAACCACCTGAGCAAAGAGGTGACTTTGAACATTTACAGGTAAAATAGATTGGCATATGCATCAGAGTTATAGCATTTAAGCATTGTGTTACCCCTTTTCCTGGATACTTTTTTATGATCGAAGTTTCTTAATTTGCCATATTTGTCAACAAAAAGACTGTCACGCTTTAACTTCTTGCTAGGTTTGGCACTGAAATTCTGCATTTTGCGAATAGATTCATTCTTGCAACTTTTTGGTTCAACGAGGATACAATTTACCGTGCATTTGACAGTTAACCTACACCAATTCAGCATAATTAGAGCATTCAAAGATTCTACATTGACTTATAATATCTGAAATATGAAACTCTTTTAGTTCAATCTGAACAGAAGCAGTGGTAGAAAAAAGGTGACTGTGGTACCGTCAGTAAAGATGATATGGGAAAATTAAAGCAAAGAGAAACAGAGAAAATAACGACACAAGAAATTAGCGTGGTTTGGCAATTTGCCTACGTCCACGGGAGGGGGATCTCGATTTCCATTAAATAGGATAACAACTGGAATACAAGAGGAACACTCTTTTAACTCTCAACCTCACTTCGTAAAATCCCAAATACACCCTTTGTTGGTTTTACTCACAAACTTTGAGTACAAAACCAAACACTCACTCAAAACATTTATTTTCTTCTCTTGGAGAACAACCTTAGAGAAAATACTAGAGAAGCCAAATGCTCCTCTCTTGCTAAAATGCTTTCTTGCTTGGGATGATACTTCATTGCTTATGAAGAAGCCTATTTGTAGGACTTGATAATGAACCACAACCACATGTGATGGTCTCCACATGTATGGCCAACATCAAAATGCTCCGTATTACTCCATTATCACCAATAATTCATTTCAACAAATCTCTTTCCTAATTATCAATGATTTCCACACCATACCACTTGAGTGCTTAAAGGAAGAAAACAAATCGATGCGCACTAATTTCTTTCAATTGTCGAGCACCCCACAAACATTGGCCTAACATATCCACTAGCCAATATTAATTAAGTGTTGGCGTAATATCTCCATTAATCAAAGTGATGACCAAACTTCTCCAATAACTTCATGTGTGGTAGCCTCGTCATTGCCCAAAATGAGAAAAGGAATTGTTTTTAATCAATAACGGCAATAATTGAAGCTATTTATTTAACAATCTCCACCTTGCCTTCAGATTGTGCTATCTTCAAGGGTACTCTTTCCAATACCCTTCATGCACCCCTTTTCATGGGAAGGTGTGTGCCACACCGCTTCTCAGTATATTTGCAATAAGTTCAAGCAATGCTTGAACTTCTCTGTTGGAACAGGCTGGGTTATCATGTCAGCTACATTCTCTTCTGTGTGGATTTTTGATAGACAAATTTATCCGGAGTTGATCCACTCTCTAATCTTGTGATATCGAATATCTATATGTTTTGACCTTACATGAAATACATGATTTTTGGCAAAAACAATATATATATATATAGCATTTCGACTATCACACTGCAACCGAACAACATCTTGTTTAAAACCAAGATCTTCGACCAGACCTTTCAACCACAGAGCTTCTTTAGCTGCTTTGGTAGTTGCCATGTACTTAGCTTTTGTATTGGAAAAAGCTACAGTTAACTGTAGGACAGATTTGCACGAAATCAATCTTACACCGAATGTGAAAGCATAGCCGGTCATGGATCTTTTTTTATCAAGATCGCCTGCAGGATCAAAATCAACATATCCGCCTATCTTGCTTGAAGTCGTCTTTTGGTCATACAATAACTCATAATCAATTGCGCCAGCAAGATATCTGAAAATTCACTTTACTGCATTCCAATGCTCTTTTCCTGGATTCTCCATAACAACACTAACTGCATGTGAGATATGAGATATCTGGTCGTGTACACACCATAGCATACATAAGACATTCTATAGTATTTGCGTAGGTAACTCGAGGCATGTACTCCATCTCATCTTCTGTTGTTGGGCAAAGTCCAAAAGACAATCGAAAATGTGCTGCTAATGGAACTTCACAAATTTAGCTTTGAGCATACTATAGCTCTCCAGAACTTTCTTCACATAGCTTCTTTGAGTGAGCCACTATTTACCAACTTTCCTATCCCTATAGATCTCCGTGCCAAGAATCTTTTCAACAACTCCAAGATCCTTCATCTCGAATTCACTGCTCGACGTGTTCTTAAGCTCAAAGATGTGAGATTTACTTTTGGCAACAATCAGCATATCGTCAACATAAAGAGTTAAATAAATGAAAGAACCATCATCCAATTTTCTGGAATAAACACAGCAATCAAACTCACAGCGAGTGTATCCACAAGATACCATGAATGTATCGAACCGCTTGTACCACTTTCTGGGTAGTTGCTTCAAGCCATACAAGGACTTCATTAATTTGCACACTACTCCTTCTTTCCCTAGTTCTTTGAATCCTTCTGGCTGCTGCATGTAAATCTGTTCGTCTAGTTCACCATGTAGGAAAAAGTTGTTTTCACCTCCAGTTGCTCTGACTCCAGATTGTACATAGCTAGAATCGATTAAACAACTGCTATTATTGATATCAAACCAATAGCGATTCATACAAGCTAAATCTTCTAATTGATAATTAGGCCCAAGAAATAACTTGTATTTCATTTCTTCATTTTTATCTATCGATAATATCACTCGTATCGATGTATGCTTAACTACCGGATAAAAAAATTTCGTTGTAGTCTATTCCTTCTTTCTACGAGTATCATTTGGCAACCAATCAAGCTTGAAACTTCTCTCCTTCATTTGTTGTAACTGCTTCCTTATTTCGGTAAACCCATTTGCATCCAATAGCCTTCTTTCCCTTGGGCAATTCCACCAATTCCCAAGTTTGATTTTTCCTGAGGGATTCCATCTCTTCTGCCATCGCTGCTATCCACTTGTCAGAATCGGCTAATTGAACAACTTCTTCAAAGCTGGACAGAGTTTCGCCATCAATGAATAGAGCAAAAGTGACCATGTCTCTATATCTCTCAAGTGCTCCAATAGTATGTCTTTCTATACCGGCGGCAATAGAGTAAGGCTCTTCTTGGTGCTCTTCCTCATCGTGGGTTTGACCTTTTGCTGGAGAATGTTACTCTTTAAACTCCACCTGAATGGTTGGCTTCACTGCTCGGTCTTCTGAAAGAGTCTGCTCATTATCCTCTTTCTTCAATCTCCTGGCTTCATCAAAGACAACATCTCTATTGATGACCTTTTTCTTTGATTCTGGATCCCAGAGCATATAGCCTTTAACACCTTGGGGGTAGCTAAGGAAGACACACTTCTTTGACTTTGCATCTAATGCCATTCACTCATCACCTGGTACATGCATGTAGGCTGGACATCCGAAAATGTGCAAATTAGAGTAGTCGACTGGCCTTCATGTCCAAACCTCCTCTAGGACTTTAAAATTTATTGCCGAGCATGGGGACTGATTTATAGTAGACGGCAGCGTTTACCACCTTTGCCCAAAAAAATCTTTGGCAATCCTACATTAAGCCTCACACACCTAGCTCTTTCTAGCAACGTTTTGTTCAATCTTTAGGCATCTCCATTATGTTGAGAAGTCTTCTTAACTGTGAAGTGTCGAGCAATACCTTCATTTCTGCAGAATTCTAGAAAGGTGCTTTCTTTGAATTCAATCCCGTTGTCACTTCTGATGTACCTCAACTTTTTGCCAATCTGGTTTTCGATTCAGTCTTCCATTGTCTGAAAACATTAAACACCTCGGATTTGTGCTTCTTGAAGTACACCCAGACCGTTCTAGAATAATCATCGATGAAATGGACGAAATAGATGGAACCTCCATGTGATGCACTTGGAGAGGATTCCCATACATCAGTATGAACATAGTCAAGTATTCCCTTACTGGTATAGGACAAGGTGCTAAAGCTAACCCTTTTCTGCTTTCCCATTGCACAAAATTTGCAAAAGTCCAATTTGCATTCTTTCACACCATTTAAAAGGTTTCTCTTTTGCAACTCGTTCAACCCGCACTCACCGAGATGGCCTAGGCGCATGTGCCATAAATCTGTGTTCATTACTGGGTTCTTTATGAGTGGCGCTGCAGCTCCACCTAAAACAATATCTCCAAGCAGCTTGTATAGGTTTCCGACTCTCTCCCTTCATCATAACAAAAGCTTCTTTGCAGACTTTCAGCAATCCACCTTTGGCCGAGAAACTGTAGCCCAGGTAATCTAATGTTCCCAAGGAGATCAAATTTTTCTTCAGCTCGGGAATATGTCTAACATTACCCAGTGTTCTGACAATTTCGTCTTGCATTTTGATCTTCGTTGTACTGATTCCGATAACTTTGCAGCTGGCATCATTACCCACTAGAACGGTACCAACAGCAGGGTTGGTAGGTGCAGAACCATTCCTTGTGGGGACACAAGGCATGGCTCGAGTTCCCTACGCAAATTATATAGGATGTCTCATGTATGCTATGGTGTGTGCACGACCAGATATCTCACATGCAATCAGTGTAGTCAACAGATACATGGCGAATCCAAGAAAAGAGCATTGGAATGCAGTAAAGTGGATTTTCATATATCTTGCTAGCACAATTGATTATGGGTTACTGTATGACCAAAAGACAGCTTCAAGCGAGGAAGCCGAATATGTTGATTATGATCAAGCAGTAGATCTTGATAAAAGAAAATCCATGACCAGCTATGCTTTCACACTCGGTGGAGGGTTGATTTCGTGGAAATCTGTCCTATAGTCCACTATTGCTTTGTTCACTACAAAAGCTGAGTACATGGCAACTACCGAAGCCGCAAAATAAGCTTTGAAAGGTCTAGTCGAAGGGCTTGGTTTTAAAAGATGTTGTTCAGTTGCAGTATGATAGTCAAAGTGCTATATTTTTGGCCAAGAACAAGTATTTTATGCAAGGTCAAAACATATAAATATTCAATATCACAAGATTAGTGAGTGGATCAACTCCTGAGAAATTTGTCAATCGAAAGTCCACACAGAAGAAAATGCAACTGACATGATGACCAAGCCAGTTCCAATAGAGAAGTTCAAGCATTGCTTGTTGAGAAGCGGTGCGGCACACCCCTACCCATGAAAGCGTGTGCATTAAGGGTATCGGAAGGAGTACCCTTGAAGATGGCATAATATGAAGCTAAGGTGGAGATTGTTGGATAAATGGATTCAATTATTGCCATTATTGATTCAACAAATCCTTTTCTCATTTTGGGGAGTGACGAGGCTGCCATACAAGAAGTTATTGGAGAAGTTTGGTCATCACTTCGGTTAATGGAGAAATTAGGCCAACAATTAATTAATATTGGCTAGTGGATATGTTAGGCCAGTGTTTGTGTGGTGCTTGACAGCTGAAAGAAATTGGTGGGCATCAATTTTTTTTTCATCCTTTCATCGTGGATGAAGCACTCAGGTGGTATGGCGTGGAAATCATCAATAATTAGGCAAGAGATTTGTTGAAATGAATTATTGGTGACAATGGAGTTATATGGAGCATTTTGATGCTAGCTATACACGTGGAGACCATCACATGTGGTTGTGGTTCATTATCAAGTCCTATAAATAAGCTTCTTTGCAAGCAACGAAGTATCATCCCAAGCAAGAAAGTATTTTGGCAAGAAAGGAGCATTTGGCTTCTCTAGTATTTTTTCTAGGTTGTTCTCCTAGAGAAGAAAATAATGTTTTGAGTTAGTGTCTGGTTTTGTACTCAAAGTTTGTGAGTAAAACCAACAAGGGGTGAATTTGGAATTTTGGGAAGTGAGATTGAGAGTTGAAAGAGTAGAGAACACTTGGAATTTAGTGATCCTCTTCTTAATTTGAAAATAAAGCTCAATGTGTATTAAACATTAATCTGCCTGTCATCCTTCATCGTCTCCCATGTACGTATTACTCACAAAGTTCACCTTCCATTGAAGCCATGGCCTCAGAAGCGGAAACAAGAATGCAGAAAGAGCTGTTCAAAAAATAATAAAAATCTCGCTAAATCTGAAATTCAAATAGGCAGCAGGACAAACCGAAACATAATTTGACCATCCAAAATCTTTCAAGTAAGACAAGAATTTCCAGCTAAATTGATTAACAGGGTTTGGTGTAATGCAAAATTTCCATAACTGCTTTAAGTTTTTTACGAAGACCCATTTACTAAAGAATATCAAAATTCAGCTCAGGTACTGAATGCACCGCATAGAGTAAAATATATTTCGAAGACAAGGAAACATATTACGCAAGGATGCAGAGACATGCAACATATAACACAAAAACGAAGGAGGATAGAGCTTACATGAATAGATATGTGGAAGAGCCAAATCCGTCCCAAATGTGGCCATTATGGTCGTGCGAAAGCCTTCATATAAATGGCTACTCGTGGCACGAGCTCCTTACAGTAATCTATTGAGGGAAAATTGCAAGCAATCACCGGTCTATTTCCACTTTGGGTTTATACCAGTTACATTTTGCCCAAAATTACAAAATTTGTCATTAAAAAATACCCCCTTATCCTTTTAACCATTTTTTCTTATAACGAAACATGAATATTCTTAAAATAATATGTTTTCTATTTTTTTATTTTTAAAAAATTACTAACATTCCTATATTTTAAAATATATCTTCCATCCCTAATTTTTTAAACAATTACATTTATCCTCAACCCACATTCCACCCTTCCACAAGCACCGACCCCCACCTCATCCACCACCGTCGCCCACTGGAATCCTCTTCTTTTTTCTTCCACTTTCTTCTTCTTCTTCCTCCTCCTCCTCCCCCCCCTCCTCTCTCTCTATCTCTATCTCTCTTCCTAGATCTGTCGCGATGGATCTGCACATCTGTCGCCGCGAAGGATTTGGGGAGAGAGAGAGAGAAGAAAGAAGGAGAAGGAGGAGGAAGGGGGAGAGCAAGAAATAGAAAGAAGAAGAAAATTCCGACGGGGTTGCGGTGGATTGTAGTGGTTGTTCTAGCGGGGGAGGAAGTGGGGGAAAGAGGTAGGTTTTTTTTAATTTGTTAAAAATAAAAAGGTGAAAATAATATTTTTAAAAAAATAAGGATAAATATAAAAACAAATTAAAAAATTAAAAGGAATATTTATGTATATTAATTTATAATTATTTAATTATTTTTAAATGTTTAAGGGTAAAGTTGTTATTAAAATAAAAATTCAATATTTTTTTATTAGTAGGGGGAACTAAGTCATCTTTGGCTAAAAATGATGAAAGGTTGACTGGTATTTTGTAAATGACATGGGAGATTTCCGATTAACGATAAGAAAGATAAATGGCAAATACCCCTTTCACATTATTCTGAAATTTGTCAATTAGGAATTGTACTCTGCACTTAAAAAAGGTCATTTTATATAACACCATTTTTTATAAACTTTATTTTAATATTTTTTATTATAATTATATCATTAACTAAAGTTATATTTTTTAACCTTACTAATATTTTTTTTTTCTTGGTCTTTCTTCTACCATCTCTTGTTCCTCCTTCCCACATCTAGATTTTCAATATACACCTTTTTTTGTTAAATGTACAAGATTACTAAGGTGGTGTTTGATTTCTCATCCCACTTGGAATGGAATGAGATGGATTGAGTTAAAAAATTTGTTTCCTTCTGGGAACAAAATTGCATTTAGTAATAACAATTTATTTATTTTTTTGTTCTGGAAACAGAATCGTTTTTCATAACAATATTATCGTAAAATTGTTTCCTCACAATTATTCTTTTTTTTTATTTGTTTCTTTAAGCTTACACCGAAAAACAAAAATAAAAAACACTAATTCTGATAAATAATTAAGAAATCAAGAACGCCCAAAAATCGAACCCTAATTCTGAGAAATTAATTTTAGCAACCAAACCCTAAATCGATTTGAGCAATGAAATCGAAATCGAACTGTTTAGCTCTTACTCTTCTAAATCGGCAACAATTTATTCTTTAGATTCTAATTTGCTTCGAAAACAATATCTCAAATAGCAAAGCAACAAAACTTCGTCCTCCAATCCAAATCAATCGCTTGATGCAGATCGATTCAATAAATTCTTACTCTCTCTATTTAAACTTTCATCCAAATCAATCACTTCAAATCAATCACTTGATGCAAATCGATCCAAATCAAGAGGCTCAGATCGGCAATGACCTAGTGGTGAAGAGGGTTGGATTTATGATGGTTTGGCAGGTAGATGATCAATTTGTGTAAAGAGAGGGAAGAATTTTCGATAGTGGTGGTGGCGACATACAGGAGAAAAGAAAATTGAGATACAAAGAGAGAAATGGAGAGAGAAACTCAGATGCGAGGGCAGATGAAGCGGATAAAAGAATGAGGGAGAGAGAAGGGGAAACTGCTCAAATTTGATATGAGAAGAAAGAATCCAAGCCGAAATATGAAATACGAGATACACCATCATTTTTCGAACCATTAAAGAAGGCGGCGTTGCCATCGCCATCAAGGGAGGGGTGTCGCAGTCGTCATGATGGATCGATGACGGTGGTGATGGCGCGACAAGCATGGTGAGGGATAGAGAGAACTCGACGGACTTCAAAAAAATACGACGAAAACATATGCCAATTTCCAACGATGGCAGTGAAGAAGATGATAGTAATGGTGGCGATGGAGACCTCACTAACAATTTGAGAAATACTCAGCATGTCCCTAAAGTTGGATGGGTTGGGATGGGCACAAATTTTTTTTTTTTTTTTGTTTCTCAGTTTTGTAAGATTTTGAGAATCAATTCTCACTTTTTGGATTAAATTGGGAATAGAATTAAGTTCGCCAAACACATTCCCAAACATCAATCCCAAAATTTTTGGGATGGATTGGATTGAATTGAGTTGAAAACACTAACCAAGGGTTGGGAAGACTAACCAAACGGGCCCTTAACAACCCAAACTGTATAATTAAAAATAATGAGTGTTCATATTTAACAAGCCAAGCTAATTAATTACATTTTTGAGTTATATATTTAACAACTTTGTACACAAAGCAAAAGAGAGTGTATATATAGAATTACTCCAATTTACAGAACATATTCCGATATAAACAACCACACATGGACAAAAACCAAAAAAACATACATACTACTACTAGTTACTTGGCTCGACCATTTCAGTAGGTGCACGATTCACGTAATATATATGAATCTTTGGACACATCCGGATCTGAACACAACCAATCAAGATTTAACTAATCAAAACTAGGGAAAGGCAAGGCAGCATAGGGAACATAATTACATCAGCAATCAAAATACTTGGTTTATACCATGTAGAAAACCATTCTCGCCTTTCTTCCCATTGTTCAATCTACATATGTTCAGATGGATGGTCACTGGTGGCGAGATCCATCTTATTGAACAGGAGTTCAGCTATGGCTCGATCAAGCACATTCGTCTTTGATTCTGTAGCTTCCTGTTTTCCAAACCTAAAATTTAAGCAATTCGAGAAAGGATTAAAAACATTTATGGGCATCAATCGTAAAACCACTCAATATTGTTTGGTAAGTGTCATTTGACATGATGTCATTGTTAAGAAAAAATATGTCTGTTATTTCTCCAGAATTTAAGAGTACAGAAACAAATTTTTGTTCCCAAATTTTCATTTTTGTTCCAAGTTTAAAAGGGACCGAAAACCAGAAAAAGGGAACACTAAACAAAAGCCTGCGTTTTCAATCCGTTGCTTATGAGTTCTCACAAAATCTGGAACAAAAGTCTAGGAACAAATGAAAATCCTACTGTTGTCTATTCCCAGAAACTTGTTCTGAAAACCTGAGAAATAAACAGAAATATATTTTTTTTCCTCTCAATTTCCTTTTGGAAAAAAACAAAAAACAGAGCAGAAATACTAGCTAAACGACACCACAAAAACGACACAGAAAGAACTCAAAAAAAGCACACTCAAATAATCTCTTATGCAAAGGAATCAAATTTGAATGGACATCTATTCAATTTTGATTCCATTCCTTCACAATGCGATTTCATTACTTTCAACCAAATAATGCCGTCATAGAAAGCAAAGAAATTCATATTATTTCAATAACATCGAATATACCTATATGTATCGTCATCAATTGTTGACAGAGGCTTGTTTTCAAATGTGTTCCCGTTTTCATTTTGCTGCTCTTTAAGCTTCGTGTTTTCAGCCAAACGGTAGAAAGCATCACGAAAGCATATTCTTGTGCTCTCTGGGAACTGAAAACAATGGAAAAAGATCATTATATATGAAGCCTACAAAAAACAAAATAACTCCTACAAAGATGCAATAGCAACATTCAAATATAGTTGAAGACACACTTGAACAACCTCCTAGTGAAAATTCAAAGTTCTGGCCAACTCAATTAGTCGAAAAATGTTATCGGTACTGTAGAAATCCAATAGGCCTAACTCACTTCCAAAAGCTGCCTTGTAAGAGGATTGCCCTAGGCTTTATATATAGTTCAGGATCAAGTAACACAAGCGATGTGGGATTCAACTAGGCCCCTCATGCGCAAGGTGGACTTTGTCAAACTACTGCGAACAAATATTGAAGGGCCCAACATCAATGTGTTGATGTGGGATTCAACATACCCCTCATGCGCAAGGAGGACTTTAACAAACCACTGCGAATAAATATCAGGGGCCCAATGTAACATTGGTGTGATTCAACACGCCCAACATAAAAAAAAAAAAAAAAAAAAAAAAAAAAAAAAAAAAAAAAAAACCCCGACTCTGATACCGACTCTGATACCATGTAGAAATCCAATGGAACTAACACACTCTCAAAAGATGTCTTGTAAGAGAAGGATTGGCCTAGGATTTATACATATAGTTCATGATCAAGTAACATGATCAAGTAACACAAGCGCTATGGGAGTTAACTGGTACCACAAGAAAAAAGGATAGAGGGGAGAAGTAGTTACCTGTGCTGTCACCCTTCCAAGCTCGAGAAGTATATTCTCTCCTAGTGATCCTTCATCCCCCACATATCCTTGAAAACTATCTTGATTAGATGGCATGGATGTATTTACCATTGGTACCTTAAAAAAAAATTACCACAATAAGCCCTTCGAAAACGGGAGTTTAATAACAGGAACCCAAGAAGATAAAAACTACACCCCCTTTTGCTAGCCCTACACACCTCAAATAGAAATGATTTAATTCAATTACTAATTTACCCTTTAAATTACTAATGCATATATCCCTTAAAAATAGTACCTCTACTTGTTGACAAGAAGAAGGATTGTATCTCTCCTCCCAACCCATTGATGGAGAGAATGCATGTTTTTTAAGATGCTTTGTGCTTCCCGTGCCATATCTATTGCATGGAACATACTGTGATTCTGAAATCATGGTTTTCTCAGATTCGGGAGAAAAGCTAAACGATCCAAGAAGCGTATCTGTAGTGTCAAGTTCATCTTCAAGCAACGAACTCCTGTATAAATAAATAGAAGACAGGGAAACGGAATTAGAAACTAAAAAAACAAGACACAATGACTTATGATTTGAAATGGAAAATTGTTGAACTCAGAGGGCACTAGAATGTCCCTCTGAAACCGAACAACTCATCTGAGATCACAGATGGTGTTAGTTAACTTCAACTTTGTTCATATTTTGTCATTGCTATGGTCGCTTTTACTTGTTCTGACCAAATTGAACTGATCCTTTGAAAGAATTGGATCAACTGACTCAGCGGTTCCATGGGCACATTCAAACCCAATTTAAGTGATGTTTGTTTAGTATTTTTGTTCACAGAAAACATAGAACAGAAAAAGAAATCAGGAACAAAGAAATCCATTTATGTTTTGTTCCAATAAATTTGTTCTACAAATTGGGAAACATAACAAGAAACAATTTTTTTTTTGGTTCCCACGTGTCTATTTCTGTTCCAAGTTTATGAGAATAGAAAAAATAAATCAAAGAATATAAACGCCTACAAACATCATCTTAAGTAATACTACCAGTGTATGACAAACTAGAGGATTCAATATGCGACGTGGTTTCCTACATGAACTTAATTTAGTATCTTAATCCCATAAGTTATGCTTGTACAAGAAAATGTCATCCATCTGATCAGCTCCAACTTCATTGGCAAAGTTTTTCCTGCTAAAGTTGAGTTCTTCTTCCTCCGTTGAATTTGTTGCATAGAACAGGTCGTCCTTTTGGGATCCAGAGCGGCCGGATTTAGTCATTCCCCATTGTAACCAGCAATCTAATGTTTCCTGCTCTTTTGGGACAATGAGATTACCACCATCACTTCCAAAATACCACTCCATGTGATCTATCTGGAAAAAAAAAAAAAAAAAGAAGAACATTCTCCTGGGTCATAAAGATGATCCTAGCTTAAGCTAAATACTTGTATTTGCAACAAAATAGTAAATATGATTTCTTCAACGCATCCATATACATAGAGGTGCAGACAAAAGGGACTAGGGGTGTCTGTAAAAATCAAATGGGTCTCAAAGACCTTTGTAAGATGAGGATTGCCCTATATTTATATATAGCTGAGATCTAGTAACACAAGCGAAATGTGATTCAACATGCCCCCTCACACTCAGCGGACTTTTTAACAAACTACTATGAACGGATATCGAGGAACCAATATTCATGTGGAATTCAACACGCCCCTCACGCTCATGGTGGACTTTGACAAACCACTACGAGAGATTGTTATACCACGCAGAAATCCCCTAACTTACTCTCAACCCTTACTTATATCCTCGGACTGTGTCGATGTTTAACTAAAAAATAGCTTGAATATGTTAATAAAAGGGAAAGGAACTCCAGATCTTAACAGTTTCAGGAACATTTTCCAAATTCAGGGTTCTAAAATGCACCAAATCATGGGTTTTCTTCGGGAAAAATGTTCTTGATCCATATATACATAACCAAACAGACACAAATCCTCGTCAAGATAGAAAAATGACAAGCAGAAAACGTCAAGCCGACATAAGATTATATAAACAGTCCCATATTCAGATCAAAACTAGATCTGAGTGAAAATTAAAGAGATCCCAACTCATTTTTCAAGATAAACCCGTACACATATCCCATAGGTGAGCACACAATTAAAACTGCAATAACTGAAAGGAAACAAACCTTGATTGAATCTTTTGGAGAACTAAAGAAGACCCGGATACAGATCAGAACAAAAGCAGAACAGATCAGATCTTGAATGAAATCTTTTAGAATTATAGTGAGTTTTTCCTTATCTTGAAGCGAAAAATAATGGATTTCTACTAGAAGACAGAGGCGGCTGTGGCTGGGTTATTGTAGCTTCAATGGTTTATTTATTGAAGTAAAAGCTGCCACTTGCGTACTACGTGTATATTTTGTGGCTGAGAAACGATGGTACGCGGATGGATTAGTGGTTCAAAAGCTTCATCAAAAACTGATCAGTCATTGGCCCACGTCAGCTAGTGGGCCCCATCATAATAAGCATCTCTTGCGCTAGGATTTGGCGTGGACCAGGTGTGGAGAAATCCTAGGTCTTCTAATGCCACAAGTTGCCCCTCCTTAGCCAGCAAATATTTTTGTGGTCCGAACCGACATGCTAAATCAAAAGACAAATTGGAGGAAGTACACGTGTTGCATTTGGTCTTCTAAAACTGACACGTGGATTTTGGCAGCAGAGATTATCTGCCAGCTGTACGGTGCATTTATTTTAAAGGGAAAATTATATATATTTGGCTGGGTGAGATTTACAAAATTACACATCTCACCACTCAAGTTTTCTATTTATTTTAATTTTTTAAAATAAAAAACGTTGTTAATGATTTAAAAAAAAAAAAAATATTCTCAACACATTTAATGATGATATTTTTTTATATTTTACCATTATATTAAATCTAAGATATTTTTTCTATAACAATATAATTTTTTCTGTCTCATCTTTTAGAAAAATCGTTATTTAAAAAAATGTTAAAGTAATATTTTAAATTTAGTAAAATTATGAAATAACAAAAATATTTTTATTAAAAAGGAACCTATTGAGAACAACTCATTTTTATTCAAAATCGTTAATAATATTTTTAATTTTAAAAGATTGAAATAAATGTAAAACTTTAGTGATCAAATATGCACTTTAACAAACTTCAGGGTTTGCATGAACATGCTCCTCTTTTTTGAAGAACATCAGGTTTGTTTTTCAATTTTTCTCTCTCTCTATCTTCGTCTGTGGTTTGAAAATAGATGTCGTACACTACATCATTCTGGTGTCCCAACTTGGTTTGAAAACACTATATTTATCAAGTTTCGGTTTAAAAATCCTATATTTGTCAAGTTTCTTGATTTTTATTCGAATAATCAGTATCCTGGGTCTTAAAATTAATATTTTTTTTGGGTAGTTTAAGGAATGAGAATCTCTGCACAGGGTTGTTTTTATCATTTGGATGCTAGACTATTGTTCGGTTCGGTATCCTGTGATACCATATGCAGAGCAAAAAGAGATTTGTGTTTTGGAGTTGTTGGAAGCCAAAGGCGAAATGACCAGAAGGTGATAGCCGTGGGTTTAAATAGACGTGTTTTTCAATTTTTATATTGAATTTCTTTTAATTGTTATTCTGTTTTTTATTTCGAAATTGATTTCTAAACTGGGTTGGGACACCGTTGGTTGTTTCTTTATTTCTCCCCCTTTCGCTTTACTGATTTCATAGACATTTATTGTTTAAATAATGTGATACAATTTGTTTGTTCATGGTATATGGTTTTGAATATTTGCCTATTTAACTTTCTTGTTTCATTCATTATTTTATGATATTTGTGAAGTGAAGTAGATTTAACTTGTTGATAAATATTTTTTTTTTTATTAAAGTAAAGGAAATGGACAATAAGAAAACAAGGAAAAGAGGCTAGAAGTGCAAACTTAATGCGCCAAATTTATCTGTGTAAGTATTTATTTGGAAATAAATTGTTGCCTTTGTATTTATTTTATTTAGACATGTGTCATTGCTTGTTGAGGTCTTATTAATATTGTAGTGCTGAGGTTGATTCCAATGTTGAGAAACGTGTATCGGATAAGGAAGCAAAAGTTTTAAAGGGTACAAGGTAAGTATTTATCTTAAAATTAATCAATACTTTTGCCTACTATTTTTATATGTGTTACTTAGACTTGTTGAGATCTTTTTTAATTTTATAGTCCGGAGGACAATTGCGATGTCGCCAACCATGGTGACAAAAAGGAAGCAGGAAATGTAGTTGGTGATTCACCAATGATAAAAAAAGGTAAAAGTTATAAGGTAGGTTATTTATAATTGGTTTAAGCAATTGTGTTATAAAATTGTATCTTAAGTTAAGTTTTTTTTTAATGTTACTTGTTTAATTTGTCTATGTTAATGAATTGTAATTGCATTGGAAGTGTTGGCCCAATGAGCTACCTAAAAGGGGGGTGAATTGGGTAGTATTAAAAATTATCAGAATATAACACTTTAAAAATTCAAACAATTAATTTTATCTTAAAATTAATTATTATATTTATAGCAGTAGATATGTGTTATCAACTAGGTGTACACTAAACAACAATATATAAGTAAAGTAAATAAAGCAACACACTGCGATATATCCTAGTTCACCAAGCTACTCTTGGCTAATCCAGTCCTTCGAGTCCTACGGAGATTCGCACCCACTAAACTCAAAATTCCTTTACAGATAGGAACCAAACCCTCACAATGATCCTTTTTCACAAGCTCAGAATTAACTTTTACAATCCCTTTTCACAGGCTCAGGAATAACATTTTCTTTTTCTCAGACTCAAAAATAATCTATCTTTTTATAAGCTAAGATTAACCTAATTCTATTACAGGGAGAATTACGACCTAATTCTTTTTATACCTTAGGCTCAAAAATTAAAACCTCACAATCACTCCAAGTATTATTTTCCTAGGTAAGGATGAAACATTTACAGTTCACTCACAAATTCAATTAAGGAAGAATTAAAACCTAATCTTTTTATACCTTAGGTAAAGATCAAAACCTCAATCTCTTTACCAAAAGAGATTGAAACCAGCTACCCTAGATTAGATACTTCCAGTAGTATCTAATTCGACACTCAACTCACTAATTAAAAATAATTGATAAATGATTTTTCCACTCGGAGCTTCTACCACCCCAGATAAATTAAAACTCAATTAATGTCATGATACTAGTGATAGAAAAGTGAGAATTTTAAAATCTGATAAATAAAGATGGGTAGCAAGTAGTTAAGTACGTAATCAGATTTTCTCAAGAAATTGTTTCAAAAATAATTTTCAATAAAAAATCCGAAAAACAATTTCAAAGATCAAATTCCAAATAATAAATAATAGAATCAAGTAATAATTAATAGTAAGTAATTTGAAATGATCTCACTAGGATTCCACCGAATAAATAATGATGAGCAATGCAACTTCAAATCGGTGATCGAACAAATAATCTCCAAAGAATGATTCTCAAGAAAGATCTCACAAACTCTCAGTATGATAACTCTTAGAAAGTACGAGAGCTGAATAGCTCAAAATAAATTTAGATTATATTGATATTTGATTCACTATAGAAGTGAAAAACGCAGGTCTATTAATAAAGGAATAAAACAAGCCCTCCAACGGTTAGTTCCCATAAATTATGACATTTAATTACACCAATAGATCCTCTATATTATAATGATTCATTCTTGGTATAATTCACTTAAAATATCTCTTAAAATAATCAATTAAGTCCCTCAAACTTTTGCTCAAACTCAATTAGATAAGATTAAAAGAATTACATGTACCAAATTGAGAAATATCAAAACTATTTGAACCATATCTATAGGGATAATTAAATATTAATTAAATAATTCAAAACATTTTAGATCCCTAAAATATCTCACATATCTTAATCATAAAACGACTAGTAACGACTATTTTTTAAATAAAATCCGAAATTTCATAAATCCTAAAGCAGCTCTATTTGTGGACCGACCAAGACCCATCAGTTGACCGCCCAATTCAGGATGTAGCCAAGCCAAAAATCCTTCGCCCATTGGTCAACTGCCTATACTACATTTTTCGATCGGATGATTTAGAAAGTTACACAAGTTGACTCACCCGTCGACCGGAAGATATAGAGACTTCCTCTTTTGGTCATAGGTCGACCTACTTGTCGACCGACCAATTCAGAGAGTTCTTTTTTAAATCATAAGTTGACTTACATGTCGACTGAACAATTCAAGGAGTTTGTCTCATAAACATAGGTCGACTTACCTATCGACCAACCACTTCTGGAACACCTCTCCTTAATTCATTTTTATTCAATTTCTTCGACGTTTTTGCCCTTTTAATCTATTTATTTTCTCGGTTATCTCCACTAAAATCTTCAATTCAATTTTAATCAATTATCTTTATTTCTTTTTTAATTACACATATGAGTAAATAATTTAATTGATTAGGATCCTATAAAAACACACATAATTTTGAAAAAATATTTTGTGTCGTGTGTGATCCTAACTGGGATACATCAAGAGTTGGAATTTAACTTGAGTTATTTTCCCTAGGTTCTTCAATTTCTTCAAACTCTTAATCTTCCATCATTTTTAGTATTGTCACAATGTCTTCATGATCATTTTCATCACTGGAACTAATAAATTGAAATACTCAATGAAATCGTTAGTTCCACAAAAAACATCAACATTTAATTGTCCATCAAAATCTTAGGATCAACAGGAAGCATATTACAAGTTCTTTTGTGAATGTTACAGTTTCATTCTGCAGCTTTAGAAGTTTTTTATCTTAGTTTACAAGTTTAGAGTTAATACTTAATAGTTACAATTTATTTGACTAATGTTTCAATTTGTCACAAGTATTATGTCAATACAAGTTTCATTTCTCCTAGATTGAAGTGGCTTGAATAATTGGACATTTTTTTTGTTCAATGTTAGAAGGTTGCGATGAAAAGTTTAGGGTTAATAGTTACAAGTTTAGGGTTAAAGTTTAGGGTTAAAGTTTAGGACATTTTTTTGGTTCAATGTCACTGCCTTTGACGTTTTTGAGGTGGTTAGTGGGAAGATTTGATCCAATTTCTTGCTCTTTAACAGTGCATGGCAGCAAATTAGAGATTACTTCGAAGGATGTGCACGACATCCTTGGATTAAATTATGAGGGACTCCCGGACAAGAAAGATGGGGAGGTTGACGAGATTAAGAAATTGAAGAGTCTGTCAGGTTTGAGGGGTCAATCAATACCACTAAAGGACCTTAAGGTTGAACTATGTAAAATGCAGACGGATGGAGTAGAATTCCGTGTGAAGTTGCTGTTGTGGTTTATTAGGTGTTTCATTTGTCCAACCAACAACACAATGGTGCCGGTATCGTATTTGCCCGCCCTGAACCCAGTGAATAAAATCTCCAACAGGAATTGGGCTACGTTCACCCTTTGTTTTCTATGTGATGGTTTGAAGAAGAAGGCAAAAAGTGTGACGTCAGAGGCATCTAGATGCCTTCCATTCTTGATGGTAAGCCATATTGTTCTAGTATTGTATATTATTTGTAGCCTATTCATGTTGCTTCCAATTAACTTGTTCTCTTGAACAGATTTTTTACTTTGAAAACTTCACGCCTACTGGGGTTGTTGTTCTTCATTCCCTAGATAATATGACCTTACCACGGATAACCTCTTGGGGTAAGGATGAGATAAAGCAACTTATTGATCATCTAAAAGAATTAAGAGCGTTTGATAAGGATGAGGTACTTTTTTGTAGCCTCTAAACAATTTTTCTACTCATTTGTTTTCTTTTTCATATTTTAGTCATTATTGTTTCTATTGACATTTTTTTATTTGCTTTAGATTTTGCTTGTGCAGGTTGTCGGGCCACAAAAGATAGAGAAAATTGTGGACAATCCAAAAAGGAAGGATGAGAGTAAAGAGGAGAAGGAAGAAGAAGTTGGGAAATGTGGTCTTGATGACATCCGAAATATTTTGGATGTCTATGGGTCAGACATTAAGAATGTGAGGGCTAAGTTAGGTGTAATCCGGAAAGATGTGACCAACCTTAAAACAACGTTCGTTGTATTCACTTCACAAATGTCGCGCGTGCTCCGTACGCCGCTGTTGCATAGGAAGCCATCGGTTGCGCGAGAGCCATCCATGCAACCACAAATACGGGACATTCTACCATCTACAACTGTTTAGGTTGGCAAAGATAACATGAAGGCTGACCATCTTGAACGTGTTGGGGATGTGGGTAGCCCAAAGGCTGTTATTTCATTGGAGACCTCAAGGGATAATGCTGAATCATTGACGCGGGGCCCCTCCGCTGTGGTTGAAATCAACTTAAACTCCGTGTTGGACGCACTACTAGGGAATCTTGAGAAAGATTAGGAACAGGTCGATGATCGGGATTCGGCTGGCAGAGTAGTTGAAGTTCCTGGATACCCTAGTCAGGGAGCAAGTGCGGACAGTACCGGACAATCAAAATAAAGATATAGTGTTGTTGAACGTTAAAAACATGCCTAGTACAACACTACCTTTAGAAAATTTGGATGTTGCATGTTCATTAAAGTCGGACACTACATGGAGAAAGAAAAAGAAGCCTATACTTAGGGTGGAAAAAAAAACAATGATATTGTACCGAAAAAAGTTCCTGTTGTGCGAAAGTCGACAAGATCTTCGGTGAGTAATGCACTTTTATTATATTTTGTATTGTGTTTTTTTTTTTGTTCCATTATATTTATTCTTACCCTTCTCGCCCAATGCAATGTAAGTAAATGCTTATATTTTGTGTTATTTATGTAGGCTGCTATTAGCAGTAAAGTAAATTTATTGATGCGACTCAATCTTGGGAAAGAAAGTGTGCGAAAGTTCATTTTCAACCCCACACTGAATCAACGGTACGCTATGCTATTCATATTTGAACGAGTTGTTAAATCATCAAATATGTTGGGTTTTGTAACTTTCATTGGTGTTCCGTCGTATATTACATTGAAACGTTAGTTGATATTGTAAGCGTTGTTGCTACTCGGTCAGACTTGTAACGCTTGCACCGAGAGCATGGATCGGTGGAGAGGTAAGTCTTTCATCATGGATCGTTATCCTTAAAATTATGGCACTAATATTGTTAGTATTGATTTGATTGATGATGTCGATGTTGATGATTAATTGCGTTACTGCAAAGCTCACCTATGACCAAAAGGTTAAACACCATCCCGGTCTCAATTAGCCGTCTTGGTGTTTCCCCACATATATCGGGGTAAGTTTTATGAACATCACTCTTAGTTGAAGATTTTGTCAAATGAGTCCCTTAGAAAGTGAATGAATTTTTATATGTAATTTTGTTTTTTGGTAATGTTTGAGTTACAGACAAAGTTACTATCACCGAGAAGCCCCAATGTGAACTTTATGGTTACTGCTTGGATGGGAGAACATTGTTACACCAGTGATTTTGATGCTTATCGCATGGTATGACACGATAAACCCCATACGTATTTTTTTGGTGACCTATTTCGTGACTTTAATTTAATAATATCAATACCCACTGCTTGTTAGATATATTTGCCCATCAATGTGCATCAAACACATTGGTTTTTCGTGGTTGTGGATTTTGCTGAAATGAAAGTCTATGTTCTTGATTCTTAGATGACCCAAAGAACATCCAATGCCCACGAAGATAGGGCCAGACACTTGGTAAAAACTGACATGGTGTAAATCCGTGCTGTTAGTTTCAAAGCAGTATGTTGATCACTTTGTTGATGCTTGTCTCGTCATACATGTATGTAGGTGAAAAATCTCCATGAGATGTGTGTAGGAAAATTTGGTACGAAAATGAAAAAGGTCAATATATGGAGTTTCCTAATTAAAGTCACAAATTGGGCACCACAATAGTTAAACACGTAATCATTCAACAATTCATTGGAACAAACTAGTATTCATAAGTTTTGTATATATTTTTATATTCTTATTTTTCTTTCATACTTATTTCAAATTCGATTGTGGAATGTACGTAATTAAATTGATGCAAGCCGATATACTGTATCCTGGAATGGATTTGAAGGTACGTGAGCTGCATGGTCATTTTTCTTCTAACCTTGCTTGTCCTGGAATGAATATATCACTAAACATGTTCTCAATTTACTTCTTGTTTTAGTTTGACTCCAATGTATTTAGGGTTCAACTTGTATTGGATTTGGTCATGTCCGATGGAAATTTAGTCTGGATCAAGTGGTGCGTAAAGTTTGAAGAATCGGACAAACAAAGTGATCAAAGGTAATCCAGGATCAAGTGTTGCGAACCGTTGGTACTCTGAAAGGTTGCAAGACCAGGCGGTGCCTCCATATTGAGTGAAGTTCGGTTGGGACCGTTGGGGCATTCTCGGACCGAGTGGCCTTACTTTTTACACCAGAAACATGTGTCTTTGCTCACTCAATTGGAGAACAAAATGTTTTCACGCCCGACTGTCGATCGGTTCTGATCCCGAGAGTGTAGGATCCATGTTACCCTAAAAATAGAACCCACAGTCTCGAGATCAGAACCGATCGGTGGTTGGGTATTATCCCATCAAGTGAGCAAACACACATGTTTCCAGTGTCAAAATCAAGATCGCTAGGCCTGAGTCGCATGTTTCCTGTATTGAAAGCAATGCCACTAAGTGTTAGTGTTCATAAAAGTAAAATGTGAATATTTGTTTTTTGATTGTTTTGTTACATTGTGTTAGTGTTTTTTTTTTTGTTTGGTTTGTTACTATTAACTTATGTAGCTTTTTTTTCTATCCTGTTTTCTGCTGTTTGTCCATGCTGTTGTTCAGGTGTTTGTCAGTGCTACATATTCCTTTTGCTTTTTACCCAAGCTTATGTTGCTGTTATGGTTGCTGGGGTTGGTTGCTTTTTTTCTCGGATCAATGCAACAGTTGTTTCTTCATGCCGCTGTTGAGGTATTTCCAAGCTGGTATTTTACCGTTTGTTGTTTGCAAAAATGGATTAATTATACTTTCGATGATATTAGGTGCTGTTTGATTAATGTTGTTGTTTCTGTTCCCAAAAAGTTAGAACAAAAACCAAAACATTGGAACAAAAACATATTGTTTCTGTCTTGATTTGAGATTGTTTGAACAAATTTGTGGGATGAGAAACATATTCTTTTGTTTCTGTTTATGAAAAAATAAGGTTGTTTTTGTTTAGTGTTTCTGTTCCCTAATAAATTGGGGAAAAAAAATATCATAATTAAAAAAAATGTGCTTCTGTTTTGCTCCCCAACCTTTTAGAACAAATTTCAGAGGATAAAACAAAATTTTTCCCAGATTAATGTTTCTGTTCCCAAGTTTTCTAGGAACAGAAATCGAAAACTTAAAAGAGCATTTGATTATTGTTCCCTGTATCTTTTTTCTCTTTCCCAAAAACTCAGAAGTCAGAACAAAAAAATGATTTGATTCACGTTTTTCTTTATTTTCTTTTCTTTTTTGTTTTTAAAGAGATTTTAGGGATTAATCCTTTTCATATATAGACGATTTTTGGAAGCCCCACAAATTCGATCAAATTTGTGGGATTCTAACACGCACTCTTACGTACAATAATAGAAGAGACAAGACTAACACTCCAACAATCAGGGACAAACAAACGAGACTTCTCAAACCTAGCTTTGAAAACATGTCACGAGATTCCAACTTAAAACCATATAGTGTTAAGTGGGATAACCTCTTTCATATACAGACTATTTTGGGAACACACACAAATTCGATGTGGGATTCTAACACAAATGACGCCTAATCACATTTACCTTATCGAATATAACTGTAACCATTTGCAGTCTTTGAACTTCGGATAGTATGAGAATATTGGTGATGCAAGGATGATGAGTTTGGCATATAGATGCCCTGATCTAAGAGCCTTAGACTTGTGCAGATGTGTTCTAATAACGGGTATGCTCTTTAACTTATTGTTGTAAAAGTTGAACGCCATTCCAAACATTTAGGGCCTGTTTGAATCATCTTATTTTTGATGAATTGATTTGTATATTTTTTCATTTACCTGTGATTTAGTTAGATTTACAAATTATTTGTTTGAATAAAGAAGCATGCAATAATTTTAGTTTAGCTATATATTTTTCCAATTATATGAGAAAAATAACATTAGAATTAGCTAGTTTTCTCATACAACCAAACACTAAACTCTTAACAATTCATAAGTTGACTAACTAAAAAATAGTACAATTTGCAAATGAAAAGACTACTAAACAGTCCCTTAGGTGGCGTGTGGTTAGTGTTTTTGTTTTTTAGTTTCTACTTCCAATAATCTGGGATGAGAATTTTGTTTCCGTTATGAAGTATATCTCAGAAATAGAAACATATTTGGTAATGATGATGTCCAGAAATTGTTTCTTTTAATTTAAGAAAACAGAAACAAAAAACATGTTCAATTGTAATAATTTTTTTTTCCCTTTAAATGTAGTGGGAATAGTTTTGTGGGAGTGAATATGAATCAATGTTTTTTTTTTTGTTTCTCATATTCTTATGAAGAATTCAAGAAATACTCTGAAAGTACTCTCAAAACTTTGGGAACAGAAATGTGTTTACCAAACGCGCTTTTGTACATTAATCCCAAAATTTTGGAAGTGAGAACAGAAACTGTAATGAAACGGGGCCTAAAGTGTTGAGGCGTTAGAAGCATATTTGTTATTTTCCTTGTCCATTTCATTGAGGCTATTCATATCTTTTAGCTCTTGATCTGTAGGAAGTGGGAACATTTCATTGAAATCTTTCTAGATATTGTTGTTGAGGTATTTCCGAGCTCGTATTTTGCTGTTTGATGTTTTGTCCATGCTGTTGTTGTTGGGGTTGAATGCTCTTTTCTTTATTGTTGTTGTTTGTTGTTTGTCCCTACTGTTGGGGTTGTTACTGGGCTTGGTACGGGTGGTTGGTTCTCTCTGGTGTTGTTTTCCGAAAAAAGATCAATTTTCAACTCTAATGAACACTTGTTTGCTGTTGGCATTTTTTAGTTTTCCTTATATTGTGAGTGGTAGTTTATCTTTGATTGGATTAATTATACGTGTAGTTATTACTTGTGTATATCTAGGGGTCTTTAATTCCCCTTATAATACAATACACATTTAACCAAAAATAAAAAATCATTAACTTGTATTGGGTCGGTTGTTAATGTGTATAAACTGTGTCAATAAGTTATTAACTTGTAATGACCAGTTCTTTCGACTATTAATGTTAGGATCTAGGTTTTGTATTCTTGTGCAGGCACCTGTTTACTTTGCTGTTTGGTTTCCTCGTTTGAGGTTTTTGTGTTTTGCTTGTATGGCTACTGCATTTCCATCTCCCCAGGTGCAGGCATCGTTTTGGTTTGCTTTGCTTTGCTTTTGGATTTTACCTTGTGCTTTTCTTTCAGGTTTTCGATTTTGGATCAGGCCTAGAAGTTCTTATTGCTAACTTCACTGTTAGCTTTGTTTGATTATTCCATGACCAGTGAATACATGTTGGTTATGTTGTTGTGTAGGCAGTCTCCTATTTGTTTGAGGATGTTTTGTTTTGATGGTTGATTTAGGCCTTCTTTGGGTATATTTTCTTGTGTATTTCTTAGGGTTTTTAATTCCCCTATTAATGAAATTCTCCCTTGATTTAAAAAACAAAGAGTTATTAACTTGTAATTGGTAGGTCATGGGTAAATAGGTAACATCTTATTGTGTCGTGTCAACCTGTTTCGTTTCCTATTATTGTGTAACACGATAGATTTATTGTGTTACATCGGCATGATAATTTTCTTATCCTGTTCGTTTTCAAGTTTTATGACACTAATTTATCGTGTCCTACTCGTGTCACGAAAAGGTTCATTTCTCATCCTAACAACGTCAATGGAACAATTACAATTTTCACCCAAACTCTTAAACAAATTGAAGGCATTAATTACACTTTCCAACCAAAGGGGTATAAAGGTATTAATTACACTTTCCACGCACACTCATAAACAAATTAAAACAAAATAGTTACCAATTTATTACACTTTTCATAAAAGACGTGAGAATGAATTAATTACACTTTCAACCCACACTCTTAAACAAATTAAAACAAAATAAGTACCAATTGATTATACTTTTCATAAAAGATGCAAGAATTGATTAATTACACTTTCAACCCACACTCATAAACAAATTAAAACAAAATAGGTACCAATTAATTACATTTTTCATAAAGGATGCAAGAATTGATTAATAACACTTTCCACCCACAATCATAAATAAATTAAAACAGAATAGACATAAATTAATTACACTTTTCATAAAAAAAATGCAATAATTACACTTTCAACCCACACTTATAACAAATTAAAACAAAATTGACACCAATTGATTATACTTTTCATAAAGGATGGAAGAATGGATTAATTATACTTTTCACCCACACTCATAAATAAATTAAAACAAAATAGGTACCAATTAATTATACTTTTCATAAAAGATGCAAGAATGAATTAATTATACTTTCAACCCACACTCTTAAACAAATTAAAACAAAATAGACACCAATTTATTACACTTTTCATAAAAGATGCAAGAATGAATTAATTACATTTTTAACCCATACTCATAAATAAATTAAAACAAAATAGGCACCAATTGATTACACTTTTCATAAACGATGCAAGAATGAATTAATTACACTTTCCGCCTATACTCATAAATAAATTAAAACAAAATAGACACCAATTAATTACACTTTTCATAAACGATGCAAGAATAGATTAATTACACTTTCAACCCACACTCTTAAACAAATTAAAACAAAATAGGCACCAAATGATTACACTTTTCATAAAAGATACAAGAATGGATTAATTACACTTTCAACCCACACTCATAAACAAATTAAAACAAAATAGGCACCAATTGATTACACTTTTCGTAAAGGATGTAAGAATGGATTAATTACACTTCCTACCCACACTCATAAATAAATTAAAACAAAATAGACACCAATTAATTACACTTTCATAAAGGATACAAGCATGAATTAATTACACTTTCAACCCATACTCTTAAATAAATTAAAACAAAATAGGCACCAATTGATTACACTTTTCATAAAAGATGCAAGAATTGATTAATTACACTTTCAACCCACACTCATAAACAAATTAAAACAAAATAGGCACCAATTGATTACACTTTTCATAAAGGATGCAAGAATAGATTAATTACACTTTTCACCCACACTCAAAATAAATTAAAACAAAATAAGTACCAATTAATTACACTTTCATAAAAGATCCAGGAATGGATTAATTATACTTTTCACCCAAACTCATAAATAAATTAAAACAAAATAGTCACTAATTGATTACACTTTTCATAAAAGATGTAAGAATGGACTAATTACACTTTCTACCCACATTCATAAACAAATTGAAACAAAATAGGCATCAATTTTGGAGTTTGGTTGAACTAGTTTTTGCAGTATGTTTGGTTTGGAATTTGGTTGAAGTTATATAAAACTGCACACATGTCATTTTACTTAGTATGTTTGGTTGGATGAATAGGAAATGAGCGAAAAAAACTACGTCTTAAAGATAGAAAAATAAAATAAAAAGACAAAATATACTCATGTAATTTACTAGTTTACCCCTATATATTAAAAAAATAAATATAATAGGGGTATCATGGTAATTTCAATATATTTCAATTTAATGGTAGCCTAAGTGTAATGATTACACTTAAACCCAAAATGGGGAGCAACAAGTACTATCATGGATGGGTTTCAAATCAGTTGATTTGAGTTAAGTATATCCTTTAATATCCCAACTACCGAGTATCATGAAATGGTATTATAAATAGCAAATCTTGAGTGAAGCATACTTGTTGAAAATAGAGGGAGATAGTGGTTGAAGTTCTTACTAGTAGGCCCCGTAAAGAAGTGGTCATTCCACAAGATCAAGGTATCTCTTGCTCTAGGGCTTTTATCTAATACCATTATTTTCTAGTCTGGTAGCGCCGAGAAGGAAAGTCTTCTCCCACCGGCAGAATGCATGCATGCGTGGTGTGTACGTCGATTTGGCAATTAAATATTTAATTTTTTTTTCTCTTTCTTTTTCCATTGAGAAATGTTGTTTAAGACTAAAACCCTTTTTCCTTTCAATTGTTTATTAGTTCTTATTCTTTATTTAATTTATTTAATTTTTTTTTGGGAGAACCATGAAATAAACTAATTTGCTTAAAAAATTAAATTAAAAGAAACACTATATGTTTATCTAGAATTCCTCAGTCAATCTATTTCGCTTCTTTTAGTTCAAAAACTTTAATTTGTAAGCATCTTCTTGTTGGTTATTGAAAAGTACTCATTTTTGACGAAATGTTATGTGATTTATGTCTAAATCATGTAGTAAATAGAGCACAACAATGGTTGGTAAATGGAAAGCACCCTTGATTGTATTAAGTGACACAGAGGTGGATTCGAACTATTATGATAAAGTCTCTCTCGACCACCCGGAGGTGAAAGAGGCTACGTACGAGAAGAGAGAAAATACATCGGCTTTAAATGAAGGGTTGGATGAAATGTTCGACACTTAAATTATTGAGAAGACGTTTCCATCGATTCGACATACAGAAATATTTTACTATAACTACGCTAATGCTGTCGGCTTTCATGTATGAAAAAGCCACTGTACATGCGATAAAGACAAAAATGTCGTAGGCCGAATGTTTGTATGTGATCGAGCTGGGCACAGAAAGACCGGACTACAATTAGGCATCGGGTGTCATGCCTGTCTATGGGTCCAGTATGATCTGGAGGTAAAAAGGTTTGTGGTTTGAAAATTTATTAGACACCATAATCACGATGTTGGGAAACATATCCCCATTTGCCGACGAAAGATACATAGCGGTTTTTGTGGGTAATTGTCTTAACATCTCTATTTACTTATTTTTGTTTTATTATTATTATTATTATTATTATTATTATTATTATTATTATTATTATTGCCGTGCATATCTACAATGGCTTAATGTTCAATGCAATAAAAATGAAAGGTCACACGGTCCTAAAATGTCCTAGTTACGAGCAACATTCGGTCAACGATTTTGATGTAAATGATATTGTGCGTCTAGCCAGCGGAACTGGTGACATTCAGTAGAATCAGTCAGACCACGAGAACTTCACTAATGAATTTACTGATGGTTCGGATACAATCATGGTTCAGATAGCCGCACGATCGATTTATTCAAATAGGTATTTATAATCAGTGTACCAAATATTTTGCAACCTATTGGGCTATTGGATGGGTTTATTGTCAATATAAAAATCTCTTGTTATATATTCGTGTAATATTTATTTTGGATTGAAACACCATTTTTTTTTTTTGCATATTTTCACTGTATTCTCTTATTTTTGAAGTGTATTAGTTGTCCCTTCATTAGAATGAAAAGATTAAAAAAATTAGGTCTCACTTGGTCAATTATATGGGGGAACCTATAATTTTGACTTATTAAAATCAATTTAACTCTCTCCCATATGTTGATTTTATAATAAAATTAGAAGTATTTAAAAAATAAATAAATATAAAAAATAAGGTTATTGATAAATTTAAAAAGAAGAATATAACCTAGAAAACTACTAAAGTCAAAAGATGGAGACTTATTAATGTGTCATTGGATATCAACTTGATTATTTTTTTTATTTTCATTTTTTTTAATGTTATCTCTTAAACAATATAATAGCTAATAATGATTATAAATAAAAATTCACATCAAAACAGAAAAAAAATACTAGAAAATATAGTTATTTTGTCTAATTTAATATGTCATATTTATTTAAAAATATTAGACATTTTTTAATTAAAAAAAAATTGAACTACTTGGACAATTTATTAGAATGAATACAATTAATAAGTATGAGAAGATGATGTATTAAATGTGTAAATTAAAGAAAACAAAATATAGATTATCTGTAAATAGCAAAAGAAAATTGTCTACAAGTCTATAATTTCAAATATTTCTCTTGTGGTTCAATCAACTTATAAATATATAAGATGTGATGCCTGCAGTCTGGGTTTGACTCGATTTTATAGAAAACTAAAACCAAAACTGTGAAACATATATAAAACGAAAACCAAAACCAAAATATCGATTTCTTTTAAACGGTTTTAAAACCAATCCATTTAATTTTATCGAAAACCAAAATAGCAAAACCGTTTAAGATTTTTAATTTTATAAAAAAAAAATTAAAACCAAAACCGCAAAATCATAGACCATTGTTTCTTATATATTAAAAAAACATAACTAAAATATAACAATAATATCCAAATCATTCTCATACAATTAATTTTTTATCCTGAAAAATCAACTGATTGATTCTGAAGAGGAAATATGAGAAATGAGATTTGAGAACCCTACCTATAACTATATATTTATACTAGGGTTAGTGGGTAAAAATGTTACCTTATAAATAAATAATAAAAAAATAGGGATTAAACTGTAAATTTCTTATCTATGTGTTTGTGTGTGTGTATCGGTTACACGGATCAACCACGTTCGGTTACACGGTTCGGTTATGCGGTTATTATCCCAAAATCAAAACCGCTTTGGTTGCTAAATTTAAAATCAAAACCAAGATCAAAACCATTTAGTTGGTTTCAACCTGGACCATTCGGTTTAGTTTCTCTTGGTTACTCGTCTGTTCAGTTTTTTTGGGCATCTCTAGATGTGGAAACATATCGAAACTCAAATACGTGTTTTCCCTTATAATTTTTAGCAAATAAAATTGGAAACAAAAAAGAATATTAAATTTATTGTAGCAAATCTTATGATTGACGTCATGCACCTATCCTGTTCAATGTTGATTGAACTCTTTACCCATCGACATAATGTTATATTAAATTAGGGAAGCGAAGTGAATCAGTCTGACGGTGTAGATGTGGAAGAGCATTTCATTTACCCCAAATGTCATCATGAACTGAAGCCCTTGAATCACCTAATGGCCTATTAAATTAGGGAATGACTATTGAATCAAGTGATGACATATTAAATAGAACTCAAGTCGATTGGTGTGGAAGAGCACTACCAAACTGCCGCCATTCCAAACATAGCATGAGTGCCTTGGATGCCAAAATGAAAAAATTCTCCCCTCAATTACACTTGTTGCATTAAATTCGCATCAAACCACTTCCAAGTTGGTGAGCATTAAGTCTCTCTACAAAAGGAAAGATGAACCATATGATAAACTTCATTGATCCGGTGCAAAACAAAAGCAAAAGTGGTCTTCAAGTCGTCTGCATCATTCTCTTGAAGCAACTTTCTCATTCAGGTATGTTTCTTACTTCATCTATTATATTTGCTTAATATTGGTCCCACCGGCAAACGTAAGCCCTAATATTTTTTTTGCTCATCGTTTCATTTTGTTTACAAACACTTCACATATGTAGCAAAACCTATATTTCCATAAATAAATGGTTGACTGTTTTAAGTAAGCAGCCCATCGGTTATTACGAGAATACAGACAACTTGAAGAAGAAGTGATAGACTTGAGATGGAGATTGGGATCGGCCAAAACTGGCCTGCGGTAGGCTTACGAAGATGTGTAAGAAGGGGAGCAACAAGTAGCGGAAATGTCCATGCTCGCTACAAATTTGGAAGTGGAGAGAGACCGACTTCAAGCTGAAAACAAAGCAATGAGACATATGCTGGGCAACCTGCTGCCCAACGGTCGCCATGCAAATGATCGCTATGCCAACGGCCATGCAAACAGTCACCATACAAATGGTAACCATGACGGTGACGACAATACAAATTGTAACCATGTATGACCTTTTTTTTTTTTTTTTGAAATGGTTGGTGTAAGGAAGAAATGCTTATGATGATGTATTGATTTTGCTACGTTGAAGTATTAAGTTTATGCTACAAATCAATTGTGGGTTTAGATGATGGAATTAATGTTCATAGTTATAAAGATTTTATAATTTTTAATTTTCTATTTCAATCAAACAATGGTTTTGTATTTTTGTAACCATTTTTGTGACGTTTTCTTGATCATAGTCCAATATGATTAACATAAAAATATACACTCCCTTAAAGTACGAATGTGTTACATAAAATTATAGTAATCCGAGATAGGTTTGAACAAGATCCTCCATAAACTTCGACAACCAAATCTGTAAATAGCAAAAGAAAATTATCTACAAGTCTGTAACTTCAAATATTTCTCTTGTAGTTCAATCAACTTATAAATATGTAAGATGTGGAAATATATCTAGAAGCAATCACATGCTTTCCCTTATAATTATTAGAAAATAAAATTGGAAATTAAAAAAAAATTAAATTTAGGGAAAAACTACGGTATGGCGGCTGTACCGATATAGCCGCCAAAGTTACAAGTGTGTGGTGAAGAAGTTACGAGTTTTTAGATAAAATTGTAACTTGTAACTTTTCAGACGAATTTGTAATTTTTTCAACATGAACTTGTAACTTTGGCAGTTGTATCGGTACCGCTGTATTGTTCCTTGACGTCATGCACCTATCCTATTCAGTGTTCATTGAACCCTTTACCCATGGACATAATGTCATATTAAATGCTCTCCTCACTTACACTTGTTGCAAGTTAATGCTCACCAAACCACTTCCAAGTTGGTGAGCATTAAGTCTCTCTACAAAAGAGGGAGAGGTGCAAAACAAAAGCACATGTGGTTTTCAAGCCGTCTGCATCATTCACTTGAAGCAACGTTCTTATTCAAGTATGTTCCTTACTTCATCTAAATCATTCTGTTTGCTTAATATTGGTCCCATCGGCAAACGTAAGCCCTAATATTTTGTTGCTCATTGTTTTATTTTGTTTACAAACACTTTACATATGTAGCAAAACGTATATTTCCATATATACTTTACTAACCGTTTTGAGTGAGCAACCATCGATCGTTTCTTACGAGAATATAAACAACTTGAAGAAGAAGTGATAGACTTCAGATGCAGATTGGGATCGGTCAAAACTGGCCTACAGTAAGCTGAGGAAGATGTGCAAGAATGGGCGCAACAACTACTAGAAATGTTCATTCTCGCAGCAAATTTGGAAGTGGAGAGGGACCGACTTCAAGCTGAAAATGAAGTAATGAGACATATGCTGGGAAACCTGCTACCCAACGGTCACCATGTAAATGGTCACCATGCCAACAGTCACCATGCAAATGGTAACTATGATGGTGATGACCATGCAAATGGTAACCATGTATGACTTGTGTCCTTTTTTTTTTGGGTTTTCAAACGATTGGTGTAAGAAAGAAATGCTTATGATAATATATTGATTTCGTTACGTTGAAATATTAAGTTTATACTACAAATCATGTTTGCTTGTCTTTGTGTTGTCCGGGAATATGAACTTTAAGCTTCAATTGTATTCCCATCGGGATTGAAAGTACTCTCTGTCGGTAGGACAATTTTTTCCTTTTCATTCAGTTTAATGGTTGAAAATTACTTGTCATGAACTGACTACACGTGAGGTGTAATTTAGTAGTTGGGAGTCTAATAAGAATTTGGGACTCTAGTATTAATGGAAACAACCTACCCAATCTGACCAATATATGCACTTGTTATAAATGGACTACTACTTCATCATAATGATCTGTACTTAGTGATTTTTTCCAGATTTATTCTCATTGTATGACAGATTCACTGACATTCACAATGCAAGTGATATTTCATTCCCAAAATCTAGCATTAATGGAAAGAACGTACATTCCATTTCAAATGATGCACTCATTATAAATGGACTACTAGTTATTATAAATGCACTTCATGTGTTCTCCACAATTCATTTACATTTGCAAATCCTTCACTTCGTAGTTCTGGAGAAGATAATTAAAGTACTATCACAGTTGATACTGTCATCCTCGTCTTCAAGTAGTAATGTTTAATTTTTTCAGGTATGTGTTACCAAGTAATGTCAATCTCGTCGCTCGTATGGTAGTAGATATGGTCACAATAATTAGTATGAATTCCGGTGTCTTGGTTAAAAAAGTTAAGACATTTTCTTGTAATTACTTTTTAAATTTTAGGGTTCTAGGGTTCCGGTAATAAATTTCAAAACTCTAAGTGTAAAAATCCAAACAGCTTTTCAAACCACTTAAATATAATTTTGTTCACATCTTAATCTTTTTATAATAAAACCTTGCAAAACTTATTAGTAGTAATACCCATTATTTTAGGTCCAATGACATTATTTATGTGTTGATGGTATGAAATTACCCATTATTTTGACAGCTCCTTACAAATCCGTTCCTTAAAAGTTACAAGTTTGTCTACTAACCTGTAACTTTTATGGAAGAAACTTATAACTAGGAGACATAAATGATACACCAGGGCATATTTCCAAGTTACAAGCTTGTTCCATAAAAGTTACAAGTGTTTTTAATAATTTGTAACTTTTATGGAAGGAACTTGTAATTAGGAGAGAGAAATGGTACACTAGGGCACTTTATCAAGTTACAACTCCGTTCCATAGAAGTTATACGTTTGTCTAGGAACTTGTAACTTTTATGGAAGCAACTTGTAACTAGGAGAGAGAAATGGTACATCAGGGCATTTTGCCAAGTTACAAGTTTATTCCATAAAAGTTATAAGTGTTTTTAAGAACTTGTAACTTTTATGGAAGCAAATTGTAACTAGGAGAAAGAAATGGTACACCAGGGCATTTTGCTAAGTTACAAGTCTGTTCCATAAAAGTCACAAGTTCCTAGAGAAATTTATAACTTTTATGGAACGGACTTGTAACTTTGCAAACCACCTAGTTCACCATTACTCTCTCCTAGTTACAAGTTGCTTCCATAAAAGTTACAAGTTTCTAGACAAACTTGTAACTTTCATGGAACGAACTTATAACTTTGCAAAACACCTAACTCATCTTTTCTATCTCCTAGTTACAAGTTGTTTCCATAACAGTTACAAGTTCCTAGACATACTCGTAACTTTAATGGAACGGACTTGTAACTTTGCAAAACCACCTAGCTCACCATTTTTCTCTTCTAGTTATGAGTTGCTTCCATAAAAGTTATATTTTCCTAGACAAACTTGTAACTTTCATGGAACGGATTTGTAACTTTGCAAAACTACCTAACTTACCATTTCTCTCTCCTAGTTACGAGTTGCTTCTGTAAAAATTACAAGTTTCTAGACAAACTTGTAACTTTCATAGAACAAACTTATAACTTTGCAAAACACCTGGCTCACCATTTCTCTCTCTTAGTTACAAGTTGCTTCCATAACAATTACAAGTTCCAGACATACTTGTAACTTTAATGGAATGAACTTGTAACTTTGCAAAACCACCTAGCTCACCGTTTCTCTCTCCTAGTTACAAGTTGTTTATATAAAAGTTACAAAATCCTAGATAAACAAGTAATTTTTACGGAAGTAACTTTTAACTTTTCAAAACCACCTAATTTACCATTTCTCTTTCCTAGTTATAAGTTTATTCTATAAAAGTTACAAGTTCCTAGACAAACTTATAACTTTTATAGAATAGACTTATAACTTGGCAAAATGTGTTGGTGTACCATTTCTCTCTCCTAGTTACAAGTTTTTTCTATAAAAGTTACAGGTTCCTAGACAAACTTGTAACTTCTATGGAACGGACTTGTAACTTGACAAAATGCCTTGGTGTACTATTTCTCTCTCCTAATTACAAGTTGCTTTCACAAAAGTTACAAGTTTCTAGACAAACTTGTAGAATGAACTTGTAATCTGGCAAAATGCGTTGGTGTACCATTTCTCTTTCCTAGTTACAAGTTGCTTTCATAAAAGTTACAAGTTCTTAGAGAAACTTATAACTTTTATGAAACGGACTTGTAAATTTGCAAAATGCGTGGATGTACCATTTCTATCTCCTAGTTGCCAGTTGGTTCCATAAAAGTTGCAAGTTCTTAGACAAATAAGGAACGTTTATGGAATATACTTGCGACATGGAAATATACCTTGTAAATTAACATGCAAATTGTCTTCAAAAAATGCAGCGTGTAATAATCCAATGGATGACAAAGAGAAAGGAAAGATGATAGAAACCGGTGAACGTGAGTACGAAGGAAATGAATCTTCTCAATTTGCGTTGGACGAAAAATACGTTAGTGGTATCAACACCCACTCATTGAATACGTCATCAGAAAGCCTACCGGACCTGTATGACCGTGATGATGTACTTCAACAAACACATCATGAGGATTTGACAATGGACGGCACACCCTATCGCATATAGATATAGCATCGAAGATATTCGCAACACCAGAAGATGCAGAAACATTTTACAATATGTACGGTAAATCAGTCGGTTTTAGCATACGGCGAGATATAAGGTGTGTTGACAGTGACAACAAGATTTTAGTTCCTAATTGGGTATGCTCAAGGCAGGGTCGTAGAGTTGAAAAATGTTTGAAATTAAAAAGCCAAAAATGTCAACCGATGGCTCTAACACGTTTGGGATGCGATGTACATCTACGCATCCGATACAATGCAAGTACAAGTAATTATGTCGTTGCAACGTTTGAGATAGAACATAATCATGACCTTGCTAACCCAATAGTTGTTCAATTCTTACATTCTCACTGCCACATCAACGAAGATGACGAAGTAGAAATACAATCCATGGATAATATCGGGTTTAGAAGTATAAATATCATGGATTTGATTGTACAACAAGCCGGCTCGTATAACAGCATGGGTTTCACCAAGAAGGACCTGGACAACAACTTCAGTCAAGCACAAAGTCGATCTGTAATACATGGTGATGCTAAGTCGGCATTAGCTTATCTTTGTGCAAAATAGGATAGTGATCCGTCATTCTACTACCGCTACACCGTTGACCACGAAAGCCAGTTGAGTCGACTATTCTGTAGTGATTCGATTAGTCGATCGAATTATGGATACTTTAGGGATGTTATTGCTTTCAACACTACATATCGAACCAATGTATACGCAAAACCCTTTGTCATATTGGCAGGGGTGAATCACCATTACCAGACAATAATTTTTGCATGTGCATTATTGGTAGACGAGATGGTTAAAACATACATATGGGATCTGGAGATGCTGTTGATAGTTATGAATAAAAAATACTCCAGAGCGGTAGTGACTGATGTTGACAAAGCGTTGAGAAAGACAACAAAAGTTGTCATACCAAACTCACGTCACCGACTGTGTAACTGGCATTTATAGCGTAATGCAATATCAAACGTTTGGCTGACCAACTTTCTCCATGACTTCAAGCGGTGCATGGCACTGAATGGAAGACACGAGCAATTTGAGCAGGAGTAGCTGGCATTGATTGAGAAATATGATTTACAGTCAAACAAATAAGTGCATGACACCTACGATTTGAAGCATCAATGGGTCGAAACATATCTATGGGGTCATTTCTTCGCTGGCACGAAGAGCACACAACGTTGCGAGAGTATGAATTCTTTTTTCAATCTTTTTCTCAAGAGACGATTGTGATTGTACGAGTTTGTTCGCAGTTATAATCACGCACTAGCCAGGATTTGTAATAACAAGGTAATGGTGGATCATGAAATAATGAATACAACACCTGTTCTCGTTACTGCCATACTGCTGCTTGAGAAGCATGCCTCTAAAGTCTTCACGCATACTATATTCAACATGGTTCGCAAGCAGGTTCGGAACGAAAGCAAGTATTTCGTTGTGCAAAAAATATAATGCAATGACTTAACAAGTTACTATTTGGGCAAGTATCTGACGTCAGAGAAGAGGTGGTAGATCGTATCATACCGGGCGGAGAAACGCTTCATATGTACGTGCTTGAAAGTTGAGTCATTTGGGATACCGAGATCTCAAATAATTTCCATCCTAAAGGTCGAACATCTAAAGAAAATCTCTAAAATGACTTACTTACAGTGATGGACAACGGGGGAAAAATTGAATTGCTTTCCAGAGACGAATACTATACTGGAGACAATTTTGCAGAAAACAAGACATGGTTTTCTAGGTGGCTTATGCTCGAAATTGTGTTACTATGCATCACAGACAAAGCAACTAAGGTTGCTTGTTTAGGGATTTTGTTCTTAACTAAAGAAGCTAAATCAGCATGGGATAAACAGCAACACCCATCCACTTATGCAGAAGGTTTAGGCACCCACTTCAGTGTGTAAGATCCAGATATTGTGGTGATGAAAGGTTCTCCACACATTAGAAAGAGTTGGATAAAAAAAATCAAAAACACGTTGCTGTGGATATTGTCGGTAAATTTATTAACTTCTCTATTCACGTGTGCGTACGTTGCTTTATTATTCGGACATCAAGTCATTGCTTGATATTGTATGCTTATAGTATGGAAGGTCACACGAAGCCAAAATGTCCGAAGCTTCACCCGAGAAATCAAGGAGCGAAAGGGTTGAATATAGATCTTAACATCACTCCTCAAAGAAGGGATGATGATTCAGTTGACGTGGTAAATTCAAGACATGCCAATGATGGTGTAGAGAATTCCTCGAACCTGTATAAGGTGGGTGTAACGATAGATCAAGTTTATAATGACTTCGATTTGCCGCGTGAGTTTATCAGTGCCGACAATCCTGCATTCAATTACTTTCAATAGATTTTAATTAAAAACATGACATTTTGCACTCGATACTCTCATATTGTTTAAAAATTCTAAGTTAAATTTCTTGTCATGCTTGGTGCCACCGGACCTTAATCCACTCTAAGTTATACGGGTTGGTATTGCAGTATACCTATAACGTTTACTGCTAGTGGCACGAGAGCACCCGCAGCTTTCTGTCGGTAGGAGTCTTTGTAATAGAGATTGAAACTAAAATATCTAAACTCACATTCGATACATAGTAGGAGGCAAAGGAAAATAAAAACACTAATTGTAATAATTTACAAGTCACATAGAGAACAAAATTCATTTTTGTTCTCCCCAAATGAGATAATTATCAATCCATCATTCAAATTGCCTGTCCTTAAAAAAAATAAGATCAACCGGCATCAAAATTCATAATAACCAGACATGCGCTAATTTTGAAACACTAGATGACATAAACAAATCACTATACAATTCCAGTAGCTCCGCAAGCTTGTTCCAGTAGGAAGGGAGGCTACTGAACAACTGACATCAGGTAAACAAAAGAAACGACGATGTTCTAGCATGCTCGCTATACATCCGATAATCACGAAGAACAAACCTGCGATTTCAAAAATAAAATTAGAAGATTCATTAATGAATCGGCACAAGAAATGAGCACCACCACCTAGAACTAAACCAACAGGTGATCTCAGAAAATTTACAATCAACATAAAGAATAATAAGTAAAATAATGTTATCATCCCCATAAGCAATATGACAAGATCAGGCATCATAAACGTAAGCATGAACCAAGAGATTGTACGCAAATCGCATAACATAATATGTAAGGGACAAATTGACAACCGAAAAAAGAGCAGTAACATCCATTTATTCATAAATATATAATTATATATCAAATTAAGAAAATTAGTAATAGCAAAAAAAAATAAAAAATCAATTAAATAAAAATAGAAAAAGATCAAAAGTAGGGAATTACAATTAAACCCTATCCTATGAATTGGTGACGAAAACCAACATACTTTCAAGTCGATAACTTTTGGTTTTGTAGGCTGACGCATGAACTGGACTGTTGTTAGCCCCTAACAACACTGGAGGACCAAATAAATACCGAATTGGTGCACTTTACTACTGGACACGGCGCATAAGGGACAAATGGGGTCGTTGACAAGGAAGACACCAACTTGGTGCACGTCGGTGGTCAGTGGCGTTGTGGCACAACACCAACAGGTGTTGAGCAGTGGGAAAGACCTTGGTGCGGACACGTATCGGACAGGTGTCGGTTGTTTGCCCAGGCAGTTGGGGCTGTCAACTGTTGTTTTTCCCTATATATAGTCATGTTCTGGGTTTGTTTTTAGTTAGTGAATGTATAAACAAACTTTTTTAGACCGTTGTAGTAATTACGTTCTTTATTTCCTGACTTATATAATACAAGGTTGGCTTTTCCCGTAATCGTTGTTGTGCCATTGCATGGGTGTATTTTGGTACTTTATTCCATTGTATTTGGTTGTATAATGTTATAGGAATGTAGCTGCTCTACAGACGGTCGGTGTATTTCTCGGGGTATGACATTCATGGGCTGAGTAGTTATCGGTGCAATTAGGCCATCACTCGGTTACAATTTTTGTTGTGAAAATTTAACCCTATGACAACAGCTACATAGTGAAGAACTTACATGGACTTCAGATTCAACAAAACAGTATATGAAACAAAAGAAATTAATAATTAAAAATCATTTATTGAGCTTAATTTGTAAGAAAAACAACATGAGAAAAGATACAACAATATAGTTGAATCACCAACTTAGGGGGAATTTATGCATCCATAACACACATACTCCACTTTCAAAAGAAGCACTAACTTTTCTACCAAATCACAACGTGCAATAGCTACATGTATGTTGGAGAAGACGCATATAAATAAATCCCCCCCCCCCCCAAAAAAAAAAAAAATAAAAAAATAAAAAAATCATTAAATAAAACTTAATGAGAAAATAAGAAAACATAACACAACATTAAACAGTTATAGAAGTGTGAATTGTTACCATTAATCCTCTACCACACTGTCAGACGTACAACTTTCAACATCTAGCATTGAAGTGATAAGATTTTCAATGTGTACTATTTTTTTATCGATGTGAGAAATATTATCCGAAAGTCGTTCTACCATTCGTGCGAACCCATCCTTGATCATCATTTCCAATATCTCCACCCGATATGCTAAATCACCATTACCACATCGTTTGTGACGGGTTTCAGTTTCAGGTCGTGGGGGACGGGCTGTGGAATGTACCCTATCTGCCCCTTCTGGATCAGGACATGTCCTATCATCAACTCTCTCCACGTCTTTATCTTCAATTTTCATCTTCCGCAACGTCCATTCGTCAATGCAACTATTAGGGGACCAACACTTCTCTCCCTCTAGAGACAGACCAAAATATTTGAATATTTTTGTTAATAATCTTGGGAATGGCAGGATGAATGTCTTCTCTTTGTCGCTAACAGTTTTGGCCATTTGATTCAAGATCAAGTAAGGGACTGAGAACCAAGTACGACATATAAAATCATACAACACCATATGCTCGGTGTACTTCACAATATCGTGGTGTCCCCCCCTTCTCCCGCGGAGGAATTAAATTATCTTTTACGTATTGGTGAAAGAGGCATACATGTGGTTTAAGCTTGGTAGAAATTAGATAACCACATTCAAATGAACTTGTTGTTAATGCCCTATACATGTTTTCGGTGTTGTGGTGTAGTGCACCATGCAAATCAAATTCATAGTCAAAATAGTACTTTCTCGGTTCGTTGGGGATCTCCAAGATTTCACTCAAAATGGCATAATTCAAACGAATTACCTTCCCTAAAATAAATGACGTTATGCAAATATCTTTTGTATTTACATGTTCAATCACTTTCATATTGCTATAAAATACATGAACAGGCATTTCGTAAACAACAGACAGGAATTTACTTAAAGTCCTAATGCCTTGGCCTTCCAAATACTTAAACAATAGACTTTTAAAAGGGACCCCTTTCAAATTTTAGGTCCCTTTTGTTTTTCAAGGTTCGTGAAGCAAAGATACCAACATACCATTGCCTAGCAACTTCATTTTCAAAGAACTTACCATGCCCCTTGGTCATGGCCGTCTTGTTCAACCCTCTTCTATGCGAGTTGTCTCATTGGGCAGACGATTGAACCTCACTCTCCTTACCACACAGAGTCGTCGTACCATCCACCACGCTGGGTTCATTTTGGCTGAACTTTCCATTCCCTTTGTCAGCGACCCTCTTCTTTGGCATTCTTAAAAATGAGTTGTCTCTTATGGCAGACGATTGAACCTCACTCTCCTTAACATACGGAATCGTCGCACCATCCACCACGTCGGGTTCATTTTGGCAGAACTTTACATCCCCTTTGACTTCAACCCTCTTCTTCGGCATTTTTTTGAAGAGAGTTGTCTCTTAGGGAAGACAATTAAACCTCACCCTCCTTACCACACATAGTCGTCGAACCATCGACCAGGTCGACTTCATTTTAGGACAACATATCATCTTCTTTTACTGCGACCCTCTTCTTCGGCCTTCCTCGACGAAAGTTGTCTCCTAGGGCAGACGATTGAACCTCAGAATCTTTATCACACTTATCATTCCCATCATCCACCAGGCTAGCTGCCCCACCAGCCTTTGTTCCAATAGGCGTCGTCGCTTGCGAAGCATTCCCATTCTCAGATCCATCAATTGAAGAGTCTACCTTGTGTTTCTTCGCTGATCTAGCACGTGTTGTAGGAGCCATTGACTTAGGTTTGGAAATTTTGGTTTGAAAATAAGATGAATGATGAATCAAACCGTAGGTTGAGGTTGAGAGGAAGAAGGAAGTGCTGTGGGTTTAGAGCTAAGCAGCTTCTCTAAGAAGTTTGAACATCTAAAAAGTTAGCGGTAAATTAATTACATTGACGACCCGTCGCCTTTAATATATATCACATTAATATCTTCTTATTTTATCTACATAAAATAACCTTGTAATTTTTTTTATTTGAATTTAAACCCTAATGTTTCTAATAAGGCTTGATTTACGTAATTATCCCAATTTATAATGTAATTGATCTTGTTAATTGACACGTTACGTCATTAAATTGCAAAATTATCATAGGACACATCCAATAATCTAAAAATTTAACTTGTAAATTATTTTTCAGTAACATTGTAATTACTATGATTGTGGGGGTTTTAAATTTACGAATATTCAACTTCTATTACAATGGGTTCAAGTAATCACATTAAGCACCTATATTCTTTACCATAGGTGATATCTTATAATTTTATTTTTCTTAAATTAACCCCAATTATTTTACGAGTTACCCGTATTGTCTCTAATAATTCACGATTTAAGAAAATATCTCAATTTATATTGTCACGGATCACGATAATTGACAAGTTAAGTAATTCAATTAGATAATTATCAAATGGCACATCCAACAATATAAAATCTTAATTTATAAATTACCTCTCCATCATTCAATTACACTATAATTTGTACAAATAATCAGTTCTTGTTCAACAAATGAAGAAATGACTGTAAAATTGGGGTTTGAAGTTGAGGGTTCAGGGTTATGCATTTAGGGTTCATGGTTCATGGATTTAGGATTAGGGTTTGAACATATTTCTCAATTGAAGAAGTTCATATAAAGAGAAATAATTATTCAATTTCTGTTAAACTGCTTAATTGATCGTCTAATTGAATTGTTCAATCTATAAATTACATATTAAATTTTGATATACTGAAATTATTCGAATTTACTCCCGAGAAATTTGGATTTGTCTGAGTATTTAAGTAAATCGAGAATATAATCCAAGTAATAAATGCCCAAGTTTTCAATTTATAACGATGTTATAGCTTTATTTTTTTAAAATTAGCCCCCAATACTGTTATAATAGAAAATATTTATTCAATTTATGTTCTCCTTATTTAATCATACCAATCAACAATTCAATATGAAATTAATTGTTCAATATTGATATAAATACATAATAAATTTAATAACAATTGCATAATTTATATTTTTTTTAACAAATTAGCCCCTAATATTTCTGCAATCGAGAATATTACATCAATTTTTATTCCAATAGTTCAACATCCAACTAAATAATTCAATTTATAAATTACACATTAAATTTTGGTATCAAAATGTAATAAATTTAATAACATTTCAATAGATTAACTTTTAACAATTTAGCCCCTAATGTTTATATTGATTCAATTTGTATTCTACTTATTTAATTGTACAATCATTCAATCACACCATAATTAATACAAATGTAATCTTTTATGTTGAAATTAGAACTTAGGGTTTAGGACTCATGGGTTTTCAATTCTACATTATAGGGGTTGGCATTCAGGGTTTAGGGTTTAAACATGTTTTCCAATTGAAGAAGTTCATATAATAGGAAATAATTATTCAATTTTTGTTAAACTACTTAATTGATCATATTAAATTGTTCAATCTATAAATTAGATATTTAATTTTGGTCTAGAGAAATTATCCCAATTTATAACGACGGCATAACTTTATTTTTTAAAAATTAGCCCTTAGTACTGTTAAAATAGAAAATATTTATTCCATTCATGTTTTGATTATTTAATCATACCATTTAACAATTGGATATGAAATTAATTATTCAATATTGATATAAAGATGTAATAAATTTAATAACAATTGAATAACTTGTATTTTTTTTACAAATTAGTACCTAATATTTCAGCAATTAAGAATATTATATCAATTTTTGTTCTAATAGTTTAATTGTCCAACTAAACGCTACAATATATAAATTACATATTATATTTTGGTATCGAAATGTAATAAATTTAATAACAATTGCATAACTTATATTTTTACAAATTAGCCCATAATATTTCTGGAATCGAGAATATTACATCAATTTTTCTGGAATCGAGAATATTACATCAATTTTTGTTCCAATAGTTCAATCATCCAACTAAACGTTTCAATTTACAAATCAAATATTAAATTTTGGTATCGAAAAGTAATAAATTTAATAACATTTCAATAGATTAACTTTTAATAATTTAGCCCCTTATGTTTATATTGATTTAATTTGTATTCTACTTACTTATTTAATTGTACGATCATTCAATTACACCATAATTAGTACAAATGTAATATTTTATGTTGAAATTAGGACTCAAGGTTTAGAACGCAAGGATTTACGGTTCAACATTTTAGGGTTTGGGGTTTAGGGTTTAAGGTTTAAACATGTTTCCCAATTGAAGAAGCTCATATAATAGTAAATAATTATTCAATTTATATTAAACTACTTAATTGATTGTCGAATTGAATTGTTCAATGTATAAATTACATATTGAATTTTGATATAGTGAAATTATCCCAATTTAAAACGATGGCATAGTTTTATTTTTTAAAAATTAGCCCTTAGTACTATTATAATAGAAAATATTTATTCCATTTATGTTCTGATTATTTAATCATACCATTCAACAATTGGGTATGAAATTAATTATTCAATATTGATATAAATACGTAATAAATTTAATAACAATTGAATAACTTATATTTTTACAAATTAGTCCCTAATATTTCCGCAATCGAGAATATTATATAATTTTTTGTTCTAACAGTTCAATCGTCCAACTGAACGCTTCAATTTACAATTACATATTAAATTTTGGTATCGAAATGTAATAAATTTAATAACAATTCTTAACTTATATTTTTACAAATTAGCCCCTAATATTTCTGCAATCAAGAATATTACATCTATTTTTGTTCTAATAGTTCAATCGTCCAACTAAACGCTTCAATTTATAAATTAAATATTAAATTTTGGTATCAAAATGTAATAAATTTAATAAAAGTTCAATAGATTAACTTTTAACAATTTAGCCCCTCATGTTTATATTGATTCAATTTGTATTTTACTTATTTAATTGTACAATGATGCAATTATACCATAATTAGTACAAATGTAATCTTTTATGTTGAAATTAGAACTCATGGTTTAGGACTCAAGGGTTTACGGTTCAAAGTTTTAGGGTTTGAGGTTCAGGGTTTAGGGTTTAAACATATTTCCCAATTGAAGAAGTTTATATAATAGTAAATAATTATTCAATTTATGTTAAACAACTTAATTAATCGTCCAATTGAATTGTTCAATGTATAAATTACATATTGAATTTTGATATAGCGAAATTATCCCAATTTAAAACGATGACATAACTTTATTTTTTTAAAAATTACCCTCCAGTACTGTTATAATAGAAAATATTTATTCGATTATGTTTTGCTTATTTAATCATACAATTCAACAATTGGATATGAATTTAATTGTTCAATATTGATATAAAGACTTAATAAATTTTATAACAATTGCATAACTTATATTTTTAAAAATTAGCCCCTAATATTTCTATAATAGAGAATATTACATTAATTTTTGTTCTAATAGTTTAATTGTCCAACGAAATGCTTCAATTTACAAATTATATATTAAATTTTTGTATCGAAATGTAATAAATTTAATAACAATTGCATAACTTATATTTTTATAAATTAGCCCCTAATATTTCTGCAATCGAGAATATTACATCAATTTTTGTTCTAATAGTTTAATTGTCCAACTAAACGCTTCAATTTACAAATTACACATTAAATTTTGGTATCAAAATGTAATGAATTTCATAACAATTGCATAACTTATATTTTTACAAATTAGCCCATAATATTTCTGCAATCAAGAATATTACATCAATGTTGGTTCTAATAGTTCAATTATCCAACTAAACGCTTCAATTTACAAATTACATTTTAAATTTTATTATCAAAATGTAATAAATTTAATAAAATTTCAATAGATTAATTTTTAAAAATTTAGCCCGTCATTTTAATATTGATTCAATTTGTATTATACTTACTTATTTAATTGTACGATCATTCAATTACATCATAATTTGTACAAATGTAATCTTTTATGTTTTTTTTGAAATTAGGACTCAGGGTTTAGGACTCAAGGATTTACGATTCGACGTTTTAGAGTTTGGGGTTCAGGGTTTAGGGTAAACATATTTCCTAATTGAAGAAGTTCATATATATAATACGACATAATAATGTTCTGCTGTTTATTTTAATCATACAATTGAACATGTAAATTTAAAATTAATTATTGAATTTGAATACAAAAACATAATTAATTTAATAAAATTAAATTAATCAAATTTACATAACTTAATTTATTTTACAAATTAGCCCCTAATATTTTTGTAATAGAGAATATTTATTCAATCCATGATCCACTATTTATTTAATCGTTCAATTGAACAGTTCAATTTACCAATTGCATGTTGAATTTGATATCAATAACTCACTAAATTTAATAAGAATTCAATGAAATAATTATTTCGAAATTAGCCCCTAACAATTTAACTTATTCAATTACTTCTACTTATTTTAATCATACATTTCAATACTTCAATTTACAACTCGAATTTTCATTTTATGAACATAATAGACCAATTTAATAACAATATAATAACTTCATTTTCCACAAATTAGCAGCTAATATTTCTAAATATGTGATAATTAACATGCAAGTTCACAATTCAAAAATTTGTTCCATAAAAGTTACAAGTTTGTCTAGGAACTTGTAACTTTTATGGAAGGAACTTGTAACTTTTATGGAAGGAACTTGTAACTAAGAGAGAGAAATGACGAACTAGGTGGTTTTGTAAAGTTACAAGTCCATTCCCTAAACGTTACAAGTTTGTCTTGGAACTTATAACTTTTATGGAAGGAAATTGTAACTAGGAGAGAAAAATAGTGAATTAGGTGGCTTTGTAAAGTTACAAGTTTGTTCCATAAAAGTTATATGTTTGTCGAGGAACTTGTAACTTTTATTGAAGAAACTTATAACTAGGAGAGAGAAATGGTGAACTAGTTGGTTTTTCAAAGTTACAAGTCCATTCCATAAAAGTTACAAGTTTTTCTACGAACTTGTAACTTTTATGGAAGAAACTTGTAATTAAGAGATAGAAATGGTGAACTAGTTAGTTTTGAAAAGTTACAAGTCCGTTCCATAAAAGTTACAAGTTTGTCAATGAACCTGTAACTTTTATGGAAAAGACTTGTAACTAAGATAGAGAAATGGTGAATTAGGTGGTTTTGCAAAATTACAAGTCTGTTCCATAAAAGTTACAAGTATGTCTAGAAACTTGTGACTTTTATGGATGTGACTTGTAACTAGTAGAGAGAAATGGTGAACTATGTGGTTTTGCAAACTTATAAGTCCGTTTTATAAAACTTATAAGTTTGTCTAGTAACTTGTAACTTTTAACTTTTATGGAAGCAACCTGTAACTAGAATAGAGAAATGGTGAATTATGTGTTTTTGCAAAGTTACTAGTCTATCCCATAAAAGTTACAAGTTTGTTGAGGAACTTTTGACTTTTATGGAAATGACTTATAACTAGGAGAGAAATTGTGAACTAGGTGATTTTGCAAAGTTACAAATCTGTTTCATAAAAGTTACAAGTTTGTCTAATAACTTGTAAGTTTTATGGAAACAACTTGTAATTAGGAGAGAGAAATGTTAAACTAGGTAATTTTGCAAAATTACAAGTCCGTTCCATAAAAGTTACAAGTTAAGTTACAAGTTTGTCGAGGAACTTGTGACTTTTATGGAACAGACTTGTAATTTGGAGAGAGAAATGGTAAACTAGGTGGTTTTGCAAAGTTACAAAGTCACTTACCAAGGTGTGGGAACCTAAGGTAACAACTATTTAGGAAGCAGAAGACCTGAATACTCATTCCATGGAGGCGCTGAGTAGAAAGCACACAACGCACAAATTATCCATCAAAATCTACAATGAGGATTTAATAAACAACTGAAGAAAGAAGATAACAGTCAAAGTGATTCATAAAGATTATCAATATGATGGTGATGAAAGTCTAGACGGTGACCAAGAAAAAAACTTGGCACTCGTTACAAGGAACTTTCGCCAGTTTCCAAAGGTGCATTCAAAGGAAGAAAATAGTCCGACATGCAGAAGGTCGAGTGTTTCAACTTCCAAAAGACCAGACACTTCAAGGTCGATTGCCTAGAGCCCAATTAAGGAACAATGATACAAAGAGAAACAACACTTATGGAAAGGGAGAACAAGGTTATGAAGGCCACTTGGGACGACACGAAAAGTAGCAACTTTGATAACTCTTCCACTAAGGAAGAGACCGTTGATGTACCCCCGATTTTTATTGAAAGTAGAGGAAGTAGAGATCGGAAAGAAAAGGAAAATAAATTTTCATTCCTCCCTCTCAAAATTCTCAAAATCCGTTCATTTTTTAAAATAGTTTTCAAGGGCTTTTCTAGGCGTCAATTTTGAAAACATTGTTTAGGCCAAGATTTGTGTTGAAAATAGAGTCTCCACTTAACATGGGTTAAATAGTGTGCTTGGACACTGGGATTTTAAAAATTCATTTTTTATTTTGAAATGATTCGTGTTTTGACTCGTAAAGGTCGTCACCAGAGATTTCTTTAAGTTCGGGGGTCGGTTATACTCGGGAAAGATTTTTTAAGTACTCCAAGACACTCGTCCATAGACGGTTACTCAATCTAAATAGATATTCACTTTTAAACAAAATCCAAGTAATTTTATTTGGTTTTAGTTAACAATTGTTTTTTTTTAATATTGTTGTCTTTTTTATGCATTTTCATGTATGGAAAGCAAGTAAACTAAACCATCTATCAGCAGCAACAGATAAAAGAGACTAAAAATAAAAATATTTTTTTGTATTTTTTGATGACTGAATCTTATAAAGGTTGCCTACAAATCCTAGCTAACAAGGAGAATTAGGTCAAAACGTAGTTCATCTGTTAAAAAATGAACTGATTTTTATTTGGATAGATGACCAAACCCGTACGTGGGTTGCCTACGTATCTCAAATCAATGAGAATCAGGTCAGCACGTAGTTTATTTACGCAAATGATTGATTTTATTTTATTTTTATTTATGAGACAAGACATGGATCATACTATGATATGTGAATAATCCATTTGATTTTGTCAAGAACACCGCAACCGAACTCACTTGCTTAGGCAAGTTTTAGTGTGTATGTTTGATTTGTTAGTTAAAAGGAAAGGAAATACATAGTATATAAGCTAGTCCTACTTGTAACTAAGAAAGATGAGAACATTCCTGAAGAAGGTGCACACATATCCCTGAAATAATAGAGGACCTTCCGTTATCTTGAATTTTTAGCCACAAGGGTCTTGAAAATATAGTATATATATATAGTGTCAGTTCACGAGCCTGAAGACTTAGTGCGAGGCTGTGGTATTGACATTTTGAAGTAAAGTTAATTATTAACAATATATGGTTAGTGATTTTAATAGAGTTCAGTTTGATGTGTTCATGAGAGAATCACTGAGACTATGCACAACTCATGGTGTGATAGATGTTTTGTCATAATCCTCAAATGTTCTTAACATGTTCTCGGATTGTTTTGGTTCTCACATGTTCATTTTGACGTTTTTTTCGCTTGATTATAGGTTGTATATGTTATGTACATAAAATTTAAGTATATAAACTATATGAACATGACATGTACAAGAAAAATCAGCGTATTTAAGATAAGATCAAAAGATATTAAAGAAACATACCTAGTTTAGGGGAGTGGTCTTTCCCTAAACTATTACATTATTCTCCTTGTGATCTTCTCGGTTATTCTCGATCATTCGCTGTCAACCTCTTGAGATCTTCCTACAAGATCCTCAATAACTCTTTTGGGATGGTATTTTAGTAGAATTTTGAGGTGTTTATTGAACGAAAAATTTGAAAACCCTAGAGACCCGAGAGTAGAATTTGAGCCAAGAGAGAGAGAGAAATGGTTAGTTCAAGCTCTTTGAAATCTGAAAATAGGCCCCTGTATTTATAGACTTGGGGGTCTACGCATCAGCCAATGCGTATGCCATCCCAGCCTATTCCTTAGGGTTTGTTTGGCTTAGGGGTTATCCCTTCTTGTCTTGGTGATGAATGATTTTGGATAAATTCCAAAGATTCTGTAAGATCGTTTAAAGATTTATTAAATTCCTAGGTGCAGTGATTGGCAATCATGTCAAATCATGACCAATTTTAGTCATCATTACCCAATATTGGATATGATTTATTGCACATGGGATCATTTATGGCCTGATGTGACACTTTGGTTTGGTTTAGAGGCTAAGTACCGGTTACTTTTATTATTTCGGTTTAGTTGCCATTAATGCTTTTAAGGTTCAATGTATTTAGTCTTGAAGTTTCATTTGGAATTTAATGCATGATAGTGATACTTGATGTGATGGGCATTGAATCGGTTCAAATTGGATTGAATCGGTTCGATTTGCCTTGTAACGGTTAGTCACATTTTAAGTATTTCGGTTATCCCTAAGATATTTTGATCGAAATATATTAATACCTTGAATGTGGTCTATACATGTCATCCCAATCATTTAATTATTGATGATATGGACATTTAATGTCTTCATTAAATGTTTGCTAGGTGGCGAACTGGATCGGTTAGTTTCGATAACTGTTAGTTACTTCTCAAGTAACTTGATTCATTCCTTACATAATTTGGAAGAGAATATATTAGGAATATCTTGAGAATTTAATGATCATTAATGAGTCATTAAATACTTGGTAAGGCCCTTGATTTGATGGGATTTGATGGTTAATCAAGATGACTTCGGTTTGGTCGATTTTGAACCAAGTCCTAATCCTTAGTTACTTTAGGTAACTTGGACTTGTCATGACATTTCTATAACTTGATTAGGGTCTTTTGGATTTTATTTATGGATATGAACACTTTAAACAAGAATTTACAGAAGTATTTTTGATGTCAAATACATGAAACCGATGATAATAAATGTTTCGGGATCAAAGTCGGTAACAAAGGTAAATTGGTGAAATTTATTATAATTAAAGGGTAGTAACTAATTTTTATTTATATTAAGGTGATAAAAATCATCCTTTAATAAATTCATCTTAGTCTCCCTTTAACTTTAGAAATTTCAAGGTTGACCCGAAACTTTTACTTAACCGAATTCAGTCTAATTTGATAGTTTTATGTTTTTCTTGTTTTTTGTTATTTTTCGTAGTATCTAGTATGATATTCAGTGTAATCCGAAGTAAAAATTCATTCTCTTTAAATCTCAGTTTAAAATTTATATGAACTTATACTTTCGATCTTACACTGACTGTGCGGGACAAAATACGGTGTTTACAACTGCCCCTCTTTATCATGCAAGTTTACTCTTAATGACATAAAATAAGACACATATATTTTATTCCATTAGATATGAAAATTGAAGATAAGAATTTAAAATCTCAACAAAGTCAGGAGCATTTGACATTGTTGCATCTACCTTATGAAAGCAGTAAAGAATTTCCCCAAGGACGGTGACATACCTGATCCTAGAGGATTTTCCATGGAAGCAACCGATAAAGCCTTGTCCTACATGGATTGTTCTCGAAGGTGACTGTTTAGAGTCTTGTTCTGCGACTTTATTTTCTAAAAGGCGACTGCATAAAGCCTTGTCTTGTGAGAAATTTTACCTTGAATAACATGTGACCTAGTCGTATACTAGGTCTTAGTGATGCCAGATCTTAGATTTTCTTAGATTTTTTTGAATTTTGCCCCAACTTTAGCTGGGGTGAGTCCTATCACAGAATCTCAGGGTATTCTTTGACTAGGATAGTATGTAGATTCTTTGACCACTTAAGGTTGGGCAGTAGGTATTCTCCAACCACTTAAGGTTGGACAGTAAGTAGATTCTCCAACCACTTAAGGTTGGACAATATGTTTCTTGCCTCTCCCTTTTCTTTTCTGCCGTCTGTTTTTCGACCATCAATCCTGAGATGTTAGTAATAGAAGTCATAGTTGGTGTGAATCTTATCAAGAAATATTGACATAGAAATCTGATATAATGTGCCCCAGGTCTAGCTGGGGCGAATCCTATCACAGAACCTCAATGAAGGACTTGATATAATGTGCCCCAGCTTTAGCTAGGGCGCTGGATCATGTCTTGGTTGTTTAGGAGAATGCGACAGAAGCCACATGGGTTTCTCATGTATCTTGAACTGCACGTGTAATTTTTAGTGTTTGATTGAGACTCGAGACCACGTTGGGTTGCTTTGATTTAGAGATTATCTCAAATCGTTATTTTAGACAATGATCGTACAATGACCTAAACCCACATGGGTTATCTACATACATGATTTCCTAGGTCAGGAATCAAGTTGAAATGCAATTCGGCCCTTATTGTACTGATTTTCAAATCTTTGATCGCACCCACCAGGGTTACTTACGTACCTTGGTAATCTACCAAGGACCAGGTCGACGTGTAGTTTGTGTACAGGTATCCTTTATTGTTTTCCTAACAAAAGGATTGAAGTCAGCTTCTCCCTAAAGTCGAGGGACTTTGATAGGTTGAAATTACCTATTTATTTCTAAGCTGAATTTGGTAGTTTTTTAGTGTTTTAGTAATATTTAATTGCATTTATATTTGTTTTGATATAAATCAAGTCTAGGGACATAATAGATTGATAATCAAGCAAAACGGTGAAAAAACGTTGAAGAGGATCAAAAGTTCAATGTCGCCATTTCATTGCTGCAGTGGTCAGCCCACCGCTGCAGTGGTGAAACAATAGAGAGTGGCTAAACTTCTAGTCGCTTACTGCTGCAGCGGTGAGATCCACTACTGCAGCGATGAAACGGCAGAAGGTTCCCTAGTTGCCCACCGCTGTAGCGTTCACAAGCCAACTGTGTTTAAGATATTTTTTTAGATATTTTGAGTCTTGTCTTATACTCATTTGCTCTCCAACTTTCCAAGGATGTTCAACACTTGATCTTAAACTATTTTTGAGAGCTTGAAGAGGATTTTTCATATTTGGAGAAGAGGAAACATTCTCGGATCAGTCTTTGACGAAAGTAGACCACTCCAATGATGATAAATCTTTTTTTTTTTTTTTTTTTTTAATGTTTGTATGGTTGAGATCATGGTAGGCTAGATAGATATTATCTAGGGGTTGATTGAGTTCATGTATATCCACGTTTGATTGAATACACGTTTCTTTAGCGGTTGTTTGTCAAAATCCGATTGTGTTTACCATTTTATTACAATCTTAATATGCTTGTCATGGTAATAGGGTTGGTTTTGAGAATACGGGGTTTGACACTTGGGAGAGGTAACCTCGGATTCAAACTAGGGTTAAACACATCACGACGATCTAATGACCCGAGATGAAATTAGAAAGTGTGTAATCCATGAGGTTGGGTCAAGACTCATGTGACTAAGTGTTTTATAGATGTTGAGAGGGACTTCGGCATTGACGCGAAGTCACATATTTGCTCACTTTACACTCGGGAGAGGTAGTGAGCGAGTTTATGATACCTAGATTGTTGGATAGGATAAATACCATTATTGTAAACTAAACGAATTCAAACATGTATTAGTGATGAAATCAATCACTGGGTAATCCATTTTATTAGAATTAATCCAATAGTTATTAGTTTAATTTAGTTTTTCAAATTAGCAACTCAAACAATTCTTGAACCGTCTAGATAATATAAGACTATGTCAATTGTAGTATTCAATAAATCCAAATACCTTTCCCAGAGGACGACATCTGATTGTAAGATTCACTATATTAAAACTTGACCTCGTGCACTTGCGAGTTAAATCAAAGCGTGAAAAAGACTTCTCCAGAGATGCACCCTAATACAGAGCTGAGAAAATGTCGTAAGGTTGACACTTCTCTGATTTCAACTGGATCCACTTGGGTTTCCTACGCACCTTGGTGAGTTACCAAGGATCAGGACGTAACGTAGCTCCAAACTTGATTGAGGTTTTTATTGAACATGGTGACCAAACTCGTATATGGATTGCCCATATATCTCAAATAGCTGAGAATTAGGTCAACATGTAGTTCGTTGTTGATAAGGATTTGATTGAATTTAGATGATTTGGGTATTTTATTCTTAGTCGCTAGACGAAAATGAATGTTGTTTCCATCGGGATATCCTGAATAGGATGAAATGTGCCCCAGTCTCTGACTGGGGAAATGATTGGATAAGTTCCATTGGGGAATCTAATCTGACACTTCCTATTGTGTGATTTTTTATCTTTGAAAGTGTAAAATATGCCCCAGCCTACAGGTTGGGAACAAGAGTGATTTGCCACTAGATTAAGAAGCTAAGTCGGTTCGTCTTGCTATAGTTTTTTTATCTAAGCATTAGCTAGGTAAAATTGATCGTTGTCCTGATTGGTAGTTTGTTTAAGTCTTTTGAATGACGCTATTCCATTTTGGTTTATTATAGGCTTGGTACTCAGAGTACTTTGAATGACTCTAGGACTTGCTTAGATATTTTACCACACACCAACGCTTCTCTGGAATAAGTAAGGTCTATTATCAAGATGTAATTCATATGAGGTTGAATCTTTGTCTAACTTATGATTTGGTTGAAAACTCTATCAAAGTCGGATAATGGCCAAGAATCAGAATCAACCTATCACTTTCTCAAGCTATTACACTTATCATTTTCGTAGGCTTAGGAAAAACCTTTACAACACTCAAATTCTATTACAGGAAGAATTAAAACCTAATATTTTCAAAGGCTAAACACTAACCTAATCTTTTTTGCAGGCTAAAGTTCAAACCCTAATTGTTTTTTTAGGCTAAAAATCAAATCCTAATATTTTTCACTAGCTAAAGATCATAACCTAGCCACCATGAATAGATACCGACCCAAACGTGTCTAATCCACTCAAGCTTGCAAATACAAAAGATTTCCAAGTTTCTTCCCACTGGGAACTTCTACTACTTCAATACACTTATGCTCGATTAATGTCTCGAAGTAAGATTTAAACAATTTAAAGTGCAAATAGCAAATAATTTGATTTCTTAAATAAAAACTTTTTGAAAGATTTTCATAAAATAAGATTTGAAAATAATTTTTATCAAAACAACTTATACAAGCAATTAAACAAATGATCTAAGCTTGGAAATATCTCACCGAAATTTGTTGAAAACGATTATGATAAATCAATAGCAAACAAAAATTGGTGACCAAAACTTTTAACGTCATTGATCAAGAACTCTTTCAATAATCTCAATTATAAATTTCAGTGTGAAAATCGCTGTTAGAATAGCCAAAAAGTTGATATTCTTGATTGATTATTATGAATCCCGCAAGCATCTATTAATAAACTTAGAACTAAACCTAAAATGGTTAGTTTTGCAAAGATATGTCATTAAATGACACTCTAAGATCCCACATATCATATACTTTCAAAATAAGCATGTTCCATTGAAAAACACATTTAGAAAATCTTAATTTGGTCCTTAAAACTTTTTTAAACCCAAATCCTTAGGAATAGAAAGTAGTTTTATCAATTCAATTAAAAGAATAATTAAATAGGTGGACCAAATCAATAGGAAACATATAATATATTATATATATGTCAAATACATTTAATTCAGTTGAAATCCTCGATTGAAATCATCAAAATCGAGGAGCATTGACCCAAAAACCAAAATAGTCAAATTTGACTGCTAACCCTATCGGTTAACCGACTTGTCTATTAATTGGCCGACCCCCTTGACGTACCCCAGATTTTTTGAAAGCATAGGAAGTAGATCACGGGAAGATGATAAAAAAAAATAATTCATTCTTCTCCCTCAAAATCCAAAAAATCCGTTTATTTTCGAAAATGCGTTTTTGGGGCTTTTCTAGGCGTCAGTTTTGAAAATGTTCTTGACATGTTCTTGATGGTATTGACAAAAAATACTTTTATTACTATTCACATGTTCTTTATGTTCTTGACATGTTCTTGATGGTCTTGACTTAGTTTTGGATTTTTTGACATATTTTGATGATTTTGACATGTTTTTGACTTGATTCTTGATATGTATACTATGTACATGGAATATGAATCTAATAAATACACAAACATTATGTATAAAAGTAATATAACCATATTTAAGACAGGATCGAGGGGCATTTAAAAAGACATACCTAGCTTAGGGGAGTGGTATTTCCCTAAGCGATTTTCTTCTTCTCTTTCTTTGAATCTTGTCGGTTGTTCTTGATCGTTCTTCGACAAAGTTTTGAGATCTTCCTCCAAGATCCTCAATAACAACTTTGGGAAGGTATTTTGACAAAATTTTGAGATTTTGTTTGGAATAGAAGGCTTGAGAACTCACTAGACCCGAGAGAGGAATTTGAGCCAAGAAAGAGAGAGTCTTGGATCAATCCATTTGAATTTTGAAAATAGGGTGCCTATGTACATTCTTAGGAAGCATGCGCATTGGATAATGTGCAGGGTATCCCAGCTAGCTCCTTCGGAACTATTTAGTCTAGGTGTGACCCTTTGATGTGTTCTAGCTTGATAGTTTTTGACAAATCTTGAAGATTCACTAAGATATTTTAATGATTACAAAATATCAAAATATTTGAAGCAATCATTGGTCATGATTGGCTTCACATAGGATATTTAATGCTTGATGTTATGCTTTTCGGTTCGGTTTACTTGCTAAGTACTAGTTATTCAAACTAATTTGGTTACTTTGCATTTAATGCTTTGGAGGTTCAAAGAATGTAGTCTTTATTTTTCATTTTGCATTTAATTCTTGATCATGAAACTTAATTTTATTCCCTTTAATGTAATGAAATTGTTCCAGTCAGTCTTGTAACCGTTTAGTTACTTTTCAAGTAACTTAGTTTCTCTAAGATATTTTGCTCAAAATATCTAGATTATTTTAATGTAGTCTCCCCAGGTTGATTCAAAAATTTAATGATTTATGGGAGGTTTATTTGATGGCTCATTAAATGCATGACTTGATGGCATTTTGGTTCAGTTGGTTTTGAACCGAACTTTTTAGCATTTGTTACATTTGGCTAACTATACTTTGACATTATAGTTTCTTTGACTTAATCAAGGTTTTGGGATTTATTTTTGGAGGATTGATGGTATAAACAAGAATTAGATATGTATTTTGGGTGTCAAGAAGACGAAACCGCTAATCGTAAAAGTTTTAGGGGTCAAAGCGGGAAACAAAGGTGATTGGTGAAATATCCGTAAGTTTAAAGGTATTAACTAATTTTCATTCATATTAAAGATGATTTCATGAAAAATAACCTTTAATAATATCATTTTAGTCCCCCTTTAATAATTTCGAGGTTGACCCGAAACTTTTACTTAACCGAATTCAGTCACATTTGACAGTTTTGTGTCTTCTTGTATTTTTTGTTGTTTTTTTGTAGCATCCAATGTAATATAATTTATCCATTTAGTCCTTTTAAACCTTAATTTAAAGTTTATTTGAACCTGTATTTTCGATCCTATACTGAATAGGCGGGAGAAAATGCGATGTCTACAACTGTCCCTCTTTGTCGTGCGAGTTTACTCGTAATGACAAAGAAGGAGACACAAACATTTTGTTCAATGAGTTATGAAATTTAAAGACAGAAAATTTAATGCTTACATTGATTTGGTGAGAAAGAGTCTAGTTGACTCTCATCGGTATGAAGCTCTTGCATCTACCATCAAAGGTAGGGATCTTCCGCATCTATCATCAGAGACAAGAACTTTGCTTCTATCACCAAAGATAGGAATTTTTCGCTTCTGTCACTAGAGACAGGAATTTTTCACTTCTATCACCAGAGATAGGAATTTTTCACTTTCATCATCAGAGACCAATTTTTTTCTCTTCTATCATGAGAGATAGGAATTTTTTGCTTCTATCTCCAGAGATAGGAATTTTTCGCTTCCATCACCAGAGACAAGAATTTTGAAACAATAATCCAAGGATAGCGAGGAACATAGTGATAGGTTTTGACAGAATGATCTAAGGATAACAAGGAATATTGTGAAAGGTTTTTGACACAGTGCTCCAAGGATAGCGAGGAACATTATGAAAGGTTTATGACACAGTGCTCCAAGGATAGCAAGGAACATTGTGAAAGGTTTATGACACAATATTCCAAGGATAGCAAGGAACACTGTGAAATATTTCTGACACAATTATCCAAGGACAATGAGGAACATTGTGACAGGTTTCTGACATAGTGCTCTAAGAATAACGAGGAACACTGTGATCTAAGGATAGTGAAGAACATTGTGAAATGAGTTTGACGCTAAGGTTTTGTTTAAATGTATGACCAAACCCGCATGGGGTTTTCCTACATATTTTAGTATAGCTAAGAATCAGGTCAAATGTAGTTCTAACAGGTAAAGTCAATTAGACATTGATTGATTGAAACAGTAATTTAGACATTGATTGATGGATGAAAGCAGTAATTTAGACATTGATTGATTTATTTAATTCAACTGTCTTGACCGAACCCTATCGGGGTGCCTACATATCTTAGATATCTAAGAATTAGGTCCAATGTTATTTGGAATTTCATTTTATGTAGATCAACATTTGTTGGGAAAGGTTATTGGTTAGAGAAACTAATTCCTAGGTCGTCATATCAATACATGATTGAAAAATTACTGAGAGGATTCTCATTCGAGAACTCTCTTGGGAAACTCGACACTTAGTGGAGTTTCATGACTATATCCCCCTGGGACTGCTGAAGAGGATTAGCAAACTTCTCGTAGGCATTTACCTTGGATAAAATGTACCCCAATCATAGATTGGGGCTCTGTGATGCTTGTTTTTGTTTTAGGGATTATTTCAGTTCTTAATTTTTGAAATTTTCCCCAGCCGTAGCTGGTGTGAATCTTATCAAGAAATCTTAACGGAGAAATTTGATATAATATGCCCCAACTCTAGTTGGGGCAAATCCTATCACGACATCTCAACGTAGAAATCGGATATAATGTGCCCCAACTCTAGCTGGGGCGCAAGAATATGTCTTGGGTATTCAGGAGAATGCAATAGAGCCCACATGGGTTGCCCATGTGTCCCAAACCGAGTACTTGACTTTTAATGTTCGAGTGAGATTGAGACCCTCTTTGGGTTATTTTTCGTCTTTTATCACGTCTTGTCGCTGTTTCAAAAAATGACTGATTCGTTTGATCAGACGATCGAAACCCACCTGGGTTATCTATGTACCCGATTTTCTTAGTTAGAAACCAGGTCTAAGCATAGTTTGGTCTTCGTATTCTAGTATTTAGCAAGAATCAGGTCGAAGCGTAGTTCGTGCACAGGCATCATTTTTTGTTTACTTAACAAAGGGAGTAAAATCGATTTCTCAGGGAAGTTAAGGGGCTTCTCTGGAGATGCGCTCTGATACAGGGCTGAGAGAATGTCATAAGTTGACACTTCTCTAATTTTGACCGGACCAACTTGGGTTTCCTACGTACCTTAGTGAGTTACTAAAGATCAAGTCATGAAGTAGTTCCGAACAACAAGATGATTTTGAGGATCATACCTATAGCAGGTAAAGATAACTGCATTTATTGATAGCAAATCTTTCTCTAGTCTAACAGATAGAGTTTTTTGTCTAAGTATTAGTTAGATAAGATCGATCATTATCCGAATTACTAGTTTGTTTAATTCTTTGAATGACGTTGTTCCGTTTTGGGCTATTGGAGGCTTGGAACATAGAGTACTCGACTAATTCTATGATTTACGCAACTCTAGGAAGATCCTTGTTAGATCCTAGAAAGGTCAATTTTCTAATGACATTCTGCTACACCTTGATGCTTTGTAGGAATGGGTAAGGTCTATTATCAAGATACACCTTATGCGAGGTTGACCTCTTGTATAACTCCTGATTTTATTGGAACCACTATCAAAGACGAATGATGGTACAGTGAATGGTGAGGTTACTTGACCAGATTACATTTTTGAGGATTTCTTATTAGCCTACTAGAGCTCCTAAATAAGGTGTATGGGTGCAAGTGTCATCTTGATGATGGCCTATTGATGCAAAACGATATGCAGGATACCACATGCTCTAGTTAAAGTATGATAACTAAGTTTTTCTTATATGTATACAAGTTATGTATGCCTATGTGAAATGTGATGCATGGTGTTTGTGTAGTATTTCGATACTGACTTTTGTACTGTATGGTTTTTTATGCTAAAATGTTTTACCTAGAATGTTTTCCTAGGGAACTTTTGCACTAGGTACCTTTTTCTATTAGCCATCTCCCCTGGTTGTTTCCATATTGTCTCTAATATGGAAGGCTGACTGGTGTTTCTGAGAGGTTTTCGTCTCTTCTGCTCCTTGTGTGGCAACTGATAGGAATATGGAAGGTTATTTCATGCCTTACTTGGTTGAGATCAAGACTTCCAAAAATGGGAACATCTGGCTCAGAATAGAGACCACTGTTGATTTGGCTCGGGCTTTGAATAACATTTGGATGAGTTTTGGGAGTGGGTTCAAATGAATGGCTTATTGAATGTGGATTCTTCTTTCCTTTTCCTCTATTTTCCCAAGTTCATTTCTAATGTTTTTGGCATTATACCTCTACGTGCCATATATATTTCCTTTTTTCGCGTTTGTGCGATATTATTTTGACTAGATCATACTCAGGTAATCGTATTCAAACGCATCTCAGTGATTATCGTGATTTTTGCATCGGATTAATCTAAATTATGATAAAGATAAGTTCAATAGTAATTTGGACCGAATATCCATAGTTATTAGTCTAAAGAGGTTGTCTAGTTCAATTCCATCAAGCTCTGATAATTGATCTTTTATGAGATTGTTATCGAGATTACCTTGGCCTTGTATGTTACCTAAGATTTCTTTGACGTCTTCGATTCATTTCTTTTATCTTGAATTGAAATAAAATGGATTGGGCCTTCCCGAGATGACTCAAAGGAGGGAGAAAATAAGTGATAGAGAAACAAGTGTTAGTTAATGACGACTAACAAATGTTGTTTTATCCTGGTAGTGTTAAAAGAATCATTTTTTTTTCTTTCACTCTAGAAACAAGGGACTCGTACTTCTTATACAATCCACTTAACTAGCTTTGGGTAGTGATCCAGGTCCAGTTGGCCTAAGTCACTAGGTGTTGAGACACCTCTATGACTTAATACTCAAACTATATAGATAACGTAATTCACCTGATTATCTTCGTGTGACCACTCAGTGTTTAAAAACTTTCTGAGACCAATTTTTATTTTCACTTAACACGTACTTTCAAAACTTTTACATTTTGGGAATTAAGGTATTTTGAGTCAATCTCGAGGTCTTTATTGCTTTCGCCCAAATCCCAGATACTTATCCAGTATTCTTCCCATTAATCATTTTCTTCTTTGGATGAAAGAATCTTCTAGTTACCTATCTTAATCCTTTTGAGAACTTTAGGTAAAGCTAAGTCTCGCAAATTTCTAAGGACATTTTTTGATCGAATCTTTTAATTGTTTTTTGGAACACGACCTTGGATATTGCTAGGTAAGTTGGCTGCAATTCTCTTTGATTTTCTTCACAACTCCAGAGTTGGAACATATGTATTGATTTAGGTTTTCTTTCTAATTTTCTCAGATTTTTGGTCAATATCTGACCATCGTCTGGGTGAAACAAGACATTTCTTTTAACATTTTTCTTCGGATGATGGTCTAATTTAGTACTGAAATTATATTTCAATAAAATCTATTGTTCACGGTATGTGAATTACGACAAGTAAATTTAATATATGAAAGTTAAAGTACAAAGACATGAGTCGACCTTAGATAAAATAAGCCCGGATTCAGTGATACGTAGATCTAGTACATAGGCGTACAAAATAATATCTAATTCATTAGAAAGGAACTTAAGAAGTTAAGGGGCAGGTAGAGATAAATATGGCCTTCTTTTCTCTTTTCTCGGAATATCCGACTCATGCTTTTTTTATAGAGAGGCAATGTTTTCTTGAATCGTAGTAGTCTTTGATACAGGGAGGGATTGAGTCCATTTTTTTATATATATTGCGAGCGAATTTTGGATGGCTTTTAGCAAATGTTACTTAAAGCAAATTTTCTAGGATTATTATGTGATTAAATCTAGATTTTTGCTAATGATTTTTAAGGATGCCAATTTTCCTATCCTTATGCATGATTGTATTCTTCCCTATATATGAATAAATCTATATGAATGGATGATTACGTTTATGATATATGTATATAATCCTACGGAGAGGCAGCTCTAGCAGGAAACTTTGGGGCATGTTTTAGACAGACCTCGGCTTAGACTTGGTTTCGTAGGACCAGGGTAACTTGTAATTTTTGGTTTGTTTTATCCTCATATTTAGAAGTTATAGTCATCATAGGATTATGGCATGATTGACGTTTTATTTTCAAGATATAGATTATTCCTCCCAGGACTTTAAGGCAAAATTATCATTTTCTTCCTCATGACATGGATCATTACTCCTAGAACTTAATGACCGAATTGACCTTTTCTTCCTCAAAGTATGGATCATTGCCCCAAGGACTCTAAGGAAAAATTGTCATTTTCTTCCTCATGACATAGATCATTACCCCTAGGACTTAATGGCAGAATTTTCCTTTTCTTCCTCAAAGTGTGGATCATTGCTCCTAGGACTTAATGATTGAATTGTCTTTTTTTTTTTCTTGAAAAGATGGATCATTGTTCGTAGAACTTAATGACATAATTATTATTTTTTCTTTCTTAAAAGATAGATCGTTATTCCCAAGACTCAATGAAGGGTCTAAAGTACCTTTGCATTCATGATGCCTTTATGAGAGTGAGTCTATTTTGAAAGTCTCACTGTTGAACCTTAGTTGGCTTCTTAACCGAACGGTTTTTTTTTGCTCAAGGCGATTTGAACCTAAATAAAAAAATGTCTTCCCTATAGTTCATAATTCCTACTTTATAGGCTTTATGAGAAAGAACACTACACTTAGGACATGTCATGTAAATCCTAGGGAAATGTGACTCGAGGTATGCTTATTACTGGATGGCACAGTCTTGATTTGACTAGGTGACGACACTTTCTTACATCTTGGTAATCTTGGCATGGTCTTGCATGATCTACGTAGATTCCTTCATGTTGTCTTAGCGGACGAACATTAGACGGCTTTGTTTAGCGAAAGCTATTTTTAAGATGACTTATCGAGGTAGGTTTTTTTATATGCATTATGCAAGAGGCAAAAGTATTCATGAATTACTGGAGTTAAGACCACGTTGAGTCATAAGCATTGTACATAAGGTAGAAATAAGAAATTTCTCTCTCCAAGATAGTGTCCTAAGTACAACGGGGTTTTGGGTACCATTCAATCCTAGGCTAATTATATGTGGTTCATGACTTTTCTACTAACGCATCCTAGAAAATTTTATGTTCTCAAATCTTCAAACCTCCAACGTTCTCCCCGAGGGAACATCCATTGTTGGTTTGTGATCCGAGCGAGCCGAGTTTCGAAGCCGGATCCCAGCGGATAAACCCCCTGGCCTTGCTTCTACTGACTCATCTTTCTAGACCTACAGGGTTTCAGAGCTTAGGTCTATGTGATGAAATCGCATGAACTTAGCCCATATTGCCGTCCTCTCTATCCCTAAGAGTTTTGTGGCTTTGGATTTTTTCTCATGATATGCAATGCAAAGTGGTGCTCGTGCGTTGGAGAGAGTTTATGAAAAATAAATGCAGATATTTAAAGATAGAAATTTAAAATACTAATATTTAAAGACAGTAAAGTAAATACAGTAATGTAATGACAGAAAATAAATGCATGCAAGTATAAATAAAGCATGTAATTTTTTTTTTTCATTTACCTTTTTTATTTTTTTATTTTTTTGAAAAGGAATCATTTATGTTTAAAACCAAAAACATATTTCTTGGTTTTTATTTAATCATGAACATAGATTCAGATTCCAACTAGGCTTAACCCTAAAAAATCCCCAATGGAGTCACCAACTGACATACCCCGAATTTTTTCAAAGCAGAGGAAGTAGAGCACGAGAAGAAGAGGAAAACAAAATTTCATTATTCTCTCTAAAAATTCTCAAAGTATGTTCATTTTCGAAAATGCATTTTAAAGGCTTTTCTAGGTGCCAGTTTTGAAAATTTTCTTTGGGTTGGGATTTATTTGAAAAAGGAGTTTCCACTTAGCATGGGGTTAAAAATGGTGTGCTAGGTCACCGGGATTTTAGAAATTCATTTTTGTTTAAAATGACCCAGGTTTTGACTCGAAATAGTTGGTCTTTTACCAGAGATTTCTTTAAGTTCGCGGTCGATGATGCTCGGGGAAGGTGTTAATTACCTCAAGACACCCGTCTGAAGATAGTACCTCAGTTTAAGTAGATGTTCAAGTTTAAACAAAGTCCGAGCAATTTCCTTTGGTTTTGTTTAACACAATAATTCCCCTTTTTAATGTTTTTGTCTTTTTTATGTATTTTTTTTTATGTAAAGGAAGCAAGAAATATTACTATCTATCAGCAGCAACAGATAAAACACATTACATGGTATTTTTTATGTCGACCGAACCTATAAAGGTTGCCTGCGTATCCCGATTTTCACGGGGGAATCAGGTCAAAACATAGTTTATCTGTTCAAGATGTACTGAATTTTATTTAGATATGTGACTGAACCCATACGTGGGTTGCCTATGTATCTTAGGTAACTGCGAATCAGGTCAGCATGTAGTTCATCTCAAGATGAATTTATTTTTTTTTATTTTTTTTTTTATGAAACAAAGACATGAATCGCACCGATGATATGAGGATATACACTTTTGATTTTGTCAAGAACACTCTAACCGAACTCTCTTGCTTAGGAAAGTTTAGTGTTTATGTTTAGGTTATTAGTTCGGAAAGAAAAGAAAAGAAAATATATAGTATATGTGTTAGTCTTACTCGTAACTAAGAAAAACGAAAACGTTTCTGAAGTAGGTACACACATATCCCTGAAGGAATAGTGGTTCTTTCTTTATTCCGAATTTTTAGCCACAAGGATCTCGACGGAAAAGTGTATATATATATGGTAACAGTCCACAAGCCTGTTGACTTAGTGCCAGGCTGTGATCTAGACTACTGTAGAAATGTAAAGTCAGTTGTTAGTAGTTAGTGGTTAGCAGTCAGTAATTAGAGGTTTGATTTGAGTTTTTTAGTGTTCGGTTTCATGTATCCATTAGAGAATCAAAGATTCTATACACAACTTATGGTGTGATGATTGTTTTTTTCATGTTCTTCACATGTTCTTGATGTTCTTGACTTATTTTTTGATTTTTTTAACATATTTTGATGATTTTGACATGTTTTCGATGCTTTTGACTTGATTCTTGATATGTATACTATGTACATGGAATATGAATCTAAAAACTACACATATATGATATATACAACCAATAAAACCGTATTTAAGAAAATATCGAATGATGTTTAAGAAGACATACCTAGCTTAGGGAAGTTGTCTTTCCTTAAGCGATTTTCTTCTTCTCCTTCTTTGAATCTTCTTGGTTGTTCTCGATCGTTCTTCGACAACTTCTTGAGATCTTCCTCCAAGATCCTCAATAAAAACTTTAGGAAGGTATTTTAACAGAATTTTGAGTTATGTTTAGAATAGAAGGCTTGAAAACTCACTAGACTCAAGAGAGGAATTTGAGACTAGAGAGAGAAAGTCTTGGATCAAGCCATTTGAATTGTGAAAATAGATTGTCTATTTATAGGTTCGAGAAACCTGCGCATTGGCCAATGCACAAGGTATCCCAGCCTGCTCCTTAGCAGTTGTTTGGTCTAGGTGTGACTTTGATGTCTTCTAGTTTGATGGTTTTTGAAAAATCTTGAAGATTAACTAAGATTTCCTAAGAATTTGTAAAGATTACAAAATCTCAAAATATTTAGAGCAATCATTGGTAATAATTACTCATGACTGGTAATGATTGGTCATGATTAGCAATTATTGGTCATGATTGGCTTGCATATGGGATATTTAATAATTGATGTTCTTGACATGTTCTTGATGTTCTTGATTTATTTTTTGATTTTTTTGACATATTGTGATGATTTTGACATGTTTTCGATGTTTTTGACTTGATTCTTGATATGTATACTATGTACATGGAATATGAATCTAAGAACTACACAAAGATGATATATACAACTATTAAAACCATATTTAAGACAATATCTAAGGTTGTGTAAGAAGACATACCTAGCTTAGGGGAGTGGTCTTTCCCTAAGCGATTTCCTTCTTCTCCTTCTTGGAATCTTCTCGGTTGTTCTCGATCGTTCTTCGAGAACTTCTTAAGATATTCCTCCAAGATCCTCAATAACAACTTTAGGAAGGTATTTTGACATAATTTTTAGTTGTGTTTAGAATATAAGGCTTGAAAACTCACTAGACCCGAGAGACGAATTTGAGACTAGAGAGAGAAAGTCTTCGATCAAGCCCTTTAAATTGTGAAATCAAGCTGCCTATTTATAGACTTGGGAAGCCTGCACATTGGACAATGCACAGGCTATTCCAGGCTACTCCTTAGGGGTTGTTTGGTCTAGATGTGAATTTGATGTCTTCTAGTTTGATGGTTTTTGACAAATCTTGAAGATTCACTAAGATTTCCTAAGATTTTGTAATGATTGCAAAATCTCAAAATATCTAAAGCAATCATTGGCAATAATTACTCGAAAATGGTAATGATTGGTTATGATTAGCAATCATTGGTCATGATTGGCTTGCTTATGGAATATTTAATGCTTGATGTAATGTTTTTTGATTTGGTTTACTTGCTAAATACTAGTTACTCGAACTAATTCGGTTATTTTGCATTTAATGCTTTGAAGGTTCAAAGAATGTAGTCTCTATTTGTAATTTTTAATTTAATGCTTGATCATGACACTTGATTTGATGGGCATTTAATGTCCTTTAATAGATGGAATTGGTCCGGTAAGTCTTGTAACCGTTTAGTTACTTTTCAAGTAACTTAGTTTCTCTAAGATATTTTGCTCAAAATATCTAGATTCTTTTAATGTAGTCACCCTAGGTTATTTCAAGCATTTAATTCTGATGTGAGGTTGATTTCATGGCTCATTAAATGCATGACTTGATGACATTTTGGTTTGGTTGGTTTTGAACCGAGTTTTTTAGCATTAGTTACATTTTGGTAACTAGACTTTGTCATGATAGTTTCTTTGATTTAATCAAGGTTTTTGGATTTATTTATGGAGTATTTATACTTTAAACAAGAATTATATAAGTATTTTTGCTGTCAAGAAAACAAAACTGGTGATAGTAAATGTTTCAGGAGTCAAAACGAGAAACAAAGGTGATTGGTGAAATATCCTTAAGTTGAAGGGTAATAACTATTTTTTATTCATATTAAAGGTGATTTCATGAAAATAAACCTTTATTAATATCATTTTAGTCCCCCTTAACTTTAGGAATTTCGAGGTTGACCCGAAACTTTTGCTTAACCGAATTCAGTCAAATTTGACACTTTCGTGTTTTCTTGTGTTTTTTGCTCTTCTTTTGTAGTATCCAATGTGATCTAGGTATAAATTCATTTCATTTAAACCTTAGGTTAAAATTTATCTGAACTTGTACTTTCGATCCGATACTAAATGGGCGGGACAAAATACGGTGTCTACACCCCTGTGTTTGTCGATCGACCATAATGGTAAGTTAACTGAATTAGCTAGTAGATCACCCACTTCACTTCCTAAAACTAGTGTTTTGGTTAGTCGACTAACCCCTTTCGTTGGTTGACCGAATTGACCCAAAAATCCATCATTTTAAATGTTAGAACAATTTTTTTTTTTCAATTAGACCCTTAACCAAAAACAATTTTATGTTTTATCACTTTATAAAAACTATTTTAGGACCTTAAACTTATCACTTCTTACTATAACACAAATAGATTTATTCATTTTAAAGTGTTATGCATGATCCTAATTCGGGTTGTATTAAAAGTATAAATGTAATGAGTTATTTTTATCTAATTATCTTCAACGTTTTTAATGCTCTAAAAATCTTCATTGTCTTCATCTTGCATCCGTCTTGAATTCCTTTGATTCTTCAATAATCTCCTCATGAATTCTTCAATAATTAATCTTTTTGGACCCATTCTTTTTCTCATTTCAATTTATGAAACTTTTAATCTGAAACCACTCAATAAAACCATTAGTTTCATAAAATATCAATGTTTAATTGTTCATCAAAACATTGGGTTCAACTTAAGAGTATTAAGACGATTGCCCTATAAGATGATCATTATTCAGGATCTTTCCCTCTTAGCAAAATCCAAACTAATAAGGAAGGATCCATAAGAAAATGGGTACTTCGAACGCACCATCAAAATGTCGTGGGATATTGAGATATTGAGATGCAAGGACTTATGGACATAAGCCATTCCAAAATAAATACAAGGCTATGGGAATAAAGAATAAATATGAAGATACAAGATATCCAAAGACTACCAATACCTCACTACAAGCCACATGGAAACCACGTGTAGTACATAAGAATGGGAAATAAAAGATCAATCATGAGAGGCATGCACAATTACACACATCTCGAGAAAAATCCATTCTACAATGGGATGAAGCTAGGCCCTACCTCTCAGTTCATAAATTCATTAAATTTGTAAAAGGGTTAAATGTTTGACTTGTCAATTAACATCTTTGATAAGGTACTTAAGTTCGAATTCTAAGAATCATGTAAGGTGTGATTCCATTTGAATCATAAAGTAGAACATAATTTACATATCTATTTAATAGATCGTACATGCATATTGTTTTTCCCTTAGCTTAATCACCAATGGTAATATTGCCTACTCATAACATATATAAGCTCAAGCTTGAAATTAATTTATCATTATGTGCTCATTTGAATATCCCTCACGACCAAACATAAATGATTTATGATTTATGAGAATTGCGTCATTAAAATTGATAAATATGATGGAAATAATCAATAAAATTAATCAGTAGCATTAAATTCTAAGAATGGAGAATAATAAGGTTTAGGAAAAATCAGTCGACCATCCAGCCTAACTAGTTGATCGATCTTGTGCTGTTAAAACAAAAATGAGCCTATGCCTAAATCAATCGACTAATAGACCTGAACCAGTTGACTGATCCATTTTTGAATAAATTAAAATGAGTCTAGGAGCTTGACCGATTCTTCGAGCCAGTTAATCGACTGTCAAAAATTGAAGTTCCCGCAAACACTTAAATAAGATCTTAAATGCTCATTTTTTTATATATTTCACATTCACTCTCTCGTTCTATATTACCAAGGCTTAGAACTATTGTATCTTCTAAATTAAATCAATCCAAGGGTTCTTAAAGTCCTTGAAATGATCAAAATTGCAAAATCATTGTGCCCCAGATCCGTGCCAAGTTGTCCACGCGATTATCTTCAGATTTGTAGTATTCTCTGATTAAAATCGTTAAGATTTAACTCATTTGAGTTGCACTCTTTGCTCTCTAAGATAGGATCTTGCTTACTCATATCTTGGACGTAATAGTTGTTATACTTGAACTACATTACATATCTTGTTTTAAATACTTTTGTGAGTACCTAGTAAGTCAATATAGGGCGTATTGGTTTATAGGTGATTTCTTGAAGCTTCGAGTACTATCCTAGTAATCTAACAAATAAAAATTAAATTTTGAGGGTATAAACCTAAACTTAAACTAAGGTGTTGTTTTAAGTGACATAATTATATAAGAATAAAAATGTATAGAAGGACTTCGGTATTGGGTGTATTAGTATGATCTTCTTCGATGACAAAGGTTAGAAATTAGTGAATTAGAATTCCTCTAAGGAGCTTAGGGGAGTAGACGTAGGTAACAAGGGACCTTGGCCGAATTGCTATAAATCTCTGTGTCAATTTTATCTCTCTCTCTCTCTCTCCTTGTTTGTGTGTTTGTGCTTTTCCTATCTGATTGTCCCACTGTACTATTATCATACTTGTATTAATTTGATAAAATTTGTCGAAGTATGAGGTTTATAAGAAGATAAAACAAAAACTTAAAAAAAAACGTATAAGTTATTGGCACTACCCAATTTATCCCCTCTTGGGTAGACTTTGACCAACAATTAAGTTTCCAACCAAAGCTTCCATTGAGTATGTGTTTAGGTCTTGGGCTTCTTTGATTATCGTAACCTTGGGTTTCACACCTTGGGAAACTAACTAAGTGTTTTTCTTACTTTCTCTGCTATGGAGTGAGGTCTTACAAGTTCATTAAGGCCATTGCTAATTGAGTTCTTTTCTTACCTTATATGCCATGGAGTAAGGTCGTCCAAATGCATTAAGTTTATTTCAAATTTTATTGAACCCCATGTACATATCTTGGATGATTTTGGTTTCTCCCATTTTGAACAACTCATATTGATTGACTAGGGTGTTGATCTTTGATTCCGTCACTTTGTTTGGGTCCTCATGTGTAACCTTGATTATATCCTACATTCTTTTTCCGATTGACATCTTGATATCCTATTGTGTTAATTTAAATGTAGTGTACAAGAATAAGATTAGTAGCTTGGGAATTTAAAGTGAAGAGTTTCATATTAGCCTCATTAAATTCAATTTCGATCTTATCTACCTATCCCGAGTCTACAAGTTTCCAAGGAAAATGTGGACTATACCTAATTACATGCCAAACTTCATACTTTGTGGCTTATTAGAATGACATCATTCTGACCTTACACCGAGTACATAGTTATAACTTGTGAACAATGATATCCAATGCACACCCTAACAATAATTCAATTTTAATTTTAGTTTACACGCAGATATGTTGGTCCAAGTATACCCAAGATGGGGTTAATTAGGTGTTGTAAATAACCTAAGAAATTTTACTCTTTCTTACTTTGCTTCTCTTAGTGCCCATCTATAAAAATAAGGTGGACGTTCAAAGTTGCGCAAATTACTAGGGCATAAAACTTATGAGTTATACTACAAAACTTTGGAAAAGAGTGATAGAATATAGAATAAGACATGAAACGAGTATAGAAGATAACTAATTTGGATTTATACCCAGTCGATCAACCACTGAAGCTATCTATTTACTCAGGAGATTAATGAAAAAATATAGAGAGAAGAAGAAAGATTTACATATGATATTTGTGGACCTAGAGAAGGCTTATGATCGGGTACCCAAAGAAGTTTTGTGGTGGGTGTTAGAAAAGAAACATATATCCATCGTATATATTGAGGTAATTAAGGATATGTATATAGTCACTGATGTTCGAACAGGAGGAAGTGATACTTGTGCATTTTCTATTAATATAGGCTTATATCAAATATCATCTTTAAGTCCTTACCTCTTCGTTCTAGTAATGGATAAGCTAACAAAACATATCCAAGATGGAGTACCTTGGAGTATGTTACTTGTGGATTACGTTATACTAATTAATGAAAAAAGAACATGTCTTAATACTAAGTTAGAAAGATGGAGAGAAGCCTTAGAGTTTAAAGGCTTGAAAGTTAGCAAAAGCAAGACGAAATATATGCATTGGAATTTTAGTAATGCCTGAAGAGATAATGCTACGATCAAAATTGGATATGGGGAGGTTCTGAAGGTGGATCAATTTAGATATTTATATTCAATGATTCAGAGTAATGACAAAAACTATGATAATATTACTCACAGAGTCAAGACTTGATGGTTGAAGTGGAGAAGTGCAGTTAAGGTGATATGCGATCGTAGGATACCATTGAAACTCAAAAGAAAATTCTACCAAAACTGTAACAAGACCGACGTTTCTAAATGGTTTAGAATGTTGGGCAGTAAAAACAAAGTATATCAAGAAAATTAGTGTAACAGAAATGGGGATGCTACGGTGGATAAGTGGGAAGACGAGAATGAATAAAATTAAGAATGAAACTATTAGAGAGAATTGAGAAACACCTATCGAAGAGAAGATGAGGGAAAATTATTTACGGTGGTTTGGACATGTGCATATAAGACCCATAGAAATACCAGTAAGAAAGTGCAATTTAGTTCAAGTGCGGGGGAATACTAGAGAGAGATGTAAACCTAAGTAGACTTGGGACGAGACTATTATAACTGATTTAATGATATTGAATCTTAGTGAGAGGATGACCCTTGATAATTCATTATGGCGTAAACGGATTCATGTAGCCGACCCTACTCAAGTGAGATAAAGACTTAGTTGTTGTTGTTGTTACTTTGCTTCTCTAAACAACACTTATACAGTATTCAATATGAAGTGTTAAAGGAAGTACAACGAAATATAGAAACAAGTATTAGAGATCTCACATACAAGGGATAGCGATAGAGACAATATGGACACATCAATTTATAGTAGTTCAGTAAGGCCCCTCCTTACCTACGTCTATTCTCCCGAGCTATTTCAGAGGCTTCTAATCCACTAAATTCAGATCTTTTTCCCCTGATGAAGACCAAATCATTATAATCTCACATAATAACTTTGTTTATGATCTATTGCATTATCTCACTAGATAAGGTGTATTATGCCTAGCTACAATTCCTCACAAGGAAAGTTTGTTTATGCCATGGTACACTCTATCACAAGACAAACTGGTTTATGTCTTACTACAATATCTCCTTAGACAAGTTCGTTTATAGGTACAATCTCTCTCTTAGACCAACACACAGATCTAAGTTATAATTTAAACCCTCGTAGTATTAAATTATATTTTGTTAGTTCTTTTCAAGTTGAACCCTCAAAGCTTCTATCAATCACCTACAATTTTAATATACACTACATTGACTCTGTTAGGTGCTTGTAGAAGTGTGTACACAATGATATGTCAACTAAAGCACATACACATGTAATCACATTTGATGAATATATTCAATAAAGTTCATGCAATACAAAAGAATCAAACAATCTCAATTTAAACACAAGCATAATGTGTATGATTCGTTTCCAATTTCAAGCTAAAACAAATTTTAAGATGATATTAATCTTTAAGAAGGTTCAATGAAATTTTCCAATTAGATTACCTCTTATTGGATTGATATGCATGGGAATTTAGGATCTTGATGAGTGACTTAATCTCGCCAATAGTGCTAGTTCTTCCCGTATCCAACATACCAAATCCAATGAACTTGCGATTTAAGTAGACGACAACCTTTTTTTTTTTTTTTTTTTATAAACATTAGAAAGTTCTTATGCTTTTCTAAAAAAAATATTGGATTTCAAATGTAATCAAATTAACTCTTACAAAAGCACACGATGAAAATCCAAAATGTTTATCATGATATCAAAGCAATATATTCTAGAATCAAGATAAGATAAGTAAACCAAATCTAAATATATGCCATTTATACATCCAAGATCAAATATTCATATTTAAGTATAATAAATCTTGGAACAAACTTGCCTTTATGATCACAGGTGTACACGATGTAAATATACCAAAATGATATTGAACCTAAGTTTAATTCCTCAATGATTTCATTGTTTGATGTGTAATGATCTCTAAGAAGGGCTCACTATGGTGAATCTCTTAAATTCTCGTTCTTTTGGACAATGTTGTGTTATTGGAACAGTATTTCACTCGATTAAAATCAAGGAGTGGTATATACACTAATTTAAGTCTAAAAAATGTACAAAGTGTGAACTAATAGAGGAATCTCACGAATTTTCTCTTTTGTTTCTTGTTCTTAATAGAGGAGTATAATACCCTCTTATATAGGTCACTAATATGAGCAATTAGGAATGAATCCATTGCATATTAATGCTACGAATGTTATGTATAATCAATTTGATAATGTCTAATGTTTACTACATTCCAATTCATTCTTATTTGAGCAATTTATTGTGGGGAGACAAGTAGTAAAGAAAAATGCTACATTTTAGGACTGAGAATGGTAACTTTATTTTCTACAATTTGCCCTTACTCTTGTCTCTTTGTTCAAAACTTTTATTCATATAAACGATAAAATGTTTAATTAAATTTCTAAACTATTTGAATCAATATTATATTCAACTCAAGATCTGAATAATGTTTTTACTCGATATATCGAAAATCCCATAAATCGGTTGACCTATGTACTTGATTTGGTTGTTTAGACTACCTAGTGGTGTAGTTGGTCGACTACCTATGGAGATCGGTTGACAAATTGTTTAGAACTTAATTAGTTTAAGAGTTACTACCGTAATCGATTGATCGGCATGCTCCTATCGATTGACTGGCTATGGTTGGTTCTAATTCTATTTGTTTATTGGAAAGATTCGTTGACGAGTTCAGGTTATGGTCAACCATTTAAGGCTAATTTGGTTCACCCAAGGCTGCTAGTTAGATCAGTTAACCGATTAAAGCTGTTTTACAATTTTAATCTTATTTTCCTAATATTTGTAATTCATTATTGAACTTTGTGTTATGGACTAAAATTTACATATTCTATAAGCCAATAAACACAAGTTTACACCAATAATCACATGTTTATTACAAAATTAAAATCCCACATAATAATGAAAGCGTGATATGCATATTGTCGTAGTAGATTCAATTTGTATCGAAAAACTAGGGAAGTAGTTTACCCCTCCCAAGCCTTTTGAGTCTTCAACTTTGCGTATGATATTTTTGAGTTTTCAATCTTTTCAAGCATTCGAGCTTTAATCATTTCTCTTCGTTCTTTGACTTATCATCTTTTGCTATTAATTCATCATCTTCATTCATTCTTTGATTTATCATTCTTTTTGGTATCTCCAACATGGCATTTACCTGTTCTAACACATACAACAACTACATTAAATACAAAACCTCTAATATCTTGTTATCATCAAAATTCACTTTTAGGGATCAAACCTTGTGGTCAATAATATCCTTATTTTTTGATAATTAAAACATATTTGATAGTTCTTCTAATTTTTATAACATTAAGAGTCTCTCTTTCTATGGGAACGGTGTTTTTCAACAAGTGTTATATGGGAAATAATAGTGATAAATAATAATCATTAAGTACAACAAGAGTATGAAAATAAGGACAAGTACTTAAACAAGAATGATATGAATATAAAAACATCAAACCACTAATCTCTCTTCCTTTATCATCTAAAAAAGTAAGAGGGTGACTAATGTGGAAAAATAAAATTGATGGGTCATCATGAATACTAGAATAACACGATACATCACAATACATAACAAATATAAATAGATAGCACAACAACGATAGATATGTAGACAATTGAGTACGTATTTAATATCAAAACAAAGTGTAGCATAAGTCATCCGACAACATATCACATATCTAAAAATGTGGTCCTTCTAGGTTATAATGATACATAACATGTTTTGAATTATAAGAGAGTGAATATTAGATGAACCAATATCTAAATGCTTGGTAGAGGTGGGATGATAAAAACACTTGTATTGGTGCATGTATCTTAGTAGTTCTCCAATGGGTGGTTACTTATTGTCTAAACAATCATCCATGTGTTGTCCGTGAGATGATACTTGAGTCTTCAGCTCCTGAAAAGCTTTAGTAAATATGTCCATTCGCCCTTCAAGCCCGCCAATGTGATTATCCATTTTGAGCATTCTGGCTTCCATCTCATCAAACCATTATGTTATATATGATCAAAGACATCCTTCGTCATTAGCATCCTCATTGCCTTCTTTTTATCTTCTTATTCTCTCTTAAACACATTATCTTTTCTCTTTCTTGATTGAGAATACGACCTTCTCCAATTTTTCCTTCCATAATGCATTTTCTGTTAACGAGATTGTAACGACTTGGTTTCCCAGGGCCGTTACTCGGTTTCTTTCTTTTATTTTTATAGAGAAATATTAGGAAAACAAAAATCACTCTATTGCTATGCTTCCACTGCACCACTCTGATGAATTAAATAATAATAGATAAAAATATAAACTAATTGTCGACTTACATTAATTTTAAAATTTACTAACTTAAAATTCAACTTTATCGATCCAACTTTTCAGTAACACTACAAAAGTTTAAACCCTTGATTACCAAAAACTACCCCGACTTCCTCCAATGCAGCACCACCCTTTAACCCTATCTAATGCCAGTAGTGAACCCGTCGCTATTGGGAGTACCTATGACAAAATATTTTATCAGTTCATTGTTTTCATAATGTAAAATAATTTATGGATCAAGTATAATTATCAAACACTACTTTTCAAAACGTAATATAAATATAACTGCACACTGAGCCAAAATAAAATTCCACAGCTATCATCATAATAAAACAATGCATTTAAATTAACTAATCAAATTATTTTGATATATAATAAAATATTGTATACATATTTCCCTATTATCCATATGATTGCTTCACCTCACGATTGAGAGTTATAACGGTATCATAAACTGTACAACTGTGCAATCTAAGGTTGTCATAAATGTCAAGGCCATCCAATATCTTCAATGGTTGGAACCAACATGTGGTCTAAATTACCATATTATGATGATAATCATCATCGTCAACAACAATAACAACAATTACCACTTGCAGGACTTGTCCTCCTGTCAGGTCACAATACAATGTCCTACAGGATATACCCTCCTGTTAGGACCAACTACATCCCGTAGGACATGTCCTTCTGTTAACACCATGGCATAGTAGTATAATAAAAATTACTTTCCACATTTAAAAATTTACGATCCATTTAACGCTATAAAATAATCAATTTTAATAAATCTTTTTTTTTGCCACATTTTAGTACGAATATATAATTTGACAATTTATATAAAAGACAATACACTCGCCTCGATATTTGCACAGCTTACTATGCTATTGTCGTAAAACTGACGGAGTCGGCATCGCTTGTGAACCTAACAAAGATAGGGCCTAAACTAAGGATATATCTAAATAAATTTACTATGCAATGAAATGCGTGATACTAAATTGTAATTTTTCTCATCCCTAAATTTTCTTAATAATATGAAATCTAAAATTAACCGTTTATTTTTTTAACTAAATATTAATTATACAAATAAAATATTATAACTTCGATTACAAAACTTTATCAATTAATAATTTACTTACAAATAAAATATTCGCTAACTATTAATAAAATTTATTAGTTAATGAGATACTAAAGTTAATATTTTAATAATTTAATTAAAATTAAACTTTTCGCACAAGTTATACACACACATATATATATATACAGACCCACATATATATACCAGCTACAACCCACATATATATACCAGCTACAACCCATACATATAGTTGAGAGAGATATAGAAATTACCTTGATGACTTGATGAATGAAAGATAGAAGAAGAAATAAAGAGCTAAGAGGGGTGGATGTGAGAGAGGGAAGAAAGAATGAGAGAGAGCTGGTTAGTGAGAGAGAGAAAAAAAAAAGGTCTTTATATTTTGATTCATGGAATGCTCACCACCCCAAGTCTATTTTTTTATGTTTTGTTTTTTCTTTTGAGCTTATATACACTAAATGAGACAAATTTATCATTTTAATGGTTTAGTTACATAAAATACCCCACACAGAATCATTAAAATATCAATTAGACCCCCAAACCTTTTAAAATAAAATTTATGACTAAAATTTTAAAATTAAACAATGATCCTTATCACTCATGATCTTTGTACCTTATGAACAAATTACACAACCCCCCATGAATTTCTAAAACATCATCTAAATCCCAAAATTAACAAATTAACATTATAAAATAGCACTTAAGTCCCAAAAGTTTTTAAAATTAAATTAAAAAATAACATATTAATCCCTAACTTTTTAAGTGATTTAAATAACACATTAGACCTAAATATTATAAAATGCAATTAAAAATATATACATGTAAAGATTGGGTCTTATAGAGATGACATTGCATGTTTTGAATTGTGCGGAATGAGATTTCATCTAGGGAAGTAATAACAATGGTTTTATTTTCAGGGGATGTTGAAACTTTTAAGTATTTAAATACGATATCGAGAACATTCCCATATAGAAGAATTCCACCCGGATACCCTAGTTGGTGTTTCATGGTTTCAAGGATAAGATACCAAAGATCAACAAAGATATTATCTTTAAAGAAAAAAATAAGGTAAGAATCAAACTGAGTGAAGACTGCATTGATATCTCCTCTAGGAATAATATTGTGACTGATGATAGCTAAGATGAGTCAATTTTCTATGGAAAGACTGATAACCGCATTGGCTTTGTCCCTATACAATGTGACAAGGGTTCTGGTGTATCACAATTGGCATGATGTTTAAGCCAAATGGTATTTTTATTAGGATAGGCATCACCATGAATGATTCTTAAGTATGTTTTCTAAATGATCAAAAGACGCCTCAAGTACTCTTCCATGAACGAAGGATGTGAATCCAATATCTGTTCTTCGGACATTGGCATAAAATAAATTGATGTAGCCAGTATACTGGGCTTATTGGATCGTGACAAATTACTCCCATCAATAATTTTGAATAGTGGTAAGAATATCAATTCCCTTTGCATTAAGTGAGTTGAAATTTACTGGTCTAGTATAGAGAAAGTTTCTCTCAAAGATATCCGCTAGATATTTCATACAATTATCCTCAGAAGAAAATAACATTAGATCAAAGGAAGTTTGGACAGATTTGGGCCTCTTACATTTATCACCCCTTGATTTCCTAGCGATGGATTTGAAAGTCGTTTGTGATATGGAAAGACTAATCTAGAGCACGATTTGAATCTTAGTTTCAAAAGCAACCAATATTAGTACAAATCTTACAGAATTTAATAAGATTAGGGCATAGATCTAAGCTTATAACTTGAGAAAACACGATACGATCCAAGATAGTCAGAAATTCCTCCTTGATCAACTCCAAATGTGGTGATTTCGTTCAATGTGGTGATTTTTGGGTTTGGAAGATGAAAGGATGAGTTGGAAGGTGAAGGGATTCAGAAATAAGTTGTTACAATTTTATTTATGGGGGGGCGTAGGAGACTTAAATCCCGATAATCGGTCGACTAGTATGTGGAATCGGTCGACTAATTATACCAGTAACTCATTTTAATTATTGATGTCCTAATCGGTTGACTTGTATAAGGAGTGATTGTCTAGTTTTTCTTCAATTCTATTTTTCTTTATTTTTTTTTTCATCTAAAGGGTCATGTATTTATACAAATTATTTTCCCATCGTTTTTAATTTTAAATATCCCAAATTTTTAATATATCAGATAATTTGTTTCAATTTGACTTGGACTACGATAAGAGTTAATTTTCTTAGGGGAGCACATATTCCATTTATGAAATAGTTTTAATTGAGTTTATGTTCATTATCAATGTATAATGTTCTTTTTCAAGTCAAGAATATGATATACATAAATGTAATTAGGAAGTTTTTATCATATTGCATAATAATTCTCAAATAAGCAAAATAATCAATTTTGTTTAAGAACCAATTGTCCACTTGCCTAATTGGCAAAAAGGATATCCGACTCTTTTAAAACTTGATGAATTTTGGAATATAACCATATAACTTACCTGCAAGCAGTTGGAGGATGGATTTTTCTCAAGAAATATGCGCATGTGTATGTTCATTTTCTCTATTTTCTTTGTCATGGTCAGGTTGCACTCGTAGTTTCCAAACAACTTTTCGTGTATCATTGTTGGGTTTTGGATTCCATACTTGATCTGCTTGGTTCATAATTCCTCTAGCTTTTCAATTTTAGTTTTTGAATGGTCTTTGCGTCCATAATGCTTTGTATAACTGCAACATATTGATAGTTTTTTCTAGGTACCCTTTTTCATATGGGTCCTTCCTTATTAGTATGATGTTGCCAAGGGAACAATATTGTAAATGATGATCATTTTTAAGACAAATGTAGCATTTAAGTTTGTAATAATCATTATGCATAGTGTGAAATATAGGTTTGTTGAGATGGTTCATTCTAACATGGAGTTCTTCAAGCTCCAATTTAGTACTTTTTAAAGATCTTCTCAAAATTCCATTATTATTCTTAGGGCTAGGGTTGCTCATGTTTATAGTGTGAAATTTGTTTTACAAAACTCTAACATCACTTTCAACAAAGATATTTTTTAAAAGAGTCTATCAAAATCTTCTTTGTTGAAATAATGAGTTTTATTTATTTTAGTTATATATTCTCAACCTTGGTTGTCTCGACTTGTCCAGACAAAGAAGCAATTAATTTTTTAAGTGCAGAAATTATAAAACTCAATTTCCTAAACTTATATACTAGATCTTCATATGCATCATTGAGTTCACTGAATACATTAGATTGGCAAGTACTACATGCCTAATCTCTATATCCCATTAAAGCAAGCATGGTTGTTTCCTCCTCTATAGATGAGGTTTCCGAGCTGCTGCTATCCTATCATCTAGAGAGGCCTTTATGGACTTCTTTTTTACCTTCTGAAATTGAAGTTTCTCCTTGCGTTTATGGTCTTTCTTGGGATTCGGGTAGTTTTCTTAGAATTTTGATCGTGTGATAGTTGAAACATTTGACTTTGAGAGAGTCATTTTTTTTTCCCTCTGAAAGATCCTTTTGCAAACTGGCAGAAAATTCCTTGTGACTAGTGCCAAGCTTTTCTGTTAGTCACTATCGAGGCTCTCATCATCATCATCATTTTGATCATCATCATGGAGCACTCTGAGTGCTAGCGCTTTACTTTTTTTGATCGAATCCTATTCATAGGTTTTGATAGACTAATCAAATGTTGTGAGGTTTTCAATTTGGGCCTCTATGGTATATATATTCAGTTCTTTATCTTCTTGAATCGTCGTTACTTTCTGTTCCCACGCCTTGGGAAGTGACCATAGAATCTTCATTATTCATTCAGCCATGATGTATGGGTTTTCAAGTGCATTGAACTTGTTACAGATTTTAAATTGGGTGTACATAATTTGAATGCTTTCATGTTCTTCTATCTTGAATAGTTAGTTACTAAATTCAGATCTTCTTCCCCAGTGAAGACCAAAGCATTACACTGTCACATAATTTTTTTGTTTATGTCCTTCTATAATCTTTCACTAGACAATGTCATTCATTCCTAGCTACAATCTCTCACAAGGCAAGATCATTTATGCCTTGTTACACTCTGTCACAAAACAAACTCGCCTATGTCATGATACAGTCTCTCACTACGCAATTCCGTTTATGTCTAGCTACAATCTATAGCTTAGACCAACACCCTAGAGTAAGTTACAATTCAAACCCTCAAAGTAAGAAATTATCTTTTGTTACTTTTTTGTGCATCGAACCATCGGAACTTTTATCAATCACCTACAATTTCAATACACCATATATTGACTCTTTAGGCACTTGTAGAAGTGCGTGTACAATTGTATGTCAAATAAAGCATGTACATAAATCATGTATGATAGATAAAGAATCAAATAATCACAATTTTAGCACACGTATATGACTTGTTTTCAAGATAAAATGACTATTTTTCAAATTCAACACTTTTGGGTCTTAAATTGACTTCATCATAACAATATCTATTTAAAAATATTTCAAGCTTCTTAATTTGTTGACCTTGGATTGGTCGTTTCACTTAAAGTTGTAAAATGCTTTCCAAATTTCATCCTCGAGAAAGTGAATGTTTACTAAATTTTCTTTTAATCATTTTTTTTTTTTTTTGTGTAAGACCTAAATGATTGGATAAATACAAATTGACTTTCACTCCAACCTCAATTAGGGCAAATTTTACTTCGTATTTATTTCTTAAACTAGGATTCAGTCCATTTTGCATTGCTTGGGGCCAGGGCATATTTTACCTGATTAATGTCTTGGTGCCAGCATTAATTAGTTTTACCCCTAGCCATGGGTTGGGACATATGTACGAATTTTATTTCTAATGGGATACTTGTTTCGCACCCTTGTACTATGGCCTTTTTATGCCAGGGAACGAAAATGCTTGGATTACCAGATATGTCTCAATCCTTTCTAGGATCAAGGTACATAGACAACCTACTATGGTTCGATCATCACAAGTTTGGAAAAATCAACTTTAGGTTGGGGCACATTTCACGACAATTTCTGTCCTTAGAGTCTTCTTTACACTGGTCACGGTTTGGGGCATCTTTAACCCTAACAAAGTATTTCTGACCTACTTTCAGGAAAACTTTTCACTTTTCATGCCCCTAGTGGTCGGATACATCACTTGCATCAGATTGCAGTTTGGCGAACTACATTTTGGCTTGATTCTCACTAGGACCAATAAACTTAAGCAACCCACTCGTGGTTTGGTAATTCTTTTCTATTCATTTGACTTGAATGCTAATGACGGAACAAAATGGAGTGTCTCATATCTTTATTGGACAAATAAACTCTCATGATAAAGATAAGTAGTTGTAAGCATCTTATTTTATTTCATCAGCAACATTTAATGAATTCAAAAATTAATTTTTAGAAAATTTTTATTTTAATAAATTTTCAAATAATATGAAATCATAAATTGGAGGTCTCTAATGGAAGATTTTACGAGCCAACTTGGTAAATTGAAGATTTAAATTTATTATTAGAAACTTTAGGGGCTAATTGGAGAACTAAAATGTTAATTTAGAATCACAAAGGTTTAAACTAATGTGCCAAAATATTGATTAATCCTAAAAGTGACTTAATTGAAGTTATAAGGCAGTTTGAAAAGTTGATTGAAACAATTTTCCAATTCCAAAAATTTCGGGACTAAATTATAGTTTTAAAATGCTAAATTAAAATCGTTTTAATTGGCATTTTGAAATAAGTTCAAATAAGATCCAATTGATTTTAAGTAGGGAACTTTTGCAGACCAATTGAAATAATGTTTCGAATTGGAAAGCTTAGGGACATAATTTAAATTGTGGGCCATTTCAAAGGCTTTTATTTTTAGTTCCTAGAAAAAAGAAAAAAGAAAAAAGAAAAAAGAAAAAAAAAATGATGCCCTAGCACACCAATTCATAGTCAATGCTAATTAGTGACTCCATTTAAAAAAAAAGAAAAAGAAGAGAAGTATATTTTTTCCAAACTCGGCACATACAAGTCCCTTTGAAACTTCATTAAAAGACACATTTTGATTTTAAAAAACACTTTCACGCACCTCCATTTTTTTCCTTGTATTTTGTAAAATCTAGGGTACAACTATGGGGTAGTTTCTAATTTCTTAGTACTGGTTCGTTTTAGTTGGAGTTCGTCCCTTTCTTTGATTAGGATTCTGAACCGAGTTATAGAAGTTGTACTTGAGTCTGTTAGAAGGATGATCTAAGCTATCTGTAACACGATCGATCCATCATCAAGACTCAAGAGGGTGTAATGTCTAATTCTAGAGACAAGTTGAAATGTTCATGTCAAGGAATGGGCGCCTTCAAGGGATCAATTTGCGTTTGTGGACCACATTGGCGGTAGTAAGTTTGACCATCACCTAGGGTTACCTCAATTTGGTCGAGTTGTCAATGAGCGAGATAAAATAGAGCGAGATAAATGTGTCATTGATTTATTTAGGATATAGGATAGGCTACATCAGGATTGAACGGTCACAAGCTTTTAAACGATACTGGTCTGTCGAACGTTCGACTTTTCGGTCAATGGATAATAGCTATCTATTTAGAATTAGTTTACAGTCTTCAAGAAAAAATTATTAAACCTGAATGACGAATATAGCGAAGAAGGAATATCTTCATACTCATAATAACTATATATCTTATTTTTTATGTTAAAGTTTAGTTGGGTAAATAAGTTGAAAGATACAATTCTTTTGTTAATAAAATCTTATTTTCATAATTAAATTGTAAAAGACTCTTCCTGCATTACCTTTCCTCTTGTGTGTGTTGTGGTCCTGGTAAGTACTAAATGGTAAGAAATAATGGATTCGATACTAGTGATCCGTTCGGGTCCAATCGGGTTTCATCGTCGCTCTCCGTATGGTGAAGCCCAACCCAACTCCGGGGTCCGAACACGGGCCAGAAATGAACCCTAACGCTCAATGGATTCCCATCCAGTTTTCTGTAATCATTGATTTTGGTAATTTCCAAGCTGAAAGTCACTTCGCCAAGTTTTGTAAAATCAATCAATCTAACTTTTGTTTCAATTCACTTTACTACTCGGAAGATTAATCAAAAACAGGCTCTTTAATCTGGATGGCCGTCGGAGCCATTTCGAGATCACGATGGCGCTGCTTTGCTTCAACACTTCTATTTCGCCACTTGCTGAAACTACCGAAAGACACTCTACCGCCGTGCTCGTCGATTTTGTCCTCAGCACAACTTCGGCATGGAGTCCAATTTCTGAGTGAACCCTTGCCGGGCTGTATCGGGATTCGACATTACCATGATGGTAGACCCAGAGGGCCACTTTGGAGGGGCAAGAAAATGATAGGTAAAGAAGCTCTGTCTGTAATACTGGGACTCAAGAGACTCAAAGACGATGAAGAGGGGCTCGACAAGTTTATCAAAACTCACGCTTTCAGACTCTTGAAAATGGACATGATCGCCGTACTCAATGAGCTCGAACGACAAGAGGAGGTCACTTTGGCCGTCAAGGTCCTCCGGTTTCTATCCTCTCCCTGCCTATAATTGTTCTTGCTCTATATACTTGGGATTTTATGATAAGTACTAGTATGCATTTTGTCAATATTCCGGTGGTAGATTTGATGTCATTGAACCTGCCTGAGGGATGGCCCTTCATCGTTCATTATGGCTTAAATGGATTCATAGCAGACCCTACTTAAGTGGGATAAATGGGATAAAAGACTTGGCTGCTGTTGTTGTTGGCAAATCCCTTAGAAACTAGAAATTGTTTGAGAAAGTATTGATTTAACTGAAACTGTGTAGCCCTGTTATCATGAATGTTGATGCACCACGGAGAACTGATCATAGATATTTTGTTGCACTGGTAATGGATTCACTGTGAACTTGTCTTCCTGGAAATTGTCTTACAAATCCAAACATAAGCAATAATTGGATTGTTGGACGTAAAACTGAAATGTAGTTCCACTTTATTTGTTTCTAAGGTGATTGCCAAGATGGAATGGGAAGATTAAACTCACAACAGCTGAACTACAGAAATTATTATGTTCTTCTTTCTAAAATAAAGGTCTTCAGGTGAGCAAAATAATTGTCTTTGAATCTGGGGTGTTGGGATTTAAACTGTGGAAAATAGGATTGCTTATAGAGTTTGCCAAGGTTCAATAGGAATCTCTTCTTAAAGTTAGTTAAAATTAAGACTCCAATAGAATCTGAGACTAAAACTTTGATGTTAATGAGTAGACAAAAATGCATTGCTATACACTGGTGACAGTGAGTCTACTTTACCGGAATCAGAACTAGGACATTTTTGGAATTTTGTCCGATTAAAGTTGCTTTCACTGTTTTTATGAGTGGGTCATTCATGTTTCCGTAGTAGGAAGGAATGCTTTACAGTTTAGTTACTTATCAGTTGTTGACATCATTTATAAAGGGCATGCTGTTTGACGAAAATGGACGAGTCCTGAAGTTCCCACAAGTCTAGCGTAACGTCTAGTCTTCCCTGTTCAATTCTACACGTGATTTGTGTTTTATATTTTGTAGTAGTATTGCGTTCTGCTATTTCTTTTTGTACGTAAACAAGAAGATTTTATAAATAAAAACGATGGAAGGGGTTCCTACCATGTAGATAGCTATGAAGCCTCGAGGTGTCCTAGAAAATATAGAGACTCAAGTCTCCTTGAAGGATAGATTGTCTTCCAAAAAATAATATATACAAGAAGGATTTCTTCACAAAAAGGTAATGCTGAAACAACAACATGAAAAATATATCGATGCCTCTCCTTTGCAGTTTGCACACGCTGAAAAAGAGTAAAGCAACACTTATAGACCCTTAGTCATACCTATCAATCTATCGCCTTGCCAACAATCAAGAAGCTCTACACATGACTAAGGCTTACACCAAGTTATCCTTGCTAGTGAATATATCATATCTCAAGGGTTGCTTGCCGCCAGACGAAAAATCAAGGGATGACTCATTGTCTCTTCTACTTCCAAACACACTAATTCAGATGACAACAACACGTGCGTTGTAAGTACAACTAGCATCCCAAGTAACAGACCAAGCTAAAATGCCACTTTAACATTTGCCTTCCACGTCTGGACATCCTTCCGTGGAAAGTGAAAATATCCCACTTCGCTGAGCAAAACATAGAAAGATTTATCAAAAGTGTCTCTTTTGAATCCCACCCACATACCAAACTATCACCCTCCAAATTGACCACCATTGTTCGAAGAAGCTCAAAAAATGCATCCAACCTTGTTAATTCCCAATCAAATAGAATTCCTCTAGACGCTGGAGTCCAAGTCGATACTTCTTTTGAAATCGACAAGTACTCATGAACTAGGACTCCTTTATCCTGTGCTACCACAAAAAGGGAAGGAATCATATGACATAATTTCACATCCCCAATCCATGAATCTTACTAAAACAATACTCCTCCACCGTTGCCTACACAAAACCTAAACACTTCTTCCATTTTCACAATAGCCTTCCCCACCCCCACTCCCACCTCATGAGCACCAACCACCAAACTCGCAGACCACCCAAATATGTCAATGCCAAATCTCACTGCAACAACTCTTGTCCACAAGCTCTGAGGTTCTAAAAGATCCACTTGTCAGAATTGCCTAATTTGAAAATCTCAAATTACAGATGTCGAACCCACCCTTTTGTATTGGCAAATGCACTTCGTCATAGTCAACTATATGAATCTTCCTTTCAGCCATGCTGGCTCTTTCCCCTAGACAACAATATGAATCTTCTTTTCTATCCACAATGACATAGTGAAAAGAGACATAAAGGTAGGGTAGTTGGAAAGAGTACTCTTGATCAACTAGGCCTCCCCATTGGGTGGATACCTGGATATCCACTGGCCGAACACTTTTAAGATCCCTTGATAATTAACTCCTGAATGATGTTGGATTTCAACTTAGTTGCCATGGAAGCTCGAGATATTTACAAGGCAAGGATTCATTCTTGGCTGATTTTTCATGTCAAAGGGTATTGTGCACCAAACAACTTGTGTCGACACACCTCAACAAAATGGTGCTGTTGAATGCAAAAACAAACACCTTTTAGAGGTCACTTGAGCAATTGTGTTTACCATTGGGGTTCCTAAACACTTCCGGGGAGAAACAATTCTTATTGCATCTTGCCTCATCAATAGAATGTTGTCCGGGGTATGTTAGTTTCAAAAACCTCTCATCATTCTGTTGAAGACTTACCCTCATGCTCGATTCTTTAATGGTCCATCTGAAAGTGTTTGGTTGTGTTGTATTTGTTAATGTTCACAGTCATACTTGTAATAAACTTGACCCGAGATCTCGTAAGTGTGTCTTTCTTGGATACTCACCAACTCAAAAGGAATAAAAGTGTTTTGATCCTACCACCGACCAGGTTTATGTGAGTATTCATGTCACTTTCTTTGAAGATCAACCCTTTTTTTCCAAACTTCTCTTCAAGGGGAGGATTATTTGAATGAAGAAAATTTTGGGAAACAATTATCCCCTTCCTAACACAAATTCCCTTTCTGAACACGAGTTTTTTGTGCTTGAAATTAAACTGAGAAATCTAATGCATGGGGAGATATACAACTTGCAAAAAACATAGAAAATGCGTGTCTATAGTAGGAGGCCGAGGCATAACCGACAAGGGGTGCAGCAACGACCACAATCAGACCACCAATATTCTATTCAGAGTACATCAGGTAATTCAGATTCTTCCTTGCGTCCAGAACCTTGTGATTTTCAAAAACCTTAATGTCCCCATTGCTCAAAGAAAAGGCATAAGGTCATGCACATATCACCCTATATCTCACTTTATGTCCTGTCATAGATTGTCCTCAAGCTTTAAAGCCTTTGTTTCTAACTTGTCAAAAACAAAAAATTCCTAAGTTTGTACTCGAATCTCTTGTTGTTCTTGAGTGGAAATAGGTTGTTCTTGAGGAGATAAAGCGTTAGAGAAGAGCCAAACTTGGGACTTTGCAAAGGAAAGAGTCCAGTTTGTTGTAAGTGGGTGTTCACAATGAAATATAAGGTTGATGGGTCAATGGAAAGGTACAAAGCAACCTGGTGGCAAAGGGATATACTCAGACGTATGGAATAGATTATCAAGAGACCTTTGCTCTTGTCGTAAAAATGAATAGTGTCAGAATCTTGTTATCTTTTGCAGCTATTATGGTCTGGCCATTGCAATAGCTGGATGTGAAGAATGCTTTCTTCAACGGTGAATTGGAAAAGGAAGTGTGTATGCATCTACCTCCAGGATTGGCAAGCTTACTTGCCGCCAACAAAGTCTGTGAAGGTCACTCTATGCTCTTAAACAATCTTCTAGAGCACTCACTAAAGCTATAAAAAAAACTTTGGGTACCTTCAGAGCCAAGCAGATCACATTGTGTTTTTAAACACACTAATGGCGAGAAGATTGATATACTTATTTTGTATGTTGATGATATTATTCTTAACTTGTGATGAGCTTGTTGAATAAGAGAAACTAATGACATTTTTGGCCGAAGAATTTGAAATCAAAGATCTTGGATCTTTGAGGTATTTCTTGGGTATGGAGGTGGCAAGAATTAAGAAGGGATCTTGGTGTCTCAAATGAAATATATCTTAGATCTTCTGAATGAGACCGATATGCTAGGGTGCAAGCCAACTAAAGTACCCATGGATGCAAAATGCAAGCTGAGTGCAAATGCCGTTATGAGGTTGGTAAGGGACAATATCAATGATTAGTTAAGAAATTGATTTACTTATCTCATACTCGGCCTGGCATTACTTTTGCATTGAGTGTTATGCGTCAATTCATGCACTCTACTCGTGAGGAGCACTTAAATGCAACTAAGATTCTCATATGTCTTAAATGAACTCTTGAAAAGGGATTATTTTTCAAGCAGAGTGACACTATATGTGTTGAAGCATTCACTGATGCAAACTGTGGATAAAACGACTTCTGAGTGAGTTAAAGATTGTGTTCAACCACCTATAAAGCTATACTCAAATAACAAACAACTATTAGCATTTTGCATAATCTAGTACAATGTGATAGGACAAAGTACATTGAGATCGATCGACATGTTATCAAAGAGAAGCTAGATGAAGGAGTATTCTGTATCCCGTTTATTCCTACCAAACAATAGTGGTAGATGTCTTCACGAAGAGACTTAAGAGTCTTCAGTCTCAGCAATTTGGCTTTCTAATTTGCAAGTTGGGAAGGCTCAATACTTGTAAACCAACTTGAGGGGGAGTATTGAAATATGTCCAGATTCATTTCCTAAATATGTCCGATTTCATTTACTAATTATCTTGCTGAAACGTCTGCTATGTTAGAGGCTAGATTAGCTCTAGAGTTATGTAACTTTCCTTTCATTCATCATCGTAGGTCATATATATTGTAGTCATTATGATTGTGATTTAAGGAATAAAAGAAGCATTCTCTTCTTCTTTTCATTATTCTCATTATGTTCGTTTCCTTAAAACTTAGTCTTTGTTATAACTGGTCGTAGTCTTTTCAATAGTCTTATCAAACCTTAAGTCATTCCTTCACAAATTCGTCTTTAAGAGAACATTGAAGGATAGAACTTCTTTGACTTCCAAATTTTGAAATATATTTATTTATTTGGTTTTAGAGTTAGGATGACCAATAGCTAATCACACATGAGACAACATTCCAGTAGAATTGATTATGGAGGTATTTGAGAGTTGAGGTAACCAAGGGTGGAAGCATGGTTAGAGAGTATTGAATATTTCCTCTTGGATGAGGTAATAGGGCCGTTTGGATGGGTATTGTGCTCTTTCATTACTAAGGAGAAGTGTCATTATATAGGTGATCGTGTATGCTTAAAAAAATGGTTATTATATAGCTGCCTTAAATTTTTGCATTACTGCTTTTTTATCATTTATTATTATAGCATAAAAATTGATCTCCCAGTGCACAAAGGCTCCCGCCACTGCATGATATTCAGATGTAAGCCTCCTTACCCTGTGGCATATGGAGAGGTTGTTTTTGAAATTTGAACAAGTGACTTCTAGGGTCAGACTGGAGCAATCTTACCATTACACCCAAAGCTCACTGTCAATCATTTTGATCTCATAAGTAGCTTAAATATTTCTACAAATTGCCATTTTCATGTTCAAAGCCATCTATGTTAACTATTTTAGGCTAAGTGGTGTGACACGAAGTGTCCTTCGTTTAGGTCTGCACATATCAATTCTTGATGCTTGCATGAGATATCCAATATGTGTACCCATTGCCTAGAACATATCAATTTTCAACCTGTATCTGATGTATCTTAGGTCATGCAAGCAACTGGTAGAAGGAACAATGTGGAATTTATAAGGAGGCAGGATATATTGGCTATGCTAATATTGGATGCAGACTAATGCTCAAAAGTTTCCAAATATGCTGCTAGTACGTTAGGGGGTCATTAGGTACAACCAAATATGTGAATTTACGTGGTGGAATAACTTTTAATAGGGGGTCATTAGGTACAACCAAATATGTGAATTTACGTGGTGGAATAACTTTTAAGTGCTGCAGATGAAAGTTGTTGAAATTTTATATCTTCAGTGTCATTGCTTGCTGGAATTGCGAGAAATTAGTTGCCACAATGACAACATAGGATTCTGAATCTCTTAATCAGAAAGACTTGGGGTCAGTTTGGTAGGACTACAAGAACGACAGAGAAGTGGATGTCTACACTTTTCATTCGTAAAGTAAAGAAAGTTAATTTTCCATCCTTTCGTTTGGTACAGTGGATGGAAGGACAAATGAGAGGCTAGAAGATTATTTGTTCAATTAACAAGCTTGTCACTTGCAATAAGAGAAAAACATATTGAAAAGATGTGATTAACAAAATTAAAGTGAATTCAAAACTTTCTTTTGATTTCCTCTCAAAATTGGGAGGATTATGTTTATACCTATTTTCATTCTGCATTGCCATCAGTTTTCCTTCCTTCCCATTCTCAGTTGGTACCAAATAAGGGAAAAGTCCAATTTTCAACCATTTTTCAGTCCCTCATTTTCCTTCCTGTTTTCTCTCCAACCAAACGAAGCCTTAGAATGCTGGACTAGTGTCAGCAATGAGAGAGAACAAACTAGCACTCGTATAGAAACTTCTTACTATGGTTGCAGTGATTAAAGAGAACAGTAGTTGTTAATTATTGCCGTCCCTGTAGCTCTCCAGGTACCATCCAGGCGTCCCCTTTGGTTAGGTTGCATGACTTGGTGGCAAATTCTTGAAACTGGGAAAGCCCGGCTATAATAGGAAAGCTTTTATTTAGTTGAAAGGCTGCTTACTGCATCCTGGGTTTCCATAACAGAAAACATAAAACTTTTACTTTTTAAGTCTAATCTTGACCAATTAATAATCTTGTATGCCAAACTAGTCTAAGAATCTGAGCGGTTCAAAGATTATGCACCTCCTGCCCATCAAAAGTTGCTAATTTACCTGTTTCTATATCTGAACGACAACATTTTACAATGTTTCATTTGCTGGATTTATTTGTTCAAGTATATATTCTTGAGTCTCTAAGCATTACCTACTCTATCCACTCTTATTATTTTTGTTTTTTTTCCCTTACATGATGTGCAATCATGAAAAGCATTGTGCTGATACAAAGATGATTGAATTTCAGATGTTTGGGGTGATTCAGAAAGAAAACTGGTATAAGCCTGATGTCTATCTGTACAAAGACTTGATTATTGCGTTAGCTAGATGTAAAAAGATGGATGAGGCAATGCAGTTATGGGATAGTATGAGAAAGGAAAATTTGTCTCCTGATTGTCAGGCATACAGTGAAGTTATTCGTGGCTTTCTGAGGTATGGGTCTCCTGCAGATGCCATGAACATTTATGAGGACATGAAGAAGTCTCCAGATCCACCAGAGGAATTGCCATTCAGGATCTTGTTGAAAGGACTGCTGCCACATCCACTTTTAAGGAACAGGGTCAAGCAAGACTTTGAGGAGATCTTTCCTGATGGGAATATTTATGATCCACCAGAAGAAATATTTGGCGCTTGCTAAGGTTTGCACATCTCTCTTGTTTGCTGCACACACACAGTTGAAAGGCACACCAAGGCACCAAGCTTGCATTGGAGCACCTTGCTCTGGGACATATGTTGAACTGAATATTACTCTAATTGAATTATATAGCTTAAATCACTATAAATATTGTTGTGAAAAGCCATTTAAGGAGACATGTCTAATAAATCATAGAAAATATCTGAGTAATTTCACATTTGTTTAATAGTCAGTTATTTAGAAGTCCAAAATATAATTTATCCAATGCTTTCAAAACAAATCGAAACCTAATGGTTCAATCTCCAAAGAGAAAAATCAAAGAGTACAAAAATATAAATACTCATGTTAATCGTGTTAGTTATTTTTAATTGAAAGGGTGGGCTTCAATATTTTTTTTTTTAATTTAGAGATGCAATAGAAAACACACGGTTTTATTTTTGCTAACTTGGTATGATTTATGTTTGATTCACACGCGCCCTATTGTAGAACACTTTGAATCAACTCATTAACTGTTGTGAACAAAACTTCCTTTCATTTTTTTTTTTTTTAATCAAATTCCCATTCTTTCGCCTTACGTCCATGCTCTTTAGTTATCCCTTGTTGAACGTGCTTCGCTTGAGACTGGGTGAGACACTAAAGGTTGTGCCCATGTGCCAGTGCTGTTATCATGGGCTCGTGCCTAGGCCCATGGCTCAACAAGTCCTGCCTCGCCTAGCACAAGGCCATGGGCGTACTCAGGCCAAGGAGGTGTGTTTCGCTAATATTAGTTGTAAATTATGGTGCTTTAATTTTTTACAAATAACGATTTCTATTTTTTGGATACATTGAAATAGATTTAATTTCCTCTACAGACTATGCCCCCCCCCCCCCCCCCCCCCCCCAATACAGAGCTTAATTGATCAATCAAACAACAAGCAGGTAAATAAGTCTGGGCAAGACAAAAGAATCGGAGCAGAAAGAGAAAAATAAAACCTTTAAAACCTTCTTTCACTTTTCTAAAATTAGAAAGGGAAGCCCATCCAGCCTTGCACAACCTGAAACTGAAGTAGGACAATCTGATTCACTCCAAAATTGAAGCCTCTCTGCAGAGTTCATTCACATAGTCAAAAAGATTAGCAACTGTATTAGCTTTCCTGATGAGAAACCAACGCGTGCACCCGAGACAAAACCCTAATATCCAAAAACAAAGTCAGCATATTCCACGGCACCAAAGATTTACCATAGATACCAGCAAAGCGTTATCAATAACAATCTCCAGCAAGTAAACAGGTTCCAAAACCGAGAAAGTGGGAAAAGACAAAATGCAATTTTCCCTTTCTATCTCGCAGGATTCCTCCACCATCAGTATAAACTGGGTTTCCTCTACAACGAGTAGTCATTGTACTAACAACAACTTGTCCTTTTATCTCACTGCTTCCTTGTCGAAGCCACCTCCTGTCTTCGGTTAACTAGTGTTGGACTCCTCCTATTTTCCCCTTGAGGTCAAACCCCCTCCACCCCCTCACTTTTACGTCTCCATTCAGCTTCAACAATAATGCTCTCCCTTTTTGTTGGTCCATAGACGCGGATTGTGAGGAGCAACAGTTTAGAGATTTTCCCATCCCTGACGGTTATTCAACATCCAAGGATCAATTGGTTTGTTAATGCTACCGGATTCGAGCTCTATTCGAGATGGCAGCTACTTGGCTTATGCCTCATATGGCAGTTACTCGTATTGCGGGGCCTCAACTTTTGTTATCAGGAAAATGAGAATGGTTATATGTTGCCTGGGAGTTTCTATTGGATGGTTTGAGGATGATTACCTTTTTGCCATTGCAAAGAGCCACATGAAGGTTGTGTCTTGTGACTAAGGCTAGGTAGAGCCCTCGGCTTTGTCGGTAGGTTAGAACTTAACCTCAAGTATTAACTATGATGGAGAGGTTCCCAGGGTGTCAGTGGCGGGGGAGACTTGGCGGCCATTGGTCATCAAATTGGCTATTGATGAGGATGGAAATTCTTTCTTGGAATGTCCATGGACTTAGTGGCGTGGATAAAGGGGTCATCGTTTGAGAAGCCATGAACTCCTGTGGGGGTGGGGTGGGGGGGTAGGAGGGAGATATTGTTTGCCTTTGTAGCACCAAATATATTCTGGGATTGGCACTTACTTATGAGCACCAAAACCTTATTTCTTCGTTCAATCTAGTGGTACTCAGTTAGCTTTTATGAAATTTGCTTTCTAAATCTGAGACGAGACTGTTAGCTTTTATGAAATTTGCTTTCTAAATCCATTGTCAGTCATTCAAGCTTGGATGGTATATGCTTCCATGGTATTTAAATGAAAGATTCTTGTTGGAACTTTTTGCCTTGAGGAGGAAATTGTCGCTGCTTCAAATTATGTTGTAAAGGAGAAAATCCCTTGGGCCAGATGGCATCTCCTATTGCTTCATTCATCATTGTGGGATGTGTTGAAAAGGGAATTTTTTTGGCCTTTATCTAGGATGCACACTCCTACTTTGAGTGTGTTAAAGTAACGAGAAGACTTAAACCATTGTGGTAGCCTCTCCCTCTATTTATTTTGATGAAAAACGAAGAAATAATACAGCAAACCCTAAATCGTACAGGAAATCTTAAATAATATAGGAAAGACAGAAATACCCATTTAACACTCCCCCTCAAGTTGAAGCATATATATTGTATGCTCCTAACTTGTTACAAATGTATTTTATCCTTGAGCTCCCCAACAGTTTAGTAAATATATCAGCTAACTGATCAACTGAATTTATATGTTTAGTCTCAATCTGCTTTTGCAACAATTTTTCTTGAATGAAGTGACAATCAACTTCAATGTGTTTTGTTCTCGCATGGAAGATTGGGTTAGAAGCAATGTGAAGTGCTGCTTGATTATCACATACCAGATCCATCGGTGAAGAATATTCAAATCCAAGTTCTTCTAACAAGTGTTTCAACCAAGTTAACTCACAAGTGGTATGGGTCATTACCCTGTATTCCGATTCTGCACTTGACCGTGCCACCACAGTCTGTTTTTTATTCTTCCAAGAGATAAGGTTACCACCAACGAAAACACAATAACCAGTAGTAGACTTCCTGTCCGAGAGCGATCCGGCCTAATCTGCATCTGTGTAGCCCTTTATTTGAGTATAACCAAAGTTTTGATATAGCAAACCACAACTAGGAGCACCTTTCAAATATTGGTGAATACGGATCACTGCATCTCAGTGACAAGTCATTGGACGATCTAAGAACTGATTGATAACACTAACAGCAAATGAGATATCTGGTCTGGTAACTGCCAGATAGTTCAACTTCCCAACTAACCGTTTATATTGTGCTGAATCTGTCAGTGGTACGCCTATCTGCCACCAATTTGGTGTTTGGATCCATAGACGAGTCAATCGGTTTAGTTCCTAGGCATATTTTCTCTGAGACAGGTAAATGCCTTGACTTGATCGAGCAACTTCAATTCCTAAGAAGTACTTTAAGTGACCCAGATCTTTCGTTTGAAACTTACTATTCAAAAACTTTTTGAGTTCTTGAACACTACCATGATCATCTTCGGTAATCACGATGTCATCTACATACACAATCAACAATATTCTCCCGACTTTACTATGCCTGTAGAAGACAGAATGATTGACTCCACATCGTCGAAGACCAAACTTAGTGACCACTTCACTAAATCTTCCAAACCATGCTCAAGGAGACTGCTTGAGGTCATAAATAGATTTTTTCAAGCGACATACCAAACCAGACTCCCCCTGAGCAACAAACCCAAGAGGTTGTTCCATAAATACTTCCTCAGTCAAATCGCCATTTTTGATAATGCATTCTTGATATCGAGCTGATGTAATGGCCAACGAAAAGTGACAGTCAAAAAGATAAACAAGCGAACAGAAGCGAGCTTGGCAACAGGAGAGAAGGTCTCAGAGTAATCAAAGCCGTATACCTGAGTATAGCCTTTAGCAACTAAGCGAGCCTTGACTCGATCAATGGTGCCATCCGGATGAACTTTGACAGTGTACATTCATTTACATCCAACTATTTTTTTGTCAGGCGGAATCGAGACGAGATCCCAAGTGCCATTCTGATGTAAGACAAACATTTCTTCTTCCATTGCTTTTGCTCAACCAGGGTGAGTGAGGGCCTCTGAAACAGACTTAGGAATAGAAACAGATGACAGAGAAGCAACAAAATAGGAGTATGAAGGAAATAGGTGTGCATACGAAACAAAGTTAGAAATAGGATGGGTAGTACATGTGCTCTTACCTTTCCGGATGGCAATGGGCATGTCCAGGTCAGCGATGGACGGGTCAACTGGAGAAGAATCTGAGGACACAGAGTTGATGGGCGCAACAGCGGAGGGTACCTTTTGGCGACGAGAGTATACTTGCAAAGGAGTTGAAAAATGACTAGGTGGGATAGGATCTGAAGTAGAGGAAGATAATGTAGGGTTTGGTATACTTGGCAAGGGAAGCGTAACATCCAGATCGTCTCAAGAGGTAGGAGCAAAAAAGTAAAGGGTAGACTCAAAGAAAGTAACATCCGTATACACAAACGAGCGATATAATGATGGATTATAACAACGATAACCCTTTGTGGTAGCCTCTCCCTCTATTTATATTGAAAAACGAAGAAACAATACAACAAACCCTAAACCGTACAGGAAACCCTAAATAATATAGGAAAGATAGAAATACTCTTTTAACAGAGTGCATTCCCACTTTACATCCATCTCCCTCATTCCTAAAATATAGATTGGGCAGTGAAGCTTATGTTTTTCCATCCCATTAGCTTGGTAGGTAGTGCCTATAAGATTGTCCTTGCCTTTAGACTCTGTAGGTTAAGCATGTTCTGGTTTTAGTATTGCGTGATGCTTTTATTGGCGGCTGACAAGTTCTTGATGGGATTCTCCTACGGTATCATTTCTAATACATCAGCACATTGAGTACACCCTATACATGTATCATAAATCTTTATTGAAAGTGACAATCCAACGAAAGCATGGATGACCGTATGAAGAAAGCATCACAAGGGTTATTTGAAAATGAATTATTGAGGAAGCTTTTGATCATGTCAATTAGGGCTCTCTCTTCTTTATCAAGTGCAATATGGATTTGATTTTAGTTGGTGCAACTGAGTTAAGTAATGAATCTCTACACCCAAAATCTCTGTTTTCGCGAACGGTCCTCTGCGGGTTTACTCTCTAGCTCCTGGGGCTTAAGGCAGGTGATCATCTTTCTCCTTGCTTGTTCCTCTTGTTATGGAAGGTCTCTCTGGATTGCTCTTTAGAGTTGTAGATCTTGATTTGTTCTAAGGATTTTGACGGGCACCCTTGTGATTTGAGTATTCATGCCTCCCACCACCTTTTTGCAGATGACACCCCCTGTTTTGCCAACCCATCTCTATGCACCTTAAGTTCATTTGTTGTGTTCTGATCTGATTTGAGTTTGTCCCGGGGCTAAATGTTAATTTCCACAAGGCTTCGATTCTCTGGGTCATATTGATTCATCATCATCTCAGAAACCTCGAGAGTGGAGACCATGACTTCTCTTTTGGGGGTGCCATATTGATTCCCTTTCGTTTACTTATCTCGGTTTTACTCTTTTGGCTAAATTCAAATCTATCGTGCTTTGTTGGTGTGCACTCTGCAAATGGCTTGCAGGTCAAAAGTCTTGTTTCTTCTATGAAGGTGGCAAACTATCTCCCCATAAGAGCACACCACACTCTCTTGTCTACCTACATACTTCATGTCATTCTATCCCATTCCCACCTTAGTGCTGAAAATTCTTAGAGACTGCAATATGATTTTCTTTGGGGTTATTCTGACTTCTGAGGGGTTATCTGAATCCATTACCATCGGCTGATCGCCAAGATCTAAAACCACTGCCATCGATCAGATTTAAAGTTTGTCACCATCACCCAGATCTGAATCTACCTCTCTAAATCTCTTAAATTTCTATTTCAATCTCCCTCTAGATTCAAGGACAGATAACATTCACTCCCACAAATCCGGGGAAAAGACTAGCTGCCCCAAAAAGGAGAACCCACCCAGTGCCAACATCCAAACACCAATCATCCCCGGCTCCCTGGGTTGAACACTCAAAGAAAACAAACTACTCACCCAATAAACTAAACATCACACCTAACAATTACATAATACCAAACAAAATAAGAAACCGTCATAAATGCAGACGATTCAGTTGCAAAATTCCAGCGAGTACCCCTTATGTTGCTGGTTTTCCATTTCTCCTGGATCTCTTCCTCTGCCTTCAATAAATTGGGAGATCCTCTTTTTCTTCCCTTTGCCTGTTATAGCTTTCTTTTGATACTAGAAAAGATGGATTATATCGTTCTTCCTTAGCGGAACTTGGAGGACTTTGGACACTCCATCACTAAAGATTGCACAAATTTTGAAGTTCTAATAATAATCTCCTTAAGTTATTAATATTATATTACTGTCTCAAAATATTTATACACACACAAGGGCACAATAGTCCAATCGTTTGCATATTTTTTTTAATTCTTATGACAAAGTAAGGGTAAAAAGGTCATTTGATTCTATTTTTATCCGACAAAGGGTCTTCATGGTATTTGAGAAAAGACAGGTTACTGTGGTTTCTGTTTCAACGACAAGGGGTGTTATCAGTAAAAGCCCCCATACCAATGTCGATACCAATACAAGGACCCCGTATCCACAAAGCATCCACATTAATTTTCAGTTGCTCTGCTATGGGAGTTAACTGGGAATGCTTGACCAGTTACTATAAATGTTCTGTACACGAGAGAAAATGACACGACAAGTTGTGGAGACGGAAAGTTAGTATATTGAAAGTTACAGAGAAAATAATTTTGTAAACAAGAAACTTCAATAAAGAAAAATCGGTTCATAATACTATTATGATTTTTTTGTAGTGCCATACTAAAATTTTTGTTTGATTGGATTGGATTCTCCTCAGCACAGCCCGCCCAGTATTTGCTCCCTTTCTGCATTGATTTTTTTATGCAGAAACCACCTGTACTTTGGGGCTTGCTAAGGAGGTGCTGGTGGATATAGCAGGATAGTTGCTTGCTTTGTATTAAACTATTTGGTTAGTTAGTTCGTGTTTTTTTTTTTTCGTCGTTAACTCCAGGAAAAAGGTAGAACAAAAACAGGAAAACGTGCAAGAAATCTCTTTTATATGTTGTTCCTGTAACTTTTCTGTAAATGTGGGAACATAATTTATGGTTTTTTGTTCTGTTTGAAGCTTTTAGAAACACAAATGGAAGAACAGAACAAGAAATACCAGCCAAATGAGCACATTAACGGCTCCTTTGATTGATCTGTCCCTGAATACATGCAGCGAGCGTTACTTTGAACAACTAATATTCATTGCTACCCAGTTCATGTCGTTATTTGAATTTCAGACTGCAATCCATCTCAAAATGAAAGCTAAATAGTTAGTTATTGTACGTATTTTGGGATTAAACCCTTGCAGTGACATTGTGTTCAAGATCTTTGTGGTGATACTTGTCGTTAACATAATTATATAATGTGGTGTTGAATTCACCAAATAATTATTTTGAATTTAAAAATTAAATATATGGATATTGAAACTAATTGTATTCCAATTACGGTTCAAGGATAGTTTTACTTTAAATTAGTTTTTGGCCATCTGTGTTTTGAGGAGTTCGGATAATGTGGTTAATGATTTATAGGAATGTGCTTAGCGATAATCACATATTAGAAATATGCTGTGAATTTCGAAATTGTTGTATATTTAATTGCAACTCATTCGAAAATCAAGTGACTGGACATATTATTTTTATGGTAAGATTTCACTCTTGAACAAAAATTTATTTTTTGATTTATTTCATCTATTCCGTGATCGGAATGGGGGAAGATGCACCTTATACCATTATTTTGAATATATAGTAGTATGTGATATGTGCAGGAAGGCACAGGTGTAACTTAATACTATTTTTTTTAATTAATTTTTTATAAGTTTAATGTTCACTATTATTACTAAATTTAATATTTATATATTATTTTTATAATTTTTGTAAATTTAATGTTCATAATTTTTATAAATTATATTTCTTCTTTTATTTATTTTTTTAATTTAATTTTTATAAATTTAATATTTAGGCATTATTACTAAGTTTAATGTTCATATATTATTTCTATGATTTTCGTAAATGTAACGTTTGACATTTTGATGTATTATATTTCTTCGTTTATATTATTTTATTTTTAATATTATTTTTTGAAAAATTCTTCCAAAGATTTCATTTTATAAAAATACCAATTTATAGGGTCCATTTGAAATGGAATTTTAAAATCTTCTACTCTCAAAAAATTTTCCTTATTTTTTTAATAATCATCACCACAAAGTACCTCTCTTCTCTCTCTCTAGAACACAATAATCATCACCAAAAATTTAAAATAAAAATAAAAATGAAGTTGAGTGTTCTCTCTCGCTAGAACACAATAATCATCCTTCCATCTTCAATCCCACCGCCCAGACGAGGACCAAAATGAGGGTTCGTGGTGAAGTTAAGTGTTCACCGGAGTGTTCTTATCGAAAATTGCAGCTCTTTCGCCGGAATTGACAGAGAAGATCAACCGGGTTTGCCGTGTCTCGAAATATACGATTGCGATGAAGTTTTCCATCTAGAAAAGTGGCGCCGTCGCCGATGCTGCACCACTGTCATGGCGGCGGCGGGTTTTAGAGAGAACGAAGATGGTTTATATCATATTCATTTCAGGGGAGAAATTGATCAATTAGAGGCGCCACTTCTTCCTGCGACCTGCTTCGGTCACGTTCGCTGCCGACCATCATCTCAGATCGTTTGTTTCACGTCGTCGCAGTTCAAACTAGAGGCAGCTTCGCCACCTTCGTCCAGTACTTCGCCGTCTGTTCGACCCTAGCCACCGCTGTTTCGTTCACGTTCGCTGCCGACCATCATCTCAGATCGTTTGTTTCACGTCGTCTCAGTTCAAACTAGAAGCAGCTTCGCCGCCTTCATCCAGTACTTCGCCGTCTGTTCGACCCGAGCCACCGCTGTTTCGTTCGCCGTCTGTAGGTTTTCGCTAGCAGGAGCTCGGTTGTGGGTGTCGTCGTGGCTTTTCGGTGGTTGTCCTCAGATCTAAGATCTTGTTGTTCAGATCTTAAGATCTAGAACGACCCTCGCCGCCTCGCTGTCCGACCATCTTCCACTGTCCTCGATCTAGAGAGAGAAGAGGAGAGAGAGAAACACTGAAATGAACTCAATTACAATAACTACCCATAATTTTCTCATGTTTTATTTTGGACCTTTATTTAATATAAGGATAATTTGGGACAATTTTGAGTTAGGATCGAAAATGACCGAATTGCCCTTATTAAAACGTTAGCTGTTAATCTTGACTGAACACATGGGCGGATTTGAAATGAAAATAAAATGTGAGGTACCAAATGTGTTTATCTCCAATTACGAGGGGCTAATTTATCACCGGTTGCATTTGTGAAGGACCAAAAAGGTCATTATCCATATATTTATGTTAATTTTGTAGATTAATGTGGACAACTCTTTATGTGGAAGATAAAGAACGATTGAACTGTATCTAGGAGGGTTTAAGTCTGTCATGTTTTATTATATATTAGCGTATAACTTGTACCTGAAGACACGAGTATAAAAATATGGAAAATTTGTCCAAAAGTCTCATCCCATAAAAATACCACTTTATTAGTCCTGTAATAGTGATTTTTTTACACATGAGACGGTCCTTAAAAGGTTATTTTTAGAATATTTGGACCTCTAAAAAAAGTTTCCCTAAAAATATTGACCTTAAAAAAGAATTTTTGACATAAATCTCTTCTATTTGTACAATATTCTACACTTGCCTAATTCACATCAACAATAATGAACATTTAAATACTATCACCAACAAACAACGTATATTACAAATAAAACATAATCATTATACAATAAATATTAAAATAATATCACAATAATCTCCTTTATATCTACAACATTCTTAAATGACGCGTGCCTGAAGGCACAGACTTTAAAAGACGACATAGTGGAAAAAAAATTGAGATAATCTCCTTCATTTTTATAACATTTTCAAATTATCAACTCCTGTTTTTCCTGTTTTTGTAATGAACATGACATACACAAATATGACTAATAAAAAATTAAAAATATTTTGATATAATCTCATTTATTTTCAAATGAATACAACTAATAATTAATGTTCCTTTTATTTATATGACATTCCAAATTCTCAATTCTTATTTCAAAACAACACGACACTAACAAACACAACCAACAATAATAAGACACGACAATAATTAACACAATCATGAACTTTGACAATACGACAAACAATAAAAACAATTAATTATATACATTATAAACTAAGTAATATAAGTCAATGTTGAGAATTACTGCTATTTCGATCTAAAAAAAAAAAAAAGAAGTATAAGACTACACCTTTGTTGCTACCTTACCCAGATTTTCCAAGATAGAAAAATGACTCTGAATTTTATGCATTACAAACAATTGTAAGTTCAAAAAACAAATACACATATATGGATCAATAAGTGGAGAAATTGAGGTGACGTTTGATAACCATTCCCATCTCATTCCCAGATTTTTGGGATTTTTATCTGGGAATAGCGTTCGGTAATTTTTGTTTCTGTTCCCATCTCATTCCCAAATGAGAATCCATCCCACTTTTTTCTTTAGGATTGAGAAACAAAAAAAACCGATTCATACAATTCCTATCCCATTCCCAATAGGACACGTTTGTCATTTTTCAATTTGTTAAGTGAGGACTCTTTCCGAGCTTTGTAGGCCACAATTCTTTCCCTTTTTTTTTTTTCTTCATTTTTCTTCTTCGTCTTCTACGCATAGAACGTCGTCACCTCCTCCTTCCCCGTCGTCCGTCCTCCTTCTCCTCGTTTGACCTCCTATTCGTCTGCTTCGTGGCTTTGTCTTCTTCGTCTGCTTTGTGGTTTGGTTAGGGTTTGGTTAGAGTTTTGATTTCGAAATCAATTTGGTTAGGGTTTCGATTTTGATTTCAATTTCGAAACCGAAATCGATTTCGTGGTTTGGTTAGAGTTTCAATTTATTTCGAAATCGACTTGGAAATTGAAATCGATTTCAATTTCGAAGTCAAAATTCGAAATCGATTTTACGTTGATCCGTGCAATGGAAGAGAAGATAATGATTTCGATTTCGAAATCGATTTCGCGTTGATCCGTGCAGTAGAAGAGCATAGGATGTTCTTGGTTTAGTATCAATGGTTTGGTTTAGGATTTAGTGAACGACAAACGGCGAATTCCAGAACAATAAAATTCGATTTCGTTTTTGTTCTTGGATTTGTTTGAAGATATTCTTGGATTTCCTTGAATTTGTTTTTGGATTTGTTCATGAATTTGTTCTAGGATTTAGTCTTGAATTTGTGATTTAGGGTTCGTTCTTAATTTTTAGGAATGAAAATTATTACCAAATGCAATTTTGTTCCCAGAACAAAAAAAATTGTCATTACCAAACGTGATTCTGCTCCTAAGAAGGAAACAAAATTTTCATCTCATCCCATCTCATTCCCATCCCACTACATGGGATGGGAACGGAAGTGGTTACCAAATGGGCCCTGAGTAAATAGAAAGTTTAGCACGGAAAATGCAATTTACGGACCGACATCCTAACCCCAAGTTAGACCAACACCATTTCAATAATCTAATGAAATAAACCACAAAAACATAATTCACTCACATTTGCAGAAAAATCATTTGGAAAACTATTAATGGGACTTGCGACCGTACGAAAAATCTGCATATGTAGTTGAATTCGCCTAGGAATAGTATTTCCTATCGAGAAGTGCGTAATGTCAACTTCATGCACGTGGCAAGTAAGTTTGGTGCATGTATAGCTTTACTGTAGGGGTGGTATTCGAATGGTGTCGCAAAAACGCAATATACATTTGTGTTGTATTTTCACATGCTAATCTTTATAGCTTGCAATATAAGAACATTTTAATCTTTATTTTCTTAGAACTGTTTTCGAATTTAGTTTTCCATGTGAGGGATGATATATGTCTGGGTGTTCCAAAAACAGTTAATTAATTTCCAAATCAATGATATATCATTTTATGTTTTGGAGTTACACTATCAAAGAGAGATGTAGAGATATAATTTGAAGATAATTAACATTTAATTACCTTGTACTGATGATAAGAATCAACTGCTACATTTCCATTGCTATAATCCTTTATTTTACCTACAAATATTACATCCTAAACTCTACTTAAATACAACAAACATTTATTTATTTTTCGTCAATCCATTGTTAAATAATGGAAGGACGTATAGGTCTTTTATTTTATTTTAACAAAACAAAATTTGAAAGAAAAAATTGAATATTCTTTTTATTAGGAAGTAGATTTTTATTTCTTGAATTGAAGGCTAAATTGCAGTTAAAGGGATGGTGGTAATGAAATTGGAAACATAACCACAGGTGGAGAAAAATCACAATCAAACCAAACCGCATGATTAATCCTTGGTTAATTTCAAGCATTCTCTTTTTGTTAAATAGACCAAGTTCCTTCCTTAACTTAGGCATAGTATTTATACGTTAACTGAAGAACTAATACCTTCAAGGTTCTGGCAATGTGGATTTCAAGCTTCTGAGACGCCAAATGACTAAATTTGTTCAAGAATTAAAGCAGTAATCAATTGAACTTTAAAAATCCAATTATAACACATAACACTGTCAAACAATATAACATGTCTTACATATAGGACAATAGACAAAACACTGTAGAAGGAAAAAAATTACTAGGGCACTGTAAAATTAGAAATTGAGCCAGTTAGAAAGAGATTGCACCAAAATCAAACAGGAAAAGATAGAGGATGAACCCTAAATCAGTAGGGTCGAATTAAACCCTGAAATCACGAATACTAAACTAAGAGTACAACTAAATCAAACAATAGAGCTAAATCAAACAATTACGAATGAGATAATGATATAGATGAGATGAAATAATTAGATGGATGTGCGATTTAGAGAAGATTGCAGATAGGCAGAGAGGAAGACAACGATTTACCTGAAGATTGTGCGATTTGCAGCACGACAGAGAGAGAGGGGTTCGCCAAACCCTAAATCGCAGGTCATAAAGGAGAGAGAAGAATGCGATTTCCTTTGGAGGCCGATGATAGTAGAGAGGTTGGCGATGACGATGTTCAAAGGCGATTTCGTGGTAGATCTTGTAGCAGTGGTGGCTCGGAAGTGTCAACCCAATGGAGATGCGGGTTGATGGAGATGAGCAGCGATGAATCGACTGCAAGATAAAGAGTTTAAATCGCTGAGAGTGAACGTAAAATAGAGAGAAAGCGAGAGAAGAGAAGAGAAGCTGAGAGGGGGAGAGAGAGTAAAGACGCTAGAGGGAAAGCCGATGACGTCCGGTGGTTGTGGTGGAGAGGCGGTGGTGGAATAGGATAAGATGAGAGTGAGAGAGGGGCAAGCGAGAGGGAAATTTTTTTTTTACCCTAAGTTTCATTTTCCTCTTATACTGTAGTTAAAAACTCGTAATTTTGATTCTTGTTTCCTATCTATTATAGGTTCGACATTTTTTCTTTCCATTTTCGCAAACCTTATCCCTGTAACTAGGAAATATTGAATCTCCATAAAATACAACAATGTAGCCACCACAACTATTGATTCCAATTCTTTTTTCTTTCTTCTCGTTCTTTCATGATCCGACAGTCCGAAAATATCTAGAAGTTTGTCTCCGATCCGACGGTCCTCTTTATCTCCATCCTGATTAATTATATAAATACATATATAGTTTTTGGGTTTATTATTATTATTTTTTTTTTTTTGCCAATTTAATTTCAAACGCTTAGTGATTTGTGGGGATGTTTGATGATCCACTCAAATTAGTATAATAAATATTTTTGTTGAAATTTTCTTAAATATAATAGTTAGGGTAATTGAGTGTAAGAACCTCTTTTAAAGCAATCAAGTAATTCTTGATGAACTGGTCTTTTTTTTATAAAAGTAAAAATTAAGTGTTGAAAAAATAATAAATTTTGAATGTAAATAAAATTTAAATTGAATGGATTAAATAATTTTTTTTTTGAAATAATTTTTATTTAAATAAGTGTATATTTTTATAAATTTTGACTTTTGAAATTTTCTTACAACTTAATACTTCAAAGTTTTTGACTTTTCATTCTCTCTCCATTTTTTTCTTAGTATTATTTTCAATCTAAAATTTTATTTTATATTTTTTAATATATTTGTCAACGGTCATATTTATTTTGCACTTGTTTTAAATTTTTATTGTTAAGTTAGTAAATTTAATAATAATAAAAAAAAACTCAATTAATTTAGCACAAATTGACAGTACAAAAGAAAAACAACTCAACAAATCCCAAATTTATAAATTTACAAATCAAATGTACGCAGAGAATATTAGATAACTTTTTAATTTTAATTTTTTGACAAAATCCACTTTATTTACATTAACAAAAGGTTGGGATTTAGGGACTACAACTAACCTGGGTCTTGGCATGACCGGGATATGTAGTAAACCCCAAGTGCAGTCTAATATAACTTCAAGAGATGTTGGTGACCCAATATTATCAACCTTTTGCGTCCAGACGTAACCATTTGTTTCTTTGTTTAGGTGACTCCGGCAAGTCGGTAACTCCATTTGTTTTCTCGCTTAGGTGACTCCAGCAAGTCAGTAACTCCATTTGTTTTCTCCTTTAAGTGGATCTAGCAAGTCGCTAACTCCATTTATTTCCTCGTTTAGGTGACTCCGACAAGTCAATAATTCCATTTGTTTCTTTATTTAGGTGACTTTGGCAAGTCGATACTCCATTTGTTTTCTTGTTTAGGTAACTCTGGCAAGTTGGTAACACCATTTAATTTCTCGTTTAAGTGACTCTGACAAGTCGATAACTCCATTTGTTTCGTTGTTTGATGACTGTGACAAGTTGGTAAGTCTATTTGTTTTATCCTTTTGGTAACTCTAGAAAGGCTAGTAACTCCATTAGCCTTGTTGCTTTAGTAGCCAAGTTTGCTAGAACTACATCTGACCTGATTCTTAGTTTGTCAGAGATATATAGGGAAACCCCTGGTCAGGTTTAGTCAAAACCTAGGAGATGTTGGTGCCCTATCATCCTCCGCCCCTACACTGCGGTGTAATCGTTTGCTTTAGTTTACTTTCAACGGTGATGTTCTACAACATCAAGCGTCGTTTGCTTTCATTTACTTCAAGGGGTGATGATCGGTCTTACCTGGCGCCGTTTGCTTTAGTTTTCCCTAATGATGATGACCGGTCTTACCCAACACCATTTACTCTAGTTTTCCTCATCGGTGATGATCGTCTTACCTAATGTCGTTTGCTTTGAGTTTTCCTCAACGATGATGACAGGTCTTACCTGGCGCTGTTTGTTTGTTACTTTATTTCCTATTAGTAATTGACACTTTTCACTTTCCTTGAAGAGTGAGGTGTGCTTTCAATGATTCCAGGGTGCCCTAGAAACACCATTTTCATTTCCTTCCCTATTAAAAAAAGAGAGAGAGAAAAGGGGGAAAAAAAAATCGACCTTATCTGATCCGGGTTTGGTTATTCATTTTAGATTTTCTAGTGGAACAAAATGGTGCATGTATTTTATCTTTGTCATTCATACCTTAGATTTATGTATTTAATTATTTTTTTAATGTTTTGAAAAAAAAAAATGAAAAAATCGGTAGTTTGAATGAATTTGGCAAGGAAATAAAGTTTCGAGCTAAAATCGAACTTTGTAAAAATTAATGGGAAATTAAATTGACTAAATTAAAAGTATATTTTCATAGAATATCACTTTAGATATAGTTAATGTTATTTCTCACTCCTTAATTTCAATAAATTTCACAAATTCCAACCATTTTTCATTTTAGTCCAAAAATTGTATTTTTCGCTGGTTTTGTCAAATTGAAGACAAAAAATATTAAATTTTCCGAAATTAAAATTTTCAATATTAATTTGAATAGTTTAGTTTCATTTTTGTCATTTCAATTTCAAGAAAAATAAAAAATATCATATATATGTAATGGACAAAAAGTGAATAAGATGAAGCTTTGGATCCTAAAATTAGAGTTCTCCAAGCACCCTAGGGAGTGCCCAAAGATATTTCTCTTAATGGCATGACTTATGGAGGTCCAATCACAAAGTTAACTCTCCATTACCTTAATTAGGGGGCTCAAGTGTGTTATTCACGAAATAGGGGTAGCCCCCCATCAAATGATCCAACACAGAGCTGTCAAAGGACGCCCGCGCACTTCCCAGGGTGCGCGCCCAGAGGAGGGCGCAGATGGCCACCCCTATTCATAGGGGTGGTCTCTTTCCATTTTCATTTGTTAATTCACTTGTTCTTGCATGCATGATATCTCTCTACATTCCAAGAGCACTTTCTCTCTCTAGAAATACTTCTCAAAATTAGGATTTAATCTCTTAAAAGTTTAAGAACCTTTACAAAAAAGAGATCAAAAAGTCAAAAATGATAAGAAGAAGAAGGAGAAAATGAACTACCTTCCATGCAAGCAAGGTAATTTCCTCCAAAACTCCATACCCTTTACATTTCTTGTCAAATGAAAGACAAACAAAAGAAAGACCAAAACAAGAGTGGTCAAAACTCGACAAAAATACAAGCCATTTTCCGAGAACGTACAAAACAATTTTTTTTTCTTCCATTTACTTTTACTGTCATTTACTTTTCCGCTCTACGCCTTTCTGTGCTTTTACTTTTTTGCATTTATTTTTTGTTATTTACTTTACCGTTCTGTATCTTTCTGCACTTTCAATTTCTGTATTTTTTTTCTTTTCAAGTCAAAACCTTGGACTGACACTGAGCGAGTCCTTGGACTGGCACTATACATACATACAGACATATATATATATGTGTGTGTGTGTGTGTGTGTCCACATACATATATATATATATACACACACATATACATATATATCTATATCTATATCTATATCTATATCATATACATATCTATCTATCTATATAGATATAGTCTAAGTCTAGACTTCCATAGCTAAAACGTTGAATAAAGGATGACCCTTTATTCCTCATTTCATATAAATGACGGGATAAGTGTGGCTCTCTTCAGAAACATTTCTCTTTTCTTAACTATGGTTAGGACTGACATTATACATATATATACTTATATATTTATTATATTTGTAATATACATACATGCATATATATTTTCTTGTGTTTTTTTTCCCTCCAAAAAGGAAAAGTCAAAAAAAAAAAAAAAAAAGTTTACTCAAGCTCAAATACCTCGTTTTTTTGGTTTCCCATCTTGTAAGAAACTTTAAATGAGGGAGAAAGAAAATCCCTCCCCCAAATGATTTTAGTTAAGGTTGTTAGGACAAATATATGTGTAAAATTTTGTTTGTTTCATTTTGCTAAAAATTATAAAAAAAAAACAAGTCTCGTTGTCTTCTTCTAAACAATAAAACTTCAAAAATATTTTTATTTTTCGTCCTTGAAAGTTCTTTCAATAAAACAAATATTTTATTTAAAGAAGTGTTTTTCTTCATCTAAGAAAACCCCAAAAAAGATTATTCCATTTCTTTTTTGCATAACACTTTAATTTTTTTTTTTTTTTTTCATCTCTAAACTAAAAAAAATGTTTTCCCTAAGAATGATTTTTCTCTTTGCAAATAAAACAAGAAATGTTTTCTTCTCTTAAAAATATTCTTTACTTGAAAAAGTTTTTAAACATTTTTTTTCTAAAAATGTTTTCTTTATAAAAAATGTGTTTTCTTCTTAAAAGACTGAAAAACAAAAAAAATATTTTTCTACTTAAAATGTTTTTAAAAAAAAACAAAACAAAAAAGAAAAAAAAATTATTTTCAAAGTTTCTTCAATACCCTTGTTTTTATTTAAAAATATTTTTCAAAAGTCCAAATATTTCTTTAAGAATTTTTAAAAAAATAATTATTTCTTTGATTTTCAATCATTTTCTTTATTAAATAAAAATCACAAAAATATTTTCTTAATCTTTAATTGTTTTTTCTTAAATAAAGAAAAACATTTCTTTCAAAAACAAATGGAAAGTTTTTTACTTTAATTTTTTCATTCTTTTCTTTTTAATATATAAGTTTTGTCATCATAATTTGAACTAAAATCAAAAGGGGAACAAACTTATTGATTCTTCTATAGTCGATAAATGGTTTAAAAGGGAAATATTTTGTATTTTATTTTTACTTGTTTTATTTTATTATTTCGATTTTGTTGCATATAAGTTAGTATTACTTCATTTGCACGTCATAACATAAATAAAAGGATAAGGGAAAAAAATCATGTTAACTGACCAAATAAAATGAAACTTAGACTTGGTTTAATTTAAAATATTTAGACACTGGGTATCGTTTCGATTGGGTGTCTTGGGAGTGTCTAACACCTTCGCCGAGCATAATCGATCCCCCAACTTAAAGAATACTCAGTGACCTAGCATACCTATTCAAAATCAATGTTAGGTGGCGACTCTAAAATTTCATAAAATTCGGGCTAAGCAAATTAGTTCAAAAGCGACGTCTAGAAAAGCCCTTGAGCTTATTCTCTTAAAATGTTTTCAAAAATAAAATTTATTCAAAAGTCTTTTCAAAAGGATAAGTTGTTTTAAAAAAATGAACGGGATTCCGAATATGACACCGGCACTCGGATGGTGCTGTCATTCGCGAACAAATAGGGGACGCGTCACCCCATCAATGTGTATTAGAAAGCATTACCAACGAGATTAAAACACAAGACAAAATATATTAAAAATATAAGTACTTACCATAAAATTAAAATGGATTTAATCATGGATTAAATTCGCCATTGACCAATAAACTGTACGAGCAATCTGATGTGTATAAAACTCCCGTTCCAAACTGACCTATGTATAAAATTCTAAAGGGGTCGGATCCGTTATATGGGTTCCGAATTGAAGTCGGATAAGTCCGCTTGTTAAATGGGCTGGAGCAGTATAAGCCCATGATTCAAACACTGGTTAGGTGATCTATATGAATATATGGGCTGCCACATGATAAAGCCTATAGTTGGGTATCAATAAGCCCACAATGTCAAAAGCCAAAGAGGAAACAGTCATTTCAGAGTTTGGATCAAAACCTATATACGTTAAGGTAAGTCTGAATTGACTGTAACAGTCCATGATTAATGGTGACTGTTACAGATATTCTCCCTTTATTACGGGGATAATGGCTATTATACGTAATGGTAGAGAGATACAAATAACTGAATGATATTTTCATTCAAGTGATAACAAACAGATCACCCTATAAAAGGGAAGAAAGTAACAGGTAATAGGGGACTGATTTCTAGTGTGTTATTTATTCTTACTATATTCAAATTAACTTATTCTCACACTGGAGGTTTTTTGATTGACACCACACCGGTGTTCCCATTAGAATTCACGGTTTTGCAGGTAAAAAATGAAGACGAAAAACTTTCCAGCACGTGTGGAGATTGACACGTGACTGAGAATTTTTGACTACATCACAATCTTGTGTACCAAATTTAGATATAGAATACTAGTGAAAATGACAATTGCATTCTTTCATCTAATTGCATGTAGCGATCAAACTCTTAAAAGTATATGTTTGACATGGAATTTTGTTTTTGGTCATCCATCAAGAGCTACGGAGTTGTATGTGACTCATTTTTCTTTTTGGTCATTGTATCTGACTCAAGAAGCACAGATAAATGCCCTATAATTTCAATTTCACGATCCCATGATCTCATTATATTTGATAGTACTTTGCAATTGCATTAGAGTTAATTTAAGCGATAGGGTTTTTGTCTGAAAGGCATGATGTTATTTTCAAATGGAAAAGTAACCCCTTTATTAAAATAATTCCAAGGAAACTTTTTCAAAGTACATTTAGATTTGGGTAACAAAAGAAAGTCGGGCCATTTTGATCTTGGTTAGGGATGGAAAAAAAACCAAATCGACAGGTAATTAAGAGAAACCGAACCGAATGATTTGGGTTGAAATCGACTAAATGGTTTTGATTTTAAATTTAGAAACCAAAGCGATTTTGAGTTTGGTTTTGGTTTTAGGATAGTAACCGCGTAACCGAATCACGTAACCAAACCGTGAGTCAAACCGTGTAACCGATATATATATATATATATATATATATATATATATATATATATATATATATAATTTCATCCCTATTTCTATTTATTTACACTTCTAACTCTTTTAATTTACATTTTAGTTGATTTTTAGTTTATGTTGAAAGTTGTTTTTATTTAGTTGGTTTCATAGACTGTATGATTTTGAAGAATGTTTTTTTGTAGTTGATTTTGCTATTGATTTTTAGTTATTTTAAAGAGTGTACGATTTGGAAAATGTTTAGAATTAATAGTGAATTGTGATTTGCGGTTTTGGTTTTGATTTTGGTTTTGGTTTTGCATATTTTAAACGGTTTTGGTTTTTATTTTGCATGAAACCGAGTCGAACCCAGACTGTTGACATCCCTAATCTTGGTTGCATTACTTACATAATGTCTACCGACCTTTTTAAAATATATTGGATTTTTCTCATTTTGGACTCCTTAAATAGAAACATTGACAGATGTAGTGGATATATCTAATCTATTTTTTTTTACAGGTTTAGAGTTTAACTTCCTCCCCTGACATGTAAAACAAAAAAAGATAGAAACATTGATGGGCCCAAAAAAAATGAACGAACAACTCTTTCTCAAAGATAGGAATGAAATTAAAAAAATTTCTTATATGTTTCAAAAAATAAAATGGTTTAAAAAAATTTAAGAAAATTATGTGCCGAATCTAATATTAATACTTAAAACTAGAAAGAGAGAGTTTTAATGTATTTAAAGAACAACTCTTTCAAGTTTTTTGGTGAGTTTTTATTTTTTTATTTTTTTATATATCAAATAATAAGTGGTCTCACTCAATTTTGTTTCTTTTCTTTGTTTTAATTAATTATTTTTATTTAATACACAAATATATGATTAATTTCTTGGTCCACAATTTAAATTATTTAAAAAAATAAATTTTCACCCAAAAAGAAAGTAAATACAACACAAATTAATTAAATTAGAATTTGTTAACTTGCAAAAATTGATAAAATTAATCATAATTTATAGTTATTTATTTTTTTATTTTATAGTATATTAGTTGAAGTTAATTTATAGAACTATTATTTCACTTTTATGATTATTTATATAGTTTTTTAAAAGTATATTTTTATTCAGTATTTATAAAACGTCATTACTCACTAAAATTATGTATTCGTTTTTGGATATTGCAACCAAGATAACCGAATGATGTATATATATTTCGTACTTCAATATTAAAAATTTATTATATTTTTTTTAAGCTTGAGCAATGTGCGGGTCTAAAACTAGTTTTATTAAAAACAAAGTTGCCATTTTATTTAATTTGGTGTATCTGGTCACCTAATTTAATGAAATTTTTTAATTTTCATTTTCAATATTTGGTAGTTCTAAGTGGTCCAAAATGTTTTTTAAATAATTGACTCTGAAAATAACCTAATCAAAACCAAAGTCTAATACTGTTTAGGGGTTCGATTAGGCTTGGAGGAGTTACGCAGACCGAGACATTGAATTAAAAAATATTTATCTAATGTTGACTTCAATATCATTAATCTATGTTAATTGAAAAAAAAAAACAAAAAAAAACGAACAATTTCGTTTTGTTTTTTTTATAAGGTGTCATCCGGTATGGTCACTTGTCAAACAGATTAAAATGAAAGAATTAATCCCCGGTGAAAATGTTTATTGAATAAGTATCCACTTTATCTTAAGTATACATATACCTACTATTAGTGGAACTAATGACTGACACCACGATATGAATTAATTATGTATCGAAAGTGCCTATCTAGTCAACGACCTAATTCTGAGGACATATTTGGTCAAAATAAGTTGATGACAAATTTTGGAGAAAATCATGCATGATTTCGGTGAAGAAATGCAATTTGTAAATAAAATGGAATATTAAACATTATGCGAGATGATTTTAATTCCAAATATTTTTTTTAGGAAACCTCGATGAGATAAAGAGAAGTTTTATTAATTTATCAAAAAATCACAAGGTTTTAACTTAATAGATATGTAACTCATTTTTTCTTAGAAAAGTATAAAATTCAACTTTCTCCCCGAATATACGTAAAAAAAAAAAAAAAAAAAAAAAAAAAAAAAAAAAAAAAAAAAAAAAAAAAAATAAAAAAATCCAACAAAAAATTACTATCAAGGGGCATGAACGTTAATGATAGGCTACAAGAAAATAGAAGGGGCATTAATCGGACCTCTATGAAGAATAAAGAATAAAAAAATTAACAAAATACAAATAATCTATGTAATAAAACAAAACGCCGTATATTTTGCCCAACATATTTTTGCTATATATTTGAAGGACTATATAGAGAAATGATTTATCCTAATTAATTTACGGGTTTCCTTTCCTTCAATCACAACGTGGAGCCAAACACGGATCCCCAAATCAATTTTTCATTAGTTTTAAAAAGATAATTTAGAGGGAAATAATTTATTTCCAAATTAATTATCCTAATTTTCCTCTCATCCCCCTCACTTTCACTCGCGCACCTCATTCTCAACCTCAAGAACCCTAGTTTTAATTTCAAAAAAGTAATTTAAATATATTTTTGGTCAATTTTTTCAATCTTTCTATTTTTATTTTTATTTCTTTCCAATAATTTCTTTCCTTATTATCTCACTCACCTAATCCCCCTTAATCCTTCATGCTATGCCCTATTCTCTAGATCAAAATCATTCTACTCTAATCACTCAGCTGAACCCTAAACCCTTCCATCTCTATCTCTCTCTAATCCCTGGCACCTCTACGTTGTAACCACACAACCATACATCACCGGTACCTCCTGATATTGTTCTTGGCCTCCACTAATTGTCGTGACATCTCTCTTCATATCGTTGTCTAAAATGCCATTGCGCCTCGCCAAGTCGCCGTTCTACTGTGTCTTGGAAGGAATCGTCTACCCATCTCCAATTAAGTTTCTCCCCTCCCTCCCTTTTCCCAAATCTGGTTTTGCAACACTGGATCAGGTCTGAAATTATCAGATTTTGTTTAACGAAATCATTTAGGTTAGTGATTATAGATTGATTGGATCTATGATATTGCATGGTTCCAATAGCAAATTAGGCCCCGGTGTTCCCAACCAAACTCAATCCAACCCAATCCAAAAATTTTGGGTTTGATTTTTGGGAACGCATTTGGCAAACATAAAACCCAACCCAACCCAAAAAGTAGGAATTGATTCTCAAAATCCTAAAGAAACCAGAAACAAAAAAAAATTGTTTCTTTTTGTGCCCAAAAAACTCAATCCAAAGTTCTCAACTTCCGTCTTCATCTGTCGACTGACCACCACCACCCGCCGTCGTCCGGCGACCATCGTCGGTCGTCGCCGCCGCCGTCCAGCGACCATCGTCGGCCGTCGCCGCCGCCGTCCGGCATTCGTCCGGCGACCGGCCGCTGTCACCGGCCACCTCTAGCGATCTTCTGCTGCTGCCAGCCACCTCCGGCGACCGTCCGCGCCGCAGGCGTCCACCTTCGGCGACCGTCCGCTGCCTGCCGGCGACTGTCGCCGGCCACCACCGCCGCCGTCGCCACCGTCCGCGCGACCATCGCCGACCGCGCCGTCCGGCAGCCGTCTCCGACGACCTTCCGCTACCGCCGCCATCTCCGGCGACCACCTCCGGCGACAGTCGCCGGCCACCTCGCCGCTGTCTGGCTGCCACCAAACAAAAAAAAAATTCAAAAAAAAAAAAAATTAGTTTTAGGATAAAATCGTTACCAAACACATTCTGTTTCCAGCACAAAACAAAAATTGTCGTTACCGAACGTAATTCTTTTCCCAAAATTCTCAACCCAACCCAATTCAACTCAACCAACCTATTCCAGTTGGGTTCAGAAAAGTAAGAACACTAACCAAACGCCACCTTAGTGATTATTACTTGATTGGATTCAAGCTTTTTGAAACCGTAAACAAGAATGGTTATAGAATCTTTTTAGAGACAATAAACACTTAAATTTACACTTAAAGACCTAACTCTTTACAACTACAACAACAACCACAACTACAGTTTCCAAGCATGAATGTAAAGGTATGATTTAAAAAAATCAAGCTTTGTTCAAATTTAGTAAATGTATACATATTTCTTCTTTTTATTGGTTTCTTTTTTTTTTTTTCTTTTTTTTTTTTTTTTTTAATTTTTCTGTGCAGGGGGATAGTTAGAAAAGGCTCAAGGTTGGTCATTTGTCTGTTCCCAATTTTTGTTACTAGATATACAGTTTCCATGTCTCTCTTGCCATAGGTAGGTATCTTTTCTTTAGTATTTGTTATTCCATTATTTCCTTCTGTGTTCCAACAAAAAATGGAACAAGAATACAAATATGAGGAAAAAAAAAGGTTCTCCTCCGTTTTCACAGATTTTTGAACAAAAAATTCAGGGAACAACACAGATCTAGTTTATTATGTTTTCTCTAATTTGTAAATATTGTTGCTGACATTAAGCATAAAAGGGTATATGGATCCGGTGTGAGAGTCTGTTTAACTAGTGAGTGTGTTAATAGAGCAAGGAATTGAAAGGTAATAGACCTAGACGAAGCTTGTTGTCTTGCGTAGGTTGATTCGGTAAGCTCAAATCTCTTCGTTGAATTTTCATGCTCTTCCTCTACTTAGAAACGATTGATTATGCCTAAGTGGATATTTATCATACGTTGATTGTTTATCAACGAAATTAAGACATTTAAATTTATTGTTGGTGCTTTGATTTTATTGCTGAAACTAATTTTGTCAATAAGAAGGAACCTAAAGTTCTTCTTATTAAATTAGTCGATTGAATATATTATTGATAAATTGGCTAAGGTTCTTTTAACTAGGTTTTGTACTTGCATTAATGATTTTTTAGCCTTGCACTATCATAGAATGGTTTATGTTGTATTCTGGACTTTCTTTATAGACCGATAAACTTATATCAAGTTCCCAATATTTTGAGTAAAAAAAATCCTAGTAGAGAGGGTATTTGATGGATTTGGATTCAGGGTCTGAAATGATCGACTAGCTGGTTGACCGACTTGTGTACAACGACTAGAAATCTAGACGTTGAGAGTCCACCGGTTGACCACCGGATGAACCAGTCGACCGATGTGTGTGTTTTTTAGTATATTGACTGGAACATTTGTAAAATATCTTCTACGCATTTTTAATGGATTTAAACATTGGAATATAATATTTTAATGGGTTTGGACTAATTTTGAAAGATATATCATATATTTTGGGTATCTTTTGATTTAATCATATATTACTTGATTTTGTGATTTTTATTAGGTAAACTTATTTTTATCCTTTAGGGGTTTAAATCAAAATTGTTGGCCCACAAATCTACCCAAAAGGGGGGTGAATATGGTAGTTATAAAAATTTAAACAAATAAATTATTAATCAAACAAATTATCAATTTTCCTAACTGGTTACCATCTTAAGTTATAGCGAAAACCTGTTTATCTAAATGAACAACCAAATAAGAAAGAATAAAGAAATTGAACACACCGATTTATCCTAAATCGTCAAGCTACCCTTACCTACATCCAATTCCTTGAGCTCTGCAACGATTTAGCAATCCACTAACATTGATTCATTTCTCACGTAGGAACTAAACCCTTATAATAATTTTCACTCGTACAAGACTAATATTCTTTTACTAGGCTCAGAATCAAATGTTTGCAATTTTTCTTTTTACCAGGAATAGGAATAACCTAATTTTTTTGCAAGTTAAGAATTTACAGGCTCAGAATCAAACCTATCTTTTTTCTAGGTTAAAGATTGTTGGCCCAGTGAGCTACCCAAGAGGGGGGATGAATTGGATAGTATTAAAAATTATCAGAATATAGCACTTTAAAAAATAAACAATTAATTTTATCCTAAAATTAATTATTATCTTTTATAGCAGCAGATTATGTGTTATCAATTAGGTGTACACCCAAATAATAAAAAATATAAACAATATAAATAATGCAGCACACATAAATTTATACCAGTTCACCAAGCTACTTTTAGCTAATTCAGTCCCCTGAGCTCCACGGAGAGTCGCACCCACTAAACTCAAGATCTCTTTAAAGATAGGAACCAAACCTTCACAAAGATTTTTTTCGCAGGCTCAGAATCAACCTTTACAATTCCGTTTCACAGGCTAAGGAATAACCTCTATCTTTTTACCAGGTGGAAGATTAACCTAATTCTATTACAGGGAGAATCACGACCTAATTATTTTTATACCTTAGGCTCAAGAATTAAACCTCACACAAACACGTTCCAAATATCCGTTTACCCGATAAAGATTGAACCGTTACAATTCACTCATAATTTTATAAAGAAAGAATTAAAGCCTAATCTTTTTATACTCTAGGCAAAGATCAAAATCTCAATCTCTTTACTAGTGATAGAAAAGTGAGAATTTCAAAATCTGATTTCAAATAAAGATGGGTAGCAAACAGTTAAGCACGTAATCATATTTTTCCAAGAAATTGTTTCAAAAATATTTATCAATAAAAAATTCGAAAAACAATTTCAAAGATCAAATTCCAAATAATAAATTATAAAATCAAGCAACAATTAATAGTAAGTAATTTGGAATGATCTCACCAGGATTCTACTGAAAGAATAATGATCAGAATATCAATGACACTTCAGATCGGTAGTAACAATAATCCACAACAAATATTTCTCAAGAACAAATCTCAAGAAAGATATCACAATGCACTCAATATGATTACTCTTAAAAAGCACGAAAGCTAAATAACTAAGAATAATTGGGATTATCTTGATTAATTAAAACCTCAAAAACGCAGGTTTACTTATAAGGGAATAAAACAAGCTCTCCAATGGCTAGTTCCCATAAATCATGACATTTAATTACACTAATAGATCATCTATATCATAATGATTCATTTTTGGTATAATTCACTTAAATATATATTTTAAAACATTCAATTTAGTCCCTCAAACTTTTACTCAATCTCAATTAGATAACATAGAAAGAATTACATGTACCAAATTGAGAAATATCAAAATTACTTGAATCATATCTATAGGGATATTTAAATATTAATTAAATAGCTCAAAATATATAAGATCTCTAAGATATCTCACATATCTTAACCATAAACGGCCAGTAACGACTACTGTTTGATCAGAATCCTCGAAATTCTCTAAATCCATCTGTCGACCGACCAAGGCCCTTCTGTCGACCGCCCGATTCGGGATGTAGCCAAGCCAAAAATTCTTCGCCCATCGGTCGACCGCCCATACTTCATCTGTTGACCGAACGATTTAGAGAGTTACACAAGTTGACTCACTTGTCGACTGGAAGATTCAAAGACTTTCTCTTTTGGCCATAGGTCGACTTACCTGTCAACCGAACGATCTAACGAGTTCACCATTTAAGCTCAGGTCAACCTACCTGTCGACCGAGAGATTCAGCAACTTCACTTATCTTTCATAAGTCGACCTACAAGTCGACTGATCAATGCTGGAATCATCTCCTTAATTCGATTTTAATTCATTTTCTTCGATGTTTTCACCTCTTTAACTGATTTCTTTTCTCAGTTAGCTCCACTAAAATCTTAAATTTAATTTTAATCAATTATCTTTTTTTTTTTTTGAATTACACATAGGAACAAATAATTTAACTAATTAGGATCCTATAAAAACACACATAATTTTGAAAAATATTTTGTGTCATGTGTAATCCTAACTAGGATACATTAAGAGTTAAATTTTAACCTGAGTTATTTTTCCTAAATTCTTCAATTTCTTCAAACTCTTAATCTTCCATAATCTTTACCATTGTTACAATATCTTCATGATCATTTTCATCACTGGAACTAATAAGCTAAAACACTCAATAAAATCATTAGTTCTATAAAAAAATATCAATATTTAATTGTTCATCAAAATCTTAGGATCAACAAAGACAAATCCTATTTTTTTCACACTCTAAAGACTAACCTTATCTTTTTCTTAGCCTAAAGACTAACCATGATTAGACACCGACCCAATGTGTCGAATCCTCTCGCACCCACTAAACACAAAAAATATTATTTTTCTTCTCACATGGGCTTCTACCACCGACTAATTTCAACAAGGTGAAATATATTGTTACCACAACTAGTACCACTTGCACATCCAACACGATTTTTAAACGTTAAAATTTGAATTGTGTTTTAAAAAAATAGGGCACTACGACTATCGAGACAATATTTTTGGGCATCTAGACGGTTCTTGGGCAGGGGGCTAGTATTTGAATGGTCTGCTCAATTGTTCAGACTATAAATCCACTATCTTGTGGCCGTCTAGATAACCAAACCAAGTGTCCTGACGGTCCTCTCGCCATCTTGGTTAATTAGGTATGATCTTATATTAAATTCATTCCCCTTTTTTAGATTTTTAGAATTATGGAAAGTTAGGGTTTCAGGATTTCATTGCCTATATATACAAACCCTTCCTAATCTTGTGTAGTAGTAAATAGTTTTATTATTAATGATACATCTCCATGTCCTAATTGATAAAACTCCATTCACCATGAGTTATGCTATAGTTTTGTGTTTTATTGCTTAAATAAATTGTATATTTTGAAATAACACCATCTACCATACTCGAGGATCATATTCAAGGTTCGTGCTTGATCACCGTTATGCAGAAAGAGAACAACATCGTGTGGGAGTTTTGAAACATAAGGAAAGTACAAAGGAGTAAACCATATCAATGTTGTGATTAATAAGATCATCAAACAGACTCGAAGTTTTTGGTAAGGTAAATATCAGGACCTTTCGTGGATGGATGAATCTAGCTTAGAAGTATGAAGGAAGAAGTAAAAAATACATCTCAAGAAGAGAAGCAACAACTAAAGACTAGAAGTGTTATCATCAATGTTTTGTACTCGTTCATGAACTTTCTTTCTAGTGGATTTGCTTGTGTCCTAAAGTCACGTTGTGGTTTTTCACCCTTCAGGGTGTTCCATGCAAAAATCTTTGTGTCACACTGTAACAACCTAGTTTTTTAAAGCCGCCACTCGGTTTCTCCCTTTTTATTTATATTTTTTTTACGGAGAAATAAAAGTAAAAGACAAACTACTCCACGATCACGCTTTCACTGCTCTACTATGATAAAAATAATAATAGGCGTGACCTCGATATATCCTGGTTCACCAAGTTAATCTCGGCTAATCTAGTTGATAGGTGTGAAAAACCTATCTATTTCCAATCCGAATTTGTTAGTTTTCGAGTACGTTTATAGTTATTTTTATTATGTTTTAATTAGTTTTTATCTTTTTGTATAAATCAGGTGTGTGAGGCAAAAAGATAGGAAACTGGAGCTAAAACGATGAGATCGAACCAAAGCGGTTTGAAGTTACAGTGGATAAACAAGCTTGGAGGCTAAAAGATGAAACAGGCCAACCGCTTAGGCGTCCAGACCACCGCCTAAGCGGTGAAGAAGCTGAGAAAGAGCAAAATGTTACTGACGGACGACCACCTAGGCGAAAATTCCATCGCTTAGGTGGAAATCCAACAGAAGACGAAGAAAGGCTACTGACAGCCGCTCGCTTAGGCGAAGTTTTCTTCGCTTAGGCGCAAATCCAACAGAATGTTCTCCCAGTCCACCGCCTAGGCGATCAGACCGAACCGACCTAACTCCGCCTTGGCGAAGAATCCACTGCCTAGGCGTATTTGCCCTGCACAGTCTTGAGATATTTTTAGATATTTTTGAGATATTTTGGCTATAAATACCCCATCTCCTCTTCCTTGACCGGTGACTCTCTTGACCCCATGACTTTTTGAGCCCCTTAGGCTATATCTAAGGGTATAGTTAGGGATTTTAGAGGTGGAGCTCACATCTCGAATTGGAGAATACGGTGAATCAATTGTAGAGCGTTCTTAGCGGATTATCTTCGGACGAGGCTAAGTTCTTCGATTGTTTTTCCTTATTTATTTATCTTAGGATCATGTGAGCATGTTTAGCTCCTTCTTTCATGTTTATACGGCTATGACCATGAGTTAAATATGGATTGTAGTAGGGATTAACATATAATTTATAAATACGTGTTGGATGATTTCGGTGTTGCGTTTATGTTTGTTCTTCGTAGTTTGATTGTGTTTATCGTATTGTTTATTTATTATACTTGGATTGATAAATGGAGAATATGGGGTTTTGATAAACCCTAGATTCGGATTAGGGTAAACAAACGCCACGATTCTATAACCCGATCGTGGTTTGAATCGTGGATAATCGATGACGTGGGGCTCGACACACGCTACCTAGGGTCATTAAGACGTTGAGGGGGACCTCTTCGTTGGCTCGAAGTCGCGTTATATCCTTTGTCTTACACTCGGAAGAGGTGGCGAGGGAGTTTTAGAATGGTGATTGTCGATAGGGTAAATACAACGCGACGATCCAATAACCCGGGAGAGAGTTGGATTGTGTGCAATCAATGACGCTGGGTGAGACTCACGTGACTTAGGGTCATCAAGACGTTGAGGGGGACTTCTATGTTGACTCGAAGTCATGTATTCCCCCGTCTTACACTCGGGAGAGGTGGCGGTGGAGTTTACGTACCGGGGTTGTCAAATAGGTCGAACAACGTAAACGTAAGTAAATCGAGATTGAGCACGTATTTGTAAACACGTTAATCCCTAGGCGATTCTTCACCCTAAAACATATTAGCATATTAGTGTAGTTAATTTAGGTTAGATTAGTATTAGTTTAAGTAATTAAATACATTTTTTTTCGCCTAGATAAAGTTAGGTCACGACAAACGCGGTATTCGATAGTAACGACAACAATCTCTGTGGATACGATAACCTGATCTTAACGATCACACTATACTAAAACTTAGACCTCGTATATTTGCGAGTGTAAATAGCGGCGTGTTTTTCCCGCGCTACCACTAGTCCTTCGAGCTTCACGGAGATTTGTACCTACTAAGCTTAAGATTCCTTTAACAGGTAGGAACCAAACCCTTATATCGATTATTTTATCAGGCCCAGAATCAACCTTTACACTTATCATTTTCCTAGGTTAAGGAAGAACCTTATATTTTTACCAGGCTAAAGACTAACATAATCCTTTCACAAGTTAAGGACCAAACCTAATTCTTTTATACCTTAGGCTAAGAATCAAACCTCACCAAAAACACTTCAAGTATCATTTTCACTGGTAAGGATGAAACCGTTATAATTTACTCAATTTTAATTATAATCAGGAAGAATCAAACCTATCTATTTTCATGGGAAAAGAGTAACATAACCTTTTTATACAATAAGTAAATATTAAACCTCAAATCTCTTTACCAGAAGAGATCGAAACCCAAGCTACCCTTGACTAGATACTCTCAAAAGTATATAATCCGCATAAGCTCACCAATTACAAAAATCGATAAGTTTCTTCCCACTTGCAACTTCTACCACCTCAAATCAATTCAACTCAATTAATGTCTCGAATTTACTAGCGATAGAATTTATGTGAAGAAATCAAAATCTGATTATAATAGATACGGGTAGTACAAAAATAAGTACGTTATCAGATTATCACAAAAATTGTTTTAAAATAATTTTTATGCTCGTTAAGTTTGAAAACAATTTTACTACGATATTATTACCCAAACAAATATGATAATAAAAAATCACAATTAAGAATAAAAACTTGGAACAATCTCACCAGGAATATCACCGAAAGATTAAATACGAATCGCGAGACAACTTTGATCGGTGACGCTAAAATACTTAGCACTTTAACTCAAGAAATTTTCAAACAATTGAACTCACAATTGATCTCTCAAAATAATCTTAGAATAATGACTCTTAGAAAGCTCATGAATTAAAAGTTCTTGATAGATGTGATATACTGATCTCTAAAAAATGCATGTCTATTTAAACTAATTTGGAACAAGCCCTCTAAAGACTAGTTCACCCAAGATATGATAATTAAATGCACATATAGACCCCATATATCAATATCATTTAATCCTAGTCTAATTCACTTAAATATGGTTTTTAAAATATTAAATTATGTCCTCAAATTAATTCTCAATCTCAAATCAAATAGACAGGAAGTATAAAATGTACTTAATTGAGAAACACATCAAATATGTGTAAGATGTCTATAGGAATATCCAAATAAGAGTATCATATCTAAAGTATATTAATATCCCCAAAAGATATCCTCAAGATCTGAAAAAAAAGGCTAGTTTTGATCAAATCCTAAAATTCCTCGAAATTTAAAACAGCTCAGTCGGTTGACCGGCCTCTGCCCATTGGTTGACCGATCTATACAAGATGCTAACCAAGTCTTTCTCAAATACTGGTCGGTTAACTGATCCTCCATGGGTCGGTTGATCGATCGATACAAGATGCAATTTCAGGCCAAATTTTAGCCCTAGTAAGTTGACCGATCGATTCAGAGAGTTTCATATCGTCCATTGATTGACCGATCTCCCCTGATCCAATTGATCGATCAATTCAGAGACTTATTCTTTTTTAGTCTACGCCCATCGGTTGACCGAACCTCCATGGTCGGTTAACCGATACTTGCTGGAACATTTTCTCTTCAATTTGTTTCAACTCCAATCTTCAACGTTTTCGACTCTTTAACCGATTTCTTTTCTCGGTTACCTAAATTGACACTTTTAATCAATTTTAAACACTAATCTTGCTTAGATCAATTTTTATTTTTCAATTTCACATTGAACTTAATTAGGACCTTAATATAAACACACACGATTTTAATTTGTGTCATGTGTGATTCTAATCGGGATACATTAAGAGTAAAATAGATTTGAGTTGTTTTCACCTAAATTCTTTAGAATCTTTAATATCTTAATGTCCTTCTCTGCTTCCTTCATAATTACTTCATGATATTATCTTAATTGAAACTTTCTAAACTGAAACACTCAATAAAAACGTTAGTTCTACAAAAAATATCAACACTTAATTGTCCATCAAAATCTCGGGATCAACAAAACTGATGCTTACAAATTTTTTCTTTTCCGGATGAGAGAAAAACTCATTTGGAAGTTCTCTTGGAGAAGCATTTCACTCGGAGTCGAACAACCATTTTTCTTTAATTGAAACTGGTACTTGGCGGTTACTTTCTTCCCCACTAAGTACTGGAAAGTAGTTTCGGTGTTCACGAATCTCTAACTATAGAGCCAAAATATATTGGTCCTCAATCTGGTAATGCACTGTAGGAATGACACTCGATCGATCTCCCATCGTACAAAGTGAATTTACAAAAGGCATTGGTACTGCCTTAGTGTCTGTTAAGAAATCCATCCGCAATATCACTTGAAAATCATCCATGGGAACAATGGTGAAGTTGAGGAACCCATCCCATGGAGTTATCTTTGTGTATATCGTGTTGGAACTCCAACCATGGGACATACTTCAAAATTAACGGCCTTCGGTCATTCTGTGTGCTTTTAGACACGTAAAACCAATCGAATAACTTCCGTATCAAACATAAAATTGTGGGTTGAACCAGTGTCAAGTAAATCCCGAGTATTCTATCCATTAATTCGAAGATCTATAAACATGAGACTTTTGTTTGAGATCTTCTTCTTTGCAATTGGTTGCTCTTCAAAGCATTTAGTAGATGAGTTATACTCATTTGATAGGTCTCGAACTCGTCCAAAGTTTCCTCATCCTTCTCTTTGATATACTTTCCCTGTTGTTCCTTCTCTTCCTAAATCAATGCTTGCAACTCAGAAAAAAACATATTTCTAAGGACAATTAGATACATCGCGATTCTTTTTGCACATGAAGAAATGAGTAGGATTATGATGGGCCTAGCTTCCCCAATGAGGCTTTTGATTTATTGAACCAAATGATGCCCTTAAGTTGTTTAACAATCAACAAGAATTTGATGGTTGGCCTCGGTGTGGAGTCTTCAGAGGACTCCTTGAAGCAGAATTTGAGTTGGAATTTTTCCAAAGTCTTGGCGACCTTCTCCGAGATGATTGACTTCCACTTCCATCAATATGAGAGACATTCTTGTCTTTTCTCTTGTCGTGGTTAGTAGTAGGTTTGAATAAGTAATCAGTTATTTTTTCTATGCCAACAACGATAACAATGAAATCATGAGGTCGTTGTCTTTCGTATTTCCTAACGTACCCAATCTTTCAAACCATTTAGGAATCAAAACAACTTATCCTCTTGTGACATTGTACAATGTCCAACATGAGAGTTATAAACTTCTTGACATAGTCTCAGATATATTCGGTTTGTTTTAACTCTCTCAATTGTCGCCGAGCCATGTACTCGACATTTTTAGAAAGGAATTAAGCCTTGAGTTCCCCTTTAAGGTCTTCCTAGGTCTCAATAGTGCCAATCCCGACTTGGATGTCTGCATATTTAGTTCGCTATCATAATTTAGCATAATCGCTAAGGTATATAAAAAAGTTGTTATCTTTTCTTCCTCGGAAGTTACTTAGGTGACCCAAAAGTATTGCTTTATAAAAAAAGATGTTTTTAGTCACCTTGGTGTTTCTCATGCCGCCATAGGAATGAGGGTTGGGAACGCGAACCTTAGAAGCCGGTGTTTGGACTCTTTAGTAAGAACTAAGTGCACAATATTTCTTAGGTCATCTAGCTTGCCTTGAAGCTCATGAACTGACCTTTTTCCATATAAGCATGATGGTTTGTGGATGTCTCAGCAACTAGGGTCATTTATTCGTTTAGGTGATCGATTTGGGGTTTATGAGATGATCCCTCCCCATTAGTATTGGGGCTTTGCAAAAAGAGTTATAACAGCGTAAATACAGGTAACTCTTTGTTCGCGCAAGTCGAGTCGATCTTTCATCGACATGGTTCTCACTGACGTGGTCAGGTAATGGATCAGACCATTGCTCTAATACCAACTGTCACGGGTCAAGTCTTAGAGGCTGGAAAATAGGTTGTGCAACACTAACTAGAGTTTCGGTCTAGTAGAAAGTTTAGAGATCAAATGATCTAGAACAATGGAAGCAACAACATTTGATAGCAGCAAGATTCACCATAACAGTACTTGCAAATGGCGTAATGAGAATACAATTAAAATAACAACAATTGTATTAATATATAAGGTATGAAGGGTTTACAATGTCATGTCATCACACAGTAATTGACGGGAAAAGAAAGAAAGAAAGTTGCACGGACATACTTTATTATGTTCAAAGAAACATAATGAGGTACTTTTATAAGAAATAATGAAAAGAAACTAAATTAAACTAAACTAGTGTAGAAAACAAAATAAATGAGTCATTGCCAAACAGTTATGAATGAGAACAAACAGTGGACAAGTTTAGATTGTGACACTGTGGGTGGTGACGATGAACGAGACGTCAGTGACGAAGTTGTGGACGACGAGACTGAACGAGACGGTAAGCGGCCGGGATGAACGAGCTAGTGAGCAGGAGGTCGTGAAAGTTGTGATTAGTATGGGAGAGAGAAAGAGAGAGAAAGATTGGGTAGCTAGGATTATTTTTAGTACTAGGGTAATTTTGTCATTAATTTTTTTAAAAAGAGTTGGTATTTGTTTTTTTTAAATTTTAAATTATGGACAAATTTTTATTTGATTGGTGTTTAAAAAGTTGGTTAACAAATTCTTATTTTTCCAATGCCACGAACGATTTGATTTTTTAAGAGTATAAAAGGAGTCGATCCCTATCCGCACGATAATTTCGATGCTTTCAACTTTTCCCCGTTAGACAAACCTAAACATCCTTTTTATCAGTAATTTCCACATATCATTTATTCATTGTTATCTCAGCTGCTACGTTACTCAAAGGGCCCCACTTACCCGCCTGTGTAGTACAAAACCATCCAGTACAACTCCCATAGCCGTCATTAAAGCCTTTCACGAAACCCATTTCCGGTATTTCATAATTCATTTTCATGTTTTCTCCTCTCACCCCCCCCCCCCCCCCCCCCCCTCTCTACCTGCCCCAGCTGACTTTAGTTGCAAATTCGCTGTCTGCACCATCTCCCTTGTACGATCGTCCCCCCACCCCCACGGCTTCTCTCGCTCTCTCCCGCTATCTCTCTGTATATATACACAATTACACGCGGGTAAAATCTTTGTATACACTATACAACGTACACATATATTGGTCTCTGGGTTACGGTGATTTTGCGATGGCGCCCGGTTTTAGAAACCTCCAACTAACGACGGCTGGACCCACCGGACGGAAAACGTTCGGTTCGGCCGAGGACACCGGAGACCTTGAAGATGTGCGCCTGCTGGACGCATACGAAAACGTGGATGTTGAAAATTCTGGAGGGTTAGAGGAGGGTGTGAAGAAAGTGCAAGTGAGAGTTACGGGGATGACGTGCGCGGCCTGTTCCAATTCGGTGGAGCAAGCTCTGTTGGCCGTCAATGGGGTTAGAGGTGCTTCGGTGGCTTTGCTTCAGAACAAAGCGGAGGTCCTTTTTGATCCTAGTTTAGTGAAGGTTGGTGTCGATTTCGTTTTCCTATCATGCGAATTTTTTAAATTGCTCCTGGTTAGTCTTTAGTCAATTTTGATTTGAATGATAGATCAGAAGCATGATTCACGTCATCAGAAGATCTTAGAATTATGATTTAGTGTTTGTTTTTGATAATTTATTGTTTCATGTTGAGTTGTATTTGTCCCTTCGCTGTTTGGAAGTGAATGGTCATTTGCTCGATTATCTGGGTTAGTGGTATTTTAATTTGATATGGAAGCTGACTGAGATGGCGAGTTAGTGTTAATTATCGAAATTTCATTGATTTTGGGAGCAGTTTCTCGTGCTTTGTTGTTTTCGTACTGAGTTACACTGGGCCTTTTAAGCCTCACCACGTCAGAGTATCTGGTTCTTCTTACTTTTTTCTGATCATGGCTTAGTTTTGGTCTACTTTTATCAAATGATGATTTTCTTGTCATCAATAAGGGCTTTCTATGTCCGGATCCTTAATTCAGAACAACTTCATCGATGATATTATGATTTGGGATCATCATGTAAGAAGCTTAGTCTGACTATCAAGACCAATGACTAGTTTTGCTTTTTCCTAACTTTGACTAATCAAATCACCATTTTGCTGATCTCTCTTACTGGATCGTGTTCTACTCTGGAGGTTGGAGTTAACACAATGTTTTAATGCATTGTGTTTCTGGCTCCTGCCAACTTCTCTCTCTCTCTCTCAAGGACACAGGCTTTTGTAGATCAAAATGATGCGTTCACAAGGACATTGGAATTTGTAGATCAGAACGAAACCCGTTTCTAGTTGTCACAATTAATATTCATGTTAACGGCATTAATATTTTTTGTCAGTCTAATCTTTTCTTAAAGAAAATATACGCATCAATTTTCTTTAAGAGAAGATTATTGATATCAAATATTAATGCCTATATATTTTTATGCTGTTAACATGCATTTATCCTGAAGAGTTGAGAGTGGACTTTGGCGCAATGGTAAAGGTTCAAATCTCGGAAACTACTTCTCAGTGTGCAGGGGTACATCGGACCTTCCTCCGACCTTGCAATGGCCGAAGCCTTCCTGAATTGGGCGGCCCTTATTTTATTTATCCTATAGAGTTGAAAATGATAACTTGTACCTGTTCTTCTTATATCAGTGGCATTTAACCTTAAAAAATAACGTAGTTAGTCTCCCACAATGTTGATACAAGAAATGATAGGCACATGCCCCTATTCAAGAATATTCCCCCTATTCAAGAAATGATATGCGCATGCACCAATTCAAGAATTTTTTCCTCCTTACTCGATCAAGAAATGAACACCACTTGTCATTTATCTCTGCCTACTATCACATGCAACAAACAGCCTTCTCTTCATTTTGTTCCAATGCTTGTTTGGAGTAAGATTTCTTCTTTTCCATTTCTGTATAGTGAGAAAAAAAACTTTCTCCTCAATACGTCCTTACTCCTGATAGTGGGTCTAAGTGAAGACATAAAGTCAGTGCAATTCACGTGATGAAGTGGTGGTATATGTCTCCTTGATTGTGGACATTGTCATGTTAACTGTGCTAATAGTATCCTGTGTCTTGCATATATTTTCTGTCTGACGTTTTAATATCCTTGATCTTCTTACTGTTCAGTGATTTGGGTATGTGAATGTAGGGGAATTTATTTGGTGTATCAACATGCTTGACTTAATTTAAATGCTGCAGGACAGCATTGGTTATTTATTTCAAGTCTAATACATTGTAACTAACTTGTTTCAGGATGAAGACATTAAGATTGCAATAGAAGATGCAGGTTTTGAGGCAGAGATTCTATGCGAACCCAATGCAGCTCGAACAAAGCCACATGGAACATTAGTAGGACAGTTCACAATAGGAGGAATGACATGTGCAGTTTGTGTTAATTCTGTTGAAGGTATCTTGAGAAAGCTTCCTGGTGTCAAAAGGGCAGTAGTTGCCTTGGCTACATCATTGGGGGAGGTGGAGTATGATCCTACTGTAATTAGCAGGGATGATATAATCAATGAAATTGAAGATGCTGGTTTTGAAGCATCACTTGTACAGAGCAGTGAGCAGGACAAAATCATACTAGGTGTAAATGGAATGTCCAATGAAGAAGATGTAGAGCTTCTAAAAAGCATACTCTGCAACTTAAAGGGAGTGAGACGGTTTAGTTTTGACATCACGTCAAGAGAACTAGAAGTTCTCTTTGATCCTGAGGTTATTGGTTCAAGATCCTTAGTAGATGGGATCGAGGGAGGAAGCTCCAAAAGATTCAAACTGCTTGTGAAGAACCCTTACGCACGGATGACCTCTAAAGATCTTGAAGAGTCTTCAAAATTGTTTCGGCTATTCACTGCTAGTCTGTTTCTCAGTGTGCGTAATTCTCTTTACCAGCATATGATATTGATTTGTTCGTACGCCTAAAGCATATTTGTAATGAATACCAACTTCCCCCCTCCTGGGGAACTTGCGAATGTTCCTCAGCAATGAGCTGTGGAAGCCTATATATATATATATATTTTTTAAAATACTTTCTCTACATAACATTTAATAGGTGATCATATTTATCGGATATCCTGTAGGAATATATCAACTCTAGTAACACATCAAACAGCCTTCTCCAGAAGCTTTTGCTAGCAATGTTTCAATTCTTCCTTCCCCTTCCCCACCCCCCTCCCTCCCCTCTCCTCTTTTTCTGAATGAAGTTTGACTCCTAATAATTGTTTGCAGATTCCTGTCTTCCTCATGGGTGTCGTCTGTCCTAGAATACCCCTGATATATTCTTTATTGCTATGGAGATGTGGACCATTCCAAATGGGAGATTGGCTAAAATGGGCTTTGGTGACTTTAGTTCAATTTGTAGTTGGAAAGCGATTTTATGTAGCAGCTGGTAGAGCACTTCGTAATGGTTCCACAAACATGGATGTCTTGGTCGCATTGGGAACTTCAGCCTCTTACTTCTATTCTGTTTGTGCGCTGCTCTATGGAGCAGCCACAGGATTTTGGTCTCCGACATACTTTGAAACGAGTGCAATGCTAATCACTTTTGTACTGTTGGGGAAATACTTGGAAGCTCTTGCCAAAGGGAAAACATCAGATGCTATTAAGAAGTTAGTAGAACTTACACCAGCGACAGCTCTATTGGTCATCAAAGACAAAGGTATGTTTCCATTAGATTGTATAAATAAAAACAAACTTTCCGATATTAACGTTTTAAAGCCCCTCAAAAAATGGGAAACTGAGAAAGAAGAAATGGAATGAAAAAAAAATCCCTAGAAAAATTATTCCATTGATTTATCACTGAAATTAAACAAAAATAACAATAGCAGCAACAAAGCCTTTGTCCCATCAAAGTAGGGTTGGTTACATGAATTCTTTTGCATCATACAGATCGTTCAAGGGTCACCCCTCAATTAACATCAAACCAATCAGATCATTCCTAATTGTCTGATCCCATGTTTTCTTAGGTCTACTTTTCCCCCTTGGAGCACCTTCCACTTTAATTAAATCACATTTTCGCATCAGTGCGTCTCATGTGTTCTATACACATGTCCAAACTATTGTAAACATTTTCTCTCAACTTATTTGCAATGGGTGATATTCCTAACTTCTCCTTGATAATTTCATTCCTAACTTTATTTATCATTGTCTTACTACTCATCCACCTTAACATCCTCATCTATGCTGCCTATATATTCTGAATGTGCCTCTTGTTTACCGCCCAACATTCTAAACCATAGAGAATCACAGGTCTTATGTAGTTTTTGTATAACTTGCCTTTCAATTTTTATGGTGTTGTACGATTACAAATCACCACAACTGCACTGCTCCATTGATTGATTTATCAATGAAATTATAAATGGTCAAATGGTCTATGCTCCCAATTAGGCACACTGATCCATGATATGTTTTGAACCCATTGTAATTGTAAGGTGAATACTAATCCTTTCAATATGTTTTGACTTGTGTTTTATTCCCGCCATCAATACTCCCAATTAGGGTTCACATTGCCGCTCGCTGCCGTTAGATTTTTTTTAGTAGTATCTATCTATTTTTACTTACATTCTTAGTGTATTTTTTAGTAATATTTTTAGTATATTGTTTAGTTACATTTTTAGTATATTTTTTAGTTACATTCATGCAATTTTTTTTTTAGTTACATTCATATATTTTTCTTTTAGTTACACATGTATTTTTTTAGTTATATTCATGCATGTATTTGTTAGCTGCATTCATACATGTTTTGTTACATTCCATGTGTATTTATGCATGTTTAGTTACATAGAGTATTTTTTTGGTTACTTACATTCGTGATTGTAAACAAAATCTGTTGAATCTAACAGAAATTGCATTTAGTTACATTCATTCATTTAACGTAACAAAAGCTAGAAAATCGAAAATTGCATGAATGTAACTAAAAAATACTAAACATGTAACTGAAAAAAATACATGAATGTGACATAAAAAATAATACATGAATGTAACTGAAAAATATACTAACAAATGTGAAAAAAAAAAAAGTAACTTAAAAAAATAACTGAAAAATACTAAAAAATTAGTTGAATGTAACTAAAAAAATTTCCGGCGGGCTGTGGCAGGCGATGCAACCCTAATTGGAGCATAGGGTTTCCATGAAGTTCCTATGTTGGTAATTATTTTATAACTAAATCTATGAGAAAAGGATGCTGCAAATGAAATTATGAAGCTTGACCAGATTAGTAGATTTTGTTTGTTGGTTTCCCAGGGGGAAAGAGTGTTGAAGAGAGGGAAATAGATGCCCTGCTGATTCAGCCTGGGGATATATTGAAAGTTCTTCCAGGTACAAAGGTTCCTGCTGATGGTGTAGTTGTATGGGGATCAAGTTATGTTAATGAAAGTATGGTTACTGGTGAATCTACGCCTGTTCTGAAGGAGGACAAGTTGGCAGTTATTGGAGGTACAATAAATTTACATGGTTCCCTACACATACAAGCCACGAAAGTAGGATCTAACACTGTTTTGAGCCAAATAATTAGTTTGGTTGAGACGGCCCAGATGTCCAAAGCTCCAATTCAGAAGTTCTCAGATTATGTAAGTGCATTTACTTGACATGAGAATCACGTGTTTATGTTTCCTACACCTCTTTGATTTCAGCACTGTTTGATCTCCTGGCAGTACTTTTCACAGTTCTGTAAAGCTCCCTTTTTTAGTTACTGATCTTGATATTTGGATTTCTGAACTTGACAAAAGAGGTATTGAGCTAGAAAGGACCACCTCAAGGGATATATTTATTTGATATCTAAATAGTGATTACTCTAGCCTATTGCGCATAGCAGGTTTATGACATTGGTGGCCACAAACTTATTGGGACATATTAGTGTCAAATTTGGATAATATATGTGGTCTGTTAATGGGTTGAATTCTTGTTTGGTTTAACCTCTTTTTGAGAGTTCCGAGATATAATATATGTTAGGATGTTCCAACTTAAACTATATAGTGATGAGTGGAGTAATTCTTTTCATATACAGACTACTTTGAGAAGCCTCACAAATGTGATGTGGATTCAACAGAAAAAATCCTATTTAATAAGAAATCATGTTCAACAAAAAGGAATGAACACAGTGAAATTAATAAATTTAGTCAAGGAAGAGAGGCAACATGAAAGGCAATAGGTTCTGTAGCAAAAAATGGAAAAAATCTTGCTCTTGGAAACAAAACATGAATAAAAATTATACTTGGTCCTTTCTTCAATAAACAATGCTTGACTTCTAGCGAAACATAAAAAATTCAAAATGGATGAACAGAGTTTCATGAAGATGCAGATAAAAGTACAGCTATAAAAGAACATGACAAAGATTAGTCATTAATTACAGCGAGTGCACATTCTCTCATGATATTTCTTTTGGTAGTAATTTGGTTTGGAATTCTCTCCAGTTTGAAATTTTGTTGATTTGAAGTTTTTTAATGGTCATACTTTCATGTATTATTGGATTTATTTATTTTTTTATGCGCGCAATGCAGGTTGCAAGCATTTTTGTCCCGACAGTTGTGGTTATGTCATTGTTGACACTATTAGGATGGTAAGTTTACAAATATTTTGCTTGGCAGATGATTCTTTGTGTTTTTATTTTTTATAATATTAATATTTGATGGGTGACCGTCAATCTGCATTCTCAGTTGTAAATATCCTTTTAATTAGTTTGTTAATTGTCTGTAGGTACATCGGTGGAGCTCTTGGAACTTACCCAGAGCAGTGGCTTCCTGAAAATGGCAATATTTTTGTCTTTGCCCTCATGTTTTCAATATCAGTGGTAGTGATTGCATGTCCATGCGCACTTGGCCTTGCCACCCCAACCGCTGTCATGGTTGCAACAGGAGTGGGAGCTAGCAATGGTGTCCTAATAAAAGGAGGAGACGCATTGGAGAGGGCTCAGAAAGTTAAGCATGTGATATTTGATAAAACAGGCACCCTAACCCAAGGAAACGCTACAGTCACTACTGCGAGGGTTTTCAGTGGAATGGATCGTGGGGAGTTCCTGAGATTGGTAGCTTCAGCTGAGGTACTTTATTTAATTGGAAGCTTTGGAACAGTACTAGTTCTTTTATTGAATTATTCGATGTGTAATGAACGGGATCAAACTACTTTTGCTTCTTCTTCCTGTCAGTCTATTTTCTTTCCTTAACGTTGTTTTTTTTGGATTGAGGGAAAGAGGGGATGAAGGGACGGGACAGGACTGGTTTGTGTGTGGATGGAGTGGAAGGGGAGGGAAGGTGGGATTAGGAGGGAAGATTTTAAAGGAAAGTGAATCCCTTCATCCAAACACAACAGATGAAAGACAATCCCCATCCTCCCCTTCTCCTCCCCTCCTTCCAAATGGATAGTAAATGATTGTCTGGCTTTTCTCAGGAACTGATAATCAATTTGAAAATCAAAGGAAAGTGAATCCCTTCATCCAGAACACAACAGAGGAAAGACAATCCCCATCCCCTCAACCCCTCCCCCCTTCCCCTCCCCTCCTTCCCAACGGATAGTAAATGGTTGTCTGGCTTTTCTCAGTAACTGATAATCAATTTCAAAATCAACAACATTTTCTACTCCTATATGACTTAGGCTGGCAGCGAACATCCTTTGGCGAAAGCTATACTGGAATATGCACGTCATTTCCATTTCTTTGACGAGCCTTCTGCGACCAAGGGTGGGCAGAACCACCGGAACGATCCTAAATATTCTGGATGGCTTCTTGATGCTCTGGACTTCTCTGCTCTGCCTGGAAAAGGTGTCCAGTGCTTTGTAAATGGGAAGCATGTTTTGGTACGTTTTCTTTGACAAAAGATCTATACTTGATTCAGTCGACCTCTAAAGAATGAGAATACATAGATGTAAACATGATTTTTAGGTTCTGCTTTTATGAGCTTCTGCATGCTGAGCAGGTTGGTAACAGGAAGCTGCTGAGTGAAAATGGGGTTACTATCCCAAGCCATGCAGAGAGTTTTCTTGTAGAACTGGAAGAAAATGCAAAGACAGGCGTACTAGTGGCATACGATGCTGTCCTGATTGGTTGTTTGGGAGTAGCAGATCCTCTAAAGAGAGAAGCTTCTGTAGTCGTGGAAGGACTTAAGAAAATGGGTGTAAATCCTGTCATGGTTACAGGGGACAATTGGAGGACAGCACGGGCTGTTGCTAAGGAGGTTGGTGATACTTTGTATGTTCATTTTTCATCTCTCGCATTCTTCCCAAAAGAAAAATAACTAAATTAAAAATTAAAAAAAAGTAAAAGGAGGATGTAAATTTGAAAATTCTAGCTGGCATACATATTTACTAGGTGTTCCCTGTGCCTAAAGGCACAATATTATTTGTCTAATTTATATATGTTAAAAAATGACTAATTAATTATAAATATAAAATTTAAAAGGTTAAAAAATAATTTAATCTAACCATCTTAGAAGTGGGAATGTGAATTTTTCGACGCTACTCCCCCAAAACTTTTTATGTTCTAATTTATTATATAGATTTATATAAAATATTTTGAGATATGTTATTAGTTATCTAAATCAGTTGTTTATTTGTTGAGAGTTTTATGATCTCAGCCTTTGGATCTAATCTAGTTGAAAATGTCTCCTAAAATTCTTTAATCTTGCCCCTTAAATATTTAATCCTAAAAAAATGTCTCAAATGTAAAATATGTCCTAATTTACAGAATATATATATATATATATATATATATATACCTTTTGATAAAATATCAGGGTTTTGGTTTGCCTAACTGCATGTTTATCTATTCCTCTGTTTGCTCTGCTTCTGTTTTTGTCTAGTTGACTTCGAAATTTCCTTGTTCATTTATTCAGTTCTTCACGTAGTCCTTTCCATGTGTGTTTTGTATTGTTTCCCCCATTAATAGATGAGTTTCATTTTTCTTTATATTCATTTAAGGTTACCTGGTTTAATTCAAATTCTAGGAATTGTCCATTATTATGTTACTATTATTTTTTTAGTAAATCGCGATATCTAGTAAATTTAGGCATCGTTTGGTAGCACTTTGTTTTAGGTACTTTAAAAAAAAAGTTACTCTGACAAAAAAGTGCTTTTACTTAAAAGTGAAAGCAAAAAATAAAAGCGTATTTAATAGAGTTGAGGTAATACTAACCCATAGGCAAGGCACGTAACATTTCACATCAATCTTAGAATTATCTCTATAAATGATCTTTTAATTCCAAAATAATGTTCATAAATGATTGAAAAAAAGTGGGTGGAGAGGTCATAGTTCATCGATCTTCATCTATCTTTTTTAGTATAAAATTTGAAAAAACGAAAATCAACTATTTTTTTTTGCTGAAAAAAAGAAATAAAATTCTGTTTTTACTCTTTTGATTTTTAAAAGTACTTTGTTTAAGTGCAAAACAAACATTATTATTGAACATAAGTGTTTTGTCGCTTGAAGCATATATTTAGGTTTTTGCACTTTGTACCCCTGAATTTTAGGAATAATCCTACTTTAGCCTTGTACTTTCACTTTGAATACATTCAACCCTGAAGTATGGAAATAGTGTCAAGTCGGTTCAAATTGGTAACTATGTCATTTTTTTTTACGGAAATCAACCACGTGTCAAACACGGAATCTCCCATGTGGGTGAATTTTGTCATAAAAAATGATGGAAGCGTTGACTTGACACGGTTTGGATACTTCAGGATTTAATGTGTTCAAATTAAAAGTACTAGGGCTAAAGTGAGATTTCTCCGAAACTTCAGGGGTGCGAAGTGCAAAAAACTCTTAAAAAAAGGCATTACCAGAGGTGCCTAATTTTTGTAAGACCATCCTGATGGGTATCCCTTAACAAGATGCTCCTCATCATCCGAGAATCTTCTAAGATCCGCTACTACTGCATGGGTGGCAGTGTGAGGATAGTGTATCAAATAAGTTTTCATTTATTTACTTCAATGGTGGGCTCTTTTCAGCACAGGATTGAATTTTAGATCGGTCTATAACTTGTGGGTGCCTTCTTTTCCTTCCGCTCTGTTTCTATTAGCTGAGAATGCAGCTTCCATAAATGTGCAGGTAGGAATTGAAGATGTTAGAGCAGAGGTGATGCCAGCAGGAAAAGCTGAGGTGGTGCGGTCGTTCCAAAATGATGGAAGCGTGGTAGCAATGGTAGGTGACGGTATCAATGACTCTCCTGCATTAGCTGCTGCAGATGTTGGCATGGCAATCGGAGCAGGAACAGATATTGCAATAGAGGCTGCTGATTACGTGTTGATGAGGAATAACTTAGAAGACGTAATTACAGCCATTGATCTCTCGAGGAAGACTTTTTCCAGAATCCGATTGAATTATGTGTTTGCCATGGCCTATAATGTAATTGCAATCCCTGTGGCAGCAGGTGTCTTCTTTCCATGGTTGAAGGTGAGGTTACCCCCATGGGCAGCCGGTGCCTGCATGGCTCTCTCATCTGTAAGTGTTGTCTGCTCTTCTTTGCTTCTACGCAGATACAGAAGACCTAGGCTCACCACTATCCTAGAAATAACTGTAGAATAGAAAGGCAAAAAAGAAAAAAGTAAAGCCCCATTTTCTACCAAAAATAAATAAATTGAAATGGTGCATTGTGAGGGCTCGGGGTTTCCAATTTTTGTGCATTTGTTTAATAGTTTACCTTTTTATCTTTTTGGTTTTTCATTTCACAAGTTCATGTGCGCCATGGGTGCTTAATTCTACCATACCCCTTTTTAATGTAAAAAGGTGCATCATTTTGTTGTATCATTCTACTGTCTTTTCCTTCTATCTTTTCATGTGAGATTTTTTATCTTTTTATGTAAGTTCCTTAGCAAGCAGAAGACTAACTAGCTCACAACTCTTAAACTTCACATGTGTTGTACAGTGAATTTCTTTGGCTGTTCCACTATCAGGTGGGCATGATTTCTCTTTGAAATAATGTGGTTGATGTGTTAGAATAATTGAGAATCGGAATATTGAGAGAGAATATGAGACGATTATATTGATATATATGCAAATTATAAAGATATAGAGATATACAGAGGGTCTATATATAGATAGTGATTAAGTTTTTTTTAGTGGGATTAAAGTTTGGTTTTCCCTGGTGGACCAAGGTGAATATATATATATATATATATATATTAACATCTCTCCTCAAACTCAAGACTGTAAATGAGATGCAAACTTGAGTTTGGAACACCAGAGTGCGAAAGCATCCGGGGGATGGGCCTTGGAGAAAATATTTGTTGTTTGATTGGTTGAATTGATGGAGTGAAAACGAATAGTATTTTGAAAAATGCGGTGAAAGATGAAGTGACACTTAGTTTCGACGTGTTTTCTACCTTTGTTGAAAACATTGTTATGGGTGTGTCCCAATTTAAAAACAGTAGTGATAGGGGAGGAGATTCCCATGTCAGTAAGGAGCAACTGAAGTCAAAGTAGTTATTGTGTTGCATTAGCGATTACATGATATTCAATTTCAGTGCTAGAATGGGCAATCGAGGTTTGTTTCTTATTGCGCCAAGAAATGAAGGAGTTGACCAAGAAGAAATAAGTAGTGGTTGAACGTCTATTGGTGGGATCATCATCCCAATCAGCGTTAGAGTAAGCTTGTGAGGTGGGAGTGGATTTGGCTGATAAATGAAGTCCTTGAAATAAGATGTTTTTGACATAATGAAGAATGTGAAGAACAAACCAAGTAGTGAGTGGTCCTAGGAGTGGACAAGAATTGGTTGACTAGATGAACAATGTAAGCAATGTCTGGGCGAGTATTGGTGAAGTATTACCAAACTTCAATTAATTGGCGATGGGGGTGCTCATGGGCCGGACTGGGCTTGGGGCTAAGTTTTACATAGGGTATTACAAAAAAATGTTAGGCTTTAGCCTGACTTGGCCTTAATATTTTGCCCAAGTCTGGCCTTACAAAAAAATTTAAGTCCAAGCCCGACCTTATATATATATATATATTAATTTAAAAAATAACACTAAAATACACATAAAAATTGTTAAATACATTCATCCACATTTCACATTAAAATAAAATAAATACATCCATAATTTCATATTATCGTTCAACAAAAAATAAAATAAAAAAATAATCAATATCAGTTAACCAAAAATATGAACCAAACTACTGGTTAACCAAAATTTAACCTCCCAACTTCTCAAGTTGTAACAGCATATAAACCTAAAAAATTGCAACATCATGTAAACCTAAAAAATTTGAATCACTTAACCTAGCCTCCCAAGTTTCAACATCAAATAAACCTCAAAAAATCTAGTTAACCACTTAACCGACAATCTCAAGTTCAAAAATTAGCAAAATAACTAATAACAAAATGCAACATATAAACCTCAAAAATTAATAACCATTGTCGTCGTGGTCTTCACTAGGCAAAATGAAGATTAGGGTTAAAAAAAAGGTTGCCCCTGGGCCCACGACTAGCTTTAATTGGTGAGAAAAAGTGACATTAGAAAGATGCAATCCATCTAGTAGAGTAAGTCTGATACTCGGCTCCAAAGGAGTTTTAGGAGTGATGGAGTCAGTGATATCAGTCTCGAAAAGGAGATAAAAAATATATTTGTTTTGAGAGAAAAAATACTCATCTAAACTAAATGAAACTTTGAGGCCAAGAAAATAGGCGAGCATGCTAAGATCTTTTATCTTGAATTGACCCTTGAGATTTTTTTTGAATTCGGCAATACCGCGTAAATCATCACTTATAATAATTATGTCATCCATATACAATAAAAGAAGGATAATGTTGTCGTTGGTGTGGGGAAGAAACAGGGCAGAGTTATGAGCACTGGATGTGAACCCAAACTGTTGAATGGTGGTGTTAAATTTTACGAACCAAGCGCGTAGAGCTTGTTTGAGACCATATAAGGCACGACAAATGCGATAAATTTTGTGTTGAGGAGCAACTAGCGCAAGAGGGGTATGCTTGTAAACTTCCTTAAGGAGGTAGCCATCGAGAAAGTAATTCTTGGCATTTATCTAAAAAAAGGTTTATTTACGAATGACAACAATGACAAGGAGAGTATGGATAGATGTGAGTCTAGCCACTAGAGCAAATGTTTCTTCGTAATCAATGCCATATTCTCGAGCAAATTCTTTAGCAACGAGACAAGTTTTATAGAATTCAATAGAACTATCAGAAAGCGTTTTGATTTTGAATACCCACTTGCATCTAATAGAAATTTTCCCAAGAGGATGTCAACAAGATCTCAGGTGTGAGTTTTGTCTAGGGCCTGAAGTTCTTCGTCAATTGTTTTGTGCCAAAAAGGCTTAATACCAGTCTTCTTATAAGAATGAGACTCATGCAGATGAAGTATGACAGAAAGACAATGATAATCATTGAGATAAGGGGGAGTTACCCTATTAGAGAGGTATGGGTGATCTGGAGGGTGGGTCTTAGAAGGTGCTAGTGATGGGAGAAGCCTTAGAGACTGTTGATGGAGCCGAAATGGCTAGATGAGCTCAGCGGTACATGAAACTGCATCATTAAGGAGCAACTCAAGAGATGGATCAATAAAAATTTGGAGTTCATAGTGGATGATGTATCAAATGACCGTATGGTAGAAGGCATTTGATGTTCCAAAAAAACGACATAACATGAGATACGAAGAGTTTTAGGGATATGGTCCAAACACCGACACATTTTATGTTTAATGCTATATCATAGAAAACAACATAGATGAACCCTTGGTTCTAATTTGTTGTTTTCTTGTGGTTTGAGAAGAAAAAAAAAAAATAGATACACTCAAAGACTTTGAGATCAGAATAAGTGGGAGGATTACCAAAGAGACGCTCAAATGGATATTGATGTTGAATTGTAGCGGAAGGGACACGATTTATAGTGTATATTGCGGTTAGTGCAACCTCACTCCAAAAGCGCTTAGGACGATGAATAAATAATGAGGCCACAGACTGTGTCAAGAATGTCTATATTTGCATTCGACTTATCCATTTTGTTGGAAGATTTCAGGGCACGAGAGATTGGGGAGTGTGCTATTTTTGTGAAGCATGTTAAGGAAGGCACGTTCTTTGTATTCCATTGCATCATCTGGGCGATGTTTTTTTTAATATTTTTTTAAAAATGGGTTTCAACCATAGAATAAAAATCAGAATAGATTTGGAATAGTTCAAATCTATTTTTCATAATAAATAACCATGTATACCGAGAGTAGTCATCCACAAATATGATAAAATAGAAAGAACCACCCATTGTTGCATGTGGGGAAGGCTCCCAAATATCAAGATGTACTAAATCAAATGGTGCAAGAGAAATAAATTGACTATCATTAAAAGGTGAGCGAGTTGTTTTGCAAGTTGACAATAAATAAAATCAAAGAACTCATGCTGAATTGAACTTAAGTAACTACTAGAAATAAGAGATTTAAGATAATTGGATGAATTATGACCTAACCGAGAGTGCCACAATTCCAAGGGTGAGGGTTATGAAATGGATGCGACTGATTGGCGATAAGATGTTGGTAAAGATGGGACTTGGAGGTTGGTGAGCTCAAAAAGATGTGAGCTCAAAAAGATGCACGACTTTATGATCGGTCCCTGGGAACTTTACTATTTAAGGGTCATACACACCACAACTAGTAGAAGAGAAGTGTAAATCAAATCCAAGATCACATAATTAACCAACAAATATAAGATTAAGAGTAAGATTAGGGATTATGGATAAAATATTTATAGGAAGAGATGAATGAGAATTGTCAACATGTCCAGTGTGGTTGATTGACATATGGGATCTATTGGCACGTGTGAATAATTGGTGCATTCTCATCATGAGTTTTAAAGGAAAAGATAGAGATATTAGATGTCAAATAATTATAACACGAAGAATCAAAGTACCATCGAGATGTACTAGGTGTTTATTGACACAGCTTTATGAGTACCAATATCTTGCCTTGATGTCACTCAAATTGATTGAAGAAGGATTTGAAGTTAATCCATAATTAGTTGCTGCAATGACACAATTCTTTGACTTGGAGTGCGACCGATTGCTAGAATTCTGAGAATGAAATTGATTCCCAAATGATTGAGGTGGAAATTTAGGGTAGTTTGCAAGGTAGTGATCTGGTTTGCATACTTTACAGAGGAGAGATAGGCATTTGAGCAGTGTGTGTCCTTGTAGATGACAATAATTACAATACAAGAGTTGTGGTGATGAGTTTGACTTGCTAGCTGGTGTGGGAAGTTCAACATCTGTATTTGTTTTTTGGGGTGTTACAAGGTGTGCTTCCTCTATCAATAGATCGAAAAGGACAAGGGAAGATATCTCGTTTTGGTTTTGGTGTAGTATCGAGGCACACACTGACTCAAATTCTAACTTGATAGCCATCAGGAGTTGCATTAGATGGATCTCATTTTGGTAGCTTGTGTAGAGAATAACAACATCGGGATGTTTCCAGGCAGGCTTAGAGATAGCTAACTAATCCCACATAACATTCATTTGAGACAGAAAATTGTTGATGGATTGCTCAGGTTATTGAAGCATGTTGTCGAGGGTGGAAAAAAAGTTGATAACAATGTGAAAGATTGACTTTAGTATAGCGGTGGACGAGGAGATCGTAAACTTCTTCAGCTATCTTGAATCTACCAAATTGAATTTTGATAGATGAGATGATAGGGAACAGAACCATATGAGGATTTGATAATTTTTGTTGTCCTAGTCTTCAAGACGATCAACAAAATTTTCAACATTTTTTTTTTCGTCGCGAGTGGGCTATTTAATGTTCTGATTCACAATACGCCAGAGGTTTTTTTACCACGTAGGAAGTTAGACATCTCTTGATCATAAGAGATGTAGTTCGATTCATCGAGAATAGTAGTGACAAGATATGATGAGTTTGTCTCTCCATAGGTGTGCCAAAAAACAAAAAACAAAAAAAACATAAACAGTGTATCTGAGAGTGAATTGAGATAGAAATTACACAAATAGAATGGAACGTATATTATATGAGTCTTAGATGACAAAACGGAACCCTGAAACAGAGTTAGGAGTTCCAAAAACCTATGGAACTAGTCCAACTTAGTAAAAAAAATGGAAAACAATAATTTGAATTGATTGAAGGAAACAGATCCTTATGAACTGGTGATGTGGCAAAGGGAAGCTGACATGGCAGATAAGGTGGCAACAAGTGATGAGCTAACGTGATAACATATTGGGCATAGTTACAACTAATGTGACAATTAACGTGTGATGTGGTTTAGAAGCTGATGAGGTAGCTAGTTGGCACTAACATGGCTGTTAGGTGTTGCTGACGTGGCTAGACTTAGTTGGCAGAATATAGGCGTGTGAGTGACGCGCGTCGGAGAGGCTTGAACTTATGATGGCATGTGTGGGTAGGTGTGAGCTCATTTTATGGCAAGGTTGATGGCGTTGACTTCGTCTTGAAGTGACGATAAAGATGGTTTGTACTGTGTTATTGTAGGAGCAACGATTCTTGTTGAAGAGGTGAAAAAATAGTAACATTAGTGCAGAGTTCACTGACGATGCGAGGGGGAGCGTGGAAGCTTGGATGGGATGCCTCCCGGTGGCGTTGGACTCGCAGTTGCAAAACGAGTCGGAGGGTAGTGTTAGATTCAATGTTGGTCTATTGGAATGGTGATCGATTGTATCGGAGGTAACATGAGATGATATGGGTGTTGAACCTAATATTTTGATGGATAATTGAATGTTGATATTTTATGGAATTAATGATTTTATTGAGTGATTTCAGATTAGAAGTTTCATGTGTTTTTAATGAGAAAAAGAATAAATAAAAAAGAATCAATTGTTGAAGATTTATAAAGATGAAAATTTTATAAAACAGATTCAAAACGGGTGTAAATTGAAGACATTGAAGATTTTTGGAGTATTGAAGATTTTTTGTATTTGTAGGTTAAAACAACTCATTACTCTCATATTCTTAATGCAATCCGAATTAGGATCATGCACGATACTTTTAAAATAAGTAATCTTATGTGTGTTATGGTAAGAAGTGATAAGTTTAAGATCCTAAATGATTTCTATAAAGTATTAAAACCATAAAAATATTTTTGATAAAAAGTTGAATTGAAAAAATATTTTCACTCATAAAATGATGAGTATATGGTCAATTCGGTAACCGATGAAATGGGTCAGTCGACTAACGAAAACAGTAACTTAAAGGAGATAATATTTGACTCCATTGACCAATTCGGTCAACTGAACATAGAGGTTGGTCGACTTAAGCAACCAGTGGCTTAAATGAAGAAAACAAGTGGACAAACCCACTAGTCGAATCGGTCAACCGACTGAGTGGCCGGTCCACTGACGAAAGGGGGTGCAACGGTCGAAAATTTGACCGTTGCAAGGGCCGATCGATCGAATGAAGGTCGGTTAACCAACGATGGGAGAACAGTAAAAGTTGACCGTTACGAATTTTTTGAGATCTTTTACCAAATCTTTTGGTTTTGAATGTTTGAAAATGAGATATTTTGTGGATTTGAGTATATTACTATTATATATTATAACTTATCAATTTAGTCCATATATTAATTTATTCTTTAAATTAAATTAGTAAAACAACTTCCTATCTTTAAGCGTTTTGCATGTAAAAAGTTTTGGGGACCAAATTGAGCTTTTCTAAAAGTATTTTAAAATAAAATATACCTATTTCAATCGTATATGATATATGAGGTCTTAAAGTGATATTTTAGGCCTTATCTTTTGAAAACTAGGCGTTATGGGCCTAGTTAGAATTTTATTTATAGAGACATTCGTTTTCAACTTTAATCAATTAAGAACAATCAGCCTTTGCATTTAAAAGAGATTGATCTTCGTTGAAATATTTTCTAAGAGAGGTATTTTAAAGAATTCTTGATTGAAGCGCGCAAAAGTTTTCATCACCGGTCTTTGTTTAACAATGAGCTATTGTAATTGTTTTCAAGAAATCCCGATAAGATATTTTCAAGTTAATTCAAGTGTTTTTCTTAGATTATCTATTTGATTACTTGGACTATTTGTTTTAGAAAAATTGTTTTACTGTTTAAAAATTTTGCGTATCTTAAAGAAACGATTTTTGCCTGCTAAATCTGATTACATATTATTTGTGCCTGATTAAATCAAAATTATTACTCATGTAGTTCTATCACATATTTTTTAGGACATCGATTGAGCATAATTATTTTGTGATGGTGTAAGCTTTTGTGGGAGGAAACTTGTGAATTTTTTGTATTGGCAAGTTTGAGTGAAGTAGACATTTTTGAGATGATGTTTAATCAGGGTAATTAGGATTTTATCTTTAATCTGTGAAAAAGATTAGGTTTGATCTTTGGCCTTTTAAAAGGATTAGGATTTAATTCTTCATGTGATAGAATTAGGTTAGTCTTTAACCTGTTAAAAAGATAAGGTTCTTTCTAAACTTGTGAAAAAAGAAAAGTCTAATAGTGTAAGAGTGTAAAGGTTTGATTATAAACCTACAAAAAGAATTAGGTTAATTCTGAACATGTAAAAAAGATTGTAAGGGTTTGGTTTTTACTTGGGAAAAGAATTAAGTGATTAGTGGATTGTGAAAGCCCTGTGGAGCTTGGGAGACTGGATGTTTGTAAGAGTAGCTTATCGAAGCAGGATAAATTGTCATGTACTGTTTTGTTATATTTCTATTGTTTGGGTGCACGCTTAGTTAAACACATTTTTGATACTTAACAGGATAATAATCAATTAGGGAAATTGATAATTTGTGTGTTAAAGATTTAATTTTTAAAATTTTTATAACTACTTAATTTACCTCACTTTTTGGGTAGATCTTTGGGCTAACAATTGGTACGGGAGCTGGTTTAGTTCGATAGGCTTAAAATCCTAGCTGAAAAGATTGCACGGCACGCCACATGAATTCACTAGCTGAAGGGCAATTTATACATCGTCCTCCATTGTTTATAGGTGATAATTATGTATTCTGGAAAGTCAGAATGATTGCTTTCTTACAAGACACTAGCTATGAGTCTTGGTTGGTTATTGATGATGGTTTTTATACCCAAAGAAAATAGAGTGGCTAAAATGAAAGAACAACTTGATTCGACCGATGAATAAAAGTTATCTATTAATGGTTAAGCTATTAAATTGTTGTTTTGTTCTTTAGATGCAAACGAGTATCACATGGTTTCAGGTTGCGAATCAGTTGAAGAGATGTCGGAGCAAATCGCACATGAGGGAACAAACCAAGTGAAATAATATGAAATCAATGCCTTAGTTCATCAGTTCGAACTATTCAAGATGGGTGATGCAGAATCAATTCAGGTGATATACACTTGATTCTACAATATCTTTAATAGTCTTGGAGCACTTGGAAAGCCATATACTATGTAGGATAAAGTGCGAAAAATTCTAAGATCATTGAGCAAAGCATGGGAACCCGAAGTAACAGTGATTGAGGAAGCTAAGGATCTCACCAAGTATACGCTAGATGAACTCATTGGTAACTTAATTACCCAAGAGTCAGCTATTCGTGGATATGAGAATGGATCTGGAAATAGTAAAAGGAAATCTTTGGCACTAAAAGCTCAAAAAGATGAGGAGAATGATGATAGTGATGATATAAGCCTTGATAGTGAGCAAGAAAATGATAATGACTTGACGAACATTCAAAACAAAGAAAAATTTCAATATGAACAATATCGAGTGCTACAACTGTTACAAACTGGTTACTTCCAATCTGATTGTTTCGAGCCAAAGAAGGATAAAGAGAAGAAACAAAAAGAAAAGAAAAAGGTGAAAAAGGTAAGAAAAAAGTCCATGAATGCCACTTTGAATGACTTGGAATCAAGTAGTTTTGCAAAATCTAGTAGCGATGATTCATCTATACTTGCACTAATGGCTACTGAAGGTTAGGTAAATAAATATTCTAGTTCTTGCCCTTTAAACTTTGATGAATTATTTGATGTCTATCAAGAACTATTACGTGATTATAAAAAGGGCAAATTTGATTTTAAACCCTCTAACTATTAACAAATTTCTAATTAGTCCTCCTAAGTTTATGCGTTTTATTTTAAACCCTCTAAGTACGAACATAGTTTTAAAAGGTCCTTCTATTAGAAGTTCTATCCAAATTAATAGAATTAGAGGGTAAAAGGCAAAATAGTAATTTTCTATTTTTTTTTAATTTTTTATTCAATTTTTTATTTTTCTTTTTTCTTCATTCTTCTTTATGTTACCAACCCCTCTATCTCTCTCTCTCTCTCCACCACCTTCTTCCACTACCAACGTTGCCACTACCAACGCAGCCGCTACCCTGCCGCTGCCTATACTACTGATAGGGTCAACCACCCCCTGTTACACGGGGGGTGAACCACCCAGGGGATGTTTCACCCCATTTTATATGGGTGAACACCCCTCTTGTAACAGGGGGTGGCCGCGATGACGTTTGTGGTGGTGGTGGAAGAAGGTGATGGAGAGAGAGAGGAAAAGATTTGGTGAAGATGGGAGAGAGAGAGCTTCACCGGTGAAAGATAGAGGAAGAAAAAAGAAGAAAAAGCAAAAAAAGAAGAAAAAGCAAAAAAATAAAATAAAATAGAAAATTACTATTTTTCCCATTCATTCCATTAGTTTGGATGGAAAATCTAACGAAAGGACCTTTTAAAACTGTGTTTATACATAAAAGGTTTAAAATGAAATACATAAACTTAGGACTACTTAGAAATGTGTTAATAGTTAGAGGGTTTAAAATATAATTTGCCCTTATAAAAATTAGTGTTCTTAAATAAATTCTCTACAAAGTATAGTCAACACACTTAACAAACAAGTGGTTATATTTGAATCTGAAAACAATGAATTGAAATCCAAAATTTTGGATCTAATTTCTATTGTTCTCAAATTTGGTGAAAGTAATTTAAAAATGATTTTGAAAAGTTCAAGAGGAATATTTGATAAAGCTAGAATTGATTTTCAGAAAAATATTAAGTAAAAGAGATTTCATATTTTTTTCTTCTAAAATTGAGAAGCTTGTTAGATGTTTTAACTGTAATGTTATAGGACATACTATAAGAATGTTTTTGAAGATTATCTAAAGATAAATAGATATGGGTTCCTAAAGGAATGAACATTGACCCAACTAACAAGATTGGACCTACTTAGATTGGGTACCACTTAGGAACTATTTGAGATGCTCCTGGATAGTAGCTGTTCACGGCATATGTCGGGCGACAAATCTAAATTTATGTCTTTAACACCGAAAGACGGAGGTTATGTGACTTTTTGAGACAATGCCAAGGGTAAGATTATTGGTATAGGTAATATTGATAATGGTTCTACTACTATTGAGGATGTGTTATTAGTAGATGGTCTTAAATATAATTTGCTTAGTATAAGTCAATCATGCGACAAAGGGTTATAATATTATATTTGATAATAAAAGATGCACTACTAAGAATCGACATGATACTAGTACTTGTGGTATTACGTGCTGAGAATGTTTATACTCGTTCATTTAAGGATTTTTAGCACAAAATTTAATCATTTTTAAATGTTTTTATTTGAAAACAGTTGGTTATGGTATAAACGTCTTAGGCATGCTAGTGTGGAATTAATTTCTAATTTGTCTAAGAAAAATCTTGTACATGGATTACCTACATTAAAATATGTTAAAGATAAAGTATGTGATGCATGTCAATTAGGTAAACAATCTAAATCATTATTTAAGAAGAATTTACATACGTTCACATCAAAATGCTTTGAATTGTTGCATTTAGATTTATTTGGTCCTAATGCTATTGCTAACTTAAGAGGAAACTTTTATGCATTCATGATTGTTGATGATTATTCTAGACTCACATGGGTATTCTTCTTATCTAATAAAAGTGATGTGGCATTGATATTTTCTAAGTTTTGTAAGCCTGTACAAAATGAGAAATAATCACGCATAATTAACATTCGTAGTGATAGAGACAAAGAATTTAAAAATAATGAAATTATTAGTAATTGTGAAGAACATGGATATTCTTACAATTTTTCTACACCAAAAACACCACAACAAAATGGTATTGTGGAAAGAAAGAACATGACACTTCAAGAAATAGCCAGGACTATGCTAAATGAGAATAATCTTCTTAAATACTTTTGGGCCGAAGCAGTAATTGTTGCATGTAATGTTAATAATCAAGTATCTAATTGAAGAGGTTTTAATAAAACCCCTTATGAGATTTAGAATGACAAAACCCCAAATATAACATATTTTAAAGATTTTGGATGTAAATGCTTTATTTTAAATGATAAGAATAATTTGGGAAAATTTGATGTTAAATCTGATCATGATATTTTTCTTGGATATGCTTCGGATAGTAAGGTATATAGAGTTTACAATAAACATTCCTTAGTTGTAAAATAATCTATGCATGTGGTATTTGAAGAATCTAATCTATTTATGTCGAGAAAGGATTTAGATGATGATGATGATACAAGTATAATGAAAAAACAAAAAGAAGTTGAATAAAAAAAAAAAAAAAAAAAAACCCCATCAATTCCTAAGGATAAGGAACCATAAAATAAAGATACGACCTTACCATGAGCTATAAAGACAATTCCGAGACATTCTGTAAAAGAAATTATTGATAATTTCGAAAAATGTGTAAATACTAGGTTCTTTCTTAGAGATATTGTTAATCTTGTATTTCTATCTCAAATTAAACCTAAAACTGTTATCAAAGTTTTAATTGATGAATCTTGGATCTTTGCCATACAGGAAGAATTACTTCAATTTTAGAGGAATAAAGTTTGGTCTCTAATTCCTAGACTTGACTTTTATCCTGTTATTGGCACTAAATGAGTTTATCATAATAAAAAAGATGAAAAAGGTATGGTAATTTGAAATAAAGAAAGATTAATAGCACAAGGCTATAACCAAGAAGAAGGTATAAACTATGGTGAGATATATGCTCGTGTTGCTAGATTAGAAGCCATCAGAATGTCATTGGCTTTTGCATGTTCACGTAATTTTAAATTATTTCAAAAGGATGTCAAGAGTGCTTTCTTAAATGGATTTTTAACTGAGGAAGTCTATGTAGAGCAACCACCTGGTTTTGAAAATGAAAAATTAACTAATCATGTTTTTAAAGTACGTAAAGTTTTGTTTAGACTCAAACAAGCTCCTCGAGCTTGGTATGAGAGACTTAACTAGTACTTAATTGAGAATGATTTTCGACATGGTCTAAGTGATATAACTCTTTTTGTTAAGTAAAATGACTCTGACATCCTCCTAGTATAAATATATGTGGATGATATTATTTTTGGTTCTACTAATGAAGATTTTTGCCAAGAGTTTGTAACGATTATGCAGGTAGAATTTCAAATGAGTATGGTAGGAGAATTAACATTCTTTCTCAAGCTACAAATCAAACAAACTAAAGAAGAATTTTTTATCAATCAAACCAAGTACACTAAGGAGTAATTGAAAAAGTATGGTTTTGATGGTACTAAAGAATACAAAACTCGCATGGCAACGACTACAAAAATTGAAATAGATAATATGTGTAAAATGTCAATGAAAAGATATATCGAAGTGTGATCAGTAGCTTGTTGTAATAGACCTGATATTATGTTTAGTATATGTTTGTGTGCGAGATTTCAATATTATCCAAAAAAATCTCATTTAACTGCAGTCAAGCGGATCTTTCAGTATTTAAAAATAACTTCTGATCTAGGATTATGGTATCCTAGGAGGAGTGATTTTACATTAACTAGTTACTTCGACGCTGATTTTTCTAGATGCAAAGTTGAGCATAAAAGCACAAGCAATTCATTTAATTTCTTAAGACATGCTTTAGTTTCTTAATTAAGTAAGAAACATAATTATCTACGACTGAGACAGAATATATGGTAGCTGGTAATTGTTGCACACAAATTCTATACATTAAACAACAATCACATGATTTTGGTATTTGCATAGAGGAAGTTCCTATTTATTGTAATAATAAAAGTGCCATATGCTTAAGTAAGAATCCAACACAACACTTAGGCATATAGAGATATGCCATCATTTTATTCGTGATCACATTCAGAAATGAGATGTTACTATTGAATATGTTGATACTTCCGACCAATTTGTAGATATCTTTACTAAACCTCTAGTTGAAGATCAATTTATGAAAATTATTCGAGATTTAGGTATGACTAGGCATAACGATGTGTGTCTAGAATAAATGTTTTGATCATTCGTCCCTACTTTTTGAGATGACAAAGAGGGAGAAGTTGTATGATGTTTTTAAAAGAATATTTGTTCTCCTAAAAATGAGTAAATGATTACAATTATATAGCGGAGAAGTTTTATAAGGGGAGCAATAATGTGCTATGATTATATTGATTTTTTTTTTAACAAATTTGTTTGTTTCATAATGGTTCTTAAACGAATTAAAACCCGTCCTCATATTTAGGGGGAGCGTGGTTACAGTTTTTTTATTGAGAAAATATCAAAATTAATTGTTATCATAAAAAAAGAAGAGATTGTTGAACCTAATTTTTTTATGTTCAATTGAATGTTGATGTTTAATGTAACTAATGGTTTTATTGAGTGATTTCAGATTTGCAGTTCTATGTGTTTTTAATGAGAAAAAGAATGAATAAAAAAAGATCAAACTTTAAAGATTTAGAAAGATGAAGATTTTATGAAGCAAATTCAGAATGGGTGCAAATTAAAGACATTGGAGATTTTTGGAGTGTGGAGATTTTTCATATTTCTAGGTAAAAATAACTTATTACTTTTATGCTCTTAATGCAACCTAAATTATGATCACGCACGATACTTTAAAATGAGCAATCTTATGTGTGTCATCATAAAAAGTGATAAGTTTAAGATCCTAAATGATTTTTGTAAAGTGTTAAAATCATAATAGTATTTTTGATAAAGAGTTGAATTGAGAAAATATTTTTAACATATAGAATGATGAGTTTTTGGTTAATTCGGTCAATCGATGAAACAAGTTAGTTGATTAACGAAAACAGAAACTTAAAAGAGTTAAAATGTGACTCCATTGACAATTTCGATCAACTGACAAGAGAGGTTTGTCTTAAGGAACCAGTGGGTTAAACGAAGAAAACTAGAGAAACCCATTGGTTGAATTGGTCAACCAACCAACTAATGGCAGTGCAATAGTCGAAAAGTTGACCATTACGAGGGTTGGTTGACCGAATGAGGGCCGGTCGACCGACGGTGGCAGAACAATCAAAGTTAACTATTTCGATTTTGCGAGATCTTTTACCAAATCCTATGGTTTTGAACGTTTGAAAATGAGATATTTTTGGGATTTGAGTGTTTTGCTGTTATATTTCATATATCACTAAGATCCTATCAATTTGGTCCATATATTAATTTATCATTTGAATTAAATTAGTAAAATTACTTAATATCTTTAAGTGTTTTAAATCTAAAAACTTTTGGGGAACAAATTAAGCTTTTCTGAAAGTATTTTTAAATGAAATATAAATGTAGTATATGATATATGGGGTCTTAAAGTGACATTTTAGGTCTTATCTTTTAAAAACTAGCCGTTATACCCCTAGTTATAATTCTATTTATAGAGATTTGCGTTCTCAACTTTAATCAATCGAGAACAACCAACCTTTGCTTTTAAAAGAGATTGATATTCGCTGAAATATTCTCTAAGAGAGTTATTTTAAAGAAGTATTGATCAAAGTGCCCAAAATATTTCATCACTAATCTTTGTTCTACATTGAGCTACCTTAATTGTTTCCAAGAAATCCTGGTGAGATTTTTCTAAGTTAAATTTTCCTATTTGAAAATCTTTTATATCTTAAAGAAACGATTTTTGCCCACAAAATCTGATAACCTATTATTTGTGCCTTAAATTGATCAAATCAGAATTATTCCTCACATAGTTCTATCATATTGTTTTAGGAATATTAATTGAGCATAATTGTTTTAAGGTGGTACAAGCTCCTGTGGGAAGAAACTTGTGAATTGTTTTTGTGTTGGCGAGTTTGACTGGATTAGACATATTTGAGACTGTGTCTAATCCAGATAGTTAGGGATTAATCTTTAGCCTATGAAAAATATTAGGTTTGATCTTTATCCTTTAAAAAAGATTAGATTTAAATTCTTGTTGTAATAGAATTAGGCTAGTCTTTAGCCTGGTAAAATGATAAGGTTTTTTCTAGGCTTGTAAAAAGGGAAAAGTGTAATGTAAGAGTGTATTTGATTTTGAGTTTGCGAAAAAAATTAGGTTAATCCTGAACCTATGAAAATGATTCTAAGGGTTTGGTTCCTATCTAGAAAAGGAATCAAGGGATTAGTGGATTGCGAAATCCCTGTGGAGCATGGAAGACTGGACATAGGTAAGAGTTGCTTATCGAACTAGGATAAATTGTTGTATGCAGCTTTGTTATATTTATATTATTTGGGCGTGCACTTTGTTAAACATATTTCCGTTACTTAACAAGATAATAATCAATTAGAAAAATTGATAACTTGTGTATTAACCTGTTTGATAACCACTCCCATCCCAACTATTCCTATCCCATTTCCACTTTTTTGGGATTAAGTTTTGAGCATAGTGTTTGGTAATCTATCCCACTTTTTTGTTTTCGTTCCCATTCTATTCCCATCCCAGAATTGTGCCCAATTTTTCATATTGGCTTGAGAAACAAAAAAACATTGTGCCTAAGATTTCCCATCTCATTCCCAACCCAAAAAAAAAATAGCTGAACAAAAAAAAGAAAAAGGAAACAAGATCAACCGTGTTCATCACCTCGTTCTACTGTGTTCATCACATTCACCTTCGTCGTCATCGTCGTCCTCCTTTGGTTCGAAATCGAACCTCCGTTCGTCCTTCTCCTCGTCCGGCCTCCTTCGTCGTCGTCTTTGTCCGGTGCTTATAGGGTTTCAATTTTGAATTCGAAATCGAAACCCTATTTTGGTTTCAATTTTGAAATCGAAACCCTATAAGGATTTCAATTTCGAAATTGGATTTCGATTTCCATTTCCATTTCGAAATTGAAATCGATTTTGGATTTGGATTTCCATTTCTATTTCGAAATCGATTTCAGATTTCGATTTCCATTTCGAAACCCAAATCGTATTTCGATTATCGAAATGTTTTTTTATTTCAATTTCGATTTCAATTGGATTTTAGGATTTCGATTTCGATTGGGGTTTAGGATATCAATTTAAATTTTGATTTCGATTGGGGTTTAGAGTTTGATTGTATGATGATTTCTTGATTGTGGTTATTTATTCTTGATTTCTTGGATAAAATTTGTTACCAAACGCGATTTTGTTCCCGGATCCAAAAAAAATAAATTATCGTTAACAAATGCAATTCTGTTCCCAAGAAGGAAACAAAATTCTCATCCCATCTCATTCCCATTCCACTGCATGAGATGGGCACGAAACGGTTACCAAACGCCACCTTAATTGTTCAAATTTTTGTAACTATCTAATTCACCCTCCTCTTGGGTAGATATTTGGGATAACAATGGATTTTTTTTTCCCGAAAATTTAGTAAGAATAGAGTGAAAAATTGGCTCTAATTACTATATTAGAATAATTGAGAGGGAGAACATTGAGAAAGAATATGAGACGATTATATTGATATGTATGACAATGGTAAAGATATAAAGATTTACGAAGGGTTTATATATAGACAGTGACTATGGTTTGTTTTTCCTTTTTTATTTGTTGTTCATTTATTTTTGTTTTAAGATAATATAATGAAAATCTAAAATTAAAAATATAAAAAGGAAAGTATAAAATATAAAAAATAAAGTGTGAAAAACGAAAAAACAAAGTATAACAAACTAAAATATTGAAATGAAAAGAAAAGAAAATAAAAGGCAAGAACAAAAATAAAAGAGTTAAAAGAAAAAGTAAACAAAAAACAAAAATAATAGAGAATATAAAACATAAAAAAATGCACTAAAAAGTAAAAAATATTGGAAAACAGAGATAAGGGAGGGACGACAGGGTAGATTTTAAAAACCAAAAAAAATTATATTTACTTCCTTCTTATTTATATATTGATACGAGAGAGTATGCATAAAATTACAAAAAATTCTCTAATTTAATGGTTTCCATCCAATTTTTTAAGAAAATTTTCAATTAGAAAACATTAAGACCAAAGTGATAACTTAAAAAATCAAATGTACATTAAGACCAAAGTGATAACTTAAAAGATCAAAGATACAATCAAATGTATCTTTGGTTAAACATCAAGGTTCATTTAAATACCGATTCCTAATTTATGGGACAAAAAATGTACTTTTTCCCTTTCATGTCTAAGCTTGGTTTCATTAAATAGTTATGCGTGCTCATTCAAGTTTTTTCCTTGACAGTTATTTGGGATAATTGTCTTTTACCTTCTCCTAATTTGTCTTAGTATCTTCAATTTCTTATTTCAGAGGAACTCCAACATATTTAAGTATTTGGACTAGACAAATGGATTAAATGCCTCTTTGAATAGTATTTTACCTATTTAAAAATATATTTTCACTTCAACTCAAATAGGCATTTATATTAATTGGTTCTTTATTTACTAATTTTTTATTTAAAATTTTCAACCACTAAATTGACTTATTTTTAATTAAATTTTAAAATTCAAATTTCAGAATTTTAATTGTACGGCCAAATTTGAATTCAAAACTTAAACTTTATAGCCAAATTTGAATTTCAAAATTAAAATTTTTCTGTCAAATTTGAATTTTAAAATTTAAGATTTAAAATTTTACCACCAATTATTATATTCAAAATTTAGTATTGATCCACCAAAATTCATCTATAAATACAACTAATTCTTCTTACAAAAATTATAATTTTTTACTTTATTTTCTTTTCAACTCATTCGTTGTTTCTCTGCTTATCGTTTCATGTCTCATAATATTGTAGGAGATTTTCTCATTTTTTACTACTCTGATGATGACTTCGAGCAATTGGCAACTGTGATCATGAAGAGTTTATGATCAACCAACCGTGAAAGCTTAACAGGTCGTCATGGTTCTATTCTAGACCACAATATTTATCGATCGTGGTAGAGTTGATAGTCACCAAAGACTCTATTGTGATTATTTCTCTAAACCTTCAGTCTACAATGAAAACGTATTTCAGAGGAGATTCCAAATGAGTCATTCTATTTTTTGTTGAATTGTTCAATAGGTTGAACAACCCAATTTGTATGTTGTCCAGAAAAGAGATTTTCTTGGAGTTGTTGGTCTTTCTTCACTTCAAAAGCTAATAGCTGCATGTAGAATGCTCGCTTATAGAAATTTTGCTGATTTTATCGATGAATATGCATAAATTGAAAAATATATTGCCATGGAGAGTTTAAGGAATTTTGTGAAAGTGTCCAAGTGTTTCGTGCCGAGTATTTAAGAGCATCAAACAACAATAATACTGATCTATTGTTGGTGCTCAGTGAGCAACAAGGTTTTCCTAGAATGATGGGGAGTATTGACTATATGCACTGGATATGGAAAAATTGCCCTACTACTTGGCAAGGGATGTACACTGTTGTTTCACAAGATCTATGGATACAACATGCGTTCTTTGGTATGCAGAGATCACTAAATGATATCAATATGTTAGATTGATCTCCCAATATTTGATGCATTAAGTACTAGGACTCCTCCTCCTATTAACGGTAATGTCAATGGAAATAAGTATACAATGGGTTATTACTTAGTTTGTGGGATATACCTGAATTAGCCAACTTTTGTGAAGATAATTTCTTGCCCACAAAGATCAAAGAAAACACATTTTTCCACTGTTAAAGAGTCAGGAAGAAAAGATGTTGAATACACATTTGGAGTGTGTTGGTCCAAGTATACCCAAGAGGGGGAGTGAATTAGGTATTGCAAATAACTTATCTGATTTCAGTTTCTTTTTATTTTGTTTATTTAAGGAACACTTAACACATATTCATTATGATCAAAGTGTTAAAGAAGTGCAGCGGAACATAAAGACAAATATAAACTGCCAATACAAGAGATAGAGAAAGTGACAGTAGAGACACATCGATTTATAGTAGTTTGTTAAGGCCCCTTCTTATTTACATCTATTCCTCCAATCTCCTTCGACGATTTCTAGTTTATTAATTGTTCGGATCTTCTTAGACCAAACTATTATACCCTCACAGAACAAGTTCGTTTGTTTGGCTACAATCTCCCACTAGACAAGTTCATTTATGCCTAGCTACACACTCTCACAAGGAAAGCTCATTCACTAGACAAGCTTATTTTTGCCTCGCTACAAATCTATCATAGGCAAGTTCAGTTATACCTAGTTACAAATCTTTCTCTTAGACCAATACCCTGGTCTAAGTTACAATTCACACCCTCACAATATAAAAATTATATTTTGTTAGTCTTATACGAGTCTAACCCTTATATTTTCTACCAATCACCTACAATCTCAATACACCCAATATTAGCTCTTCTAGATACTTGTAGAAGTGCATCTACAATGATAATATCAATAAAAGCACACACACAAGTATTCACGTGTTGATAGATGTATTCAAGAAAGATCACATGATATATAAAAGAATGAAATAACTCAATTAAGCATGAGTATGATGGTATAATTCTTTTTCAAGTTTAAGCTAAGACAATTTGCAATAAGATATATTTCTTTAAGAAAGTACAACGAAAATATCCAATTAGCTCACCTCTTATTGGAATAGTACGCGAAGAATTTATGATCTCGATGAATAACTTAATCTTTCTGGTAGTGGGAGTTCTTCCTTGTCTAATATTACTAATTCCAATGAATTTGTGATTAAGTGGAAAACCTTTTGATTTATCTTCGAAAGCTCTTTTAGTTTTCTCCGAATGTTGAATTTCAAATGTCATTGATTTAACTCTTAGAAAGCCTAAGTTAAACATCCAATACGTCTGTCACTATATTAAGCAATATGATCTAAAATCAAGCTATACAAATAAAGCACTTCTAGATATATCCAAATTATACACGTCAGAGCTAATAATATAATTCATGTATAATACAACTTAGAACGAACACACCGGTGTTATTATAGATAAACTAAATGTACGGTTATCAGAATGAAGTCATTCCTAAACTTAATTCTTCGTAGATTTTGGCGCACCCCAGAATTCTGAGAGAATAACACCTCCTTATGCCATGTTATTCAAATCTTGTTCAATTTGAAAACACAGACTTATCCATTCTTTGAAATGCTTTTTGATAAGCTTTACTTTATAATTTTTTTTAAAACAAGTTCAAGGATTTCACTAGGTATTGGTTTTAAACATATTTACTTGAGCCAAATTTTGTGAAATTTTGGAGTCATCACCTAGCATAGGTTTTGAAAAAGTATGTTAGGTTACCGGGTTTTGAAGAAATAAAATAAAGGAAGAAAACTTTTGAAATGACCCAAATTTTGACTCAAATTGGTCTTAATCAAATTATTCTTTTAAGTTCGGAGGTCGATTATGCTCGAGGATGGTGTTAGGCACCCCAAGATACATGTTTGAAAACGGTATGTAGAGTCTAAGTATTTTAAATTAAACTAAGTCCAAGTGTTGTTTAGTTTGGTTGGTTAACATAATCTTTTTCCATTATCCTTTTTTATGTCATGCGAATGATGTAAGCTAATAAACACTTAAATAAAAACAAGCAAGTAAATAAAACAAGTAAAGTAAAATACAAAATGTCCCCTTGTTAAACGACTTATTTGTTATGGTTGAATTGACAAGCTTGGTCCCCAGGGGTATCTTGATTTTAGTTCAAGTTATGATGGCAAAAATGTATGTAAGAAGAAAAAAAAAGAAAAGAAACAGAATTTTAAAAAGAAAAATTTTCTATTAAGACAAGATTTTTATAAAAGGGATTTTTCTTTTGTTAAGGAAACAATTAAAGACTAAAAAATATTTTTTGTTGGTTTTTCATTATAAAAAAATATTTAAATTATTTTTTTAGTTTTTTTATAAACATTTTTAAGAAATAAAGGGTTTGGTATCTTATGAAGATTTTTTTTAAGAAAATAAAAAATAAAAAACACTTATTTTAAACCTTTCTTGTAAAAGGAAAAAATCTTCTAAGTAAGTGAAACATGAATTTTCTTTCTTATGAAGAAAAACAAATTTAGTTTTAAAAAAGTCGTTGTAAAAAAAACATTTTTATAGTTACATTTTTTTTTTTTGTATTTTTAGCAAAATTTCTTGAAGAAACGTTTTAGTTTTCTTATGAAGAAAACACATTTTTGAAAAAGTATTTTTAAGAAAAAAAATATTTTTGAGGTATAGAAAACATTTTTGAAGAAAAAGTCCTTTTTGTTTTTATTTGTTTGGAAGAAAAAACATTTCTTGGGAAAAACACTTTTGAGTTAAAATGAAAGAAACATTAAAAGTTATGTTAAGAAACTTTTTAAATTTTTTTTTTTTTGGTTTTCTTAGATAAAGAAATACACTTATTTCAAATAAAATTTTTTGTTCCATAGAAAGGACTGTTAGAGTAAAAAGGAGCATTTTTTTGGAAGTTTTCTCTCTGTTTTTTTTTTTTGAAAGAAAAAGAAAGGGACTTAGTTTTTCTTATTTTTTTAACAAAGTGAAAATTAACAAAATTTTTACATGTTATATTTGCCAAAATAAACTTCACTAAAATCACTTAGGGGAAGACTTTTCCTTAACCCTCAGTTAAAGTTTTTCACATGATCGAGAAACCTAAAAACGAGGTATGGAGAACTCTTCCATTACAGTTTTTTAGTTTAGGCAAAACCTTTCTTTTTTACTTTTTGTTTTTTTTTTTCATCTTTTTATTTTTTGTTATATAGAAACAATATATATATATATTGTCAATCCTAACCATGGCTAAGAAAGGCAAAATGTTTTTGGAGAGGACCACCTTTATCCAGCCATCTCGTTTCACGAGATCACAAAACTGAAGTGGGGAATATGGGGTCCTCTCTTATTTGACTTTTAGATAGGAAAGATTCGACTTAAAAAGAAAAAAAAATTGCAGAAAATTTAAAGCGCGGAAAGGTGTCGAACAATAACGTAAATAGCAAAAAAGTAAAAGTGCGGAAAGATGTTGAACATCAAAGTAAATGTCAGTAAAGTAAATACAAAAAAATAAAGCATGGAAAGACACAGAGCGGAAAAGTATGCAAAAATTAAATATATGAATCTAAGGCGTAAATTTATCTTTTTAAGCATGGTTTAAAGTTTTTTTGGAATTTGCGCTTTAGGCCTGACACTTTTATTGAATGCAAACCGGGAGGGACAAAATGAGTGCCTACAGCTGCCCTACTTTGTTATGCCAATTTACTCATGATGACGCAGATAGAGGACACACACCATTTTGTTCTGTTGAAAAGACTAAAAGGGAAAGAACCAAACCTCGATTATACTAGGTCGGCCTTTTAAAATGGAAGGAAATGAAATGGTTTTTCTAGGGAACTCGGGAATCATCGAAGGAATAAAGGTGAGGAAAAAGTCTCGGTGACTCTCCTCAACACAACAAGGACGGAGGAAAATAAAGTAAAGTAGTAGATGATGATACTAGGGCACCTTGGAATCACTAAACTCAATTGTTAGCCTAAGCGGTTTCAATCATAGGATCTTCAGAAAATGTGATTTTGATGATAACGTATCATTTAATGTTTTACATGAACTAACATTATTTTCAAGTATAGATCATCCATACATTATAGAAATACATCATGGAAATGCATTTAAGTCGAAAGGTATTGTTGGCCTAGTAGAATACACAAGAGAAGGGGTGAATTGGATAATTAAAAACTTATCAGAATAAAACTTGAATAAATCAAATAATTAATTTTAAGCCTAAATTAATTATTATCTTTATAACACAACAGAATAATATGAGCAATCTATGTGCACACCCAAACAGTAAAAATAACAAAGTAGTAATGCAACACACAAAAGATTTATACTGGTTCACTAAACTACTCTTGGCTAATCCAGTTCCCCGAGCTCCACGAAGGTCGCACCCACTAAAACCAAGATTCCTTTAAAGGTAGGAACCAAACACCCACACCGATTCTTTTACAGGCTCAGAATCAATATTTACAATATCCTTTTCTCAAGCTAAGGAAGAACCTCTACTTTTTTCAAGTTAAAGAATAACCTAATTCTTCTTAACACTAAGGCACAAGAATCAGAACCTCTCAAAACACTTAGCCTATCTTTTTCACAGGTAAGGATGGAACCTTTACAAATCACTCACAACGCAATTCTTATCCAGGAAGAATCACCACTTCAATCTCTTTACAGGAAGAGACTGAAACCCGACTACCCTTGATTAAATACCCCCAATGGTATTTAACCCATCACAATGCACCAATACAAAAATTGATAAAAAGTAAATCTCACTCGGAGCTTCTACCACCTCAGATAAACAATAACTCAATTAATATCCCAACTAGTGATAAAAATACGTGAGATACAAAAAATTGATGTCAACAAGATATGGATAGAAAATTTGAGTATGTAATCAGATTCAATAAATTATTTGTAAAAAATATTTTCTTAAAAAATTAGAAACAATTTCTATGATCAATTTTCAAATATAGAATAATAAACAAACAATAAGCAATATGGAAAGATCTCACCTAGAATTCACCGAAAGAAAATAGTATTGCAATGTAACTTCAAATCGGTAGCAGCAATGATCAGCAAATGATTCTCTTAGAAAAGCTCACTTATTCGGTTCCTCGATCATGGTTTCTCAAGGGAATGTCAACTACAAAACTTCCTCAACAGGTTACAAGCCGCAACAAAACTTTGGGTGGAAGGAGAAAATGGTACCACTTCTTTTTACCAACTATCCGTGGACGAAACCTATTGATTGTTGTAAGAAATGGCCGATTTTGACTACTGGAGTTGCAATTATCCAATGAACTTCAATGGTTTGGGGGATAATTCTCACACATTGGCACTATGGTTTGATACCCCACATTATCAAGCAAAGTCTCCTCTTACTTTTGAAGACCTTGTTGCCTGGGCAGAGGAGACAAGGCTTCGTATGAAGAAGTTGGAGAAGATGGAGACCTATCATGACATGCAAACTAGATCTTCAAACTACTCCATTGAAGCCATATCAAGAATGTTGGGAATGAGAGACACACAAGCTATATTCATATGTGAAAGCCACCATGAGAAATTGAATACAAGTGGGAGGACATTGGATGTGTTTTATGAAGATGATTCAAGGAAGGACGAGACTCAAGAATTGTTCGTTGATGACAAATTACAAGATGATTTGAAGTCCTCACCTCTTGAAATCCAATTGGTGTTGTTAACAACGATAATTGAAAGCCACCATGAGGAACCGCGCATAAGTGGGAGGAACTTGGGTTTGTTCGATGATAATGATTATAATGAGGAGGAGACCCAAGAATTGATCGACGATGAAAAATTTGAAGACAACACTTGGGAGTATCTACCTTTTGAGATCCATGTTGTGATGCCACCATCGATTAAAGACGACTACATCTATGAGGATCAGTTATGGCACACTTGGCCTCCACTACTTCGAACACCATTCATTCACGCCCACTAACCACATATACCATGGCCAAGTCAAGTTGAGCTTACGTGCCAATCACTTTCACATCTCGCAAAGCTTGAGGGCGTTCAAAATCAAGACCCATTTATTATATTGTATGACACATACTATGGGCGAAAGCCACTCTTTGATGAGCACTTCTCTGTTGTCAAGCCAAGGGTCTTGGGGATAACCCAAGTTTTTAAATAATTGAGCCTAAGGATGCAAGCTATGGAAGAAAGCCCCACAACGGTCACCATGCCCAGAGCATCACCACCGACCACACTAGGAGGTGAAATTGTATCGCCTCCCCGGTACGTGTTCTTATTCCCTTGTACTTAATTTTAATACATACTTGACTTTGAGTTTGGGGGTGAGACACATGTTGGCTTATGTTTGTTGGATTTAGGAAATGCTTGTGTGTTAGTTATGACTTTTTTTCATATAACCTGTATTCTTTTGGCCATGTTTTTAGTTTCTTTTCTTTAGGTTTGTTTGAATAAATTGTGAGTTTTGTTGAGAAGAAATGACTTGATATCGATGATGAGTATAAACACTTTATGTTCTCATAGGTCTTTTGAAATGTATTGCATTGAGATTTCTATGTACATGACTCGTGTTGATTGAAGTTCACTCTTGTCTCTTTACTTTTGAGCACCAAAAATCATGATGACTTGGTTTTTTTAGCTTTTGGAAAATATTTATGTGCTTTAGGTAGGCTTTGACATCTCATGAACACTAGAATCCATTCGAATGAAACTTGAGGCGAAATGCTAGGTTATGTGTCATTGGAAAGATGATTTAGGCATTTCTTTGGATCGTTTGGGCCTTTAATGCTAACCCCTAAAAATTTGTTTATCCTTTGTTACCCCTGTTGAGCCTTATTGACTAATTCTTTCAATACCCTCATATGTACATCTAACCCACTAAATGCATTTTCACTTCCTAAACCCATAACTATTTCGTATGTTTGAATGGATCATTGAGTGTAAGGACTAACATGGGTTGTGTTTGGAAAGTCATTGGTGGAATAGATTGTGTGTTTTATTTTATTTTTGGGTTATATATATGTGGATAAAAGAAAGCCAATTGAGTGATAAGTTGAGTCACTTCCTTGTATTTTCATGTAACATTGAGGACAATATTGATTTTGAGTTTGGGGGTGTGGTTTATATTTCTTAATCATTTAAAAAAAAACAATTATGTTTGTTTTGGTTTGTTTTGTGGATAATACCTTGGGGGATCGATTGAAAGAAGACATAAAATGAAACGGGGAGTTGGTGAAAAAAAATCTTGGAAATCTTGCAAGATTCATGAGTAATGATACATGCCTAGGGTGATTTAAGCATAAAAAGGACATTCTCATCTACCTTCTACCCTAGCCATACATACAACCCTCCAATTTCTTTTGATCTCCAATGACATATGAACCTACACATAATTAGTGGATAGTGACATGAAAAATGGAATTATGGTTGTTCTTAAATTCACTATCTAGAGAATATTCATTGTCTCCTTAATGCATAAATCTATTCGAGGCTCATTTGGTTGGGTGATAGTGATTGTGCATACACTTACACATTGAGAGTTTTAAGTGAATGAAATTGATGCTTAATGTTGAAATTCAAGAAAGTCTTAATGTGTGCATTTTCTTCGAGTTTGGAGCATTTTGTGGCTTTAGAAATAATTACATGAGTTGATGAATCGATATGAAACTCACATTTTCTTGTTCATTGCTTAGTACTTAATTTGTGAGGACAAAAAAAATGTTTGAGTTTGGGGGTATTTGATAAGGAGGTTATTTACCAACAAATCAAGTATTTTTGAATTTAAATATTTGTGAGTTTTCAAGCATTTTTATTAGTTTAATGTGATTTTGTTTTGTTTTGTAGGAATCATAAATAATTGGGAGAAAATGTGAAAATATGGCAAAATGAGAAAACTAGAGCCACAGAATCAATGACACTAACATCAGCAGTACATGTATATCAAGCCCAATTTTGACCATGATGCAATCTGAGTCTATAAAAATTCAAAACACAAAAGTTGTATCTCTCTTTCTATGTTTTCCACAGTATCTTAAATTACCTCAATCCGAGTTTGGACAAGAAAGTTATGGCTAAAATACGAACATGTATCAAAACCTACACAAATGAGAGACCATACTGCCAGATGTGCATTGTAGCGCACCCATGAACGCTGAAGTTGACCTCCATGGGTTCCAGTGCCCTAAAAGGTGTGCTCAAACATGCCTAAAGTGCATTGCAGCATGCCTAAAGTGTTGATGGATGAAAAACCCTTATTTTAGAGCCTTTTTTTATACCACCTTATGCCTCAAACCCAAGGGTGGGAGACTGGGGAAAGAAAACACCATTGGTTGAGACTTTTGGAAGAAAAACACCATTGGAGGCACTAATATTCCTATAGAGAGAGAGTTTGGAGTTGAAGATTTGAAAACTTGAAGCTCATCTCCACAAAGAGTTTTCTCTTCCTTTATCTCACCCTAATATTTGTTGAATTTTGTATTTGTGAATATTGTGTTGAACATGTTTGCACATATGGATTTCTTGAAAGGATTAGCCATGGATTCCGCTAAGTTGAGCGAGTCATTTAATCTAGGGCTTAACATAATCTCGTTTAAACTATATTTTAACTATTTCGTAAATTGTTAGTTGAATTATATTTTAATTCATTTATGCCTCTCTATGTTTAATGTTTTTTTTATTCATGTGGACAATGAGTTAAATAATTTTAGGTTGTGAATTTTATGCTCGAGAGAGATTGAATTGGTAACCAGAATTGAGAGGACATAATTTAGGTTGTTGTGAGACTGAGAGAAGATCAACACCTAAAATCGAGTTAGAAATTTAGTATCTTGTGAGACCGGTAGGTGATCAAGTTTTAGATTTATCAACTAGGATTTTGATCGTTGTGAAGCTGGAAAGCGACCAACTTTTGACTTCCGTCGAGGGCTAAGCTTAATGAATGTGTAAGTTAACGGGTTAGATAGAAATATCAATTTGGATATTTGTGCATATTATCTTGTGAGGAACTCGAGAGAGGTTACACGAATAATTAGGACCCTTGATTAGTGAATTAAATTCAATTGTATTTGTCTTATTAATGCTTTCAATTTATGTTCCCAAAAGATATCTTGGTTGATTTGAGAAACTTGAGATTTGACACTCGGGAGAGGTTAATTTCAAGTTTTGGACTTAGGTTAAGCACAACTTAAGTTTTAATAGGTTAGGAAATTATTAAAGCTTAGGTAATCTATAAGGTTAGGCATAGTGAGTGTTTGTATATTTACTCACTTGACACTCGGAAGAGGTAGTGAGTGAGCACGAGTGACCTTGATTATTGAATGGAATGGAATTGGCCAATAAACGCTTAATAGAATGACATGAGAAGAACGAGATGAAATCAAGCTCCTAGAACAATTGTGCATAGGAAATCCATATTTTATTTTGCTTTTGAATTTATAATTGTTTTACTTTATTTTTATATACCTTTAATTTGGACGCCTAGATAAATTTAGGTTACGATAATCGTAGTAGTTAGTGACGATTTAAACAAATCCTTGCGGATACAACACTCTACTCACCGCTACACTATCAACACTTGACTCGTATACTTGTGGTGTATAGAAAAATGCTTCCAACCCTTTGATATTGTCCTAAATACTGTTATATTTCTTGTATATAGCATGCTTGTTTAGCTCATAGAAGCATCGTTTGTGTATATAGTGTATATATCAAAAAATAAGTCAAAAACATTGAAAATATGCCAAAAACATTCAAAAAATATGTCAAGAACATCAAGAACATGCTAAAAACATGACAAAAACATCATTCCTACCATGAGTTGTGTATAATATCTTTGATTCTCTCATGAACACATAAAACCGAACTCCAAAAAACTCAAAACAAACCTCTAATTACTGAATGCTAACCACTAACTTCTAACAACTAATTTTTACATTTTTGAAATAGTCTAGATCACAGCCTGGCACTATGTTATCAAGCTCATGGACTGGCACCATATATATATACACTACTCTGTAGAGACCCTTGTGGCTAAAAATTCTAAATAAAGGGAGGACCTTTATTCCTTCGGGGATATATGTGCACCTTCTTCTGAAACATTTCTGTTTTTCTTAGTTACGAGTAGGTCTGGCACATATACTATTTTTTTTTCTTTTTAAACTAATAGCCTAAACCTAAACACTAAACTTGCCTAAGCAAGTAAGTTCAGTTGGAGTGTTCTTGCCAAAATCGAAAGTGAATAATTCAAATATCACCAGTGTGATTTATGTCCTTATCTCAAAAAAATAAAATAAAAAAAATAAAAATAACATCTCGAGATGAATTGCGTGCTAACTTGATTCTCAGCTACTGAGATACGTAGGTAACCCACGTACGGATTCGGTTACCTATCTAAATAAAAATTAGTTCATCTTAAACAGGTGAACTACGTTTCGACCTGATTCCCCGTGAAAACCAATATACGTAGGCAACCTTTACAAGTTCAGTCGTTACTAAAAATAAACAAACTATTCTTGATACCTCAAATGAATAAACTTTTATTTGCTTTCCTTACATAAAAAAATTTGAAAAAAAAAAAAAGCACAAAAAAGAAAAAACGTAAAAACTAGGAATTATTGTGTTAAACAAAACCAAAAGAAATTACTTGGACTTTATTTAACCGTGAACATTTATTTAGACTGAGGTACCATCATTGGAAAGTTGTCTTGGGGGGCCTACACCTTGACTGAGCATAACCGACCCTCGAACTGAAAAAAATAAAATAAAAATAAATTCTCTAGTAAAAGACCAACTATTTTCGAGTTAAAACTTGGGCCATTTTCAAACAAAAAATGATTTTTGTAAAATTTGAATGACCTAACATACCATTTAACCCCAAGCTAGGTGGTGACTCCTTGTCTAACATGAATCACGGCCCAAAGAACGTTTCAAAACCGGCACCTAGAAAAGCCCCTGAAGCTATTTTTTAAAAATAAACAGATTTTTTTGAGAATTTTGATAGAGATGAACAAAACTTTGCTTTCATCTTCTTCTCGTTCTCTACTTCCTCAGTTTCCAAAAAAAATCGAGGTACATTAGGAATTCTATGTATCCACAGTACTAAGGCAGTGCCCTCATCCTTTCATAAAAGAATTAAGTTCGTTATAAACGACATGTTGTACGTAGTCAAGGCAAACTCAGACAGTTTACCATTTTTCCAAACAATAGGCCAACATGTCTTGTTTGTGGTTGAAGGAAAGAAAAAGGAGAATAGGGGATCGTGGCCTCCAACCACGTGTTTGACGTGGTAACTGTTATAATTATAAAAGAGGGCAAGCATGGGTTGGTGTCGACATTGTTGAAAGGAAATGATATTACTAGGTTGTATACCTGAAAAAGGACTTAGAAAAAACCTGGACGAAATAACAAAGCCCATCAACGTTACGGAGAAAAGATGAAGGTTTGGGTTGGGATACAAGCCTACCAGAATGATCAAGTGTAGACAATCCCACACATCCGGGTCACATTTTTGTATCCAACTGAAATGATCAATCAATATGACAAGATAGTAGGATTAGAGCTTTATTCTAAGAAGGCCTTGAATTCAAAAGTAGTAAATGTCGTATTCGGGGAGACAGGTTTGAGTGACGCAACCAACGTCAAAGTCAAAGGAACATAAAAGCTACAGAACTAAGATTCCTGTATCCTCCCTATTCGCAGCGTTTTGGAAAAATTGGGGATTTCTTGCACTCACCTTTCTATTCAGATAGCCTTCTGGACGAAAAAAAGATGTTGCTTTATAATGGATTACTACAATGAATGTAATTATGTTTTATCCTAAACATGACTTAAATATGTTTAGATGTTCACTTTTCAGGTTACCTAAATTACAAATACATAACGCATGTGATGTAACTGAGTATGAACAGGATGAGTATAATTTCAATACAGAGATAGATTATGACCTAATGGGAATAGAAACAGATGAAGACTCTTTTCTGTTCGACAAGGGTGAGATTTGGAAGGCTTTTATGGAATATGAGGACAAACCAATTCCTAGTACGGATGAGACGGAATTGGTGAACCTAGGAACCCTAAAGGACTTGAAAGAAGTAAAGATTGGATCAATGCTCACTACTTTCAAGAAGAAAGAATTGATCGTTCTCTTGGTTTCTTTTCAAGATATTTTTTCCTAGTCCTACGATGATATGGTAGGACTAAATAAGAACATCATAACCCACAAGCTGGCTCTAAAGTCAAGTTGTGTTCCTATAAAGTAGAAATTGAGAAAATTAAGGCATGCTCTAAGCCTTGAGGTTAAAGAAGAGATAATAAAGCAGTTCAACACCCGGATCATCGAAGTTTGCAACTACAGTGAATGGATTTCGAACATCGTTATCATGTCCTCAATCGAGCGAGTCTAAAATATGATTTTCTACAGCCAAACATCTATATCATCGTTAACAACATTGTTGGATGTATTCTAGACTCATTTTTCGACGGTTTCTCTTGCTATAACTAGATTCTGATGGACAATAAGGACCAAGAAACGATAACTTTCACCAAACTATGGGGAGTCTCGGCTATAAGGTGATGCCCTTTCTGACTCAAAAAAGATAGGGTAACGTACCAAAGAGCAATAATGATCCTTTTCCATGACATGATGCACAAGGAGATGGAGGTTTATGTTGATGACACGATTGTCAAGTCAAAAGGGAACAAAGACAACCTCTTCCACCTAAGGAGGATGTTCGATTAACTCCAAAATATCAACTTAAGCTCAACCCAGCAAAATCTTCCTTTGGGTGGACATCGAGAAAACTCTTAGGTTTCATGGTGAATAGCAATAGAATCAAGATTGATCCCATGAAAAGACCAAGCCATTATTGAGATACCACCACCAAGAAATGAAAAGAAGATCCGACGATTCCTAAAATGAATAAACTTTACTGCTAGATTCATCTTCCAGCGCATCGCCACCTATCAGCTAATTTTTAAATTGCTTTAAAAAGAAAGCAATGGAACTCTAATTGTTAAGCTACCTTGGAAAATATCAAAGTTGATCTAATCGGTATACCTGTCTTGGTACCACCTTGGGAGGGAGTTCCACTTCTATTGTACTTTTCAGTTTTAGACTCCTCTATGAGTGCTATCTTTGGCCAACTAGATGAGTCTGAAAAGAAAGAACAAGCCATATTCTACCTCAGCAAGTATTTCATAAAGTACGTGGAAAATTATACCGTGATTGAGAGAACGTCTTACGCCCTAGCCTGGTATGCTTAGAGACTTTGCCATTACATGCTCCCATTGACCGCCTACCTGATAACCTAGATGGATCCTTTGAAGTATATCTTCGTGAAGCCAGTCCTATCAGGGAAAGTCACAAAGTGTCAAATACTATTAATAGCATTCGATATCATCTACTAGACCCGAATATTAGTGAAACGGTCAGGCCATAGCAGATCAACTAGATAGTTGTCCAGTTAAAATAGATCATCAGCCCCTAGAGACACACTTCTCCAATTACTCAATCTAAGTGGTAGAAGAAGAAGAATATGGGACAATCTGAAAGATAGATTTCGAGAAAGATGTAAATGCTCGAGAAGCAGGGATCGAGCTGTTCTGCTTTCCAACCAAACAACACTATCCTGTAGCTTCTACGTTAAAATTCCAGAGCACCAACAATCAAGTTTAGTACAAGGCGTGCATTTTGGGGCTCTAACTAGCCATTGATATAAGGGTAAAAGAATTGTTGGTCTATGGAGATTCACAACTAATCATCAACCAAGTGACTGATAAGTATGCGACAAGTGACCCAACATTGCTTGCCAATAACAATCATCTCCTGAAGTTATACAAGTAGTTTAAGATGATCGAATTTGAGGGCATACCGAGGTTTCAAAACAATTTTGCTGATGCCTTGGCCAGTTTGGCATCCATGATCTCTCTTACCCACAAACAAGATAATATAATCCCGATAATTATCAGGGTACAACGTCAACTGACCCATTGCTGTCAACTTAAGGCCAAGTCCAATAAATACCCATGGTACTATGACATCAAGAACTTCTTAAAAGTAGAAAGTATCTAGAGAGAGCATCCAGTGCAAATCAAAAAACCCTTCGGAGGCTGGTTGGACATTTCTTCATGAGTAGAGAAACTTTGTATAAGCAATATCTAAACATAGGATTATTGAGGTGTATTGGGGAGGAAGAGGTCATCCAATTGATGAAAGAAGTCCATGGGGGAATGTGTGGACCCCACATGAGTGTCTTTATGCTCTCAAATAAGATTTTGAGGATCGATCACCATTACCTAACAATGGAGAATGATTGCGTCCAATTTATCCGCAGATATTGCAAGTGCCAAATCCATGGTAACCAAATCCGTGTCCCTCTTGCATAGCTCCATTGCTTGATGACCCTATGTCCCCTCTCAATGTGGGGAATATATGTCATCGGATAAATTACCCAAGAGGCACCTAACGGTCATAGTTTTATTCTAGTGGCGATTGATTATTTTACGAAGTGAGCAGAACCTAGCGATCATAGTTTTATTTTGGTGGTGATTGATTATTTTACAAAGTGAGTAGAGGTAATCTCTTTAACTCAAGTAACCCAGAAAATTGTAGTTCGGTTCATAAAAAAAGTATTGTGATAAGGTATGGATTACCACAAGCCCTTATCATCGATGACGCCAAGAATATGAAAGGCTCGAACATCAAGAAAATATGTCAGTAATTCAGAATTGAGCATTGAAACTCAGCACCATACCGTTCGAAAATGAATATGGCCATTGAAGTCGCCAATAAGAACATCAAGAAAATTCTCCAAACGTTGATTGACAATTATAAACACATCATGTTTCCCTATGAATTGATAGCCTACCGAACCTCAATCCAAACCTCAACAGGGGTAACACCCTACTCTATGGTATATGGGATGGAGACAGTAATTGATAGGTGTAAAATACCTATCTACTTCTAAACCTAATTTGATAGTTTTCAAGTGTTTTATTTATATTTAATTGCATTTTAGCTTGTTTTTAGTTAATTCAGGTGTAGGGACGCAAACAAGAGACAAACGAGCGAAAACGGTGGGAAAACGGTGAAGATATGATGAAGAAACAAGGTTTCAAGATTGCAGAACCTCGGCCTAGGCCGAGAAGAGGCAGAAGAACCTTGGCCTAGGTGGAAATTCCATCGCCTAGGCGGAGAAGATGCAGAAACTTTGGAGCAGCTCCTCGGCCTAGGCAGAAATTCTACCGCCTAGGCGGTGGAGCGGCAGAAAGTTAACTGACTTAACTTCTGCCTAGGTAGAGATTCTTTTGCCTAGGTGGAAACCCTCTGCACAGAGATATTTTCCAAACCTTGACATAAAATCCCTTTCTCACCCAATTTAAAGAGATGTTTTGGAGACCCTTTACACTTTAGATGTTTTTGAAGACCCCTTGCACCTTAGATAATTTAGGAGTAGAATAGATTAGTTTAGGAAGTAATCCTTGGCCAATCTTAGGGAGATCGAAGAGGAAGATTCACATGCCGAAGAAGAAGAAAAATAGCAGATCGAGCTTTGGCGAAAGTGGACCACTCCACTTTAAGATTTGATTTTTCTTTCCTTGTTTTATCTTTGTATCTTAATGTTTTAGTGTGATTTCCTCTTGTTTTAATTTTCTAATGGCCAAGATCATGTTAGTTTAGTTAGAGATTAGTTAGGGTTAGATGTAATTCATGTAAATACCTTTTTGGTTGAATATAAGTTAATTTTAATGATTTGTTATCCAATTCCAATTGTGTTTACCGTTATTTCACGTTTATTATGCTTGTTACAATAAACCGTGAATACAGAGTTTGACACTCGGAAGAGGTAACCCCGGATTCAGACTAGGGTTAAACACAACGTGACGATCTAATAACTCGGGAGGGAGTTGGAGAGTGTGCAATCCATGAGGTTGGGACAAGACTCACGTGGCTATGTGTTCGAACAGGCGTTCAAGGGGGACTTCGGCATCAACATGAAGTCATGTATTCGCTTGCTTTTCACTCGGAAGAGGGAGCGAGTGAGTTATAGATACTGATATTGTTGGATGTGATATAACCGTTATTGATAACTAAACTAAGCCAAATAGGTACTAAGTGAATGAAATCGATCCCTAGTTAATTAGTGTAATTAGAATTAATTCCTAGGAGTAGTTTTAATTAGTTTAATTTAAATATTAAATCGAATCGTCAAGATAATATGAGACTACATAAATTACGGTACTCAATTATTCACACCTTCCATGTGGACACGATACCCGATCTTAACCAATCCACTATTCTAAAACTTTGAGCTTCCATACTTGCGAGAGTATGTAGCAGCGTATTCACACCCTACCAAGTTTTTAGCTCCGTTGCCTCGGATTGGCTTTTTGGTTATTATTGATATCGTAAGTAAATGACCGAATTTTACTTTAGGCATTTCTTTTGTGTATAATTTTTTTTCTTTGTAGTTTTTGTTTTTCTTTTCTCGCAGGGTCCTTGAAGACGGTAGATCAACAGGTACACTTGCAGTTCTTTCAACAGGATTCCGAGCCATTTTACTATGCTTGGGATCGATACAAGGATTTGCTACTCCGGTTTTTGAATCACGGATTCCCGAGGGAGTGTCAACTACTGAACTTCCTCGATAGGTTACAAGCCGCAACCAGAATGTGGGTTGGAAGAGGAAACGGTACTACCACTTTCGACCAACTAACTGCGGACAAAGCCCATTGGATGTTAGAATACATGGCGGCCTTTGATTATCAGAGTTGCAATTCTACGGCGCCATGGATTGACACCCCGAACCAATACGTTGAGTCTTCCCCCGGCCTGGAGGAAATAATCGTTGATTTTATTGAGGAAACTCAAACATTTTGGAAGGAGACGAATGACCGGCTAAATGAGCACGAGGATCGTCTCGACAACATTGAGATGATTTGTACTGAAATTGATACGACCGTAACGTCTCTTCAGAAGCAAATCAGTCAGCTAATCTGCTTGATTGACGCCGAGTCAAACGCGGTGGCACCCGGAGATTCCCAAGACACAATCATCAAAAGCCACTATGAGGAGCCAAAAATGAGCGGCAGGAGCTTGGGAGAGTTCAACTATGTTTATCAGAATGAAACGGGAACCCAAACATGGATCGACGATTGTGATTTGTCACTATTGGAGATCCAAATTGTGATGCCACCTTTGATTCCAGACGATCACATTTACAAGGATCTGATGTGGCTAACATGTCCCTCGCCTCCATTAGCAATGTTCTTTCATACCTACCAAGTACATGAGCCGGTGAGGCATGCCATTGAAAGCTCAAGCCATCTAAAGCAACATCTCGCCAAGCTTGAGGGCGTTGATAACCAATACCCATTTGTAGTGTTATTTGATACGTACTATGGGCGGAATCCATTCTTTATCACTTCGGCGTGTCGGGCTGACCACCATAAACCAAGCGCTTCTTGGGAGGAAACCCAAGGAAAATAATAAGTTAGATCCGTTGCAACCGATTTGATTCGGAGGCGAGATTCTCTCGCCTCCCAGGTATATGTTCTAAAATAATGCTTTATCATGTCATTAGGATCACTAACTAGGTCATTATGAGCATTTTCTATTTGAGTCAGGTGTAATGTGTAGTATGTTTTTAGTATGTTTTACTATTTCCACGTGTGCATGTCTGTTTAGGATAGTTTTTGTGTTATGTGCTGAGTTTTGACGTCATCTAGGCCATTACAGGATGATGCGTTTGTCCCTTAGTTGTTTATTGAGGTCGAGTGTAAAACTCATGCATGTATGTTCTGTGTGCTCAACCTTACATTTTAGTAACAATTATTATAGATCCTACTTGCACGAGCACGAAAACTCATTATATAACCGTCTAATTGATTTGAAAATGATTATCTGTTACCTAAATTCATGACATTAGGGTTTCTAGAACTTGATTCGGGGGGAAATTTGAGGCAAAATCCTAGGCGAGGTAGTTCGGAAGACATGATTTAGGCATTCATTTTCTTGCTTGAGCCTTTTTAAACTTACATTGTTAAATCATTACCCCTTGTTACCCTGTCGAAGCCTAATAGCCATTTCAATTCTGAACACTTAAACTAATACCATAGCCGATTGAAATTTTTCCAAACCTTTATCGCTTAACCGAATACACAAATTTGAGTGAATCAAGCTAGCAATTGCAAATGCTACTTGATGTGAGCGGTTGGGTTTTGGGCGAGCTATTAATTGGTTCGGTATTCGAGTACTCACTTGTCATTTTTCGTTCATATTTGACACACCCCTCAAATTGTACAAATCAAATAAGTTTGGAGGTGTGTTTTGTTAAAAAAAATAAAAAAAAATCAAATATAAATACGGTTTTTATTTCCGTTTCTTTTTGACAAGTGAGTACGTTATTCTTAATATATGTTTAGGGTTGTTTAAAATTTATTTATGGGGTTTCTAATGTGAGAGTGCTAAGGGATGTGCCTCGGGTATTGTCAAAAGTTAACAAAGTTAACCTATTTTTATATTTCCAATATACCCTTGGCCATATTCCTAAACCGAACCAAGACCTATTGATCTTTTTGAACTTTCGAGCCTACCTTAGTGGAGAATAGATCCCAGGTCAAGCCTATGGATTCCCTATACCTTCGGGGGTAGGGGTTTTCTGTCATGCGCTTATATGGTGGATAATTCAATCCGATTAACAGACAGTTATATATTTGAGTTTTAAACACACACACACTTTAGTAGGATCTATAACGGTGCTTACTATTATAAATTTTGAGGGATATTTCATTTGGGGGCCGATGAGGGATATTTCATTTGGCCGGTAGATGATACTCAAAACTTGCACATATTTGTTTTCATGTTTTTTATTTTTAGTACTTAGTTTTTCTATTTTCTTTTATTGCGTGGGTGTTTTGCTCGAGGACTAGCAAAATTTCGAGTTTGGGGGTATTTGATAGGTGTAAATTACCTATCTATTTCCAAATTGAAAATTGTTAGTTTTTTAGCACGTTTATTACGTTTTAATAGATTTTAATATGTTTTCATGTGCTTTTTTCTAAATCAGGTGTTTGATATGAAAAGGTATGTAAACGGATAAAAAATAATCAAATCAGATCAAGAACGGTAGAAAAATGGTGGAAATGTGCAAAGCCGGTAAAGGTGCTGTAACTTCAAGGCTAGTTTTTACTATGATTCAATCCTATTTTGGAAAAACTCAAAACTTTTAAGTTGTATATATTTCTCTTATATTTCCATAGGTTTTTGAATCACCTCAATCGGAGCTCGGATGAAGAAGTTAAAACCAAAACATGAAAGTGTATCACCGCCGCAGCACTGAGATCCACGGCCGCGGCGATAAAAGTATAGAGAAGGTCTTAACTTACTGTAAGTCCACCACCACGGCGGTGAGATACACCGCTGCGGCAGTGAAACTGCAGACTGTTAACCAAGGCCACCCCGACTCCACCGCCTAGGTGAACAGTGAACCGACATACCCTTCGCCGCGGCGGTGATCTCTGCGCAGATTTAGATATTTATTTTAGATATTTTCCCTATAAATACCCCTTCCTCTCTTCACCTCTGGCCATTAGAGCTCCAATAGACTTAGTATATTTTAGAGAGAGGTTTTGGGAGTGCTCATTCACATCCTAAGGAGAAGATCACGTTGCCAAGAAGGGGGAGCGATCTTGAAATGTCTTTAGCGATAAATCTTCGGACTAGGCTAAGTTTCTCTTGTTCCTTATTTTATTTCTTAACTTAGTATTGTTGTTGGAGCGTGTTTAGCTTAGTTTTCATTGTATAACCAGCTATGACCATGAGCTAAACGGGTTTTTGTTTAGGGATTAATGTAATTTATGAAAATGTTATTTTGTTGAGTTTTTGTTTCGTTTGTGGATGTTCTTCGTTATTTTGATTGTGTATGCCATATTGTTTGTTTATCATGATTAGAGTGATAGATAGAGAATATGGGGTTTGACAAATCCCAGATTCGGACTAGAATAAACAAACACCACGATCCAATAACTCGGTCGGGATTAGGATTGTGGACAATCGATGACGTTGGGACAAGACTCACGTGACCTAGAGTCGTTAAGACAGGGGGACTTCTTCCTTGACTCAAAGTCATGTATTCCTCCATCTTACACTTGGGAGAGGTGGTGGTGGAGTTTTAGAACTCAGATTGTCAATAGGGTAAACACAACACGACAATCCAACGACCCGGTCGGGAGTTGGATTCTGTACAATCAATGACGTTGGGGCGAGACTCACGTGACCTAGGGTCATTAAGATATTGAAGGGTACTTCTTCATTGACACGAAGTCGCGTTATATCTCTCGTCTTACACTCAGGAGATGTGGTAAGAGAGTTTACGAACTGAGATTGTCGGATAAGTCGAACGCCGTTAATGTAAAATAAAACGAGACCAAACACGTTTTTGTAAACAAAAGTTAATCCCTAGACAATACTTTCCCTAAACATCTCATAATAGTATTAGTATAGTTAATTTAATTAGATTAATTAACTTAGTATTAGTATTTTTAATTTTAAACACATTTATTTTCGCCTAGATAAAGTTAGGTCATGATAAACGCGGTATTCAATAATAGTCAAAATCAATCCTTGTGGACACGATAACCTTAACTCTCCCGATCTATACTAAAACTTGACCTCGTATACTTGCGAGTGAAAGTAGCAGCGTATTTCACGCGCTAACAAGTTTTTGGCGCCGTTGCCGGGGATTGTGTGAATTTTAAGTTGATATTGCGACTAAGTGGTCGAATGTTAATCCTGACATTTATTTTGTTTTATTTTTGTTTTATTGTGTTAGTGTGATCAAGTCGTGCGAAAAAACGATGAAGAAGATTGGAATTCCTAATTCTCAATCCCAAGATCGAGCTTATATTGAAAATGATAAAGATAGAAAGGAGAAGCCGACTTCAATTCATGATCTTGATCCAACTGAGCATTTGAGCCCAAATTCCTTGTCTATGGGGAATTTTGGTGAAAAATGCTTAGAAACACGAAAGTCCAGCTGGGGACGGTAAAGCAAGCGCAATATTTTTTTGAATTGAAACTCAGGGTATCAAATTACCCAATTTTTGCTAGTAATTAGTTCATTATTTATTCTTTTTGAAAGCTGGCATGGCTACGGAACGTGTTTAGAAGTGAATTTAGGAGTGTGGACCCTCACAGAAGTCTTCCACGCTTAAACACGTTGAACAAGCGAAGTGGAAACATATGGAGTGGAGCTGTATTTTAGAATTTTGAGAAAAAAAACATGAAAAACGAGTTGCAGGCCCATCGCCTAGGTGGTTAAACTTTAGGCGGTGAAGCTTCTGAAGTTAAAACACCTGTTTCGCACATTTTTAGAAACCGTGAACACTTCTCTCTCAAAAGCTTCACCTTCTCTCTAAATCCTACCTCCCAAACCATTCCAATAGATTTTAATCATCCTTCCATATTACAAAAATTGTGATTTCCACCCCCAAATTATCCAACAATTTTCAACCCCATTTTCGCGATTTTCTTTATCACTTTGGGATTTTGGTTTGATTTTTGGTGATAACTTAGTTTCTATGGATTGTTAAATTGTGTGAAACAAAATTGCATGCTACATTGTTCATATTTTGTTGAAACGTTGTGATTAGTGTGTGCGCAAGATCAAATCCACAGGTTTATGTGTGACAGCTTCGGCATTGCCGCTGCACCTTTTGCAACCGCCACAATTTCCATTCCGACGTGATAGTAGTGAAAATGAATTTCCTCCCAGTAAACAGTAGGGAGGTGAGACTTCTACGTCTTATTCCCTAGGTATGTGTTTAAACCCAATTTTTTCCAAAAGAATGCTATGTGTTATTGGATTCACTGATTTATAGTTAAACACTGCCATGTTCAGGCCTGAATGGGATGGAATGGATGTTAGTATAGTGGATGGTCATCCATTTTGATTTTTTTGTAGAAAATGATGAACCATTAGTTTTTTAACAAAATGGAAAAAAAAAAAAAAAAAAATTGATGTACAGAATTATGTTTATGTATGTATTTTATTGTTTCAACTAATGTTTTAGTTTTTAATTTCCAGTTTAGTTTAATCCTTGTTTTGCATGCGTAGTTTTTAGATTAGTATGTATGTTAGTATTAGATTTAGGTTAGAATTGGGTATGTATGAAGTTGTATTTGCATGTTTAGTTGTTGAGTTCATTTGGGCCAAGCCCCGATAATGAGAATCATTCCCTAATTGCATATTGAGGTCGGGAGTAATGCCTTCCATGTGTGTTTTGTGTGCTTAACATGTCGATTGGGTAAAAATTATGTCGATCCTAAAATCGCACGACGTTCGGACTCAATGTATAATAATCTAAGCAATTAGACGTCGATTATTCAATATAAAGTTCATGACAAAAATGCGGAATCTAGAACTTGATTTGGGGAAAACTTTAGGTGAAATCCTAGGTAAGGTAATTCCGAATACGTGATTTAGGCCGTCATTTTTTTGCTTGAACCGTTGTAGCTAACTTGAAAAATTTCATCCCTTATTTCCCTTGTCAAAGCCGATAACGTAATCAATTTTGAAAATGTTCAAATACTCTTTTCATTTAAATTTTTCCTAAACCAATGTCTCTAAGCCTAATTTTCAAATTGAGTAATATCAAGTGAGCGGTGGGGTTTCGGTTGAATTTTTATTGACTCGGTATTAGTATATTCACTTGTCACTTTAGTATTTCTTTTCCCACGCTCCTAAAATAAGTTTGGGGGTGTGTTTCTACCATTTCTTTTTGCATATTCCTAAAATTTTATAAATTCGAATAAATTTGGGGGTGTGTTTCTCTAACTTCTTTTTGCACACTCCTAAAATGATTATTATTCGAATTAATTTAGGAATGTGTTGAAACAAAAATATGTGAATAGTATTTTCATTTTCTTTTCTTTTGATAAGTGAATACACACGATCTTCATTTCTTATTCAGAGTTGTACTCTAAAAGTGTGGGGTTATGAGAGAGGACAGCGACAAGCGATTTTACCTCTGGTATCGATCAATTAAACCGATTATCTATTTTCAATTCCAGTGATACCCGTGGTCGTTCTCCAAAGTCAAACCAAACCCTATTGATCTCTATGAATATTCGAGCCTACATTAGAGGATAGTAGACCCCAATCAAGCGTATGGTTTTCTTGAATCCTTAAACAGTATACATTATGAACTTAACAATTGAATAATCCAATCCGGTATGTGGGTGATTATGCATTTGAGTTCTTACACACACACATTCAATGATCTAGTATGGTTTTTATTGATATTGAATGTTGAAATTCTAGAACACCACTTGGTGTGGGTTATTTCATGAACTTGATCAGATTTAGGGATATTGAGGGAGGAACAAATTGGTCCTTTCAATTGAACTTTATACTTACATGCATTTAGTTCTTTTGTGTTTCAAGTATTTCATTTGTAGTTAGTTTGTTTAGTTTAGTGTTAGTGTTTTGATCGAGAACTAGCAAAATTCCAAGTTTTGGGGTATTTGATAGGTGTAAAATACATATCTACTTCTAAATTGAATTTGGTAGTTTTAAAGTGTTTTATTTATATTTAATGGCATTTTAGTTTGTTTTTAGTTAATTCAGGTGTAGGGACGCAAACAAGAGACAAACGAGCAAAAACGGTGGGAAAACGATAAAGATATGATGAAGAAACAAGGTTTCAAGATTGCAAAACCTTGGCCTAGGCAGAAATTCCTCGGCCTAGGCCGAGAAGAGGCAGAAGAACCTCGGCCTAGGCAGAAATTCCATCGCCTAGACGAAGAAGAGGCAGAAACTTTGGAGCAGCTCCTTGGCCTAGGCGGAAATTCCACCTCCTAGGCGGAGGAGTGCCAGAAAGTTAACCGACTTAACTTCCACCTAGGCGGAGATTCTTTTGCCTAGGCAGAAACCCTCTGCACAGAGATATTTTTTGAGATATTTTTTTGAGATATTTTCCAAACCTTAACATAAAACCCCTTTCTCACCCAATTTAAAGAGATGTTTTGGAGACCCCTTGCACCTTAGATGTTTTCGGAGACCCCTTGCACCTTAGATAATTTAGGAGTAGAATAGATTAGTTTACAAAGTGATCCTTGGCCAATCTTAAGGAGATCGAAGAGGAAGATTCACATGCCAAAGAAGAAGAACAATAGCGGATCGAGCTTTGGCGAAAGTGGACCACTCCACTTTAAGATTTGATTTTTCTTTCTTTGTTCTATCTTTGTATCTTAATGGTTTAGTGTGATTTCCTCTTGGTTAAATGTTCTAATGGCCAAGATCATGTTAGTTTAGTTAAAGATTAGTTAGGGTTAGATGTAATTCATGTAAATACATTTTTGGTTGAATATAAGGTAATTTTAATGGTTTGTTATCCAATTCCATTTGTGTTTACCACTATTTCACGTTTATTATGCTTGTTACGATAAACCGAGAATACGGGGTTTAACACTCGGAAGAGGTAACCTCGGATTCGGACTAGGGTTAAATAAAACACGACGATCCAATAACCCGGGAAGGAGTTGAAGAGTGTGCAATCCATGATGTTGGGTCAAGACTCACGTGGCTATGTGTTCGGAAAGGCATTCGAGAGGGACTTCGGCGTCAACGCGAAGTCATGTATTCGCTTGCTTTTTACTCGAAAGAGGGAGCGAGTGAGTTATAGATACCGAGATTGTGGATGTGATAATAATCGTTATTGATAACTAAACTAAGCCAAATAGGTACTAAGTGAATGAAATTGATCCCTAATTAATTAGTGTAATTAGAATTAATCCCTAGGAGTAGTTTTAATTAGTTTAATTTAAATATTAAATCGAATCATCAGGATAATATGAGATTACGTAAATTGCAGTACTCAATTATTCACACTTTCCCTGTGGACACGATACCCAATCTTAACCGATCCACTATTTTAAAACTTTGACCTCGAATACCTGCGAGAGTAAGTAGCAGTGTATTCACACCCTACCAGTAATCCCTACGGAAAGTGAGATTCACTCCTTAAGAGTGATCATGGAGTCCAAGATTGAAGAGACTCAATGGGTACAACAGAGGTTGGACCAACTTTGCCTTATCGATGAAAAATGATTGATGGTTATCTACCACGGTCAATGCTATAGGCAAAGACTCACTATAGCCCACAATAAGAGGGTTCATCCTCAAACCTTCAGAATAGGAAAGCTAGTGTTGAAGAAGATTTTTTTCAATTTCAAGATGATGCCAAGGGGACATTTTTCCCAAATTGGGAAGGCCTATTCATAGCCCACAAAGCCTTGAGTGGCGGAGCGTTGATTCTCCAAGAGATGGATGGCAATGTATTTCCTAAACCCATAAACTCTGACTCTATAAAGAAAAAATTTGCCTAATCAAATGTGTTTTTTCATTTTTGTGAGCATGATCGTTTGCCTCCAAAAACTATTTTGGACTTTGAACTACAAGGTGACGAGGGCAAAAGAGGAAAAATAAGATAAGTACGACCCGAATATGGTGAAAACTTAAAGGAGCGCCATGAAATGATTGCAGGGATCATAGAAAGATACAAAACCACTGACCCAATGAAAACTTGAAAGGGCGTTGAGGTGCAAAAATGTAGGAGCCGACCTTAGTGAAAACCGAAGAGGGCATTAAGGGAAACAATGGCAATAAGTATAAAATAAAAGCAGGTAGACCAATTTTCTCTGGGTTCTTTCTGTTGGTTTGCTCGAGGCTGGTTTTTCATCAACTGCATATAGTTCTTCGTATCGGAACCTGATAGATTTGAATTGAGTGAGAATATGTAAAAGGAACATTAGACATCATCCAGAATTGTATTGAAATCACTACAAGAAAAAATACTTTTTATCACGCTTGGAATATATAATTTATCTAATTTTTTTGAATAAATCGTGATTATAAAATTATAAACGACATATAATCTCGCTTAAAAAAATTGTGTGATAAAAAATATTTTTTATCTTAGAAATTTAATTAAGCGTGATAATAAATAATTGGTTTTATCATAGTTTTCATTTTAAACGTGATAATTATAAGTCCCTTCCACCTTTTGGTTCACACTTAAATCTCTCTCACGATCTCTATTCTCTACCCTTTCAGTTGCGCAGCCCTAGCAGTCGAAGCCCCCCCTCTCTCTCTCTCTCTCGCCAATCTCTTCATTTCTCTCTTTCACCTACTCTCATGATGACACAATCTAACCTAACCCTAGACTTCTTACGTTGATGCTCTCGATTGGTCGGCCACTGCGATCCTTTTCTCAATTTGTCGATGCTCTTCTCGATTAGAAACTCCTCTTCTTCCCCCTGTCTTCTTATGTTGCTACTTTTGATTCTTCTCCGAATGTCAAAATTTTGTAATTTCTCCATTCACCGATTCGGACGTTAGCATCAATTGTATACCCTGTTCTGCAAAACCTTCCTGACTGATGTCGCGTATGTAGAAATTGGTTCATCCCACATGTTCTATTGGTAATCAGAATTAAGAAAGTTTCAATTTCTCTCTGTGAACACTAAATTATTCTCCATCCCCCTCGTCCCCGCTCAATTCTCACTGCCAGGTATTATGCCAATCTTGCTTCCTCTCTTGCTTTCTAGTTATTATTTTTTTTTTTTTGATGATTTCATTCCTCTTCCGTTGTTCTTAGGGTATGCCTTTCTCTTTTTCTGCTGCAATTTTTGTCAAGGGTTTGAGCACGACTCTAAGCTTCACCATGAACAGCGTCACGATTTCATTGATTTAGCTCAGATCGGCACTGTAGTGCTCCACCATCTTCATCATCTCTCCTTGCGGTTGCAAAGTATGTCCCTCTGGTAAGATCTAAGTTCTTTATTTGGTTTCAATCTAGATCTGCAGTTGGGTTTTGTTGACGGCTCCTCTATTTCTGATCAAATCTGAGCATTTTTCCTTCCTGATCCATATTTTGGGACTATTGTATAGTTGTAAACCATGGAAAAGAATGAATCCACATGCTCCAGGAAAAGAAATAAATCTTTAGGGGTATCTAAGGCTACTACAACCTTTAAAAAACCCAAGCCCTCTCATGCTTTTGTTCGACTATCTCCCCCAAGCAAATTTATTAGTAAATATCCCTTTCAAATCAGAAATCCAAATAGACAAAACTGGCACCGAGATGGTCTTGTCATGATAACTCGAAATCTTACCCTTAATATCCAGAAGGAAAAATATCAAGTAATTTGCAAAATGCAGTTTTCCCCTTGCCAACCTATTCCTACCCACTTTAATTTTGCATAGCTTGTCAATCTTCGAGTTTCACCTAAAGATTTCATTATTTTATTCTGCTCAGAGGTTCTAGATAAAATGCATGCTCGTGGAAGTGGGCCTTGTGTCATAAAGACCAGACAACCTACGGAAGTGAGAAGTCGAAATGGAGGTTTCTAAAGAACTTGTTCATTGCCATACTGTTAACTCGCTTTTATTTTGAAAAATTCCATGTTCTAATTGTGGAATTTCTTAGACTAGGGGTGGGGGAAATGGAACAAGATTGCTTGATTGCTTATAGAGCTATTACGTTGATTTTTGAATGTCTAATTATTTCTAGTGATCATTTTGAGGTTCAGGTATGTCATACTTACATCTCTTGGACTTATCTGTCTTCTTTGCTTTCAGAACTCGTATCATTCTTCCTGCTTTGAACTTTTTGAGGTAGGTAGGCAAGGAACAATAATTGTGTGTTGTGGAACCAGTTAAGATCACACCTAAGCATTGTCTAATCAAGGCCCAATTATTTTTCCCCAATACATAAAAGAATTGTAATTAATGTCTAATTATTTCTAGTGATCTTTTTGAGGTTCAGGCATGTCGTACTTACATCTCTTGGACTTATCTATCTTCTTTGCTTTCAGAACTCGTATTATTCTTCTTGCTTTGAACGTTTTGAGTTAGGTAGGCAAGGAACAATAATTGTGTGTTGTGGAACTAGTTAAGATCACACCTGAGCATTATCTAATCAAGGCCCAATTATTTTTCCCCAATACAAAAAAGAGTTGCAATTAATGCCAGTGATTAAAAGTGGCAAAGTAAATGTACAAACTCATTAGGTGAGATTGAACTGGTTGTGTGCGTTGTTGTTGTACTATTTTGTTGTGCTTTACATTTTATACTTTGCTGATACTGGGAACAGAAAAAAGGGTTTTGTTGTGTGAGTATATGCATGCTATATATTGATTTGTATTTTTTTGTTTTTTTAATTTTGCAATCTCAGTATAGCCATTGTTATTTGATGATTGGAAATCCACTTTTATCATTGGATATGGTCTACCGTTACACGACTTCATTTTTTAGTCACCCGATGACAAAGGCTAGCCGAATTTCACCTTTGGAATGCTCTATAGTTGAGACATTGGTAGATTAGTTCTCCATGAATTAGTTACTCTTATTTATTTTTTATTTGTTTTGTACTTGATAGAAATTTTACATTTTAGACATTTGTACTTATAAAATTTAAGTTTATTATTCTTGTTTCGAAAACAATGTTATTTATGTTTTTTATGTTGATGTAGAATTCTTATGTCATCAATATTTTAATTGTTTTAGAAATATGAAATTCATTTTTTAGTTAATTTTTTATAACATTTTTTTTATAAAATTGTGCTGTAATTTTTTTTTTTTTTAATAATGATATGAGAAACAATCACAGTTTTTAAACGTGATAGACAAGAGGGTAAACATCTCAATTTGATACAAAACTAAGATAAATGTTGTCCAAATAATTACGGTTTTTTACTTTGATCACATATATATGATCATTTTAATCACATTTGAAAACTGAGATATTAGATGGAATAACTATCTCGGTTTTTAACTGTGATAAAAAATCTACCATCTTGATTTTTAACTGTGATAACAAACCTACTTTTAATCACACCTCAATCTATCACGGTAGTTTTAGGACCAAAAGCATTTTTCTTGTAGTGAATCATGCTCATCAGCGAGCAAACTCAAAAGTTTCACATAACTCATATCTAGCATAGAAGGTACCTATTTTAGTAAAAACTAAACATGTTTATTCATATTTTGGCTAGACCAGTTTTGCAGGACTTGAGAAAATACAAAGCATGTAGGAGTCTTAGAACCCCAAGTATCGAAATGTCAGGCAGCTAGGAGGAAGAAGGTTTAGTAGGGTGAACTAAGATAATTGGTCGAGTTACTACTACCCTGGGCCCTGCCTTAGAGTTTGAAGCAAAAGTTTTCTAAGTTCAAATTAATTATCTTCGAAATTTTGGGAAAGAAGTTAAAAAGATATCTCATTGCTCTCACTCTGAAATTAATTCAAGCATTGTCGATCGGCCCAATAAAGCAAATCCTCATCCTCCAAAGTAATAACTTGAGTGGTTGCAACAAAGGATAAGGGGAACAAGATCACTCGATGGTGACCAATTTTCATTCATTCTAACTTCATATTTTGGAATTGTTGTGTTGTCCATTTGCAAGAAATCCCAAAGTTGGTATGCAATGACCTTTTCCATTAACCTAAACAGCCTAATAATCAAGTAAATCTTTTATTTCCATGAGACTCGTTTACCTAATGGGTTCCCCCCTTCAATGGGTTCTTTTTTATTGTGTTAATCCTAACCATGGGCTGAAACGTATATGTTACTTTACTTTCATTCTGGTGAACTACGCTTAACCAGATCCTCGGTATGATACTAAGGTACGTAGGCAATCGTTTAAGGTTCAGTCATCCATGAAGTAACCCTAGCCATAGGCTGGGGCACATTTTATACTATTTTGATCCCTCGCTCGCTCCAGCCAAAGGCTGGGACACATTTTATACTTCTACTCCCTTATTCTGTCCCCAGCCATAGGCTAGGGTACATTATTCACTATTGGTGGCTGCTAATTAAGCGTTTCCACTTTCACCACAAGCGTACGAATCAAGTTTTAGTATAGTGGATCTTTCGGTTGGGTATCGTATCCACAGGGAATGGTTGAGATTACTATCGAGTACCGCGATTGTCATAACCTAACTTTATCTAGGCGCAAAAAATAGAATTTAATTGATTAATACTAATACTAAAATACTACTTTAACTCTACTAATTACTAATACGAGATAGTTATGGGATGGATTATTTAGGGATTAACTTTATTTACTTAAATGCATTTGATTTCGTTTAGTCTATAATAATGGTGTTCGACGTATTTGACAATCTCGGTATCTAAAACTCCTCCACCACCTCTCTTGAATGTAAGATGTCTTGACGTCTCGTGTCAACGAAGAAGTCCTCCTCAATGTCTTGACGACCCTAGGTTGCATGAGTCTTTCCCCAACCTCATTGATTGCACACAAAACCTTAGTTCGTAAACTCTCTCGCCACCTCTCCTGAGTATAAGACGAGAGATATAACGTGACTTCGAATCAATGAAGAAGTCCCCTCAACGTCTTAACGACTCTAGGTCATGTGACTCTCGCCCCAACATCATTGATTTCATGCGTTGTGTTTACCTTATCGATAATCTCAATTCTAAAACTCTCTCGCCACCTCTCCCGAGTGTAAGACGAGGGAATACGTAACTTTGAATCAATGAATAAGTACCCCTCAATGTCTTGATGACCCTAGGGCACATGAGTCTTGCACCAACGTCATAGATTGTCCACAATTCTAACCCCGACCAGGTTATTGAATCGTGGCGTTTGTTTATTCTAATCCGAATATGGGATTTGTCAAACCCCATATTCTCAATATATAAATCTAAGCATAATAAACAAACAATATGATAAACACACTCAAAACAGCGAAGAACAATTATCAAGAAACACAACTCAACCAAAATCACGTTTTTATAAACGATATTAATCCCATACATAATCCACGTTTAGCCTATGGCCATAGCAGTTTATATAATTAAAACTAGGCTAAACATGCTCAAACATACATAGAAGATAATAAATAAAAGGAAAAATGGGTGAACTTAGCTGATATCCAAATATTAGCCACTAAAACCGTCCACCAAACGATTCTCCTTCTCCGCGTGTTGATCTTCTCCTTCGGATATGTTTGAGCACTCCCCATACTCTCTCTATATCCTAACCTAAGACTTAAGAGATGTAATGCCCGGAGAGTAGCAAAGGAGGAAGAAAGAAGGAGGAAGGAGGAAAGGGGTATAAATAGACAAAATATCTAAATAAATATCTAACACTGCGCAGCGGCTAACCGCCACAGTGGTGGGATTCACTGCCGTAGCAGTGAAGTATGTCAGTTAAGGTTCTCCTAGGCGGTGGTGGAATCAGCGGTGGCTATGGGAAACAATCTGCTGGATTTTCGCCTAGGCGGAGAATCATGGAATTTCTACCTAGGCTGAGGGAAGTCAGCAGTAAATTGTTCTTCTCAGCATCTTCACCGTCGCGGCGGTGGTCTGGATGCCGCGACGGTAAGCTTGTTTGCAAAATCTTGTCGTTTTGCTCATTTTTCCACTGTTCTCGATACGAATTGATCGTTTATGCTCTAATTTCATACATTTTCACCCCACGCACCTATTTTAATACAAAAAGAATAAAAATATATTAAAATATATAAAAATAACTATAAACGTACTCAAAAACTAACAAATTCGGGTTGAAAATAGATAGATAATTTACACCTATCAATTATTTTCAGGAAGGTAATTTGATTCAATTTAGTAATATCCTCAATTCCCATCACTAAGCATTCCTCTAAATGATAATTATTCGTCAGAAGATCAATAAAGTGACTTCCTTATATCTCTTCGCTAAGTGATCCCCTAAACGATAATTGTTCATCAAGAGATTGATAAAGTGACTTCCTTAAATTCCTTCACTAAGCGATCCTCTAAATTATAATTGTTCATCAGGAGATTGATAAAGTTACTTCCTTAATTCTCTTCACTAAGAAATCCTCTAAATGATGAATGTTCATCAAGAGTTCTTTCCTCTAAATGAACCTTGTTCACCATGAGTCATTTTTTGTTCCTCTAAATGAACATTGTTCATCATGAATTATTCTTATAAATGAGCATCGTTCATCGTGCGTTATCATTTTCCCCGAAATAAACCTTATTCGTCATGAGTCATCTTCTGTTCCTTTAAATGAACATTGTTCGTCATGAGTTATTTTTTTGTCCCTAAATGAACCTCGTTTGTCATAAGTCATTGTTCGTTTCCTCTAAACAAACTTCATTCTCCATAAGTTATTGTTCTAAACGAATGTTGTTTGTCATGAGTTATTTTTCCATCCCTCTAAATGAACAATGCTCATCATGACAAAATTTTCCTGCCTTGAGAATGGAAAGTCTCGAACTACACTTGACCTGATATTTAGCTTCCCTCAGGTACATAGGCAACCCGCAAGGGTTCGGTCATATCTTTGTCAAGATGAGTTTATAACAGGACGGGTCTATTCCTAGGTTAGCGTTACTTTTGAGTGTTCATTCCAGTCGTGACACAAAATAGTGTGTGTCTCCTATCTTTTTCATTATGAGTAAACTTGCATAACAAAGAGGGGCAGCAGTAGACACCTCATTTTGTCCCGCTCATTTAAGTTTTCAAAAGTATCGGGTCTAAAGTAAAATTTTGGATAAATTTTAAACTGAGGTTTAAAGGGAACAAATTTCCACCTTAGATTATTTTTATACCATAAAAGGACAAAAAAACATAAGAAAATATAAAATCGTCAATTCGATATAAACAAAAGTTTAAGGTCAATTTTGAAATTTGTAAAGTCAGTGGAGACTTTAATGACAATATTAAAAGTAGATTTTCCATGAATATCATTTTTAATAAGTTTAAATTAGTTACTACCCTTTAATTTAAATAAATTTCAACAGTTACATTTACTTCCCATTATGTTCCCTGAAACTTTTATTTTTGCTGGATTTGTCTAATTAACAAGAAAAATATTTGTTTAAATTTCTTGTTTGAAGTACTAGTCTCCTAAATCGAGCAAAAAAACTAGATTAGCCAGAGTGGTGCTCAAGACACCAAAATTACTAAAGACACACCCTCCTAAGTTTAGAAAAACCATAAGAATTTTCCACCGATGTGCCCTTAGCAAGTGGGAAATTAATTCAAGCATTTAATGATGCATTTAAGAGACAATATCTTGGCAAGATTCTTTGGCAAAATCCCATCATGAAACTTAGTTACCTAGGGTAATTAGTGCCTAAATATAGTCTAAAGATAACCACATTAGTTTCCATCATGACTAAACATGGCATTAAATGTCAATAAATGTTGCATTTAAAAATTAAATGGCATTTAAGACGAGATCTTTTGGCAAGATTTTACAGCAAAAATCCCATCATGAAACTTAGTTACCTAGAATAACTAAGTGCTTACAAAACTAACCGAATTGGTTCCCATAAAATCAAGCATTAAATATGCATTAAATGGCATTAATGGGGGAATTTAATGGGAATTTAATGAAAATATTTTGGCAAGATTTTGTGAATCAGTACAAAATTTACATGATTACCTACTTGGCTGGAGGAAATCTTCATCATGTGCCTAAGGGTCTAAGCATGTAATGGAATTAAATAACCATTTGAAATAGGTTGGCCATGTCTTTGCCCTCCCCAATGTATAGCCATGTAGTTTCCTATAAAAGACAACCTCTTATCATTTGGTAGCATGCTTAGCCAGACCCCTTCTCTTTCTAGGCTCAAAACTCTCTCTCAGGTCCTTGGATTTGTTAAGCTTTTTGTCCCTAAAAACACCCTCAAATCCTTCCAAAAAGGCTCCTAGAAGGTGTTTTTGACACTCTTCTAACAAGAGTTCGAGAAGTTGTTGAAGAACAACCAAGCAAAAGGAAGAAGATTTAAAGAAGGAGAAGAAGGAAAAACACTTAGGGAAAAACTACTTCCCTAAGTTAGATAAGTTTGCTTAAACTCCTCTTTAATTTTGTTTGTTTAGTACATTTATATTGTTTGAATATAGTGTACTCCAATGAACTTAAAATAAATTACCGATGATGGACTACTAACAACTATCATTTACTTTTCTTGCTCTACGCCTTTCCATTCTAGCCTAGATTACAGCCTGGCCCTATATCTCAAGCTTGTAGACTGGCACCCTTATATATATAATCCTAGATTATGGACTGGCCCTATGTCTCATATCATGAACTGGCACCCTTTATATATTATTTTGTCTACAAGGTTGTGGCTAAAAGTCAAAATAAATAGAGGACCTTTATTCTTTCGAGAATAAGTGTGCACCTTCTTCAGAAACATTTATGTCTTCTTAGTTACAAGTATGACGGACACTTTATTATATATTTTCTTTTCTTTTGGACTAACAAGGTAAACCTTAACACTAAACTTTCCTAAGAAAATAAGTTCAGTTGGAGAGTTCTTGACAAAATCAAATGTGCATATTTACTTACCATTTATGTTACTTTTGTTTTCTCCTTGTCTTAAATAAATTAAAAAAAAGAAGAAGAGTTTTTTCACATAAGAAATTTTAATATGAAAATATTTAGTGTTTTACTCTAAAATATAAACCTTTGTCTTTGTAAAAATATTTTTTATAAATAAATATTTTATAAACTTTGTCTTAATAAATGTTTTTATAAAACTTTTACTTGATTTGTTATCTTTAAAATATGATTTTCCACATTGCTATGAAAATGTGTTGTTACAATGTTTTACTCATTTTCTTCTTTTAAAAAATAAATTAAAGTTTTGTTAAATAAAGTGTCCAAATAACCCCCCTCCCCTCGGGGCTAAACTTTTCGATTCCTCCATAATCAACAGGTGGCCTAAAAGGTGGACATTAGTTATTTATTTTTAAAGTGTTTTATTTGTTGCTACTTTTAATAAATAAATTTTCCTTGTTTTTGTTACTTAAAAATGCATAAAACAAATACAAAAATATATAAAAATAGGAATTAGTGTGTTAACCAAAAACAAAGGAAAATATTTGGACTTGTTTAAACATAAAGATCTATTTAGACTTAGGTATCATCTTCGGACAGATATCTTAAGTTGCCTAACACCTTCCTCTAGTATAACCAACCCCTGAACATTAAAAAACTCTAGTAAAGACCAATTGTTTTTGAGTTAAATCTTAGGTCATTCAAAAAAAAATTAAAATTTTGGTGACCTAGCACACCATTTAACACAATATGAGGTGGCGACTCCATTTTTTAAATAAATCCTGACCCTAAGAAGATTTTCAAAATTGGCACCTAGAAAAGCCCTTGAACACTTGTTTTCTAAAACTGAATGGATTTTTGAAGATTTCGAGAAGGAGGAAATCAAAATCGTGTTTTCATTTTTCTCGCCATCTCTTCTTCCTCTTTTCCGAAATTCGTGGTGCGTCATCCACCCAATCTTGATTTACTTTACTCGTTAGAACTATATTTGACCTAATTCCTAGCTATGCTAAGATATGTAGAAAATCCCCTAAATGGGTACAAACATAGCGAGAAGATGGCGATGCGTCGGCATTCTCCGAACGCTACGGCATAATCCTCTAGGACTAGTTAACTAACCCTCATTTGAGAAGATTCCTTACCCATTGGGTAGAAATGTAATATTCCTAGTGAAGAAGAAGTGATTCCCAAGAATGTTCGTACATTCCTGGCCTTCACTTTACTAGGAATTTACTGTTTTTGTAGTGTAGATGTAGTAACTCCCAAGAAAATCCCTTGCCTTCGCTTTACTGCTTTCTTAATTTAGATGCAGCGATGTTCAAGAACATTTATGACTTTGCTTAAATGATTTACATTTCCTGTTTTAGCATTAGATTCCTTTACTTTCCATGTCTCGTGGAACAAAATATTTGTGTCTCATATCTTTGTCATTACGTGTAAACTCGCATGACAAAGAGGAGTAGCTGTAGACACCGCATTTTGTCCTGTTTATTTAAGTTTTCAAAAGTATCGGGTCTAAAGTAAAAATTTGGATAAACATTAAATTGAGGTTTAAAGTGAATGAATTTCCACCTTAGATTATGTTTGATACTACAAAAGGACAAAAAAAAAAAAAAAAATGTAAGAAAACATAAAATCACCAATTTGATGAATGTCACTTTTAATATGTTTAAATTAGTTTCTAGCCTTTAATTTAAGAAAAAATCACCAATTACATTTACTTCTCGTTTTGACCTCTGAAACTTTTATTTTCACCAGTTTTGTCAAATTGACAACCAAAAATGTTTATTTAATTTCTTGTTTAAAGTTCTAATTTTCAAAATCAACAAAAACAAAAACTGGATTAGGCCAAAGTGGTGCCTAAGACCCCCGTTTGGTTAGTGTTCCCAACCCAACTCAACCCAACCTAACCTAAAAATTTTGGGATTGATGTTTAGGAATGCGTTTGGCAAACACAAAACTCAACCCAACCCAACTCAAAAAGTAAGAATTGATTCTTCAAAATTTAAAGAAAGGAGAATAAAGAAAAAAAGTCATTTTTTTTGTGTTTACCCAACCCAACCCATCCTAAAACCGGGACACGCTTGGCATTAAACTAAATATTAATAATGGAATCAATTTCACACCTATTGCCTCTTCTCTCGTCTTCATTTATCCATGAAATATGAGGTCTTCATTTATCCATCAAGTAGCAAAGCAAGGTCTCATCTCCATCCAAGCAACGAAGGTCGTCGTTCGTATTTTCGTCACGAAGCAAGGTCGTCGTTCTTCCAAAACAAATGACACTTCAAAAAAAATATTGTGTTTCTTGTATTTATTTCAAAAAAGTTATTTCCATAAAAACATAATGTTTTCTTTATCAAAAATGAAAAACTCAAAACATATTTATTTTTTTTTTAAAAAAAAAATCTTTTAAATAAAACTTTAAATATTTCTTTCTTCCTAAAAACATAATAATTTTTTTTTTCCAAAAAAGGTTTTTTTCTTTCTTTTCAATAAAAATATTCTCTCCTTAAAAATGTATTTTTTTTTTCAAAACCCAGTTTTTCTAAAATGTGAATAAAAAATATATTCCTATTGAAAACGTTTTTCTCACAAAAAGACAAAAAAATCTTAACTTTTATAAAAATGTTTCTTTCTTCTTACAATGGTTTTCTTTACTAAAAGACAAAACTTTTCCTAAAATGTCTCTTCACTAAAATATATTTTCTTAAATATTTTCATTTTAAAAATAAAATATTTTGTATTTTAAGAAAAAAAAAATATTTCTTCTCTTTAAAAATGTCTTACTCACAGGAAGACAAAAAAAATTCTTAAAGATGTTTATTTTCAAAATTTTTTACTTAAAGTTTTTCCAAGACTTTGGTTTTCCACTTAAATGTTTTCTAAAGTAAATTTTTTTTCATAAAAAATTTATTTTCCTTAATCATTTTTTTCATAAATTAAAAAAATCCCTTTTCTTCTCAAAAATATTTTACAAGAATACTTATTTTCTTAAATCATTTTTCCATCAATAAAAAAAATTAAATATGTTTTGATAGTCTTTAATTTTCTTTTTCATTAAAGGGAAAAAAATTCTCAAAAGTAAATGAAAAGTCTTTTAACTTCATTTTTCCGTTCTTATATTTTTCTTTTAAAACATAAAGTTTTCCCATCATAACTTAAACTAAAATCAATAAATAAATAAATATTTAAAACAAAAACGTTTTCTCCCCGAGATCAAAACTTGTCGATTCTTCCATGATCGATAGGTGGTTTAAAAGGATGATATTTTTGTAGTTTAATTACTTGTTTTATTTTATATGTTTTATTTATTTACTTACATGCTTATTAGTCTTAATTAATGAACACGTCGTGAAAAAACTAAATTAAGGCAAAACGATCATGTCAACCAACCAAATCAAACAAAACTTGGAATTGATTTAATATTGAAATGCTTAGACACTGAAGCACCATTTTCGAACGGGTGTCTTAGGGTGCCTAATACCTTCCCCAAGCATAACCGATGTTCGAACCTAAAGAATACTTTGTTTAAGACCATTTTGAGTCAAATTTGGGCCATTTTCAAAATTATTTTCTTTTCTATTCTTTTATGCATTTACTTTAAAATCGGTGACCTAGCACACCCTTTCAAAACTAATGCTAGGTGGTGACTCCAGATCTTTCATAAAATTTCTACCCAAGTAAATTAGTTCAAAACCAATGCCTAGGAAAGCCCTTGAACATGTTTTTTTTCTAAAATTATTTTAAAAAATAAAGTTTATCCAAAATCATTTTAAAAATGATAAGTTGTTTTAAAAAATGAACGGGATTCTGAATATAACACCGACACTTGGTTGGTGTTGTAATTTGCAAGAGAAATGTGGGGCACATCATCAACAATCTCCATTCCTACGTTACAACGTATCCCCTCAAGGATTAGTCTACAGACCCTCCTAGAAGCTCTAATCCTAGCCTCTAATGTCTTGATTTTGTCTTTGAATAGTTTTTAAATTTCGCTCTCTGTCCGATGTGGTGGAATCTTGGTTTTTATCCCTTGGTGGCAGGAATTTTTACCATTTACTTTCCTTATCTTCTATGCTAGTTGACGAAGGTCTACTAGAACTACATCTGACTTGATTCTTAGTATGTCTAAGATATATATGAAAACCCCTAGTTGGGTTCGGTCTAAACCTAGGAGATATTTGTGTTTCAACATTTTCTACCCTTCCACCATGGAGTAACCATTTGTTTGTTGTCACGGTAAGTTTGGCGAAGCTTGATGCCATTTGTTTTATTATTTTGATAAGTTCAACAAAGCCCGATACCATTTGTTTATTGATTTGATAAGTTCAGTTAAGCCCGATGCCATTTGATTTATTGTTTTGGTAATTTTGGCAAAGCCCGTTTCTATATGATTGAATGTTTCAGTAAGTTTGGCAAAGTCTGATGTTGTTCGCTTATTATTTCAATAAGTTTGGTGAAGCCCGATGACATTTATTTATTTGTTTTGGTAATTTTGGCGAAGCCCGATTCCGTTTGTTTATTATTTTAGTAAGTTCGACGAAGCTTGATGCTATTTGTTTATTGTTTTGGTAGGTTCGGAGAAGCCCAATGTCGTTTGTTTAAGTTTTAGTAAGTTCAGCGAAACCCGGTGTCGTTTATTTTGGTACTTCGGTAAGTCCAGCAAAGCTCGGTGCAGGTCTAATTTTTTCTTGAATTCAAGATCATAATTGGCACTTTTCACTTTTCTAGGAAAGTGAGGTGCGCTTTTCGTGATTCTCAAGGTTCCCTTGGAACACCATTTACTACTTTTGATGGTTTTCAGGATGCCCTGGAAACACTATTTACTACTTTTATTTATTTCAAGGTGCCCTGGGAACACCATTTACTGTTTTGGTGATTCTCAAGGTTCCCTATGAACACCATTTGCTGCTTTCTATTGTTTTCAGGGTGTCTTGGGACACTATTTACTGCTTTCGATGATTTCTAGCATGCCTTGGAAACAAGTTTATTACTTTCGGTGATTCTCAGGTGCCCTAGTATCACCATTTATAGCTTTACTTTATTTTCCTCTACCCCAAGTGGTAAAGGACTTGCTATGTTGAGGAGAGTCGTTGAGACGTTTCCTTACTTTTATTGTTGATGGCCCAAGAATTACCCAAGAGGGGGGGTGAATTAGGTTTTAGCAAATTTTACGTTTCAATATAAACTAAGTGTTTATGTGATTTGTGTCAAGTGTACATCGGATATTCAAACAAGAGCAATAATCACAAACACAAATAAATACAAAAATGTAAAGAGTAGAGTTAGAGAGATTGACATGGGTATTTTATAGTGGTTCGGCAAACACCCTTTGCCTAATCCACTCCCCCGAGCTCCTTCAGAGATTTCACTATTCTTTTATCTTCTTAAGGGTGAAGAACAAACTGTTTAAGTCTCTGCCTGAGAAGTGCGTATTTCAAGACTTTACAATCTAGAGTGAATATATTCCACTCATAAATCTCTCATCTTGAGTAAATCCCTTACTCAAGATTTACAATGAATATTCTCACTGTCTTACAAAATGGAGCTTCAACATTCACAAGATATAGAACTCAAGAATATATGTGTATGAAGCAAATACAACAAACACTCAAGAAATATGAATAAAGAAATAATAGAAGTGTTGTTGGACATATTTTAGCTTGGAAGCCTTTGGTAGTATCTCTTTGATCTTTGTAGCTCAAGTTTGAGTAATTGATACTTGGTGAGTTAAGAGTTGGTGATTGATACTTTGTGAGTTTCTTGGTTGGTGAGTATTAATGAACTTCAATCTATCTTCCTCCTTTTATAGATGTAATAAATGAATGGAAGAAATCTCTGACGCGCCCCATTTTTCCAAGAGGAAAAGAATATTAAATAACAAATAAGCTTAAGGAGAGAGAGTTTTTTTAAGCGCCGGTTTTCTCAAAAAATACTTAGGCCATTTTTAAAAAATTGAGGAGTCAACACCTAGCATTAGATTTAAATGGTGCGCTACGTCACCGAATTTTAGAAAGTAAATTTAAAAGGCCTAAGTAAAAGTTGACTACAAAAAAGATACAGTCAAACCAAATATTCATTTAAAAGTTCGGGGGTCGGTTACGCTCAGGGAAGGTGTTAGGCACCCTAAGACACCCGTCCAAAAGAGGCACCTTATGTCCAATTAAATCCAATTAATTTAAGTCCGAATGTTTTATTTTATTTTAAAATCATTTCCTTCTTATAAAATCTTTTTGGTATTTTTACAAATAAGGTGAGACAAGTTTTTGGATTTTTGGGAATGTTCCCCCGGTATAACCTCCTATCGAATATTAAGGATTCGACAAGAATGGTCCCCGGGGAGTATTTATATATGTTTCCTAATGACTTCTTTATTTTAAATGGGTACACTCAAATAAGTGAATAACTATGAAAATATGAATGTAAAAACTAAAATTATATGAATTTATTTTATATGATAAAGTGACAAAAAAAACTAAATGGTTTAATTTAAATATGTCAATGCAAACTGATGTGAATACTACGTGAATCAACCTTATTATATGTGCAATGATTTCATTATAAAAAAAAAATGTCGTGACTAGATATGAAAAAGTGACATGAATTTATGAAGTTAAAAAAACTATATGTAGAAAAAAAACGTGAGTGGTGAAAATGTACTAAACATACCCTCTAAATAATGCAAGAAGTAAATATGCTAGATGGATGAAAAAATGTTTATTTTAAGTTTGCTCAATTAATTTAAAGAAGTCCCGATTTGGAATTCCCTCAAATTCTATAGATAAGAGACTCGAGGAAGGTTTCGCGGAAACAATTTAGTTGAAATTAATCTTTCCGAAACTTAAACGAAATCCCATGAAAAATCTACCGAGGGAAGAGGTTTCCTAAAACCATTCATTTCTAAATTTCATTCAGGTCGAGGAATGGAAACGAGGCCACGGAAAACTCTCCCACAATTTTTCGAATCTTCGGATTTAACTTAAGGTTCATAAGGATTCATTCCTACCAATAAAAGATTTTATTTTATTTTTATTTTTTTAGGGTTTTGATAAGAAGAATAAAATTAAAATTAAAATTTAAACAAAATGCAGAAAAATACAAAATAAAAAAAATGTAGAAAAATAGAAAATAAAAAAAAAATGTAACAAAATAAATAATAAAGCATCCTTCACCTAGCGCGCGGAGTTAGGTTCAAGCATAAGAAATCTACCCCGGCGTTTTCATCGGATCATCAGACGACTTACTTTTTTAGCTTTTCCTCTTTATTATTATTTACAAAAAAAAAAAAATAAAAAATAAAAAAAATAACGAGATACAGGTATTCTTGTCTAAACGCTCAAAGATTCAGATCGAGAATAGGGAACCTTATCCTTTCGTTTTTCATCGAGTCATCGGACAATAAAAAAATAAAGCTTGCAGGAATGTAAGTTGCGAAGAGAATAAAGTAAACTGAAAAAATTAAAAAAAAAAAACATACATGTTCTAGGCCAAGAATCTCGACGCTCGGGCTTTTCCTCTATTGTAGACAACTTCCCAAAAGAATTTTGAAAATCACTCCTCTAAAAATGGTGGCTTCTCTCAATTTTTGAATGAATCAACTAGGAAGAGGAGGGTCATATTTATAGGAGACAATGTGGCGTGAGAAACATGAGGAAACCCTAAAAAATTAGGTTTGGCTGCCAAACCCAGTCAAAGTTAGACTGGGAAAGGATAAAATTGTAAACAAAGATAAAAGGGAAGATTCTGGATGTAGGGCGCATGTAAAACACGCGCTCCATTACGGCCTTAACCAAGTTACGACACATGGCAGCTGAACAAGGTACAATGAGGGCCTTGACTTTCTTTCTGATGACGTGGCGAAGGGACCTACTGCACACTCTTTCTTTCTCAATTCTCTCTCTCATGCACACACATGGCCGACATGTTCTGGGGGCCCAACCGTGTACTCTCCCTCTTTTTTCTCTATTATCTCTTCTCCCTCACAACTTTCTTTCTCTCTCTCTCTCTCTTTCTCTCTCACCTCACGATTTGGACCCAAAAGGGGCCCCACTCCTTTTCTCTCTCTTTTCTCTTATTCACATTCAATCTTTTCTTTCTCATTCTTTAGATTTTACTCCCTTCATATTTTATTTCAATTTTCTTTCTTTTTTTTTTTTTATATTTTTTTGTATTTTTGGAAATAAAATAATAAACCAAATTACATAAACAATGTTAGTTATAAAATAAAACATAATTTTTTTTTTGTGTGGGGCGGTCAAAATGTCGTGTCTACAACTGTCCCTTTTTGTCATGTGAGTTCGACTTGCATGACAAAGACAAAAGACCACGGCATTTTGATCGTCCCAATTTTTTTTAAGTGAATTTTTTTAACAACAAAACAAATAAAATAAAATGACTCATGGCAAATAAGTGTCTATTTAGAAGATCGTTTAGAGTGATAAAAGAATGACTCATGACGATACTTGATAGGTGTAATTTACCTATCTACTTCTAAGCTAAATTTAGTAGTTTTCGAGTAAATTAGTAATATTTAATTTTGTTTTCATTAATTTTTATGTAATTCAGGTGTAGGGACGTAAACGAGTGACAAACAAATGAAACGGAGGGAAAACAATGAAAAAACGGTGAAGAAACAAGGTTTCAAGAATAGCAGACCCACCGCCATAGCAGTCAGGCCACCGCCGCGACAGTGAGAATACTGGGAGATGCTGAAATACACAAGTTCCACCGCGTAGGCGGTCTGTCCACCATCGAGGCGGTGGAGATACAGGATGTGTTGATAAGGCTTCACCGCCATAGCGGTGATCCCCAATGCCGCAGTGGTGAAATATCAGAGAGTTAAGAGGGGCATCCAACATACATACCGCCGCAGCGGTGTTCCCCACCGCCGCGGCGGTGAACTCTGCACAGAATTAAGATATTTTTAGATATTTTCAGATATTTTTGGATCCTTTCACCCATAAAACTTTTTCTCCCACTTCCAATGAAGATCTATTAGACATCCCTAATGTTAGGAGGTGATCCTTATCCATTCTTGAAGAGCTCAAAGAGAAGATTCATCATTCAGAGAAAAGAAAATACTAGCGGATCGATCTTTGGCGACAGTGGATCACTCCACTTTAAGATTTGATATTTCTCTCTTTGTTTCTCTCTTTTTAATTTAATGTTTTATTGTGAATGATGATGAATCCCTCTTGGTTTAATATTTCAATGGCCAAGATCATGATAGATTAGATAAATATTAGCTAGGGATCGATGTAATTGTGTAAATACTTGTTTGATCTAATATATGTTTCCTTAACGGTCGTTTGTGTTTAAATTCGATTGTGATTATCATTTTATTATGATCTTAGTATGCTTGTTAAGGTATTAGGATTGGTTTTGAGAATACGGGATTTGACACTCGGGACAGGTAACCCTGGATTTGGATTAGGGTAAATACAACGCGACGATCCAATTACTCGGGAGGGAGTTGGAGAGTGTGCAATCCCTGAGGTTGGGTCAAGACTCACATGACTATGTGTTCAAAAAGACGTTCAAGGGAGACTTCGGCGTCAATGCGAAATCATGTATTCATTCACTAAACACTCGGAAGAGAGAGTGAATGAGTTTTAGATACCGAGATTGTCGGATATGATAAACACCGTTATTGTTAACTAAACGAAATCAAACATGTATTAAGTGAATGAAATCAATTCCTGGGTAATCAACTTAGTTAGGATTAACCCACTAATTGTAGTTTAACTTAGTTTTAATTAGTTTAATTTTAAATAATACTTTAACCGTCGGGATATTTTAAGACTATGCAAATTACGGTATTCAATTATTCACACTGTTCTTGTGGAATGATATCCGATCTTAAAGATCCACTATATTAAAATTTGACCTCGTATACTTGCGAGTAGTCAATACCCGAGCATGTAAAAACCTCGTCATACAAGTTTTTAGCGTCGTTGTCGGAGATGGTGTTTTGAATGGATTAATATTATGACTAAGTAGTTGAATATTAATCCTAAGAATTCTTTTGTTTTATTTTATTTTAATTTTTTTTTATTTCATTTGTTGTGATCAAACAGTGCGTGCAACGTAGAAGTAGTTCGGAATTCTTGACTCTTGATCCTGAGATTGAGCATACATTGAAAAGGATAAGGAGAGAGAGATGAAGCCAACTTCAGGACATGAATCGAGATCCAACGGAGCATTCTATCCCACATTCCTTGTCTATGAGGGATTTTAGTGAAAAATGTTCAACCACGCAGGAAGGTGTTATAGACTACGTCCTATCTATGGAAGTTGTACCGAAAGACAAACCAAAAGTCATACCTAAACCCATACCTAAAGCCGGCACAGCTTTTGCGGATGATCCAGACCGTTTCGGATCAAGCAAATTACCCTTCGGTTCAGTCGAACTGGAAGGTGAAGAGGATATGATCAAGCGCTATATTGAAAATGAAAAACAAGTTGTGGAGAGTATCTCCCTCGTTGATGAATGATCATGCAATTTGCTAAGTCTAGCTAGGGATGGTAAATCAACCAAGTCACATTTTTTTTTATATGAAACTTAGGGTATCAAGTTTTACCCGATTTTTGCTATTAATTTTTTTTTTGGAGGCCGGAATGGTCTCGGAGCGTGTTACGAGGTGAAATAAGGAGTGTGGATACTCAAAAATATGTTTCACACTTAAAATTGTTGAACAAGTAATAGGGGTGATCTACCTATATATTTCCAAACTAGTTTTGTTAAGTTTTAGAGCATTTTTATAGCATTTTTATATGTTTTTATTTTTTTTGTATTAAAACAGGTGTGTGGGGAAAAAATATAGGAAACTGGAGCGAAAATGAAGAGATTGAACTAAGAACGGTCGAAGAACGTTGGAAAAACAAATAAGGCAACAATATTCTGAAAGAAGCCCACTACCGCGGCATCCAGACCTCTGCCGCGACAGTAAAAATCCAGAGAATGGCATATCTTGTTGAACGTCCACTGCCGCAACGGTGAAAATCCACCGCCGCAGCGGTGAAAATACAGGATGTCAACCAAGTCCACCGCTGTCTTCACTGCCTAGGCGATCAACTAATCGACCTACTCACCGCCACAGTGATGACCTCTGCACCAGATTAGATATTATTTAGGATATTTTTGAGATATTTATCCTATATAATCCCCTCTCCTCTCTCATTTTCGGTCTCTCTTGCATGCTACCACCCTTAGAACATATCTAGGGTGAGGTAGAGGAGTTTTAGACGGAGAGCTCACATCCTGAGGAAGAGAAAGACGACAAAGCGACCATTGAACGTTCTTAGAGGTTAAACTTCGGACGAGGCTAAGTTCTTCGATTTCTTCCCTTATTTCTTTAACTTAGGATTTTGTGAGTATGTTTAGCTCGGGCTTTCTTGTAAATATTATTATGGTCGTTAGTTAAACGTGGATTGTATAGGTATTAACAATATATTTATAAATATGTGTTTCGAAAGATTTTGGTATTGCGTTTATATTTGTTCTTCGAAGTTTGATTGTGTTTATCATATTGTAATGTTTATTATGCTTAGATAGATATATCGAGAATACGGGGTTTGACACTCGGGAGAGATAACCCCGGATTCAGATTAAAGTAAACATAATGCTAATCGATGATGTTGGGGCAAGACTCACGTGACGTAGGGTCGTTAAGACATTGAGGGGGACTTCTTCGTTGACTCGAAGTCATGTATTTCCCCATCTTACACTCAGGAGAGGTGGCGGTGGAGTTTTAGAACTGAGATTATCTATAGGGTAAACACAACTCGACGATCCAAAAACCCGGTCGGGAGTTAGATTGTGTGCAATCAATGATGTTGGGGTGAGACTCACGTGACCTAGGGTCTTTAAGATGTTGAGGGGGACTTCTTCGTTGAAACGAAATCACGCTATATCCCTCATCTTACACTCGTGAGAGGTGGCGGGAGAGTTTTCGAACTGAGATTATCAAATAGGTTGAACACTGTAAATGTAAGTCAATCGGGATCGAACACGTATTTGTAAACCAAGTTAATCCCTAGACAATTCTTTTCCCTAAAGCATCTCATTATATTAGTATAGATAATTTAGGTTATGGCAGCGCGTAAATATGCCGCTACTTTTACGCGCAAATATACGAGGTCAAGTTTTAGTATAGATCAGGAGAGTAAGGGTATCATGTCCACAGGGATTGGTGTGATTATTATTGAGTACCGCGTTTATCATGACCTAAATTTATCTAGGCGAAAATAAATGTGTTTAAAATTAATAATACTAATACTAAGTTAATTAATCTAACTAAATTAACTATACTAATATTACTATGAGATGATTTAGGGAAAGTATTACCTAGGGATTAACTTTTGTTTACAAAAACGTGTTTGGTCTTGTTTTAGTTTACGTTAACGGCGTTCGACTTATCCGATAATCTCAGTTCGTAAACTCCCCCACCACCTCTCCCGAGTATAAGACGAGGGATATAACACGACTTCGTGCCAAACGAAAAAGTCCCCCTCAATGTCTTAACGACCCTAGGTCACGTGAGTCTCACTCTAACGTCATTAATTGCACACAATCTAACCCCCGACTGGGTCGTTGGATCGTCGTGTTGTGTTTACCCTATCGATAATCTCAGTTCTAAAACTCCACTGCCATATCTTCCGAGTGTAAGACGGGGGAATACATGACTTCAAGTCAACGAAGAACTCTCCCTCAACGTCTCAACGACCCTAGGTCACGTGAGTCTTGCCCAAACATCATCGATTGCCCACAATCCAACTCTCTCCCGTGTTATTGGATCGTCGCATTGTTTACCCTAGACCGAATTCGAGGTTACCTCTTTCAAGTGTTAAATCCCGTATTCTCAATATATCTATCTAAGCATGATAAACAAACAATACGACAAAGACAATCAAAATAATGAAGAACAACCGCTAACAAAACACAAACTCAACAAAACAACATTTTCATAAATATATTAATCCCTAGACAAAAACCCATTTATCTCATGGCCATAGCCAGTTATACAATGAAAACTAAGATAAACATGCTCAAACAATAATCCTAAGTTAAGAAATAAAAGAAGGAACAAGAGAAACTTAGCCTAGTCTAAAGATTTATCGCTAAAAACATTTTGAGATCGCTCCCCCTTCTTAGCAACGTGATCTTCTCCTTAGGATATCAATGAGCACTCCCAAAACCTCTCTCTAAAATTACCAAGTTCTATGGAGCTCTAATGGCCAGAGGTGAGGAGAGGAAGGGGTATTTATAGGGAAAATATCTAAATTTGTGCAGAGGTGACCACCGCAGCGGTGGAAGGTCGGTTAGATTATCACCGTGGCTATTGTTTTATTGCCGCGAAGGTGGAATAGTGGTCTTTCTCTCTATATTTTGTACATTGCGGTGATGGTTCTACGTCGCGGCGGTGAATTTACAGAGAGTTTGGGTTGGCTCTGAAGTTTGACCGTCGCGGCGGTGGTTGCAGGTTCTGAATTTCATTTTCTTTGCCCTTTTTCCACCGTTCTTCCACCATCTTTGATCCGATGTGATCATTTTTTTATCCGTTTTCATACCTTTTCACCCCAAACACCAATTTAGTACAAAAAGAATAAAAACACATCAAAATATATTAAAACGTACTAAACATACTCGAAAACTAACAACGTTCGGATTGGCAATAGACAGGTAATTTACACCTATCAGGTTATATTAGTGTTAGTATTAAATAATTTAAAATCATTTTTTTTAGCCTAGATAAAGTTAGGTCATGACAATTACGGTACTCGATAATAACGACAACCAATCCCTGTTGATACGATACCCGATCTTAAAGATCACATTATACTAAAACTTTGATATCGTACACTTGCGAGTAGTCAATACACGAGCGTGTAACAAATGCTCTTCGTACAACAAGCGAAGTAGAAACGCATGGTATGGAGCCTTTGTGTGAATCCTGAAAGATATAATGAAAATCCAACAGCAGGCTCACCACCGCAATGGTGGACGCACCGCCACGGAGGTGAAAATACGGGATGTCAAGTTTTCAACATAAACGCTTCACCACCGCAACGGTGAACTCATCGCCATGGCGGTAAAACTTCAGGTTGCAAAGGGTTTAAAAAAGGTACTTCACCGCCGAGGTGGTGAAACGACATAACGTTTATGATTTTAAAAACAACGCTCCACCGCCGAGACGATGATTCCCACCGCCATGGTGGTGAGGCCTCTGTTTAATTAAAACCATCCCGTTTTTACAAAAACGCCACAACCACCTCTAAAATCCCAAATTTCTCCATTTTTATCCTCCCAAACCATTTCCAACCCTCAAATTCATCTTTCCATTTACAAAATTTGTGATTTCCACTACAAATCATCCACCAAAAAATCAATTTTCAACCCCCATTTTTGCGATTTTCAATTTCTATGGAATTTTGGTTTGATTTTTGGTGATAAACTAAGTCTCTATGGATTGTTGCATTGTGTGAGACAAGATTACATGCTACATTGTAGAAATTTTGTTAAATTTGTTGTGATTGGTGTGTGCCCTTTTGCGATTGCGTTGGTTTTGATTCGGGGGGATAGCTTTTCACTTTAGAGAGGGTATATCAAGGACTCTAGTATATCCAGCTAGACAATTGCGTTCTGCGCCAGGAACAATTCAACATCCGAAATGAGAATGCAGAGCTCCGGATGTTCCTGGATAAATATACACGCCAACAAGATCAAATCCACCAACTTGTGTGCGAGCGCTTCAACATTGATATGAGTGCCTATGTGCCTATGCCGCATGTGCTGCCACACCTCTTCCCACCACACTTTCCTTTTTGACGTGATAGTGGTGGAGATAACTTTCCTCCTAGCGAACGGTAGGGGGTTAGACTTTTACGTCTTATCCCCTAGGTATGTGTCAGCACCCAATTTTACTTGTCATTGCTATAAACTGTTATTGGGTTTGTTGTTTAGTTAATGAGGACACCGCCTCTTTTTAAGTTTGGGGAGAATGTACATAATGTTTTGTGTTGATAAAGAAAGATGAGAATGATGGATTTTTTTTTTTGTTATATTGTATTAAACTACATATGCTTAGTTTTTGTTAATGTAGACTTTATTTCATAGTTAAATTTTTAATTTTTGTTTATGCATGTTAAATGCTTAGTTTAGTGTATGTATGTAGTATTTAGAGTTAGTGTAGAAATGTTTATGTATGAAGTCGTATTTGCATGATGACTTGTTGAGTTCGTCTGGGCCATTTCCTAATGATGAAAATTACCCTCCAATTATATATCGAGGTTAGAGGTAATGCTAGTCATGTGTGTTGTGTGTGCTTAGCATGTCGATTAGGTAAAAATTATTTTTATCCTAAATCGCACGATTATAAGGACTCAGTGTATAATTATCTAAATGATTTGACGCCAATTTTTCAATAATAAGTTCATGACAGAAATGAGGAATCTAGAACTTAATTGGGGGAGGCTTGAGGCGAAATTATAGGTGAGGTAATTCCAGAGGCATGATTTAGGCCTTTATTTTTATCGCTTGAACCTTTTGAAGCTAACCTGAAAATTTGATCTCTCGTTACCCTGTCGAAGCCAATAATCTTTTTAACTTTGAACACGTATCAATACTCTATCCAATTAAATTTTTCCAAACCATTGTCGCTAAGCCTAAGTTTCAAATTGAGTGAAATCAAGTAGAATATACTAATGCTAACTTGAAGTAGGAGCTCAGGTTTCGGATGAATTTTTATTGATTCGGTATTAGTGTATTCACTTGTCATTTTCTTAATCCTCTTTGCACACTCCTAAAATTGTAGAAATTCGAATATGTCTGGGGGTGTGTTATGTGTCTAAAAAAAAACTATGTGAATATAGTTTTTAATTCCGTTTCTTTCAACAAGTGAATACAAAGTTCTTAAATTCTTGTTCAGGGTTGTATTTTCAAAGTTTGGGGGTTACAAGAGAGATTTAGGGACAAGCGTTAGTGCCATGGGTATCGTTGAATTATAACAATGTTCTGTTTTCTTTTACTGTGATACCCTTGGTTGTTCTCCAAAGCCAAACCAAGCCCTATTGATCTCTGTGAATGTCCGAACCTACATTAGTAGATAGTTGAGCCCAATCAAGCATATGGTTTTCCTAAATCCTTTAAGGTTTAAGTTATGAGATTAGCGACTGAATAATCCAATCCAGTGTTTGGATAGTTATACATTTGAGTGCTCACACTCACACTTTAAATGAATCTAGAATGGTTTTTATTGATATTAAGTGTTGAAATTCTAGAACACCACTTGGTGTGTGTTATTTAATGAAATTGATCAGATTGAGGGCTGTTGAGGGAGGAACAACATGGTTTCTTCAATTGAACTTGGCATTCACAAGCATTTACTTCTTATTTGTTATGTTTATTCATTTTTAGATTAGTTGTTAATTAATTAGTGTAGTTAGTTAGATTTAGTGTTAGGGTATTTTGCTCGAGAACTAGCAAAATTCTAAGTTTTTGGGTATTTGATAGGTGTAATTTACCTATCTACTTCTAAGCCTAATTTGATAGTTTTTGAGTAAATTAGTAATATTTAATTTTGTTTTCATTAGTTTTTATGTAATTCAGGTATAGGGACGTAAACGAGTGACAAACGAGCGAAACAGTGGGAAAAGGACGAAAAAACGGTAAAGAAGCAAGATTTCAAGAACAGCAGACCCACCGCTGCAGCGGTCAGGCCACCGCCATGGTGGCGAGAATGCTGGGACATGCTGAAATACACAAGTTCCACCACCTAGGTGGTCCGCCCATCGCCGAGACAGTGGAGATGCAAGCTGTGTTAATAAGGCTTCACCGCCATAGCGGTGATCCCCACCACCACAACGATGAAAGATCAAAGACTTATGAAGGCAGTCGACATACCCACCGCCGCAACGGTGAACTCTGCACATAATTAAGATTATTTTAAATATTTTCAGATATTTTTGGATCCTTGCACCCATAAAACTTGTTCTCCCACTTCTAATGAAGCTCTCTTAGACGTCCCTAACATTAGGAGGTGATCATTATCCATTCTTGAAGAGTTCAAAGAGGAGATTCATCATTCGGAGAAGAGGAAACACTAGCGGATCGATCTTTGGCGACAGTGGATCACTCCACTTCAAGATTTGATCTTTCTCTCTTTGTTTCTCTCTTTGTAATTTAATGTTTTATTGTGAATGATGATGAATCCCTCTTGGTTTAATATTTCAATGGCCAAGATCATGATAGATTAGATAAATATTAGCTAGGGATCGATGTAGTTGTGTAAATACTTGTTTGATCTAATATATGTTTCCTTAACAGTTGTTTGTGTTTAAATTCGATTGTGTTTATCATTTTATTATGATCTTAGTATTCTTTTTAAGGTATTAGGGTTGGTTTTTAGAATACGGGGTTTGACACTCAGGAGAGGTAACCCTGAATTCGGACTAGGGTAAACATAACGCGACGATCCAATAACCCAGGAGGGAGTTGGAGAGTGTGCAATCCATGAGGTTGGGTCAAGACTCACGTGACTATGTGTTCAAAAAGACGTTCAAGGGGGACTTCGGCATCAACGCGAAGTCATGTATTCATTCACTAAACACTCGGGAGAGGGAGTGAATGAGTTTTAGATACCGAGATTGTCGGATATGATAAACACCGTTATTGTTAACTAAACGAAATCAAACATGTATTAAGTGAATGAAATCAATCCATAGGTAATCAACTTAGTTAGGATTAACCCATTAATTTTAGTTTAACTTAGTTTTAACTAGTTTAATTTTAAATAATTCTTTAACCGTTGAGATAATATAAGACTATGCAAATTGCGGTATTCAATTATTCACACCGTCCCTGTGGAATAATATCTAATCTTAAAGATCTACTATATTAAAACTTGACCTCGTATACTTGCAAGTAGTCAATATGTGAGCGTGTAAAAACCTCGTCGTACAATACTCATGACGAACAAGTGTCCATTTAGAGGATCGTTTAGAGTAATAAAAAAGAAAAGACTTATGACGATACTCTTGACGAACAAGTATCCGTTTAGAGTATCGTTTAGAGTAATAAAAAGAAAATACTCATGACAAACAAATATTTGTTTAGATGATCGTTTAGAGTAATTAAAAAAAAAAGACTCATGACAAACAAATGTTCGCTTAGAGGATCGTTTAGAGTAATAAAAAAATGACTCATGACGATACGCATGACGAACAAATGTTCGTTTAGAGGATTGTTTAGAGTAGTAAAAGAATGACTCATGACGATACTCATGATGAACAAATGTCCATTTAGAGGATTGTTTAAACTGATAGAAAATTGATCAAGCCCTAGCCCTCTTGGCTGGGGGACAAAAGAAAGTCCAGCTATATAAAATATGCCCCAGCTTGTGGCTGAGCAAAAGGAGAGAGCAAAGATATAAAATGTGCCTCAGCCTTCGGTTGGGGCTGACTCTCAGATGACTAAACCTTTACAGGTTGCCTACGTACCTTAGCATTACGCCGAGGATCAGGTTTAGCATAGTTCACTTGATGCCTATTTCAGAGCAAAATGCATACCTGGATGCTCATTTAGAACTTCTGAATTTTCAGCAATAAGAGTCTCCAATTTGAGTCGGGAGGAAAGTAAGAAGTCCTAGTGATAGAGAAATTCATGCTTCTAGTCCTTTCAAAATCTCTGTAAAATAACACTTTCAAAACAAAACTTTAGTCTGAAAAATTGTTACCTTTGATGGCTTACAATTCCATTCCCCTCTTTCGGTCGCAATCACTTCGGGCGATCGTGCTTGGATCGGAGCAATATCGGGAGATTCTTCCATTTGAATTTAGAAGCTTCGCTTTCCAACTTAGGACATGGCATGTCTCGGGGTGATTCGATGAGACTTTTTTTCCCTTTTTTTTTTCTTCTTCTTCATCAAATTTTTTTTTTTTTTTTGGACTTCCGCGATTTCGCTTTTCAACTTAGGGGAGGGCCCAACATGCCTTATAAAGGTCTCCTTGACTTGCTCGACTGGATTCTTGTCTTTTCAAATTTCTAAGTGCTTCAATGCTTATGGTTCTAATACTCTTGCATGCTCTGTGTTTTCTTAAGTCCTGCAAAACTGATTTAGTCCAAAAAATGGGCAAATGTCGAAAATTACTAAACGAGTACCTTTAATGCCTGATACAATTTTCTATGAGATCTTGAGTCGGATTATAGAGAAATATGCTTCCAAAACACTTCCCGACCACGACCAATGTTTTTTTTTTTTCAATAATTCTAATTTCATTCAAATCCATCAAGTTTTGATCCCGAAAAATGTTGCTTGCCTGCCAAATTGAGTTGAGGCGAAAACCTTGAACGGATATCATCTTTCTCTTCTTCTAATCTCTTCCATATTTGCACCAACGCGTCTTGCTCGGTTACTCCACATTTTCATTTTCCATTTTTTTTTCTTCTTTTTTTCTTTTCTTTTCTTTTCTTTTCTTTTTTTCTTTTCTTTTCTCTTTTTTTTTTTCTTTTTTTTTTTCTTTTTTTTCCTTTTCTTTTCTTTTCTTTTTTTCCTTTTCTTTTCCTTTTTTTTTCCTATTCTTTTTTTTTTTCTTTTCTTTTTTTTTTTCCCTTTTTTTTAATTTTTTTTCTTTCATTTTTTTTAATAGATGATTGAACTTACGATGGTTCAGGGGCAACCGAGGTTATCAATGAACTTGATCTTCTTTGCGAATTGAGACCTTCTTGCAACATTTGAGAGTTTTTTCATTGGGATGATTGTGTTCCCTTTTCATTTTTGGGTAACTCGGACAGCAGGCGAACCAGGATATTTACAACTACTTTTATCAAATCACTAAAGAACCACCAGAGATGGTTTGATCAGCTTGCAATGATATATCAAGGAATCGTTAGGGAAATGGAAGCCAATCTTGACTTTCGAATCCTCTGGTACTCTGGAATTGCAGTCAGATTTAGTCAGGGGAGTTTTGGATCTCACCATCGTTTAGCTGAACAGAACCTTTCTTTGTTGCTATTCTTATTGGATCGTGGTCTAGCTTTGTATTGAAATTAAATATTTGCATCCTCACTTAGTCACATCACATAAAACATATGCAGACAATTTTGGGTACCTGAAAAAGTAATAATCAAACATTAGACTACAGTTTTTGATAAAACAGTATTGCATTTATTGAAATTTAAAAGCCATTACAGAGCAAAATCCCTTTTCCATCCAAAAGACCAACGGGATGGAAAGGTGAGTCTATGAAAACATCCCAATTTTATCAAAACTTCTAACAAATTGAAAGTAAACAAGAAAACCCAGTTTTGCAGCCTTTAGATTTTTCAAATCGAGCCTCTGGCACATGACTCGCTCCCATATCCACCAACGTTTTGGTAAAGATTGACTTTACCATTCCCTGGGGGTACATGCTCAGGCAGCGGATTTAATTGGCAATTTGGTGCATCGGCCTCAAGTTTGTTTAGGAAACATGATGGATCTTATCCTTATGAACTCTCGGATCTTGTCCTTTAGCTGAAAGCACTGCTCGATTGCATGTCCTCTGGTTCCCGAGTGGTATTCATAGAAAGCATTTGAAAAAACTACTTTACTCCCAGGTTTAACTTCGTAGGATGGAAAGGGTGTTAGCATCCCTTACTTCAAACAACTCTAGTACAGCTCGGTGATTGAGACAGAAAGGTCTAGCAGCTCTTTGTCATCGTTCCAAAAGTTTTCCCTAGTAGCACGAGGTAGAAAGCCTTGGTGGTATTGGGTTCCTGGCCTTAGGGTGTGGTTAGAAATTTGAGGTAGGGTGTTCGAGTTTGGTTAATATGTATGGTAAGAGGGTGCTTGGTAGGCTTGGGGATAATATTAAGGAGTGTGGTTTTGGTAAGAAAGAGGTATATTCTGGTAATAGCGAGGACGGCTTTGGGAATAGGATTGGTTCTGGTGGTAATGTTGGTTTTGGCAATTTTGAAGGGGATAGCTATGATATTAGTTATTTTGGTTCGGGTAGTTTTGGGGATAAGAAGCTTGGGGGTAGTTCTGGTGATGGGTTTGCTGGGGGAAAATAATGACAGCTACTTCATCTTCTCTTTTTTTTTTTTTTTTTTGTGGGGCTGACCTCTTAGTCGGATCAGGTGAGGTCCCTTTAATCTTTCCACTTCTTATTCCCTCTTCTATCACCTCGGCTTGTTTGATCGCATCGCCGACGGAAGTCACTGTTATGCTCGATAAATCTAGATAGAACGGAGACGTCTGGATTGACTTGAATATCTCTAATTGAGCCTCCTCGATCAGCCTGGGGACAACTTTGGCAGACTCCTCCCTCCAACGGGTAATATACCTCTGGAAACTCTTATTTTTCTTCTTCAGTATCTGGTAGAGGGTATTACGGTCCAGCATGGCATCTTTATTGTATACATACTACTCACAGAAGGCTTCTACTAGATCCTCGAACGTTTTAATCTGTGCTAGGTCCAAGGTCATGTACCAACTGAGAGTTGGTCCTTTCAATGATCACCGGAACATCTTCAGGGAAAGGTTTTCGTTCCAAGCATAAATTCCCAATTCCTCCTTGTAGTTGCCTACATGCCAGTCTGGGGTCCAGTTCCATCATACTTAGTGAACTCTGGAACTACGAAGTTTTTCGGATACACTACCCAGGGTGGTGCTGACAACTCTTTATACGTTGTTTTCCTGGATGGCTTCTCCCTTTTCAATTCTTCTATGGTTTTCTCCTACTCCTCCATTTTTAGAAACCAGGCCGAAGAGGGTCCATTATCTTCTTTTATATTTTTGGTTTCAATGGCCAGGGTCGGTTGATTACCATTCGGATTGTTTGGTGGAGCAACGACCCTCTCCGGGTGAATGAGGATCTGTGGTGCAGTGGGGGTCAAGCCTTCTAGTAAAGCTTGATAGGCATACCCCTAGCTAGGATATGCCAGCGCTCCATAGGCGAATGGCTGAGGGCCCATTTGGGGTCTGTAGTAGACCGGTACTGCAAAATTCGGGCCGACGTAGTTCGGATTCGATACTGAGTTCTCCATCCTGACACTTGGAGGGTTTTCATTTAGTGATTCAATCACAGGAGTTCCACTGGACGGTGGAATAGGCACCTCCTGAGGTCGGCTAAGTTCGTTAATCCTTTCTCTCATCATGTCGTTGGTTTCCTGCATCCGAGCCATTTGGGTCGTATGGGAAGATTTTGGATTGCTTTTTGATGTCATCCTGGAATGAGTCTGGGCTCAACTGTGAGTAAAGATCAGACTTTGAATAGCGGGAACCGGATTTTCCTTTCTGGGACCAATTTTTCTGTCTCATTATGTTCTACAACAAGCCTATTTATTAGTCCACGAGGGTCTTAGAAAGCCTTAAAATCAATTCAAGTTTGAAGTTTTCAATTTTGATAATGACCGATCAGAATAGATAATAATTTATGAATTTTTTTCCTCTACTTAATCGGTATTGGAAACTTTGAACTCGTTTGGTTTTTAAGACTTCCTAAGACATCATCAATTCATCAAGTAAAAACCCATTTCCATGCCTTCTATTCACATAATCCCGTTGGGATAATATGGATACAAGACGACCATACTCATATCGGAGGGTTTACAACAATACAAGAGCCTGATAAAAAATAAACGAAAGAAGAAAATGAACAAACATCACAACTTATTTACAAAAATAAAAGAAAAAGATAACAAAATAAAATATAACATTCAGACATGGAATAGTTGGACTTATTTGGACATATTATGCTTAACCCTCTAATTATCCCAAACATAGTCGCCAGTTAACGCACCCCATTTTTACAAGAGAAAAATAATATTAAATAACAAATAAGCTTAAGGAGAGAGGTTTTTTAAGCGCAAGTTTTCTTAAAAAATACTTAGGTCGTTTTTAAAAAATTAAGGAGTCACCACCTAGCATTGGATTTAAATGGTGTGCTAGGTCACCAAATTTTAGAAAGTAAATTTAAAAGGCCTAAGTAAAGTTGACTCCAAAAAAATATGGTCAAACCAAAGATTCATTTAAAGGTTCGGGGATCGATTACGCTCAGGGGAGGTGTTAGGCACCCCAAAACGCCTGTTCAAAAATGGCACCTTATGTCCAATTAAATCCAATTAATTTAAGTCTATATATTTTATTTTATTTTAAAATCATTTCCTTCTTAAAAAATCTTTTTGGTATTTTTCACAAATAAAGTGAGACAATTTTTTGGATTTTCGGGAATGTTCCCCTGGTATAACCTCTTATCGAATATTAAAAATTTGACGAGGATGGTCCCCGGGGGGTATTTATATATGTTTCCTAAAGATTTCTTTACTTTAAATGAGAAAACTCAAATAAGTGAATAAATATGAAAATATTAAAGCAAAAACTAAAATTATATGAATTTAGTTTATATGCAAAAGTGACAAAAAAAAAAAAAACTAAATGGTTTAATTTAAATATGTCAATGTAAACTAGTGTGAATGCTCTATGAATCAACCTGATTACATGTGACAATGATTTAATTATAAAAAAAAAAAAAAAAAACAAAAAAAACAACAACAATGTCATGACTAATGTGAAAAAGTGGCATGAATTTATGAAATTAAAAAAACTATATGTAGAAGAAAAAAAAGGTGTGAGTGGTGAAAGTGTACTAAATATATCCTCTAAATAATGCAAGAAGTAAATATGCAAGATGGATGCAAAAATGTTTATTTTAAGTTTCCCCAATTAATTTAAAGAAATCCCAATTTTAAATTCCCTCAAATTATATGGATATGAGAATTGAGGAAGGTTTCGTAGAAACAATTTAATTGAAATTAATCTTTCTGAAACTTAAACGAAATCCCACAAAAAATCTACTGAGGGAAGAGATTTCCTAAAACCATTCGTTTCTAAATTTCACTTAGGTCGGGGAATGAAAACGAGGCCACGGAAAACTCTCCCACGATTTATCGAATTGTCGGATTCAACTTAAGGTTCGTAAGGATTAATTCCTACCAATAAAAGATTTTATTATTTTTATTATTTTTTATTTTTATTTTTTAGGGTTTCGATAAGAAGAATAAAATAAAAATAAAAATTTTAAAAAAATGCAGAAAAATACAAAATAAAAAAAATGCAGAAAAATACAAATTAAAAAAATGCAGCAAAATAAATAATAAAACATCATTCACCTAGCGCGCGGAGTTAGGTTTAAGCATGAGAAACTTACCCCGGCGTTTTCATCGAATCATCGGACGACTTGCTTTTTTTAGTTTTTCCTCTTTATTATTATAAAATAAAATAAAAAATAAACAAATTAAAAAAAAAAACAGCGAGATACGGGTTTCCTCGTCTAAGCGCTCAAAGATTCAGATCGAGAATGGAGAACCTTATCCTAGCGTTTTTCATTGAGTCATCGGACAATAAAAAAATAAAGTTTGCAGGAATTTAAGTTGCGAAGAGAATATTTACGCTCGGGCTTTTTTTCTCTTGCAGATGACTTCCCGAGAGGGTTTCGAAAATCACTCCTCTAAAGGGGGTGGCTCCTCTCAATTTTTGAATGAATCAACTAGAAGGAGGAAGGTCATATTTATAGGAGAAGACGTGGCGTGAGAAACACGAGAAAACCCTAAAAAATTTGGTTTGGTCGCCAAACTCAGTCCAAGTTAGATTGGGAAAGGGTAAAATTGTAAACAAGGATAAAAGGAAAGATTCTGGATGCAGGGCGCGTGTAAAACACGCGCTCTATCACCGCCTCAACCAGGCTGTGACACATAGCGGCTGAATAAGGTACAAGAAAGGCCTTGACTTTCTCCTGGATGACAGGGCGAAGAGACCCACTGTATATTCTTTCTTTCTCAATTCTCTTTCTCATGCACACACATGGCTGACATGTGCGGGGGCCCCACCCATGTACTCTCTCTATCTCTTTCATCTATTTTCTCATCTCCCTCACAACTTTCTCTCTCTCTCTCTCTCTCTCACCTCACGATTTGGACATAAAATGGGCCCCACTCCCTTTCTCTCTCTTTCCTCTTATTCACATTTAATTCCTTTTGTCTCATTCTTTCGATTTTATTCCCTTTATATTTTATTTCAATTTCCTTTCTTTTTTTTTTATATTTTTTTTTTGTATTTTTGGAAATAAAATAATAAACCAAGTTAAATAAACAAAGTTAGCTATAAAAGAAAACATAATTTTTTTTTGTGTGTGTGGGACGGTCAAAATGTCGTGTCTACATTCTCAATTGAAGAGTGTAGAGAGCATATGACTATTGGGGCTTACTCTTTAAATGTCAAGATTCAAAATACATAGGCTCCTCACTATTATCTCTGCAGATTTGTCAACATTCTATCTACTTTTTGCAACCTCATAAATGCTATATATGTCTAATTAATTGCAAAGGACCCATTGTCTAATTTGTCTTTGAGGTAGTGGAAAATTACAACAATTTGTTCAAGATATTCAAAGTAGTATGGTTGATATTTAAAGCATATAGACAAATCAAGATGGAGATATTCAAAGTTGGATGGCAATGAAAGAAAGGTAAGTCTTCTCAATTTGAAAAATGAAGAAAGTTGTTCAAGATAAGATGTCATTCACATTGTGGGAGACAAGGCATGGTCTAGCATTTAATGAGTTATCCTACCACTAAGTCGAAATAATATATTTGTATTCCTACTTGGTTATCTTGACAAATTCAAATCTAATACTTATATTCATACATAATTATATATTTGAGCATGTGTATACAATATGTCTAAAGCATATTATTATATGTATACAATCCAATTAAGCACATAGAAGCATTTGAAGCATTTGAACACTTAGAATTCATTTAGCATGATGAAAACATAATTTTCATACCCTTTGAGCCAATTTGTCAATTAATCATACATGTAATGAAAAACATATCAATTGATCATGCATATATCATGTAGACATGTTAAACTAATATCCCATAACATGATTTGAACGTTTCGACTAAATATGATGTGCAAATCCAAATTTGAGTTCATGACAAAATTATGCATTTTGAGTTCTAAAATGTTTCAAGATGTTTTGATCAATTCCTTTTCAATTAAACATTGTATTGAGCAAATTAAATGATGAAAACATGTTATATATTTATTATAAGGCAAATGAATCATCATACAACAATTAGAACAAACATATGACGCCAAAACGTAAAGTTAAAAACAGAGCAAAAATAGGGCAGGAGAGAGAAATGCCACTGAAATTTTTATAAATAGCTACTGTTTTATACGAAAAATATATCCAAAATTTTCCTAATATGCACATAAATAAATATTATGGATTTAGGTTTCAAAACAAAAATAATCACCTCATTTGGACTCCAAATGAGTAAGATATTATCCAATGCGTGAGCAAAGGTCTAGAAAGAATTTTCTATAAAAATCAGCTACTGACTTCTACTAAAATATTAAAATTTGAACAAACAAACCAACTTGGATTGATATGAAATTTATATGGTTTTAAAAATATTTGAATAATATTTCCAACCATATAAGATTCATCAGATTTGGACAAGTAATAAGAAAGATACGGTCAATTTACTATAGAAGGTTCATTATGATTTTTTGGACTGCAACAGTTGATTGCTATAGTATTTTCAATACAATTCTATTTTTCATTGCCCGTTCTTGATTTTGGTTAATGTCTATGATCGTTTTTTATCCAAACACCTTAAAAACATTATTTCAATGATGTTCAAAGTGTTTTGATTATCCAAATATACAATGTACCTTATGATCACATAGAAACCAAGTTTAAGCAATTTGAGCATCTTTGTGATCAAATATATGAAATTTTCAATTGAGCAAGGTATGAACAATATTATTGCATGGATCATAATATAATAATTATACGGACATGTTCAAAATATTATATCAATGATATTTGAAGTGTTTTCATATTAAGATTATGCAATATACTGTTTGATCACATTAAATTCAAGTTTAAGCATATTAAGCACATTTGTGATCAAGATGTGAATTTTTCAAATTTGCATGATATGAACAAACATATAATACACATTGTAATAAGGTATATTGGACATGTTAGAAACAAAACATCACAAATGTATGCACCCTCGGTGTGTGTGTGCAACGTATAGAGTTCCGAGTTTAATATCTTGAGTAATGTTGTCGAAATGAAACATTGCATTATTTAAATCATACCTGTTGATCCCAAGATTTTAATAAACAATTAAGTATTGATGTTTTGGTAGAACTAATATTTAATTGAAGTGTTTTAGTGATTTCAAGTTCCAATACTGAAGATGTCAAATTAAATGGATGCTAAATGAAAATGTCAAGATGATGAAGAAGAATTAAGAGTTTGAAGAAATTAGGGAAAATAACTCAGGTGAATCTTAACTCTTAATATCCCATTTAGGAACACACACATTGCACAAAATGTATTTTATCTTTTATGTGTGTTTTGATTAAGTTAAATTATTTGCTCTTATGTGAAATAAGAAGAAATAATTTTAAATGACTAAAATAGAATATAAGAATATTAGTGGATCTAATCAATAGAAGAAAATGGTTAAAGGGGCAAAATCGTAAAAGAAAATGAGTTAAAAACGTATTCAGAGAAGAGATCTAGTGACAGTAGTCGACTGGTGAGTCGACTGGTGAAAGAAGGATGAACTCTCTGAATCAAGGGGTCGACTGATTGGTCAACCGATGAAAGAAGGAAGAACTCTATGAATCTATAAGTCGACTGGGCGGTCGACCTATGCACGCAGTAGTGATAGCTTGGCTACAACCTGAATTGGGCAGTCGACCGAACGCACTGTTTCAGAACTGTTTCAGGATATTGTTTGATCCGAGATTATATCCAAAAGTAGCCATTTTTTGTTGGGATTTAAGAGAGATTTAGGGGATATTATCTATATTTAAGATATGGTTCATCTACTAATTAAATCCTATTAATATGGTTCATTAAATATTAATGTTTCTCAATTTAGTACTTGAAATAGATTATATTCTTATTAATTGAAATTGAGAAATACTTTGGGGGTTTAATTGAGAGATTTGAAAGATGTTTTTAAGTGGAATTGAACATAAATGAAGTCCTTATGATATAAACTAGCCGTTTGAAGGTTGATTGCATATTTCTTTAAATAGACCTACGAATTTTTATTTAGGACTAATCATTCTAAGAGAGAGAATCCATCTATTATCAAGATAGATCAGAATTTATCAATTAAGTGAGAATCTCGTTGAGAAAATCTCAAGAGAAGTAGTCGATCAACCATATCCAAGTAAATCACAATATAAGAAATCGAAAACAAAAATTGAAAATAAAAATAAATGCTGAAATTAAAATAAAGTTACTTACTCACAATATTAACAACAATCTAAAACTCCAATCCCCTACAACGATGCCAAAAACTTGATAACCTTTTGCTATATACCGTAAGTGTATGGGTCAAGTTTTGATATTGTAATAGTGAGTAGAGTGTCGTATCCATAGGGATTGGTTTAAATCATCGTTAACTATCGTGATTATTGTAACTTTACTTTATTTAGGCGTCCAAAGTAAAGGTATATAAAATAAACTAAAACAATTATAAATTCAAAGAAAAAATAAAATATGGACTTCTTATGCAGAATTGGAGCTTGAGTTCATCTCATTATTCCCATGTCATCATATTAAGTAATTATTAGCTAATTCCATTCCATTCAATAATCAAGGTCACTCATGCTCACTCACCACATCTCCCGAATGTCAAATATGCAAACAATTCAAAAATGATATCCCTATCTAGTGTTGAGGTGAGAGCACTCGTTATGCCCGACCATATAGATTACCTAAGCTTTAGTAATCTCCTGAACTATTAAAACTTATGTTAAACTTAATTTAAGTCCAAAACCCGAAATTACCTCGCCCGAGTGTCAAATCTCAACCTTCTCAAATCAGCCAAGATATTTTTTGGGAGCATAAATTAGAAGAATTATTAAGGTAAACACAATTAAATTGAATTCGTTAAGCAATGGTCCTAATTAATCTTGTAACTTTTCTCGAGTGCCTCACAAGATAATATTTGCGAATATCTGAATTGATATCGCTATCTAACCTATTTACTCACGCAATCATTAAGCTTAGCCTTCAATGGAAGTTAAACGTCGCTCGCCTCCTGGCCTCACAATAATTGAAATATTATTTGACAAATTTAGAACTTGATCACCTTCCGGTCTCACAAAATCCTAAATTCCCAACTCGATTATCTAGGTGTTGATCTCCTCTCGGTCTCACAACAACCTAAACTATGCATTCTCAATTTTGGTCACAAACTCAATCTCTCTCAAGCATAAAATTTAGAACCTAAAATCATTTAACTCATTGGCCACATGAATCAAAAGCATTAAACATAGAGATGCATAAATGAATTAAAATAGAATTCAACTAACAATTGACAAAATAGTTAAAACATTGTTCAAATGAGATTACGTCAAGCCCTAGATTAAATGATTAGCACAACATAGTCGAATCCATGACTAATCATTTCAAGAAATCCATAAATGCAAACATGTTCAACATAATATTTACAAATATAAAATTCAATAAAGATTAGGGTGAGAAAAAGGAAGAGAAAACTCTTTGTGGAGATGAGTTTCAAGTCTTCAAAAATATTTAACTCCAAGCTCTTTCTCTTGGAATATTTATGCCTCTAATGGTGTTTTTCCTCCTAAAATCTCAACCAATGGTGTTTTCTTTCCCTAATATTTCCACCCAAGGGTTTGAGGTATAAGGTGGTATAAATAGGGCTCTAAAATAAGGCTTTTTGGGCCATCAACATGAAGAGGCGCTCTGCAGCATGCTTTAGGAACACTGGAGTGTGCTCTTTAGGGTTATGGAACCCATGGAGGTGTGTTGTTGCACACATGGGTACGCTACAACGCATATCTGGTAGTGGGTCTCTCGTTCGGGCCGTTTTGAGACAATTTTGTATTTTGTCCATAACTTTCTAGTTCGAAATATGATTGAGGTGATTCAAGATAATATGAAAATTTGAAAAATAGAGCTACAACTTTTCTGTTTTGAGTTTTTCCAGAATCAGATTGCATCATGATCAAAATTGGACTTAAAGTTGCTGCACCTGCATTGCTGAAGTTAGTTTTATTGATTCCGAGACTCTAGTTTCCTCATTTTGCGATATTTTCACCTTTTCTTGTAATTATTTATGATTCTTATAAAACAACACAAAAACACATTAAACTAACAAAAATGCTTGAAAATTCACAAATATTTGAACTCAAAAATACTTGATTTGTTGGTAAATAATCTCCTTATCAAGTGCATAACTTTCTAGTCCGAAATCTGATTGAGGTGATTCAAGATGATGTGAAAAGTTAAAAAATAGATCTACAACTTTCCTGGTTTGAGTTTTTCCTGAATCAGATTACATCATGGTCAAAATTGGGCATAAAGTTGCTGCACCTGTATTTCTGACGTTAGTTTTAATGATTCGGAGACTCTAGTTTCCTCATTTTGCCATATTTTCACATTTTCTCCTAATTATTTATGATTCCTGCAAAACAACACTAAAACACATTAAACTAACAAAAATTCTTGAAAAGTCACAAATATTTGAACTCAAAAGTACTTGATTTGTTGGTAAATAACCTCTTCATCAAGGGCATAACATTCTAGCACGAAATACAATTGAGGTGATTCAAGATGATATGAAAAAAAAAATAGAGCTACAAGTTTCCTGCTTTGAGTTTTTCCAGAATCAGATTGCATTATGGTCAAAATCAGGCTTAAAGTTGCTGCACCTATATTGTTGACATTAGTTTTATTGATTCTGAGACTCTAGTTTTCTCATTTTTCCATAGTTTTACATTTTCTCCTAATTCTTTATGATTTCTACAAAACAACACAAAAATAGATTAAACTAACAAAAATGCTTGAAAACTCACAAATATTTGAACTCAAAAATACTTGATTTGTTGGTAAATAACTTTCTCATCAAGGGCATTTAAGGAGACTTACTTAACTTAGGGGAGTAGTCTTTCCCTAAGTAATTTTATTCTTTTTCTTTTTCTTCTTCTTCTTCTTTTACCTTCTCGGTTGTTCTTGATCGTTCTATGAAAACTTCTTGAGATCTTCTCCAAGATCCTCAAGAACATCTTTAGGAAGCTATTTTGACAGAATTTAGTGGTATTTTTGCAATAGAAGGCTTAAGAATTTTATAGACCCGAGAGAGAAATTCGAGACTAGACAGAGAAAGTTTTGGATCAAGCCCTTCAAAATATAAAAATAGGCTACCTATTTATAGGCTTGGGAAGCGTGCACATTGGCCAATGTGCTGGGTATCCCAGCTTGCTCCTCAGGGGCTGTTTGGTCTAGGTGTAACTGGTAGCGAAATATTACGTCGCTACTTTCACCGCAAGTGTACGGGTGAAGTTGTAATTTAGTTGGAAGACTAAGGGTAGTCGTATCTACAAGGATTGGATTAAATTGTCATTAAGTACCGCGATTGTCATAACCGGACTTTATTTAGGCGATTAAATTTAGGGTTTTTGTTTTTAGTATATACTATACTAAATTAACAATTAATTAAACTATAACACTAAGTATATATTATATGGGAATAGATTATATAGGGATTAACTTCATTTACTTATACGTCTTTGATCCAATCTAGTTTACATTAACGGTATTCAAACTATCCGACAATCTAGGTATCGAAAACTCACTCACTACCTCTCCGGAGTGTAAAGTGAATGAATATGCAACTTTGTGTCAGCACCGATGTCCCCATCTAGCATCTAAACGACACTGATCACATGAGTCTCTCCCTAACTTCACGGATTGCACACTTTCTAATACCCTCCCGAGTCATTAGATCGTCGCGTTGTGTTTAAATCCTAATCTGAATCCGGGGTAACCTCTCTCGAGTGTCAAACCCCGTATTATCAAATCAAATACAATATAATAATAAACATACTATGGAGGTGAAAGAACGGTAAACACATTCGAATACGGATGAACAACTGTTAACAAAACACGATTTACTCAAACAATATTTTCATAAACTATATCAATCCCTAGACAAAATACGTTTAGCTAAATAAGATCATTACCAAATATTCATTAAAGCAAGAGAATAACATCATTTTATAATTACAAAGTTTAAGAACAAAGAGAGAAATAAGAGAGAATAGCTACTATCTGAATAGTGGAGTGTTATACTTCCGTAAAAATCACTCCGAGATCATTTTCTCTTCCTCAAATTGATGTTCTCCTCTTGGGTCTTGATCTTGAGCTCCAAAATATCCCAAAACATATGTGTTCAAAAGGTGGGAATGAAATTGGAACAAAATAGGAACAAAAACATCTATAAATATCTAAAAACACTTTACAGCTAGGGGTTTCGGTGCTGTAGCTATCAAAAGCATCACTGCAGCGGTGGTATGTCGGTAGGGTCATCGCTGCAGCAGTGAGGGCCACCGCTGCAGCTGTGGTAAAGCAGTGGGCGTTCTACTCTTCCACCGCTGCAGCGATGGATAAGAAAAAACCTACTGCCGTTTCACCGCTGCAGCGGTGAGGGCCACTGTTGCAGTAGTGAAGTTGCAGTGTTAATCTTTGATCTTATTCAACGTTCCTCCACTGTCTTCTGACTTATTTGCTCGTTTTTCAACCGTTTTTGCTCCTAACCCTTTTTTTGAACAAAAACAAATAAAAATGAATTAAAATACTACAAGAATACCCAAAAACTACCAAATCCGGCTTGAAAATAGATAGATAAATTCCACCTATCAAATACCCTCAAACTTGGATTTGTTGGTTCTCGAGCAAAACATCCATGCAATAAAATAAACTACCACAACAATTAACGAACTAAAATACTAAAAACAAAAAACAAAACACAAACTAACTAAACAAAACAACATGCAAGTTTTGAATTCAACTATTCAACCAAAACGTTTTCCCTCAATGGCTCCCAATCATATCGATTTCAAGAGTAAAACACAATATGTGGTGTTCTAGAATTTCAACATTCAATAGCAGTAAGCGCTATTCTAGATCTTGTTCAAGTGTATGTGCGAAAACTCAATCATACAACCATCCACAGACTGGATTAGATTATCCACTAACAAAGTTCATGACTTATAAGCAATAAGGTATAGGAAATCCATATACCAGACTGGGTTCCACTCTCCACTAATGTAGGCTTGGAAATTCAAAAAGATCAATAGGACTTAATTCGATTTTTATCAAATGGCCAATGGTATATCAAGAATATAAAACAGGTTAATGTTATTAACTTAACAATACTCGAGGCACAATGCTTGGCTCAATCACACTCCTAGCCCCACACAGATCAATTCAAAACAACCCTGAACTTATATTTGAAAACTTAGTACTCACTTATCTAAACAAACAAAAATAAAACCGTATTAAACATTTATGTTATTTTATTTATTTATTTATGAAACACACCCTCAAACTTATTTGATTTGTATAAGTTGACAGGTGCGGAAATACGATAGAAAAATGACAAGTGAGTACTCAAATACCAAATCAATCAATAGTTCACCCAAAACCCAACTGCTCACTTTAAGTAGCATAACAAACGCTAACTTGATTTCACTTAAATTGTGCCTTAGTTTTAGCAATAATGGTTTGAAAAAAATTTAATTGGCCAAGGTATTTGTTACGTGTTTAGAATTGAAATGACTTATAGGCTTCGACAGGGTAATGAGGGATAAAACATATTACATAGTGGGCTTCAAAGGCTCAAGCCATCAAAATGAATGCCTAAATCATATCTCCTGAACTATCTCGCCTAGGATTTCACCTCGCGTTTTCCCCAAATCAGGTTCAAGAATCCCTATTGTCATGAACTTGGCTAACGGATAATCGGATTCAAATCAATTGGATAGCTAGTACATTGAGTTTAAGTGCTCGTGCAAGTTAGGATCCACAATAACTTTTACTAAAACGAGATGTCAAGTACACAGAACACACATGAATAAGCATTATGCTCGACCTCGATAAACAACTAGGGGATATACTCATTATCGGGTAATGGCCCAGATGAACTACAAAACTCAGCACACAACAACAAAAACTAAAAACAATAACACACTAACACTAATACAAAACAAACAGGCATACAATTAAACTAAGAAACATTTAAACTTAAACTACATTACTAACAAAAAGAAAACATACTAACAAACTACACATCACCCCCAAACTTAAAACAGACAGTGTCTACACTAACCCAACATCAATCTCAATAATAGAAATAAAGCATGACGACGAAAGGGGTTTAGAACATGCACCTGGGAGGCGAGACAATCTCGCCTCTGAATGAAGTCAGTGGTGTTGGACTAATTTATTTGAAACTTGGGTTGCCTCCCAAGAAGTGTTTGGTTTAATGTCCTCGGCTTGACATGGAGAAGGGCTCATCAAAGAGCAGCTTATGCCCATAGTATATGTCATACAAGACACCATATGGGTCTTGGTTTAGAACGCCCTCAAGATTAGTGAGATTTAGCATTGTTTGGCCCGTATTTTCAACTTAACTCTGCTCCGGCTCATGTGCTTGGGAAGCCTGACTGAATGGTGCTAAAAGCAGTGGAGAATAAGTGAGCCACATTGGATCCTCGTAGATGTGATCATCTTGGATCGGTGGCGGCTCCTCAATAGGGGTCTCAAATGGTGGATAATCACAAGTGTTATCTTGTGATTTTTCATCATCTTCGAACAAACCCAAGTTCCTCTTGCTTGTTTCCGATTCTTCACGGTGGCTTTTAATGCATGTGATATTTGTGCCTCTCAGTGCCATCATTTCTGACTCGGCCTTAATAAAGCAGATAAGCTAACATATTTGCGTCTGAAGAGACGTTATGGTCGCATCAATTTTAGTGCAGGTCGTCTTAATATTATTAAGAAGATCCTCATGCTCGTTGAGACGATCATTTTTTTCCCTCCAGAAAACCTGAGTCTTCCTCATAAATTCAATGAACATTTATTCCAGGATGAGGGAAGACTACACATGTTGGTCCGTGGTGTCAATCTATGGCACCGAAATAGAACTATCCCTCAAGTTTTGTTAGCTTGTTGAATAATTCTAACTCTGAAAATCTAACTCCTCCATGTCTTCCCACAACCAATAGGCTTCGTCTGCGGTTAGTTGGTCGAAAGAAGTGGTATCGTTTCCTCCTTCAACCCAATTTCTTATTGCGGCTAGTAACCTATCAAGGAAATTCAATAATTGACACTCCCTCGGGAAATGATGATTGGGGAACTGAAATAGCAACTCTTTGTATCGATCCTAATCACAATAAAATGGCTTGAAATCTCATTGAAAGAAATGGAACAGTACTTATTGATGAAACATCGTCAAATAACCTACAAGAAAAAGAAAACTAAAAACTAAAAAATAAAAATAACATAAATGCCTAAATTAAAATCAAGTTACTTACTCACAATATCAACAACAATAAAAAAAACTAATCCCCGACATCGGTGCCAAAAACTTGGTAGCGGAATATTATGTCGTTACTTTCACCGCAAGTGTATGGGTCAAGTTTTAATATTGTAGGAAGAGTAAGGGTTGTCGTATCCATAGGGATTGAATTAAATTGTCATTAAGTACGGCGATTGTCATAACCGAACTTTATTTAGGCGATTAAATTTAGGGTTTTTGTTTTTAGTATATACTATACTAAATTAACAATTAATTAAACTATAACACTGAGTATATATTATATGGGAAAATATTATATAGGGATTAACTTCGTTTAGTTATAGGTGTTTGATCCAATCTAGTTTACATTAACGGTATTCAAACTATCCGACAATCTAGATATCGAAAACTCACTCACTACCTCTCTCGCGAGTGTAAAGTGAATGAATATGAGTTTCGTGTCAACATAGATGTCCCCATATAGCATCTAAACAACACTGATCACATGAGTCTCGCCCTAACCTTACAGATTTCATACTTTCTAATACTCTCCCGAGTCATTAGATCATCGCGTTGTGTTTAACCCTAGTTTGAATCCGGGGTTATCTCTCCCGAGTGTCAAACTCCGTATTCTCAAATCATCCACAATATAAAAATAAGCATACTATAGAGGTAAAAGAATGGTAAACACATTCGAATATGGATGAACAACCGTTAACGAAACACAACTTACTCAAATAACGTTTTCATAAACTATATCAATTGCTAGACAAAATATGTTTAGCTAAATAAGATCATTACCAAATATTCATTAAAACAAGAGAATAACATCATTTTACAATTACAAAGTTTAAGAATAAAGAGAGAAACAAAGGAGAATAGCCGTTATCTGAATAGTGTAGTGTTCCACTTCCAGAAAAACCACTCCGAGATCATTTTCTCTTCCCCAAATTGATGTTTTCCTCTTGGGTCTTGATCTTGAGCTCCAAAATTGCCCCAAAAAAAATGTGTGTTCAAAAAGTGGGAATGGAATTAGAACAAAATGGGAACAAAAATATCTAAAAACACTTTACAGCTAGGGGCTTTGGCACTGCAGCAGTCAAAAACACCGTTATTGCGGTGGTATGTCGGTAGGGTCATCGCTGCAGTGGTGAGGGCCACCGGTGCAATGGTGGTAAAGTAGTAGATATTCTGACCTTTCATCACTGCAACGGTGGATAAGCATAAACCTACTAACAATTCATCGCTGCATCGGTGAAGCTGTAGTGTTGATCTTTGATCTTTTTTAATGTTCCTTCACTATTTTCCTATCGATTAGCTCATTTTTCAACAATTTTCGCTCCTAACCCCTGTTTTGAACAAAAATAAATAAAAATGAATTAAAACACTACAAGAATACTCGAAAACTACCAAATTTGGGTTGAAAATAGATAGATAAATTCCACCTATTAGTGACCCTTTGATGTCTTCTAGTTTGATGATTTTTGACAAATCTTGAAGATTCACTAAGATTTCCTAAGATTTTCTAATGATTACAAAATCACAAAGTATCTGAAGTAATGATTAGCAATTATTACTCATGATTGGTTATTATTAGCAATCATTGGTTATGATTGGATTGCACATAGAATATTTAATGCTTGATGGGACACTTCTCGGTTTAGTTTGCTTGCTAAGTATTAGTTACTTAAACTAGTTCGATTAGCTTGCATTTAATGCTTTGGGGGTTCAAAGAATGTAGTATCCATATGTCATTTTGAATTTAATGCTTGATCATGACACTTGATTTGATGGGCATTGAATTCCATTTGATGGAATGGAATTGGTTCAGTTAGTCTTGTAATCGTTTAGTTACTTTTCAAGTAACTTGCTTTCCTTAAGATATTTTGCACAAAATATATAGGTTCTTTGAATGTGGTCTCCTAATGTTATTTCAACCATTTAGTTCTTTATGGGAGGTTGATTTGATGGATCATTTAATGCATGACTTGATGGGAAACTGAATCGATTGGAATTTGTAACCGTTAGTTAACTTTGAAGTAACTTGGTTTCCATCCTAGATATTTTGGTAGAAATATATTGGAAATATATTTGTCATTTAATGCTCATTAATGAGTTATTAAATGCGTTATGGGTCTTTTGATGTGACGGTTTTTGAATGCTAGTTATGATGACTTCGGTTTGGTTGGTTTCGAATTGAGTCTTAAGCACTAGTTACTTTGGGTAGCTGGACTTCTCATGACAGTTTCTTTGACTAGATAAAGATTTTTGGATTTATTTTTAGACGATTGATGCCTTAAACAAGAATTGGAAAAGTATTTTTTTGGTATCAAGAAGACGAAACCGGTGATAGTTAATGTTTCAGGGGTCAAAACAGGTGACAAGAGTAATTGGAGAAGTATCCTTAAATTAAAGGGTAGTAACTAATTTTTATTCATATTAAAGGGGACTTCATGAAAATCAACCTTTAATAATGTCATTTTAGTCCTCCTTAACTTTAGCAATTTCAAGGTTGACCCGAAACGTTTTACTTAAACTACATTCAGTCAAATTTGACAGTTTTGAGTTTTCTTGTGTTTTTCATTATTTTTTTTGTAGTATCTTGTGCAATATAAGGTATAAATTCATTCTCTTTAAACTTTAGTTTAAAGTTTATCTGAACTTGTACTTTCGATTCGTTACGAAAAGGGCAGGACAAAATGCAGTGTCTACACTTTCCCACAACATATTATACAATGCTTGAATATTTAATACTTGGAAGCTCACGTTAAACTGAACTGGGATGATTTCGATTGGTAAGTCGATCTCCCCAACGACATCCCTCTTTGCTCCATTCAATGCCTGGACTACCATCTTTAACGGTCGAATGTCAGCTAAGTCTATACCCATTTCTTCTAGTGTTGTCATGAGAATGATATTTAGGGATGATATGTTATCGATTAGTACTTGGTATATAATCATCCTGTGAATTTACACTGTTATGTAGAGGGTTTGTTATGACCTATTCCTTCTTCATCAATGTCTTCATCATTGAAGATGATGGAATCTGATCCCATCATTTGTTGGACCAACATGATGAACGTTTCGGGCGAGATGGTGCTTGGATAGTAGGCCTCGTTTATGACCTTCAACAATGCTTGTTGGTGTATTTTGGAGTATAGTAACAACGATAGAATCAAAATTTGTGCTGGAGCTTTACTTAACTATTTAACAATTTTGTATTCAGAATTCTTTGTTGCCCTCAGAAAATCCTTGGCTTCTTGTTTTGAATCTGGCCTCTTCAAGGCTCCCTTTGGCTTTTTCATGGGGACCCAGTTTAAATCCTATGGGGTATACACTCTTCCAAATTGAGTAATTCTTCCACCTTCTCCAGCTGAGATTGGTAATTCTTCGTATTTTCTAGTTTTTGCGACAATGTTATAATTCCAAGGTACCTTGTTAAAAAATTTCACAAGTTCTTGGATTGGAAATGACAAGACCAAGGATTTTTCTATTTTCTTTGCACCCTTATCTGGATGTAGTTCAAGTCCTCTCCCAATGACCTTAGGGTGTAAGCATATCCCATCGATGTTAATCATGGAGACTTCTTCTTCCACAAAAATCAAATTTACTTCACTTCCTAAGGGGGCATTCTTTAGCAACGAATTTTGCTAGCAGTTTGGCATAGTGGCCTCAGACTTCTTGGGAAATGTAATGGCTCCAGTCCGAATAAATTCTTGGATCTTGTTTATGGGTTTTTATTTATGGTTTGAGGCAGAGGATTTATGTTTGTTTTGTATGCTGGTGATTTGTAGGTGGGAGTTGGATATCGAGCATAGTTTTGTGAATAATTCTGTGAAGGATAACTTTGGTAAGGTGCAAGAGTGTTATGGTAGGTAACTGGGGTAGGCGGGTAGTTTGGGCAATTTTGAGGGAAGTATGAATGGTTTAGGACTTTGGTAATTTTGGGAAGAATAATTGCGGTTAGGATTGGGGTAGTTTTGGGAGTTGTTTCGGAGAGAGGTTTGTTGAGGGGCCATAATGACGACGACCTCACTTTCTTTTATTTTCGGTGGGGTCGATTTCTTTGTCGAGTTAGGTGGAGCTTTCTAGATTTTTCTAACTCTCATGCCTCCTTCCATCAACTCAGCCAGTAGGATTGCATTACCAAATTCTTCATAGCTATACTTAACAGGTTATGATAGAAAGATGGTCCTTGGATCACTTTGAAGATTTCAAGTTGGGCTTCTTCAGTAAGCTTAGGGACAACCTTCGCAGTTTCTTCCTTCTATTGGGCTGTATACTTCTTGAAACTTTTATCTTTCTTTTTCATAATTTTATATAGGACTCTACTATCAGGAGTAGCGTCCCTATTGTACACATATTGTTTGTAGAATGCCTCCACTAAGTCCTCGAAAGTTTTTATTTTGGGTAGGTCTAGTGTTATGTACCAAGTCAAGGCAGACCCTTTCAGTGACCTTCGAAACAGTTTCAAACACAAATTTTCATCACGGGTGTGGACCCCTAACTCCTTCTTGTAAATGCTAATATGCCATTCCGAGGGACTAGTGCAGTTGTACTTGGTGAATTTGGGGACTACAAAGTTCTCTAGGTAGACTATCTGAGGAAGCGCTAATAGTTCTTTGTATATCACACTTCTCGAGGGGTTTTCTTTTTTCATTTTTTCATTTCTTCAATTGTTCTCTTCAGTATTTCCATCTCAAGGACCCAAGCTGGTGATGTTCCATTCTCTTCTTCTTTCGCCCTAGATTTTGTATTCGAGGTTGGTTGGTTAATATTTTGGTTGATTGAGGGATTGGTGACCCTTTCAGGGTGGACTAGTATTTGCGGTGTTAGGCCAGTTGCGTCTCCAGGTATGACCTGCAATAGCGGTATACCACATGAATATGGTTGAGTACCTATCTGAGTAGGGATCGACATCTGAGGTACTGAGTGACTTAGAGTGTTAAGATTCTAACTTTGTTGGGGTACCTAACTAGAGCTTGGGAATAGATTCTCATTCATATTTTCAGGAGCTGGAGAAGGTGTAGAAGTCCACTAGGCAGAAGGACATGTATCTCTTGGACCCATTGGGAGAGGGTTTTAAATGCTTCTATCAGGCGATTGATGTTTTCTTGCATTTGGGCCATTTAGTTGACTTGGGAAACCTCAACTTTTTCTTCAGAAGATATCTCAGGGATGTATCAAGTTTGACTACGAGTAAGGATCGGACTTCATGGTAGGAAAGCAGGAATCACGTTTCTACAACAATGTTACTAATTTGGCAAAAATTGTGTCAGTATTATAATTTACAAAGGCATTTGGGTTTGATCATGACTCAGTTTGAAATGAGATTTTTATTACTTTCAAAATTTATAGATTACAACCATATCAAAATTTAATATGATTATCCCAAAGATGGGGTGTCCCTTTATTAAATTTATATACTCGATTGACACTTTTATTTAGACGAATGGAAATCTCGTATCAATTCTGTTGGTCTAGTGAGCTACCCAAGGGGGGGGGGGGAGGGGTGAATTGGGTAGTATTAAAAATTATCAGAATATAACACTTTAAAAATCGAACAATTAATTTTATCCTAAAATTAATTATTATCTTTATAGCAGCGGATATGTGTTATCAACTAGGTGCACACCCAAACAACAAAATATAAACAATATAAATAGTACAACACACATAAATTTATACTGGTTCACCAAGCTACTCTTGGCTAATCCAGTCCCCCGAGCTCCACAGAAAGTCACACCCACTAAACTCAAGATTCCTTTAAAGGTAGGAACCAAACCCTCATAATGATTCTTTTCATAGGCTCAGAATCAACCTTTACAATTCTTTTTCACAGGCAAATGAATAATCTCTATCTTTCTACCAAGCGGAAGATTAATATAATTCTTTTTATACCTTAGGCTCAAGAATTAAACCTTACACAAACATACTCCAAATATCCTTTTATCCGGTAAGGATTAAACCGTTACAATTTACTCAAAATTCTTTAAAGGGAGAATTAAAACCTAATCTTTTTTATACTCCAGGCAAAGATCAAAACCTCAATCTCTTTACCGGAAGAGATTGAAACCAACTACCCCTAATTAGACAATCCCAATAGTATCTAATCCACACATAACTCACCAATTACAAAAATTGATAAGTTCTTCCCACTCGGAGTTTCTATCACCTCAGATTAATTAATACTCAATTAATGTCCCGAAACTAGTGATAGAAATAAAGTGAGAAAATTCAAAATATGATTTTAAACAAAAAATGGGTAGCAAGCAATTTAGCACGTAAGATTTTCTAAAGAAATTGTTTCAAAAAATATTTTTTAATAAAAATTCGGAAAACAATTTCAAAGATCAACTTCCAAGAAATTAATAATAATAGAAAATAAGCAAATAACTTGGAACAATCTCATCAGGAATCCACCGAAAGAATAATGATTAGAATAACAATGACACTTCAGATCGATAGTAGTAATAATCCACAGTAAATGTTTCTCAATAATAAATCTCAAGAAAGATCTCACAATACACTCTGTATGATTTTAGAATAATGACTCTCCGAAAGCTCAAGAACTGAATAACTCTTGAATTTTGATTAATTTGGATTATTGTATGTTTTAAACCTAAAAAACATAGGTTTATTTATCGGGGTTTTATAACAAGCCCTTTAATAGCTAATTACCATATATCATGACAAATAATTACTCCATAAGTCCCCTTATATCATTAAGACTCAATCTTGGTATAATTCACTTAAATATATCTTTTAAAACATTCAATTGAGTCCCTCAAACTTTTACTCAAACTCAATTAGATAAGATAGAAAGAATTTCAAGTACCAAAATGAGAAATATAAAAATACTTGAACCATATCTATAGGGATATTTAAATATTAATTAAATAGCTCAAAATATATCAGATCCATAAAATATCTCGCATATCTTAACCATAAACGGCTAGTAACGACTAATGTTTGAATAAAATCCAAAATTCCATAAATCCTGAAACAAATTCGTCTATCGACTGACCAAGACTTGTTGGTCGACCGCCCGATTCAGGATGTAGCAAGCCAAAAATCGTTTGCCTAGCGATCGACCTCCCATACTTCATCTGTCGACCAGACGATTCAAAGAGTTACACAAGTCGACTCACCTGTTGACTGGAAGATTCAAAGACTTCTTCTTTTGGCCATAGGTCGACTTACCTGTCGACCAAATAATCCAGAAACTTTTCCTTTTAAGCATCTGTCAACCGACCAGCTGACTGCTCAAGCTGCAACATCTCTCCTTAATATGATTTTAATTTATTTTCTTCAGCGTTTTTACCCCTTTAACCGATTTCTTTTCTCGGTTACCTCCACTAAAATCTTAAATTCCATTTTAATCAATTATCTTTATTTTCTTTTCAATTGCATATAGGAACAAATAATTTAACTAATTAGGATCCTATAAAAACACACATAATTTTGAAAAATATTTTGTGTCATGTGTGATCCTAACCGTGATACATTAAGAGTTGAAATTTAACCTGAGTTGTTTTCCCTAGGTTCTTCAATTTCTTCAAACTCTTAATCTTCCATCATCTTTGCCATCATCTTTAGCATTGTCACAATATCTTCATGATCATTTTTATCACTGGAACTAATAAACAGAAACACTCAATAAAATTGTTAGTTCCATAAAAAATATCAACATTTAATTATTCATCAAAATCTTAGGATCAACAATCTTTTTTTTTTTTATGATGACAGTTAACTTTGATGTTTTCTTTAGAACAAAAATATAACCACACTCCCCCTAAATTCGAGGACGGATTCTTTAACTCGTTAAAGCAAAGTAATGAAGATAATCATAAGATTTTTAACAAAGAACAAATTTCAATATATAATAAACTCCCCCTTAAGATATTCAACAAAACAATTCAAGCTCTCCCTTAATAATATATCAATAAATTCTCCCCTTTTGTCATCTCAAAAAAAAATTTAGGGAAGGGGAACTACAAAGAGACACTACTCTAGGCAGACATCGTTATGTTTAGCCATACCCAAATCGCGAATGATTTTCACAAATTAATCTTCCGCTAATGGTTTGGTAAATATATCAGCTAGCTGGTCGGAGGTATCAATATATTCAATAAAAATGTCTCTTTTCTTAATGTGATCACGAATAAAGTTATGTCTAATCTCTATGTGCTTAGTTCATGAGTGCTGTGTAGGATTCTTACTTAGACAAATAGACTTTTATTATTACAATAAATTGGGACCTCTTCCATACAGATTCCAAAATCATTTAATTGTTTCTTAATATATAAAATTTGAGCACAACAGTTACTAGTTTCCATATACTCAGCCTCAGTAGTGGATAAGGCTATCGAATTTTGTTTCTTGTTTGACCAAGAAACCAAAGTATGTCTTAACAAATGACATGACCCACTTTTATTTTTTCGCTCAACGTTTTGATCGGCAAAATCAGTGTTGGAGTAACTTATTAATTTAAAATCACTCCCCTTAGGATACCATAATCCTAGGTCAGTCGTCCCTTTTAAATATAAAAAAATTCGCTTAACCGCAGTCAAGTACGATTCTTTAGGACAAGACTGAAATCTAGCACATAAACAAACACTATACATGCTATTAGGTATACTAGTAGTTAAGTATAACAGGCTACCAATCATACCTCGATACATTTTTTCATTAACACTTTTGCCCGTATCATTTTTGTCTATCTTTGTAGCCATTGCCATGGGAGTTTTGTATTCTTTAGCACCATCCAAGCCATATTTCTTTAATAGTTCCTTAATGTATTTACCTTGGTTTATGAATATCCCCTCTTTGGTTTGCTTAATTTGCAACCCAAGAAAAAAATTTAGCTCTCCCATTATGCTCATTTCAAATTCGACCTGCATTATCTTAGCAAATTCTTGGTAAAGATCCTCATTAGTAGATCCAAAAATAATGTCATTGACATAAACTTGTATTAATAGGATATCAGAGTCAGTTTGCTTAACAAATAGTGTTATATCACAAATACCCCTTCAAAAATCGTTTTTGATAAAATATCGGCTAAGTCTCTCATACCAAGCTCTAAGAGCTTGTTTGAGCCCATATAAAATCTTACTAAGTTTAAATACATGATCGACAAATTTATCACTTTCAAATCCCAGGGGCTGTTCCACATAAACTTTTTCTACTAGGAAGCCATTTAGAAATACAGTCTTAACGTCCATTTGATATAGCTTAAAATTACGTGAGCATGCAAAAGCGAGTAGCATTCTAATATCTTCTAATCTAGCCACAGGAGCATAGGTTTCATCATAATCCATTCCTTCCTTTTGATTATAGCTCTGTGCTACTAATCTTGCTTTGTTTCTAATTACCATACCAGACTCATCATTTTATTTCGAAAAACCCATTTAGTACCAATAACAAGATGAAAATTCGGTCTCGAAACAAAATACTATACTTTGTTCTGCTTAAATTAAACTAACTTATCTTGCATTGCAGAAATCCAAGATTCAACAGTTAATGCCTCATTTACATTTTTAAGCTCAATTTGAAATAAGAAAGAAAGATGAATTATATTTCAAATAGAAGAACGAGTACTTATACATCTTTTGAAATTATCAATAATTTCTTTTACCGAATGTCCCAGTACTGTCTTTATAACTCGTGGTAACGTCGAATCCTCTTTCTTATCCGCTTCCTCTTTTTGTGACTCCTTTGCGGCATTTTCACCTTGGTTTTGGTTATTTGAAATACTTGCATCATCATCATCCAAAATTTTTGTCGACAAAAATGGGCCATCTTCCTCAAATAGAATATGCATAGATTCTTCTACTACTAACATACATTTATTGTAAACTATATAAGCTTTACTGTTAGTAGCATATCCAAGAAAAATTCCATAATCAGATTTAGCATCAAATTTACCTAGATTATCATTGTCATTCAGAATGAAGTATTTACACCCAAATACTTTAAAATAGCAAATTTTAGGGGTCTTAACATTCCAGATCTCATATGGGGTTTTGTTAAACCCTAGAAAATAGAGAGAGAACCAAGCTTTTTTGCAAAGCAAAGAGTCACCAAATCTCATATCCAAGCCCTAGACCTTTAGATCCGTCCCAAAGATTTTCAAATCCAAGCCAAATTGAACAGATTTCATGAAGTTTATGATTGAACAGACTTGGGAGATAAAGGGTTTTAGATTCGGATGAAATAAAATAAACGAGCATAGGGTATTTGAATCTCGTAATGACTGGTCGACCGCTCTCTTATAGTCGGTCGACAGATGAATGCAACACCTTTTTCTCTTTTCCAGCCTGCTAGTGTCGGTCGACTGATGATTTGCTATCAGTTAACTGACCGTTCTAAACTGTTTGACTTTTAGTGAATTTAAGCCTTAATTTGATCAACTTAGCTCAATTTTTATCTCTTATATTGATCCACATATTTTAAAAACAATGTTAATTACTCAAGCATTTAAACACACATACCCGCATATCACAAACATCTAAATTTCAAAATGAACAACCTTAGTCTCCCTAACAAAATTAATAAACTTGAACTTTAAAAAGTTTGACATACCTGGATCATCTTTGGGAAAAATTGGTGTGTGTACCTTTGGTGGATTACTGATTTCTGACTTTGTGTTTTGTGATTCTACTAATGCTTGATTTGTTATCTTAATTTCTTCTTTCTTAGCAGTGGTAATTTTCTGGATTGATTCGAGAAGAATTTCTTTGCCTTTGTTTGGTGCTTTCAGCTGCTTTTCCTCATTCTGCTTTGGCACGACTTTGTAAATAAACTTTTTCTCGTACTGATATCTTACCATTTATTGTGGATAAGCTTTGTCAACTGTCACATATTGAGCTTGTAGCTTCTATACTCCTCTATTTGGTATATGTTGCTTATTTTTCTTAGATACATTGAACCTGGGTTCCTTTGTCGGCTTAGCATATTCATTGTGCCTTCGCGTCTATTCAAATCTCCTTTCGGCACATAATATTCATTGTATCTTTATCTAAATCTCTTATTGGTACCTACCCCAAAAGTTTCTCTTTTTGATATCCATTTGTTTCTGGATCTGACAGGGTAACCATGTAATAAATAACAAGATTTTTCATAATGACCAAATTTACCACAATAAAAACACTTAATATGGTTAGCACGCCTCTTCGGATAGTCAGTGTTTTGTACGAGAGCATAATATTGTTTGCGATTTTAAGAAACAACTTTAGTGACTATTGGTTTTACAACAAGTTTGGTACTCTCAACATCCTTAAATTTATCCATTGCTTCTTTAAGCTCATTTTGAGTCTTCTCAAGTAACCGCTCATTGGTACTAACATTTACCTGTAGACCAAAATTCATTTTATTCATAAATTCAAGATCATTCTTAAGAATTTGACACTCATTTTTAACAGAATGAATTTTCACACGAGCTCTATCAAGCTCACACCTTGCATTATCCAACTCAATGCTCAAGGCCTCATTCAAGGTTTCAAGATTTTTCCTTTTAAATTCATTCTATTGAAGATCTTAAAAACTATTTTTCAAAACCTCAGTCTCATATTCAAGAGACTCAATTTTCTCATACAACATACTAATTTTAGATAAAGCATTTATAAACTCAACAGTTTCAAAATATTTGTCCAAATTCTTTTTCTTGAGAGATTTGGCAGTACTAAACTTCTAATTTTGAAGAGTTGCAATTTTTTGCTCTAGTGTAAAATTTTCTTTTCCAAAAACGTACATAAGAGCAATAAGAATCTCAATAGCCTTATCTGCATTCTCATAATTGCAAATTATATCAGTCTCATGAGCAGAACCATGACTATCAGAAGACATAGAATCAACAGTAATACGCATAATTTCAGAATCAAGACACTTTATGTTATTGTGTTTAGCTATACTGTGAAGTATATCGAGCTAAAACCAGCTCTGATGCCAATTGTTGGCCCAGTGAACTACCCAAGAGGGGGGTGAATTGGGTAGTGTTAAAAATTATCAAAATATAACACTTCAAAAATAAAAAAATTAATTTTATCCTCAAATTAATTATTATCTTTATAGCAGCGAATATGTGTTATCAACTAGGTATACACCTAAACAACAAAATATAAACAATATAAAAAATGTAGCACACAGAAATTTATACTAGTTCACCAAGCTACTCTTGGTTAATCTAGTCCTCCGAGCTCCACAGAGAGTCGCACCCACTAAAATCAAGATCCCTTTAAAGGTAGGAATCAAACCCTCACAATGATTCTTTTCACAGGCTCAGAATCAACCTTTACAATTCATTTTCACATGCTAAGTAATAACCTTTATCTTTTTACTAGGGTAAAGATTAACCTAATCTATTACAGTAAGAATCACGACCTAATTATTTTTATACCTTAGGCTCAAGAATTAAATCTCATACAAACACACTCCACATATCCTTTTATCCAGTAAGGATTGAACCATTACAATTCACTCACAATTCTATAAAGGAAGAATTAAAACCTAATCTTTTTTATACTCTACGCAAACATCAAAACCTCAATCTCTTTACTGAAAGAGATTGAAACCAGCTATCCTTGATTAAACACTCCCAATAGTATATAATCCGCACACAACTCACCAATTACAAAAATTGATAAGTTCTTCCCATTCGGAGCTTTTACCACATCAAATTAATTAATACTTAATTAATGTCCCAAAACTAGTGATAGAAATAAAGTGAGGAAATTTAAAATCTGATTTCAAACAAAAAAATGGGTAGCAAACAATTTAACATGTAATAAGATTTTCTAAAGAAATTGTGTCAAAGAATATTTTTCAATAAAAATTCGGAAAATAATTTCAAAGATTAACTTTCAAGAAAATAATAATAATAGGAAATAAGCAAATAAATTGGAACAATCTCACCCAGAATCCCCCGAAAGAATAATTATTAGAATAGCAACAACACTTCAAATCGGTAGTAGCAATAATCCACAACAAATGTTTCTCCAGAACAAATCTCAAGAAAGATCTTACAATACACTCAGTATGATTTTAGAATGATGACTCTTAGAAAGATCGGGAACTGAATAACTCTTGAATTTTGATTAATTTGGATTATTGTATGTTTTAAGCCTAAAAAAACGTAGGTTTACTTATAGGGGTTTTATAACAAGTCCTCTAACGGCTAATTACCGTATATCATGACAAATAATTATTCCATACGCCCCCTTATATCATTAAGACTCAATTCTGGTATAATTCACTTAAATATATCTTTTAAAACATTCAATTTAGTCCTTCAAACTTTTACTCAAACTCAATTAGATAAGATAAAAAGAATTCCATGCACCAAATTGAGAAATATAAAAAATACTTGAACCATATCTATTGGGATATTTATATATTAATTAAATAGCTCAAAATATATAAGATCCCTAAGATATCTTGTATATCTTATCCATAGACGGCTAGTAACAATTATTGTTTGAATAAAATCCGAGATTCCATAAATCCTAAAACAGATCCATTTGTCAACTGACCAAGACCCGTCTGTCGACCGCCTGATTTAGGATATATCCAAGCCAAAAATTCTTCACCCATTGGTCGACCACCCATACTTCATCTGTCGACCAGACGATTCGGAGAGTTACACAAGTCGACTCACCTGTCGACCGGAAGATTCATAGACTTCCTCTTTTGGCCATAGGTTGACTTACCTGTCGACCAAACGATCCAACAACTTTTCCTTTTAAGCATCTATCAACCGACCATTCAGTTGCTCAAGTTGGAACATCTCTCCTTAATCTGATTTTAATTCATTTTCTTTAACGTTTTCACCCCTTTAATCGATTTATTTTCTCGGTTACCTCCACTAAAATTTTAAATTAAATTTTAGTCAATTATATTTATTTATTTTTCAATTACACGTAGGAGCTAATAATTTAACGAATTAAGATCCTATAAAAACACACATAATTTTGAGAAACATTTTGTGTCATGTGTGATCCTTACTGTGATACATTAAGAGTTGAAATTTAACCTGAGTTATTTTTCCTAAGTTCTTCACTTTCTTCAAACTCTTAATCTTTCATCATCTTTGTCATCATCTTTAGTATTGTCACAATATCTTCATGATCATTTTCAGCACAGGAACTAATAAACTGAAACACTCAATAAAATTGTTAGTTCCACAAAAAACATCAATATTTAATTGGTCATCAAAATCTTAGGATCAACAAATTCTTTGTCACTATCGGCCTCAAACTAAATTAGGGCCTGAATTTGGACAAAATAAAGTTTTCGAGTCTAGTAAAGCATCAAATAGTAAAAGAAAGTATTCCCACTATCCCTCCCATGGCTTGTTTAACAGTCAAAATTTGGGAATAACTTCTGACTGTGAAGAGTGAGGGAAAATGGAACTTCCTGGCTAGCTATTTCATTCTATACTAGTTCTAGAGATCTTCTTATATGGTTTCAAGGCAAAATATATACTGACAAAAAATATATAAAGCAAGAAAAAATGTCTCTCCCCAAGATAGTGTCCTAAGTACGGAAAGGTTTTGGGTACCATTATATCCTAGGCTCACTATATATGGTTCACGACTTTTGTACTAACGCATCCTAGAAAGGTTCGATTCCCAGATCTTCAAACCTTCGACGTCCTCCTCAGGGGAACATTTATGACTCACCCCAGATTTTGGTAACAGAAGAAGAAGAGAATGGGAAGAAGAGTAAAACAAGGTTTCGTTTCATTCCTCTCAAAATCCTCAAAATTCGTTCAGTTTTGAAAATACAGTTTCAAGGGATTTTTTAGGTGCCGTTTTTAAAATTTTTTTTTGGGATGGGATTTAGTCTAAAAATAGAGTCATGACCTAGCATTGGGTTAAATGGTGTTGTTGGCCCAATAAACTACCCAAAAGGGGGGGTGAATTGGGTAGATAAAAAAATTATCAGAGAAAATACTTGAAAAATTCAAATACTTAATTTTAATTCTAAATTAATTATTATCTTTATATCATAGTGGAAATATAATATCAACTAGGTGTGTACTGCGAGCGTTTTTACACGCTCGCGTATTGACTACTCGTAAGTATATGAGGTGCAGTTTTAACATAGTGGATATTTAAGATCGGATATCATTCCACACGGACGGTGTGAATAATTGATTACCACAATTTGCATAGTCTTTTATTATCTAGACGGTTAAAGAATTATTTTAAATTAAATTAATTAAAATTAAGCTAAACTATAATTAGTTGGTTAATCATAACTAAATTGATTACCTAGGGATTGATTTCATTCACTTAATACATGTTTGATTTTGTATAGTTAACAATAACGGTGTTTATGGTATCTGACAATCTCGGTTCGTAAACTCCTCCACCACCTCCTCTGAGTGTAAGACGGGAGAATACGCGACTTCGTGTCAACGAAGAAGTCCCCCTCAACGTCTTAACGACCCTAGGTCACATGAGTCTTTCCCCCAATGTCATCAATTGCATACTCACTAATGCCCTCACAGGTCATTAGATCGTAACGATGTGTTTACCTTAGTCCGAATCCAGGATTACCTCTTCCGAGTGTCAAACCCTGTATTCTCAAATCCAACCCTAATACCTTAACAAGCATACTAAGATTGTCATAAAATGATAAACACAATCAGAATTAAAAGCAAAAAACCGTTAAAGAAACATATATTAAACCAAACAACTATTTACACAACTACATTGATCCGTAGCTAATATTTATCTACTCTAACATGATCTTGGTCATTAGAACATTAAAGCAAGAGGGATTCATCGTCATTTAAAATAAAATATTAAATTACAAAGAGAGAAACAAATAGAGAAAGATCAAATCTTAAAGTAGAGAGATCCACTGTCACCAAAGATTGATCCGAAAATGTTTCCTCTTCTCCAGATGATGAATCTCCTCTTTGAGCTCTTCAAGAATGGCCAGTGTTGATCCTAAGATTTTCATGAACAATTAAGTATTGATGTTTTGGTGGAACTAATGTATTAATTGAGTGTTTCAGTGATTTAAAGTTCCAAGTGATGAAGATGACAAATTAAATGGATGCTAAATGATGAAGTTGAAGATATTGAAGAATTAAGAGTTTGAAGAAATTAGAGAAAACAACCCAGCTAAATTTCAACTCTTAATATCCCAATTAGGAAAACACACATGGCACAAAATGTATTTTATTATTTATGTGTGTCTTTATTAAGTGAAATTATTTGCTCCTATGTGATTTAAAAAGAAATAATTTTAAATGACTAAAATGGAATATAAGAATATTAGTGGAGCTAATTTAGATGAGAAAATGGTTAAAGGGGAAAAAACATAAAAGAAAATAATTTAAAAACGTGTTTAGAGATGATATCCAGAATACATCAGTTAACTGATAAGTCGACCAGACTAAGCAGCTGAAAGATCACGTATCTCTAAGTCGACCGATAGGTCGACCGGCCAAGAGGGCTGAACTCTCTGAATCTACAAGTCGACCGACAGGTCGACCGGTGAAGAAAAAGAAAACTCTCTATATCTACAGGTCGACAGGCAGGTCGACCGATGAACGCCTTGGCTATAACCTGAATCTACTTGTCAACTGGTCGGTCGACCGGACGCGCTGTTTCTAGATATTGTTTTATCCGAGATTATATCCAAAAGTAGCCATTTTTTGTTGGAATTTGAGATATATTTTAGGGATATTATCTATATTTAAGATATGGTTCACATACTAATTAAATCCTATTGATTTGGTACATTAAATATTAATGTTTTTCAATTTGGTTCTTAAAATTGATTATATTCTAATTTATTGAGATTGAGAAATATTTGAGGGGTTTAATTGAAAGATTTGAAATTTATTTTTAAGTGAAATTGAACCTAAATGAAGTCATTATGATATAAGGGGTCTATAAGTACAATTAATTCTCATGACACATGTAAACTAGCCGTTATAAGGCTGATTTCATATTCCTATATACAGACCTACGAATTTTTATTTCTGACTAATCATTCTAAGAGAAAGAATTCATATATTATCAAGAGATATCAGAATATATCAATTGAATATGCTTTTCTAAGAGATATCTTATTGAGAATTGAGTGAGCTTTTTTAAGAGAATCATTTGCTGATCATTACTGCTACGGATTTGAAGTTACATTGCAATACTATTTTCTTTCGGTGGATTCCGAGTAAGGTCTTTCCAAATTTCTTATTATTTGTTTATTGATTTTATATTTGAAAATTTATCTTAGAAATTATTTTTGATTTTTGAAGGAAATAGTTTTACAAACAATTTCTTGAATCTGATTATATGCTCAAATTTTCTACTCATATTCTTATTAAAATCAGATTTTTGTATCTCACATTTTTCTATCATTAGTTGGGATATTAATTGAGTTATTATTTATTTGGGGTGGTAGAAGCTCCAAGTGAAATTTACTTCTTATCAATTTGTGTATTGGTGAGTTGTAACAGGTTAAATACCGTTGGGGGTATTCAATCAAGGGTAGGGGTTTCAGTCTCTTCTTGTAAAGAGATTGAGGTAGTGATTCTTCCTAGATAAGAAGTGTATTGTGAGTAATTTGTAAAGGTTCCATCCTTACCGGTGAAAATGGTAGTTGAAGTGTTTTGTGAGGTTTTGATTCTTGAGCCTCAGTGTTAAAAAGAATTAGGTTATTCTTTAGCCTGTAAAAAGTAGAAGTTCTTCCTTAGCCTGAGAAAAGGATATTGTAAAGGTTGATTCTGAGCCTATAAAAGAATCAGTGTGTGGGTTTGGTTCCTACCTTTAAAGGGATCTTGGTTTTAGTGGGTTCGACCTCCGTGGAACTCGGGGGACTAGATTAGCCAAGAATAGCTTGGTGAATCAGTATAAATCTTTGGTGTGCTGCTATATTTATTTTTCTATTTTTGCTGTTTGGGTATGCACCTAGTTGATTAATTAATTCCGTTGTGTTATAAACATAATAATTAATTTAGGCTTAAAATTAATTATTTGATTGATTCAAGTTTTATTCTGATAAGTTTTTTAATTACCCAATTCACCCCCCTCTTGGGTATTCTACTGGGCCAACAATTGGCATCAAAGTTGGTTTAGCTTGAATTTTTTAGCTAACAAAGATTACATGACACACATAATAGGCACACTAGATGAGGGGCAGTCTATGCACCGACCACCCTTGTTTGCAGGTGAAAGTTACTTGTTTTGGAAAGACAGGATGATAACCTTTCTTCAAGCTACAAATTACGACCTGTGGCTTATAATTGAGGATGGTCCATTCATTCCAATGGAAAACGGAGTTGAGAAGAAGAAGGAACAACTCACTGCTTCTGATAAGCAGAAACTCTCCATTAACTCTCAAGCTATCAATATTCTCTTTTCCTCTTTAGACTCTAACGAATATTCTAGAGTTTCAGGTTGCAAATATGCAAAGGAGATGTGGGATAAGCTACAAGTCACCCATGAAGGGACAAGTCAAGTGAAGCTGTAAAAAAGTCAATACTCTTATGAGAAAATTTGAGCTGTTCAGAATGGAGGAAAATGAATCAATTCATGAGATATACACTCGCTTCAACAACATATGCAACAATATGAGTCAACTCAGAAAGACATACTTCATGGAGGATAGAGTACGAAAGGTCCTAAGGTCCTTGACAAAAATATGGGAGTCAAAGGTGACGACAATCGAGGAAGCCAAGGATCTTGGCAAATACGACATTGATGATCTCATTAGCAATTTGATGACTTAGGAATCCACGATTAAAGGTTACGAGGATGATATCAAAAATGGCAAGAGAAAATCCTTGGCACTAAAAGTTCAAAAAATTGAAGAAGGTGATGATAGTAATGATGAAAGTCTTGATAGTGAGTAAGAGAAAAATGTATCACTTCTCACAAACAATTTTGGAAGAATGACTTGGTGCACATTTTGTGGAAAAAGAAATCTTAACATGTCTAAAGTGGAATGCTACAACTATCGTAAAATTGGTCATTTTCAAAACGATTGTCCCGAACCGAAGAAGGATAAAGAAAATGAGAAGAAAAAGAACGAAAAAAAGAAAGTAAGGAAGAGTAAGAAGAAATCGATGAAGGTTACTTGGGATGATACCAATTCAAGTAGCTCGGAAGAATCAAATAGTTATGATACGTCCATGCTTGAATTAATGGCCACTGGTGGAGATATAACCTATTGTTCAAGTTCATGTCCTTTAAATTTTGATGAATTGTTTGATGTTTATCAAGAATTTTCACATGGTTATAAAAACCCGTGTTCTAAAATAAATGCCCTTCAAAGTACAATTAACACATTAAACGAGCAAGTGGTGGACTACGAATCTGAAAACAATGGATTGAAATCTAAATTGATAGATTTGCAATCAATTGTTCTCAAATTTACCGGCGGTAAAAATAATTTGAAAATGCTTTTGGGGAAGTTCACGTGGAGCTTTTGATAAAGCCAGTGTTGGATTTTAGAAAAATCTTAAACAAAAATGCTTTCATAAATTCTTTTCTAAAACCAAGGATCTTGTTAAATGTTTTAAATGTAACATTGTGGGGCATACTATTCGTAGATGTTTTGCTAAAATATCTAACTGTAGACAAGTTTGGGTTCTAAAAGGAACCAAAATTGTCCCGACTAACAAGATCGGACCCATGTAGGCTGGGTACCACTTAGGAACTATTTGAGGTGCTCTTTGCAGGTTATTCTAAAAGTATCAATAAGTAAGGACAAATAGTTCCTGGATAGTGGTTGTTCTCGTCACATGACGGGAGATAAAGGAAAATTTACATCTTTGACACTGATAAGTGTAAATTACCTATCTATTTCCAAATCGAATATTGTTAGTTTTCGAGTATGTTTAATACGTTTTTGTTAAGTTTTAATTTATTTTTATTCTTTTTGTATTAAAATAGGTGTGTGGGGTGAAAATGTATGAAATTGGAGCATAAACGATGAAATCGTATCGAGAATGGTTGGAGAACAGTGGAAAAACAAGCAAGGAGGCAAAATTTTGAATAGTAGCCCATCGCCTAGGCTTCCAGACCACCACCTAGGCGGTGAAGATGCAGAGTGCACGAATTCTTGCTGAACGTCCACCGCCGCGGCGGTGACAATGCAGAATGTCACCAAGTCCACCACCTTCTCTACTGCCTAGGTGAACCTTAAATCCACATACTCCACCACCGCGGGGGTGAATCCCACTGCTATGGTGGTAAGCTCTACACCAGAATACATATCTTTTATGATATTTTGCTTATTTATACCCCTCTCTTTTCCTCTCCTCTTCCTCCTGCCGAATATAGGAGACCCCTTAGGGTTCCTATGATATTAGAGAGTGTTTTGGGAGAGCTCAAGCAAATCCAAAGGGGAAGAACACAAAGCAAAAAAGGAGAAGCGATCATGGAACACTCTTAGTGACAAATCTTCGAATTATGGCTAGTTTCTCTCGTTTCTCTCTTCATCTCTTATCTTAGGATTATTATTTGAGCATGTTTAGCTCATTTTACATTTTATAAATGGTTAGGGCCATGAGCTAAACATGGACTGTAATAGGGATTAACATATTATTTATGAAAATGTAGTTTTGGTGAAGTTTGTGTTTCATTTATGGTTGTTCCTTATAATTTCGATTGTGTTGCTGTGTTTTCCATGATTATATGATAGTTTAGATATATTGAGAATACGGGGTTTGACACTCGGGAGAGGTGGCGGGGGAGTTTTAGAATTGAGATTATCGATAGGGTAAACACAATGCATGAAATCAATGACGTTGGGGCGAGACTCATGTGACCTAGGGTCATTAAGATGTTGAGGGGGACGTCTTCGTTAACACGAAGTCGCATTTATCCCTTGTCTTACACTTGGGAGAGGTGGCAAAGGAGTTTATGAACTGAGATTTTGTGTGCAATCGATGACATTGGGGTAAAACTCACGCAACCTAGGGTCGTTAAGAAGTTGAGGGGGGAGTTCTTCATTGACACAAAGTTGCATATTCCCCCATCTTACACTTGGGAGAGGTGACAAAGGTGTTTTAGATACCGAGATTGTCAAATAGGTTGATCACCATTATTGTAAACTAAACGAAATCAAACGCATTTAAGTAAATAAAGTTAATCCCTAGATAATCTATCCCAGAACTATCTCGTATTAGTAATTAGTATAGTTAAATTAGTATTTAATTTTATATTGAATTTTTGTCACCTAGATAAAGTCGGGTTATGACAATCGCGATACTCGATATTAATCTCAACCAATTCCTATGGATACAATACTCGATCGAAAGATCCATTATACTAAAACTTGATCCGTACGCTTGCGGTGAAAGTGGCAGCTCTTAAATTAGCAGCCACTAAACACCTAAAGATGGAGGTCATGTGACTTTCGGAGACAACCCAAAGGGTAAAATTATCGGTATAGGTAATATCGGTAATGGTACTACTATGGTTAAAGATATGTTACTAGTTGATGGACTTAAACATAATTTTCTTAGTATTAGTGAACTATGTGACAACGGCTATAACGTTATATTTGATCATGATAGATGTATCATTAAGAATAGTCATGATAGTAGTATCTTACTAATTGCATCACATTTTGAGAATGTGTATACTTGCTCTTTTGATGATTTTAATTCTCAAAATTTATCTTGTTTGAATGTTTTATTTGAAAATAGTTAGTTATGGCATAGAAGACTTGGGCATGCTATTATGGAGTTAATTTCTAACTTATCTAAGAAGAGTCTTGTACGTGACCTACCTGATTTGAAATATGTGAAGGATAAAGTATGTAATGCATGTCAATTAGGCAAGCAAGTTAGATCATCATTTAAGAAAAAGATGCACACGTCCATGTCTAGATGTCTTGAATTATTGCATCTTGATTTATTTGGGCCTAACTATGTTGCTAGTTTTGGTGGTAAGTTCTATGCATTTGTTATAGTTGATGATTATTCTAGACTTACCTAGGTATATTTTCTTGCTAAGAAAAGTGAGGTTGCTTCAGTTCTTGCTAAATTCTATAAACGTGTTTAAAATGAGAAGCAATGTTCTGTTATTAACATTCGTAGTAACAGAGGAAGAGAATTTAAGAATGATGAAGTGATAAGCTATTGTGATTAGCATGGTTATGCTCACAATTTTTCTGCACCAAGATAATTGCAACAAAAGGGTGTAGTGGAAAGGAAAAACAGAACTCTTCAAGCGATGGCCAGAATGATGCTAAATAAAAATCCCTTACCAACCTACTTTTGGGTTGAAGCAGTAAGTACAGCTTGTCATGTGGTAAACCGTGTATCAATTCGTAGAGGGTTTAATAAAACTCCATATGAAATCTGGAATGGTAAGACTTCTAATATTTCCTATTTTAAAGTCTTTGAATGCAAATGTTTCATTTTGAATGACAAGGATAATCTTGGTAAATTTGATGCTAAATCTGATTATGGAATTTTCCTTAGATATGCTACTAATAGTAAGGCTTATAGAGTTTATAATAAACGTACTTTAGTAGTAGAAGAAACAATGCATATTGTTTTTGAGGAAGTTGATCCATTCTTGTCGAGAAAGGTTTTGGATGATGATGATTTAGGTATCTTAAATAACCAAAACCAAGGTAATGATGTACCAAAGGAGTCTCAACAAGAGAAGGAGCCTAAGGAGAAGGATTCGACTTTACCAAGAGCTATAGAGAGAGTACCGGGCATTCAATTAAAGAAATCATTGGTAATTTTGAAAAAGGTGTAAGTACTCGATCTTCTCTTAGGGATATAATTAATCTTACTTTCTTATCACAAATTGAGCCTAGAAATATAAATGAGGCGTTAATTGATGAATCTTGAATTTTCGCAATATAAGATGAATTAGTTCAATTTGAGTAGAACAAAGTGTGGTGTCTTGTTCTGAGACCGGATTTTCATCCAGTTATTGGTACTAAATGGGTACTTAGAAACAAAAAAGATGAATCTGGTATGGTAATTAGAAACAAAGGAAGATTAGTGGCACAGGGCTAGAATCAAGAGGAAGGAATTGATTATGATGAAACTTATGCTCATGTTCCCAAACTAGAAGCAATTAGAATGCTACTCGGCTTTGCATGCTCATGTAATTTTAAGCTATATCCAATGGATGTAAAGAGTGTATTTCTAAATGGCTTTCTAGCTAAATAAGTTTATGTGGAACAAACCTCGGGATTTGAAAGTGATAAGTTTCCTGATCACATATTTAAACATCACAAGGATTTGTATGGGCCCAAACAAGCTCCGAGAGCTTGGTATGAGAGACTTAGCCGATATTTGATCGAAAATGGTTTTCGAAGGGGGATTTGTGATATTACACTATTTGTAAAACAAACTGATTCTGATATCCTATTAGTACAAGTATATGTTGATGATATCATTTTTAGATCTACTAATGAGGATCTTTTCCAAGAGTTTACTAAGATAATGCAGGTTGAATTTGAAATGAGCATGATGGGAGAGCTGAATTTCTTCCCTGGATTGCAAATTAAGCAAACCAAATAAGGGATGTTTATAAATCAAGCTAAATACACTAACGAGCTGTTAAAGAAATATGGCTTGGAAGGAGCTAAAGAGTACAAAACTCCCATGTCAACAGCTACAAAGATTGAAAAAGACGATACGGGAAAAAGCGTTAATGAAAAAATGTATCTAGATATGAATGGTAATCTGTTGTATTTAACTGCTAGTACACCTGACATTATGTATAGTGTTTGTCTTTGTGCTAGATTTCAGTCTTGTCTTAAAGAATCGTACTTCACTGTGGTTAAGCGAATTTTTAGTTATGTAAAGGGGACGATTGACTTAGGATTATAGTATCCTAGGGGGAGTGATTTTAAATTAGTAAGTTACTCTGACGCAGATTTTGTTAGTTGCAAAGTTGAGCTAAAAAGTACAAGTGGATCATGTCATTTGTTAGGACATGCTTTGGTTTCTTGGTCAAGCAAGAAACATAATTCTATAACCTTATCCACTACTGAGTCTGAATACATGGCAGCTGATGTTTGCCTAGAGAGAGTTATATGGTTGTTCCCCCCTCCCTAAATTTATTTTTGAAGATGACAAAAGGGGATAAATAAGTGATGTTTTAATAAATTAAGGGGGAGTGTTTTAAAATTGTGCTTTAATTAAATATTTTTTATTTATGCAAAGGGGGAGAAATTAGAATTGTGCTTTATTGAGAGTTTTTAATTTGTGCATTATTGAAATCTTCATTATGATACTATAATGAGTTAAAAGACCCATCCTCAGATTCAGGGAGAGTGTGGTTATATTTTTATTTTTTGAAGAAAACATCAAAGTTAATTGTCATCATAAAAAAGGGGGAGATTGTTGATCCAAAGATTTTGATGAACAATTAAGTATTGATGTTTTGGTGGAACTAATGTATTAATTGAGTATTTCAGTTATTTAAAGTTCCAAGTGAAGAAGATGACAAATTAAATGGATGCTAAATGACGAAGTTGAAGATATTGAAGAATTAAGAGTTTGAAGAAATTAGAGAAAATAACTCAGGTAAATTTCAACTCTTAATATCCCAATTAGGAACACACACATGGCACAAAATGTATTTTATTATTTATGTGTGTTTTTATTAAGTGAAATTATTTGCTCCTATGTGATTTGAAAAGAAATAATTTTAAATGACTAAAATGGATTATAAGAATATTAGTGGAGCTAATTTAGATGAGAAAATGGTTAAAGGGGTGAAAAAGTAAAAGAAAATAAGTTAAAAATGTGTTCAGAGAAGAGATCCCGAATACATTAGTCGACTGATAAGTCGACCGGACCAAGCAGCTGAAAGATCATCTATCTCTAAGTCGACCGGCCAAGAGGGCTGAACTCTCTGAATCTACAAGTCAACCGACAGGTCGACCAATGAAAGAAAAATCAAACTCTCTGAATCTAGAGGTCGACAGGCAGGTCGACCAATGAATGCCTTGGCTACAACCTGATTCTACTTGTCTACTGGTCAGTCGACTGGATGCGGTGTTTCAGGATATTGTTTTATCTGAGATTATATCCAAAAGTAGCCATTTTTGGTTGGGATTTGAGAGAGATTTTAGGGATATTATCTATATTTAAGATATGGTTCACATACTAATTAAATCCTATTGATTTGGTACATTAAATATTAATGTTTCTCAATTTGGTTCTTGAAATTGATTCTATTCTAATTTATTGAGATTGAGAAATATTTGAGGGGTTTAATTGAAAGATTTAAAAGTTTTTTTTAAGGAAAATTGAACCTAACTGAAGTCATTATGATATAAGGGGTCTATAAGTGCTATTAATTATCATTACACATGTAAACTAGCCGTTATAAGGCTGATTTCATATTCCTAAATATAGACCTGTGAATTTTTATTTATGACTAATTATTTTAAGAGAGAGAGTTCATATATTATCAAGAGAGATCAGAATATATCAATTGAGTGAGCTTTTCTAAGAGAATCATTTGCTAATCTTTGTTGCTACGGATTTGAAGTTACATTGCAATACTATTTTCTTTCGGTGGATTTTGGGTGAGATCTTTCCAAATTGCTTATTATTTGTTTATTGATTTTATATTTGGAAATTAATCTTAGAAATTGTTTCTAATTTTTGAAGAAAATAGTTTTACAAATAATTTCTTGAATCTGATTACGTGCTCAAATTTGCTACCCATATTCTTATTAAAATCATATTTTTGTATCTCACGTTTTTCTATCACTAGTTGGGATATTAATTGAGTTATTATTTATCTGGGGTGGTAGAAGCTCCGAGTGAGATTTACTGTTTATCAATTTGTGTATTGGTGAGTTGTGACGGGTTAAATACCATTGAAGGTATTTAATCAAGGGTAGGGGCTTCAGTTTCTTTCTGTAAAGAGATTGATGTAGTGATTCTTCCTGGATAAGAATTGCGTTGTGAGTAATTAGTAAAGGTTTCATCCTTACCTATGGAAAGGATAGCTGGAGTGTTTTGTGAGGTTTTGATTCTTGAGCCTTAGTGTTAAAAAGAATTAGGTTATTCTTTAGCCTGTAAAAGTAGAGGTTCTTCCTTAACTTGAAAAAGGGATATTACAAAGGTTGATTCAGAGTATGTAAAAGAAATAGTATGCGGGTTTGGTTCCTAGCTTTAAATGAATCTTGGTTTTAGTGGGTGCGACCTTTGTGGAGCTTGGTGGACTGGATTAACCAAGAGTAACTTGGTGAACCAGTATAAATCTTTGGTGTGTTGGTATATTTATTTTGCTATTTTTGCTGTTTGGATATGCACCTAGTTGATTAATTAATTCCGCTGTGTTATAAAGATAATAATTAATTTAGTCTTAAAATTAATTATTTGTTGTTTGGGTATGCACCTAGGTGCAAGGCTTCAAAATTTTTGAAAATATCTATTTTGCTGTGTAGAGCTGACTGTCGCGGCGATGCGTAAGTTGGTTAGCTCACTGCTGCAGCGGTGGGCTAAATTCTTAACTCTCTGATATTTTACCGCCACAGCGGTGGCCTTCTGCTACGGCAGTGGGACGCTAGGCTCAAATAGCCATTCTCTGCATTCTCACCGCCGCGGCGGTGGATTTCTTGTCACGGCGGTAGGTCTTGTGATCTTGAAACCTTGTTTCTTCATCATTTCTTCACCGTTTTCCCACCATTTTCGTTTGTTTGTCACTCGTTTACGTCCCTACACGTGAATTACATAGAAACTAAAGAAAAAAAAATTAAATATTATTAATTTACTCAAAAACTACCAAATTCGATTTAGAAGTAGATAGATATTTTACACCTATCAAATACCCCCAAATTTGAAATTTTGCTAGTCCTCGAGCAAAACACCCTAACACTAAATTAAACTAACTACCCTAATTAACTTACCACTAATCTAAAAATGAATAACTTTAACAAAGAGGAAGTAAATGCATGCGAGTTTCAAGTTGAATCGAAGAAACCAATTTGTTCCTTTTGCAACAGCCCTCAATCTGATCAAGTTCGGGAAATAACACACACCAAGTGGTGTTCTAGAATTTCAACACTCAATATCAATAAAAAACATTCTAGATCCATTTGAAATGTGTGTGTGAGAGAACTCAAATGTATAACTAACCAAATACCAGATTGGATTATTTAGTAGACAAGCTCATGACTTAAACCTTAAAGGATTCAGGAAAACCATATGCTTGATTAGGCTCAACTATCTACTAATGCAGGTTCAGACATTCATAGAGATGAATAGGGCTTGGTTTGGCTTTGAAGAACGACTAAGGGTATCACACGAATAGAAAATAGAAAATCGTTAAGATTAAACGGTACCTGAGGCACAAACGCTTGTCGCTATCTCTCTCTCATAACCCCACATGTTTAAAACACAACCCTGAACGAGAATTCTAGAACTTTGTATTCACTTGTCAAAAGAAATGAAAATAAAAACTATATGCACATAGTTTTTTTTTGTTTTTTTAAAAAAATTATCACACCCCCAAACTTATTCAAATTTGTACAATTTTAGGGGCGTGCAAAAAGAATGACAAGTGAATTCATTAATACTGAACCAATAACAATTCTTCTGAAACCCCAATCACTCACGTCAAGTCAACATTAGTTTATACTACTTGATTTAACTCAATTTTGACTTTTAGGCTTAGCAACAATAGTTTGGAAAAATTTAATTGGATGGAGTATTGAAACATGTTTAGAATTGAAAAGTTTATCGGCTTCGATAGGGGAACGAGGGATAAAAAAATTCAGGTTAGCTTTGAAAGGTTCAAGCGAAAAAATTGAAGGTCTAAATCACGCCTCCGGAATTACCTCAGCTAGGATTTCGCCTCAAGTCTACCCCAAATCAAGTTCTAGATTCCTCATTTGTGTCATGAACTTATTACTGAATAATCAGCGTCAATTCATTCAAATAATTATACACTGAGTCCATGCAATCGTGCGATTTAAGGATCAAAATATTTTTTACCTAATCGACATGCTAAGCACACAATACACACATGACTAGCATTACTCCCAACCTCAATATACAATTGGATGATAATTTTCATCATCGGGACATGGCCCAGACGAACTCAACATGCACATAAGACTTCATTCATTAACATATCTACATTAACACTAAACACTAACATACATATACTAACTAATCATTACACATGCATAAACAAAAATTAAAATACACTAACAAAAACTAAACATTTCTAGTTTAATAATAATAATAAAAACAAAAATCGTCCTTCTCATCTTTCTTTAACAACACAAAATGTGACGTACATTCCCCCCAAACGTAAAAAGATTCAGTGTCCTCACTGACTAAGCAGCGAACCCAATAACAGTTTATAGCAATAACAAGTAAATTGGGTGCCGACACATACGTAGGGGATAAGATGTAAAAGTCTCACCCCCTACCCTTCGCTGGGAGGAAAGTCATCGTCACCACTATCACGTCAGAATGGAAATTGTGGTGGTTGCGAAAGCTGCGGCAGCACATACGGCATAGGTGGATAAGCCCTCATATTAATGCCGAAGCGTTCGTACATGAGCCCATGGATTTGATCTTGCGCACACACTAATCGCAACGTTTCAACAAAATTTCAAAAATGTAGCATGCAATTTTGTTTCACACAATTTAACAATCCATAGAAACTTAGTTCATTACCAAAAATCAAACCAAAATCCCATAGAAATTGAAAATCACCAAAATGGGGGTTAACTTGATTTTTTGTGGATGATTTGGGGGTGGAAATCACAAATTTTGTAAATGGAATGATGAAATTTGAGGGTTGGAAACGGTTTGGGAGGATGAAAATAGAGAGATATTGGAGTTTTTGAAGTGGTTGTGGTGTTTTTATATAGCGGGATGGTTTTAATCAAATAGAGGCTCACCGCTGTGGCAGTAGAGCCCCTTTTTAAAAAATATACATTCTGTTGTTTCACCATCACGGCGGTGAGGCGTTTATGCTGAAAACTTGACATCCTGCATTTTCACCGCCTCGGCGGTGAGCCTGCTGCTGGATTTTTATTTTTTCAAGTTTTCACACAAAGACTCCACACCATGCGTTTCCACTTCGCTTATTTAATGTTTTTAAGTGCAAAACACATCCCAGATTATCCTCACTCCTTAATTCTCCTCCAAACACGCTTCGAGACTATTCTGGCCTCCAAAATATAATTAATAGAAAAAATGGGGTAAAACTTGATACCCTTGGTTTCGGATAAAAAAACGTGACTTGCTTGATTTACCGTCCTTAGCTGGACTTGGTTGAGCATTTTTCACCAAAATCCCTCATAGACAAGGAATTTGGGATAGAATGTTCTGTTGGATCTCGATTCATGGTATTGAAATTAGATTCTTCTCTCTCCTTATCCTTTTCAACGTATGCTCGATCTCCGGATCAATAATCAAGAATTCCAAACTTCTTCTACGTTATATGCACTGCTTGATCACAACTGATGAAGCAAATGAACAAAATAATTAAAAAGAAAATAAAACAAAAGAATTGTCTGGATTAATATTCAACTACTTAGTTGCAATATTAATTCTATGCATTCAATACCATCCCCGGCAACGGCATCAAAAACTTGTACGACGAGCATTTTTACACGCTCACGTATTGACTACTCGCAAGTATACGTGGTCCAGTTTTAATATAGTGGATCTTTAAGATCGGATATCGTTCCACAGCGATGGTGTGAATAATTGAATACTGTAATTTGCATAGTCTCCTATTATCCAAATGGTTAAGGAATTATTTTAAATTAAACTAATTAAAACTAAACTAAACTACAATTAGTGTGTTAATCCTAACTAAATTGATTACCTAGGGATTGATTTCATTCACTTAATACATGTTTGATTTCGTTTAGTTAAAAATAACGGTGTTTATCGTATCCGACAATCTCGGTTCGTAAACTTCTCCGCCACCTCATCCGAGTTTAAGACAGGGGAATATGCGACTTCGTGTCAACGAAGAAGTCCCCCTCAACGTCTTAATGACCCTAGGTCGTGTGAGTCTTACCCCAACGTCATCTATTGCAAACTCACTAACGTCCTCCTGGGCCGTTAGATCGTAACGATGTGTTTACTCTAGTCCGAACCCACCTCGTCCGAGTGTCAAACCCTGCATTCTCAAATCCAAATCTAATACCTTAACAATAATACTAAGATTGTCATAAAATGATAAACACAATCGGAATTAAAAGCAAACAACCATTAAAGAAACATATATTAAACCAAACAAGTATTTACGCAATTACATCGATCCCTAGCTAATATTTATCTACTCTAACATGATCTTGGCCATTGGAACATTAAACTAAGAGGGATTCATCATCATTTAGAATAAAACATTAAATTACAAAGAGAGAAACAAAGAGACAAAGATCAAATCTTAAAGTGGAGTGATCCACTATCGCCAAAGATCAATCCGAAAATGTTTCCTCTTCTCTGGATGATAAATCTTCTCTTTGAGGTCTTCAAGAATGGCCAAGGATCACCTCCTAAGGGTTAGGAACGTCCAACCTCCCAAGAGGTCTTTAATGAAAGTGGGAAAACGGGTATTTATAGGTGCAAGGCTTCAAAATATCTGAAAATATCTATTTTCCTGTGTAGAGCTGACCGTTGCGGCGGTGGGCCAAAATCTTAACTTTTTGATCTTTTACCATCGCGGCGGTGGGACGTTGGGCCCAAATTGCCCTTCTCTTCATTCTCATCGCGGCGGCGGTGGGTCTTGTGATCTTGAAACCTTGTTCCTTCATCATTTTTTCACCGTTTTTTCATCGTTTTCGCTTGTTTGTCACTCATTTACATCCCTACACCTGAATTACATAAAAATTAACGAAAATGAAATTAAATATTACTAATTTACTCAAAAACTACCAAATTCAATTTAGAAGTAGATAGGTACTTTACACCTATCACATACTAAACAGTTACACCTATCACACACCAAACAACAAAAAATAAATAATGAAAAATAGCAACACACTAGAAATTTATACTGGTTTATCAAGCTACTCTTGGCTAATCCAGTCCCCCGAACTTCACGGAGAGTCTCACACACTAAACTCAATATTCCTTTAAAGGTAAGAACGAATTCATTTTCACAGGCTTAGGAATAACCTCTACTTTTTACAGGCTCAAGAATAACCTAATTCTTTTTTGAAACTAAGGTTAAAGAATCAAAACCTCACAAATACTCCAAATATAATTTTACCGTGTAAGGATTGAACCGTTATAAAATTGCTCACAAATTAATTCAATCCAAGAAGAATTACTACCTCAATTTCTTTACAAGAAGAGACTGAAACCAACTACCCTTAGATTAAATACTCCCAATAGTATTCAATCCGTCACTCAACTCACCAATTACAAATTGATAAGTGATTTTTCTCACTCGGAACTTCTACCACCCCAAATAAATTAGAACTCAATTAATATCCCAAAATTAGTTATAGAAAAGTAATATATTCAAAATTTGATTTTGAACAAAAATTGGGTAGCACGTAATTGAGCACGTAATCAGATTTCATCAAGAAATTGTTTCAAAAATATTTTCTAATAAAAAATAGGAAAACAATTTTAAATATCAAATTCCAAATATAATCAAGCAATACTAAATAAAAAGTAATTTAAAAGATCTTACCCGGATTCCATCGAAAGAATAATGATAGCAATGTTACTTAAGATCGGTAGTAGCAAAAATCCACAGCAAATATTTCTTAAGAATAACTCTCAGAAAAGATCTTACAATTCTCTTAGTATGATTACTCTTAGAAAACTCAATATAATTCTCTTGATATCACTTACTAATATGAAAAACGCAGGACTATATAGAAAGGAATAAAATAAGATCTCTAACGGCTAGTTCCCACTTATTATAACATTTAATTACTCTTATAGACTTCTTATATCATTAAGACTTCATCCGGGTTCAAATCACTTAATTATGGCTTTTAAATATCTCAATTAAGTCCCCCAAATATTTCTTAATCATAATTAAATAGGATAGAAAGAATTATATGTACCAAATTGAAAAATATTCAAACGTAATGAACCATATCTATTGGGATATCATAATATATGTTGCATATCTCAAATAACATCAAATCCCTAATATATCTCGTGAATCCTAACCATAAAACGATTAGTAATAACTACTTTTAGAATAAAATTCGAAATTCCACAAAATTCTGAAACAGTTCCATAAGTCGACTTACCAAGAATTACTGGTCGACCGCTCGATTCAGGATGTAGCCAAGCCAAAAATCCATCGCCCATTGGTTGACCTATTTGTCGACCTAGAGATTTAGAGAGTTATATTTCTGCTCATAGGTCAACCGCCCTATCGACTTATCGATTCAGAGAGTTCACCATTTAAGCTCAAGTCGACCTACCTGTCGACTGAGAGATTCAGAGACTTTTCCTTCTATATTCTGGTCGAGTCGTCAATGTTGGGAACCTCTTCTAGATTCATTTTTAATTCATTCTCATCGACGTTTTCGCTCCTTTAATCAATTTCTTTTCTCGGTTAGCTCCACTAAATACTTAAGTTCAATTTTAGCTAATTATCTTTATTTCTTTTTCAATTACACATAGGAGCAAATAATTTAACTAATTAGGATCCTATAAAAAACACACATATTTATAAAAATCATTTTGTACCCTGTGTGATCCTAATTAGGATATTAAGAGTTGAAATTTAACCTGAGTTGTTTTTCTTAGGTTCTTCAAATTCTTCAACCTTTTAATCCTTCATCATCTTTGTCATCATCTTTTAGCATCTATTCATTACGTGTCATTATATCTTCATCATTCGAACTAATAAATTGAAACACTTAATCAAACCATTAGTTCCACAAAAAATATCAACCTTTAATTGTTCATCAAAATCTTAGGATCAACAGGTGTGTTAGGTCACCGGGATTTTTAAAATTATTTTTAATTTAAAATGGGCCAAGTTTTTTACTCAAAAATAGTTGGTCTTTACCAGAGATTTCTTTAAATTTTGAGGGTCGGTTATGCTCGGGAAAGATGTTAGGCGCCCCAAGTCACCCATCCAAAGATAGTATGTAAGTCTAAACGGATATTTTCATTTAAACAAGTCCAAGTAACTTCCTTTGGTTTTGGTAAAGATGTAATTCTCATTTTTCAATATTTTTATCTTTTTATGCATTTTTATGTAAGGAAACAATTTTTTTTTTTACTTATTTAAAGAAGCAACAAATAAAACAGATTAAATGAAAATATTTTATTTTATTTTTTAGTGACGACAGAACCTATAAAAGTTGCCTACGTATCTCGGTTTTCATAGGGAATCAAGTCGAAATGATGTGTCCCAAAAGGTCGTTTTTATTTAAATAGACAACCAAACCCACATAGGGTGCCTATGTGTTATGGTCTTTACCAAGAATCAGGTCGAAACGTATTTCATCATGACAAGATGATTTTTTATTTTATTATTATTTTAATTTTTTTCCTTTTTCTTTTGTTTAAGATAAGATTAGAACATAAATGGCACCAATGGTAAGTAGATGTACGGTTTTGATTTTGTCAAGAACACTCGAACCGAACTTTCTTGCTTAGGCAAGTTTAGTGTTAAGGTTTACTTAATTAGTTCGAAGGATAAGAAAATATATCATATATGTGCGAGTAATGCTCATTTTTAAGAAGACAAAAATATTTTTGAAGAAGATTCACACTTATCCCCGAAGGAATAGAGGTCCTCCTTATAACTAAGAAAGACGGAAATATTTTTGAAGAATGTGTACACTTATTCCCACGAGCCCGGGACTTAGGGCCAGGTTGTCATCTAGGTTAGTGCGTAAAATTAAATGTTATTTGTTAGTAGTTAGTAGTCCTTCATAGGAAGTTTGTTTTAGATTCATTGAAGTTCGGTTTCATGTGTTCTTGACAAAGTCAAAGATGCTATGCACAAATCATAGTCTTCTTGATGTTTTTGATACGATCTATGATATTTACACTATGTAAATAATTTAAACCTCTAAGAACTACCCAAATATAATATATACAAGTAGTATAAAGGTATTTAAACAAAATCGAATAAGAGTTTAGGCGGACTTACCTAACTTAGGGGAGTAGTCTTTCCCTAAGTGTTTTTCCTTCTTCTCCTTCTTTAATCTTCTTGTTTTTTCATCAAAAACTTCTTGAGAACTTGTTTGGAAAGTCTCAAGAACACCTCTTTGGAGATTGTTTTTTGGCAAGATTTAAGTGTGTTTACGAAGTGTAAAGCTTAGAAAATCCCAAGACCTGAGAGAGAAATTTGAACCTAGGGAGAGAAGGGAAGTGTTTAAGCCTATTTCTGAATGAAAATAGGCTAATATTTATAGGCACATGGTACCCTGTGCATTGGGAAATGTGGAGTATTCCCCAGCCTACTGCTCATGGTGTGTTTATGCTAGCTAGGACCCTTTAATGTCATTTAATGCTAGGGTTAGAGCCATGTAATAAATATTTACTTAGATTTCCTAAGTAATCATTAGATTTGGTAATGATTACCAAGTCTTGCAAATATCTTGGCTATCATTGCTCATTTAAGGCTTTCACATGGGCCATTAAATGCTTAATTAATGTCCGATTTGATGTTTTTCAGTTTGGTTTGCTTGGTAAGTATTGGTTACTTATGGTAATCTAGTTACTTAATTTGAAAAATATCTTCTCCAGTAAATTCCATTGAATGCATATCTTGAATGTAGTCATTAAATTCCATTTCCTAGGAAGCCACAGAGATAGCGATGAGTTGTCATTCTCCAAACGCTACTGGCCTAATCATCTAGGACCGTTATTAATCTCCTTTGAGAATATTCCTTACCTATTTCGAAAAGAATATAGTATTCCTATGTATAATACAACGAGTACAAAGTATTCTCTTTCCTTGGAAGCTACAGAAATGGTTATGAGTCGTCATTCTCCAAACACAGTCGGCATAATCCTTTCAGGATCGATCATTCAGCCTCATTTGAGAAGATTCCTTGTTCGTTTGGTAAGGAATGTAATAATCCTCTCAATATTGGTCATTCAGCCTCCTTTGATAAGATTCCTAGCCCATGAAGATTCCTTGCCCATTTATAAAGGAATGTAGTATCCCTAAGGATGATACAGCGAATCCCAAGTGTTCGTTTTCTTAAGGACTTTACCGCTTTCCTAGTGTAGATGCAACAATGTTCGTGAATGTTCTTGATTTTTCTTAGTTAATTTAGTAGTCATTATTTTCCATGTCTCGCGGAACAAAATGTTCATGTCTCCTTCTTTGTCGTAGCAGTAGTAGATACTGCATTTTGTCCCGTCCATTTATGTATCGGATCTAAAGTGCAAGTTCGGATAAACTTTAAAGTGAGATTTAAAGGGAACAAATTTTTGCCTTAGATTACATTGGATAATACAAAAAAAAAAAAAAAAAAAAAAAAAAAAAAAAAAAACCCATAAAATTGTCAATTTGATTGAATTTGGTATAAATAAAAGTTTCGGGTCAATCTCGAAATTTCTAAAGTTGATGGGGACTAAAGTGACAATATTAAAGATTGGTTTTTCATGAAAATCGCTTTTAATATGATTAAATTAGTTACTACCCTTTTAACATAAGAAAATTTCACTAATTACCTTTATTTCTTGATTTGACACCTGAAACTTTTACTATCACCGGTTTCGTCTAATTGTCACCAAAAATACTTCTTTAAATTTCTTGTTTAAAGTAATAATCTCCAAAAAAATCAAGCCAAAAGCCTTGATTAAGTCAAAAAATCCACCATGATAACTTGGTTGCTTGAAGTAACTAATGCCTAAAAACATAGTTCAAAACCAACCAAACTGGTTTCTATCATGTCAATCATTCAAGACCCATTAATTCATGGTCTAATCATGAATTTAATGCCTCATTAATGTGAGTATTTGATAAAGAGATCTTGTGAAGATTTTCCTAGCAAAATATCATGATGGTAACTTAGTTACTTGGAATTAACTAATGGTTACAAGAACTAACTGAAGCGGTTTCCATCACATCAAAGCATTTAAGACCCATCAAGTCAATGTCAAGCCATGAAATTTAATGCTTGAATGGTCATTAATGACTCTATGCAATGTATGAATACCTCGTACCTACTGTATTATCCCTAGGTATACTACATTCCTTCTGAAATGGGTAAGGAATTTTCTCAAAGAAGGCGAATAACCGTCCAAGAGGATTACGCCAGCAGAGTTTAGAGAATGATGACTCATCGACCATTTTTTTAGCTTCCTAGGAAAATGAATACCTGTTACCTGCCGTATTATAAATAGAAACACTACATTCCTTTCGAAATAGGTACCGCGATTATCGTAACCTAACTTTATTTAGGCGATCAAATTTTGTTTTTTTTAGAACTAAAAATAACTAAAACAAATATAAATACAAAATAAAATAAAATATAGATTATCTATGCATAAATTTTCTAGGGGCTTCATTTCATCTCGTTATTCCCATGTTTTGCTATTAAGTAATTATTAGTTAATTCTGTTTATTCAATAATCAAGGTTCTCGTGCTATTGCTCTCTCACTACTTCTCCCGAGCGTCAAGTGAGAGAATATGTAAATACCTCAATACTGATATCCATATCCCGTATTTAGGTAAAAACATTTGTTAAACCCAACCTTATAGATTATGCAAGCTCTAAATATTTCCCGATCTATTAAAGCTTATGTTGTGTTTAACCTAAGTTCAATCCTGGGATTACCTCTCTTGAGTGTCAAATTCCAAGTTCTCAATTCAACTAAAATATCATGTGAAGGCATACATTTAAAGCATTATAAAGATAAATACAATTGAATAGTGATTCCAATTGATAAATCTAGAACTCGATTACCTCCTAGTTTCACAAGATCCTAAATTCTCAACTCGAATACCTAGGTGTAGATTTCCTCCCGGACTCACAACAACTTAAATTATGCACTGCCGATTCTCGTTTTAAATTCAACATCTCTTGAAAATAAAATTCGTAACCTAATATCATCTAACTCATTCGCCACATAAATCAAACACATTAGCCTAGGAGATGCATAAAATGGAATTAAATCTAACAATTAACAAAATAATCTAACACGGTTCAAATGAGACTACATCAAGCCCTAAACCTAGATTATAAACAAAACATAGATAAATCAAAATCTAATCTTTTCAAGATATCCATAGATACAAACATGTTCAACACAATATCCACAAATACAAAAATCAATCAAGATTAGGGAGAAGAGAAAGGTAGAGAAAATCTTATTATGGGTTTGAACTCCAAATCTTCAATCCCAAGTGCCACCAATGATGTTTTCTTCGTCAATCTCGTATCAAAATTCCATCATTCGGTGTTTTCTCAGTCAAAATCGCCTCTAATGTTGATTTTCTCTCCCAAAATCGCCTCTCTCTTATTCCTCTTCTTACTCTTTGAATTCTATCTCTTCTCCTCTACAAAATCAGCCTAAATGCCCTTTTAATGTTTCAAATCCAACTGTCGATGCTGCAGCACACGGTTTAGCGCACTATTGCAGCTATGGCTAAAAACATTAACACGAGGGCGCTACTGCATGAACGTGCAAGGATTCACAACCATCATCCTCACGGTAATTAACTACTCGCAAGTATACGAGGTCTAGTTTTAATATAATGGATCTGGTAAGATCGGATATCGTTTCATTGGGACTGGCAGGTAATTCGGTTGAGTATAGCGATTTAGATAGTTTCATATTATCTCGACTAATCAAATTTTGTTAGTTTTCTATTTAATATACTAAGAGAAACGACAACTATGAAGTTAGTTCTAATTACATTAATTACTTAGGTATTAATTTCTTTCACATAATGCATAATCGAAGTCATTAAGTTAGCTATAATGGTTTTCTATCTATTCCGACAATCTCTGTATCAATAACTCCTCCGCTACCTCTCCCGAGTGTAAGACAGGGGATTACACGACTTCGTGTCAACGAAGAATTCCCCTTCAACACATTTACGACACTAGGTCGTGTGAGTCTTTAGCCAACGTCATGGATTGCATACGTTCTAATGCCCTCCCGGGTCGTTAGAACGTCACGTTGTATTTACCCTAGTCCGAATCCAGGGTTACCTTTCTTGAGTGTCAAACCCCATATTCTCGGTTTATCAATACAATCATAATATCAAGAATAATGGTAAACACAATCGGATTTAGACAAACAACACATTAAAGTAACATTAATTCATTTAACTTAACAATTACATGATTTCAACTACACCTAAGTAACATTTAACTAATATTATAAGATCTTAGCCATATACCATACAAAATAAGAGGGATTAAACATTCTTAGATATATAAAAGTGATTACAAAGATAAAAACAAGAGATAAAAAATCAAATCTGGAAGTGAAACGGTTCACTGTCGCTAATGATCGTTCCACAAGAGATCCTTCTTTGTTCGAATGATGAACCTCCTTCTTGATCTTCAAAATATAGCTTAAGATCTCTCTACTAGGGTTAGGGTTCTTCAACAACTGGTTTCAGACGTGGGAAGGGGGTATATATAGGCCTAGGGGTTCAAAAATATCTAAACAGATATTTTGGGTTGTTCTGCGAATTTCGCCTAAGTGGTAGAATCTTCGCCTAGGCGGAGTTTAAGTTGGTTAGAATTCTACCTAGGTGATGGTTTATTTTCCTAGGTGGAGGACTAACTTCTTGGGCCATTTTTATTCTGACGAAATTTCGCCTAAGTGGTAGCTACTTCACCTAGGCGGATTTACAGCAATACAGCTCTTCCAGCAGTTCAGTACTTCCAGCATTCTGATGGATTTCTGCCTAGGCGAATTTCAATACTTCAGCCCTTGTAACCTTCTAACAGATTTCCGCCTAGGTGGTAGAAACTTCGCCTAGGCGGATCCCAACTTTTCAGTATTTGCAACTTTCTGATGAATTTTCGCGTAGGCGGTAGAAACTTCGCTTAGGTGGATTTCAACTTTTTAGTATTTGCAACTTTCTGATGAATTTCCGCCTAGGGGATGGATACTTCGCCTAGGCGAAATTGCGCTATTCTTTGAAACCTCATTTTTTCATCTTTTTGGCTACCCTTTTCTCCACCATTTCGCTCGGTTTGCCGATTGTTTACGTCCCTACTCCTGACTAATAAAAATAGTTAAAAAGATATTCAAACTTCAATAAAATACTCGAAAACTGGCAAATTCGGTTTAGAATTAGATAGGTATTTTACACCTATCAAATATCCCTAAACTGGGAATTTTGCTAGTCCTCGAGCAAAACACCTTAATGCTAAATAACACTAACTACACTAATTAGCTACATTCTAAACTACGAATAAGTAATCATTAACAAATAAGAAGTACACACCTGTAAGAGTTAAGTTTAGTCAAAGAAACCATGCTATTCTTCCCTCAACAACCCGCAATCAGATCCGGTTAAGGAATAACACACACCACGTGGTGTTCTAGAATTTCAACACTCAATATCAGTAAAAATCATTTTAGATCCTATTGAAATGTGTGTGTGTGAGAACCCAGATATATAACTAATCAAACGCCGGATTGGATTATTCAATGTATAAGGTCATGACTTAAACTTGTTAAAACATTCAGGAAAGTCATATGCTTAACTGGGCTCAACTATCCACAAATGTAGGTTCGGACATTCACCGAGATCAATAGGGCTTGGTTTGGCTTTGGAGAACGGCCAAGGGTATCGTAGAAATAGAAACTCGTTATAATTTTAACGATACTCGAGGTACAAACGCTTGTCGCTAAATCTCTCTCATAACCCCCTTATCTTTGAAGATATTACCTTGAACAAGATTTAGTAAACTTGTATTCACTTGTCACAACAATCAAAATTAAACACTATATTCACATAGGGTTTTTTTTTTGTTTTTTGTTTTTAGACACACCTCCAAACTTATTCAATTTTGTACAATTTTAGGGGCATGTTAATACAACTAAAGGATTGACTAGTGAATACTCTTATACTTAACCAAAAACATCTTAAACTGAAACCCCGATTGCCTGCTTCAAGTTAGCATAATCTAATGCTACTTGTTTTCACTCAATTTTCACTTTTTTTTTTCCTAGCGACAATGGTTCTGAAAGATTTACTTGGTTAAAGTATAGAACCAAGTTCAGAAATGAAAAATTTTTATGGCTTCGACAGGAGAACGGGGGAATAACTTTTCAGGTTAGTTTCAAATGGTTCAAGCGATGAAAATAAAGGCCTATCTCATCCCTCCAGAATTACCTTACCTATAATTTCACCTCAAGCCTCCCCCAGTCAAGTTCTAGATTCCTCATTTCTGTCATGAACTTATTACTGAATAATCGACGTCAAATTGTTCAACTAGTTATACAATGAGTTTATGCGATCATGTGATTTAGGATCAAAACAATTTTCACCTAATCGACATGCTAAGCACACAAAACACACGTGAATGGCATAACCCCCGACCTCAATATGCAATTTAGGGTGTAATTTTCATCATCGGGACAAGTTCGGACGAACTCAAAAACTCAGCATGCACGTACAACTATATTCATTAACAAATCTACTCTAATTCTACAAACTAACATTACTTATTCTAATGATCCTTACACATGCATAGCTAAATATTACACATGCATAACAAAAAGAATTTCAAAATTTACAAAAAATTTAACATTAATATCATTATAAACAACAATTTGTACACAAAAAGAATTTTGTCCTTTTTAGATCAAAACATTTGTCATCTTTCATATCACCCCCCCCCCCCCTAAAAAAAAACTACATGCTTGTATTTCATATCATATACCCCCAAACTTGAACGAGGCAGTGTCATTACTGCCTAAGCAGTGAACCCAAGAGCAGAATAGAAAAATACATATTGAAAACTCGGGCGGACACATACTTAGGAGGGAAGACATACTAGTCCAACCTCCTATCGTTCATTGTGGAGGGGATGGTGGTGACAGCTCATCAGTCTCAGAAGGCGACACGGGCGTATAACGCGCCATGTCGATTCCGAGACGTTCGAATAAAACTCTTTGGTTTTGATTTTGTTGCCGGATGTAGGAATCCATGTAGTTCTCCATCTGAACCAAATTAGCTTGAAGTTGGCTCATATCGGACTGGAGACTATGGACATCTCGTGAAATTTGGATGAGCTGGCCGCGGCTGGTTGTGGGCGTCGATGGCTCCGAATGGCCGGCTTCTTCCTCTTCCTGACCCTCTTCTCCTTCACCTGGTCTGCCTTTCCATACCCTATTAATCATTGCAAGATCGAGTGGCTTTATAGGTAGAAAGGGGCTTGTGGATGTGATACGAACTCCTGCTCGTTGAAAGAGAGTGGTGAGGAAGGAGGATAAAAGAAGGCCACCCTTCTTCGTCCTGGCAGTATGAATTATTGAAGAATAAATGTGCCAAACAACGTTGACGGGCGTCTCTCTATCAATATCGTAGAGCATAAACGCTCGCTCCTTGGAAACATCGGACACATGGGTGGTAGGGAGCAGATTAGCGCAAATAAATGAGTGCCAAATCTTTGGGATCGGTTTCAGAAACTGCGACTTGAAGATTTCCTGACCCTGCTATGTGTTCGTCCACTGGGCATTTCCCATCGTCAGGGTCTGAATCACCGCACTTATTGTCGGTGTGGCGGCATCGGATAAATCTCTGGAGGCTTCCGGACCCGTCAATCCAAGCAACTCGTTGAAATAGTCCGCACTGAATAGAACGGGAATGTTTCAGACCCTTGTCTGAAATCCTGTGGCCTCCGTAATGTTCGCATAGAATTCTCGTACGAGGGCCAACTCCCCTAGTGTGGGTGGAGCACAAAACTGTTCCCATAGTCTTTGTAGAATGACAGTCCTGAATTCTTCAGGGAGTTCATTCAAAGGTCCGAACCCCCTCTGGAAAATTTCGGGATGCTTATTTTCATGCTTTTTTTAATGGTCCTCAGCCTACCTTGAGACAAATTTGAGAGAGTTGTAATTCGAAGCAGCCGGAGGTTCGTCTGTTCGTGGTTGTTTGGCTGCACGACACTTTGCCATTTTCCCTATAAATGACAATCACAACACCAACCACAATAATAACAATAGAACACAAAATTCAAACCCTTGTCAGTGAACACACAATACCCTATTTTATCAAACATATGCTATCGAAAGCCAAACAATACAAATTTCACAAGATATCCTACCAACCATAACCAAATCACATTTTTGTCACAATGTAGCATAAAATAAATGATTCACATTGTGTATAAACACAAAAACATGATAGGGTTTACCATTAATCTTTCCTAAATCCCAAATAACATGAAAACTACAATTTAGGGTTTAAAGGGTTTTAGGGTTCTAACCAAATCCAATGATTTTTTAAATAAATGGGAAAATGAAGCAAATATTTCAACAACTAAATGAAAAATAAGATCATTGACACTTGTTGAAATTTTTTGATCAAATCATTGGAGTATGGTGATCTCGCACTGTTTCACCATTCAAACCCTAATTTTTGAGAATGGGAAGAGGAATTCCAAGTTTAGATGAAGATTCTTGGTGAAAATCCAAGTTTTTAGAAATATAGGATGAATCTTTAATGGGAGAAAGGGATTTGGGATGGTGAAGTTGAGAGGTTTCTTGAAATTTTGAGGAGGGAAGTGCCGTTTGCGAAGAGGACTATTGCGTTTTAAAACAGGGTTCGCGTGAATTCGCCTAGGTGGTGGTTTTTCCGCTTAAGAAAAGTAGTGCCTTTTTTTAAAACAAAACCTTCTTGTGTTAATTCACTTAGGCGGTGGTTTTTCCACCTGGGCGAATTTACACCAGTGTGAAACCCCTGATTTTACTGTAAATCAGCTTAGGCGGTGGGTTTTCTGCCTGAGCGAATTTATGCCAGTGTAGGAACTCAGCTTTTCTTCATTTTTTCGCCTAGGCAATGGTTTTACTGCCTGGGCGAAATTACGGTAGTGTAGAAATTTAAATTTTTTCTTCCTATTTCTGCCTAGGCAGTGGTTTTTTCGCCTTGGCGAATTTACGCCAGTATGTTTTCTTAGCCTTTTGTCCAATTTTCTCCTGGGCGTTGGTTTTTTCACCTAGGCGAATTTTTGCCAGTGTGGACTTTAGCTGGATTCCTTCAGGTTTTCACATTTTTGCTCTACACCTCTTACTTCCTCTTCGTTCCTCAAATGATTTGTAGCATGCAAATCAATCCTAAGTGTCTAGCCTCATCAATTCACCACAAAAATAATATTACGAGATCAATACGATCTCCAAAAAGTAATTTATGCGAAAGTTGGGAATGTTCGTTACCCTCGATGACATATCAAAAGATGTTGCTTGGTTTTACGTCCTAAACATGGACGTTTCTGAATTCCAGCTCTATCCTTCAATGAGGGAGATGTTCTCCACAACTTGCTCTTCCTCCTTGAAGTAGTGCTTGATCTGCTCCCCGTTGACTCGGAAAGTTCGTCCGTCTTTGCCTTCTAGCTTGATAGCACTAAGGGAATTTTGCTTGAGCATTTTTCACCAAAATCCCTCATAGACAAGGTATTTTGGATAGAATGCTCTGTTGGATTACGATTCATAGTATTGAAGTTGGCTTCTTCTCTCTCTCCTTATCATTTTCAACATATGCTCAATCTCGAGATCAAGAGCCAAGAATTCCAAACTTCTTCTTCGTTGTATGCACTGTTTGATCACATCTCTCGAAACAAATTAAATAAATAATTTAAAAGAAAATAAAAGAAAAGAATTTTCAGGATTAATATTCAACCACTTGATCATAATATCAACTCAATTGAAAAACACATTGCCGTTCCCCGGCAACGGCGCCAAAAACTTGTACGCGCGAGGATTCACAACCATCATCCTCGCGATAATTGACTACTCGCAAGTATACGAGGTCTAGTTTTAATATAATGGATCTTGTAAGATCGGATATCGTTCCACTGGGACTGGCAGGTAATTCGGTTGAGTATTACGATTTAGATAGTTTCATATTATCTCGACTAATCAAATTTTGTTTGTTTTCTATTTAATATACTAAGATAAACGACAACTATGAAGTTAGTTCTAATTGAACTATTTACTTAGGTATCGATTTCTTTCACATAATGCATAATCGAAGTCATTAAGTTAGCTATAATGGTTTTCTATCTATTCCGACAATCTCTGTATCAATAACTTCTCCGCTACCTCTCCCGAGTGTAAGACGGGGGATTACACAACTTCGTGTCAACGAAGAAGTCTCCTTCAATGCCTTTACGACACTAGGTCGCGTGAGTCTTTAGCCAACATCATGGATTGCATATGTTCTAACGCCCTCCCGGGTCGTTAGAACGTCACGTTGTATTTACCCTAGTCCGAATCCTGGGTTACCTCTCCCGAGTGTCAAACCCCGTATTCTCGGTTTATCAATACAAGCATAATATCAAGAATAATGGTAAACACAATCGGATTTAGGCAAACAACACATTAAAGTAACATCAATTCATTCAACTTAACAATTACATGATTTCAACTACACCTAAGTAACATTTAACTAATACTATAAGATCTTAGCCATATACCATACAAAATAAGAGGGATTCAACATTCTTAGATATGAAAAAGTGATTACAAAGATAAAAACAAGAGATAAACGATCAAATCTGGAAGTGAAACGGTTCACTGTCACTAATGATCGATCCGCAAAAGATCATTTTTTGTCCAAATGATGAACCTCTTTCTTGATCTTCAAAATATATCTTAAGATCTCTCTAGTAGGGTTAGGGTTCTTCAACAACTAGTTTCAGACATGAGAAAGGGGTATATATAGGCCTAGGGGTTCAAAAATATCTAAACAGATATTTTGGGTTGTTCTTCGAATTCCGCCTAAGCTGTAGAATCTTCGCTTAGGCAGAATTTAAGTCGATTAGAATTCTGCCTAGGCGATGGTTTATTCGCCTAGGCAGAGGACTAACTTCTTGGGCCCCTTTATTTCTGACGGAATTCCGCCTAGGTGGTAGCTACTTCGCCTAGGCGGATTTACAACAGTACAGCTCTTCCAGAAGTTTAGCACTTCCAGCGTTCTGATGGATTTCTGCTTAGGCGGTGGAAACATCACCTAGGCTGATTTCAATACTTCAGCCCTTGCAACCTTCTAACAGATTTTCGCCTAGGCGGTAGAAACTTCGCCTAGGCAGATTCCAACTTTTTAGCATTTACAACTTTCTGATGAATTTCCGCCTAGGCGGTAGAAACTTCGCCTAGGCAGATTTCAACTTTTCAGCATTTGCAACTTTCTGATGAATTTCCGCATAGGAAGTGGATACTTTGCCTAGGCGGAATTGCGTTATTCTTTGAAACCTCATTTTTTCATCTTTTTGGCTACCCTTTTTCTCCACCGTTTCGCTCGATTTGCCGATTGTTTACGTCCCTACTCCTGACTAATAAAAATAGCTAAAAAGATATTCAAACTTCAATAAAATACTCGAAAACTGGTAAATTCGATTTAGAATTAGATAGGTATTTTACACCTATCACAGCACGCGTTGGACAACGCCTACATTAGATTCGTATTTCGGTCATATCTTTTTTCGTCCGAAATTCGATTGAGGTGATTCAAAAGGATATGGAAATATATGACATAGATATACAACTTCCAAGTTTTGAGTTTTTTTTTTAAATCGGATTGCATCGTATCTAAAATCGGTCTTGAAGTTACTGGACCTGTACTCATTTTGCACCTTTTTTTCATTTATTTATATTTCTACAAAACAACACAAAAACATATTAAACTAACAAAAATACTTAAAACCACACAAATATTTGAATCTAAAAGTACTTAATTTGTTGGTCAATAAACCACTCATCACCGGTAGCGTTTGGAGAATGACGATTTATCGCCATCGTCATGGCTTCCTAGAAAAGCGAATACTTTGTACTTGCTATATTATCCATAGGTATACCACATTACTTCTGAAATAGGTAAGGAATTTTCTGAAAGGACGTGAATAATCATCCAAGAGGATTATGCCAGCAAAGTTTAGAGAATGACGACTCATCGACCATTTTCGTAGCTTCCTAGGAAAATGAATACCTGTTACCCATTGTATTATCCATAAAAACACTACATTCCTTCTAACAATGTTTGGAGAATGACGACTCATCTCCATATCCGTAGCTTCCTAGGAAAGAGAATACCTTGTACCCGCTGTATTAACCATATGAATGCTACATTCCTTCATGTTGGCCTAAAGAGCTACCCAAGAGGGGTGGTAAATTGGGTAGTTATAAAATTTAAACAATTGAATTCTTTAAACGCAAATAATCAATTTCACTACATCAATTATTATCTTGTTATGCAGCGAAAATATGATTTATTCTAAATGCACACCCAAACACAATATAGGAAAATAATCAATGCAGCACACAATAATTTATCCTAATTCAGCAAGCTACTCTTTCCTACATCCAGTCCCCCAAGCTCCACAGAGATTCATAATCGACTAAACCTTTTGATTTCTTTACCAAGTAGGAACCAAATCCGTACAATTCTCGATTCTTTTCACAAGTTTAAAATAAACCTTTACAAACCCTGTTTTCACAAGTTAAGAATCAACATACCACTCTCTTCATTATCCTTTTCACAGGTTTAGGACGAATCTTTACAATCTATCTTTAGTTCAATTACAGGAATAATAATCAAAACCTAGTTCTTTTCAAAAGGAAAGAATAACCTAACATTTTTGCATGACAAAGATCGAATCCTAATTTTTTTCATAAGAAAATGATCGAAACCCTAGCCTAGGCACTGTCCCAAACGTTTCTAATCCTCTAAAACTCACAAATACAAACAAAATTGTAAGTTTTTTCTCACAAGAAGCTTCTACCACCTCAATAAAAATATATTCTATTAATGGTCCGAGTAAATACTATGTAATAGATACAATGTGAGGCAACTAAAATCTGATTAAATAAAAATTGGGTCGCACACAATAAGCATGTAATCAGATAATCAAACAAAAACCATTTCAAAATATTTTCATGACTTTAAGTTCTGAAAAGATTTTCTCATAAACCTTAACCAAGCAATCAATAATATATATGAATCTTAGAAAGAAACTGAAAAGACTTGGAAGAATCTCATAGGAAAACACTGAAGGCTAGAATGATTTCACAATATGAACACAAACCTATGACGCACATAGCAAGTGTTTCAGATCAAGAACTTTAAAGATAATCTCTCGTAAAAATTTCAACAATATTTTCACTCTTAGAAAGCTCAAAATAGATTGTTCTTGATGCCTTTTAACTCAATCCCACGAATCTCTATTAACAGACCCACAACTCGACTTCCAATAATTAGTTTTCAAAATATATGTCATTAAATGACATCCTAAGACCCCATATATCCCATATGACCAAAATAGCGATGTTTCATTTAAATTTATTCTTGGAAAAAACTCATTTTGGTCCTTCAAATTTTTTCAATTTAAAATCCTTCAAAATAAGAACAATTAAAGCACTTTAAATAAAAGAATATTCAATTAAATGAACCAAATTAATAGGGATCACAAAATATGTCATGTATAATATAAATAGACCCAAATTCCTCAAAAGCCTCTATTGAAATCATAAAAAATAAGATGATTTGACCAAGAAACCAAAATATTCAATTTGTAGAATTAATCAGTCAGTTGACAAGCCTCATGCCTCAGTCGGCTGCCTGGTGCCAAAGGCTAAAAATAGTTGTTGGCCTAAAACATTTTGCTTAGCTAAGAAAAACACCCATGTTAATTGAGAATAATCATCCACAATCACGAATGCATAAAATTTACCTTCTAAACTAGCATTGGAATTCGTACCAAACAAATTAAAATGTAGCAATTCAAGAGATTTAGACATGGATGTATGCAACTTCTTCTTAAATGATGACTTTGATTGCTTACCTAGTTGACATGCATCATATACTTTAATGTAGGTAAGCCACGTATAAAACTCTTCTTAGACAATTTTGAAATCAACCCCATACTAGCAGGCCCAAGATGTCTATGTCATAACCAACTATTCTCGGCATTTGAACATGATAAATTTTGAGAAAAGAAATCATCAAATGAATATGCATAAAGATTTTCAAAACGTGATATGCTACTATCATACTCATTCTTAATCATACACCTATTATGATAAACAAAAAAAATAAAAAAATACCATTACAACCTTTATCCCATAATTGACTAATATTAAGCAAATTATGTCTAAGTCCGTCTACCAAAACCACATCTTTAATAGTAGCAGATTTATTATCGATATTACCTATACTAATAATTTATCCTTTGCGTTGTCTCAAAAAGTCACATGACCTCCGTCTTTGGGTGTCACTAGTCATCTGTCGAGAGTAACCACAATCAGGAACCATTTTTCCTTGCCTACTGATGCTTTCAGAATAACTTGCAAAGAGCACCTAAAATAGTTTATAAGTGGTACCCAATCTAAGTGGATCTGATCTTGTTAGTCGGGATAATTTTAGTGCCTTTAGGAACCAAACTTATCTATATTTACATATTTTCGAAAAAATATTTCTTAATGGTATGCCCCCACAATGTTACATTTAAAACATCTAAAAAAATTCTTGTTTTTAGAAAAGAATTTATGAAATTTATTTTGTTTAAGATTTTTCTAGAAACCAATTCCAGCTTTATCAAAAACCCTTGTTGAACTCCCCAAAAGCATTTTTAAATTATTTTTACCAACCTTGAAGTTGAGAACAATAGAATGTAAATTCGAAATGTTGGATTTCAATTCTTTGTTTTCAAATTTGAACTTCATTACTTTCTTGTTAAGTGTGTTATTATACTTTGTAGGGCATTAATTTGAGACCACTGATTTTTATAATCATGCATTAGTTCCTGATAAATATCAAATAAATTATCAAAATATGAAGGACAAGAAGTAGAGCATTTCATTACCTCATCTATAGTTGCCATCAAAGCAAGCATAGACGTATCATCACTACTCAATTTTTTTGAGCTATTCCACTCCGAATCATCTCAGGTGGTTTTCATTGATTTCGTTTTACTCTTCTTTGCCTTCTTCTTTTCCTTTCTCTCTCTCTTTTTGTTTTTTTCCTATGGCTCGGGATAATCGAATTGAAAATGACTAGTTTTATGACAATTGAAACATTCAATATTATTCATGTGGAGTTTTTCTTAGGATGGAATGTTCGTCGGGTCATCTTTCTGAAGTTTTTCATGAGAAGCGTCACATCCTTTTCTTACTAGCTGTCAAGACTAATGTCATCACTATCGTTTCCTTCCTTAGTATTTTGAAGCTTCAATGCCAATGACTTCTTTTTTTTATTCCCTTTTCATCCCTATATCCTCGAATAACCGTATTATGGGTTATTAAGTGGCCAGTAAGTTCATCAATGTTATACATTGTAAGATACTTAACTTTCTCAATTGCAGTCACTTTTGGCTCCAAAACTTTCATCAACGATCTCATAATTTTTCATACTTTGTCCTCCATAAAATAAGGCTTTCTAAGTTAACCAAGGTTATTGCAGATATTATTGAATCTTGTGTATATTTTCAGAATTGATTTAGTGTCACCCATTCTGAATAGCTCGAGTTGACAAACCAAGGCATAGATTTTGGGTTTCACTTGATTTGAATTTAAAGAATGAAACATAATGTTAATAGCTTGAGAATTTATAGATAATTTATGTTTATCCGATGGAGTCAGTTGGTCCTTTTTCTTAATCACTCCATTCTCCTTGGGAATGAATGAACCATCCTCAATGGCTAATCACACATCATAATTAGTGGCTTGAAGAAAATTACCACTTGATCATTTGTCCTTCCAGAATGAATAATTACCACTTGCAAACAAAGGTAGATGGTACATAGACTGTCCGTCACCTAGACTACCTACGGGGTATGCCATGTGATCTTTTTAGCTAAGTTGTTAAACCAGAAGAGTTAAACTAGCTCTAGTACCAATTGTTGGCCTAAAGAGCTACCCAAGAGGGGGTGAATTTAGTAGCTATAGAATTTAAACAATTAAATCATTTAAACACAAATAATAAAATTTTGCTAAATCAATTATTATCTTGTTACACAGTGGAAATGTGTTTAATTCTAAATGCACACCCAAACTTAATATTAAAAAATAATCAATGTAACACACAAGAATTTATCCTAGTTCAGCAAGCTACTCTTACCTATATCCAGCCACCCGAGCTCCAAGGAGATTTCTAATCCAATAAACCCTTTGATTCCTTTACTAGGTAGGAACCAAACTGTTACAATTCTTGATTCTTTTCACAGGCTTGGAATTAACCTTACATACCCTAATTCTTTTCACACTAAAAATCAACCAACCACTCTCTGACTTATCCTTGTCACAAGTTTTAGACGAACCTCTATAATCACCCTTTAATTCAATTACAGGAAGAATAAAAACATAATTCTTTTCAAGGGAGAAGAATAACCTGACATTTTTATAGGACAAAGATCAAGCCCAAATGTTTTTCACAGTAAAAAGATCAAAACCCTAGATACCTTGACTAGACACCGTCCTAAACGTGTCTAATATTCTAAAACTCACAAATACAAAAAAATTATAATTTTCTTCTCACAAGGAGCTTCTACTACCTCAATACAAATATGTTTGATTAATGGACCAAGTGATTATTATGTGATAGATATAATGTGAGGCAACTAAAATCTAATTAAATAAAAGTGGGTAGCACACAATAAGCATGTAATCGAATAATCAATCAGAAACTGTTTCAAAAGATTTTCATAAATTTAAGTTTAGAAATGATTTTCTAATAAATTTTAACCAAGCAATCAATAATATATATAAATCTCAGAAAGTAATTGAAAAGACTTGGAAGGATCTCACAAGGAAACACCAAAGACTAGAATGATTTCGTAATATGAACACAAACCGGTGACGCAAATAGCAAGCATTTTAGATTAAGAACTTTGAAGATAATCTCTCGTAGAAATCTCAACAATATTTTCACTCTTAGAAATCTCAAAACTGATTGTTCTTGATTTCGTTTAACTCAATCCCTCAGGTCTCTATTAATAGACCCACAATTAGACCTCCAACGGTTAATTTTAAAAAATATGCCATTAAAAATATCCCAAGACCCCATATGTCCCATGTAATCAAAATAGGAATGTTTTATCTAAAAATATTCTTGGAAAAACTCATTTTGGTCCTCAAAACGTTTTCAATTCAAAATCTATCAAAATAAGAAGAATTAAAGCACTTTAATTAAAAGAATATTCAATTAAATGAACCAAATTAATTGGGATCACAAAATATGTCATGTATAATATAAATATACCCAAATCCCTCAAAAGTCTCTATTGGAATCATAAAAAATGAGATGATTTGACCAAGAAATCGAAATAGTCAATTTGTTTATTGAATTAGTCGGTTGATAGGCCCTATACCTCGGTCAACCGCCCAGTGCCAAAGGCTAAAAATATTTGTTGGCCTAAAACATTTTGGTTAACCGACCCCCTTGGTTGGTTGATCGATAAGATCAATAGCCTATCCCAAATTCTCTAATTTGGCTACTGTTTGTTTTGGTTGACCGACCCAACCTGTCGTTTGACTGAATTGATTGGAGGCTTCATTGCTTTACTTAATTTGGACATTGTTTCAATCGGCTGACCGACTCCTTTTCTCGGTTGACCGATTGGATCGGAATGTCTCCATTTCAACTCCCAAAACACACTGTTTTGATAAGTCGACCGACCCCTATTGTCGATTGACCGAATTGACTCAAAAACTTAACATTTTATACTTTAAATGACATTTTTCACTTAGGTCATTTATCAAAACCATTTCACATATGGAGCAAAAATATATATATCACATTTTAGGATTTTAAACTTATCACTTCTTACTAAGACGCACATAAGATAAGTGTTATGCATGATTCAAATTCGAGTTGCATTAAGAATATAAAGATAAAGAGTTGTTTTCACCTAGATTTCTTCAATGTCTTCCAAACTCTTTACATCTGCATCATTTCCATATTACACCCTTTACATTTTCTTCAACGATTCTTCATCTTTAAAAAAAAAAAAAAAAAACAACGAACACATGGAACTATAAATTTGAAACATTCAATAAAACTATTAGTTCCACAAAAAACATCATCACTTAATTGTTCATCGAAACCTCGGATTCAACAATTTTCCTCTTTTTGATGACGATGATTAACTTTGATATTTTCGCGAAAAATATAATGTAACCACGCCTCCCTAAATCCGAGGATAGGTATTTAAACTCATTTATGCACCGTTATTGAAAACATAAAATAAATTTTAGAATTTTAAACATAAGCTCCAAACAAATTCTCCCTCTTAATAATTGTAATGCACATTATTTAAACATTAACTTCTCCAGCTTTGTCATCTCAAATGGTGGGGGCAGAGGACCAAAAATATCACTCTAGGCATACATCATTATGCCTAGCTACCTAAACCTCTAATAATTTTCACAAATTGATCTTCAGGTAGAGGTTTGGTAAAAATATCAGCAAGTTGATTGGAGGTATCAACATATTCAATAGATATATCTCTTTTCTAAATGTAATCACGAATAAAATGATTTCGAATCTCTATGTGCTTAGTTCATGAGTGCTGTGTAGATTCTTACTTAAGTAAATAACACTTTTATTATCACAATATATAGGGACCTCTTCCATACGTATCCCAAAATCATATAATTATTGCTTAATATATAAAATTTGAGCACAACAATTACCAGCTACCATATATTCTGCCTTCGTCAAAGATAAGGCAATCGAGTTCTGTTTCTTGCTAGATTAAGAAACCAAGGCATGTCCTAAAAAGTGACATGAAAATGCTTGTACTTTGATGATCAACTTTGCACCCAAAAAAATTAGTGTCAGAGTAACTAATTAACTTAAAGTCACTCCTCCTAGGATACCATAATCTTGGATCACTTGTCCCTTTCAAATATCGAAAGATTTGCTTGACAACAGTTAGATGCGATTCTTTCGAACAAGACTGAAATCTAGCACACAAGCATACACTAAACATTATGTTAGGTATACTAGAAGTAAGATATAACAAGCTACCAATCATACCTCGATACATTTTCTTATTGACGTTTTTGCCTGTATCGTCTTTTTCTAATTTTGGTAGTTGTTTTCATGGGAGTTTTGTACTCTTTAGCGCCATCCAAGACATATTTTTTTAGTGATTCCTTCGTGTACTTGGTTTGGTTAATAAAGATCCCTTCTTTGGTTTGCTTAATTTGTAACCCGAAAGAGATGGTTAATGCTCCCATCATACTCACACTACTAGAAAAGGTTTTTTTTGTCATGCTTACTGAATATAATTCATCTCGTTTTTTAAATAAACCGTGATTGTAACAATATAAAAGAGATATAATCTCGCTTAAAATTTATTATGTGATAAAAAATATTGTTTATCTCACTATTTTATTAAATTGTGATAATAGATTATAGTTTTTGTCACATTTATTATTTATAACTGTGATTAATTGGTAAGGGAGCAAAACTTAAAAGAAAATGAAAAAAAAAAAAAAAAAAAGGCGCACGATCTAATTTTGTATTTGCGCTCATCTTTCATGTTCGCGAACTTTGTTAAAGATTTCAGGGCTTCCATCTCCTAGTAGTCGGCCATTTGTCTATGCTCCTCTCTCTCTCTTTCTCTCTCTCTTTCTCTCACTAGAAATCTTAAGCGATTTCTTGCTTCCAAATCGCTTCTCTTCCAAACAACCATTGCCAGTTCGACGAATCACCCCCTAATCGACGACTTGGAGCCAAATCGCCACTGAAGGTTCCTCAAATATGATGTTTTGATTGAGAAGGACAAGAATCAAACATTCAAAATCTTAGATCTGAGCCTCTACGAAACCCTCCACTGCCTAGCCAACCTAGAAATTGAATCGGTGGTGGAGAAAGCCCTAATCGCAACGACGACGAAGGCAACTGCTGGGAAATCTTAGAGTTTCTCTCTCTCTTCATTGTGGTAACTTTTGGCTTCCTTGATTTATGATTATTTGTTGTTTTGATTTCTTATTTTATCCATGAACATCAAGAATTTGTGGACATTCCTTCCTCATTTTTGAACATTCCTTGGAATGTTATGTGTGGATTTTTAATCTAGGGTTTGTGTTTCATTGTTCTTTTTCTTGAAAATGTGTGGAAATAATTGTTTTTTTAAAGGATGAATTGGGTCATTTTGTTGGTGATAGATTGTGCCTTACCTCACTAAAAATGGAAGGTTGTTCTAACCTTGGCTGTTTTATTTTGTCTTCCCCGAGCATTTCTACCCTTTGGCTCTCTGATCTTCACTCCCTATCTAAAATGGTAAGTTTTCTTCACCATCAACATGTTTCAAGGTGATAGTTCCTTTTGTTTTGCGTTACCAATTGTTATAGTCTTCTTCCAATTCTGCTTAAGTGTTTAATTGCCCCAATTTGAAGGAGATATCTCTTGATTTTTCCCTCCAAGAGAATGATAACACAAATCTTATTACAATGGTAGAAGGTTCGAGAAGAAGTTGTCCCAGATTACAGAACATGCACATTGTTACTATTCAGCTTTCTCATGTCGTTATTCTTGCTTTTACAGCTGCAAATTTGAGGTTTGAATTTATGCTTGAAATGAAAATTGATTAATTAATTTTCTATGACACTATTTTGTTTAATGTTTATGTTTCCTGTTTTGTTCTACTTCTATGTTCCCTTTGTTTAAGGTTGACGTTTGGTTCAGGTTCACGTTTGTTTAGTGTTTCTATTTCCTGTTTTGTTCTACTTCCATGTTCTCTTTGATTAATCCATCGTTGATTATGTATTTCAGGTTTCCCAATGATTTGGTTTAGAAATTTTAGGTATCATTTTGACGTTCAACCCTAATTTTCGAACTTAGTGTCCGAATAGAAAATTCATCTATCATTTCCCCTAATTTCCCCTAATTAGTGTGTCTGTTTACATTAGTGTTTCTGTTTGCATCTCAGAAATTTAAGCTATCATTTCCCCTAATTTTCTCTAATTAGTGTTTTTGTATGCATTGTGTTATTCATTTGTGTTTCATTTAATGTTTCTATTTTTGTTTAGTGTTTTTGTTTATTGTTTCTGTTTAGCATTTGTTTAGTTTTTTCTTAGATTATAAACGCTTCAACAGAAATAAGGAACACAACTGAAACATATTATTTATTGGTTCCCAATTTGTTCTATTTTTCTTCTGTTTAGTGTTTGTTAAGTGTTTTTGTTTAGTGTTTGTTGAGTTTCTTCTTAAAACATAAACACTCTATGAAGAGAATTAGTGTTTTTGTTTAGTGTTTGTTTAGTTTCATCTTAAAACATAAACACTCTATGGAGAAAATTAGTGTTTTTGTTGATTTTTCATTTCAATTGTTTTCAATTGGTGGCGTTTCAATTTGATTCTCTTCAGGTTCAGCCCTCGCAGTTGATCTGAAATCTCAGTTTTGATATGTGGATAATTTTATAAGCATTTATGTGTGCTTGAAATTAGAACGGCACTGAGATAATTATTTGCATTTTTTGAAATTGCAAGCTAAAAAGAACATAAATTTCTTCATTTTCTGCGGGGCTTTTTTTTTTTTTTTTTTTTGTTTGTTTTATTTCAAAATTTTGAAATTATTTCTGTTTTATTTTGTTTTGTTGATCCGTTAAAGAAGATTTTATATGGAGTTCTCTGTTTCTGTCCCAGAATATGTTTTCTTCTAGGTTCTGTTTCTATTTCTCTCGTTCTGCTGCAACTATTTTTTTCAGTTTTGTGTTGTTTTTGTGCACTGTTTCAGTTATGTTCGCATTCTCTTTTTGTGTTGTTTTTGTGCACTGTTTCAGTTATGTTCCCATTCCCTTTCCTTGTTTCTGTGGTAATAAATGAGAAAATAGTTAGACGCAAAGTTTTTGTGCACTGTTTTAGTTTTGTGTTGTTTCAGTTCAAATTTCTGATGCTTAGGTTCTCTGTGAGCCGCGAGGTTGTCGCAGAAAGAGGATATGAAGTTGATGAAAAAGAAAATAAAGAATGAATCTGATGATGGGGGTAATGATGTTTTATTTGTGATTGGATGACCAATTTTAGACATTTGTACATGATAGAAAATTTAAGTTTATGATTATTGTATTGAAAAATAATGTTACTTGTGTTTTTTCTTGTTAGGTAAAATTCTTATGTCATCAATATTTTAGTTTTTTTTAAAATATGAAATTTATTTTTTAGCTAATATTTGGTAGTATTATATTTATACATAATAGTGCTGTAATTTGTAAAAAAAATTAATATACATATGAGAAACTATCAAAGTTTTTAAATGTGATAGAAAATAGGATAAATTGTGATAAATAGTCCGAATAATCATGTTTTTATTTAATTTCATCACATATATATGATCTTTTAATCACATTTGAAAACCGAGATTATATGGATTATTCATCTCGATTTTTAATTGTAATAAAAAGTTTACTTTCAATCACGCCGCATACCATCACGCTTTGGTTTGGGATGAAAAATCGTGATAAAAGCCTTTTTATCACGGTTTTTAACCGTGATAAGAAGGATTTTTTCTAGTAGTGTCATTTCAAACTCAACCTACACAATCAAACTCTTGACAAAATTCCTCATTAGTAGATCCGAATATAATGTCATCAACATATATTTATACTAATCGGATATCAGACTCATTCTGATTGATACACAAAGTAATATCATTGAGACCTCGTCGAAAACTATTTTTGATCAAATATTGGCTAAGTCTCTCATACCAAGCTCAGAGAGCTTGTTTTAGTCCATACAAAGTCTTCTGATGTTTAAACACATGATCGGATAATTTATCATTCTCAAACCTTGGTGATTGTTTGATATAAACTTCATTTGATAGAAAGTCATTCAAGAACACATTCTTGATATCTATTTGATATAATTTAAAATTATGAGAACATGCAAATGCCAGTAACATTCATATAACTTCTAATCTAGCCACAGGTGCATACGTCTCCTCATAATCAATTCTCTCTTATAAGGGGTTTTATTAAAATCTCTTCGGATAGAGACTCTATTAACAACATGGCAAGTGGTACTTACAACTTCGACCTAGAAATATTTAGGAAGTTGATTCTCATTCAGCATCGTTCTGACCATTTCCTGAAGCGTTATGTTCTTCCTCTCCACAATACAGTTTTGTTGTGGCGTTCTTACTGCAAAAAAATTATGAGCATACCTGTACTCATCACAATAGCTAATAATCTCATCATTCTTAAATTCTCTGCCTCTATCACTACGGATGCTAATAATGCAAACATTGTTTCTCATTTTGAACACATTTACAAAATTTGAAGGTTATAGAAACAACTTCACTCTTCTTAGCAAAAAAAAAGACACCCATGTTAATCTAGTATAATTATCCACAATCACAAATGCATTAAATCCACCTCTTAAACTAGCAATGAAATTTGGATCAAACAAATCAATATGTAGCAATTCAAGACATTTAAACGTGGATGTATACAACTTCTTGTTAAATGATGACCTGTATTGTTTATCTAGTTGACATGCATCCCATACTTTATCCTTCACATACTTTAATGTAGATAATCCATATACAAGACTTCTTAGACAAATTTGAAATCAACTCCATACTAGCATTCTCAAGTTGTGTATGCCATAATCAACTATTCTCAGATAATGCATTTAAACATGATAGATTTTTAGAAGAGAAATCATCAGATGAACATATGTAAATATTTTCAAAGCGTGATGCGACGAGTAATATGCTACTATCATTCCCATTCTTAATGATGCACCTATTATGATCAAAACCCACATTATGACCTTTATTACATCATTGATTAATACTAAGCAAACTATGTTTAAGCCCATCTAATAGTAGTAGACACATTACTGATACTACCTATACTGATAATTTTACCCTTTGCGTTGTCTCCAAAAGTCACATAATCTCCATCTTTAGGTGTCAAAGAATTGAATTTAGATTTATCACCGTTCATGTGTTGAGAACAACCACTATCTAGGAATCATTTTTCCTTGCCTACTGATGCTTTCAGAATAACCTTCTAGGAAAATCTCAAATAGTTCCTAAATGGTACCCAATCTAAGTGGGTCTGATATTGTTAAAGGAGACAATTTTAATTCCTTTAGGAACCCAAACTTTTCTATATTTAGACACTTTTGAAAAATATTTCTTAATGATATGTCCCACAATGTTACATTTAAAACATCTAACAAGATTCCTATTTTCATAAAAGAATTTATGAAATCTCTTTTGTTTAAGATTTTTCTAAAAACCAATTTCAGCTTTATCAAAAATCCATCTTAAACTCCCCAAAAGCATTTTTAAATTATTTTCACCACCCGTGAATTTGAGAACAATATAATGTAAATTTGAAATGTTGGATTTCAATTCCTTGTTTTCAGATTTAAACTTCACCACTTGCTTGTTAAGTGTGTTAATTGTACTTTGTAGGGCATTAATTTGAGAACACTTGTTTTTCTAATAATGCATTAGTTCTTGATAAGTATTAAATAAATCATCAAAATCTAAAGGACAAGAACTAGGGTATTTCGTTATCTCATTTCCAATGGCCATCAAAACAAGTATGGACGAATCATCACTGTTCGATTTTTCCGCGTTACTCGACTCTGAGTCATCACAGGTGGCTTTCTTTGATTTCTTCTTATTCTTCATTGCCTTCTTCTTTTCATTTCTCTTTTTTCTCTTTTTCCTTATTTGGCTTGGGATAATCAGATTGAAAATGACTGCATTTATTATAATTGAAGCATTCAACACTATTCATGTTGAAGTTTTTCTTTCCACAAAATGTTCGTCAAGTCATCTTTCTAAAAACATTTATGAGAAGTGCCACATCATTTTCTTGCTCACTGTTAAACTTGATCTCATCACTATCTTCTCCTTCCTCGGTCTTTTGAACCTTCAATGCCAAGGACTTCCTTTTTCTATTTCCTATTTCATCCACATGTCCTCGAATTGCCTTATCATAGGTTATTAGGTTGTCAATAAGATCATTAATGGTATACACTGTAAGATCCTTAGCTTCCTCAATAATAGTCACTTTTGGCTCCCAAACTTTCATCAACGATCTCAAAATTTTTTGTACTTCGTCCTCTATGTAATAAGGCTTTCGAGTTGCCTAAGGTTGTTGTAGATATGATTGAATCATGTGTAAATTTTTGGAATGGATTTTGTATCCCCCATTCTGAATAGCTCGAATTGACGAACCAAGGCATTGATTTTGGACTATTTCACTTTATTTGTCCCTTATTGTGTGATTTATAATGTATCCCACATCTCTTTTTCTGATCTACAACCTGAAACCCTATTGTATTCATTTGCATCTAAAGAACAAAATAGAATGTTAATAGCTTGAGAATTGATAGATAATTTCAGTTTATCTAAAGGAGTCAGTTGTTTGTTCTTCTTAATCACTCTATTCTCCTTGGGAATGAATGTACCATCCTCAATGGGCAACCACATATCATAATTAGTGGTTTGAATAAAAGTGATCATTATGTCCTTCCAGAATGAATAATTATCACCTCCAAACATAGGTAGACAATGCATAGACTGCCCCTCACCTAGAGCACCTACGAGGTGGGCCATGTGATATTGTTAGCTAGTTTGATAAACCAAATGAGCTAAACTAGCTCTGGTATTAATTGTTGGCCCAAAAGGGGGGTGAATTGGGTAATTACTAAATTTAAACAATTAAATCATTTAAACACAAATAATCAATTTCCCTAAATCAATTATTATTTTTTTACGCAAAGAAATGTGTTTAATTTTAAATGCACACCCAAACAAAATATAGAAAAATAATCGATGCAGCACACAAGAAATTATTTTGGTTCATTAAGCTACTTTTACTACGTCCAGTCCCCAAACTCTACGAAGATTCGCAATCCACTAAACCCTTAATTCTTTTACCAGGTAGGAATCAATCCTTAAAATTATCGATTCTTTTCACAAGCTCAGAATCAATCTTACAAACCTTGATTCTTTTCACAGGCGAAGAATTAACCGACCACTTTCTCACTTATCCTTTTCACAATTTTAGGATGAACCTTTACAATCCTTTTTTAATTCAATTACAGGAAGAATCAAATCTAATTCTTTTCAAGGGAAAATAATAACCTAATGTTTTTGCAGAACAAAGATCAAACCATAATTTTTTTCACAGGGAAAAGATTGAAACCTTAGTTATCCTGACTAGATACCGTCCCAAACATGTCTAATCTTCTAAAACTCACAAATACAGAATATTGCAAGTTTCTTCCCATAAGGAACTTCTACCACCTCAATACAAATATACTCGATTAATTACCTGATTAATTACTATGTGAGATATAATATGAGGCAACTAAAATCTAATTAAATAAAAAATGGGTACCACATAATAAGCATGTAATCAGATAATCAATCAAAAATCATTTTAAAAGATTTTCAGAAACAATTTTATAATAAACCTTAACGAAACAATCAATAACATATATAAATCATAGAAAGCAAATAAAAAGACTTGGAAGGATCCCACCGGGAAACACTGAAGACTAGAATGATTTTGCAGTATGAATACAAATCGGTGACACAAATAGCAAGCGCTTTAGATCAAGAACTTTGAAAATAATCTTTTGTAGAAATCTCAACAATATTTTCACTCTTAGAAAGTTCAAAACTGATAGTTCTTGATGTGTTTTAACTCAATCCCACAGGTCCCCTATTAATAGACCTACAACATGATCTTCAACGATTTGTTTGTAAAAGATATGCCATAAATGACATCTCAAGATCCCATATACTAAAAATAGGTATGTTTCATTTAAAAATATTCTTGGAAAAACTCATTTTGGTCTTTAAAATTTTTTCAAATTGAAATCTATCAAAATAGGAAGAATTAAAGCATTTTAATTAAACTAATATTCAATTAAATGAACCAAATTAATAGGAATCACAAATTATGTCAAGTATATCCTAAATAGACCCAAATCCCTCAAAAGTCTCTCTTGGAATCATAAAAAATGGAATGATTTAACCAAAAAATCGAAACCGTCAATTAATCGGTTGACCGACCCCATGCCTCGGTCAACTGTCCAGTGCCGAAGGCTAAAAATAGATGTTGGCCTTAAACTTGTCAGTTGATCGAACCCCATGATTGGATGACTGATAGGACCTGTAGCCTATCCCAAATTCTCCAATTTGGCTACTGTTTTGTTCGGTTGACCGACCCAACCTGTCGGTTGACCAAATTGATTAGAGGCTTCATTCCTTTACTTAATTTTAACACTATTTCAATCGGTTGACTAAATCTTTTTCTCGGTAGACATGGAGAGATGCGTTGAGCAGCAGGCTACCGACTGGAATGGAGGAAAACATCGAAGATATCAAAGATGTTGTTTCATGATCATTGGAAATACAAATTAAGCAACCATGAAAATAAAACCTGTAGAGAAAGACAATTAAGTTGAAATGTAAGCATAAAAAAAATAAAGTAGAAGAAATAAACTTATCGAGAAAACTTACTTGGCCAAAGCGTTGAGATGGTTCCTAGTGGATGCAAGATCTGGCATGCAATGTGTCCAAATAGTGTGCTAATAGTTTATAGAAGCTAAAGTACTAATCATTGTTTTGGTAATCACGTCTTTGATCGCATTTTCATATTAAACAAATTCGAGGGTAGAAGATTACTCTAATTTATAATATTTTACAAATACATAAAAAATTCAATGTAAAATATCTATATAATAAATCTTACCTGATGTCTTCCTAAAAAGTGCATCATCTAAAATTTGTACCAATAGATTAGTATATTCTACTGGAACTCTAATGGATCAGTGCCCTATTGTCCACCAAAAACTGCTTTCCAAAAGTGGTGGCCAAGTTCTAAACATAACTAATGCAAATTAAGATCCCCAAATCAAAAAGTCTAACTCAACAATTATTAAAGGATAACTGCATATTCCTTTAGAAAAGTATAACAGGCATTAAAAGTAGAGGCCTGAAGAAGTTTCGACAACACTCTAATAAAACTAACTAAACAAAAAGGGGAGAGGGGATGACACAAATAATACATGTTTCTCTTCTGTTACCAGAGTTTTAGAATAATATTTCAAATATAAGAACAGTTTTGTTCCACAAAAACTTGTTCCATTTTTTTTGTGAATAGTGCCAATAAACACTAAACAAATTTAACCAAATGCACCATGGGAATTTAAATGAATTATTAGGTTGAAGACAATTGCAGAGGAAATTCAAGAGCCATCCTCAAAACAATTGCAGATGGGAAGTATAAAACATTTTGATGAAATGCCGCAACGAAAAAATTCAGTAACAGAAATTAGTTTGTTTAATCTTATTGTTTCAACATTCTCTAAGGGGAAAATTTAGAAACAAAAATGCAGAAAATTCTAGATCAAAAATCACTTTAATCTTTTAGTTTTCATATTCTCTTATTGGAGTTGCTCATACAATTTGTTTAAAATTAAAAGCTAATCTATATCTTGGGCTTGTCAAATTAAAAATGAATAGTAAAATCATATTAAAACAATTTGGGTTAGTCTTATTCAAAAACAACAGATAAAGAAAATCCGAAACATGAACTATATGTGCTAGTAATTGGGAACCATAGGCTTTGCCAACAATGAATAGGATTTCTTGAATGTTTCCATGTAGTTTTCTTAAATCCCTGCCAAACTAAAATTTGAATTAAGACGTGTTCTATCCCTTACTTTACCCTAACGTATTGCCAAAAGAATAAGGGATATTTTAAATAGAAGATCCATACATGATAGATCCTGGAAATGATAAAGGAGAAGGCAAAAAAACCTAAAACTTAGGAGGCGATGAAAAAAATTAAACTTATACATCCTCGGAACCCCAACTCCACCCTATCCTAGAATTTATATTATCACGCTCATGACAATGAGATTGGAAAATGTATTATTAAATCTAAACTATGAACAAATAATCACTCAATAAAACAAGTAAATATATCAAAAACAAACTAAATTCCTTCGTGAATAGTTTAAAGAAAAAACAAGAAAATGTAGAGAAATGAAGAAAGAGAGGACGAGAGAGAACAATTATGATATGAACCAACTTGATAATGTTGGAAAAAAAATTGTGGACTAATATTAATTGAATAAATTGTTCTACAAAAACAGGTTAATGGATAGTCTATTATATAATCAACCCAAATAATCAGTTATCTTATTTTGATTTGAACTGTGACATCTTTTATATAGAAGTCCACTTAAGTGAAAAGTGTAGGTCTTGAATTTCGTTGAAACCCGTTATGAGAGGGCTCAATGAGAAACCCTAATATAAATAACTAGGTTCTCTCCCTAATCTAGATTAAGAGTTTCTTCCCATTGAGAGCCGTCACCACAATAATCTAGATTATAGGGAGGAAGACCTAGTGTGTATTCCACTGCGACAATTCAATCTCCTGTAATGGTTAAAACAGGTACGCTTTTGATTATAGTTTTTCATTGTTGTGTCCTATAATCCATGTATACTTTAGTTTATTAATTAATTCTGTATTATTGTGATTATGAGATATAATCAACATGTGGTATCAGAGTCTACGTATATGATTTAGGATCCACAATTGTTTTTTAGAAACTTTTTTTATTTTCTATTCTTAAATAAAACAAAAACTTGCGGACATGATTTCATGTGTTTTTTTTTCGTTTTGATTGACTGTGAAACCTTAGGGGTTTTATTCCTCTTGTTTCAAGCTTTAATTTTATATATCATACATTCTATTTGGTTGCGTAATCAGAAAGTATTTCGTTGTTGAAGTTTCGACTAGAAACCTAAGAAAACTCCTGAAACCGAAACTTGGAGCTGTGATTTTATGTAATTTTTTGCTGCTATTGACAGTAAAACCTTAGGGTTTTTATTCCTATTAATTCAAGCTTTAATTTAATATATTATACATACTATTTGGTTGCGTAATCAGATAAAATTTTATGGTTGGATTTTTGGCTTCGAAACCCTAGAAAAAACCGAGATTCACTTTTACGATTTGATGAAGATTGATGAGTTTTAGTTTAATTAAACGTTGTAGATAGTTTTTAAATTAATTTTAGGTATAAAATCATATAAAATTCGGTGGAAATAAGGGTTAATATCGAATTTTAGGTTTTGGCCATGAAGGTGTATAAAATCGCGATTTGTTCTTCATTTTTGGTGAATATTCTTTTGATGTTTCTTCAATTAATTGTTATAGGCATGTTAGAAATGTATAAATCTACATAAACCCATAAAAACATTGGAGAAAACGGTACGTTTTTAGGGTTTTTGCACAACCGGGACAAAATCGGGTTGAGTTGACCCGATTTAGACCCGGCTGGAGGTTAAAGACAACCTCCAACCATGATCGCAAGCCCCACGCACGGCCCAAGCACGTGGGGGCATGTGAGACCTCTTCTAAGACGCATTTTGGGTCTTATTTTTTCCTGTGCACTTGTTTTTCTGTCCTCTAATTTTATATTTAATTTATTTTATTTTTGGAGGATTAAAAATAATATTTAGTTAATTATTACTTACTATGTGATTTAATTAGTTTAAAATTATTTTAGGCAAGTTTTTCTGTTGAAAATTTACCAGAAATTATGTTGGTTGATTTGGATTAGAACTGCAGTACTCACTCTCCCTAGATTAAAATTTATTGATGTGTACATCTCCTTATTTGTTCCATTTATATCAATAATGAATTCTTCAGAAAGACGCGCACATAAGCTTGTGCCAAATTATGTTCATACATAAATTTTGCTACCAAATTTTAGCTTGGGTTTCCCCTCTTTACTTGACTAGTTTTTGGGGGCTATGTATAGGCCATTTTGAATTGGATTATCTTTGTTTAGGTTTAATGCTTGAATATAGTTATAAAAGCATCATTAAGGCACTAATCATCTGAGATTTGAAGTGACAAAGGTCCCTAATTATTGAAGAATTATAAAATTATCGTGTAAAATAAAGAAGTATCGTTTTGACTCTCGAAACGATGAAATTTTACTTAGAAGGCCGTTTCCACCCAAAAAAAATAGTATTTTTTGTGGGAAACGGCCACAATTGACTTTCTCATCAAACCTGGCCTTTTTGGGCCTTAGGGTGCTCTCTTTGAGCCATAAAATCTCACTCTTGTTGCACTGCATCACCTTATTAATTATAAGGGCGGAGCTGGAGGAGATAATTTCTCCAATTCCCTTCTTCTCTCTATCTTCTTTGCTGTTGACGATCAAAATCAACAATTCTCCGTTGAATGGACTCCGATTTTGGCTTCGTCTCCCACGACGGCATCGAAGATTGTGTTTCTTAGGTGGAAAAGAAGGAGGGTCTGCAACTTGCCATGGTTTTGAAGGCGGCGTGACACAAGGGAGGCAAAGATAGGGTTTCGATTTCGTCCCTGAAATTTGGCGTTAAAACTATGAAAGGTTTTGACACTTTGTACCATGAAAATTTAACTAGAATCTCACTTGGTCCAACTAGTTTCAATTTAAACGTATAAGATGACTCATTAACTTTATATGTTCTTTTCTAAGTGCAATGAACTGAAACTAATAAGAATGATTAATTACACAATTAACCTCTAAAGTTTAGAGATTGTGTAAATTTAATTTTTCTTATACATATTGCGAATGGTATGCAATTTAGTGTAGATTAAGTATTTTACACTAATTACAACACGATGTTAAATCTATCTTAGATTTGTTTTTATGGTAATTGACACTTTAGTTTGTAAATTTTATTAGAAATCGCAATTAGTAATGGGGAGAAGGTTTGGAGGTCCTTTGAAATTAGAGTGACTAGTTAGTCTATTGCAGTTGCTTAAATTAAGCAGACCGTGCCAACTAGAGTTGATGGTTCTGCGGAAGCAAATAAATCTTGTTACCTACCAGGAAAATAAATGCCTAACAATTATGTACTCAATTTCTATCGTGTGAGATGGATATTTTGAATTTTAGCTCATATGAGAGTATTGTGGTAGAAACTGATTTTCATCAACTGATCCTCATAAGCATCTTAGTTGTCATCCCCCTAAGAGGAGACTAGATTATTGTTTCTAAATAATAGCATTAATAACAATGAAAAGAAGATGAACCAATAAACCAACATTAGTGGTAAACTTTTTTTACGATGCTTGAAACTAGATCTTTATTAGAGGTAATGGTGTATTGTGAATAAATGCTTGAATTTAGAATATGACCTTGAGATCTTAGCTTCAATATACATTGGTAGGATTTAGGTGTTAACCTTGGATGGATGATGAGGGGCCAAATTATACGAGGCCAAATCGATGTGTGAAACTAGTATTCACGCATTTGCGTAAGGTTGCACATTTTTTTTGAAAAGCAAAACTCCATTTTATGTAATTAATATTAATTAAATTGGTAAGTTTTCAACATTCCATTATGATAATATTTCTACAATTCTCTATCACAAACTTTTTCATCAATATATATAAGGCTTTGACCATTGTATGGGTAATATTAGTCAGTCTCTTGATAGTTTCTATTGCTTTAAATAAGTTGAAGTACATAAATGTTGCTTTTAATAAAATCATTTGATATCGTGTGTGTAATTGAAAGGATTAAGTAAGGAAAATGAATTTTTAACATATTTAATTTGACACATTAATGTTGGGTTTTCAGAAAACCATTCACAATAGTTTGTGAAGTCCACCATGTGTGTGAAGGGGCGTGTTGAATCCTACATTAGTGATGATGGTGTGGGTGTGTTCCTCAGGTCGTGTGTGTCGATCGTGTGAGTGTCGCCTGTGGGCATGGGCCGATGGTAATCGTGGGACTGTGATTAGAGGTGTGGCGTCGCCGGCGTGTGTTTTGTCAGGTATGTGTGTGTTGCTGTTGCAGTGTGTGTGTGTGTGTGTGTGCAAAACGGTACATGGTGGCCAACGGACGGTGGCAGGAGGAGTGAGATAGTTCGCCGGTGGAACAGAATCAGACGCAGGGAACAGGCGCGAAAAAGAAAAGAAAAAGAAGAAAAAAAAAAAAAAAAAAAAAAAAAAAAAAAAAAATTTGCACAAACCACCCCACTGGAAATTAAAAACCCATCTCGTGGTCGCCAAACGATTCGGAAATAGGTGAAATTTCAATCGATTATTAATTTTCGTTAAATTAAATTTTATTTAGCGTTACAAATCCTAAAATCGTAATAATTTCGTAACGATTAATTAATTTTAATTACGTGGTACATAAAATAGTAACGATTCGAAATACAGAGTCTGCATTGCATGATTCAGATATTTTAGATAAGATATTAATTTAGGCTTTGTCACTATTAGGCTCGCAGGCACCGGTGTCCCGATAGAGTTTGGTCAGTGAAGGTTTTGGAGAGCAGTTAACGAGGTGAGTGTACTGTCTTCTTACCAAACTATTTTTATATATATATGTATGATGAAATATTGGTTTACTTAAACTGTACAATTTTATAAATTATATGGATCAAGCAAGTATTTGGGTAAGTTGGTAAAATGAATTTTTGGGATATTGTGTTGGTTTCTAAAAGAGAGTGGAAAGTAACTGGTTTTCTAAGAATGTTTGGTTTTCTAAAAACTAAGGTGGGAGAAATGGTTTTTATTAAAATCGGTGGTACAAAGGTGGAAAAATGGGTTTTACTGAAATTGGTGGTACTTTTAAAAAGGAGAGTGGAAAAACGTGATTTTGGAAATTCTCCCTGAAAGGGGTGTGGCTTATATTCTCCCCATAAGGGGTGTGTATTTTTGACGATATGGAGTGAAAATATATTTCTTCCCATAAAGGATGTGGATTTTTAACTATACTGATGATTTTGACGATGCCATAGTTGTTCTCCCCACAAGAGGTGTGGTTTTTCTCCGAAAGGGGTGTGGATTTTATTTCTCCCCATAAGGGGTGTGGATTCTTCCCATGGGATGTGGATAGTTCTCCCCGTAAGGGGTGTGGATTATATTTCTCCCCAAAAAAGGGTGTGAATATTTCGTAGGAAGGCATTCCTACGGATATTATGATACTGTTGCAACTTCCGATCGTGAGGTTAAAACGATCACTATGGCTAGCCAGCGTGTGTTGTGGTGGAGTGGTGTTTGCGATGTGATGTTTTACTTATATTGGGTGATTTATTATTTAGGAAAAAGTACATTTTTGACCCTCTAACTATGGACACATTTCTATGTAGTCCTTCTAAGTTTTATCGTTTCATTTTAAACTCTCTACGTATCATAACGTTTCAAATTTGTCCCTCCGTCAGAGATGCCGTTAAAACTAACAGAATCTCAGGGGTAAAATGGTCTTTTCACGTTTTATTAATTTTTTAATCATTTTTAATTAATTTTTTTTAATTTTTTTCCCCTTCCTCTCTCTCTCCCGCCACCTCCCTCTCCCCGCCACCTCCCTCTCCCTCTCCCTCTTCCTCCCCTTCCCCTTTCTCCCTCCCACCCCACCCCCTGCAACAGGGGGTGAAAAATCACCCCCTGTTGCAGGGGGTGGAATCACCCCTTGTTGCAGGGGGTGGCGCCACCCCCGTAACAGGAGGTGAGTTCACCCCTTGTTTCCGGGGGTGGAATCACCCCCTGTTACGGGGGTGGCAACCACCCCCTATTTCAGGGGGTGGAATCCACCCCCGTAACAGGGGGTGAGTTCACCCCCTGTTGCAGGGGTGGTTGCCACCCCCTGTTGCAGGGGGTGGAAATCACCTCCTGAAACAGGGGGTGATTTTTCATCCCCTGTTGCAGGGGGTGGGGTGGGGTGGGGTGGGAGGGAGAGAGGGGAAGGGGAGGAAGAGGGAGAGGGAGAGAGAAGGAGGGAGAGGGAGGTGGCGGGAGAGAGAGAGGAAGGGGAGGAAGAGAGAGAGAGAGAAAAAAAAATTAAAAAAAAATTAATTAAAAATGATTAAAAAATTAATAAAACGTGAAAAGACCATTTTGCCCCTGAGTTTCTGTTAGTTTTAACGGCATCTCTGACGGAGGGACGAATTTGAAACGTTATGATACGTAGAGGGTTTAAAATGAAACGATAAAACTTAGAAGGACCACATAGAAATGTGTCCATAGTTAGAGGGTCAAAAATGTACTTTTCCCTATTATTTATTATGGTGATTGGTATTATTTTACTAGATGAGTTGGAATAAAACTTATATTTATTGTTTTATTTTCACTGCTTGTATTATGGAGAATTTTACTGGTTACATGTTTCTATACTCAAGCTTGATCCATTTAGATGTTGTAGAATGAATTATTATTTTAAGAAATATTTTTACTAAGAAGGCAGTACACTTGCAGGTAAAATAGTTAGGAGTCGGTCGGTCTCCTACTGGCACTAAATAGAGTTATGTGGGTCACGCAAAGGAGTTATTTGAGGAAAATTTTAGAGACGAGATATCAGAAATGAAATCTAAGTGAGGTTCAGGGGATTTGTTTGATTGTATTAATATTCGGGACGGTGTATCCCTATCAGATGGGACTATTATATGTGTTGTATAGATTTACAATTTTGTTATTGACGTATTGCGGTTGGCCAGTCAGTTGGGCGTTGTCATGTCTACGTCACGCCGGCCCCACAGACTGGTATCCGGGGTGGGGTGTGACACTTAAAGTGTTTAATGAGCCATACATATATTCTGATGGGCATGTTCGGCCATTACTTATTTATTAATTAACAAACCTGATAAAATTACTAAAATGGATAAATTATTCATGAACATATGAGAAAGCCTTGAATTGAAAACACTATCACCGTGACTAGAATATCTTTGTAGGGATCCAGGTTTGGGTTCATTATATAGATATTGATTTTGGTTTGAGCCTATGTAATATCTCAGCCAACTAAACTTTCTTAGCTCCAACTTTCGGCCTTTGAGGTTTATATTAAGGAGCCCATAGCAACACTAATTATGATTAATTATAGTTTTTTAATTTTCAAGCTCTTAATTTTTTATTCTATATAGAGACTAATTTAATAATTAGTTTCAGAATGTGGTAAAATTGTTGTTCAAATTCTTACAATTATAATTGATTGTTGATCACTAAAAGTAAATTTTGTAACATACTTCATCTTGTTTTGATTATATGCATATATGTCACTAATATGTACTGTTGTGGTTGTACAATATAGTTTAATTGTTCTATTTTAGAACGGATGCTTGTAAATTATTGAGGTTATTTTACCAAAGTGATTTAACCAATATAATTTACAAGTTTTTGAGTTCCTATTTTGTTAATGGGAAAATTTTAGATTAATTTTTATATTTACCTGCCCAAAGGAGGTTACTGTGCAGATTAATTTAATTGTTTGTTTAATTTTTTCAACTTGGAACAGTTGCTTGTGAATTGTTGAAGTTATTTTACCAAAGTGATCTAACCATCATAGTTTGTAAGTTTTCGAGTTCCTATTTTGTTGATGGAATTTTTTAAAATTATTTTGTACATTCAATTGCCTAAAGGGGATTACTGTGCAGATTAATTTAATTGTTAGGTAATATTGTTTAATTTTTCTATTTTGGAACGGTTGCTTGTGAATTGTTGAGATTATTTTACCAAATTAATTTAACCAACATAGTTTACAAGTTTTTCGAGTTCCTATTTTGTTGATAGAAAATTTTTAGATTAATTTGTACATTCATCTATCCAAACGAGGTTATTGTGCAGATTAATTTAATTTTTAAGTAATATAGTTTAGTTTTCCTAACTTGGAATGGTTGATTGTGGATTGTTGAGGTTGTTTTACCAAAGTGATTTAACCAACATAATTTTCACGTTTTCGAGTTCCTATTTTGTTGAAAGAAATTTTTTAAATTAATTTGTACATTCACCAATCCAAAAAGAGGTTATTGTGTAGATTAATTTATTTGCATGAAGATATTATGTGAAATAAATAATTTGATAAATTTATTTGTCCAAAAGAAATGAATTTTAATTTTCTCATTATGATTTGAAATAAATATATGTATTTAAAGGACAATCTGCCCAAAGGGGATGAATTTTTAAATCTGTAAATTTTTCTTATTTTATTGATCCTCATGATTGAAGAATAATTATTTATTGTAGACTCTACCCAAAGAGGAGTTTATAATAACGCAATTGATTCTTATATTATATTACCTATGCTTAATTGAGTATTTTGCCTATTGCTCATAATTGATCTAGTTGCAATTTTTTGTGAAAATAATTTTTTTTTTTGAACAACAATAACGACACAATGAAATTCTAAATTGATTCCTTGATTTAGTGGAAATCTTTGTAATTTCCTTTATTTCGATGATTGTGTCGTGTAAACATTGATCACTATTGCTATAAATTTTTCTTTATTTTATTAATCATCATACTTAGAGAATAATTGTTTATTGTAAACTCTACCTAAATGGGAGTTTATGATGACACAATTAATTCTTATATTGCATTACTTATACTTATCTGAGCATTTTGATTATTTGATTTTGTGGAAGTTTTTGTATTTTCCTTTATTTTGATGATTATATTATGACCACTATTATTATACATTTTGCAAAATTGAATTATATTTAATGATTATCATTATTGCATATTATATTGTTGTATATCATATTATTTGAATTGATTATACTAAACCAAGGTTTAAGACCCATAGTGTTCAAAGAACATGTTATAAATATGAGTGTCATTAAGTCTTTTGATTTTTTAGTTTAGTGGGAGTTTTTGTATTTTCCTTTATTTCGATGATTATGTTGTGACCACTATTGTTATGCGTTTTGCAAAATTGAAATCTAATTGATGATCATTATTATTGCATATTATATTATTGTATATCTTATTATTTGAATTGATTATACAATATGGTATCTTAAGATATTGTGCCATAAGAATTACTGTTGTATACTTTTGGTTGTCACAAATCACTATTTTGAGATCTCGGGATGTATTGTTAGTGACAGATAACTTGTTAAAGTCAAATAATTTCATATTATTGAGAAATTGCAGCAGTTTCATTTTGTTGAAAAACTGCAATTAACAATTTCATTTTATTAAGAAATTGCAGCAATTTCATTTTGTTGAGAAACGGCAATTAGAAATTTTATTTTGTTGAGAAATTATAATGAGGACCGATAAAAAACAATACATATAGATAATAATCACATGTTGACATTAGTTTCTTACTACACTACTGGGTTTATGATCCATGTCGATATGGTTTTAAGTATTTGTGAGTATGAAAGGTCTTATATTTGTTGAGATTAACATATAGACCATCATAATGTAATATTAAGATCATGTTCGACCGGATAAGTTTATCAAGATGTTACTTATAGACTATCATTTCTTTAAAAAATGTGTGGTCACACGAAAATAATTTTTTTCTGTTATTAACATGAGAGTCTTGTTTTCAAAATTAAATTTATTCAATTAATGTAACCCAATTGGGATAATGTTGAAAAAAAAATTATGGGCTAATATTAATTGAATAAATTGTTTTACAAAATCGGGTTAATGAATAGTCTATTATATAATTTGCCCAAATAATCAGTGATTATATTTTTTATTTGGACTGTGCCATCTTTTATGTAGAAGCCCAGTTAAGTGGTAAGTGTAGGTTTTGAGTTTCGTTAAAACCCATTATAGGAGGGCCCAACGAGAAAGCCCAATATACATAACTAGGTTTTCTCCCTAGTCTAGATTAAGGGTTTTTTCCCATTGAGAGCCGCCACCACAATAATCTAGATCATAGAAAGGAAGACCTAGTGTGTATTCCGCTGCGACAATTCAATCTCCTACAATTGCCGAGACAAGTATGCTTTCGATTACCGTTCTTTATTGTTGTGTCATATAATCCATGTATACTTTAGTTTATTAATGAATTCCGTAATATTGTGATTATGAGATATAATTAACAGACAAAGCCACAATGAAGCAACACTTCTAAATAAAGAACAAATAGAAGAAAATACAACAAACATGTTATGCGATACTAATCCTAGAAGACAAAAAGAATTTTGGAACTTCATCCATCAACGAATCTTTGAATTCATAGGTTCAACAGACCTATTTGACTACAGAGATGCCATTTTCAACTTTATTCAAAGTTCTTTCAAAATTTGAGGTCATCATCAAATAGACAGAGATAATAAAACCAACACATTCATAGACAAATTGATGATAGTAAGGCAATTAAAAAAGTCCAGCATGGACAAGGACTTCATTTTAGGAATTGAAAGAGACGTAGAAGATAGCGAGGCATTGTCGCCTAAATCATTGAGTTTGCGTAGCTTGCCAATATACTTGTTGCGTTTTTGGGGCATTATCGAAGCTATAAGAAAAACAAAATGAATTAATAAACTTTTTAAAAATAAATATATGAAAGAATTACTACTCAAAAATCATTTTTTCCAAACGATTTAGACGTTAATTAAAGTTTAAAGATTTACTTTCTTCATTGGTGATCTCAATTTTTCATGAACACGTAATTAATTCGCAATCATCATTATATCACAAGTGTTTGAATCTAAACATTTTAAAAATAACATTAGTTCACATCATATGAATCATAAAATACAAAAATAACCTAATAAACAGTTAATTCAACAACAATGTTCCAAACAATTTTAAGTCATTCTCTCCCGTAAATAAACTTTTAGAGACTCACTTTCTCATAAGTGATTCTCACATAGTCATTTAGATTTAAAAATACACAAACCCTTCTGAAATCATCATTTAGATTTGAAAAGTACAAACCTTCATATAATTTTGAGGTAGGAAGCATGTAGGCTTCATTTGAATCACATGTAATTTTATTAATTTGAAAATTTAAAATTCAGGGGAAAATTAATCTGGTTAAGGAATATGAGTACAATCAACACCGTAGATATAATATAGTTTCTCTAACTCCATGCTAACACTAATCATAAGAATTAAACCAACTTGAACTTTCAAGTTAGAGAACTATATGAAGAAAAAAAAAAACAATCTATCAAAACATGTTCAAGTGGAGAGATTAACTAATAAAGTGGGTTTAAAAGGTAACAGATCTTTACCTTTAGACCTACAGTTGTAGGCGATGGATGGTAACGCATTCTAGAAAGAAAAAAAAACACGTGATTTTTATTATGTTATCTGGTTTGAATCAATTCATTTTGAAATGCTTTAGGATAAATTTGTTTTGAAATCATTTTCTGGGGATTTTCTTGGTGCCGATTTTGAAAAACATTTTTTTGGGTCATTTCTATTGCAAAATAGAATCGTCACCTAGTATTGAGTTTAAATGGAGTGTTAAAAAATTATTTTAGCTTTAAAAAATAGCCCAAATTTGACTTGAAACATTTGAAGGTCATTAGCGAAGAATTTTTTAAGGTTCGGGTGTTGGTTATGCTCAGGGAATGTATTAGACACCTTAAGACACATAAAATAAATCCAAACTCCAAACAGTTTTTTTATTTTTTTTTAATTTGGTTAATATAATATTTTCCATTATTCATTTTTTATGTATTTAAAAAGACTTAAAACAATAAAAAAAAAAAAAAAAATCGAATGGCCCCCTTTTTAGACCACCTATCAATTACAGATAGAATAACCAAGTTTGGGCTCCCGGGTTATTTTTTTTTTTAGGTTATTCTGGCCAAAACTGAAATATTAAATGCATGTGAGGAGAAAAAAAAGAAGAAGTAAAATGTCGAAATATAAAACATTCATTTTCTTGGGATAACTTATTTTGAAGATATCAAGTTTTTTTGAAAGATTATTATTATGAAGACGACTTTTTAATTTTTGAAGTTCCTTATTATGAAGAAATCTTTTTTTTTTTTTTTGGGCGGGAGGGGGGAGAAGTAAAGAAAATATTTTTAGAAATCCTTATTATGAAGGGATCTATTTAAAATTAAAAGAAAACATTTGTAATTATTTTCATGAACCTTTAAAGTTAAAAAAAAAAATTACTTTTTATGAAGAAATTCCTTTTAAATTAAAAAAATAAAACAACTTAGATTTGTTTTTTTAATGAAGACTTTCATTTAAAGTAAAAGACACTTTGCAATTATTTTTGTGAAGAAATCTATTTTGGAAAATAAAGAAGTACTTTGAAAATCCTTATTATGAAAATAAAAATAAAAAATCCCTTAAAGTAAAACATTTGGAATTCTTCTTAGGAAGAAATCTTTTTATTTTTTATTTTTGAAATATAGAAACACTATGGAAGTCCTTATCATGACGAAACCATCTAAAACAATACATTAAAAAAAAAACCTTTATTATGAAGAAGCTGTCCTTAAAGTAAAGACGCATGAAAAAAAAAAAAAACACTTATTATGATGAGATGTTCTAAAAAAACATTTTTTAATAGAAAAATGTTTGAAGATTATTATCATGAAAAATATTCTTTTAAAGTAATTTTTTTTTTTTTTTTAAGAAACTGAAATGCATATATTTTTGCCAATATAACCTTAACTAAAAAAACTGCTACAAGGAAGTGCCTCCCTTAACCCGCTATTTAAAGTTCTGGACATATTTGGGAAACCTAAAAATGAGATAAGGGAGACTCCCCTTTCAGGCTTTAGTTAAGACAAAATTTTTATTTATTTTTATTTTTCACTAATATTTGTTTTGTTTTTTCTTAGTTACATGTAAACAAAAGGTAAATACAACAAAATACAAAAGTGGAAGAAATCTAAACCACGGAAAAGGCGCAGAATAGAAATTAAAGTACTGAAAATTATGAAGATTTTTTTTTTTTTTTTGGGAAGTAAAGAAAATATTTTTAGATGTTCTTATTATGAAGGGATCTATTTAAAGTCAAAAGAAAACATTTGTAATTATTTTCATGAAGAGATTCCTTTAAAGTTATTTTTATTTTATTTTTTTATGAAGAAATTCCTTTTAAATTAAAAAAATAAAACAACTTAGATTTTTTTTTTTTTTTTTTTTTGATGAAGAAATTCCTTTAAAGTGAACGACACTTTATAATTATTTTTGTGAAGAAATCTATTTTGGAAAATAAAGAAGTACTTTGAAGATCCTTATTATGGAAAACAAAATAAAAAAATCCTTTAAAGTAAAACATTTGGAATTCTTCTTAGGAAGAAATCTATTTATTTTTTTATTTTTGAAATAAAGAAACACTATGGAAGTCCTTATCACGACGAAACCGTCTAAAACAATACATTAAAAAAACCTTTATTATGAAGAAGCATTCCTTAATGTAAAGACGCATGAAAAAAAAACCTTATTATGAAGAGGTGTTCTAAAAAATATTTTTTAATAAAAAAAATATTTGAAGATTATTATCATGAAGATTATTCTTTTAAAGTAAAAATATTTTTTAAGAAACTGAAATGCATATATTTTTGCCAATATAACTTTAACTAAAAAAATCGCTACAGGGAAGCGCATCTCTTAACCCGCTATTTAAAGTTCCGCACATATTTGAAAAACCTAACACGGAGATAAGGGAGAGTCCATTTTTTGGCTTTAGTTAAGACAAAACTTTTATTTATTTTTATTTTTCACTAATTTTTGTTTTGTTTTTTCTTAGTTACATGTATACAAAAGGTAAAGGCACAGAATAGAAACTAAAGCACTGAAAATTAAATGATAAAAATATAAAGAGCCAAAAGGCGAAAAGAAAATAATAAAAATTTAAAAGCGCAAAAAGGTAAATTACACTTTAGTCCCCTATTTATGGTATGGTGTTATTGACTTTAAAAATCCACATTATTAAGTCATTTCATTAATTTAAATGACCTAGGGGGCATTCACAAATGGTTATCACAACTTCCAAGGAGATATTAAAGCTCCGTCTTATTCCTGGGAGGTATTCGCGAAATGCAATTGGTGTTTTAGATATCTTTTATCAATAAAATGTAATGTTTTTATTTTTTTTTATTGAAATTGAATTTAAAATTATGAAATTAAAATATCCCACATATGATTGAACGTTCAATTTTGAAACATAAAATGAAGTTGGCTTTCAATTTGACGAAATTGGCGAAAATACAAATTTTGGGTCAAAATGAAAAGTATGTGCAAAAAAACAAATATCTTGAAATCAATGTCCGAAAACCGAAATTAACTATTTTAGAAGTGATATCCAATTGGAAACTACTTTTATTTTAATTAATTTGGACCCAAAATAACTTTTATAAATTTAAGGTAAAAATTCGTCTTTTTAAACATCGATTTAAAATGTCTCAAAACTCCACTTTATAGATTGTCGGATATGGAAATAGACATTGGTCAGCAGTGATTTTGGATCTATCCATAGACAGAGCAACAAAAAAATCGAATTAAAAATTTTGTTTAAAAAAAAATAGAGAGATAAATAGTGAAGAACACTTAAAGCTTCTGTCGAGAAATGATGAATGTACATATCTCTGAGTTGGAAATGACAAGGAGATTCGAGATCTAAGAGAGTGAGACAGAGGAAAAATATACCTTTGGCTTAGTGTACGACTGCGAGAGTAAGATAGAGAAGCGAGAATTATAGAGATGGCTACATGATATTCAACGTGAGGGTTAAAAAATTTGAATTGGAGGATTAAAAAATTTAGATACGAGAGTAAATAGTATATTGTCTTGGCACACTTGTGGCTATCAAACGCATTCTTCAGGCATAGGTGTGCAGATTAACAAAATAGGGGAACAACATAACAAAATCTATATAAAAGGTATACTATAAAACATATCAATGGTAGTGGGTGATGGATCATTTAACAGAGAGGCGATGGTTATAGTGAACCTCTGATTAGACATATTCTTCCTCTAACTTCCCAAAATAAACTTCCCCATTCTGATTAGCTACTATCAAAATAAATGGGATTCGATTCACCAGAGCTATTTGTCTCCATCTCCTGACAACCCCAACTTTGACTCTGATGATCAACCCTGACAATAACTCCGACGACGACTCTCGAAGATGATTGAAAATAAATATCCCTCAACTTCTCCAATTTTGTTTCTCTTGTATTGTTATTGTCCCACAGAGAGAGAAAGAGAGAAAGGGAGAAGAGAGAGAAATCCAATTCAACTAGGTATGATGTTTACTAGGTAAAAGATTATTATTGGCCCAAATAGCTGCACAAGGGAGGCGAGATGAGTGAATTGTGTGGAGTAAAATTTTACTAAGTTTTTAAACACTTTGAAACAGATAATTAAATTTTCAATCAAGTCAAAATGAACACTTAATAAATAATCAACAAAAATATTTTAGGAAATAACTAGATAAGAAATAACATAACACAATATAGACACATAGGGTTAGAGGCACTTGACACGCTGATTTATTGTAGTTTAGAAAGAGATTTTGTCCGACGCCTACTCCTTTTCGCTACCACGGAGAGTTCAAATTCTACTAATTCTGATAATCTTATCAGGTGAGAATCAAACCCTTTACATCCTTAGTTGAATTGCGCTTACACTCAAAATCAAACTCTCTCTTAAACTAACACACTAGTTCAAGTTGCAACAAATTCCTTTTGGTTTTGTGTTTCTCACTTGGAATTTCTATTAAAGCTAAGATAAAGGATATGAATACAATTCATTATGATACTCATGATAATACAATATTACATCTCAATACAATACAATACAACACTTAACAATTACAACCATATACAAACATACAAAGATAAAGAAAGTCTTGAGAGCGTGAGTAACCATTTAATGAGGATGGAGAAAATGGAGTGACAATCTTGACAAGTTGATATCTTTGACAAGAGAGGAATAAGTGAAGAGAGAGAGAACAACAAATGAGGATAGATCTTATCTCTAATAAGGTGTAAAGGGAAGATAAAGACTAATTAATCTAATTAATTATATATCTTTATTATGCCCCCGGCAAGATAGAGCACTATGAGGTGATTCCAATCTTATTCGCCAATTATTGAAAGCGCGAGCATGAAAGATGTTTGGTGAGCGCATCAGCTAGTTGATCAACAGAGGAAACATAGACAACGCGGCGAAGAAAGCCCTCTTGAACTTGTTCCTGAATAAAGTGATAGTCAAGAGTAACATGTTTCATGCAAGAATGAAAAATTGGGTTTGAGCATAAATTTGTTGTACCAACATTGTCACAGTAGATAACCGATTGTTGAAGTAGAGACACATGAAGCTCGGTTAGTGAGAACAAATCTAGCGAATTTCAGTAGCGATGGTAGCAACAACTCGGTACTCAACCTCAGTAGAAGAGTGGGCCACCGTCCTTTATTTTTTTGAAATCCATGAGATTGGATTGTGACCAATGTAGATGAGATAAGCACTTGTGGAGGTAAAGTTATCCTTGTTACTTTCCCAGTCTGCATCCGAAAATGCATGAAGTGACAGTGGTGAATTACGGTAGAGAACAACACCATGAGCACTAATACCACTTAGATACCTTAGTAGACGTTTTGTTGCATTCCAATGATCAGTCTTAGGGAAGTATGTAAATTGAGATAGCTTGTTGATCGTGGAAGATATGTTCGGTCGTGTGAATGATAAGTATTGGAGACTGCCAACAATAACTCTGTATTCGGTTGGATCCGATAAGGATGATACAAAGTGTAGAGTAAGAGTTGGAGTAGTGGAAAGTAGTGTAGACACGGGCTTGGCATCAGACATGTGAGTGCGAGTAAGAAGATCATGTATATATCGCCGCTGAGAAAGAAAGATGCCCTGCAGATGTGGAATGACTTCAACACTAAGGAAATATGAAAGTAGACCAAGATCCTTGAGGGAGAATCTGTTGGAGAGAAGATGAATGAACTTTTGTACTACAATATCGTTGTTGCCTGTGATAATGATGTCATCAATGTAGACTAAGAGATAGATCATGATGCCTGAAGCATTGTAGACAAATAATGATGTGTCTTCATTAGAGTTATTGAAGTTTGAGGTGAAGAGAAACTGATGTAGCTCATGGTACCATGCATGAGGGGCTTTTTTGAGGTTGTATATTGCTTTGCACAGTTTACAGACATGATAAAGATGGTCTTTGTCAATGAATCCTTGTGGTTGCGCCATAAAGACGTCCTTAGAAAGAGAGCCTTGGAGAAAGGCATTATTAACATCAAGTTGTCGTAATGACCAACCACGAGTGACGGCAAGAGAGAAAACAAGTCGAACTATTGTTGGTTTGACAACGGGACTAAAGGTGTCATGGTAGTCAACACCCAGGCATTGGTGGAACCCCTTAGCAACTAAAAGTGCTTTGTACCTATCAACAGAACCATCAGATAAATATTTAGTTAAAATAATCCACTTGTAACCAATGACATTTTGGGACGGATGAGATGGAACAACGTCCCATGTCCCATTCCGAACAAGAGTATCATACTCCTCAGATATGGCTTGATGCCATTTGGGATCTTTGATGGCCCAGGTGATTATAGAAGGTTCAAGATCTGGGTTGGTGGAAAGTTGTGCAGTGAGATTAAGTTTTTGGATTGGTTTGTGGATATTATTTTTGGATCGAGTAACTGTACCTTGATGTGGACGAGGAATAGGTGTCAGGTCTGGGGGGGTGGTGATTGGGTTACGGGTGAGTTCGGTTCAGATGGTGGAGCTTGGAGTGGCTACTGGGTGCTGCGGTGTGGTAAAGGTGAAGCCGTGGCGTTGAGGTTTGGGTTTGGTGGGAGAGAGGTGTTTTGAGATAGTAGAATAATTGTGGTGGTTATAGTTGTGGTGTCTTGAGTGGAATTCACTTGAGGGAAAGGTTTGAGAGTGAAAGATGGTATGATGGCGGTCGGAGACGATGACTCGAAAGGGAACTAGACCTAAGACGTAGAAGAGGGAGGACGAGGAAGATTGGGTTGAATGGTTTTGAAGGGTAAAATTAACTCAACAAATTTAACATGACGAGATGTGTAGAGACAGGAGGTCACAGGATCAAGACAAAGATAGCCACTTTGGGTAGAGGAGTAGCCAAGGAAGACACAAGGGGTGGAACAGGGAGATAGTTTGTGAGATGCATATGGACGCAACCAAGGATAGCATAGAAAATCAAAACTTCGAAGTTTGGAGTAGTTGGGAGGTATGCCAAAGAGATTTGCATACGGTGATAGAAGTTGGAGTGTGGGAGTGGGTAGATGATTAATGAGATAAACAGTAGTGGAAAATGCATATGACTAGTATGCCAAAGTCATAGAAGCATGTGAGAGGAGTGATAAGCTTGTTTCAACTATAGGACGATGACAACGTTTTAGAATACCCATTGTGTTTAGGAATGTGTGGAGGTGAGGTTAAGTGAGATACCCCACCAGAACTGAAGTATGATAAAAGTGCTTGATATTCCCCCCCATTGTCAGAATAAAACGTGATGATTTTTTGATTGAAGTAGTTTTCCACCAATGATTTAAAGCGAATAAAAACGTCATAGACATCAAATTTTCTTTTAAGTGTCTAAAGCCATATGTATTTTGTAAAATGATCAACAAAAATAACATAATATTTGAAATTATCAATGGAATGCATGAGAGAGGTGTACAGATCAGAAAATATTATTTCAAGCTGAGAATTTGAAACAAGAGTGGAAATGGAGAAAGATAACTTGTGACTTTTTATTGCATTGACACGCATTGCAATTGAAATTCAGAGATGATGAACTTGTGACTTCTAATTGAAAAGCAGAGATAATATGCCTAGGAGTTGACAATAATGGGTGACCTAAGCGATGATGCCACTCGAACAAAGTGGTCTTGACACTGGAGAAAGCTACCAATAGAAAGGACGTAATAGTACTTATCGACCATTCATACACACCATCCTTAGTCTGACCTTGTAAAAGTGTTGCCCCTGTACAAGGATCCTTCACAAGAAAAGAAGAGGGTAAGAATTCGATGGATGTATTGTTACATTTGAAAAATTAAGAAATAGAAATAAGATTTTTGTGCATGGTAGGAGCACAAAGCACATTATGAATTGAGAAAGTATTTAAGGGAGTGTGTAGAGATGTAGAACTAGTATGCAAAATAGGGAGACCCGTTCCATCACCAATCACAACATCGTCATAAGGAGCATGAATAGAGAGATTACTCAGATGCATCACTATCAGGGAGCCAATTTGAGCCATCAGAGTTGTTAGTTATTGAAACATTAGCACATGGTTTCCAAGGAGGATTGGTGCACTGTTGAGGTGTCGAAGAAGGACGGCCAGACAAAGGTGATTGAAGTTTGGGTTTTAATTGACAGAATATGGGCATTGTGGGACTGTGTGTCCCTGATCACGACACCATTGGTAATGACCAAGATATAGTCGTGGTGTGTTGTGGGTACCACATTGAGATGTGGGTGGTGTCGTGGGCGACCATAAAGGTCGGTTGTTGTGGTTTGTGGTGTTGGGGGCGACCAGCCATTACCACCATTTGTGAAGAAAAAAAAAATCCAAACCCCAGCCAAATTGCAACCCTAACCTTCCAGCGCCGCAACCAATCCACTACCTTCGCACAACCAAAATCCAATTGCAAAACAAAATCCACAGTCGCCGAATCAGATCAATACCATACCCTACTGCTATGATATCTAACCACGACACCCTCATACTTTGAAACTCGTGAACCCAGAGAGGGTTACAGCAGGAAGCTAGCGGATTAGTTGCGTTCATGTAATTGGTGCAGGGGACGAGCCTTCCGGCACAGGTTGACGGATTTTGTCCCATTATCGACGTGTTTGTCGTCATGATCACCGCCACCTCTACCAAGATCATCCTCACCGTAGACATTTTGGAGTGAACTATTTTTCTCTGCTCTTTCTCTCGCTCTCTCTCTTCGGGATGGAGTTCAAGAGGAAAAAATAAATAAATATAGAACTAAAGTATTGAGGACCATTCTCTATGTTTTTTGTCCCCATCAATTTTAAAGGTTCTCATTTTTCAAACCCACTGTCCACTATAGGATTTCTTTAGACTTCTACATAACCTGTCACCTACTAAAGGCTTTCCATGGACTTCTTCCTCTATTCTTTTCACGTCCCTATTACTTTTTTTTTTCTTTCCCAAACCACTTTTATTTGTTTTTTAATAAAAAAAAATACAAAAAAAAAAGTAGTTTACCTAGCCACTCCAATTATGTCTAGCAAGAATATCGCCATAGCCATACCTAATAACCATGAACCCACACCTTCCGTGAACATCGCCATAGCGATACCTAATAACTATGAACCCACACATTCCCTTGTAGCCATCAACACGCACAATACAGTAAAACTGACACCAACGAATTACATTTCCTGGAAATTCCAACCCCGAATACAACACGTGGTTCTATCAAGATCGCCTTATTCTTAGTGCCCTGGCTGGAACCCTCAGCCCACCCCTTATCCCACTTATCACCTAATCCCGCATGTCCCGAGAAGCAGGGCTTGTCCTATACAATACATATGGTCGTCCATCCCGTGGTCATATCAAACAACTCAAAGATCAACTCAAAAGGATTACTAAGGGGGTCAGACTCAATCACCACCTACATGCAGTTCATCAAATCCAAAACCGACGAACTGGTGGCTATTGGTAAACCTATTGATCATAAGGGCCTCATTGAAAAGATCCTCGATCGCTTTGGTGATCAATATAACCCTGGGATCGACGCTGTCAAAGTTAGAGACAACCCCGTCTCGTTTGATGAATTGCAAGAGAAACTAATCAATCGTGAGCTTTTCCTCACAGTGACCACCCCCATGCCAACCCCCTTACCGGTGATTGCACATATTGCCACCTCCCGCCCCAGCAACTAGTGTCCACAAAACCACAATAAGTGGCCCCCATGGTCGCCCCCAACACCACCTACATCACAATGTGGTACCCGTAACCTACCGCGACCATATCTTGGTTGTTGCCAATGGTGTTATGATTAGGGCCACACAATCTCGCAATGCCCAGTATTCCAGAAATTGTAACCCAAACTTCAACCACCTCCGCCTGGCTGTACTTCTTCAATACCTCAACAATGCACCAATCCTCATTGGAAACCACATGATAATGCTGCAATAACCGACAACTCCGCCAGCTCAAATTGGCTCCTTGATAGTGGTGCATCGCACCATGTTACCACTAACCCAAGTAATCTTTTCATTTACGCTCTTTTTTTCGGGGCTGACAATGTTGTGATTGATGATGGCACGGGTCTTCCTATTTCGCAAACTGGTTCTACATCTCTACATACTCCCTCACATACTTTCTCAGTTCATAATGTGCTTTGTGTTCCTACCATGCACAAAAATCTTATTTCTATTTCTCAATTTTGTAAATCTAACAATACATCCATTGAATTCTTTTACAAAGTTAGACTAAGGACGGTGTGTATGAATGGCCAGTCAGTACTACAAGTTCTTTCCATTGGTAGTTTTCTTTAGTGTCAAGACCACTTTGTCTGAGTAGCATCATTACTTAGGTCACTCGTCATTGTCAACTCTTAGTCATATTGTCTTTGCTTTTCAATTAGAAGTCACAAGTTCGTCATCTCTGAATTTCAATTACAATGCGTGTCAATAAAATAACAGTGCCAAGTTACCTTTCTCCATTTCCACTTTTGTTTCAAATTCTCTACTTGAAATATTTTTTTCTCATGTTTGGACCTCTCACGTACATTCCATTGATGATTTAACATATTATGTTATTTTTGTTGATCAGTTTACAAATTATATATGGCTCTAGCCACTTAAAAGAAAATCTGATGTCTATGACGTTTTTGTTCGCTTTAAATCACTGGTGGATAACTACATCAATCAAAAAGTCATTACGTTTTATTCTGACAATTGGGGGGGGGGGGGGGGGGGGCGAGGAATATCAAGCACTTTCATCATACCTCAGTTCTAGTGGGATATATCACTTAACCTCACCTCCACAGTCCATAAACTCCTGAACACAATGGGTATTCTGAACGTCGTCATCGTCATATAGTTGAAACAGGCTTATCACTCATTTCACTTGCTTCTATGCCTTTGGCATACTGGTAATATGTATTCTCCATTGCTGTTTATTTCATTAATCGTTTACCCTATCCCATACTCCGACTCATATCACCGTATGCAAAGCTCTTTGGCACACTTCCCAACTACTCCAAACTTTGAAATTTTGGTTGTCTATGCTATCCTTGGTTGCGTCCATATTCATCTCACAAACTATCTCCCCGTTTCACCCCTGGTGTCTTTCTTAGCTACTCCTCCACCCAAAGTGCCTATCTTTGTCTTGTTTCTGTAACCTCCCGTCTCTATACATCTCGTCATGTTAAATTCGTTGAGTCAATTATGCCCTTCAAAACCATTCAACCCAATCTTCCTCGCCTTTCCTCTTCCATGTCCTATGTCTGGTTCCCTTTGGAGTCATCGTCTTCGGCCACCATCACACCATCGGTTACTCTCAAACTTGTCCCTCAAGCAGATTTTATTCTAGACATCACAACTATATCTACCGCAATCATTCTACCATCTCATAACACCTCTCTCCCACCAAACCCAAGACTCAACACTGCGGCTCCACCTTCACCACATCGCGGGGCACCCAACAGCCACCCCAAACCCTACCCTCTGAACCCAACTCATCCGTAACCCAATCACCACACCCCCTTGACACAACACCTATTCCTCTTCCATATCAAGGTATAGTTACTCGATCCAAATATAATATCCACAAACCATTCCAAACACTCAATCTTACTACACAACTTTCCATCAACCGGAATCTTGAACCTTCTATTGTGACCCGGGCCATCAAAGATCCCAACTGGCATTAGGCCATGTCTCAGGAGTATGATGCTCTTGTTCGGAACGGGACATGGGACCTTGTTCCATCTCATCCGTCCCAAAATGTCATTGGTTACAAGTGGATTTTTCGAACTAAACATTTTTCTAATGGTTTTGTTGATAGGTACAAAGCACGTTTAATTGCTAAGGGGTTTAACCAATGCTCAGGTGTTGACTACCATGACACATTCAATCCTGTTGTCAAACCAACAACAATATGACTTGTTCTCTCTCTTGCCGTCACTCGTGGTTGGTCACTGTGACAACTTGATGTCAATAATGCCTTTCTCCAAGGCTCTCTTTCTGAGGACGACTTTATGGCGCAACCACAAGGATTCGTTGACAAAGACTATCCTCATCATGTCTGTAAACTACGCAAAGCGATATACATCTCAAACAAGCCCCCCATGCATGGTACCATGATCTACGTTAGTTTCTCATCATCTCAGACTTCAATAACTCTCATGCAGACACATCATTATTTGTCTACAATACTTCAAGCATCATGATATATCTCTTGGTCTACGTTGATAACATAATTATCACATGCAACAACATTGCCGCAGTACAAAATTTCATTCATCTTCTTTCCAACAGATTCTCAGTTTCTACCAACAATTATAATCTCAATATACGATTTGATTCGGCAAAGTGTAGTGCAGAAGACTTTTATTATTTTAATCAAAATATGACATGATTTGCAAGAATGTTGTGATATTGAAAATTAACATTGTAAGAATTGCAAGATAAATCAATAGTATTCCATATCAATTTCTATTCAATTCAATCAAGACATTTTACTTGACAGATATTCTAGATCAATTATTTAGCAAACGAGTAGTTTACGGATTAAAACGAATATATATTTCAACTATAATAAATATATCATGAGATCTAAGCATGACTGAATATCAACTTCCTAAACTCAATAAATAATGTATCAAATTAATGAACTTGAGTTTAATAAAAAAATGATCGTATGTGAAATCAATGTATCAAATTAATGAACTTGAGTTTAATAATGTGTAAAATATTTCACAGATTTAAGCACAAAATGTTTTCGATTTTAGATATCTTGATAGACTACAAACAAAAAATATTAAGATAAATCTTAATCCAATTAATAACAATCTCATTGAATTCAATATAGAAGAATATCACCATGACCTCAAATTTGAATTAAAAACAAACATATAGATTGCAATCTGCTTGGTTTTTATCACACAAATCATTCAAGAATTTTCATTACTAAAGTTCTTGTATCTTTGAATATTATCAATTTACATTATCAAGGACATTTGTTTAAGATACAATCTCATTGGAATACATTGGATGACTTAAAATATCAAATATGCTGTTATCATCAAAATCAATTATGTAGGGTTGAACCCTGTAGGGCTAACAATGTCTCATTTTTTATTTTATTTTTAATAATAACAAGTCATTTGATTTTTTTTTTTCAATTAAATAAATATCATAAATTTTCCCTAAATATGGGAATGTGTCTTTTACCAATTGAAAACAGTTATGGAAACCATCAAAATAGAATAAGAAAACTTTAATTAATTTGCGTCAATTAAGAGTTTTTCAAAACGTTCATCATATTATGTATCCCATTTTCCATCTCAAAAAGTGGGGGTATGAAATCAAACATTTAAACAATATTCTTCATAATCTATATCATATTCTTGTTTAAACTGTTGGGCTTCCAATGTTGCTTTGTTACGGATCACAATATCGACTCATCCTTTTAGTTTCTATAAATTCATGTTGTTCAAATAATAGGATGATTGTTTGGTCTAGGTACTAGTGTCCAAACTTTGTTTTTATTGGATATTCAAGAAGTGTGTGAAGAATTAAATTCTCGCACTAATCCCACCTCATCTCCAAAACCCACAATCCGTCCACTTCCATCCCAACTTCTTTTGTGCATATCACTTTAGCGTAGCCGGTCATAATGTTGACAACTGTTACAACTTAAAGCACCACATTGAAGACCTCTCCAGGCTAAAGCAATATTCTTCCCAATGGAGGGAGAGGCGGCCCAACCAAATTGTCACCAAAACTCATTACCAAAGCATGAAGACCTAATCACAACCATCAACATGATTGGACGAGACTATCCAGTCGCTGGTGCCGGAGTCCAGCCACCGATCCCTAGAACTCCACCATTGGCTAAACATGTCGGTCAGTCGCCAGTCGCTTGGCCTCCATTGTCAATGGCCAACTATCACTGACCACCACCACATCCAACACAAATGTTATATCTAATTAACGTTAACTCGATAGATTCAAGGCGACATCCATCCGGTATGGTTTAGATCTAGATTCAGGCAGTGTCGGCGACGTTTGAGCATTAGCTTCAAGCGTGATTCAGATAGAGAAGCAGTGAAGTAGAGGTGAAATCGAAGATTCTTTCGATTGAAAGCAGCGGCAAAATCAGAGAATCTGACAATCTGAGTCGCAAAATCGTAGCTAGAGAAGAAGATGTTCTGAGTTGCAAAATCGTAGTTGGTTTGGGGTTCTGACCTAGTGAAGGTTTATCAGAGCAGGGACTAGTTGAAGTTGAATCCCCGCTAAATCGTAGGTGGTTTGTCATTTGAAGTGTTAGGATTTGAAGATTGCTGTAGAACAAAGGAGAAGGGTAGGGTGTCTAGAGAGGGAGAGTGTCTATTGGGTGTTGTTCTTGGTGTTTCAAATTTGCTGTTCCTTTTGATTCTGGCGAAGCGGCGTGTAGAAGTGCCAGATAATATTAAGAAGGTTCTAATTCTTCCCCTGTTTAAGGTTCTAATTCTTACTTGTTTACTTTGATTTTGTTGTTTTTTCATTGGGTATGATGGATGGGTTGAAGCTGCGTAAATTGAGGGACCGTATGTTCTCAGTCTTTGTTGACTCAATCCCTGAGAAGATAGGTTGGAGAGGGCTCAGGTTCATGTTCCAGTGGCATGGGGTGGTTCGTGATGTGTTCATTCCGAATAAGAAAAAGGGTTCGATCCAATTCCAAGTATGGTTTTGTTAGATTTGTCACCATGGAAGAAGCGGGTAGGGAAATCGAGGTTCTTAATGGTATTAGGGTTCATGGTGAAGTGATTAAAGTTCGATGGGAATTTCAAATCTATTTGAGTGTTGTAAACAGAGAAATTGTAGGTGTTGGGGAAATTCCAGCGAGAAAAGAGTCTGTTCGCTGCAGTTTCTCATCGTCGTCCTCCTTCGATGGACCAGAGAAGATCGGGTTTGCTTTGGGGAAGAAGAGGGTGTCTTCTGTGATTTCAAGCAAGGGGGTGGAATCTGTAATTAATTAAAATGATAATTCAAATTTTGAAAGTGACAGAAAGGTGATTGAGTTTGATAGGCTCAAGACAAATTCACCAACTGCTCCTCCTGCAGGTTCTTGGTTAAGAGAACATCCTATTCATTTGATCAACGGGCTGAGGGTGGGCCCAAAATTCTCAAAGGAAAAGATGGAAACAAACTTTGTTAGTTCGGTGGGCCTAAGCCTAAAAGAAGGCTTTCAAGATGGTGTAGAATCAAAAGAATCCTGTGATTTTGGGAGGAGGAAATTAGGGTTAGGAGAACATCGGAGTGGAGAAATCGTCAAAGCTCAAGTAGTAGGAAATGGTATTGAGGATCGAGTCCTCGCTCCAGTCTGCAGCAAGAATGGCCCACTCTCCAATGTTAAAGAGATTGTTCAAGAAGATAAGGGTCGGTTCAATAATTGGGAGGAGGTTCTAGCTTTTCTCGAGGTGAAATCACTATAAAAAAAATATGATAAAAGTTATGATTGAGAGATTAACCTAGTTGACAAGGTTATGAAGGCAAGCTTATGTTCGATGCTTGTGGGCATTTCGTTGGTGTTGTGTAATCCCAAAAAGGTTCTTCGATGCAGATAGGGACAGGAAAAGGTGGAGATGCGGTAGGGGCCGCTAGGGGTGCTTGCGGTATCAGGGTAACGAACAAGTAGTTAATTGGTAGTATAAATATTTAACAGGTTTTGAGTGTTGTAGTTGGTAGTTGTAGTGGTAGTTGGTAGTTGGTAGTTGTAGTTGTAGTTGTAGTTGTAATGGTAGTTGGTAGTTGTAGGTGGTAGTAGTTGGTGTTAAGAGTAATTTTAATTAGTTGTAGTTAATGTGGATTGCTTTCCCACTGGAGGTTGGCAAAGTATGGTCAGGGTTGGTTGGGTGGAGTATAGAGTCCCGTTTCAGTGAGATGGGTGCTGTCTTTTGGGTCGTTTGTTGTAGCTTTGTTGTGGCCGAGGTCGTTTGGCTATTAGTTGGTAAAGGTGTCCTCTTTGAATCTCTTTTGTAGGTTCATTGATGGCCTTGTGAGATTCAAGGGGATCCTTGGTTGGCTTTAAGGGTCATCCTATTTTTGTGTCGGTTTGGGATTGAAGTAGTTCATTGTAAGCTTCATACTTGGTTGTACCCTTATTGCAATATAAAAATTTTCCTATCGAAAAAAAAAAAAAAAAACATGATTCGACGAGACTGGATAAATTATTTTGATGATATTGCAGAAGTCTAGAAGACCAACCTAAAACAACACGGAGCTGTTTGGGTATACTCTAGTAATTGTTCGAAAGTATATTGGATAAATAACTTTCTCCCTTCCTGGGAAGGAGATGGCCACCAGATTACTTCCACTGGTAGAGGGAACGTTGATAGAGAGAACACCGAAGTAAGGAACTAACAAATGAAATGAGCCAAAAACCACGTGGATATGGAAGAAGTAGAAGTGGAAAAGAAAGAATCCCAGGATTGGGAAGTTTTAGATCGGGAAAAAATAGGAACTCTAAGCAGTAGTGTCTCAAAAATGGTTGATATATTCGATAAGGAACTAGACATGTATTATCCAGTTACTACCAAGGGCCAAGGAGAGCAACCTAGTTATCCTCTCCCATTACCGCCAAAGAAAGCCTTCGGTAAAGGAATGGATCTCAATCAGCTAGCATCAACAAACATAAAGCCATGAGGGGTAATATCCATAACACAAACACCGGTTCGGGCCTAAAATGAGACTTTTGACGAGTCATGGTGGGTCGATGTGTCTACACCTATTGGAGAAGACAATAACAAATTGGTTAGAAAACAAAACATTTGGAGGGCTAATGGAAGAAGATCGAGAGAGGACTATGTAATCAATCCAATTAGTTATGGGATTAAGCAAGTGGACCCTAAGAATATTTGGAATGTAGGAGCCCCCATATTCAATATACAGTTGTAAGCTTCATGAAAGACAATAGCAATAAACCACCAAAGCAATAACCATTGAAAAATTGAAATAAGTACCGTGGAATTAATCCACTATCATAAGGACAAACATACTAAGAAATGATAGAAGATTTGGTAAGGGAAGCTAGAGGAATCATATAAAGCAGGATGATCGTCATAGTACCAAGACTTCTATAGATACCCAATAAGGAATCCAAAGGGTTCTCGAAGAAGCCAATCACTGAACGAGAAATCCCAGACTTCCAGATAACTATAAAAAACGTAGAATATCTAATTGTCTAGCAACTAGCAAGGCAGTAGCATAAATCTCGATGTTGTCACTGTTGATGTCCTCAAAAGTTCATCAAAATATACTACTAAAAGTCCTCAACGATACTTATGTGCCAAGTTCCATATCAAAGGACCACTTCACTAACATAGTGGAAATACCCTCAAATAGAACCAATCACATCAAACCCCTTAACATATCTATGCAATACAACGTACTGCCCTATCCCAGGTACTCGTAGATAATGGATCGACATTAAATATATACCCTTTGATCATACTCAAGAAAGTAGGGATTATCAAGAGTCGGATCAGAGCCATTACTATTATATTTTGGGCCTTTGACGGAGAGAAAAGAGAATCAATAGGGGAGATCACATTGCTTATTACTATAGGCCAGATCACATTCCAAATCAACCTATAGGTGCTAGACATACGACAGCTTACAACCTACTCCTTGGTCGACTAGGGATTCACTATCATATTTCGATTCAAAAAAAAAAAAAAAAAAAAAAAAAGAGCCTAAGTTCGTGCTTATCTTGAGGCACGTTAGTCCAAACCTACTGTCATTGGAATAAGTGTGATTAGTCTGCAGAATCCTAGGAGAGTAGGACGACAAAGAAAAAATTGTTAGGAAGATGGAGTCTATAAAAAAACTCGGCAACGGGGAAGTGTGCCTGATCTTGATGCGTTGGTGACTTTGGTAGTTCAAAAGTTGTACTCCCTTCTCCTGTCCAATTAGCCACTCAACGATTGAGTATATTCCTGATACTGACCTTTATTTCTATAATTTCTTTTGATGTAATGAAGTATGGTTATCTTAAGAAATAACATGTTAAAAATCAGACTTTATATTTACTTTTCAGGTTCTCAAGTACATCTGTATATAACCCATCTAATAATGAAATTCACTCACTTAAAGAGTACAATATCGATAAAGAGGTAAATTGGGAGTTAATGGAAATCGAAACTGATGATGACCCCAACCCTGAGAATATTGAAGAAATAGAAACAGTAAATTTAGGAGATTCAAAATTTTTGAAGGAAACCAAGATTGGGAAAACCCTAAATGGCTAAGAAAGAGAAAATATAATTACATTGTTAAGAAGATACGAAGATGTGTTCTCTTAGTCCTATGATGACATCGTAGGACGCGAAATCGGTATTGTTCCACACAAACTTCTTATAAAAGAGGGAATTAAACCAATCAAGCAAAAGCTCCGAAAGATGAGACCTAACATTAGTCTAAAAGTCAAGGAAGAAATCATAACGTAGTTCGGGGCACGTCTCATCAAAGTCTACACATATTGTGAATGGATGAGCAATATAGTTTCGGTTCTAAAGAAAGAAAAAAAGATCTGAGTCTATGTAGATTATTGAGGTCACAATGGGTCTAATCTATGGGATGACTTCCCTCTGTTCAATATCCACATCATCTTGGAAAATACCACCAGGTGCAGAATCTTATATTTTGTAGATGGGTCTTTTGGATATAATCAAATCCTATTCGATAAGAAGGATAAGTATAAGACTTCATTCATCATGCTATGGGTAGGTATTCTGTACCGGGTTATGCCCTTCAGACTCAAAAATGCATGAGCAACTTACTATAGGGATGTAACAACTTTCTTCCACGACATGATTCATAAAGAAATGGAAGCATGGATGACATGACTATTAAATAAAAGGCACATGAAGACCATCTGGAGCACCTAAAGAATATGTTTGACAGTTTTTCAAAAATTCCAATTAAAGCTTAACCCGACTAAGTATGTGTTCGGATTAGTATCAGGAAAGCTATTAGGATTCATGGTAAACTGTTAAGGCATCGAAATCAACCCTTCCAAGACCAATTCCATAAAATAAATGACTACACTGAGAATAAAAAAAAAGATCTGCGATTTTCTCGGGAGAGTAAATTTTATCACCTGTTTATCTCCCAATAACCTAGCTTCAAGAGGCTAAGAAAAGAGTCAAGTGGAAAGTGGAATGAGGAGTTCCACATAGCCTTAGATAAAATCAAGGCTTACCAGATGAATCCTCCTGTCTTGGTACCACCCCAGTAAGGGCGTTCCCCATTATTGTATCTTACCGTCCTAGGGACTTATGTGGGCATAATGTTGGATCAACATGATGAATCGGGAAGAAAAGAGCAAGTGATCTACTATGTCTACAAAACATTTACCCTTTACGAATAAAACTATTCAATACTGGAATGAACGTACTACGTTTTGGGTAGCACTGCTTATCGGTTGCGCCACTATATTTTTTGTTTCACTACCCATCTTATCGCTCGGATGCATCCTCTAAAATAAATGTTAGAAATGTCAATACTTATGGAGAGGATCTCCAAATGACAAATTCTAATCAAATAATTTGACATAGTATATGTGACACAAGACAGTTAATGAGGAAAATTTCGGTTAGAAGCTTCAATAGTGCTATGTGTCCTCGAACACACGAGCAACCTCAGAACTCAAATATAGGTTAGATCGGTTGGATCCCATCTATTGACCTAACCTGGGTTATACCTCATTGGCTACGAGTGCCACAACACCCCTACCTCTCCTAGAAAGGAACATATTGTTTCCCAAACGGTCCTACAATCTCTGTCCACAATCCCAACCATCTCAATAGAAATGGGATCGAGATCCACGCCATCACCATAAAGTGCATAGAGAATCAAGAGAGGCTTTCCAAATGAGTCTCTTCCCTCCCTATATAAAGGTTAGGACCCCAAAGGTCTGAGGTATGTGAAATCTTACATGCAGTCCTGTGCAAAATAGATTGTATGCTTACTGCCTTTTTATACTTTTTCTCAGTAACCTTGACTAATTCTCACACCAAAGGTGCAATGTCGGTAGGCCCATTCATGGTGTATTATTTTGTAGGAACCAGACCAAGAGACATGAGATAACCCCAACAATCCATTGCCCCTAGATCTCATAAGTAATGTGTCTGGTGATTTATTTTCAGGAATCAACACAGTCAAAGGTAAAGTGATCACTGACCAACTTGTCAATAATTCGATAGCAGATAATAAACTAATGGAGACCAAATTCCTGTATGGGTCCATCATACTCCTAACCAATCATAGAGCAGAAAAAATTTAGAGAATGTATTTCGACATGGCTAGCAACTCAAAAGGATTTGCGATTATGGCTTTTCTAATTTCCCCAACAAGAGAGTATTTCCTAATAGTAGCCAAACTAAATTTCACTAATACAAACAATACCGTTGAATACGAAGTTTGCATCGTGGGACTAGAATTGGCTAACGATCTAAAAGTAGGAGAGTTGACAGTATATGGAGAGTCAAATCTAATCATAAATTAGATCACAGGTAGATACGCGACAAAGGACACTAAACTGGTACGGTACAACAATCATTTGATCGACCTTTGAGAAAATTTCAAAGGTAAGATTTGAACACATACTAAGGCTGAAGAATAATTTTGTGGACGCTCTAGTACCCATGGCATCCATGATATCTGTGATCAAAGAAAGAGACGAAGAAACCTTTATACCAATCAAAGTGTACCATCAGCCTGCTCATTGTAACCAAATGGAAGCAAAGCAGGAAATAGGACCTTATTGTTTGGATATCAAGAGATTTCTAAAAGATTGAGAATACCCAAAAGAGATTGATAGCCTTGGCTGAAGAACCCTTTTAATATTGGCATATTAGTTCTTCCTAAGTAGCGATACACTATAAAAAACATCACTCAACCTAGGCCTCTTGCGATGTGTTAGCACCCGAGAAGTAGTGCAACTAATGAAAGAGGTACATAGTGGAGTTTGTGGACCACATATGAGTATATTCATGTTAGTCAAGAACATCCTTAGAATCGTCCATTTTTGGTTGATAGTAAAAGGTGCTTGCATATACTTTTGGTGAAAGTATCACAAGTGCCAAATGTATGGTTACCCAATACACTTGTCGCCAACAGAGTTACACTATCTGGTGGCCTCGAGGCCTTTTTATATGTGGATAATGGATTTCATCAGTCCGATTACACCAACAACACCAAGTGCATGTCGTTTTATCCTAGTAGCAATTGACTACATTACTAAATTGGTTGAAACTGTCGCCCTTACACGTATTACACAGATGACTATAATGTGATCCTTCAAGAAAAACATCTTATCACGTTAAGGAGTACTGCAAGTCTTGATGACGGACAATGTCTAGAACCTCAAAGGAAGAATGATGAAGGACCTATGCATACCATTTAGAGTTGAGCAAAAGAATTTCGCACCATACTACCCCAAGATGAACCAAGAAGTAGAGACGATAGAAAAAAGCATGAATAAAATCCTAGGAAAAATGATTGATAATCACAAGGAATGAGATGAGATATTCCCATTCGATTTAATGGCTTATTGAACATCGATTCAAACCTCAACTAGGACTACTCTATATTCGCTCGTCTATGGCATAAAAGTTGTGATCTCGGCTAAAGTAGAAATTCCATCACTAAAATTCTTAATGGAAGCTAATAAGGGTGAATCCAAATGGGTTTAGCACAGGTTAGTTAAACTATTCCTAATACATGAAAAGAAATTAATAACCATTTTCCAAGGGCATTTCTATCGGCAAAGAATGGCCAGAGCCTACAACAAGAAAGTTTTCCCGCGAATCTACAAAATTAGCGAACTAATCTTGAAGATGATATCTTTCCATTCAAAGAAGAGGCAAAGGATAATTTCTCACCAAATTGGAAAGGGATGTTCATTGTAAAAAAAAGTCTTGGGACTTGGTACCTTCATACTCCAAGAATTGGATGGAGAAGAATTCCTGGAGCCCAACAGCCCATATGCGATCAGGAAGTTATTGTCCCTAAATAAAAGAAAAAAAAATAGAAAAACCCAAAGTCATAACCAAAAGTAAGTGAAGAAAAAAAGAAATACGTAACCCGAGGTCGAAGTGAAAACCTGAAAGGTTCCGTAGGCCAAAAATTAGGGATCGTAGAAACATATAAAACTACCGACCCATTGAAAACCTGAAAGGGTGCTGAGGTGATGGGAGTTGACCTTAGTAAAAACCCAAAAGGGTATTAAGGGAAAAAAAATAGAAGAAAAAAAATTAGGGCCTGACTTAATTAATGTAGCTAGTGGTCATTTGAGGAAATTTTGGGTTCCCCTGGTGGCCAAATCTCTATAATGAGTTACGAAATGAAAAATTCAACCACCGATTTGAGTTGATTTGGGTTTCAAAGGAAGAAAGGTCGAAGTTTTCTAGAAATCTAAAGGCCTCCAGTTAATGTCCAAAATCAACGATTGTACTCTTTACGCAAGGACTTCAAAAAATGAAAATAAACAGTTTTTACCTAAGTAATTGTTATAGTTAATGATTTTTTATATGCTATTTCTCAAAATGACTAACACTTTAATATAGATAGAGAAATAAAAAAATAAAAAAAAAATAAAAAGAGGACAGTAAGAGAAGTCTGGCACAAAGGTCGAGATTTACACTAATTTCAATGTCTAACCCATTAGATAAGGAAATATCATCATACCCAAGGACTCCGTGCCACCACTAGGTTAGCATCAATGAAATTGGAAACGATGCTGCCACCAAGGCACAAAAGTAGGCCTCTTAGATCCCAAATCTGGAGATATATAATAAGAACAACCTCCGCGAAAGTTTAGGATGATCATTGTTTTTCCAACACTGTATTCCCTTGAGATACAAATGTGGAGTACGTACCCAACATGGGCAAAAGCGATCATCTTGAGCAATTTTTTCCTATGAATCAAAGGCCATTGAAGACTACAAAACGTCATGAAAATAAAGAAAGACACAAGAATGCTTGACCATTGAATGCCTACTAAAAGTTTTCCCGTCATAGCTAAAGTACAAATGGAGGACGTTTTAATTGTCCCTAAAATCGGTCTCGATTGAGAAATTAGACGATGAAGGTTGATTTCAAAAGAAGATTGTGAAATGAAAAGAGTATTTTCTAGCATAATTGTCAAAGTAGACTCTTTTGAAAAGAGGATCGAAGAAAGTTGGGAGCGCGCCAACTTCTGAAAGTAAAAATCAAAAGCCATGTTTCATCTCTAGAACAACATATAGAGGAACAAGCGGAAGTGCATGGCAGAAAAGAAGGCAACCCGAGATTTTTTTTCTTTACACTATAGTAAATGAAGCCAGTCATTTTGATGTAGCAGCCAGAAGGGAGAGAGTACCAAAATTAATAAAGGTACCCGAAATTCCAACCCTAAAAAATAAAAATAAATAAAAAAAGTCCACCACTTGAGCTACCAAATTAGATTATGAGGGAAGAATATTCCCCTGCTATCTAGAAACAAGTAAAACAATTTGAGGATGGTTATATCAAGCCCCAGCCTCAGGCTGGTGCACATTTCACTTGATAAAATTAATTACTCATCAGAACTAAACGGGAAGATAAAATCATTACCCCAGCTATGGGCTGAGGCACACATTGTTCAAACTTCGATTTTCCTTGCAAATCTATTTCTTACCCTAGCCTTAGCCTGGGACACAATTCTATGATAATTACAAAAAATCCCAAATTCAAGCTGGGAACAAATGTTGGTGTCACACTAAAAGGGAATTGCACGTATTCACACCCTCGACTAAAGATATTTCACCTAGGGATCTTTAGGGACCATTCCAAGCCCTAACTAATTAAAATATGTAATTTCGTACTGATTCAGATTGTCATCTTCAAGGAAACTTGACGTTTCTATCTCAAGTTTTGTTTCACTAATCCTCAAAACACGATTTGAATAATTCATTGCTTCAAAATACAGTTCATTTCCCAAATAACAAAACCTGAAAGGGCACTAAGGTGTAACAATATGTGAGCCAACCATAGTGAAAATTTGAAAGGGCACTAAGGGAAAAACAAAAATAAAATAAAATAAGGGGGGGCTGACTTAATTACGTTAGCTAGTGGCCATTCGAGGAAATTTTGGGTTCGCATAGAGGCCAAATCTTAGGAAGGAATTGAGAAGTAAAGAATTCGACCGAAGATTCAGGTGGCTTTAGGTTTCAAAGGAAGAAAGTTTGATGTTTGCTAGAAATCTAGATGCCTCTAGTTAATGTCCAAAATCAAAGATTGTACTCTTAAAGCGAGGTTTTCAAAAAAATTGATGTATACAATTGTTACCCAAGCATTTGTTATAATTTCTGAGTTTTTATTTGATATTTTTTAAAATTACTAACACTTTGATACAAATAAAAAAAGAGCGAACAACAAAAAGCAAAAAATAAAAATAAAAATAGGAAAAGTATGATAAGTCAGGCACAAAGGTTGAGATCTGCACCAATTTTGGGGTCCAAACCATTAGACTAGGAAAAATAGTCATATCCCAGGACTCGGCGATGCCAATAGGTTGGCATAAATCTAAATCGGGAATGATGATACCACCCAGGCACAAGAATAGACCTCTTAGGTTTAATTCCAAATCTGGAATAGAGATAATTAGAACTACCTCCACCATAGTTTAGGACGATCAATGTTTTTTTTAGCACCATATTTCATTGGATATGCCAAGGTGGAGTACGTACCGGAAACAAGAAAAAATGATCGTTTGAGCAAATTTTTCTATTAAACAAACGCCATTCAAGACTACAAGAAGGCATGAAAACAAAGAGAGACTTAGGGATGCTAGAGCATTGATTACCTAATAAAAGCTTTACTGTGGATATCCTTAACAACCAATTAGAAAAAGGTTAATTACACTTTATCTCCTGTGGTTTGGCCCATTTGCACTTTACTCCATGTGGTTCAAACATCTCCATTTACACTCCCTGTGATTTTGGATATAAGTGCAAAACTAACATTTTCTGTCAAAGTTGACAGAATTGAACTTCATGCTCCTGCGGCGAGGATAGGCTTCTTTTTTGTGCTTTTTCCCTCCAAAGAGTATTTTTTTTTCTTCCTATTTTACCCCCACATTTCTCTATATAAGTCCACCTATTCTCACTCATTTTTTTTGCACAAAACCAACACTTCACTTAATTTTTTTTTCATCCATAATTAATTTTTTTTTTATGTCTTCTTCAAGTGTTTTTGGTGGTGATTTCGGAAAATAAAATGCAAATGTGGTCGAATAGCCGACTTGAAAATCGTTCAAGTGAGAAACCTTCAAAGGAAAAATAGTACTATGGATGTGGCAACAAAGGATGTAACTCATTTTTGGATTGGTATGAAGATGAAGTTCCTTTCAAAGGAAAAGAGAAAATTAACGAAGTTAGTGATGGAGATTATTTTCTTTTCAAAAAACGATTGGAAAAATTAGAAGTGAAAATTCAAATTATTGAAGCAAGCCATGTCATTTTTCAAAAAAATGTGTTTTGTGTGTTTATTGTTGCAATTTTAGCTATGTTTATGGAAATAAAATGAATGTATGAATGTGTAATCTTTGAATTAATGAAATTTGAATGATCCATCTTTTATTTGTTAACTCATCAACCATGAAGTTCATAATAATGATTATCTGATACATATCAAATTGCAAAATTTCATTACAATACACCAATATTTTCAAATTACATCCATAAGTACATTTAAACCATCCAAAAAACGCTGTGCCGTCCAAAAAAAAAAACTGTAAGTAGCTGTCTAAAAAACGTTGTCCAATATTCACCAAACGTTGTCTAAAAAACGTTGTGTCGTCCAAATAAAAACTGTAAGCACCTATCCCAAAAGCAGTCCAAAAAACACTATCCAATATTTACCAAACATTGTCCAAAAAATGTTGTGTTGTCCAAAAAAAATTTGTAAGCAGCTATCCAAAAAAGGTTGTCCCAAAAACGCTATTCAAAAAACTAGTTGTCCAAACCTACAACCAGCAAGACTCAACACAATAATGGCAACAATACACCAATTTTGTCCAAACAAAAATACACCAATTTTGTCCAAACAAAAATACACCAAACGCTGTCCAAAATTGTGCTAAAAAACTATTCAATATTCACGAAACGATGTCTAGAAAATGCGGTGCCGTCCAAAAAAAAATATCTGTTCAATATTCACCAAACGATGTCCAAAAAACAACCAAAAAACGGTGTGCAGTCCCAAAAAAAAATTGTAACAGATTCACCAATTAAATATTGAACAGATTATAAATATTGAATATATTCACCAATTGAATATTGAACAGATTATAAATATTGAACAGATTTACCAATTGAACAAAAAACTCTTTACCGTCCAACGATTTAAAAAAAAAAAATAGTTATATCAGAAAGCCAAAAAAAGTAATTTGTTGCACCAGAAACTTACCCAATGGATTGGTTGTCTTTTTCTTTTCTTCCCTTGTGCTTCATCTTCTCATCCGCTTCCTATCCCCAATGTCGCAGTAAAATTGGTTCGACTTGCAACCCAAGCTCTCAAACTTGCTCTTGTCAGTGGCGGAAATGAAGACATTGGCGGAAATGAAGACATTGGCTGTGATGGAGATGTCGGACGAGAGGTGTCAATTGCCCGAGCTGAATTGATTGGTTGAGAGGATGAACCTGCCGCTGCTACTACCTGAGAAAATGAACCAGCAGCCACTGCCTGAGTTGATAAACCAGCAGCCATTGCCTGAGCCGATGAACCAGTAGCCACTGCCAGAGATTTCTCCTTGAAATACCAAATAAAAAATTAATATCTTGAAAAGTTACAAAAATTAAATACTAAATGTTTATACATAACACATTACCTTTTAACTAATTTTGAGTTCGGATGTTTGCTATTTTTGCAATTTCTTCTATTATGTCCCTGTTGCAAACAATTTTTGCATTTAACATATTTTCCCATCCTGGTTGTCTGTGATGCAACTCTTGGCTCATCAGGACTCCTCCTCCTTATCTTCTTGGGCCTACCAACTTGATTCCATTTGATAGAGGGCAACAAAAGCATTCCAGTTTGAACCCAATCGTGTATTCCAGGAACTGGATTTATCATGTAGCTGTAAGTGGCTAAATATAAGTCTTTTCTATAACGTTCATGCACATAATCTGTCGGCTCTCCCTACTCAAATTAATTGCAGCAATTGCATATTTGCACGGAATCCCAGACAAATCCCACATTTTACAACCACAAGTCCTCTCACCCAAGTCCACCACATAAGTCTTTTCGAAATTGTCAACCTCAAACTTTCTATCCCTAGCCCAATTGGAAAAGCAATGTCGAGCACTATCCTTAATTTTTTCCAACTTCCCCAAAATTTTCAGACAAATGACACCATTATGTTTTTCCATCCTGCTTCGCTTGACTTGAATTTTGTTCATTAAGGCCCTCCTGATTGACTCAATCATTGATATGATTGGTTTCTCTCTTGCCTCAAGTATATAAGCATTAAAAGACTCACAAATGTTATTGACCAAAATATCACATTTAGACCTACAACTAAAATGAGATCTAGTCCACAAGTGAGAACCAATTGCAACCAACCAATTATGGGTATTTCGGTCAACTTCTTCAATTTTTTTCATCCACAATTCATACTCTCTCAAATTAGCCATCGAAGAAGCTTTGCACAATAGTTCTTTAAGCTCTAGTCCCTTAAATGTTTTCTTGAAATTCTCATAAATATGCTTCAAGCAATATCTATGTTCAGCCCCGGGCATTACCTCCTCAAATGCATGCTCCAACCCTTTCTACCTATCTGAAATGAACACCTAATGCTTCTTTTCAACAGTCCTAATATCATAAGTTAGTTGTGTGAAAAACCACGTCCATGACGCAGAATTTTCGTTCTCAACCATGGCCATTGCAATGGGATAGAAATTGTCATTCCCATCTCTACCCACAGCCGAAAGAAGTTGTCCCCTATGAAAAACCTTCAAATAACACCCATCTAACCCAATAATAGGTCTGCAACCAACAAGAAATCCCTCTTTTTGACCTCTAAACCTCACATATATTCTCTGAAAAATTGGAGGGGGCAACTCAATCCCAGGGCCAACCTCAACCATAGGTCTATGTTCAGTTGTGATAACAAAAATACCACTTGGGTTGCATTGCCGAACCGTTTTGGCATAATCTCTCAATTTTGCATATTATACCATTTAATCACCTTCAATAGCCTCTCTTGCCTTCTTTTTATCCCTATACAATTTCCACTTACTAACTTCCACATTTAGATCCCTCTGTACTGTATTTTTCATTTGACTCACCTTCCACGTTGGATCATCCATAAGTGCATGAAGATACTTTTCAGAGAGGTATATTGAGTTCACTTGGCTATTCATATACCTCCTCCCACATATATGCGGACCAACTAGTTACTTGATTTGGAAAGTCTTCTCCCCTTGCATCAAAGAAGCGTGTATTCTCCAACCACATTCAAATTTACATTTTGCAGTTACCCTATCCGATTCATTCTCTATGAATTTAATGTCGTATCCTTGCCTCACATTAAATTCCTTCAAGGCAGCCCTAAATTGTTTGACACTAGGGAACATTATGTCAACAACCAATTTAGGGTCTTCCTTGAATGTTTGTTCATAATACACAAGAAATTTTGGACCATCTTTTTCGGCATTTGACCCATCTAAGCTTTCTAGCTCTTTACCATCACTGTCATTATCTCACCAAGATTGTTCATTTTCATTATGCTCATCACTATTAATAGTGGGTATTACATTTGCATTTTGTTTCTCCACGGTATCAAAAATTTCATCCTCTCCAACATTCTCTAAATCCTCCGTAGCTTATTTTGGCGCACTTGATTGATCAGATTCATCACCCTCTTCTTTACAAGACTCGTTACTCTCATCTACATCATCAATATTAAAAGTAGGATCATCACTCTGACTTAATTCATGTTCTTCTTCAAGCTTTTGTTCATTAACGACTTGCCCATTAGTCTCTCCATATAAGGTTACCTTAAAATGTTGACCTTCATTATGCAATCGAACTAGGTCAAGCACATCATTATCAGTTTCAATTCTCCTTAACATCTCAGTTTTAGGTATTTTGAAGTACAAATGAACTAAACCATCATACCCTAATTCCTTGAAAAAATATTTCATTTCAATAAAAGAACGACAATCACCATCACAATTAAACTGGTATTCTACATCCCCTCCAACATAATGTAAAGTTGGTCTAAAGTTGAAATACCCCCCCATGGTATATCTCAAGGTTGAACAAAGACATCTGTAGAATTTATAAGCAAAACAAAAAACTGTTCAGCACAGAAACCAAGTATAGGGGGACAAGGGGACAAAACTTAAGTCAATAAATGATTAAAAAAAGATAAAGGCAAAAAGGGACAAGTGAGGACCACTTTCAGCATTATGAAGGCAAACAAGGGACAAGTGAGGACCACTTTCAGCAATACATTTTGGGGGATAGTGTGAATCTTGACATTTGTGATATGGGGAGCATGGGGACCTACTGAACAAATCCAATTGAAAAATGGGGACCATTTCATATCAAATTCAACAATCAATGATTAGGAATAAAAACAAAAAACATTTGCATGCAATTCATGTTTGCCAAATCCATATTACACATGTACACTTCAATTCAATCATACAAGATCAAAGACATCAGCCCTAGTCTATACTAATTTTTGTCAAACATGTTTAGTTCATAAACCTCAAAAACTCGTTCATGTTTAGAAGATGAAAGCGAAAAACCTCAAAAACTCGTTCCTGTTCAGAAGATGAAAACGAGAAACCTCAAAAACTCGTTCCTGTTCAGAAGATGAAAACGAGAAACCTCAAAAACTCGTTCCAGTTCAGAAGATGAAAACGAGAAACATGAAAACCCTAAAATTCAAAAATCATTCCAGTTCGAAACAGGAAAACCCCTATTTTCGGAACATGAAAACCTTAATTTTCGAAACATCAAAACTCAGAACTGGATTAATATGAAGGAAATACAAATTTTTTACCTTCAATAGTGAAACCCTAGTTGCATATCGACCCTTTCTTCCAAAACTCTTCAATAATTGAACATATATTGAATGATTCTTCCAAAACCCTCTATCGTTCTCGGATCTGGTGGAAACTGCAAAAAAAATTTCGAGGAATATCAGATTGAAATGAACAAAATGATCCCAAAATATTGGAAATGAACAGGAAATATGAGCAAAATCGAACATTCGGAGAACGATCTAGGGTTATCGTGAATGATGTTTCTCAAATCTGCATGAAAGATGAGCGAGATTGAGAGCGAGTGATGAACGTCATCTGCATGAAAGATGAGCAAGATTGAGAGTGAATGATGAACTTCTTAAAGATGTATTTTGCGATCATCTGGTGGAATAACCCTGTGGAAAAGTGAGGAACGCTGTGGAGAAGTGAAGAACGAATGTGCAATGTGTAGAGGTTGAGAGCTTAGGATGAGAAGTGGGTAGGGTTCTATGAGGAAGAAACGTCTAAGTGTTAATATATAAAGAAGGGTAAAATCAACATTCCACGATTTTCGCTAACCACTTAGGTCCACAAATCACAGGGGGGTAAATAGCGACGTTTGAACCACAGGGGGTAAAGTACAAATGGGCCAAACCACAGGGGTAAAGTGTAATTAACCCAATTAGAAAAAGAAGAGGTTTTTATTATCCCTTAAAGGGGTCTCGACTAAGAAATCAGACGATGAGGGATGATTTTAAGAGCATGTTGTGAAATGAAGTGTATTTTCTAGCATTTCTATCAAAGCGGAGCCAATTGAAAAGGGCACCAAAGAAAGTTGGGAATGCGCCCAGTTTTGAAAGTGAAAATGAAAAACCAAGTAGCATCTCTTGCACAACATATGGAGGAACAAGCTGAAATGCATGGCAGAAAAGAGGGAGACACATGTTTTCTTTTTCTTTTTTACTCAAAGAGACGGACTCGATCATTCTGATGTCGTAGCCAGAAGGGAGAGAATACTGAAATTATGAAAGTAGCTGAACTTCAGACCCTAAAAAATAAAAACTAAAAATTAAAAAAAATACAGCACTCGATATACCAAGTCAGATTATGAGAAAAGAATATTCCCCTGTTAGCTCGAAATAAGGAAAAGAATCCCGGGATAGCTATACTAATCCCCAAGCTTGGGCTAGGGAATATTTCACTCGAGAAAATCAATAACTCTTCTGACCTAAAAGGTCAGACAAAATCACTACTGCAGCCTTGGGCTGAGGCACATGATATTTAGAATTGGATTATCCTTGCAGCCCTGCTTTGCGTTGGGACCTATTTCTCTAAAAATACAAAGAATCATAACTCACAAGTTTGGTACGAATATCAGCGTCATGCTAAAAGGGGATTACATGTATTCGCATCCTCAACTGAAGACATTTTACCTAGGGATCTTTATGGCCCAGTCCAAGCCCCATATAATTAAAATCTTGTAATTTTGCTTCAATTCGGATTGTCTTCTTTAAGGAAACGCTAGCCCCTTTTTCCTGAAGGGTTAACAGAATATAAGATGGTAAGGCATAAAGAGAAGGATTTTTAAAGTGTCGATTTACTTATAAAAGTACTTAGGACATTTTAAAAATAAGGAGTTGCCACCTACCGTCGAGTTCAATTGGTGTGCTTAGTCATCGAATTTTTCAGAAAAAATAATTTAAAAGGTATGAGTAAATTTTACTCTAAAAACATGGTTAGACCGATTATTCATTTAAAATACTTTGGAGGTTGGTTACGCTTGGAAAATGTGTTAGGTACCCCAAGATGTCCGTCCAAAAATGGTACTTTATGTCCAATTAAGTCCAGTTAGTTTAAGTCTAAATATTATATTTTATTTTGGAAAACCTTTTTCCTTCTATTATGAACTCTTTTTGGTATTTTCCTAGTTAGGATGGGATAAGGTTTTGGTATTTTTTTGTAATGTTCCCCCGGTATGATTTCTTATCAAATATTAAAGGGTTTGACAAGGAATATCCCCGGGGAAAAAATTTATTTATGTTACCGATGATCTTTTTAATTCAAGTGAGCAAATCAATATAAGTGAATCATGATAGTTTTTATGAAAGTATGAATGAGAAATTCAAAGCATTATGATTATGATGTTAAATTATCATGATGTGAATTTACTTTTGTTTATGCAAGGTGTTGATCCAAAGATTTTGATGAACAATTAAGTATTTGTGTTTTGATGAAACTAATATTTAATTGAGTGTTTCAGTGATTTAAAGTTCTAGTAATGAAGGCGTCAAATTGAATGGATGAGAAATGAAGATGTCAAGATGATGAAGAAGAATTAAGAGTTTGAAGAAATTAGGGAAAACAACCTAGGTGAATCTTAACTCTTAATATCTCATTTAGGAATACACACATGTCACACAATGCATTTTATCTTTTATGTGTGTTTTGATTAAGTTAAATTATTTGCTTCTATGTCAAATAAGAATAAATAATTTTGAATGACTAAAATAGAATATAAGAATATTAGTGGAGCTAATCAAGAGAAGAAAATAGTTAAAGGGGTGAAATCGTAAAATAAAATAAGTTAAAAACATATTCAGAGAAGAGATCCAGGCACAACAGTCGATTGGTGAGTCGACCGGACATGGAAGCTGTAACATCTTGTATCTCTAAGTCGATTGACAGGTCGACCGACCAAGAAGGCTGAACTCTTTGAATCAACAAGTCGACCGATAGGTTGACCGGTGAAGTAGTATAGAACTCTCTAAATATGTGAGTCGACCGGGCGGTCGACGTATGCATGCCACGGCGATGGTTTGGTTGCAACCTGAGTTGGACAGTCGACTGGGTAGTCGACCGAACGCGCTGTTTCTGGATATAGTTTGATCCAAGATTATATCCAAAAGTAGCTATTTTTTGTTAGGATTTGAGAGAGATTTCAGAGATATTATCTATATTTAAGATATGGTTCATATACTAATTAAATTCTTTTAATATGGTTCATTAAATATTAATGTTTCTCAATTTGGTACTTGAAATAAATTCTATACTTATTTATTTAGATTGAGAAATATTTTGGGGGTTTAATTGAGAGTTTTGAAAGTTGTTATTAAGTGTAATTGAACCTAAATGAAGTCCTCATGATATAAGGGGTCTATAAGAACTTTTAATTGTCATGACACTTATAAATTAGCCGTTAGAAGGTTGATTACATGTTTCTTTAAATAGACCGTGAATTTCATTAGCAAAATTAGGCAGTAAATAAGAGAGAAATCATATCATATCATAAGAGTGAGCTTTTCTAATAGATATATTTCTAAGAGTTTGTGAGTTATTCTAAGAGTGATCTTGAAAATCAATTGCGATTAATCTTTGCTGCTATTGGATTTGAAGTTACATTGCTTAGCTAATTATTCTGTGGATTCTGGGTGTGATCTTTCCAATTATATTCTTTCGTTGCATTATTTTTTTATTATTTGGAATTTGATCTTAGAAATTGTTTCTTATTTTTGAAGAAAATATTTTTACAAATAATTTCTTAAATCTGATTACGTGCTCCAATTTGCTACCCATATTCTTGTTAAAATCAAATTTTTGTATCTCACATATTTCTATTACTAGTAGGGATATTAATCGAGTTATTGTTTATCTGGAGTGGTAGAAGTTCCGAGTGAGATTTACTTCTTATCAATTTTGGTATTGGTGAGTTGTGACGGATTAAATACTGTTAGGGGTATTTAATCAAGAGTAGCCGAGTTTCAGTCTCTTCCTGTAAGGAGATTGAGGTAGTAATTCTTCCTGGACAAAAATTGTGTTTTAATTGATTTGTAAAGGTTTCATCCTTACATGTGAAAATGATAGTTGAAGTGTTTTGTGAGGTTTTGATTCTTGAGCCGTAGTGATAAAAAGAATTACGTTAATCTTTAGCCTGTAAAAAAATAGGTTATTCTTGAGCCTGTAAAAAGTAGAGGTTATTCCTGAGCCTGAGAAAAAAAATTTGTAAAGGTTATTCTTGAGCCTGTAAAAAGTAGAGGTTGATTCCGAGCCTTTGAAAAGAATCGTTGTGCGGGTTTAGTTCATACCTTTAAATGGATTTTGGTTTTAGTGGGTGCGACCTCCGTGGAGCTCGGGGGACTGGATTAGCCAAGAGTAGCTTGGTGAACCAGTATAAGTCTTTTGTGTGCTGCATTACTACTTTGTTATTTTTGTTGTTTGGGTGTGCATTTAGTTGATTATATTATTCCGCTGTGTTATAAAGATAATAATTAATTTAGGCTTAAAATTAATTATTTGATTTATTCAAGCTTTATTCTGATATATTTTTAATTATCCAATTCACCACCCCTCTTGGGTATTCCCCTGGGCCAACACAAGGACATGCCAATTTTGTCATGAAATGACCTAAGCTATCAAAATAAAATGTTTGTCAGTTTTTCACGACTTTCTTTTGTGCAAACAGTTTAATTTAAGCATGTTAATACATGGGATGTGAATATGAGGACACACTATAGACTTAAATGAGTTAGCATAACTATATTGTTTATTATGGTGTCTAAATTATGTGTAAAGTGGGTGTTAAGAGGATGGGAAAAAACGTGATTTCTAACCTAAGTATAACTATATGCTTAAGTATATGCTTATGATTTTGTAATCTATATGGAGAAGAAATCTAATGTCTAACATACGTAATACGACATACTTGAATGACCTATACAAGAATCAATATGCAAAGTATAAGTGGTTTACGTGTCCTAAACATGCGTATACTAAATGGTGAAAAGTGTTTTGATGGTATGAATCATGGAGTCTAAAATGGAATATATAATGTAATGAAACATAAAAGGTGTAGGTGATGAAAAGTGTCCTAAACATGTCTTCTAAATGATGCAAAACGTAACATGCAAAGTGGCGTGGATTATTACATTGATTACTACATGGATTTTATGTAAATGTGATGTTAGAGGATGTCTGATTTCTTAATTTTCTCACTCAAGTCAAAGAAGTCCGGATTTGACATCTCCTCAAATCTTATGGAGTTGAGAATCAAGGGAATGTTACGAAAATAAGTTTTTATCAAAATTCACTCCTCCAAGACTTATGTGTAATTTAATGAAGCTACTTGCTGAGGGAAATGATTTCAAATCGACCCTTTTTAAAATTCAATTTATTTGGGAAATCAAATTGGCAGTATTAATATCTCTCGCTCAATTTACTGAATCGTTGAATTCGTCTCAATTTACTGAATCGTTGAATTCACCATGAGACTTGTAGGAATTAATTCTTACAAATCAATTTTTTTATTTTTTTTTCAAAATATGAATTTAGATATAACAACATTTTTTTTTCTTAATGTGGACATACTTGTATTTGAATATTAAAAAAAATGACATAATAGGATAAATTAAATAACAAAATAATTTAAATGCAAAAAATATAAAAAATACCCATATAACGCTCGGAGGGGAATCCCGAAAGGGAAAACCATGTCTCGCCTTTTTCATCTAATCAAGGATGATTTTAACACAAATCACATTGCAGGAATTTAAATTACAATAACTTAAAGAAGTGATAATAGGAGAATGGGCCTAGGATATCAAGAGAAAATACGAAAATAATAAATAACTAGCATTGAAAAGGAAGAAAAACGTACTTGTTCTTTAAAAAATCACCATAAATGATGATGGGCCTAGAATTAGAGAAAACTCACCAAACATGTCTTCTTCTACTTATAACTACTAGAATAATGAGCTAACCAGGTACGCACACTTGTTTCTAACTACCATTCTGCCTAATTCTACTAAGCAACCCTTAACTAATCCTCACACCGGAGGTGAAATGCCGACTAGCCCACCTGTGTGCATTATTTTGCAAGAACCTAAACTGAGGGAAAAAGAGTTGATTTAGGAGATATCCCAATCTTCTGAATCTCAAAGTGACATGTCTGATGAACCATTTTTGGACTTCATCAAAATCCATCTTTCGTTTTGTATGTTTTGTTTTTCTAAGGGTTTCAAAAAAAAAAAATAAATCCTTTCCTTGTTCTAGAAAAAGTAAAACTAAAAATTGAGATTTCTTAAAAAAAAAAAAAAAAAAAAAAAAAAAAGAACCAAAAAAATGTCTTCATAAAGATTCCCCAAAAAAAAAATAATGAAAAAAATAAATCAAAAACTCTTTGCGTTTAAAAAAGAAAAAAACAGCTTTTAAAAAAATGCTCTCTTTATTCTCAACAAAAATTCCCTACTCACATGTCTTTCCAAATTACAAAATCAAACACAAAAAGCAAGGTTTTCTTTCAAAAAAGAAATTTTATTCAACTTTCTCTTATTTTATTTTATTTTAAATTAAAAAAAAAAATCATTTATCTTTTCAAATCAAAACATAATAAAATTTCATTCAAAAATAGGAATTTCTGCATGCATCATAAGTATTTCATATAGCCAAAGTAACTCAAACTTCAAAAGTTGAAACAAAATACAAAAATAAATCAAACACCCCGGGACCAAAACTTTATCGACTCAAATCATAATCGGTAAGCAGTCTAAAAGGAGAACATTTTACTTTTATTTGTTTTTCAAAAACAAAAATTATTTTGATAAAAAAATAATAATAAAATAAATATATAAGAAAATAAAGGGAATATCATTTTTTTCAAGAACCAAACTCAAAAATCTCTTGGACTTACTTTAATTAAAGAATATTTAGACAAATGAACCATTTTCTGAAAGGTGTCTTGGGGTGCCTAAACCTCCCCAACTGTTTTAACTTTCTGGTTAGACCACATTTTTCGAGTCAAATTTGGGACATTTCAAAATTAAAACATTTTCAAAAATCTCAATGGCCTAGCACACTATTCAAACCCAATACTAGGGGGCAACTCATTTTCCTTAAAAAAAAATTGCCCCTAATCCCTTTTTAAAACAGGTGCTTAAACCCCTACTGCCCCCTCCCAAAAAAAAAAAATATTTACTTTTAAATATTTCAAAATAAACATGTTTTCCAAAAATATTTCAAAAACAACTTATATTCCTTTAAAGCAAGACTAGTTCTTTTTGGTAACGTGTTTTTTCGGGGTACGTCACTTGAGCAATATCCTCAAGATTTTAATTACTGAATATATTCCTGATCCCTATTCATCACTAGTGACGCACACCGATTTTGATAGAGGAAAAGGTAGAAATTGGGAAAAAGATGAAAACAAGTTTCTATTTCACCCTTTTCTAAGTTCTCCAAATCCGTTAATTTTGAAATGGCTTTTCAACGGCTTTTCTAGGCTTTGATTTTGAAAAACTTCTTAGGTAGGGATTTTATGTTTTAAGAGGTGTCACCACCTAGCATGGGTTAAATGGTGTGCTAGGTCACCGAGATTTTTAGAAATTTATTTTTGATTTTAAAATGGCCCTTTCCTTGACTCTTAAAGGTCTTGTACCAGAGATTTCTTATAGTTCAGGGGTCGGTTATGCTTGAAGAAGGTTTTACGCACCCCAAGACACCCATATGTAAATGATAACTTAGTTTAAATGAATATTCACCGTTAAACAGCACCCAAATAGTTTTCTTTAATTTGCTTGACAAAAACAATTCCGTTTTTTTAAAAGTTTACCCTTTTTATGCATTTTTATGTGATGAAAGTAGTAGATTTTTAACTATCTATCATGCAACTACCAATAAAAAAGAAAAATATTTTTTGTATTATTGATGCAATGAAAATCAGTAAATACTACACTAATCTAAGCAGGGACAACCCAATAGCAGTTTATAATATGCAGAAATATAAACAACCAAACCTTATAAAGGCTTCCTACATATCCTTATTTTCATAGGGAATCAGGTCGACATGTAGTTCCAACATGCAAGACATATGAAATAAAATATTTTTGTATTTTTAAACGATCGAACCTTATAAAAGCTTCCTATATATCCTTGTGTCCATAAGGAATCTGGTCATCATATAGTTCCAACATGCAAACTATGTAAAAATTATTTAGATATGCGGCCGAACCTGTTTGAGGTTGCCTACGTACTTTGGTGAATAACCAAAGATCAAGTAATTACATAGTTAATTTATTTAAGGTTAAAATGATATGTTTATTTATTAAAGGTGATCGAACCCTTATTAGGTTGCCTAAGTACTTTGATGAATAACCAAATATCAGGTCATCATGTAGTTCATTTATTTTAGGTTAAAATGATATGTTTTTATTTATTAAAGGTGACCTAACCCTTATTAGGTTGTCTATGTACTTTGGCGAATAGCCACTATCAAATTTGAGGTTTTAATAAACAATTAAGTATTGATATTTTTGGTAGAACTAATGGTTTTATCGAGTTTTTTGGATTTATAGTTCCATACAATTGATTAGGAAGAAGAACCGATAAAGAAAACATAAAGGGTGCAAGAGGGACATGATGAAGATGTGAAAGAGTTTTGAAAAAATTGAAGAAAACTAGGTGAAAATAACTCTTTTCTTTTATACTCTTAATACAACCCAAATTAGGATCATACATGACACTTAAAATGAAGTAATCTTATGTGTATCACGATAAGAAGTGATAAGTTCAAGATTTTAAAATGAAATATTTTATGTGCTCAGTATGTGAAATAATTTTGATAATTGGCCTAAAAGAAAAATGTGTTTTAAAGTATAAAATATTATGCTTTCGGGTCAATTCGATTAACCGAAAAAAGGAGTTAGTCGACTTAATGAAGCAATAAGATTTGAGAGTTAAAATGGAATTCTACTGATCCAATTAGTCAACCAAGAAAAGCAATTGGTCAACCTTTTGAAACAGTGGCAAAAATGGATGAGGAAATGGGCACTTTGATCAATTTTGTCAACCGACTGGTTAGGGTCGGTCAACCTAATGGTTCAGTGGATTAAGTTGGTGTAAAATGGGAAAACCTACTGATCCAGTCGGTCAACCTGCTGGTTTGGTTGGTTAACTAACTGTTACCGTGAAATCAACAACTATTTTGTAGTTTTGGTCAAAGCGATCCATTTTTGGTGATTTTAAGAGAGGATATTGGGGGATTTGAATGTAATTCAAATATGTACAACCTATTATGTGATCCTTATTGATGTGGTTCATATATTTTTTGATTATCTTAATTTTAATAATTTAATACTTCATATTTCTATGGTTTTAAATTGGGAATAGTTTTATGGACATTAATGAGAGAATTGAAAGTTCTTTTTAAGTAAAATACACCTGAAATGAAAGGTAATCACATATACGGTCTTAGAATGTTGTAAACACATATCTGCTGCGTATAAAGAAAATACTTTATTTTGTAAAATTAATTATTAATGTTTAAAGGAATTAATTGTTTAAATTTTTGTAACTACCCAATTCACCTCTCTATTGGGTAGCTATTTGGGCTAACAATTGGTATCAGAGCTGGTTTTAGCTAGATTAGGCTTAACATTCTAGCTAAACACGATCACGTGGAGTGTACTGATAATGAAATTGTATGTGAATCCCCTGTTTGTCTTGATACTATTAGTGAATCTCCTGCTTGTTCCGATAATCAGGGGCCTGTTAGTGAGAATGATTAACATTGTGATAATGAGGTTGCAGATATGGTTATTGAGATGCTGATTACCCTTAATTGTATTTTTGAAAAAGAAATTTTGAAACCTGGGCAAAAGATTGTAATGCTTGAAAATAAAAAGTTTAGTACGACTAAATCTCTTAAAAACAAGAATTCGGATAAGTATTTTGAAACTGTTGAATTTTTAAATGTTTTATCTAAAATTGATAAGTTTCTTGAAAAAATTGATTCTCTTTAAAAAAAGAACGAAGTTTTGAAAAATAATGTCTATGATTTTTAGCAAAATTATTTTAAAAAGAAGAATCTTGAAATTTTTGAATGAGGCCTTGAACATTGAGTTGGATAATGTAAGACGTAAGCTTGATAAAGCTCATTTGAAAATTCATTCTGTTGAAAATGATTGTTGAATTCTTCATAATGATCTTGAATTTATGCATTAGAAGAATTTTGGTCTACATGTGAATGTTAGTTCATTAGAGTGATCACTTGAAAAAACTCAAAAGGAGCTTAATGAAACAATGGATAAATTCAAGGATATTGAAAGAACTAAACTTATTGAAAGACCAATAGTTACTAAATCAGATCCTCAATATCACCATCAATATCATGCTCCCGTACGAAATAATGATTATCTGAAGAAACGTGCTAACAATGCTAAATGTTGTTCTTGTAGAAAGTATGGTCATTTTGAGAAAATGTGTTATTTGTTGCATGGTTACCTGGTCGGTTCCAGAAATAATTGGATACCATGGAGAGAAATTTTTTATGTAGGTACAAATGAGAGATTTTATTAATCAAGAGGGTACATTGAATATTACAAGCCAAGAAGGGATTCTAGATTCAATGCACCAATGAGGATGAATAAAAAAAAACTAGAAAATTTGGAAAGTAGCAAGTTTAGTATATGAGATCAATTGATATTTATCCTGAAAGAATAACGAGAAACAAATATTAGAAAATGACTATGTATAAGGTGCTGACAAAGAAAAATAAGGTAAAACAACTTAAAGCACCTTCTAAAAGCAAGAAGATCATTACTGAATCAATCCAGAAGAATTCATTGCAAGTAAGGAAAATAAAAATGGTAAATCAAGCAAAAACGAAAATGGTGGATTCTAAGGACAAGAAGATTGAAATTAAAAATCCATCAAAGGTACACACGTACGCCCAAGGATGTCAAATTTCTTGAAATTTAAATATGTTAATTTTGTTATGAGACCAATGGTTTGCATTTTTCAAATTAGTTTATTTGTGACATATGTGGGTGTGTGTATGAAAATATTCTAAATAATATGTATGGATCAAAATAAGAGATACAAATGGAGAAAATAGATCAAATAAGACAAGGTAGCACTTACGGACGAAACCGTCCTGTCAGTCAATCGATAAGAACGGAGCCTGTAAAGTGCAGACTCTACTCTGGTTGGTCATCCAACCAAAAACAAACGGTTAACCGACTGTTACGGGATTAATATCCCTTTGGGCCTTCATTTCACTCCCATTTTGATTTCCTTCTTTCTCTCGAAACCTTTCACTACCTAAGAGAGTTCCTTCCAAATCTACAAGAGATCTTTAAATATTGAGCCATTTATATATCGCCTTAAGCCAAAAACAAGGGGGTGGCGAGATTTGGGAGGAAAACATAAATGGTGGTTAGATTTTGGAGAGAAAATCACCATTGGAGGCCTAAAATGCTAGAGAGAGAGCTTGGAGTGAAGATCATTGAAGATTTGAAGACTTGAACCTCATCTCCACTCACAAAGAGTTTTTCTTCTCTTCTCTCACCTTAATATTTTTATTGACTTTTGTATTTGTGGATATTGTATGGAACATGTTTGCATCTATGGATTTCTTGACAAGATTTGTTATGCATTCTGTTATGTTGAGTTAAAATTAATATTTGGGGCTTGATGTAATCTCGTTGAACAGTGTTTTAAATATTTTGTTAATTGTTAGTTTTAATTCTATTAGTTGCCTCTTTATATTTAATATGTTTGATTCATGTGGCCAATGAGTTAGATGATTTTAGGTTGTGAATTTTATGCTTAATAGAGATTGAGTTTGTGACCGGAATTGAGAGTAAATAATTTAGGTTGTTGTGAGTCTGGGAGGAGATCAATAACAAGGTATTCGAGTTGGGAATTTAGGATCTTGATCAAGTTTTAGATTCATCAACTAGAATCTCTATTCAATTGTGTTTACCTTATTAATGTTTCCAATTTATGCTCTCATATGATATCTTGGTTGATTTGAGAACTTGGAATTTAACACTTGGTGGCCGCAAATCACTACCACTTTCACCACAAGCATACGGATCAAGTTTTAGTATAATAGACCTTTTGATCGGGTATCATATCCACAGGGATTGGTTGAGATTACTATCGAGTACCGTGATTGTCATAAACCGACTTTATCTAGGCGACAAAAATGGAATTTAATTAATTACTAATACTAAAATACTAATTTAACTATACTAATACTATATTGAGATAGTTTGAGAGAATAGGTTGTTTAGGGATTAGTTTCGTTTACGAATTCGTGTTCGATCTCGTTTTAGTTTATATTAATGGCGTTCGACTTATATGACAATCTCAGTTCGTAAACTCCTCTGCCACCTCTCCCAAGTGTAAGACGGGGGAATACACGATTTCTTGTTAATGAAGAAGTCCCCCTCAACGCCTTAACGACCCTAAGCTGTGTGAGTCTCGTCCTAATGTCATTGATTGCACACAATCCAACTCTCTCCCGGATTATTGGATTGTCGTGTTGTGTTTACCCTATTGACAATCTTAGTTCTAAAACTCCCCTATCACCTCTCCCGAGTGTAAGACTAGGGAATACGTGACTTCGCGTCAACGCCGAAGTCCCCCTCAACATCTTAACGACCCTAGGTCATGTGAGTCTTGCCCCAATGTCATTGATTGTACACAATCCAACTCTCGACCGGGTTTTTGGATCATGGCGTTTGTTTATTCTTGTTCGAATCTGGGATTTTTGAAAAACTGTATTCTCATAACATAATTCTCATAAGATGATAAACAAACAATACGGCACACATAATCAAAATAATGAAGAACATCCACAAACAAAACACAAACTCAATTAAACAACGTATTCATAAATTATATTAATAATCCCTAAACAACCTATGTTTATCCAATGACCATAACCACGTATACAAAGTAAAATTGTGTAAACATGCTCTACAACTACCAAAATAAAGAAAACAAAGAGAATAAATTAGCGACTTAGCTGATATCAGAATAATTGGCGCTAGAACCATCGAACGATTGCTTCCCTCTTCATCTTCCACCTCGGGTTGAGAGTACTCCCTAAAAAATCTCTCAAACTTACCCTAAAATATAGCCTAAGGGGTTGGGGGGTGGTTCTATGGGAGGAGATGAGGAGAGGAAAGGTTTTAATAGGAAAAATATCTAAATAAATATCTTAAGACTGTGTAGAGATTTCCGCTACAGCGGTGGGATTCACCGCCGCAGCAGTGGAGTATGTCGGTTTACTGTTTTCCTAAGCGATAGAGAAGGCGCTGGAATAAGGACCATCCTGATGTTTCACCATTGCGGCGGTGGATTTCACCATCGTGGCGCTGGGTAATCAGCAAGAATAGGGTCTCTCTGCATCTTCACCACCGCGATAGAGGTCTAGACGCCGTGGTGATGTGCTTATTTTCAGAATCTTGCCTTCTTGCTTGTTTTTCCAGTGTTCTTCGACCATTTTTGGTCCGAATTGATCGTTTGCGCTCTGATTTCATACATTTGCACCCATACACCTATTTTAATACTAAAATGAATAAAAACATATAAAAATGTATTAAAAACATAATAAACGTACTCGAAAACTAACAATATTCGGTTTGGAACTAGATAGGTAATTTACACCTATCAACACTTGGGAGAGGTAATTTCAGGTTCGGACTCAGGTTAAATACAACATAAGTTTTAATATATTGGGGATTATTAAATCTTGGGTAATCTATAATATTGGGGCGTAACAAATGTTTTCACCTAAATTCTAGATAGGGATATAAATTTTGAGGTGTTTAGATATTCTTTCACTTGACACTCGGGAGAAGTAGTGAGAGAGCACAAGCGACCATGATTATTGAATGAATAGAATTGACTAACATTTGCTTAATAGGATGAAATGGGAATAATGAGATAAAATCAAGCCCCTAGAATATTTATGTATAGGAAGTCCATATTTTATTTTACTTTTGAATTTATATTTGTTTTAGTTTTATTTTTACAAACCTTAAATTTGGACACCTAAATAAAGTTAGGCTATAATAATTGCGGTACTTAGCAATAATTTAAACCAATACCTATGGATACGACACTCTGCTCACCACTTCACTATTAAGACTTGACCCGTACACTTATAGTTTAGAGCAAAATAAATCTCTATCAAGTTTTTGGCACCGTTGTCGGGGATTAGTGTCTTAGATTGTTATTAATATTGTGAATAAGTAACTTGATTTTAATTTAGGCATTTTGTTTGTTTTATGAGGTACTTGAAAATGTTTGATCAACAAGTCCTCTTGCAATTTTCTCAGTAAGATTCCGAGTCGTTCTATTGTGCTTGGGATAGATACAAGGAGTTGGTTATTCGGTTCCCCAATCCTGGTTTCCCAAAGGAGTGTTGGTAGGGCGTGAAATACACCGCTACTTACACTCACAAGTATATGAGGTCTAAGTTTTAGTATAGTGTGATCGTGAAAGATCGGGTTATCGTATCCACAGGGATTGATGTCATTACTATCGAATACCGTATTTGTCGTGACCTAATTTTATCTAGGCGAAAAACAAATGTAATTAATTAATTAAACTAATACTAATATAACCTAAATTAACTACACTAATATGCTAATAGGTTTTAGGGTGAAGAATTGCCTAGGTATTAACGTGTTTATAAATACGTGTTCAATTTCGATTTACTCACGTTTACAGTGTTCGACCTATTTGACAACCTCGGTACGTAAACTCCACCGCCACCTCTCCCGAGTGTAAGACGGGGGAATATATGATTTCGATTCAACGAAGAAGTCCCTCTCAACGTCTTAACGACCCTAGGTCACGTGAGACTCGCCCAGCATCATTGATTGCACACAATCCAACTCCCTTCCAGGTTATTGGATCTTCGCGTTGTATTTACCCTATCGACAATCTCCGTTCTGAAACTCTCTCGCCACCTCTCCCGAGTGTAAGACGAGGGATATAACACAACTTTGAGCCAACTAAGAAGTCTCTCTCAACATTTTAACAACCCTAGGTCGGGTGAGTCTTGCCCCAACGTCATCGATTGTTCACGATTCAAACCCCGACCGGGTTATAGAATCGTGGCGTTTGTTTACCCTAATCCGAATCTGGGATTTGTCAAAACCCCATATTCTCCATTTACCATTCTAAGCATAATAAATAAACAATACGATAAACACAATCAAACTATGAAGAACAAACATAAACGCAACACCGAAATCATCCAAACAAACATATTTATAAATATATTGTTAATCCCTACTACAATCCATATTTAACTCATGGACATAGCCACATAAACATATAAATTGAGCTAAACATGCTCACATGATTCTAAGATAAAGAAATAAGGAAAAACATTTGAAGAACTTAGCCTCGTCCGAAAATAAACCGCTAAGAAGGCTCAACGATCGATTCGCCGTCTTCTCCACTTCAGGATGAGAGATCCACCTCTAAAACTCCTAAATATACACTTATATATAGCCTAAGGGGCTCAAAATGAAAGAGAGGCCAGAGAAGGGGGAGGAGAGGGGGTATTTATAGCCAAAATATCCTAAAAATATCTCAAGACTGTGCACGGGATTTTCGCCTAGGCGGAGTTAGGTCGGTTCAGCTAATCGCCTAGGTGGTGAAGTAGGCGGTGGACATGGAAGAACATTCTGTTGGATTTTCACCTAGGCGGTGGATTTCTCCACCTAGTCGATCGGTTGTCAGTAGCCCATCTTCGTTTTCTGCTGGATTTCTGCCTAGGCGAAGGAATCTTCACCTAGGCGGTGGTCCGTCAGTAACATTTTCTCTTTTCTCAGCTTCTTCACTACCTAGGTGGTGGTCTGGACGCCTAGGAGGTGGGCCTGTTTCATATTTTAGCCTCCGAGCTTGTTTATCCACCGTAACTTCGACTCGCTTTGGTTCGATCTCATCGTTTTCGCTCTAGTTTCCTATCTTTATGCCCCACACACCTGATTTATACAAAAATTGTGAAAACTAATTAAAACATAATAAAGTACTATATAAACGCTCGGAAACTAATTCGGTTTGGAAATACGTAGGTGGATCACACCTATCAAGTGTTAACTACTAACCTTAGGTGAATATAGGAAGTGGTACCTCATCTTCTTACGAACTAACCATGGACGAAGCCTATTTTCCATTGAAAGAAATGGCTAATTTTGACTATCGGAGTTGGAATTATTCAACAAGTCCCGGAAACTTGAGGAATAATTCCAACATTTCGGTGTCGTGGGTTAACACCCCACACTAACTTATGGAGTCTTCTCCTAACCTGGAAGATATGTTTAATGCATTCATGAGGGAATATTATGACACGCAAATTGGGTCTTCGAACTACTCCATTAAATCTATGTCAGGAATGGTGGAACTAAGAGACACACACGTCACATTCATATATGAAAGCCACCATGAGGAACCGAATACAAGTGGGAGGAACTTGGGCGTGTTCAATGATGATGATTCTAATGAGGAGGAGACCTAAGAATTGATCGACGATGAAGAATCACAAGATGACACTTGTGAGTCTCTACCTTTTGAGATCCAAATTGTGATGCCACCACGGATCAAAGATGATTAAATCTACAAGGATCTGATGTGTCTCACTTATCATCTACTACCTCTAGCAACGTTTATTCATGACCACCACACATAAATACCAGAGTTGAGTCACGTTGAGCATACGTACCGATTATTGAAACATCTCACCAAGCTTGAGGGTGTCCTAAACCATGATCTATTTAATGTGTTATATGACACATAGTATGGGTGAAAACCGCTCTTTAATAAGCCCTTCTTCATTGTTAAGCCGAGGAAGTAAAACCAAGCGTTTCTTGGGAGGCAATCCAAGTTTTCAAATAATTGAGCCTAAGGATGTAAGCTATGGAAGAAAGCCCCACATCGGTCACCTTTCCCAGAGCATCACTGTCGATCACACTAGGAGACGAGATTGTCTCGCCTCTCCAGTACGTGTTCTTATTCCCTTATGTTTAATTTGAATATATGTTTAACCTTGAGTTTGGGAGTGATACACATGTTGAGTTATGTTTGTTGGGTTTAGAAAAGGCTTGTGTGATTTTTCGTCATATAACTTGTGTTCGTTTGGCCATGTTTTCAATTTGCTTTTCTTTTTAAGTGTGCTTAAATAAATTGTGAGTTTTGTTGAGAAGAAATGACTTGATATATATGATGAGTATAGACCCTTGATGTTCTCTTAGGTCTTTTGAAATGCATTGCATTGAGATTTATGTGTGCTTAACCCATGTTAATTAAAATTCACTCGTGACTCTTTACATTTGAGCACCATTAATCATGATCACTTGGTGTTTTGACTACTTGGAGAACATTTATGAGCTTTAGGTATGCTTTGACATCTCATGAACACTAAAACTCATTTGAGTGAAACTTGAGGTGAAATACTAGGTTATATGTTGTTGGAGAGATGATTTAGGCATTCTTTAGATCATTTGAGCCTTTGAAGGTAATCCTTGAAAATTGTTTATCCCTCCTTACCCTTGTTGAGCCTTACTGCCTAATTCTTTCATTAGCCTCATATGTACATCCACCCTACTAAATGCATTTCCACTTCCTAAACCCATCACTAATTAACATGTTTGAATGGATCATTGAGTGTAGGGACTAGCATAGGATGTGTTCGGAAAGTCATTTATGAAATGGGTTGTGTATTTTATTTTCTTTTTGAGTTGTTTATGTTGTTTAAAAAAAAACTAATTAGGTGATGAGTTATGTCACTTCCTTGCATTTTCATGCAACATTGAGAACAATATTGTTTTGAGTTTGGGTGTGTAGTTTACATTTCATACCTAATTGTTCTTTCTGTAAAAAAGAAAAAGAGAAATGTGTGTTTTGATTTGTTTTGTAAATAATACATTGTGGGATTGATTGAAAGAAGATATTTGATGAAAGGGGGAGTTGATGAAAAAAAATTCTTGGAAATCTTCCAAGATCCATAAGTTGTGATACATGCCTAGGGTGATTTGAACCTAAAAATGACATTCTCATCTACCTTTTACTTTAGACATACATTACAAACCTCAAAGTCCTTTTGATCTCTCTCTCTCTCTCTCTCTATATATATATATATATATATATATATATATATATATATATATATATATACACATAATTATTGGAGAGTGACACGAAAAATGGGCTTATGGTTGTTCTTAAATTTACTATCTAGAGAGTGTTCGTTGTCTCAGGTACAAATCTATTCGGGGCTCATTTGATTGGGTGAGATTGATTTTGCACACACTTACACATTTAGAGTCTTGAGTGCATGATATTTATGCTTGATGTTGAAATTCTAGAAAGTCTCAATGGTCGTATTTCATCGGAGCTTGTAGTATTTTGTGACTTCGGAGATTCTTACACGATTGTTGAATTGATACGAAACTTACACTTTTATCGTTACCATCTCAGCACTTGGTTTTTATTTTCTTCTATTTTTCTTGAGGACAAACAAATATTTGAGTGTGGAGGTATTTGATGAGTGGTTTATTCACCAACAAATCAAATACTTTTAAATTCAAATATTTGTGAGTTTTCAAGTTATTTTTATTAGTTTAATGTATTTTTATGTTGTTTTGTAGGAACTATAAATAAATGGGAGAATATATGAAAATATGACAATTTGATCAGAAAGTCTGGGTTGTATTAGAGAAAAAAAGCGGTTTTAGCTCGAAAATTGGGGTAGCAGCACAGAAAGAAGAAGAGAAATTGAGGAAGACCAATAGAACGTTGGGGCTACAGTGCCAACAAAGTGGTGCTGAAGCGCCAAGCATCCAAACCCTGAAGTAATGTATTTTAGCACTGTAGCACGAGTCCCTATCTCACCATGTTTTTGGGCTGTAGCGCCAAACAAATGGTACTGCAGGGCGAGTTCAATTTATGTTGCACCACTGCTTGATGAAAGTCAAGTATATTTTTTTTTATCATGATTCAATCTATTTTTTGAAAAACACAAAACATTAAAGTTATAGATATGTTTATTATCTTTGAAAAGTATTTTGAATCACTTCAATCGGAGTTTAGACGAGAAAATTATGGTTATTTTTCAAACCTTTCGCACTACAGCGCGAAAACTTTGGGCTGCAACGCTAACCTTTGGACATTAACCCTATTTTGAGCCATTTATATACGATCATAAGCCAAAACTAAAGGGGTCACGAGATTTGGGAGGAAAACACAAAGGGTGGTTAGATTTTGGAGAGAAAATCACTAGTGGAGCTCTTAAATGCTAGAAAGAGAACTTGGAGTGAAGATCATTAAAGATTTGAAGACTTGAACCTCACCTCGACAAAGAGTTTTTCTTCCATTCTCTTACCCTAATCTTTTTATTGATTTTTGTATTTGTGGATATTGTGTTGAACATGTTTGCATCTATGGATTTCTGGAAAAGATTAGTTATGGATTCTGCTATGTTGAGTTAAATTCATATCTAGGCTTGATGTACTCTTGTTGAACCATATTTTGAATATTTTGCTAATTGTTAGTTTTAATTCTATTAGTTGCCTCTTTATGTTTAATGCGTTTTTTTGGTCAAGTGAGCTACCCAAGAGGGAGGGTGAATTGGGTAGTATTAAAAATTATCAGAATATAACACTTCAAAAATCAAATAATTAATTTTATCCTAAAATTAATTATTATCTTTATAGCAGCGGATATGTGTTATCAACTAGGTGCACACCCAAATAACAAAATATAAATAATATAGCACACAAAAATTTATACTGGTTCACCAAGCGACTCTTGACTAATCCAGTCCCCCAAGCTTTGCGGAGAGTTTCACCCACTAAACTCCACATCCCCTAAATAGGTATGCTTCTTCAAAAAACCCTATGGTTTGGTTTCAACTTGTGTATATTACTTGTATATAGCATAATCATGTAGGTAACTCAATTTAATTTCTTGTTCATAACATATAAAACTCATAAACAACCAAACAAACACTTAAACAACTAAACAAACACTTGATATGGTCAAGAACAACCAAACAAACATTTAATTTTTGCAACATTAACTAAACCATGTTCAAATTATTCCAAGCATCTCAAGAACATTCAAGAACATTAAAAAACATTCAAGAGCATCAAATCATCTGAGAACATGTGAGGATTCAAACAAAACTTCTATCACACCATGAGTCGTTCATAATCTCTACGATTCTCTCTAGAACCTTACATCGACTCTTTACTAACTATTAATACTATATAACTGTTAATAACCAAATTCACCTTTTCCTAAATGTCAAGAACACAGTCAAGTCCTCTTCTCATTTTTCAAGTCTTGAATGCCTAGATTCTCTCTCTAAAGTCGAGAAACTCTCAAGCATATTTCTCAAATAACATGCCATTATTCTACTAAAATCCAATCTTGGAAAGTGTTCTTGATGTTCTTGGAGCAAGAACTCAAAAGATCAACGGTCACCGATCAACGTTCAGCCAAGAGGAGCAAGGAAGGAAATGAGACTAGCTACATAGGGATGACCACATAATCTAAGTAGGGTGTTCTTGAGTTCTTGGCTAGGAACTTGAGGAATCTACGATCACTGATCATCCATCAACCTAGAAGATCAAGGAGGAGGAGGAGGTAAACACTTAGGGAAGACCACATTTCCTAAATAGGTATACTTCTTCAAAAAACCCCTATGGTTTTGGTTTCAACTTGTGTATATAACTTGTATATAGCATAATCATGTAGGTAACGCAATTTAATTTCATGTACATAACGTATAAAACTCATAAACGACCGAACAAACACTTAAACAACTAAACGAACACTTTATTTTGTCAAGAACTACCAAACAAACACTTAATTTTTTCTACATTATCTAAACCATGTTCAAATTATTCCAAGCATCTCAAGAACATTCAAGAACATTAAAAAATATTCAAGAGCATCAAATTATCTGCGAACATGTTAAGAACATGTAAGGATTCAAACAAAACTTCTATCACACCATGAGTTGTTCATAGTCTCTACGATTCTCTTTAGAATGTTACATCGGCTCTTTACTAACTGTTAATACTAACTATATAACTATTAATAACCAGATTCACTTTCTGCTAAATGTCAAGAACACAGCCAGGTTGGCTTGTGGACTGGTATACACACACACATACACACACACACACACACTGACACACACCCACACACACACACACACATACATATATAGTACACCAACAGACCCTTGTGGTGAAGAAATCGGGATAAAGGGAGGACCTCTATTCCTTCTGGGATATGTGTGATTCTTCTCCGGAAATCTTTTTGTTTTCCTTAGTTATGAGTAGAACTGGCATAAATATATGGTATTTTTTTTTTCTCTTTCAACTAAAAACTCACACACTAACACTAACTAACCCAAAACAAAAGAGTTTGTTTAAAGTGTTCTTGACAAAATCAAAGAGTGTTATGTACATATCATGTAATGATTCAGGTTGTTCATAGCATAAAAACTACTAATAGCAAGCCTAATTAAGGTTGTGATTCAGGTTGTTCACAACCGAAACTAACTAATAATCAACTAAAATTAACTAAAATAAACCAATCTTTAACTAAAACCAACTCATCTCTTAGCTACACCCAACCCAACTTTTAACTTAATAAGGTTGAACTACGTCTTACCCGATCTTTGGTAACCACCCAAAGTACGTAGACAACCCATAAGGGTTCGGTCAATAAACCATATCTTTTAACCTAATACAAACAAACTACCTTAAGATCTGATTCTTATTCGAGATACGTAGGTAATGCAAATGCGGGTTCGGCCGCATATCCAAACAATTTAGTCTTAGTTTGTATTTCATTTAGTATAGCTTGAATATTTATATTTTCTATCTGTATATAAACTGTTATTGGGTGTCATTGACTAGTGGTAGTTGTAGTATTTACCTGCTTTTCCATTACATCATGATAAAATACATAAAAAGTGGAAAACTTTAAAAAATGGAATTACTCATATTTAAGTAATCAAAGAAAACTGCTTTGATAATGTTTAATAGTGAATATCTATTTAGACTGAGGTACCGTCTTCCGATGGATGTCTTGAGGTGCCTAACACCTTTTCCGAGTATAATCGACTCTCGAACTTAAAGAATATCTCTAGTACATAGACCTATGGAAGTCCAAACACATGCCACTTCAAAAGAAAAAAGAATTTCCAAAATCCCGATCACCTAGCACACCATTTAACCCCATGCGAGGTGACAACTCCATTTTTAACAAAACATCTTAGCCCGAGAAGTTTTTCAAAACTAACGCATTTAAAAACCTTGAAAAAGCATTTTTAAAATGAATGGATTTGGACAAAATAAAGAGGAAGGCATGAAACTTGTTTTCATTCTCTTCCTGATTCTCTACTTCTTCCACTATCAAAATTCAGGGTACAATTGTTGGCGACTCCACTAGGGAACTGTAAGAGAGTATGGCCTAGTTGGAGTCCAAAATCATATTCATTGTTTAATAACATCCAAGCATTATGTCATTGATTTCAAGCATAAACAATTCCTTACCAAAAATACAATAGTAACAACAACAACTACATCAATAACAATAATAATAATAATAATAATAACAAACAATAATAAACATATAATTCCATGTGTATATATCGGCATGCATGTATATTTACTCTCTTTATTTACTGTGTTGGCCTAGTGGAATACCCGAGAGGGGGGTGAATTGAGTAATTAAAAATTATATCAAAATAATACTTCAATAAATCAAATAATTAATTTTAATCCTAAATTAATTATTATCTTTCTATCACAGCAGAATTATATAATTAACTAGGTCACACCAAACAATAAAAATAAACAAATTAAATATTGCAGCACACCAAAGATTTATACTAGTTCACTAAACTACTCTTGACTAATCTAGTTCCCCGAGGGCCACAGAGAGTCGCACCCACTAATACTCAAGATACCTTTAAAGGTAGAAACCAAACCCTCACAATGATTCTTTTCGCAGGCTCATAATCAACTTTTACAATTCCTTTTCACAACCTAAGGAATAACTGTACGACGAGATTTTTTTACTTGCTCGCGTATTGACTACTCGCAAGTGTACGATGTCCAGTTTTAATAAAGTGGATCTTTAAGATCGGATATCGTTCCTACAGGGACGGTGTGAATAATTGAATACCGCAATTTGCATAGTCTTATATTATCCAGACGGTTCAATAAATGTTTAAATTAAACTAATTAAAACTAAGCTAAACTACAATTAGTGGGTTAATCCTAACTAAGTTGATTACCTAGGGATTGATTTTGTTCACTTAATACATGTTTGATTTCGTTTAGTTGACAGTAATGGTGTTTATGGTATCCGACAATCTTAGTTCGTAAACTCACTCGCCACTTCTCCTGAGTGTAAGATAAATGAATACGTGATTTCGCGTCAATGAAGAAGTCCCTCTCAATGTCTTAGCGATGCTAGGTCATGTAAGTCTCGCCCCAACGTCATCGATTGCACACTAACTAACGCCGTCTCGGGTCGTTAGATCGTAATGATGTGTTTACCCTAGTCCGAATCCAGGGTTACCTCTCCCGAGTGTCAAACCCTATATTCTCAAAACCAACCCTAATACCTTAACAAGAATAGTAAAGTTGTCATAAAATGATAAACACAATCAGAATTAAAAACAAACAACCGTTAAAGAAACATATATTAGATCAAACTGGTATTTACACAACTACATCGATCCCTGGCTAATATTTATCTAAGCTATCGTGATCTTGGCCGTTGGAACATTAAACCAAGATGGATTCATCATCATTTATAATAAAACATTAAATTACAAAGAGAGAAACAAAGAGAGAAAGATCAAATCTTAAAGTGGAGTGATCCACTGTCGCCAAAGACCGATCCGCCAATGTTTCCTCTTCTCTGGATGATGAATATCCTCTTCAAGAATGGCCAAGGATCACCTCCTAAGGTTAGGGGTGTCCAATAGTGTCCAAGCCTTTTTAATGGAAGTGGTAGAATGGGTATTTATAGGTGCAAGGTTTCAAAATATCTAAACATATATTCTTCTCTGTGCAAAGCTTACTACCACGGCAGTGGGTAAGTCGGTTTATCACTGATCTTTTCACATCGTGGTGGTAAGATCGCACTGCGGCGGTGGGACTTGTGTATTTTCAGCACTTCTCTGCATTCTCACCGCTGCGGCAGTGGATTTCTCGCTTGTGATCCTGAAACATTGCTTTTTCATCATTTCTTCACCGTTTTCCTATTGTTTTCACTTGTTTGCGTCCCTACACCTAAATTACATAAAAACAAACAAAAACACAATTAAATATTACTAATTTATTTGAAAACTACCAAATTCAATTTAGAAGTAGATAGGTAGTTTACACCTATCAAATACCCTCAAACTTGAAATTTTGCTAGTCCTCGAGCAAAACACCCTAACACTAAATTCAATCGAAGAAACCATGCTGGTCCTCCCTCAACAGCCCTCAATCTGGTCAAGTTCGGGAAATAATACACACCAAGTGATGTTCTAGAATTTCAACACTCAATATCAATAAAAATCATTCTAGATCCATTTGAAATGTGTGTGTGTGAGAGCTCAAATGTATAAGTAACCAAACTCCATATTGGATCATTCAGTAGACAAGTTTATGACTTAAACCTTAACGGATTTAGGAAAACTATACGCTTGCTGGGCTTGACTATCCACTAATCTAGGTTCGGACATTCTTAGAGATCAATAGGGCATGGTTAAGATTTGGAGAACGACCAAGGGTATCGCAGGAATAGAAAATAGCAAATGGTTAAGATAAAACGATACCTGAGGTACAAATGATTGTCGCTATCTTTCTCTCGTAACCCCAAACATTGAAAATACAACCCTAAAAAAGAATTTAAGAATGCTGTATTTACTTATCGATGAAAATAAAACTATATTCACATAGTTTTTCTTTTACCATATTGTCACACCCCCAAACTTATTCGAATTTGTACAATTTTAGGGTCGTGCAAAAAGAATGACAAGTGAATACATTAATACTGAACCAATAACAATTCATCTGAAACCCCAATCGCTCACTTCAAGTCAGCAATAGTCTATGCTACTTGATTTCACTCAATTTTGACTTTTAGGCTTAGGAACAATAGTTTGGAAAAATTTAATTGGATAGAGTATTGAAACGTGTTCAGAACTGAAAAGATTATCGGCTTCGACAGGGGAACAAGGGAATAAATTTTTTAGGTTAGCTACAAAGGTTCAAGTGAAAAAATTGAAGGCCTAAATAACACCTCCGGAATTACCTTACCTAGGATTTTACCTCAAGTCTACCCTAAATCAAGTTTTAGATTCCTCATTTGTGTCATGAACTTATTACTGAATAATCAACGTCAAATCATTCAAATAATTATACATTGAGTCCATGTGATTGTGCGATTTTAGGATCATAATAATTTTTACCTAATCGACATGCTAAGCACACAAAACACACATGAATGATATTATCTCCGACCTCGATATACAATTAAGAGATTATTTTCATCATTGGGAAACGACCCTAGACGAATTTAACAACTCATCAAGCATATACAACTTCATATATAAACAACATTATATTAAATCTAAATACTAACATACATACACTAAACTAAGCATTTAATATGCAAAAACATGAAAATTGAACAACAACTTAACTATTTAATTAAAGTCTACAAATAATAAAACATTTAAATTAAATACATCAAAAAAATTGTTCATCCTTCTACAAAAAACAAAAATGGATGAACACTCCCCCAAACTTAAATATGGAAGTGTCCACACTGTCTAGGCAGCGAACCCAATGATAATTTATAGCATTCATGAACAAAATATTGGGTTTGAACACATACCTAGGAGATAAGACATAAGAGTCTTACCTCCTACGGTCCACCTGGGGGAACGTCATCGCCACCACTATTGCGTCGGAATGAAAATTGTGGCGGTTGCAAAAGGTGCGACGGTACTTGTGGCATAGTAAAAAAAGTGTGCATCTCAATGCCGAGGCCCTCACAAATAAGTTGGTACACTTGATGATACCGTGCGTATTGATCCTGGTAGGTCCAGAGCTCGTATTACCCTTGCCAAAGCTTTCGGAGTTATTGATAAACACGTTCCCCGTCAATTGAGGCCGTTCCGGGTGCCTCGAGAACTGGGGCCTCAGAAGGTCCTGCCTCAATATCTGCGTGCTCTTCATCTTCTGCCACTCCTCCCTCAGTCTGGCCTTGAGTGCTGCCCTTCCACATTCTTGTAATAATGGCAAGGTCGAGAGCATTGATTGGGTCCAACGGGCTATCCCCAAGGATCACTACCCCGGCTCGCCTAAAAAGCTCAGTCAAGAGTGATGGAAATGGGAGACCAGTGATAGGTGTGATCTACCTACATATTTCCAAACCGAGTTAAATTAGTTTTCGAGCGTTTATATATTATTTTATTACGTTTTAATTAGTTTTATTACTTTTTGTATAAATCAGGTGTGTGGGATAAAAAAATAGGAAATTGGAGCGAAAACGATGAGATCAAACCAAAAATGATCGAAGAATGGTGGAAAAGCAAGCTCGGAGGCAAAACTGTGAAACAAGACCACCACCGCGGCGGTGAAAATACTGAGAAGACACATTTGCTACTGACGAACCATCACTTAGGCGGTGAACCAGCAGAATGTTTTCCAAATCCATCGTTGTCCTCACCACCGTAATGATCAACTAACTGACCTACCCACCATCGCGGCGTTGAATCTTACGACCTCGGCGGTGACTCTCTGCATAGCCTGAAGATATTTTTAGGATATTTTGCCTATATTTATCCCCTCTCATCCCTCTTCTCTGGCCGCTCTTGCATTTTTTAGCCCCTTAGAATATATCTAAGGATAGATTTAGAAGTTTTAGAGGTGGAGCTCACATCCCGAAGTGGAGGAAGACGACGAAGAGATCGTTGAGCGGTTCTTAGTGGTTAATCTTCGGACGAGGCTAAGTTCTTCGATTTATTCCCTTGTTTCTTTAACTTAGGAATATGTGAGCATGTTTAGCTCGATTTTAATGTTTATACGGTTATGATTACGAGTTAAATGTGGATTGTATGGGGATTAACAATAAATTTATGAATATGTGTTTGGATGATTTCAGTGTTGCGTTTATGTTTGTTCTTCGTAGTTTGATTATATTTATTGTATTATTTGTTTATCATGCTTAGAATGATAGTTGGAGAATACGGGGTTCGACAAACCCCAGATTCAGATTAGGGTAAAAAAATACCACGGTTCTATAACCTAGTCGGGGTTTGGATTGTGGACAATCGAGGATGTTGGGGCAAGATTCACGTGACCTAGGGTCATTAAGACGTTGAGGGGGACTTATTCGTTGACATGAAATTGCGTTATATCCTTCATCTTACACTGGGGAGAAGTGGTGAGGGAGTTTTAGAACGGAGATTATCGATAGGGTAAATACAACGCACGATCCAATAACTCGGTGGGAAGTTGGATTGTGCAATCAATGATTCTAGGCGAGACTCACGTGATTTAGGGTCGTTATGACGTTGAGGGGGACTTCTTCATTGACTCGAAGTCATGTATTCCCCTGTCTTACACTTCGGAGATGTGGCGGTGGAGTTTACGTACCGAGATTGTCAAATAGGTCGAACACCATAAACGTGAGTAAATTGAGATCGAACACATATTTGTAAACACGTTAATCCCTAAGTGATTCTATCCCCTAAAACATATTAGTATAGTTAATTTAGGTTATATTAGTATTAGTTTAATTAATTAATTACATTTATTTTTAGCCTCGATAAAGTTAGGTTATGACAAATGCGATATTCGATAATAATGACACCAATCCCTATGGATACGATAACTCAATCTTTCACGATCACACTATACTAAAACTTTGACGTCATACACTTGCGAGTAGACAAATACAAAGAGGATGCAAATCCCTCTCCGTACAACCGACCTTCGTTGTGTTGACTGCATGGAGAATTGAAGAATAGATCAAGGAGCCCATGTTGATCGGCTTCCTAGTCTAGATCGAATATAGCACCATGTCCCGGTCTTTAGAGACATATAAGAAGTATAACATCTGGAGAAGACTTCCATAATCAAAATAGTGCCATATCTTAGGGATTGGATTGAGAAATTTTGTCGGGAATATGGAGAGACCTGGCCCAGCGTGTGTCCACTGGACATTACCGGAAGTGAGGGCTCTGATTATTGTATCCAAGCTCGGGTCTCGGCCCCCATAAGGTTCGTTAGTGGGTGGTCCTAGGACAGCCAATCCCAAGACTTCATTAGTGAACTCTAGACTAAAAGAGATGGGGTGAGTGTGAACCCTTGTTCGGTTGTCAACGACTTCAGTGACATTGGCATAAAACTCCCACACTATGGCCACCTTGCCTTGGGGAGGTGATTTGCATAACTGTTCCAACCGCAGCTTCGAATGACATCTTGAAATTTTGCCAGGAGGTTATCTAATGGTCCAAATCCCCTTTGTCGGATACAAGTTCGCTTTTTCTCAATCGGTGGAAATGTTCCTCCGTTTTTTCACAACAAATGTTTCTCAAGAAGGATCTCAAAATGCACTCAGTATGATTACTGTTAGAAAGCACGAGAGTTGAATAACTCAGAATAATTGGGATTATATTGATTCATTAAAATCTCAAAAACGCAAGTTTACTTATAGGGGATTATAATAAGCCTTCTAACGGTTAGTTCTCACATATCATGACAAATAATTACTCCATAAGCCCCCTTATATCATTAAGACTCAATCTCGGTATAATTCACTTAAATTTATCTTTTAAAACATTCAATTTATTCCCTTAAACTTTTACTCAATCTCAATTAGATAAGATAGAAAGAATTACATGTACCAAATTGAGAAATGTCAAAACTACTTGAGCCATATCTATAAGGATATTTAAATATTAATTAAATAGCTCAAAATATATCAGATCCCTAAGATATCTCGTATATCTTAACCATAAACGGCTACTGTTTGATCAGAATCCTTGAAATCCTCTAAACCTGAACAGATCCATCTGTCGACTGACCAAGGCCCATTTGTTGACCACCCAATTCAGGATGTAGCCAAGCTAAAAATCCTTCGCCCATCGGTCGACCGCCCATTCTTCATCTATCGATCAAATGATTCACGATATTTCACAGCTCGACTCACCAGTTGACCGAAAGATTCAGAGACTTCCTCTTTTGGTCATAGGTTGAGTTACTTGTTGATCGAACGATCTAGAGAGTTCAACATTTAAGCTCAAGTCGACCTACCTGCCAATTGAGACATTCAACAACTTCACTTATCTATCATAAGTCGATCTACAAGTCGACTAATCAATGCTGGAATTCTCTCCTTAATTCAACTTTAATTCATTTTCTTCGACGTTTTCACGCCTTTAATCTTCCGTCATCTTTGTCATCATCTTTAGTGTCACGACCAGTCCCGGACTCCCATTATCCCGAGGCTGGCGTGACTATAGCATGACATCACCAAAACCCAACAACCTAATAAATATGACAATATACACCCACTGTATAATACATACACTTATTACGGGGGCGCACCCGGCCCGAGGTTTTCCCTAACTAAAAATATTTATCCCTGAACCCTCTTGGATTTGCCTCTGACAACTTCTCATAACCATCCACAAGACTCCATCCCATAGCTCTACCTAGTGCTAGTAGGGGACCGACTCCTAGCCGATATACCTGCGAGTGTACTGCCTTCTTAGTGAAACATTTTTCAAAATATTAATACGTTCTAAATATTTCCACAATTTAGTATGGATCAAGCGTAGGTATATAAGCAATGGAAATAAAACGATATAGATTAGTTTAATCCAAATCTATCTAGTACAAAAATCCCACCAAACATCATAATGAATAATATCATGCCAACTAATATACGTAAAACGCCACATCTCAAACACACACCACCAACACACACACACTGGCCAGTCCTAGAGATCGTTTTAACCTCACGATCGAGAGTTGCAACGGTACCGTAACATTCATAGGAATGCCTTCCTATGAAATATTCACACCCCTTTTTGGGGAAAAATATAATCCACACCCCTTACGGGGAAAAATGTAATCCACACCCCTTACGGGGAGAAATATAATCCACACCCCTTACGGGGAGAACAACCATGGCATCGTCAAAAAAACAAATACAGTCTCATCAAAACACAACTCAATAAATATCATATACTCAACATTGTCAAATCACCACGCCTACCACATTTATACAAAACTCGCTTTTAAATTCAAAAATCATATTTCGCACTTTCTTTTAAAGAAACATCCGATTTTATCGAAACCATTTTTCCATCCTTTATTTTTAGAAAACCAGGCATTTTTAGGAAAATAGATATTTCTTATTCTCTTCTTAAAACCACCGTTTAATTTCACCAAATTTAGCGGAATTCATTTTCGGCTTCTTTTTCGAAATCTATCAAAGTTCAGTTACCAATTCATTTAAATCCTACTTGATCCATATCATTTATAAATTCATACAGTTTAAGTAATCACAATTTTCATCTCATAGATATATATAGAAAATAGTTTGGTAAGAAGACAGTACACTCACCTTGATTCCTGCGCTGACAAACTGTTACCGTTCAAATCCTACTGGGCCGCTGGCACCTGCGAACCTAATAGCGATAGGGTCTAAATTAATATTTTATTTTAAATAACCCAACCTGCAATGTAAACCTTAAATTTCCTAATTCCCTATTTTCAGATTTTTATTATGAAAAATTATCATTTTATTTGTTCCGTTATGTTGATATTTATTCCTACTAATTTATTTCGATTGACGATTTACAAAATATCAATACGATTTTGAAATTCCTTCTATGATTATAAAACTTTAATACCAACAATTTAATTTAACAAAAATAATACCTGATTTAAAATTCTTCCTGGTTCCGAAACTCCCGCCGGCCCCGAATTGGGTTTTTAGATTTTCCTGGGGTAGTTCATGTATTTTTTTTCCTTTTTTCTACCCCTTTTCTTTTTCTTTTTTTTTCCTGTTTCTTCCTGTTTTGACCACTTTTTCTGGTTCTGCTTCCCGTTTCTGATGCCGCCGGCCATCTCTCTCTCTCTCTACTATTACTACCCATTAGAGGCTTCCCACGACTTGCCACCCTCACCGCTGGTCCTACTCCATCCCCCACTACCGATCATCGACCACTACCGGCCGCCCTATCACCAAACACTCCTACCCACAAAACTTCCGCCACCATTGTTGACGGCCAGTTCACGCTGCCCCCTTCACACCCACACGGCGTTCGGAGCATACACATACAGCAACCATAACACTCAGTACCACACGCACAGCAAACACACACCCGCACGCACAACTTTCTCTCTCTAACTCACCGCCGGCGGAAACCGGCGACAGCGGCGACCACCCCGACACCCTCGTCTGACCGAACGGAACACGCCCAAATCCTGCTCTTATACCCATATGCGACCCACATGCACAACCATACACAGCCACACACGTTCGGTACAAAAAAACAGAGCATCTGCACACGCAACGTCGGAACGGAATAACGCACACTCACCTCCGGCTGCTTGACGGTCCGAGCGACGGATAACTACACATATACACAATCTGACCGGAAGGAGGGCCACCACCCACACCGGACTGCACCCCATCGCCGGCGAACTCACCATCCCGAACCTTCTTCTCTTCCTCTCGGTTTTTTTTTTTTTTTTTTCCCCCCAATTTCCTCTTTGGAGGTGTTCCCCTCTGAATTTCTCGCATATACATATATATATATGCATGATATTAGTGGATATCTCTTGTTCCCTTCCGCCACGTCGTCATTTCCCGATTCCCTTTGTCTCCGGCCGAATTCCACGGCACCGACCCCAATTGGTTTTGTTTATATGTATAAAAATATTATTTTTTTTTGTCTAATTGCTCTTTCCTCCCCTCTTCTCCTTAAAATCTTTATTTTAGATCAATTTTGTTTTTTACAGTTTTAGAAATTATAATTTCACCCAAAATTTATTTATTATTATTTTATATATACATTTTACCCCTCTTTTGTCATTTTGAACCTCAAGTTTAAATTTGATGTTTCTAAATTTCCAATTTTTGCCCCTAAACTTTTTGATTTAAATTTTTGATTAAAAAAAAAATTTCCCGAAATTTCCCAATGCTCTAAAATGTACCTACAATGACGTGCGTGCTAAACCGGGGTCTTACAATTAGTATTTTCACAATATCTTCATGATCATTTTCATCACTGGAACTAATAAACTGAAACACTCAATAAAATCGTTAGTTCCACAAAAAATATCAACATTTAATTGTTCATTAAAATCTTAGGATCAACAATCTCCCCCTTTTTTATGATGACAATTAACTTTGATGTTTTCTTCAAAACAAAAATGTAACTGCACTCCCCCTAAATCTAAGGACGGGTTCTTTAACTTGTTAAAGTAAAATCATGAAGATAATCATAAGATTTTAACAAAGAATAATTTTCAATATGTAGTAAACTCCCCTTTAAGATATGTATCAAAATAATTCAAGATCCCCCTTAAGATATTCAACAAAACATCAACTAATTCTCCCCCTTTGTCATCTAAAAAAAAAATGGGAAATAGGAACTACAAAGAAACACTACTCTAGGTATACATCGTTATGTCTAGCTATACCCAAATCACGAATGATTTTCACAAACTGATCTTCCGCTAATGGTTTGGTAAAAATATCAGCAAATTGGTCGGAGGTATCAATATATTCAATAACAATGTCCCTTTTCTGAATGTGATCACGAATAAAGTGATGTCTAATCTCTGTGTGCTTAGTTCGTGAGTCCTGTGTAGGATTCTTACTTAGACAAATAGTACTTTTATTATCACAATAAATCAGGACCTCCTCCACACAGATTCCAAAATCATTTAACTATTGCTTAATATATAAATTTTAAACACAACAGTTACTAGCTGCTATATACTTAGCCTCAGTAGTGGATAAGGCTATCGAATTTTGTTTCTTGCTTGACTAAGAAACCAAGGCATATCCTAACAAATGACATGACCCACTTGTGTTTTTTCACTCAACTTTACAATCGGCAAAATCAGTGTCAGAGTAACTTATTAATTTAAAATCACTCCCCCTAGGATACCATAATCTTAGCTCAATCATCCCCTTTAAATATCGAGAAATTCTCTTAACCGCAATCAAGTGCGATTCTTTTGGACAAAACTGAAATCTAGCACATAAACAAACACTATACATGATATCAAGTCTACTAGCAGTTAAATATAATATACTACCAATCATACCTCGATGCATATTTTCATTAACACTTTTGTCTGTATCATCTTTATCTATCTTTGTAACTGTTGCCATTGGAGTTTTGTTTTCTTTAGCACCATCCAAGCCATATTTCTTTAATAGCTCCTTAGTGTATTTTGCTTGGTTTATAAATATCCCCTATTTGGTTTGCTTAATTTGCAACTCAAGAAAAAAATTCAGCTCTCCCATCATGCTCATATCAAAATTGACCTGCATTATCTTAGCAAACTCTTGGCAAAGATCCTCATTAATAGATCCAAAAGTAATGTCATCAACATAAACTTATACTACTAGGATATCAGAGTCAGTTTGCTTAACAAATAATGTTATATCACAAATACCCATTCAAAAAGCTTTTTCGATCAAATATCGGCTAAGTTTCTCATACGAAGCTCTAGAAGCTTGTTTGAGCCCATACAAAGCCTTACGAAATTTAAATACGTGATCGAAAAATTTATCACTTTCAAATCTCGGGGGTTGTTCCACATAAACTTCTTCCACTAGAAAGACATTTAGAAATGCACTCTTAACATCCATTTGATATACCTTAAAATTACATGAGCATGCAAAAGCGAGTAGCATTCTAATAGCTTCTAATCTAGTCACATGAGCATAGGTTTCATCATAATTAATTATTTCCTCTGGATTATAGTCCTGTGCTACTAATCTTGTTTTGTTTTTAATTACCATACTAGAATCATCATTTTTATTTAAAAAAAAAACCATTTAGTACCAATAACAAGATGAAAATTCGGTCTTGGAACAAGATACCATACTTTGTTCTGCTCAAATTAAACTAACTCATCTTGCATTGAAGAAATCCAATATTCATCAGTTAACGCGTCATTTACATTTTTAGGCTCAATTTGAGATAAGAAAGCAAGATTAAACGAGTACTTATACCTCTTTCAAAATTATCAATAATTTCTTTTACCGAATGTCCCGGTACTGTCTTTATAACTCATGGGAACGTCGAATCCTCTTCCTTAGCCGCCTCCTCTTTTTGTGACTCCTTAGTTGCATTTTCACCTTGGTTTTGGTTATTTGAAATACCTGCATCATCGTCATCCAAAATCTTTCTCAACAAAAATGGGTCAGCTTCCTCAAATACAATATACATAAATTCTTCTACTACTAACGTACGTTTATTGTAAACTCTATAAGCTTTACTGTTAGTAACATATCCAGAGAAAATTCCATAATCAAATTTAACATCAAATTTACCAAGATTATCCTTGTCATTCAGAATTAAGCATTTACACCAAAACACTTTAAAATAACAAATGTTAGGAGTCTTACCATTCCAGATTTCATATGGGGTTTTGTTAAACCTTCTACGAATCGATACCCGATTTACCATGACAAGCTGTACTTACTCCTTCGGCACAGAAGTAGGTTGGTAAGCAATTTTCATTAAGCATTGTTTTCTCCATTTCTTGAAGCGTCATATTCTTCCTTTTCATTACACCATTTTGTTGTGGTGCAGAGAAGTTATAAGCATAACCGTGCTCGTCACAGTAACTGATAACATCATCATTCTTAAACTCTCTTCCTTTGTCACTATGAATATTAATAATAGAACATTACTTCTCATTTTGAACACGTTTACAAAATTTAGCAAATACAGAAGCAACTTCACTTTTCTTAGCAAGGAAAAATACCCAGGTAAGTTGGGCATAATCATTAACTATTACGAAGGCATAAAACTTATCACCAAAACTAGCAATAGAATTTGGTCCAAATAAATCAAGATGCAACAATTCAAGACATCTAGAAGTGGACGTGTGTATCGTTTTCTTAAATGGTGATTTAAATTGCTTGCCTAATTGACACGCATCACATATTTTATCTTTCACAAATTGCAAATTAGTTAGGCCACGTACCAGACTCTTCTTAGATAATTTAGAAATTAGCTCCATACTAGCATGCCCAAGTCTCCTATGCCATAACTAACTATTTTCAGATAAAGCATTCAAACATGATAAATTTTGAGAAGTAAAATCATCAAATGAGCAGGTATAAACATTCTCAAAACGTGATGCAACTAACAAGATACTACTATCAGGAGGATTCTTAATAATGCACTTATCGTGATTAAATATCACATTATAGCCCTTGTCACATAGTTGACTAATACTAAGTAAATTATGTTGGAGTCCATTAACTAGTAACACATCTTTAATAATAGTAGTACCATTACCGATATTTCCTATACCGATAATTTTACCTTTTGCGTTATCTCCAAAAGTCACATGACCTCCATCCTTAGGTGTCAAAGATGTGAATTTTGATTTATCTCCCGTCATGTGTTGAGAACAACCGCTGTCTAGGAGCCATTTGTCCTTGCTTATTGATACTTTTAGAATAACCTGCAAAGAATACCTCAAATAGTTCCTAAGTGGTACACAGTTTATGTGGGTCCAATCTTGTTAGTCGGGATAATTTTAGTTCCTTTTGGAACCCATACTTATCTACAGTTAGATATTTTAGCAAACCATTTACGAATAGTATTCCCCACAACATTACATTTAAAACATCTAATAATATCATTGGTTTTATAAAATAATTTTTGAAAACATTTTTGTTTAAGATTTTTCTGAAATCCAATACCGGCTTTATAAAAAATACCACGTGCACTTCCCAAAAGTATTTTCAAGTTATTCTCACCGCCGGTGAATTTGAGAACAATTGAATGTAAATTTTACATCTTGGATTTTAATTCATTGTTTTCAGACTCGTAGTCCATTACTTACTTGTTTAATGTATTAATTGTACTTTGAAGGGCATTTATTTTAGAACACTAGTTTTTATAATCATGCAAAATTTCTTGATAAACATAAAATAATTCATCAAAATATAAAGGATAAGAACTTGAACATTTTGTTACCTCACCCACTAGTGGCCATCAATGCAAACATGGAAATTTTTTCACTTTCAGATTTTTCGGAGCTACTTGATTCGGTATCATCCCAAGTAGCCTTCATGGACTTCTTCTTGCTCTTCTTTCCTTTCTTGTTCTCTTTATTCTTCTTCTTCTTTTCTTTATCCTTCTTCGGTTCGGGATAATCAGTTTGAAAGTGACCAGTCTTGTGACAGTTGTAGCATTCCACATTGTTCATGTTGAATTTTCTTCTCCCGTGGAATGTACGCCGAGTCATTCTTCTAAAATTCTTTGTAAGAAGCGCTAAGTCTTTCTCTTGCTCACTGTCAAGACTTTCATCATCACTGTTATCCGCTTCTTCAATTTTCTGAGCCTTTGGCGCCAAGGATTTCTTCTTGCTATTTCCTGTGTCATCCTCATATCCTTTAATCACCGTTTCATGAGTTATCAAGTTGCCTATGAGATCTTGAATTTCATATTTGCTAAGATCCTTAACTTCTTCAATTGCAGTCACCTTCGACTCCCATATTTTTGTTAAAGATCTTAGGATCTTTCGAACTCTATCCTCCATGGAGTATGGCTTTCCAAGTTAACTCAAGTGATTGCAAATGTTGTTGAAACGAGTATACATCTCTTGAATTGATTCAGTTTCTTCCATTATGAACAATTCAAATTTCCTCATAATAGCGTTGATTTTCAATTGCTTCACTTGACTTGTCCCTTCTTGAGTAACTTGTAGCTTGTCCCACATCTCTTTTGTTGATTTACAACTTAAAACTCTCGACTATTCATTAGCATCTAAAGAACAAAATAAAATATTAATAGCTTGAGAGTTCATAGAAAGTTTTTGCTTATGAGAAGCAGTCAACTGGTCTTTCATCTTCTTGACTCCATTTTCTATTGGAACAAACGGATCATCCTCGATTGTTAGCCACACATCACAATTTGTAGCCTAAAAGAAGGCTATCATTCTGTCTTTCCAGAACGAATAATTTTCACTTGCAAACAACGGTGGTCAGTGCATAGACTGCCCCTCAGCTAGTGTGCCCATTATGTATGCCATGTAATATTTGTTAGCTAAGTATGTCGAGCTAAACCAACTCTAATGCCAATTGTTGGCCGAGTGAGTTACCTAAGAGGGAGGTGAATTGGGTAGTATTAAAAATTATCAGAATATAACACTTCAAAAATTAAAAAATTAATTTGATAATAAAATTAATTATTATCTTTATAGCAACGGATATGTGTTATCAACTAGGTGCATACACAAATAACAAAAAATAAACAATACAAATAATACAGTACACAAAAATTGATATTGGTTCACCAATCTACTCTTGGCCAATCCAGTCCCTCGAGCTCCTGCAGAGAGTTGTACCCACTAAATTGAAGATCTCTTTAAAGGTAGGAACCAAACCCTTACAACGATTTTTTTCGCAGGCTCAGAATCAACATTTACAATTCTTTTTCACAGGCTAAGGAATAACCTCTATCTTTTTACCAGGCAGAAAATTAACCTAATTCTATTACAGGGAGAGTCACAGCCTAATTCTTTTTCCACCATGGGCTCAAGAATTAAACCTCACACAAACACGCTCCAAATATTCTTTTACCCAGTAAAGATTGAACCGTTACAATTCACTCACAATTCTATAAAGGAAGAATTAAAACCTAATCTTTTTATCCTTTAGAAAAAGATCAAAACCTCAATCTCTTTACCAAAAGAGATTGAAACCAGCTACCCTTGATTAGACACTCCCAGTAATATCTAATCCTACACTCAACTTACCAATTACAAATAATTGATAAGTAATTTTTCCAGTCAAAGCTTCTACCACCCTAGATAAATTTAAACTCAATTAATGTCCCGATACTAGTGATAGAAAAGTAAGAATCTCAAAATCTGATTTCAAATAAAGATGAGTAGCAAGTAGTTAAGCATGTAATCAAATTTTCTCAAGAAATTGTTTAAAAAAATAATTTTCAATAAAAAATCTGGAAAATAATTTCAAAGATCAAATTCCAAATAATAAATAATAGAATCAAGCAAAAATTAATAGTAAGTAATTTGGAATAATCTCACCAGGATTCCACCGAAAGAATAATTATTAGAATAACAATGATACTTCAGATCGGTAGATACAATAATCCACAACAAATATTTCTCAAGAACAAATCTCAAGAAGGATCTTATAGTGAACTTAGTATGATTACTCTTAGAAAGCACAAGAGATGAATAACTGAGAATACTTGGGATTATCTTGATTCATTAAAACCTCAAAAACGCAAGTTTACTTTTAGGGGATTATAACAAGTCTTCTAACAGCTAGTTCTCACATATCATAACAAATAATTACTCCATAAGCCCCCTTATATCATTAAGACTAAATCTTGGTACAATTCACTTAAATAAATCTTTTAAAACATTCAATTTAGTCCCTCAAACTTTTACTCAATCTCAATTAGATAAGATAGAAAGAATTACATGTACCAAATTGAGAAATATCAAAACTACTTGAACCATATCTATAGGGATATTTAAATATTAATTAAATAGCTCAAAATATATCAGATGTTTAAGATATCTTGCATATCTTAATCATAAACAGCTACTGTTTGATTAGAATCCTCGAAATCCTCTAAACCTGAAACAGATCCATCTATTGACCGACCAAGGCCCGTCTGTCGACCACCTGATTCAAGATGTAGGTAATCCAAAAATCCTTCACCCCTCAGTCGATCGCCCATTCTTCATTTGTCGACCAAACGATTTAGGATGATTCAGAGACTTCCTCTTTTGGTCATAGGTCGACTTACATGTCGACCGAATGATCTAGAGAGTTTAACATTTAAGCTCAGGTCGATCTACCTATCGACCAAGAGATTCAACAACTTCACGTATCTTTCATAAGTCGACCTACAAGTCGACTGATCAATACTGGAATCCTCTCCTTAATTTGATTTTAATTCATTTTCTTTGACCTTTTTACCCTTTTAACCGATATCTTTTCTCGGTTCACTTAACTAAAATCTTAAATTAAATTTTAATCAATTATCTTTATTTCTTTTTCAATTACACATAGGAGCAAATAATTCAACTACTTAGGATCCTATAAAAACACACATAATTTTGAAAAATATTTTGTGTTGTGTGTGATCCTAATCGGGATACATTAAGAGTTAAAATTTAACCTGAGTTGTTTTCCCTAGGTTTTTTAATTTCTTTAAACTCTTAATCTTTCATCATCTTTGTCATCATCTTTAGCATTGTCATCATCTTTTATCGCTAGAACTAAGAAACTGAAATACTCAATAAAATCGTAAGTTCCACAAAAAACATCAACATTTAATTGTTCATCAAAATCTTAGGATCAACACGTTTGATTTATGTGACCAATGAGTTAGATGATTTTATGTTGTGAATTTTATGCTCAATAGAGATTGAGTTTGTGACCAGAAATGAGAGTGTATAATTTAGGTTGTTGTGAGTCTGGAAGGAGATCAACACCTAGATATTCGAGTTGGGAATTTAAGATCTTGATGAAGTTCTATATTCATCAACTAAAATCTCTATTCTATTGTGTTTACTTTATTAATGCTTCCAATTTATGCGCCCATATGATATCTTGATGGATTTGAGAACTTGGTATTTGACACTTTTGGGTTCGGATTTAGGTTAAACACAATGTAGATTTTAATAGATTAGGAGATTATTAAAGTTTGGATAATCTATAAGGTCGGGGCGTAACGACTGTTTTCACCTAAATTCTAGATAGGGATATCAGTTTTGAAGTGTTTACATATTCTCTCACTTGACACTTGGGAGAGGAAGTGAGAGAGTACGAGTGACCTTGATTATTGAATGAATGGAATTGACTATTAATTGCTTAATAAGATGATATGAGAATAATGAGATGAAATCAAGCACCTAGAACATTTGTATATAGGAAGTCCATATTTTATATTTATTTTAAATTTATATTTGTTTTAGTTTTATTGTTAGGAACCTTAAGGTTGTGTTTGGATGAAAGATTTGTAGGAGGAATTTCAACTGGTTAGGGGCTTTTGAAATCCACGTTTGTCAAATCCTTTGTTTGGGTGATAGGAGAAAGGATTTGTGAAATTCTTGTTTGGTGAATTGAGGGATTTTGAAATGATTTTGGGAGAGGTTGAATTTATGAAATCCTTCATTCGTGTCTGTTTTATTCTTCCTTCTTCTACTTCTCTGCTTCTTTCTTCCTTCTTCTGCTTCTCTGCTTCTGCTTCTTCCATCGTGTTTGCTTCTTCTTCTTCTTCGTTATTCATCGTCTTCTGCTTCTGCTTCTGCTTCGATCTTTGATCTTCGATTTCATCGTCTGCTTTGTTCTTCTTCGCCGATCTTCGGTAGATTTCGATTTCGAATTCGTTTTTGAAATCAAAATTGAAGAACACGTTCAATTTCAAAAATGAAATTGATTTCGATTTCGAAATCAATATCAAAATAGGGTTCGAAATGAAAATAGGGTTTCAATTTCTACTTCGATTTGGGTTTCGATTTCGATTTCGAAATCGAAATCCAACGACGAAATGGGATTCGAAATCGATTTCCTTTTCTATGTGGAAATCGAAATCCAACGACGAAATAGGGTTCGAAATCCAACCACGAGTTCAAAATTGAAATTGACGAAATTGTCGTTTTTCATCGTCGATGTGTTCTTAGCTTTGTTCTTCGTTGTTTGTCGATGTGTTCTTGGTTTTGTTCATGGTTGTTCATCATCTTTGTTTCTGTTCATGGCTGTTCATCATCGTCGATGTGTTCTTTGCTTTGTTTATGGCTCTGTTTCTTTATTCATGACTTTGTTTTGTTCATGGCTATTCGTTGATGTGTTCTTGTCTATTCATGGTTGTTTCTGTTCATGATTCATTTATTTATTAAGTAGGATCAAAATTCAAACAACGGATTTGTGAAATGAAGGAATTTCGAAATCCAGGATTTTGAAATCCCTTCATTTTACAAATTTCTTGGATTTATCAAATCCCTTACCCAAACGCAACCTAAATTTTGATGCTTAAATAAAGTTAGGTTACGATAAACGCGCTTCTTAGCGATAATTTAAACCAATCCCGGTGAATACGACATTTTACTCGCCACTACTCTATTAAAACTTGACTCATACACTTACGGTATGTAGCAAAATAAATCGCTACCAACTGCCCTAGTTTAGAGAGAGGAAGTTTAGGTTTCAGCTCTTGAGAAATGAAAACACAACCCCTGTATTTATAGGCTAGGCGCCTACACATTCATCCATACACAGGCCATACTAATCCCTTTCTTAGGGTCTATTTGGCCTAGGGGATATGTCCTCTTATCTTGATCTTGAATACCTTTGAACGAATTTAGGAGATTTTGGAAGATTCTCTAAGATTTGGTAATGATTACCAAATCTTTCCATGAATCTTGCAATGATTCTCAATCAATGGCAATCATCACACAATCTTTGATATCACTGGTTGCACATGGGTGCATTTATGGCATGAAGTGACACTTTTGGTTCGGTTTAGAGGCTATGTACCCGTTAGTTTTACTATTTTGATTTAGTTGCCATAAATATTTCCAAGGTGTAGTCTTGATGAGTCATTTTATATTTAATGTTTGATGATGACTCATGATTTGATGGGCTAAGAATTGGTTGGATTTGGATCAAACCGACTCAGCTTGCCTTGTAATGGGTAGTTACACATCAATGGTTTTAGTGAACCCTAAGATTTTATTTTATTATTTTTTTTTTTTTTGTGAAAATATATTGGTTCTTTGAATCCACCCCATCCTTGTCAACCTAAGAAATAAATTCTTGATGTATGGACACTTAATGACTATGTATGCAAGGTGGCAAACTGGATGGGTTTGGTTTCGATAACGAGTAGTCACATTTCAAGGATTTTGGTTAACCTTAAGATATTTTGATTAAAATATCTTGATTCTGTGAATGTGGCCTATCCATGTCATCTCATGCATTTAATGCTTGGTGGGATTGGCATTTAATGCACATTAAATGCCTTGCTTAGATGGTGAACCGAATTGGTTTAGTTTCGATAACAGTCTGTTGCCTCATAAGTGATTTGGTTTCTTCTTTAGATATTTTATATAGAGAATATCTTAGGGCTTCTTGGTCATTTCAATGCTCATTTGTAAGTCATTATTTGATGGGTTGGGCCTTAATTCATTAGGCCTTGATGATTAATCAAGATGACTTCGGTTTTGGTCGATTTTAACATGAGTCTTAATCCTTAATTACGTTATGTAACTTGGACTTGTCATGGAATTTCCATGCCTTGATTTAGGTCATTTGAATTTGTTTTAATGGTATGAATAATTTAAACAATAATTTAAATAAGTATTTTTTATGTCTAATAGACGAAACCAATAATAGTAATTGTTTCAGGGGTCAAAGTAGGTAATCGATCTAATTTGGTGAAATTTCCTATAATTAAAGAGTAGTAGCTAATATTTATTCATATTAGAGGTGATTTTATGAAATCAACCTTTAATAATGTCATCTTAGGCCTCCTTTAGTTTTAAGAATTTTGAGATAGGCCCGAAACTTTTACTTTACCAAATTTAGTCAAATTCAACAGTTTTTAATATTTTCTTATGTTTTTATGGTTTTTCTATATTATCTATTGTGACCTAAAGTATAAATTCATTCCCTTTAAATCTAAATTTAATGTTTATCTGAGCTTGTATTTTCGTTTTGACACTAATTAGGCGAGACAAAATGGAGTGTCTATAACTAAGGCTCGAGAACAGGGGCATCTGATGAGGGATTTTCTTGACCAGTTCCAAAAATTGCCATATGTAAAAATAAACTCACAAGACCAGCACGTGAGTCCAAATCACGTGCTTGGCACAAGATCTCGAAACTACTATTGGTAACCGAAGACATTGCATGGTAGCGGGAAAAACTACAAATGCCATGAAATCACAACGCAAAAACGATTATTGCTCGGGTGTGTAAACCTTGATTACCCACAGGTTCATCCTTGGGTCATCTGAAGAGCATTGGAGCCGTACGCTAATTAGGGCATATCTTGTGCTCGAGACCTGTTATTTTAATTCGATATTTATCTAATGGGTGGCTTCAATTCGAATATAACGGTCCACTAATCTCCGTAATCCTCCCAAATTCTAATGAGGATTGACCATGATTAATGGAAGACTTGTCAAACGAATCTTTTATCTCCTATAAATAATACAAGAAAGGAGTAGCCTAGGTACGCACACATTTTTCTTGCTATTATTTTGTTTAAAAAAAATTTTAAATACACTATTTATTCGTACACTGGATATACCATGCCGATGGATACACCTGCTTTATATTATTTTGTAGAAATTTAAACTTAAAGAAAATTGACTTCATTACGTATCACCGACACTTCTGTACAAAAATTGAAGAGGCTTTCGTATTTATTTCAAAAATTAACTGGAGGGATAAATTGGTCCCGGCTCAAAATATGAAGTAGTGCAATTTCAATGATAGTTGCGTCCAGTGCAAGGGTAATTTGCAATTTCGGTCCTTACCCTGATATCTCAGACCCTGAAGTGCGAATGGTACAAGCACATGCGGATGGTCCACTAAATGAACGGATACTAATTGACAAAAGATGAGCTTGACTGCACTACGGCCTGTCTATTACTTTTTTAGAGGTTGATTGCACTAGTCCCGTGTCTTTCTGGAACCCTCAGCAGGGATGGGAAGCAAGTCAAACTGTAACCCCACAATCCACTCCGATCCCACTACCAAAAACCCAATTTAAAAATTCTGTTCAAATACACCAAATGGATCTTTCATCATTCTGAAGTCATCTGCGAACCTCACATGAGACGGTAACTTAGGTGGCGTATGATAACCATTTCTGTCTCCATCCCAGCAGTGAAATAAGAATGGGATGAGATGAAATAGCATGCGATGAGAATTTTGTTTCTTTCTTAAAAGTAAAATCGTGTTTGGTAACGATAATTTTTTTTATTTTTTTATTTTATTTTAGGAACAGAATCACGTTGGTAACGATTTTATCCTAAAGTTAAAAAAAAAAAAAAAAAAAAAAAAAAAAAAAAAAAAAATTGTTTTGAGAACATTTTTTTTTTTTTTTGACCAGACGGCAGTGGCGGCGCCTAACGGTGGCCGGAAGTTGCCAGACAGTGGCCGGATGGTGGGCGGCTGGCGATGCCGAAGGTGACCGACGACGATTTGCTGGAGATGGCTGCCGGCGGTGACGGACGGTAGATGAACAGTGTCGGTGGTTTTTGGGAATAAGATGGAATAATGAGAAACAATTTTTTTTGTTCCTCATTTCTTAAAAAAAAAATGGGTACAATTCTTAAATGAGAATGGAATGGGAACGGGAACAAAAATTACCAAACGCTATTCCCAAATAGAAATCTCAAAAATCTGGGAATGAAATGAAAATTTCTAGGATGGAAACGATTACCAAACGGGGCCTGAGGTGGCATATGGCTGGTATTTCCACTTTTTCCATTCTACTTAGGATGAAATGGGATAGGCTGAGTTGCGAATTCTGTTTCCTTCTAGAAATAAAATTGTGTTTGATAACGTTAAAATTTTATTTTGCTTGGGAAAAAGAATCGTGTTTAGTAATGAATAATTATATTTTCTTCTGGGAACATAATCTGTTTAGTAAAAACAGAAACATAGAACCATGTTATTCCAACAAGAATACGAGAACAAGAAAAATTATTTTTACGCCTGAGAACACATCAAAACACAAAAACAGAACAACATGCAACAACACACACACACACATATATATACGTTATGCTCTAATTTTCTATTAAAAAACCAAACAAATTGAAGAACACACACAACATTCAAAACACAAATTTTTGTTCTGTTATGCCATAAATTTTCAAGAGCAAATTTCTAAGAACAAACTAGAATTGTTTCAAATAATGATCTAATTCCATAAAACCAAACCCAAGCGACGGAGATGGAGAGGAAGACGGAGATCAAACAACAAAATCGATTTCGTTTAAGGACGAAATCGATTTTGTCGTGAACCTTAAACCCATGCGACAGAATTCGAGCAACGGAGAAGCGGAGAAGACAAACACGGAGATCGAACAACGAAATCGATTTTGCTCAGGGTCAAAATCGATTTCCTCAACGAAATTGATTTTCTTGGGAACCCTAAACCCAGCGATAGAGATCGAGCAAAGAAATCGGGCAACGAAGATAGAGATCGAACAACCCTAAACCCAGGCGACAAACAAAGATAAAGACGGAGATGAATGAAGAACGAGGCGGCAATGGCGATGGTGAACTTTGAAGAAGAAGAAGAGGGTTATTCACTATTGAAGAATGAAATGGGAATCATTTCTCTCACTAAAAATTTTGATAATACCGAGCGTGTCTTTGAAGTTGGAAGGATTGGGATGGGGAAAAAAAAAAAATAGATATTTTTGAAATTCTTTTCACTAAGAATTCAAGAATCAATTCTCATATTTTGGGATGAGATGAGAACAAAATTGAGTTTGCCAAATGTATTCTCAAATATTAATCCCAAAATTTTTGGGATGGGTTGGGTTGGGAACACTAACTAAACGGGTTGGGCCCTCAACATTCGTTTGAGATTCGTTCCATGAAACTTAGGTTAAGGTAATTCAAGACACCAAAAAAAAAAAACAAAAAAAAAAACAAACGTTTAGTAGGTAGAGGAATTCCACTATAAAAAAGAATTTTTTATTTTTTTTTCAAATCTTTTATTTTGATTTAAATGAACTTTCATTTCTAAAATTCATTGAATTTATGAAATAATTTTTTTTTTTTTTTTTAAATTCATTGACTTTATGAAATGAACTTTGAAAGAAAAAAAAATAGGTCTATAAAATTCGTTCGACAGAGATATTATTTACAAACCATCTAAAGAGGGACTTCATGTTTCCCAATAAATATAATTAAAAACAATATTTTTAAAATAGTGTAATTAAGATAATATTATTAAAATAATTATAAAAATAGTACAATCAAAGTTATAGAATAGGTACAAAAATTGTATAATTAAAATGACATTGTTGATCCCTAGGTTTTTATGGATAATTAAGTGTAGATGTTTTCGTAGAACTAATGTGTTTTTTGAGTGTTTCAGAAAAAAAAGTTTCATTTATTGATTGTGTTGAAGATATCATGAAGAAATGATTAAAGGTGGAAAGATGGACAAAATGAAGAAATGAAGAGTGTTGAAGACATTAAAGAAATTATGTGAAAACAACTCAATACCCTTATACTCTTAATGGAACCAGAATTAGATCACACACGATATTATTAAATGAGTTATATTTTTGTGTGTTGAAATGATAGAGTTTGGGATCCTAATTATTGACTAATTATGTGCTAATTGAAAATCATGATTAAAAGTTGAAGTTTAGGATCAATTTAGTCAATCGAGAAAAGCAATCGATTAACTAAATCAAACGTTGGGTTTTGGAGTAGAAATTGGTAAAGGAATTGACCAACTAGCATCAATCGCTCAACTGATTAGAAAGGATTGGTCAACCGTTTGGTTTTGGGAGCAAAAAAGTGAAGATCCTGAAGTAATCGGTTAATCGACCAAAGGTGATCGGTCAACGAATGTGCTTAAGGGTGGAAAAGTAGAAGTTTTTGAACTAATCAGTCAACTGATTGGGAGGAAATCGGTCAACCGACTATGCTAGAGATTGGCTGGGAAAACTCCTTGAACCAATTGGTCAACCGACCGAAGAGAGATCGGTCAATCGACAGGCCAGGGTTCGGTTAACCGACTATTTAGGTAGGCATTTCGAGAAATTTGGGATTTTGGTAAAAAACTAGCCATTTTTATAATTCCAAGGGAGAATTTCGGGGGATTTGAACCTATTGAAGATATGGTACATGTATTTTGATATCCCTATTAATTTAGTCTACTTAATTAAAGATTCTCTCAATTTTAGCAAATAAATACTTCCTATCATTGCGATTGATAATTGAGAAATATTTTATGAACTCATTTGAGATTTCTAAAAGTTATTTTTAAGTAAATTACACTAGAATTGAATGAATATGTTATATGGGTCTAAAGGTGCCTTTTAGAGGCATATCTTTTGAAAATTATCCATTGGAGGGCTTGATTTCAATCTATATATATAGACCTTAGAAAATTAGATGAAAAATATCAAGAACTATCAGTTCCTATGCTTTTCTAAGAGTTATTATTTTGCTGATATTATTTGAGAGAGATTTTGTATTAAAATTCTTGAGATAAAGCGCTGTTGAGTTGGCGTCACCAATTTGTGCAGTTTTGCGACATTGTTTTCATTCTTTGGTGTTTTCTTGGTAATATCTTTTCAAGTTATTGTTCTTAATTTAGATTTCATATTATTATTGATTGCTTGGATTTAAGATTGTTAGAAAATCGTTTTCAAATTTAAGAGCATAAAAATCTTTTTAAAACGATTTTGTGTGTTTATCTGATTACATGCTTTAATTTGTGCTACCCATACTTGTTACTAATCAGATATCAATTTGCCTCAGATTAAATCTATCACGTAGTTAATTTTAGGAGATTAATTGAGTATAACTGTATTGAAGTGGTAGAAACTACTTGTGGGAAGAAACTCATTACTTTTTATATTTGTGAGTTTGAATGGATTAGACATGGTTGGGTCAGTATCTAGTTAGGGTAGCTAGATTTCAATCTTTTCTGGTGAAAAAGGTTGAGGTTTTATCATTATCCTAAGGTATAAAAATGTTAGGTTATTCTTTTTCTTGAAAAGAACTAGGTTTTGGTTCTTTCTGAAATTGAATTAATTTTGACTGAATTGTAAATGTTCAATCCTTACTTAGAAAAAGGACACTTGTGAGAGTTGTGAGGTTGTGATTCTTCTTGTAATAGAATTAGGTTAGTCTTTAGCTTGGTAAAAAGATAAAGCTCTTTCTTAGTCTGAGAAAAGAAAAATTGTAAAAGTTGATTATGAGTCTGGAAAAAAAAAAATCGTTATAAGGGTTTGGTTCTTATTGTTAAAGGAATTAGGGGTTTAGAGGTTGTGAATCTCGTGGAGCTCGATGGACTAAATTAGGCAAGACTAACTTGCTGAACCAGGATATATCTTAGTGTGCTGCATTATTTATTTTATTTATATTTTGTTTGAGTGTGTACCTAGAATTAAACACTTATCTGCTGCATAACGAAAATAATAATTTATTTAGAAAAAAATGATTATTTGATAATTAAGTGTTGAAGGATTAATTTGTTTAAATTTTTCATAACTACCCAATCCATGCCCTTCTTGGGTAGCTTACTGGGCCAACAATTAGTACTAGAGCTATTTTAGCTCAATTAGCTTAAAACACTAGCTAATAAAGATTATGACATATTTCTATCAGTTAGGGGCATTCCATGCACCATCCACCATTGTTTACAGATAGTAATTATGCCTTTTGGAAGAACAAGATGATTGCACTTCTACGAGCCAATAACTGTGAGGTATGGTTGGTTATTGAAGATGGTCTTTACATTATTTTGGAGAAAGGAGTAATTAAGGGGAAAGAACAACTGAGTTCCTTTGATAAACATAAATTATCTATTAACTCTTAGGCTATTAACATTTTACTTTGTTCTTTAGATGCAAATAAGTACAATAAAGTTTCAGGTTGTTTTTTTGCGAAAGAAATATGGGATACATGGAAAGCCACATATGAAGAAACTGATCAAGTGAAGCAATCCTTAATCAATGGCTATACTCACCAATTAGAAATATTTAGAATGGGTGATTCAGAAACCATCTCAAAAATGTTTGTGTGATTCACTAACGTATGCAACAGTCTTGATCAACTTGGGAAGCCGTATTCCATGGAACAGAAAATACAAAAGATCTTGATAACATTACCTAGGATTTGGGAATCAAAAGTAAGTGCAATCAAGAAGGCCAAAGATATAACCAAACTCACTACCGATGATCTCATGGGTTATTTAATGATTCATGAGATGGACATGCGATAACATGAGGTTGTGATGAGAACCAACAAGCACTATTAAAGGATCCGTTGCATGTTCCAATTAAGTCTATTACTAGGGTAAGATCCAAGAAGATCAAAGAAGCACTCAATGAGGTAATTCAAGAGATTTGAGCTGAGTTTAAAATGGTGAAGCCCAAGTTAGGCCCAAATGATGATCAAGACCTAGTCCATCTCATCAAGGCAAGCGAATGGGCTTCGTCTTGAACTTGAATAGGCTTAAGCATGAGAGCCATGAAATTTTCAGCTTATTTGTTTTATTTATTAGTCTTTTAATTTTAATTTAGGTTATTTATTTGATAATTTCTAAGGTATGATTACCAATTTGTCTTTTCCTTTTTTAGACTAGCAGTGTAAGGTAATATAAGGTAACTTCTTTATTCTTTCTTTTTCTCTTGTAGTGTGAGAAACTAAGGTTTTATTGTATTTTTTTTATTATGGCTGTATTACTGTTCACTAGTTAGGGTTTTCTTTTATTTTTTGCCACCTATTTAAGCGAGTTGTATCCCATAAGAAAAACAAATTAGTTTTTGATTAATACAATTGTGAGAGTTTTCTCTTAAATTTTTTAACGAACTTTTCCTGAACTTAGTAAGAATTTCTTGTGGCGTGGAAACTCTATACCTTCGGTTTGTGATTCACTTATAATCATTACGTCGAGATTTGTTCTTTTTATACCTTTAGTTCGCGTTTCATTCATAAACGTTGGGTCAAGGTAATATATCTTTCAATTTTTGTATTTTTAGTTTATTATAAATTTGAATTTGGTTTGATCCTTTGTGAAGAAATCCTAAGTTGGTTTCCGGTCACACTAATCCTTGGTGAGATTCGTATCATTTTGTAATCAGAGCAAGGTTTAAATAAGGTATTCTTTCTCATTTATTTTTCTTGACTAAATTATATCCTCGAATCCGGTTCGACTTTGTTTGAAGTACTGTGCGTTTTTTTTTTTCAATCTATTCAAATCTGGTCAGATCTTTATCAAAAATGCGATGCACCTTTGTTCTGGTCAAAACTCATTTTTAAAAGGTTTTTGAATTTCATTTAAAAAAAAATGAAAAAAGGAAAAAAAATAGAAACAAAAAAAAAAAATTCAACAGCCAAAAAAATAAAATTGAGAGTTATTTCTTCTTATTCTAGTGCATAAATTTTTCTTTGTGTTCTTCTTAGTTGCTTTGTTTTCGTTACTAAAATCTCATTTTTAGTGAATCAGTTTGTTGAGTTTGGGTTGCTACAAGAAAATTTCTAATTGAGGCTGGTTAAGTTCAATAAAGAACAAAAAGAGTGAACTAAAGAGTGGAAAAAGACAAGAGAGTTTGAGCTCATAAGAGGGTAAAAGCCGAATTTAAGTGAAACACGAGTGTGAGTGCCATCAATCTTGAGGGACACATATGATGGAGTGTTTGTGAGGTTTTCTAACTTTGTTTTGTAGGTTATTAAAAAAATTTCAAGAAACAAACAAAGGCTCATCCAATGAAGCACCGAAACAAATAGACGTCATTAATGTTAAAATTTTCTAAAAGGCCTTAGAGAAAAAGTTTGAATAGTTGAACTTGTGGTTTGATGAAGTGCATGAGTAACTCGATAAAGTTGAATCTAGTTCACAAAAGGGTTTGTCACCTAAAGCTCTTAATGTGCAACGACGAGATAGGAATGCACCTCGGTATGAATATGAAGATGATAATAAGAATAACCTAGATGAAGAGTATTGCATTTCTAATAAGAGCTTGGGAAGATTTGGTTATGGATATGGAAATAGAAGAGATATATATGGGGAGTGGATTGATAATAACTTGAGAAGCATCAAGGTGAAGATATAGTCATTCCAAGGAAAAATCGACCTTAAAGTATACTTAGAGTGGGAGAAGAAGGCGGAGTTGATATTTGAGTGCCACAACTACTCTAAGGAGAAAAGGGTAAAACTTTCTATAATTGAGTTTATTGACTATGATATATTATGGTGGGATCAACTTGTGATAAACAGGAGGAGAAACCATGAGAGACCTATTAAGACGTGGGCAGAAATGAAGGCCATCATGAGAAGGCGGTTTGTCCCTAGTCACTACTATAGGAACTTGTATCAGAAATTACAAAGCCTTATGCAAGGCTATTGGAGTGTGGGTGATTACTATAAGAAGATGTAGATCTCTATGATCCAGGCTAATGTTGAGGAGGACAAAGAAGCTACCATGGAAAGATTCTTGAATGGACTGAATCGGTACACTGCCAAAGTAGTGGAGTTACAACATTACGTGGAGTTGGAGGACATGGTTCACATGAACCACTTATCCGTTGCATAATGAAGATAATAATTGATTCAAGAAGAATTGATTATTTGATAATTAAGTGTTGAAGGATTAATTTATTTAAATTTTCCAAAACTACCCAATTATCCCTTCTCTTTTGGTAGCTCACTGGGCCAACATATATTAAAAAAAAAAAATACTATAATTAAACACATATGTTGGTATCTAAAATGGGTAAACAGCTCAAGTTAGTCTAATAAGAGTCCACATGTAATTTTCTCGCTGAAGTGAAGTGTTGGGTTTAGATTTTAGGGGCTAGGGTCCTTAAGCGTTTCCCGATCAACGAACAATTCTTTTTAAAATTCGAATTGAAGTCTAGAGCTGGTACTTGCACAAAGACCTATCAGGGTTGTGCCTGGTGAAGTCTTTCCGGTGTGAGAGTAATAGTTCGGGGGAGAAGGCTTTTATATACTTTAATTATACAAATGATCATTAACTAGGGAATTGAATGCATCAATATTTATAAGAGAGCTACACAATTAACATCGCAAAATTAGGACCTTGAACGCGATTAATTATGGTAACTTGACGCGTGGCCAAAAGGAGGGTGTGTGGTGAGATTACACCGCTAAGCCTGGTATTCTAGCCAATTTGAGAAGCCCATGGATCGATCTGTTCTGATCTAAGGGTCTCGACTAGACCCATAATAACAATGAGGTCTTCCTTGGTGGATGAGGTCCTCTAAAATGGCGGTGTGGTGAAGAGCTCTTCAGTTCGAAATTTTGGGAAACAAACTGATCATTGAACATGCTCAAGGATGCCTACTGATGAGACCTTCGAGCAGAGTTAAAAGGGAAGCTCAAAGGACGTCTGAGTGGATATTGGATAAAAATAAATAGGCCCTCTATAGCTGATTGCCAACCAGAGGCAACATGGCTAATCGGAGCTTGACAAAATCCCAAAGGGCCTTTCATTTAGAAACTTTCAAGTAGGGGCAACATGATAGAGCATAACTCGGGAAATTCTCAAAGGGCCTTATCTTTGGTAACTTCTGAGTAGAGGCAGCACAATAGGGTGCAGCTCATCCAAAACACATAGGGTCTTTCCTTTGGTAACCTACTAGCAGAAACAACACAGTTGGGTAGAGGTCGAATAAAGCTTAAAGGGTTTCCCATTTGGTAATCTCTGAATAGAGTCAGCACGTTTCGATAGAGGTTGGATAAAACTTAAAAGGGTTTTCCTTGTAGTAACCTCCGAGCAGAGGCAACTGTAGACACCACATTTTATCCCACTCGTTTTTGCATTGTGTAAAGTGTAGGGTCTAAAGTGTATTTGGAAACATTTTAAACCAAGTTTAAGGGGACAAAATTTCACATTATATTCATGTGTTTAAATTCGATTCAATATTTTGAAAAAAAAAAAAAATCAAAAAAATCAACAATTTGATTGAAATAGGTAAAAATAAAGTTTTGGGCTAAAATTGAAAATTCTAAATGTTAATTGGGGACTAAATTGGTTAAATTGAAAGTGTGGTTTCATATAATATCACTTTGGATATAATTAATTTTATTTCCTACCCCTTAATTTTAAAAGGTGTCACCAATTCTAATTACTTTTTCATTTTAGCCCAAAAACTGTATTTTTTTGCCTATTTTATCAAATTGATGACCAAAAATATTTTGTTTTTAAAAATTGAACTTTTCAATACTTATTTGAATAGTTTGATTTCATTTTTGTCATTTTAATTATTTTTTTTTTTAAAAAAAAACAAAAAAAACAAAGAATACATGTGTATTTGCTAAAAAGTGCCTAAATCCCAAAAAAACACTAAGGAAACAAGCTCCGGGAATAATATGAAACATTGGATTCCAAAATTGGAGTGCCCAAAGTAGTCAAAGGAGTTACCAAAATTATTTTTCGAAATGGTATAACTAGGGGAGGTCACATCAATTAAGTTTTACACTCAATTCTACATAAATGGGTTATAATGTAAATAACACCAAATAGGGGATAGGGGCCATCATGAGGGTAACATGGCAAAAAATCAGGCACTGTGGGTACTCACCAAGATGCGCACCCTAAGGAGTGCATGGCCAGCCTCCTCTATAAATAGAGGAGGCCCTCCTTTCATTTAAGTTGCGAATTCACATACCAAAGCCTTGTGTTTCTCTCTCTATCACACAAGGCCACTTTCTCTCTCTAAAATACTTCTCAAAATATAGTTTTAGTATAAGAAATCTTATATTCTATGCACAAAGAATCTAATAAGTAACAAGAAGAAGAAGAAAAAGAATAAGAAGAAAAAGAAGCAAACTTAAGGAGAAAAATCATCGTTCCAAAAGGCAAAGTGAGTTTTGCAAACCTTCAAACTCTTGATATGTTTGTGTGGAAACAAAGAAAAACAAACAAAAATAAAAATGGTTAAAACCTGGAAAAAATCATGAGCCATTCTCCGGAAACACACTTTACTTTTCTTGCATTTTACTTTATCGTTGTAGGCACCGTATTTTGTCCCACTCATTTAGTTTCAAAAGTATCGAGTTTAAAGTACAAATTTAGATAAACTTTAAACCAGGGTTTAGAGGTAACAAATATTTGTCTTAGCTTACATTTGATACCAAAAAAGATAAAAAAAAAAAAAAAAAAAAAAAAAAAAAAAAACTTGGAAAAACCATAAAATCATCAATTCGATCAAACTTCGATATAGAGAAAGTTTTGGGTCAATTTTGAATTTTTTAAACGTTAATAGGGACTAAAATGATAGTATTAAAATTAAATTTTCTATGAATATTACTTTTAATATGTTTAATTTAGTTTCTACCTTTTAATTTAAAGAAATTTTACCAATTATCATTACTTTATGTTTTGATCCCTGAAACTTTCGTTTTCACCGATTTTGTCAAATTGATGGCAAAAAATATTTGTTTAATTTATTATTTAAAGTGTTAATTTTCGAAATAAAGGTAATAAATCCTTGATAAGGTAAATGGGTGCCCGAGACACCAAGTTTACAAAGAGCATACATTTAAAGCCTAACAAGAAACATAAGATTCCTCTACTAGAGTGCACTTAGTCAAAGTAGGAGCTTCACAAGAAAGATATGTAGTAATTTTGAAGCATTTGACAAGTATCTTATAGAAAGATTTTATTCCTAAGAATATCATCATTTGCTAGGCGATATCATGATGCCTGAGCTAGTATATTAACATGCCATCATTAAATGAAGCATTAATGAAGTCATTAAATGAAGTATTATATAGGCAATCCTATGGAATATTTGGTTTAAGAGAATCTCATGCTAATAGAATATCATCATTGCCATAGGTAATTAGTGCCTAAACCTAATCCAAATTAGCCTTCATCATGACCAAGCTATTAAGAGTATTAAATGAGCATTAAATGGAGCATTTAATGGAAACTATTTTGGTAAGATTTTGATCATCATTAGCCAGATCTTCATGATTAACAACAAAATCGTGGAAAAGCTTGATCATTGCCTAAGCCAATCAAGCCATAAATGGTAATTAAATAAGCATTTAAAACAATATGGTTATGTCTGCTCAATGGTTAATGCGCAGGTATGACTTTTCTTATAAAAGGCAAACTTTTTCATTAGGAACACACAATAGTCAGACCACTTCTCTCTCAAAGCTCAAATTTCTCTCTCAGCTTTCTTGATTCATTAAGCATTGTACCTCTTAAACACACTCAAATTCTTCCAAAAAGCCCTTAAAAGGGTGATCTTGGTACTCTTCTAACAAGAGTTCGAAATTTCCTCAAGAACAACCAATCAAAAAGGAAGAAGAGATTAACGAAGGAGAATAAGAAAAATCACTTAGGAAAAGACTACTCCCCTAAGTTAGGTAAGTTTTTCTTAAACTTCTGTTTAGTTTTTTTATTTATCATTCTTTGATTATTTGTATATAGTGTTCTTTTGGTTCTTTTTTAGTGTCTTTGGTTTTGTACATAGTGTACATAGTTTGTTTTGAGTCAAGAACAATAAGAACACATGGTACATGCATAGTATCTTTGGCCTTTGCCAAGAAACACATGAAACTAAACTCAAAAAATTTATAATAAACCGATAGACTATGGACTACAAACTACTACCTGCTGACAACTAACATTTTATTTTATTTCTCTACGCCTTTCCGCACTAGCTATATCACGGTTTGGCCCTACGTCTCTGGTTGTAGACTAGCACCCTTATATATAAAAACTGAGATCATGAACTGGCTCTATGTCTCAGATCATAGGTTGGCTCCCTTCATATATTATTATGTCTAGACCCTTGTGGCCAAAAGGTAGAAGAAATGGATGTCCTCTATTCATTCGGAATAAGTGTGTGCCTTCTTAAAAAACGTTTCCTCTTTCTTAGTTACGAGTAGGACTGACACTTATATTCTATATTTTCTTCTCTTTTGGATTAATAAAAGTAGACGTTAATATTAAATTTACCTAAACAAGTAAGTTTGATTGAAGTGTTCTTGACAAAATCAAATATGTATATCATTTACCATTTGTGTCATGTCCTGTTCTTATTTTTCTTAAATAAAAAAAGAAATAAAAAATAAAAAAAAGAGTTTTCACATAAGATTTTTTCAACATGAAAATACTTTGTGTTTGACTCTAAAAAAATAAACATCTGTCTTTTGTAAAATATTTTCTTAAATAAATGTTTTTACAAATTTTTCTATAACGAAAATTTTACTTGTTGTTATAGTTAAAACACGATTTTCCACATTCCAATGAAAATGTGTCCTTAATTGTTTTTTTACCTTTTCCTTCCATAAATAAACTTACTAGTTTTTATCAAAGTCAAACTTTAACTAAATAAATAAAATCCCTCCCTCCCCAAGGCTAAACTTGTCAATTCTTCCAAAATCGATAGGAAGTCTAAAAGGGGGACATATGTTCTTTATTTTTAATCTGTTTTATTTATTGTTGCTTTTGTTTAATAATTTTTATTTTCTACTTACATAAAATAAACATACAAGACAAAAATATTTCAAAATGTGAATTTGCGTGTTAACGAAAACCGAAGGAAATTACTTAGACTAGTTTGAATGTAAAGATTTGTTTAAACGTAGGTAACAACTTCAGATAGGTGACTTGGGGTGCCTAACACCTTCCCTGAGTATAACCAACCCCTGAACTTTAATGAAATCTCTGTTAAAGACCAACTATGTTTGAGTAAAAAACTTGGGCAATTTCTAAAATAAAATAATTTTTCAAACTGCTGGTGACGTAGCACACCATTCAACTCAATGCTAGGTGATGACTCTATTTTCAAATAAATCCCAGCCCAATGAATGTTTTTCAAAACCGTTGCTTAGAAAAAAACCCTGCAACTAGTTTTCTAAAACGATAAGATTTTTGATGATTTTGAGAGGGAGGAAACCAAATCACTTATTACTCTTCTTCTCTCTTTTTTCTAATCTTTTCCAAAATTTGGGGTGCGTCAACCGTTGTAGACAATGCATTTTGTCCCGCCCAGTCAGTGTCGAATCAAGAACAAGTTTAGGTAAACCTTAAACTTAAATTTAAAGAGAATGAATTTCTACCTGAGATCACACTGTATATTACACAAAAATACCTAAAAACATAAGAAAAAATATAAAACTGTTAAATTTGACAAAATACAGTTAAGTAAAGGTTTTGGGTCAAACTCGAAATTTTCATAATTTAAGGTAGGTCTAAAATGATGTTATTACAGATTTATTTTCATTAAATCATATTTAATATAGATAAAAATTATCCAATACCCTTAAATTATAAGATATTTCAAGCAATTAATTTAGTTAGTTACCCTGACCATGAAATATTTACGTTTACTGAATCTAATCGATTTAACACCTAAAATATTTATTTTTGTTTATTCATATTACATCACATACCAACAAGAAACAATCCAAGAGACCTTATTCAATGCTTGTAAAGGTCATTACAAGTCCTAAATCACAAGGGTGATTAAGGTGCTGGGCATGATTTGGATTTACACCAAATTCAAGTAGTCTCAACAAACCACTCAAGGCCCAATGGATTAAAGGCATATCCACATTTTAAGTCCCACATAAGGAGCCTTGAAATAAACATGGAAATTTCCTAGAAATTTCCTACCAAATGGCTAAGGAAGGAAACCTAGATACTTAGTGTACAACTAACCATTATTGAAACTTAAACTATTCGGCTCGCCACCTAAGTTAGGCATTTAATGTGCATTAAATTTCCATCACATCAAGTATTAAATGCTTGGGATGACAAGGATAGGATACATCCAAGGTATCTAGATATTTTGAACAAAATATCTTAGAGTTAACTGAAAACCTTGAATTGTGACTACTCGTTACCGAAACCAAACCTAATTGGTTTGCCACCTAGCCCATGCATTAAATGCACATCCCATCAATAAATAAATGTGTGGGATAACATGGAATAGTTAGGTTGAAAGGATATATATATTTTTACCAAACTATCTCAAGGTTAACAAGGAACTTGAAAACAAATCGACAGTTACAAGGTAAGTTAACCCGATTCCATCCGGAATGAACCGAATGTGTGGCCTCCTAGCAATGAATCATCACCTAGCATTAAATGAAAAGTGACAATTCAAGGCTAGGATCAAAGCACATAGGAAGCATTTATGACAACTTAACCAAAATAGTGAAACTAACTGGTACTTAACCCTTAAAGCAAATAGGATGCGTCACATCAAGTCATAAATGCACCCATGAGCAAAGAATTTGTTTGGTGGGGAAGTAATGATTGGTAATGATTACTAAATCTTTAAGAATCCTTTATTCCATCATAAATTAGTGCAACAAAAAACAAAACCAAAGCAAGAAACCAAGTCCCTTAGGCCAAACAGACCCTAAGGAAGGCCTTGGAATGGCCTGTGCATTGGCCAATCTACAGGCCCCTAGGCCTATAAACACAGGGGTCCTCTTCTCATTTTTCAAGTCTTGAATGCCTAGATTCTCTATCTAAACTTGAGAAACTCTCAAGCATATTTCTCAAATAACATGCCATTATTCTACTAAAATCTAATTTTGGAAAGTGTTCTTGATGTTCTTGGATCAAGAACTCAAAAGATCGACGGTCACCGATCAACGTTGAGCCAAGAGGAGCAAGGAAGGAAATGAGACTAACTACATAGGGATGACCACATAATCTAAGTAGGGTGTTCTTGAGTTCTTGGCTAGGAACTTGAGGAATCTATGATCACTGATCATCCACCAACCTAGAAGATCAAAGAGGAGGAGAAGGTAAACACTTAGGGAAGACCACATCCTCTAAATAGGTATGCTTCTTCAAAACCCCCTATGGTTTTGGTTTCAACTTGTGTATATTACTTGTATATAGCATAATCATGTAGGTAACACAATTTAATTTCAAGTACATAACATATAAAACTCATAAACAACCAAACAAACACTTAAACAACTAAACGAACACTTGATTTTGTCAAGAACAACCAAATAAACAGTTAATTTTGGCTATATTAACTAAACCATGTTCAAATTATTCCAAGTATCTCAAGAACATTCAAGAACATTAAAAAACATTCAAGAGCATCAAATCATCTGAGAACATGTTAAGAACATGTGAGAATTCAAACAAAACTTCTATCACACCATGAGTTATTCATAGTCTCTACGATTCTCTCTAGAACGTTACATCGACTCTTTACTAACTATTAATACTAACTATATAATTGTTAATAACCATATTCACTTTCTGCTAAATGTCAAGAACACAGCCAGGTTGGCTTGTGGACTGGCACACACACACACACACACTGACACACACACACACACACACACACATTGACACACATACACACATACTTATATAGTACACCAACGGACCATTGTGGCTAATAAATCGGGATAAATGGAGGGCCTATATTCCTTCAGGGATATGTGTGATTCTTCTCCAGAAATCTTCTTGTTTTCCTTAGTTATGAGTAGAACTGGCATAAATATATGAATTTTTTTTTCCTCTTTCAACTAACAACTCACACACTAACACTAACTAACCCAAAAGAAAAGAGTTTGATTAAAGTGTTCTTGACAAAATCAAAGAGTGTTATGTATATATCATGTAATGATTCAGGTTGTTCATAGCTTAAAAACAACTAATAGCAAATCTAATTAAGGTTGTGATTCAGGTTGTTCACAACCGAAACTAACTAATAATCAACTAAAATTAACTAAAACCAACCAATCTTTAACTAAAACCAACTCATTTTTAGCTACACCCAACCCAACTTTTAACTTAATAAGGATGAACTACGTCTGACCTGATCTTTGGTAACCACCCAAAGTACATAGACAACCCATAAGGGTTCGATCACACTTTTAATAATAAACCATATCCTTTAACCTAATACAAACAAACTACCTAAAGATCTGATTCTCATTCGAGATATGTAGGCAATGTGAATGCGGGTTCAGCCGCATATCCAAACAATTTAGTCTTAGTTTGCATTTTGTATAGTATAGCTTGAATATTTATATTTTATATCTATATATAAACTGTTATTGGGTGTCACTAACTAGTAGTAGTTGTAGTATTTACCTACTTTTCCATTACATCATGATAAAATACATAAAAAGTGGAAAACTTTAAAAAATGGAATTATTCGTATTTAAGTAATCAAAGAAAACTACTTGGATAATGTTTAATAGTGAATATCTATTTAGACGGAGGTACCGTCTTCCGATGGATGTCTTGAGGTGCCTAACACCTTTTTCGAGCATAACCGACTATCGAAGTTAAAGAATATCTCTAGTACATAGACCTATGGAAATCAAAACACAGGCCACTTCAAAAGAAAAAAAGAATTTCCAAAATCCCGATGACCTAGCACACCATTTAACCCCTTACGAGGTAACGACTCCGTTTTTAACAAAAAATCTTAGCCGGAGAAGTTTTTCAAAACCTACGCCTTTAAAATCCTTGAAAAATCATTTTCAAAATGAATGGATTTGGACAAAATAAAGAGGAAGGCATGAAACTTGTTTTCATCCTCTTCCCGATTCTCTACTTCTTCCACTATCAAAATTCGGGGTACAACTGCTGGCGAATCCATTAGGGAACTGTAAGAGAGTATGGCCTAGTTGGATTCCAAAACCATATTCATTGTTCAATAACATCCAAGTATTATGTCATTGATTTCAAGCATAAACAATTCCTTACCAAAAATACAATAGCAACAACAACAACAACATCAATAATCAGAATAACAAACAATAATAAGCATATCATTCCATGTGTATATATCAGCATGCATGTATATTTATTGTCTTTATTTACTGTGTTGGCCCAGTAGAATACCCAAGAGGGGAGTGAATTGGGTAATTAAAAATTATATCAGAATAATACTTTAATAAATCAAATAATTAATTTTAATCATAAATTAATTATTATCTTTCTATCGCAGCGGAATTATATAATCAACTAGGTGCACACCAAATAGCAAAAATAAACAAATTAAATATTGCAGCACACCAAAGATTTATATTGGTTCACCAAGCTACTCTTGGCTAATTTAGTCCCCCGAGGCCCACGAAGAGTCGCACCCACTAATACTCAAGATCACTTTAAAGGTAGGAACCAAACCCTCACAACGATTATTTTACAGGTTCAGAATCAACCTTTACAAAAACCCTTTTCACAGGCGAAGGAAGTACTTATACTTTTTACAGGCTAAAGAATAACCTAATTCTTTTTAACACGAAGACGAAAGAATCAAAACCTTACCAACACTCTAAATATTCTTTTACCTGGTAAAGATTGAACACTTACAAAATTCACTCAAACTTAATTTTATCCAAGAAGAATTACTACCTCAATCTCTTTACAAGAAGAGACTGAAAACCGGCTACCCTTGATTAAATATACCCAATAGTATTTAAACCGTCACACTACTCACCAATACAAGTTTATAAGTAAATAATATCACTCGGAGTTTCTACCACCCCAGATAAATTAAAACTCGATTAATATCCCAAATCTAGTGATAGAAAAGTGTGAGATTGAAAATATGATTTTAAACAAAATATGGGTAGTAAATAATTGAGCACATAATCAGATTCAAGAAATTGTTTATAAAATAATTTCTTAAATAAAAATCAGAAACAATTTCTAAAGATCAATTTCCAACAATTAAATAAGTACTGCACAAATAGAAAGTAATTGGAAAGATCTCACCCGAAATCCACAGAAGAAATAAATAGAGCGATGATACTTCAGATCTGGTAGCAGCAACGATTAATAGCTAATGATTCAAGATTGTCTCTTAGAATAGCTCACAAACTCAATATGATAACTCTTAGAACAACTCAATATGATCTCTTAATCGTTTAGCTCACTTTTCTTGATTAATGATTTATAAAATTCGCAGGTCTATATATATGGGTAATAAATCATCTCTCTCATAGCTAGTTCCTATGTATCATGACACTTAAATGCTCTCTTAGACCCCATATATCATTATGACTTTGGTTTAATTCACTTATTTACATCTTTTAAATCTCTCACTTAAGTCCCCTAAATATTTTTCAATCTCAATTAATTAGAATAGAAACAATTTTATGTACCAAATTGTGACATATTAAAACATAATGAACCAACTTAATAGGATTTAAATAATAAATTAGGCATATCTTAAATATCATAAGATCCCTTAAATCTCTCACAAATCCCAACCAAAAATGGTTACTTTTAGATATGAATTCGAAATCCTCATTATCCTGAAACAACTCCCTCAATCGACTGCTAGATTCAGGATGTAGCCAAGCCAAAGTTGCTGCGTTAATCGGTTGACCTATCTGTCGACTTGGAGATTCAGGGAGTTCGATTTACCTTCACTGGTCGACCTACCTGTCGACATAGAGATACATAGAGTTCATCTTCTCTTCACCGGTCGAATTACCTATCAACTTAGAGATACAAAGAGTTTCATCTGTTTGGTCCGGTCGACTTACCAGTTGACTTATGTATGCTGGATCTCTTTTTTAAACTCATTTTGAACTCATTCTTATTTACGTTTTTACCCCTTTAACCATTTTCTTTTCTAAATAAGCTCCACTAACTTCTTAAATTCTATTTTAGTCAATTATAAATATTTATTTTCAAATACACATAGGAGCAAATAATTTCATCTTATCAAAACACACATAAACAATAAAAACTTTTTGTGCCGTGTATGTTCCTAATTGGGATATTAAGAGTTGAAATTCACCTGAGTTGTTTTCCCTAATTTCTTCAAACTCTTAATTCTTCATCATCTTTGACATTATCATTTACCATCCATTCATAATTTGTCATCGCATCTTCATCACTGGAACTTAATTAACTGAAACACTTAATAAACTATTAGTTCTACCAAAACATCAACACTTAATTGTTCATCAAAATCTTAGGATCAACATACTGCATTTATACTACTGTCTTTAAATACCGCATTTAAATATTGTCTTTACATTTTTGCATTTACATTACTGTATACTTTCTCTAATGCACGAGCACTCACTTTACATTGCATATCATTGATGGAAAACCTAAGTCGTAACCCTCTTAAGGATAGAGAGGCTGGCAGAAGGGATAAAGTTGATGATTTCATCACGCCAATCTAAGCCCTAAAAACCCTTATGTTAGAAAGAGACTCTAGTAGAAGCAAGGCCGGGGTGTTCTTTCCCCGGGATCCAGTTACGAACCTCTTCTCTCTTGGACTACTAACTTGAGATGGATGTTCCCTTGGGGAGGACACCGGAGGCTTGAAGGCTTGGGAACCTAGCTTTTTAGGATGCGCTAGAAGAAAAGCCAAAACCGCATATAGTGAGCCTATGATAGAGAAAAGACAAAACCCTAATCTACTTAGGACACAATGTCGGAGAGAGACATTTAATTTTATTGTCAGTACATCATTACCCTAAAACCTTACAAAAACAAAAGTACCTCTAGGACCAATAAAGAACAAAATAGCCAATTAAGAATTTTCGTTCCTCTTTACCAATTAGCCTTCTTACAGTCTCTAATTGTATCTTAATAAATTGACTATTGAACAAGCTTTGAGAAAGAGTAAAGAGAATCTTTGTTATGGCTATACAAGGCTTTATTAGACTTGGAAACTTCATTATGTTTGGATTCAGGTCTTGCTTCAGTTTGAGGTCGACATTTACTAAGAATTAATATAAGATTTCTGTTAAAACTAAATAAAAGTGTCAAATCGAGTCTATAATTATAAATAAAGTACACTTTTTTTGTGGAGTAGTCATGACAAAATTTGATATGGTTGCAAATTATAAAATTTAGAACTAAAGGAAATCTTGTCGCAAACTAAGTCATAATCAAACCACAAATGCCTATGTAAGCAAAATACTGACACAACCATCCTATAAGTACAAAAAATTGCTCCACATAAGAAAACTCCTATCTCTCATTCACTAGTTCATACTCTGGCGCAAGTGTGACAACTTATCCTAATGGAGGATATAGAGGAACGACCGAGTGAACCTATCAGGGTAGTCCAATTGAAAGAACATATGGTTGTTTTGAAACAGTCTGTGGGTTAGATTTTTGAACTCCTGCAACAAATTTACCATTCTCATCATAACCCTGTAACCCCTGTTCAAACCCCGAACCCAATGGAACCAATAACTAACCATCAGCCCTCCAGTTCCTAAGGCCTTAACTCAGTTACCGGAGAAATAATCCCTATTGAACCTCATCCACAAGTCATTCCGACTGTGGCTAACCTAAACACAAGTACTTTCTCAGCTAAACCAAATTCTATACCAGTTATACCAGAAACCAACGACCAATTCAAAAGAGAGGTGAAAGAACAATTTGGGAAAATATCCCTACTGACAGATAAACTTCTACAAATAGAAAAGAAACTCTAGCAAAATAAAAATGGAAGAATCGGGAGCCAACGCCTGATATCTCGAGCAGTCCCTTCTACCTCAAGTAATATTCCTCACCAACTTTGTCATGCCCACATTCACAAAATAAGACGAGTCAGAGTGGCCAAATTGGCACATCCAAAGGAATAAGAATAAGATGGGGGGGCGTATATCCATAACAAATAATTAGCCATTCAGCTCTTCTAGCAATCGTTAAACGAACCTATTTCTCATTGGTATTCAATGATAGAACACTCGAAAGTGAAGACGTTCCTCAACATAGTTAAGGTCTTCTGTGAGCAGTACAGTTATAATCAGGAAGTGTCATCGGATAAGATTTCTTTCCGAATTCTAACTAAAAAAAGTGGGGAAATTTTTCAAGAATATGCTGTATGATGGAGGGATAGAGCCACACAAGTAGTACCGTTGATGAATGAGGCCAAGATGGTCTAAATGTTCATCAAAGCTTAACCTCACCCTTACTACGAGCCTTTACTGAACACATTGGATGACCCATTCTCTAACGTAATCATTCGAGGGGAATATATAGAAGTGGGTGTTAAAATTGGCAGAATTCAGAAGCCGACTGAGCATGAACATAAGAAAACAATACTTAAGAAGAATGACCCTGAAGTGGCAGTGGTAAGCTAAGGTAAAAGGAACCCGAAGAACTTCCAACCTCAATATAAACCCTAGAAACAAAATCCTCCCAAGTTTGGAAACCACATCTTCTGAAAGCAACCATCTCAATATGCACCACTACCTAAATTCACACCATCACCTTAGCTTGCACCACCACCTTAGTTTACGCCGCCACCTCAATTTACTCATTTTCTAGCTCAAGCATACAACCCATATCCATATGAACCTCCTCATGAATCTTTGGCACGACCTCAAAACCCAACCAACTACCAACAGACTTATAAACCAAATTAGTAGTACAAAGAACCAAGGCAATTTTCCCCTCTCCCCGTAACCCTTTTCTCGGATCTTCTAGGAATGTGTAAAATAAAAAAATAAAAAAATTGAGCCTATACCCCCAAAACAACCGAACATCAATAGCCCAAATAACAACCCAAACTAGCTCTGCACTTATTATTTTGGAGCACCAGGTCACCATACCGCTAACTGCATTACTTTGAAACACAAAATAGAAGATCTGATACAATCCATGGTGATATGTTTCCCAAAGGAGGGAGAGGCATCTCAGCCTAATTGTCAGCAAGATCTATTGCCCGGGCATGAAAACTTACCTCTAATTGTCAATATAGTCGAACGAGATTGGGAGTCCGATTCGAATGACTATATCAGAATATGGAAAACTAATCCTAAACCACTTGGAGCAGTATGGGTAGAAGTCAGAACTTGCCCTAAAGCCTATTGGATAGATATGTTGGTCTCACCTACGAATGATAGACTTATCTTTCCTACCAGGTGAGGAAGTGAATTCGAGGAAGAAGACAATAAGGGTAAGAAGCCTATGATAGAAAACAATCCAAAACTAATAGATGGAGAAGGAGGAACCTCTCAAGAGAGGAAAGAGTTAGACCAGATTTGGGAAGAAATTGATACGCTGAATAAGAATGACACCGATACAGCTGTTGTAGTTGAGTAGGTCTTGAACGTGCATCAACCACCCAATAAGGAACTACCAAGAAATGAAACATTACTCCTACCAAAGAAAATATTTTACCTCAATTTCCCAAGTCAAGATGGAAAAGAGGATGAATCTAACTAGGCCTCGAAAAAATAGTAGAAAAATAATTCCCCTACCAAAGAGAATTTTAGCTCTCGGGGTAAATAGCTAAGCTATCCAAACCATGTTAGTACCTGGATTAACATGATTGATTGTGGCTTCATGAAGCTAAACCTTGACTAGGTTTGGGGCATAGAAGTTTTTCACTTAATCATACAGCCACAAGCATGTTAGAACCCGATAATGATCTAACAAGAACCGTGCTAACCTTCGAAACTCTAAAACAAGAACTGGCAAAAGAATTAAAATAGGTACCTTCGAACTATTCTATAATAATTAAAACCAATGTTGCAAGGATAGATGACCAAGTAGATAAGATCGGAGGTATCACTCGAAGTGAAAGAATCTTTGTTGCCCCAGATTTGTTGAAAATACCAGATAAGGAACCCAAGGGTATCCCTAAGAAGACTATCTCTATGGAAAAAGTACAAGACAGTTAATAATACTCAGTACAAGGTAGTCGAGCAATTGAGCAAAGCACCGACACAGATTTTGATCCTGTTGTTACTAATAACCTCTGAAGTACATCGAAATACATTATTAAAAGTGCTTAATGAGGCCCATGTTCCAAGTTCCATATCACAGGATCACTTCACTAATATAGTAGAGAATATCCTTAGCCCCAATCTCGTAACCTTTACTAACGACGAGATACTCTCTAAAGGAACTAAGCATATTGGTAGCATTTTTGCTATACACCGTAAGTGCATGGCTGTCAAGTTTTAGTATAGTAGTGAGTGTGAGTGTTGTATCTATAAGGATTGTTTTAAATTGCCGCTAACTACCATGATTATCGTAACCTAACTTTATTTAGGCATTCAAATTTAAGGTTTATAAAGATAAAACTAAAACAAATATAAAATCAAAAGCAAAATAAAATATGGACTTTTAATGCATAATTATTCAAGGAGCTTTCTTTTATCTCGTTATTCCCATGTCATCTTATTAAGCAATTATTAGCCAATTCTATTCAATTAACTAATCAAGGTCCTAATTAAGCTTGTAACCTCTCCCGAGTGCCTCACAATATAATATGCGCCAATTTTCAAATTGATATCCCTATCTAACCTGTTTATTCGCACATTCATTAAGCTTACCCTTCAATGGAAGTCAAAAGTAGCTCGCCTCTCGGCCTCACAACAATCGAAATCATAATCGATAAATCTAGAACTTGATCACCTCTCGGTCTTACAAGATCCTAAATTCCCAATTCAATTATCTAGGTGTTGATCTCTTCTCGGTCTCACAATAATCTAAACCATACACTCTCAATTCTGGTCACAAACTTAATCAAATACCCCTAAAACTCAACTACCCCTAAACTCAAAAAATTGTTTGTCCTCAATCAAAAGAAAATAGAATAAAATAAAGCACAAATCAAGTACTAAGTAATTAACGAGAAAATGTGAGTTTCATATCGATTCAACAACTCGTGCAATTATCTCTGAAGCCACCAAATGCTTTTAGCTCAATAGTACTGCACATATTTAGATTATCTAGAATTTTATCATCAAGCATCAATTTCAACCCACTCAAAACTCTCGATGTGTAAATGTGTGCACAATCACTCTCATCCAACCAAACGTGCCTCATATATTAATGTGTTAAGGAGACAAGGAATGATCTCAAGATGGTGAAGTTAAGAACAACCATAAGCCTATTTTTCTTGTCACTCTCCATTAATTATGTGTAGGATCATATGTCATTGGAGATCAAAAGGACTTTGGGGAGTTGTAATGTATGGCTAGGGTAAAAGGTGAATGAGATTGACATTTTTAGGCTTAAATCACACTGGGCATGTATCACAACTTAAAGATCTTATATGATTTCCAAGAAAAAAATTTCACCAACTCCCTTATTGCATCATACAACTTCTTTCAATTAATCCCACCAGGTATTATTCACAAAACAAGCCAAGATACACAATTTTTTTTTTTTCACAAAAAGAACAAATAGATAAGAAATATAAATCACACCCCATAACTCAAATCAACATTATCCTCAATGTTGCAGAATAATACAAGGAGATCACTCAATTCATCGCCCAATTGAGTGTATTCTTTTTAATATAACCCAACCCACCAATGATTCTCCAAACACAACCCAGACTTGCCCTAACACGCAATGATCCATGTAAACATACCAATTAGTGATGGGTTTAGGAAGTGGAAAGGCATTTAGTGGGTTACATATACATATGTGGGTAATGAAAGAATTAGTAAATTAAGCTCAACGAGGGTAGCAAAGGATAACAATTTTCAAGGGTTAGCTTCAAAGGCCCAAACGATCCAAAGAAATGCCTAAATCGGCTCTCCAACAATACATAACCTAGTATTTCACCTCAAGTTTCACTCAAATGGGTTCTAGTGCTCATGAGATGTCAAAGCCTACATAAAGCACATAAATGTTCTCCAGATGTGCAAAAGACCAAGTGATTATGATTTTTGGTGCTCAAAAGTAAAGAGTCAAGAGTGAACTTCAATCAATAGGAGTCAAGAACTCAAAAATTTCAATGAAAAGTATTTCAAAAGACTTAAGAGAACATCAAGTGTCTATACTCATCATCGATATCAAGTCATTTCTTCTCAACAAAACTCATAATTTATTCAAACAAACCTAAAGAAAAGAAACTAAAAACATGGAAAAAATAACAAAAATCATAAGAAGTAGGTCATAGCAATCAATATCCAAGCAATTATCAAAACACAATAAAAATCAACCAACAAGTGTCTCAACCCCACAATCAATATCAAGCATACATGAAAGTTAAGCACAAGGGAGTAAAAACATATTTTGGGGAGGCGAGGCAATCTAGCCTCCTATTTTGGTCGGCGGTGATGCACATGTTTGCATAAACTTTGGTTAACACAGGACTTTCCTCCATAAGTTGCATCTTTGACTTAATTATTTGAAAACTTAGGTTGCCTCCCAAAAAATGCTTGATTTTAATGTCCTCAACTTGACAACGTAGAAGTGCTCATCAAAGAGAGGATTCCACCCATAGTATGTCATTCAACACAATAAATGGGTCTTGGTTTTGAATGCCCTCAAGCTCGGCGAGATATGGAAGTGATTAGGATGTATTCTCAAATTAACTCTGCTCCAGCATATGTGCTTAGTGGGCATGAATGAACGGTGTTAGAAGTAGTGGAGGATAAGTGAGCCACATCGGATCCTTATAGATGTAATCATCTTTGGTCGGTGGTGGCATCACAACATAGATATCAAGTATTGTCTTGTGATTCTTCATCATTGATCAATTCTTGGGTCTCATCCTCATGACAATCATCCTCATCAAACAAACCCAAGTTCCTCTCACTTGTGTATGGTTCCTCAAGGTGGCTTTCACATATGAACATGGCTTGTGTGTCTCTCATTGCCACCGTCATTGTCATGGATTCAATGGAGTTGAACAAAGATTCAATTTGTAAATCATGAACGGTCTCCATTCTCTCCAACTTCTCTATGAAGAGTCTTGTCTCCACCAAAAATTGGGAGACAAGGTCTTCAAGGGTGGGAGAAGACTCCACATCTTAGTGTGGGGTGTCAAACCATGGAACCAAAATGTTGGAACTATCCACCAAGCTTTGGTGACTTGTTAAATAATTCCAACTCCGACAGTCAAAATCTGTTATGTCTTCCAACAACTAATAGGTTTAATTAACGGATAGTTGGTAAAAAGAGGTGGTACAATTTCCTCCTTCTACCCAAGTTTTTGTTGTGGCATGTAACCTATCAAGGAAGTTTTGTTGTTGACACTCCCTTAAGAAACCATGATCGGGAAACTGAATAAGAAACTCCTTGCATCTTTCCCAAGCACAATAAAAAGACTTTGAATCTCGTTGAGAAAATCTAAAGAAAAGTAGTTGATCAACCATCTCCAAGTACCTCGCAATATAAGAAATCAAAACCAAAAATTAAAAATTAAAAAAAAAATCCAAAATTTGAAAATCAAGTTACTTACTCACAAAATTAAAAACAATTTAAAATGCCAATTCCTGGAAAAGGTGCCAAACATTTAGCAGTGTTTTTGCTATACACCGTAAGTGCACGGCTATCAAGTTTTAGTGTATTGGTAAGTGTGAGTGTCGGATCCACAGCGATTGGTTTAAATCATCACTAACTACCACGATTATCATAACCTAACTTTATTTAGGCATCCAAATTTAAGGTTTATAAAAATAAAACTAAAACAAATCTGAAATCAAAAGCAAAATAAAATGTGGACTTCCTATACGCAATTGTTCTAGGAACTTGATTTCATCTGATTATTTCCACGTCATCCTATTAAGAAATTATTAGCCAATTCTATTCAATTCACTAATCGAGGGTCCTAATTAATCTTATAACCTGTCCAAAGTACCTCACAATATAATATGCGCGAATATCGAAATTGATATCCCTATCTAACCCGTTTACTCACATTCATTAAGCTCAGCCCTCAATGGAAGTCAAAAGTCGCTCACCTCCTGGCCTCACAACGATTGAAATCTTAGTTGATATATCTAGAACTTTATTGCCTCCCGGTCTCTCAAGAACTTAAATTCTCAACTCGATTATCTAGGCGTTGATCTCTTCTCGATCTCACAACAACCTAAACTATGCACTCTCAATTCCGGTCACAAACTCAATCTTTCTCGAGCATAAAATTCACAACCTAAAAGAATCTAACTCATTGGTCACATTAATCAAAAGTATTAAACACGGAGGCATAAATTAATTAAAATGAAATTGATTTAACAATTAACAAAATTTTCAAAGCATAGTTCAAACGAGATTACGTCAAGCCGTAGAAATAAATTCTAAGTCAATATAAAAGAATACATGGCTAATCCTTTCAAGAAATCCATAAATGCAAACATGTTCAGCACAATATCCACAAATACAAATTTTAATAAAGATTAGGGTAAGAGAAATGAAGATAAAACTCTTGGTGGAGATGAGCTTTACGTATTCAACACTTTAAGAATCTTTACCAAGCAATCTTCAAGAATCTCCAACTACAAACTCTCTAGGAATTCTTGTGCCTGCAATGGTGTTCTCTTCTCCAAAATCTCGCCACCCAAGGGTTTGAGGCATAAGATGATATAAATAGGGCTCCAAAATGAGGTATTTTCCATGTTTTCATGCTGTAGTGGGACGTTTTCCAACTACAAAGTGTAGCCAACAGTGCGTTGGGGTAGTGCTTGGGCGCCGCAACGCCCATTTTGGCTCTGTAGTGCCATTGTTGTAGTAGTTCCAAACATGATTTTAACTAAGATGCAATATGATTCATGAAAAACTTAAAACATAAAAGTTGTAGCTTTTTTTTTTAAGCTTTCGATTGTATTTTAAATCCCCTCAATTTGAGTTTGGATGAGAACGTTATAGGCAAAATTCCAAGTCCTTTTGGCTTTTTGTCCCGATTTTGCGCCATTGAAAGTCCTGGGATCCCTCTTCCTCTATAGTTTGCTCCAAAATCCAAATTCCTGGCTTGAAAGCTCGCCGGGAGATTTTTCATCATCCAAAAGTTCTGATTTTGCCATATTTTTACCAACTTTTCCAATTATTTATGATTCCTAGAAAATAACACAAAAATACATTAAAATAAAAAAAATGCTTGAAAATTCAAAAATATTTGAATATAAAAGTACTTGATTTGTTGGTAAATAAATCACTCATCACATATCCAACCTCTTAACATATCAGTTCAATATAAGGACTTCATCTTCTCTAGAGCTCTAGTAGACCATGGGTCTGTGCTGAAAATTTGTACTCTAAGTACGTTGATGAAAATAAGGGTTAATAAGGACCAAATCTAGAGCTCTATTATCACCATCAGAGCTTTCGCATGGTAAGAAAAGAGAGTCTATGAGAGAAATTACGCTATTGATCGTTATAGGCCAAGTTACTTTTTAAGTGGACCTACATGTCTTAGACATACCAGCTGCCTACAACCCACTACTTGAAAGGCCCTAGATACACTTAGCTGGGGTAGTTCCCTCATCACTCCGCCAAAAGATGAAATTTATCTTTAGGGATAATATTATTACCGTCTATGATGAGGAAGATCATGCCATCTACCAAACCCCTATTGAACTTGTAATAGTAGCCGACCATGTTGATCAAGCAGCTTCTTTCCAAGCATTCGGCATTGCTAGTGCTTCATATGTTCATGAAGGAAGTCTTATACGAACACTTAGACTATTCGTTGCCACCACTTATATGAACATTATGAACTTCGGCCCAAGGTCAACAAAGGTGAAGCAAGAATACAATCCTTGTTAGAGATCAAATAAAAACTAGACACCTATGGACTGGGTTTCGTTCTATGCCTAAACAACGGATTCGACAAACAACCTAAAAAGAACGAAGAGCTGGGGATAATACCCCATATCTGAGTCAAGTTTATGTTCACCACTGGCATAGTCCAAGTTGATAAAGAAGAGAAGAAAGATGAGCCTAACTTCATGATAATCCCTTACCAAACCAAACGTAATCTTTATGCACCATGGTCAGAGAAGTCAATCTACATGATCAACAAGGAATAATGCCAGAGCAGCAAAGCCAGCTAGCAGCCTCAATAATTGAGAAGATCCTCTAATCCCACTATGACAAAGAGCTTGGTAATCAACAAGGATCTGTAACATCTCCTATCTGACTAGCCACCAGATAATAAAGATTATGATATCTCTAGGCTCCTTTTGACTTTGGAATTTCTCTTTTTGTGCTACAATATTAGTCATGCTAAGATAATACCAAATTTAAAATTAGACTTTTGTGTTTACTTTTCAGGTGCCTAAATAATCTTGAATATAATCCATATAATAAACAATCACATCTTCCTAACGAGTACAAATTAGGGAAGAAAATAGATTAGGAGTTATTGGAAATCAGAAAGAAAGATGATCTCATTCCTGAGAACACCGAGGAAGTTCAAAGTGCTTTAAAAAGATTCAAGGAATGACCTATATCGAGTCAAGCGAGATTGAATTTGTAAACCTAGAAGATTCAAAAAATTCAATCGAAACAAAGATTGGGAAGTCGATTAGTAGCCAAGAAAGAGAAGACTTGATATCCTTATTAAAGGATTCTCACAATCTTATGATGACATCGTAGGATTATCAACCGATACAATGACGCATAAGCTTTCCATCTTGGAGGAGGTCAGACCAATTAAGCAAAAACTCTGAAAGATGTGACCCGAAATTAGGTTGAAAGTTAAAGACGAGATCATGAAATAGTTCGAGGCTTGCCTAATTGAAGTTTTTGCTTACTACAATTAGTTGAATAACATAGTCCCAGTATCCAAGAAACACGAAAGGATCTGGGTCTACATTGACTATAGAGGCCTCAACAGGGTAAGTTCGAAAAATGACTTTCCACTACCAAATATCCACATCATCCAAGACAATACTGCCAGGTGTAAGATTTCATCCTTTTTGGATGGGTTCTATAGGTACAACCAAACCTTAGTCGACGAGGAAGACAAGTATATGACTGCTCACAATGCCTTGAGGAGTATTCTGTTATAGATCCATGCCATTCGGACTTTAGAACGCAAGAGCAACTTATCAGACAGCTATGACAACCTTATTCCACGACATGATCCCCAAAGAAATGGAGTTATACTTGGATGACATGGTAGTGAAATCAATGGAAGACGAAGACCATCTAGAACAATTAAAGAAGATGTTCAATGATAGGTGAAATTTATCTATCTATTTCCAAACCGAATTTGGTAGTTTTTGAGTATTCTTATCATGTTTTATTATGGTTTAATTTATTTTTGTTCAAAATAGGGGTTAGGAGCAAAAACGGTCGAAAAATGAGCTAATCGATAGTAAGACGGGTGGAGGAACATTGAAAAACATAAAAAATCATCACGGTGGCCCTCATTGTAGCAACGGTGGTCACCACCACTGCAATGCTGAAATATCAAGTTTTTGCCTATCCACTGCTGCAGTAGTAGCTCTCACCGCTGCAACGGTGAAAAGGCAAAACACCCACTGACTTCCTACACTGTAGCGGTGGCCCTCATCACTGTAGTGGTGAGTCTACCGACATCCCCACCGCTACAGCAGTGAAGCCCCTGCTGTAAAGTATTTTTTAGATATTTTGGCCCCAATTCAATTTTCTTTCATTGCCAACCATTTGGAAGAGATGATTGAGAACATTTTGGGATATTTGGGGAGCAAAATATCTAGAACCAAAGAGGAGAACATTATTCGGAAGAAGAGGAAACAACTTCAAAACGGTTTTTACGGAAATAGAACACTCCACTCCTTAAGATTTGCTATTCTATCTTTGTTTTCTTCTTTAGTCATAAGTTTTGTATATTGAATGATGGTGTTATTCTCTTATTTGAATGAATATTTGGTTAAGATCATGAGTAGCTAAATATCTATTGTCTAGGGATTGATATAGTTTATGGACACGTTGTTTGAGTAAATCGTGTTTCGTTAACGGTTGTTCTTTCCTATTCGATTGTGTTTACCATTTTATCACTTCATTGATATGTTTGTGATATATTGAGAAATCAGGATTTGACACTTGAGAAAGGTAACTATGGATTTGGACTAGGGTTTAAACACAGCGCGACGATCTAATGACTTAGGAGTGTATTAGAAAGTATGCAATTTGTGATGTTGGGGCGAGACACATGTGATTAGTGTCATTAGATGGTTGACGGGGATGTCAATGTTGACGTGAAGTCGCATATTCATTCATTTGCACCCGGGAAAGGTAGTGAGTGAGTTTTTGATACCTAAATTGTCGGATAGTTTGAATACTGTTAATATAAACTAGATTGGATCAAACACGTATAAGTAAATAAAATTAATCCCTAGATAATCTATTCCCATATAATATATTTAGTAGTATAGTTTAATTAATTGTTAATTTAGTATAATATATACTAAAAACAAAAACCCAATTTTTATCGCCTTAATAAAGTTCAGTTATGATAATTGTTGTACTTAGCAATAATTTAATCCAATCCCTGTGGATACGAAAACCCTTCTCATTCACTATTCTATAAAATTTGACTCGTACACTTGTAGTGAAAGTAGCAACGTAATATTCCGCTACCAATTTTTTGGCTCCGTTGCCGGGGATTGACTTTTAGATTTTTGTTGATATTGTGAGTATATAAATTGATTTTAATTTAGGCATTTATTTTATTTTTAATTTTTGTTTGTAGTTTGTTTTTCCTACAGGATACTTGAAGATGTTAGATCAACAAGTACTGTTGCATTTTTTTTCAACGAGATTATGAGCCATTTTATTGTGCTTGGGATCAATACAAGGAGTTGCTTATTCAGTTTATGAACCATCGTTTCCTGAGGAAGTGTCAACTACTAAACTTCTTCGATGGGTTACTAGTCGCAATAAGAAATTGAGTTAAAGGAGGAAACGGTACCACCTCTTTCGACCAACTAACCGCAGACGAAGCCTATCGGTTGTTGGAAGACATGGCGGAATTTGATTATCAGAGCTAGAATTATTCAACAAGCTACCAAAGCTTTGAGGGTAATTCCACCATTTCGACGCCATGGATTGATACCTAGGACCAACAAGAGGAGTCTTTCCCCACCCAGGAGAAAATGTTTGCTGAATTTATAGGGGAGACTCAAGCTTTTTGGAGGGAGACGAATGACCGTCTCAATAAGCATGAGTTTTGTCTTGAATATATTGAGATGACCTGTACTGAAATTGATGCGACCATAATGTCTATTGAGACTCAAATCGGTTAGCTTATTTGCTTTATTGAGAGCAAGTCAGAAATGGTGACATTGAGAGACACACATGCCATTGTATTCAAAGCCACCAGGAAGAACCGGATACAAGCGGGAGGAACTTGGATACATTTTATGATGATGATTCTACTGAGGAGAAAACCCAAGTGTGGATCGAAGATTCTGATTCATCACTATTAGAGATTCACATTGTGATGCCACCACCAATCCAAGACGATCACATCTATGAGGATCCGATATGGCTCACTTGTCCTGCACTACCGTAAGCACCATTCATTCCGGCCAACCAAGCACATGAGCCGAAGATGAGTCACGTTGAGAGCCCGGGCCAATCATTGCCAAATCTGGCCAATCTTGAGGGCGTTCTGAACCAAGACCCATATGTAGTGTTGTATGACACATACTATGGGCAGAATCCACTCTTTGATGAGCCTTTCTCTATGTCAATCCAAGGACAATAAACCAAGCGCTTCTTGGGAGGCAACCCAAGGTTTCAAATAAATTAATCTATTACCGCCGATTTCATTCAGAGGTGAGATTGTCTCGCCTCCCAGGTATGTGTTCAAAACCCCTTTCATTACTATAATGCATTCCATTTGTTGAGTTTGATGTTGGGACATTGTGGACACTGCCCGTTTTAGGTTTTGGGGGTGATGTGTAGTATGTTAGTATGTTTTCTTTTGTTAGTTATGTAGTTTAAGTTTAAAAGTTTTATTGTTTAATTGTATGCATGTTTGTTTAGTTTAGTATAAGTATTGTATGTTTGTAGTTGTTGTGTGCTAAGTTTTGTAGTTCATCTGGGCCATTACCCGATGATAATATTATCCCCTAGTTATTTTTTGAGGTTAAGGGTAATACCCATTCATGTGTGTTTTGTGTGCATGACATGTCTGTTTAGTAAAAGTTATTGTGGATCCTAATTTGCATGAGTACTTAAACTCAACGTACTAGCTATCCAATTGATTTGACGCCGATTATCCGTTGGCCAAGTTCATGACAATAGGAATTCTAGAACCCGATTTGGGAGAAATTCAAGGCAAAATCCTAGGCGTGGTAGTTCAGGAGATATGATTTAGGCATTCATTTTGATCGCTTGAGCCTTTAAAGCTTACCTTGTTATATGTCTATCCCTCATTACCTTGTCAAAGCTTGTAGGCCATTTCAATTATGAACATGTAACAAATACCTTGGCCAATTAAAGCTTTTCCAAACCTTTATCGCTAAACCTAAGGCACAAATCGAGTGAAATCAATTTAGCGTTTGTTATACTACTTGAAGTGAGCGGTTGGATTTTGGGCGAACTACTCACTTATCATTTTCTATCGTATTTCCACACCCGTCAAATTGTACAAATAAAATAATTTTGGGGGTGTGTTTATTTAAAAAAAAAAAAAAAACACCGTAAATGTGTATATATGGTTTTAATTTTGTTTGTTTTGACAAGTAAGTACTATGTTTTCAAATATAAGTTCAAGGTTGTTTTGAATTGATCTATGTGGGGTTATGAGTGTGATTAAGCCAAGCATTATGCCTTGGGTATCGTTAAGTTAATAACATTAACCTATTTTTATATTCTTGATATATGCTTAGCCATTTTCCAAAAATCGAACCAAGTCCTATTGATCTTTTTGAATTTCCAAGCCTACATCAGTGGAGAGTGGAACCTAGTCTGGCATATGGATTTTCTATACCTTTTTGGTTTTAAGTTATGAGCTTTTTTGGTGGATAATCTAATCCAGCCTGTGGATAGTTGTATGATTGAGTTTTCGCACACACACTTGAATAGGATCTAGAATGGCGCTTACTGCTATTAAATGTTGAAATTCTAGAACACCACATCGTTCGTTTTACTCTTGAAATCAATATGGTTAGGGGCTGATGAGGGAAAACCTTTTGGTCGTTAGATGAATTTCAAAACTTACACGTTATTATTTTTTTTTAGTTCGTTTGTGTTTTTCGTTTTTAGTAATTAAATTCATTAATAGTTCTGGTAATTTATTTTATTGCGTCGGTGTTTTGCTCGAGGACTAGAAAAATTCCAAGTTTGGGGGTATGTGATAGGTGAAATTTATCTATCTATTTCCAAATAGAATTTGGTAGTTTCCAAGTATTCTTATCATGTTTTATTATGTTTTAATTTGTTTTTGTTTAAAGCAGGGGTTAGGAATGACAACGGTCGAAAAATGGGTAAATCAGTAAGAAGACAGTGGAGGAACGTTAAAAAATATAAAAAAAAAAATCATCACTGTAGCTTCACCGCTGTAGTAGTGAAATATCAAGTTTCTACCTATCCACCGCTGCAGCAAATTACCCTTTACCCATTACCCATTTCAAGTTTCTGCATATCCACCGCTGTATTTCAATTCTAATAAGTAGTAATGACAAGCGGTATAAGAATAAAATGATGGAAGTAAGACAAAACTTTGCAAATTACCGTTTACCCATTTCCAGTTTAAGAGAGGTCCAACGTCATCACCGAACCAGCTATACACAACACCCCAAATTCCCATGATTCCCGCCATTAACAATACAACCTTATTGGATACTATCTTGTGATTTAAATTCATCAAGAAGTCATAGAACTAGTAAACCATTGTGCACCATAGGATGCCAGGTTTGAACTACAAGACAAGTAAGGTATACTTTAAAGTTACCTCCAGGAAGGATCTTCGACGAAAGAAGAAGACCATTGCCAGACAAAGATTTGTTAACTCCCAAATATAGAAGCTAGTATACACTGTTCAGGCAATAAGGTCAAGGAACGGAGACAGGATTTCATTTTCTTTTAACAATACTTTGATTGTAAAAAATAAAAATAAAAAAATAAAAAATAAAAAAGCAGGAAATAGACACAGTTTGCCTATATGCTGACAAACAAAGCAAAAGAATTTGAAGCGAAGGGGTCCAAATCAAAATGAGAAGGTTCACCATCCAGTTCCAACAAACTATCTGTAATCCTCAACAATACAGGTAATCGTTCTTATAAAACTCATTACTAGATATAATACACAAAACTACACGGCCCAGATGATTGCACCAACGAACAAACTCTTAAGATATTAGTTTCACATTTCAACAACATAATAATGTGCCCATCGGCAAATGTATTGGGGGACTTAAATCGTTTAAATCTCGAACACATTTTTTTTTATCACCTTGACAAATAGAGAGATGAACCGATTTAGATTTATAATCTTGTAGATAATCAGTCTCGTCCCCAGCCCGCAGGCTGGGGCATATTTTACACTGTTAATAATCACGAATTACATGATAGAAAGTGTTGGATTAGATTCCCCATTGAAACTTATCCAGTCGCTGTCCCAGTCTTTGATTGGGGAAAATTTCATCCTGTCTATGTTTTCATAATGGAAACAGTGTTCATTTTATCTCACAAAGTAAAATGACATCCTTAAATTATAATGAACTTAATTTATTTCATTAAGCCAAAAGACACAGGAAATATGTGTTAACTTGATTCTCGACAATGTCTGGGATATATAGAAACCCTCACGAGTTCGGTTGACAAATTTAAACTCAACAATAACATAGGAACTACGAGTTAACCTAATTTCTGGTAGAGCCTGGGATACATAGAAAACCCTCACGGGTTCGGTTGACAAACTTACACTTAACCATATGTGATTAACTACGTGCCGACCTAATTATAAGGTATTTGACATACGTAGGTAACCTGTACAAGGTTCGGTCGCTCCCTCTGAAAAATAAAAACCATTCATGAGCATTGAATTAGCAATCAATGATATTTCCTGTGAAAACAGGGATACCTAGGAAACATAGGGAACTTTTACAAGGTTCGGTTGATAACTGAGAATACCTAGTAACATTTTAACCAGATCCTTAGTAGATCACCAAGATTTTTGAGACCCCCAAGAGGGTTCGGTCGAAATGAAAAAAGAGGAGAAGGGTATCAGATTTATGACGCTCCCTCAGCCCTGGGGCAGAGCACTTCTCCAGGAATAGTCTGTTGACTCTCCTGAGAAAAGTTATACGAACTCTCATTGTTTACCAAACAATAGAAGATGCTTAATCGAGAACTAGGCATCAAACTGACTCCCGGTAAGGCCTGGGATATGTAGAAAACCCTTGGGGGTTTGGTTAGCAAACCAATAGGAGCGAAACTACTATTTCTAGTCAATTCTTGGTAGATTACCAAGATTCGTACGAAACTTTCTTCAGTCTCCATTAACAAAAATCCCACACCAATCAAGATTGAATCATAACAAATAATAAAATCCCCACATAGTTGCTCAATAATAAATCCCCCAATCAATTGGAATTGAACCATATCAAATATAACGATCACTAATCCATATTTAATAATGTCAACTATTAACCAGCCAAGGAAGAATTAGGTGTCGACCTGAGTCTTGGTAAATACCAAGATACGTGAAACATTTATAAGATAGGTAGTCATCCTAAGAAAAAGACCTCCATCCCTAGTAGACTATGCTTTGACCTATTCTTGGTAGATTACCAAGGTACATAGGAGACCCAAGTGGGTCCAGTTGAAGTCGACCTAATGATAGGTGTAATTTATCTATTTATTCCCAAGCCAGTTTTGATAGTTTTTGAGTATTTTTGCAGCATTTTAATATATTTTAATATGTTTTTATTTGTTTATGTATAAATCAGGTGTTTCGGGTGAAAAGGGATGAAAAGGGTCCATAAACGAGCAAGTCAGTAGAAGAACGGTAGAGAAAAGAAGTAAAAATGTCAATATTCAGAACCTGCATCCACCGTTGCAGCGATCAAAGTACAGAGAGTTACTGAATTCTCCACCATTGTAGCAGTGAAACCACTGCTGCAGCAGTCATCTAATAGAAGGCCGTTAACTTCCCTACCGCTGCAACGGTCCAACAGTAGATATTTTAAGATATTTTGGGATATTTTAACATATTTTGAATCTTATATATATCTTCCCTCTTCTACCCAAATATGAGTAACATTTTCGGGAGTGTCTTGAGAGCTCCAAGGCTGATCAACCAAGAGAAGATCATAAAATCCAAGAACAGGAAACGTTATCGGAGCGATTTTAGCGTCGATTCTTCAAATAACAGCTGGTCTCCTTGTTTCTCTCTTTATTTCTTAGTTTGGTTGATTGTTTTGTATATGTTTAGCTTTTTTATTGTTGTATATTTGTTTATGTCCATGTACAACTAAACATATTTTGTCTAGGGAGCGATTCGTGTATGAAAACGTTGTTTAAATAAATCTATATTTTGTTAATGGTTGTTCATGTTTATTCGATTATGTTTACTATTTTATTACAATCTTCATATGCTTGTTATGGTATTAAGGTTGATATACTGAGAATACATGGTTTGATACTCGGGTGAGGTAACCACGGATTCGGATTAGGGTTTAAACATAACGTGATGATCTAATGACCCAAGAGGGCGTTAGAAAGTATGCAATCCGTGAATTTGGGGCAAGACTCATGTGACCAAGTGTCATATAGATGCTCTAGAGGGACTTCGGCGTTGACGCGAAGTCACATATTCATTCACTTTACACTCGGAAGAGGTAGTGAGTGAGATTTCGATACCGAGATTGTTGAATAGGATGAATGTTGTTAATGTAAACTAGATTGAAATTAACATGTTTAAGTGGACGAAGTTAATCCCTAAGCAATTTACTCCCATTAACGTTAATATTAGTATATTAGATTAATTAGTATAATTAGTTTAGTTTATAATTATTATAAAAACCTATTTTTTATCGCCTAAATAAAGTTAAGTTATGACAATCGCGGTACTCAACAACGATCTAATCCAATCCCTGTGGATACGACAACCCTTACTCTTCCCAATCCATACTAAAATTTGACCCGTACACTTGCGGTGAAAGTAGCGATATTAATTTTGCACTACCAAGTTTTTGGCACCATTGCTGGGGATTGGTTTTTCTTTGTAGTTTTGTTTTTCCTGCGGGGTATTTAACGATGTTAGATTAACAAATGATTTTGCATTTCTTTCAATGAGATTCCTAGTCATTTTAATGTGCTTGGGATCGATACAAGGAGTTGTTGTTCCGGTTCCCGAACCATCGTTTTCCGAGGGAGTACTAGCCGCAACAAGAAATTGGGTCGAATGAGAAAACGGTACCACCTCTTTTAACCAACTAATTATGAACGAAGCATATCAGTTGTTGGAAGACAAAGTGTGATTTTCAAATTTGGAATTATTCAACAAGCTACCAAATCTTGGGGGATAGTTTTACTATTTTAGGGCCATTGATTGACACCCCAGACTAACAGGTCGAGTCTTCCCCCATATTGGAAACCATGTTACCTGAATTTATGGGGGAAACTCAAGTTTTCTGGAGGGAAACGAATGACCGCTAAATGAGCACGAGAATCGTCTTGACAATATTGAGATGGTGTGTGCCAAAATCGATGCAACCTTAAAGCCTGTTGAGACTCAAATCAATTATCTTCTTTGCTTCATTGAGACCGAGTTCGAAGCGGTGGCACTAAGAGACGAAGAAGCCACATTTATTTGTGAAAGCCACCGGGAGAAACCGAATACGAGCGGAAGAAGCTTGGGTGAGTTCAATGATGATTATTTGAATGAGACAGGAACCCAAGCATGGATCGACGATTGTGATGTCACCACCGATCCAAGACGATCACATCTACGAGGATCCGATGTGGCTCACTTGTCCTTCGCCTCCATTTGCAATGTTTTTTTTCATGCCCACCAAGTATTGTGGATCCTAATTTACACGAGCATGTAGACTCAATGTATAGCTATTCAATTCATTTGAGGCTTATTATCCATTAGCCAAACTCATGCCAATTTAAGGGATTCTAGAACCTGATTAGGGGAAACTTGAGGCGAAATCCTAGGTGAGGTAGTTTAAGAGACGTGATTTAGGTATTCATTTGATTCGCTTGAGCCTTTGAAGCTTACCTTGCTATATATTTATCCTTCGTTACCCTGTCGAAGCCAATTAGCCGTTTCAATTCTGAACACATAACAAATACTCTGGCTAATTTAACTTTTTTCCAAACCTATATCGCTAAACCGAAGGCACAATTTGAGAGAATCAAGTTAGCATTCGTGTATGCTACTTAAAGTGAGCAGTTGGGTTTAGGGTGAACTTTTGATTGGTTCGATATTCGAGTACTCACTTTTTATTTTTTTTTCATTTTAACCACACCCGTGAAATTGTAAAATCAAATAAGTTTGGGGGTGTGATATGTTAAAAAAAAAGGTATGTAAATATAGTTAAATTACCGTTTCTTTTGAAAGTGAGTACGGAGTTCTTAAATAGAAGTTCAAAGTTGTTTCAAATTTATCTATGGGAGTTCGAGTATGATTGTGTGCCAATCGTTGGACCTTGGGTATCGTTAAGTTAACGACGTGAACCAATTTTATATTATCGATATACCATTGGCCAAATGTTCCAAATCGAACCAAGTCTTTTTTATCTTTATGAACTGCTTAGCCTACATTAGTGGAGAGTGGAACTCAGTCAGGCATATGGATATCCTAATCTTTTACGGTTTAAAGTTATGAGCTTTGTTGGTAGATAATCTAATCTGGTCTTTGAATGGTTATATTATTGAGTTTCGCACACACACGTTAAAAGGATCTAGAATGCCGTTTACCTTTATTGAATGTCGAAATTCTAGAACATCACATGGTGCGTTTTACTCCTGAACTCGATATGATTGGAGGTTGTTGAGAGAAAAATATTTTAGTTGATAGTTGAATTCAAAACTCGCATATCGTTATGTTTAGGTAGTTTGTGTTTTTATTCGTGTTTAATTTTTTGTTAGTTAATTTAGTTGTGTTTTTTAATTTAGTGTGAGTGTTTTGCTCGAGAACTAGTAAAATTCTAAGTTTGAGGGTATTTGATAGATGTAATTTATTTTTTTATTCCTAAGCCATTTTTAGTAGTTTTCAAGTATTTTTATAGCATTTTAATATGTTTTTATTTGTTTATGTATAAATCAGGTGTTTGGGGCAAAATATGATGAAAACGGTTCATAAACAATCAATTCGGTGGAAGAATGGTTGAGAAAAAAAACAAAACGGTCAATATTTAGAACTTGCATCCACCGCTGCAGCGGTCAAAGTAAAGAGAGTTGTTTAATTATCCACTGCTGCAGCGATTAAAATATAGAGAGCTCCATCGCTGCAGTTGTGAAACCACCACTGTAGTAGTCATTCGATAGAAGGCTGTTGACTACCCCACCATAGCAGTGGTGATCCCACCGCTACTGCAATCCGACAACAAATCATTTAGGATATTTTGGGATATTTTGAGATATTTTAAATCCTATATATATCTTACGTCTAATCCCCAAACACGAGTAACGTTTCAAGAGTGTCTTGAGAGCTCCAAGGCCGATCAACCAAGAGAAGATCATAAAATCCAAGAAGAGGAAACGTTCTCAAAGCGGTTTTAGCATCGATTCTTCGAATAACGGCTAGTCTCCTCGTTTCTCTTCTTATTTCTTAGTTTGGTTGATTGTTTTCTATATGTTTAGCTTGTTTATTGTTGTATATTTGGTTATGGCCATGTATAGCTAAACATATTTTGTCTAGGGAGCGATTCGTATATGAAAACGTTGTTTGAATAAATCTATGTTTTGTTAATGGTTGTTCATGTTTATCCGATTATGTTTCCGGTTTTATTACAATCTTAATATGCTTGTTATGGTATTAGGGTTGATATACTGAGAATACAGGGTTTGACACTCGGGAGAGGTAACCCCAGATTCGGACTAGGGTTTAAACACAACGTGACATTCTAATGACCCGGGAGAGCATTAGAAAGTATGCAATCCATGAGGTTAGGGCAAGACTCATGTCACCAAGTGTTATATAGATGCTCGAGGGGGACTTCGGCGTTGACGCAAAGTCACATATTCATTCACTTTACACACGGGAGAGGTAGTGAGTGAGATTTGATACCGAGATCGTCGGATATGATAAATGTCATTAATGTAAACTAGATTGAAATGAACACGTTTAAGTGGACGAAGTTAATCCCTAGGAAATTTACTCTCTTTAACGTCAATATTAGTATATTAGATTAATTAGTATAATTAGTTTAATTAGTTTAGTTTATAATTATTATAAAAACCTATTTTATCACCAAAATAAAGTTAGGTTATGAAAATCATGGTACTCAACAACGATCTAATCCAATCTATGTGGATACGACAACCCTTACTCTTCCCAATCTATACTAAAACTTGACCCGTACACTTGCGGTAAAAGTAGCTACGTTAATTTTGCGCTACCACCTAATCCTTGGAATATTAATAAGGTATGTTGGAAGCCATTGTGGGTATGGTTGACAATCTGAGATAGCACAACAAGGGTCGAACTACATTTCGACTGGATTCCTGACACATGAACTCAGTGTATATAGGTAACCCAAGTGGGTTTTAGTTATCCAGTGATCACCATCCAGAACAATAATACCAATAATACATAATCAACCCAATGGGGGTTTCCAGATTAAAATAAATATTATAATCGCGCACTCAGTTCCGGATATAGAGGCAACCCAGGTAGGCTCTGTCGCATCCTTTAAACATTCAGGTTATAATCTCACACCCCAGCTAGAGTTGAGGCACATTTTATCTGGTTTCTTTATTTGGAATATATGATGGGACTCACCCTAGCTAGAACGGGGCCATATTATATCTGGTTTCTCCATTGAGATTTTGTGATAAGAGTCGCCCCAGTTAAAGCTGGGGCACATTATATTAGATCTTCTTCCTACAGAGTTTCATGATAAAAGACTCGCACCAATCCCAATTATAATCAATGTAAAAATTCAAAACTGAAATCATAATCCCAAAAAATGAATAAGCATCACAGTTTTATCCGAGGTTAAATTTCACCCAGGTGGGATGTGGCCACAAAACTCCACTAAGTGTTGAGTCTCCTGAGGGTCTTTGCCTATTGTGAATTCTCTTGGTCATTTTCAATCTTGTATTGATATGATGACCCATGAATTAGTTTCCTTAACCAAGAACTTGTTCACTAAATATTGATAAACTTCACCAGTCCGAACTACATTTGACCTGATTTTTAGTTAAGCTTGAGTCATGTAGGCGCCTTCATGAGGGTTCGGTCAATCCATCTCACAAAAATCAATATTTAGAGATATTGTGTACCTCAGTCTTAGACTGTCTAAACACCCCGGAATTGGTTTCTCTAACCCGGAACCATTCCACCCAATCTTGAATTTACTCTACATGTTAGAACTACATGTGACCCGATTCTCATTAATTTGTGATATGTAGGGACCATTTGAGGCATGGTCACAACCAGTAACTAGTTGTATTTTATGGATTCTGGACAATAGTATAGTGTATTAGTAAAATTGACTTTACATGTTAGAAGTACATATAACCTAATTCTCATTAATTTGAGATATGTAGGAAAACCCTTTGGCGTACAGTCACAACCTAGAGTCGATTAACTGAGTGTCATCCTCCCCACCTTCTATAGGATAGACCGCACATCATTCTTTAGGAGCAGTATTTTAATTTCTTAGTATAATGTAGATAGCTAGTGTATTTTAATTTTGTAGTGTAATGTAGACAGCCAATGTATTTTAATTTCATAATATAATGCAGAAAACCAGTGTATTTTAATTTTGTAGTGTAAAGTAGATAGCCAGCTACACAATATTTTCCGAATTCCGGACAACAGTATAATGTAATAGTATAATTGAATTTACCTGTTAGAACTATATGTTACCTGATTCTCATTAATTTGAGATATGTAGGAAACCCTTTGGGGTACGGTCACAACTAGCAGTCGATTGACCAAGTGTCATCTTCTCTACTTCTTATAGGATCGACCGCGCATCATCCTTTAGGAGTATAGTAGTGTAATAGCAACCCGTAGTGTAATAACAAATAGTAGTATAAATGTATTTTATAAATCCGGCAAGCCAATAGTATATTGCTTGGGAGGGCTTGCATAAAGTGTTGTCCTCACCAAGCCCTATAGGATTAGATATATCACCATCTTCTAGGAATGCAGATAAACAAGAACAAGATGTGTCATCATCCTTCCAGCAGTAATCTTCCAAGGTTAATTGTTCCTCATCCTTCAAAGTATACAATGGTAGAAGTGATTAATCGTCATCCTCATCAATTCCTCAAGGATCAGGTATGTTTCCATCCTTTAGGATAGATTTAATATATATATCTTGTTTAGGGGAACAAAAAATTAGTGTCATCTTCTTTGTTAATACGAGCAAACTCGCATGAGAAAGAGAAACAGTTGTAGATACCGTATTTTATCTTGCACAGTCATTGCCGAATCAAGTACAAGTCCAGACCTTAAACTTGGGTTTAAAGGAATAATATTATACTTGATATCACACTATATATTATACAAAAATACCCAAAAACATGATAAAAAAAAATATAAAACTGTTAAATTTGGTAAAATACAGTAAAGTAAAAGTCAACCTCGAAATTTCCATAATTTAAATGGGTCTAAAATCACTTTATTAAATATTGATTTTCTTTAAATAATATTTAATATAGATAAAAATTAGCCGCTACCCTTAAATTATAGAATATTTCAAATAATTAATTCTTAAATCTTAGCAAGTTTAACACGAAAAATATTTATTTTATTTATGCATATTGCATCACATACCACCAAGAAAAAATAAAAGTGACCTTAATGATGGCTTCAAAAGGTCATGACAAGCCCCAAATTACAATGGTGATTAAGGAGCGGGCCTTGATTTGGATTTACACCAAATTCAAGTAGTCTTGACAAACCACTCTAGGAAAAACATATTAAGGGCCTAGCCATCATTTAAGGCCCACATAAGGAGTCTTAAAATGATCAAGGAATCATCCTAGAAGTTTCCTACCAAATGGCTAAGGGAGGGAACCAAGACACTTAGGGTGAAACCAACAGTTATCGAAACTAAACCGATTTGGTTTGCTACATAAGTTAGGAATTTAATGCGCATTAAATGCCCATACCATAAAGAATTAAATTCTTGGGATGACACGGATAGGATACATTCAAGGCACCTAGATATTTTGAACAAAATATCTTAGAGTTAACCGAAAATCTTGAATTGTGACTACCAGTTATCGAAACCAAACCTAATTGGTTTGCCACCTAGCTTATGAATTAAATGCACATTCCATCAAGAAATAAATTCTTGGGATGACATGGAATGGTTAGGTTAAAAGGATGTATATATTTTTTCCAAAATATCTTAGGGTTAACTAGGAACTTGAAAACCAACTGATGGTTACAAGGTAAGTTAACCCGATTCCATCCAAAAATGAATTGAATGTGTGTAGCCTCCAAGTAATGACTCATAAACTAGAATTAAATTCAAAGTGACACTTCAAGACTAGGTTCAAAGAACCTTAGAAGCATTTATGACAACTTAACCAAAATAGTGAAACTAACCGGTACTTAGTTCCTCAACCGAACTAGATGTATCACATCAAGTCATAAATGCACCCATATGCAAGGAATTTGATTGGTGGGGAAGTAATTATTGGTAATGATTTCCAATCATTGGTAATAATTGTCAATCATTATCAAATCTTTAAAAAGATTTGGTAATGATTTCCAAATCTTTGAGAATCTTTCATTCGATCCTAAATTCGTGCAACACAAAACAAAACCAAAGGAAGAGACGAAGTCCCTTAGGTGAAAGAGACCCTAAGGAAGGCCTTGGAATGTCCTGCACATTGGACAATGCAAAGGCCTCCAGGCCTATAAATATAGGGGTCATTTTCTCATTTTTTCAAGTCTTGAATGCCTAGCTTCTATCTCTGTAAACTTGAGCAGCTATCTTGAGTCCTAGGCCTCTCAAGAATATTTCTCAAATAAAGTGTTGTTATTATGTTGAAATTTGGTCTTAGAAGGTCTTCTTGATATTCTTGGAGCAAGAACTTGAAAGATTGACCATTACCGATCAACATCGAGCCAAGAGGAGCAAGGAAAGAAAAACGACTAGCTAATTAAGGACGACAATCCCCTAGGTAGGTTGTTCTTGAGTTCTTTGCTAAGAACTCTAGAAATTGATGATCCCCGATCATCCACCGACCAAGAAGATCAAGGAAGAGAAGGAGGTAAACACTCAGGAAAGACCACATCCCCTAAGTAGGTATGTTTCTTCAAAACCCCTTATGATTTTGGTTCCAACTTGTGTATATAACTTTTATAGAGCATAATCATGTCGATAACTGTACGACGAGGTTTTTACACGCTTGCGTATTGACTACACGCAACTATACGAGGTCAAGTTTTAATATAGTGGATCTTTAAGATCGGATATCGTTCCACAGAGACAGTGTGAATAATTAAATACCGCAATTTGCATAGTCTTATATTATCCCGACGGTTAAAGAATTATTTAAAATTAAACTAATTAAGATTAAATTAAACTACAATTAGTGGGTTAATCCTAACTAAGTTGATTACCTAGGGATTTATTTCATTCACTTAATACATGCTTGATTTTGTTTAATTAACAATAATGGTGTTTATCCTATCCGACAATCTCAATATCCAAAACTCATTCACTTCCTCTCCCGAGTGTTTAGTGAATGAATACATGACTTCGCGTTGATGCCGAAGTCCCCTCGAACGTCTTTTCAAACACATAGTCACGTGAGTCTTGACCCAATGTCATGTATTGCACACCTTCTAACCCCCTCCCGGATCGTTAGAATGTCGCATTGTATTTTCGCTAGTCCGAATCCGGGGGTTACCTCTCCCAATTGTCAAACCCCGTATTCTCAAATTCAACCCTAATACCTTAACAAACATATTAAGATCGTAATAAAATGATAAACACAATCAGATTTAAACACAAACAACCGTTAAGGAAACATATATTAGATCAAACAAGTATTTACACAACTATATCGATCCCTAACTAATATTTATCTAATCTATCATGATCTTGGCCATTGAAACATTAAACCAAGAGGGATTCATCATCATTTACAATAAAATATTAAATAACAAAGAGAGAAACAAATAGAGAAAGATCAAATCTTAAAGTAGAGTGATCTACTGTTGCCAAAGATCGATCCGCCAATGTTTCCTCTTCTCTGAATGATGAATATCCTCTTTAAGCTCTTCAAGATTGGCTAAAGACCAAGTCCTAATGTTAGGGACGTCCAAGAGTCCAAGCCTTTTCAATGGAAGTGGGAGAAAGGGTTTTATAGTAGTACGGTTTCAAAAATATCTGAAAATATCTAAAAAGATCTTAATTCTGTTGCAGAGTGACCGCCTAGGTGGTGGGTATGTCGGCTGCTCTCTGATCTTTCACTGCCTAGGCCGTGGAATCACCGCCTAGGCCGTGGGACTGGCTCCCAACTCTCTGCATTTTCACCGCCTAGGCAGTGGGACTTGTTTATTTTCATCATCTCCCAGCATTCTCACTATCACGGTGGTGGCCTGACACTGCGGCTGTGGGTCTATTGTTCTTGAAACCTTGCTTCTTCACAGTTTCTTCATCGTTTTTCCTCCATTTCGCTTGTTTGTCACTTGTTTACGTCCCTACACCTGAATTAACAAAAAATAAACTAAAGCACAATTAAATATTAATAATACACTTGAAAACTACCAAATTCGGTTTAGAAGTAGATAGGTATTTTACACCTATCAATAACGCACTTTAATTTCATGTACATAACATATAAAACTCATAAACAACCAAATAAACACACTAAACAAACACTTGATTTTGTCAAGAATAGCCAAACAAACACTTAATTTTTACTAGATTAACTAAACCATCTTCAAATCATTCCAAACATCTCAAGAACACTCAACAACATTCAAGAACATTCAAGAACATCAAATCATCCGAGAAAATGTTAAGAACATGTTCATAACATGTTCTTGATGTCTTTGAACCATTTTTGACATGGTTTGATGATTTTGACATGATTTCAACATTTTTTACTTGATTACATATTATATATGTTATGTTTATGAAATATAAGTATAATAACTGTATAAACTGAAATATATGAAATACAAGCAATATAACTTATTGAAGATAAAATCGAAGGATGGTTAGGAAGACATATCTAGCCTAGGGGAGTGGTCTTTCCCTACGCAATTACATTCTTCTTTTTCTTGTGATCTTCTCGGTTGTTCTAGATCGTTTGTTGTCAACCTCTTGAGATGTTCCTCCAAGATCCTCAAGAACCTCTTCGGGATGGTAATTCACCAGAATTTTGAGGAGTTTATTAAATATAGAACTTCAAAACCCAAGGGACTTGAGAGTAGAATTTGAGCCTAAAGGAAGAAATTGTTGGTTTAAACTCTTGGAATTGTGAAAAATGAGTTCCGTATATATAGGCTGGGAGGTCTGCGCATTGGCCAATGTATAGGCCATCCCAGGATCCTCCTTAGGGTCTGTTTGGCTTAGGGGTCATCCCTTTATGTCTTGAAGTTGAATGGTTTTGGATGAATATTAAAGATTCGGTAAGATCTTCAAATATTTTGTAATGATTACCAAATAATTAAATATCTAAATGTAATGGTTCATAATCATTGGTTATAATGAGCAATCAATAGTCATCATGAGCTATTAATATGATTGGTTGCACATGGCATCATTTAATGCATGATGTGACCTTTTCAATTTAGTTTGGTGGCTAAGTATTGGTTACTGGAACTATTTCGGTTTGGTTGCCAAAAATTATTTCATGGTAAATTAAATCTAGTCTTCAAGTGTAATAGTAATTAATGATTGACAATGACAATTTATGTGATGGGCATTGAATGCCTTCCAATGGGATTGAATCGGTTCAGTTTGCCTTGTAACGGGTAGTCACATTTCAAGTATTTCGGTTCTCCTAAGATATTTTAATCAAAATATCAAGGTGACTTGAATCTGGTCTTAACATGTATTCCCAATCATTTAATTCTTGATGGGATAATCATTTAATGGCCTCATTAAATGCATGCTAGGTGACAAACTGGATCGGTTAGTTAGATAACCGTTAGTTACTTCTTAAGTAACTTGGTTCCTTTCATTAGATATTTTGTAGGTAATATCTAGGAAATATTTTGGACATTTATTGATCATTAATAAGTCATTAAAGGCTTGGTAGGGCCCTTGATTTGATGGGCTTTGATTGCAAGTCATGATGACTTCGGTTTGGTTGATTTCGAACCAAGTCCTAATCCTTAGTTACTTTGGGTAACTTGGATTTGTCATGATAATTATATGACTTGATTTAAGTTCTTTTTCTTGATTTAATTGGGATTAGTACTTTAAACAGATATTTAAAGAAATATTTTTGGTGTCAAATACACGAAACCGGTACAGAAGTAAATTGTTAAAATGCCCTATAGTTGAAGGGTACTAACGCATTTTTATTTATGTTAAAGGTGATTTGATGAAAATAAACTTTTAATAATATCATCTTAATCCCCTTTAACTTTAGGAATTTCGAGGTTGATCGGAAACATTTACTTAACCAAATTTAGTTAAATTTGATAGTTTTGTATTTTTCTTGTGTTTTTGAGGTTTTTATGTATTATCCAGTGTGATCTAAGGTAGAAATTCATTTACTTTAAAACTCAGTTTAAAGTTTAATTGAACTTGCACTTCCAATTCGACACTGACTGGAAGGGACAAAATGCGGTGTCTACACCTAGCAACACAGTTTTCATTTTATTTCTTTAAAAGACCAACCTAATTTTACCAAGGTTGGTTCTATTACGAAATGTTAAAACTTTAAAATACCATTTAGGCAATGATGTGAGCGAGCCAAAAAGATCAAGAGGCTTATTGCATTTATCATAAGATCGCCCCAAGTAAGGTGGTGGTATTAGGCTTCTGGCCTTAGAGTGATACAAACATTTTGTGGTAACTGGTAGGAAAGGATTTGATATCGCGAGTAGGCTTGACGGTAGTACTAAGGTGGGTTTCTTTTGTAGATGAGGGTGAGTTTTGGTATGGCATAGGAGGTTGAGGATTGTACGAGCGATTAATGGAGGGATAAAGTTGGTTTTGGAGAAAATGGGACTTTGGCTACTATTTGGGTGAATCCCATTTTTGTTAGTAATCTTATAGATTATAATATGCGTGACGTAGAAGTGGAATCCCTTGTCAAGACTTGATGCGAGTGTCTCTAAGCAACATAAGATAGTGCACCGTATATATGAGGAGCCCGAGGATCTAGAGTTGGAATTAGAAGCCCCGTCGGGGTGTGATAACCTGACATTGAATAATGATAGTTGAACCGTCATTAATTACTTGTTTTTTGTTTTCGGATTAGATTATATATCTTATTGATTTTTTCTGCACGGAAAATGATGGTGAGTTTGGAAAGAATGAAGATAATTGGATGGAGTTCTTTCATGGGAGCCTAGAGCTTTCGTTTATCACAATTTCTCAGTCATCTATGGCAGCTTTATTTTTTCAAACTTATTGTTCGTTGTATTTGAATTTTTTATTTTTATAAGATTATGTCCATTGATTCATGTGAATTTGTAATCTTTTCTTCCTTCTACTGATCTTAATCATTAATATTGGTTCTCCTTCTCTATCTATCTCTATATTATTTTGATTTTTCTCAACTAATGCTAATCTAACATTGGTGCTACTGATCTTAAACAAGAAATGCCTCTTCTCAGTTATGAATAATTGGGCAGAGATAGAAATTGAGGTAGTTATTTTTTTTCTCAATAAACTATCTAGTATTGAGAAGAAGGCACAATTATGTTTTATTCCCATAGATTCGTTCTGAAATTTTAGAGTGGAAACATATGCGAATTGTTCTTTAGACTGATTTCGTTATGATTTTGTATAAAATTCGAGGAAGATGTTGAAATGTATGTTTCTTATTGCAAAATATTGAACAAAAAATCAATTTCTATTATGAGGTAATAAATTTGACCTGAAAAATCTAAAAACAAAACAAAAATATATATTTTTTTAATTTCTACTCCATGATTTTTTTTATGAGTAGGTGTTTTTGGCGGTTTAATATTGGGACTACAAAAACGTGGGGTGACATATTTCTATTCTTCCTGCGTTGTCTCTACTATTTCTCTACTGTATTTTCCTATTTTTTCAATGTTTTTGGTTTTTCGATGTCCCAGGCTATGCTTCTTGTTCTCAATCCTTGTTTCTACATAGGTGCTATTCAGTTCAAGTTTGTGGTCCTTGTTGTGTCCAGCAACTGTTTCTTTTCAAATTTATATTTATGTTCTGTTGTTATTTCATTTTTGTTTGTCCTGCTTACGTGATGTTTTGTTTGTGCTTTTTCTATCCTATATCTTTCATGTTTCTTTGTCCTCTTTTAATTTATTCTCTTTCCATTTTTACTATTCTAGATTATTTATTTATTTTTTATTAATATTTTTTATTTTGTTTTTGTGGTCTGTTTTTACCTGTTTCTGTGTTGTTTAGTTAATATTAGTGTTTACTTCTTTTCTAGTCCCCATATGTTTAGCATATGGAATATGTGTTGTATGTGTTTCCATCTGTGTTGTTGGCTTTTATCACGTCTTTTGTTCCTAAAAAACTTCACTACCTGCAATTGAAGTCAATAACATCAATTACATGTAGTGAATTACTATTGATATTTTTTCTTGATTAATTTCTTTAACAATCATGGAGTACAATAGAGGCATATATCTATGAGTTTGTATCAACGCGAAAGAATTCTTATATAATATGTATTCATATGTGGATGTCTTTACAAGTCTCCATTCTCGTTTCTACCTGCTGTTATGATTTGATAGTCCCCATCTAGTATAGGTCTGTATTGTTCCCTTCTACGTTTTTTATTGTCTCTATTACATAATGATATGTCATATCCGACCACAAAGTTCACTTTGAAAAAGTATCCTCAACGCTTACATAATCCCTAATTTTAGGATTTAACATTTTTTTTTTGGCTTAGAATTTTGCCTATATGTATTACTCCAATGGTGTTCGCACTATGTGTAGCTTGATAGGGTTACAAATTTCAACTATTGGTTACAAAAGCTGATTGAGTGTTGTATTTTAAAGTTAATGCTTACTCTTCCACAAATATGTGTTTAATTTTCCTTTAATTTTTTTAATTTTTATTTCATTGATAAGTATCTAAGTTGTGTTAAATATTTTCTTCTCATATCTAGGATTATACCAGAATCTGGACACTCAGCTTATGATAAGGCCACTCAATATGCAAATTTTATCTTTTGGGAGTCGACCAGAACGAAAAAGGCTCCTAGGAAAGGTTACCTAGTTTGTTTCTTGTTTAATTTGTCATTTTTTTTTTCATGTTTGTCATTTTTTTAAGCACTTATTTTTTCTCGATTCTTCTCTTTCTTTTATATATTTCTAAATTTTTCTTTACTAGTTGCATTCTTACTTTTTGGCAGTTTTCTCAATTTTAGTTCCATCTCTAAACCCCAATTATTTTTTGTGGATTTCTGTTATGTTTTTACATTTTTGTGTTCCAATAAAGAAGAACATAGGTAATGACGTTCACTATATTATGATGCTAGTACTATTTTTATGCATTTGTACTTAATAGAAAATCAAGTTTATGATTCTTAGATTGAAAAATAATTTATTTATTTTTTTTAGTGGTGATGTAAAATTCATGTGGTTTAATAGTTTTGGAAACATGGAATGTATTTGTTAGTTAGTTCTTGTGGGCATTTGTTTATACAGTGGTGGGATATTGGTATTTTTTCTTAAGGAAAATAAGAAAAACAATCACAGATTTTAAATATTATTTTTTATTAACAAAGAGCATGAATTTTAAATACAATAGAAAAGTGAGTAAGCATCTCAATTTCATACAAAACTAATATAGATATTGTTTACATAATCAAAGTTTTTTACTTCGATTAGATATATATCACCCATTTAATCACATAGAAAAATTGAGATATTAAATGGATTAACCATCTCATTTGTTGATGCACAAGCGAGATTATAAGTAAATAAATTATCTGTCATTTTAATTACCAACACAATTTTTTATATATTCTACCACATTTGATAAACATGATAGTAAGTATCGTACTTTCTATCACGCCTCCATTTATAGCGGTAAGTTTCGTAATAAAAATAGTGATAAAAACATTTTTTTCATTGTCTTCAACTGACAAAAAAAGTATATTTTTCGATAGTGCCACTTCATTCTCGTTTTTCTCACCTTTCTATAGCGATCAGGTGCACAATTCGTTTGCCATTCTTGTCTCTTCTTTCTAATCCTCTCTTCATGGGCTTGCATGGTTCTCTTGAGTTCATCCACAGTCATATTATTCTATATCTATAAACTCTTTACTGGTATCAATAACATAGCCAAATTTGGGCTCCAAAGAACGAATGATTTTTTTTTCGCAACGGAACATAGTTTGCCTTCTTGCCATTTTTGTTAATTGATTCACCATCATTAAAACTCTTGAAAAATAATTTGACACTAATTCAATTTTTTCATTTTGAAATGACTCAAATTTTCTTCTCAGTATTTGAAGGTAAAGTTTCTTAACTTTGTCAACTCCATCACCAAATGCTTGAAGAATTTTCTTCACTTGCTTGTATTTTGTTACATCAGGCTTTTTTTTGTAAGATAGAATCATCCAAAGATTGATGGGTATGATGGAATGCACCCTTTGATCCTTGAGTCTCAAATTTGCAATATTGTCCTTCGATTTTCCAATCAAGGTGGCATCATCTTGTGTCTCCATATATCCTTTCTCTACTATCTCCCAATGTGGCTCTATATATTATTTCTCTACGATCTCCCATGGGTCTTATGATCCAAGAATTGCCTTCACTGGAATACAACAATTTCCATAGTTATCTTTGGTAAATTGGAGACTTGAGATGGAGCAAATTGTTGTTTGATATATGTCTCTCATTCAACTTTAATACCACTTTGTTGGAACAAGAAGGTTCTATGAGAAAAAATCAATATATAATAGAAGTTACAAGTACGTAGAAGAGAATGTGAAGAACCACATTTATATAAAACGAGAAAATATATGGAATATATATAGTACTCCAAACTAATAATTCGTTACTTCTCATTATTCATCACTAATTATCTAATTATTCCCACTAATAAAATTGTGTACAATTATTATAATAAAAACTATATCATGTAACTCCACAACCTTAATATTAATAAGATAAATTTTATTTTTTCAATAATTTAAAAAACAAAGATAGAGAAAGAGAATCAAACAATAAAATTTCATTCTAAAATAACAAATATAGTATTTTCAGAGTCCTTTAGTGAAGGGTGGCATCATGGAAATCAGATATTTTGTTATGAAAAAAACTAGTATTTTCATATTCCTTTGATGGAGGGTGGCATCATTCTAAAATAACAAATATAGTATTTTCATACTCATTCAGTGGAGGGTGGCATCATGGAAATCAGATATTTTGTTATGAAAAAAAAACTAGTATTTTCATATTCCTTTGATGGAGGGTGGCATCATGGACATCAGATATTTTGTGATGAAAAAAAACACTTGTATTTTCATATTGCTTTGATGGAGGGTGGCATCATGGACATCAGATATTTTGTGATGGGACGTTGCTTTTTCAATGTTTTTTATAAATTGCTAGCTTATAAATAAAATAAAAAGTAATTGATGACAGACTGCAATGCGAAAAAGCTTTTTCATTCTTGTCATCAGTCATGTTATTGACCAAAAAAGTAAAAAAATAATCAACCATGTTATACTAAAATATCCGCAACATGGGGTATCCAAAGTGCCCCAACATTATTTTTTTTTTTTACCTTTTTTCTCCAATGTGCTCGCACACATGAGAGACGATTACGCATTAATTTGTCGAAAAATGGTTCGTCTTCCTGTGTCGAGTACTGTGTAATAGCTACACATAATTAAGTGACGTCTTTTGAACAAATATGGATCTACTTCACAAATGGCAGGGACTACAGTAACTGTAGCACATCCCTTGCATCGATATTCGCGATATTTAAATTTGAACTGAATGGATTCTAGTATCAAACATTTAGTCATTTTAAGGGTTGCTTTTAATCTTTTTAAGTTGGGTGTAGTTGATTTATAATCTTGCATGTTTTAATTTTGTTCACATTTTTATGATCTTTGATGAAGCGAAAATTTGATTCATTAGGAATGATCTTTTGAAATTTGGATTTTAACTTTGGTTCCTGCAAAATAATGTACAACAAAGCAAGTTTGTTGGCATTACATCTCTGGTGTGAGAAGTAGTAAGGTTTTTCTAGTAACAATTTACCTGTATTAGGCTAGACCATCATGTCTAATATTTATAAGAGATAGAAGACTTGTTTAGAAATGTAGACATCACATTTTTTTTCCCCCCAATCAATGTCGGATCAAATTCAAGTTCAAATAAATTTTAAATTTAGATTTAAAGGGAATGAATTTCTACTTGAGATCAAATGGTATAATTTACAAAAATACCAAAAAAACATGAGAAAAACATAAAAACTGTTAAATTTGACTAAATTCCGCCAACTAAAAGTTTTGGGCCAATCTCGAAAATTCAACAATTTAAGGAGGTTTAAAATGACTTTATTAAATGTTGATTTTCATTAAATCATATAAATAAAAATTAGTTACTACCCTTTAATTATAGGATATTTTAAACAACTACTTCAGTTACCTTCCCTAACCCTGAAACATTTACTATCAGTGAATTTTGTCAGTTTAACACCAAAAATATTTATTTCATTTATGCATATTACATCAACTACCACCCGGAAATAATCCAAGATACCTTGATTATGGCTTGGAAAGGTCATGACAAGTCCTAAATCACCAAGGTGATTAAGGACTTGGGTTTGGTTTGGATTTACACCAAACCAAGTTGTCTTGACAAATCACACTAGGCTCAATGAATTAAGGGCCTAACCATCATTAAAAGGCTCAAAAAGGGGGGCCTTGAAATGACCAAAGAACCTTCCAAGAAGTTGCCTACAAATATCTAAGAAAGGGAAACCAAAACACTTAGGATATGACCAACTGTTATCGAAACTAAACCGATTTAGTTCGCCACCTAAGTTAGGCATGTAATGAGCATTAAATTCACATATCATCAAGCATTAAATGCTTAGGGATGACATGGAATTGGTGGATGAATTGAATCTGGATACTTTCACCAAAATATATTTAGGGGTAACTAGGAAACTTCAAAACCAACTATCGGTTACAAGGAAACTAAACTCGATTTGATCTGAAACCAACCAGATGTGTGCTCACAAAGTAATGAATCATCATAATGCATTAAATGCCAAGTGACTAGTTAAGACCATACTCAATGCACCTTGAAAGTATTAATGTCAACTAAACCGAAATAGTGAAACTAACTGGTACTTAGCCACTAAATCGAACCAAAAGTGTCACGTCATGCCATTAATGAACCCATGTGTAACTAATAGGATTAGAGGATAGTTGATGATTGGTAATGATTGCCAATCATTACCAAATGTAGGAAAAGATTTGATAATGATTACCAATTCTTTTGAGATCTTTCCTTGCACTTAAAATTCGTTCAAATCTAAACAAGATAAATTCAAGATAGCAAGTCCCCTAGGCCACACACACCTCAAAGAAGAGGCTGGGATAGCCTATGCATGGATAAGTGCAAAATCTCCCAGTCTCTAAATAGAGATGTTGGGGTTCTCATTTTTCAAAATTTGAAGTCTTAGCTTCTCTCTCTAAAACTCAAGCCAAGTCTCGGGTGCCAGGATTCTCAAGAAAGTTTCTTGACTAACACACCATTATTCTAATGAAATCTAGTCCCGGAGAGTGTTCTTGAGGTACTTGGTGCAAGAACTCAAGAGATTGACAGTGATCGTACGAGTTCTAACCAAGAAGATGAATGAGGAAAGGGAGATAACTACTTTGGGAAGACTATGTCCCCTACATGGGGTATTCTTGAGGTTCTTGGAGAGAGAACTCAAGAGGTTGACGGTAATCGATCGAGTTCCAACCAAGAAGATCAAGAAGGAGAAAAAAGTTATTGTTTAGGAAAAGACCACTCTCCTAAACTAGGTATGTGCCTTGAGATTTGTTGATCTTGTTTTAAATTTCATATATTATGCCTTTACATATCATAATCATGTAGTTTGTACACTTAAATTTTAAGTATATAAGTCACATAACCCATAATCAACCAAATAACACTTAATTCATGCTATAATAATCAAACTATGTCCAAATCATACAAACCTTTCTCAAGATTGTCCAAAAACATATTAAGAACATGTAAGGACCCAAATCATCCAAGAACATGTTAAGAACATATGAGGATTCAAACAAAACATCTATCACACCATGAGTTGTGTATAGTCTCTATGATTATCTCAAGAACACTTCAAATCGACTATTTACTTACTGTTAATCTAACTATATATTGTTAATTATTGGATTTACTTTCCGCTAAACATCAAGATCATAGCCAGGTTGGCTTGTGGACTGACACCTATATATATACACACACACACACACACACACTATAACGACAGACCTTTGCGGCTAAAAATCCGGGATAAAGGAAGGGTCACTATTCCTCTAGGGATATGTGTGATTCTTCTTTAAAAAGCCTTCCTGTTTTTCTTAGTTACAAGTTGGACTAGTATAAATATATGGTATTTATTTTCAATGTCAACTAACAAACTCACACACTAACATTAACTAACCAAAACAAAAGAGTTCTGTTAAGTTGTTCTTGACAAAATCAAAGTGGTCATGTCCATATCATGTTGTGATTCATGTTGTTAACAAATAATAATCAATTAAAAACAGTCATGTTTTCGACTTAACATAAATGAACTACGTGATGACTTGATATTTGGTTAACCCCCCCTCCCAAAAAAAGTACATAGGTAACCCATAAGGATTTAGTCACACCTGTAATAAAATAAACCATATAGTTCAAACCTTAAATAAACAAACTACGGAAAGACCGGATTCTCATTAATCTGAGATACGCAGGCAACCCACGTGCGAGTTCGGTATAGCTTGCATATTTATGTTTATGTCTCTTATAAACTGTTATTGGGTTGTCACTGCCTAGTATAGTATACTATTTACTGCTTTCATTATATCAAAAACACAAAAATATTTTCATTTCTAATTGTAGTTACATAATAGATAAACTTTACTGCTTACATCATGATAAAATACATAAAAATGGGAAAAACGTTCGGTAAGTAAATTGTTTTGTTTAAAGAAATCAAAGAAAGTTACTCAGGTAGTGTTTAACAGTGAATACTCATTTAGACTAAGGTATTGTTTATGGACGTGTGTCTTGGGTGCGTAAAACCTTCCTCGAGCATAACCAACCCTCGAACTATAAGAATATATCTATTACATAGACCTTATAAGTCAAAACACGGACTATTTCAAAGTAAAATGAATTTTTAAAACTCCGGTTGGCCTAGCACACTATTTAACCTTATGTTAGGTAGCGACTCTGTTTTTCACATAAAATCTCGGCCCAAGAAATTTTTCAAAACTGATGCCTAGAAAACCCCTTGAAAAACCAATTTCAAAATGAACGGATTTGAACGACTTAGAGAGGAAGAAATAAAACTTGATTTTTCTTATTCCCGATCTCCACTTCTTCCGTTATCAATCCAGGGTGCGTCAGCTGGTGACCTCATAAGAGGGTTAGGCCTAGTCGGAGTCTAAGTTTATACTTACATTGAAATAAAATCTGAGAAATATGTCTTTGATTTTTAAGACAAAACTAATTCCCTTCCAAAAAATAAAAAATAATAATAATAATAAAATAAAAATAAAAATAATGATAAAAAAAAATAATATTTAAAAAATAATCATATACAAAAATAAAAGTAAAAAAATAATAATAATAATAATAATAATAATAATAATGATGATGATGATGATGATAATAATAATAATAACAATAATACAATAATGATAATAAAAAAAAAAATTACATATCCTGTATATACCAGCATACATATATGTTTACTGTCTTTATTTACTGCATTTACATTACTGTCTTTCAATACAACATTTTAAATATTGTCTTTATATTCTCGCATTTTATTACTATATACTTTCTCCAACGCATGAGCACTCATTTAGTATTGCATATCATAATGGAAAAACCCAATTCGTAACCTTCTTAAGGATAGAGAGGTTGGCAGTAGGGGCTTTTTCGGTGGTTTCATCACACCAATCTAAGCTCTGAAAACCTTCAGGATAGAAAAAAGAGTTAGCAGAAGCAAGGTCGGGGGGTCTCACCCCTGGGATCTAGCTACGAACCTCGCCTCGCTCGGACCACCAACCAACGATGGATACTCCCCAGAGAGGACGTCAGAGGTTTGAAGATTTGGGAATCGAAGTTTTTAAAGATGCACTAGAAGGAAAGCCATAACCTCATATAGTGAGCCTAGGATAGAGAATAACCAAAACCCTGTTGTATTTAGGACACTGTCTTGGAGAGAGACATGTATATTGTTGTCAGTATATAACTACCCTGAAATCTTACAAAAGAGTACCTCTAGGACTAATAGAGAACATAATAGTCAATTAAGAATTCTCATTATGCTTTATCGATGAGTCAGATCACGGTATGAAATTGTATAAAAAAAAAAAAACTAATGAACAAGCCATGGGAAAGGATAAAGAGAATCCTTATTATAACTATATGAGACTTTATTAGACTTGGAAACTCCATTTTGTTCAGATTTAGGTATTTCTATAGTTTGAGGTCAATAATGACAAGGTATTGATACGAGATTTCCATGCGTCGAAGTAAAAGTATCAAATTGAGTTTATAAATATAAGGCTCTCCGCTGGAGGGATTGTCATGTCAAAATTCTATGTCATTTGTTAAATTTTGAAGTGGTAGAAATATCGTCTACAACTAAGTCATAGTCAAAACCCCAAACACCTTTGCAAGCAAAATACCAACATGACCGTTTCTAAATAGGAAAAATTGCTCTACGTAATAAAACACCTGTCTCTTATTCTCCAGTTGACACTCGTACGCAAGCACGATAGCCTAACCTAATGGAGGATATAGAAAAATAGTTGAGTGAACCTATCGGGGTCATCCAATTGAAAGAAGACATGGTTTTATTGAAACAGTCCATGGGTCAAATTTCTAAACTCCTACAACAACTCTCCCACTCCCAGCAGAACCCTATAATACCTGTTCAAACTCCTAAGCCAATGGAACCAAGAACCAAACATCAGCTCTCTAGTTCCTAAGACACTAGCGCTGTTACCAAAAAAATAATCCCTGGTGAACTTCTGCCACAAGTTACTCTGACTGTGACTGACCCAAACCCAAGTACTACCTCAGTTAAACCAAATACTAACCCAGGTATACCAGAAACCAATGACTAATTCAAAATAGAGGTGTAAGAATAATTTGAGAAGACGTCTCTACTGACAGGAAAAACTACCGCAAATGGAAGGGAACTCCAGCATGTAAAGAATGGAGAATCAGGAAGTAATGCCCAATATCTTAACCTATTTGTTATACCTCAAGTAAAGTTCCCTGACAACTTTTCCATGCCCACATTCACGAAGTACGACGGATCAAGGTGTCCAGACTGGCACATCCATCGATACAAGAATGAGATGGGGGCATATATCCACAACAAGGCATTAGATGTTCAACTCTTCCAGTAATCGTTAGATGGACTTAGCACTCGTTGGTACTCGACAACATAACATTCGAAGGTAAAGACGTTCCTTGACATAGTCAAGGGCTTCTATAAGTAGTACGGCTACAATTAGGAAGTGTCGTCGGATAATATTTCTCTCTGAACCCTGACTAGGAATAATAGGGAAAGTTTCCAGGATTAGGCTATCCGATGGAAGGATAGAGCTACAAAAGTAGTATCGCCAATGAAGAAATCCATGATGGCCCAAATGTTCGTCTAGGCTCAGCCTCACCCTTACTACGAGACTTTATTGAGCATACTGAATAGCCTATTCTCCAACATAATCCTCCAAGGAGAATATATAGAAGAAGGTGTTAGGACGTGTTGGCCCAGTAAGCTACCCAAGAGGGGGTGTGAATTGGGTAGATAAAAACAATTAATCCAAATAATAATACTTAAAAAATAAAATAATTAATTTTTACCCTAAATTAATTATTATCTTTATAACACTTGAATTTTCAAACAATTAATTTAATCAATTAATAAATTTATCTTAAATCGATTATTATCTCTTTATAGCAACAGATAAGTGTTATAAGCTTTAGGTGCACACCCAAACAACACAAAATAAAGTAAAGAAAATAAACAATGCAGTACACTTCAATATATCTTGGTTCACCAAGTTAATCTTGGCTAATCCAATCCTCCAAGCTGCACGGAGATTTGCACTCACTAAACCACTAAGATTCCTTTAAACAGGTAAGAACCAAATCTTTACACAATGATTCGTTTCGCAAGCTCAGAATAAACCTTTACAACTTTTTTTTCCCAGATTCAGGAATAACCTTTTGTTTTTCCCAAGCTCAAGAATAACCTTATTTTTTTTTTCCAAACTCAACCTAATTCTATCACAGGCTAAGGATTAAACCTAATACTTTTATACCTTAGGCTAAGAATCAAACCTTACACAAAAACACTCCAAGTATCCTTTTACCCGGTAAGGATTGAATCATTACAAATTCACTCAAAGTTGATCCTAATCAGGAAGAATTACACTAAACTCTTTTCAAGGAAAAAGAGTAACCTAACATTTTTGTACTAGGTAAAGATCAAACCTCAATCTCTTTACCAGAAAAGATTGAAATCCAAAACTACCCCTAATTAGATACTCCCAATATTATCTAATCTGACACACAACTCACCAATTAGAATAAAATTGTTAAGTTCTTTCCACTCGGTGCTTCTACCACCTCAAATCAATTTAAACTCAATTAATGTCTTGATAATTACCAGTGATAGAACTAAGTGAGGAATCAAAAATATGATTATAAAAATAATACGGGTAGCACTAAATTGAACACGTAATCAGATTATCACACAAATCGTTTTAAAAGATTTGTTTATACTTTTAAAGTTCAGAAATGATTTCACAAGATCAATTATCCAAGCAAGTGATAATAACAATAATAAACTCAATTAAGAATAAGCTTGGAACACTTTCACCAAGAAATCATAAAAAAATGATTATAATAGATATGGGTAACACACAAATAATTATGTAATCAAATTTTCACCAAAAATCATTTGAAAATATTTTTATGTGATTTAAGTTTTAGAAAACGATTTTATCAAGATCTTATCAACCAAGAAAATATAGAAAAATAAATACGCAATAAAGACTAATAGCTTGGGAAGATCTCACCAGGATAACAACGAATAATTATAGATTGAAACGCTAAACAACTCCATTCGATGATACTAACACAATCAGCACTTTAACTCAAGAACTTTTCAACAATTAATCTCATAATTTGATCTCTCAAAATAATATCAGAATGATGACTCTTAGAAAAGCTTAGGAACTGAATAGTTCTTGAAATTATCTAATTTTTGTTTTATATGAAATCCGCAGGTCTATATAGGGAATTAAAACAAGTCATCCAATGGCTAATTTTCAAATGATAAGTATCTAAAAAAGTACATATAGACCCCATATATCATTATATTTTATTTTAGGTATAATTTACTTAAATAAAGCTTTCAAAACATTCAATTGATTCCCTAAAAAAAAAAGTCAAACTTAAATCGATAAGATAGAAAGTATTAAAAGAACCAAATCTATAAGGATATTCAAATAAGAGTATTATATCTTTAATATATCCATATCCCTAAAATCTCCCAATCAAGTAAACAAATAATGGCTAAATAACAGCTAGTTTTTGAATAAATCCTGAAATTCCACAAATCTTGAAACCCAACCATTGGTTGACCTACCAGAAGGCGTAGGTCGACCTCTCGATTCAGGAGGTAGCCCAAGCCAAAAACCCTTCGCCCATAGGTCGACCTTTGCTTATTTGTTTGTCGACCTAATGATTCAATGAGTTTCACAGGTCGACCTTTCCTATTTGTCTGTCGACCTAACGATTCAGAGAGTTTCTCTTTGGCCATAGGTCGACGTAGCTATCAACCGAATGATTTAGAGAGTTAATCTAATTCACATAGGTCGACCTATCTATCGACCGAACCATTCAGAGATTGCTCAATCTTTTCACCTCCTCATCGGTTAACCGGACCTCCTATGTAGGTTGATCGATCAAGCTATGCTTCGTCCTTAATTCATTTTTAGTTTCAATTTTTTCGACGTTTTTTCCCCTTTAACCGATGTATTTTCTTGGTTAACTCCTTAAATTCCTTTTTCATTTCTAATCTTTCTTAAAATAACATTTCTTCTTCAATTTCACATAGGAGCAAATATGTTAGCTAATTAAGATCCTATTAAAAAAAAAAAACATATAATTGTAAATTCATTTTGTGTTGTGTGTGATCCTAATAGGGATACATTAAGAGTAAAAATTTTACCTGAGTTAGGTTCTTCAAAGTCTTCAGTCTCTTAATTGTCCATCATCTTTGCTAGTCTCTTTATCATCCATTTAGCATTCATCTCAACTTCTTTACGATCATATCTTCAATAGAACTTATAAACTGAAACACTCAACAAATCCATTAGTTCCACTAAAAATATCAACATTTAATTGTCCATCAAAATCTTAGGATCAACAAGACGGGCAGAATTTAGAAGTCAAGCAAGCATGAACATAAGAGAGAAACACCTAAGAAGAGAGATCCTAAAGTGGCAATGGTAGGCCAGGGTAAAAAAACCAACAGAACTTCCAACCTTGCTATAATTTCTAGAAGCCAAATCCTCCCAAGTTCTAAAACCAAGTCTTCCAAAAGCAACCACCTCAATTTAGACCACCACCTCAATTCATACCACCACCTCTGTTCGCATCTCCAACTCAGTTCACACCGCCGCCTCAATTTGCTCATTTTCGAGCTCCAGCATACAACCCATATCCATATCAACCTCCCTGTAAAGCTTTTCCATGGCCTCCAAACCCATCCAACCACCAACAAAATTATAAACCCAATCAATCGTACAGAGAAGGCAATTTACACCTCTCCCTGTAACTTTTTCTCGGATCTTCGAGGAATGTGTTAAAAACAAAATGCTTGAACTTGTACCCCCAAAACGGCCAAACATCTATAGCTCATACTCTGACATAAAACAATTATGCGCTTATTACTTTAGAACACTGGGTCACCATATTGACAACTGTATCACTCTGAAACACGAAATAAAAGATTTGATACAAGCCAAGATAATATGTTTCCCAAAGGAAGGTGAGACATCTTATCTTAATTATCAGCAAAACCCATTGTCTAAATATGATAACTCAACCCCAATTGTCTACATGGTCGGATGAGATTGGGAGACCGATTCAAACGATTATATTGGAGTATGGAAAACTGATCCCAAACCACCTGGAACAATATGGGTAGAAGTCAAAAATTGCCCTAAAGCTTATTGGATAGATGTGTCTGTCTCAGCTTTAGGAAAAATGATAGACTTATCTCTTCTACCGGTTAGGGAAGTAAATTTGATAAAGAAGACAATAAGGGTAAGGGACCTATGATAGATAAAAATCTAGAATTAAAATTTGGAGAAGGAGGAACCTCTTAAGGTAAAAAGATTTAGACCAGATGTGGGGAGAAATTGACACTTTGAACAATAATGTCACTTATATAGCTATTGTAGTTAAACAGGTCTGGAATGTATACAAACCACCTAGGAAGGAACCTCCAAGAAATGAAGCATTGCTCTTGCCTAAGAAAATATTTGACCTCAATTACCCAAGCCAAGATGACGATGAGGATGAATCTAACCAAGCCTAGAAACCCTAGTGGCAAAATAATCCTCCTACCAAGGATAATTCTAGCACCCAGGGTAGACGACTAAGCTATCCAATCCATGATAATCCCTGGATTAACATGCTTGATAGTGGTGTTATGAAGTTAAACCTTGACCAGGCTTTGGGCTCAGAAGTTTCTCACATCACCATACAACCATAAGCATGTAAGAATCCAACAATGATCCAACCAGAAACTATTGTAACCTTTGAGACGCCAAAACAAGAACCGGTGAAAGACTTGAAAGAGGTTCCTTGGAACTACTTTACAACAATTAAACCAATGTCATAAGGATAGAGGACCAAGTAGATGAGATCAGAGGTATTACTCGGAGCGGAAGAGTATTTATCGCTCCGGATTTGCTGAAAATACCAAACAAAGAACCTAAGGGAATCCCTAAGAAGACTACCACTGAAGAATTACAAGAGTTCCTAAAGGCAGTTAAGAACAATGAGTACAAGGTCGTCGAACAACTGAGTAAAGCACCGGCACAAATTTTGATCCTGTCATTGCTAGTGACCTCCGAAGTACATTGAAATGCACTGCTAAAAGTATTTAGTGAGGCCTATGTACCAAGTTCCATATCACAGGATCACATCACTAATATGGTGGAGAATATCCTTAATGCCAATCTCGTAACCCCTACTGATGACGAGATACCCTCTAAAAGAATTGGACATATTAAACCTCTCAACATATCAGTGCAGTATCGAGTTTTTATCCTCTCTAGAGTTCCAGTAGACAATGGATCCGCACTCAACATATGTCATCTGAGTACGCTAAAAAAGATAGGGGTAAGGGAGGACCGAATCTGGACTACTGTTATCACCATCAGGGCTTTCAATGGTAAGAAGAGAGAGTCCATGGAAAAACTTACGCTACCAATCATTATAGGCCTAGAAACTTTTCAAGAAGACCTGGATGTCTTAGACATACCAACTACCCATAACCTGCTCCTTGGAAGGACCTAGATACAATCAGCTTGGGCAGTTTCCTCGTCATGCCACCATAAGATGAAGTTTTTCTTTGAGGATAGTATAATCACCGTGTATGTTGAGGAAGATTAGGACAACTACCGAACCTCTTCTGAACCTATAATAGTAGCCAAGCATGTCGATCAGACATCTTTTTTTCCAAGTATCGGGTATTGCTAGTGCTTTATATATTCGAGAAGGAAGTCCACCACCAACACCTAGACTGTCTAATGCTACCATTTTGTTAGCCACTCATATGAACATTATGAACTTCGACCTGAAGATAGAAATCAACGAAGTCAAAGAAAGAATGCGATCTCTTTTTGGGATCAGACAAAAGCTAGAAACCTATGGAAACCTATGGGCTAGGTTTTGTTCCGGGCCTAAATAGAGGGTTCGACAAATAATCTGGGAAGAATGGATAACCGGAGATAATACCCCATCTGAGTCAACTTTCCGTTCACCACTGGTATAATCCAAGCTAAGAAAGAAGAGAAGAAAGACAAACCTGACTTTGTGATAATCCCTTACCAAACAGAGCCTAACCCTCCAATACCATGGTTAGAAAAGTTAGTATGTATAATCAACGAGAAATGGAATGATGCTGAAGCAGCAGAGCCAGCTAGCAACCTCAACAATTGGGAAGCTCGTCTAATCCCAATGCAATAAGAAGCTTGCTAATCAACAAGTGTCTGTAACATCTCATATCTGATTAGCCACCAGATAGTAGAGGTTATGATCTCTAGGCTCCTTTTAACTTTTTGATTTTTTCTTTTCGTAATGCAATAATAGTCATGCTAAGATAATAACATATTTAAAATCAAATTTTAGTCTTTGTTTTTAAAGTGCCTAAATAATCGTGAATATAATCCATATAATAATGAATCAACTTTTCCTAACGAGTACAATATAGATAAGTAAATAAATTAGGAGTTAATAGAAATCGAAACGGAAGATAATCCTACACCCAAGAACACCGAGGATGTTTGAAGTGCCTCAGAAAGATTTGAGGAACAACCTATTCCAAATCAATATGAGACCGAAACAGTAAATATAGGAGATCCAAAAAATATGAAGGAAATGAAGATGGAGAAGTCAATTAGTAGCCAAGAAAGAGAGGACATGATATTCCTACTAATGGAATAACAGGATGTCTTCACATGGTCCTATGATGACATGGCAATACTGTTAATCGACATCGTCACGCACAAGCTTCCATCAAGGAAGGAGTTAAATCAATCAAGTAGAAGCTCCAAAAGATGTGACCAAATATCAGCCTGAACGTTAAGGAGGATATCGCGCCTTATCGAAATTCGTACTTATTGCGAGTGGTTGAGTAACATAAAGCCAGTGTCCAAGAAAAATGGAAGCATCCTAGTTTGTGTTGACCATATAGGCCTCAACCGGGCAAGTCTGAGAGATAACTTCCTACTGCCGAATATCCACATCATCCTGGACAACACGGCAAGGTTTAGGATCTCATCCTTTATGGATGGATTGTGTGGGTATAACTAGATCCTAGTCGATGAAAAAGACAAGCTTAAGACCACCTTCAAAATTCCTTGGGGGGTATTCTATTATCGATACATGCCGTTTGGACTTAAAGAATGCTGGAGTAACTTATCAAAGAGTTATGACGACATTGTTCCACGGCATCATCCACAAAGAAATAGAGGTATATGTGGATGACATGAGAGTGAAATCAAGGGAAGATGAAAACCATCTAGAGCACTTAAAGAATATTTTCAATCATCTCCAGAAGTTCCAACTAAAACTCAACTCGGCTACATGTGCATTTAGAGTAGTGTCCAGTAAGCTACTTGGATTCATAGTTAATCGACGGGGTATTGAAATTGATCCTACCAATATTAAGGCCATAGTCAAAATGCTTGCACTTAGGTTGAAAAATGAAATTATTGGGTTCCTTGGGATAATAAATTTCATTACCCGTTTCATTTCGCAATTGACAACAACTTGTGAGCCGATTTTCAAGCTGCAGAGAAAGGAATTAAACTGGAAATGGAACAAAGAATGCCAAGATGCCTTGGAAAAATTAAGGCCTATCTAATGAACCCTCTTGTCATGGTACCACCCCCAACAAGAAAGACCACTATTTCTATACCTTACCATCCTAGAAATTTCTATAGGGGCAATGTTGGGACAACATGATAGTTTGGGTAAGAAGAAGCAAGCCATTTACTACGTCAGTAAAAGATTCTTCTCGTACAAAGAAAAATACTAGGTACTCGAGAAAACTTATTGTGCATTAGCTTGGACTGCTTAAAGGTTATGTCACTAACTATTTTACTTTACTACCCATTTGATTGCTAAAATGGATCCCATAAAGTTCATATTCAAGACGCATGTGCTCACTGGAAGAATATCCAATAGGTAAATGCAACTTACTAAGTTCGACATTGTATATGTGACACAGAAAGCAGTCAAAGGCCAAGCAATTACCAACCAACTTGCTAATAACCTAAGATTTGAAAAGGTCCATGGAGACTGAGTTTCCCGATGAGCCTATTACATTGCTAACTAGAGATAAGGATGACTAGACGTGGAAAATGTACTTCAATGGAGTTAGCAACTCGAAAGAGGATAACATCAGTTCCGTCGTAATATCTCTGCAAGGTCAGCACTTTCCAGTTGCAGTCAAGCTAAACTTCACTAATACTACCAACACCACCAAGTACGAAGCTTGTATCATGGGTTTAGAGTCGCCAAGAGCTTGAGGATCAAACAATGCCCTTGCAACGTTAGCATCTATGATATTAGTGATCAATGTAGAAGAAGAGGAGATTCTCGCTACTATAAAGATATACCGGTAAAAAGAACCTTGGTATGTAGATATCCAAAGGTTATTAAGAAATCAAAAATATCTTCAAGGAACCGATAGTCTGAGTCGAAGAACCTTACAAAGACTAGCGAGACAATTCTTTCTCAACGACAACACCTTATATAAGAGATCACCAGACTTAGGTCTTTTAAGGTGTGTGGGTGCTCGATAAGTAAAACAACTCATGATGGAAGTTCATAGCAAAGTGTGTGGACCACACATGAGCGGGTTCATGTTGGCCAAAAGGATCCTACGAACTTGCCACTTTTCGTTAACTATAGAGGACGATTGCATAACTTCGTGAGAAGAAGTCATAAATGCCAAGTGCACGGTGTCCAAATGCATTTATCCCCAACAGACTTACATTTTCTATCGACCCTTTGACCTTTCTCGATGTAGGCAATGGACGCCATAGGTCAAATTACGTTGATGGAACTAAGCGCACGCTAATTCATCCTACTGGCTATATACTACATTTCTAAGTGGGTGGAGGCGGTTTTGCTTACTCATGTCACCTAGAAGACCGTAACAAGGTTCTTTAAGAAAAATGACCTATCACTCTATGAAGTACCCTAAGCTTTGATCTCTAACAATACCCAAAACCTGAAAGGAGGTATAATGAAAGCCATTTGTGTTCAGGTCAAAGTACAACAAAAGAATTTTGTGCCCTACCGTCCAAAAACAAACAAATGGAGCAGTAGAGGCCACTAACAAGAACATTAATAAGTTCTTCCCATTCCAAGAAGAAGCTAAGGGAAAGTTCACGCCAAACTGGGAAGGACCGTTTATCGTCAAGAAAGTTGTTGGATCAAAGTACTACCCAAGATGGGGGGTGAATTTGGTAGTTACAAAATTTAAACAATTAATTCTTTAAATAATTAATATCAAATAATCAATTTTCTTAAATTAATTATTATCTTAGTTATGCGGCATTTATGTGTTTAATACCAAGTGCACACCCGAACACAATATAATATAAAGTAGACAATGCATCACACCAAGATATATCTTGGTTCGGTAAGTTTCTCTTACCTAATCCAATCTCCTAAGCTCCACGGAGATTCGTGACCCACTAAAACCCTGATTTCGTTACCCAGTATGAACCAAACCCTTACAATAATTTTTTTACAGGCACATAATCAACTTTAACAAATTTGCCCTTTTCCCAAGTAAATAATGAACCCTATCTTTTTACCAGGACAAAGATTAACCTAACCACTCTCTTACTTATTCTTTTCATAGGTTTAAGAAAAATTTTTACAAATCACTCAAAAATAACAATTTAATTGCAGGGAGAATCAAAACCTAATTTTTTTCAAGGGAAAAGAATAACCTAACCTTTTTGCAAGACAAAGATCAAACCCTAATATTTTTCGCAAGAAAAAAGATCGAAACCTAGCTACCCTGACTAGATACCATCCCAAACATGTCTAATCTGCTCAAACTCACAAATAAAAAAAGTGAGTTTCTTCCCATAAAGAGTTTCTACTACCTTCATACAAATATAATCAATTAATGTCCCACAAATTACAAGGTGAGGTAAATAAAATCTAATTAAATAATAAAATGGGTAGCAATGTTGAGAGCACGTAATCAGATAATAAAAAAAAAACCATTTAAAAAGATTTTTCAGGCTTATAAGTTTAAAATGATTTTCTAAATAATCTTAAAACTAGACAAGCAATAAAAATATTAATTCAAAATAAACAATGAATCTTGGAAACATCTCACTGGGAAACACTAAAGATAATGACAGAATCATAATAGAGCACAAGTCGGTAATGCCAAATCAACAATGCTTTAGATCAAGCAGGCAGAATGAATCTCTCACGAAAATCTCAGCATAAATATAATTCTTATAAAAGCTTGAACTGATAGTTCTTGATATGATTTAATTGATTCCCACAGGCCTATTTTTATAGACAAGTATCTAGCCTTCCAACGGTTAGTTTTTCGAAGATATGCCTCTAAAAGACACTCTTAGACCCCATATAAAAATACCTCTCATTTTAGGTGTATTCCACATTAAAATATCTTTTAATTCTATGAAATAAGTGCACAAAAGTATTCTTAATTTAAAACCACAAAGATAATAAGTATTAATATATTTAAATTAGGAGAATCTTAAAGTTTATGGATCAAATCATTAGGGATAATAGAATAGATAGACCATATCTTAATTAAGTTAAAATCCCCTAAATCTCTCCCTTGAAATCCTAAAAAACGGATAGTTTTTTACCAAGAGACCAAATCCCTCAAAATCTCAACCGATACTGTCAACCGAGCCCTAACAATTGGTTGACCGACTACTTTAGAGCCAAAACACAACCTGATCTTTCTGGCCAGTCGGTTGACCGACTCCTACCAATCGATTGACTGATTGGTTCAAGATGTTCTAGTTTCACTTCAAACACTCACTAACTCAAACGGTTAACCAATTGCCTTCAATCTGTTGATCGATTGGTTCAGGTTATTCACTTCCTTCACCAATTCAGCCACTATTTCAAACGGTTAACGAATTGGTTCAGGTTTTTTCACTTCCTTCACTAATTCAACCATTGTTTCAAATGGTTGAATGACCTCTTTAATTTGGTTGACTGACTAGATCAGTAGCACCTTATTTATGCTCCTAAATACAAAGTTTGATTCAGTTGACCAATTACTTTCTTTGATTGACTGATTTAACCCAAAAATATAATTTTTTCTACTTTAAAATACGATTTCCAATTAGGTCAGTTATCAATTTCATTTTACATAAGGAGCACATAAATTATCTCATTTTTGGATCTTGAACTTATCACTTCTTACCGTGACACACATAAAAAAGTAGGGATCGTATCAAGATACAAAATCATCGACCTAAGGAAAACCCAAAAAAGTATTAAGGTACAAAAATGTAGTAGCCAATCCTAGTCAAAACCTAAAAGGGAACTAAAGGAAAAAATGGCAAACATGTAATAATAACAGGAGACATCGAATATTGGCATGTATATCATTTATCTAGGGAGTTTGGATTCGTCTAGAGACCACCATACTACGACTGAGTCAAATAAATCCAAGAATTCGACTAGTAATTTTTCGAATTTTGGGATTCGAAGGAAGACATGTAGGAAGCTACTAGAGATCTTGAAATCTCTGATAAATGACCAAGTCTAAATTTGTACTCTTAAGGAATAAAAAATTTCTAAAAAGGGATAATATACTTGATAATGCAGGCTTTGTTTAGTAACTCTAACATTTTATTGTATGTTATGTTTCTTTCATAACTAACATTTCAATATAGATAAGTAGAAAAGAGAAAACGACATAAGAGAAAAGAGGATAAAATCAAGATAAAGCCTGGCGAAAAACCTTTAGTACAATTTCATTTCAAGAAAAGGTCTGAAGTCATCACCGAGCACAATGCCTCAAATTCCCATAATTCCCACCATTAACAATACAACATTATTGGATATTATCCTGTAATCCAAATTCATTAATAGACCATAGAACCAAAAAACCATCGCGCACCATAGGATGCCGAGTTTTCAACTACTAGATAAGTGTGGTACACTTTAAACTTACCTCCAGGAAGGATCCTGACAAAAGAAAAAGACCATCACCAAATGAAGATTTTCCAACTCTTGAAAAAAGAAACCAGTATACACCATTCAGGTAACAAAATAAAGGAACGAAGAAGGGGTTTCGCTTTTTCTAACAATAATTTCACTATAAAAAATGCAGGAAGTAGACATACTTTACCTATATGTTGATATACAAAGATAAAACATTTGAAGCAATGGGGGCCAAATGAAAAAGAGGAGGTTTACTATCTGATTCCTACTATCAATCTGTAAGCCTTGGCAATATAGGTAAAAACTCTTATCAACTCATTTCTACATATAATAAACAAACTGCATGACCTGGATGATTGCACGAACAAGCAAACTCCTAAGATATTGGTTTCACATTTCAACAATATAATAATGAACTCATCAGCAAGTGTATTTGGGGGATTTAAATTAATAAAATCACGAATTCATTTCTCATCACCTCCAACAAATGGCAAGACCAATCGATTTAGCTTCATAATCCTGTAACTAATCAAGTCTCCTCCTCAACTCGCAGGTTGGGGCATATTTTACATTTTTAATAATCACGAATTGCACGATAGGAAGTATTAGATTAGATTCCCCAAAGAAATTTATCAAGTACCTGCCCAAGCACATTTCATCCTATCCATGTTTTTCTAATGGAAACAATGTTCATTTCATCTCGGGACGTAAAATGAAATACTCAAATTATAATGAACTTAATTAAATTCATTAAACCTAAAGAAGTATGAACTACGTGTCAGCCTGATTCCCGGCAAGTACGACTTGCATAGGAAACCCTCGTAGGTTTGGTTGATAAATTGAGGACCAGGAGCTACACGTCAACCTGTTTCCTTGTGAAGCCCGGGATACGTAAGAAACCCTTGTGGGTTCGGTTGACAAAATAAAGAAGATGAACTACGTTTTGACTTGATTCTTTGTTATCTGAGATACGTAGGCAACCCATAATACAGGTTCGGTAGTCATTTAACAAAAATCCCACACCAATTGGGATTTAATCATGTTATCAAATATTCAAAAATCCCCATAGATTCATTCAATAACAAAAATCCCCCAATCAATTGGGATTGAACCATATCAAATATAACGATCACATATTAATCAAGATTCAATCATATCAACTTTAATCAACCAAGGAAGAATTAAGTGTGGACCTGAGTCTTGGGAAATACCAGGATACGTGAAACCTTTATAGGTTGGGTCATCACCTTAAACAAAACTCCTCCATCCCCAACATACTACGCTTCAACTTGTCCTTGATAGATCACCAAGTACGGGGAAAAACCAAGTGGGTCCGGTCGTTGTCAGAGAAATGTTAGCATCATGATATTCTCTTAGCCCTGTATCATGGTGCATCTCCCAAGAAGTCCCTTCACTTCCTTGGGAAGCTAATCCTTTTGTTAAGTAGACAACAAAGGGTACTTGTGCTCGAACTACGCATCAACTAGATCCTTGGTAAATTACCAAGATATGTAGGAAGCCATTGTTGTTATGATTTACAATCTGAGATAGCACAGCGAGGGCTGAACTACATTTCGACTGGATCTCTAACTTAGGAAATCAGTGTGTGTTGATAACCCTGGTAGGCTTCGGTTATCCAATGATCATCATCTAGAACTGTAATATCAATAATACATAAACAACCCAATGGAGTTTCTAGACTAAAGCAAACACTACAAATCTCTTGCTCAGTTCAAGAGACAAAGGTAACCCATATAGGCTTTTCCGCATCATTTAAACACTCAAGAGATAGTCCTATACCCAGTTAGAGCTGGGGCACATTATGTCTGGTTTCTTCATTTGGAATATGTGATGGGACGCACCCCAGCTAGAGTTGGGGCACAATATAGTTGGTTTCTCTATTGAGATTTTGTGATAAAAGTCACTCTAAATAGAGATGGGGCACATTATATTAGATTTTCGCCTTAGAGAGTTTCTTGTTATAAGACTCACATCAATCATAATCAATGAGAAAATTCAAATCTGAAATATGTAATCCCTAAAAAAGAATAAACATCGCCAAGCCCCAATCTATGACTGGAGCACATTTAATCCGAGGTTAAATTTCCCCGAGAAAGTTTTCTACTCCTTGTCAGGTAGTCTCAGGTGGGATGTGGCCAAGAAACGCCACTAGGTGCTGAGTTTCCCTGAAGGTCTTCGCCTATGTGAATTCTCTGAATCATTTTCAATCATGTATTGATATGACAACCCAGGAATCCATTTCTCTAACCAAGAACTTGTTCCACCAGATATTGATGTACTTCACATGTTCGAATTATATTTGACCTGATTCTCAGTTAAGTTTGAGATATTTAGGTGCCCAATGGGGGTTTGGTCAATCCAGCTTATGTACCCCAGATTTCGATAGTGGAAGAAGTAGTGAAACGAGAAGAGGATGAAAAATAAATGCATCCCTTCCACTCTAAGTCATCAATTTTAAAAAACTTCTTGGGCTGAGATTTTACGTTAAAAATGGAGTCGACACCTAGCATAAGGTTAAGCAGTGTGCTAGGTCACCAGGATTTTGGGAATTCAAAAATAACTCATGTTTTGACTTCCATAAGTCTATGTACCAGAGATATTCTTGACGTTTGGGAGTTGATTATGCTCGAAAAATGTGTTAGACACCCCAAGAAACCTATCCGTAGATAGTACCTCAGTTTAAATAGATATTCACTGTAAATAGTATCCAAGCAATTTTCTTTGATTACTTAAACAATAATAAATCCCTTTTTAAAAGTTTTTCATCTTTTTATATTGTTTTTCTTGTTGTAATGTAAACCAAGTATACACTATAGCTAGTACTAGTAAGCGACACCCAATAACAGTTTATATATATAGATAGTAATGTAAATATGCAAGCTATACTAAATGAAATACAAACTAAGACTAAGTTGTTTGGATATGAGACCGAACCTGCACGTGGGTTGCCTACATATCTCAGATCGTTGAGAATCAGGTCATTACATAGTTCATTCTTGTTAGGGTAGCAAACTATTTTTTATTGTTTATGGTGACCGAACTAGGATTGTGGGTTGCCTACGTACTTTGGGTAGTTCAAAGATTAGGTCAAACATAGTTTATTCTCGTTAAAGGAAAAAAAATTGTTATTAAAGGTGTGACTAAACCCGCATGGGCTACCTACGTACTTTGGGTGGTTACTAAAGATCAGGTTGAATGTAGTTCAATATTGTTATGTTTGAAAAGTTGGGTTGGTTTTAGTTAAAAGTCGAGTTGGTTTAAGTTAAAAGGTAGTTTGTTTTTGTTAAAAGCTGAGTTATTTTTTAGTTAAAGTGTGGTATTTTTTAGTTAATTTCAATTGATTATTAGTTAGTTTTGGTTGTGAACAAATTGAATCACAACCTTGATTATCTATCATTAACAGTTTTTAAAGTTGTGAACAACCTGAATCACAACCTTAATTAGGTTTATTATTAGTTTTTTTTTTTTTAAGTTGTGAACAACCTAAATCACAACATGATATGTACATAGCACTCTTTGATTTTGTCAAGAACACTTTAAACAAACTCTTTTGATTTGGTTAGTTTAGTGTCTGTGTATGATTTGTTTAGTTAAAAAGAAAACAAATAGCATGTATTTATTCTAGTTCTACTCGTAACTAAGGAAAATGGGAATGTTTCTGAAGAATAATCACACATATCCCTGAATGAATAAAGGCCCTCCCTTTATCCCGAGTTCTTAGCCACAAAGGTCTGTCGTTGTAGTATATAAGTATATGTATATGTTGGTGATAATCCACAAGCCAACCTAGCTATGGTGTTGATGTTTAGCAGAAAGTAAATCCAGTTATTAGTAGTTTTCCAGTTAATATTAGCAGTTAGTAAAGAATTGATGTCACGTTCTTGAGAGAATTGTAGATACTATGCACAACTCATGGTGTGATAGAAGTTTTGTTTGAATCCTCATATGTTCTTACAATGTTCTCGGATGATTTGATGTTTTTCAATGTTCTTGAATGTTTCTGAATATTTTTTTTAATGTTTTTGAGATGCTTGGGATGGTTTTGTAAGATTTGGGCATAGTTTGGTTGTTGTAGTTAGAAATCAAGTGTTTGGTTGGTTGTTCTTGACAAAATCAAGTGCTTGTTTGGTTGTTCAATTGTTTGTTTGGTTGTTTATGAATTTTATGTGTCACGTACATGAAAGTAAAGTGTGTTAACTACATGATTATGCTATATACAAGAAATATACACTAGTTTAAGCCAAGATCATAGTTTTTTATTTTTATTTTTAAGAAACATACCTACTTAGGGGATGTATTCCCTAAGTGATTATTTTCCTCCTTGATCTTCTTATTCAGTGGTTGTTCAGTGGTCATCAATCCCTCGAGTTCTTATCTAGGAACTCAAAAACACCCTACTGAGGGGATGAGGTCGTCCCTAAGTAGCTAGTCTTATTTCATCCTTGATCCTTTTTGCCAAGTGTTGATCGATGGTCATCGATCCTTTGAGTTCTTGTTCTAAGAATTTCAAGAACACATTATGGGTCTGAATTTTTTCTTAATAACAGCATGTTATTCGAGAAATATGCTCGAGAAGACTAGAACACATGAGAGTTACTTGAGTTTAGAGAAAGAAGCTAGGCATTCAAGGCTTGAAAAAAATGAGAATCAAGCACCCCAATTTATAATTTGGGTCCCAATGCGCAAGCTAATCCAGCCTCTTTCTTCGGGGGTGTTCGGACTAGGGGACTAGTTGTCATGGTTTGCTCTTGTTTTGCTTGGAACGAATTTTAGATGGAAGGTAGGATTCTCAAAGACTTGGTAATCATTACCAAATCTTTTCAAAGATTTGGTAATGGTTGGAAATAATTAATAATGATTGGAAATCATTACCAATCATTAGCCTCTCTCCAATAAAATTCCTTTCACATCGGTGTATTCATGACTTGATGTGATGAATTTGGTTAAGTTTAGTAGCTAAGTATCGGTAAGTTTTCCTATTTCGGTTTAGTCGTCATAATTGCTTCCAAGGTACATTGTATCTAGTCTAGATATGTCACTTTGCATTTAATGCTAGGTGATGAGTCATTGCTTGGAGGCCACACATTCGGTCATTTTCGATGGAATCTGGTTAACTTACCTTGTAACCAACGGTTGGTTTTCAAGTCCTTAGTTAACCCTAAGATATTTTGGAGAACATATATTATTAAATTCCTCTCGAAGACTTTAATAAGGCCTATTAGATTGTTCGTAAGTAGTATTTGTTCTAGTATACATAAAAGAAGTAATTATTTTTTTGTTAAATCGACAAGATTTAGTGGTTGTAAATGTCTCAAGGTTGGGGTAGGTAACTAAATTAATTGTTTGAAATGTCCTATAATTTAATCGTAGTGGCTAATATTTATATGTAATAAATATTATTTACTGAAAATCAAACTTTAGTAAAGTCATTTTATACCTCCTTAAATCATGAAAATTTCGAGGTTGACCCGAAACTTTTACATAGCTGTATTTTGTCAAATTCAACAGTTTTGTGTTTTTGTCATGTTTTTGATTGTTTTTGTATGTTATGTAGTTTGATCGTAGGTAGAAATTCATTCCATTTAAATCCAAGTTTAAATTTTATCTAAACTTGTACTTGATCCGACACTGATTAGGCGGGACAAATACGCTGTCTACAGCTACCCTTCTTTGTTATGCGAGTTTACTTGGAATGACAATGAAGAAGACACTAACATTTTGTTCCCTTGGCATACAATATAAAGACATGTATTTAAATATATCCTAAAGGATGGAGACATACTTGATTCTTAAGGATTCAATAAGGTTGGCGATTGATCACTTATACCATTATATACTTCATAGGTTGACAAACAATTAACCCCCGAAGATTACTACTGGAAAGATGGTGATAGATGTGATTCCTGTCTATTTGTATTCTTGGAGGATGGCGATATACCTGATCCTATATGGCATAGTGAGGATGACACTCTATACGAGCCCTCTTGATGACTATGTTACAATTGTATTATACTATGGATTGCTACGATAATTTTGGTTGCCATAGTTGTATTATAGTATTTGGTTGCTATTACAGTATTGGTTGTTATTATATTAATGGATACTATTGTGGTATTTGGTTTCTATTGTTATTAGTGGTTGTTACAGTATTGGTGGCTATTATATTATTGGTTGTCGACATAGTATTGGCTGCTGTCAATATTTGGTATTGTTTATCAGTATCAGTATTGGTTACAGTCATTATTGGTTGCTAATATGGTAATGTTCCTTAGGATGGTGTTCACAGTACCTAGCCCTAAGGTCTTGGGGAAGACGATACTCTGTACGAGCCCTCTTGATGTATTCCTAAAGGATAATGGGCGATCAATCCTATAGGATGCAAAGAATACGTCACTCAGTCAATTGACTCTTAGTTGCGGGAAGGATGAGACTCAATCAATTGATCCCTGGTTGTGACTTTATCCAAAGGGTTTTGTTACATATCTCAAATTAATGAGAATCAGGTCATATATCGTTCTAGCATGTAAAGTATATACTGTGTTTAGAAAACTGTGTCGCTGGATGTATCACTTAGTACTGTTTCGCAAGTCTTCTTATTTAATAATGTCTCATTGATTATCTCGTTTAGTATTTTCTTGTTGATCGTCTCGTTTAATATTACCCCATTGATTATCTTGTTTAATATTGTCCATTGGTTTTCTCGTTTAATATTGCCCCATTGATTGTCTAATTTAATATTGAAAATACTGCTCCAAAAGGATGATGCACGTTCAATCTTATAGGATGCAGAAGAAATGATACTCGATCAATTGGCTCCTAGTTGCGGAGAGGATGACACTTGGTCAATCGACTTCGGGTTGTAACCGTACCCAAAGGGTTCTCCTACATATCTCAAATTAATGATAATCATTTCATATGTAGTTCTAGCATGTAGAGTAAATTTTACTACTACGAAATTAAAAAAACAATTATCTTGTTCATTGTCTCGTTTAATATTGTCTTGCTGGTGGTCCCATTTAATAATGTCTTGCTGGTGGTCTCATTTAATAATGTCATGTTTGTGTTCTCCTTTAATAATGTCTTGCGGTGGTCTTGTTTAATAATGTATTGCTAGTGGTCTTGTTTAATAACGTAAATACTTTTCCTAAAAGATGATGCACGGTCAATCCTATGGGAGGTGGAGAGGATGACACTTTGTCATTCATCTCTTGGTTGGGATATTGAGGAGGATTATAGGAGGATGGAACTCCATCAATCGTCTCCAGGTAGTGCGGAGGATGACACTCTATCAATCGGCTCCAGGTAGCGAGAAGGATGACACTCCGTCAATCGTCTACTGGTGGCGATGATAAGTGCATAAATGCCCATATATTTATTCCTTTATACTTAGTATTTTATGCTTATTATGTTCCTAATTGTACTCATTAATCTTATATTTTAATTCAGGAAACAAATGGAGGCGTTTGGAGCAAAACAGAATAAATCGCGTGTTTTGGGCAGTTTGACATATGTTCGTATTTTGACCATAACTTTCTTGTCTGAACTCCGATTCAGATAATTCAAAATGTTGTGGAAAGAAAAGAAAGATAGATACATGTTTTGAGTTTCTCTAGAATCAGATTGCATCATGGACAAAATTGGGCTTGAATTTGCTGCACCTACACTGTTGAAGTTCTTATTGGAATAATTAGAGTAAAAAGACTCTATTTTGAAGAAAATTTAGAAAATACACAGTGACCTACGACCCAACCCCTGACCTATGAACCAACCCAGTCCGTTGATCAACCGATAACCATTACATGAGATGGCAATTGGCCATTTAAGTCCATGGAACTAAGGATAGAAAGTGAAGACTTTGTTATTCATTTTTCTATAAGAGGCTTGGAGGGGATTTATTGAAGAATTTTATTCATTCCTTTTTTATTGTGTTTTTGGATAGTGGGTTTCTAAGGGAACTTTATGAGACTCAATCTGTATTATTGTTAAGAGGATCAACATTGACAAACGTCTCTCTCTTTTCTCTGTTCTCTCTTTTCCTTGGTGCTCTTCCATGGCCTTGTTTGGCTAAGTTTTTTCTCTTAGTCGAAGGAAACTGAAACCCCAAAATCAATAAAACTATGAGATCTAATTTGTTTTCATTGTTTAATTTGTGGTTTGAGTATCGAATGTTCTTTTGTGCCTATTTTCATGATTGTTTTGTTTAATCACTAGGAGACCTACTAGTTTATTATTCATTGCAATCTACTACTACGTTAGATATCAAATCCGTAATTGTTTGATCCCTCTAATCTGTGAAGCCACTAAGATTTAATGACTTGCTGCATTAGAAATTATTAGATCCTAGGGAGGACACTCATTGAAATTTAATACAACCGCTATGCTTGTGTTTTTTAGCTTCATCGATCTCTCTAATTCTTAAGGTTATTACTAGATTAAACCTTTAGCGCTTGTATTAGGTTGCTTAGTAGTTAGGGTTAATTAGATAATTTGTTTTCAAATTAACTACAAGTAAGGAGAGATAGAAAAATAGCTCCAATACTGAATATTCAAAGTGGGAATGGATATATACTTGCACCGATGATCAGTTGTGAAATTCCAAAGGTGGGTGTTGATTAAGTTTGTATTTTTTTTCTTATTTTTTTTCTTAGTATTGCTCTCGTACAATCAACCCCCCCCTCCCCAATCCTTGTTTACGTAGCACAAATTTAGGCTAGGCACTCTCTTTGGGAATAATGCCTGCTCACACTACTATAGTTCATATTTAGGAGTAGGATTTATTTTTGGTTGCCTACGACAGTACACCAAATTTTGGCGTCATTGCCAGGTTATGCTTCTAGTTGATTTTTTTTGTGCTTTTCATGTTCTTTTATTTTGTGTCGGGATTTTTTTTTTTTTTTTTTTTTTTAAAAAAAAAGAAAAAATAGTTTTGGCAAATTTTAACATCTTCCAAGGTTTTTCGGTGATTTTTCGTTCTTTGGCGTAGATTTTTGGTTCTTGATTTTTTTGATTTATCTTTTCCTTCCTAATTGTGTATGGCTGCTAGTCGATCTTCTAATCAAGAAGTTTTGCAATCTAATCCGGATATAGAAAGAAGCTGCACAGGTTAAGGAATGAGGCTATACCGAAATCAGAAGAGGACGATCCAGTTCTTAATTCCCGATTCGCTAGTGATTCTGATTTAGAAGAGGAAGAAGTTATGTCTAAAAACCAAACTTTGAAGGACCTTACTACCCCTGACTTAAACTAACAACCCCTTTGCATAACGTTCTCTACTTTAGATGCCACTACTACTTTTGAATTAAAATCTGGACTAATACACTTCTTCCCACTTTCCATGGTCTTGCAAGTGAAGATCCTCATAACCATCTAAAGGATTTTATGTGGTATGCACGAGTATGAAACATACCCGGGGGGGGGGGGGGGGGGGGGGGGACGAAAGAGAAAATCATGTTTAGAGCCTTTCCGTTTTCACTAAAGGATGCAGCAAATGATTAGCTCTATTATTTACCCTTCCAGAGTATTACCACATGGAAAAAGATGAAGATGTCATTTTTGGAGAAATATTTCCTAGCTTTAAGGGTGGCTAACATTTAGAAAGAAATTTGTGGTGTAAGGCAGCATAATAGAAAGTCCTGGTACGAGTAGTGGGAACGTTTCAAGAAACTGTGTGTAAGTTGCCCCCATCATCAAATTAGTAAGCAATTACTTATCCAGTATTTCTACAAGGGCCTTCTACCCACTGATAGGAGCATGATCGATGCTGCTAGTATAGGAGCATTAGTAGATAAGACTACCAAGGCTACCAAAAACTTAATCGCGAACATGGCGACCAACTCTCAATAATTCGACATTAGTCCTCATCCACCATCTAAACAGGTTAATGAGGTAAATGTCCCTTGAATAACAGATTGCTAGTCTAACCTATTTTGTTTGTCAAATGGAAATAGGTAACATACAAATGGTGAAGGCTTGTGGAATTTGTTCGGTCTTAGGACATCCAATAGATACGTGCCCAAATCTTCAAGATGAGCCCATTGAGCAAGTGAATGTAGCATGTGGATTTCTAGGACAACCACAAAGGAAATATGATCCCTATTCAAACACGTATAACCCTAGATAGAGGGATCACCCCAATTTTAGCCATAGGAATCCACAAGTAAATCAGCCCGCGCCTCAAAATCGCCCAAGTTTTCTACAATACAAGTAGCCATATTCCTCTAGACAACAACTGAGCCAAACTACTAATTCTGGTGTGTCTTTAGAAGATATTGTTAAGTATCTTGCCACTAATACTTTGCTATTTCAATAGGAGATGAAATAATTTCAACACCAGGAGAAGGCCAATATTCAAAGTTTGGAGAATCAGATAGGCCAGATGGAAATCGCAATTAGTCGAATAGAGACACAAAGTTTAGGGAAATTACCCTCTCAAACGGTAATAAATACAAGAGAAAATACGAGTGCAATCATTTTGAGAAGTGGTAAAGAGGTTAAGATTCTAGTCAAGATAACCCCTGGATCATCGAAGTAAGAGAAGGAGAAAAATGTCATTACAGACAGGAACGTCCCCAATGATGATGAGAGGAACGTTACCAATAACAATGATGTACCTAAGCATTAGTTTCCTCATTTTTCTAATTATAAACCAGTACCTCATTTTCTCCAGGCTTTAGCAGAATCCAGCAAAGATGAGCTAAATAGAGATTCATATAAGACTTTCTGTAGATGCGAGGTAAATATTCTGCTTTTAGATGCTACTAAACAAGTGCCTCGTTATGATAAATTTTTGAAAGAATTGTGTACAATTAAGAGGAAATAGAAACTTACAGGATGTGAGAAGCTAAGAGTTGTGGAGAATGTTTCTGCAGTTATTCAAAGAAAGGTCCCTGCAAAGTGTAAAAATCTAGGTACATTTACTATTCCTTGTACGACAAGTAATACTAGAGTTGAGAAGGCCATGTTAGATTTATGAGCATCTATTAATGTCAAGCCATATTCTATATTTGCGTAAAACTTGGACCTTTGAATAAAATTGGTGTTGTAATTCAATTAGCTGGTAGATGTAATACCTATCCTAAGGGTATGGTTGAGGATGTTCTTGTGTAAGTTAATAATTTGGTTTGCCCTGCTAATTTCTATCTGCATGATATAGAGAATAATGATCAAATTGCCCCTATTTTATTAGGAAGACCATTCTTAAAGACATATAAGACTAGGATAGATGTTCATTGGTAGATGTAATTTATCTATTTATTCCCAAGCCGATTTTATTAGTTTCTGAGTATTTGTTTATAGCATTTTTATATGTTTTAATATGTTTTTATTTATTTTGTCTTATTAGGTATTTAGGGTGAAAGGGGACTAAAATAATCCTAAACAATGATATCGGAGCGAGCCTAGTGGAAAAATAAGCAAAAAGGCAAGATTTCAAAGTAGCAAACCCACCGCCAAGGCTGTGAAAGTGCTGGGAGTGCAGAAATCTTACCGCCATAGTGATCAGGCCATCGTCACGGCGGTAAAATTCCAAAGAATTTGCTGAAAATACCACCACTGCAATGGTGAACTCACCGCCGCGACGATCAAAATACAGAGAGTTTGCCTACTATTTCACTGTTGTAGCGATCAGCTACCACCACAGCGGTGACCTTACCGATATGCCCACTACCGCAGCGGTGAACCCAACTCCATGGCAGTGACTCTGCAGACAGTTTAGATATTTTAGGATATTTTGAGATATTTTGATTCCTATAAATATCGTCCCTATTCTCTCCAATACAAGAGGTTGACGTTTTCGGGAGTCTTGAGAGCTCCAAGGCCATTCAACCAATAGAAGATCACTACGCGAAGAAGAATGAAGCATTCTCAGAGCGGTTTTAGCGGCGGATCTTTGGATAACAGCTAAGTCTCCTTGTTTCTTTCTTCAATTCTTAGTTGGTTGAATGTTTGTATATGTTTAGCTTGTATTCAGTTGTATTTAGAAATACGGCCATGTGTAGCTAAACATATATTGTTTAGGGCTTGACGTAATTCACGAAAACGTCATTTATATAAAATCTATGTTTCGTTAACAGTTGTTCATGTTTATTCGATTATGTTGTCCATTTCTCATAGTTTATTATGATTGTTATGATATAATGAGAATGCGAGGTTTGACTCGGGAGAGGTAACCCCGGATCCGGACTCGGGTTTAAACATAATGCGATAATCTAATAACCTGGGAAGAAGTTACAAAGTATGCAATCCATGACGTTACAGCGAGACTCATGTGACCAAGTGCCGTATAGACGCTTGAGGGGGACTTCGGCATTGACAGAAAGTCATATATTCATTCACTTTACACTCGGGAGAGGTAGTGAATGAGATTTCTATACAGAGATTGTCGGATAGGATGAACGCCGTTAATGTAAACTAGATTGAAACAAACACGCTTAAGTGAACGAAGTTAATCCCTAGGCAATAATTTTCCATAAACGTCATACCAATATATTAGTATAATTAGATTAATTAACTTAGTTTATTATATTATTAATATAAAAACTACATTTTTATCACCTAGATAAAGTTAGGTTATGATAAACGTGATACTCAACGATAATCTCAACCAATTCATGTGGATACGACAACCCTTACTCTTCTCAATCTATAATAAAACTTGACTCGTACACTTGCAATGAAAGTAGTGACGTATTTATGCGCTACCATTCATAGTGGCACACTTACCATGAAATTTGATGGTAAAATTGTTAAGTTAAATATTTATGATGCCATGAAATATCCTGGTGATGATAATCATGTTTATTCTATTGATGTGATTGATTCGCTAGCACAGGAAATTTTAGAACTTGATAGAAAAGAAGAATTGGAAGTTTCTATTAGTATGCATCTTGAGAAAGAGAACAAAGAGTTGGCTTTAAGTACTGAGTTGCATGAAACTGTTATAGCATCGAATGATTTTCCAAAGTTACTGTAAAAAGGTAATATTCCTTTTATTGTGTTACTAGTTTCTAACGAGAGGTCTTTACCCTCTGTTTTATGGGGCCCCATTCCAGATTCGAAGCCTCTCCCCAGTCACCTAAAGTACCTGTTCTTAGGAGATGAAGAAACATTACCAATGATCATCTCCCGTAAACTTAGTGCACCGCAAGAAGAAAAGCCTGTGCAGGTCCTTAAGGAGCATAAGACGACTATTGATTGGACAATTGTAGACATCAAAAAGAATGAGCCCTTCTACATGCATACATCGCATCTTACTTGAAGAGGGAGCAAAGCCTTTCCATCAACCACACAGAAGATTGAACCCACCCATGATAGATGTAGTGAAGGAGGAGATCCTCAAATTTCTTGAAGTTGGAGTAATTTATCCTATTTCAGATAGTAATTGGGTTAGCCCGGTTTAAGTGGTTCCTAAAAATATTGGAATAACTGTTGTGAACAATCAGAAAGAAGAGTTAGTTCTACCCATGTTCAGAATGGGTGGCGGGTTTGTATAGATTATAGAAAATTAAATGTTGTAACCCACAAGAATCACTTTCTTTTACCTTTTATTAATTAAATAATTGAAAGGTTAGTTGGTTGTTCTTACTATTGTTTTCTTGATGGTTATTCAAGTTATTTTCATATTACAATTGCTTTGAATTATCCATAAAAGACGACCTTTGCATTCCCTTTCAGAACGTTTGCATATTGCCACATGCCTTTTGGTCTTTACAACGCCTCGCCCACTTTCCAAAGGTGTATGGTAAGAATATTTTCTGGTTACATTGAGAATGTCATAGAAATCTTTATGGATGATTTCAAAGTTTATGGAGACTCCTTTGATAATTGTTTGCATAACCCTACACTTGTTCTTCAAAGATGCATAGAAACTAACCTTGTGTTAAATTCTGAAAATTGTCATTTTATGGTTGAACATGGTAAAGTTTTGGGTCATGTTGTTTCATCTAGGAGAATTAAGGTAGATAAAGTTAAAGTTGACATTATTCAATCTTTACTTAATCCCACAAGTGTGCAGGAAGTTTGTTCTTTTCTTGGACATGCAAGTTTTGACCGAAGGTTCATCAAGAACTTCTCCAAAATCGTATTACCCCTATACAAGTTGCTATGAAAGGATGTGGCCTTTGAGTTTGATGAGGCATGCAAAAAAGCGTTTGATTAGTTGAAGAAACGCCTATCTTCTACCCCAGTTATACAACCCCCTAACTGAAATGTTCTTTTCAAGATAATGTACGGTGCAATTAATTTTGTAGTAGGCATTATTGGGTAAAAGAATTAGAAAAGCGTCTCATGCTATTTATTATGCTTCAAGGACTTTGAATGATACCCAGTGAAATTTTTCCACTACTGAAAAAGAACTCTTAGCTCTTGTTTTGGATTTAGAAATATTTCGATCTTATTTGATTGGTACTAAATTCATTGTTTACTCTAATTACGCAACCCTTCGTTATTTGATAACGAAGAAAAAGAAAAAACCAAGATTAATAAGATGGATACTTATCTTCAGTGAATTTTATTTGGATATCAAAGACAAAAGAGGGATAGAAAATCATGTCGCATATCATTTAAGTTGTTTAGTTCATGTGGAGGATGAACTTCGCTTGTAGGAAACGTTCCATGACGAGCAATTGTTCTCTATAAGTGAGACAATACCTTGGTATATGAATATTGTAAATTATTTGGTTACTAATATGTTACCACCTTGTTTGTTAAAGGCTCAAAGAGATAAGATCAAGAGTGATGCCAAGTATAATGTGTAGGATGACCCATACCTATGGAAACATTGTGAGGATCAAGTGATAAGAAGGTGTGTTATTAATAATGAAATTATGTCTATTCTTATCTTCTACCTTTTTATGCTTGTGGGTGTCACTTTGGAGATAAAAGGAGGGCGAGAAAAGTGCTGGAATATTGTTTCTATTGGACGTCTTTATTTTGAGATTCATATTATTTTTGTATGTCATGCAAGCATTGTCAAAAGACAGGTAATATATCCCAAAGGAATGAGATGACACAAACCCCCCACACTATTTTGCGAAATGTTTTATGTTTGGGGCATCGATTTCATAGGACCGTTTCTTGTATCATTCGCTTATGTCTATATTTTGCCTGTTGTTGATAATGTCTCGAAATAGGTGGAAGATAAAGCCATCAGGACTGATGACTCTAAAGTGGTTGCAGATTTTATCAAGTCTAACATATTCTCTAGCTTTGGGATTCCAAGAGCTCTAATAAGTGATCAAAGCACTCACTTTTGTAATCGGACAGTAGAGGCTTTGCTAAGAAAGTAACATGTAACCTGATAAGTTGAATTCTAATCACTATATCCCCATAATTAAATGTTAGTTTTTAGTGATTTTTAGTGTTTTTGGCTGTCAGTTCCTAATTTTATATAGTCTTATTGTGTAGGCCCAAGAAAATGGATTAAAACAGTGAAATCAAGAAGAGATGACTAACAGTGACGGGGCTACAGTACCAAATCAGACGGCGTTACAGCGCGGTATCCCAACGCCTCTTGGCACTGCAGTGTTAACACCAATGGTGATGTAGTGCCATTAATTAAAGCTCTAATCCTACTTAGTACGGTGCTACATCAAGGATTTGGGGTTTGAACGCCAACCTACAGGTCTGCAATGCTGAAAATGACTGATTCTTCAACTAAGAAGGGGTTGGAGACTGGCGACAGAGAGTGGAATTAGTGGACGAATTTTGGAGAGCATATTGAAAGAATTTTACTAGAATAATTCACAATATTGGAATCTAGAAGATCGGAATCAAGATTGGAGATCTGAACCACTTCGTCAAATAGAGTTTTTCTCCCTCTCTCATCTTTTTACTTTTTGTTCATGCTAGATCTGAGTTTTGTAACTTTAATTTTAGTACGATTCACAAGTTCTTGTTCGAATGATACTATTGTTATGTTGATAAACAATTTCATTATGCTCGGCGAAGTCACCCTGATCTAGGGGGTGTTGAATAATTTGTAAGACTATGTTTTGAAATCCTGAGACGTTGTTTATTGGATTCTATATTTATATCATTTGTATTTCTTTGTGCTACTTGGCTAATTTATGCGAAAGGTAAATTAGATATCTTAGATGTATAAAATTAGACATTCGAGATGTGATAATTTTATATTTTGAAATAGAAGAAATACAACATTGATTATATTGAGTGTAAAAGGCTAATACAATCTGGGTGGTCATATGATGGGGAGAATATAATAATCGAATAATTAGTTGAGTTGAATAGAGATAATAAATCAAGTAATTATTCAAATCATCTCACTTGGCATTTGAGAAGTGGAAGTGAGGTTAACTTAGGCACCCACAGCTAATGATTAAATAGGAATTTAATTAACAACCGCAAGGACTAGAGTAGTTCAGTATATGATTTCATCCCCCCTAGAGTTTTAATTCCTTTAGAAATTCTATAAAAAATTATTCGTTTACTTAGTTCCTTGGCAATTGTTACCTATTATTTAATTAAAATTCTCACTAAATTATTATTGATCACTTAAATAAAATTAGGTCATTTTAATTGTTGTACTTAGTTAATTTCTCATTACCAATCCTTGTGGAGACAATACTCGCTCACTCACTTTATTACTTGTTCGACCTCATACACTTGCGAGTAATTAATAGAAAATAGATTTCGCAACAAGTTTTAGGCGCCAGTGTCGGGGATTGAATAATTAGAAAATTTTAACTAATATTGTTACCAATTGACCTGATCTTAATTTAGGCATTTTACTCTCTTTTTTGTTCAAATTTTTATTGTTATATTTTTGGTTGTCTAGGAGTATGCTAAGAGCTTGATGCTCAGAACTTATCCCTTTTGATCCGAAAGATGAATGTACATTCAGGCAACAAATGAAGTTAAAGAAAAATCGAGCTCAAGAAATAGAAAACGGTGGTGACGAACTGATAAGTGGTTTTTTTTTGTTTTTTTTTACCATCAAATCAAGTACTTTTAGATACAAATATTTGTGTGTTTTCAAGTATTTTTGTTAGTTTAATGTGTTTTTGTAATGTTTTGTAGGTTTATAAATAAATGAAAAAAAAAATGCAAATTCGATTAAGGTGAATTAACTTCAAGGCCCTTCTGACAATGATTCAATCCGATTTTGGAAAGTCTAAAAACATTTAAGTTGTAAATCTATGTCATAGATTTCTATAGGTTTTTTAATCATCTTAATCGGAGTTCGGACAAGAATGTTACAGTAAAAACATGAACCAGGTGTCAATATTGCCTTGAGCTCACTGCAACGAGCAGACACTCGCTGCAACGATGACGGTCAGATCTAAAACTTTAAATAGATATTTTAGGGTTCATTTTGAAGAGTATGAGAGGTAGGAACAAGAGAGGAGGCGATTGGAGCTCTTTGAGGCGATTTTGAAGGCGAAAACACCTTGTGATGGCGTTTTGATGCGAGATCGATGAAGAAAACATCATTTGTGGCACGTATAGTTGAAGATCCGGAGCCCAAACCTACAATAAGCTTTTCTATTCCTTTCTCTATCCCTAATCTTGTGTTTTGAGTTTGTAATTGTAATTTTGTGTTGAACATTCTTACAAATATGAATTTATTGAGAATATTTGCTATGGATTTGTCTATGTTGTATTCGTAATTTAGATCTAGGGCTTGACGTAATCTCATATGAATCATGTTGTGAATATTTTGTCTATTGTTAGATTTAATTCAATTTTATGCACTCCCTAGGCCCGAATGTGTTTGATTCATGTAGCCAATTATTCAGACAATATTAGGTTATGAATTTTATACTCGGGAGAGGTTGAATTCATAACCGAATTTGGGAGTGCATAACATAGGTTGTTGTGAATCCGGGAGGAAATCAACACCTAAGCATTTGAGTTGGGAATTTAGGATCTCGTGAGACCGGGAGTTAATCGAGTTCTAAATTGATTAACTAGAATCATAATTCAATTGTGTTTACTATTTTATCACTTCTATTGTATGCTCGTATATGATATTATGGTTGATTTGAGAATATAGGGTTTGACACTCGGTAGAGGTAACCCCAGATTCGAACTAGGTTTAATACAGAATACAAGTTCTAATGTTTTGGGAGATTATTAGAATGTGTGCAATCTATGAGGTTAGGGCAAGACGCATATAATTGTATAAATGCTTGATAGGGATATCGATGTTGACATGATTGCATATTTACTCAATTACACTCAGGATAGGTAGTGAGTAAGTTTTAGAAACCTAGATTGTTGAATTAATGGAATTAACTAATAATTGCTTAATAGGATTGATAGGTGTAAATTACCTACGTATTTCCAATCCGAAATTGTTAGTTTTTGAGCGTTTGTATAGTATTTTATTATGTTTTAATTAGTTTTCATACTTTTTGTATAAATCAGGTGTGTGGGGTAAAAAGATAGGAAACTGGAGCGAAAACGATGACATCGAACCAAAGTGGTTCAAAGTTATGGTGGATAAACAAGCTTAGAGGCTGAAAGATGAAACAGGCCTGCTGCCTAGGCGTCCAGACCACTGCCTAGGTGGTGAAAAAGCTAAGAAAAAAGCAAAATATTACTGACGGACGACCGCCTAGGTGAAATTTCTTTCGCTTAGGCAGAAATCCAGCAGAAGACGAAGATGGGCTACTGATAGCTGCTCGCCTAGGCGAAGTTTTCTTCGCCTAGGCGAAAATCCAACAGAATGTTCTCCCAGTCCATTGCCTACTTCACTGCCAAGGCGATCAATCAAACTAACCTAATTTCGCCTAGGCGGATTTTCCCTGCACAGTCTTGAGATATTTTTAGATATTTTTAGGATATTTTGGCTATAAATACCCTCTCTCCTCCCCCTTGACCGGACTCTCTCTTGCTCCCTTGGATTTTTGAGCCCTTTAGGCTATATCTAAGGGTATATTTAGGAGTTTTAAAGGTGGAGCTCACATCCCGAAGTGGAGAAGACGGTGAATCAATCGTTGAGTGTTCTTAGCGGTTTATCTTCGGACAAGGCTAAGTTCTTCGATTGTTTTTTTCCTTATTTATTTATCTTAGGATCATGTGAGCATGTTTAGCTCGATTTATATGTTTATAGGGTGATGACCACAAGTTAAATATGGATTGTAGTAGGGATTAACGGTATATTTATAAATATGTTCGTTTAGATGATTTCGGTGTTTCGCTTGTGATTGTTCTTCATAGTTTGATTGTATTTATCGTATTGTTTGTTTATCATGCTTAGTTAGATAAATGGAGAATACAGGGTTTTGACAAACCCCGGATTCGGATTAAGGTAAACAAACGTCACGATTCTATAACCCGGTCGGGGTTTGAATTGTGGACAATCGATGACGTGGGGCAAGACACACGCTACCTAGGGTCGTTAAGACGTTGAGGCGGACTTCTTTGTTGACTCAAAGTTGGATTATATCCCTCGTCTTACACTTGGGAGAGGTGGCGAGGGAGTTTTAGAACGGAGATTGTCAATAGGGTAAATACAATGCGACGATCCAATAACCTAGGAGGGAGTTGGATTGTGTGCAATCAATGACGCCGGGCAAGACTCACATGACCTAGGGTCGTTAAGATGTTGAGGGGGACTTCTTCGTTCGCTCGAAGTCATGTATTCCCCTATCTTACACTCGGAAGAGGTAGCGGTGGAGTTTACGTAACGAGGTTGTCAAATAGGTTGAACAATGTAAACGTGAGTAAATCGGAATCGAACACGTATTTGTAAACACGTTAATCCCTAGGAAATTATTCACCCTAAAACATATTAGCATATTAGTGTAGTTAATTTAGGTTATATTAGTATTAGTTTAATTAATTAATTACATTTGTTTTTCGCCTAGATAAAATTAGGTCACGACAAACGTGGTATTCGATAGTAACGATACCAATCCCTGTGGATACGATAACCCGATCTTAACGATCACACTATACTAAAACTTAGACCTCGTATACTTGTGAGTATAAGTAGCAGCGTATTTCACGCCTACTAAGGATAACAAGGGAATAACGAGATGAAATCATGCCCCTAGAACATTAGTGAATAGATAATCCATATTATATTTCATTTTGTTTTTGTATTTATTTTAATTTTAGCTTTATTTCTATAAAAACCCAAAATTGGATCGCCTAGATAAAGTTAGGTTACGATTATTGCGGTATTTAACGACAATTTAAACTAATTTCTGTGGATACGACAACTCTATTCTTCCTATACTATTAAAAATTGACCCGTACACTTGCGGTATTGTAGCGGCGAAATAATTCGCTACCACGAAACTCTACCACCATTACCGCCACCACAATTACAACGGGTTCTCTGGGATTATTTTAAACCCGTTGTGCATGATAACTATTCTGGGATTAAACGGCTAGCAATTTAGGCCAACAACTTTGAACTAAAGCCTGCTCTGATCAATGTGGTTCAACAGAATCAATATCGCGGGCTTGCACATGAAGATCCTAATGTTCATCTGGCCACTTTCTTGGAGATTTGTGATACTGTGAAGATCAATGGAGTCACAAATGATGTAGTACGAGCAAGGCTATTCTCCTTTTCACATTTGGATCAAGCAAGAGGTTGGTTTCAATGTTTACAAGTAGGGAGTATCTCTACTTGGGAGGAACTGGCCCAAACATTTCTCACTAAGTTCTTTTCCCTAATGAAGATGTCTCAACTACGAGGGAAATTTACTCAATTTTGTCAACGAGACTTGAAACTACTTTTTGAGGCGTGGGAGTGATTCGAAGATCAATTGAGACAGTGTCGACAACACGGATATCAAGACTGATTTCAAATTTAATTATTTTACAATGGGTTAGATGGATAAACCGTAATGATTGTTGATGTTACATCTGGGGGGTTTTTCTTGTCTAAAACAACTGGGGAAGCTAAAGAGTTGCTGGAGAAAATGGCAGCCAATAATTTTCAATGGCCCAATGAAAGGAATACAGGACGACGGGTAGCCCGTATTCAGGAGGTGGAGCCTCTAGCTACCTTATCGTCTCAAGTGTCAAAACTCATGGCACAGTTAGTATCCTTTTATGCTAAAGAAGCGTCATCAAGCAGAGAAGTTGAGAATGCGGTTGATGAGTCTCAATCAGTAAATGAATGGGAGTTTGAAAATTGTTACTTTATTAACAATCAGGCTTACACCTTTAAGTCGGTGAGTAATATTCTATCTCATTATTATCCTAGGATTCAAAATCATGAGAACTTTTCATAGGCTAATAATAGGAATGCTCTGCAAGCCTCTCCTGGTTATCTATTGCAATCACAAAGGTTATTTTAACAGGAACAAGATCGTCATCCACAACCATAGGTGGAGAAGAACAAATTGCTACTGGAAGATACCTTGGCTACTTTCATGAGCTAAACTAATGGTTTCTTGAAGGAAACTTAGGGTATAATGCGGGAGACTCATACTCATCTCAATAAACATGATCCTCGACTCGACAACATCGAGATAGCCTATACTAATATCAATGAAAATTTAAAGTCATTGGAGACGCAAATTGGTCAATTGGCAAACTCAATTAGGGGGCAATCTTCAGGAAGATTTCCAAGTGACAAGGAACCCAACCCAAAGGATTGTAAGGCGAGGAGTGGCAAGGAGCTCAATAATTCGAAGCCCATAGAGAATGAGCTGATTGCGGAGGCCAATGCAGATAAAGATGCTAATGTAGAAGTAAAGAGTAAAAAAGCCCCAAAAGCGAAATTTGGATTCAATTTCATTTCCAGATAATCCTCCTGTCGTAAATCCGCCCCTACCGTTTCCGCAATGGTTTTAGAAAAAGAAATTGGATGCTTAATTTTCAGGGTTTCTTGACATCTTCAAGAAAATTCATATTAATATTCCCTTTGCTGATGTACTAGAGAAAATGCCTAATTATCGGAAGTTTTTGAAGTAGATTATGGAGAAGAAGAAAAAGTTAGAAGATTATGAGACAGTCAAGCTCACAGAAGAGTGCAGTGGAATTGTCCAATGGAAACTACCACAGAAGTTAAAGGAACTTGGAAAGTTTACTATTCCATGCACTATTGGAGTTTCAAATTTCGTGAAGACAGTGTGTGACCTTGGTGCAAGTATAAATCTTATGCCTTTGTCAGTTTTCTAGAAGTCAGGGCTTGGGGAAGTTAAGCATATGAATATTACGTTGCAAATGGCAGATCAATCACTTACCTATCCAAGTGGAGTTATTAAAGATGTGTTCGTGAAGGTCGACAAGTCTCTCTTTCCTGTTGACTTTGTGGTTTTATATACGGAGGAGGACCGTGAAATTCCCATTATTCTTGGAAGACCTTTTCTAGCAACTGGAAAGGTTTTGATTGATGTGCATAGCGAAAATCTGACCTTAAGGGTTAATGAGAAAGAAGTCAAATTTAATATCTATGAGACCATGAAATTCCCGGGAGGAAATACCACTTGTAATCAGGTTTGCATGATAGACTTTTGCGTTAAAGAGTTCTTCCAAAAGGTAGTGCATAATGATACTTTGGGGCATAGCCTCGCTAATTCATTATACTTAAGGGACGTCAATGCAAAGAAATATGAAAAGGAAGATAGTATAGTAGATTTTATATCATCCCTCGACGCTTTGCCTAGAGAAACAGTGAATGTGGCCAAAGTGGATATTCTTGAGGAGAACAAGGAATCTTCCAAACCCTCGAATAAAAATAAGAGTGGGATAGTATTCAAACAATTACCAATCACCTGAGATATACATTTATGGGGGATGAGTTTACTAACTCGGTGATTATTTCAGCGTCGCTTAGTCAAGAAGAAGAAAAAAAGTTACTACTTATCCTGAAAAAACATAAATCAGCTGTTGCTTGGTCTATTTCGGACATTAGAGGAATCAGCCCAACTATATGCATGCATAAAATTCTTATGGAAGATTCTTACAAGCCTTCGATCGAGCATCAACAAAGGTTAAACTCAGCAATGAAGGAAGTAGTTCGTGCTGAAGTTCTAAAATTGTTGAAAGCCGAAATTATTTATGTGATTTCGGATAGTCTATGGGTTAGTCCTATGCAAGTAGTACGAAGAAAGGTGGAATGACGGTAGTAAAAAATGAGAAGAATGAATTAATCCCCACAAGAACTGTCACGGGATGGAGAATGTGTATCTATTATCAAAAGTTGAACAAAGCTACAAGGAAATATCATTTTCCTCTTCCGTTCATCAATCAAATATTGAACCGGTTAGCCGGTTATGACTACTACTACTTTCTTGATGGATATTTAGGCTATAATCAAATATCCATTGCACTAGATGATACCTTTACCTGCCCATATGGTACATTTGCATACCGTCGTATGCTGTTCAGATTATCCAATGCTCCGGCGACTTTCCAAAGGTGTATGATGGCAAAATTCTCGGATATGGTGGAAACATTATGGAGGTGTTGATCGATGATTTTTTGATTTTCAGTTCATCATTTAACCATTGCCTTCATAATCTATTGCTTGTGTTAAAGCGATGAAAGGAGAAAAATCTTGTGCTAAATTGGGTGAAATGTCACTTTATGGTCAGAAAAGGCACTATTCTAGGCCATCGGGTTTCCTTTAAAGGGCTTGAAGTTGATAGAGAAAACATTAAAACAATTGAGAAGCTACCTCTACCCACGAATGTAAAGGGAGTCCGGAGCTTTCTAGGCCACACCGGTTTTTATAGAAGATTCATTAAGGACTTTTCAAAGATTGATAAGCCTTTATTCAATTTATTAGCGAAAGATGCTCCGTTCAACATTGATAATTCATGCTTGAAGGCATTTAATATGATAAAAGATAAATTAATCTCACCTCCTATCGTTTTCATACCCAATTGGAACGAAGCCGTTTGAAATTATGTGTGATACGAGTGATTATGCAGTTGGAGTAGTCCTAGGCCAAAGAAGAGAAAAACTTTTCCATGCAACCTACTATGCTAGTAAGACTCTTGATGATGCATGATAGGTGTGAAAAACCTATCTATTTCTAATCCGAATTGGTTAGTTTTCGAAAATGTTTATATAGTATTTTATTATGTTTTAATTAGTTTTCATACTTTTTGTATAATTCAGGTGTGTGAGGCGAAAAGATAGGAAACTGGAGCTAAAACGATGAGATCGAACCAAAGCGGTTCGAAGTTATGGTAGATAAACAAGCTCGGAGGCTAAAAGATAAAACAGGCCCACCGCTTAGGCGTCCAGACCACCGCCTAAGTGGTGAAAATACAGAGAAGAGCAAAATGTTGCTGATGTACGACCGCCTGAGCGAAAATTCTACCGCTTAGGCAGAAATCTAGCAGAAGACGAAGAAGGGCTACTGACAGCCGCTCGCCTAGGTGGAAATTCTACCACCTAGGCGAAAATCCAACAGAATGTTCTCCCAGTCCACCGCCTACTTCACCACCCAGGTGATCAGACTTAATCGACCTAATTCCGCCTAGGTGCAATTTCTACCGCTTAGGCGGATTTGCCCTATACTGTCTTGAGATATTTTTAGGATATTTTTGCTATAAATATCCCATCTCCTCCCCCTTGGCCGGGATCTCTCTTCCCTCTCTTGCATTTTTGAGCCCCTTAGGCTATATTTAAGCCGAGGGTTAGGAATTTTAGTGGTGGAGCTCGCATCCAGAAGTAGAGAAGACGGCGAATCGATCATTGAGCGTTCTTAGCGGTTTATCTTCGGACGAAGCTAAGTTCTTCGATCATTTTTCCTTATTTCTTTATCTTAGGAGTATGTGGGCATGTTTAGCTCGTTATTTTCTATTATATGCGACTATGACCACGGGTTAAATATGGATTGTAGTAAGGATTAACCTATAATTTATAAATACGTTGTTTTGGTGATTTCGGTGTTTCGTTTGTGATTGTTCTTCGTAGTTTGATTGTATTTATCGTATTATTTGTTTATTATGATTGGATTGATAAATAGAGAATATGGGGTTTTGACAAAACCCCAGATTCGGATTAGGGTAAACAAACACCACGAGTCTATAACCCGATCGGGGTTTGAATCGTGGACAATCGATGCCGTTGGGCAAGACACACGCTACCTAGGGTCATTAAGACATTGAGGGGGACCTCTTAGTTGGATCGAAGTTGCGTTATATCCCTCGTCTTACACTTGGAAGAGGTGGCGAGGGAGTTTTAGAACGGAGATTGTCGATAGGGTAAATACAAATCGACAATCCAATAACCCGGGAGAGAGTTGGATTGTGTGCAATCAATGACGTTGGGCGAGACTCACATGACCTAGGGTTGTTAAGACGTTGAGGGGGACTTCTTCGTTGACTCGAAGTCACGTATTCTCCCGTCTTACACTCGAAAAAGGTGGCAGTAGAGTTTACGTACCGAGGTTGTTAAATAGGTCGAACAACGTAAACGCGAGTAAATCGGAATCGAACACGTATTTGTAAACACGTTAATCCCTATGCAATTATTCACCCTAAAACATATTAACATAATAGTGTAGTTAATTTAGGATATATTAGTATTAGTTTAATTAATTAAATACATTTGTTTTTCGCCTAGATAAACTTAGGTCACGACAAACGCGGTATTCGATAGTAACTACAATAATCCCTGTGGATACGATAACCCGATCTTAATGATCATACTATATTAAAACTTAGACCTCGTATACTTGCGAATGTAAGTAGCGGCGTGTCATTTCCCGCGCTACCAATGCACAAGAGAATTACACAACTATAGAAAAGGAGATGTTGGTAATCGTATTTGCATGCGACAAATTCCAGTCTTACATTATTGTCTCTAAGGTAATCATTTACATGGATCATGTAGCTATCCGTTATTTATTTTCTAAAACAAATGCAAAACCCTGTTTAAATTGATAGATTTTGTTCCTTCAAGAATTTGATATGGAGATTCGTGATAAGAAAAGAAATAAGAATGTCGTTGCGGATCACCTGTCAAGACTAGGGATCGAAGATGTTGATAGTCAAGAGAATATAATGGAAGTCTTCCTTGATGAACAACTCTTTAATATTGCAGTACGACTTCTTTGGTTTGCAGATATTGTTAATTTCTTGGCATGTAACGTGTTACCCCTAGATATGTATAGTATCCAGAAGAAGAATTTTTTGCATGATGTGAGAAACTATCTTTGGGATGACCCCAAACTGTTCAAAAGATGTTCCGGTCAAGTGATTCAAAGATGTGTCCCTGAAGAAGAAATCCAGAGTATCCTAAACCATTGCCACGCATCACCTTATGAAGGACATTTGGGTGCCACAAGGACTACATATAAGTTGCTACAATCTGGATTCTATTGGCCGACCCTATTCTAAGATGCATAGGCATTTGTGAAAACTTGTGACCGTTGTTAAAGGATGGGTAACATCTTGAGGCGGCACGAACTTCAGTTGAATAATATTCTGGAGGTGGAGAATTTTTATGTATGGGGTATCGATTTTATGGGGCCATTTCTCCCGTCGTTTGGCAAGGAATATATTCAATTGGCGGTCGATTACGTATCCAAGGGGGTGGAAGCTGTAGCCACTCCTACAAATGATACTAAAATTGTCTTAAAGTTCGTTCACCGGAATATCCTAAGGTGATTTGGTACTCCAAAGGCTATAATCAGTGATGAGGGTACTCACTTCTACAACATGGTGTTGGATACTCTCTTAGCAAAATATGGGGTAAAGCACAAGGTAGCATTATCCTACCACTCTCAAACCAACGATCAAGTCGAAGTATCAAATCGGGAAGATAGGCAGATTCTCGAGAAGACAGTTAATGTTAACTAGAACGATTGGGCAATTAAACTTGACGATGCATTGTGGGCATACCATGACGCATTCAAAGCACCAATTGGGATGTCCCCATATCGATTGTTATTCGGAAAGGCATGCCACTTACCGGTCGAGCTAGAACACCGAGCGTTTTGGGTAATCAAGAAGCTGAATTTCGATCTAAAGGCTTCTGCAGAGCATTGATTTCTTCAACGAGATAGAAGAATTCTGGAATGAAACATATGAAAACACACAGATCTATAAGGAGAAGACTAAGAAGTGGCATGACAAACAAATCTGGAGAATAGAGTTTAAGCCAAGACAGCAAGTGCTACTATTCAACTTCTGACTAAAGCTCTATCTGGGGAAACTGAGATCAAAATAGTCCAATCCATTCAAGATAAATCAAGTGTTTCCGTTTGCAGCAATTTAGTTAGAAGATAAAGACGAGCAATCCTTCGAAGTAAATGGTCAAAGACTCAAACACTATTATGGAGGGGAAGAGCATTTTGTGGAGAAAATCGTGCTCAAAGATACTAACTACGGTCGCCAGCGACGTCCAGCTAGGGACGTTAAATTTAGCATTTTTTTGGAGGCAACCCAAGTTTTCTTTTCTGTTAAAAAAATCTTGGATTTCGGATAGGTATTCTTGGGCTGAATTTGAAGACAAAAAAGGGGAAATCAAGTTTTATAAGAAGTTTTGGGAGTCCAATGAGTATACTTGGGAGGAAATTGAAGCTAAAAGATGCTAAAATTTCATTCAGAACAGAACTCTGGGGCTGTAGAGTGGAAACAATAGGCTACAGCACGAATATTCTATGCAAAATAGACTTTCCAAATAGAAACTTGGAGCTACAGCAGAGAAAGAGTGGGCTGCACTACAAAAAAAAACGAGGAGTAGATCAATGTGGCCAATAGAATATTGGTGCTGCTACGCAGCCCCAATATCGCTGCAGCGCCAACACTACAAAAAAACATTATGAGTGCCTTTTGGCGCTACAACAAGAAGGCAATTCACACGACAGCGCGAGTCCACCTCAAGTATATGGTCAACGTCTTTTGGCACTACCGAGTGAACCACTCTGGCATTATAGCATGAACTTTCCCATCCTAAACGAACCCTAAAGACCAAAACGGGGCTATATCGCTATCAGTTTCACGCTGCAACTCCATACCCACTGTTCTGAATTCTCTTTATTTGCGAAACTGCCATTTCAATCCCCAAAATCAAGATTGTTCTCGTTCCCTCCTTCCAAACATACCAAAATCCAACCCCTACCCCTAAAATCCACCATATTTTCTCATAATCTTACAAAATCGCCCACATTCATGCAAGATTGGCTCCACAATCCGGATTTCTTCAAGTGTTTCCTACCAAGGACTTCAAGTAAGTATGTTTTAAACGGATTTTTAAGATTTCCTTTGGTTGGGTGGTTATTTGTGCTACATTGTCATAAATCTTGGTGTTGGTGTCGTTATTGGTGTTTTTGATTTGTTTGTTGGTACGTTTTTGGTATTGTTGTTGATGTTGGTGTTGGTAAACTTTGGGTTGTGGTATATTCCGTCATATAGGGTGGAAACTATGATTGTTGAAATGATTGATTCTTCATCTCATTATTTATTAGACAATGCCATTGAAAAAATCCACAAAAAGGGCTCGAAACACCCTACCTCAAATATACGAGTCTCAACGATTCATATCTGTAGCAACCGAAGCACAATTCAATGATTCCGTAATTAAGAGGATTGGATTAAAGGAAAGAGGATTGAAGGTGACAAGATCGACAAATTTGAATATCCTTAATGTCTTCGAATTAAGGCGATGACAGGTTTATTATGAACAACTAGGTGCGGCGGTAATGACAGTTGTACGAGAATTTTATGCAAATGCAAAAGAAGCCTTCGATTTCTCCACGATGGTCCGCGGGAAACTAATTGAATTTGATAGTACAACTATCAATCAACACTACAAAATTCTCATTCTCAATGAGGACTAACTAACTTAAATAGCCAAAAATATTGATCTTGAAGATGTCACAACCTCGATTTGTGGGAGGGTAATCGAGTTGTCATTGGTGCGGAGGGTTCGGTTAACTTTGTTGACCAATGAGTTTTTGACACCGTTGAAAGTTTGGCACCATTTGTTCTGTGCCAAAATGTCCCTGACTTCGCATTTGACCGAGGTAACCTGAGAACATACTTTAATGCTTTATTGTATTCATAATGATTAAAAAAATCAATGTTCGGACTTGGATTTGCAATGCCATCCAGCATGCCTCAAATAATCTCACAGTTGGTCTTTTTTCCTAACTCTTCTAACAAAGTTGATTGCGATGGTCGGTGTACGCACAGACGGTCAAGAGGTCTTCCAACCTAAAAATTCAATCACGGATAATGCTGTATATCGAATCTTGAAAAATGAAGCCGATATTGATGACGTGGCAGGTCCATCCAGACCACATCCACAACGACCTCCCCATTGCTCCTCCATGATTGATATGTATGCTTTACTACAGTATCACAGCTCATAAATCGATGCATTTCATACTCACCAATCACATTTTAAGCAATATGTAATTGGTTGACAAGGCCATTTCAAACAATACATGACATCGTCGGTAGAACAAGAGCACAACTGGCATCTCCAACGAGCTGAATATGATGCTTCATGTTACCAAACAATAGGCCAATCATTTTAGATATTTAGCCAGATGTTCTCTCACCTCGAATTGCAACCAGATCAAGAGATGTTGAATCTTCCTCGAATGCCACCATTTCCAGAAAACCTTCTGCAACCTTTCCATCCATTTCAGTCGTACCAGCCATATTATCTGTACCCGCCACCACCACCGCTGGCATACCACGAGAAAAATCAGTAGGAGGCGAGATAATGGCTTTCGCCTCCCAGGTACGTCCTTTCGTTCTCAATGTACTTTAATGCCTTTATTTTTATCATTGAGGACAATAAATGGTTTTGTTCTGGGGGTGGGATGATATGTCTGTTTATGTGTACTTTGTTTTTTGTTTTTGAAAAAATAAATTGGTGAATTGTTCCATTTAGTTTTAGTGGTCTTTAACTGATGATTAAATAATCTCCTAAGTCATTTCAAGATCCTATGTAATGTGTCCCCTGTGTATTCTCTGCGCTCAACATTGTGTGAATATAAGACACCCTCGTTTCTAATTTGGCGTGCATGAAATACATTGACATTCATCATCTAGTTGACTAGAAGACAATTATCCATAAAAACAAATGAATTCATGATGTTGTAAAAAATCTAGAACCCGGTTTAGTGAAACTAAAGGTGAAATCATAACCTAAATAGTCTAGGATAGATGATTTAGGCATTCATTTGGACCGTTTGAGCCTTTTCAAGCCTACCCATGGAATTGTATCACTTTGTAGTCCCTGTCGAGCCGAGTAGACTTTTCATTTGTTACCTGCATAAATTACCTTAAGCCGAATAAAGACTAGTCCCTATACTTTAGGCATGTTTGAACCTTTTCTCTTCTTGTGTTGACTTCGGGTTATACAAGTATGGAAGGGTTTGAGTTGTGACGTACTTTGAAGAACTCAGCATCGCACTTTGTGGATTTATATCTCGTTTGATCGATGTTCAAAAACAAAATTAAATTATTTTTTATTGTTGCGCAATCACGACTCAAGTAATTCCACGTTATATTTGTCTTTGTGGGAATAAAAGGATTATGAGGGAAATGATTGTAATGGGATATTTTAGGAATTTATGTTGGGAATTGATAAGGTTTGAAAAGGTGAGTAACGTGCCTAAGGTGAAACGAACCTAAACATTTCATTCCTTACATAACCATTACCTTAGTTTAACGTAACAAGCCACTAAAGTTCTATTGATCTCTGATACTAACTTAGCATACACTAGTGGCGAGTAGAGCTAAATCGGGCCTATGGAATTTTGTTCTTAAGAGAAAATAATGAACCTTCTTAGTGGATAAATGAATCCGGTTACTGTTTATTCAAATGTCAAGGTCCTAGTGCATGCTTTGAGGAACTTTTGTGTTTTGTATACACTCAATTTGTTGAAAATCTAGAACATCACAAGGGATCACCATGTATTAGAAATCGAAGCACTAGGAGACGTTGAGGATAAAAGGGATCATTGTAACAATTCTGGACAATCTCCAAATATTTGAGATTTTCGTTTATTTTATTCTTATTTTTAATTTTTTATTTTGTTGTTTTGCTTTTTTTTTTTTTTAATACAATCTATTTTCATGTTTTGATTTTGCTCGGGACTAGCAAAAGCTTAAGTGTGGAAGTATTTGATAAGTTGAATTCCAATCACTATATCTCCATAATTAAATGTTAGTTTTCAGTGATTTTTAGTGTTTTGGGGTGTTAATTCTTAATACTATATAATTTTATTATATAGGCCCAGGAAAATGGAGAAAATGGATCAAAATAGTGAAATCAATAAGAGATGACCAGTAGTGACGGGGCTGCAGCGCCAAATCAGACGGCGCAGCAACATGGCATTCCAGCGCCACACCACCATCTTTTGGTGTTGCAATGCCAACACCAATGGTGCTATAATGCCATTAATTAAATCCCTAATCCTACTTAGTGCAGCGCTGCAACATAGATTTGGGCTACAATGCCAACCTACGGGTCTACAATGCTGAAATTATTGATTCTTCAACTGAGGAGGGGTTGGACACTAGCGACGAAGAGTGAAATTAGCGAACGAACTTTGGAGAGTAGATTGGACGAATTTTACTAGAAGAATTCACAAGATTAGAATCTAGAATATAGGAATCGAGATTGGATATCTGCACCACTTCGTGAAATATAGTTTTTCTTCTTCTATTTTCTTACTACTTTTTGTTCATGCAATATTTGAGTTTTGTGACTGTCATTTTAGTACGATTGACGAGTTCTTGTTTGAATGATACTATTGTTATGTTGATGATCGATTTCATTATGCTCGGCTAAGTCGCCCTAATCTTGGGGGTGTTGAATAATTTGTAAGATTATGTTTTGAAGTCCTGAGACGTTATTAATTGGATTCTATATTTATATCATTTGTATTTCTTTATGCTACTTGGTTAATTTATGCGAAAGGTAAATTACACATCTTAGATGTATAAAATTAGACATTCGAGAGGTGATAATTTAATATATTGAAATAGAATAAATATAACCTTGATTATATTGAGTGCGAAAGGCTAATACAATCTGGGTGGTCATTTGATGGGAAAAATATAATGGTTGAATAATTAGTTGAGTTGAATAGAGATATTAAATCAAGTATTTATTCAAATTATCTTACTTGGCATTCGAGAGGTGGAAGTGGGGTTAACTTAGGTATCCATGGCTAATGATTAAATAGGAATTCAATTAACAACTATAAGGATTAGTGTAGTCTAGAAAATGATTTCAAGCCCCCTAGAGTTTTAATTCTATCAGAAATTCTATAAAAGTTTATTAGTCTACTTAGTTCCTTGGCAATTGTTACCTGTTATTAAATCAAAATTCTCACCAAATTATTGTTGATCGCTTAAATAAAATTAGGTCATTCTAATTGTCTCATTTAGTTAATTTCTCATTACTAATTCCTGCGGAGACGATACTCACTTAGTCACTTTATTACTTGTTCGACCTCGTACACTTACGAGTAACTAATAGCAATTAGATTTTGCAACATAACCCGAAAGGTGTCTACTGCCTGTCATCCGCAAACTAGAGGATAAGTGGGAGTGTCAAATTGAGAGATTAAGATAGTTAACCCAAGTAAGAAAGACTAGAGTTTGAGGTTGGATTATGCCTTATAGGTATACAAGACTGCATACAAGACACCCATTGGTATGTCACCTAATCAGTTGGTGTTCGGGAAACCATGTCCCCTTCTAGTTGAGTTAGAGAATAAGGCTTATTGGGCTATCAAATGTTTCAACATAAAGATGCAAAAAAGTGCAGACCACAGGAAGTTGCAAGTACAAGAGTTAGAGGAAATTCAAAATGTTGCCTATGATAGTGCAAGGATTTACAAGGAAAAGACCAAAGATTTTCATGACTAGATGATTTCTAGGAAGGAATTTAAAATTGGTTTAAAATTTCTTCTTTACCATTCACGACTTCGCTTATTTCCTGTTAAGTTGTGTTCTCGTTGGATTGGACCCTTAGTTGTTACTAATGTTTTTCCTCATGGTGCAGTTGAAATTCAAAGTTTAGTAACCTTCAAGGTATTCAAGGTAAATGGCCACAGACTTAAGCCTTTTTATGAAGGTTTCCAATTAGAGAATGTGGCAGAATTGGACCTTGAGGGTCCAATTTATACTGATTAAAGAAAGAAGCATTGAGTCGAGCCAACGACAATAAACAAAGGCGCATCTTGGGAGGCAACCCAAGGGGGGTTCGTTCATTTTTCTTCTTATTTTTGCATTTATATTTTGGTTATTTTTTCATTTTCTTTGCATTTGACATTACATTGGGGACAATGTAAGTTTTAAGTGTGGTGGAAGGGATTTAGGTTGTCTTTAATTTTGTTTTTGAAAATAATAAAAAATAATGCATGAGTGTTTAATTAGTGTTCTTTGATTAACCTATGTGATAAGTTTATATGTTGGCAATGTCTTCAGAATTTGAGGGTAAATGTGCTTAAAGCTTAACAATGGATTAAAGCGGTATTCTTGTGGAGTTGTATGAGCTTAGTGACGAAGCATAATTGGGGAGTGTGTAATGAATCCCAAAGCTAATCCTTTTAGCTAGTCCTAAATTTGTCTTTAAGTAAATAAATTTAAAAGAAAAAAAAAAAGGTAGGTTGGACCATAAAATTCACCTACCAAAGAGAGGAAAATATTTTCTAGTTCACTACCCAGTTTGTAGTAGTAAAAAAGAGTAGTTGGGGGGTGATTTGTGCATGACCTGATTATGTTAGTTGCTGAATATTTTCATTGACTGATCAAGACTACTTGTGGATTGAAATTAAAGGAATTGAACCTTTTTTACTTGAATTCGATTGTCCTTGTTATATATTTAAGATTAACATGTAGGGTTTATTGTGGAGAATATATTGAATACTTATGTATTGTGATGGTGTTTTAAAGTTATTTTGAGTTTTATGTTGTTTTACCCAAGGAGGAGCAAAAGCTAAGTGTGGGGGCATTTGATAATTGTGTAAATGTCTATATATTTATTCCATTATTTATTATGTGATTAATTGTACTCACTAAGCTTATATTTTAATTTAGGAAACAAATGGAGGAGTTTAGAGAAAAACGAAATAAATCGCGCGTTTTGCGCAGTTTTGATACCTATTTGTAGTTTGGCCATCACGTTCTCGTCCAAACTCCAATTGAGGTGATTTCAAATGATATGGAAAGATAATAAATATATCTAAAACTTTAATGTTTTGGGTTTCTCCAGAATTAAATTGCGTTGTGGTCAAAATAAGTCTTGAAGTTACTGTACCTGCAGTGATGACGTTCTGATTTAAAGAATTGAAGTAAAAAAAACTCTATTTTGAAGAAAAATAGAGAGAACAGACAATGACTCGCAACTCAACCCAGACCCGTAAACCAACCCAGTTAGATGATCAACTAGAACCATTACACAAGATAGCAATTAGCCATTAAATGGCCATTTAAGTCCATGGAACCAAGGATTGAAAGTGAAGACTTTGTTATTCATTTTTCTATTAGATGCTTGGAGGGGATTGATTCAAGTATTTTATTCATACATTTGTATTGTGTTTTCGGATAGTGGGTTGCCAAGGTCACTTTATGAGATTTAATCTTTATTATTGTAAGGAGGATCAGCCTTAACAGACGTCTCTCTCTTCCCCATTCTCTGTTCTCCTTTATTCTATTCCATGGTTTGGTGTGGCTAAGTTTTTTCTCTTGGTCGAAGGAAACTAAAGCCATGGAATCAATAAAACTATGAGATCTATTTTGTTTTCATTGTTCAATTTGTGCTTTGAGTATCGAATGTTTTTCTATGCCTATTTTCATTATTGTTTTGTTTAATCACTATGAGGCCTGCTAGTTTATTATTCATTGCAATCTACAGCTATGTTAGATGTCAAATCCGTAATCGTTTGATTCCTCTAATCTGCAAAACAATTAAGATTTAATGATTTGCTACAACAGAAATTATTAGATCTTAGGGTGGACACTCGACTAAGTTAAATGCAACCGCTTATGCTTGTGTTGGGAATTGATATATACTTACATCGATGATCAGTTGTGAAATTCCAAAAGTGGATGTTGATTTAGACTAAGGTGTGTTTTCTGATTGAATTTGATATTAAGTTTGTATTTTTTTTCTTGTTGATTTTCTTAGTTTTGCTCTCGTATAGTCAAACCCCATCTTCTCTTTGTTCACGTAACACAAATTTAAGCTAGGCACTCTCTGTGGGACGATACATGCTCACACTACTACAGTTAATATTTAGGAGTAGGATTTATTTTTTGTTTCCTACAATAGCACACCAGGCGAGGAGAATGGAAATCTGTCAATCGGCTCATGGTCAAGTAAGGAGGATAACGTTTGGTCAATCAGCTCTGAGTTGTGATTGTGAGGAGGATGATGCTTGGTTAATCGTCTCTTGGTCAAGTGAAAAGGATGACGCTTGGTCAATTGGCTCCTGGTAGTAATACTGAGGAGGATGACACTTGGTCAATCGTCTCCTGGTCAAGTGAAGAGGATGACGCTTAGTCAATCGTCTCTTGGTCAAGTATGGAGAATAATGCTCGGTCAATTGTCTCCAGGTCAAGTGAATAGGATGACACTTGGTCAATCATCTCTTAGTTAAATGAGAAGGATGACACTTAGTTAAACTACTCCTGGTGAAGTGAGAAGGATGATGCTCGGTCAATCATCTCTAGGTCGCGAAGTTCAGATTTGTGAAGTATCAATATTTGGTGGAATAGGTTCTTGGTTAGGAAAAGTAATTCCTAGGTTGTCACATCAATACATGATTGAAAATGACTAAGAGCATTCAAACGAGTGAAGTGGGACTGCCTAATGAGGACTAGAAAACTTGCAGGGGATGTTTAAACTTGGATAAAATATGCCCAGGTTGTATACTGGGGCTCTGTCATGCTTGTTTACATCTGATATAATGTGCCCTAGCTCTAGCTGAGGCGCGTGACTATCTCCTGGGCATTCAAAAGATGCGACAAAGCCCACATGGGTTACCTCTGTGTCCTGAAATGAGTGCACATTTGTACTATTTATTTTAGTTTAGAAACCCTGTTGGTTTATTTATGTATATTGGTATTAATGTTTTGGATGATGATCATTAGATGATCGAAACCTACATGGGTTATCTACATACATTGAGTTTCTAAATTTAGGAATCTAGTCAAAATGTAGTTGGGTCTTCGCTGGGCTATCCCATATTTTCAACCGTACCCACAAGGGCTTCTTACGTATCCCAGATGTTGTCGGGAATCAGGTTAACACGTAGTTCGAGCATAAGTATCCTTTGTTGTCTACTTGACAAACGGATTGGCTTCTCAAGGAAGTCATAGGACTTCTCAAGAGATGCGCCTTGATACGAGGTTGAGAATGTTGTGTTGCGGACATCTCTTTAGCTTCGACCAGACCTACTTAGGTTTCCTATACACCTTGGTGATCTACCAATGATAGGTCGAAGCATAGTCTACTGGGGATAAAAGAATTTTGTTTAAGGTAACGACCCAACCTATAGAGGTTTCTTGTATCCTGATGCTTATCAAGACTTAGGTCGACACCAAAATCTTCATTGGTTGGTCAAAGTTTAGTATGGTTAAGCCTGGATTAGTAGGTTATTTTTATAATTGGTATGGTTCAATCCCAAATGATTAGGGGATTTATTATTGAGAAACTCTATGGGGGATTTTATTGTTTGTCATGATTCAAATCCCAATTGGTGTGGAATGTTTTTATTTTTTATTTTTTTGTTAATTACAACTAAACCTATATTATGGGTTGCTTATGTATCTCAGATAACTGAGAATCAGGTCGGCATATAGTTCATTGCACATAGTGAGTTTAAGTTTGTCAACTAAACCCGCGAGGGTTTCCTATATATCCCGGGCTTTGCCGAGAATCAGGCTGACACGTAGTTCCTACATTGTTGATGAGTTTAAATTTATTAACCGAACCCGCGAGGGTTTCCTACGTATCCAAAACATTGTTGGGAATCAAGTGGACACATAATTCCTTCGTTTTTTGGTTACATGAAATTAGTTAAGTTCATTGTGATTGAAGCCTTTCATTTCGCGTCGTGAGAGGAAATGGACGTTCTTTTCCTCAAGAAAACATGGAAGGATGAAATGTACCCCAGTCATAGGCTAAAGTAGCCATTGGATAAGTTCTGTTGGGGAATCTAATCCGACACTTCCTATCATGCAATTCATTATTATTAACAGTGTAAAGTATTCCCCAGCCTGCAGGCTGGTGAGGATACTAATTAACTCTAGGATTACGAAGTTAAATAGTTTTGCTGTGTTGTTTGTCAGGGTGATGAATTCGAGATTTTACTGATTAAATCCCAGAATATACCTCGCCGACGGGTTCATTATTATACTATTTAAATGTGAAGTTATTGTCCTAAAAATTTACCTGTTGGCGCAATCATCTGGGCCGTGTAATTTTGTGAATTATATCTAGTCATGATTTGATAAGAGTGATTACCTGTATTGCCAAGGCTCGTAGATTTGTTTGTTGTTTTTTAGAGTCTTAGATATCATCTTTCATTACACCGAATTGATAGTACAGCTTTATTAGTTATCTTTTGAAATATCATTGTTTGCTCTTATAGTGGTATATTGGTTTTGGTATTTTAATGTTTCTTCAAAGTGAAATGGGTTTGCAAATTTTTGGTATATCGCATTTTTAGGCGAGTTTTCATGATTATACCTTAGTTTAAGTAATAAATGTTACGTGTTTTCTTCTTTTCTTTTTTCTTTTTTTTAAAAAAAAAAAAAAAAAAAAACTAAGGAATGTAGAATCGTACCCATTGTTCTCGAATGGATGGACTCATTCCCTTGCCCCTAGTGTTCGGCCATGGATCAATCATTAGAGATAGTCATTTACGATTGTTTCTATATAATAATGGAAGTGGTGAATCCGATATGTCTTCTAAAAGTCACATACAAATTCTCAAAATTCCAACTTTTCTCTCAAGTCGAAACCCTAATGATAAAACCTTGACTTTCTTTCTGGACAACATTATATTAGCCACGAGTTCTTCAGGTGATGGCGGGTGTTGTCCTTCCCTCTCTTGTGGGAAGGGCAAAGCCCCTAAGACCTCGATTAGAGATAGTTTTTCAAAGTACTCCCGAGGTTGACACAAGACATCAGCACTCAGGATTTCTGATGACGTGCCTATCCTTTCCACTTTTACTGCTCAGGAGCACTTCAAAGCATCTAGAGTCGACAACTCGACAATTGTTGGTCCGTTAGATACTCCTATGGATCAAAATTCTGCAGGCCCCTCTAACATAACTGAGAACCATTCCTTTGAGAGAAACATCATGAGCCAATGCAAAGGAACTCCTAGATACTATACTAGTAGAGGTGAGGAGCAGAGCGCGTATTCGATCAAGCAGCTTAGTGCCCGAGTCAATCTTCAACAGAATATCACAAATACAAAATTTTAATAAAAAGATTAAGGTGACAAACATGAAGAGAAAACTCTTTGTGGAGATGAGCTTCAAGGCATCAAATCTTCAATAATCTTCAACTTCGAGCTCTCTCTCTAGGAATTTTAGGCCTCTAATGGTGTTTTTAGCCCAAAATCTAGCCACCAATGGTGTTTTTCTCCCAATTTCACCACCCCTAGGGTTTGAGGCATAAGGTGGTATGTATAGGGTTCAAAATTAGGGTTTGGGGGGTTTTCACGCGGCAGAGGGGCGCTAGAGCAAGGTTTAGGGCACTGGAGCAGGCTTCTAGTAGTGCTTTTCAGGTTTTCACACTGCAGAGACACACTCAAGTGGGTTTTTTGGGCGCTGGAGCAGGCTTCTGGTTGGTTCGCGTAGTTTTGATACATATTCATATTTTGGCTATAACTTTCTTTTTTGTACTCCGATTGAGGTGATTTATGATGATATGGAATGCTAAAAAATATATCTACAACTTTCATGCTTTAATGTTTTCCAGAATCAGATTTCATAGTGGCCAAAATCGGGCTTAACGTTTCTGTACCTACACTATTAACGAACCATTACAACCTAATTCACCTCATTTTTCCATATTTTCACCTTTTTTTCCTAATTATTTATAATTCCTAAAAAACAATAAAAAAATAAATTAAACAAACAAAAATGCTTGAAAACTCACAAATGTTTAAACTCCAAAGTACTTGATTTGTTGGTAAATAACCTCCTCATCAAATACCCTCAAACTCAAACACTTGCTTTTTATTAAGAAAAATAAAAGGAAATAAAAGAAAACACAAATCAAGTACTAAGCAAATGTGAGTTTCTTATTCATTCGACAACTCGTGGTATTATCTCCAAAGCCACCAAATGCTTTAAGCTCAAAGGAAATGCACACATTGAGATTATCTAGAATTTCGACTTCAAGCATCAAATTCAACCCACTCAAGAATCTCGATGTGTAAATGTGTGCACTGTCACTCTCACCCAACCAAACGAGCCTCGAAAATATTTATGTTCTAAAGAGACAATGAATGATCTCTAGATTATGAAGCTAAGAACAAGCATAAGCCAATTTTTCGTGTCACTCTCCATTAATTATGCATAGGTTCATATGAAATTGGAGACCAAAAGGACTTTGAGGGTTGTAACGTATGTGTTGGCCCAGTGATCTACCCAAGAGAAAAGGTGAATTAGGTAGTAATAAAATTAAATCAAATTATAACACTTGAAAATTCAAATAATTAATTTTATCTTAAAATTAATTATTATCTTTATAGAAGCGAATAAGTGTTAAGTAAACTAGGTGCACACTCAAACAACTAAAAATAAATAAAGTAAAATAGCAGCACACCAAATTTTATACTGGTTCACCAAGCTACTCTTGGCTAATCCAATTCTCTGAGTCCCACGGAGAGTCGCACCCACTAATCACTATTATTTATTTAATCAGGTAGTAACCAAACCCTTACAAATTATTCTTTTCGCAGGCTCAGAACCAACATTTACAATTTTCCTTTTCACAGGCAAAGGAAGAACCTCTATCTTTTTCACAGGCTAAAGATTAACCTAATTATTTTGTACTTAGGCTAAGAATCAAACCTTATAAAATAGTCCAAGTATCCTTTTACCTGGTAAGATTGAACCATTATAAATTCATTCAAAATTAATTCTAGTCAAGAAGAATTATGTCTATCTCTTTTCACGGAAAAAAAAAAAAAGGTAACCTATCTTTTTATGCACTAGGTAAAGATCAAACCTCAATCTTTTTACCGAAAGAGATTGAAACCCAACTACCCCTGATTAGAGATTCCCAATAATATCTAACCCACACACAACTCACCAATTATACAAATTGATAAGTTTTCCCACTTGGAGCTTCTACCACCTCAGATTAAATTTAAACTCGATTAATGTCCCGATATATACTAGTGATTGAAATAAAGTGAGAATATCAAAGTTTGATTTTAATATAGACGGGTAGCACACAATTTAGTGCGTAATCAGATTTTCATAAGAAATCGCTTTAAAATATTTTTAATCAATTTAAAGTTCAGAAAAAAAAAAAAAAAAAAAAAAAAATACAATTTCAAATATCAAAATTCCAAATAGTAAACAATATTATCAAATAACTATTAAAAGTAAAGACTTGAAAGGATCTCACCAAGATACCACCGAATAAATGTAAATTGAATTGCAATAAGACTTTAGACCAGTGACAGCAACAATTCACAGCATTTTCCTCAAGAACAATTTTCAAGAATAATCTCATAATACTCTCAGTATAATTTCAGAATAATCACTCTCAGAAATCTCAGAAACGGAATAGCTCTGAAAAATTGATTAATTGGAATTTTTTAGATCTAAAAAACGCAGGTCTAGATATAAGGATTTGAAACAGGCCCTCCAACAGTTAGTTTCCACATATCATGACACTTAATTGCTCTTATAGACCCTTTATATCGATATGACTCAATCCTGGTTCAATTCACTTAATTATATCTTTTAAATCATTCAATTTAGTCCCTTAAACATTTCTCAAACTCAAATCAATAGGATTGAAAGAATTAAATGTACCAATTTGAGAAATACTTAAAATATATATATATACCGTAACCTTAGGGATATCAAAATAACAACCATCTATCTATAATATCATCAAATCCCTAAGATGTCTCTCAGATTTTAACCAAAAAATGGCTAGTAACGGCTATTTTTTGATCAAATCCTGAAACAGAGCCATCGGTTGACTGACCAAAGTCCATAAGTTGATTAATCGATTCAGGTTGTAGCCCAAGCCAAAAATACTCACCCATCGGTCGACCGATACTTCATATATCGGTTGACCGATCGATTCAGGATGCTCCCCAGGCCATTTCTCGACTAGGGTCTGCCGACCGATTCTCTATGACCTGTCGACTAATTGATTCATAGAGTTACATAGGTCTACCTATCCCTCTTAGTCGGTTGACCAATTGATCCAGAGACTTTACCATTTTCCAACCTTCACCCATCAGTTGACCGATTCTCCCAGGCTAGTCGACCGATTTGTGCTGGAATTATTTCTTCCTTAGTTCATTTTAACTCCAACCTTTTTTCCCTATTTAACCAATTTCGTTCTCGGTTAACTTAATTGACACTATTAATCATTTTAAGCACTAATCTTTCTTAAGCCAATATTTCATCTTCAATTTCATATTGGAGCAAATATGTTAACTAATTATGATCCTAATAAAAACACACATGAACATAAAATCATTTTGGTGTCGTTTGTGATCCTAATCGAGATACATTAAGAGTAAAAATTAACCTGAGATGTTTTCACCTAGATTCTTCAAAATCTTCGGTCTCTTAATGCATGTTTCTTTATCAGTCTCTTGCATCCTCAACAATTTCTTCATGTCAATGGAATTTTTACGCTAAAACACTCAATAAATTTGTTAGTTCCACCAAAAATATCAACATTTAATTGTCCATCAAAATCTTAGGATCAACAGTATGGCTAGGGTAGAAAGTAGATGAGAATGTCATTTTTAGGCTCAAATCACCCTAGGCATGTATCACAGCTCATGGATCTTGCAAGATTTCCAAGAAAAAAATTCACCAACTCCCATTTTCATCATATGTCTTCTTTCAATCGATCCCACAAGGTATTATTCACAAAACAAAATAAAACACACACATTTCTTCTTTTTTAAAAATAGGTCCCAAACTCAAAATCAACATTATCCTCAATGTTGCAGGAAAATAAAAAGTGACAGGCAAGAATGCTCACCACTCTATTACAATGACTTTGATTTATTTTTTTATTTATTTTTACCAAATCCACTAATGATTTTCCACACACACCTCATGCTTGTCCTTACACTCCATGTTCCACACAACAATACCAATTAGTAATGGGTTATAGAAGTGGGAATGCATTTAGTGAGTTGGATGAACACATGAGGGTAATGAAAGAATTAGGCAATAAGGCTCAACGGGGGTAACGAAGGATAAACAATTTCAAGGGTTTACTTCAAAGGCCCAAACAATCCAAAGAAATGCCTCAATCATCTCTCCAACAACACATAACCTAGAATTTCGCCTCAAGTTTTACTTAAATGGGTTCTAGTGTTCATTAGATGTCAAAGCCTACCTAAAGAACATAAATGTTCTCCAAGTACTCGAAAGGCCAAGTGATCATGATTCGTAGTGCTCAAATTTAAAGGGTCAAGAGTGAACTTCAATCAACACGAGTCAAACATACATAAATCTCAATGACATACATTTTAAAAGACCTAAGAGAACATGAAATGTCTTTACTCATCATTGATGTAAAGCCTAGTTCATGCACATGCATATTTCTAGTTGCATTCTAGAACATTTAGAAAAAAAATAATAGGGTTCATCGTGTTATTTAAATTTTACTTTAAAAACTTTAAGGGCTAATATGTTAATTTTAATTTTTGACTTTTAAAAGTTTAGGGATTATTAAGTTATTTAAAATATGATTTTAAAAGTTTGGAGATATAATTAATATTTTCTTTATTTCAAGAGGGTAACTAATGTAAATAAATAAAAATTAAAAAAATTAAAAATAAAAATGTTGCCTTCCTAATTAAGGAAGGCAATAAATATTAAGCAAGTGTTGACAAGCGTCAACACATGGAACACAACAAAAAACCAAAAAAAAAAAAAGTGAGGCGGTGGTCTCTCTCAATTTAACATACATACTAATATGAACCTCACCAAAGATTAGTGAGATCCGAAACCAATTTAGGGTTTCTTTGCAAAGGATCAAATCTAAATTCAGATTTGAAAACGAAGAACACAAGAAAATACAGAAAATTGATAGATTACCTTGACCCGGAGTTTATGAATGAAATGCGAACCAAAGATATAAGAGAATCCTTGACCCAATAATTGCAAGAGAATCACGAACCAAAGAGGTTGAACGCCACATGAAAACTTGATAAGTTCATAAAAGTTATTTGAAGAACTCAAGAGAAAACTCTCCTAAAATATATTAATCAATATCAAAAGTGTGAAATTCGTAGGTCTACAAAGCCCCTTAAATAGGCGGTCAAGAAAATAAGAAATAAACCCTAGTACACTTGGAAATTTGTGGCTCTACATGGAAGAAAAAGGAAACCCTAAAATCTAATTACTAAATAAGAATAACGAAGCTTCCTAATTTGTCTTACATTCCTAGTTAGAAAAGAAAAAGATTTACTTGGCAATCAAGCCTTACAAATCAACCTAAAAATAATTAAAAGACTTTAAAATAATAAAATAAAATTCGTGGGTCTCATTCTTAGCCCATTCAGGATCACGCATTGAGCCTATTCACTTGCCTTGATGAGGTAGACTAGGCCTTGATTATCTGATGGGCCTAATTTAGGCTTCACTATTGTAGTTTTGGCCCTAATCTCTCGAATAAGCCCATTAAGTGCTTCTTTGAATCTTTTTGCCTTTTCCCTTGTTATTGGGCCAACTGGAACATGTAACGGATCTCTTGATGCATTTAATATATTCTCATCACATACATATATATATATTGCTAAAATAAAATATATATCACGATTAATTCATGAAATTATTTGTACAGATATGTACACACGTATATTTATATTTCAAAAATATACACGCTGGTTTGAGAAATATAGTGGGTATAGATATATCAAACTTGCGAAGAATATAATTTAAAAAAAATTTATCAAAACAACAATTTTAATTATTTCATTAACAAATAATATTTTTAACAGTCGATTAATATTTTAATCTGTAGCCTAAATTGTTAATAGGAAGAAATTTGCAATCATTGTTATAGTTATTTTTGTACAATTAATATTAAGTTAAGAAATTAGGTGTGAAAAAATTTCGTATAATAAAAAAAAAAATTGGAATGGTTGTTAGGTTCACAAGCGACGCCAACCACGTAGCATTTTGACGATAATATTTTTAATAGCACAAAAATCAAGGTGAGTATACTCTCTTCGATGTAAATTTCCAAATTATATTTTTGTACTAAAATATGAAGAAAAAAAATTATTAAAAGGGATTATTTTATATCATTATGAGGATCAAATAAATTTTTAACTGTGGAAAGTGATTTTTATTATCTCACTATGCCATAGTGTGATTCCGACAGGAGAGCATGTCCTGCAGGATGTTGTTGGTCCTAACAGGAGGGTATGTCCTGTAGGACGTTATATTTTGACCTAACAGGAGGGTAAGTCCTGCAGGCGATTGATATATGTTGTTGTTATTGTTGTTGTTGACGATGATGATTATCATCATAATATGGTTGTTTATACCACTTGTTGACTCCTACCATTGGAGATATTAAATGGCTTTGACACTAATGACAACCTTAGATTGCACAGTGGTATATGTTATGATATCGTCGTAACTGCCGATCGTGAGGTGAAACGATCCTATAGCTAGTAGGGAAATATGTGTGTGGTATTTTATTATATATCAAAGTAATTTGATTGGTTGATTTAAATGCATTATTTTATTACAATGATAGTTGTGGAATTTTATTTCGGATCAATGTGTAGTTATCTATTATATTTTGAAAAGTGGTATTGATAATTATGCTTAATCCATATAAATTGTTTTCATATTATGAAGACAGTACACTGATAAAATGTTTGGTCTCAGGTTCTGCAACTAGAGACAGGTCCACTACTGGCCTTAGGTAGAGTCAGACGGTGGTGTCGTTTTTGGAGGATTGGCTGGACGGGTGTGAACCATGAAAGGTTCAGTTTTTATAGTCTTGTTATGGATATTTTGGACACGTGTATTTCTGGGTTTTGAGATTGGTAAATACATTTTTGGAAAACAAATCTACAGTAGTACAGGTTTATAAAAATATATTTTTGTTGGTTGGTCGGGTAGTATTAAGTCGACGTCACGTCCGGCCACGGGGGTTTGGGGCCCGGGGTAGGGGTGTGACAATTTTTGTTATCAGATCTTAGGTTATAAGTTCTCTAGATATATCACATTGTCTAGTCAGTAGTGGACTATAAGATAGGGCGTCAATAGGTTGGTTCGGCACGTGAGTGGTCCTTATTGTGTTGAAGTAAATAGTACATTTGCATTATGCACTGTTTGCAATGTTAGCTTTTTTATTTATTAAATTTCATTTCAGATCTTGACTATGGATCGTGAAAATGAAAGTAATGGGAATTTTGGACCCCAGAGAAAAAAGGATAGGACGCAAGAAAGCTTGGATGCCGTTGAGCGAATTTTACAAGCTACTACGCAACTAACAGAGCAGCAGACAAAGATGATGGAATACCAAAAGGCCCAAACCAAAACCGCCACTCTTCAGGTTGTATTCCTGAAGAGATTTAAGGAATTGCACCCCCAACTTTTACGAGAGCTACCTGTCCTGTTGATGCTGAAAATTGGTTAAGGAGTGTAGGGCACATATTTGAGGCAATGGACATTACTGATGATAGTCGAGTTCCTCTCGTCACCTTCCAGTTAAAAGGAGAGGCCGAATATTGGTGGAAGGAAATAAAGAGGTTAATTTCAGTTCCAGGCGAGAAGATTTCTTGGGATCAATTTGTTGTTGTACTTAATGAAAAATATTTCCTTGAATCCTATTAGTTCGAGATAGAGAAGGAGTTCATATTACTGAAACAGGAAAATATGTTCATTTTGCAGTATGAAATCAAAATTGATTCCCTGTATCGATTTGCTCCTGATTTACTGAAGACTGAAGAAGCAAGATATAGAACATTCCAGAAAGGACTCGATCTGCAAATACATTCCAGGTTGACTGGTAGGCAGATCAAAAGTTATGCGGGATTGGTAAACACGGCAAAATTAATAGAGAAAGATGTACGAAAAGTACCGCCAAACTTGGAATTTGGCTAGTCCTCAAGCCAAACATACACATAAAATGAAAAAAACAACAAACTGAATTAAATAACAAACAACCTAAAAACAATCTAAACATAACAACATGCGAGTTTTGACTTCTTCTAACGGCCTATTTATTTTTCCCTCAACAACCGCCAATTATTTCAAGTTCAGGCGGTAACACACAGTATGTAATGTTCTAGAATTTCGACGTGCAATAATGGTGAACCCTATTCTAGATCCTGTAAACGTGTTAGTGCGAGACTCAATAACATGGTTATATAACGATCGGATTGGATTATCCCCCAACGAAATTTATGAGTTAAGGATTACCATAAGTTGGATTGGGGTCCACTCTCCACTAATGTAGGTTTAGTAATTCATGAAGATCATTAGGATTTGGTTCAGTTTTGGTATATATGGCTAAGGGTAATTTGGAAATGAAAACGGGTTAACGTTGTTAACTTAACGTTACCCAACGCTCAACGCTTTGCACATTCACTCTCGAACCCTCATAGAAAGATTGGAAACAATCTTGAACATACAATTAACACCGACGTACTCACTTGTCAAAAGAAACGGAAATAAAAACCATATTTACATTTAACTTTTTTTTTTTTTTTTAACGAACACACCCCCAAACTTATTTGAATGTTACAATTGAAAAGGTGTGTGAAATATAAATAAAGAACGACAAGTGAGTACTCAAATACCAAACCAATTAGAAGTTCGCCCTAAACCCAACCGCTCACATCAAGAAGCCTTTGCAACGGCTAACTTGATTCACTCAAATGTGTCTTTAAATTCAGCGATATAGGTTTGAAAATGATCAACTGGCCAGGGTATTAGTTTATGTGTTTAGAATTGAATTTGCATTTAGGCTTTGACAGGGTAACGAGGGATAAACATATATCAAGGTAGGCTTCGAAGGCTCAAGTGACAAAGAGACTGCCTAAATCACGTCTCCTGAACTACCTCGCCTAGGATTTCGCCTCAAGCTTCCCTTCAATCAAGTTCTAGAATCCTTCATGTGTCATGAATTTGGCTAATCGATAATAGTCCTCAAATCAATTAAATAACTATACATTAAGTCTATGTGCTCGTGCAAATTAGGATCTACAATAATTTTTACCAAAAAGCATAATCAAGCACACAGAACACACATGCATGGGTATTACCCTTAATCTCGAAAACAACCAGGGGTAATTATCATCATCGGGTGACAGCCCAGATAAACACAAAACTTAGCATGCAACACAATCAACACAAAAACATAAACACATTCTAACCTGAACACACATGCAATACGGAAAAACAATAACACATAAACTAACAATACTAAATATGACACATCACCTCCGAACTCAAAAAATGGAAAGTGTCTTCAGTGATCCCAATCATCAATCTCAATATATGGAATTAAAGCATATTAACGAAGGGTATTTAGAACACTTACCTGGGAGGCGAGAGGATCTCGCCTCCGAATCAAGTCGGATGTGACGGATTTCAGTTATTTGACCTTGGGTTGCCTCCCAAGAAGTGTTTGGTTTAATGTCCTCGGCCCGACATTTTCAGAACGCCCTCAAGATTGGAGAGGTTTTGTTTTGAATGGCTCAATCTTTCAATGAAACACCTCACCGACTTATGTGCTTGGCCAAGCAACATAAAACATATTGGAATCCCATTGAAAGGGATGCATCAATACCCATTGATCTAATATCGCCAAGTACCCTGCATACGAAAACAAAAACAAAACTACAAACAAAAATTATATACAAAGAAATGCCTGAAGTAAAATTAAGTTATTTACACACAATATCGATAATAAACGACAAAACAAACCCCGGCAATGGCGCCAAAAACTTTTACGCCTAGGATTTACACCCTCAAAGTATAGGACTACTCGCAAGTGTACGTGGTCAAAGTTTTAGTATAGTGTGATCGTTAAGATCGGGTTATTATATCCACAGGGATTGGTGTCATTACTATCAAATACCGCGTTTGTCATGACCCAATTTTATCTAGGCAAAAAATAAATGTAATTAATTAATTAAACTAATACTAATATATCCTAAATTAACTGTACTAATATGCTAATATGTTTTAGGGTGAAGAATTTCCTAGATATTAACGTGTTTACAAATACATGTTCGGTCTCGATTTACTCACATTTACGGTGTTCGACCTATTTGACAATCTCGGAATGTAAACTCCACCGCCACCTCTCCCGAGTGTAAAACAGGGGAATACATGACTTCGAGTCAATGTAGAAGTCCCCTCAACATTTTAATAACCCTAGATCATGTGAGTCTCGCCCAGCGTCATTGATTGCATACAATCCAACTCCCTCCCGGGTTATTGGATCGTCGCGTTGTATTTACCCTATTGAAAATATCCATTCTAAAACTCTCTTTCCACCTCTCCCGAGTGTAAGACAAGGGATATAACGCGACTTCGTGTCAACAAAGAAGTCCCCTTCAACGTCTTAACGACCGTAGGTCGCGTGAGTCTTGCCCCAACGTCATCGATTGTCTCGTGGCATTTGTTTACCCAAATCCGAATCTGGGGTTTGTCAAAACCCCGTATTCTCCATTTATCTAACTAAACATGATAAACAAACAATATGATAAATACAATCAAACTACAAAGAACAATCACAAACGAAACACCGAAATCATCCAAACAACATATTTATAAATATAGTGTTAATCCCTACTACAATCCATGTTTAACTCATGGTTATAGTTGCATAAATAATGAAATAATGAGATAAACATGCTCACAATATCCTAAGTTAAAGAAATAAGTAAAAACAATCAAAAAACTTAGCCTTGTCTGAAGATAAACAGCTAAGAACGCTTAACGATCGATTCGCCGTCTTCTCCACTTTGGGATGTGAGATCCACCTCTAAAACACCAAAACCCTAGCCTAAATATGGCATAAGGTGCCCAAATGGCCAGGGGGATTCACAAGGAGGAGAAAAGGAATGGTATTTATAGCCAAAATATCTCAAAATATCTAATAAATATCAAGGCTGTGTCAGGGGTTTTCGCCTAGGTGAAGTAATGTTCACCTAGGCGGAGGTAGGTTGGTTAACTTTCTACCACTTTTCCACCTAGACGGTGGAATTCTTTCCTAGACAAAGGAACTGCAGGTTTGTATTTTGTTTTGACTGTAACGTTTTCATCCAAACTCCGATTGAGGTGATTCAAAAACCTATGGAAAGCTAAGAAACAAATATACAACTTTCATGTTTTGAGTGTTTCCAAAATTGGATTGAATCATAGTCCAAAATAGCCTTTAAGTTACAGCACCTGTACCGGCTTTGCAGGTTTGGTGACCACCTAGGCGAAGAAGTAGGCAGTGGACTTGGAAATGTTTCTACTGGGGTTTCCGCCTAGGCGGAGGAATTTCCTGCCTAAGCGGTGGGCTATCAGTTGCCTTTTTTTATTCTCAGCATCTTTACTACCTAGGCGGTGGTCTGGACGCCTAAACGGTGGGCTTCCTTCATATTTTTGCCTCCTTGCTTGTTTATCCACCATAACTTCGACTCGCCTTTGGTTTGATCTCATCATGTTTGCTCCAGTTTCCTATCTTTTTTTCCCACACACCTGATTTATACAAAAAGTATAAAAAATAATTAAAACATAATAAAATACTATATAAACGCTCGAAAACCAACTTAATTCGGTTTGGAAATACGTAGGTAGATCACACCTATCAAAAAGACACCAAGAACTATGAACATTACAAAAATAGTAGGTTTGAGTCACCTAATAGATATCTAGGTGGCACCTCTCGGGGAGCTGTACCTCGATCGCCACTTTCTCGGACCCCAATAATCGACCAGTCAGCTAGGAGCCTAGGCCCACAGCAATCATATTCTGGGCGATGACAGATTCTATCTGGATAAAGTTCAAGTCAACAAGGTCAGGGTAGGAATCAGACGTTTAGTCGAGCCGGATCATCCATATGCTATCAATGTGGATCACCAGATCATTTCGTTAGAGACTGTCCTACGGCAGGTCCAATATATTTTTGTTGTCATGAGCCAGGCCATATATCTCCACATTGTCTGAAATCTGTTGCTATAGCTATACTTTCTGCAATCATTGTGGGCAGTGTTAGCCCTAGCAATGTTCAAAGGCGAGGTAGAGGATCAGCCGGTAGACCTCCAACTCGAGTTCGTGTATTTGCTACTATACAGCAGGATACCTAGGCTACCCTGGATATGGTTACAGGTATCATGTCTTTATATGATAGAGATGCACATATACTTATCGATCCCGATTCTACTCATTCATTTGTTTCGACGACCTTTATGATGCATGTAAGAAAATTTCCTACATTTATGTCATATAGTATTAATGTCTCTACTCTTGTCGGTGAGTCCGTGTTGATAGATAGTGCATATAAAAATAGTCTGTTTCGTATTGGTGATAGAGAACTGTTAGTGGATCTATTACCCCTGAGTATTCACAACTTTGATATGATACTGGGTATGAATTTTCTATCCGACTATCATACCACAGTCGATTGTTTTAAAAAAGAAATTACTTTTTGAGTCTCAGGCGAGTCAGAGTTTGTATTTTCGGGGGACGGAATCATTGCCCCTATCAGTTTGATTTCAATTCTTGATGCCAGGAAATTATTAAAGAAGGGATGTCAATGATACCTCGCGAATGTGATTGGCAGCAGTCAGAATAAGGTACAAGTGGCAGATATCCCAATGATCGGGAATTTTTCGAATGTATTTCTAGAAAAATTACCAGGGTTGCTAGTAGATAGGGAGATTGAGTTCACTATTGAATTACTTCTGGGAACTTATTCTACATCAATTCTACCTTATCGTATGGAACTTACCCAGCTAAAAGAACTAAAGATTCAGTTCCAAGATCTATTAGACCACGGGTTTGTCAGATCTAGTGTTTCTTCGTGGGGAGCCCAGTGTTATTCGTAGGGAATAAGGCTGGCACGCTAAGGATGTGTATCAATTACAGGTAGCTGAATAAGGTGACGATTTATAATATATACCCATTGCCTAGAATTGATAATTTATTTGATTAGTTACAAAAAAAACTAGGGTATTCTCTAAAATAGATCTTCGATTAGGATATCATCAACTGAAAGTCAGAGACAATGATGTATTGAAGATGGCATTTTGTACGAGGTATGCGCAATATGAATTTCTAGTTATGTCGTTTGGGTTAACAAATGCCCCTACTGGTTTTGTGGATCTGATGAATAGGATCTTCCATCCTTATTTAGATCAGTTTATCATCATGTTTATTGATGATATATTGATTTATTCTCAAAATAAAGAAGAGCATGCAGAGCATCTCAAGATTGTGTTACAGATTTTGAGAGAAAAACAATTGTATATGAAGTTTAGCAAGTGTTAGTTTTGGCTGGATAGAGTTGTATTCTTGGGGCATGTTATCTTGGGAAATGGTATTCAAGTCAACCCAAAGAAAGTCAAAATTGTTGTTTAGTGGGAAAGTCCAAAAGGTGTGACAGAAGTTCGAAGCTTCTTGGGATTAACGGGTTATTATCGCTGGTTTGTATAGGGATTCTCTATTATAGCTGCCCCATTGACCTGATTGACCCGCAAGAAATCTAAATTTTAGTAGACTGACAAATGTGAACAGAGCTTCCAGGAGCTGAAAAGTAGACTGATATCCGCGCCAATACTTTCTCTCTCGACAGAAGGAGGTGGCTTTGTGATTTACATTGACGCTTCACACCAGAGGCTAGGTTGTGTACTGATGTAACATGGATACGTGATTACATATGCCTCTCAATAATTAAAAAATCATGAGCGTAACTACCCAACGCATTATTTAGACCTAGCAACGATTGTGTTTGCCTTGAAACTTTGGAGACACTATCTGTATGGCGAGACATGCGAGATATATACCGACCACCAGAGTTTGAAATATTTGTTTACTCAGAGGGAACTAAATCTGAGACAGAGGTATTGGATAGAGTTGATCAAGAATTATGATTGTACTATTCATTATTACCCTGGAAAGGCCAATATTGTAGCAAATGCATTAAGTCAAAAATCAGCAAGTTCGGTCACACACCTTCTAGTTGTTCACACTAACCTATATACCGAGCTGAGATATTTGTGAGTTCAGTTGGCAGTTGGTCAGATGGAAGCATTGCTTGTGACTTTGACCTTGAGACCGACATTAATCGACCGTATTATAGAAGCACAGAAGTCGGATGTCCAATTGGGGAAGATAAGAGATGAAGTGAAAAATGGTAAAAGAGCCAACTATCGTATCAAAGATAATGACGATGCCTTGATGTTTGAGAATAGGCTGTGTGTTCCTAATAATTTCAATTTGAAGAAAGACATCTTGGAGGAAATATACAGCTCAGCATATACAATGCATCCAGACAGTACTAAAATGTATTGGGATTTGTGAGAACACTATTGGTGGAATGGGATAAAACAAGAAATTATAGAATTTGTTGCCAAGTGTCTCGTCTGTCAAGAAGTCAAGATTGAGCACCAGTGTCCAGGTAGATTATTGCAGCATTTGCCTATCCCAAAATGGAAGTAGGAACATATCACGATTGATTTTGTTTCAAGATTACCCCATACACAAAAGGGACATAATTCCATCTGGGTGAGTATTGATAGACTTATCAAGTCTACTCATTTTCTGGCCATAAAAATAATATACTCCATAGACAAGTATATGAAATTGTATATTAACGAGATTGGTCGATTGCATGGTGCGCTGGCTTCTATAGTGTCGGATAGTGATCCAACATTTACGTCGAAATTCTGGCTGAGTCTTCAAGCTGCTATGGGTACCAAGTTGAAATTTAGTACAGCCTTTTGGGGTTGTTTTGCTTAGACAGACAGCCAATAGAGCGTACAATTCAGACATTGAAAGATATGTTGAGGGGTTGTGTTCTAGAATTTCCGGGTAGTTGGGATGATCATTTGACATTAATGGAGTTTGCCTATAACAATAGCTATCATTTAGCAATCGAGATGACACCATATGAAGCGTTATATTGTAGAAGGTGCAGAACTCCAGTTCGTTGGATTGAAGTTGGAAAACAAAAATTATTGATGCAAGATATAATCTAAATAACGGCAGACAAGGTAAAAGTGATTTAGGAAAGACTGAAGACTACTTAGAGTCGGCAAAAGAGCAATGTTGACAAGCGTAGATGAGAATTGGAATTTGAAGATAGTGATTACGTCTTTTTACGTATATCCCTGTGGAAGGGCATAATGAGGTTTGGGAAAAAGGAAAAGCTAAGTCTGAGGTATATCAGGCCATAAGAGATTCTAGAACGAGTTTGCACAGAGGCCTATTGACTAGCCCTACTGCCAGAATTTTCTAGACTACACGATGTTTTCCATGTATCGATGCTCAGGAAATATGTGTCAAACCCTTAACATGTGTTGACTTCTCAACCAATTGAATTAAAAGAAGACTTGACATACATTGAGGAGCCAGTTCATATTTTAAACCATAAAAATCAAGTATTGCGGACAAAAATGACTCCGTTGGTGAAAGTGCTATGGCGCAGTCACTTTGTTGAGGAAGTGACGTGGGAAAGAGAAGAAGAGATAAGGAATAAATATCCGCATTTATTCGTCTAAGGTAACTAAAATTTTGGGATGAAATTTCTTTTAGGGGGAAAGATTGTAAAGTTTGGTTCACGCACATGCATATTTCTAGTTGCATTTTAGAACATTTAGAAAAAAATAATGGGATTCCTCGTGTTATTTAAATTTTACTTTAAAAACTTTAGGGGCTAATATGTTAATTTTAATTTTTGACTTTTAAAAGTTTAGGGATTATTAAGTTATTTAAAATATGATTTTAAAAGTTCTAGGATATAATTAATATTTTCTTTATTTCAAGAGGGTAACTAATGTAAATAAATAAAAGTAAAATGAAAACGTTGCCTTCCTAATTAAGGAAGGCAACAAATATTAAGCAAGTATTGACAAGTGTCAACATGTGGAACGCAACAAAAAACCAAAAAAAAAAAAAGGTGAGGCGGTGGTCTCTCTCAATTTCACATACATACATGCATACATATGTGTGTGTGTGTGTGTGTGTGTGTGTGTGTGTGTGTGTGTGTGTGTGTGTGTGTTTGTGTTATACACACACACATATATATACACATCTATGGTGAGAGAAAAAAAAAAAAAAAAAAAAACAGAAGTAGAAATAGTGGCAGCTGCAGGTAATTCTTAACTTTTTATTTGTGTAAATATATATATATATTGCTAAAATAAAATATATATCACGATTAATTCATGAAATTATTTGTACGGACATATATACACATATATTTATATGTCAAAAATATACACACGAGTTCGAGAAATATAGTGGGTATAGATATATCAAACTTCGGAAGAATACAATTTAAAATAAAAATTATAAATTTTATCAAAAAGATAATTTTTAGTATTTTGTTGACAAATAATATTTTTAACAGTCGATTAAAAAAAAATTCTATAGCCTAAATTATTAATAGGAAGAAATTTGTTATCGTTGTAATACTAATTGTTGTACAGTTAATATTAACTTAAGAAATTAGGCGTTAAATAATTTCGTATAATAAAAAAAAAAAATTGGGAATGAGAAATATTGCATTTTAGGTCACGCATTACATATTATATTTATTTTAAATAAATTTTTAGTTTAGGCCCTTTGGTTGTTAGGTTTACAGGCAACGTTGACCACGTAGCATTTTGACGATAGTATTTTTAGTAGCACAAAAATCGAGGTGAGTGTACTGTCTTCTATATAAATTGCCAAATTATATGTTCGTACCAAAATGTGAAAAAAAAAATTATTTAAATAGATTATTTTATAACGTTATGCGGATCGAGTAAATTTTTAAATGTGGAAAGTGGTTTTTATTATCCGACCATGTCATAGTGTGATCCCCACAGAAGAACATGTCCTACAGGACGTTGCTGGTCCTAACAGAATGACATGTTCTGTAGGACGTTGTATTCTAACCTAACAGGAGGGTAAGTCCTGTAGGTGATTGATATCTATTGTTGTTGTTGACGATGATAATTATCATCGTGATATGATGGTTTATACCACATGTTGGCTCCTACTATTAGAGATATTAAATGATCCTAACACTTATGACAACCTTAGATTGCACAGTGGTATAGGTTACAAGACCGTCGTAACTCCCAATCGTGATGTGAAACGATCGTATAGCTAGTAGGGAAATATGTGTGCGGTATTTTTTTATATATCAAAGTAATTTGATTGATTGATTTAAATGCATTATTTTATTACAATGATAGCTGTGGAATTTTATTTTGGTTTAGTGTGCGGTTATCTATTATATTTTGAAAAGTGATATTTGATAATGATGTTTTATCCATGTAAATTGTTTTTATATTATGAAGACAGTACACCGATAAAATGTTTGGTTTGAGGTGCCGCAACTAGAGACGAGTCCACTATTGGCACTAGGTAAAGTCTGAGGGTGGTGTCGTTTTGGGAGGACTGGCTAAACGAGTGTGAACTGTGAAAGGTTCAGTTTTTGGGACACAAGAAACTAAAAGAAAAAAAAACTAAAAACATGCCCAAAAGAACACAAGTTATATGAAGAGAAGTCATACATATAAATATTCCTAAACCTAACAACCATAAGCCAACATGTATCTCACCCCCAAACTTAAAGTCGAACATGTATTCAAATTAAGTATAAGGGAAGAAGAACATGTACTAGGGAAGTGAGACAATCTCGCCTCCTAGTGTGGTCGGCGGTGATGCTTTGGGTAAGGTGACCGGTGTAGGGCTTTCTTCCATAGTTTGCATCTTTAGGCTCAATTATTTGAACACTTGGGTTGTCTCACAAGAAGCGCTTGGTTTAACTTCCTCAACTTGACAACGGATAAGAGCTCATCAAAGAGCGGCTTTCGCCCATAGTATGTGTCATACAACACAATAAATATGTTTTAGTTTTGAACGCCCTCAAGCTGGGCGAGATGTAGAAATGATTGGAACATACTCTCAACTTAACTCAACTCTAGTATATGTACTTGGTGAGCGTGAATGAATGGAGTTGGAAGTGGTGGAGGACAAGTGAGCCACATTGGATCCCCATAGAAGTATTCGTCTCTAATTAGTGTCGGTATCACAACATGGATCTCAAAAGGTGGATAATCACAAGTGTTGTCTTGTGATTCTTTATCGTTGATCAATTCTTGGGTCTCCTCCTCATTAGAATCATCATCATCGAACAAACCCAATGTCCTACCACTTGTGTGCAATTTCTCACGGTGGCTTTCAATAATCGGTAGTGGCAACACAAATTGGATTCCAATAGGTGAGGACTCGAAATCATCTTGTGATCCGTCATCAACGAATAATTCTTCAGTCTCATCCTCTTTTAAATTATCTTTATAAGACACCTCCAATGTCCTCGCACTTGTATTCGTTTCCTTATGGTGGCTTTCACATATGAACGCAGATTTTGTGTCTCTCATTACCACCGGTATTGTCATGGCTTCAATGGATTCAAACGGAGATTCGACTTGTAAATCATTAACGGTCCCCATCTTTTCCCGCTTATCCATACGGATCCTTGTCTCCTCCTACATTTGCCTTGTCTCCTCCAAAAATTGGGCAAGTAGGTCTTCAAGGGTAGTAGAAGCCTCCACATGTTGGTGTGGGGTGTCAAACCATGGCACCAAAATGTTGAAACTATTCCCCAAGCTTTGGTGACTTGTTGAATAATTCCAACTCCAATAGTCAAAATTGGCTATGTCTTCCAACAACAAATAGGCTTCATTTGTGATTAAGTCTTAAAAAGAAGTGGTACCACTTCCTTTTTTCACCCAACTTCTTGTTGTGGCTTGTAACCCGTCGAGGAAGTTTAGTAGTTGACACTTCTTCGGAAAACCATGATTGGGGAACCGATTAAGCAACTCCTTATATCTATACCAAGCACAATAAAAAGGCTCGGAATCTTATTGAGAAAATCTCAAGAAGACTTATTGATCAACCATCTCCAAGTACCTCGCAATGTAAGAAATCAAAAGAAAAACAAAAATTAAAAATGAAAATAAATGCCTAAATTAAAATCAAGTTACTTACTCACAATATTAACAACAATCTAAAATTTAAATCCCCAGCAACGGCGCCAAAAACTTGGTAGCGATTATATTGCTACACCACAAGTGCACAGGTTAAGTTTTAATAGTAAAGGGTGAGTAGAGTAGAGTATCCACAGGGATTAGTCTTAATCGTCACTAAGTATCGCGATTATCGTAACCTAACTTTATTTAGGTGTCTAAATTTAAGATTTGTAAAAAATAAAACTAAAACAAATATAAAATCAAAAGAAAAATAAAATATGGACTTCCTATACACAATTGTTCTAGGGGGTTTGACGTCACTTTTCTAAATGATGTTAATCCAATTCAAGCTTGTTAATTAAATTCATGCCCAATCATTAACCATAGGTGTCTAAATTAACCTCACTTCCTCTCTTGAATGCCAAGTAAGATAATTTGTATAATTATTCAAATTGATATCTTTATCCCACTCAACTAATTATTCAATCTTTAAGTCTCACCCATCAAATGGCTACACAAATTATATTAGCCTCTCGCACTCAATATAATAAGGGTTGTATTTCTACGGTCTCAATATGCAATATTACCTCTCTCAAGTGCCTAATCTTACACATCTATAATATCTAATTTATCTTTCGCATAAATTATCAAATACGCATAAATAAATACAAATGATCGAAACATGAAATCCAATTAAAAAAAATCTTAAAGTCTCAAGGCATAGTTCATACAAAGTTATTCAAATCCCCCTAGATAGAAACTTTAACACAACATAATGCAATCCATGATTAGTCTTTTCAAGAAATTTATAAATTCAAACATGTTCAACACAATATCACAAATACAAAATTGTAATGAAAAGATTAGGGTGAGAGAAAAGAAGAAAAAACTCTTTATGGAGATGAACTTCAAGGCTACAAATCTTCAATAATCTTCAACTCCAAGCTCTCTTTCTTGGAATTTTAGGCCTCCAGTGGTATTTGTTTTCTAAAATCTAGCCACCAATGGTGTTTTTCTCCCAATTTTGCCACTCCTAGGGTTTGAGGCATAAGGTGGTACATATAGAACTCAAAATTAGGGTTTTTTGGGTTTTCACGCTGTAGATGAGCGCTGGAGTAGGGTTTAGGGTGTTGAAGTGGGCTTCTAGCAATGCGTTTTGGGTTTTCACGCCAGAGCGGGCATTTTGGGCACTAAAGCGAGCTTCTGGCAGTGTCTGGTTGGTTCGTACACTTTTGACACATGTTCGTATTTTGTTTATAATTTTCTTGTTAGAACTCCAATTGTGGTTATTCAAGATGATATGGAAAGCTAAGAAATAAATCTAGAACTTTCATGCTTTGAGGTTTTCAAAAAAATGGATTCATAGTGGCCAAAATTGGGCTTGACGTTTCTACACCTGCACTATTAACGAACCATTACAACCCAATTCACCTCATTTTGTCATATTTTCACCTTTTCTCCCAATTATTTATAATTCCTTAAACAAAAACACATATATAAATTAAACTAACAAAAATGCTTGAAACTTTACAAATGTTTGAACTCAAAAGTACTTGATTTGTTGGTAAATAACCTTCTTATAACCAGACGATTCTAAGAATCGTACTTATCGTAAATAAAGATAGCTACATCTGTGTGCCGCAATCTTACTTTAGTCAAAAGGATAGAGTCTCTTGCCTAAGATTTAGCTAGTTTAATATTAATTGTTATCTTTGATTGGTAGTTTGTTTAAGTCTTTAAATTACGATGTTTTTTATTTGGTCTAATCGAGGCTTGGTACTTAGACTGTTTGAATAGTGCTAAAAATTACTCAGTTCTAAGAAGATCCTATTGAATCCTAGCAAGGTCAATTTTCTAAGGACACTCTACTACACCCCGATAATTCACAGTAATAGGCATGGTTTATTATAAAGACACACCTTGTGTGGGGTTGACTTCTTATTTAAATCCTGATTTAGTAGAAACTACTATTAGAGATGGACAAATGGTATGGTGACATAGTGAGGTAACTTGATCTGATAACATATCCAAGGATTGTCTTCTAGCCTACTAGAGCTTCCAAATAAGGTGCATGGGTGCAAGTGGTATACTAATAAAGACCAATTGAGGAACATGATATGCAAGATGCCATTGGTGGTCGTTTTTATGTATGATGCCTAAGTTTCCTTATGTGTATGAAAGTTATGTATGCCTAAGTGATTCGTGATGCACAATACCTGTACAGTACTTTGATCATGACTTATGTATTGTATAATTTTGTAATGCTTAAACCTTTTATCTATAGTGTTTTCTTAGGGAATAACATCATCTATCTAGAGAAAATAGTCTTCTCCAAGAATGTTTCCTATAATGTTTGCACTAGGTACCCTTTTGTAATTAGCTATCTCCCTTGGTCACTTCCATGTCGCTGCTAAAGCATAAAGTTGACTGGTGCTTTTAAGAGGCTTCTTTCTTCTTTGCTCCTTCTTGCGTTGTAATTAAAATACTGAGCGAGATTTTTCTTCGAACAGTCTCTCAATTTTGGAGGCAAGATGGGAAGGTTCGGTCAAGAATAGATGAGGGTTATTTCACGTTTCGCTTGGCTGAGATTGGGATTTCCTAGAATGGGAACATCTGGCTTGGAATAGGGATCACTGTTGATTTGTCTTTGGCTTTGAATGACTTTGGAAGAGTTTTGGAAGACAGTTCAATTGAATGTCTTATTTAGAAAGGTTTTTCTCTTCCTTTCTCGTATTTTCCCGAGTTTATTTTTAATGTTTTAAGTATTATACCCATACGTGATATGTATATGTCCATATTCACAGTTATGCAAGATTATTTTGACTAGAGTATACTCAGGTAATCATATTCAAATGTTCAAGCATCTTAATGATTGTCGCGATTTTTGCATCGGAATAATCTAAATTACAATGAAGATAAGTTCAACAGTAATTTAGATCAAATATTCATAGTTATTAGTTAACAAGGTTGTCTAGTTTTAATTCCATCAAGTTTCAATATTTGAAATTATCTAAGATTGTTATTTGGATTACCTAGGCCCTGAATGTTACCCGAGGTTTCTTCAATGACTTTACTTCACTTCTTCCGTCTTGCACTGAGGGTTGGCAGACTGGGCCTTCCTGATATAACTTAGAGGAGGGAGAATAAAAGTGACGGAGAAACAAGTGTTAGTTACTAACTACTAACAATTTTATTTTTATTTTTTTGTCTAGGTAGTGTTAAGAGGATTTTTTGTTATTTTTCTTTACTCCAGTTGTAGGGAGTCATAATTTCCATATAAATCCATGTAGCAAGTTTTGGGTAGTGATCCCAGTCCAGTTGGACCAAATCACTAGGTGTTAAGACACCCCTAAGACTTAATACTCGGATGATGTAGAGAGCGTGATGCTTTCGTGTGACTACTCAATGTTTAGCAACTTTCTAAGATCGATCTTTATTATTTCTCTTAACACTTCTAGGATTTTTACATTTTTTAGAGAATTCGGGTAATTTGAGTCAATCTCGAGGTCTTTATTGGTTTTACTCTTATCCGACTACTTTTCCCATTTATCTTATATTATATTATTAATGGCTTATCGTCTTCTTCTAATCTTGTTTGGTTTTTTTTAAGTAGGTTTTTCATGGTGTCTCTGAATTATGTTATGTGTAGATAAAGTATTAGCTTATATTAGTCAATCTTTATTTGTTCAGCTACCCGACCTTTCAAGAATTTTTCTCGGATGGGCTTAGGCTCTAAGACTTTATCTATTATTCTTCGTGTCGTAAATCTTCGGGATATTTCTTCCTTCGTTCTAGTTGAGGAAGTATTCTATATTTCTTCAAGGTTACTTGGACACTTCCCAGGTAGAACATGTGTAGAGATTTCATAATCAAGGTTCCTAAGTTTTCTAACGTTCTTAGATTTTTTTTTCAATATCTCACAATCGTTTAGTTGAAACGTGACATTTCTTTTAACGTTTTTCCTTTTTATAATGGTCTAAATTTAGTTTTGAAATTATATTATCATTATTTTTAGTTATTCAAGGTGTGTAAATTGCGACAAGCAAATTAATTTTTGATAGTTAGAGTACAAGGACCTGAGTCGACCTTAGATAAAACAAGCTTGGATTTAGTGATTTGTAGATGTAGTACATAGGCATATAGGATAATACCTAGTTTATTAGAAAGTAGTTAAGAAACTAAGGGAAATAAGATATAGACGTTTATCCCCCTATTCTTTGTTGGTTAGAGTTTCTCCAAAGATACTTATGATCCCTATTTGAATGAGGTTCTCTACACGGTTCTTGAGGTCCTAGCACTGACTGGTGTGGTGACCTGTCATTCTGAAGTAATAATGGCAGAAAGTGCAACGGTTAAACTTCAGATCCTAAGGGTTTCCTAAGTTAGGAGGAATAGGTGTTAATAGCTTATTCTTGAAGCAGTAACGGTAGACTTGAGAGAGTGGCATATCGAATGAGGTGAACCATGTCCTCTATTTAGGTTCTTGGGTAGGCTTAAAGATTTGGTGAGGCAATTGCATTGGAGTCTATAGTTAACTATAGTATTGTAGGGAACCGTTGGGATATGGAGTAGAAATGAAAGGTTGGTGTTATAGGTGGATAAGTGTCTAGATGACCTGTTTGATCTCCTTAACATATTAGCTCATGTTGTCCAACTGCTTCCATATATTGGAACTATCCCCTAGGAATGGGTTTTCCTTAGGTTTGAGGCCCTTCTCCCAGCTGAGCAGGTCTTAACTTGTAGCAATAGTACAAATGAATTCTTCTAGTTTACCAAGGCTATTGTGATTTTCAATAGCAATCCATTCTCTATGATGGATCCTATCGATTCGTAATTCGTCCCAACACTTTATAATGCTAAGGGAATTTCTAGGTGACGGTAATTAGTCCTTCTCTTGGAACAAAGAAGTTGGGTTCATGTGGCTCAACATTTGCTTCAAGTAGGTAATATCTTCTAGCATCGTCAAGATTTTGGAGTCATTCTAAATACTTCCAATAGAGAGAGGGATCGGGTCCATCTTATAATCTTCGCGAACAGATCTTGGATGGCTTTTAGCAAAAGTTACCTAAAGCAATTTTTTCTAGATATTATTAAGTAATTAACAACCTAGACCTCTACTTATAAACTTTTATGGATGTAAATTACCCTATCTTTATGTATGGTTATATTCTTGATTTATATGTTAGTATGTCTATATAGATGACTATGTTTGTGCTGCATGTTTGCAATCCTAGGAAGACATAGCTCTAGCAAGAAATTCTCATATGTGTTCTAGTCAGACCTTGGTTTGGACATGGCTTCATAGAATCAGGGTGACTTTACAACTTTTAGTTTATCCTCAAGTTGGAAGTTATAGTCATCTTAAGACTATGGGAGGATTGACCTTTTACCCTCAAGATACGGATCATTTTTCCTAGTACTCTAAACAGAATCATCTTTTCTTTCTCAAGACATAAATCATGACTCCTAGGATTTAAATGACAGAATTATCCTTTCTTCTTTCTTTTCGAAGTAGGGATAATTACTCCTAGAATTTGATGACAAGCTCGTCAATTTTCTTCCTCAAAAGTGGATTACTTCTCTTAGGACCAAATGATAAAATTGGATCATTTGTCTTAAGACTTAATGATAGGATGGTCCCATTTTCTCCTAAGGCTTAATGACAGGATTGTCATATTTTCTCCTCAAACATGGATCATTTTTCCATAGGACCTAATGGTAGAACTTATCCATTCTCTTCCTCAATAGATGGATTATCATTCCTAGGACTTAAGGAAAGGTTTGAGACACTTTTGAACTCATGATATCTACTGAGGGTGCATTATTCTGTCAATCTAACTAGCAAACCTCAGATGGCCTCGTATCAGGATAGATTTTGATTGGCTTAAGGAGTTTTGATCCTAAACTAAATGTCTTTCTTATGGTGCATAATTCCTTCCATATAGGATTTATGTGAAAGAACACTATGCTTAGGATATGACATGCGTCTCCTAGGGAACAATGACCCGAGATAGGTTTACTACTTGTATCACACAATCCGGATTCGACTGTGTGATGACATTTTCTTATATTTCGGTAGTTTAACATGACTTCGCATGATCGAAGTAAATTATTTCACATTATCTTAGCAAATGAATTTTAGACAGTTTTGTTGAGCAAAGGCTATTATTACTTGTTTATTTGAGATGGACTTTTAGTTATTATGTCTCCAATTGTCCTAGAAGGTTATTCTATATACCTAGTATTACAGTAATGTAAATAGCTATACAGACCATCAAACCTCTGACGTCCTCTCCTGGAGAACATCCATCTCAGATTGGTCGTCTGAAGAAGAAAAGGTTCGTAGCCGGATCCCGGGAGAGGAACCCCCCGTCCTTGCTTCTACTAACTTCTCTTTCTAACTTAAGGGTTTTCAAGGCATAGATCGACATCATGACCTCGCCGACTTCAGCCCCTATTTCCCGCCTTCCTATCCCTAAGAGAGTTACTACTCGGATTTTCCATTAATATTATGCAATGTAAAGTAAGTGCTCTTGCATTAGAGAGAGTATACAGTAATGTAAATGCAGAACTGTATAGATAATATTTAAAGGTGGAATTTAAATACAGTAATTATAAATGCAATAAATAAGGATAGTAAATATATATATATATATAGATGTTGATATACACATATGGAATTATATGTTTTGTATTGTTTGTTATTATTATTCTTGTTATTTTTGTTAATTTTACTATTATTGTTGTTACTGTTATGCTTTTGGTAAGGAATTGTTTATGCTTGAAATTAAAGACATAATGCTTGGATGTTGTTAAACAGTGAATATGGATTTAGACTACAACTAGGCTTGGCTCTCTTATGAAGTGCCCAGCAGAGTCGCAAGTTGACGCACCCTGGATTTCAATAGCGGAAGAAGTAGAGAATCGGAAAGAGGATGAAAACAAGTTTCATCCCTTCCTCTCTAAGTCGTCCAAATTTTTTCATTTTTTAAAATGGTTTTTCAGGGGCTTTTCTAGGCGTCGATTTTGAAAAACTTCTTGGCCCGGAATTTTACGTTCAAAATAGAGTCGCCACTTAGCATGGGGTTAAATGGTGTGCTAAGTCACTGGGATTTTTGGAAATTCAAAAAATGGTCATGTTTGGACTTCTATAGGTCTATGCACCAGAGATATTCGTGAAGTTCAGGAGTCGGTTATGTTCCGAGAAGCTGTTAGATACTCCAAGACACCCGTCTGAAGATAGTACCTCAGTCTAAATAGATATTCACCATAAATAGTATACAAGCAGTTTTCTTTGATTACTTAAACTAGAATAATTCCTTTTTAAAAAGTTTTTCATCTTTTTATGTTGTTTTGCATGATGTAATGTAAAGCAGGTAGATAGTATAGCTAGCACTAGTCAGCAATACCCAATAACAGTTTATATATAAAGACAATAATTTAAATATGCAAGCTATACTAAATGAAATGCAAACTAAGACTAAGTTGTTTGGATATGCGACCAAACCCGCATGTGGGTTGCCTACGTATCTCAGATCATTGAGAATCTGGTCATCATGTAGTTCATTCTGATTAGGGTAGCAAACTATTTGTTTTTATTTATGGTGACCGAACCTGAATTGTGGGGCTACCTATGTACTTTGAGTGGTTCAAAGATCAAGTCAAATGTAGTTCATTATTGTCTCGTTAAAAGAAAAAGGTTTGTTATTAAAAGTGTGACCAAATCCGCATTGACTGCCTACGTACTTTGGGTGGTTACCAAAGATTAGGTTGAACGTAGTTCAATGTTGTTATGTTTGAAAACCTGGGTTGGTTTTAGTTAAAAGTTGAGTCAGTTTTAATTAAAATTTGGTTTGTTTTAGTTAAAAGCTGAGTCATTTTTTAATTAAAGTCTGATTTGTTTTAGTTAATTTCAGTTTATTATTAGTTAGTTTTGGTTCTGAACAACCTGAATCACAGTCTTAATTAGCTATCATTAACAGTTTTTAAAGTTGTGAACAACCTGAATCACAACCTTAATTAGGTTTATTATTAGTTGCTTTTATATTGTGAACAACCTGAATCACAATATGATATGTACATAGGACTCTTTTATTTTATTAGGAACACTTTAAACAAACTCTTTCGATTTGGTTAGTTTAGTGTTAGTGTGTGATTTGTTTAGTTAAAAAGAAAAAAATACCATATATTTATGCCGGTCCTACTCGTAAATAAGGAAATGGGAAGGTTTCAAAAGAAGAATCACACATATCCCCGAAGCAATAAAGGCCCTCCTTTTATCCCGAGTTCTTAGCCATAAGGGTTTGTCGGTGTAGTATATAAGTATATGTATATGTAGGTGCCAGTCTACAAGCCAACTTGGCTGTGATCTTGATGTTTAGCAGAAAGTAAATCCATTTATTAGTAGTTGCATAGTTAATATTAGCATATAGTAAAGAATCGATGTGATGTTCTTGAGAGAATTGTAGAGGCCATGCACAACTCATAGTGTGATAAAAGTTTTGTTTGAATCCTTACATGTTCTTGGATGATTTGATGTTCTTGAATGTTTTTTAATGTTCTTGAATATTTTTGAATGTTTTTTAGATACTTGGAATGGTTTTGTATGATTTTAACATAATTTGGTTATTATAGTTCAAAATTTAATTTGGTTGTTATAGTTAAAAATTAAGTGTTTGGTTGGTTGTTTATGGGTTCTATGTGTATGTGCATGAAAGTAAAATGTGTTAACTAAATAAATATCACAAGTTTAAGCCAAGATCATGGTTTTTTTTTAATAAACATACCTACTTAGGGGATGTAGTCTTCCCTAAGTTATTACCGCATTTTCCTCCTTGATCTTCTTAGTTGGTGGTTGCTCGGTGGTCATTGATCCCTCGAGTTCTTAGTCGAAAACTCAAGAACACCCTAATTAGGGGACGTGGTCATCCCTAAGTAGCTAGTCTACTTTCCTCCTTGATCCCCTTTGCTCGATGTTCATCGGTGGTCGTCGATTCTTCGAGTTCTTGTTCTAAGAACTTCAAGAACACCTTTTGAGACCAAATTTCAGCAGAATAATGGTGTGTTAGTTGAAAAATATGCTAATCCTAGCACCTAAGAGAGTTGCTCGAGTTTAAAGAGAGAAGCTAGGCATTCAAGGCTTAGAAGAAATGATAACCAAGCACCCCTATTTATAGGCTGGGGGCGTACGCATTACAAATTGTTCCGGCCAATCCAGTCTCTTCCTTAAGGGGTGTTTAGTCTAGAGGACTAGTTATCTTGCTTTGGTCATGTTTTTCTTGGAACGAATTTCGGATGGAAGGTAGGATTCTCAAAGATTTGGTAATCATTACCAAATCTTTTCGAAGCTTTGGTAATGATTGGAAATCATTACCAATCATTAGCCTCAAAGGTGCATTGTATCTAGTGTTAAGGTTTTACCTTGAATTTAATGCTAGGTGATTAGTCATTTCTTGGCAACCACACATTCGGTTGATTTTGGATGGAAACGGGTTAACTTACCTTATAATCGATGGTTGGTTTTCAAGTCCTTAGTTAACCCTAAGATATTTTGGTGAAAATATCATCATCCCTTGAACCTTGTCATTCCAAGAATTTATTTATTGATAGGATGTTCATTTAATGCATAGTCTAGGTGGCAAACCAATTTGATTTGGTTTTGGTAACGGGTAGTTACGATTCAAGGTTTTCAGTTACACCTAAGATATTTTGCTCAAAATATCTAGGTGCCTTGAATTTAATTCTTAATGGTATGGGAATTCAATTCTCATTGAATACTTAACTTAGGTGGCAAACCGAATCGGTTTAGTTTCGATAACAGTTGGTTGTACCCTAAGTTTTTTGGTTCCCTCCTTAGACATTTGGTAGGAAACTTCTAGGAAGGCTCCTTGGTCATTCAAAGGCTTAATTTTTTGGCATTTAATGATTGGTAGGCCCTTTATACATTGGTCGGAGGGTGGTTTGTCAAGACTACTTGGATTTGGCATAAATCCAAATCAAGCCCAATCCTTAAATCACCTTGTGATTTAGGACTTTGTCATGAACTTTTCAAACCTTTAATAAGGTCTCTTGGATTTTTTGTAAGTAGTATTTTTTGTATTATACATAAAAGAAGCAATTATTTTTGTTGTTAAATCGACAAGATTCAGTGTTTGTAAATGTTTTAAGGTTGGGGTAGGTAACTGAGTAAATTGTTTGAAATGTTCTATAATTTAAGGGTAGTGGCCAATATTGATATATACTACAGATTATTTACTTAAAATCAAAGTTTAGTAAAGTCATTTTAGACCTCCTTAAATCATGGGAATTTTGAGGTTGATCTAAAACTTTTATTTAGCTATATTTTGTTAAATTCAACAGGTTTGTGTTTTTGTCAAGTTTTTTGGTTGTTGTTGTATGTTATGTAGTATGATCTCAGGTAGAAATTCATTCCCATTAAACCCAAGTTTAAAGTTTATCTGAACTTGTCGTTGATCCGACACTGATTAGGCAAGACAAAATGTATTGTCTACACCAGCTCACGAAAATCAATATTTAGATATATTATCGACCTCAGTCTTAGATTGACTAGACACCCCGAAATTGGTTTTTCTAACCCCAAACCATTCCACCCAATCTTGATTTACTTTACATATTAGAACTACATGTGACCTTATTCTCATTAACTTGAGATATGTTGGAGAACACTTTAGGTACAGTCACAACCAGGATTTGATTGACCGACTATCATCTTCTCCACATCCTATAAGATAGACCACATGTCACCTTTTAGGAACATAGTAGTATAGTATATCATCAGGGGGTCGTACTACAGTGTATTTCTCAACAACACCTTTTTAGAACTAGGTATGACGTCATTCTAAAGGTATAGTAGCATAGTATACCATCAGGGGACTTGTACTCTAGTGTTGTCTTCACCAAGAATTTTAGAAATATGTATGACATTGGTCTAAGGTATAGTAGTATTGTATATTATCAAGGGGAGCTTATAATAGAGTGTTATCCTCACCAAGACCTTTAGAACTAGGTATGATGTTGTTCTAAGGTATACTAGTATAGTATATATATCATTGGGGGGGATTGAACAGAGTTTTGTCCTCACCAAGACCTTTAAAACTAGGTATGACTCTGTTTTAAGGTATAGTATAATATACAGTTATTAGGAGGGCTTGAACAAAGTGTCATCCTTACTATGCCCTATAGGATCAGGTGTATCGTCATCCTCCAGGAATGTAGATAGGCAAGAATTAGATGTGTCACCATCCTTCGAGTAGTAATCTTGCAAGGTGATTGTTCGTCATCCTTTGAAGTATATAATGGTAGAAGTGATCAATCGTCATCTTCATCAAATCCTCAAGGATTAGGTATGTCTCAATCCTTTAGGATAGATTTAAATACATGTGCTTTATATTTCATGTCTAGCAGAGCAAAATGTTAGTGTCTCTTTCTTTGTCATTACGAGTAAACTCACATGAAAAAGAAGTGCAGCTGTAGGCACCCATTTTGTCCCGCCTAGTTAGCGTCAGATCAAGTACAAGTTCAGATAAACTTTAAACTTAGATTTAGATGAAATGAATTTCTACCTAAGATCACACTGTATAATATACAAAAATACCCAAAACAAATGAGAAAAACACGAAAACTATTAAATTTAACTGAATTCAGCCAAGTAAAAGTTTCAAGTCAACCTCAAAAATCCTACAATTTAAGGGGGTCTAAAATGACTTTATTAAAGGTCGATTTTCATTAAATCAACTTTAATAGAAATAAAAATAAAAATTGGCTACTAACCTTTAGTTATAGGATATTTCAAACAATTATCTCGGTTACTTACCTTGAACCTAAAACATTTACTATCTGAATTTTGCCGATTTTACACCAAAAACATTTATTTCATTTATGCATATTAAATCAAATACCACCCAGAAACCATCCAGGAAACCTTCATCAAGGCTTGAAAAGGTCATGACAAGCCCTAAACGTAGCGGCCCGGTTTCCTAAGGTTGCCACTTGGTTTCTCTTATAGAGAATTCTACCATAAATATTTCACCATTTATAAATAAATTAGTGTTATTATTAATTCAATTCTGATACTACTTTGTAACGATCTAGTTTCCCAGGGCCGCCACGTGATTTCTCCCCTTGGAGAATTAACACTAAAACCGAATATACAATATTTCATTACTCATAAATCCGAAATCACATTATGATTGATGTCAATTATACTATACTATCAATTCCCGTACTAGTAAATTAAATTATAATTGATTTCCAAATCTTATGTATTTATTATTTAATTGTAAGTAATAGGCCCTTTCCAAAGATATATATATATATAATACACTTTACAATTGAGAATCAATTATATATAATACTTAATAATCCATTAAATATATTATACTGGAATGGGTTTATAAAATACCACCTTCTTAATATTTTCTGAACTTAAATCATTAATAATAACCAATAATTATATCATTGAGAAATTAATAATAACCATTAATTAAATCTAATAAAAAAATCCAATTGAACAATATACCTGACCCATTAAATAACAAATAGTTTATTATTTATAAATCTGAAAATTTTACAAACTACAGTGATAATTATAACCATCGATTTATCGAGTTGATTTTTCAATGGTAAATAATAAATTTAATTATTACAGATAAATAGAAATTCAAATAAAATATCCGGTGTCATTTTGTTCCTGCCAGCCCTACAATCAGAACTTTGGGGGTTGAGGTAATGCTCAGTAGAATTTCAATTCCTCTAATACGTGCATCCAATCAAATCAACAAATAAACACATAAATGTATATCACACATAGTCTTCACATAATCGTAATTATTTCATAGAATTTAATAGTTAAAATTTAACAATAATAATAATAATATAAATCACACAATACGTAGAGAGATTAAATACATATATTAGAAGAGTTAGAAATTCTACTTGAAATCTGAAGCCGAAATCCGAACAGAAATAGTTTTATAGCTAAAAACTCTCTAATGTAATCCCGTAACCTTTTGCTTTATTTATATTTTTTTATATGTAATTATATGTTTGTGCTTGATTCCATTCTTAATCTCTCTATATATATATATATATTGATATATCTATATAGATAAAGTTGAGAGTTTCTATACACGTCATCATTTTTTTTAATATATGTTTGTGTGGTTGAGGATGTTTCTTCCTTAGGAAAAATAATAATTTTCAACCACTATATATATATATATATATATATATATTTATCTATTTATATAAATATCCCTCTTAAAATAAAAAAAATATTAATTATATCCCAAAATATATTTCAAATAACACAATAGTACCAAAATTTTTAAAAGTCAAATTAAAATTAATATTTAATCCCAAAAATTATTAAATATTATTTATACCATAAATTTTCCAAACAATCCCAAAAGTATTAAACTTATAAAATAATATTTTCAAAAATACAAATTTTTGGGATATTACACTAAATCGCCAAGGTGATTAAGGACTTGGGCTTGATTTGGATTTACACCAAACCAAGTTGTCTTGACAAACCACCCTATGGCCTAACCATCATTAAAAGGCCCACAAAAGGAGACTTGAAATGACCAAAGAACATCCCAAGAAGTTGCCTCCAAATATCTAAGGAAGGGAAACTAAGACACTTAGGATGTGACCAACTATTATTGAAACTAAACCGATTTCGTTTGCCACCTAAGTTAGGCATTTAATTATCATTAAATGTACATCCCATCAAGCATTAAATTCTTAGGGATGACATGGAATGGGTGGACAAATTGAATCTAGATATTTTCACCAAAGTATCTAGGGATAACTAGGAAACTTGAAAACCAACCATCGGTTACGAGGCAAGTTAACCCGATTCGATTTAATACCAACCGAATGTGTGCTCACCAAGTAATGACTCATCATAGTGCATTAAATTCCAAGTGACTCATTAAGACCATGTTCAATGCACCTTGAAAGAATTAATGGCAACTAAACCCAAATAGTGAAACTAACCGGTACTTATCCCCTAAATCGAACCAGAAGTGTCACATTATGCCATTAATGAACCCATGTGTAACCAATAGGATTGAAGAAAAAGTAATGATTGCTAATGGTTGCTAATCATTACCAAATTTAGAAAATGATTAGGTGATGATTACCAAATCTTTTGAGATCTTTCCTTGCACCTAAAATTCATTCAAAGCTAAAAAAGATCAATTCAAGATAGCAAATCCCCTAGGCCAAACACACCCCAAGGAAGAGGATAGGAAAGCCTACGCATGGATTGGCATTAATATATGGTATTTCTTTTCAATGTCAACTAACAAACTCACACACTAACACTAACTAACCAAAACAAACGAGTTTAGTTAAGGTGTTCTTGACAAAATTAAAGAGGTCATGTCTATACAATGTTGTGATTCATGTTGTTCACAACTAATAATCAACTAAAACCAACTAGAAATAGCCTAGCTTTCAACTTAACATGAATAAACTATGTGATGACTTGATCTTTGGTTATCTCCCAAAGTATGTAGGCAACCCATAAGGGTTCGGTCACACCTTTAATTAAATAAATCATATAGTTTAAATCTCAAATAAATGAATTACGTAAAGACCTGATTCTCATTAATCCTCGAGATACATAGGCAACCCACGTGCAAGTTCGGTCATATATCCAAACAATTTAGTCTTAGTTTTCATTTCATAGAGTTTCCATATTTATATTCCTGTCTCTTATAAACTGCTATTGGGTTGTCACTACCTAGTATAGTATAGTATAGTGTAGTATTTACTGCTTTCATTATGTCAAAAACACAAAAATATTTTTATTTCTAGTTGTAGTTGTATAACAGATAACCTTTACAGCTTACATCATGATAAAATACATAAAATTAAAAAAAAAAAAAAAAAAAAAAAAAAAAAAAAAAAAGGGGGGGGGGGGGGGAGAGGGACTTTCAAAAGGGAATTGTTTTGTTAAAAAAAAAACATTTACTTGGGTAGTGTTTAACAGTAAATATTCATTTAGACTAAGGTACCATTTACGAACAGGTGTCTTGGGGTGCGTAAAATCTTCCCCGAGCATAACCGACTCCCGAACTTTAAGAATATCTCTTGTACATAAACCTTATGAAGTCAAAACACGGATCATTTGAAAGTACAATGAATTTTTAAAACTCCCCATGACCTAGCACACCATTTAATCCTATGCTAGGTGGCGACTCTGTTTTCAACATAAAATCTCGGCCCAAGAAGTTTTTCAAAACCAACACCTAGTAAAGCCCTTAAAAAACCATTTTCAAAATAAATGGATTTGGACAACTTAGAGAAGGATGAATGAAACTTCTTTCCTCTTCCTCTCGATATCTACTTCTTCGCTATCAAAATCTGGGTTGCGTCAGTCAAGTCTTTCATCAATCACATGATGTTTCCATAAATGTCTCAGATTTGGTAGGATATGAGATAATGGATCATTGCTTTATAATTATAACAGTTATTTCTTTCTTTGGAAGACCGTTATAACTGCTCCAGAGTGAGGATGTCGAAGACCGAACATGCCTCCGAACTGGCGACCCTGTTCGGGAACGGGTTATGGAGATCCTCGACTTGTTGTCCCGAGCCTATTTCCCCCAGGCATTAGCCTAAAGCTTGGGTGTGGGGATGCTCGGAGTGCCACATGATCGGGTTTCAGGCAGTGCTTTAATGTGCGAACATTAGTATATTCACCAGATCCTCTTCTCCTAGGTTATCCTTGGCGAGGGTAGCTCGTCGGATGTCACATGCTGAATGTATGGCTAGTGGTAAGGGACATGTGACCGATATCTGGGCCTTTTCGAAATTCCCCTCATCAGATACCCCATATTTCCTAAGATCCCAAGTGATATGCTTGAGAATATAAATAGGAAATAGTTTTGAGGTTCCGGGATGTGTACTTATTAGGGGGTCGAAAATATTTTTTGTTTATTTTAGCGCCAAATCAAAATTTTGCAAAGGCGACATTTCGTATTTCGCACCCTAAAGCCTACCAGGCATTTAACTTTTGGGTGATTTTATGGGGTACATTCTCTCACCTATCTAGGCAACTATTGGTGCAACCTCCACGTGGACACTCACTAAATAAGCAACAGGGTTGCCCCATATTTGGGCCCTTTCCAATACCTCCAGACTCTCTATCTCCTTTGATGCTTTCACAAATTTCTTCAGCGACTCGGCTTTGTTAGTTTCGACGACTCTTTATGTTATCTCCGCTAAGTGCTTTCGTTATTGTTTACCTCGCATTTCATTTTCATTTCCTTTTCACTTTATTTCTACACGTGTGGAAAGTCGGTTTAGCTTCAGAGTCGCATTTTTTTGGCTTAAGGGTCATCTTGTCGTCATAGGTTTATGTTATCCCGTTCATCTTTTCCATTATCTCCAAGTCTTTCATGATCTTCTCCGGCAATGTCTAAACATCGTGGTTCGTCAATATTGGCCAGCGGGTTCAAATGGATGATTCTAATTTTACTCTTTAATTGTATCTTTTTCACTCCCTAATTGTATCCAGATCTTTAAGATTATTCAACTTTATGTACATTTTCTCTATTCCAGTAATTGACTGAGGAATACATTCAATCCTAATTTGCTATTAACTAAATTATAACATAAACAATCATATACAAAAAGCCAATCGAGCAGTGCGAGCATAAAAGTTAGTTGATTCTGTTTTAGGGAGTTGTTTACACTTATAATGTATTGTTAAAAAAAATACTGAAATAGTATTACTTTTAACTTATTTACGAAAGTAATCTCACCCGAGGATGTGATCCCGAGGTTTGGGGGTCTGACTGTATACCCCGGGGTTCGCAATCCCAAGTATACAAAATTTATAAAAAAAAAAAAAAAATATATCGTTTTGCCTTTTAAACCTGGAGTTCAGTACCCCGGATTATACATAGAACCCAAGGTACTGAACCCCGAGGTTTACCCCCCCCCCCTCTCCTCTCCCAGAAAAAAAGAAAAAAAAATCCTAATTTGCACATTTTCTCTATCCCAGTAATTGACCGAGAAATACATTCAATCCTAATTTGCTATTTACTAAATTATAACATTAAAAATCATATACAAAAAGCCAGTCGTGCAACGCGAGCATAAAAGCTAGTTGATTCTATTTTAGGGAGTGTTTACACTTATAATGTATTTAAAAAAAAAAATACTGAAATAGTATTACTTTTAACTTATTTACGAAAGTAATCTCACCCGGGGATGTGATTCCCGGGTTTGGGGGTCTGACCGTATACCCTGGGTTCGCAACCTCGGGTATACAAAATTTATACAATTTTTTTTTTCGTTTTGCCTTTTAAACCCGGGGTTCAGTACCCCGGCTTCTACATAGAACTCGGGGTACTGAACCCCGGGTTTACCCCTCCCCCCCCCCCCCAACCAAAAAAAAAAAAATTTAGCCCAATAAATTTTTAATGTCTTCGGCAATTTTGTATTAATTAACGGTAGTCTATCGATATTTTAAATAAATTTAATTTTTTTTGTGCATAAATTACGTTCAAAACACTCCATAATACTTTTTACAATACTAAAAATGGATAAGTAGATGAATTTTAAAAAATTGTCAAAGTTGACTAGATGAGTTGTTTCGATAACGGCGGAATTTTTTCGGCAATTTAGAATTAACAAAGATTGCATGTCCGTAACAGAAATGAAACAATTTTTTTGTATATAAACTATATTCATAACACTACATAACAAAATTTAGAATACTAAAAACAGATTAGTGAATAAGTTTTAAATAATCATCAAAGTTGGTCAGATGAGTTGTTTCGATGACGATGCAGTTTTTTTGAAAATTTTGAGTTAACAAAAAATGGCCGTCTATCCGTAAAAGAAATTAACATAATTTTTTTTTTAAACAAACTACATTCACAACGCTACATAATAAAATCAAGAATACCAAAAATGGATTAGTGAATAATTTTTAAATAATAGTTATTGCCACAACATTTTATTGCTCTTCAACATTTCAGAAATACTATATTGTTCTTCAAAGTTTGGATAGACATAATTTTGTGCTTGGTGGTCCGTTGGGGGCGATTTTTATTTTTTATTTTTTGAAAGTTAGGTCTGATCTGAGTCATCACTCTAGCTTTTGAAGATTTCAATTTTACCAACAGGACAAGACGCATGCTCGTGACAAATATTACAAATTTAGTCACTCAACACTTCAAATCCAAAATTGAAGGTGAAAACGAGCTTTATTTGAAAAACTACTCGACCAAGCCAGACCACCTAGCGCAAAATTATGTTCATCCAAACTTTTTTTATTATCTTACATAAGTTTTTTCTTCTCTCAATACCATATATTTCCTTATCTATTTTTGGTGTTCTCGACTTTATTATTTAGAGTTATGAACGTAGTTTGTATACAAAAAAATCAAGTTCATTTATGTTACGGATAGACGACCAATTTTTGTTAACTCAAAATTTTTTTAAAAAAATGCATCGTCATCAAAACATCTCATCCGACCAACTTTGACGATTATTTAAAAATTATTCACTAATCCGTTTTTAGTGTTCTAAGTTTTATTATGTAATGTTATGAACATAGTTTATATACAAAAAAATTGGTTCATTTATGTTGCGGACATGCAATCTTTTGTTAATTCCAAATTACTAGAAAAATTCCGCCGTTATCGAAACAGCTCATCTGGTCAATTTTGGCAATTTTTTAAAATTCATCAACTTATCCATTTTTAGTGTTGTAAAAATTATTATGAAATGTTTTGAACGTAATTTATGCACAAAAAAATTAAATTTATTTGAAATATCAATAAACCACCGTTAATCAACTCAAAGTTGCCGAAAACTTTAAAAAATTATTGGGCCAAAACGTTGATTTTTTATTTTTTGGGGGGGTTGGATAAACCAGGGGTTCAGTACCTCAGGTTCTATGTAGAACCCAGGATACTGAACCCTGGGTTTAAAAGGCAAAATGGAAAAAAAAAAATTATATAAATTTTGTATACCCGTGGTTGCGAACCCCGGGTATACGGTTAGAATCCCAAACCCGGGGATCACATCACCTGGTGAGCTTACTTTCGTAAATAAGTTAAAAGTAATATTATGTCAATTTTTATTTTTTTTAATACATTATAAGTGTAAACAACTCACTCAACGGAAGTCATTAAATGATTTATAAAAATAAATTTTCAATTATATACCTCAAAATTTATGGTACTCTCTTTTCCTATTTATACATATCCTACTAGTTCCTACTGAGCCACCAAAAATCCCCCCCTCCCCTCACTACGTAGCAATGAAGCCCTCGCTATCTTCACCATTCCTCCTCTTCTCTATACTCCCTCTCTTCATCTCACTAGCCCATGGGCTCAACCCCAACTGCGCCGCCCCTGAGGGCGGCTCGACCCTCCAAGTGTTCCACGTCTACAGCCCATGCTCCCCATTCCGGCCATCTTCCCCCCTACGCTCGTGGGAAGAGAGAGTGCTTCAAATGCAGTTGGACGACCAAATCAGGCTCCAGTACCTGTCAAGCCTCGTCGCCGGCAAGTCGTTCGTCCCGATAGCCTCTGGCCGGCAGATCGTGCAGAACCCGACATATATTGTGAGGGTTAATATTGGCACGCCGGCTCGGACAATGCTCATGGCCCTGGACACAAGCAGTGATGCGGCTTGGATACCATGTGCCGGGTGCGTAGGGTGCTCTTCGACTGTGTTTCCTTTTGCCGAGTCTACCACTTTCAAGACCCTAGGCTGCCAAGCTCCCCAGTGCAAGCAGGTAAATGCTTCTGCTGTTAATACCAATATGTAACTTGATGCGCTCACGCGCCACCGTTTGCGCTTGAAAATGTGAATAGAATTACGTTTTGTTAAAAAAAAAAAAAAAAAAAAAAAAAAAAAAAAACAATAGTTTCTATATTTGCGTAAAAGAGAAAAGTTGATTTTAAGTGGGATTATATTTTTGAGGGAAAACATGAAGTGTTGTTCCTGGCCCAAGATTTCCAAGAACCGAGGCAGCTCCCGAAACCTACTTCCCAACCCAAACATTTGTTTTCATATAAATGGTAAAATAATCACTTTTATGCTGATAATTATTTTTCATAAAAAAAAAAAAAAAGGAAAGGTAGAAAGAAATCAAACATTACTATTAACTAAGCATCCCTACTATACCTAAAATACATTAATCCCTATTAGTTATAGTTCATCCGAAGAAAAACTTAATAAATTATTTTTCCACGAGTTAATCTAACTAAAAATTATACAATGACTATTATTAAGTTAGTTATAATTATAATCAAGTTCGGACTACTGATTTCCACGGTGTCAATAGTGTATTACCTCATAGAAATTTAGAGTAAATTTAGAATTGTACTCGAATCATGTTAGCCAAATAATTTAGTTATTAATATTTTTATATTTATTTTGGCAAAGCAAATTTTAACCTAATGGATTGGAGTAAATAATATTGTATGGTTAAAAGTTCTCACCAATTTTTGAGTTTGACATTTTTATCTTATGTAGAAATGACTCATTTCATGGTTATTAGGAAAAATAATTGTGGTGAAAGGCCCTTGGGTTAGAGTTTAATTTTTTAAATTTGGTTTCAAAATGATATTTATACCATTTGGTTCTTGAGATAGTTAGTGGATTGAAGTTGCTCCGCTTAGTATTTTAATAAGCCTAGTATTTTAAGCAATTGTGATGGCTTGGTTATCTGTTCATGTTCAAAAAATAGTGCCATTTTAGGAATTCATTTTGGAGTACCATGATCGAAATGAACCCTTGCCTTCGTCATTGATATTCCAATATCTTCTAGTCATTTGTGGGCCCTGCCCCCACCCCCTTTTTATTTGAAAAACAAAAAAAAAAAGTACTACCAATTGTTGGTTCAAGGATAGAAGGTAAAAATAATAATGTATTTTAATTATATGCTAAATGACTAGATCTTAGTAAACCTAAAATTCAAAAATAAACAATCTTTCAACTTACCAGGATGAAATCAGAGAGCCACGTGATTGGATGTCCTACAAACATAATTATTAGATTCCACTGTTTGTCGGTCCATTTAGATCTGTAAAAATAATTTAATTTCGTAAAATAATTCTTTTTCGTTGCAAACTAGACTGAATTGAGCAACATTTTATTTAGAATTAAAAGTCAATCGACCACATACAAATTAAAATATTTACTTTCGTTTTCATTTTTAATTTCATAAATCAAATGTTATATTATATTATTTGATATTTAAATTGGTAAAATGGATAACGGACAACTTATCGTATTATCTTAAACAAATAATTTATTATTTTTTAGTCGCTTTTTCATTGTTCTATTTTTTAATTTAGTTTGAGGCACCGGTGAATTGCAACATTAGAGTGGTGGTAGTAAACATTGAATAGTCTCAAAGGGAAGATTTCATTTGGTAAAAAAAATTACAAATTCTATTTAGAATTTTTTTTGTTTGAATACTATGAATAATAATTTATGAAATATGTTTATTTGAAAAATAAGAGAATAAAAAAAAATTGTAATTTCTCACATTTTATTTTTAAATCATTTAGGAGACAATTATAAAATCACACATTTAAATACTTGATAACTTATCTAATAAAATTTTATTTGTCTAATTTTTTACCCAACACAACTTTTTCTGGGGGAAACTATTCAGGTACCGAATCCCACTTGCATGGCAAGCGCGTGTAGCTTCAACATGACCTACGGCAGTTCGACCGTAGCTGCAAACCTGTCGCAGGACACCTTCAAACTCGCCGCTGACGCCATACCAGACTACGTCTTCGGTTGTATCCTGAAAACCACCGGCAGTTCAGTGCCGGCGCAGGGTCTTCTGGGCCTTGGCCGGGGCCCATTGTCGCTGCTGTCCCAAACCCAAAACCTCTACAAGTCCACATTCTCCTACTGTTTGCCTAGCTTCAAATCCCTCAATTTCTCTGGAACATTGAGACTTGGGCCCGTTGGGCAGCCTCTCAGAATCAAGTATACCCAACTTCTGAGGAATCCAAGAAGATCATCGCTTTACTATGTGAACATGATCGGAATTAAGGTCGGCCGGAAAGTCGTTGACATTCCTCCGACCGCTTTGGCGTTCAATGCGACGTCCGGTGCAGGGACAATCTTCGACTCTGGTAAGACTTTCTGCTCGATGTTTTTTGCTAAAAGTTGCATTATATTCCTTAAAAGCAGAATGAAAGTCCAAATATTGAATTCTATTTTCATTTTAAAACGTTAATCGAACTATATATTTGCATCCAGGCACGGTGTTCACGAGACTGGTGGAACCAGTATACACAGCAGTTCGAAACGAGTTCCGTAGAAGGATGGGAAAAGCGGCCGTATCCTCCCTAGGCGGCTTCGACACGTGCTACACCGTCCCCATCTCGGTTCCCACCATTACATTCATGTTCACCGGCATGAACGTCACCCTTGCCCAAGACAACTTCCTAATCCACAGCACCGCCGGCGGCATCACCTGTCTGGCCATGGCGGCCGCCCCTGACAACGTCAACTCCGTCCTAAACGTGATCGCCAACATGCAGCAGCAGAACCACCGGGTGCTCTTCGACGTGCCCAATTCGAGGCTCGGTGTAGCACGTGAAGTCTGTACTTGATTGAGGTTGTAGGGAGATTATGCAGTGTGTTTTTATTGTTTGGTCTTCGGAATTTTACTCGATGGGTGGCTTTCGGGTTGTGTTGATTTTTACCTGGCTGGGGTATTTAATTTGAGTTTGTATCGGAAGAGACAGTGGAATAAGTCACGGATTTGTCCAATTCCCTTTGCTTTTGGTCGTCACGAGATACCTGCAGTAACAGGGTGATTCATGCACTTCGTGTTTCGTGCAGATTTGTATTTTTTCACTAGGACTTCATCACATTTTGGCGAAACTCACGGGAATGTTTTATCCTATTATAATAATTGAGTATTTGGTTCCCTCGTAGTGATTTATTATTCGTCACTAAAAAATAATTTACTTCATGAATCCAAAATCTAGCTGGTCAAGAATTAGGGGTCGGCAATGGGCCGGGCCGGGCTGGGTCTGCCTGACCCGAAATAACTGAAGCCCAATTGGGCCCGGGGCAATCGGGCTTTGACTGATCAACGGACTTGTCAGGCTCAGGTCGGGCCGACATGAATTGAAGAAGTACGAGCCTGTCCAATAGGCCCATACATTTCGGATCTACGGGCTTCGGGCTCGGGCTTGAAAGCCCGAATTTCGGATTTTTTTATTTTTCAAAATAATTCAATTTTTTTTATTTCTTTTTTACAAATGATTGAGGGAAAAAGAATTTGAACACTAGATCTCTCATAAGAAGGACAACCTTACAAACTACTAGATTACAAGTCTTGATTATATATACATATCAAGTGAAAATAATTAAAGAGTAATGTTCAATTGTCAAAATAATTTTAAGTTTTAAAACATGTTATCATTTTTTCAAAAATATTTTTTAATTAAATTTATATAAATTAATATACGACTTAATTTTTTTTTTTAACTTTATTAAAATTTATTTTTAGTTTAAAAAATAAAATAGGTATTCTATTAAAAATTTCAAACTTAATAAATGAAATTTGAGAATTGAATATAAAACTTGATGCACATGTTATAGTAGTTGGAGTATTAATTGTACTACAATTGGATTTAATTAAATTGACGTTGAGAATCCAACTTCAAATTTATAAAATTCTTGATCCTAATGAACCTCATCTAAATAATGAGACAAATTGAAATTCAGGTTAGCCATATCAAATATGAATAAATAAATAATTAAAAATAATAATAAAAAATATAATAGTAGAAAATCAAATTAATGTTACCGAAAACGAAACTAATAATTTAAGACAGTGAAAGATTTTTGGTGAATAATAATAAATATATGTGTGTGTGTGTGTGTATTATATACATAAAATCAAAAAATATTAAGTCTTATATTGATAAAGTCTTATATCATTTGGATCTAATTGAATTGACGATGAGAATCAAACTTAAAATTCACAAAATTCTTGATCCTCGTCTAAAGAATGAGATAAATTGAAATTCATGCGGTCATTATAAATATGAATAAATAAACAATTAAAAATAATAAACAATATAATAGTAGGAATTAATAATAAATAACTATATATATGTAAAAAAATAAGTCTTATATAAATAAAGTCATAAGTTGGATATAATTAAATTGGATATAATTAAATTGGTTATGATAATCCAACTTCAAATTCATGAAGTTATTGATCATCTTTTAAAGAATGAGACAAATTGAAATTCATGTTATCCATTATCAAATACCAAATATGAATAAATAAACAATTACAAATAATAATCAATAATATAATAGTAAGAAATTAGATTAATGTTACCGAAATAGAGCAAATAATTGAAGACAATGAATGATATTAGATATTAGGTGAATAATAAATATATATATGAAGTCAAAAAAAACTAAAGTTTTACATTAATAAAGTCAAAAAAATATAATTTTTAAGTTTAAAATAAATTTAGTTAAATAAGAAATATTTTTAAAAAAGGATAACAAATGTCTTAAAGTTTAAAATTATTTTGATAATTGAATATTACTCTTTAAGTCTTTCCACAAGATACTAATGCATAACTAATACTTGTGATCTAGTGGTTAGTAAGATTGTTTCTTTAATGAGAGGTCTAGTGTTCAAATCCCTTCCCCCTCAACTATTTGTAAAACAAATATTTTAATTATTTTAAAATTCAATAATTCAAATATATATATATATACTAGCGTATAACCCGTACCTAAAGGCACTGACATAAAACATACATCATCTATCGAGACAATTATATCAATTTGTTTTGCTATTCAACTTTAAATGTTGTATCAATTGAGACAATTACAGTTACAATAATACTTCAGGATAAACAATATTTGTCGTGGATAGAGATCTATATTCAGGAAGAAGTACACTTAATCGATCAAATGATATACATCTTGATAGGGCCTCATATAGTTGACCGTGACTAAAAATCGGTGTAGTCAAATTAACTCCAACAAATTTCACTGATTGTCCTTGTGATTTATTTATTGTCACAGCATACACCAAACAAATTGAAAATTGGCGCCTTGTCATTTGAAAAGGAAATTCAGAAGACGACGGTGTCAAGGGTGCGCACTATTGCATACACTAAGACTGCAATGTTTAGTTGGAACCTTCTACGTCTTAGGTTGTAATACTGACGCTCTTTTCTAAGTATATGCTCTCTGACACTCTTGTTTTCAATCATTTTTCCTCTTTCAAATTCTCTCTACAATGGATGCACATCCCGTTTAGCCTCCTCTAAAAGTTGCACAAATTCAAATGCAGTAAGAGGTCGATGATTCTCAAATATGTTTTCTTTCGCAACAGTCCAATTTGATGGCAAACCATCAACAATTTGGTTTATTATATATCTCTCACTAATTTTACACCTATAATTCTGCAAACAGCTAGCACTTAAAATCTTATTAATGTCATATTCTCTCACGGGACAATTTTGTAAATAAGGCTTGTAATAGTAGAACTGTTTTTCCTTACATAACTCTAATCTAGCACTCGTTCTCAATACAATAACGGACCGTACCATATTGCCTGAGATTTAAGGACAATAATCGTAATATAAGTAAATTACAATAAAAATATGAATTAAAATATATCAAATGTAGGTTTTGATATTGATATTATATACACATACATGTATACACAAAATATAAACATTTCTAATTTATCATTTCTAAAACACAATCCAAAAACATTTCCAATTTCCGTTGGCCCAAACATAAACATAAAAATAAACATAATGATAGGGGAAGATCTCAAGATAAACAGGAATAGGAACGGAAACAGTAACAAAAAATTAAGAATCGTCAAACAGAAACAGGATATGGATGAGTCCCAATTACTAATCCAAGCCTAGAACTTTGAAACCTGCATAAACAGAGTTGGGTCAGGTCGAACACTATTTGGGAACAAAAAAACATAAACGGAAACATAAACACTTATTTTGGGAACAAAAAAACAGAAACAGAAACACTTACCAAATGCCACCCTTAGAAACTTTTATAAGAATGCATCTAATTAAACCTCTAATTTCAAAGGATGGCGTTTGGTAAACAAAAACGGGAACAGAGCAGAAACAGAGACGGGAACAAAACAGAAACAGAAACAGAACAGAACATAAACAAAAACGGGAACAGAACAGAAACCGGTAACAAAAACGCATTTGGCGCCAATGCCAATGCATTTGTGTATTAACCATAGTTCACATTTGGCATTCAACATAAACAGAAGCATAAACGTAAACAGAAATCTGGGAACCAAATGCTAACTTGGAACAGAAACAGTAAACAAAAATACAAAACAAAAACGTCAAATCTGAACATGATTTGAACTAACCTTGCGAGGAACGATTGTTGTTGCGAGGAATGATCGTCTGAAGAAGTGTTTTTTCCCCAGCCTCTCTCATAATCTGAAACCGTAAGATTAGAGAAACGATCTCAACCAAAATTCAAGCAAAAACGATTGAATTAGAAAATAAATTTCTAGATTCCACATACACGTAACAATCGCCAGTAATTCGAACTATATTTCAAACACAAATCCACAAATCCACATAATGTCCCATCAAATTAAAAGAATCAAAATGAGAACAGAAAATCAGTTAACTGAACAATAGGAACAGAAAATCAGGAACAAAACTAAACAGTAATAAAAACAGAATCTAAAACACAAAATAATCTACATTTAAATAAGAATGCATCTAATTAAACCTCTAATTTCAAAGGATGGCATTAGGTAAACAGAAACGGGAACAGAACAGAAACAGTGATGGGAATAGAACATAAACAGAAACGGGAACAAAAAAGAAATAGAGACGGGAACAAAACAGAAACAGGAACGTAAACAGAAATAGAAAAAGAACAGAAAATACCTGATTCTAAAGCCGCTTCCCTCCCTCATCGCTAGCTTGTCTCTCTTTCCTCTAATTCTACAATTGAACCGAAAATAACTCAATAAAAAAAAAAAAAATGAAATAAAAAATTTGATTACAGAAAACAAATGAAAAAAAAAATAAAAAAAAATGAACAAAATTATAAATCTGAACAGGACAGGAGCAGAACAGAAACAAGAACAGAATAGGAATAGGACAGAAACAAAATAGGAACAGAAACATGAGAACAGAACAGGAACAAAAACAAACAGAAACAGGAACAGGAACGCAAACAGAACCGGAAACGGAAACAGGAACATGAATATTTCTCTAAAAAATAATCCACATTTTAAAAAAAGTATAAATATAACTAAAAACATTTCTAATTTTTTAAAAAAACACAAAATATAAACATTTCTAATTTATCATTTCTAAAACACAAAAGCTCCAAATTATATTCTTCCCAGGCAATCACATCATTCATAATGAAAGATAAGAGGGCATTAAAAAGCTCCAAAAACCCCCAAAAAACCCTAAGTCTATGAACATAAACAGAAATCTGGGAACCAAATAGAAACACTAAAAAAGTTGTTCTTGAGATTCAACATAAACAGAAATCTGGGAACCAGCTACCTGAGCATCTACATGAAACATATGGCATATAACCAAAACGACATCGTATATATGGTAGTCGAGAATGACATATACCCAAAACAACATCGTATATATAATCATTAGCTCATTCTATGGCCTTTTCTTTGAAAACATACTATAACTTAACATTGCTAACCAAAACGATGTCGTATATAGAATTGAAAGCTCATCAAATGGCCTTTTGTATGATAACATATTATGACTTAACATTGCTAACCAAAACGGCATCGTATATGTGATCATAAGCTCATTCAATGACATTTTCTGTGAACAGAAACAGAAACGGAAACAGGGAACATAAATGGAAACAGAAACAGGGAAAAAACAGTTACTAAAGTGGAGAGGCCAAAATGAGCCGCAAGTGAAGCCCTTGTAACTGAAATCAAAACTGTTTGTAAAAACTAAAATTAAAACAATAATGAATTAATGCCACATAAAATCCTTTAATGCAACAAAATATGTAAAAACAAATCATTATTCAGAAGCAGGAACAGGAATAGGAACAGGGAACAGAAACAGAAATGGAAACAGAAATAGGGAAAAAATAGTTACTAAAGAAATAAATCCATAAGCACTTTTACTATTCTTTAAAGAAATAAAAAACACAGTTACTAACCAAAAAGTCTCCCTCCCCCCCCTTCATTTTGTGCAAAAATCAAACAACTTGCAGATGATTTTTTAGTTTTATTAAACACTTAGCCCTAAAGTTTTTCTATTCTACCATTTTAAGTCCTTATTCTCCCTTTACATTGAAGAAAATGTTTATATTGGTTAACGATTCTTCTGCTACATCATTCATAATGAAATATGAGAGGGCATTAAGAAAATATCAGTCAGTTGCCAAAAAAATAAATAAGAAAATCTCAGTGTACTTCATCCCTTTAGGTAAGAGATTTCACAAAACATAAGAGATCAACACCACAATGTAAAACATCTATAAGTTTTAATAACAACGGGCCTGGAACAAAAATTGAAGAATGGTGGAAACGATAAAACTCAAATAAGAAAATCTCAATGTACCACAATGTAAAACATCTCAGTGTACCCATCTCCCTCTGGATCTATTCTCAGGCATCAGAAATTGAAGAACAGCAGCAGACCCATCTCCAGCAGCAGAAATTGAATAACGAGCCTGGAAAAAAAAATAAAAAAAATAAGGGAACAAAAATAAAAAAATCTGGGAATAGACACGACAATGGCGCTAGATCGATGGCTATTGTTACTGCGGCGAGAAGGATTGAGACCTAATTATTCATGCCGTGGCTAGAATTTGAACAAATCAGAAATTGAATCGAGACTCACCTTTTGGTCGTGAATGATGGAAACGATGAAACTTGAATCGAAGCTCCCCTATGCCAAGAAATTTTGTCCGACGGCGATAGGAGGCCAGATCTGAATGACGATAGCGCTAGATCGATGGCTATTGTTACTGCGGCGAGAAGGATTGAGACCTAATTGTTTATGCCATGGCTAGAATTTGAACAAATCAGAAATTGAATCGAGACTCACCTTTTGGTCGCGAATGGTAGAAACGATAAAACTCGAATCGAAGCTCTCTTGTGTCGAGAAATTTTGTCCGACAGCAATAGGAGGCCAGATCTGGACGACGATGACGGAAAGCGATGACGGTTGAGCCCTAATTGTTCATTCCATGGCTTAACCGTCGTCGATGGAGGCAGAGGCTGGTGGTGGGGTAGTGTCGCCTGGTCGTGCGGTGGTGAGATCGATAGAGAGATGAGAAGCTGAGAAAGGGAGACGGGAGGAAGGCGGCTGAAAACCCTAACGAAGATTATGGAGGCTATGAATTCGGCAGAGAAGAAGAATAATCCGTGAAGTAGGGGCGACGTATTCGGCGGACATGAAGTAAATGCAAGGCAAGGACAGGCAAAGACACTATTGATAATGGTAAGTGTTAAAAAGTAAGGTTGATAGTAAGTGTTATATAGATATGTTGTATATAAAAGTAATCCAACGGTTACGAATATCCAGAGACATCCAACGGCCCTGGATGTAAATGAGTTGATTTATTATATATATATATATATATAATTAGGGCTCGGGCCTCGGATAGCCCGAAAATCGAGCTCCGGGCCAGACTCCTATAAAATATTCAAAGCCCGAGCCCAACCGGAAGCCCTATAGGCTCAGGCTTGGGTAGCCCTAATTCCAGGCTCAGGCGGGCTTTGGGATTTTTGGAGAGCCCTATCAAGAATGTTTCTATGAGATTTTTAATGTGTAGTTATGTCAAAGCCTACGGTATGGGAATACATAATGAGTTCTCAAAATAATTTAACAGATGGTAAGCTAATAAAATTGTACCTATTTTGACTAGACTATTTTTCTAGTATTTATAGGTAATGGAAGACTTCTTTGACAAGTCTCTCTTGAATTTTGACCCATTCTTATTAATGTTGCGGTTATCATAGAATCTTAATGGCTTGTATTATTATTATTACTATTACTATTACTATTACTATTACTATTATTATTATTGTTATTATTATTATTATTATTAGGGAGTGGGTCGTTATAACTATTCTCAAGCGATGGTAATTGAGGTTAAGCATATTGCAAGGGTTGACTCACAATCAGAGCAAGTCTCTTGAATCTTATTGGCTTTTTTTTTTGCCCATTCTCATTAATGTGGCGGTTATCATGGGATCCTAACAGCTCTGTCTTTTAATGAGAGGACCGTTATAACTGTTCCCGAGCGAGGGTGATTGAGGTCGAGCATATAGCAAGGGTCAATGTCACAATCGAAGCAATATAGGAGAGATCATTGTACAGTAACGTCAAGTCAAGGTATCGATCATTCGGTTCATTTGAGGAATAGTAATGTCCAATGTCATCGCTTGATCGGGTCCTGAATATAGCATTCCAGGCATCGACCTTTTTACTCGTGCCCTCTTTTGTATAAATTCATTGAGGGGGCGGTTTGTTTAGCATCACATGCGGAGCTTATCACTGGTGATATGGGGTACGTGGCAAGAGCATGGATTATCCCAACTTACCCTCATCAGATGCCCTTATTTCCAAGGATTTGAGGTTATATGCTCTAGAATACGAGTGGGGAAATAATCCTGAGGTTTCGAGATATGTATTTGGTGGAAAAACGAAATGGTCCCTCCTTAATTTTGGTGCCTAGTCCAAAATTCCAAAGGACGATGCTTTGTGTTTCTTTCCTGAAACCCATCAGGCATTTAATGTTTGGGTGATCAAATAAGGAATGTCTTCTCACCTCAAATGCAACTAGAAGGGTCTTCCTTGACTTCTCCTGCTCGTGAACCCAAGGAGGTCTTGATCTCCACTGTTCGGGTCATCCTAGACCCAAGCTTAAGTCGATTAAATCCTCCAATAGTTGTCTTGATGAAGACAATCTCTCCAACATGTATGGGAAGTATTCCATTCCTTTCTTCTGGGAGAAACTATATCTTCTCGACCCGAGCGTCCGAACCCATCCAAATATCCAGGAAGAGATATCTTTTTATAAGAATGGCCTTATCGATGGGGTCGAATTTCCATTTCATCCCTTCTTTAGGAATATTCTCCCTAAGATGAATTTCTGCCTGATCCAATTGGCCTCTAATTCTTGGAGATTGAAGGTTGAGTTCATAATTCTCTCCGTGAAGAATGTATTGTATCGACAGTCCCCTAATTTATTTACTTCTACAGGTACGGAAAGACCTCGAAGCCCAACGATAGCTGGTGCTATTTTCGTACAATATGAAAATAGATAAAGTTGACATCATTTATACCAACAACAACAACAAGTGGGAGAATCATTGGCTCTACATAAGCAGGGACTAGGAGCTTTCTGCCGAGAAAGAAAGGACATTCCTAATCCCTACTCGGTGGTGATTTTTCTCATTTTTTAAAAATTTTATTTCTCTTTAGTTTCTTTTTTAGGTGCCTCATCTACTTGTTTCTTCTCATTTTTATGTAGTTATCCCGAAGAAGGCTCCAAAATTATGCCCAATCGAGGAAACTAATGCCGAGACGTTGTTGGGAATTCTCGAAGGTGATCGGAAATAGATTTTCTCCACAAGAGTTGGTTTTACTATTGATCCATTGAACTACCCAAGAGGGGATGAATTGGGTAGTTATAACAATTTAAACAAATAAATCTTTCAACACGTAATTATTAAATAATCAATTTTTTCTAAATCAATTATTATCTTCGTTACGCAGTAGATAAGTGTTTAATTATAAATGTACATCCAAACAAAATATAAAGAAAATAAATAATGTAATATACTAAGATATATCCTGGTTCAGCAAGCTAGACTTGTCTAATTCAGTTCCCCGAGCTCCACGGAGATTCGCAACCACTAAACCCTTGATCGCTTTATCATATAGGAACCAAACTCTTACAATTTCCCTTTTCACAAACTAAGGAAGAACCTTGTCTTTTTATCAAGCTAAAGACTAACCTAATCATTTTACAGACTAAAAATCAAACCTAATCATTTTACAGGCTAAAGATCAAATCTCACAACTCTCACAAGTACCATTTTCACAGGTAAAGATAGAATCTTTACAATTCACTCAATTCAATTCAGGAAGAATCACAACCTATTTCTTTTAAAGGAAAAATAATAACCTAACCTTTTTTTACTTTAGGATAAAGATCAAACATTAACTTTTTTTCACTAGAAAAGATTGAAATCTAGCTACCCTGACCAGACACAAACCCAATCGTTTCTAATCCGCTCAAACTCACAAATACAAAAAAATAATGAGTTTCTTCCCATAAGGAGCTTCTACCACCTCAATACAGTTACACTCAATTAATGTCCCGAAATTTACTAAGTGATAGATTCAATTATGAGGGAAAATAATATCTGATTAATAACAAGTATGGGTAACACAAATTAAAGCACGTAATAAGATAATCACACAAAATCGTTTTAAAAATATTTTTATGCTCTTAAATTTGAAAATGATTTTCTAACAATCTTAAATCCAAGCAATCAACAATAATAGGAAATTACTATTAAAAACAATAATTTGGAAAGATCTCACCAACAAAACACTGAAGAATATAAATAGAATCACAAGACAACATAAATTAGTGACGTCAAAATAATCAGTGCTTTAAATCAAGAACTTAACACAATATCTCTCTCGAATGAATCTCAGTAGAATAATAACTCTTAGAAAATCTTAGGAACTGATGTTCTTGATATATAGATCAAAATCCTATTAGTCTAATTACATAGACCAATATTAAGCCCTCCAATAGCTATTTTTCAAAAGATATGCCTCTAAAAGGCACTCTTAGATCCCATATAATATTTCCTTTCAATTCTGGGATATTTTACTTAAAAATAACTTTTAAAACTCTCTAATAAGTCCATAAAATATTTCTTAATTATCAGTCACAAAGATAGGATGAATTTAACTAACCAAATTGATAAAATCATTTAATATGTTAACCAAATCAGTATAAGTTTAAAACATATGGACCATATCTTCAACAAGATCAGATCCCCCGAATTTCTCCATTAGATTCATAAAAAAACAACTAGTTTTTTACCAGAAGGCCAAGATCCTCGAAATCTCAACTGAAACAGTCAATTGACTGATCCTAAGCCTGTCGGTTAACTGATTGATATAGTGTGTAAGCCAGGCCAAACGAAACACCCAGTCGGTTGACCGATCTCTCTTCGGTTGGTTGACCGATTGGTTCAAAGAGTTTTTCCAGCTATTTTACAGCACAGTCAGTTGACCGATTGATTCAGAAAGTTCACCTGCCATTCCACTACACCCATTGGTTGACTAATCCTTTCTTGGTCAGTTGACTGATTGATACAGGTTCTATACTTTTTTCTTCGAAACCTCACTGTTTCAATCACTTGACCAATCCTTTCTGGTTGGTCAATTCTATCGCCAATTTCTACTCCAAAACTCAATGTTTGATCCAGTTAACCGATTGTTTTTCTCGGTTGACTGAATTGACTCTAAACTTCAACTTTAAACATGATTTTCACTTAGTTCAATTTTTATTTTTTCAATTTCACATAGGAGCACATATTTAATCACTAATTAGAATCCTAAAATTCAATATATCAACACACAGAAATATAACTCATTTAATAGTGTCGTGTATAATCCTAATTCGAATTGCACTAAAAGTATAATAGTATTGAGTTGTTTTTAGCTAATTTCTTTATAATCTTCAATACACTTCATTTCTTCATTGTCCATCTTTGCACCCTTGATATTTTCTTCATGATACAATCCTTAAATGGAACTCGCTTTCTGAAACACTCAACAAACTCATTAGTTTCACCAAAAATATCAACCTTTAATTGTTCGTCAAAACCTCGGGATCAACATTTACTTTATGGCATCAAATTCGGAGTTAGCCATCAGTGAGGATCGTGTTTTCAGTGTCGATTTCGAGCTTGAGTGTGATATTGATAATTATGTCTATGGGGCACCTACAACGAGATTTGAAGGCGATAAGCTCGCACATCACAATCTTGTTCCTCTTTCTTTTCCTTAGCATTCTAGCTTTCTATTTTCCTCCTAAAAGTCTTTCCTTTTATTTGATTTACAGAAATGGTTGATCGGGACATATCTGAAAAAGCAGAAGAATGTTGTTGTTGCTGCCTCGACTATTCGTTGCTACTACCAGTAATGAGGCCAATGTAGATGTTATGAAGGTCATCCATCATAATAGGCAAGGCTAGGTTTTGAAATCAGGGTGGCTAATACACCCCGAATTTTGGAATTAGGAGAAGTAGAGAACAAAAAGAAGAGCAAAACAAGTTTTGTTTCCTCCCTCTCAAAATCCTCAAAAATCCCTTCATTTTAGAAAACTTGTTTTAGGGGTTTTTCTAGGCATCAATTTTGAAACGTTCTTTGGGTTTGGATTTTGTTTAAAAAAATGAGTCTCTACCTAGCATGGAGTTAAATGGTGTGCTAGATCACCAGGATTTTTCGTAAATCATTTTTATTTTGAAATGACTTGAGTTTTTTACTCTAAAACAGTTGGCCTTGTACCAGAGATTTCTTTAAGTTCAGATGTCAATTATGCTTGGGGGAAGGTGTTAGGAACCCCAAGACACTTGTTTAAAGACGTACCTAAATCATGTTCACGTTTAAACAAAGTCCAAGTAAGTTTATTTGGTTTTGTTTAACACAATAATTCCCATTTTTTTATATTTTTGTCTTTTCATGCGTTTTTTATGTAAGGAAATAAGAAATATTTACTATCTATGAAAAATATTTTTGTATTTTTTTTGTTGACCGAACCTATAAAGGTTGCCTACGTATCTCGGTTTTCATGGGGATTTAAGTCAATACATAGTTTATATGTTCAAGATAAACTACTTTTTATTTAGACAGGTGACCGAACCCGTACATAGGTTGCCTACGTATCTCAGGTAGATGAGAATAAGGTTAGCACATAGTTCATCTCGAGATGATTATTATTATTATTATTATTATTATTATTATTATTATTATTATTATTATTATTATTATTATTATTATTATTATGAGATAAGAACATGAATAGAACCTATAATAAATAGATATACACTTTTGATTTTGTCAAGAACACTTCAACTGAACTCACTTGCTCAGGCAAGTTTAGTGTTTAGGTTTAAGTTATTAGTTTAAAAAGAAAAGAAAATATATCGTATATGTATCAGTCCTACTCCTAACTAAGAAAATGGAAATATTTATGAAGAAGGTGCACACTTATCCCCAAAGGAATAGAGGTCCTCCATTTATTCCGAATTTTAGCCACAAAGGTCTCGATTGAGTTGTGTGTGTGTATGTGTGTGTGTGTATGGTGCCAGTCCACGAGCTCCGTGACTTAGTGCCAGGCTGTGATCTAGGCTATTGCAGATGTAAAAGTCAGTTGTTAATAGGTCCTTCGTTGGAAGTTTGTTTTGAGTTCTTTAGAGTTCGGTTTCATATGTTCTTGAGAGAATCAAAGATGTTATGCACAACGCATGGTGTGCTTGATGTTCTTGTCATGTTTTGACATGTTCTTGATGTTCTTGACATGTTCTTGATGTTCGTAACGTCTTTTTGATGTTTTTGACATATTTTGATGCTTTTGACTTGTTTTTAACTTTTTTGACTTGTTTCTTTGATATATACAATATGAACATGAACTATGCATCTAAGAATTAACCAAATACTCTATATAGAAGAAATACAATGATATTTAAACAAAACCGAATGGTTTTTAAGATGACTTACCTAACCTAGGAGATTGATCTTTGCCTAAGTATTTTCCTTCTTCTCCTTCTTTGATCTTCTTAGTTGTTCTTGATCGTTCCTCAATAACTTCTTGAGATCTTCCTCCAAGATTCTAAAAAACTCCTTCACGAAACAATTTTGACATAATTTGGGGATGTTTTTGAAGTATAAGTCTTGAGAATTCCCTAGACCCGAGAGAGAAGCTCTTGAATCAAGCCATTTCAAATGACAAAAAAGTATGCCTATTTATAGGCTCGTCAAGCCTGCATATTCCCCAATGCGCAGGTCAACCCTAGTTGTTCCTTAGGGTTTGTTTGGTCTAGGTGCATTTCTTTGATGCCTGCTAGTTTCATGGTTTGAGCCAAATTTAGAAGATTTTCTAAGATTTTGTAATGATTGCAAAATATTTAAAATATGTAAGTAATCATTGCCCATAATTGCCAATCTTTACTCATCATTGGTAATGATTAGTCAACATTGGTTGGTATTTGGGGTATTTAATGCTTAATGGGATGTTTTTTTGGTTCGCTTTGCTTTCTAAGTACTAGTTACTTGAACTATTTCGGTTAGCTTGCATTAAATGCCTTGGAGATTCAATGTATGTTGTCACTACTTGTCACATTGGCATTAAATAATATATTTGGCACTTGATTTGTTGGGCTTTAAATGCCTTTGATGGAATGAAAATGATCTGGTTAGTCTTATAATCATTTAGTTACTTTTCAAGTAACTTGGTTTCTCTAAAATATTTTCATCATAATATCTTGATTCTTTGAATGTAGTATTCATAGGTTGTTTCAAGCATTAAATACTTGATGGGAAATTGATTTGATTGATCATTTATGGTATGATTTGATGGGAAATCGAATCGGTTGGATTTGTAACCGTTAGTTACTTTTCAAATAACTAGGTTTTCATCATAGATATTTTGGTAGGAATATATTGAAAATATCTTGTCATTTAATTCTCATTATTGAGTCATTAAATTCATTATGGGGACCTTGATTTGATGGTCTTTGAATGCTTGTCATAATGACTTCGGTTTGATTGGTTTCGAACCGAGTTTTAAGTATTAGTTACTTTAGGTAACTAGCTTGTCATGGTAGTTTCTTTAATTTGATCAAGGTTTTTGGCTTGATTTATGGAGGATTAATGCTTTGAACAAAAATTTACAAAAGTAGTTTTTGGCGTCAAATAGACAAAACCGGTGATAATAAATGTTTCAAAAGTCAAAATGGGAAATAAGAGTAATTGGTGATTTTTTCTTAAATTAAAGGGTAGTAATTATTTTTTATTTATATTAAATATGATTTCATGAAAATCAACATTTAATAATGTTATTTTAGTGCCCCCTTAGCTTTAGAAATTTTGACGTTGACCCAAAACTTTTACTTAACCAAATTCAGTCAAATTTGACAGTTTTGTGTTTTCTTATATTGTTTTGTTGTTTTTTGTAGTATCCAATGTAATCTAAGATAGAAATTCATTCCCTTTATATATCAGTTTAAAGTGTATCTGAATTTGTACTTTTGATCCAATACTAAATGGGCGGGCCAAAAGACAATATCTATAGTGGCGCTAGCCAGAAAAGTAAGGGAAACTCCTAAGGACATCCCTATTAAGGGGAAGGACAAGGTCAAAGAACCTTCCCAGGGGTGGTCCAAAAGTGTGTCTGAGGATGCAATCCCTCCTTAATATATCGTTGCATCGGAGACATCGACGACTCTGGATCGAGAAGACCAAATATGGGCTCCTAGGGTGTTAGGGGCCTCCTGAGGCTCACTAGTCCTTGACGACTCAAATACCATCGCTCGATAGACCCAAGTTGTCGTCTTGTCCCCGAGATTTCAAGAAGGCTCTCACCAACCAAGCCAAAAGTAGGGGGCCCTCACCGAGCAGGCCAATAGTCTTTTCTTCTGCCTACATTGCCTCAATGTGGCAGTGAGTTTTTCTTTCTATTTTTCTTCTCTTTTTTGGAGTTGTCTTACTTTGTTGCACTAAAGTTTTGTCTATGGTTTGGAGATGACTACGCATCCCATTGCTATGACGGATGGGCAAAATGGCATTGTCAATCACCTCGGTAACGCCGAGGAAGAGAGGAATGAGGCAAAGGCCTAGCTTAGAGAGAAGAAAAAAAGGGTAGCCAAGGTAGAGAAGAGGGAAATCAAGGCAAAAAAAAAAAACATAACCAATGTAGAGAAGAAGATGAAAGACTATCGAGTCTACCTTCGCGACGACGAGAGATTGTTGAAAGAAGATGAGGCAACTAGACTGAAGGCTTTGGTCGATCTTGAGGCTGAGAAGGCCCAGGCACTCGAAATCAGAGCAGCTTCTTTAGCCAACAGGAAATCGATCGTTGACTATGATAACCTAGTCGAGGACATCCATGTAAACTACTTAACTCGAGGCTTTGATCACACAAAGGGTTGGGTCCTCGGAAAGTACCCCGAGGTGGATTTTTTCGATATCCACCTTCTATCCATCAACTTGGACATTGTGGCTGGGGCCAATCTACCTCATCTTCCTTCCAAACAGACCCTCTAGGAAATTTTCGACTACCTCGACGTTAGCAACTATAATCAATCCACACATAAGTAGGTTGAGATGGCAGTCGAGAACCCTGTCATTCCAACTTCTGGGGAGGAGGTTGAGTACGTTGTCACTCCTGGTGAGCTGGTCTAGTGGCCTCTTTTCCACTATATGTTTTGTGTACTTTTGATGTAGTGCCCTCGAAGGCTACCTATTGCACTACCCCTAGTACAGACACTGCATTTTTTCCCGCCTAGTCAACGTCAAATCGAAAGTGTAAGGTTAGATAAACTTTAAATTAAAGTGTAAAGGGAATGAATTTATACCTTAGATCACATTGGATACAACAAAAAATTGCAAAAAAAAAAAAAAAAAAAAAAAAACACAAGAAAACATAATGTCACCTTAGTCCCCCATAACTTTAGGAATTTCGAGGTTGACCTGAATTCAATATAAGTAAACATTTCGGGTCAACCTCGAAATTCCTAAATTTATGGTTATTAAAGATTGATTTTCATGAAATCACCTTTAATATGAATAAAAATTAGTTACTACCCTTTAATTAAAGAAAATTTGACCAATTACACTTGTTACCGATTTTAACCCCTGAAACATTAACTATAATCGATTTCGTCTATTAGACGCCAAAAATATTTCCTTAAATTTCTATTTAAAGTACTAATCTCCATTAAATCAAGTCAAATACCTTGATCAAACCAAGTAAATTGCCATGACAAGTCTAAGTTATCCAAAATAACTAAGGCTTACGACTTGGTTCGAAATCAACCAAACCAAAGTCATTATGACTAGCAATTAAAGACCATGACCTCATGGGACCCACCAAGAATTTAATGACTCATTAAATGAGGATTAAATACCCAAGATATTTTCAATATACTTTTACCAAAATATCTAGGAAATAAGCCAAGTTACTTGAAAAGTAACTAATGGTTACTAATCTAACCGATCTGGTTTGTCATCATGAAAAAGTGTTGAACTCAAGGTTTTGATGAGCAATTAAGTATTGATATTTTTTTATGGAACTAGTGGTTTTATCGAGTGTTTTAAATTCATAGTTCCATACATTTGATTAAGAAGAATATTTGATGAAGAACATAAAGGGTGCAAAATGGACATAATAAAAATATGAAGAGTTTTGAAGACGCTGAAGAAAAATAGGTGAAAATAACTCTTTACATACTCTTAATGCTACCTAAATTAGGATCACACATGATACTTAAAATAAGTTAATTTTATGTGTGTCATGATAAGAAGTGATAAATTTAAGATCCTAAAATGAGAAATTTTATGTGCTCCTTATGTGAAATGATTTTGATAATTGACTTAATTGAAAATTTTGTTTTAAAGTATAAAATATTATGTTTTCGGGTCAAGTTGGTCAATAGACAAAAAGGGTCAGTCGACGTAATAAAATAGTGAATTTTGAAAGTTAAAATGGAGTTCTATTGATCCAATTGGTTAACCGAGAAAAGCAATCGGTCAACCTTTGAAACAGTGGCTAAAATGGATGTGAAAGTGAGCACTTTGATCAAATCGGCCAACTGAATGATTAGGGTTGGTCAACCATTTGATTTAGTAGATGCAATGGGTGAAAAAAGGGAAAACCCACCGATCTAGTCGGTCAACCGACTGGTGCAGTGCCAACGGCTATTTCAACCTTCATAGGTCAGTTAACCAAATGGTGTGGCTCAGTCAATGGACTGCTTCAGTCAACAATTTGGCTAATTTAGTCTCTTGGTAAAAAACTATCCATTTTTTATGATTCCAAGAGAGGGATTTGGGAGATTTGAATGTATTTCAAATATGAACAACCTATTTAGGAGATTTGAATGTATTTCAAATATGAACAACCTATTTAGTAATTCCTATCGATATGGTCCATATATTTTGAGATTCTCTTTATTTAAATGATTTAATATTTCATATTCTTATGATTTTAAATTGGGAATAGTTTATGGACTTAAAAGTGAGATTTAAAATATATTTTAAATAGAACATATATACATTGATAGGATATGTTATATGGGATTTTAGAGTGTCATTTAATGACATATCTTTGAAAACTAGCCGTTAGAGGGCTAGTTATTAGTCTATTAATAGAGACGTGCAAGAATTGAATTAAGTACATCAAGAACATCAATTTGAGCTATTATAAGAGTGAGATTTTTTTTGAGATTTAGAAGAGTGATTCTATATAAGTTCTTGATCTAAACCGCTTGCTATTTGGCATCACCGATTTGAATTCTACTTGCTATATTGCTATTGTCTTCGGTATTTTCCCAGTGAGATCTATCCAAGCTTTATTATTTATTTTTTAAAATCATATTTATCTTGATTTCTTGGTTTAGGATTGCTAGAAAATAGTTTTAAACTTAAAAGCCTAAAAAAAAAAATTAAACAAATTTTTGCTTGATTATTCAATTACATGCTAAATTTGTGTTACCCAATTTATTTATTAATCAAATTTTAATTACCTCACATTGTATCTATCATGTAATAATTATTCGGGACATTAATTGAGTATATTTGTATTGACGTATTAGAAGATCCTTGTGGGAAGAAAATCATATTTTTTGTATTTGTAAGTTTGAGTAGATTAGACACGTTTGGGATGGTGTCTAGTTAGGGTAGCTAGGTTTCGATCTTTTTCCTGTGAAAAAAAAAAAATAGAGTTTGATCTTGTCGTGGTAAAAAGGTTATATTATTATTTTCCCTTGAAAAGAATTAGATTTTGATTTATCCTGTAATTGAGTTATTTTGAGTGAATTGTAAATATTCATCCTTCCCTATGAAAATGATAAGTAAGAGAGTGTTAGGTTAGTCTTTAACCTGTAAAAAGATAAGGTTCATCATTTATCTGTGAAATGGGTAAATTGTAAAGGTTTATTCTGTGCCTGTAAAAGGATCGTGATTTGTAAGGGTTTGGTTCCTACATGGTAAAATAATCAAGGGGTTAGTGGATTGCGAATCTCCGTGGAACTCGGGGGACTAGATGTAGGCAAGATTAGCTTGACCGAACTAGGATAAATTCTTGTGTGCTGCATTGATTTATTCTTTATATTGTATTTAGGTGTGCACTTAGTATTAAACACATTTTCGTTGCGTATCAAGATAATAATTGATTTAGGAAAATTAATTATTTGTATTTAAAGGACTTAATTGATTAAATTTTTGTAACTACCCAATTCACCCCACTCTTGGGTAGCTCTTTAGGTCAACACAAAATATTAATAAGCCATCAAATCAAGCATCCCATCTAGCATTTAATGGTTGGGATGATCTAGAGAGACCACATTCAAGACACCTAGATATTTTGAGCAAAATATCTTAGAGGAAACTAAATTGCTTGAAATGTGACTACACAGTTATAACACAAACCGAACTAATTTAATTTCATTAGAGAGCATTTAATGCCCATCAAATCAATTGTCATTATCAAGCATTAAATACCAAATGACACATGGAGACTAAACACATTGAACCTCCAAAGATTTAATGGCAATCTAACAAAAATAGTTCAAGTAACCAATACTTAGCCACCAAACTACACCGAAAAGAGTCACATCATGCATTAAATATGCCATGTGCAATCCAATCATGAGCAATAATGACTAATGATGACCAATCATTTCCAATCATGATTAATGATTGCAATCATTACCTAGGATATTTTAAGATTTGGTAATCATTACCAAATCTTAGCGAATCTTAGTATATCTTCCAAATTTGTCCAAAACAATCAAACCACAAGACACCAAAGGGTGACCCTGAGACTAAATAGCCCAAGATGGGATACCCTGTGCATTGGACAATGCGCTGGGTGCCCGATTCTATAAATAAGGGGTCTATTTTTCAATTCTAAGATGCTTGATCCAAAACATTCTCTCTCTGTCTCAAATTTCTCTCTGTCAAAATACCTTCCAAAAGGAGTTCTTGAGGATCTTGGAGGAAGATCTCAATAAGTTGTCAAAGAACGATCAAGACCAACTGAGAAGATTCAAAGAATGAGAAGAAGGAAATCGCTTCGGGGAAGACCACTCCCCTAAGCTATGTATGTCTTCCTAACACACTTCAATCTTGTCTTAAATACGGTTATATTGCATGTACATAGCATGTTTATGTAGTTCTTCGATTTATATTCCATGTACATAGTATATATATCAAGTAATCAAGCTAAGACATCGAAAACATGTTAAAATCATCAAACTATATCAAACAAATCAAAAAATATGTCAAGAACATCAAGATCTAAGGGCGTTAGGACGAACATGACAAAAGCGTTTATCATACCATGAGTTGTGCATAGTATCTTTGATTTTCTCAAGAACACTTGAAACCAAACTCCTAAAACTCAAATTAAACCTTTAATTACTGACTGCGAGCCACAAACTACTAACAACTGACTTTACTTTACTACTAATCTCCAATAGGACAACTGTTGATCCTAAGATCTTGATGGACAATTAAAGATTGATGTTTTTGGTGGAATTAATATGTTTGTTGAGTGTTTTAGAAAAAGAGATTCATTTATTGAATATATTGAAGATGTCATGAAGAAAATATCAAGGGTACAAAGATAGACAATGAAGAAATAAAAAGTATTGAAGACCCTAAAAAATAGGTGAAAACAACTCAATACTCATATACTTTTAATGCAACCCAAATTATTATCACACACAACACTATTAAATGAGTCATATTTTTGTGTTTTTGATTTGATGAGTTTTAGGATCCTAATTAGTATTTAAATATGTGCTCCTATGTGAAATTGAAAAATAAAAATTGATCTAAGTGTAAATCATGTTTAAAGTTAAAATTTAGGGACAATTTAGTTAACCGAGAAAATAAATCAGTTAATTAAATTAAATGTTGAGTTTTAGAGCAAAAATTGGTGAAAGAATTGACCAATCAGCATCAATCGGTCAACTGATCCAAAAATGATTGGTCAACTAATTGAAACCGTAAGGTTTCAGAGCAAAATGTGAAGATCCTACATTAATCGGTCAACTGATCAAGAATGGAGCGATCAACCGATGGGTCTAAGACTATAAAAGTGAAAGTCTTTGAACCAGTCAGTCAACCAATTGGAGGAAAATTGGTCAACCGACTGTAGTGTGGTTTGGTTGGGACAAATCCCTGAATTGATAGGTCAACCGACCGTGGGGTGATTGGTCAACCGACTACCTATTTGGTTTTGACCTAGTTTTCATGTCGAATCAATCGGTCAACCGACAAGGCAGGGTTCAGTCAACCGATTATTTCAGTTGAGATTTCAAGAAATTGGGGATTTCGGTCAAAAACTAGCCGTTGCTAACTATTGTTTATGATTCCAAGGGAGTATTTTGGGGGATTTGAACCTACTGAAGATATAGTACATGAATTTTTATATCCCTATTGATTTGGTGCATATAATTAAAGATTCTCTCAATTTTAGCAACTAAATACATCCTATTTTTGTGATTGATGATTAAGAAATATTTTATGGAGTTAATTGAGAGTTTTAAAAGTTAGTTTTAAGTGAAATACACCAGAATTGAATGAATATGTTATATGGGGTCTATAGGTGCCTTTTAGAGGCATATCTTTTGAAAACTAGTCGTTGGAAGGCTTGATCTTATTCTATATATATTTACCTACGAAAATTGGATGACATATATCAAGAACTATCAGCTCCTAAGCTTTTCTAAGAGTTATCATTCTACTAAGATTATTCGAGTGAGATTTTTTGATTAAAGTTTTTGAGCTAAAACGCTATTGAATTGGTGTCACCAATCTATGCTATCTTGATATTTTGTTTTCATTCTTCGGTGTTTTCCTGGTGAGAGCTTTTAAAGTTATTGTTATTAATTTAGATTTCATATTATTGTTGATTGTTTGTATTTAAAATCGTTGAAAAAATCGTTTGCAAATTTAAGAGCATAAAAATCTTTTTAAAACAATTTTATTTTATTATCTGATTACGTGTTATATTTTGTGCCACCCACACTTATTATTAATCAAATATTAATTTGCCTCACTTTAATTCTATCACGTAATAAATTTTGGTACATTAATTGAGTATAATTGTTTTGAGGTGGTAAAAGCTCCTAGTGGGAAGAAACTCATAATTTTTTGTATTTGTGAGTTTGAGCGGATTAGACACTATTGGGTCGGTTTCTAGTCAGGGTAGCTAGGTTTCAATCTTTTTCAGTGAAAAAGATTGAGGTTTAATCTTTATCCTAAGGTATAAAATGGTTAGGTTATTCTTTTCCATGAAAAAAAAATAGGTTTTTGATTCTTCCTGAAATTGAATTCATTTTGAGTGAATTGTAAATGTTGAATCCTTACCTAAGAAACTGATACTTGTGAGAGTTGTGAGCTTGTGATTCTTCCTATAATAGAATTAGGTTAGTCTTTAGCCTAGTAAAAAGATAAGGTTCTTCCTTAGTCTAGGAAAAGAAAAATTGTAACGGTTGATTTTGAGCCTAGGAAAAGAATTGTTGTAAGCGTTTGGTTCCTACCATTAAAGGAATTAGGGGTTTAGAGGTTGCGAATCTCCGTAGAGCTCGGGGAACTGGATTAGGCCAAGCTAGCTTGCTGAACCAAAATATATCTTGGTGTGCTACATTGTTATTATTCTTTAAATTTTGTTTCAATGTGCACTTAGAATAAAAACACTTGTCTGCTACATAACCATGATAATAATTAATTTAGGTTAAACTGATTATTTGATTATTAAGTGTTAAAATATTTAATTGTATAAATTTTTATATCTATCCAATTCACCCCCCCTCTTGGGTAGCTCAATGGGCCAACAATTGGTACCAGAGTGGGTTTAGCTCAATTAGCTTAAAACACTAGCTAATAAAGATCACATGGAGCACCTGATAGACATACTAGGTGAGGGATAGTCTATGCACCGACCATCTTTGTTTTCAGGTGAAACAAATACATTCTAGAAAGACAGAATGATTGTTTTTCTTCAGGCCACTAATTATGATGTGTGGCTAGTTATTGAGGATGATCTATTTGTTCTTATGGAAAATAAAGTAGTTAGGAAGAAAGAGCAGTTGACCACTTCTGACAAGCAAAAACTTTCTATTAATTCTCAAGCTATTAATATTATGTTTTGTTCTTTAGATGCTAACGAATATATCAAGGACTCAAGGTGTGGATCAGCAAAAGAAATGTGGGATAAGTTACGAATCACCCATGAAGGGACAAATCTAGTGAAACAGTCAAAGATCAATGCTTTTGTTCGTCAATTCGAACTATTCAGAATGGGTGAAACAGAACTAGATTCAACAATATCTGCAACAGCTTGAATCAACTCAGAAATCCCTATATGATGGAGGATAAAGTGCGAAAGATATTGAGATCGTTAACTAAAGTATAGGAGCCAAAAGTGATTGTGATTGAGAAAGCGAAAGATCTTACGAAATATGTTATTGATGAGCTTGTCGGCAACCTAATGACACATGACACGACTATTTGAGGATATAAGGACAATACGAGAAATATCAAAAACAAGCCCTTTGCATTGAATGTTCAGAAAATGGAGAAAGATGATGGTAGCAATGATATTAGTCTTGATAGTGAGCAAGAAAATAATATGGCGCTTCTCATGAAGAATTTCAGAAGAATGACTCGACGAATATTCTAGGGAAAGAAAAATTTCAACATAATTAATTTGGAATGCTATAGTTGTCACAAAATTGGATACTTCCAAACCGACTGCCCTGAAACCAAAGAAAGATAAGGAAAAAAAGAAGAAAAAAAGGGAGAAGAATAAAGGAAAGAAGAGCAAGAAAAAATCGACGAAAGCCACCTGGGATGATTCCGAATCAAGTAGCTCGAAAAAATCGGGCAGTGAAAGTTCATCCATGCTTGCTTTGGTGGCCACTGGAGATGAGGTACCTAAATGTTCTAATTCTTATCCTTTTGATTTTGATGATTTATTTGATGTTTATCAAGAATTAACTCAGGATTAAAAAAAAAAAAAAAACAATGTTCTAAAATTAATGGCTACAAAGTACAATTAAAACACTTAATAAGCAAGTAATGAACTATGAATCTGAAAACATTGAATTGAAATCTAAGATGTCAGATTTACATTCAATGGTTCTCAAATTCACAAGTAGTGAGAACAATTTAAAAATGCTTTTGGAAAGTTCACGAGGTATCTTTGATAAAACTAGCATTGGGTTTCAGAAAAACCTTAAACAAAAAAGATTTCATAAATTCTTTTGTGAAACCAGGGATCTTGTTAGATGTTTTAAATGTAATATTGTGGGGAATACTATTTGTAGATGTTTTTCTAAAGTATCCAAATGCAGACAAGTTTGGATTACTAAAGGAACTAAAATTATCCCAACTAACAAGATCAAACCCACATAAACTGGGTACTACTTAGGAACTATTTGAGGTGCTCCTTGCAAGTTATTCTAAAAGCATCAATAGACAAGGACAAATGGTTCTTGGATAGAGGTTGTTCTCGGTACATTACGGCAGATAAATCAAAATTTACGTCTTTGACACCTAAGAATGGAGGTCATGTGACATTTAGAGATAACGCAAAGGGTAAAATTATCAATATAGGTAATATCGGTAATGGGTCTACAATTATTAAAAATGTATACATGTTCATTTGATGATTTTTCTTCTCAAAATTTATCATGTTTAAATACTTTATCTGAAAATAGTTGGTTATGGCATAGAAGACTTGGGCATACTAGTATGGAGTTGTTATCTAATTTATCTAAGAAAAATCTAGTACGTGGCTTACCTATATTGAAATATGTGAAATATAAAGTATGTGATGCATATCAATTAGGCAAGCAGTCTAGATCATCATTTAAGAAGAAGATGAATATATCCACGTCTAGATGTCTTAAAATATTTCATGTCGATTAATTTGGACCGAATGCCATTGCTAGTTTAGGAGGTAAATTCTATGCATTCGTAATTGTTGATTGTTATTCTATATTCACATGGGTGTTCTTCCTTTCTAAAAAGAGTTAAGTTGCTTCTATCTTCTCTAAGTTTTGTAAACGTATTCAAAATGAAAAGCAATGTTGCATTATTAACATCCGTAGTGATAAAGGCAGAGAATTCAAAAATAATGAGATAATTAGTTATTGTGATGAGCACGGATATGCACACGACTTTTCTGTACCAAGATCACCACAACAAAATAGTGTTGTGAGAGGAAGAACAAGGCGTTTTAGGAAATTTCCAGAACGATGCTAAATGAGAATCGTCTACCTAAGTATTTTTGGGCCGAAGCAGTAAGTAGAGTTTGTCATGTCGTAAATAGGGTATCCATTTGAAGAAGTTTTAATAAAACCCCTTATGAAATCTAGAATGGTAAGACTCTGAATATATCCTATTTCAAATTTTTTGGTTGCAAATGTTTCAGTTTGAATGATAAGGATAATTTAGGTAAATTTAATACTAAATCTGGTTGTGGAATCTTTCTTGGATATGCTACTAACAGTAAAGACTCTATTATAATAAACGTACGTTAGTAGTTGAAGAGGCTATGCATGTTGTATTTGAGAAATCTAATCCACTTGTGTCGATAGAGGTTTTGGATGATAATCATGTAGGTACACTAAGGTGGCGTTTGGTAACTGTTTCTGTTTCCATTCCAACAGTGGGATGGGAATGGGATGGGATGAGATGAGAATTTTGTTTCTTTCTTGGGAGTAGAATTGCGTTTGGTAACGATTTTATCCTAGAATCCAAAAAAAAAAATTGAGTTTTTTTTTTTGTTTTCGGTAGTGACGGGTGACGGTAGCAGACGGCCGGCGGCAGGCAGCGCCGGAAGTTTCCAGGTGGCCGACAGCAGCGATGACAGGCCGGAGGTGACTGGAGATAGTCGCCAGAGATGGCCGGTGGCGGCGGTGGACTGTGGCTGACGGCGGTGGACGGTGGCCGACGGCAGCAGACGGCAGTGGACGGTGCTCGGCCAGGGGATGGACAATGAAATTGGTTTTGGGAGTGGAATGGGAATTATGAGAAATAATTTTTTTTTGTTTCTCATTTCTTAAGAAAAAAATGGGCACAATTCTCAAATGGGAATAGAATGGAAATGAAAACAAAAATTACCAAATGCTATTTCCAAACAGAATTCCCAAAAATCTGAAAATGGAATGGAAAATTCTGGAATGGAAACGGTTACCCAACGGGGCCTAAATAACCACAACCAAGGAGATAATACAACAAATAAACCACAGAAAGATGACCAAAAGGAGAGGATTTGACTTTACCATGGGCTATAAAGACAGTACCGGAACACTCGATAAAAGAAATTATTAATAATTTCGAAAGAGGTGTAAGTACACTTTCTCCCTTAGAGATATTATAAATCTTGATTTTCTATCTCAAATTGAGCCTAAGAATGTGAATGAGAGGTTAACTGATGAATCTTGAATCTCCACGATGCAAGAAGAATTAGTTCAATTTGAACATAATAAAGTGTGGTCTCTAGTTCCTAGACTATACTTTCATCATGTAATTGGTACTTGTTGACCCTAAGATTTTGATGAACAACTAAGTATTGATGTTTTGATGGAACTAATGTTTAATGGAGTGTTTCAGAGATTTAAAGTTCCAGTGATGAAGAAGTCAAATTGAATGGATGCTAAATGAAGATATCAAGATGATGAAGAGGAATTAAAAGTTTGAAGAAATTAAGGAAAACAACCTAGGTAAATCTTAACTCTTAATATCCCATTTAGGAACAAACATGGCACAAAATGAATTTTATCTTTTATGTGTGTTTTAGTTAAATGAAATTATTTACTCCTATGTGAATTGAAAAAAAAAAATCTTGAATGACTAAAATAAAATATAAGAATATTAGTGGAACTTATTTAAGAGAGAAAATGGATAAAGGGGTGAAATCGTAAAAGAAAGTGAGTAAAAAACGAGATCAGAGAAAAGATCCAGAAGGGAGCAGTCGACTGAGGAGTCGACCGGCCAATGGTGGCCAAACTCTCTAAATCGAAGAGTCGACTAACAGGTCGACCGGTAAAAACAACTGAACTCTCTGAATCGAAGAGTCGACCGAGCGGTTGACCGATGTACTGCGATGGCTACTCCCTGATTCGTCCAGTCGACTGGACAGTCGACTGAATGCACCGTTTCAGGATATTGGTTAATCCGATTTTAAATCCAAAAGTAGTCATTTTTTGTTAGGATTTGAGAGTGATTTTGGGGATATTCTTTATATTTGAGATATGGTTCATATACTAATTAAATCATTTCAAAATGGTTTATTAAATTTTAATGTTTCTCAATTCGGTAATTAAAATAGATTCTATACTTATTTATTTTAATTGAGAAATACTTTAGGGGTTTAATTGAGAGATTCAAAAGATGTTTTTAAGTGGAATTGAACCTAAATGAAGTTCTTATGTTATAAGGGGTCTATAAGAGCTTTTTATTGTCATGACACTTATAAACTAGCCCTTAGAAGGCTGATTACAAGTTCCTTTAAATAGACTTGCGAATTTTATTAGAGAAGCTAATCATTCTAAGAGAGTTAATAATTCTATATCATTTTGAGAGATCTTTTATAAGAGTTAGTATTCTATATTATTGTGAGCTATTCTAAGAGTGATTCTGATAATCAATTGCGATCTATTCTTACTGATACCGGATTTGAAGCTATATTGTTCTAATCATTATTTCTGTGGATTCTTGGTAAGATCTTTCCATATTATTTATTGTTTATTATTTTATATTTTGGAAATTGATCTTAGAAATTGTTTTTGATTTTTGAAGAAAATATTCTTTCAAACAATTTCTTGAATCTGATTACATGCTCCAATTTTCTACCCATATTCTTGTTAAAATCATATTTGTGTATCTCATATATTTCTATCACTAGTTGGGATATTAATTGAGTTTTAATTATCTGGGGTGGTAGAAGCTTCGAGTGAGATTTACTACTTATCAATTTTTGTATTGGTGAGTTGTGACGGGTTAAATATCATTGGGGACATTTAATCAATGGTAGCTAAGTTTCAGTCTCTTCCTGTAAAGAGATTGAGATATTAATTCTTCCTTAATAGAATTAGTGTGAGTGATTTGTAAAGGTTCCATCCTTACCTGCGAAAAGGATAGTTGGAGTGTTTTTTGGTAAGGTTTTGATTCTTGAGCCTTAGTGTTAAAAAGAATTAGGTTATTCTTTAGCCTGTAAAAAAATAGAGGTTCTTCCTTACCCGGAGAAAAGGAAATTGTAAAGGTTGATTCTGAGCTTGTAAAGAATCGATGTGTGGGTTTGGTTCCTACCTTTAAAGGGATCTTGGTTTTAGTAGGTGCGACCTCCGTGAAGCTTGGGGGATTGGATTAGCCAAGAGTAACTTGGTGAACCAGTATAAATCTTTTGTGTGTTGCATTATTATTTTGTTATTTTTGTTGTTTGGGTGTGCACTTAGATTGATCATATTATTCCGTTGTGTTATAAAGATAATAATTAATTTAAGCTTAAAATTAATTATTTGATTTATCAAGTTTTATTCTGATATATTTTTAACTACTCAATTCACCCTCCTTCTTGGGTATTCTATTGGGCCAACAGTACTAAATGGGTTTTTTGTAATAAAAATGATGAAAGTAGTACGATAATTAGAAACAAAGTAAGATTTGTTGCACAGGGCTATAATCAAGAAGAGATAATTGATTATGATGAGACTTATGTACCTGTGGCTAGATTAGAAGCTATTAGAATGTTACTCGCATTTTCATGTTCACAAAATTTTAAATTATATCAAATGGATGAAAATAGTACATTATTGAATGGTGGTAGCACGTAGATACGTCACTACTTTCACCACAAGTGTACGAGTTAAGTTTTAGTATAGTTTGGAAGAGTTAGGGTTGTCGTATCCACATGGATTGAATTAGACGGTCGTTGAGTACTGTGATTATCATAACCTAACTTTATATAGGCGATAAAAATGTAGTTTTTATAATAATAATAATAATATAAATTAACCTAATTAAACTAATATTACTACTATAGAAGTTAATGGGAGTAAATTGCCTAGGGATTAATTTCGTCCACTTAAACGTGTTCATTTCAATCTAGTTTACATTAATGGCGTTCATCCTATCCGACAATCTCAGTATCAAAATCTCACTCACTACCTTTCCCGAGTGTAAAGTGCGTGAATATGTGACTTCGTGTCAACGTCGAAATCCCTCTCGAGTGTCTATACGATACTTGGTCACATGAGTCTCGCCCCAACCTCACGGATTGTACACTTTCTAACTCTCTCCCGGGTTATTAGATCGTCGCGTTGTGTTTAACTAGTCCGAATTCGGAGTTACCTCTCCTGAGTGTCAAACTCCATATTCTCCATATATCATAACAAACATATAAACATGGCAAAATGGTAAACACAATTGGATTAACATGAACCACCATTAACAAAATATCAATTTATTCAAACAACGTTTTCGTGGATTACATCAAGCCCTAAACAATATATGTTTAGTTTTTCATGGCCATAACCACATATACAATGAAATACAAACTAAACATATACAAAACATCCAACCAATCTAAGAATAAAAAAGAGAAACGAGGAGACTAGCCGTTATCCGAAGAATCGTCGCTAAAACCGCTCTGAGATCACTTCCTTCTTCTTGGCCTTGTGATCTTCTCTTGGTTGGATGGGTTTAGAACTCTCAAAACCAATCCCAAAACGTTCTAAGTGTGTGGGAGAAAGAGGGAATGATATAGGGATCCAAAATATCAAGAAAATATTCCAAAATATCTATTCTGTTTACTGTCAGACCACCGCGGCAGTGGGATCACCGCCGCGGCGGCGGAAATACATATAGTTTTACCGTTTCAACGGTGACACCCTTTGGTATTTTGGATGTAACTTTCTCGTCCGAATTTCGATTGAGATAATTTAAAAACCCATGGAAATCTAAGACAAAGATATACAACTTCCATTGTTTGTGTTTTTCCAAAATAGAATCGTATCATTATCAAAAATGGCCTTGATGGTACTACACCTGTACCGACTTTACCTTTTTTCACCCATTTATTCAAAAACCTATAAAGTAATACAAAAATGCATTAAACTAACAAAAATGCTTAAAAACACACAAATATTTGAATCTAAAAGTACTTGATTTGTTGGTAAATAAACCACTGATCAAATATCCCCGAACTCAAACGTTTTTGCTTGTCCTCAAGCAAAAACACACATACAAGAAAATAAACTACTGCAACTAATTAAAGAACTACAACACTAAAAATGAAAAACACAAACAAACTAAAAAAACCACAACGTGTGAGTTTTGAATTTCACCGAACCGATCAGAATATTTTCCCTCATCGGCCCCCAATCCTATCGAGTTCAAGAGAAAAACGCACCATGTGGTGTTCTAGAATTTCAACATTCGATAATAGTAAGCGCCATTCTAAATCCTGTCAAAGTATGTGTACGAAAACTCAATTATACAAATATCCACCAATCAAATTGGATTATCCACCAATAAAGCTCAAGACTAAAACCAATAAGGTATAGGAAATCCATAAGCCTGATAGAGTTCCATTCTCCACTAATGTAAGCTAAACAATTTAAAAAGATCAATAGGGTTTGGTTCTGTTTTTGGAAAATGGCCAAGGGTATATCTGGAATATAAAACAGGTAAACGTCATTTACTCATCGATACCCGACGCACAACGTTTTTCACTCAAACACTCTCGAACCCCCGAAGATAAAGTCGAAATGACCTTGAACAAACATTGAAGAATGTTCTACTCACTTGTCAAAATAAAGAAAAATAAAACTGTATACACCTTTTTTTTTTTTTTTTTTTATCAAAGACACCCCCAAACTTATTTGATTTTGCACAATTTCATGGGTGTAGGAAATACGAAGAAAAAAAAAACGACAAGTGAGTACTTAAATACTGAACCAATCAATAGTTCGCCCAAAACCTAACCGCCCACTTCAAGTTGCGTAAACAAACGCTAACTTGATTTCACTCAAAATTGTGCCTTAGGTTCAATGATATTGGTTTGGAAAGAATTCAATTGGCTAGGGTATTAGTTACGTGTTCAAAATTGAAACGACTTTAAGGTTTCGACAGGTAACGAGGGATAAACATATAACAAGGTAAGCTTCAAAGGCTCAAGCGACCAAAACGAATGCCTAAATTATATCTCCTGAACTACCTCGCCTAGGATTTCGCCTCAAATTTCTCCTAAATCAGGTTCTAGAATCCCTATTGTCATGAACTTGACTAACGGATAATCGTTTTCAATTTGATTGGATAGTTATACTTTAAGTTTATGTGCTCGTGCAAGTAGGATCTACAATAATTTTTACTAAAACGTAATGTCAAGCACACAGAACACACATAAATGAGATTTACACTTGACCTCAATAAACAATCAGGGGACAAACTCATCATCAAGTAATGGCCCAAATAAAGTACAAAACTCAGCATAAAAACAACAACTAACCTAAACAAACTAATCCTAAACAAACATGCATACATAGAAAACAATAAAACATAACTAACAACAATAATAAATAATAAACATACTATACATCACCCCCGAACTTAAAACGGACAGTGTCCACATCGACCCATCAGCGATCCCAATGAAATCATAAAGCATGATAACAGAGACAGGGGTTTAGAACAAGTACCTGGGATGCGAGACAATCTCGCCTCCGAATCAAGTTGGAGGAGATGGATCTAATTTATTTTTGACTTGGGTTGCCTCCCAAGAAGCGCTTGGTTTATTGTCTTCGGCTTGACATGGAGAACGACTCATCAAATAGCGGTTTCCGCCCATAGTAAGTGTCATACAACACCATATATGGGTCTTGATTAAGTACGCCCTCAAGACTGGAGAGATTTTGCTCTATTCGGCTCGACCTTTCAACAAGATTCTTCACCAGCTCATATGCTCGGTTGGCATGAAAGTACGTTGCAAATGGAGCCGAATGACAAGTGAGCCACATCGGATCCTCGTAGATGTGATCGTCTTGGATTAGTGGTGGCATCACAATGTAGATCTCCAGTGGTGAAGAATTACAATTATCGATCCATGCTTGGGTTTCTATCTCATTCGATTCATCGCTATTGAATTCACCCAAGATCCTTCTATTCATTTCCGATTCCTCCTGGTGGCTATCACAAATAAATGTGGCTTGTTCGTCTCTCAGTGCCACTGTTTCTAACTCAGCCTTAATAAAGCCAATTAGCTAACCGATTTCAGTCTTCAGGGACTTTATAGTCTCATCAATTTCAGTGCAAATCGTCTCAACGTTGTCAAGACGATCTTCATGCTCATTGATCCGGTCATTTGTCTCCCTCTAGAACACCTGAGTCTCCCTAATAAAATCTACGAATATTTCCTCCAGGGTGGGGGAAGACTCTACGTTTTGGTCCAGGATGTCAATCAATGCGCCGAAACGGTGGAACTATCCCCCAAGTTTTGGTAATTTGTTGAATAATTCCAATAGTAAAAATCATACTCTACCATGTCTTCCAACAATCGATAGGCTTCATCCACGGTTAGTTGGTCGAAAGAGATGATACTGTTTTCTTTTTCCACCAATGTTCTGGTTGCGGCTAATAACCCATCGAGGAAGTTTAGTAGTTGACACTCCCTCGGGAAACAATGATTGGGGAACCAAAATAGCAACTCCTTGTATCGATCCTAAGCACAGTAAAATGGCTCAAAATCCCGTTGAAAGAAATGCATCAATACTTGTTGATCTAGCATCTTCAAGTACCCTGCATGAAAAACAAAAATAAAACTACAAACAAAAAAGTTATAAACAAAAGAAATGTCTAAATTAAAATCAAGTTATTTACTCACAATATCAACAACAATCTAAAACACAATCCCCGGTAAAGGCACCAAAAACTTGATAACGCGTAAATACGTAGCTACTTTCACCACAAGTGTGCGGGTCAAGTTTTATTATAGTTTGAAAGAGTTAGGATTGTCGTATCCACAGGGATTGGATTAGACGGTCGTTGAGTATCGCGATTATCATAACCTAACTTTATTTAGGCGATAAAAATGTAGTTTTTATAATAATAATATAATAATCTAAATTAACCTAATTAAACTAATATTACTAATATAGACGTTAATGGGAGTAAATTACCTAGGGATTAATTTCATCAACTTAAACGTGTTCGTTTCAATCTAGTTTACATTAACGGCGTTCATCCTATTCGATAATCTCAGTATCGAAATCTCACTCACTACCTCTCCCAAGTGTAAAGTGAGTGAATATATGACTTTGACGCCGAAATTCCCCTCGAGTGTCTATATTGCACTTGGTCACATGAGTCTTTCCCCAACCTCACGGATTGCACACTTTCTAACTCTCTCCCAGATTATTAGATCGTCGCATTATATTTAACCCTGATTCGAATTCGGGGTTACCTTTTCCGAGTGTCAAACCCCGTACTCTCCATATATCATAACAAGCATATAAACATGGCAAAATGGTAAACACAATCGGATTAACACAAACCACCGTTAACAAAACATCAATTTATTCAAATAACGCTTTCGTGGATTACATCAAGCCCTAGACAATATATGTTTAGTTTTTCTTGAACATAACTACATATACAATGAAATACAAACTAAACATATACAAAACATCCAACCAATCTAAGAATAAAATAAATAAACAAGGATACTAGCCGTTATCCGAAGCATCATCGTTAAAACCACTCCGAGATCACTTCCTCCTTCTTGGCCTTGAGATCTTCTCTTGGTTCGATTGGTTTACAGCTCTCAAAACCACTCCCAAAACATTCTAAATGTGTGGGAAAAAGAGGGAATGATATAAGGATTCAAAATATCAACAAAATATCCCAAAATATCTATTATGTCGGATGTCGGACCGCTGCGGCGGTGGAAATGCAGAGAGTTTAGCAACTCTCTGCATTTTCACCGTTGCAGTGATGACACGCTTTGGTATTTTGGCTATAACATTCTCGTTCGAACTCCGATTGAGGTTATTCAAAAACGTATGGAAATCTAAGATAAAAATATACAACTTCAATGGTTTGAGTTTATCATTGTCAAAATTGGCCTTAAAGGTACTACATCTGTACCGACTTTACCTCTTTTCACCCATTTATTCAAAAACCTATAAAGTAATACAAAAACACATTAAACTAACAAAAGTGCTTGAAAACAAACAAATATTTGAATCTAAAAATACTTGATATGTTGGTAAATAAACTACTCATCAAATGGTTTTCTAGCAAAAGAGGTTTATGTCGAACAACCACCGGGATTTGAGAGTGATAAACTTCTCGATCACGTGTTTAAACTTCGAAAGACTTTGAATAGGCTCAAACAAGCTCCAATAGCTTGGTATGAGAGATTTAGTCGTTATTTGATCGAAAATAGTTTTCGACTGGGTCTTAGTGATATAACATTATTGATCAAACAAACTGATTCTAATATCCTATTAGTACATATTTATGTTGATGATATTATTTTCTGTTCTACTAATGAGGATTTTTGTTAAGAGTTTGTCAAGATGGTGCAAGTCGAATTTTAGATGAATATGACGGGAGAGTTGACCTTCTTTCTTGGGTTGTAAATCAAGCAAACCAAAGAAGAGATATTTATTAATCAATCCAAGTACACCAAAGAGTTGCTAAAAAAATATAACTTGGATGGTGCTAAAGAGTATAAAACTTCGATGGCAAAAGCGTAAATGAGAAAATGTATCAAGGTATGGTTCATAACTTGTTGTGTTTTACTACTAGTAGACCTTATATAATGTTTAGTGTATGCTGGTGTGCGAGGTTTCAGTCTTATCCTAAAGAATCACATTTAACTGCGATTACACGGATCTTTCGATATTTGAAAGGGACAAGTGACCTAGGATTATAGTATCCTAGGGGGAGTAATTTCAAGTTAACTAGTTACTTTGACGCTAATTTTGTCGAATGCAAAGTTGAGCAAAAAAGTAAAAGCAGATCATGTCATTTCTTAGGACATACCTTAGTTTTTTGGTCTAGTAAAAAACATAATTCTATAGCCTTATTGATAGGTGTGATCTCCCTATGTATTTCCAAACTGGTTTTGTTAGTTTTAGAGTAGTTTTATAGTTATTTTTATATGTTTTAATATGTTTTTATTCTTTTTGAATTAAAACAGGTGCGTGGGGTGAAAAGGTATGAAATTGGAGCATAAACGATCAAATCGTATCAAGAACGGTAGAAAAATGAGCACGGCGGCAAGATTCTGCAAACAAGCCCACCGCAGCGGCGTCCAGACCATCGTCGCGGTGGTGAAGATGCTGAGAAGACACAATTGTTACTGGAGGACCACCGCCTAGGCGAAAATCTAGCAGAAAGTTTTCCCAAGCCACCGTTGTCTCCATCACCTCAGCGAAGCCTTAACCGACATACCCACAGCCGCGGCTGTGGCCTTTGCGCAGTTTAGATATTTGTTAGATATTTTTTAGCCTATTTATACCATTCTCTCCTCCTCTCTTCCAACCTCTTCTTCCCCTAAGGCCTTAGGCCATATTTTAGGGTTAGGTTTAGGGATTTTTGAGGGAGAGCTCTCAACCTGAGGTGGAGGATGAAGAGGGAAGCGATCGTTCGACAGTTCTAGCGTCTATTCTTCGGATATTGGCTAAGTCATTCGTTTCTTCTCTTTGTTTTCTTCATTTTGATAGTTGTTGAGCATGTTTACGCTATTTTACATTGTATACGTGGTTATGGCCATTGGCTAAACATAGGTTGTATAGGGATTATTAATATAATTTATGAAAACGTTGTTTAGTTGAGTTTGTGTTTCATTTGCGATTGTTCTTCGTTATTGTGATTGTGTGTGCCATATTGTTTGTTTATATTGCTTAGATTTACATATTGAGAATACGGGATTTGACAAATCCCTGATTCGAACTAGAATAAACAAACGCCACAATCTTATAACCCGGTCGAGGTTTGGATTGTGGACAATCGATGACGTTGGGGTAAGACTCACATAACCTAGAGTCGTTAATACGTTGAGGGGGAGTTTGGCGTTGACGCGAAGTCACGTATTCCCTCATCTTACACTCGGGGAGAGGTAACGGGGGAGTTTTAGAATAGAAATTGTCGATAGGGTAAACAGAATGCATGAAATCAATGACGTTGGGGAGAGACTCACGTGACTTAGAGTCGTTAAGACATTGAGGGGGACTTCTTCGTTGACACGAAGTCATGTCATATCCCTCGTCTTACACTCGGGAGAGGTGGCGAGGGAGTTTACGAACTGAGGTTTTGTATGCAATCAATGAGGTTGGGGTCACATTCACGCAACCTAGGGTCGTTAAGATGTTGAGGGGGACTTCTTCGTTAACATGAAGTTGCGTTATATCCCCCGTCTTACACTCGGGAGAGGTGGCGGAAGAGTTTTAGATACCGAGATTGTCGGATAAGTCGAATGCCGTTAATATAAACTAAAATGAGACTGAACACGTATTCGTAAACAAAACTAATCCATAGACATCCTATTCTCTCAAAACTATCTCGATATAGTATTAGTATAGTTAAATTAGTATTTTAGTATTAGTAATTAATAATTAAATTACATTTTTGTCGCCTAGATAAAGTCAGGTTAGGACAATCGCGGTACTCGATAGTAATCTCAACCAATCCTTATGGATACAATACCCGACCGAAAGGTCCATTATACTAAAACTTGATTCGTACGCTTATGGTGAAAGTGGCAGCGCTTAATTAGCAGCCACCATCTACTATTGAGGCTAAGTATATGGTAGCTGGCAATTGTTGCACTCAAATTCTATATATTGAGCAACAATTGAATGATTTTAGAGTGTGTATGGAGGAAGTCCCAATTTATTGTAATAATAAAAGTGCTACATGTTTAAGTAAGAATCCGACACAACACTCACAAACTAAGCACATATAGATTAGACATTATTTCATTCGTGATCACATCAAAAAATGGATATTACTATTGAGTATATTGGTACCTCCGAACAACTTGCCGATACCTTTACGAAACCTTCACCGGAAGATTAGTTTGTGAAAATTATTCGAGGTTTAGGTATGCTAGGTGCACACTAAACAACAAAATTAAATAATGAAAAATAGCAGCACACCAGAAATTTATACTGGTTCACCAAGCTACTCTTGGCTAATCTAGTCCCCCGAACTCCACGGAGAGTCGCACCCACTAAACTCAAGATTCCTTTAAAGGTAGGAACCAAACTCTCACAAAGATTCTTTTCGCATACTCAGAATCAACCTTTACAAATTTATTTTTTCAAGTTCAAGAATAACCTCTACTTTTTACAAGCTCAAGAATAACCTACTTCTTTTTGTACCTTAGGTAAAAGAATCAAAACCTCACAAATACTCCTAATATCTTTTTACCCGATAAGGATTGAACCGTTACAAAATTTCTCACAAATCAATTCAATCAAGAAAAAATTACTACCTCAATCTCTTTATAGGAAGAGATTGAAACCAGCTACCCTTTGATTAAATACTCCCAATAGTATTCAATCCGTCACTCAACTCACCAATTACAAATTGATAAGTGATTTTTCTCACTCGAAGTTTCTACCACCCCAGATAAATTAAAACTCAATTAATATCCCAAAATTAGTGATAGAAAAGTGAGATATTCAAAATCTGATTTTAAACAAAAATTGGGTAGCACATAATTGAGCACGTAATCAGATTTATTCAAGAAATTATTTCAAAAATATTTTTCAATAAAAAATCAGAAAATAATTTTAAAGATCAAATTCCAAATATAATCAAGCAATAATTAATAGAAAGTAATTTGGAAAGATCTCACCCGGATTCCACTGAAAATATAATGATTGGAGATAGCAATGAAACTTCAGATCTGTAGTAACAATAATCCACAACAAATAATTCTCAAGAATAACTCTTAGAAAATATCTCACAACTCTATCAATATGATTACTCATAGAAAGCTCAGTATAATTCTCTTGATATGTCACTCTTTAATGTGAAAAAACGCAAGTTTATATAAAAGGGAATACAACAAGTTCTCCAACGGCTAATTCCCACTTGTTATGACATTTAATTGCTCTTATAGACCCCTTATGTCATTAAGACTTCATCTTGGTTCAAATCACTTAATTATGGCTTTTAAACTTCTCAATTAAGTCCCCCAAATATTTCTCAATCACAATTAAATAGGATAGAAAGAATTATATATACCAAATTGAAAAATATTCAAACTTAATGAACCATGACTATAGGGATATCATAATATATGTTGCATATCTCAAATAACATTAAATCCCTAATATATCTCATGAATCTTAACCATAAAATGGCTAGTAACGGCTACTTTTAGAATTAAATCCGGAATTCCACAAAATCCTAAAACAGTGCCATAAGTCGACTGACCAAGGATCACCGGTTAACCGCTCGATTTAGGATGTAGCCAAGCCAAAAATACATCGCCTATCGATCGATCTATCTGTCGACCTAGAGATTCAAAGAGTTTCATTTCTGGTCACAGGTCGACCTCCCTGTCGACTTATTGATTCAGAAAGTTCACTATTTAAGCTCAAGTCGACCTATCTATCAACCGAGAGATTCAACAACTTTTATTCTATTCATCGGTCGACTTACCTGTCAACTTAACAATACTGGAATCATCTCCTTAATTCGTTTTGAATTCATTCTCATCGTTGTTTTCGCCTCTTTAACCGATTTCTTTTCTCGGTTAGCTCCACTAAATTCTTAAATTCAATTTTAGTAAATTATCTTTATTTCTTTTTCAATTACACATAGGAGCAAATAATTTAACTAATTAGAATCCTATAAAAAACACACATATTTATAAAAATCATTTAAAAAACTTTTTGTGTCTTTTGTGATCCTAAGTGGAATATTAAGAGTTAAAATTTAACCTGATTTATTTTCCCTAGGTTATTCAAATTCTTCAACCTCTTAATCCTTCATCATTTTTATCATCATCTTTTAGCATTCATTCATTACTTGTCATCATAGCTTCATCATTTGAACTAATAAACTGAAATACTCAATTAAACCGTTAGTTCCACAAAAAATATCAACCTTTAATTGTTCATCTAGGATCAACAAGGAGGAGTGTGGTTACATTTTTGTTGAGAAGATGTAGACACGACATTTTGACCGTCCCACAAAAAAATTATGCTTTACTTTATTTTTATTTCCAAAAAAAATTTAAAAAAAATAGAGAAAAAAGAAAAGAAAAAATGAAAAAAGAAAAGAAAGATAAAATAAAATAAGAAAAAAATAAAACTGAAAAAAAAATGGAAAAGAAAAGGTTTCCTTGTCAAAATGGGATTAGGTTTCCTTTTCCCTTTCCTTTTGGGTTTTGTTTCCTTTTCTTCATTGAATTGGAACTAGGGTTTCCTAAGGTTTCTAGGATTTTTCACTCTCCATCTTTATTATAAATAGGACCCTCCTCCCCATAGTTTAGACACACAAAAAATTCAAAGAGAAACCCTTCGGAGACATTCAGAAATTGAGAGAAAAAAAAACCCTTAGAGAGTGATTCTCATCGTAAACCCTTTCGAGAAACTGTCTGCGTGAGAGAAAAGCCCGAACATCGGGATTCTTGGCCTAGAACAGGTACATTTTCTTATTTTTAATTCTTTTTTTCAGTTTACTTTATTCTCTTCGCAATTTAAATTCCTACAAGCTTTATTTTTTTATTGTCCAATGACTCGATGAAAACTGTCAGGATAAGGTTTCCCATTCTCGATCTGAATCTGTGAACGTTTAGACGAGAACACCCGTATCTTGTTATTTTTTATTTATTTTATTTTTGAAATTTTTTTATTTTGTTCATAATTGATAAAAAAAAAAAAAAAAAAAAAAAAAAAAAAAAAAAAAAAGTTGTTTACTGATTCGATAAAAAAGCCGGAGTAGGTTTCTCGTACTTAAACCTACCTCTGAGATTTAGGTGAATGATATTTTATTATTTATTTTGCTGCATTTTTTTTATTTTGTATTTTTCTGAATTTTTTAATTTTAATTTTAATTTTATTCTTCTTATCAAAACCCTAAAAAATAAAAAAAAATAAAAATAAAAAAATAAAATCTTTATTGGTAGGAATTATTCCTTACGAACCTTAAGTTTAATCCGATGATTCGATAAATCGTGGGAGAGTTTTCTGTAGTCTCGTTTCCATTCCCCGACCCGAGTGGAATTTAGAAACTAATGGTTTTAGGAAATCTCTTCCCTCGGTAGATTTTTCGTGGGATTTCGTTTAAGTTTCAAAAAGATTAATTTCAACTAAATTGTTTCCACGAAACCCCCCCCCCCCCCCCCCCCCCCCCCCCCCGCGCTTCTCATATCCATAAAAATTTGAGAAAATTTCAAATCGGGAATTCTTTAAATTAATCAGGCAAACTCAAAGTAGATTTTTTTTGGAATCCACTTAGCATGTTTATTTCTTACATTATTTAGACTACATGTTTAGTACACTTTCATCACTCACACAATTTTTTCTACACATATATTTTTTTTTTTTAATTTCATAAATCCATATTACCTTTTCATATCTAGTCATGACACGTGCACCACTTACGTTTTTTGTTATAATAAAATCATTGTCACATATAATCATGTTAATTCATGTAGTATTCATATCAGTTTGCATTCACATATTTAAATTAAACCCCTTAGTTCTTTTTTTGGTTGCATTCATATTTTTATATTTATTCATTTATTTGAGTTTGTCCATTTAAAGTAAAGAAATTTTTAGGAAATATATATGAATACCCCCCAGGGACCATCCTTATCGAATTTTTAATATTCGATAAGAGGTTATACTGGGAGAACATTCCAAAAAATCCAAAAAACTTGTCCCGCCTTATTTGTGAAAATACCAAAAAGATTTTATAAGAAGGAAATGATTTCAAAATAAAATAAAACACTCAAACTAAAGTAATTGGACTTAATTGGACATAATGTACCATTTTTGGACTGGAGTCTTGGAATGCCTAACACCTTCCCCGAATGTAACCGACCCTCGAGCCTTTAAATGAATCTTTAGTTTGACCATGTTTTTTTGAAGTCAATTTTTTACTTAGGCCTTTTAAATTATTTTTCTAAAAATTCGGTGACCTAGTACACCATTTAAACCCAATGCTAGGTGGCGACTCCTTATTTTTAAAATGGCCTAAGTATATTTTTTGAAAAAATTGACGCTTCAAAAAAAATCCCTTCTCTTTAAGCTAATTAATTATTATTTAATATTTTTTTTTCTTTTGGAAAATCCGAGCGCGTCAGCTGGCGACTCCGCTAGGGACAATTAGAGAGTCGAGCCAAATATATCCAAATAAGTCCAACTATTCCATGTCCAAATGTTACAATTTTATTTAGTTATCTTTTCCTTCTGTTTTTGTAAATAAGTTGTGATGTTTGTTTCTTTTCTTTCTTTTCTCTCGGGCTCTTGTATTATTGTAAAATCTCTGACACAAGTACGATCATCTTGTATCCATATTATACCCACAGGATTATATGAATATAAGATGTGGAAGAGGGTTTTATACTTGATAGATTGATGATGTCTTAGGAAGCTTTAAAAATCAAACGAGTTCAAAGTTTCCAATACCGATTAAGTAACGAAAGAATTTTCACAAATCATTATCTGTTTTGATCGATCATTGTGGGAATTGAAAACTTCAAACTCGAATGAGTTTTAAGGCTACCTCAAACTCACGGGGACTAATAAATGAGCTTGTTGTAGAATAGGACAAGATAGGAAAATTGATCCCAGAAAAGCAAATTTGGTTTCCCCCCATTTGAAATCCAGTCTTTACTCGCAGTCGAGCCTAAACTCACTCCAAGATGACATCAGAAAGCAATCTTGAATCACCTCGTACGATCCAGATGGCTCGAATGTAGGATACCATCAACATGTTGAGGGAAAGAATTAACGAATTTAGCCGACCCCAAGAGGTACTTGTTCTTTCGTCCAGTGGAACTCTTGTGACTGAACCAGATAGAAACCCTCCAAGTATCGGAATGGAGAACTCAGTACCAAATCCGAACCACACCGGCCCGAACTTCACGTACCGGTCTACTATGGACCCCAGATGGGCCCTCATCCTTTCACCTATGGAGCGTCGGCATATCCCCTCCAGGGGAATGTCTATCAGACCTCACCAGAAGGCTCGGCCCCCACCTCACCGCAGATCCTCATTCACCCGAAGAAGGTCGTTGTTCCACCAAACGATCCAAATGGTAACCAACTGGCCTCAACCACTGAAACCAAAAATAGAAAAGAAGATAATAGACCCCCTCCGATCTGGGTTCTGAAAATGGAGGAGTTAGAGAAAACCATAGAAGAATTGAAAAGAGAGAAGTCATCAAGGAAATCAGTATACAAGGAGTTGTCAAAACCACCCCAGGTAGTGTATCCGAAAAACTTTGTAGTTCTGGAGTTCGCTAAGTATGACGGCACTAGCCCCCCTGAGTGGCATGTCAGCATCTATAAGGAGGAATTGGGAATTTATGCTCGGAACGAAGACCTTTGCTTGAAAATGTTCCGGCGATCATTGAAAGGACCGGCTCTCAGCTAGTACATGACCTTGGACCTGGCATAGATTGAAACATTCGAGGATCTAGTAGAAGCCTTATGTGAGAAATATGTGTACAATAAGGATGTCGAGCTAGATCGTAATATCCTCTACCAGATACTGAAGAAGAAGTATGAGAGTTTCCAAAGAGATACTACTCTCTAGAGAGAGGAGGCTGTCAAAGTTGTCCCTAAGTTGAACGAGGAGGCTCAGTTAGAGATATTCAAGTTAATCCAAACGTCTCCATTCTATTGAGATCTCTCGAGTATAGCAATAGCTTCCTTCTGCGATGCAATCAAGTAAGCCGAGGTAGTATAAGAAGGAATAAGAAGCAGAAAGATTGAAGGGGCCTCTCCCGACTCAACAAAAAGGTCAGCTCCTCCAAAGAAAAAAGAAGATGAGGTAGCTGTCATCGTTTTCCCCCAAAAAACCCTTCACCAAAACAATCCCCAAGCTTCCCATCCCCAAAACTACCCAAACCAGAACAACCAATATCACAACTATTCCCCTCAAAATTGCCAAAATCAATATTACCCCCGAAACCAGACATATTCCCAAAGTCGTTCCCGCTACTACCAGAACGCACCTCCACCTTACCAAAACCATACTCCCCAATACTACCCTCAAGCCTACGAAACACCCGCTTACCATACGCCCACATATCAGCCTAACTAAAACCCTCCACCTCAAATTCCTAATCATACCCTGATGCCAGGAACCAAATATCACCAAGGTTATCTACCTCGTGCTACTGGGGAAAACTTCTGGAATGATGACGAAGAATTGCTAGAGCTTCCAGTCTCAATCACCGTGATGTACCAGAGTTGTTTAAAGTAGGGGATGCTGACACCCCTTCCATCATACAAATGTAAGCCTAGGAGTAAAGCAACTTCTTCGAATGCTTTCTGTGAGTACCACTCAGGAACTAGAGAACATGTGACTAAGCAATGCTTTCAGCTAAATGATAAGATCCAGGATTTCATACGGACGAGAGCCATCACGCTTCCTAAAAAGCTTGAGATCGGTGTGCCAAACTATTAGCAAAATCCGCTACCTAAGCATGCACCTTCAAGGAGTGGTGAAGTTAATATTTACCAAAATATTGGTGGATATGGAAGCGAGTTATGTGCCTGAGGCTCGATTTGAAAAATCTAAAGGCTGTAAAACTGGGTTTTCTTGTTTACTTTCAATTTGCTAAAAGTTTTGATAAAATTTAGATGTTTTCATATACTCATCTTTCCATCCCATTGGTCTTTTGGATGGAAAATGATTTGCTCTATAATGGCTTTTTAAATTTCAATAATGCAATACTGTTTATCCAAAACTGTGGTATAATGTTTGAATCTTATACTTTCGGGTGCCCAAAATTGCCTGCATATGTTGTATGTGATGTGACTGAGCAATGATGTAAAGGTATGATTTCAATAGAGCCAAACCACGATCCAATGGGACTAGAAACAAAGAAATATTATGTTTAGCCAAACGATGGTGAGATCCAAAAGGCCCCTAACCAAATTCGACAACAATTCTAGAGTACCGGAGGATTCGAAAGTCAAGTTTGGTATCCATTGTCCTAATGATGTTTTGATATATTGTTGCAAGTTGATCAAGCTATCTCTGGTGGTCTTTTAGTGATTGATAAAACCGGGTGTAAATATCCTGGTTCATCTACTATCCAAGTTACCCAATAGCAAAAAAGGAACACAATCATCCCAAGCCAATGATCCCAATGAAGAAACTCTCAAATGTTGTAAGAACGTCTCAATTCGCAAAGAAGATCAAGTTCTTTGATAAGCTCGGCTGCCTCTGAACCATTGTAAGTTCGATCATCTATTTAAAAAAATAATAGGAAAAAAAAAAGAAATTAAAAAAGAAAAAAAGAAAAGAAAAGGAAAAACGAAAATTGGGGTAACCGAACAAGAAGCGTTGTTGTAAATGTGGAAGAGATTTAAAAAGGAAATAAATATGATAGATTGGTTTGTTTAAGTTTTTCGCCTCGGTCCAAATGGGCTGGCAAACAACATTTTTCGGAATCAGAACTTGATAAATTTGAATGGAATCAGAATTTGTGAAAAGAAATATTGGTCATGGTCTAGAAATGTATCGGAATCATATTCCTCTAAAATCCGACTCAAGATCTCACAGGAAATCATATTGGGCATTAAAAGTACTTATTTCAGTAATTTTTCGACATTTTATCATTTTTTGGACTAAATTAGTTTTGCAGGAATTGAAAAAGTACAGAGCATACAGGAATATTAGAACCCCAAGCATCGAATCACCTAGAAATTTGAAAAGATAAGAATCCAGTCGAGCAAACTAAAAAGACCTTGATGAAGCATGTTGGACCCTCCCATGAGTTGAAAAGCAAAATATCGGAAGTTAAAAAAAAAAAAAAAAAAAAAGTCTCATTAAATCACCCCAAGACATGTCAGGCCTTGAGTTGGAAAGCGAAGTTTCTAAATTCAAACGGAAGAATCTCTCGATATTGCTCCGATCTGAGCGCCATCAGCCAAAGCGATTACGAGCAAAAGAGGGGAACAGAATTGCGAGTCATCAAAAGTGACAAGCTTTCAGACTAAAAATTTTGTTTTGCATATATTTTCTTGTCCACTTACAGGGATCTCAAAAAGGACCAGAAGTATAGACACTAGGACCTCTCACCTTCCGGTGGACTCAAATTGGAAACCATTATTGCTAAAATTCAAAAAGCTCTAAATGAACATCCAAGTATGCGTTTTGCTCTAAAAGGGGCATTCAGTAAACTATGCTAAACCTGATCCTCGGCGTAATGCTAAGGTACGTAGGCAATTGTAAAGGTTCAGTTATCTAAGAGTCAGCCCCAGCCGAAGGCTGGGGCACATTTTATATATTCGCTCTCTCATTTTTGCCCCACCACAAGTTGGGGCATATTTTATATTTCTGAACTTTCTTTTGTCCCCCTGCTAAGAGGACTGGGGCTTGAGCCATTTTCTATCACTCTAAACAATCCTCTAAATGGACACTTGTTCATCATGAGTATTGTCATAAGTCTTTTGTTTATCACTGTAAACGATTCTCTAAACAGATATTTGTTCGTCATGAGTATTGTCATTTCTCTAAATGATTTTCTAAACGGACATTTATTCGTTATGAGTATCGTCATGAGTTTTTGTTTTCATTACTCTAAACGATCTTCTAAACAGACACTTGTTCGTCATAAGTATCATCATGAGTGTCTGTTTTTTTATCACTCTAAACAGACATTTGTTTATCATGAGTATCGTCATCAGCCTTTTTTCATTACTCTAAACGATCCTTTAAACGGACACTTGTTCATCATGAGTATCGTCATGAGTCTCTGTTTTTATCACTCTAAACGATTCTCTAAACGGACATTTTTTCATCATGAGTATTGTCATGAGTTTTTTTTTCATTACTCTAAACGATCCTCTGAATAGACACTTGTTCTTCATGAGTATCGTCATGAGTCTTTCTTTTTTTATTCTTTAATTACTCTAAATAATCCTCTAAACGGACACTTATTCGTCATGAGTATCGTCATGAGACTTTTTTTCATTACTCTAAACGATCCTCTAAATAGACATTTGTTCGTCATGAGTCATTCTTTTATTACTCTAAACGGACAGTTATTCGTCTTGAGTCATCGTCATGAGTTATTTTTTTAATTACTCTAAATGATCCTCTAAACGGACACTCGTTCGTCATGAGTATCATCATGAGTCATTCTATTTTATTTGTTCTATAGTTGACAAATGCACTTTGAAAAAAAAATCAAAAAATGGGACGTTCAAAATGACGTCATCTCCTATCTTTGTCAAGCAAGTGGAACTCGTATGACAAAGAAAGATAGCTGTAGACACGGCATTTTGATCATCCCACAAAAATTTTATGCTTTATTTTATTCTTATTTTCAAAAAAAAAAAGAGAAAAAAGAAAAGAAAAAATGAAAAAAGAAAAGAAAGATAAAAGAAAATAAGAAAAAAATAAAACTGAAAAAAATTGGAAAAGAAAAGATTTTCTTTTCAAAATGAGATTAGGTTTCCTTTTCCCTTTCTTTTTAGATTTTGTTTCCTTTTCCTCGTCGAATTGGGACTAGGCTTTCCTAAGGTTTCTAGAATTTTTCACTCCCCATCCTTATTATAAATAGGACCCTCCTTCTCATAGTTTAGACACAAAAACAATTCAGAGAGAAACCCTTCGGAGACATTTAGAAATTAAGAGAAAAAAACCCTTAGAGAGTGATTCTCATCGTAAACCCTTTCAAGAAGCTGTCTGCGTGAGTGAAAAGCCCGAGCATCGGGATTCTTGGCCTAGAATATGTATGTTTTCTGATTTTTAATTCTTTTTTTCACTTTACTTTATTCTCTTTGTAATTTAAATTCCTGCAAGCTTTTTTTTTTTTTTTTTTTTCCATTGTCCGATGACTCGATGAAAAATGCCAAGATAAGGCTCTTCATTCTTGATTTGAATATTTAAACGTTTAGACGAGAACACCCATATCTCGCTATTTTTTATTTATTTTATTTTTGCATTTCTTTTATTTTGTTTGTAATTCATAAAAAAAAAAAATAAGTCATCCGATTATCCGATGAAAACGCTGGAGTGGGTTTCTCGTGCTTAAACCTAAGTTCGAGTATTAGGTGAAAGATATTTTATTATTTATTTTGCTGCATTTTTTTATTTTATATTTTTCTGTATTTTTTTTTAATTTTTATTTTTATTTTATTCTTCTTATCAAAACCCTAAAAAATTAAAAATAAAATTAAAAAAAAATAATAAAAATTTTTATTGGTAGGAATTAATCCTTACGAACCTTAAGTTGAATCCGATGATTCGATAAATTGTGGGAGAGTTTTCCGTGGTCTCATTTCCATTCCTAGACCCGAGTGGAATTTAGAAATGAATGGTTTTAGAAAATCTCTTTCCTCGGTAGATTTTTCGTGGGATTTCATTTAAGTTTTGGAAAGATTAATTTTAACTAAATTGTTTCCGCAAACCCCCCTCGATTCTCATATCCATAGAATTTTAGGGAATCTCAAATCAGGACTTCTTTAAATTAATTGGGCAAATTCAAAGTAGACTTTTTTTTTTTTTTTTTTGTATCCACTTAGCATGTTTATTTCTTGCATTATTTAGACGGCATGTTTAGTACACTTTCATCACTCACACATTTTTTTCTACACATAGTTTTTTTTTTTTTAATTTATTTCATAAATCCATGTTACTTTTTCATAATTAAATCATTGTCACATTTAATCAGGTTAATTCACGTAGTATTCATATCAGTTTGCATTAACATATTTAAATTAAACCCTTTAGTTCTTTTTTTGGTCACTAGTGGGTATACACGTGCGTTGCACATGGAATGTTGTAATGTATTATTATTATTATTATTATTATTATTATTATTATTATAGCATCTGGTATATATATGTAATTAGAATACATTTGGTAGCACATATTTGGTACAGATATAGTTATGTGCGTGGTAAGTTGTATTTTATGATTTGGAGGTGGAAAATAAATTTTATAATTATTTACGTGATTTTGATAAATAAAAAAATTTAATTTAATTTCATATAATGTTTGTTAGAATGAAAAACGAACGTCAGCAGATTTATGTGTGAAAAATGAATTGGTAGTAGTTACGTTATTTATACATCATACTCGGCATTATGTTCAATATGTGAATAGAATATTATGTGTTCATACATTAAGCGAGACAATTACAATGAATATTTAACTGGAAATTGTGGCAGTTATTGTAGTTGTATTTTGTATGTAAATATAAGTACACAAAAAACAGTTGTCTACTTTATTTGTATGATAGGTTTGGCTTTGAGACTTGTAGTACTGGATGTTGTTGCTTCAAATTTCCATGCATCATGCGCTACTAATTTTGACGCTAAGAGTTCTTTGTCGTTCATCTGGTTAATCCTTGCGAAGAAGATGTAGTGTTCGCCAAAGCGATGTATCATTCCTTCAAAGAATTTGTTGTGTAATCCTTCCTACGAGTGAGTTGTAGATCGTTTGTTAAATAATAGTAGGAAAATTTAATATATAGATCCTAAAAGATATACAACTAATAAAATGACCATTTCACTATTGTAATAAAGTTTTTAGTTCTTAAAAAATAGTCCCCTATTCTTTGACCATCTTTTGCCCATAATTTATATAAAATGTCATTTTATAGAATATTCACATTGTTTTAAATTTTGTTATTTTTAAAATATTTTAATATATGGTAGGGCTAATTTTGGTGCGGTGAATGTTCACAATTGTATGTGAACAAATACAGTTTTTGTTATGTTCGCATGATTCTCTCTATTTTATAATTACCAAACCACAACAAACTTTCACAAAAAAATAAATCGATATGAATATTCACAGAGAACAACAAAAAGAAAATATTCACAACTAACAAACAACTCTACCAAAATTCAAAATAAATCAAAAAAAATTGAATTGTTATGAACTTCACTAAATCACAATGAATATTCACCCAAAAAACAATTTGATATAAACATTCATAAAGAACAAGAAAAATCAACAAAAAAATAAATAAATTCACAAATGAATAAACAACTGCACCAAAATCAATAAGAATCAAACAAATCAAAATAAATATGAACCAAACGTTCACTAAACAAAACACAATGAACATTCAAAATCACTTAAACAAAATCAACACGAAATAGAATGAACATTTATAAAAAAAACAAGATCACAACGAACTTACACCATAAACTCAATCGATATGAACATTCACTCAAAAATTAACAAAAAAAATATTCACAATCAAATAGACCCAAAATCTCCCCCAAAAATCAATAAAGACCAACAAAATAGATCTTAAGGATGGTTCAAATATTCACAAAATTCACATGAACATTCCGGATCTTAAACATATTTGATAGAGATCTGAAAAATTCAATTAGACATCCCAATTTGGAAGACGAACGTCTACCGCAATCGTGGAACAACAACAAATGACATCCACCACAATTGGCTGCCAGCCAGCTCTAATCAGAGCCAAACCACAACAAACCCCTATCGATTCGCTGAGAAATCAAACAAAAAAACATTCACAAATGAAAATAAACCCAAAAAGCTCCCCAAAAAATCAGAAAATCAAATGAACAACGCAATTGGAACACTCACCTCTCTCATATCTGGAATTTTCCATATTTGAGAGAGAGAGAGAACAAATCAACACACTGTGCACCGTCGGTAGGTCCTGAGAAGTCGAGCGTCGTCATCGCATTGGTGAGCAGTAGTGAAATAGTGGAAAGTGATTCTAATCAGCAATCTTAAGCTGAAGAAAAATGTCGTCGATGTTCAGCAGTGATGAAATTGTGCCATTTTTCGGCTTCCACGGCGCCGCTGCTGCCCATGTTTTCTCCTGTAAACAAAAATGGCTTGCATTTTCTCCTCTCGAACCCTAACTCACTCATCTTGCGCTTTGTTCCAAAGATAAGGCAGCAAAATCCCATGTATGATTTGAATTTCTATTTTTTTTGGTATGGGAACTGCATATGGAACAACAAAGAACGACACATTTTTGTACACAAGGTGATCTAGAGAGAGAAGAAGATGAAACAAGTATTCAAGAATTAGGGTTTGGTTTATTTAGATTTTTTTTTTTTTTTATAATATATATAGAAGGGTAAATATGTCCCTTCACTATAGGCAAAGGATTAAATATTAAAAATATTTTGATGAGAATTAAATAATAATTTTTTTACTTGAAAGGTTTATTGAGGAGAGAGAGTGTGAATTTTGGTCCAAACAATAAAAAACTCATAATAGTATTATCATATGGAAAAATTATATATTTTGTTGTGATCGCTAACCTTTTCTTGTTCTTCAATGTATTTTGTCATTGGACAACCGATCAATTTTTCAGTTGCATCAAATAATGTGACACTAATATTTCCTTTTCCATCACCAACAATAAGTTTCATCATGTACCTATTTGTTAAAATGCATATACATTTTTAAATAACATTGAGTTTATGGACTTCGGACAAAGCTAATATGTTTTTTTTTTTTTTATGTTGTGACCAGTTGTTACCTTGGAGAGTATTCTGCATTTCGTACAGAGCATTTGGTGCATTCAATTGAGTCCTCTGTTACAGTTATTTTTTTTGTTGCATCTTTTGCAAGAGTTGTACCAGATTTAATCCATATTGTCAATGTTGAATATCGTTGCTTTGAAGTAACAAATTGGCTTCTGTAATTTTTAAAATTTTAGTTTTTTGTTTGATGGTTGGGTGTTGATGTGTAATATATGAGAAATAATAATAGTATAATAATGAAAATATTAAGTTATATTTAGAATCGATGTTAATTATGTTAAATCATTGAACTATATTTGTACTTTGTAGTTGCTCAGTTACCGAGTTATGATATTGGTGATTGTGCTTTCTTCCGCATTGTTGATTTTTTTGCCATATTTTTTGTGTACTTCTTCGTTATCAATTGTCTCAGTAGTCCTGCACATCAAGTTAACATTTTATTTTATATATGTATTAATAAGTGTAAAATTTATTAAATTGTTATTAAATCAAATGATATTGAATCAAGGAAAATAGTATGGTATGTACCATGATTTTGTCATCTTAAATCTTGTTGCTTTTGGATTAATCTGAATCGTTGTCACCGATAATGTGGATAAAGATAATACGCCTAAATATGATAATTGTAACCTAGATTAAATTTCATGCCATTTTTTATGATGGTTGGTGCTTAGAGGAGAAATATATTACCCCCATATATGGACAGTTTCACTTGTAATATTACAGCCGTAGGTTTATCTTCTTTTGTTTGTTGCTGTATAGCTCTTCCATTTGTAACTAGATCACCCCATAATGCTAGAGCCACCACAGTTGAACTGTAAATAATTTATTTTTTAGTGTGTGTTTGTGTGTGTATATTTATTTGTATATATACTTACTTATGTTTAGTATACGTATGTAAATTGTTTGTTTAGAGTTACCTTTCATCAAAAAAGAATATATTACATCACATCAAATTTTCTCCATGATTTATAGATTGTAAAAAGGGATTCAACATCAATCAATTATCATTCCAAGTATATCTATAATGGAAGAAAATGAGAAGAAATGTTAATTCATACAGTAAATGTAAATATAGTATTTACACAAATTTTTTGTCTTACTTGCCCACAATTTGTGTAGTATCTTGAATGTTGTCAATCAATGTGAAATTATATTCCATCACATCCAAGGATATATCTTCTTTTGCATCTATTACGCATATACTATTAGTCAATGTAATCTCAAACTCATGATGTAATCTGATGTACTTTGGATTTCTTGGTTTCACCAATCCATCTGTTATGAAGTACGTATTTTCTTTCAACAATGAATTGTCAAACTTATCAACCGCTTCATTGAATAGGACAACTTCTATTCTCGTACCCTGTAATAGGTTAGAGTTGTGACTCTTGGTATGTGCTACGTTCCAATGTGTTCCAATACTAACCTAAGATTAGATAGGAGCACTCTTAAAACTCTTTTGACACACCAAAAATAGTCTAGCAAGGTTTTGTAGTATTTGATTATTTTAAGTTTGGCAATAATATTTATTTCAATGAGGGAAGTGATTTTAATGGTTTTGGATGATGAAGTAAATATAGTGAATAAAAATTATTTTGAAATGTATATAAATTTTTTTATATTATTATCATGTTATATATATATATATATATATATATTGTAAAGTTCAATATGTAAATTATAACATATTTTGTATTTTAGAGAAAAGAGAATTTGAGACGTAAGATTAAATTTTAAATCTAACAGTAGAAATTAAATAATATTTGAAATTATGTTATTCTTATATCATATAATATCTCTGACAAATTAACAATTTACCTCAAGTAATCTAAATCGAAAAAATTCACACCTCTATTTCTAAGTCATTTAATTATTTTGTATCTTTATTATTAATTATTCAATATATTAATAATAATTTCTAGAATAATTAATGGTAATAGCAATTATTAATATTATCAATTGTATTAATGGTAATAATAATAATTTTCTATTTATGTCTATGATATGCTCATGGTTACCATCCATATCTAGGGTTCAGGTCTTGGATTTTTTATTTTGTTTTTTTGGTGCAAAGATCTTGAAGTTTTTGATGTAAAAGAACAACACCAGTGCCATCTATGGCCAACTTTCCATTGGCACCCGTATTCTGCAGGTAGTTGGTTCCTTGAATTCATCTTTTGCATCCTACAATTTTTTTTTGGCCACACAGGATAATTTTTTATGAGGCGCCTAACTGTAATGAATGAATATACTATATACAAGTATCATAATTCTCTTTTGAGTTGGGCGTCTAATACTTTTAGCTCATTTGATGGTTGTTTTGGTCGAATTCAGTTTTGTTGAGTCATTTAAAGAAGTTATCTATCCAAAAGGGGATCTTGATGTTGTTTCTATTAGTGAGAGAGACATTGATCTGCTACAACTAGAGCAACATCCAAGACTGTTGTTACTACTATTACTGGTGCTTTTACTGGCACTGAAATTGGTACCGGAATCATTACTACCCAATACGCTGCTAGACTGGCCGGTGGGACTGTTTCAGGGAGACTATGCATCATTGTAATTGTGCATCGGTCCTTCATTCTCATTGCCTCTCGAGTCAATGTCCAAATCCTTTATTGGTTGGTTCCCTTGACTCTGTGCATGCACCAGTGGCTCAAATATACCACCTCCACCTTTCGATTCCTCCTTTTATCCCTTATTCTTCACTAACGAATAACAGGCGTAATTGATACAGTATACTTATCGTTATGTATCATTTAAATCATCCTGGATACTTATTGTTTTCTTTTCTAGTTTTCTTTTTTTTTTTTTTTTTTCACACTTTTCCCATCATATATTCGTCTAAGCAAACCTTAACACTAACAATTTTAGTCGCTTTTCCGATGTATCCTCACAAAAGACCTAGAAGGATCAGTGAATAGTAATGCCAAGGGTAACCGTACGGCCGAAAGACAGAAAAACAGTTAAATACCAATTGAAGACTCATACTTGGAATTGGTAAACTACCGATAATGGAATGATGAACAATCCATTTTCCTACTCCCTCAAATTTAGAAGGAAAAAATTGTTCTCAACACATTAGCAAAAAGAAAAGGAACTTATAAACATTACCACTCAACAATGTCACTGGCCGGGAAGAAGACATTAGCATGGAATTGAAGCCTTGGAATTAGAATTACAAATGAACCCATGTGATTTTTTTAAGATTTTCGCATACGTTCATTTCTAATTCCAATTCTGAACCTCCAATTCCATGAAACCAAACACTACCTATAATCTTTGAACAGTAGAACTTGACACAAATAAGTTACAATGACCAAGATGATATTAGTCAGCTTTATCACTAGACGCCAATGCATCCATTGCTGCCACCCAAATCGCCCTTTAGGAAAGAGAATTAAGAAAGAAAATGCTTTCTGATTTTTTTTTTACCGTAAGGTGTATTCAGATCAGCTTACGTGCACCTTGATTAATCACCTCACCGAACGATCTCAAGAGCGCACTCCCACACGTCGTCCTAGTGCATTCAGGATTAAATTCAAGATCTAATTTCTAGAGTGCTCTCCAGGAGACTCGAATCTAGTTGACAAGAAAAGGGACACCTCCCCTTGTCAACCGGACTACCACCTCTCGGGTTAAAAAAAGCTTTTGGAATTTGATCCTTGCAATAAAGCAGTGATAACTGATAACCCAATACTGAATACAACTGGTGGTATATGATCATAAGGTTGTACTTATTCGAAAAGCAAAAAACAGGATTTTACTTCATTAGTTTTGAGAGAAAAAGATTCAAGTCATATACACAGTTACAATTAAAGTAAAATGTAAGTGTAGGTAGCTAAAAGCATTTAAAAAAAAAAAACATGCATACCACCATTATGAGACAGGAGACTTAGGGGAAGTCAAACATACCTCAATCCACATCACAAACTGAGGAAAGCCAAAAGTAACCATTACCATACTGGTAATGACAAAATCCGAAACCACAGTGTCATAGGCTTTCCGTTAGTCCATTTTTAGAGCACATGTATTACTTCCGCCCTTTTTATTATAATGTCGCAACAGTTCTTGAGCGAAAAGGATATTATCACTAATTCTTCTCTAAGGGACAAACGCTATTTGATTTGGACTTATCAAATCTGGTAACACCAACTTTAATCAATCTGCTACCAATTTAGATATACTTTTGTACATTAAATTACAACAAGATATGGGTCTAAAATCAGCCCTACTTGAAGGGTTTTGATTTTTAGGAACAAAAGCAATATAGGTGGTGTTGAATTCTATTCAAGTTTATTGCTGTAAAAAAAAATCCAAAACTGCTGCAGTGACATGCTTTACAATAATATGCCATGTCCCATACATTAATCAGCAAAATGGATCAAATGGAAGGCGAATCCCACGCGAAATTGAAATAGAGCCCGGATTTTTTTGGAAGCATTGCAAATGGGCTTCAGCTTGTATTCATTAATTATTTCGTTGGTTAATGAGTGTGTCCAACCATAGGAAAATTGTCGAATAGGTGGTGTGCAACTCAAAAGACATGTTTTAAACATATGCGCAGATGAAGGATTCACGAAACTGGTCATGTAGAATATAGTTAGTGAGTATGTCTAACCATAGGCAAATTGTTGAACATGTGGTGTGCAACTCACAATAAGGTTCAAAACATGTGTGAAGATCAAGCATTCCAGAAACTGGTCACATAGTATATACTAAAGTCAGAAAGCATGGGGGGGCGCAAGGGAAAGCGATGAGGAGGAAAAGAATATACCTCTTACTTTTTCAGCGACGTCTGTCGAGAAATAACCACTATGACAAGGATGTCGTGATTCCGGCGAATTTGGTCCAGTGATGTCGAGATATAGCGTATTTGACGGTTTTGTGATGTCGGCGATGTTGGTCTATGTAATCCTCGTGAGATACGTTTGGCGGTGGGAAAATGTGAGCGATCGAGTGTTATTATCTGATGGCATAGATGAGTAGGTGATTTGGTGGATGAATTCTTTGGAAGGGGTGGTATTGTGATGATTAGGGAGGTCGTGTTTGGTGGTTTGGGTTTATATGGCCGGTGTTTTGGGGGAGTTGTGGTGACGAAGGTGAATGGAGCGTTGGACAGGTAACGGTCGGTTGGGAGAAGGTGTGTCTACATGTAGGTATAATGGGTAAATACAAAAGTTTCCAAACAGTATCATTTTTTATTATTGAAGTAGATTTTTGCATATAAAATTTTAATTTTTGCATTTATATTTTTATATTTATTCACTTATTTAAATTTGTCAATTTAAAGTAAAAAAGTATTTAAAAAACATATATGAATACCCTCGGAGACCATTCTTATTGAATCTTTAATATGCGATAAGAGGTTATGCTGGGAGAACATTTCAAAAAATCCAAAAACTTATCCGACCTTATTTGTGAAAATACCAAAAAGATTTTATAAGAAGGAAATGATTTCAAAATAAAACAAAACACTCGGACTAAACTAATTGGACATAAGGTACCATTTTCAGACGGACGTCTTGGGGTTCCTAACACCTTCCCCTAGTGTAACCGACCCCCGAGCCTTTCAATGAATCTTTGGTTTGACCGTGTTTTTTTGGAGTCAATTTTTTACTTAGGCTTTTTAAATTATTTTTCTAAAAATTCGGTGACCTAACACACCATTTAAATCCAATGCTAGGTAGCGACTTCTTATTTGTAAAACGGCCTAAGTATATTTTTTGAGAAAACTGGCGCTTAAAAAAAAAACCTTCTCTTTAAGCTAATTAATTATTATTTAATATTTTTTTCCTTTCTAAAAAACCGGGGGCGTCAGAAGAAAACATCAAAATTAATTATCATCATCAAAACATGGGAGATTGTTGATCTCTAGGTTTTGATGGACAATTAAAAGTTGATGTTTTTTGTGGAACTAATGTGTTTGTTGAGTGTTTCAGAAAAAGAGTTCTATTTATTGATTATATTGAAGATGTCATGAAAAAAATATCAAGTGTACAAAGACAGACAATGAAGAAATGAAAAGTATTGAAGATCCTGAAGAAATTAAGTGAAAACAACTCAATACTCTTATACTCTTAATGCAACCCAAATTAGGATCACACACGACACTAGTGTATAGTAGAGTCTACAAACTGCACATGAGTAAATTCATGCTAACTAAGAAAATCATGTGAATTGGTCATTTCTGCATAGCAATGGAAAGTGATTTCATAGATTTTGTATGAAAGTGTCATAAATGCCAAGTGCATAGGGATCAAATCCACTTGTCGCCGACAAAACTGCACTGTCTAGTGGCTTCATGGCCCTTTTCAATGTGGGGGAATGGGTGCCATCGGTACGATTACTCCAGTAGCATTGAGTGGACACTAGTTCATCCTAGTGGCCATCGACCACTTCACCAAATAGGTAGAGCCCATCTAACTCGTCCGTGTCACCCAAAAAACTGTAACTCGATTTTTCAAGGAGAACATTTTGTCATAATATGGAGTGACGCAAGTCCTGATAATGAAAAATGCCCAGAACCTCAAGGGATGAATGATAAAGACTCTTTGTGCCCAGTTCAAAGTTGAGCATAAGAATTATGTGCCCCAAGATAAAAGGAGCAGTAAAATCCGCCAATAAAAACATCAAGATGATCCTAAAGAAGATGATTGACAATCACAAGAATGGGATGATATGCTCCCATTCGCATTAATGTCATATCGAATATTAGTACAAACGCCAACCAGGGGAGAAGGAATAAAGAACAAGAGTTTCAAATCAACCTTTTCTAAAAGAGAAAATCAATTTTGCTGAAATTATATTTGGGAAAGACTTTTAAATAAGTTCTTGATCGAGGCATTCATTGTTTTTGCCACCAGTTTAATTTAGTTATGTAATTTATTAAACTGAAGACGACTCATGAAATGGATCTTTTTCTTGGGCTCTCAACTTCTTGGCCTCTATTATTTCATTATCTGGATCAGGCTCCTCCATTTTTCTATCATCAATAGGTCTCCTATTTGTCTTCTTAAAATTATAGATGCAAAGAAAAATAATAAAAAGAAGGCAATACATTTAGGAGGGAGAAAGAGGTATATAGAAGGGGATGAATACATCGAAACAAAAAATGAGACAAAGTATGCAAACCCTTAAAAAAACCTTAAAAATTGATTACAACCATGATCGGAATAAAAGACCAATCTACCAAATTACAACAATCCATAACTCAATCGTATAGATCATATTGTTTTAATCTATGATCACCTCCTAACTAACATATATAATATATTGCATGAAAAATATACAAGAACTAGTTAATCCAAGTATAAAAATATATTGGATCGATAAACATTGATATTTCATAATTAAATTAGGAAATTAATTCAATAATAATTCATATTAAATTAAATATATGTGGCTATTAAAAATTATCACATAATAATCAAAATAGAATTTAATTTAAATATTGAATTATCCGAATTCTATGTCAATTAAAATTATCTCATAATATTAAAATTTAATTATTCAATAAATGTGTAAATATTTTAAAACTATCCCATATTTAGATTTTTGTAAAAAATATTTATCTATAGAATAAAAATTTTAAAAGATTTTTTTAAAAATAAATATGGATAATTGTCAGATATAAATAATTAATGATAATCATTATATATAAATTATTATCGAATAGTAATTTAAAATGATTAATTAAATATTTAATTTAGAAAGTTTAAAATTTAAATTTAAAATAAAATACCAAATCTGAATTGATAAAATTTTTCATAGATATCAAATCTGATATAGGCACAATTTCAAATTCAAATTAATATGCCTAGTGTTAGCCCTAGATACTTTGATAGACAAGTTAATGTTGATATTTTTATGGAACTAATGATTTTATTGAGTGTTTTCAGATTTAATGTTCCAATTTAGTAAACGAAAAAAATGATAGATTTCAAGATAATATTTGACAATGAATTTCAAGATAATACTTTAAGATGGAATTCAAGATAATATTTGACAACGGATTCAAGATGGTTGTGATGAAGATCTTGAAGATTTTTGTAATAGAAAAGATTTATTGTATTTCTAGGTAAAACAACTCAATATTTTTTATGCTCTTAATGGAACCCGATTAGTATCACGTACGACACTCATGAAATTAATTAAATTATGTGAAGTATGATCAAAAGTAATAAATTCTAGAATCTTGTTTTTCCAAAAAGTGTCATTTTGAAAAATGTTTAAAAAATGGAAAAGGTGAGATTTTTGGCCTGGACGGTCAACTGGGAGATTTAGGATGGGTTTTTTGGTGGTTGACGTCCATTCGATTGACTGGATTTCAACTGTTGAAAAATAATCCATTGAAGGGGCAATTGGTCGACCACAATGATAGTCGGTCGACCGGTGGTACAGTTTCAGAATGTTTGACCATTTTTATTTTTTTTTTGACATCTTCTACCCAAATCCTAAGCTTTTGAATGTTATAAAATCTAATTTTAAGGAGTTTTGATCATATTTCATATATCTATCATATATTTTGAAGATTTTATTTTTTAGTACTTGTATTACATGATTCTATAAGATTTACAGGGAAAACTATTTTCAATATTTAAGCGGTTTGAATTAAAAAGTTCTAGGGAATTAATTGAGATTTTAAAAAAAATGCTTTTGGGTCAAACATTTTAGATTTAAAGGTATACATTATACGGGGTCTATATATGACATTTATGGTCTTTTGTTTTGAAAAATAATCGTTATAGGTATAGTTTGAAATCTATATATATGGAACTGCAAAATTGAATATGTGAATCAAGAACAAGAGTTTGAAATTAGTCTTTCCATAAAGAGAGTACGATTTTGCTGAAATGTTTTTGAGAGAAAAGTTTTGCGAAAAGTTCTTGATCTAAGAAAGCGTCATTCTTTCCATACCAGGTTTGAGTCTAACGTTTGATCTTGTTAGAGAAATTCCAGTAAGATTGTTCTTTTTTACTTGCTCAAATTAATTTTGCTTTAATTGATTGATATCTTTTAATTGAGCTTGTAGTAATTTTTGTTTGAAAAATCGTTTTCTATTTTGAATATTATGAAATTCTTGTGAAATGATTTTTACCTGCAAAATCTGATTTGCATAATCATTATACTTTAATTGAGTAAAATCATATTTTTATTCTCACATAATTCTATCACATAATCTATCGGGACATTAATTAAGCATATATTATATTTAGGTGGTAGAAACTATTGTAAGAAGAAATATATATATATATATATATATATATATATATATATATATATATATATATATATATTTGTATTTGGTGAGTGTGAGAGGATAATACATATTGAGTCAGTGTCTAATCAGGGTTTAGGTTTGATTCTTAGCCTATAAAAGGATTAGGTTTGATTCTTACTTATAAAAGGTTCAGGTTAGTCTTTAACTTGGTAAAAAGATAGATAAGTTTGATTCTTAGCCTGCAAAAGATTATGTTCTTCTTAAGCATGGTAAAAGAGAAATTGTAAATGTTTAATTCTGAGCCTGAGAAAAGCAAATCAACCATGAACCTGTGAGGATTGCAAGGGTTTTGTTCCTACTTGGGAAAAGAATCAAGGTTAGTGGATTGCAAAGTCCATGTAAGAGTTTAGGGGATTGGACATAGAAAATAGTAGCTTTCCAAATGAGGATAAATTTGTATGTTCAATTTCTCTATCCCTACTTATTTGGTTATGTATTTGGATAAACACATTTCCTCTATAATTCAAGATAACAACTGGTTAGGGAAATTGGTGATTGCTTGATTAATATTTTTTTCATTCAAATTTTTTTTGGAGTACCCAATTCACCCCCCCCCCCCCCTCCTCTTAGGTAGATTTGTGTGCCAATAATTCGTACTCGAGTTGGTTTGGCTCCATAGGCATAACATCCTAGCTAAAACGATCACATGACATATCACATGAAAACACTAGCTGAGGGACAATCTATGCACCATCCTCCACTATATAAGTGATAATTATGTATTCTAAAATGCCAAAATGTCTACTTTCTTACAAGTGACTTACTATGAAACTTGGTTAGTTATTGAAAATAGTCCTTATATTCTTACTACTAACAGTGTTGCTAAGAAAAAAGAAAACTATAAATCAGAGGATATTAAAAAATTATATATTAATACTCAAGTTATTAATCTTTTATTCTTTGCTTTAGATATGAATAAGTATAATAGGATATTAGATTGTGAGTCAGCAAAGCAGATGTGGGATATTTTGCAAATCACTTATGAGGGGACAAATCAAGTAAAAGAATCTGAAATCAATGCATTGGTTCATCAATTTGAGTTGTTCAGAATGGGTAATATAGAATCAATTTAGGAGATCTATACTAGATTAACCAACATCTGCAATCGTGTTGGATCACTTAGAAAACCATATACCATGCACGAGAAAGTGCAAAACATTCTAAGATCACTGATTGAATCTTGGAAACCCAAAGTGAAGGCAATAGAGGAAACTAAGGATCTCACCAAATAATTGATCAATGGACTCATTGGTAACCTAATGACCCATGAGTCAGCCATTTGTGGATATGAAGAAGAAGCTGGTAATAGTAAATGGAAGTCCTTGGCACTAAAAGTTTAAAAAGTTAAGGATAATGATGATAGTGATGATATAAGCCTGGACAATGAGAAAGAGAGGGATGTGTATCTTATTACAAATAATTTCAGAATGATGACCCAGTGAACTTTTCGTGGAAGGAGGAATTTCAATATGAATAATATTGAGTGCTTTAATTGTCATAAAATCGGGCATTTTCAATGTGATTCAATTGAGCCAAAGAAGGAGGAAAAACAAAAGGAAAATAAGAACGTGAAAAAAATGTACAAAGAAATCTATGAAAGCCACATGAGATGATTCAGAATAAATCAATTCTGGAAAATCCAACAATTATGATTCACCAATGTTTGCTTAATGGCCACTAAAGATGAGGTACTTAAATGTTCTAGTACTTGTCCTTTAAATTTTGATGAGTGGTTTGTTGTGTATCAAGAATTGTTAAATAATTATAAGTTTTAATGTTCTAAGAAAAATGCTCTGCAAAATATAGTTAACACATTAAATAAGCAAGTTATAAAATTTGAATCTGAAAATATTTCTCTCAAAAGTTAGATTTCCAAACTTAACTCATTGGATTTTAAAAAGGAAAACAATGAGTTCAAATCCAAGATTACGGATTTAAATTCTATTATTCTTAAGTTTATAAGTGGTGAGCATAATTTAAAAATATTTTTAGACAGTTCAAGAGGAGTCTTTGATAAAGCATGGATTGGTTTTTAGAAAAAATATTAAATAAAAGAGATTTCTAAAATTCTTTTCTGAAACTAAGAAACTTGTACGATGTTTTAATTGTAATATTGTGGGATATACCATTAGAATTTGTTTTCATACACCATCTAAAGATAAACAGGTATGGGTTCCTTGAGAAATGAAAATTGACCTGGCGAACAAGATTGAACCCACTTAGATTGGATACCACTTAGGAATTGTTTGAAATGCTCCTTGTAGGTTATTCTAAAAGTATCATTAAATAAGAAAAAATATTCCTAGACAGTGGTTGTTCTCGACACATGACAGGAGATAAATCTAAATTTACGTCTTTAACATCTAAAGATAGAGGTCATATGACTTTTGGAGACGATGTCAAGGGTGTAATGACAAAACAAAAGAATCAAGAAATTAAATTTAAAAAGGTATCATCAAATCCTCAAGAAAGGTTACCATCAAATGAAGGGATAACTACACCATGAGCTATAAGAACTATTTCAGGTCATTCAGTAAAAGAGATTATCGATAATTTTGAAAGAGGTGTCAGTACTAGAACCTCTCTTAGAGATATTCTTATCCTGCATTTCTATTTCAAATTGAATCCAAAAGTATTAATGATGCTTTAAGTAATGAATAATCAATTTCTACTATGAAAGAAGAATTTTTTCAATTTGAGAAAAATAAAGTGTGGTCTCTAGTTCCTAGACATGATTTCCATCCTGTTATTGGAACGAAGTGGGTTTATCGCAATAAAAAATAGATGAAACAGGAATGGTAATTACAAACAAAACAAGATTAGCAGCACAAGGCTATAACCAAGAAGAAGGCATACATTATAACAAAACGTATGCTCCTGTCGCTCGATTAGATGCCATTAGAATTTTATTAGATTTTCCTAATTCTCGTAACATTAAATTGTTTTAAATGGATGTCAAAATTGTTTTTTTAAATGGTTTTCTAACTGAAGTAGTTTATGTGGAACAAACACCTGTTTTTGAAAATAAGAAATTACTTGAACATGTTTTAAACTACATAAAGCTTTGTACGGACTCAAACAAACTCCTCGAGCATGGTATGAAAGACTTGGTATATATTTAATTAAGAATGGTTTTCGTCGTGGTATGAGTGATATAACACTTTCTGTTAAACAAAATGACCTATTGATGCATATTTATGTGGACGTTATTATCTTTGGTCCTACTAATGAAGATCTTTTCCACAAGTTTGCTAAGCTAATGCAGGTAAAATTTGAAATAAGTATGATAGGAGAAATAACATTATTTCTTGGGCTACAAATCAAGCAAACTAAAGAAAGAATCTTCATCAATCAAGCTATGTATGCGAAATAGTTACTTATGAAATATGGTTTTGATAGTGCAAAAGAGTACAAAACTCTCATGGAAACAGTAACAAAAATCGATAAGGGCAACACAAGTTATAATGTCAATGAAAAGATGTATCTTGGTATGACTGATAGTTTATTATATCTTACTGTGAGTAGACCAAATATCATGTTTAATGTATGTATGTGTGCAAGATTTCAATCTTACTTGAAAGAGTCATATTTAATTTCTATCAAATGAATCTTTTGATATTTAAAAGGGACTTGTGATCTAGGATTATGGTATCCTAGGGGGAGTAAGTTTACTTTGACTGGTTACTTCAACACTAATTTTGTCAATTGCAAAGTTGAGCGTACAAGCATAAGCGGTTCATGTTATTTTTTAGGACATGCACTAGTTTCTTGGTCTAGCAAGAAACAAAATTCAATAGCCTTATCCACCGTTGAGGCTCAATTTATGGCAATAAGTAATTGTTGTGCACAAATTCTATATATTAAACAATTAGTGCATGATTTTGGTATTTACACAGAGGAAGTTCTCATATATTGTGAGAGTAAAAGTGTCATTTGTTTAAGTAAGAATTCTACACAGCACTCACGAACTAAGCATATTGAAATACGTCATCGTTTTACTCGTGATCACATTCAAAGAGGTGATATTTCTATAGAATATGTTGATACTTCCGACCAACTTGGTGATATATTTACTAAACCTCTAGCTAAAGATAAAATTTTAAAAATTATTCAAAATTTGGGAATGGCTAGGAATAACGATGTGTGTCTGGAATAGATGTTTTGATCATTCATCTTCACTTTTTGAGATGACAAAAGCGAATAAGTTATGATGTTTTCAATGCATAAATTCATGAAGATATTTATAAGGGGGTAGTAAAATTTTAAGATGTACATTGCATATTTATAAAAATATGTTTCTCATTATAGTCTAAATGCATTAAAAAAAAAAAAAAATCCGTCATCTTATTCAAGGAGAGCGTGGCTACATATTTTGTTGAACAAACATCAAAATTAATTGTCATCATTAAAAAGGGAGATATTGTTGTCCCTAGATATTTTGATGGACAAGTTAACATTGATGTTTTTATGGAACTAATGATTTTGTTGAGTGTTTTCAGATTTAATGTTTCAATTGAGTAAATAAGAAAAATGATGGATTTCAAGATAATAATTGACAATGAATTTCAAGATAATATTCAAAGATGAATTTCAATATAATATTTGACAACAGATTTAAGATGGTTGTGATGAAGATATTGAAGAGTTTTGGAGTATAAAATATTTATTGTATTTCTGGGTAAAAAAAACTCAATACCTTTTATGCTCTTAATGTAACTCAATTAAGATCACGCACAACACTCATGAAATTAATTGAATTATGTGATGTATGATCAAAACTGATAAATTACAGAGTCTAAATGTTTTTCCTAAACATGTCGTTTAAGAAAATATTTTAAAAATAGAAATGAGGAGATTTTCGACCTGGACGGTCGACCGACACTATGGCCTATAAACTGGGAGATTCAAGATGAGATTTGTGGTGGTTGACATCTGTCTGACCAAATGGTTGTCAACGGTTGAAAAATGAGCCATTGAAGGGGCAATCGGTAGACCGCAAGGATGGTCAGTTGATAGGTGTAAATTACCTATCAATTTCCAAACCAAACTTGTTAGTTTTCGAGTACGTTTATTACATTCTATTATGTTTTAATATGTTTTTATGTATTTTTGTATAAATCAGGTGTGTGAGGTGAAAAGGCGTGAAAACGGATCATAAACAATCAAATTGGACCAAGAACGGTAGGAGAACAGTGGAAAAACATGCATGAGGGCATAATTCAGAAAATCAGCCTACCGTCGCGGCGGTCAATATGCAGAGAAGGACCAATTGTTACTGACAACCCACAGCCGAGGCAGTGAAATAATAGGATGGTCCCTAATCCCACCGCCAAGGCCGTGGCTTAACCGATATACCCATCGCCGCAGCGATCACTCTGCACAACTGTTAGATATTTTTTTAGTGCTCCCTATTTAAACCCTTCTCCTTTCTCCTTCTCTACCCTCCCCCCCCCCCCTTGACCATAGGAGACCCCTTAGGGTTCTTAAAATTTTGAGAGTGTTTTGGGGTGTACTCAACTAATTCTGAAGGAGAAGAACACGTTGCAATAAAGGAAAAGTGATCATTGAATATTTTTAGCGGCAAATCTTAAGACTACGGCTAAGTTCTTCCATTTCTCCCTTTATTTTCTTAACTTTGATAGGTTGTTGAGTATGTTTAGCTCAGTTTTCATTGTATAAATGGTTATGGTCATTAGTTAAACAGATTTTGTTTAGGGATTAATATATTTTATGAAATCGTTGTTTGTTTGAGTTGTGTTTCGTTAATGGTTTTTCTTCACTATTTCGATTTTGTTTACCGTTATTCTTTGATATTATGCTTGTTTAGATAATTATAGAGGACGGGGTTTGACACTCAGGAGAGGAAACCCCGGATTCGGACTAGGGTAAACACAACGCGACGATCTAATAACATATGAGGGAGTTAGAAAATGTGCAATCAATGACGTTGGGGCAAGACTTATGTGACCTAGTGTTGTTAAGACGTTGAGGGGAACTTCTTTGTTGACGCGAAGTTGCATATTCACTCGTCTTACACTTAGGAGAGGTGGCAAGTGAGTTTACAATACAGAGATTGTCGGATAGGTCGAATGCCGTTATAATAAACTAAACAGACCAAACACATTTTTGTAAACAAAGTTAATCCCTAGGCAATTGTTTCCCTAAACATCTCAATATAATATTAGTATAGTTAGATTAATTAACTTAGTGTTAGTATTAATTAATTATAAACTTCATTTTGATCGCCTAAATAAAGTTAGGTTATGGTAATCGCGGTACACGATAATAATCTCAACCAATCCCTGTGGATATGACAACCTCTACTCCTTCCCATCTATACTAAAACTTGACTCGTACACTTGCGGTGAAAATAGCGATGTAATATTCCGCCACCAAGTTTTTGGCGCTGTTGTCGGGGATTGTGTTTTAGATTATTGTTGATATTGTGAGTATATAACTTGATTTTAATTCAAGTATTTCTTTTGTTTATAATTTTTCGTTTGTAGTTTTGTTTTTGTTTTTCTGTAGGGTGATTGAAGATGTTAGATTGACAGGTACTTTTGTGTTTCTTTCAATGGAATTTTGAACCGTTTTATAGTGCTTGGGATCGATTCAAGGAATTGCTATTCCGGTATCCAAATCATGGTTTCCCTAGAGAATAGCAACTGCTGATTTTTCTCGACGGGTTGCAGACCTCAACCAGAAATTTGGTTGAAAGAGGAAATGGTAACACCTCTTTCGACCAATTATCCGCGGATGAATCCTATCAGTTGTTGAAAGACATGGCTGAGTTTGATTTTCAATATTGGAATTATTCACCAAGTTATCAAAGCTTGGTAGATACTTTCACCGCTACTACACCATAGATTGACACACCGAGAAAATATGAGGAGTCTTCCCCTAATCTGGAAGTAATATTCGCTACTGTTATCGAGGAAACTCAGAGAGTCTTGAGGAAAACAAATGATCGGATCAACCAGCAGGAGGATCTTTTTGATTTTATTGAGATGGTCTGCACCGACATTGATATAACTGTAACGTCTCTTCAAACACAAATCGGTCATCTTATCTGTTTTATTGAGGCTGAGTCAGACGTGGTGGCCCTAGGAGCTACACAAGCCACATTCATTGAAAGCTACCACGAGGAATCGGAGACGAGCGTGAGGAGCTTGGGAGAGTTCAACTTTGATTATTCGAATGAAATGGGAACCCAAGATTAGATCAATGATTGTGATTCGTCACCCTTGGAGATCCAAATAGTGATTCCACCACTGATCTCAGACGCTCATATTTATGAGGATCCGATGAGGCTCACTTATCCTTCACCGCCATTAGTAACGTCCTTTCATGCCCACTAAGTACATAAGCTGGTGAGGCGTGTTGTTGAAAGATCAAGCCATCTAGAGCAATATCTCACCAAGTTTGAGGGTGTTCTGAATCAAGACCCGTATGTAGTGTTTTTTAACACTTACTACGGCGGAAACCACTCTTTGACGTGTACTTCGGCGTGTCAGGCTGACGACCATAAATTAAGCGCTTCTTGGGAGGCAACCCAAGGTAAAAAAATAAGTTAAATCCGTCATAGCCGACTTGATTAAGAGGAGAGATTCTCTTGCCTCCCAGGTACGTGTTTTAAACCCATGTCTTCAATATCGTACTATATGCTGTAATTAGAGGTGATGTGTAGTATTTTAGTATTATTAGTTTATGTTGTTTGTTTTTATTGTGTGCATGTTTGTTTAGATTAGTTTTTATGTGTTGAGTTCTAACTTCATCTGGGCCATTACCCGACGATGAGTCTGTTCCCTGGTTGTTTATTAAGGTTGAGCTTAAACCTTATTTATGTGTGTTCTGTGTGCTTAACGTATCCTTTTAGTAAAAGTTATTGTAGATCCTAAATGCACAAGCACGCCAACTCAATATATAACTATCTATTTGATTTGAAAATGATTATTTGTCAAGCAAGTTCCTGATAATAGGGATTTTAGAACTTGATTTGGGAAAAATTCGAGGTGAAATCCTAGGCGAGGTAGTTTGGGAGATATGATTTAGGCATTCATTTTCATCGCTTGAGCCTTTGAAGCTTACCTGGTTAAATGTTTATCCCTCGTTACTCTATCAAAGGTTAAAAATCATTTCAATTCTAAACACTTAAACAAATACCCTAACCAATTGAACGTTTTCCAAACCTGTATCGCCGAGCGAATCAAGTTAGCAGTTGCAAATTTTACTTGAAGTGAGCGGTTGGGTTTAGGGTAAACTTTTAATTGGTTTGATATTCGAGTACTCACTTATCATTTTTCTTTTGTTTAAACCACACCCGTGAAATTCTAGTAATCGAATGAGTTTGGGGTTGTGGTAAGTTTGTTGAAAAAAAAAACATATGTACATATAGTACAATTTTCGTTTCTTTCGACAAGTGAGTATATCGGTCTTAAATTTATGTTCAAGGTTGTTTCCAATATTATCTATGGGGTTTCAAGTGAAAAAGTGCCAAGCATGAGCCTCGGGTATCGTCAAGTTAACAATGTTAACCTGTTTTCTATTTTCGATATACCTGTGGCCATTTTCCTAAACCGAACCAAGTCTTAATGATCTTTTTGGATTTCTCTGAGCCTACATTAGTAGAGAATAGAACCCAGGTCAAGCTTATGGATTCCCTATACCTAAAATGTTTTAGTCATGAACTTTATTGAGGGATAATCCCATCTAATCAATGGATAGCTGTATATTTAAGTTTTATCACACACACTTTAACAGGATCTAAAATGACGCTTACTATTATCGAATGTTAAAATTCTAGAACACCACATGGTGTGATTTATTCTTGACCTTGATAGGATTGGGGGCTGATAAGGGAGAAAATTATTTGGCCAGTAGATGATATTAAAAACTTGCACATTATTGTTTTTAGTTTTCAATTTCATAATTAGTTTTTATATTTTCTTGTATTGTGTGGGTGTTTTACTTGAGGATTAGCAAAATTCCAAGTTTGGGGCTATTTGATAGGTGTAAATTACCAATCAATTTTCAAATCAAACTTGTTAGTTTCCGAGTACGTTTATTACGTTTTAATACGTTTTTATGTATTTTTGTATAAATCAGGTATATGGGGGTAAAAACACGTGAAAATTAATCATAAACGATCAAATCGGACCAAGAACGGTGGACGAACAGTGGGAAAACAAGCATAAGGGCATAATTTAGAAAATCAGCCCACCGTCGCGACAGTTAATATGCAAAGAAGGACCAACTATTACTGACAACCTACCGCCGAGGCAGTGAAAGAACAGGATGGTCCCTGATCCCATCGCCGATTCCACCGCTGAGGCCGTGGCTTAACCGATATACCCACCGCTGCGGCGGTCACTCTGCACAGCTGTTAGATATTTTTTCAATATTTTTCTCCCTATTTAAACCCTTTTCATTTCTCCTTCTCTACCCCCCCCCCCCCCCCGCCCCCCCGGCCGCCCATAGGAGACCCTTTAGGGTTCCTAAAATTTTGAGAGTGTTTTGGGGTATGCTCAACTAATTCCGGAGGAGAAAAATATGTTGCAATAAAGGAAAAGCGATCATTGAACATTTTTAGCAGCAAATCTTCAGACTACAGCTAAGTTCTTCCATTTCTCCCTTTATTTTCTTAACTTGGGTAGGTTGATGAGCATGTTTATCTTGGTTTTCATTGTATAAATGATTATGGTCATTAGTTAAACGGATTTTGTTTAGGGATTAATATATTTTATGAAATCATTGTTTGTTTGAGTTGTGTTTCGTTAATAGTTTTTCTTCGCTATTTCGATTTTCTTTACCGTTATTCTTTTATATTATACTTGTTTATATAATTATAGAGGACGGGGTTTGACACTCAGGAGAGGTAACCCAGAATTCGGACTAGGGTAAACACAACGTAACGATCTAATAACCCGAGAGGGAGTTAGAAAGTGTGCAATCAATGACGTTGGGGCAAGACTCATGTGACCTAGTGTCGTTACGATGTTGAGATGGACTTTTTTGTTGATGCGAAATCGCATATTCACTCGTCTTATACTCAGGAGAGGTGGCGAGTGAATTTACGATACAGAGATTGTCGGATAGGTCGAACGCCGTTATTGTAAACTAAACGAGACCAAACACGTTTTCGTAAACAAAGTTAATCCCTAGGCAATATTTTCCCAAAACATCCCAATATAATATTAGTATAGTTAGATTAATTAACTTAGTATTAGTATTAATTAATTATAAACTTCATTTTTATCACCTAAATAAAGTTAGATTATGATAATCGCAGTACTCGATAATAATCTCAACCAATCCCTGTGGATACAACAATTCCTACTCCTTCCCATCTATACTAAAATTTGACCCGTACACTTACGGTGAAAGTGGCAATGTAATATTCCGCCACCATCAGTCGACCATTGGTACAATTTTCAGAATGTTTGACGAAGTCATTTTTCGACATATTCTACCCAAATTGTAAGCCTTTGAATGTTATAAAATATGATTTTAAGGGGTATTGATCATATTTCATATATCTATCACATATTTTGAATATCTTATTATTTAGTCCTTGTATTAATTGATTATGTGTGATTTACCAGCAAAACTACTTTATATATATAAGGGGATTGAGTTAAAAAAAATTGGGGACTAAATTGAGATTTTTAAAAAATTATTTTTATGGGGTTGATATATGACATTTATGGTCTTATGTTTTGAAAAAAAAAATTGTTATATGTATAGTTTAAAATCTATATATATGGACCTGCAAATTTGAATATGTGAATTAAGAACAGAAGTTTAAAATCAATCTTTTCATATAGAGAGTATCATTTTGCTAAAAAAAAATTGAGATTTTTTTTTTGCAAAAACTTCTTTATTAAAGAAAGCGTCGTTCTTGCTATATTAGGTTTAAGTCTTATGTTTGATCTTCTTAGAGAAATCCCAGTAAGAATGTTCTTGTTTACTTGCTCAAATTAATTGTGTTTTAATTGATATTAACCTTTTGATTGAGCTTGTAGTAATTTTTGTTTGAGAAATCATTTTCCATTTTGAATATCCTACAGATCTTGTGAAATGATTTTTTATTGTGAAACCTGATTTACATAATCATTGTGCTTTAATTGAGTAAAATCATATTTTTATTCTAACATAATTCTATCACGTAGTTTATCGAGACATTAATTGAGCATATATTGTATTGAGGTAATAGAAACTCTTGTGGGAAAAAACATGTCATTTTTTTGTATTTGGTGAGTGTGAGAGGATTAGACATATTGGGTTAGTGTCTAATCAAGATTTAGGTTTGATTATTATTCTGTAAAAGGATTTAGTTTCATCTTATATGTAAAACGATTAGGTTAATCTTGAATTTGGTAAAAAGATAGATATGTTTGATTCTTAACCTGCAAAAGATTAGGTTCTTCCTAAGCCTAGTAAAAGAAAAATTGTAAAGGTTTGATTCTGAGCCTGGGAAAAGAATTAGTTTAATCCCAAACTTGTGAAAAAGATTGCAAGTGTTTGGTTCCTATTTAGGAAAGGAATCAGGGTTAGTGGATTGCAAAATCCTAGTTAGAGTTAAGGGGACTGGACGTAGGCCAGAGTAATTTGCCGAACCAAAATAAATATGTGTACTCCAATTCTCTATCCCTACTTGTTTGGTTATGCCTTTGGATAAAACATTTCTTGCTATAACTCAAGATAAAATCCAGTTAGGGAAATTAGTGATTGCTTGATTAATAATTTATTTGTTTAAATTTTTATAAGTACCCAATTCACTGCCTCTTGAGTAGATATTTAGGCCAACACCTTGTCAATATTTAACTTATTCTTCCTAAATATCTGAAAGTTTAAATATATGGAACTTACACAAATAGCAGGTAATTCGGAATTCCGCTGAAACAAAAATCGAACTACTATGCCGGGAACCACCGTTAACCTCCTCAAGTATGATAAGTGTATTTTGTGATCTCTCTATCATTGTACTCGAAATGAATAACAAAGGTAAGGTTAAGGAAAAAACCCTATCACAATTATATGTATTTGATTGATAACATAATCCGATGTGATACTAATTAGAAACTCATCCCCATCATTATACTGCTTTGGCTATAGGCTTGGGTGAATCATATATATCACGTCTCTTTTGCTAAGAGTAATAAATCATTTCTTGCATACTCGTATATTCACATATATGTTCCACCATATCACAATGAATACCTTTGAAGGTTCGTGAATAAAGAATAATACTTAGTATTATCAAAGAATAACTTATACATGTAATATACAACACCTTAGGTTAAAAGATTACAAAATACAATCACACCTCAGACAACGTATTTTGATTCGAGCAAAACTATCATGTAGGATATCAAGGATGATCACGTACGTTTTCTTACTACTCTAGGTATGTCTTGTTGTAGATGTTTTAGTAACTCATACTAATGAATTGAGATTCACTATTCTCGAAGAGAAAACAACGAACAAGCTATCTTAGATTGTTGAAGACCATTTTCAACAATCCAATACCTACTAGAAACAATTTAGATTATCGAGTTACCATATATCTTTAGTCTCCTCATATTTAATCAAATTAAATTGTCGGACATTCTACTCAACATGCAAGGTCTATAACAATATTGATATAATTACAAGAATAACATCCAAAATACCTTTTATTAATACCTGATATCAAAATATTTTATACATACAAGCCTTAAATGCAAGGATTGACTACAGAGATCGCATCTAACAAGCCTTATTAACTACAATCTGAGAAAGAATAGCATCGATTCTAACTGAAAGCCCAGAGATGAAAGAAAGGGCAAAGAAAAAGTTGGTTTTGGAAGAACAAAAGTATGTAAGATCAAGGGCACATAAGCCCTATTCTTGATGGATCCTCATCAGAATCATAATCCAAGATGGTTGTGAGTAAGAGCTGGGGTTTTATTTTATTTGAAGTGGTCCTCATAGAATGGAAGGCTATCCAGAGAAAGAAAAAATTAATAGAGCAGGTTTGGGAAAAATTAGAGGATGAATGCTCCAAATCTAAGAAAGTATGAATCAACACAGTGTGTTATTGGACAACACTCAGATTGGGAATGGTTTAAAATCCTTAATTTTATGAGTAACCTTACGTTCCATAGAGAGACATCACTAAAGCGTGCTTAAAAGACTTTCAGTCCGATCACAAAAACGATTTATGGCAAATGTGTTGCTGTGAATGGTGACGTGCTTAAAACAAGTCTACAAATAAAATGATGAAGCTTACGGTAGAATCCTTGGCACAAGAGGATTCCAAGTTCAGAGGGTCGTAGCAAAGGGCCGATCCAATGAGACAGTCAAATTCTTATGGTGGGTATGGTTTGTTAGCACCTAACTAAACTAGAATAAGAAATAACACAAACTTGGTGTATTTCCTAACAGAACTTGGTGCGTGCACCACAAACCAATGTAGTGGTACCAAAAAACATAGAGGTTTGCTCGAGTAGGCCTAAGTGTTGGGCAAGGACAACAGATGCTTAATCGATATCGACAAGATGGTGCTAAGTTGAGCTAACATAGCATAAGTGTTGGTTCTTGGCTACGACAAAGGTGTTGGCATTGATAGGAAACACCATTATGACTCTTCAAACACAATGGTATCTACTGTTGTCACTTAGGATATTTTGCACAAGATATTATATGTGGACGCCTTCCCTTTGAAGACCCTAGGAATGGTAATGAACCTTGGCATGCTAAGGGATGTCCACACGGCAAGGCAAAGAGCATGCAAGGTTAACATGAAGTGGGAAGCCTTGATACATGGCTTACAAACAAAATCTTGGTCAGGTACTAAAATTGAGGGTATAGTGATCGACGACATACAAGGGTGTCATAAGATAATGTTAGTGGGCGTTGGGTATAGCTCAAACTAGGCACGTAGTGATCCTAGTATCAATACTAGGATCAATGTTCATGGGTGAGACATGTTACCGGGGAAGACCTTGGCACAGGGTCAAGACAATGAGCATCATCATGTTTTGACATGTGTCGACACAACACGACGTCGTTAAGAAATATTGATGGGCATTAGCTAGTGTTGGAGTTATATTCAAGACAATCCTAATCATAATGCTAGGATTGGGTTATGAGCACGACATAAAACCAATAAAGTCCTTGACATGAGGCCAAGGCAACACAGGCAAAATAGAGGCGCAATGCCAAGGTATGGTCACAGTCATGTAGGTGAAATGGAAAGCCATTGGTGCACAGTTGTGGAACGCAGATAGAATGAGAATTGGCACAAGGTTAGACGTACAACTTGGTGTATCTATAGATAAGGTGGGGTAACTTCCTAGACACTAGTTCAAACAAGTGTCTCTGTCTGGTCTAGGAGTATCAACTTTTATATTCTCCTTTCAAATTTGTGATTTGAGAGTCAAAGTTTAACAATGAGAGTATTCTTGTAATCTAGACTAAAAATTGAGTGTATGTTTCTTGTTCATCAAGTTATATAAAAAGGTTGGTTTTGGGTATAAATTGTGTGTGCATGTTAACATACGTTTTATGTTTGCTATGTACTACGCGTGTACTTGGACTGCTATGAACTCTGTATATTTCGAAACATAGGCCTGTCTAACTAGTTATGGTGCGTTTGGTAAGCTGGAATGAAATGAAAATAGAATTGAAGCTATTATAGTAATCGAATGGAATGATCATTACTTTTGTTATGTTTGAAGATATAAGGGATTAGATGTAATGTTAAAATAACCATTCTTATTACAATGTCTGGTTTGCATTGGGAATAAATCAAGAATGTAATGCATATATACAATAAGTCTCAACTTGAAAAACATACATATTTTTAAAAGAGAACATTTAAAATAAACCAAATCAAATTCCAAATAAGAAGTAATACATATGAAAGAAGAAGAAGAAGAAGGCGGTGCAAAAGGGGGTGGGGGGTTGGTTGGGGGGTAGGCAATGGTGTTACTAGCGGGTTGGGGTGGGTGTACAGTAGGGGTTTAGGAGAGAGGTTAGTTAGAAGATGAGAGAAGGAGAGAGAATCCAACACTCTCTTCTCACCGGAGAACATGGTGTAAGGAGGAAGAAATCAGGGGAAGAAAGAGAGGGAAAAAAAGGATTTATGTGTTAAAAATTCAAAAGGTAAAATAGTAATTTAATTAAATTTTCAGATGATAAAAGACTAATTTAATTATATTTAATTATATTTTATTTCCATTTCAATCTGGGTTAGTGTTTGGTTGTGTATTTTGGCCAATAAAAGAATAAAAATTAATCTCATATAATTAAGATTAACTAATATTAAATTTATGTTATGATTGATTAATTGAAAATAAAAAATATATATTTAATAATAAAAATAAAATTTAATTTTATATATCAAATATAAGAATAGAGCTACCGTTACAATTCTCGGTCAAATCTGGAAATTACCTACATCGAAAAATTCAAGCTAGGAATTGAAGTGACACCTCTGCCCATGTCCACCGCTAGCCATGCCTATTAATAGTGTTACACATTAGCAAATGGGATTGCACGTGGACGTAGCGTACGAGCTTTGCCGCTTTTGCAAGTCGTTGGAATTAGTGACTTATCTTAAAATTAATTACTGCATCTTCACTAGCAGTCCTTTATGGAATCTATTAGTGTTTTATACTCTTGCAATTACGATATAAATTGTTGTTTCCGTAGATTTTTTTTTTTTTTTGTTACTGGCTGCTTTTTTTAGTCTGGCATAAATTTTTTCCAGTTATTATTTGTGTTCCATTATTGCATGAATTTAGCCCGAGTAGAGTTTGAAGAATTTAATATTATTTTGTATCCAGGGGAAACAATATCATATCATACTGGATAACCCATCGTTTGAATTAGGATATTGATGTTGGTAACATTGGTGATTTGAATAAATAGTTAAGTGATCCGAGTCCATTGGGAGAGAGTGGTAGAATAGAGAGTAAGCCACAAGGTGAGCATAGAAGAGATTCAATTTGTATTTATGGCCACCCAGTCAACCCCTAAAACACATATATTTACTCGATTGGAGGAGAAATATAAAGAAAAGAAGAAAGATCTACATATGGTTATCTTGGGCTTTGGAAAAACTTATAATCGGGGGTAATTGCAGAAGTATTTTGGTGGTTTTAGAAATGAACAAATATACGTTTATATTGATGTGATTGAGGACATTGTGGCAGCATAGTCAATAGTGTTTAAGTAGTAGGGATTATACTTATGGATTTTCAATTAATATAGTGTTACTTTGAGTGCTATTAGTGGCGCGCCCAAGGCTCATCAAGTCCTAATTGTGGCTCCTCACCTAGTGAAAGGCCAGGCTCTTTGAGTAAGGCTTGCGCCACATGGGCTAAGGCTCAAGTCCTCACACAAGGCATGCCTAGCTAATATAACTTGTAGATTATGGTACAAACATTAATATTTTATGAATTTATGATATGTTTTATGTTTTTAAGCACTAGAATATATTATTTTCACCTATTTACAAATAGTGATTTCTAGTACAATGAATAATGTAAATTTCATTTTAACCAAGGGACCAGTGAACCATTGGTCCCCAAAGTTTGGGGCTAGTGTCAATTTCTTTCTTGATGTTCCAATTATTTCAATCAAATCCTTTAAGTTTCGCTATCAGGTTACGTACCTGTAACGGTTGCGGTGTTACAATATTCGGAGTATCGGCCTGTCCGTAACAGGAATCGGCCGAAATGCCAACAACATGGTCTCCTCGTCAACTTTCCTACTACCGAGATAACTCCCATGGTAGGACCGTGACCATTCGCATAATAGGGGTTCGATATTATAGACCCATTCCCTATAATGGCAGCCTAGACGAAGTTCTTGATAGTGACAATCAACTACTTCACCAAGTGTGTGGAAGCAGAAGTAGCGGCCAAGATAACTAACGCCAACATCAAGGATTTATCCTGGAGGCACATCATTTGCCCCTTTGGGATTCCAAATGCTATTATCAGCTATCATGGAACCCACTTCGATTGCACCCTGTTCGAAACATTGTGCCAAGACTTGGGAGTTCGCCATTACTTGTTGATACTGGGACTCCCCCAAGCCAAGGGCAAGTGAAAGTCACCAACAAGACCATCTTACAAGGCGTAAAAAATTGGCTAGAGAGGTCTAAGTCAAAATGGGTTAAGCCAAGGGGCAAGTGGAAGTCACCAACAAGACCATCTTATAAGGCCTAAAAAACCGTCTAGAGAGGTCTAAGTCAAAATGGGTTGAGGATCTGCGAACGGTCCTTTGGGCTTATCATACCACCTCAAGGGTGTCAACAAGAGAGACCCTATTCTGGATGGTGTTCGGGATCTAGGCGGTGATCTTGGTGGAAATATGATTGCCTACCGTAAGGGTCCACATTATGATCCGAAACGAAACAATTCCAAGCTTGCAACCAACCTAGACTTACTGGAAGAAGAAAAGGACAACGCTTAAATACGTCAAGTAGCCTGCAAGAAATAGATGGCTCATTCCTACAATAGGAGGGTGAGACGCAGACCATTTCATGAAGGGGACTTGATCAAGCAACCATTACCACCAAGGACCAAACAGAATAGAAGCTCGGACCCCACTGGAAAGGACCCTACGAAGTTACTAAGCTTGTCCGACTGGGAATGTACAAGCTAGAAGACATAGAGGGACGACAATTGAGAAATCCTTGGAATGTGGAGTACCTGAAGAAGTACTAACAATGAATATTGTTTGCGAATCATCTATACATGATTTACTCTGTTTCTACAAATGAATAAAGTTGAACTTTCTACCAATCTTTTACTACTCGACCAAAGTATGAAAACTAAAGTTTCTACACGTAAGGATTAGGCATGGCCTATTTGATCCTGCACGGTCTTAACCGAGCAGGTCGGGGTGATCGGCTAGGACACTGGGCCGAACCCTGCCGACCGGCCGTAAAACCTCAAGAGGTATGCATTTAGGGGATGATCTAAAAAACCCACCTAAAACAACTCTCATGCTCGAGCGTGACCCGACCAACAGGACAACCCGAGTAGGGGGGCCAAGATGTGGAGTCATTATTTAACCTAACTTGTTTTCTACAAATCTCAACTCGCATATGTAGTGAATACTCGATGAGTTAACTTACCCTTGCATGTTCGATATATTCAAAATTTGAAGCCTTATTTACAAACAATAACTAATCCCTGCGTTCAAAAGTTTCCTAGAAGTTTCTACAAATTTTGATGCGTGGTTTTTAAGTTTATACAGTTAAACAGGGCAACCTCGTTGACCCTCTTCGGCACATTGGAAAGAAGTGAAGGGCCACTTGTTTGAGCAAAAAAAAGAAGAATGCACAAAAACATAAATGCAGTTAAAAAGAACACCAAGAATAGCAAAATAAGTTCTTGGCCACACTACTCTTTAAAAAAACAATATGTACATAAACAGTTCGAAGGCTGGTAAAGAAAAAGGACAAAATAATAAAAGTGATAGGAGGGGTTTTCCTTTTTCTTTTCTTCTTTCTTCCTTTTTCTTCTACGGAAGACGGTGACAGAGGCTAGGGCCTCATGGCTCGGGGGCAACGTCCTTGTCTTCGCTGGTGGGATAACCGTCCATCTCCTTGAACTCGTGAAGAAGCTCGATCAACTCCCAGATTTTGCCTTCTCTCTATTTACTTTGGCCCTCCGCCCGCTATCTGAGGTTGCGACAGATCTCCAGCTGAGTCTTCAGTGACTCTGCCTCCTTCCGCTTATTATCTATTGCTAGCTCCAGCTCAACGCCTTGGCCTCCACTCTGCCATCTCCACTCTCTCATCTGCCTCCATCGTCTCTGAGACGGAGATGTGGTGGTGAGAGTCCAGGGCAAGATATGTTGCATGCAACTCCTCCAGCATCTTTCAGTCGATAATGCGTCCGAAACTCTGTCTTTAGGTTGCTAACCAGATTGTGGACTCTGAGCCGACTGCGATTCTACTTCTCTGAGAGCTCCTTGATAGCATAATGGACTTTCATGTTTTGGCAAGGAAGATAGGAGAAGAGGGTTCAAGAAATAGGTTTGAAGGCAACCGGGAGTGAAAGAGGAAGGAAATTCACAAACTATAAATAGGCCAATTAGAGGAAGTTCAAAGGGTGAAAGATCTAATGAGCTACGTTTAAGGGAGCTAGCCATCTGATCTCAGATGACGTTGTCTACCCTAGTGGATGATAATTACCCTCGAAAATGAGCGATTATGATGTGACCTTCGCAATCATGCCAAACATTTAAGGCATCGTAGTCTTTTAGGCGCGGAGCTTGAAACGATGTGGCCATTCAAAAATTTGATTTGGTGCCGAAATCGAAGCAGATGCAGCCAATTGCCGTCCACCCACTCATATTGCTCAGCATACCTCGGCAATGTCTATTAAAAGGTATTCCCGAGCCAATTTCATCTTAAGCCTCGGGAATAGGGGGCATCTGATGAGGTTTTCCTTGATTAGCTTTAACGCTCGACACGTGGTGCACTTCATCGACCTAAATGTTGAATACAGGATGCACATGCCCGACATGTGACCCAAACTGGACCTACCGTCAATTAATACTGTTGCCTGGTACTAGAGGGACCATCATATTTCAAGCTTGGTCTGCGTCACGAGCTCGGGGAACGTTACAACAGTTCGCTATCTATAAGGATTGTGCCGTTATCATATTGGGAGTAACCGTCCATGAAATCCAAATTGGCCCAAATCCTGGGGATCTAGGGAAGTTAGCGACAAATTAGGGAACCCCACCTACAAATACTAGAAGGTGGGTCAAGTCAGGTACGCATTCATACACACACATTGTCCTAGTGAAAACTCTGCTAACTCTCTCCAGTAACACTACTGATTCTCACACCAGAGGTGCAACGCTGACAAGACCACTTGCGATGCATTGTTTTGCAGAAACCCTAAATAGGAACTCCGTTCCGGATCTCGAGAACCATATTTGACAATCCAATTTTTGACATCATCAATTATATTGGGTTAACTTGAAGTTATACATGCCAATTTTCATTCAGTACTGTAAGTTTAGAGCAACTATTTTTCTCCACCATTTTTCCCCCCCTCTCTGGTGTTTTGTATGGTGTTAAGCTTGATATTTCTTTTGAGTATGGTGAAAACCAGTCTGGAAATATCTCCTTGTTGTTGGCCGATAAGGTGAATAAAGATTAATTGTAGAAGTCGAAGTTTGGCCAACTTAATAAGGGAGCAACTAGTTGGCACCTTCTTCAATAATAATATTAAAATTAACAGTTAACTAGTTAAGGATGTTGTCTAATGGCATCATAAGCTCTTATTATTAGGTAGATCTTGAGATTGTCTTAGGAATCAAAAGGATATAGGCGAGGAAGATAATTATTTTTATTGTATTCTTATATTACAATAAAGCTCTACCCACCCATTATATAGCCGAAACTATAGACTAAATAAGGAAGAATATTGCTTTAACTAATAAGCCAATAAAAGAAATATGGAAACTACCAAAAATGGTCACCATGACTGATAAACTATTAAATTCTGATTATTGGAAAATTAAATATTTCAACAGAATCTAATAGTGATGATACCAAAAGAAATCAAATTGAATACTTAAAACTAAAGATTACAATCAAATCTACTCAATCCCTGATCAGAAGATAGTTCTATAATATCCTTGTCCTATGATTAGCATAACCCAAAATGGATCTCCCTCATATCCATATTCTCCATACTTTTGGTTGCTTGCATATAGTTTTCTTTGAAAAGTATTTTTTTCATTTTGTGATGGATAACTATTGGTCATATGTACCTTGTAGCCAATTTTTTTTTTTTTTTTTTGAAATACTCTTTTTGAGACACAGAGAAATCAATGGGGTCTCTAGTTGATTTACAAATGTTTTACTCCGCATCCCAAATTAATTTGTCCTACTTTCCTTTTGAGGATGTCCAACTTAGCTGTCACTTTTTATTTATTAATAAATATACTTAAAACACTTTTTCAAAGTTATACCTTTTCTCCACCACATATTCAAATTGAATTTTTTTTCTCACTTTAATACTACTCCCAATAAGGGAAATATAGTAAATTAATAATTATTCAAACACTATCTAAAATTTATGTGCAAAGTCAGAAGTGACAATAAATTTGGGATGGAGGGAGTATCTAAAATTAATGACCTTGACTATTTAAAAAAAAAAAAAAACATCGTTTTCCTTCTGTATTATGCCAATTACTACTATGTACTTCCATTCTACTACTATCCCCCCAACCCACTCACCCACCTGACATCACCCAAGAGTCTTTTGATTTGGGTAAGGTGTCTGCTGAGTGATTTCTTTGCTCTACTAGTTTCGTATCTCAAATAAAAAAATTCATTGTTACCATATTTGATGTATTGTGCATATATCATTTGACAGTGGATTTGCAGATTATATGGTTTCAGGGAAGGAATCAGTTTACCAACAACTTTGCAGTGAGGTTACAGTTGAGTTCAGTGATTGTTCGAAACAAGTAGGTATCATGATTGCAACATTATTTTGAGGCCATTTGGCAGAAGGGATCTTTGAGCGCATTATTTTGTTTCACCCATTCTCCATGATTACAGGTACTTGAAATGGAGTCTCTTTTTCTGAGTCCTGATTGTTGCCGATCTGATCTAGCTCATCTGCTCCGAGCTGTTCAAACACAGGAAAAAGAGAAATTGCAGTTGGTTTGTCTTACTCCACAATAGCTACGTTCTTTTACTTAATTTTCTTTGCGAGGAAGGATAAAGTGAGTCTAGGGTCTAAAATAGAGACATTAGTTGCCTTCCTGGTGGGACATTTTATGATCTACCACTAGGGACTTGAGCACTAGCATGTCCTGGTAGTGTACTTATATTGGTCCTCCTTGTCAGTTATATTTCTAATGCAAGACTTGGTGCAAAGATTATCGATTAGATTCGTAGGTGCAAGTAATGGACTTGCACTACCTTGAGAAGTGAAGAGGTAGGTTAGACGGCCATGAGAAGGGAACATGGTACAGATTAGAATTAAAAGAATTAATTCTATTATTGAGACATTGCTTATATACTCCCCAAAGGATCTGTAAGTACATTAATATCCTCAACAGTAAAAGTAACTAGAGTTCCAACACTTACCCTCAAATTTAAATCCGCTGCATAGATTCTTATATGCCATCTTGTCTAAGGGTGCATTTGGAATTGCTTCAGCTTTGGTTATGAGTGATTCTGGTTATGAAGCTGTAAAAATGGTTCTTTTTATGAATCACTCGAGTGTTTGGAGTTACTTTTTGAAGGTGATTCAGGAGTGAAATGCTTCATATAGGTGTTTGAGATCGTGTTCGAGAAGTGATTTTAAATGTTAATTGACAATAAAATCGTGTTCGAGAAGTGATTTTAAATGATTATTGACAATAATGCACTGAAGTTGTTATTTGGTTTGTTTTGGTAATTCAACAATGCTTTGAGTTTGTTTTGTAGTTAATTAAATTTATTTGATTACTTCAGAAAAAATGATTTAGTTGATAATTTTTTTAAAACATATGTTTAATTTGGTAATTTAGAAAAGTTTGGGGTTGATAATCTTATGTTATGACTTGAGCCCTGTTTGGTAGAGGTTAAACTGTTTTCGGAAACAAAAATATCATTTGGTTTTAGTTAGGGTTGTTCATGGGATGGACTCATGTGGGCTCGGGCCGGGCCTTAGTAGTTACTAACATGTTTTAGTAAGCCTTGGCCCGACCCATTCCAAAATATCGGGTTTTAACCCATAACCCTAGCCTCACAGTTGAAATGCTTTGGTTAGCCTGGCCCAACCCACAAACTTCTTTTTTTTAAAAAAAAAAAAAAAAACTAATTGGGAGGCCTTTCTCTTGTTTTCTTTATATAAAATAATGAAACAGATAACTTTAAAATCTATATATGTATATATTAATACTATAATATGAATAAATAACTGTGCATTATGCATAGATAATATACATACATATAATATACTATCTATATAATATGGGAGGAAGGCGAGGGCCCCAAAAAATGTTAGATACAAGGATCAAGATTTATTTTCATCTGATCGAAGGGGCATCTCTTTACTAGAATGGTTGAGATTTGTTTAAAATCCATATGTAGATACAATGGTTCACAATAAAAGCAAGCAAAAGTGATTCATTGCACAAAAAATAAAATATCACGACTTTATGTTCAGATCTAGACAAACACAAATTCTTTACTAAGTATCATCATTTAAAGTTATTCAACTAATAAATTATGTAGATTAATAATTACCTCTTTGGATTCAGCAAGGGCGATCGGTGTCCCTTCAGCATCCCATTCTGTGGTGTGGAGATGCATTAAGAAATTCATTGGAATGAGAACTTGACGTAGTGGGCTATTGCTAGAAGGGTTCAAAAGTTGTGCTAAGTTAGGCTTAAGGCGAAGGGTAGGAGACCATCATAGCGATGAGGATTAGCTTTAGGTTTGAGCTTTATTTCTGTAGGGAGAATCTTCAAAACAGCTCCAGCTTAGCTTACCCCTTTACAATAACTCAAGAAAATGTCACATTTTTAGAATTCATTAGTTATTAATAAATCTGAACATTGTGAGTTCCACAAAGTAATTCTAGTCAATATAATGGTTAGGATCTCTCCAAAGGACTGTTGTTAAAGGTGCGCCTAGGCGCTAGGCGCAGTCAAGTGCCTCACCTAGGTTTAGCTTCACAGCTTGCTAAAAGCTCGCACCTATGGGCTTTAGGTGCAAGGCGCGCCTACACTCTATTGTGGCCCTAATTAAAATATTAAGAAAGAAAATAGCTCATCTCACATGAATACTGCCTGAGCTTGAATGAAACCTAGCGATTGAGAGAGTCTAGCTGAGAGAGTCTAGCAGTGATGTGCAGGTATGTCCTCCTCTTCCTCTTGCTCCTCTTCTTCTTCTTTGCTGAGCCATTTGCGTCTCTTCTTCTTCTTCTTCTTCTTCTTCTTTCTGCCTTTTACCCCCCTTTTGTAGCAAGGGCTACAAGTTGCTCGCCTTGCCCTTGTCCTGTTTTTTCCCTTTTCTTTTGTGTTTATTTATTTATTTTTTCTGTTTTATGCGAAATTATCAATTGTTTAGGAATCAAATTAAATGGCTAATGAAGGATAAAAAAATCTCAAGGACCATGAGTCCAATTATAAAGACGAAGACGATTTTACTTTGTTGGATGAGTATGATGCTATTTGATGCTTGACTGATCATTATCGTATTTTTCTTTGCTTCTCTTTTGTTGATGTTTTGGAATGGAATGCTTGGATGCTTGAATTTATTGGGAAATTTTATTAGTTGTTTCTTCTTATTTATTGGCTCACATGCGATTGTGTTTTATTTTTAATAATTAAAATTTAGTTAATAGTTTCATATTTTCACTTCTTGAGGCTAGATTTGCAATATGACAATACTATAAAGCTGGAGAAAGAGACATATAAACTCGCTAAGCGACGTGAACGAAAGACTAGAGATATAGGAAGTGTCAGGTGCATTAAGGACGATAATGAGAAGGTCTTAGTGAAGGATGAAGAGATTATGGATTGATGGAGAAATTATTTTTATAGTTTATTTAATGAGAACAACATTATTTTTATAGGTTTCATAGAAGAATCAGGACTTCGGAAATTAGAATAACACTAAGGAAGATGAAGATTGGAAGAGCAGTAGAGTCAGATGAGATCCCAATAGAAGTGTGGAAAGGTCTAGGAGATCTTGGGATAGAGTGGTTGACTAGACTTTTTAATGACATTTTGAGGACTAAAAGAATGCCTGATGACTAGAGGAGGAGTATCTTAGTGTCCATCTATAAAAATAAATAGGATGTTCAAAGTTGCGCGAATTACTGGGGTATAAAACTTATGAGTCATACTATGAAATTTTGGGAGAGTGATAGAATATAAAATTAAACATGAAACGAGCATAGAAGAGAACCAATTTGGATTTATGCTCAGCTGATCAACCACTGAAGTTATCTATTTACTCCGGAAATTAATGAAAAAATATAGAGAGAAGAAAGATTTACATATGGTACTTATGGACTTGGAGAAGGCCTATGATTGGGTACCCAGAGAAGTTTTGTAGTTGGGCTAAAATGCGATAGTAGGATACCATTGAAACTCAAAGGAAAATTCTACAAAACTGCAATAAGACCGGCGCTTCTATATGATTCAGAATGTTGGGTAGTAAAAACAAAGTATGTCCAGAAAATTAGTATAATAGAAATGAGAATGTTACGGTAAATGAGTGGTAAGACGAGAATTAATTAAATTAAGAATGAGACTATTAGAGAGAATTTAGGAATAGTACCCATTGAAGAGAAGATGAGAGAAAATTGTTTACGGTGGTTCGGACATGTGCATAGAAGACCTATAGAAGCACCAGTGAGAAAATGTGATTTAGTTCAACTGCGGGGGGCTACTAGAGAGAGAGGTAGGCCTAAGAAGATTTAGGACGAGACTATTAGAATTGATTTGATGACATTGAACCTAACTGAGGGGATGACCTATGATCGTTCATTATGGCGTAAACGGATTCATATAGCCGACTCTACTTAAGTAGTACAAAAGCTTAGTTGTTGTTGTTTTTTATGTTGTGCGCCTAACTTCGTTTAGGCTAGCACCTCGCCTAGCACTTTATGCCTAGGCTCCAAGGGACCTTTGCACCTAGATGCGTCTAGAGCCTTCAATAACTATGCTCCATAGATGATCTAATGAATTATGTAATATATGCTATTGCTTCATGGTTGGTGGGCGGGCCCTGCTCAAAATGCTTAAAACCCTAACCTGGTCATAAAATTGGAATGCCCATAAATCTATAGCCCTAGCCTGGCCCTAGGGGCTTTAAACATTCATTCAATTGCATCGCTAATGATCAACATTTTATAGTAGTTTCATTCATAGTTTTGGATTGCTTGTCCCATGCAATTGAACAACAGACGCCTAATCTTGAGAGCTAGAGTTTCTATTTCTACGAATGTTTTCAAATGAACTGCACAGAGTGTTGTAGATTGAACAACGATCTGCTTCCAGATCTAAGCACTTTATTTTCCCTAATCAGGTTATTTCTACAGATCTGTTATCTTCTGTTCTTTTGGGTATATGTGGTATGAGGAAATTTATAGTGTCCTAGAGAAGAACTAGCTAAACAAATAGAGCATCAAGGTCCCAAGTATTTAGAAGTGGGTGGAGAAATTTGATGTTCGTATGCTGTCTGACAATTGTGAAGAGTTTGACTTTAGTTTAGCCAATTTGATAGCTGACTATATGGGCAGTGAAGTGTCATGTAGAGTAGCCATTCCAAAGAAGTTGCTAAGGTGAGGATATTGGGGCAGAGAGTCCTTACAGTGATCTTCCTTTTTTTGACTTTTACAGGATCAACATGGCAAACTTAAGGTTTAGCCAATGTGATAGCTCACTATATGGAGCTTGAGATGAAGAGTAACAATGCGCGAACGAGATAGTAAGAAGCAGATTATTGACTCAGATGTTAAGAAAGTTAACACATTCGAGTATATGGACAGTGATTTGCCATTGTGTGGTTGAGGAAGTTGTTTGAAATCCATCTCAACAGAATCAAGTGAGCTATGGGGACGGGGCCTTGGATTTTGAAGCACTATGGTGACCGAGTGAAATCAACTTGTTATGCGTTAAATGTTTTGATAGAGAATGGGGAGTTTTTTAATTCTAGCTTACAAAATTTCTCTAGGTTTGATGGGATTAAATCTAAGGCCAGACATTGATGAAAAGAGCCTCGAGGAAAGGAACGAAGAAATCTCTTGCGGTATGGGTGTTATAAGAGTTTGCAAGTAGATGTCTTTAGGCATTTAGCTTTATAGCTTATGGTGGATCTTTTTTTGGGTGGTTCCCTGAGTTGTAAGTACCTGTAGTTTCTTTAATGGCTGCTTCTGCTCTGGCTTGGAATCTGATAGTTGTTATATTTCCTCTTGTTGGCTCCTTGTTTTCCACTGGGTGCTGCTTAAGGTTGGGTAAATGGTAGGGGTGAAAGAAATAACCGGAGACCCGACCCGACCACCCAGACCAGTCTGACCTGACGTCGGCCCGGTCGAGATTTTTGGGCATTTTTCCCTGTACACCCGAACCCGACCGCCTCGAAAATATAAGCCCTTCGGATCAATTGTTCGTTTAGCCCCGCCCGATATACCCGGACCCGACCGATTCTTAACCATAATATTGTAATTTACCATTTACCCCACCCCCCACCCCCACCCCCCAAAAATAAACCTAGCATATTACCAAAACACCCCATGTATATATAGTGGAAGTAGAGTTTGATCGCTCATTCTTCAGCCGCCTCCATGTCAAGTCTCTCTCTTTCCCTCTTGTTCTCTCTCTCAGTCCTCAATCTCAGATCTCCGGCGTCTGCTCCGTTCAGCGTCCATCTTAGATCTTCGGCCTCAGCTCCTCAGATCTCTAGCCGCTCAGCCTCCATCTCAGACACTCGTATCTCCGCCACTCAGCACCTCAAATCTCCGGCCATTGCTGCCTCAGTTCGTCGTCTCTATGCTTCGTCTCCTCTCCACCGCTGCCATTTTAAGGTTTGATCTGTATGTTTTCATTTTTTGTACTTTGAATCTGTAAAATTCATGTTTAATTGCTTGGAACTGAAATTTGTTCTATGTTTCACTGCTTGAACTTCTTGGGGTTTTAAATACCCGAAATTCGACCGAAATCCGAAACACCCGAACCCGACGGATGTTCGGCAAAATCACTTTAGGGTCGATCGGATTTTGACCCCCAAAAACACTTCGGGTCGGCCCAAAAAATCACTCTCCCCCCAGCCGAGCCAACCAATTTTCACCCCTAGTAAATGGTATTTGTATGGTTGTTTGCTCATTTCCCTAGTATTCTACTGATGAAATGTTTAAGAGATCTTTTGGGATGTTGAGGTTTATTGAGGTTGAGAATTTTGATGTGCTATTTTGAGAATGATAGTTTGTTGGTGATGTGCTGCTGCCGGTACTTCATCTTTGTTTTTAATGCTTAGATGCGGTTTACATTGTTTTCCCCTCTTGTCTGGGTGGAAAGTGCTTGTTGAGGTGCCGAGGTACAGAGATGTTCTTTAGGCTTTTCCGCTTAGGTGATATGTCTAGGATCATCCATTATCTTGCTGTTCTTTGTTTGATTCTGGTGGAGTTTTTGATGTGGGATCTCCTAGTAGATGTATTGTTTGCTCTCTTATGTGTAAGGGGTAGAGCCCAAGGTTTTGTTTATGTTGGATTTTGGTCAAGGTTGGGCATGTGAGTTTCTTTTTTGTAAGTGGCCCCTTTGTTGTAGCTTGAGTTTCACCCATTATGAATACATTTAGCATATAGAAAAACAAAAGAAAAGCCTAAGTTATCTGATATTTATATGAACTCATCCCCTTTTATGCTGGCCTATAAAATTAATCTTGTCCATTTACTTTACATGACATAAATTAATATTAAAGCGGAGAAGTAATGAATGGCTGCTGCTCGCCTTAAATTGTTGACGTGGTTACTGCTTTAAGCAAATTTTCTTTTTGCAAAACCTGGAGTTTCCCATGATGTTGTTTGACAAATATCCATCTAATCATCTGCAGACAGCCAAAATTCAGGTGTTGAAGAAAGCTGGCCGTCCCTCAGAGCGCCTAGTGAGCCATGAGAATTGCAGAATTCAGAAACCAATTATGCAACACGAATGCGTTCACGTCCATGAAATAACTGAAGCGGCGGGAACAGAGGAGGCAGAGGTGGAGGCGGAGTATGACAAGGCCATGAAGGAAGCCATCAAAGGGGTAGAGAATGCTGTGACCATTATTAATGACCATTTGGAAGAAGTCAGGTATGAGATTGCTGCACTTGAACCAGAGTGAATTTGAAATTCATATAATCATTGTTGTTCTACAGTCAAAATTCTCAACTGCTTCGGTCCATTTTGCAGTGTGTAATAATTGCCTATGTTTGTAATGGGATCTCTCTTGTAAGCATCTATATTATGAGGGCAATTGGCCAGATCTCAAAAGTAATTAATTCTATGGATGGTTTGTGAAATTCTATCAATTACATCACTTAATTGTTTTTGGGTGTTTTAATTTAGTCTTAGTGTCTAGGTTTTTTTTTTTTTTTTTCAATAAATAAAATGTAGGGTTTTTTTTTATTATGGGGCTGAATTTTGGCGGTTCATTATTCACTGTCCCATGTGCGAAATAACTTTTTAAGAAGTCTAATAAGTTAATGCGCAATATGAAAATCAATATTATAGTGATTTTTATGCAGTGCAGTGAAATTAATTTTTTGACAAAATTACTAAAATTTTCACGAAGTTTGTGTAAGTCATGGACATGAATTTAAGTTTTAAGTTTATGGGTCAGCCAAAAACTCCCTTTGATCAATTGAGGGTTTGATTGAAGTTTCAAGAGTCTCGATTGAGTACTTTACAAGACCAATTAGAATAATTTTTTTAATCAAAAAATTTAAGGGCTCAATTAAAATTTTCAAACTCAATTTAACCCTAAATTTGTTAACCTAGGATTTTAAAGGATAATTTGGCACTCTTAGATAGCCAGTTGGGTTTTAGTTGCTGAAATTAAATTTTCCAAAAACACAATTCACTTTGTGAAACCCTAGTTTTACCAATTTGCCATCCAATTTATCTTTTTAATCCAAAAGCAAGATTTGTTCCAAAATAGAATTTCTCAAATTAAATTGTTTTTCGTGGAATTAGATGTTCAATTAAACTTTTAAAACTGAATGTATACTTGAAAATGCCTCCAATAGAATTCAAAATTCGAAATTGGGAATTTTAAGCCCCAGTTGAAATTTTAAAGACTAATTGAAGTTCTAATTAAGTACATTTTTTAGTGTAAAATTCCAATTGATAAACTTTTATGTATTAATAAGGATTTCCAAAGCTCAATTTCGTTATTTGTAGATCAAATCAAAATAAATTTTGAATTATTTGAAATTCCAATTTCAATTCAATACTAGAAATTGGTTAAATTGGTAGCGTTTCAAGAATCCAATCAAAGCTTGGAGATGTATGATGAATTAATTGATCAAATAAATTTAAATTTGGGACCAATTCGAAATACAAAATTTCATTGGGTTAGATTTAAGGACAATAACATTTTAAGAATTTTAATTAAGGATGTTAATTAAATTTAAGTTTATCATCCATGAAATCATCTTATGATATCAATATTATTTTATCACACCCAATCAAACTTGGAAATGTGACACTTCCAACGAGAGAGTATTGATTTTTTCAACTCTCTAGATATCTTTCTACCTAAGGTACTTAGCAAATTTGGGATTGTAATTAAGGGGTAATGATGAAATTTGAAACCCTAAATCGGAGGAGGATATATGTTGAAGTCGTACATATCCCTAAAAATTTTTGCAAGCAGAATGTGCCACTTGTGCATTTTAGATGATAACATATCAGGAGAAATATGATTAACAAAAGCACCAGTATCAATTAAAACATTGATTTCATAATATTTTTTTCTATTTGAATATTTACCTTTTATTCTATAGATATAACTATTTATAAACGGCTGTTTATTATCAAAATTAGAGTTTTCTCCGATTTCGCCACCAGTTATTCTTAATGAAGATATTCTCTTAATACTACATAATCTTTTAGTAGCAGTTAATCTTGTTACATCTAAATCTGGTTTTACATGGTTGCGGATGCTTGCACACATTGACAATTGTGTTCCTTAACTAAGACTATAAATGCTCCTCATTTCTTCTATTTTGGGGGTTGAATTTTGAGGCTTCAATTGCTATTGAAATTCACATATTTCCCTACTAAATATAAGCTGAAAATTCCATTTAATTTATTGAAGATGTGAAGACAAAAATCACGAGATATTTTCAAGCAAGAACAATATAAAAAATTTATACAATCTAACTCCTCTCTTCACAAACGTTCTTAATCTTATGAACCTGTTTTTCTCTTCTTTTTATTTGGTCGTTCACATATAGTATAAGAAATCAATCAAAGTTCAAAACTCCATGGTGACTTGTACTCACTCTTTCAATCCATTCTAATAAATGGAAGCAATGGGGGCATGGAAATTTGTGGGGGTGGAGATTCATAGCTTTAAACTCCTTGCATTTGTTCTAATAACATCAAATTGTCGTTATTTTAATGTTATAATGGCATAGTGTTCTTGATTTACAATGAGAAGGTGCGGCTATGCCGGTATTTTGAATGCCCATTTTGAGCAGCAAAGAAGATGGACACACTTACATTGTTACTATGCTCATTTTTAGATTTCAAATCATAAAAAAGATGTTATGGCAAAAGTTTTGACTCATTTTAGGTAAAAATTTCAAAGTATTTTTTGTTGGACTTAATTTTTCGTTAAAATGAGTTAATTCATTACGAAGTTGCTACTTAAGAGAGAGATTTTTATGTTCACGTCTTTGATTTCTCAATGAGAGTTGGAATTTTGAAGTGGTGAAATTAGAAATTCCCATCCCCAATGGACATTTTAGATGAATTCGATCAACATATTGAGAAAATGGACTTGTTGAAAATCACTTTTCTTATTGAATTGTGTTTTAATGTGTTTCCAAGAAATTGACAAGTTGTAAATGTAAATATCATTTTAGATAATTAGTTAAATATGGAAGATAAAAAATGACATGAATTAGATTTCATTTGACGGCATCATTCATGTTTCTCCACCCATCCGGTATGATTCCATGTTAGAGTAGGGCATTTCACCATTTAGCATTTTGGGAATTTTTAGGTTTGGTGTCTTATTTCATATTTGAATGATAATTTGGTTGTTTAGAATATATATTTTTTTGCACAAAATTATCATCTCACGTTTGTTGGATGTGTGACAAAACCGCACATAATCATCTGATAATGTGTTGGGTTTGTGCCACGCACCAACCCCATTCACTTGCAACTCGTAGAGGCGTTGTAAGTACACAGGGTCCCAGACAAATAAATAGTAGAGTTGGAGTTGAATAGCTACAATTACCAGGAAAATACCTTTCCCTATAAGAAGTCAAATCAGAGAGGCCACTAGCTTAAACTTATTCTCCTTCACTAATGCCTCTGACTTGAGAGAATCTTATCGAAGCTCTAGTAGTTGAAATCATTGAAATTCTTCTTGTTCGGTCAAGTAAGGGAAATTCCAGTGTTAAATAAAGCTTGTCTGGAAGAATAAAACGTCTGTTATGTTTAATCTCTTAAGTTTGTTCACGGTAGCTTAGGTTGTACTAGTTATAGTGTCAAGTTTCATTAAAGCGAAACCAAAAGAGCTACATAGCACAATATCAACATACTTACATGTATTATTAACCACTCAGATTGGAGTGCAGGTACTAATAGTATGGGTTGATACATTTCAGGTTAATACTATCTCGTTGTATCGAGGGTAGTCTTTCATTAATAACAATTTCATTTCTTATTGTATTGATGATTGATTGCATATTTCTTTTAATAAAGCCTATGATATGAATTGGACTTTAAGCCTCGAAGAGAGCTTCTCTGGAAGAGAGATTTAAAGGACTGAACTCCAAACAAAATCGTTAGTTTAAGTTATTTTCAAGTTAATGAATTTCGTCATTTCAAATCATGACATCACGATCATTCATTCTTTAGTTTTGTTGGCCCAGTGAGCTATCCAAGAGGGAGGATGAATTGGGTAGTATTAAAAAATTATCAGAATAATAATACTTCAAAAATCAAGTAATTAATTTTATCCTAAAATTAATTATTATCTTTATAGCAGTGAATAAGTGTAATAAGCTCTAAGTTCACACCCAAACAACACAAAATAAAAATAAAAAAATAAACAATACAGTACACACTGATATATCTTGGTTCATCAAGTTACTCTTGGCTAATATAGTCCTCCAAATCCCACAGAGATTCGTACCCACTAAACTCAAGATTCCTTTACAGGTAGGAACCAAACCCTCACAATGATTATTTTCACAGGTTCAGAATCAACCTTTACAATTTTTTTTAAAGGCTCAGAAATAACCTCTACGTTTTACAGGTTCAAGAATAACCTAATTCTTTTTAAAACTAAGGCTAAAGAATCAAAATCTCACGAACATTCCAAATATCCTTTTACCTGGTAAGTATTGAACTGTTACAAAATTACTTACAAAATAATTCAATTCAGGAAGATACTACTTCAATCTCTTTACAGGAAGAGACTGAAATCAGCTACCCTTAGATTAATACTCTCAACAGTATCCAATCAGTCACTCAACTCACCAATTAAAAATTGACAAGTGATTTTTTTCACTCGGAGCTTCTACCACCCTAAATTAGAACTCAATTAATATCCTAAAACCTAGTGATAAAAAAGTGAGATATTCAAAATCTGATTTTAAACAAACAAATGGGTAGCACGTAATCATATTTATTCAAGAAATTGTTTCAAAAAATATTTTTCAATAAAAAATCAGAAAACAATTTCTAAAGATCAAATTCCAAATATAATCAAACAATACTAAATAGAAAATAATTTGGAAAGATCTCACCAAGAATCCATCGAAAGAATAATTATAACAATGTCACTTCAGATTCGGTAGCAGCAATGATTCACAACAAATAATTCTCAAAAATAACTTTTAGAAAAACTCAATGTATTTCTCTTGATCTCTCTTTCTAATATAAAAAACGCAGGTCTATATAAATGGAAATAAAATAAACTCTATAACTTCTAGTTTCCACTTGTTATGAAATTTAATTGCTCTTATAGACTCCTTATATCATTAAGACTCCATCCTAGTTCAAATCACTTAATTATAGTTTTTAAACTTCTCAATTAAATCCCCCAAATACTTCTCAATCATAATTAAATAGAATAGAAAGAATTACATGTACCAAATTGAGAAATATTCAAACTTAATGAACCAAATCTATAGGGATATCATAATATATGTTTCATATCTCAAATAACATTAAATCCCTAAAATATTTCGTGAATCTTAACCATAAAACGGCTAATAACGGCTACTTTTAGAATAAAAATCGAAATTCCATAATATTCTGAAATAGTCCCATAAGTCGACAGACCAAGATCACCTGTCGACCGATCGATTCAGGATGTAGCCAAGTCAAAAATTATGTGCCCATCAGTCGACCTAGAGATTTAGAAAGTTACGTTTCTTGTCACAGGTCGACCGCCCAATCGACTTATCGATTCAGAGAGTTCACATTTAAGCTCTGGTCAACCTACATGTCGACTTAAAGATTCAAAGACTTTTCCTTTTATGCTCCGGTAGACTTACCTGTCAACTTGTCAATGTTGGAATCTTTACTAAATTCGTTTTTAATCCATTTCTATTGACGTTTTCGCCCCTTTAACAGATTTCTTTTTTCGGTTAGCTCCACTACATTATTAAATTCATTTTCAACCAATTATCTTTACTTGTTTTTCAATAACACATAGGAGAAAATAATTTCACTAATTTGGATCCTATCAAAACACACATAAACTTTTAAATTTTTTTTGTGTCATATGTGATCCTAATTGGGATATTAAGAGTTGAAATTTAACCTGAGTTGTTTTCCCTAGGTTCTTCAAATTCTTCAACCTCTTAATCATTCATCATCTTTATCATCATCTTTCAGCATCCATTTATTACTTGTCATCATATATTCATCATTGGAACTAATAAACTGAAACACTCAATTAAACTGGTAATTTCACAAAAAAAAAATCAATATTTAATTGTTCATCAAATCTTAGGATCAACAAGTTTCATTATCGACATCCAACATGTTACACGACATATTGAATCCAATTGAATCATGAATTGAATTGTTTTATGCCTAAGTACCTTATGTTTTCAAGTTCATTCAAATGTTGGGGATAAGTGATATAGACAATTCTAATTGTCATATTTTGAGTTTATTTCAGAAAAATAATATCAAGTAAATAAATAGTTAATAAATAAAATTTTAGTATTTTATATATCACCATTTATGTATTATATATAGCTATTAAGATGCCATGGATATTCAGTCGAAATGTCTTAAATATGATGGTGATTAAAAACAATGAGATCGTAGACATTTGGTAACATATATCCTTAATGTTCCTAGTCATAGAATTATTAAATTGGTATCTAATAATTTGTTTAGATTAGGTTGTGGGTATTTTCTTTATCAAGAATGAAAAATCTCAAAACCATTAGTATGATAGATACTAAAAAAAAAAAAAAAAAAAGACTTGTTATCAGTAACAAGGGCATATAAAACTTGTGTTGATTCCTAGGTTTTGATGATCAATTAAATGTTGATGTTTTTGGTGGAACTAATGTGTTTCTTGAGTATTTCATAAAAGAGTTCCAAATTATTGTTTAAGATGAAGACATCATGGAGAAAATGTAAAGGGTGCAAAGATGGACGCAATGAAGAAATGAATAGTGTTGAAGACCTTAAAAAAATTAGGTAAAAATAACTCTTTGCTCATATACTCTAAATGCAACTCAAATTAGGATCACACACAACACTTCAAATGAGTTATCTTTTATGTGTGTTTTGATATTGATATGATAGAATTTAAGATTCTAATTATTGATTTTATATGTGCTCCTTATGTGAATTAAAATCGAAAATTGACCTAATTGAAAAACATGGTTTTAAAATATGGCAAGTTGTATTTTCAGGTCAAATTCAGTCAACTGAGAAAATCAATTGATTAACTAAATCAATCAGTGTGTTTTGCAACATAATTGGTGAAGGAAGTAAACACCCTAAACTAATCGGTCAACTGTTTGAGTCAGTGTGTTTTTCAGAGTAGATTAGAGCCACCCTGTAGTATTCGGTCAACCAAATGGTGAAATTCAATCAACTGATTGAACTTAAGATTTTGGCAATGTTGGCCTCTGAACCATTCGGTCAAGTGAATGGAAAATTTTGTCAACCAACTGGGCTTGTACACCTATTCGTATTTTATCCATAACTTTCCCGTCTGAACTTTGATTGAGGTGATTCAAGATGATCTAGAAATATTAGAAAGAGAGATACGAAGTTTATGTTTTGAGTTTTTCTAGAATCAAATTGCATCATGGTCAAAATCGGACTTGAAGTTGTTGCACCTGTAACCAATCATCCAACCGAATTTTGGGGTTCAGTCAATTGATAATTTCGATTGTGATTTTTAAGAACTTAGTCTCTTGGTCAAAAACCATATGATTTTGATGATTTTAAGGGAGATATTTAGGGGATTTGAACTTATTAAAGATATGGTACATCTATTTGATTATCCTTATTGATTTGGTCCACATAATTTAAGATTCTCTTAATGTAAGTTGATTAATACTTCCAATCTTTGTGATTGTAAATTAACAAATATTTCATGAATTTATTTGAGAGATTTAAAAGGTATTTTTAAGTGGAATATCCCTGAAATGAAAGATAATATTATATAGGGTCTAAGAGTGCCTTTTAGAGGCATATCTTTTGAAAAATAGCCGTTGGAGGGCTTGATATTAATCTATAAAAATAGACCTGTAGGATTAAGAGAAACACATCAAGAACAATTAGTTTCGAGCTTTTCTAAGAGTGATTTTTACCCTGATATTTATGTGAGATATTTGTGCTAATTTCTTGATCTAAAGCACTGTTGATTTGGCGACACCGATTTATGCTATATTGTGATCTGTTTAAATCTTCTGTGTTTTCTCAGTGAGATCTTTCCAAGATTTTGTTCTTTATTTTGATTTCATATTATTATTGATTGCTTGGTCATATGATTGTTAGAAAAATCGTTTTCAAATTTAAAAACCTGATAAAAAAATTTAAAACGATTTTGTTTAATTATCTGATTACGTGCTCTAAATTGTGCTACCCACATTATTTATTAATCAAACATTATTTTTCTCACATTGTATCTATCACATAGTAATTTTTGAGACATTAATTGAGTATATTTGTATTGAGGTGGTAGAAATTTCTTGTGGGAAGAAACTCATACTTTTCTGTATTTGTGCGTTTTAGCGGATTAGACACGTTTAGGATGACGTCTAGTTAGGGTAACTTGGTTTTTATATTTGTCCTGATAAAAAGGTTAAGTTATTCTTTTCCCTTGAAAAGAACTAAGTTTTAATTATCTCTGCAATTGAATTGTAAAGGTTCAATCATTACCTATGAAAATGATACTTGAGAAAGTGGTGAAATTAGTATTTAGCCTGGTAAAAAGATTAGGTTATGATTCTTTCTGTAATAGAATTAGGTTAGTCTTAAGCCTAGTAAAAGGATAAGGTTCTTCCTAAGCCTAGAAAAATGATATTTGTAAAGGTTTTTCCTGAGTCTGGGAAAATGATAACTGTAAAAGTTGATTCTGAGTTTGAAAAAAGAATCATGAGTTGTAAGGGTTTGGTGCCTTCCTGGTAAAGGAATCAGGGGTTTAAAGGTTACGAATCTTCGTGGAGCTTGGGGGACTGGATTAGGGAAGGCTAGATTGTTGAATCAGGATATATCTTGGTGTAATGCATTCTTTACTTTTATTATATTATGTTTGGGTGTGCACCCAGAATTAAACACTTATCTACTGCATAACAAAGATAATAATTAATTTAGAAAAATTGATTATTTGATAATTAAGTGTTGAAAGATTTAATTGTTTAAGTTTTTGTTATTACCCAATTCACCCCCTCTCTTGCGTAGCTCTTTGGGTTAATAATTGGTATCAGAATTGATTTTAGCTCGATTAGCCTTAATATCCTAACTAAATTGATCACGTGGCACACACCATGAATAATATATTTTTTTTGTATCTTCTCTTGAAGGTGATAGATCCATATATGATAATGTTATTTATGATTCTTGTGGAATTAGTGGTAGTGATGGAGATGATGATAATAAAAATATCCATATTATCATGGAAAAACTATTTTCACTCACACTTCTTTTTGCTAAAGAAAATTTGAGTTTAAAAAGAAAAATCGATTCTTTTAAAAATAGAGGAAAAAATGTTTGAAAATTTAAAATACATCTGGATGACTACTATAGTACGAAAGAGTTTTCTAATGTTATTTTTAAAATAAATAATTTGGTCTCTAAAGCAGATTTTCTTAAAAATGAAAACAAAGTTTTGCAAATTGATTTTGATGAGATTTCCAGGTAAAGGTTAAATCTTGAATTAAATATTGATTACTTAAGAAAAATCTTGAAAAATAAAAATTCGACCTCAAGTCTATTTTAAGAGATTCTGAAATTGTTTTTTCATCTTTCAAAATAATCTATGGAAGTTGATATGTTTCATCGTCTCATCCTTCATCACAAGCCAATGATTATAATTTTGCTATTGTTAGAAATGATTCATGTTTTACTTCTCATACTATCTATGATAATCAATCGAAGTTGAGATATTATTATTGCAATAGGGTTGGAGATTTTAAGGTATCATGTCCGTTCAAAAATCCTAAGTTTATGTCTAAGAAAAATGGATCCAAAATGAAAAAGATACCAAAGAGAGCTATGTAAATGTCTTGTGCAGAGTTACATAATATTGGTACTGGACCGAAATGAACAAACAAAAAGGTTATATCAAAGCCAAGACGAGAAGTCACCAAAAATCCACAAGCAACACGTACAAAGAAAAAACAATATACCAAAACCAAGATGTGAAGTTACAAAGAAGCAACAAGCGATACATGCAAATAGAAAAGATTTGTCAAAGCCAAGATGAGATATCATCAGGAAGCCACAAGTGACACATGCAAATGGAAATATCATTTAGTCAAATGGAAGCAATAGGTACACATAATCCTTTGCAGTTTAAAGTCATTAAATTTGTTAAAGAGGAAGGTATCCGACTTGCCAAATAGGTAAGTTTGTAATAGTTTATGTTGGTGCGTAAAACTGGTACACACTTCGAGTATGGTCCAGTCATATGACAGGTGAATCCTCTTGCTGAGGTGGAGCCTTCAGTTGTAAATTCTTCACGGGAGCTGTGTTGGGTCCTAGGAGGACTGACCTGTTGTATCCAAAGTCCTACTCCTCAAGGAGTGTACCTGCAGAAGACTAAGACCAATATTTATCCTGGTAAAGCCCTTCCAGCGTGATAATCAGTGTTCAAAGAGAAAAAAGTACAGTAATTCAGCAAGTAAACAAATGAACTCGTGCGTAATGTAAAGCGTATTCAAGCGTACCTCGAGCTTGCACAACCCCCGATATATATAGGAGTTGGAGATGATTCGTCGGGCCTAAACATGGTTAATTAATCGAAACCCTGTGTTTAGCCGATAATCCGGGGCGTTTAGGAGATAATCGTTGGGATTGGACTTTTGGGCTCATTTAGTGAAGCCCACGAGCCTTTGTCAGGCCTGCGGCGGTGAGCTGGTGGAGGAGAGTAGAGATCTGTGGAGTCCTAGAGAAGAAATAAGCTAAAAGGGGAAGTCGGTCGAGATGAACAATTGAGTCCCTGAAATTGATTGTCCAAGGTACGGCGCAAAGCTCAGAGCAGTACGTCCCTACAGGGCTCTTCGCTCCTCCTTGGGTACAAATGAGATTCCAGGGAGGAGTTGTAACATTGTGGATTTCAGAATGTATCCCTGTCACTATGAGGGCGGACACGTGGTTGGGTCCCAAATGCTGACTCAGAAGTGCCCAAAAATACCCTCATCAGTTTCTAAGACTTACACTAAATGATATGCTTATTTATTGTCTTAGAAACATTACTTGGTGATTCGGAGAATCACATTTACTTAAAGTGTAGTAACATGTTTGTTTCAAAATTGCTTATATTACTCATATCATGCATCTGTTAATATTTTTTTTTTCTGTTTTGAAATTGATAATATGATTATAAGAAACATGTTACTTGAGATGACTTAATCTGAATTAATTAGTTTATAGGATCAAAATAGCTTGGAATTGGTTAGTGATCATATATGATTTTGAGAATAATTGATAAATATATGTTCACTTAATCTCTACTAATGATTTTATTCTAAGTATGTTTTAAAGAATTTCAGGTTATAAGATAATTCAAGGAGATAATTGATTGGAGTTGAATCTTCATTGAACTCAGTTGTAAAATAATCTTATTCTTGCATGATTATGTAAGAAATTTATGTGATGTGAAATTATTGTCTAATTTAAAGAAATTGACTCACATCTCTATAAATATCATGCTTTGATTATATGCCTATGTGGAACTCCATTGTTAGCTAATATTGGTTTATTGATGAAATATTTATCGCTCATAAATATTTGATGAAATAAGTATTAATCATGATCTTACTTGTCGGCCTATCATATAAATTTAAGCTTACGTGGTTGGTATCACTTTATGAGATCACCTTAATCTATTTTTGATACCATATATACAATCGTTTAAATATACATGACATATCAATATGTACTTAGTATTTTGAGTTGATACTTTTGCACGTGGATATATTTATAGGCAATAAGTGTCTAGTATACAACTAATATATTCCGTTTTGTGAATGATTATTATTCTAAAAGGGAGCTAAAATTTTATGAGATAAATATGCACTTATCCAAGTTTATGGATGATAGGTGTAATTTACCTATCTATTTCCAAACCGAATCTGTTAGTTTTCAAGTATGTTTATTACGTTTTTATTCCTTTTGTTATAAATCAGGTGTTGGGGGAGAAAATGGATGAAAACAGATCATAAACAATCAAATCAGATCAAAAGTGGTGGAAGAACGGTGGGAAAAGAGCAAAGAGATAAAATTTAGAACCTGCAGCCCACCGCTGCGGTGGTGAAACCATCACCGCGACAGTCAAAATATAGATGAGGGCCTGAAGTTTCTGCAAATCCACTACCGCAGCGGTGAAAAAACAACAACTCTCTACTTCCACTGCTGCATCCACCGCCGCAACAGTGACACTGCAGACATGCTCACCGCTGCAGCAGTCACTCTACACAGATTTTAGATATTTGTTTAGATATTTTGAGCCCTATTTCCTTTCCCCTCTCCTCTATTTAGGCTATTAGAGACCCCTTAGGGTTTAGAATAGTTTGAGAGGTGTTTGGGGAATGCTCAACCAAATTCGAAGGAGAAGAACATGTTGCAAAAAATGAGAAGCAATCTCAGAACGGTTTTAGCGTTAAATCTTGGGATAACAGATAGTTCTCTTTGTTTCTTTCTTTATTTCTTAACTTTGATTTATTGTTTGAGCATGTTTAGATCGTTTATCATTGTATATACGGTTATGGCCGTTAGCTAAATGGATATTGTCTAGGGATTAATATAATTTATGAATATGTGGTTTTGAAATCAGTGTCTCGTTAATGGTTGTTCTTCGTTATTTGATTGTGTTTAGCGTTATTCTTCGATTATATGCTTGTTTAGATATATTGAAAATACGAGGTTTGACACTCGGAGAGAGGTAACCCCGAATTCAGACTAGGGTTAAACACAACGCAACGATCTAATAACCTAGGAGAGAGTTAGAAAGTGTGCAATCAATGACGTTGGGGAAAGACTCATGTGACCTAGTGTCGTTAAGACGTTGAGGGGGACTTCTTCGTTAACGAGAAGTCGCATATTCACTCATCTTACACTCGGGAGAGGTGGTGAGTGAGTTTACGATACAGAGATTGTTAGATAAGTTAAACAATGTTATTGTAAATTAAACAGATCAAACACATTTAAATAAATAAATTTAATTTCTAGATAATCCATTCCCTTAAATATCTCAATATAGTAATATAGTATAATCAGATAAATTAATAATTTAGTTTAGTATTTATTAATTAAAAACCATTTTTTATCGCCTAGATAAAATTAGGTTATGATAATTATGGTACTCGACAATAATCTCAATCAATCTCTGTGGATACGACAACCCCTACTCTTCCCATTTTACTAAAACTTGACCCGTACACTTGCGATAAAAGTAGCGACGTAATATTCTGCCGCCAAGTTTTTGGCGTCGTTGCCATGGATTGTTTTTTTAGATTATTGTTGATATTATGAGTAAATAACTTGATTTTAATTTAGGCATTTATTTTGTGTATAATTTTTGTTTGTAGTTTTGTTTTTATTTCTTATGCAAAGTACTTGAAGATGTTAGATCGATGAGTATTGATGCATTTTTTTCAACAAGATTCCAAGCCATTTTATTGCGCTTGGGATTGTTACAATGAGCAGCTATTCCGATTTTCGAATCATGGGTTCTCGAGGGAATGTCAACCCCTGAATTTCCTCGACGGGTTATCAGCCGCAACCAGAACATAGGTGGAAGGAGGAAACGGTACCTCCTCTTTCTATGGCCTAACCACAGATGAAGCCATTTGGTCGTTGGAGGAACTGGCGGGTTATGATTATCACTGTTGGAATTATTTTCCAAGTCACCAAAGTTTGGGGGATAGTTTCACCGCGACACCATGGGTTTACACACCAAACCAATATGTTGAGTCTTCCCTCGCCTAGGAGGAAATATTCACTGATTTTATTGGGGAGACTCAAGCGTTTTGTAGGGAGATGCATGATTGGATTAATGAGCACGAGGATAGTCTTGATTATATTGAGACGGTCTGCACTGAAATCGATGCGATAGTAATGTCTTTGCAAACACAAATCAGTTATCTTCTTTGCTACATTGAGGCCGAGTCAGACGCGGTGGTATTGAGAGATTCACAAATCATCCGAATGTGAAAGCCAAAGTGAGAAACCGAATGCAAACGGAAGGTACTTGGGTGAGATCTAAGACGATCATGCTAAGAAAGAGAGAACCAAAGTGTAGAATGGCGATGGAGATTCACATATTAATCTTTATGAGTTTTCACCGTTTGAATTCCAATTGGTGATGCCGTACTCGATCCAAAACGATCGATCTATGAGGATCCGATGTGGTTCACCTATCCTACCCCGTTTTCAGCTCAGTATATTTTTGCTCCCCAAGCACATGAGGCAGATCAAAATCGAGTTGAAAGCCCGAGCCAAATAGAGCCATATCTCGCCAGTCTTGAGGGAATATTGAACCAAGACCCATACGTGGTGTTGTATGACACGTACTACGGGCGAAAGATGCTCTTTGAGGAGTACTTCTCCATGCCAAATCTTAAATCAAGCGCTTCTTGGGAGGTAACCCAAGGCAAAAATAAATTAGATCTGTCACTACCGACTTGATTCGGAGGCGAGATTGTCTCACCTCCCAGGTACGTGTTCTAAACCGTCGTCTTCATTATCATGCTATATGCTGTCATTGGGATCGCTGATAGGTCATTTTGGACATTGCCCATTTTAAGTTGGGGGTAATGTGTAGTATGTTTAGTATACATTTTAGTTGTAGTTTATGTTGTTTTGTTTTTATTGTGTGCATGTCTGTTTAGGTTACTTATAGTTATGTGCTGTGTATAGCGTAGCGTTAGTTACGCACTTGCGTATTAACTACTCACAAGTGCACAAGGTCTAGTTTTAATATAGTGGATCTTTAAGATCGGATATTGTTCCCATAGGGACGGGTTGAATAATTGAATACCACAATTTGCATAGTCTCTTATTATCCGGACGCTTCAAAAAATGTTTAAATTAAACTAATTAAAACTAAGCTAAACTACAATTAGCGGGTTAATCCTAACTAAGTTGATTACCTAGGGATTGATTTCATTCACTTAATACATGTTTGATTTCATTTTAGTTAACAATAACGGAGTTTATGGTATCCGACAATCTCGGTTCTAAAACTCTTCCGCTATCTCTTCCGAGTGTAAGACGGGAGAATACGTGACTTCGTGTCAACGAAGAGGTCCCCCTCAATGTCTTAACAACTCTAGGCCATGTGAGTCTTGCCCCAATGTCATCGATTGCATACTAACTAACACCCTCCCAGGTCGTTAGATCGTAACGATGTGTTTACCCTAATCCAAATCCGGGGTTACCTCTCCTGAGTGTTAAACCCCGTATTCTCAAATCCAACCCTAATACCTTAACAAGCATATTAACATCATCATAAAAGGATGAACACAATCAGATTTAAACACAAACAACCGTTAAGAAAAGGTATATTCCATCAAACTAGTATTTACACAACTACATCGATCCCTAGCTAATATTTATCTAATTTATCATGATCTTGACCATATAAGCGTTAATTCAAGAGATATTCATCATCATTTACAATAAAACATTAAATTACAAGAGAGAAATAAAGAGAGAAATATCAAATCTTAAAGTGGAGTGATCTACTGTCGCCAAAGATTAATCTGCCAATGTTTCCTCTTCTCCGGATGATGAATCTCTTCTTTAAGAATGGACAAGGATCACTTCCTAAGGTTAGGTGCATCCAACAGTGTCCAAACCTCCCCAGCAGCCTTTAATGGAAGTGGGAGAATGGTATTTATAGACCTAAGGTTTCAAAAAGATCTAAAAATATCTTCTTGTCTATGTAGAGTTGACCGCCTAGGCGGTGGTTTTCTCCGCCTAGGCGGAGGTTAAGTTGGTTTTCTTACTACCTAAGTGGTGGGCTGGCACACAAAAATTTTGACGGTTCACCGCCTAGGCAGTGGTTTCTTCGCCTAGGCGGTGGAGCAACACTCCAACTCTCTGACGCTTCTCTGCCTAGGTGGTGGTTTCTTCTCCTAGGTGGTGGAAATTGTTCGTTTTTCAGCACATCCAGCATTCTTTACTGCCTAGGCGGTAGGTTTGCTATTCTTGAAACCTTATTTTTTCATATTTTCGTTACCATTTTCCCACCGTTTCGCTCGTTTGTCACTTGTTTACGTCCCTACACCTGATTTACATAAAAACAGCTAAAATACAATTAAAACATTAATAAAATACTCAAAAACTGACAAATTCAGCTTAGAAGTAGATAGGAAATTTACACCTATCAAATACCCCATAGCTTGGAATTTTGCTAGTCCTCGAGCAAAACACCCTAACACTAAATTAAACTAACTACTCTAATTAACTAACAACTAATCTAAAAATGAAAAACTTTAACAAAGAAGAAGCATACACATGCGAGTTCCAAATTCAATCGAAGAGACCAAGTTGGTCCTCCCTCAACATCCCTCAATCTGACCAAGTTCGGGAAATAATACACACCAATTGGTGTTCTAGAATTTTAACACTCAATTTCAATAAGAAAGATTCTGGATCCATTTGAAATATGTGTGTGTGAGAGCTCAAATGTATAATTAACCAAACTCCAGATTGGATCATTCAGTAGACAAGTTCATGCTTTAACCTTAAAGGATTCAGGAAAATCATACGCTTGACTGGGCTCGACTATCCACTAATGTAGGTTCGGACATTCTCAAAGATCAATAGGGTTTGGTTAAGCTTTGGAGAACGACCAAGGGTATCGCAAGAATAGAAAATAGCAAATCGTTAAGATAAAACGATACCTGAGGTACGAACTCTTGTCGCTATCACTCTCTCGTAACCCCACACGTTTAAAACACAACCCTGAACGAGAATTGAAGAACTTTGTATTCACTTGTCGAAAGAAACAAGAATAAAAACTATATTCACATAGTATTTTTTTTTTTTTTAAATTAAACATTGTCACACTCGTAAACTTATTTGAATTTGTACAATTTTAGGGGCGTGCAAAAAGAATGACAAGTGAATACATTAATACTGAACCAATAACAATTCGTCCGAAACCCCAATCGCTCACTTCAGGTGCATTAGTCTTTGCAACTTGATTTCACTCAATTTTAACTTTTAGGTTTAACGACAATAGTTTAGAAAATTTTAATTGGATAGAGTATTGAAATGTGTTCAGAATTCAAAAGTTTATCGGCTTCGACAGGGGAACGAGGGAATAAATTTTTCAGGTTAGCTTCAAAAGGTTCAAGCGATACAAGTGAAGGCCTAATTCATGCCTCCAGAATTACCTTACCTATAATTTCCCATCAAGTCTACCCCAAATGAAGTTCTTGATTCCTTATTTTGTGTCATGAACTTATTACTGAATAATCAACGTCAATTCATTTAAATAATTATACACTGAGTCCATGCGATTGTGCGATTTAAGGATCATAATAATTTTTACCTAATCAACATGCTAAGCACACAAAACACACATGACTAGCATTATCCCTGACCTCAATATACAATTAAGAGATAATTTTCATCATCGGGAAACAGCCCTAGACGAACTCAAAAACTCAACATGCACATACGACTTCATACATACACAATACTATATTAAATCTAAATACTAACATACATAAACTAATCTAAGCATTTAACATGCAAAAACTTGAAAATTAAACTACAACTTAACTATTTAATTAAAGTCTACATAATACAAAACATTTAAATTAAATACAACAAAAACAAAATTGTTCATCATTTTTCTACAAAAACACAAAAATAGATGAACACCCCCCCCCCCCCAAACTTAAACATGGCAGTGTCCACACTGTCTAGCAGCGAACCCAATAATAATTTATAGCATTCATGAACAAAATATTGGGTTTGAACACATATTTAGGAGATAACACATATGAGTCTTACCTCCTATTATCTACTTGGGGAAGCGTCATCACCACCACTATCGCATCGGAATGGAAACTGTGGCGGTTGCAAAAAGTGCAGCGGCACCTACGACATAGTCTGAAAAGAATGCATCTTGATGCCGAGGCCCTCGCAAATAAGCCAGTTGACTTGATCTTGATAGCGCCCGTACTAATCCATGTAAGTCCCGAGCTCGTGTTTCCCAATCCAAAGATCCTGGAGTTATTGATAAACTTGCTCCTCATGGAATCCAGCTCGTCTGGGTGCCTCTGGAGTTGGGGCCTCATAAGGCCCTGTCTCGTCTCTCGCTTGCTCTTCTTCTTCTTCCGTTCTTCCTGTTGTCTGGCCTTGAGTGGTACCCTTCCACATCCTTGTAATAATGGCAAGGTCGAGATGATTAGTTGGAGCCAATGGGCTATCCCCTTGGATCACCAACCTAGCTCTCCTAAACAACTCTGTGAGTAAGTTTGTAAAGGGGAGACCTCCTTTGGTTGTCCGCCCAGTATGAAGAATGGAAGAGTAAATGTGAAATCCGACATCGAGCGGCTTGCCACTCAGGATAGAATGCAATGCAAAGGCCCACTCCTTCGATACATCCGAAAGGTGAGAGGTAGGGATCAGACTGCCACATATAAAGTGGTGCCATATTTTCGACACCGGCTTTAAGAACTTGGAAAGAAATGTGGCTTGTTTCGGCCTTGTGATGGTCCATCAGGCATTACCCGTAGTCAAGGCCATGATCACTTCCTCCATACTTGGTTGGTACCCCTTATACGGCTCTTCAAAAGGCGACAGCAGTCCCAATCCCAATATCTCTTTGAATCTTTTAGGACTGAATAAGATAATCTTGCCTCGGACCCTTGTCTGATTTTGTTGAGGTTCTGTGATGTTGGCGTAGAACTCCCAGACCAGGGAAACTTCACCGAGGGAAGGTGATTTGCAAAAATACTCCCAACCTCGGCTTTGAATAACGCTTTGAAATCCACCGAGAGATCTTCTAGGGGCTTGAATCCTTACTGCTTTATGCACGGCCTGGTGAACTCATGCTTAAGGAAATGCACATCGGTTTTCTTTGAAACGAATCGGGTGGAATCGAAGTCAGGAGTCGACCCCAATCCTTCACCTCGTGCCCTCTTTGTAGCAGCCTTTTTTGGCATGGTTCCTAGCAATAACATTCACAAACAAGACAAACCCAATCATATATGCACAATGAAAAACAAACCCTTAAATTAACACTATCAAGATCAAGGCATAAACTCAATACACATACACCAATTGCAATGATTTCAACAAAATACTAACAATGTAGCATGAATTTTTGTTTCACACAATTAAACAATCCATAAGAACTAAGTTTAACACCAAAAATCAGACCAAAATCCCCTAGAAAATGAAAATCGTGAAAATGGGGGTTTAAGGGGTATGGCACATTCCAAATCCAATGATTTTTTAGATAATCTTGCAAATCAATCAAATATTTCAACAAATATATAAAATGTAGAAGCTTAAACACTTACTTGTTGAGAAATGGCAGCCCAAACGATTGAAAATTGAAAAAAAATCGCAACATCGCTCTTAAACCCTAACTTTTTCGAAAATGGGGGAAAATCCGATTTTTAGAGGTTGATTTGTGGTGGAAATCACAAGTTTTGTTAAGAGAATGATGATTCAAAGGGTTGGAAATGGTTTGGAGGGATGGGATTAGAGAGATTTGGGAGTTTTTGAAAAGGATGTGGCGTTTTTGTTTTAGCGGGTTGGTTTTAATCAAACAGAGGCCTCACTGCCGCAGCGGTGTGAGAGCCTTTTTAAAACCAAATGTTTCTGCTATTTCACCGCCTCGACGGTAAAGCGATCTTTTTAAAACAAAACATTCTGTTATTTTACCACCGCGGCGGTGGATTTCTTTACTGCGGCGGTGAAGCGTTTGTGCTAAAACTTAACTTACTGCATTTTCACCGCCTAGGCGGTGAGCCTGCTGCTGGATTTTCAAGTTTTTCTTCAATTTTTCACACAAAGGCTCCATACCATGCATTTCCACTTCGCTTGTTCGATGTTTTTAAATGCGAAACACATCTCCAAGTATCCTCACTCCTTAATTATCCTCTAAACACGTTTTGAGACCATTCCGGCCTCCAAAAAATAAATAATAGCAAAAATCGGGTAAAATTTGATGCCCTCAGTTTTGGATCAAAAAACTGTAACTTGCTTCATTTACCGTCCCTAATTGGACTTGGTTGAGCATTTTTCACCAAAATCCCTCATAGACAAGGAATTTGGGAAACAAAATGCTCCATTGGATCATGATTCATGGTATTGAAGTTGGATTCTTGTCTCTCTTCTTATCTTTTTCAATGTATACTCGATCTTGGGATCAAGAGTCAAGAATTTCAACTTCTTCTACGCTGTATGCACTGTTTGATCACAACAAATGAAACAAAAAAAAAATTAAAAGAATATAAAACAAGAGAATTGTCTGGATTAATATTCAACTACTTAGTCACAATATCAATTCTACGCATTCAACCACATCCCCGGCAACAGCGCCAAAAACTTGTACGACATAGCATTTGTTACGCGCTCGCGTATTGACTACTCGCAAGTGCACGAGGTCTAGTTTTAATATAGTGGATCTTTAAGATCAGATTTTGTTCCCACAGGGATGTGTTGAATAATTGAATACCACAATTTGCATAGTCTCCTATTATCCAGATGGTTCAAAAAGTATTTAAATTAAACTAATTAAAACTAAGCTAAACTACAATTAGCAGGTTAATCCTAACTAAGTTGATTACCTAGGGATTGATTTCGTTCACTTAATACATGTTTCATTTCGTTTTAGTTAACAATAACAGAGTTTATTGTATCCGACAATCTCGATTCTAAAACTCCTCCGCCACCTCTTCCGAGTGTAAGATGGGGGAATACACGATTTCGTGTCAACGAAGAGGTCCCACTCAATGTCTTAACGAATCTAGGTCACGTGAGTCTGGTCCCAACGTCATTGATTGCACACTGACTAACGCCCTTCCGGGTCGTTAGATTGTAACGATGTGTTTACTGTAGTCCGAATCCGGGGTTACCTCTCCCGAGTGTCAAACCCCGTATTCTCAAATCTAACCCTAATACCTTAACAATCATATTAAAATCGTCATAAAATGATGAACACAATCGGTTTAAACACAAACCGTTAAGAAAAGATATCTTCCATCAAACTAGTATTTACACAACTACATTGATCCCTAGCTAATATTTATCTAATCTATCATGATCTTGACCATATAAGAGTTAATACAAGAGATATTCATCATCATTTACAATAAAACATTAAATTACACGAGAGAAATAACGATAGAAATATCAAATTTTAAAGTGGAGTGATTCACCATCGCCAAAGATCGATCTGCCAATGTTTTCTCTTCTCCGGATGATGAATTTCTTATTCAAGAATGGCCAAGGATCACCTCCTAAGGTTAGGGGTGTCTAATAGTGTCCAGACCTCCCCAGCAGCCTTTAATGGAAGTGGGAGAATGGTATTTATAGGCCTGAGATTTCAAAAAGATCTAAAAATATCTTCCTGTCTGTGCAGAGTTAACCGCCTAAGCGGTGGTTTTCTCCGCCTAAGCGGAGGTTAAGTCAGTTTGTTTACCGCCTAGACGGTGGTTTTCTCTGCCTAGGCAGTGGGCTGGCACACAATCATTCTGATAGTTCACCGCTTAGGTGGTAGTTTCTTTGCCTAGGTGGTGGAGCAGCACTCCAACTCTCTGACACTTCTCCGCCTAGGCAGTGGTTTCTTCACCTAGGCGGTGGAAGTTGTTCATTTTTTAGCACATCTAGCATTCTTTACCGCCTAGGCGGTGTGTTTGTTGTTCTTGAAACCTTGTTTTCTCATCTTTTCTTTATCGTTTTCCCACCGTTTCGCTCGTTTGTCACTTGTTTACATCCTTACACCTGATTTACACAAAAATAATTAAAACATTAATAAAATACTCGAAAACTGGCAAATTTGGCTTAGAAGTAGATAGGTAATTTACACCTATCATGCTGAGTTTTGACTTCATCTAGGCCATTACCCGATAATGAGTCTGTCCCCTGATTATTTATTGAAGTCGAGCGTAAAACTCATTCATGTGTGTTTTGTGTGCTTAACGTATCGTTTTAGTAAAAATTATTGTAGATCCTACTTGCACTAGCACGTAAACTCAATGTATAACTATCCAATTGACTTGAAAAAAATTATCCATTAGCCAAGTTCATGACAATAGGGATTTTAGAACCTGATTTGGGAGAAATTCGAGGCGAAATCCTAGGTGAGGTAATTCGGGAGATATGATTTAGGCATTCGTTTTTATCGTTTGAGCCTTTTAAGCTTACCTTGTTAAATGTTTATCCCCCGTTACCATGTCGAAGCCTAAAAACCATTTCAATTCTGAACACTTAACTAATACCATGGCTAATTGAACTTTTTCCAAACCTATATCACTAAACCGAAGGCACAAATTTGAGTGAATCAAGTTAGCATTTGTGTACGCTTCTTGATGTGAGCTGTTGGGTTTAAGGCGAACTTTTAAATTGGTTCGGTATTCGAGTACTCACTTGTATTTTTTTTATTTCGTTTTAACCACACCCATGAAATTGTAATAATCGAATAAGTTTGGGGGTATGGTTTTGAAAAAAAATCATGTATATACGGTTTTATTTTTCGTTTCTTTTAACAAGTATGAAGTTCATAAATATATATTCAAGTTTGTTTCAATTTATCTATGGGGGTTTGAGTGTAAGAGTGCCAACCATGTGCCTCGGGTATCGTTAAGTTAACAACGTTAACCTATTTTCTATTTTTGATATACCCTTGGCCATTTTCCAAAACTGAACCAAGTCCAACTGATCTTTTTGAATTTCTTAGCCTACATTAGTGGAGAATAGAACCCATGTTAGGCTTATGGATTCCCTATGCCTTTTTGGTTTTAGTCATGAGCTTATTTGGTGGATAATTCAATCTGATTGGCGGATAGTTGTATAATTGAGTTTTATGACACACACATTGATAGAATCTAGAATGGTGCTTACTATCATCGAATGTTGAAATTCTAGAACACTACATGGTGTGTTTTATTCTTGAACTTGATAGGATTGGGTGCCGATGAGGGAAAAATCGTTTGGCCGGTAGATGATATTCAAAACTTGCACAGTATTGTTTTTAGTGTCTTTTGTTTTTTACTTTTTAATTTCGTAATTAGTTGTTATATTTTCTTGTATTGTGTGGGTGTTTTGCTCAAGGACTAGCAACATTCCAAGTTTGGGGGTATTTGATAGGTGTAATTTACCAATCTATTTCTAAACTGAACTTGTAGTTTTCGAGTATGTTTATTACATTTTTAATATGTTTTACTATGTTTTTATTCTTTTTGTTATAAATCAAGTGTTGGGGTGAAAATAGATCATAAACGATCAAATCGGATCAAGAGCGGTGGAAGAACGATGGAAAAAGAGCAAAGAGGCAAAATTCAAAACCTGCAGCCCACCACCGCAGTGGCGAAACCACCACCATAGCGGTCAAAATACAGATGAGGGCCTGAGCTTTCAGAAAATCCATCGCCGCGACAGTGAACCCACTATCGTGGTAGTCACTCTGCACAGATTTTAGATATTTGTTTAGATATTTTGAGCCCTATTTCCTTCCTCATCTCCTCTATTTCGGCTATTAGAGACCCCTTAGGGTTTAAAATAGTTTGAGAGGTTTTTGGGGAATGCTCAACTAAATTTGAAGGAGAAGAACATGTTGTGAAGAAGGAGAAGCGATCTCGGAACGGTTTTAGCGTCAAATCTTCGAATAACGGCTAGTTCTCTTCATTTCTTTCTTTATTTATTAACTTCAGTTTATTGTTTTAGTATGTTTAGCTCGTTTATCATTATATATACGGTTATGGACATTAGCTAAACAGATATTGTCTAGGGATTAATATAATTTATGAATATGTGGTTTTGAAATCAATATTTCGTTAATGGTTGTTATTCGTTATTTGATTGTGTTTATCGTTATTTTTCGATTATATGCTTGTTTAGATATATTGAGAGTACGGGGTTTGACACTTGGGAGAGGTAACCCTGGATTCGGACTAGGGTTAAACACAACGCGACAATCTCATAACCCGGGAGAGAGTTAGAAAGTGTGCAATCAATGACGTTGGGGCTAAACTCATGTGACTTAGTGTCATTAAGATGTTGAGGGGAACTTATTCATTGACGCGAAGTCGCATATTCACTCATCTTACACTTGGGAGAGATGGTGAGTGAGTTTATGATACAAAGATTGTCAGATAAGTCGAACACCGTTATTGTAAACTAAACGAGATCAAACACATTTAAGTAAATGAAGTTAATCTCTAGATAATCTATTCCCTTAAATATCTCAATATGGTAATATAGTATTGATATGTGTGATTTACTTACATATTTTTAAACTGGTTTTGTTTGTGTTAGAGTATTTTTATAGTTATTTTTATTATGTTTTAATTAGTTTTTATACTTTTTTTTATAAATCAGATGTGTGGGGAAAAAAGATAAGAAACTGTCGAAGAACGGTGGAGAAATGAGCATGGAGGCAATATTATGAAAGAAGCCCACCGCCGCGACGTCCAAACCTCCGCCGCAGCGGTGAAAATGCAGAGAATGACCTATTCTTGTTGGACACTCACCGCCTAGGCGGTGAAACTGCATAATGTTTTCCAAATCCACCGCCTTCTTCACCGCCATGGCAATCAACCAACCGACCTACTCATCGCCTAGGCGGTGACCTCTGCACAGTCTAGGATATTTTTGAGATATTTTGCCTATAAATATCCACTCATCTCCTCTCCTCTTAAATGTTCCGGCCATTAGAGCCTCTTTAGGGATTAGTATAGGATATGTAGAGGAGTTTTAGAGGGAGAGCTCACATCCCGAAGTGGAGGAAGATGGTGGAGTAATCGTTGAACGGTTCTTATCGATAAATCTTCGGACGAGGCTAAGTTCTTGGATTTATTCCCTTATTTCTTTAACTTAGGATATTGTGAGGATGTTTAGATCATTCTTTATTTTTAAATGCGGTTATGGCCATAGTTAAACATGGATTGTATAGGGATTAACGAATACATTTATAAATATGTGATTCGTATAATATCGGTGTTACGTTTATGTTTGTTCTTCGTAGTTTGATTGTGTTTATCGTATTGTTATGTTTATTATGCTTAGATAGATATATCAAGAATATGGGGTTTGACAAACCCCGGATTCAGACTAATGTAAACATAACGCCAATTGATGACGTTAGGGCAAGACTCACGTGACCTAGGGTCATTAAGACATTGATAGGGACTTCTTCGTTGAGTCGAAGTCATGTATTTCCCCGTCTTACACTTGGGAGAGGTGGCGGTGGAGTTTTAGAACTGAGATTGTCGATAGGGTAAACGTAACGCGACGATCCAATGACCCGATCGGGAGTTAGATTGTGTGTAATCAATGGCGTTGGGGCGAGACTCACACAACCTAGGGTCATTAAGATGTTGAGGGGGAATTTTTCATTGACAAGAAGTTGCGTTATATCCCCTGTCTTACATTCGGGAGAGGTGGGGGATGAGTTTTAGATACCAAGATTGTCAAATAGGTCGAACACCATAAACGTAAGTCAATCGAGATCGAATGCGTATTTGTAAAACAAGTTAATCCCTAGACAATTCTTTCCCCTAAAACATATTAGTATAGATAAATTAGGATATATTAGTATTAGTATTAATTAATTATTTACATTTTTGGTTGCCTAAATAAAGTTAGGTCATGATAAATACGGTACTCGATAATAACAAACACCAATCCCTATGGATATGATACCCGATCTTAAATGATCACACTATACTAAAACTTTGACCTCATACACTTGCGAGTAGTCAATACGCGAGCGTGTAACAAACGGTCCGCCGTACAAGTATAATTAGATAAATTAGTAATTTAGTTTAGTATTTATTAATTAAAAACCATTTTTTATCACCTAGATAAAATTAGGTTATAATAATTATGGTACTCGATAATAATTTCAACCAATCCTTGTGGATACGACAACCCCTACTCTTCCCATTTTACTAAAACTTGACCCGTACACTTGCGGTGAAAGTGGCGACGTAATATTCTGCCGCCAATGGATACACTAGATTTCTGTTGATAAATTATCATTGAGATATGTTTCATACCCTAGTGCATTAAAGATTAGATGGTTCTTGATTCTATAAAAAAAGGAAAATATTATACGATTTCATGCTACATTATTGAAATGTCTTGATTGCCTCAAGCTTATTCTCCTAAGTATCAATTAGCTTGCTTACAATTATATAGGGGGGAAATTTTTATAGATGAGGCAATAATATGTTGTTTAGATCCTCATTTTTTGGTTCTTGATCCTCATTTTTTGTGATGACAAATGGGGAGAAGTTGATGTTTAAAGAGAAGTTATTAAGAAAGTGGGATTTATGTTGAATATCATTAAATTGGTTTTTGGACTTATATTGAATATCTTTTGATTTGTTTCAATTTGTTTTCATAATTATACTTAAATGAGTAAAATGTTCGTCCTCGGATTTAGGGGGAACATGGTTACATTCTTTATTGAAGAAAATATTAAAGTTAATTAGGGGTGTGTAGAATATCCGAAAAGCCCGACCCACCCGAAAAACCCGACCAGCCCGGCCCGTAAAATTCGGGCTTGGAGTGTTCAGCAGTGGTTGGGTCGGTTGAACCCAATTTTGTATGCCAATTTCGGATCGGATAACGGGTCTCGCCGTCGCCCACCTGCACATACCCGACCTGCCCGACGTCATGGTATTTATATGATTTTTAGGGTTTTTAATTGCACGCCGCTGGTCTGGATGCACGCCGCTGGTCCTCTGGATGTTTCTTCTCCGAAATTCGTCTCCTATTCTTCTTCTTCTTCAATTCTTCTTCGATTTCCTTGATTTTCTCAATTCTTCTTCTTCTTCTTCTTCTTCTTCTTCGCAAACATACATGACAAGAAGTTTGCAAAATGAGTGCCGCAGTTGGGAGCACTGAAGATTGAGCAAAGATTAAGCACGGGTATGTGAATCTAGTCCGATTTGCACTTTATTGCTATTGAATCTACCTAAATTCTTTTGTCTCAACCCTGATCTAGGGTTTAAGAGCAAAGGGGATGCTGATTTGTGTCATTGCGAAGAAGAAGACGATGAAGACGATACGCCCAACTCCCAAGTTGCAATGGTTTTCTCTAACTTTATCAAAAAAAATTCTATTGTGATTTATGGATTCTAGTTTTCTTGTTCATTTCTTGTTTTGCTATTTCTGATCCGACCGAAACCGAATGATTCCAACAGACCCGCAAAGCGGTGGTTTTCTTCCATATTTCGGTCGGCAATGGGTTGCAATTTTCAGACTCGAGTGAGATCGGGTCGGGTGTCAGATAAACCAAAAAACAGGGCCACCCGACCCGTGCACACCCCTAAAGTTAATTGTCATCATCAAAAAGGGGAAGATTGTTGATCCCTAGGTTTTGATAATCAATTAAGTGTTGATTTTTTTTGTGGAACTAACGTGTTTGTTTAGTATTTCAGAAAAGAGTTCCAAATTGTTGTTTAAGATGAAGACATCATGAAGAAAATGTAAAGGGTGAAAAGATGAACATAATGAAGAAATGAAGAGTATTGAAAAACTTGAAGAAATTAGGTGAAAACGACTCTCTACTCATATACACATAATATAACCCGAATTAGGATCACACGCGTCACTTTAAATGAGTTATGTTTTATGTGTGTTTTGATATAGATATGATAGAACTTAAGATTCTATTTATTAATTTTATATGTGCTCCTTATGTGAATTGAAATTGAAAATTGACCTAATTGAAAAACATAGTTTTAAAGTATAACAAGTTGTATTTTCTGGTCAATTCAGTCAACTAAGAAAAATAATCGGTTAACTGAATCAATCAGTGTGTTTTGTAGCATAATTGGTGAAGGAAGTGGACACCCTAAATCAATCAGTCAACTAATTGGGAAAAATTAGTCAATTGTTTGAGTCAGTGTGTTTTTTGGAGCAGATTGGAACCACCCTGTATCATTCAGTTAACAAAATGGTGAAATTCGGTCAACCAATTGGACTTAATATTTTCGTAGGGTTGGGCTCTGAACCATTTGGTCAATTGAATGGAAAATTCGGTCAACCGACTAGGCTTGTACACCTGTTCGTATTTTATCCATAACGTTCTCGTCTAAATTTCAATTGAGATGATTCAAGATAATCTAAAAATCTTAGAAAGAGATATACAACTTTGATATTTTGATTTTTTCCAGAATCAGATTGCATCACGGTCAAAATGGGATTTAAAGTTGCTACACATAAAACTAATCAGTCAACCAAATTTTGGGGTTCAGTCAATCGACAGTTTCGGTTGTGATTTTGAGGAACTTGGTCTCTTGGTAAAAAACTATCCATTTTTTATGATTTCAAGGGATATATTTGGGGGATTTGAATTTATTAAAGATATGGTACATTTATTTGATTATCCATATTGATTTGGTCCACATAATTTAAGATTCTCTTAATTTAAGTTGATTAATACTTCCTATCTTTGTGATTGTATATTAAAAAATATTTCATGAACTTATTTGAGAGATTTAGAAGATATTCTTAAGTGGAATATCCCTGAAAAGAAAGATAATATTGTATGGGGTTTAAAAGTGCCTTTTAGAGGTATATCTTTTGAAAAGTAGCCGTTGAAAGGTTTGATATCATAGACTTACAGGACTGAGAGAAATACATAAAAAATAATCAATTTGGAGCTTTTTCTAATAGTGATTTTTACGCTGAGATTTCTGTGAGATATTTGTGCTAAGTTCTTGAACTAAAGCGTTGTTGATTTGGCATCACCGACTTATGCTATATTGCGATTCTGTTTCAATCTTTTATTTTTTCCCAATGAGATCCTTCCAAGATTTTGTTCTTTATTTTCATTTCATATTATTATTGATTGCTTGTTCATAATATTGTTAGAAAATCATTTTCAAGGTTTAAAAGCCTAAAAAATCTTTTTAAAACGATTTTGTTTGATTATCTGATTATGTGCTCTAAATTGTACTACCCACATTATTTATTAATCAGATATTATTTGCCTCACATTGTATCTATCACGTAGAAATTTTTGGGACATTAATTGAGTATATCTATATTGAGGTGGTAGAAGCTCCTTGTGGAAAGAAACTCATATTTTTCTGTAGTTGTGAGCTACAACAGATTAGACACGTTTGGGATGGTGTCTAGTCAGGGTAGCTAGGTTTAGATCTTTTTTCTATGAAAAATATTAGGGTTTGATCTTTGTCCAAGTAAAAAGAATAGGTTATTCTTTTCCCTTGAAAGGAACTAGGATTTGATTCTCCCTGCAATTGAATTGTGATTTTTGAGTGAATTGTAAAGGTTCAATCATTACCTATGAAAAGGATACTTGAGAGAATGGTGAGGTTAGTCTTAGCCTGGTAAAAACATTAGGTTGTGATTCATCCTATAATAAAATTAGGTTAGTCTTAAACTTGATAAAAAAATATAAGGTTCTTTGTAAGCCTGGGAAAAGGATAATTGTAAAGGTTGATTATGAGCCTGAAAAAAGAATCATGAGTTGTATGGGTTTGGTTCCTACTTGGTAAAGGAATCAAGGGTTTAGAGGTTGCGAATCTCCGTGGAGCTCGGAGGATTGGATTAGGTAGGGCTAGTTTACTGAACCAGGATATATCTTAGTGTGCTGCATTCTTTACATTTTGTATATTATGTTTGGGTGTGCACCTAGAATTTAACACTTATCTGCTGCATAACGAAGATAATAATTAAATTAGGAAATTGATTATTTAATAATTAAGTGTTGAAAGATTTAATTGTTTAAATTTTTTTTACTATCCAATTCACCCCATCTTGGGTAGCTCTTTGGACTAAACACTTGCTTAATGTAAAAATAGAATATCTGAGTTGCAATTTGTGCAAGTGATCTTTTGACTTGTGATACTGTTTGTTATATATGTGTATTCATATATTTTGATTATGCTAAATCCTATATTATATCCATGAACCATGAAAGGTACTCATTGAGTAGAGTCATGTATATAGACATTCGAGTATGAAACAAAGGCTTTATCACCCTTAGCCGAAAAAAATATAACCTATATGACTAGATATGAATTAATTTAATTAAATCTTTGCCCAAAGCACTATGATGACTAACATTAGATTCTAATTGGTATATGTTGACCCCAAGTGTTTGAATCCCTATAAATGAGATTTTGATGATAACAATATATTGGAGATTTTAGTTATTTAACATTTGTATTGAGTATTCGAGAACAAGTTAAGATGGAACGAAACACAACACCATGTAGAGGAATGATGAAATGCCAAGAAGAAATAAAGAATCAAAAGACAAAGATGAGAATATCAAGAAGATAATGAAGAGATAATGACAAAGTAATCTAAGATAGAAAATCTAGCCGAAGATGATCGTGATGAAGATTGAGAGGCTTGGGAGGGTCAAACAAACATGAATGTATATGAAACACAAGGTAAATCCTACTCTACACTCCAATACACAATTGACTCATTTAGGATAAACACAATCTATGTGGCTAGTGACAGAATATTACTTCGCCACTTTTACCGCAAGTGTACGGATCAAGTTTTAGTATAGATGGAAAGAGTAGGGGTTGTTATATCCACAAGGATTGGTTGAGATTACTATCGAGTACCGTAATTCTCATAAGCTAATTTTATCTAGGCAATAAAAATGTGTTTAAAATTAATTAATACTAAACTAAAATACTATTTTACCTAATTATACTATATTACTATATTGAGATATTTAAGGGAATGGATTATCTAGGGATTAAATTTATTTACTTAAATATGCTTCATCTCGTTTAGTTTACAATAACAGTGTTCGACTTATCTGACAATCTTTGTATCGTAAACTCACTCACCACCTCTCCCGAGTGTATGATGAGTGAATATGCGACTTCGTGTCAACAAAAAAGTCCCTCTCAACGTCTTAACGACACTATGTCACATGATTCTTGGCCCAACGTCATTGATTGCACACTTTCTAACTCTCTCTCGGATTTTTAGATCGTCGCGTTATGTTCAACCCTAGTCCGAATCCGAGGTTACCTCTCCCGAGTGTCAAACCGCGTATTCTCAATATATCTAAACAAGTATATAATCAAAGAATAATGGTAAACACAATCAAATAACGAATAACAACCATTAACGAAACACCGATTTCTAAACCAGATATTCATAAATTAAATTAATCCCTAGACAATATTCGTTTAGCTAGCGGCCATTACCATATATACAATGAGAATCGAGCTAAACATGCTCAAACAATAAACCAAAGTTAAGAAATAAAGAAAGAAACAAAGAGAACTAGTCGTTATCCGAAGATTTGACGCTAAAACTGTTCCGAGATCGCTTCTCCTTTTTCGTGTTGTGTTCTTCTCCTTCAGATTTAGTTGAGCATTCTTCAAAAATCTCTCAAACTATTATAAACCTTAAGGGTTCTCTTTTTTCCGAATGGAGAGGAGGGAGGAAGAAATAGGGAACAAAAAATATCTAAACAAATATCTTAAATCTGTGAAGAGTGACCGTCGCAGTGGTGGGCATGTCGCCAGTGGCACCGCTACGGCGGTAGATGCAACGGTGGGAGCAGAGTCATTCTATTGTGTTTATCGTCGTGGCGGTGGATTTGCTTAAATTTTAGGCCTTTCTCTATATCTTGACCGTCGCGGCAGTGGTTTTACCACTGCAGCGGTGGGCTACAGGTTCTGAATTTTGCCCTTTTACTTGTTTTTTCACCGTTCTTCCACCGTTCTTGATCCAAATTGATTGTTTATGATCCATTTTCATTCTTTTTCACCCCACACACCTGATTTAGACAAAAACACACAAAAATATATTAAAACGTAATAAACATACTAAAAAACTAATAGGTTTGGTTTGAAAATAGATAGGTAAATTACACGTACCAAATACCCCCAAACTTGGAATTTTTCTAGTCCTCGAGCAAAACACACACAATGCGAAAAAATACAACAACTAATTACAAAATTAAAAATTAAAAACGAAAAACACTAAAAATAATAATGTATAAGTTTTGAATATCATCTACCGGTCAAACGATTTCACCCTCATCGGCTCCCAATCCTATCAAGTTCAAGAATAAAACACACCATGTGGTGTTCTAGAATTTCAACATTCGATAATAGTAAGCGTCATTCTAGATCCTATCCAAAGTGTGTGTGTTAAAACTCAAATATACAACTATCCGTCGATCGGATTGGATTATCCACCAAATAAGCTCATGACTAAAACCCAAGGGTATAGGGAATCCATAAGCCTGACCGGGGTTCTATTCTCTACTAATGTAGGCTCAGAAATTCAAAAAGATCATTAGGGCTTGGTTCGGTTTTGGAAAAATGCCCAAGGGTATATCGGAAATAGAAAATAGGTTAACATCGTTAACTTGACGATTTCCGAGGCACATGCTTGGCACTCTCACACTCGAAACCCCACAGATAAAATTGAAACAACCCTGAGCAATCATTTAATAATGTCATACTCATTTGTCAAAACAAATAGAAAATAAAACCGTATTTACATGTTGTTGTTTTTTTTTTCTTCAAACGAACCACACCTCCAAACTTATTTGATTATTACAATTTCAGGGGTGTGGTTAAAATGAAATAAAAATACAAGTGAGTACTCGAATGCCAAACCAATTTAAAAGTTTGCCCTAAACCCAACTGCTCCATTAAGTAGCATACACGAATGCTAACTTGATTCTCTCAAATTTGTGCCTTCAGTTCAGCAATATAGGTTTGGAAAATGTTCAATTGGCCATGGTATTAGTTAAGTGTTCAGAATTGAAATAGTTTTTAGGCTTCAACAGGATAATGAGGGATAAACATTTAACAAGGTAAGCTTCAAAGGCTCAAGAGATAAAAACGAATGCATAAATCATATCTCCCAAACTATCTCGCTTAGGATTTTGCCTCGAATTTCCCCCAAATCAAGTTCTAAAATCCCTATTGTCATGAACTTGGCTAACGGATAATCGTTTTCAAATCAATTGGATAGTTATACATTGAGTTTATGTGCTCGTGCAAGTAGGATCTACAATAACTTTTACTAAAATGATACGTCAAGCACACAGAACACATGGTAGGGTGTGAAATACACCGCTACTTACTCTCGAAGTATACGAGGTCTAAGTTTTAGTATAGTGTGATCGTTAAGATCGAGTTATCGTATCTACAGGGATTGGTGTCGTTACTATCGAATATCGCGTTTGTCGTGACCTAATTTTATCTAGGCGAAAAATAAATGTATTTAATTAATTAAACTAATTCTAATATAACCTAAATTAACTACACTAATATGCTAATATGTTTTAGGGTCAAGAATCTCCTAGGGATTAACTTGTTTACAAATACGTGTTCGATCTCGATTTACTCACGTTTACGGTGTTCGACCTATTTGACAACCTCGGTACGTAAACTCCACCGCCACCTCTCCCGAGTGTAAGACGGTGGAATACATGACTTCGAGTCAACGAAGAAGTCCCCCTCAATATATTAACGACCCTAGGTCACATGAGTCTCGCCCAGCGTCATTGATTGCACACAATCCAACTCCCTCCCGGGTTATTGGGTCGTCGCGTTGTATTTACCCTATCGACAATCTCTGTTCTAAAACTCCCTCGCCACCTCTCCCGAGTGTAAGACGAGGGATATAACGCAACTTTGAGTCAACAAAAAATTCTCTCTCAATGTCTTAACAACCCTAGGTCGCGTGAGTCTTACCCCAACATCATCGATTGTCCACGATTCAAACCCCGACCGGGTTATAGAATCGTGGCGTTTGTTTACCTTAATCCGAATCCGAGGTTTGTCAAAATCCTGTATTCTCTATTTATCTAACTAAGCATGATAAACAAACAATATGATAAATACAATCAAACTACGAAGAACATTCACAAACAAAACACTGAAATCATCCAAACAACGTATTTATAAATATAGTGTTAATCCCTACTACAATCCATGTTTAACTATGGCCATAGCCACATTTACAATGAAATAATGATCTAAACATGCTCACATGATCCTAAGATAAAGAAATAAGGAAAAACAATTGAAGAACTTAGTCTCGTCCGAAGATAAACTGCTAAGAACGCTCAACGATCGATTCGTCGTCTTTTCCACTTTGGGATGTGAGCTCCACCTCTAAAACTCCTAAACCTAGGCTTAAATATAGCCTAAGGTGCTTAAAAAACCAAGAGAGACAAGAGAGGGGAGAGGAGATGGGGTATTTATAGCTAAAATATCCTAAATATATCTTAAGACTGTGCAGCGGAAATCCACCTAGGCGAAGAAAGATTTGCCTAGGTGAATTTAAGGTGGTTCGGCTGATCACCTAGGCGGTGAATTAGGCGGTGGACTGGGAGAACATTTTGTTGGATTTTCGCCTAGGCGAAGAAAACTTCGCTTAGGTGAGTGGCTGTCAGTAGCCTATCTTCGTTTTCTGCTGGATTTCCACCTAGGCGATGGAATCTTCGCCAAGGCAGTCATCCGTCAGTAACATTTTGCTCTTTTCTCAGCTTCTTCACCACCTAGGCGGTGGGCCTGTTTCATCTTTTAGCCTCCGAGCTTATTTATCCACCATAACTTCGAACCGCTTTGATTCAATCTCATCGTTTTCGCTCCAGTTTCCTATCTTTTTGCCTCACACACCTGGTTTAATACAAAAATAGAAAAACTAATTAAAACACATAAAAATAACTATAAACGTACTCGAAAACTAACAAATTTGGATTGAAAATACGTAGGTAATTTACACCTATCAACACACATAAATGAGCTTTACGCTCAACTTCAATAAACAACCAGGGGATAGACTCATCATCGGGTAATGACCTAGATGAAGTCAAAGCACAACACATAACAACAACTATTTAACCTAAACAAACATGCACACATTAAATCAATCAACATTTAAATATACTATATATCACCGCCAAACTTAAAACGGACAGTGTTCTCAACAACCCATCAGCGATCCCAATGATAGCATAAAATATTATAATGAATACGGGGGTTTAGAACACGTACCTAGGAGGCGAGAGAATCTCGCCTCCGAATCAAGTCGGCGGAGATGGATCTAATTTATTTTTGCCTTGGGTTGCCTCCCAAGAAGCGCTTGAGTTAAAGTCTTTAGCCTGACGCGGAGAAGGGCTCGTCAAATAGCGGATTCCACCCATAGTAAGTGTTGTACAACACTATGTATGGGTCTTGATTTTGAACATCTTCAAGACTGGCGAGATTTGCTCTATTCGGCTCAATCTTTCAGCTTGACTCAACTCTGTCTCTTGTACTTGGTTGGAATGAATGTAATAAGTTAGAAACAGGGTAGGATAGGTGAGCCACATCGGATCCTCCTAGATATAATCGTCTTGGATCGAGCGCGGCGTCACCAATTGGAATTCAAAAGGTGAAAACTCACAAAGATTAATATGTGAATCTCCATCGCCAATCCACACTTGGGTTCTCTCCCAATTAGCTTGATCATCTTCGATCTCACCCAAGTGCCTTCAGTTTGCATTCGGTTTCTCACGATGGATTTCACATTCGGATGTGATTTGTTCGCCTCTCAATGCCACCGCTACGGACTCGGACTCAATGAAGTAAAGAAATTGACCGATTTGCGTTTGTAAAGACGTTATGGTTGCATCGATATCGGCGCAGACCATCTCAATATAATCAAAACGATCCTCGTGCTCATTGATCCGGTCATGCGTCTCCCTCCAAAACGCTTGAGTCTCCCCAATAAAAACAACGAATATTTTCTCCAGGGCAGGGGAAGACTTAACATATTGGTCCAGTGTGTCAATTCCATGGTGCCGTGGTGGTGAAACTATCCCCTAAGCTTTGGTAACTTGGTGAATAATTTCAACAATGATAATCATAGGCCGCTAGTTTCTCCAACGACCAAATAGCTTCGTCCGCGGTTAGGTCGTAGAAAGATGAGGTACCGTTTCCTCCTTCCACCCATGTTCTGGTTGCGACTAATAACCCGTCGAGGAAATTCAGGAGTTGACATTCCCTCGGGAACCCATAATTTGGAAACCGGAATAGCAGCTCGTTGTAACGATCCCAAGCGCACTAAAATGGCTTGGAGTCTTGTTGAAATAAATGCATCAATACTCGTCGATCTAACATCTTCAAGTACCCTGCATAAGAAATAAAAAACAAAAGTACAAACAAAAACGTTATACACAAAAGAAATGCCAAAATTAAAATAAAGTTACTTACCCACAATATCAACAACAATCTAAAAACCAATCCCCGGTAACGGCGCTAAAAACTTGGTGGCGGAATATTACTTCGCCACTTTCATCGCAAGTGTACGGGTTAAGTTATAGTATAGATGGAAAGAGTAGGGGTTGTCGTATCCACAGGGATTGGTTGAGATTATTGTCGAATACCGTAATTCTCATAACCTAATTTTATCTAAGCGATAAAAATGTGTTTAAAATTAATTAATACTAAACTAAAATACTAATTTACCTAATTATACTATATTACGATATTGAGATATTTAAGGGAATAGATTATTTAGGGATTAACTTCATTTACTTAAATGTGTTTGATCTCGTTTAGTTTACAATAATGGTGTTCGACTTATCTGATAATATCTGTATCGTAAACTCACTCACCACCTTTCCTGAGTGTAAGAAGAGTGAATATGCGACTCACGTCAACGAAGAAATCCCCCTCAACGTCTTAACGACACTAGGTCACATGAGTCTTGCCCCAACATCATTGATTGCACACTTTCTAACTCTTTCCCGGGTTATTAGATCATCGCGTTGTGTTTAACCCTAGTCTAAATCCGGGGTTACCTCTCCCGAGTGTCAAACCCCGTATTTTTCATATATCTAAACAAGAATATAATCGAAAAATAACGGTAAACACAATCAAATAACGAAGAACAACCATTAACGAAACAACGATTTCAAAACCACATATTCATAAATTATATTAATTCCTAGACAATATATATTTAGCTAGCGGCCATAACTTTATATACAATGAGAATCGAGCTAAACATGCTCAAACAATAAACCAAAGTTAAGAAATAAAGAGAGAAACGAAAGAAACTAGCCGTAATCCGAAGATTTAATGCTAAAACTGTTTCGAGATCGCTTCTCCTTCTTCGCGTTGTGTTCTTCTCCTTCGGATTTGATTGAGCATTTCCCAAAAACCTCTCAAACTATTCTAAACCCTAAGGGGTATCTTTTTATAGAATGGAGATGAGGGATGAAGAAATAGGGAACAAAAAATATCTAAACAAATATCTAAAATTTGTGCAGAGTAACCGCCGCGACAGTGGGATCACCGCCGCGGTGGTGGGCATGTCGGCAGTGGCACCGCTGTGATGGTGGATGCAGCGGTAGGAGCAGAGTCATTCTGTTGTTTTCACTGCCGTGGCAATGGATCTCACCGCTGCGGCGGTGGATTTGCTGAAAGTTTAGGCCTTTCTCTGTATCTTGACCTCCACGGCGGTGGGCTGCAGGGCTTGAATTTTTCCCTTTTGCTTTTTTTTCCCACCGTTCTTGATCTGATTTGATCATTTATGATCCGTTTTCATCCCATTTCACCCCTATACACCTAATTTAGACAAAAACATATTAAAACGTAATAAACAAACTCGAAAACTAATAAGTTCGGTTTGAAAATAGATAGGTAAATTACACCTATCAGTGGTATATTTTTCTTATGATATATGCGTGTTTGAGATGCTTAATATGATTGAAAATGAATATATAAGTCAATTAGGATTGAAAACAAAATAGATTTGTTAAGAAAATAAGCTTAAAAGTTGAAAGATAAAGAGTTTGATCGAACAACACCCTACTTCAGTCAACCAATTAGGACAAAAAGTTTAAGGCAAAATGATCCAAATCGCCTTCGTATGACCACTCAGTATTTAAAAACTTTCAGAGACCGATATTTTTTTTTCTCAACACTTACTTACTGGTTATTACGTAGTGAGAATGAGGAGAACTTGAGTCAACCTCATTATCTTGGTTACTTTTGCCTTATCCACATTGATTCTTCGATACCAACTTCCTCCTTGTAGTGACTTCTCATCTTTTGCTAACTTTTCTTCTTTCTTGGATCAACATGGTCATGAAAAATTTCTTTCAACTACCTGCCTTACTTATTTTTTGGGTAAGGCTAGGTCCTGTAATTTTCCAAGAACTTCTGGATGAATTCTCATCTATTACTAACTTGTTTCTTTTCTTCTAAAAACATGACCCTAGCTACTCATGTTTCGAAAATAAACTAAAAAATGACTTAGAAGCTGCTCACGAAACGTGGGAGAAAATGAAAAATCCTATGTTGATTGTTCCGTTCTTCACTAATCCTAATGATTTCTTTGTGTCTGATTCCAAGGCATAAGCAGGTAAGGAGAATACATTTAGCAAGTGAATCTAATACAAGGGTTGAAAATGTCTCTTGAAATCCTCTTGGGTCTTAAATGTCTAATCTAAGTTTAAAAAAAGTCTCAAATATAAATTGTCCTAATTTATACAATATACTCGGTATTCCCCGTACCTAAAGGTGCTATATTAATTGTCTAATTTATATGTATATAAAAAAGGGTGCTTACCCAACCATCCTCTTTTAGTGTCAAAACTACCAAATGAACCTAAAGATTTTTCAATGCACCTAGCAATCCTTTTAAAATATATGGTTTGACTTTCCCATATTAAAGTGTCATTACTTTGCACTCTCGATTAATCAACATTTCTCTTTACACGCATACCTTAATTTGTGGAGCGGTTATCATATGTGTTTACAAAAAAAACTTTTAAAAATAATCAGATATTTGCCCCAAATATATTCACTATTTTCGTTCTCAAATTATAAAGGAATAATCTATGTTTCATTCTCGTTAAAATGAGATGTCAAATTTTATTTTATTTTTGCAGCATTGGATACAAATCCATGTTATATTCAACATGGTATGTGTTACAAAATAAAAAAAATACATTGTGACATTGTGCGTTGGTATTACATATGATGTAGACTGCTTGTAAACTAGGGAATATATCTTCCGTGAAGCACACAATCATAACGTTTGTCTTTGTTTGGATGTTGAATATAATATTTGTTAACTAGTATAGTTGTTATTTGTGATTTTTTTTTTTTTTTTTTAACATCGTTTAATAAGGAAACTATTAAATTCCCCAGACCATTTAGGAGTATTTTGGTCATAAATTTTTTGGCCTTTTTAAAATTGGCATTAAATAATTCAAAATTAGTATTAAACAATTCGAAAAATCAAGTCCATGAGATTAGTTGGTTTAACCGCAAACAATTGGTATTAATTGATAATTTGGTTCTTAATACAAGTCTTTCCCTATAAAAAAAATGACCAATTAATTATAAATGTAAAATTTAAAAGGTTAAAAAAAAAGGGGGTCTGAATTTTTGAGCGCTTCAAAACTTTTTATGTCTTAATTTATTATATTGATTTGTGTGAGATATTTTCTGATAAGTTGCTAGTTTATTAGAGATATTATATGATATAAAATTATAATAATTTAAAATGTTATTTGATTTCAATAGTTATATCTAAATTAATTATTGTTTATTTGTTGAGAGTTCTATGATCTCAACTTTGGATCTACTACAAGGATTGCAAATGTCAAGTTACAAAAATAATTTAATTTAACCAATTTAGAAATGAGGGTGTGAATTTTTTTAGCGCTTCAAAACTTTTTATGTCTTAATCTATTATATAGATTTGTGTGAGATATTTTGTCTTACTTTGTCAGTTTATTAGAGATATTATATGATATAAAATTATAATAATTTAAAATATTGTTTGATTTCAACAATTAGATCTAAATTAATTGTTTTTCATTAGTTGAAAGTTCTATGATCTCAACCCTTGAATTTAATCTAAGGGTTGAAAATGTATCCTAAAATCCTTTAATCTTCTCCTTTAAATATTTAATCCAAGGACAGAAAATATATCAAACGTAAAATATATCATGATTTATAAAATATATAGGTATTCCCTGTGTCGAAAGACACTGTATTAATTGTCTAATTTATGAGCAAAAATTGATGAATTAATTATAAATATAAAATTTAAAGGGTTAAAAAAATAATTTAATCTAACCATAAAAAAAAAATTAATTTAACCATCTTAGAAGTGGGGGTGTGAAATATTTTTTTGGCCTCCAAAACTTTTTATGTCCTAATTTAGCATGTAGATTTGTGTGAGATATTTTTGTTATAAGTTGTTAATTTATTAGAGATATTATAAAATTATAACGATTTAAAATGTTGTTTAATTTCAAATGTTAGATCTAAATCAATTATTGTTTATTTGTTGAGAATTCTATGATCTCAACCCTTGGATCTAATCCAATGGTTGAAAATGTCTCATGAAATCCTTTAATCTTGGTCCTTAAATATCTAATTCAAGGGTAGATAATATCTCAAATGTAAAATATTTCCTGATTTATAGACTATAGGTACTATATTTGTCTAATTGATGTGTATATAAAAAATAACAAATTAACTATAAACGTAAAATTTAAATGGTTAAAAAATAATTTATTTTAACCGACTTAGAAGTGGGGGTGTGAATTTTTTTGGAACTCGAAAACTTTTTTTGTCCTAATTTATTATATAGATGGTTATGAGATATTTTGAGATAATTTGTTAGTTTATTAGAGATACTATATAACATAAAATTATAGCGATTTAAAATGTTATTTGATTTTAACCTTTAAATCTAAATTAATTGTTGTTTATTTGTTGAGAGTTTTATGATCTCAGCCATTGGATTTAATCCAAGGGTTGAAATTGTCTCCTGAAATCCTTTAATCTTGACCTTCAATTATCTAATTCAAGGTGAAAAATGACTCAAATGTAAAATATGTAGATGGTTGTGAGATATTTTGTTAGTTTATTAGAGATACTATATAACATAAAATTATAGCGATGTAAAATGTTGTTTGATTTTAACTTTTTAGATCTAAATTAATTATTGTTTATTTGTTGAGAGTTTTATGATCTCAGCCATTGGATTTAATCCAATGGTTGAAAATATCTCCTGAAATCCTTTAATCTTGGCCTTTAATTATCTAATTCAAGGTGAAAAATGTCTCAAATGTAAAATATGTCCTGATATATATATATATACACACACACTAGCGTATAACTCGTGCCTGAAGGCACGGGTGAAAAAAAAAAATCTACTTTGTTTATACACACACCAATATTTGGAAATTATTTTCAAATGAACACAATCAATTATTAATGTAGAAAAAAATTGGACATAAACCCCTTTATTTATTTGACATTTCAAGCTATCAACTCTTGATTTTTAATGAACACGACATAAACAAACACGATTAATAAGAAATTTAAAACATGGACATAATCCCCTTTATTTATGCAACATACTCCAATATTTGAAAATTATTTTCAAACGAACGCAATCAATAATAATCAGGCACGACAATATTTGTTTGACATTCCAAATTCTCTACTCATATTTGTAAACAATACGACATTAACAAACACGACTAATAATAATCAGACATGACAATAACTAGCACAATAAGCTTTAAAAATACGACAAATAATAATGATAAGTAGTTATATACATTATAAACTTAGTAATATAGACCACCACCCAAGACTACTAAAACTTACTTTAATCACCGGGAACATAGTTCTGCAAACTATTAACCGATCTGTTGCAATGTCAACTTCAGTCACAACACCTTTAACACTACTATAATGACTTTCTAAATCCAAGATGCATTCTTGATATTTATATATGCATGCTATAAAAAGAAGGAATAGTATTTGCAGTTTAACACGAAATTGGATTCAAAGTACTTGTCACAACACCTGCAGGTGAAGCACTAAGGTGTACAATATTCATTATTGGGGCTTTATGCAAGCAGTGTGAAGCGCTAGAGAGTAGTTGGAGCCCTTGCATGTGTCCTGGAATTTAGAATATAATACATATGCAAGTATTGTGAAGCACTAATTGGAAAATGTCCTACAATACAATATTACAGTTGGTAGTTCAAAAAAGTAATTGCTATCAAGTAAATTTACTATAACTCACCATCATCTCTATTAGGGAAGCATACTTACCAAGAGCAACACAGAGATCAAGGATGTGATATCCTACAAAGATATCCAAGGCTAAAATTGCAACTCCAAATGATGCATCTAATCTATACATCTGTATGAAATGGTCAGGAATGAAAATATAATTTAATAGAAAAACATGGTGGACTAACACCTTTAAATATCAACATAATAATAATAATAATAATAATAATAATAATAATAATAATAATATTAATATTAATTAATTATTATTATTATTATTATTATTATTATTATTATTATTATTAAGGTAATATTGAATACTGGGGTGGAATTTAGAATGTGTGACAAGGAAACTATTTTAATCTAAGACTAAACCTGATATGAGGAGGTTTTCGGCCAAAAAAAAAATACTATTTTTTTAGACTATAGAGACTCTTTACACTGAACCAAATTTGAGGAGGTTTTCGGCCAAAAAAACTATTAATTAGACTTAACCAAATCCAGGAAATAATGAGATCCACAAATCCAATCACAAACACAGAAATTACCACAACTATTAATACTTGTTTTGAGTTGGATTTGAGGAGAATTTCTGACAAAAACAATTAAACAAATAATGAGATCTAAAACCCAAGTAGAAATCGCAAGAGAAAGAAACTGAAATTACCTATTTCTTAGATTAAAATGGTTGAAATTTATGAATGCTAAGGCTGCGTTCGGTAGAACTGGATTTCGATCTAACTAAAACCAATCATCAAATAAAACCTAACCACAGGACTGGATGGACAAACCACATAAGAACTAGAATCAAACCAAACTAGTGGACTGAGAAGTAGAAATGAAATGAAACTTGAATTAAATGAAAATCGTACCTGGTTTCGATTAGCATGGATTTGGATTTATATCTAGATGGGCAAAAATCAGATCAAGGAAGAAAATGAGAAGAGGATCGATGATTGTAATGGTGATTGGTGACGGCGACCGCGATTGGACTGGCGATGACATGGGTAGATCATGGTGTGGAACTGATCGACGAAGAGAGGATCAAAGATACTTGAGCTCCGGGATGGCTATGGAGACGGCGACGAAAACGGCGAAGGGCTGGGGAAGCGAGAGAGAGAGAGAGAGAGCAATGAAATCAAAGTCAACATTTTTTTTTGTTTCTCAGATTCTTAGAAATTTAGGAAATAGTCTCAAATTATTCCAAAAACTTTGGGAATAGAAACGTGCTTACAAACGCGTTTCCATACACTAATCCAAAAAAATTTGGGAACGGGAACAAGAATCCGAGAACGAAAAGATAACCAAAACAGGGCCTTAGTGTTGTGCGCCTAGGGAGGAGTTTGCCCTTTCCACCAAAAAGAGAACAAGAGGAGAAGAACATCGAGTATCAGCAAATAAGCACTGGACCCATTTCAATTGATAAACATGAACAAACATCAAATCATTAAGAACAAATATGTAATCCCATCACACCATTTGTCCATTTTTCTCCCTAAAGTTCAAAGGAGATGGAGCCGTTACAAACTGCCTTGGCGCACGGAATATATCCTTCCCTGCAAAAGGAGAAGTCCACTCTCTTGGACCTCCGGAGGATGTAGGGTCTCTTGCAGTGCCACCAATCTGCGACCCAGAGACTGCAATGCCATTTGCATAGGCAAACCTCATTGAAGATAGCCCAAGCATCATCTTGCTTGACTTGGAAGAAGGAGAAGATATGTTTGAGTTCAAAGACCAGTCTATACTATTGTAATCACAGAAAGACATCATTTCCCCAGCATTCCAATCCACCTGTGATGATGAACCTAAAGCTCCCGTTGAACCCCAACCAGAAAATAGGCCAAGGGAAGATGGAACTGTAAGGGAAGGAGAACCTATAGTTTTTGTCCTCTGTGAGTTGTCGGACCACATTGCTAATTTATCCAACGAACTGGATTTTACTGTCTGTTGTGCATTGTGACTTTGGGTGTAATAATGCTGCCTCTGTAAACTCAAATTATCTGAGCCCGGTTTTTTAGTGCTCTGAACATGCAGATAAAGGTGCTGCGAGCTCACACTATCTTCACCAAGGCTTTGATTTTTTGGCAACTTGTTATTCAACTTCATATTTTCCATGCCCATAACATTGCTCCCATATGATCCATTAGTTTGCAGAGAACTGCTTGTAACTGGATTCTGTTTTTTATTTATGGATTGTGGATGTTGCATCATAATTACTGGCTCCCTTACTGCTAATCCCTGCTGAATATACCTTTCTTTGTTTCCACCAATTATGAGCTGTGAAACCCTTTTGGCCGATGTTTGCATTACTTGTGTTGCTGGAGCCACAGAAGAGCTTGACCCTGTTGGTGGCCTCCAGTTCTCAGCAAATGAAATTGGCTGAATTGGTTTCTGAGACTGCATATTTGTACTACCCGAATCTGCAAATATAGACACCATAGTCACCCCCTTCGCGTAGTTGAACTCTCTCTCATCTCTATTTTTCGAAACTGGAAGTCTAGGTTCTTGAGGTCTCATAGGGTGTCTCAAGCTGGTCATCTCCTCTGGCTTTGGTGGAGCAACAGATGGTTCGGGCCTCCGAGCTGCCAGGTTTACTTCAGCCTTGTCAAGGTCGCCCTCACAAGCAACAACAGCTCGTTCGACCTCTTGTTTGGAGCATCCGTAACTTGCCTCCATTACTGCAATCAGCGCAAGCTCTTCACTAATATCAATTTTGAAGTTACCTGCATTTCCAACCTCTTTGTTATGAACATCTTCTTCACTTCCCTCAAAAAGCCAGTTAACAGATTCCTCTACTTTCCCTTCATTCAACATAAGGGCCAGCATTGCCCTCTCATGCGAGAATCCCATTGCTACAAGCTGCTGAGAAAGTGCTTCCAATTTCCTAGACATAAGGTATCCAGTGCAACGCTCATGCAGCTCTTGTGCCCGCCTCTCCTTTTGACGCTGGTGCTTCCTCTCATTCTTCAAACGAATTTTGTCTCGCTTGTCATTGTCAGATCCAGGTACAATTTCTTGGCTGGAAGCAGTACTGGACATCTTTTCTTTATGGTCTTCTGACTCTCCTGAGTATCTTCCAGTGTTGGATAGTGATTCATATTCAGCTAATGTTCCATTTGAGCTTACAGAGTGCTGATCTGTGTCGTCCATATTCTGGACATTGCCATTGGTGTGGTGGGGTGGGGAAAAAGTAAATGACGCCATATCTAGGCCATACGATGTCTCAAAAGTAGGATGGTGAGAACTTGGAGGGCAACTATGTCCTGTGTTAGTAGATCCCGGAAGTTTAGGAGATGTCTTGTGTTCTTCTTTGGCTGCCCTTGTAGAAGTCTTTTCCTTGGACTTGGACTTTGATGCTGGAGACATGCTTTTAGATTCCAAGAACACGATACTTTCCTGCACCATTAAGTAGACATTTGAATCAGCACTTCCTCCTCAGGAAAAACTACAAAGTGCTACATCCAACACAAATGGACGTGCAACGGATGGTCATGCTCAATATATATAAAGTGCCATAGATGGTCATGCTTTGTAAAATTATTTCATTTAACATGTTTAACTGTGATAAGCATCAATTGTGTCTCAAGATTATCAATTTTCATCTCCTCACATCACAGTTATGAATATCATGCCCTTTTCAACAAATGTCAGCTGCCACTGGCGTTCATGGGGTAGAGCTTGTTACGAAAGTGGAGTCTTGGGCTTATATGAGGGTAAAGAATCCCAAATATCACCTTCAACTACCACCTTTGTCTGATGACCACTGTCGTTACTATTAATCAAAACAATTTATGCTCTCTGATGAACTTTACACCTCCCATTACTGAATTTAGTCTCCAAACTTTAAACTGCGAAAACTGTCTCATCTGTAAATTGTTGGAAAAGGACTTGTAATAAAGCCCTTGGAGTCGGCCAAAGAAAGTTATTGCTAAAATATACTTATCAGCTAAAATTGTAAAGAAAGGTGGTTATTTTATTTTCATTACGCAACTACATATAAAACATATACAAGTGATGTAAACTAGTGTTTTAAAAGGCAAAGGCATAAGGCGAGTCGTTTCAGTCTCAATGAGGCGAGGCATAAGCCTCAAAGTGTAGGGGCATGATCTTTTAAAAATATATTTTACTGAATAGATATAATTATAAAAATAAAATAAATTAGAACTTCAAATATTACATAAGAAATTTAAACTACTTCATTAATTGTTGCTCCAAGACTAAAATGAACCAAGTAATATTGTTGAGTTAATGCACCCACAGAAAATATCAAATCTTAGAAATATGTATACAACAAAGTAGATACAAATCTTTTCGGAGTGCCTCGCCTCAGGATTGCCCGGGAAAGTAAAGGCGCATTTCAAACACTGATGTCAACTTCCCAAATCAACTCTTCTAATTTTTGAGTAGCAACTAAACGCAAAAGAACTCCAAGTTGATTCGATAAATTCGACAGTAGAATGCACAATAATGATAAAAGTTCTGGAAGCATTCCATTTATGGTCTATAAGCTACACAAGAACGCTAAAAAGATTCAAAAAATTAGACCAAGTGGATAATCACCACTCAACAGTATGGGAAACTAAGAAGCATTGACACAGACAACATGGAGGTGATTTGAAAAAAAAAAAAAAAAAAAAGAGGGGAAATAAACAAGTCAAGGACATATTAAATAACAGAACAAAAATGTTTGAAAAGTAAATATTACCATTATTCAAACTACAATTCAAATAAAGTCCGCAAATAGTATGAATAATAAGATCATACATAAATTATTTCATCTCTAGATTCGTTTATATTAACGAATAAAACCATAATTGCCAAAAGCTCTAGACGCACAAAAATAGCATGGTAACCCTAGAGCATAGGCAATAGCTGCAAGGTTAGTCGCACTAAACATGTTATGTATGTAGAACCATAATCGCAAAATAACATGTAAGTTTAGCATGTGAGATCGCGAGAGGCACGACAAGTTATTGTCCTAAAGTCGTATTTGCCTCCCCAAGTGCAGGTTATGGCAGTTGTACACAACTCCAAGATACAATCCAAAATCTTCATAGGATGTCACACTCACAGCGCACATTTGCAGCAAGAGCTAGTATGAATTGATTGGCCAAGTAAAACATAAATCGTATATGGAGTGTAATGTTGTAAATAAGAGAATAATCTTTGTCTTAATTGGAATAAGAGGTAGTGAATATATAGAAAATTAGATACCTCTTAAGAAGTGACACCCCTCTTCCCATATAACTCTTTGGAATGGACACAACTCTTCATTAAAATATTGACAGTAAAAATACTTTAAAGACCGACAATTCAAATAAAACACCCTACTGCTCTTTTTTTTCTTTTTTTTTATTTATTTATTTTTTTTTAAAATATAAAGTTTGAATCTTTAATTACAATAAGCCCCACAAGATTAAAAAATTAATAAATAATAAGCAAATAAAATACATATTGATATATAGAAACCAAATGGGTATAACTCACTCGGAAAAGACGCATTGAGAAGAGCCCCTAGGCTTAGATATAACTCAGGATTAGGTAACACAAGCGATATTGGATTGAACACGCCACCTCATGCGCAGGGTGGACTTTACTAAACCACTGCGAACGTATATCGGGGTGGGATTCAACATGCCCCCTCACGCGCAGGGTGGACTTTGCCAAACTACTACGAATGGATATTGAGGGAGACCCAACATTAGACAAGAGGCATACCTCTGATATCATGTAGAAACCCAATGGGCCTAACTTACTCACAAAAGACACCTTGAGAGAGGTGGGAATGCCCCTAGGTTCATATATAACTAAGGATGAGGTAATACAAGCGATGCGGGATTCAACACGCCCTCTTACGCGCAGGATAATTTGCCAAGCTACTGCAAATGGATATCGGGTGGGATTCAACATGATAAAATAATTTGGGCATTTTTTACACGATAGAGGTGTCTTCCAAACTTGGACATACACTTACTGTTGATAGTTTCCATTTGAAAAATTATAGTGAACTAGGCCTTGAACAAGACCCCTTTGATCCATTTACAACCTGACTTAGGATCATCATATTTACATAGTAAAACGAAGTAATCCAGCCTCTCCCATAATCACTTGCCATCATGTGAGCAGGTAGATAATGGTTATATACGAGGAAGAAAACAAGGATGAGGAAGTCAACAACACTACAAATTCAAGGAGGTCACTCTAACATGAACTACAACCAATATGCAACCACCATGACAAAAATCAATCTAGTGACCACACAACAAAACAGAAAATAACAAAGGACACATGATTAGCCATTAAACAACCCTTTCCCAAGGATCAATCTTATCCCGGGAGATAACCAAATGCAACATAGTAAAGCATCCATAAAAGAAATAATAATAATAATAATAATAATAATAATAATAATAATAATAATAATAATAATAATAATAATAATAATAATAATAATAAAAGCTGTAAAAAAATTGTATACAAAGCATCTACTATCAATGTCATAGCCGACAATCTGACAAAATTTGGAACTATCATGGCACCGAACGTTCAGATTACCTAAGTAACCTAACCTATGCAACCATATATACCATATCTCTCCAAAACAATATTTTTTTTTTAAAAAAAAAGGGAAGACTCATTCTACGAGGGATGAATTATCATGAATCTCATACAACCTAAACATATCGGATATTTCGTATACCAATTTCCGACATGAATGCAACAAGCAAAACCAGACAATTCCAAGCAAAACAAGCAGCTGGTAGACAGAGAACCCAAAACAAAATCATATAGCAATAAAATTTCAAAATATGTAAATAGAAAATTAAATATTATCATAAACACAAATACCAATATATTTAGATCTTTTCCCACTTGTGTATCTGATGGGAATCCTATATCAATTAGCAATCCAACAACCGAAATTCGAACAAGAAACAAACCAAAACTTAACGAAAAACAACCGTTACGATCTAAATCTATTATTTGTTTTCATGGTGCTAATTATGCAAAGAGATCAATAGATTTGCGGTTTTAACGAAACCTAAGAAACTAACCTTAGAGAAAGAAAGATGAATCTGAGAAAATGATCGATTCAATGCAACGAACGTCCTCTTCGTCGGTCTCGCACGCTCCCTCCCTCCCTCTCTCTCTCTCTCTCTCTCTCTCTCTCTGTATATGTCGCTGGTTGAGTTGTTCGTTTTTTCTATTTTGTTTTGAGTTTTTATATTTTTGGGCTTTTCTAGAAACGGCTTTATTTAGATTTTGTGCGCCCTCCGACACGGCTTTTGTGTTGTAGTTGCATAATTATAAATGTGCAGTAGTAAGCTTTGGCAGTTTAGATTTCAACTAACAATTTAGAACTTCAATTGATGAATAAATTACAATAAGGTTGGGTTTGGGAAAAGGATTTAATAAATTCAAGAAATTTGTGAAATGAAGGAATTTCAAAATCTTGAATTTTAAAATCTCTTTATTTCATAAATTTGTTATTGGGATAATTGTTTAAACTGAAGTATTTTGATAATTTTTTTTATTTATTTTTTATCCCACTTTTGAAAAAAAAAAAAAAAAAATCAACAGAAACAGAAGAACAAATGATGATTAACGATGAAGAACAGGTTGAAGAACAAATTCAGACGATTTCTATTTCGAAATCGAGATTTCGATTCAGTCGTCGTTCGATTCAGACAATTCGATTTTAAAATCGATTTCATTCTTGAAATCGAACCCTATTTTGACTTCGAGAATCACAGACAAAAAGGGAGATGAGGAACGAAATTAACGAACCCTAGATCATCGATGGAGACGAAGAAGACGACCAAGAATAAGACGACGACGACAGCGGCAAGAGGCGAAGAAGACGACGACGGCGGCAAGAGGTGAAGAAGACGATGACTAACAAAGGTGGGTTTTAGTGATGGTCAGGAGCAAACAATAGGAAGAGAGGATCGCCGGAAATCTGAGATGACGATGAATCGACCTTCATATGCGAAAAGGAAGAGCGAAGATGGAAGAATGGCGACGAAGAGGAATAATGGAAGAATGAATCGACCTTAGTCAAGGGCGATCGAAGAAGAGACAACGAAAAACATGTTCAGCAAGAGAGGGAGAATTTGGCAAATGCAACCTCTCCTAAAAGTATTTCCAAATCCTTCATTTCATTCTCTAAAGAATTTGACAAATCATCTTTCTTAAAATCATTTCACTTCCCAAATAAGAGATTTGTCAAAAGAAAATTTACAAATTCTCTATCTAAATGAAATCTCTCATAGAATTTCTTTACCCAAACACAACCTAACGGAATTGTGATGTTCTCAACCTAAATGATTAGATAGACCAAATTATAATGGAAAAAATAGGGGTTAGGCTTGTTTGGTATCTACACCCCCCGCCCTCCAAATAGTATGGGAGCCTTTCAGCTTGTATTGCTCATACTCCTAGATCTTCATGACACCTTCTCCACCTTAGTGTAAGCTTGGAGCAGCTCCGAAAAGGACCGCTTGCAATACTTAATGTTCTCTATTTTAATTATTTATAAGATTTAAAAAATTAATAGATATAGAATAAAAAAGATATATATAACAATAAATAAAATCTTTTTTTGATCCAACTTGGAAAGAAGAGAAAAATGATAGAGCAAAGGCCTCCTCTTTATGTCCACAACAATTATTCCAATAATTACATATCTAATTTGATCTATGGACGAATATGCAACAATTATTCCAATAATTACATATCTAATTTGACCGATGGACGAATATGCAAGAATACGTTTCATGCACGTTTGAGTCTAGGTAATCAACTAAATATACCATATAGCCCCACAAGTTTATTTTTTTTGACACAATGGTCTTAAAAAAAAACGCTATTTCTTACCCAAAAAGTCCTGTATTTTTGGGCTTCCCAATTTTACCCTTTCACATGCCATTCTTCTCCTTCCACCCCACCAGACCACACCAAAGGAGAAGTATCGCAGTTGATTTTACACCAGACCACTCCCATTCTTCTCATTCCACTCAAAAATGGGCTGGAACAATCAAACGATTTATGAGTCCAGATTGCTCAGGAATTTCCACATCTACTTCCCACCCTCGGCTGCTCCATGAATTTTCACATCTACTTCCATCCCTCTCCCCCTTCCTCCTCTTCCCACAAATCCCTGTAAGTCTCCGATTTCTACTTCTTTTTCGTGTTTCCGTTTCTGAATTTCAATTGTAATCGATTCAAGTTCTCCTAATTCTCAGATCCTCTGCTCGACCGCCATCCTGCCTTCGCCGATGAAATCTCTATCTTCTCTGGCGCCGAGCTTGGGCAAAGCGAACATACCTCCACCTTTTCCATTTCAATTTTCTAATCTTCTAGGGTTTCTTGGGTTTTGCCGATTTCAACCCATAACTTCATAATCTGAGATCTCAATTCTTGTTATTGGGTTTCGCTTTTCTAATTCACCCTTTCCCGATTTGCTGTATTTTGTCTGCGTCGCCTGTAAATTCCGCAGTTAATCTCTCTCTCTCTAGATTTGTGCTTGTTCTTGGAGTTTAAAGTTACTGTTTCTCTCTCTTCTTTTTTGGATTTGAATTCAGAGGCAGCAATGTTACAAGGCTACGTAATTGAGCTCTACTTCAATCCAGATTTGCCTTTAAGTTGGAAAAAGGCTGAAAAATGGTGAACTAAATTGAAAATGGCTGAAAGTTGGTTGCTTGATTTTGGCCAGTGTTGTTGGTTGTATTTTGGAATTAATGATTGTTTTGCTGATTACTGCGAACGGGATTGAGTTTATTTGTGTTAATTTTTATTGCAATTCCGTTTCGATTCTTATCTAGACTATGTAGTGAAATGTGGATTCTGTTTCTGCGTTTTTACCTAATTTTGAATGTTGTTCAAAGGGGTTGTGGTGCAATCGGCGGCGACTTGGTGGAGTGAATGATCTCGTGTTATGAATATATATGAAGAAAGGCTAGAGAATGCATATGAATGTAGAGAGAAAATTATCAATTTTAATGAAGAAATTAGAATATAACACAATAGCAGGCGGTTTTGAACTCGTCGCCTTAAACAAATGAAAGATAGAGGGGGGGGGGGGGGGGGGGGGGAGAGAGAAAAAAAAAAAGGGACATGGCCTATGCCTTTGGTGGAGTGGTGCTTATGATGGATATATTGTATGATTGTTTTGCTGAGGTGGAATGGGTGGTGGTGCAATCGGCGATGGCTTGATAGAATATTAACAGCGATGAAAGTAGAATATCGTAGGATCTCGTGTTATATTCCAGTATGTGGAGGGATAAAATCATCACAAAAGGACAATTTTGTATCATGTGTTATAAAAAAAAAAAAATATGTATTTGGTAGTTTTATCCTCTTATGATGACTTCTTAGTAAATGTCCCAATTATAATTGACCTTTGATTACAAGTGCAAGAGCTAAAAATAAAGTCAACAAACAATGAAGATAAGTTTGTAGTGTCTGAACTACAAACAATTACACAAGGTTATTGACACACCCCAAATTTTATAAAAGTGGAAGAAAGAAAGCAAAAGAAGAGTAAAATAAGGTTTCATTTCCTCTCTATCGAAATCTTCAAAAAATTGTTCATTTTAGAGAATACAATTTCAAGGGTTTTTCTAGGCGTCGGTTTTGAAAACGTTCTTTGGGCCGGGATTTATTTAAAAAATGAAGTCTCAACCTAGCATTGAGTTAAATAGTCTACTAGGTCACCGGGATTTTGAAAATCATTTTATTTTAAGAAAAAAAAATCAAGTTTTGACTCGAAAAATATTAGGTCTACCAGAGATTTCTTTTAAGTTCGGGGGTCGGTTATACTCGAGGAATGTGTTAAGAACCTCAAGACACCCATCCAAGGACGGTATCTGAGTTTAAATAAATCTTTAAGATCAAATAAGTTCAAGTAATTTTCTTCAGTTTCGGTTAACACAATAGTTTCCTTTTTTGATGTTTTTGTCTTTTTATGTAAAACAAAAAAGGAAAAAACACTTGTGAAAACCAACAGATAAAACACATTGAAAATAAATAACAAATGTCTCCCTTTTAGATTGCCTATCGATTATGGAAGAATCGACAAATTTAGCCCCCGCAGGGGAGTTTTATTTGGACATTTAACTTAACAAAAATAGTTTATTTATTTTTTAAAAGAGAATGAAAAGAGTAAAACATTTTAACAATACATTTTTCATAGGAATGTAGAAAACTATTAGCCCCTAACAATGTTCGAGGACTACTTAGCACGGACATGGTGCACTTTGCTACTGGACACGTTGCATGCGACACAATTGAGGCTTTAGTAATAAAAGCACCAACATGGTGCACATTGGTGGACAGTAGCGTTGTAGCACAACACCAGCGAGTGTTGGGCAATATTGGCGATCCAAGGTGTAATGCTAAGATCAGTGCTATGTGGAGGCATGGTAGTGGGAAAAACCTTGGTACGGCACCAAGGCAAGGTGGCACAACGTAAGCGTAATGCTACATTATGGACAGTGTCATGTGTAAAAATGACATTCTATTGGGCACAACGATGCATTTTGGTACAGAAAATGCATACAACGTTGGCAAGTCGTTGGGCGCAACGATGCAACAGAACAAAACATGGGTGCAAGACGCGTTCTGGCCATGTGGGTAGCATGGCGAGGCGTTGGTGAATGTCAACATGACTATGGAACGAGATAGAAATAGAACAAGATGTTGGCACGATGCAAAAATGCTGGAATAGAGTCTAGATTGTGGTGAGTTGAAGGACTGGAAGTTATAGGCATGTGCAAGGTATGCTGGGCATTTCTGGACAATTTTTGTGGCAGTTTCTGGGCAATTTTCATGCTGGAAAACTGTCTTTTATGGACTGAACATATGTCAGACAGGTGTCAGATGTTTGCTTATGTTGTTGGGGTAGCCAATTGTTGTAATCATCTATAAATAGTCATGTTTGTAGTATGTTTTTAGAAAGTGAATGTGTTCCTGAGAATTTTCAAACCAATATTGTAAATCTAGTTCCTTATTTCCTGAGTTATAATATAAGGTTGGGCTTTGCCCGTAAATTGTGTTGTGCCTCTGTGTGTGGGTGCGTTTTACATACTATCGATGCGGTTCCGTTTCGTTGTAGGACATTCATGGGGCTGACTAGTTGGTGCACAACTAGTTCATTACTCGGTTAGAATTTTCATGGTAAAAAATTGACCCCTTGACAAAAACCATGTTTAAAGTATAACAAAACAAGTAATTTTTTTTTTTTTTTTATAAAATCACTTATTTAAGATAAAGTGTATAAAACATTTATTTGTGAAAATATTTTTCAAAGATAAATGTTTATTTTTAGAGTAAACACCAAAGTATTTTCATATAGAAAACTCTTATGTGAAAAACTCTTTTTATTTTTTATTTGTTTATTTAAGGAAGGCAAGAGAAAACATGATATAAATGGTAAGTGAATATACACGTTTGATTTTGTTAAAAACACTCCAACCGAATTTACTTGTTTAGGCAAGTTTAATGTTAGGATTTACTTTATTAGTCCAAAAGAGAATAAAATTCATAATATAAGTTCTAGTCCTACTTGTAACTAAGAAGAAGGAAACGTTTTTGAAATAAGTGCACACTTATCCCCGAAGAAATAAAGGTCCTCCCTTTATTCCAACTTTTAGCCACATTTCGTCTAGACATAATAGTATATAAAGGGTGCTAGTCCCTAATTTGAGACATAGGGTCAATCCATGATCTAGGATTATATATATATATATAGGTTGCTAGTCCATGAACTTGAGACATAGGGCCAAGCTGTGATCTAAGCAAGCGTGGAAAGATGCAGAACGAGAAAAGTAAATATTAGTTGTTAGTAGTCCATCATTTGTTGTTTATTTTAAGTTTATTAGAGTTCGGTTTCATGTGTTCTTGACAAAGCCCAAAGATGCTATGCATATACCATATTATTCTTGTTGTTCTTAACACAAAACAAGTTATTTACACTATGTACATGATCTAAGATACTAAGAAAAACCAAGAGACAATATGTACAAACAAATTAAAGATACTAAACAAACAAAAGTTGAGAAGAGTTTAAGGGGACTTACCTGACATAGGGAAGTAGTCTTTCCCTAATGTTTTTGTCACAATCCCAACCCTGGGGTCGTGAATCAAGCCCTGGGACGGTCAACCTAGGTGGTTGACCGATAACCCTATTGTGATTTTCTATATTCCTTGATACTTAATTTTATTTAATTACCTAATCTTACTAGGTGTGTTCCTCTCTAGCGTCTATTTATTTTACAGTTACCAAGTATGCCTAGTAGATGTTACTAACCAATTAAACAATTGATAATACCATGGTGAAATTTTGATAATGAAACTAACTAAATTGTTGGATTGGGCCTCTATATTACCCATAGAGCCCTTAGCAGTATCAATAAACATAAAATTAATAACGGTTACAAACGAACCAACAGTCCAGAGATTTGGGCCATACAGAGCCCATTAGTACATGCCATATTTAAAATAAAACAAGGTCCATAGAGACAGAAGGTACCAAAACGATCCAACTACAACAAAGTTAGAAGCTTGTTATAGAGCACGCTCAGATCGCAGTTCACTCCTGCTCACTATCATGTGCACTACCTGAAGATGGGAAAAAATGAGGGTGAGCTCAACGTGCTCAGTAGGAAAATCCATCTATTTTTTTTTTTAATGTCTATAGGAAATACGTGATTTTTATAAATAGAATACTCTGGCTAGAACTTTATAAATAAAACAATATATAATGCACCCGCACATCGTAATAAAACATACTCTAAAAAAATCCAAGTAGAAAAATTTAAAACACATATACAATAAGTGTATCATTGTGATACCTGGTGATCGAGTCGTACCACTGAGAATCTATACCATCCAGTGAGATACTCACGTAACCTGGAGTATCCCCCACGCGGGTTTAGGGATTTGCACCCAAGGTCAGCTCCACGACGACCCAATATCCTCAGTCCTCACATGATATCATCGCAATACCACCAGCCAGATATATTTAATGCACAAATATATATTTCCTTTATAATACTAGATTTGCCCAAGCATTAACTTTTTACCGCAAATCCAATTTCATTTGAAAACACATTTTTCAAATAAGCACACAAAAATACATACATATAATGCATGCTAAAAACACATAAGAAAATGAATGGAATCCCCTACCTCGAGATGCGTGTGGTCACCTAGAAATCTCGAATCATCCCACTCCAGCTCACTCAGCTGTTGGAAGCAAAAATTAAATATTCTTTTTATTAATATTATCACTTTATGCGCGTACCCTTAATGTCCTCATATTTCTTAAGGGGGGATTTTTAAAATGGTCTAAAGTGGTCCAAATGTACACTTTGGGCCAAAAATCATGAGCTCAAATCATAGTGGACCATTAGATAAAATAGTTTTAGGTAAATTCCATTAATTTGGCACTTTAATTTTGTGGTTCTCACTAGAGTGTGTTTTTTTTTTTTTTTTTTTTTTTTTTTTTTTTTTTTTTTTTTTTTTTTTTTTAATTTGCACCAAAACTTTGATTTAATTGATCTCACAATTTTATAATTCTAATTTCTAAAATTTGAGAATGTTGCAATTCTACTCCCTTAAAGAATTTCGTCCTCGAAATTCAAGACATGCCTTAATTATCGAACAAATACGGGTACTTCTCATGCATATTTGATTTTAGCTCCCAAGTTGCCTCTTCTTGCTTGTGATGACGCCATAGCACCTTCACGAGAGATATCTCACGTTCCACAAGGACTTTACCTTCCAACCTAGAATCTGCTGACGTATCTCCTCATACGAAACATCTCCCTAGATCAGAATATCTTGCCACTGTATCACGTGAGAAGGGTCCAACTCATACTTTCATAACAAAGACACATGGAATACGTCATGCACATAGGATAATTCCTAAGGCAAGGCTAGACGGTAGGCGAATTCTCTAATTCTTCCAGTAATTTCAAAGGGTCCGATATACCTCGGAGCCAATTTCCCCTTCACACCAAATAATTCCCTTACGAGGCTTTACATGTAGAAATATGAAATCACCTACTTGGACCTCCAAAGGTGTTCTTCTCTTATCAATATAGCTCTTTTGCTGATCCTGAGCTATTTTGAGTTGTTATTGGATGAGCTTGATCTTTTCTGTGGTCTTCTCAAGCAGATCTGGACCGATGGTAATCTGTTCCTCTACTTCCGCCCAACAAATAGGAGATCGGAATGGTTGTCCATAGAGTGCCTTGCATGGTGCTATTCCAATGCTAGTCTGGTAGCTATTATTGTAAGCGAATTCTACCAATGGAAAATGCTCTCTCCATCTACCCTTGAAGTCTAAGATACACGCTCACAACATATCCTCCAAGATCTGAATTACTTTCTCAAATTGCCCGTCAGTCTAGAGATGAAATGCAGTGCTGAACTAGAGTTATCTGCCAAGGGATTTCTGGAAGCTCTTCCAAAACTTGGCTGTGAATCAAGGATCTCGATCAGAAATGATTGATTGTGGAACCCCGTATAATTTCACAATCCAGTCTATGTAAAGCTTGCTTAACCCCTTGAAGGAATAGTTTGTCTTGACCTGTATGAAGTGAGCTACTTTTGTCAATCGATCCACTATTACCCATATAGCATCAAATCATTCAGGAGTTCTTGGCAATCCATTCGCAAGATCTATAATGACATGGTCCCACTTCCACTTAGGGATGGGTAGTGGCTGTAGGGCTCCTTTTGGTCATTGATGTTCAACCTTGACTTACTGACCGGTCAAACATCGAGCGACATACTGAGCTACATCATTCTTCATGCCACTCCACCAATACTGTCTCTTCATATTCTGATACATCTTGTCACTGCCGAGATGTATAGTGAAACGGGTCTTGTGTGCTTTATCTAGTATGGTTTGCTTTAGCTATTGATTTTCTGGAACAACTATTCTCTTTCTGAAATGGAGGGATCTATCATAATAAATCTCCCATTCTTTTAAAGTATTCACCATTCTGGATTATTCTCCACATTTTACAAAGCGTATCGTCTTATAACTGATTCTCTTTAATGAACTGCAAGAGTCATGGGGTAGCAATGGCATTGTAGATGAAGGTTTGGTTATAATTCTCGGTATATTAAAGATTGCAATCTCCAATTACTACTGATCTCTTCATATCTACCAAAACCAAACTCACCATAATTCCTTGATTCTTGCAAGTTAAGGCATCTACTATAACATTGGCCTACCCAGGGTGATATTGCAAGGTGAAATCATAATCCTCCATATATTCCATCCATCTTCTTTGCCTTAAATTTAGTCTTTAAAAAAAAAACAACAAATATTTGAGACTTATGATCTGAGAAAATCTAAAATATTACGTCGTAAGGATAATATCTCCAGATCTTTATGGCAAAGATCACCACTTCCAGCTCTAAATCATGGGTCGAATAATTTTGTTAATGAGGCTTGAGTTGTCTGGAGGCATAAGAAACAACTCTTCCATACTGCATCAGAACATATTTTAGCCCTCTCCCTGAAGTATTAGTATAAACTTCATACGGTTCATTTGGGTCGGGAATGATCAAGACTAGAGCACTTGTTAATCTGTCCTTTAGTTCTTAAAATATTGCTTCGCATTCATCACTCCATTCAAACTTAACGTCTTTCTTAGTGAGTCTGGTAATAGGCAAGGAGATACGGGAATTTTTTTCCACAAAACACTGATAGTATCTAGCTAATCCCAGAAAACTTCAAACCTCTGTCACATTCCTAGGTCTTGGCTAGTCCAAGATGGATTTAATCTTTGATAGATCAACTGAAATTCCTTGGTGAGAAATAACATGTCCAATGAACTTCATTTCTGCTAACCATAAGTCACATTTTTCAAACTTTGCATAAAGATGGTGGTCACGGAGTATTTTCAAGGCAATTCGTAGATGCGCCTGATAGGTGTGATCTATCTACGTATTTCCAAACCGAATTAAGTTGGTTTTCGAGCGTTTATATAGTATTTTATTATGTTTTAATTAGTTTTCATATTTTTTGTATAAATCAGGTGTGTGGAGCAAAAAAGATAGGAAACTGAAGCAAAAACAATGAGATCGAATTGAAGGCGAGTCGAAGTTACGGTGGATAAACAAGCAAGGAGGCAAAAATATGAAGGAAGCCCACCGCCTAGGTGTCTAGACCTCCGCTTAGGCAGTGAAGATGCTGAGAATGACAAAAGGCTATTGACTGCCCACCGCCTAGGCAGAAAATTCCTCCGCCTAAGCGAAAATCCCAGTAGAAATATTTCCAAGTCCACCTCCTACTTCTTCGCCTAGGCGGTCACTAAACCTACAAAGTCGGTACAGGTGCTGTAAGTTCAAGACTATTTTGGAATACGATGCAATCCTATTTTGTAAACACTCAAAACATTAAAGTTGTAGATATTTTTCTTAGATTTTCATAGGTTTTTGAATCACCTCAATCGGAGTTCGGATGAAGAAGTTACAGTCAAAATAAAATTGAAAACCTGCAGTAACTTCGCCTAGGTGAAGTTTCGGCAGAAAGTTAACCGACCTAACTTTGCCTAGGTGAAGTTTTCTTCGTCTAGGCGAAAATCCGGCAGTACAGCCTTGATATTTATTAGATATTTTGAGATCTTTTGCCTATAAATACCCCTCTCCTCCCCCTTCTCCGGCCTCTCTTGATTTTTTGAGAACCTTAGGCTATATTTAAGCCTAGGTTTAGGAGTTTTAGAGGTGGAGCTCACATCCCGAAGTGGAGAATACGATGAATTGATCATTGAGCGTTCTTAGCGGTTTATCTTCGGACGAGGCTAAGTTCTTCGATTGTTTTTTCTTATTTCTTTATCTTAGGATCATGTGAGCATGTTTAGCTCAATTTATATGTTTATGCGGCTATAACCACAAGTTAAATATGGATTGTAGTAGGGATTAACGGTATATTTATAAATATGTCTGTTTGGATGATTTCGGTGTTGCGTTTATGTTTGATCTTCGTAGTTTGATTGTGTTTATTGTATTGTTTGTTTATTATACTTAGAATGCTAAATGGAGAATACGGGGTTTTGAAAAGACCCCAGATTCGGATTAGGGTAAACAAACGCCACGATTCTATAACCCGGTCGGGGTTTGGATCGTGGACAATCGATGATGTTGGGGCAAGACTCACGCAACCTAGGGTCGTTAAGACGTTGAGGGGGACTTCTTTGTTGGCTCGAAGTTGCGTTATATCCCTCGTCTTACACTCGGGAGAGGTGGCGAGAGAGTTTCAGAACGGAGATTGTCGATAGAGTAAATACAACGCGACAATCTAATAACCCGAGAGGGAGTTGGATTGTGTGCAATCAATGACGCTGGGCGAGACTCACGTGACCTAGGGTCATTAAGACACTGAGGGGGACTTCTTCGTTGACTCGAAATAATGTATTCCCCCATTTTATACTCAGGAGAGATGGCGGTAGAGTTTACGTACCGAGGTTGTCAAATAGGTCGAACACCGTAAACGTGAGTAAAAGCGAAATCGAACACGTATTTGTAAACACGTTAATTTAGGTTATATTAGTATTAGTTTAATTAATTAATTACATTTATTTTTCGCCTAGATAAAATTAGGTCACAACAAATGCAATAGTCGATAGTAACGACACTAATCTCTGTGGATATGATAACCGGATCTTTCACGATCACACTATACTAAAACTTAGATTTCGTATACTTGCGAGTGTAAGTAGTGGCGTATTTTATGCGCTACTAGCGCCTCATACTCTTCTTGTGTCTTAGAGTAAATCAAAATGTCATCAATAAACACCATGATGAATTGATCCAGGTAAGGTCAAAAGATCCTATTCATTAAGTCCATAAAAGTTGCCGGAGCATTCATCAATCCAAAAGGTATGACTAGGAACTCAAAGTATCCATACCACGTCCGGAAAGCTATTTTAGCAGATGATATCCTGATCTTAGGTCAATCTTGGAAAAGAACTGGGATCCTTCTAGTTGATCAAACAACTCATCAATTCTAGGTAAAGGGGTATTTGTTCTTCATTGTAACTCAGTTAAGTTGCTGATAGTCAACACAGAGTCTTAAAGTCCCGTCATGTTTCTTTGCAAATAAAACAGGAGCTCCCCACAATGAAGTACTATTTCTTATAAACTATTTCTCAGCTAGTTCGTCCAACTGTTTCCGTAATTCTGCTATCTTCGTTGGGGACATTCGATAAGGAGTGATTAAAATTGGTGTAGTACTTGGGTAGAGGTCAATACGGAACTCTATATCCCTGTCTGGTGGTAACCCTAACAATTCTTCTGGGAATATATCCGAGTATTCATTTACGATTGGAAGATACATAAGTAGATTTATTCTATCTACTTGATTATCCAATTCTGTATACAGGATTAGTGCCTCTATGTTTGTCCAACAAGCCTTTAGCAGTAGGTTAAGGGATGAGTGGCTTGACTTTTCTTGGTATACGACCTTAGCACTATTATCCAGACACAGTGCCACTATTTGTAGTTGACAATTCACTATAGCTCTGTATTTAGATAACCAGTCCATACCCAGGATAACATCAAACTGTTTCATGGGTAGAACTATCAAGTCAGCGAATAACTTCTTGTCCGCTATAGTAATTCGGCATCCTCGACAAATTGAAGTGAGATCCGCATAATCTACAAGTAGAGTATTTAAACATAAAGGTGCATCTAAAGAATCCACACTTAATCCAAGTAATGTGACAAATAAAGCAGACATAAATAAGTGCGATACACCCATATCAAATAATACACAGGCCTATGAGCGAGAGATAAGAAGCATACCATCAACCATAGCATAACTACCATGTGCCTCAGTACCTCTCTCGCCAATACCGTAACTTAGGACTCGAGCATTTCTTTTTCCTTTATTGCCTCTTCTTCTACTACCCTGAGGTGTATTCGGGTGAGATGTGGCCGCAGGTGGCTGATATTGTGGTGGAGATTGAAGATGATACTGATATTGAGGTGATAACCATATGTCCAATAATTATGTGGTGGATAGCTTGGTACAGACTGTTGAGACTATATAGGTCTCACTCGACTGCTTTGTCTAGAGTCCTGGAGGTTGCTGGATCGCTGCTGAAGTTGTTGTTGACGAACTGGGCAATTCTTTTTGACATTTCCTAGCTGCCCACACACATAGCAGGTATAAGGTTCGAACGTCCACTGCTAGATAAACTACTCCCGCTAGTGTTTCTAGTACTACCCTGACCTTAGCCATAATTTTGGTTCTTGCGAGCCATCTTTCGAGAACTTCAGCCTCTGTTCTTCTTACCTCCGATCTCTTTTAGATAAAGGAGTTGATTTTACTCCACTCTAAGTGTTGTTGCCACCAACTAAGAGTACGTACAGGCACCAACCACTACTACTTGTCTCCGGATATAAGTTGACATTCCTTGAAATGCCTTGTACATGGTTGCCATGAAATTTTGGTTCTCTCTAGCAGGTGCATTTCCAGTTGGGGCATTGGCAGCCTGGGCACGGGTGTTCCTCCTTGGCGGCATGTTTCTGGAATGTAAAGAAAACGCGTTAGTGTCTATTAAAGATGTTGCATCTACTTTTTAAATTTCCAAGGCTTCTTAAGACCTTGGCCTTGATACCAAAAAAGAGAACCTGTCACATCCCAAAGCTTGGGGTCTTGAATCAGGCCCCAGGACGGTTAACCTAGGTAGTCGACCGATAACCCTATTGTGATTTTTCTTATTCATTGATGCTTGATTTTATTTAATTACCTAATTTTACTAGGTGTGTTCCTCTCTAGTATCAATTTATTTTACAGTTACCAAGTATGCCTAGCGAATGTTACTAACCAATTAAATACTTAATAATACCGTGGTGAAACTATGATAATAAAACTAACTAAATTGTTGGATTGGGCCTCTATATTACCTATAGAGCCTTGAGCAACATCAGTAGACACAAAATTAATAAATGTTACAAACAAATCAATAGTCCAGAGGTTTGGGCCCTAGAGGGCCCATTAGTACATGTCATACTTAAAATAAAAGAAGGTCCATAGAGACATAAGGTACCAAAATGATCCAATTACAACAAAGTTAGAAGCTTGTTATAGAACATGCTCAGACCGCAGTTCACTCCTACTCACTATCCTGTGCTCTACCTAAAGATGGGGAAAAATGGGGTGAACTCAACATGCTTAGTAGGAAAATCTTTCCATTTTTTTACTTTTTTTTTTTTTAATGTCTATAGGAGATACGTGATTTTTATAGACATAATACTCTGGCTGGAACTTTATAAATAAAACAATATGTAATGCACCCACACATCGTAATAAAACATGCTCTAAAAAATAAATCCAAGTAGAAAAATTTAAAACACATGTACAATAAGTGTATCACTACGATACCTGGTGACCTAATCGTACTATTGAGAATCTATACCATCCAGTGAGATACTCACGTAACCTGGAGTAGCCCCCGCGCTGGTTAAGGGATTTGCACCCAAGGTTAGCTCCATGATGACCTAATATCCTTAGGCCTCACATAATATCATCGTAATACTACTAGCTAGATTTATTTAATGCACAAATATATATATTTCCTTTATAATACTAGATTTGCCCAAGCATCAACTTTTTACCGCAAATCCAAATTCATTTGAAAACACATTTTTCAAATAAGCACACAAAAATACATACATATAATGCATGCTAAAAACACATAAGAGAATGAACGGAATCCCCTACCTCGAGATGCGTGTGGTCACCTAGCAATTTCGAATCACCCTACTCCAGCTCACTCAGCTGCTGGAAGCAAAAATTAAATATCTTTTTTTATTAACATCATCACTTTATGCGCGTACTCTTAATGTCCTAATATTTCTTAAGGGAGTATTTTTAAAATGGTCTAAAGTAGTCTAAATGTACACTTGGGCAAAAATCATAAGCCTAAACCATAGTAGATCATTAGATAATTTAGTTTTAGGTAAATTCCATTAATTTGGCACCAAAATGTTTTGGTTCTCACTAAAGATTTTTTTTTTATTTGCACCAAAACTTTGGTGTAATTGCTCTCACAACTTTATAATTCTAATTTCTAAAATTTGAGAATGTTACAATTTGCCCTTCTTCTCCTTCTTTAAATCTCTTCCTTCTGCTTATTTGTTCTTCAAGAACTTCTTTAACTCTTTTTGGAAGAGTGTCAAGAATGCCTTTTAGGAACCTCTTTGGAAGGATTTGAGGTTGTTTAAGGGGTAGAAAACTTAAGGAATCCTAGGACTCGAGAGAGAATTTTGAGCCTAAAGAGAGAAGGGGTCTAGCCAAGGATGTAACCAAATGAAAACAGGTTGCCTTTTATAGACAACGGCATGCATGCATATTCACTGGTGCGCAAGCAGTGCCAACCTATTTTCAATGGCCATTTAATATCATTTAAGGCCCTTAAATGCCATTTAATGCTATACTATAGGCACATGATGAAGATTTCCCCTAGATTGTGTAGGCAATCATGAAGATATGGTAATGATGACCAAAGTTTTGCAAAATCTTGATCATAAATACCCTATTTAATGCCCTTATTAATGCTATTTAATGTATGATTAATGCATGATTTGACGAGAACTACAATGGTTACCTTTGTAAGTACCAGTTACTCTTGGTAATTAGGTTTCACGATGAGATTTTTTGATATGAAATCTTGCCAAAAGATCTCCTTTTAAATTTCATTTAATGCATTCATTGAATGTGTCATTTAATGATATTTAATGCCATGTTTAGTTATGATGGAAGCTAAATTGGTTAGTTTTGGACTATATTTAGACACTAGTTACTCTAGATAACTAAGTTTTATGATGGGATTTTGCCCAAGAATCTTGCCAAAAGATTGCCTCTTAAATGCATAATTTAATGCATGAAATTAATGCCCATCTGCTAAGTGCATATTGGTGGGAGAATCATATGATTTTTTCTAAGCTTAGAATGGTATGTCTTTAGTAATCTTGGTGTCTTGGGCACCATTTTGATTAAAAAACAGGAAGTAAATATAATTGTTGAAATTTTCTTAAGTTAAAGGGTAGAAACTAATTTAAACATATTAAAAGTGATATTCATGGAAAATATACTTTCAATATTATCATTTTAGTCCCTATTAACTTTAGGAATTTGGAAATTGACCAAAACTTTAATTTATACTGAATTTCAACTAAATTGACGATTTTATATTTTTCTTATGTTTTTTTGTCCTTTTTGTGGTATCAAATGTAATCTAAGATATAAATTTGTTCCCTTTAAATCTCAATTTAAAGTTTATCTAAATTTTTACTTTAGACCCGATACTTTTGAAAACTTAAATGAGTAGGATAAAATGCGGTATCTGTAGTTGTTGTTCCAAGTCTACCCAAGAGAAGGTGAATTGGGTAGTGCAAACAACTAGATCGTTTTTACTCTCTTTTAACTTTACTCTTTAAAACACACTTAATGAAATATACAACAATGTACAAGTTATAGTATTACAGAATAAGCTACAATCTCACAAGGTAAGGTACATTTATCCTTTACTATACTCTATCACAAGGTAAGGTATATTTATATCTTGCTACAATCTCTCACAAGACAAGCTACATTTATGTCTTCCTACAATCTCCTACTAGACAACCTACGTTTATAGTTGGCTATAATCTCTTACTTAAACCAACAACTTGGTCTAAGTTATAGTTGACATCCTCACATGTTGAATTTATCTTTGTTAGTTTTGACGAGTCCAACCCTCGGAGCTTTTATCAATCACCTAGGATTCAATACACCATATATTGACTCTCTAGGTACTTGTAGAAGTGTGTGTACACATGATATGGCAAGTAATAGCATGTACATAATTAATCACGTATAAGAGATATATATTTAATGTAGATCACGTGATACAATAGAATTAATTAATCCAATTTAGCTTAATGTATAACAAGTATAACTCTTTTTCAATTGAGCTAAGATAAATTTCAATATAGTAAATGGTTTTGGTTGTGATTTTGGTTTTAAATTTCGCAACCGAAATAGTTTTGGTTTTAGTTTTGATTTTGGGATAGTAACCGCGTAACCAAACCACGTGATCGAACCATGTAATCGTGTAACCGGTAATATATATATATATATATATATATATATATTATTTTGTATTATTTTAAAAACTATTTATGATGCAGTTTATTTTACAAGATTAAAAATTAATGTATGAGAAGGATTTGGAGATTGTTTGTATTATTTGTTACTATTATCTATGATTTTATTGTTGTACTTTATTTATATTTAAGAACAATTACAATTAATAGTTTTGTGATTTGATTTTTGTTTTTGGAATTTAAATTTTATATTTTAGTTACGTTTTTGTTTATATATAAGAAGCAATGGTTAACGGTTTCGCGGTTTTAGTTATTTATAAAATTTAAAAGTCTTAAATAGTTTCGTCATTTTGGTTTTTGTTGATCCCAAGATTTTGATGAACAATTAAGTATTGATATTTTGGTGGAACTAATGTTTGATCAAGTGTTTCAATGATTTAAAGTTCCAATAATGAAGATGTCAAAGTGAATGGATGCTAAATAAATATATCAAGATGATGATGAAGTATTAAGAGTTTGAAGACATTAGAGAAAACAACCCACATAAATATAAACTCTTAATATCCCTTTTAGGAACACACACACGACACAAAATGAATTTTATCTTTTATGTGTGTTTCGATTGAGTATATTTATTTGCTCCTATGTGAATCAAAAAGAAATATTTTTGTATGACTAAAATAGAATATAAGAGTATTAGTGGAGTTCATTTGAATATAAATATGGATAAATGGGCATAATTGTAAAAGAAAGTAAGTTAAAAACGAGATCAGAGAAGAGATTTAGGAGGAGAGAGTCGTCTGAGGAGTTGACCGGAGAAAGAAGATGAACTCTCTGAATCTGCGAGTCGACTGAGAGGTCGACCGATATAAGATTGGCAAACTCTCTGAATCTGCGAGTTGATAGAGAGGTCGACCGATGAAAGCTTGGCAAACTCTTTGAATCTGCGAGTCGACTGAGGAGTCGACCGATAAAAGTACATGGGCTACTTCCAGTATCTTTCAGTCGACTAGGCAGTCGACTGGACGTGCAGTTTTTTGGATATTGGTTGATCCGATTTTAAATCCAAAAGTAGCCGTTTTTTTGTTAAGATTTGAGAGAGATTTCAAGGATATTTTTAACATTTTAGATATAGTTCATATACAAATTAAATCCTTTCAATATGGTTCATTACTTATTAAAGTTTCTCAATTTGGTACATAAAATGAATATTATACTTATTTGTTTTGATTGAGAAATACTTTGGGGATTTAATTAAGAGTTTTAAAAGTTGTTATTAAGTGAAATTGAACCTAAATGAAGTCCTCATGTTATGAAGGGTCTATAAGAGTATTTTATTGTCATGACACTTGTAAACTAGCCGTTAGGAGGCTAATTACATGTGCCCTTATATAGACCTGTGAATTTTCTAAGAGAGAGATGATTTTATTCATTCTAAGATATAAAATCAATCTATATTTTTGAGAGAGCGTTTATAAGAGTTATCATTCAACGATATTGTAAGCTGTTCTAAGAGTGATTCTGATAATCAACTGTGATCAATTTGTGCTGATACCGGAATTGAAGCTGCATTGTTTTCATCTTTAATTCTGTGGATTCCGGTTGAGATATTTTCATATTGATTATTACTTGTTTATTATTGTATTTTGAAAATTGATCTTAGAAATTATTTTTGATTTTTAATGAAAATATTCTTTCAAACAATTTCTTGAATCTGATTACGTGCTCCAATTTGCTACCCATATATTGTTAAAATTAGATTTTTGCATCTCACATAATTCTATCATTAGTTGGGATATTAATTGAGTTTATATGTATCTTGGGTGATAGAAGCTCCGAGTGAGAGTTACTTATCAATTTTTGTATTGGTGAGTTGTGATGGGTTAAATATCATTGGGGATATTTAATCAAGGGTAGTTGGGTTTCAGTCTCTTCCTGTAAAGAGATTGAGGTAGTAATTCTTCCTGAATAAGAATTGCGTGTTTGTGAGTGATTTTGTAACGGTTCAATCCTTACCGGGTAAAAGAATATTTGGAGTGTTTTGGTGAGGTTTTTATTCTTGAGCCTAAGTGTTAAGAAGAATTAGATTATTCTTTAGCCTGTAAAAAGTAGAGGTTATTCCTTAACCTTTGAAAAGGAAATTGTAAAGGTTGATTCTGAGCCTGTAAAAGAATCAGCATGTGGGTTTGATTTCTACCTTTAAAGAAATCTTGGTTTTAGTGGGTGCGACCTCCGTGGAGCTCGGGGGAATGGATTAGCCAAGAGTATCTTGATAAACCAGTATAAATCTCTGGTGTGCTGCTTTCTTAATTTGTCTATTTTTGTTGTTTGTGTGTGCACCTAGTTTATTGATTCATTCATCTGTGTTATAAAGATAATAATTAATTTAGGTATAGAATTAATTATTTGATTTATTAATTTTTATTCTGATTATTTTTTAATTACCCAATTCACCTCCCCTCTTGGGTATTCTACAGGGCTAACAGTTTTGGTTTTGGTTAAAATTAAACGGTGCAGTTTTAAAACCGTTTGAAAAAAAAAAATCAGCGGTATTGGTTTTGGATTTATATATGTTTAATGGTTTTGGTTTTGTATGAAACTGAGCCGAAATCGAACCATTGACGTCCCTACTTGGTCTAGGGTCTTGGGCCTTGTGTTAGTGCGCACAGATGTTTGTGACTCAAATTTCTTTTTACTCAATTGAATGAAAAACAAAACCTTTAAAGTTAGTCCACACATATGTTTGTGATTTAAAATTTGTACAAGCTAAAGGTGGAAAAAAATACTGTAATACCCTGAAAACTTATATTTTTGAAAATATTATTTTATATAAGTTTAATATTTTTTAGATTATTTTATAAATTTCGGATATAGATAGTATTTGATAACATTTTAGAGTTAAGTGTAATTTTAAATTGATTTTCAAAATTTTGGGACTATTGTGTTATTTAAAATGTACTTTTAAAAGTTTTGCGATATAATTAATAACTTTTTATTTTGAGGGATACATTGTGTAAATTAATTAATTAATTAATTCATATTTGGTTAACTTTGTTTCCTTCCCAAGGAAGGAAACAAATCCCACCATATAGATGGATGTATATATATAAACTTAACATGTGTGTAATAATAATAATAATAATAATATAAAGCAATGGATTGGCATATATCAACTGGGAGATGGCATGATCATGGGAGTTATTTAAATTAATAACTCATTCCACACACAATTAGTCTACTGCCATGATCAATATATTATACATTTATATTATGGTTTTTTTGTTTTTTTTTGTTTTTCTATTTTGTGGATACTGTGGTTTTTGGGGGCGAGAAAAAAAAATCAGAAAGGAAAATGAAATTTATACCATGACAATTTCAGTTCGGATTCCGACTTCGGATTTTCGGTATAATTTCTAACTTTTTTAATACTTGTATTTAAACAATCTCTTGATTATGTGATGTTAAATTTTAACTATTATAATTGTTATTTTTCATGAAATATTTGTGAAGCCGTATTATGTGTTTTAGTTATTGTATTAATTAAATGCACGTATTAGGGGGGTTGAAATTCTTCTGAGCGTTGACTCACAACCCCACAGTTTTGTTTATAGAGCTGGTGAGAATGAAAAGATGTCAGGAATTTTATTTGAATTCGTATTCAATTTGTAATAGTCGTATTTATTATTTACAACCACCGTGGGCGAACCGACACAAAATTGAAATTTGAAATAGTTGTAATAGTTATATTTAGAATATTATAATTATATATAAAACTAAGGTCACTGTTGAAATTTGTTATTTTCATAATTATGAAATAATCAATCTTAATATTGATTATTTGAATTTGTAAATTATTAAGAAACTGATTCAATAGAAAATGATTAAATAAATTTTATGATATTATTGAATAGAAACTGATTCAATAGATTAAAAAAGAAATTATTTATATGTTATATTTACGGTTATAATAATCGTTATATTTAATGGTTGTAAAATCGATGCGATAATTCGATAATTGTAGCGTTGAGAAAATTCTACGTAGTGTATTTATTGCTTCAATAAATCGAAAAATTATAATTATCATCTTTGCATTGTAAAAAAATAGATAAAAGAATAAAAAAAAATCTTCGATTTATGAAATGAAACATTGGCTATTCGATTTTTATGTTAATTCTTCGAAGGGAGAAACTGCGTGGCGACCCTAGGAAACCGGGCCATTACAAATCCTTTGTTACTTTTGTTGATGATTGTACAAGATATTATTATGTTTATCTTTTGAGAAGTAAAAATGTTTATCTTTTGAGAAGTAAAAATGAAGCATTAGTCATGTTTGTACATTATAAAACTGAAGTTGAAAATCAACTTAGTAAAAAGATTAAAGTGTTGTGTTGTAATAGAGGTAGAGAATATGTTTCACATTTTGGTGAATTGTGTGCACAACATGAAATAATTCACCAAACTACAATCGCCTTGGCAAAATGGAGTTTCTAGGAGAATGAACAAAAAATTGAAAGAAATGATGAATTCTTTATTAAGAAGTTTTGGTCTAGCTCAGAACTTGTGGGGAGATGCTGTTTTAACAACAAATTTTTTTTTAAACAATTACCTCACAAGAAATTAGATAAGACCCCTTATGAATTGTGGAAAGGAAGAAATCATTCATATTCATTTATAAAAGTGTGGGGGTGTCCTGTAAAAGTTATGGTTTCTAATCTTGAGCAGGTTAAAATAGGACTAAAATCTATTGATTGTGTATTCATTAGATATTCCCAAAATAGTAGTGCATATCCATTTTTTATTCTTAAATCAGAAATTGAAAATGTGCATGAGAACATGATTATTGAGTCAAGTAATGCATCATTCTTTGATAATATTTTTCTATTGAGTTGATTGTTTTAAAGAGAACAAATGATAGTAATTCTGGTAATTCCCAAAAGGATAAATTGAACCTAGACGTAGTAAAAAGACAAAAATTTCTAAATCTTTTAATCCTGATTTTTAAACCTATATAGTAGGATATAAACCTCAAACTTTTGAAGAGGATATGTCTACGTCAGAAGCATCTCTTTGGAAAGAGGCAGTGAATAGTAAAATTGAATCTATCTTACAGACTCATACTTGGGAACTAGTGGATCTTCCGTCTGGAATGAAACCTCTAGGATGTAAATGGATCTTTAAGAAAAATATGGAAGCAGATAAATCAATTGATAAATATAAGTAAGACATGTAGCTAAAGGTTATAAGTAAAAAGAAGATTTAGATTATTTTGATACTTATTCACCAGTAATAAGAATCACATCTATATATATGTTAATATCAATTGTAGCTATACATTATCTTGAGATACATCAAATGGATGTTAAGACTGCTTTCTTGAATGGTAATTTAGATGAAGAACTCTATATGGAACAACCACAAGGGTTTGTGGTTCCTAGAAAAGAGAATAAAATATGTCAACTTGTAAAATCCTTGTGTGGATCAAAGCAAGCGCCAAAACAATATAATGAGAAATTTGACAATGTTATGTTGTCCAATAATTTTAAGATCAATGAATGTAACAAGTATGTCTATATTAAAACAACCGAGTCTAATTACGTTATTGTGTGCTTATATGTAGATGATATGCATATTATTGATAGTAATGATAAGATTAAAAAATCTATCAAACAAATATTAACAAATAAATTTGATCTAAAAAATCGATCTTATCTCAATCTCATTATATCGAGAAGAGCCTTGAAAAATTTAACAATGATGATTTTGGTCTACTAGATGTTAATCAACATCTTTTTAGGGATATTGGTGAGAGCGTATCTAAGTCAGAGTATTCTCAAATAATTGGCAGTTTAATGTATATAATGAATTATACAGGACCTTATATTGCTTACGTAATAAGTAAATTAAGCAGGTTCACTAGTAATCCGAGTAGAGAACATTGAAGATCTATAGTAAGACTCTTGAGATATTTAAGATATACTCAAAATTATGGTTTGCACTACACGAGATATCCAGCAGTACTTGAAGGGTACAGTAATCAAATAGGATATCTGATACTAAAGACACCAAATCCACTAGCATATATGTTTTTGTATTAGGAGGAGCTGTTGTGTCATAGAAATCCTGTAAGTAAATGTTTATTTCCAAATCCACAATGAAATCTGAATTTATTATTTTAGATAAAGAAAAACAAGAAGTAAAGTGGATTTGACAATTTTTTGGAAGATATTCTAATGTGGACTAAGCCTGTGTCAACTATCTACATACATTGCGATAGTCAATCAGTTATTGGAAGAGCACATATTAGTATGTATAATGGTAAGTGTCGACATATACATTGAAGACATGATAAAAAGAGACTAAAATCGGTTTAGTTTACCCAATTTACCCCATCCCCCCCCTTGAGTGTATTTGGACCAACAATTGGTACCAGAGCGAAGTTGCGTATAAGCCTAAAATCATAATAAACCAATCCATGAAAAGTAACTCCGGATTTACCTCACCAGAAAGTCAATCCATGCATAGGTCACCGCTGTCTACATGAAATCATTGTGTATTCTAAAAGCCCAGAATGGTTGCATTTTTCCCAAGCCACTAATTATGAGGCATGGCGAGTAATTAAGAGTGGTCCCTACATACCTAGGACGACCGTAGACTCAGGAGAGCTCGATAAGACCCAATTCGAATATAATGAAGTCTAATATCAAATTATTATATTTAACTAACCAAGCTACTAATTTTATTTTTTGTGCATTAGATCTTAATGAGTATAATAGGATATCTATATGCCAGTCAGCATAGGACATATGGGACATGCTCGAAGTTGTACATGAGGGCACAAACTGAGTAAAAGAATTCAAGATTAATGTCTTCGTCCATCAATACGAGTTGTTCAAGATAGATGATCATTAAATCATTTAACAAATGTACACCCTATTTAATAAATTCTATTACGAGTTGAATGCACTCGAAAAGCCATACACCATTGTCGAACGAGTAAGGAAGCTCTTTCGGTCACTTCCCAAGGAGTGGGAACCGAAAGTTAATACAATTTAGGATGCTAAAGACCTAAATATAGACACCATGAAGGTAGTAATAGAAAATTTCGCAACACACAATCCGTCAATCAAAATCTATGAAGAAGATTCGATCGAAAAATGGAAGGTGCTAGCACTCAAAATACTCTGTGATTAAGACCATGAAGATAATGATGAGAACCTTGATAGTGACCAAGAGTAAAGCTTGGCACTAGTTACAAGAAACTTCTACCGGTTTGCAAAAAGAGATTTCAAGGGAAAGAAATAATTTGACTCTCTCAAAGTCTAATGTTTTAATTGCCACAAGACCAGACACTTCCAAGCAGGCTGACTGAAACCCAAGAAGGATCAGAAACTTAAGGAGAGGTGCCACTTCGAGAAATAGAAGAAGAAGGCCATGAAGGACACTTGGGATAACACATAATGTAGTAGCTCAAAAAGCTTATCTATTGAGGAAAAAATGACCATGCTTGCTCTAATGGACAATAGAGATATAGTACTAGATAATAAAATTGGAATAATTTCAATGAACTCTATGATGTGTATGGAGACCTAGTCAATAAGTTTATGAAATAGAGTTCTAGAATTTATGCTTTAAATAAATTAATTGTCTTTTTATCAAAACAAATTGAGACAACCGAGGTTGAGAATAGGTCACTAAAATGGAAAACTCATGATTTCAACCAAAAAGATAAAATATTTTAAAAAACATGTCGCTTGAAATCGATCTCAGAATTTTGAAAAAGCGTTTCATACCATAAACATGTGAAACACCATAATAGTAATGGGACATTTAGAAGGTCCTTAGAAAGTACAATATCGGAGCCTAAAGAATTTCGTGTTAGAATGAGCCATCTCAATAACCCTATGTCTTGCACCATGCATAATAATCAATCTAAACCTAAGTGCTACATTTGTCTTAAAAATGATCATTATTCACTGTACTATCCACTTAGCAACATTTGCAAGAATAAGGAATGACCCAAGAGAAAAGGGATACCTACAAAAAACTATAAACATATAGGTTATACAAAGCATTATGGACAACAAAGACCGTTCCAATACTAGAATTGGAGAGCCAGAGGAACGATGCACCGGATTGCCTGAAGATGGTATTCAAAACCCAACAATGCCTCACAAAGAGCAATTTGGAAACTAAGGGTGCAACCAAACTATGGAAAAGAAAATGAAGTAGAAAATGAGCATACTAATTCGCATACTTCTGCAGGGTAAATCCATTCTGTTATCCTTAGATATTTTGATGGACAATTTAATGTTGATGTTTATATGGAGCTAATGATTTTATTGAGTGATTTCAGATTTGTGTTTTGATTGTGTAAATGAGAAAAATTATGGATTTCCAGATAACATTTGATGATAGATTCAAAATGGTTGCAGTGAAGATATTGAAGACTTTTGGAGCAAAAAATATTTTTTGTATTTCTTGGTAAAAATAATTCAATACCTTTTATACTCCTAATACAACCCGATTAGGATCACGCACAACACTCATGACATTAATTAAATTATATGAGTTATGATTAGAAGTAATAAATTCATGTGTCTAAATATTTTTCCTAATAGTATCATTTAAAAAATATTTTAAAAATGGGAAAAATGATTTTTTTGGCCTCAATAGTCGACTGACTATATAGGTGGTTAACTAGGAGATTTAAGATAGGAGATTTTTGGTTTTTGGACTGAATGGTCGACCAACATGGAGACTAGTCGACTGAGAGATTCAAGTTAGAATTTTTGGTGGTTGACTGTCTAGTCAACTGACTGGTCGTTAATGATTTGGAAAATGAGTTGTTGAAGGAGTAACCAGTCTATCGTGGGCATGGCCGATTGACCAAGTGAGTATTTTTCAAATTGTTTGACCAATCCAAGTTTTGAGATCTTGAATCAAAATCTTAAGCTTTTGAACGTTATAAAATCTTATTTAAGAGATTTTAACTATATTGCATGTATCGACTACATATTTTGAAGATCTTATTATTTAATCCTTATATTACTTAATTCTATGAGTTACCGAACAAACTACCCATTTTTAAGGGTTTTGTATCAAAATCGTTTGGAGACTAAATTGAGTTTTAAAAAAAAAAAATTTGGGTCAAACATTTCATATTTAAATGAATATATTATTTGGGGTCTATATATGACATTTATGGTCTTATATTTTGAAAAATAACCATTGTAGGCACAATTTGATATATATATATATATATATATATATATATATATATATATATATATATATATATATATATATATGAATTTGCAAATTTCAATATAATTAATCAAGAACAAGTATTTTAAATCAACATTTTCTAAAAGAGAGTATCATTTTGCTGAAATTATATTTAAGAGAGTTTATTGAATAAGTTCTTGATCAAGGCGTTCATCAATTTTTGCCACCGATTTTTATCTTATACTTTAATATCTCTACTATTTTCAAAGAAACTCCGGTGAGATCTTTCTAAATACTTTACGTGCTCAATATTCTATGGATTATGTGATGTGTGCGTGTGTGTGTGTATATATATGTGTGTGTGTGTGTGTGTGTGTGTGAGAGAGAGAGAGAGAGAGAGAGAGAGAGCTTGTAGTATTTTGTTGTTAAGAAAAATTATTTTCTATTTTTTAATATCATGTATATCTTGTGAAACAATGTTTGCATGCGAAATTCGATTTACATAATTATTGTGCTTTAATTGACTAACGTTTTGTATTCTCATGTAGTATATCAGGACATTAATTGAGTGTTTCTTGTATTGAGGTGGTAGAAGCTCATGTGGGAAGAAATATATTATTTTTGTATTTGATGAGTGTGAGAGGATTAGACATATTGGGTTGGTATTTAATCAGGGTTTAGGTTTTATTCTTAGCCTATAAAAGAATTAGGTTTGATTCTTTCCTGTAAAAGGATTAGGTTAGCCTTTATCCTGGTAAAAAAATAGACAGGTTTGATTCTTAACCTACAAAAAATTATGTTCTTCTTGAGCCTGGTAAAAGAAAAATTGTAAAAGTTTGATTCTGAGCCTGGAAAAAGAATTAGGTTAGTCCTAAACTTGTGAAAAAGATTTTAAGGTTTTTGTTTCTACCTAGGAAACAAATTAGGGTTAGTGGATTGCAAAATCCCTATGGGAGCTCAAGGGACTGGACATGGGTAAGAGTAGCTAGCCGAATCAGAATAAATCTGCGTGTATCATTTGTTCTATCCCTACTTGTTTGGTTGTGCATCTAGTTAAATACCTTTCCACTGTAACTCAAGATAATAACTGGATAGGGAATTGGTGATTTGATTGATTGATAATTTATTTGTTTAAATTTTTATAACTACCCAATTCATCTCCCTCTTGGGTAGATCTGTGGGCCAACACATCGTACAATAGTATGGAGGTAAGTCTTATGGTTATTTTCTCATATTTATTCAAATTTGTAGAAGAGTCGGTGTTGACCTTAGATGTTTTGATTGACAAATTAAGGTTGATATTTTAAGAAACTAATGATTTTATTGAGTGATTTTAGAATTAAGTTCTAATTGAGCAAATAAAAAAAAGAATGATATTTCAAGATGCTATTTGTTGAATGATGAATATGATTGCAATGAATATGTTAAAGATTTTTTGAGTTTTTTTTTTTTTTTGCTTGTATTTCTAGGTAAAAACAACTCTATTCTTATTATGCTCCTAATATAGCCCGATTAGGATCATACAAAACACTTATAAAATAATTTGAACTATTTGGAATATGATTAGAAGTGATAAATTCAAGTGTATAAATAATTTACCTCAGCTCAGAATAAGTGGATGAGCCTAACCTTTATTTTATTAGGTAGCATCGAGCCAATTTGTATTGTTCGATGTACAATAGCCAGATGAATTCAAACTACGATTAGTTCCTCATTGACCCAAGGCCAAATTTGGTTTAGTTGTTAACCCTTGGATCAATAATCTCTCATTTCCTCAGGAACTCAATCATATCTTCGGGAAGGGCATCCTCATTGTCTTCCTGAATTTGTAGTTGCTATTTAAGTTTCTCCATTTTATTTATGAAGCATTCTTTGTCCATACTCTAATCAGCACGTACTTCGCCAACGTCATTCTTACTCAAGAATTTTATACACAAATGTTACGTCGATGTGATCACTGTTGACCCTAGATGTTTTAATAAACAAATTAACGTTGATGTTTTACAGAACTAATGATCTTATTAAATGGTTTAAGAATATAGTTCTAATTGAGTAATGTGAAAAATAATGGGATTTCAAGATGATATTTGTTAAAAGACCACGTGTAAAGGAAGAGGACCCTTCATTTGAGTCCAAATCCAATCGAATGAAATTCAACCTAGGGTCTTCCTCGTCAAATTCCTCTTAACATGAGATAGAGGTTCCCCTTGTGGAGGAAAATCCAATGGTAACTACCGAGGAGACGCTTCCAGATGCCACAGAAGTGGTTACCGACCCATTCGAGAATGAATTCATACTTACCTAAACGTTTTGGGGACTTACCCAATCCCTATATAGAAGAAGAAATAGAAGAAGAGAGTCTTATCTTTGAAATCTATGACACCCTTTTTTGCGACTGTATTGCAAGGTAAAAAGAACTTATCTCTATATATACTCTTAATGCCATGTAGTTGTAATGACATTGAAGATTTTTCTAGTGTAAGAGTATTTTCTGTATTACAAGATAAAAATAACTTATCTCTATATATACTCTTAACACAACCCAATTAGGAACACATATGACACTTAAAACATGTTAAGTATGGTCTTCAAATGACAAAGTTATGTGTCTACATGTTTTTCCTAAATGTATGATCTTAAAAATGATTTGAAAAAGTTAAAATAATGATTTTTTGGCCCGATCTAATGATATTTTTTGGCCCGATCTAATGATCTAAAGTTAAAAGTTAAGTATGGTCAGAAATAATGGATGTTTTTCCTAAATGCATGATCTAATGATATTTGTTGGTCAACCAGAAGATTCAAGATGTGGTTTTTTGTAAGGTTCTAGGCTAAACGGTCGACTGGAGGGTCGAACGATTGATTCTAACCGAAGGTGTAAATAGTTAACTTACCGATCAACCGACTGACATATTTTAGCATGTTTAACCTGAACGTTTTTCAAGATATTCAACCCTAATCTTATGATTTTGGACATTATAAATCAAATTTTATGGAGTTTTATCTATATTTCATGAATATACTATATATTTTGAACATCTTATTATTTAGTCCTTATATTATTTGATTATATGATATCTATTAGGACAACTACTTTCTATTTTTAAGGGGTATGAATCAAAATATTTTTGGGACTAAATTGAGTGTTTTAAAAGATTATTTTTGGGTCAAATATTTTAGATTTAAATAGATATATTATATGGGGTTTATATATGACATTTATGTGATTATCTTTTGAAATATAGTCGTTATAGGTAGTGTTTATATCATATATATATATTGACCTACATTTTAGGAAATGAGATCAAGAACATCATCAAGAATGCATATATTTTTTAGAGTTTTAGAAAGAGAGATTTTATCATATTCAGAAATATTTTTGAGAGAAAAAGTTGCGCAAAATATTCTTGATCTAAGAAAGCGTCATTCTTGCTATACAGGGTTTGAATCTTACGTTTGATCTTCCTAAAGATATCTTGGTGAGATTTCTCTTGTTTACTTGCTCAAATTAATTGTACTTTAATTGTGACACACCCTAAATTTTTAGGAAAGAAAGAAAATAAAATAAATAAGCTAAATATGAGCCTTTAAAAAAATATTAAAGAGAGGGATTTCTAGAAGCGTTGGTTTTCTCATAAAAGACTTAAGCCAATTTTAGAAGAAAGTCGTCACCTAGCATTGAGTTTAAATGATGTGTTAGGTCACCAAATATTTAGAAAATAGTTTTTTAAACAAAAATGCTTAAGTAAAATTTTGACTCCAAAAGAACGGTCCAATCAAAGATTTGTTTTAAAGAATTTAGGGGTCAGTTACGCTCGGAGAAGGTGTTAAGTACCCCAAGACCCGCCCGAAAACGATACCTTATCCAATTAAGTCCAATCAAAATTTAAGTCTGAAGATTTTATTTGATTTTGAAATCTCTTCCTAAAAAAATCTTATTTTTTTTTATAAAATAAAATGGGACAAAATTTTGGAATTTTATAAAATTTTTACTTTATTATTTTTTATTTTGGGTTTTTTCTTATTATTATTTTCAATTTATTTTATTTTATTTATTTATTTATTTATTGATTCTTGTTTTGTTTTTTGAAAAAAATTATAATTTTTATTCTTATTATTTTTTGGCTTTTTCTTGAAATAAAGTGAAATATATAATTTTTGTTTTTTTTTAAATATTCCCCCTTATATGATCTCTTATTAAATATTGATGATTTAAGAAGGATGAACCCTGGGGAGTTTTGATGTAGTGAATTTTAAGTTTGGATTATTCCGATAAAAATATGGAATTTGGATCCATGCTAAAATATCTCTTTTTTAAAAATAAAAATACAATTTTTTTTTTATGTGTGTTTTGTTTTTTGTATTTTTTTTTTCATTTTCTAAAAAAAATGTAAAAAATAGTTTTTTTTAGAAGAGAAATATAGGGGAGTTGATCAGTTTAGAAAAGCACTGTAAAACATATATTTTTTTATAAAACACTATTCTTTCCAAGAAAAAATATTTTCTTTACGTGAAAATCATTTGGAATGATTATTTTTTAGTGATTTTCAAAAATACTACTCCATTTTTTAAAGACTTTTTTTACTATTCACATAAAAACTTGATTTTACTTTTGATATGTTTTTTTTTAAGAACTCAAATGATTTGATTTTTTAAAAACTCATTTTTATGAAGAAAAAAAAACAATTTTATATATATATTTTTTGTGATAAAAAAGAATATATGACATGTAAATAAAAATTTTATCCTTCATTTAATCAACTTAACCCAAACTCAAAACCTGGCTTAAGGAAGTGCCTTCCTAATGCACAGTTTGAACATTTCACACTGGTCGAAAAATTCAAAACTCTCCATTTCTCAAATTTTAAGTTGAGGTTTATAAATAAATCTATCTATCTATCTATCTATCTATCTATCTATCTATCTATCTATCTATCTATCTATCTATTTGAATTTTATTTTATTTTTATTATTTTTCAAAAGAAACGAAATGATTATTTTATTTTTAAAATTTTTTGGATATTAAAATGCGAGGAAATAAATATATAAAAAATGTAAAGACAATATATAAAGTGCGTGAAATAAAATTACAAAAGATGAAAGCGTGGAAAGGCACAAAACATGAAAATAAATAAAGAAAAATTAAAGCGCGAAAAGTTGTAGAACATAAAAGAAATACACAAAAATATAGGCAGAAAAATAAAAGCGTGGACAAGTGCCAAACAGAAAATAAATACATGAAAATAAAGATAAAAAATAAAAGCGAGGAAAGACACAAAACGGGAAAATAAATGCAAGAAAATAAATCAATTTTTAACTGTTCCTCTTAAACGTCCTCTTAGAGTTTTTAGGTCCTCATTTTCAAGAGGTTTAGGTAGAAAAATATGTTGGAATATTTTTATGGGCTAACATTAATTGAATTAATTGTTTTACAAAAATGGATTAATGGATAGTCTATTATTTAAGCAGCCCAAATAATCAGTGATCATATTTTGATTTGGGTTGTGGCGTTTTTTTATGTAGAAACTCAATTAAGTGGCAAGTGTAGGTTTAAGATTTCGTTAAAGCCCATTATGGGAAGGCCCAGCGTCAAACCCTAGTTTATATAACTAGATCCCTTCCCTAATCTAAAACATAGGGTTTTTTCCCATTGAGAGCCACCACCACGAAATCTAGATCATAGGGAGGAAGACCTAGTTAGTAATCCGCTGCAACAGATTCAATCTTTTGCAATGACTGAGACATGTACGCTTTCGATTACCGTTCTTCATTGTTGTGTCCTATAATCCATATATGTTTACGATTATTAATTAATTTTTTTTATTGTGATTATGAGAAATAATCAATATATGGTATCAGAGCCAACATACATAATTTAGGATCTACAATTAGTTTTTCAATTTTTTTTTTTGTTCATTCACGAAACCGAAGATTGCGGCCACGATTTGATGTGTTTTTTCCTTTCAATTAGATATGAAACATTAGGCCTTTTGTTCTTAATGTTTTAAGATTTAATTTGATGTAAGATTCATTCAATTAGGTTGTATAATCAGAGAGAATTTCGTGTTTCAAGTTTCGGTTATGAACCCTAGAAAACTCCCGAAACCGAAACTTGGGGCCGTAATTTCATGTATTTTTTTACTTCTATTGGATGTAAAAACTTAGGGATTTTACTCCCCTTGATTCAAGCTTTAATTTGATATATTGCACGTGTTATTTGGTTGTGTAATTAGGTAGTATTTACTGGTTTACGTTTCGGCTTCGAAACCCTAGTGAAACCGAGATTTGTTTTTAAAATCGAGCAAGATTGATGATGTTTTGATTCAATTAAAAATAATATAGTGGTTTTAAATTAGGATTAGACTTAAACCCATACAAAATTCGGTATAAATATGGGTTAAAAGCAAGTTTTAGGTTTTTGGCCATGGAGGAGTGAGAAAGCTCAAAACTGCGACTTAGTTTTGAATTTTGGTGATAGTTTTTTTAATTTTTATTCAATTAATTGTTATAGACGTGCTAGAAAAACATATATCTACATAAACCCATAATTTGTTTTGGATAAAATGGCGATTGTTTTAGGGTTTTGAGAAATCAGGTCAAAACCGAGTCTTACAACCCGGTTTAGACCCGGTTAGAGGTTGAAGACAACCTCCAGCCGTGGTCCCATATCCCATGCGCGTGGGAGAGCGGCGTGGGGCGCGTGGGGCCCTATTCGGGACCCATTTTGGGTCTTTTTTTTTTTCCTGTGCACTTGTTTTCGTACCCTTTAATTTTATATAAAAAATTTATTTGATTTTTTTTAGGATTAAAAATAATTTTTAGTTAATTATTACTTATTATGTGATTTAATTAGCTTAAAATTATTTTTAGGCATGATTTTCTATTGAAAATTTTATAGAAATTATATTGGATGATTTGAGATAGGATTTCAATACTCTCCATATATTAAGATTTATTGATGTGTACTCTCCTAATTAGTTTAAATTTACATAAATTATCGTGTAAAACGGTTGAGGGCCGTTTTGACCATCGAAACGATGGAATTTGGCAAAAATCACATCCAATGCCGGACATAGTGGGCGATTTTTCTCAGAAGACTATTTCTACCCAAAAATAAGGTATTGTTTATAAAAAAACGATCACAGTTGACTTTCTGGTCAAACTTGGGTTTTTTAGGCCTTTTGGGCTGTCGAGTGTTCTCTTTGGGCCATGAAATCTCACTCATGTTACACTGCATCACCTTGTTAATTATAAGGGCAGAGGTGAAAGAGATAATTTCTTCGATTCCCTTATTCTCTTTGTCTTCTTTGTCGTTGACAGTCAAAATTGACAATTCTCTGTTGAATGGTCTGCGATTTTGGTTTCGTCTCTCATCGCAGTGTGACACAAGGGAGGCGAATATAGGGTTATGATTTTGTCTCTGAAATTTGGCCTTCAAACAATGATTTTTTTTACGCTTTATACCCGAAAAGTTAACTAGAATCTCACTCTGTCGAAGTAGTTTCAATTTAAACATATAAGATATCTTATTAAATTTATATGTTTTTTTTTTTTTTTTTTTTTTTTTTTTTTTTCTGAAGTGTAATGAATTGAAACTAGTAAGAATGTTTAATTACACAATTAACCCCTAAAGTTTAGAGAAAAATGACAGTAAGTCAAACCCTAGCGAGTTGACTCATGACGACTTAGACAAATCAGTTTTTGGGCCCTAGATGCTAGTTAAGAAAAATCATAGATGTACACTAATAGATCCAATACCTCAAGCCCCATTTGGGAATAGCCTGAAGCTAAAAGTCAATAGATTCCAATCTTTTTATTCAGATGAAGCCCAAAACTCCAATAGGGTGTTAAAACCATCAAGAATGATCCAAATAGAGATGGACTAGCTCATGTAGCATATTCTCATGATATCACTTTATTTTCTACTCACAGATGTGATAATGATGCATACTTTTTTCATTTGTCTCTGAGGATAGAATTAGTCTTGAGTATTTGAGTTATGAGATTTACATCTTCCAAAAGAATTTGAATTTTGAGCAATGCAATTATGGTGCTTTTATTTTTGTGATATTTTCTATATTTTCCTAATGCATAATTTGTTGTTCTATATAATTTTTTTTTTCTCATGAATAGTTTTTTTCAAGTTTGATCTTACTTATGATCTACTTACTCAAAAAGATTAAGGAAAATCATAGTTATGAGCTTTTGATTGGTTATGTAACCCTCGAAACTTGAACGGGTAATTATTTGTATCTTTTGGACTTGTCTGCTAATTGATCATGCTGCATGGCATTGTTTATTTTTCTTATTAAAGAAATTTTGTTATTCTTCATGCATCAAGTACAAAAGATGTAACTAAAAATATATATCACCTGCCAATTCTCGACTTTCTTTAACTAAAATCTCCATCAACAAAGAGGATGGTCAGTCATTGCCCAACAATTATGAATATTGTATAATCGTTTTTTGAATCTTAAATTATTTTCTATTAAATAATTACCCCATCAAGATTTAGTTTTGCAGTTAAATCTCGAGACTTGCTATTTTACAAAAGAGTTACATTTTAGGTAATATAGTTTTGAGTGACATCAAGTCTAAAGTAAATATTTTGACATTGGGCTTGTATTTAGATTCAGTCCCTTGTATATTTTACGATTAAAAAAAAAAAAAAAAGGGATCATTTTGGACAATTTTTCCATTTTATGCATTAGAAGTAGTACATGTTGTTGAATCCCAATCACTTATATTACCTAATCCTAAGCTGAGATTTTCTTTGAGATTGAGTTAGGCCCACTGCGTTTCTACATTAGGACTCTTGTTTGACGTTGGGCGTGTTGAATACCACATTATTCATGTATTTGATGGTTCAGAATCCTAAAGTGGTTTAACTCCTTATCTTTCTATTTATTGTCTTTGTGAAATATTTATATGTTGAGTGACATAATTAAGAGAATTATATTTTTATTTTGTTTTGGTAATCTGATGGAAGCTGAATTAGATATATAACTATTGAGAAGTGGTCATAGATAATGAAATGTATGATAAGTATTCATGATTCTTAGTGGGTTAAGTATGATATTAATAACTATTTGGTTATTACTACATCTTCCATCAACAAAAATGAGATCTTTCATTTTCCAAATTTGGGCTATGTTTGGGGCAATATTTTTTGCTTTTGAATAGAAGAAAAATACTGAGTTAGTTTTGTACAATTTTACATGAATTTCTTCTTGTATTGACTGAGCCTTAAAGTGTTTAATGGGTTATACATATATTCTGATGGGTCTATTGGGCTATTAATTATTTATTAATTAACAAGTCTGATGGAATTACTAATATGAATAAATTATTCATGAACATATGAGAAGGCCTTTAATCGGAAACACAATCACTGTGACTAGAATATCTTGGTAGGGATCCAGGTTTAGGTTCATTATATAGATATTGATTTTGTATTTGGGCCTATGTAATATCTCAACCAACTGGATTTTTTTATTTTTTTTTGTTATAATTTTCAGTCTTAAGGTTCATATTAAGGAGCCTATAAAAATACTAATTATGATTAATTATAGTTTTACAATTTTCAAGCCCTTAATTTTCTTTATTCTATATAGAGACTAATTTAACAATTAGTTTCAAAGTGCAGTAAAATTGTTGTTCAAATTCTTGCAACTATAATTACTCGTTGATCACTGAAAGTACATTTTGTAATGTATTTCATCTTGTTTTGATCATATGCATATATGTCGTTAATATGCACTGTTAATTGCTGGGCAATATAATTTAATTATTCCCAATTTGGAACGTTTGCTTATGAATTGTTGAGGTTATTTTACCAAAGTAATTTAACCAACATAGTTTGTAAGTTTTCGAGTTTTTATTATGTTGATGGAAAAATGTTTAGATTAATTTGTGTATTCACCTGCCCAAATAGGGTTATTATGCTGATTAATTTAATTGTTGGATAATATAATTTAATTTTTCCAATTTGGAACGTTTACTTGTAAATTATTGAGGTTATTTTACCAAAGTGATTTAACCAATATAGTTTATAAGTTTTCGGGTTCCTATTTCTTGATGGAAAAATTTTATAGCTTACTTTTCTCAATTTGGAACGTTTGCTTGTAAATTGTTGAGATTATTTTACCAAAGTGATTTAACCAATATAATTTGTAAGTTTTCGAATTCCTATTTTATTGATGAAAAAATGTTTAGATTAATTTGTGCATTCACCTGCCCAAAGGAGGTTATTGTGCAGATTAATTTAATTGTTAGGCAATATGGCTAAAGTTTTCCAATTTGGAACGTTTACTTGTAAATTATTGAGGTTATTTTACCAAAATGATTTAACCAATGTAGTTTGCAAGTTTTCGGGTTTCTATTTTGTTGATGTTTTTTTTTTTTATAGCTTACTTTTCTCAATTTGAAACGTTTGTTTGTGAATTGTTGAGATTATTTTACCAAAGTGATTTAACCAATATAATTTGTAAGTTTTCAAGTTCCTATTTTGTTGATGTGAAAATTTCAGATTAATTTGTGCATTCACCTACCCAAAGGGGGTTATTGTGCAAATTAATTTAATTGCATGAGGATATTATGTAAAATAAATTATTTGATAAATTTATTTTCCCAAAGGGAATGAATTTCAAAAGATTATTTGTTTCAATATATTTTGAAGAAAATATATGGATTTGAAAATTAATCTACCCAAAGGGGATAAATTTTTAAATCTGTAAAAAAAAATTATTTTGTTAATTTTCGTGATTAAAGAATAATTATTTATTGTAAACTCTGCCCAAATGAGAGTTTATGATAATACAATTGATTCTTATATTATATTACTTATATTTAATTGAGCATTTTGCCCTATTACCCATAATTGATCTAGTTGCAATTTTTTTGTGAAAGCAAATTTTTTTTTGTTGTGAACAACAATAACGCCTCAATAAAATTCTAAATTGATTCCTTGATTTAATGAGAATCTTTGTAATCTTCTTTATTTCGATGATTGTGTCATGTAAGCATTGATCCCTATTGTTATAAACTTTTCATTATTTTATTGATCTTCATGCTTAAAGAATAATTGTTTATTGTAAACTCTACCTAAAGGGGAGTTTATGATAATACAATTGATTCTTATATTGTATTTCTTATACTTAATTGAGCATTTTATCCTATTGCCTATAATTGATCTAATTGCAATTTTTTGTGAAAATAATTTTTTTTGTTGTGAACAACAGTAACGGCATAATAAAATTCTAAATTGATTCCTTAATTTAATGAGAATCTTTGTAATCTTCTTTATTTCGATAATTGTGTCGTGTAAGCATTGACTACTATTGTTATAAAGTTTTCATTATTTTATTGATTTTCATGCTTAAAGAATAATTGTTTATTATAAATTATGGCCAAAGGAGAGTTTATGATAATGCAACTGATTCTTATATTATGTCGCTTATACTTATTTGAGCATTTTGATTCTCTAGTTTAGGGAGAGTTTTTTTATATTTTTCTTTACATTCTATGAGACGTTGTGACCACTATTGTTATGCGTTTTGCAAAATTATATTCTATTTGATGATCATCATTATTGTGTATTATATTGTTGTATATCATATTATTTGAATTGATTATACAATATGGTATCTTAAGATATTGTGCCTTAAGAATTACAGTTGTATATTTTTTACTGTCACTAATCACTATTTTGAGATCTTATGATGTATTGTTAGTGACAGATGACTTGTTAAAGTCAAGCAATTTCATATTGTTAAGAAATTGTAACAGTTTCATTTTGTTGAGAAACTACAATTAGCAATTTCATTATGTTGAGAAATTACAGCAGTTTCATTTTGTTGAGAAACTACAATTACAATTTCATTTTGTTGAGAAATTATAATGAAGACCGATAAGAACAATGCATATTGATAATGATCACATGTTGGCATTGGTTTCTTACTACACTACTAGACTTACGATCCATGTCGATATGATTATAAGTATTTGTGAATATGAAAGTCTTATGTTTGTTGAGATTAACATATAGACTATTATAATCCAATATTAAGATCATGTTGGACCGGATAAGTTTATCAAGATACTACTTATAGACTATCATTTCTTTAAACAAATGGTGTGACCACACCAAAAATAATTTTTTTTTTTGTTATTAACCCGAAAGTCTTATTTTTAAAATTAAATTTATTCAATTAATGCAGTCCAAGTGGGAAAATATTGGAGTATTTTTATGGGCTACCATTAATTGAATTAATTGTTTTACAAAAACGGGTTAATGGATAATCTATTATTTAAGCAGCCTAAATAATCAGTGATCATATTTTGATTTGGGCTGTGGCATGTTTTATGTAGAAGTCCAGTTAAGTGGCAAGTGTAAGTTTAGGATTTCGTTGAAACCCGTTATGGGAGGGCCCAACGTGAAACTCTAGTTTATATAACTAGGTCCCCTCCCTAATCTAGAACATAGGATTTCTTTCCATTGAGAGTTGTCACCACAAAATCTAGATCATATGGAGGAAGACCTAGATAGTAATCCGCTGCGATAGATTCAATCTCCTGCGATGGCTGAGACATGTACACTTTCGATTACCGTTCTTCATTGTTGTGTCCTATAATCCATGTATGTTTATGATTATTAATTAATTCTATTTTATTGTAATTATGAGAAATAATCAACAAAATAAAAGTGTAGCGAGGAATAGAGAAACTTACCTGGGCTTGGACAGTTTTTTCATTTTTCTTTTCTTCTTGTCCCTTTCTTCTTTTCCTATTGCTATTTTTTTTTTTTTTTTTTTTTTTTATAAATCTCCCTCACTTTTTTGTTTTTGGCCAAGAATCCCCGCCCCCTTTTTTTGGCCAAACCCCAACCCCCCAAAAGAAGAAAAAAATAATATTTCAAGGGGTATGGGTTGCCTTTTATAAGCAGTTCACATTGCCAAAATTATTATTATTTTTTAATGATTTAGGAGCTACAATTACAATCACTTTTTTTTTTTTTTTTGGGGGGGGGGGGGGGGGGGGGGGGGGGTAGAGGGGCATTGTGCCTCTGCCATTTACATTTTTTTAATGATTTAGGGGCTGCAAATGCCATCCCTCCCCTTATATATTTTAGGGGTTGCATGTAATTCACTTGACCTGTATACAACCAAGAATTGATTTCTCCAAAATTGATTTTTGGAAGCTGAAATTGATTAATTAAAACATAGCACATGTTTCTAATTTAATCAATTTAGTTAAAAAAAAAATAAAATAAGAACTTTTGTAAACCTCCTATTTTGACCCCAAATTTTTTCTTTGACTTTTTGAACCTCAATTAGAGTTTCGATTCAAGTTTTTCAAGAATTTATCATTTTCAAAGATTTGGAAGAAAATTTTGAATCAAAATTGGTCTCGTTTGGATGACAATTTAAAGTTTCTAAAAATTTCAATAAAGCCCCTAAACTTTCCAATTTGACATGTTGTCTTAATTGCTCATTTGGGGACCTAATTGGATTATGGGACTTTCATTTAACTCATTTTGATATTTATTGAATTTTTGAAGATTAATTTTGAAATTTGGGTCCAAATATCAATCTTTCATGTTTTCAATTTAATCCCAAAACTAGGGGTGGTTATGGGTCGGGCTTGGGCTGGGCTTTAGTTAGGGTATTATAAAAACATACTAGACCCTAGCCTAACCCTAAATTTGATCAGGCTTGAAAATAAAAATCCAAACCCTGCCCATGGGCTTAAGTCTAAAGCCCAAGTCTTAAAAAAATAGGGCCGAGCTGGACGGGCCAAGCGGGCCCCTAGGCCCATGACAACTCTTACCCAAAACTTTCAAAAGGCACAAATTTCATTTGAAAACCCTAATTGGATAAATTTTTGACTTAATTAGATTTTTGAGATATTAATTGAAACCTTAGATATTTCAAACTTTTGACAAGGCTAATAAAATTTCCAATTTGTAAATTCAAGCTTAATCTTTGAAATCTTCGAATCGGGACCTTCATTTTCATTTGGGTATTTTTGAAATTCATAAAGATTTCAATTGGGATTTTTTTTTCCATTTTCTTTCTTTTTCCTTTATTTTGTTTCCTTAAAAAGAAATGTCATGCAATGGGCGAGACAAAATACGGTGTCTAAAGTTGTCCCTCTTCGTCATGTAAGTTTACTTGTGGTAAAAAAGATAGGAAATGCATACCATTTTGTTCCATTGTTTGAGTGAATGTAATGCAAGATGGTGATAAATGAAATCTCATGAAATGTACCCCAACTTGCGCGCAGGGTGGGGGGGGGGGGGATGTATGCTTTAAAGAAGACTTACTTGGGAATTGACTCGTCATGTTCTAACTACGGAAGTCTTGGCAAAGATATGACTGAACCCATGTGAGTTTCCTAAGTACCTTGGCAATGCCGAAGATTAGGTCAACATAGTTTAGCAGATGCCCCTCGCTGACCGAGAAGGGTACTCATGATGAACAAAGATCGTTTAGAGGAAAGAGGTGAAAAAGACACCTTAACGAATTCATGATGGACAACTTTTGTTTAGAGGATCATTTTGGTGGAAAGAAATGAGGAAGACACTTTAACAAATTCATGCCGAATAATGGTCGTTTAGAGGATCATTTAATGAAATTGATGACAAGAATTAAACTACTTCACAATGAGAGGATTGAAAGGATAACATCATTACCTCACAACTAGAGGATTGAAAAGACAACATCACCACCTCACAAAGGGATGATTGAAAGGACAAAATCACTACCTCATAACGGGAGGATTGAAAGGACAACATCACTAGCTCACAACAATAGGATTTAGAAGACAACATCACTATCTCACAACAAGAGGATTGGAGAGACAACATCACTACCTTACAATGGGAGGATTGGAAATACAGTATCACTACCTCACAACGGGAGGATTGGAAAGACAACATCACTACCTCACAATTGGAGGATTGGAAAGACAACATCATTATCTCACAATGGTAGGATTGAAAATACAACATTACTACCTCACAAAGGAAGGATTGAAAGGACAACATCGCTACCTCATAACGGGAGGATTGAGAAGACAATATCACTATCTCATAATGGAAGAACTAAAAAGACAAAATTACTACCTCACAATGGGAGGATTGGAAAGACAACATCACTACCTCACAACAGGTGTCACACCCCAAACCCTGGGGTCGTGAATCAGGCCCCAGGACGGCCAATTTAAGTAGTCGATCAATAACCCCACTGTGATTTTTCTTATTCCTTGATACTTAATTTATTTAATTACCTAATCTTACTAGGTGTATTCCTTTCTAGCATCGATTTGTTGTACAATTACCAAGTATGCTTAGCGAATGTGACTAACTAATTAAACACTTGATAATACCGTGGTGAAATTTTGCAACAAAAACTGACTAAATTATTGGATTGAGCCTCTATATCATCTATAAAGCCCTTAGCAGCATTAACAGACACATAGTTAGTAAAGGTTACAAACGAACCAATATTCCAAATGTTTGTGCCTTACGTGGCCCATTATTACATGCCATGCTTAAAATAAAAAGGTCCATAACGACAGAAAGTATCAAAATGATCCAAATACACCAAAGCTAGAAACTTGATATAACATACCTTCAGACTAGAGTTTAGTCCTCCTGTGCATTACCTGAGGATATGAGGAAAAATAGGGGTAAACTCAACGAGCTCTGTAGGGAAAATCTATCCATTATGTACTTATAAAATTCAAGTAGAATTTTTTTTTCAGCACATACACAACAAGTGTATTACTGCGATATTTGATGACCAAACCGTACCATTGAGAGTCTATATCATCCAGCGAGATACTCACATAACCTGGAGTATCCCCCGTGCGTGTTTAGGGATTTGCATCCAAGGTTAGCTACACGGTGACCCAATCTCCTCGATCCTCACATGATATTATCGCAGTACCATCCAACCAGATATATGTAACACACAAGTATATATTTCTTTTATAATACTAGATTTTCCCAAACTTCAATTTTTTATCGCAAATCCAATTTCATTTGAAAACACATTTCTCAAATAAGTACCCAAGAATGCATACATATAATGCATGCTAAAAAACACATAAGAGAATGAATATAATTCCCTACCTCGAGATGCGAGTGGTCACCTAGCAATCTCGAATCACCCTACTTTAGCTCAACCAGCTGCTGGAAGCAAAATTAAACATCCTCTCATTAACACCATTACTTTATGCGCATACCCTTAATATCCTTTTATTTCTTAAGGGGGTATTATGTGTTGGGAGAGTTTACCGTGAGCAGTCAGGTTTCCCACTCATTTTACTACTATTAAAAAACAATTCTGTTCTTTTTATATTTTTATATGAAAATAGACACTTCAAGCTTTAAAACTCACTTTGAATAACCAGATTTTGTTTTTTCCACATTTAGTCATGATTTTTTGAAGTTTAGTAAACAAAGTTGTCAGGATCTTACGGGATTATTTCCAGCTCCGTTTCGGGGTCTATAAAGGTACCATATAAAGTTCAAAACATAGCATATAATAGCTTAAAATTATCCTCATTGAGTCTAGTTTCATTTGCAGTAAGTTTAATATTTTTATAATATTTCTACGAATTATTATGAATTTTTGAAGACAGGTTGTTAAGATGAATTAAGTGCAGAATTTGAAACTTCCAGATTTCGGTTTTTTAATTCGTTTTGATACCCAATGCTCCTAAACTATGTTTTTTTACTTTTTTAAGGCCTAGAGTTCATCCCAAACCAATATACAACCTTTATAATTCATTTAAGGTTCATTTACATCATGGTTTTCTCATATTTTCTCTCCCAAACCGAAAATAACAAAGTTAAAGTTCTAGACCATATTTTAAAAAGAAAATCAAATTTTATGCATCGTGATTTCACCTAAATATAATGTTTAATCCAACCTAACAAACTCCTATATGACCAAATCCAAGTTTTACTAGGTTTAATCCAAATATGTTTTACATCTTAACCTTTAAAATCATAAAAATTCATGCTAGAACTCTTAATAAAAATTTCTAGGTTTAGGAACTTACCAAATTTGAGTTTAATCCTCCACCAAGACTTGATTTAACCTATGGATTATGATATGGGTATGGATATTAACACTTAGGGAAGGAGGTATAGATCTTGACTTGGGTATTGAGTTATCTCAAAACTAATTTCGGGCCTTTCGAATACAACTTGGGCTCTAACCATTTACATTGGATTTTATAATTTAACAATTTTTGCACATTTTATTTGTGGTATTTTTAAAATAGTCTTAAGTAGTCCAAATGTACACTTTGGGCTAAGAATCATGTGCACAAACCATGGTGGGCCATTATATAATTTAATTTGAAGTTAATTCCATTAATTTGACACCTATAATTTGTGATTTTCGCTAGAAAATTTTAATTTCACCAATACTTTTATTTAATTGCTCTCACAACTTCATAATTCTAATTTCTAAAATTTGAGAATGTTACAACAAGATGATTGAAAAGACAGTATCACTACCTCACAAAGGGAGAATTAGAAAGACAACATCACTACCTCACAATGAGAGGATTGAGCAGACAACATCATTATCTCATAATGGGAAGATTGAAATGACATCACTACCATTCTATCGGGAGGACTAAAACGGCAACATTAGAACCATCCTATTGGGAAAAATTGAAAGGATAACATCACTATCTCCCTGCAAGAGGATTGAAAAGACAACACCACTACCATCCTATCAAAGATTGAAATGACAAAATCACTACTTCACAATGAGAGGATTGAACAACTCATCACTATCTCTCAATGGGAGGATTTCAAAGACTTATGACGAAACTAACATACCTCCCGACCTTTTGCATGGGAGGACTGATACCTCTCGGCCTGTGGCCGCAAAGGGTTAAACTCAAAATATGAAACAAGCATACTCCTAGTTTGTGGTTGAGAGGATTGGCATGAGAGGATCGACCTGTTGCAGGAGATGACGGAAAGGGTAGGCATAACACAACAATGAACGAACTTTATAATGTGCCCCAACCTGTGGCTAGACGAGAATGACGGGACCAATTATAAATTGCCCTATCCTATGGCTAAGGAGATAATGAATTCAGGGCCTCAATAGGAGGTAGACCCCATATAATATGCCCCAGCTTGTGGCTGGGGTGAATAAGGGAGAAAATGTATAAAACATGCCCTAGCCTGTGGCTGGGACTGACCTTGGGATGACAGAACCTTAACAGGTTACCTACATACCTTATTATTATATCGAGGATCAGCTAAAATGTAGTTCCCTCAACAAGAACACTCGATCCCATGGCTAAGGTTGACACAAATAGAATGAACCCATTAAAGGGGACACCCATTAGGATTGTTGAATTAAGATATGTGTTAGGGGGAATTGGTTCATCAGATGACAAGGAGACAACTGATCCATGCAAGAATTTATGCATTAAGAAAGCATCCACATTATTATTATTTGTTTTTTATTTATTTATTTATTTATTTTTTTGTGAAGAAAAGATTGGTCATCTTTGAGCGATCCATAATTTTTTATTCATTCATTTTTTTTTTCAGGCTACGTTTGCAATTTGAGTTCTTTCCTTTCCCTTTGAATTTAATGATATTTTTTTTGACCCATTGAGGAGATTGAAAAAAAGTAGTGCACTTTTACTTTCGTGGTACAAACTTTGCTTGGCCTTCCATATTTGTTTTTTGGGTATTAAGATTGATTTTGATACTTGGGATCTAGAATCCTTATATACTTTATATTTCAATCAACTCCTGTAACTTTATTGCCAAAAATACATAAAATTTTAAAGTTTATCTACTCAAGTATCAGTTTTAACCTGATATGATTTTTTGTGTTGATTTGATTCAAGCATGACAAATATGATTTGAATAATAGTTAAGATTTTCTCCAAAATTCGTGTCACAAGGTGACCTTTCACAACTAATGAGTATTTGAACTCCTCTTTCCACGATGAGACTTTTGAGTAACTGAAATAAAAATGCTTCTTAAATTCATTTTTTTGTCTTTAATTTTTTTTTCATTCATCACTTTTTTAGCATCGTGGTGTCCTAAGTAATCCATGTAGCCAGTTTTGGGCAATGATCCTGGCTTAGTGGGTTAAGTCACTAGGTGTTGAGATACCCCTACAACTTAATACTTGAATTACTTGGATCTTCAATCCACTAAAATCTTCCTTTTTTTTTTTTCCTTCTCTATTCCTCTTTTTAAGCATATTTATGACATTGGACAAGTTTCTTGACGTCAAAATGTTTTGGGGAGGCTTTGTTTTGTGACGGATTGCCTAGACATTGGATTTTTGGGTCCAATTATTGCTCTGACTAGTTTTTATAGGGCTTGAAAAAGGCAAGATGGAAATTGGTATTGGTATGAAATACAACGCCGATTTGGTAATTTGGATAACCATCGAGAAGCGTGTATTCCTAAGCAATGATGATGAATGATCTTATTTTGTTCATTTTTATCTTATCCCATTGGTCAGGACTAAACATTTTGGGCTTTGAAAAAGAAAAAAAAAGAAGAGCTTTTTGGTGGTGGGTGGAATTTGGCAATCTGTATTGAAAGATACCCGAGGTCTAGGGATGGAACGTTTCAGACTCATTTTCATTTTCTAGTTAGGATGAGTTATTTTTCTTCACTTCATTTGAGATCAAATTCTTTCTTAGTACCAAAATCATATTTATCACAATCAAGTTCAATCTCAACACAGATCATACACATACAATTTTGGAATATTTAAAAAAATAAGCATTAAACATTTGAGACATACTTTTCGGAAACACAGTAGCATTTATTGAAAGTTTCAAGCCATTTAGCAAGTCGTCTACCATCAGGAAGGCTAACTTGAGGGAGAGATGGATTTTAAAATTTTTCCAATTTCATCAAGAGATAAATCCCAACACACCAATGAATATAAATCAAGTTCCTAAATGGTACCCTTGGAGTCAAGATTTGGCTCGTAATTGTATAATGTCTTCCAATAGAGTTCAAGAGTGATTAAAGCTTCACCATGGCGTAGGTTTGGAAAAATCCCTTCTTTGGTCGACTAAGTTTATTTTGGAAGATAAGGCACAAAGGGTTTATGGCCATTTGGTGTGGGAAAGATAGTATCATGAGGTGGAAGATGAGAAAATTGGGCTTATGAAAAGATGCGTATTTACTGTTGGTAATTCAAGGTATTAGGGTGGGGTATAGTTATGATTTTGGAGGAATTGTAGGGGTACCACTTGATTTAGGGGCATGGGTCAAATAGGTAATTTAAAGTATTGGGTAAGAGGTTGGGAGATATTCGGTTGAGTATGGTTTGGAATACAGTTTTTCATTTCATTGAGACTACAAGGGTACCACTTGATTTGGGGACAGGGTTAATCTGATTTTCATTTATGATCGGTTTATCTCAATCAAAAGGGAGGCCTTTAAAGTTTTTTGGATTTTTTTTTTTTTTATCTCTCTCTGTTTAACTCTTGGACGGCCAATATTTCCTTCAAATTATTTAAATAAGGTTGACTTATTGGTACATGTGAGTTAAATGAGACCCAATATCAATTCAAGTTCAAGGTTTCCCATTCTAACAGAGACTAACCATACAAACACAACTATTTGACGAAAGAATTTTCGTTTATCTCAAGGGACTTGACATAATATTATATCCATATTGAATGACTTAAGGAATAATACAATATAAGCTTAGACAACAAAGTATAAACTTGAAATGAAATTACAGACTGATAACAATCATTTTGGGACTTACAAAAATTCATCCATTGTTAGATTATTCACCGGTACTAAAAACCTTAAATTTGCTTGGTTCTAATACTCACTAAAATATTATCAATCCAAACACAATATATACAGTCCTCTTTCATTTCCTAGACTCAAGTGTCCCGTCAAAGTTCGGGTAGCACGTAGACTTAGGATTGTTATATAAGGCTCATGGCTTTCAACTAATACATCATATTAAAGGCTCAATTCCCAAATATTCAAACCTCCGGCATTCTGAAAGGAACATCCATCGTTGGTTGGTAATCCGAGCAAGGTGAGTTTCGAAACTAGTCCCAATAGATAAACACGCATGGCTTAGCTTCTACTATCAATCTCTTTCTAGTTCTACAGGGTGTTAGAACCAGACCCAACATATGGACCGCATGGCCTAGCTCCTACTATCGACCCTTCTCAAGGTTACGATCGGGATAAATGCGAATGCAATGCAATTATGTTCGTACCTTGGAAGAATGTACAATATAGCAATAATACAGAAAATAAGAATCAAATATATATATATATATATATATATATAAGGGGAAGGGAAAATAAATACATGTAACATAAATGAAAGGTAAAACCCAACAAACAAACACACGCGCGCGCGCGCACGCACACACGCACTTATTTACAAATAAGGAAGGAAAAGATAACAAAATAAAACAAAACATTCGAATTTAGATTTGGACTTATTTAGATATTGTAGGATTGATCCTCTAGAATGAGTCCCTAGTTGATTCGCCAGCAGACGCACCTCGGATTTTTAGGAGAATAAAGAAAATAAAATAAATAAGATAAATCTGAACCTTTTTTTTCAAAATATTAAAGTGATGGATTTTTAAAAGCGTCGATTTTCTCATCAACGAGTTAAGCTAATTTTACTAAAAAGAGTTGGCACCTAGCATTGAGTTTAAATGATATGCTAGGTCATTGAATTTTTAGAAAATAATTTTTTAAACAAAATGGATTAAGTTAAATTTTTGTCCCCAAAAACACAGTCCAATCAAATATTCATTTTAAAGGGTTCAGGGGTCAGTTACGCTCAGAAAATGTGTTAGGTACCCAAAGACGCCCGTCCGAGAATAGTACCTTATCCAATTAAGTACAATCAAAATTTAAGTCCAAATGTTTTATTTGATTTTGCAATCTCTTCCGAAAAAAATCTTTGTTTTATAAATAAAATGGGACAAATTTTTGTATTTTTTTCCCAAAGTAAAGTAAAAATTTTAAAAATTTGTAATTATTATTTTTGATTTTGAGTTTTTCCTCATCATTGTTGTTTTTTATTCTTCTTTTTGTTTAGCTTTTTTTTTTTTTTTTATTAATTTTTTTTTATTTTCATTCTTTTTTTTTTTAAAAAAATAAACTGAAAAAGAGAATTTTTTGTTTTTATTTTTTAAAATGTTCTCCTATTATGATCTATTATTAAATATCAATGATTTAACGATGATGACCCCCGGGGGATTTTAATGTAGTGACTTTTAAGTTCGGGTTATTTCTATAGAAAGAAGAAATTTGGTTGCACAACAAAACATATTTCTTTTTTAAAAATAAAAATACAAAACTTTTTTTGTGTGCGTGTTTTTTTTTTTTTTTGATTTATTTATTTATTTTTATTTTTTGAAAAAACTGAAAAGTAGTTTGTTTAGAAGAGAAATGGGGAACTGATCGGTTTAGAAAAAGCACTGTGAAACACATTTTTTATACAACTCGATTCGTTCCTAGAAAAAACATTTTTTTTTACGTGAAAATAATTTGAATTGATTCTTTTTTAGTGATTTTAAAAAATTCTCCATTTTTAAATGATTTTTTTACTATTCACACAAAAAAATGATTTTACTTTTGATATGTTTTTTGTAAGAACACAAATGATTTGATTTTTTTTAAAACTCATTTTTTTAAAAAAATAAAAAATTATATATATATTTTTTGTAGTAAAAAAAGAATATGGCATGCAAATAAAAAATTTATCCTTCATTTTGTCAACTTAACTCGAACTCAAAACCTGACTTAGGAAAGGCATAAAACACGAAAGTAAATAAACAAAAATAAAAGTGTGAAAAGGCAAAGAATATAAAATAAATTCACAAAAATAAAGATAGAAAAAATAAAAGCGTGGAAAAGCTTAGAACAAAAATTAAATACACAAAAATAAAGGCAAAAAATAAAAGTGCAGAAAGGCACAGAACGAAAAAGTAAATGCAAAAAAATAAACCGATTTTTAAGTGTTTCTTTGGAACATTTTTCTTAGATTTTTTTTCAATTTTAAGTCTTCCCTTTCAAGCGGTTTAAGCAAAAAAATAAAGGTGTGATTAGGGAGTAGAGAGAAACTTACCTAGATTTAGATAGTTTCTTCTATTTTCTTTTCTTCTCATTTTCTTCTTTTTCTGTTGTGAACTTTTTTTTTTTTAACTCTCCCTCACTTTTTTGTTTTTGGTCAAGAATCCCCACCCCCAAAATTGAAAAAAAAAAAAAGTAAATAAATAAATAATTAACAAACTCCATTTCAAGGGTATGGGCTGCCTTTTATTGGCAGCCCACACCTCCCAAAATATTAATTTTTTTAATAATCTAGGGGTTGAGATTTCAGCTTCTTTTCTTTTCGGAGCATAAGGGCATCGTTCTTCTACCATTTTTTTTAAATGACAAATTATATTTTAAACAGAATTTTTCTATATTGAGAAATAAGTTTATTTGTTTTATTTTAAATATTTATCTTCTCATCGTTTTAATTAGTCATTCTGTTTAATTGGATGGTAATGTAAATTTTTTATTTTTAGTAATTTTTTTGCTTTTGTTTTTTATATATTTATTTTTTCTTCTTCATCTTGGTCTTCTTCTTCACTTACCATCTCATACCATCACCGTCGCTACGCACCTTCTGATGCCGCCACCACCATCGTCGCTCCTACCACTAGTCCAACCCGCTGGAATCGCGTTGAACAAAGCCTCTGCCATGCCATCCCACTTCCTTTCCGTAACTTCTCAAACCAGAGGCGAGAGAGAGAGAAGAGAGAAGAGAGAGAGAGAGAGAGAGCACGGTTTCTTTGGTGGTTTAGCTTTCAGAAAATTCAAGTCCATTTCCGTCAACGAAATTCTGGTTGATTTAGGGTTCACAAAATGCATGCCAAAAAAATTCAATTGTTGCATCCTCAAGTTCCCATTTTTTCCCAAATCCAGCACATTTTCCTTCAGTATTATTTGACCCAGGGCTGGCAAAATAGGTATTTACATGATGACACGACACGAGACCGACACGAAATTAGTAGGTCTAGGTTTTGCTTATCAGGTATCGGGTCGTTATCGTGTTAGACCCGATAACCTGATAAGAAATAGTGCAGGTTATCAGGTTGACCTGATAACCCAATAGGTTACATGATAAGACACGATAAGAATTTTGTGTATTCAAGTTACACGATAACCTGTGACCCAATAGGTTACCCGTTAATTTAATAAATTATTTTTACACCCCCAAATTATCAAATATTACAAATTAGTACTTAATATATATAATAATTTGTTAAGATGGTTTTAAATTAACAGGTTAATAGGTCGTTAACAGGTTAACAGGTCGTTAACGTGTAATGGGTAGATTAATGTATAATAGAAACCTATCAGGTCTTATCGTGTCATGTTTATCTGATAGGTTTTGTGTCATCGTGTGACACAAAAAATTATCGTGTCATGTCGTGTCGACACGATAATTTTCGTGTCGTGTTCGTGTTTGGGTAGTCTGACACGATAAGCTTATCGTGTCGTGTTCATGTTTGGGTCTTATCGTGTTTCGTGTTATCGTGTAATGACCTGTTACACGACCTGTTACCTATTTTGCCAGCCCTAATTTGACCCTCCAAGCCCAAGAAAACATGGAACCCATTACGGATAAAGAACGCAAATTCTAGATGATTCATGGTAAGCACAAAAATTATCGTAATAGAACAAAATAAAATCAACCCATTTCATCTTATTCGATAATTTCTCTCACTTTCTGTATCTTCTTGACTTTCTTTTGAGCCACAATCACCATGTCACTTCTACTCGAGATTCGGGTGATTTCGTTCAGATTTTGGGTTAAAATAAGGTTGGCATGAAGTAATGAAAACGAACTCCATGACAAACTACCACTTGCAGATATCATTGATACATCGGTTGGACCTCCCCTTCTCTCTATACCTTTAGCCTAATGACTTGCCATATTATCCTTTGAAAATTTTGCCAACCAAAAATTACCTGAATCACAAAAAGCGAAGATAAGAAATTTTATTTCCTAATCTAATTTTGGGTAACATATTATTAATATAATTATATTTGTTATTTAAATTTAATGGACTAAATTAAGTGATCTAATTAATTTGTGTAAACCCGTAGACTACTAAAAAGAATGTGGGTTTAATGTGTAGATACCGAAAATTGTTGGGGTGATTATGGGATTATGGAAACCCTAATCACACCCTATATAAAAAAGAATATGTTAGGGTTATGGTCCCCAACACACCAAAACGACTTGACGGCTCTCTTCTCCCTATCTAGAAGATAATCGAAATCCCTGTGAGAAACTCCGGAGTTTTGGTTGAGGAAGGTCACGTACCCGCCCAATCCGTGTTTATCTCGTGATCGACTGTCACAGGATTCCGCATCAGAAGTCAGTTGATCATAATGGATTCAGGTACGTAATTTACGTGTATGTTGAACTTTTGGTGATTTGACATGATGTTGTTATGTGTTTTAGATTTAGATCTAATGGGATAAAATCCCAACAAGTAGTATCAGAGCCTACTTTATGTTAAATCATTAGGGTTCTTGAGTTTTTTTTTTTTTTTTTTCAAGTTCGTAGAATCTTTAGAGTTTGTGTTTTCTACATTATTGTTGGCATGTTTGTGAAAATAATGGAAGAAAATATTAAGGTTTATTGTGTGTTTTGCATTATCTATGTGATTTCTTTAAATACTATGGATCTAAGGAAGGAAAACCCTAAATTTTGGATGTTTTAGGGTTTTTCCGCCGCAAAGATGAAAGAGACGAACCAGGTCTGAACATGTCGGCCAACTGATGGATTCAGAGACGGTTCAGACTGTTTGATAGGTGTTCGTATTTCAGCCATAATTTTTTCATACGAACTCCGATTGAAGTGATTCACAATTATGTGAAAATCTAAAAAATATATCTACAACTTTTATGTTTTGAGTTTTTCCAAAATCGAATTGAATCTAGGTCAAAATTGGGCTTGAAGTTATTGCATTCGGACAATTTTGACTAGCATTCGTATTTTGGGCATAACTTTTCCATACGAACTCTGATTGAGGTGATTCAAAATTCTGTGAAAAGATAAAAACAATATCTATAACTTTTATGTATTACGTGTTTTCTAAATTGGATTGAATCATGGTAAAAATTGACCAATCAGTTGACTGATAGATTTAGGATCCCATTTTTGGGTGACTGATTAGTCAACCGATGGAGTAAGGACAAATTGGGTCATTCTAATCTTAAGAACTAGTTGACCATTTGAATGCCAATGTCAAAACCTTTAATTCGTCGCATGCAGTTCGATTAACGGACCTTAAGGACGGTTGACTATTAAAATCTTGTACCTTGAAATAATTTAAAAGGATTTAAATATATTTTATTTTGGGGTATTAAGATATAAATGTTTATTATTTATGCGAACAATAACCGGCCCAAAGGAAGACTATTGTTTGGTCGAATAATGAACATTAATGTTTGTCATTTATGCAAACCATAACCGGCCCAAAGGAAGGTTGTCATTTAACTAAATAATAAATATTGTTTAAGATTAGTATGATTATTATTTATGCGATCAATAATTGACCCAAAGGAAGGTTATTGTTTGGCCAAATAATAAACATAATTGTGGGAATAAATGTGTGATGATTATCAAGTTTCTATGTGAACAATAAGTCCGCCCAAAGGAAGACTTATTGTTTGACAAGACCTATTATCAACATTTGATTCCTGTACTGAGAGTACCAATTACAATTAATTTCTCTGTCCAAAGACTAGGAATTAATGTTGTGCTAGGTATCTTGAGATGGGTCCCCAAATTTGGTTTAATTGGTCATGTCTAGTTTTATTATTATATGAGATGCCTAAATATGTGCTTGTTTATTTTGTTCTCTATGCACTTTCTATTGCTACTGCACCGAATGTTTCTACCCAAATCAACAATATCCCAATGCTGAAAGGAACGAACTTCAAGGTCTGGAAAGAAACCATAGAAATTGTTCTCGGTTGTATGGATTTGGATCAAGCACTACGGGAGGAACGATCCACTTCTACTTTGGAAAACCTCAATGAGATTAAAATAGAAAAGTGGGATCAGTCCAATCGGATGTGCTTGATGATTATGAAGTGCTCCATTCTGGAAGCATTTCAGGGCTCTATTGTTGAGAACGAGAATGCCAAGAAGTTCCTTGGGGAAATTGAGCAATTTTTGCCAAAAACGAAAAGTCGGAGGCGAGTAACCTTCTGGGTAAACTCGTAATGATGAAGTATAAAGGTAAAGGGAATATAAGGGAGTATATCATGGAGATGTTTAATCATACATCAAAACTAAAGGCACTAAAGTTAGAGTTGTCTGATGACTTGCTCGTACATTTAGTTTTGATCACTCTTCCTACACACTTTGGGCAATTCAAAGTGAGTTATAATACTCTGAAGGACAAATGGTCCCTCATTGAGCTTATATCCCATTGTGTGCAAGAAAAAGAGACATAACAGCGAGAGAAAACTGAAAGTGCTCACTTGGCTTTGAACTCTCAAAGCAAGAAGAATAAAAGAGTTGAGGTTGCTACGGAAGGATCTTCTCAGCAGAAGAGACAAAAGAAACATAATGAGGTTTTTACCTGCTTCTTCTGCAAGAAAACAGGACACATGAAAAATGAGTGTTTCAAGTACGACGCTTGGCGTGCTAAGAAAGGTATGCTTCTAATTTTCGTTTGTTCTGAAGTTAATTTTGCTTCTGTACCTATGAATACTTGGTGGGTAGATTCTGGTGCTACTACTCACATAATTATGACTACGCAGAGTTGCATGTGGAGCCGACCGCCAAGTAATGCTGAAAGATTCATCTTTATGGGCGATAGGAATAAAGTTGCGGTGGAAGCTATAGGAACTTTTAGATTACGGTTGAAAACCGGATTTTGTTTGGATTTGTATGAGACATTTGTTGCACCGTCTATTAGACATAATTTGATTTCTATTTCTAGTTTGGACAAATCAGGTTTTAATTATTCTTTCAGAAATAATAATCTAAGTCTCTATCAAGATTCAAATTTTATTGGTTCCGATTCTTTGATTGATAATCTATATATGCTTGACATTAGTTCCTATAATAAAATATTGCAAACAAATTTATGTGGTACAAAGCAAAAATTCAATGAGAATTTCGCCATTTTATGGCACAAGCGCTTAGGTTATATCTCTAAACAGAGAATTCAAAGACTTGTGTCAGATGGAATTCTTCAACCCCTATATTTAACAGACTTTCAAGTCTGTATTGAGTGCATTAAAGGAAGCAGACAAACGAAAGGAAGTTAGGTGCCGAGAGAACTCCATATGTCTTAGAACTAATTCATAAGGATATCTGTGGTACATTCCCTACGGCTTCATGGAATGGGTAATGATATTTTATTACATTTATAGACGATTACTCTTGTTATGGGTACCTGTATTTGATTCATGAGAAATTTGAATCTTTGGATGCATTCAAATCTTTCAAAGCTGAAGTTGAATTTCATCTTGGAAAGAAAATTAAGGCTGTTAGATCGAAACGTGGTGGTGAATACTACGGGAGAAATGACAGATCAGGAGAACAACGGCCAGCACCTTTCGCAATTTTCCTCAATGAGTGTGGAATTATTCCGCAATACATAATGCCGGGCAAACCCAGCATGAATGATGTTGCAGAGCGACGAAATCAGACTCTTAAAGATATGGTAAGGAGTATGATTAGTCATTCTTCTTTACCAGATTCGCTTTGGGGAGAATATTTAAAGACCGAGGTATACATCCTTAATAAGGTACCCAACAAAGTAGTTGCCAAAACCCCCTATGAGCTTTGGACAGGCAAGAAGCCTGGAATTAGGCATTTGCACATTTGAAGTTGTCCAGCTGAGGCATGGTCTTATAGGCCACATGAAAGAAATCAGGACTCAAGAACGGTTAGCTGCTATTTTGTTGGTTATGCTGAACGCTCTCAGGGCTACAAGTTTTATGATCCCATATCAAGATCCTTCTTTGAAACGAGAAATGCCAAATTCCTTGAGGGTGTTGAGTTTGAAGAGGAATGAAACATAAGGAATGTTGTCTTTGAAGAAGAATTTGCTATTGACAGTGATCAGGTCTCTATACCTATCGCCGTTTACGACACAGTTTTCTTCGAAGGGTAATATGTTATTGGCAGTGATCATGTCTCTATACCTATTGTTGTTCAAGACACTGTTCCAGTTCTAAATAACGATGTTCAGGCTCGGGCTCCCATTCCTGATATTGTTCCAAAACAAGACAACAATGAGATTCTTTCTCAAAGACAACCTATGGAACAAACTCAACAACCTCAAGAAGTCCTTTTAAGGAGATCCACTAGGGAGAGGAGAAGTGCGATTTTGAATGAATATATCGTCTTTCTCTAAGAACATGAGGATGGCGTTGGTTTGACAGATGATGACCCTATCTCATTCTGTCAAGCCATGCAAAGTTCTAACTCTTAAAATTGGATCGATGCCATTAATGACGAGTTGAAGTCTATGAAAGACAATGACGTTTGGGATTTCATCAAGTTACCTAAAGATGCGAAGCCCATTGGTTGTAAATGGATATATAAAAGTAAGAAGGATTCAAAGGGTAACATAGAGAGATATAAAGCTCGTCTTGTCGCTAAAGGCTTTACTCAAAAGAAAAATATAGACTACAAATAGACTTTCTCTCTAGTATCTTCAAAAGACTCTTTTAGAACTATAATGGCACTGGTGGCTCATTTTGATCTAGAGCTACACCAGATAGATGTTAAGATTGCGTTTCTCAATAGATACATTGACAAGACAATCTATATGGTATAGCTAGAAAACCTTGTATCGGGAGATCCAAAGTTTATGGCCTGTAAATTAAAGAAATCCATCTATGGTCTCAAACAAGCTTCCCGTCAATGGTATCACAAGTTTCATCAAGTCATCACTTCGTACGGTTTTGAGGTGAATGTCATTGATGATTATGTATATCACAAGTTCAGTGGGAGCAAATATATCTTCCTGATATTATATGTCAATGATATTCTGCTCGCAAGTAGCGATATAGGCTTATTGCACGAAACTAAGAAATTTCAGATGAAGAAATTTTAAATGAAAGATCTTGGTAACGCCTCTTTTGTATTAGGTATCCAGATACTGAGAGATCGCCCTCGAGGTATCCTTGGGTTATCACAGAAGGGCTATATCGATAAGGTTCTAAGTAAATTTGGCATGAAAGACAGTAAATCAGGAGATACGCCTGTAGCTAAAGGAGACAAGTTTAGTCTCAATCAATACCCAATAATGACCTTGAAAGAAAAGAGATGCAGACGATTCCTTATGAATCGATAATAGGGAGTTTAATGTACACTCAAGTTTGTACTCGTCCCGACATAGTATTTATAGGGGGAGTTTTGGGTAGATACTTGAGTGATCCAGGCATGCAACATTGGAAGGCAGCCAAACACGTGATACTTTATTTGAGGAGAACAAAAGACTACATGTTCACTTATCGAAAATCAGATAGTTTGGAGATCATCGGGTTTTCTGACTCCGATTTTGCTGGATGCCATGATAGCAGGCGCTCCACATTAGGCTATATTTTTATGCTAGCCGGAGGAGCTATCTAATGGAAGTCTACTAAGTAGACTCTCATAGCTTCTTCAACTATGGTAGCAGAGTTCATTGCTTGCTATGAGGCTTCCAATCATGAAATATGGTTGCAGAACTTTGTCACTGGGTTGCGTGTGGTAAATAGCATTGAAAGGCCATTGAAAATTTATTGTGATAATAACTCAGTGGTTCTTTATTCTAACATCAACAAAAGCTCGACGAAGTCAAAATTTATTGACATCAAGTTTTTAGTTGTTAAGGAGAGAGTTCAGGATAAACAGATTGCTATAGAACATATAAGGATAGATTTTATGTTAGTGGACCCATTAACCAAGGGTTTAACCCCTAAAGTTTTTCATGAGCACACCGCTTATATGGGTGTTATTTTTTATGATAGCTTGGTTTAGTGGGAGTCTTTTTTGTTCTATATATTTTGCTTTGAACATTGGATTGTTTAAGGTTTCTGTAGAATAAAGTTGATGGTTTATTTTATTTTGTTTACAATGTTTGCGTTGTAATAAGTACTTTGGATTGATCTTGCTAAAGACTAAAGTTGAACCAGTTGGAAATAGGCATGCCTAAGATCACATTGCATATAATTTCTATGCTAGACATCTAGATTTGATTTATGTCATTGAATATATTAGTATGGCGATCATCGTGGTTTAGTCACGACTGTATTATGATATAAGTTGCGCTAATTCCATTGCTAGTGCATGAGATGGACCAGATCGTTTAAGGAGAAGTCTAAGGATAAATAGCATATGGATGCGCGCCTAAGGATTTTTATGATATAATTATTTCAAGGATAATATGTAACCTAAGTGGGAGATTGTTAGAAAATTTTATTTCCTAATCTAATTTTGGGCAACATATTATTGATACAATTATGTTTTCAATTTAAATTTAATGGGCTAAATTAAGTGATCTAATTAATTTGTGTAAGCCCGTAGACTACTCAAAAGAATGTGGGTTGAATGTGTAGATACCGAAAACTGTTGGGGTGATTAGGGGATTATGCGACCTTAATCACACCCTATATAAAAAAGAATATGCTAGGGTTATGGTCCCCAATACACCAAAACGACTTGACGGCTCTCTTCTCTCCATCTGGAAGAGAATCGAAATCCCTGTGAGGAACTCCAAAGTTTTGGTTGAAAAAGGTCACATACCCGCTCGATCCGTGTTAATCTAGTGATCGACTGTCACAAGATTCCGCATCAGAAGTCAATTGATCATAATGGATCCAGGTACGTAGTTTACGTGTACATTGAACTTTTGGTGATTTGACATAATGTTGTTATGTGTTTTAGATTTAGAACTAATGGGATAAAATCCCAACACTTTGAAAAAACCGTTCTCTCTCCCTCCCCCCCTCTCTGGTTTGAGCAGTTACAAAAGAAAAGTGAGATGACATGGCGGAAGCTTGGTTCAATATGATTCCAGCGGGTTAGACTACTGGCAGTTGCAACGACGGTGGTGGTCGCATCGGAAGGTGGGTGGTGGCGATGATGGTGTGAGATGGTTGGTAAAGAGGACAATCAAGACAAAGAAGGAAAAAATGAAAAAGGAAAAGAAAACAGACGAGGAAAAAGAAAAAGAAAAAAAATAAAAAATGCTAAAAATATAAAATTACACTTTTACCCCTTATTCTGTCAAATTCAACAGCCTAATCAGATAGAAGTACTAGTTAAAACTATTGTTGATCCCGAGATTTTGATGAACAATTAAAGGTTGATATTTTTTGTGGAAGTAATGTATTTGTTGAGTGTTTCAGAAAAATAATTCCATTTATTAATTATATTAAAGATGTCATGAACAAAATATCAAGGGTGCAAAGATGGACAATGAAGAAATGAATAGTGTTCAAGATCCTGAAAAAATTAGTTGAAAACAACTCAATACTCTTATACTCTTAATACAACCCGAATTAGGATCACACACGACACTATTAAAATGAGTTATATTTTTGTGTGTTTGAATTGATGATTTTTAGGATCTTAATTAGTGTTTAAATATGTGCTCCCATGTGAAATTAAAAAATAAAAATTGACCTAAGTGTAAATCATGTTTAAAGTTGAAATTTAGGGTTAATTTAGTTAACCGAGAAAAGAAATTGATAAATTGAATTAAACGATGAGTTTTGGAGTAGAAAATGGTGAAAGAATTGACCAACTAGCATCAATCGGCCAACTGATCCGAAAAGGATTGGTCAAATAATTGAAAAAGTGAGGTTTCGGAACAACACGTAAAGATCCTGCATCAATCAGTCAACCGATGGGTCTAAGGATGGAAAAGTGAAAAGTCTATGAACTAGTCGGTCAACTAATTGGAGGGCAATCGGTTAACCGACTGTGGTATGTTTTGGCTAGGAAAACTCCCTGAATCAATCGGTCAACCAACCGTAGGGAGATCGATCAACCGATTGCCTGTTTGGTTTTAACCTGGTTTGCACGCTGAATCAATCAGTCAACCAAAAGGACAAGGTTCAATTAACCGACTGTTTCAGTTGAGATTTCGAGGAATTTGGGACTTCAATCAAAAACTAGCCGTTACAAACCATTTTTTACGATTCCAGTGGAGTATTTCGGTGGATTTGAAACTATTAAAGATATGGTACATATATTTTGATATCCCTATTGATTTTGTACATATAATTAAAGATTCTCTTAATTTTAGCAACTAAATACTTTTTATCTTTGTGATTGATATTTAAGAAATATTTTATGGACTTAATTGAGAGTTTTAAAAATTATTTTTAAATGAAATACACCAGAATTGAATAAATATGATATATGGGATCTATAGGTGCCTTTTAGAGGCATATCTTTTGAAAACTAGTTGTTAGAAGGCTTGATCTCAATCCATATAAATAGACCTACGAAAATTAGTTGAATAACATCAAGAACTATCAGTTCTTAAGCTATTCTAAGAGTTATCATTTTGCAAGATTATTCAAGAGAGAGTTTGTGATTAAAGTTCTTTAGCTAAAGCGTTGTGGAATTGGCGTCACCAATCTGTGCTATTTTGCAATCTTGTTTTCATACTTTGATGTTTTCCTGATGAGATCTTTATAAGTTATTGTTCTTAATTTGGATTTCATATTGTTGTTGATTGCTTAGATTTAAGATCATTGAAAAATTGTTTTCAAATTTAAGAGCATACTTTTTAAAAAAAAAAATGATTTCGTATTGTTATCTAATTACGTGTTATAATTTGTGCTACTCATACTTGTTATTAATCATATATTAATTTGTCTCACTTTAATTCTATCACGTAGTAAATTTCGAGATATTAATCGAGTATAACTGTTTTGAGGTGATAGAATCTACAAGTGGAAAGAAACTCATAATGATTTGTATTTGTGAGTTTAAGCGGATTAGACATGATTGGGTCGGTGTCTAATCAGGGTAGTTAGGTTTCAATCTTTTCTGATGAAAAATGTTGAAGTTTAATGTTTTTTCGAAGGTATAAAAATGTTAAGTTATTCTTTTCCTTGAAAAAAACTAGGTTTTGATTCTTCCTGAAATTGAATTAATTTTGAGTGAAATGTAAAGGTTCAATCCTTATCCGGGAAAATGATACTTGTGGTGAAGTTTAATCTTTATCCTGTTAAAAAAATTAGATTGTAATTCTTCCTGTAATAGAAGTAGGTTAGTTTTTAGACTGGTAAAAATATAAGGTTCTTCCTTAACCTGGGAAAAGAAAAACTGTAAATGTTGATTCTAAGCTTGGGAAAAGAATTGTTATAAGGATTTGGTTTCTACCGTTAAATGAATCAAGGGTTTAGAGGTTACGAATCTCCATGGAGCTCGGGAGACTGGAATTAGGCAAGTTTAGCATGCTGAACCAAAATATATATATCTTGGTGTGCTGCATTATTTATTTTCTTTATATTTTGTTTGGGTATGATCCTAAAATTAAACATTTATCCATTGCCTAATGAATATAATAGTTGATTTAGAATAAATTGGTTATTTGATAAATTAAGTATTGAAAATTTTAATTGTTTAAATTTTTATAACTACCTAATTCATTCCCCTCTTGAGTAGTTCACTAGGCCAGCAACTATAATTAAAGATACATGATTTAAAGTGAAATTTAAAAACATTTTGGACCACATAGAAACATAGTCATAGTTAAAAGGTTTAAAATAGAATCTAACCTTTTTTAAAATGATTTTGCAGCCCCAACCTAATATATGCATATACAAATATATATATATATATATATATGTATGTATATTATTTTTTTTTTCTCTCTCTCTCTCACTCTCTTTTAATTCTTTAATTCAATAACATTAGATTATCTAAAGTTTAAATGGATTCAAAATAAATTTATATTTGTTCGCCAATTCCACGAATTTTCAAAATGTCCAACTTTTGGGGTCAAAAGATGAAATTTTCCCAAATATTTTGATTTCACTTGATTTCTCCAAAATTGATTTTTGAAAGCTAAATTTGATTAATTAAAACAGGGCACTTGTTACTAATTTAATCAATTTAGTTAAAAAAAAATAACTTTCGTAAACCTCCTATTTTTACCTAGAAGTTTTTCTTTGACTTTTCGAACCTCAATTGGAGTTCCAATTTAGGTTTATGAGAATTAATGATTTTCAAATATTTATCAAAAAATTTTGAATCAAAATTGGTCTCTTTTGGACGTCAATTTAAAGTTTCTCAAAATTTTAATTAAGTCCCTGAACTTTTCAATTTGACAAGTTGCCTCAATTGGCTCATTCAGGGACGTAATCCAAATTATGAGACTTTAATTTAACTCGTTTTGAGATTAATTGAATTTCTCGAAGATTAAATTTGAACTTTGGATCAAAATATCAATCTTTCGAGTTTTCAAATTAGTACCGAAACTTTCAAAAGGCACAATTTGGATTCGAAAACCCAAATTGGATAATTTTTTGACTTATTTGGATTTTTGAGATGTTAATTTAATCCTTAGAAATTTCAAACTTCTGACCAAGCCAATAAAATTTCCAATTTGTAAATTCAAGCTTATTTTTTGGAACTTTCGAAACGGAACCCTCCATTTTCATTTGAGTATTTTTGAAATACATGAAGATATGACCCATGAACTTTTTTTTCCATTTTCTCTATTTTCTTCTTCTTCTTCTTCTTCTTCTTCCTTTTAATTTAATTTTATTTCCTTGGAAAGAAATGTCGTGCAATAGACAGGACAAAATGCGGTGGCTACAAATTGATTAATATCTTTTAATTGAGCTTTGTTGTAATATTTGTTTGAAAAATCATTTTTATTACTAAATATCCTAAATATCTTGTGAAACAAGTTTTTCTGGAAAAAATGTTTTCTATTTTGAATATCTTGAAATATCTTGTAAAATAATTTTTATCTGTTAAATTTGGTTTCTATAATCTTTGTGCTTTAATTGTGTCTAATTATATCTGTGATCTCACGTAATTCTATCATGTAGTATATCGGACCATTAATTGAGTATATTGTGATTTGAGGTGGTAGAAGCTGTTGTGAGAAGAAACTGATTTTTTTTTTTTTTTTTTTTTTTTTTGTATTTGATGAGTATGAGAGGATTAGACATATCGGGTCAAAGTCTAATCAGGAGTTAAGTTTGATTCTTAACTTGTAAAAGAATTAGATTTGATTCTTACTTGTAAAAATGATTAGGTTAATCTTTAGTGTGGTAAAAAGATAGATATGTTGATTCTTAACCTGCAAAATAATTAGGTCATTCCTGACCCTAGTAAATTTTTTTGTAAAGGTTTGATTCTGAGTCTGGTAAAAGAATTATATTAGTCCTAAACTTGTGCAAATGATTGTAAGGGTTTGGTTCCTACCTAAGAAAAAAATCAAAGTTAGTCGATTGCGAAATCCCTGTGGGAGCTCAAGGGACTGGACGTAGGTAAGAGTAGTTTGTCAGATCAGGATAAATTTGTGTGTTTAATTTCTCTGTCCCTACTTGTTTGATTGTGCATCTAGATAAATATGTTATTGTAACTCAAGATAATAACCGGTTAGGAAAATTAATGATTGATTGATTATTAAATTAATTTATCTGAATTTTTACAACTAGAAATTTACCCCCTCTTGGATAGATCTGTGGGCCTACAATTGATATCAGAGTTAGTTTTAGCTCATTAAGCTTCAACTAGATATTTTGATATTTGATGTTTTGATTATCTGAGGTATTATATTTTCATATTTATCAAAGAGTTTTTCCCTAAATAATTTGAGATTTGGGAGTGGTTAGGCTTAATGATATTTGATTAGAATTGATGTTTTGATTTCACTTCCCTACTTTTTGATATGACAAGGGGGAGAAGTTGTGATGTTTTTCGGGTTTTTTTTTTTTTTTCATGTTTTTTTATAAATGTATTTACAAAGGGGGAGAGTAAAATTTTATGTATGCTTTATAAAAAACAATTAATCTCTCATTGCATGTTTTTTAAAATATTTTTCTTACTACAATCTTAAATGCATATAAGACCCATCCTCATACTTAGGGGAACGTGATTACATATTTGTTATGAGAAAATATCAAAGTTAATTGTCATTGTTGGCCCAATGAGCTACTCAAGAGGGAGGGTAAATGGGGTAGTTATAAAAAATTTAAATAAATTTAAATATTTTCAACACCTAAATAATCAAATTGTAGACACGACATTTTGACCGTCCCGCAAAAATAAAAATAATCATGCATCATTTTATAGAGGAATTTATTTTATCTAATTTTGTTTTATTTCATTTGTTCAAAAAAAATATATATAAAAAAAATAAAAAGGGAGAAAAGAAAAATGAAATAAAGAAAGGGGGTAACATTGGAAGAAGAAAGAAGTAGGGTTTGAAATTGAAAGAGTGCAAAATGAGGGGAGTAAAATAAAATGGGAGAAAAGGGTTGGGACCCTTTCTTTGGGTCCAAACCCAAAGAGAGAGAGAGAGAGAGAGAGAGAGAAGAAAAATCGGTGAGAGAGAGAGAGAGAAAAAGAAGTAGGCGTGTGGCCCACCGCTTGCATAGCGCCAGAGAGAGATAGAGGGAGAAGAGAGGAGAGAGGGAGAGAAAGTCAAAAAAGGCCCCTTTGGTCGCCCATGTCAGCGTATATAGGAGAGAGAGAAAGAAACAGTGGGTCCCTTCGCCACGCCATCCGAGAAAAGTCAAGCCCTCTTGTGCATTGTCCAGCCACTACGTGTCACAACCTGGTTGAGCGGTGATGGGGAGGGTGTTTTACATGCGCCCTACGTCCAGAACATTCTTTTTTCTTCATTTTTACGATTTCACCCTTTCCCAGTCCAATTGGGACTAGGGTTTGGCGGCCAAACCTAAATTTTTAGGATTTCCACATATGTTTCACGCCCAATCTTCTCCTATAAATAAGACCCTCCTCCTATTAGTTTAAGCATTAAAAAATTAAGAGGAGTCACCCCCTTTAGAAGAGTGATTCTCAAAACCCTTTCGGAAAGCCGTCTGCGAGAGAGGAAAATACGGGTATCGAGATTCTTGGCCTAGAACATGTATGTTTTTCTAATTTTTTAATTCTTCTTTTAGTTTATTTTATTGTTTTCACAATTTAAATTTCTACAAGTTTTATTTATTTATTTATGTATTGTCGTTCGATGATCCGATGAAAACGTCGGGGGGGTTTCTCGTGCTTAAACCTAACCCCCAATCGTTAGGTGGAGGACGTTTTCATTATTTATTTTATTTTGTTTTGTTTTGTTTACAAATTCATAAACACAAAAAAATAAAGTCGTTCGATGATCCGATGAAAACGTCGGGATGGATTCCTCGTGCTTAAACTTAACCCCCGATCGTTAGGTAAATGATGTTTTCGTTATTTATTTTTCTGTATTTTCTTTATTTATTTTTATTCTTGCTATCAAAACCCTAAAAAATAAAAAATAAAAAATAAAATAAAAAAAAATAAAAAAATAAAATAAAAAATAATAATAAAATATTTTATTTGTAGAAATTAATCCTTACGAACCTTAATGTGAATCCGATGATTCGATAAATCGTGGGAAAGTTTTCCGTGGTCTCGTTTCTATTCTCCGACTCAAGTGGAATTTAGAAACAAATGGTTTTAGGAAATCTCTTCCTTCAGTAAATTTTTTGTGGGATTTCTTTTAAAGTATCGAAAAGATTGATTTCAACTAAATTGTTTCCGCAAACCTCTCTTGATTTTCTTATCCATAGAATTTGAGGGAATTTCACAATGAGATTTCTTTAAATTAATCAGACAAATTTAAAGTAGATTTTCTTTGCATCCACTTAGCATGTTTATTTCTCGTATCATTTAGATGGCATGTTTAGGATACTTTCACCACTTACACTTTTCATACATATAGTTTTTGTTTTTATTTTTTTACGAATCCACGCTATTTTTTCACATCTAGTCATGACACGTGCACTACTTCTATTTTTTTATTAAATCATTGTTGTTGATGCCAAAAAGTGGTTGCTGGCCAATAGTATGGTCCGGGAGGATACCTGAGACACGGGGCGGCCAGTAATGCAATAGCAAGTTGAGTTCAGGGGTGATGACGAACTTCGAGCAGAGCTCCACTCTTCTGCACATGGTACCTGCACAAAGACCCACTGGGGTTATCCCCAGTAAAGTCCCTCCAGCGTGAGGATAAGTATTCCGAGGTGGAGGGCTGAAAATATATATTGAGTTCAGTAGTAGTCACATACCATTGGGCAGTGGGTGCCCTGGTGTATTTATAGGCGTCAGTATCTGATTAGTGCCGTGAAATTAGGGGACCAGCTCAGGTTAATTAGCATAATCTGCTGGACAACCAATAAGCAGACAGGTCAACCCTCTAATCGTCTGGGCTGGCTCTTGAGCCCACAACAGGAGGCCCATGGGCCAAGGCCTCACAACGGCCCGGTAAACTCCCGAGTGTTGTGGTGACGAGCAAAGGGTGCCACAGATCACCAGTTCGGAAGGTCGGACCTTGCCTATTGATCCTAATTTCTTCACTGAGATGACCCTCAGCTCGGCTGGGGGGGCACCTCAGCTCAGTACTGAGGGGTTTTTAGCCCTCGTCCTGGTTTCTTCACTAAGACGACCCTAAGCTCGGCTGAGGGGCACCTCAGCTCAGTACTGAGGGATTTTTAGTCCTCGTCGTGGCCGCTCTCCTAGGATTAGGTGAACTTTTGATCCCATGATGTCCCTTACGAGATTCCCCTATATCAATTGTCATGCATAATCACATTAATTCACGTAGTGTTCCTTATTTGATTCCTGTATTCATATTAGTTTGTATTGACATATTTAAATTAAATCATTTAGTTTTTTTAGTCACTTTTGCATAAAAAAATAAAACTCATTCAAATGTTAGTTTTGCATTCATATTTCCAAATCTCATTCATCTATTTTAATTTGCCTATTTAAATTAAAGAAGTCTCTCATAAATATACATAAACCCCCCGGAACCATCCTTGTCGAATCTTTAATATTAGATAAGAGGTTATACCGGGGGAACATTCCCAAAAATCCAAAAAACTTGTCTCACCTTATTTGTGAAAAATACCAAAAATATTTTATGAGAAGGGAATGATTTCAAAATAAAATAAAACACTCGGACTAAACTAATTGGACTTAATTGGACATAAAGTACCATTTTCGGACGGGCATCTTGGGGTGCCTAACACCTTCCCCGAGCGTAACCAACCCCCGAACCTTTAAATGAATCTTTGGTTTGACCGTGTTTTTGGAGTCAAATTTTTATTTAGACCTTTTAAATTATTTTCTAAAAATTTGGTGACCTAGTACACCATTTAAACCCAATATTAGGTGGCGACTCCTTATTTTTAAAATAGCCTAAGAATAATTTTTGAGAAAACCGGCGCTTTAAAAATCTCCTATCCTTAAGCTTATTTATTATATATTATTTTTCCTTCTTGGAAAAATGGGGAGCGTCAGCTGGCGACTTCGCTGGGGATAATTAGAGGGTCGAGCCTAATATGTCCAAATAAGTCCAGCTACATCATGTCCGGATGTTATATTTTATTTTATTATCTTTTCCTTCTATTTTTGTAAATAAGTTGTGATGTGTTCTATTTTCTTTCTTTTCTCTCGGGCTCTTATATTGTTGTAAAACTTCCAACACAAGTACGGTCGTCTTGTATCCATATTATCTCCACAGGATTCTATGAGTACAAGATGTGGAAGGTGGTTTGATACTTGATGGATTGATGATGTTTAAGGAAGTCTTGAAAACCAAACGAGTTCAAAGTTTCCAATACCGATTAAGTAACGAAAGAATTTTTGCAAATCATTATCTGTTTTCATCGTCATTATCGGAATTGATAACTTTGAACTTGAATGGATTTTAAGACTACCTAAGAGCCACGTTGACTAATAAATGGGCTTGTTGTAAGAACAGGACGAGACAGGAAAATTGATTCCAGAAAAGCAATTCCGGTTCTCCCTATTCAAAGTCCGATTTTTACTCATAACCTAGCCCAGACTCACTCCAGGATGACATCAGAAAGCAATCCCAAATCTCCCCGTGCGGCCCAGATGGCTCGTAAGTAGGAAACTATTGACATGCTGAGGGAAAGGATCAACGAACTTAGCCGGCCTCAGGAGGCTCTTGTTCCACCGTCTAGTGGAACTCCTGTAATTGAATCACCAAATGGAAACCCTCCAAGTGCCGAGATGGGGAACTACGTGCCGAATCCGAACCATGCCGACCCGAACTTCGCGGGATCAACCTACTATGGACCCCAGATAGGCCTTCATCCTTTCGCCTATGGAGCACCAGTATACCCCAGCCAGGGGCATATCTATCAGGCTCCACCCGAAGGTTCGGCCCCTCCCGCAACCCAGATCTTCATCCACCTGGAGAGGGTCGTCACTTCGCCGAATGATCCGAATGCTAATCGACCGGCCCCGGCCGTTGAAACCGCAAACAGAAACGAAGATGGACCCCCTCCAACCTGGGTTCTGAAAATGGAAAAATTGGACAAAATCATAGAAGAACTAAAAAGGGAGAAGCCATCCAAAAAACACGCATACAAAGAGCTGTCAACACTACCTCGAGTGGTGTATCCAAAAAACTTTGTAGTTCTAGAGTTCACGAAGTATGACGGTACTGGCCTCCTAGAATGGTATATCAGTATCTGCAAGGAGGCGTTGGGGTTTTATGCTCGGAATGAAGACCTTTATCTGAAGATGTTCCGGCGATCATTAAAAGGACCGGCTCTCAGTTAGTACATGACCTTAGACATGGCATAGATTAAGACGTTCGAGGATCTGGTGGACGCTTTTTGTGAACAGTATGTGTACAATAAAGATGTTGCGCTAGACCGTAATACCCTTTACCAGATACTAACGAGAAAAGATGAAAACTTCCGAAGGTATACTGCCCGCTGGAGGGAAGAAGCTGCCAAAGTTGTCCCTAAGCTGAGCGAGGAGGCTCAATTGGAGATATTCAAGTCAATCTAGACGTCTCTGTTCTATCAAGATCTATCGAGCATAGCAGTGACTTCCTTCGGTGATGCCATCAAATAAGCCGAGGTGATAAAAGAGGAAATAAGGAACATAAAGATTACAGGGGCCTCGCCCGATCCGACTAGGAGGTCAGCCCCACCAAAGAAGAAGGAGAATGAAGTAGCCGTTGTCGTTTCCCCCCAGCAAACCCATCACCAGAACTACCCCCAAGCCTCTCATCCCAAAAACTACCCGAACCAGAACAACCAATATCACAACTACCCTCCTTAAAATCGCCAAAACCAACATTATCCTCAGAACCAACCCTATTTCCAAATCCGTCACCGCTATTACCAAAACGTACTTCCCCCTTACCAAAACCACACTCCCCAATATTATCCCCAAGCCTACCAATCACCCTCTTACCATACATATCAACCAAACCCGAACACCCCGCCTCAAATTCCTAACCACACTCTCAGGCCAAGAACCCAATACCACCAAGGCTCTCTACCTCATGCTACTGGGGAAAACTTCTGAAACGATGAAAAAGAGATACTAGACCTTTTGGTCTCCATCACTAAGTTGTATCGATATTGTTTGAATCAGGGGGTGTTGACACCTCTTCCATTTTATGAAGTTAAACCTGGGAGTAAAACAGCTTCTTCAAATACTTTTTGGGAATACCACTCGGGAACCAGAGGACATGCGACCGAGTAGTGCTTTCAGCTAAAGGACAAGATCCGAGAGTTCATACGGATAGGATCCATCACGCTTCCTAAAAAGCTTGAGATCGGTGCACCAAACTGTCAGCAGAATCCGCTACTTGAGCATGCACTTTCAATGAGTGGTGACATCAATCTTTACTAAAATGTTGGTGGAGATAGGAGCGAGTCATATGCCTGAGACTCGATTTGAAAAATCTGAAGGCTACAAAACTGGGTTTCTTGTTTACTTTCAATTTGCTAGAAGTTTTGATAAAATTGGGACATTTTCGTGTACTCACCTCTCCATCCCGTTGGTCTTTTAGATGGAAAGAGATTTTTCTCTATAATGGCTTTTTAAATTTCAATAATGCAATACTGTTTATCCAAAACTGTGGTCTAATGTTTAAATATTACTCTTTCAGGTACCCAAAATTGCCTACATATGTTGTATATGATGTATCTGAGCGAAGGTGCAAGTATATGATTTCAATACAGAGCTAGACCACAATCCAATGGGAATAGCAACAAAGAATGGTATTGCTCAGCCAAACGATGGTGAGATTCAAAAGCCCCCTGACCAAATCCGACAACAATTCCAGCGTACCGGGGGATTCGAAAGTTAAGATTGGTATCCACTGTCCTAACGATGCTTTGATATATTGTTGTAAGATGATCAAGCTATCTCCGATGGTCCTTTAGTGATTGATAAAACTGGGTGTAAATATCCTGGTTCACCTGCTATCTGAGTTACCCAATGGTAAAAAGGGAACACAATTATCCCAGGCCAATTATCCCAATGAAGAAACTCTCAAATGTTGCAAGAAGGTCGAAATTCGCAAAGAAGATTAGGTTCATTGATAAGCTCGGCTTCCCCTGAACCATTATAAGTTCGATCATCTATTAAAAAAAAAAAATGAAAAGTGGGGTAACCAAGCAAGAAGCACGGCTGCAAATGTAAAAGAGATTTGAAGAAAAAATAAAGAAGACAAATTGATTTGTTCAAGTTTTCTGCCTCGGTCCAAATTGGAGGACAAACAACGTTTTTCGAGATCAGAACTTGATGGATTTGAATGGGATCAGAATTTGTGAAAAAAAAACATTAGTCATGGTCTGAAAATGTATTAGAACCGTATTTCTCTGCAATCCGACTCAAGATCTCAGAGAAAATCATATCGGGTATTGAAGGTATTTGTTTTAGTAATTTTCGACATTTGTCCATTTTTTTTACTATTTTTGCAAGACTTGAGAAAACACAGAGCAAGCAGGAATATTAAAACCCCAAGCATCGAATCACCTAGAAATTTGAAAATATAAGAATCTAGTCGAGCAAACTAAGGAGATCTTGATGAAGCATGTTGGACCTTCCCTTGAGTTGAAAAGCGAAATCTCGGACGTTAAAAATAAATAAATAAATAAATAAATAAAGTTTCATTAAACCATCCGAGGCATGTCAAGCCCTGAGTGGGAAAGCGAAGCCTCTAAATTCAAATAGAAAAATCTCTCGATACTGTTCCGATCCAAACGCCATCACCCGAAGCGATTACGGTTGAAAGGAGGGAACATAATTGTGAGTCATCAAAGGTAACAATTTTTCAGACTAAGATTTTGTTTTGGAAGTGTTTTGTTTTTCATTATAGGGATTTCAAAAAGGATGTGAGCATGGATTCCCCTATCATTGGGAACTTTTACCTTCCTCTCGACTTGAGTTGGAGACTCTTATTGCTGAAAACTCAGAAGCTCTAAATAATCTTTCAGGTATGTGTTTTGCTCGGGAAGGGGCGTTCAGTGAACTATGCTAAACCTGATCATCGGCGTAATGCTAAGGTACGTAGGCAACCTGTAAAGGTTTAGTCATTCGAAAGTCAGCCCCAGCTAAAGGCTGGGGCACATTTTATATCTTTGCTCTCTCATTTTGCCCAGCCACAAGCTGGAGCATATTTTATATCTCTAGACTTTCTTTTGTCCCCCCAGCCAATAAGGTTGGGTCTTGAGTCTTTTTTCATTACTCTAAATGATCCTCTAAATGGACATTTGTTCATCATGAGTATCGTCATGGGTTCTTTTTTTCATTACTCTAAACGATCCTCTAAACGAACACTTGTTCGTCATGAGTATCATCCTGAGTTATTCTTTTATTACTCTAAACGAACAATTGTTCATTATGAGTATCATCATAAATCATTCTTTTATTACTCTAAATGATCCTCTAAACGGACACTTGTTCGTCATGAGTCATTATTTTCCTATTACTCTAAACGATCCTCTAAACGGACAATTGTTCGTCATGAGTATCGTCATGAGTCATTTTTCTATCATTCTAAACGATCCTTTAAACAGACAATTGTTCATCATGAGTATCGTTATGAGTCCCTTTTTATTTTCTCTAAACGATCCTCTAAATGGACATTAGTTCGTCATAAGTATCGTCATGAGTGTTTCTTCATTACAATAAACGATCCTTAAATAAACACTTGTTCGTCCTGAGTTATTTTATTTTATTTTGTTCGATCGCTAAAAATTCACTTTGAAAAAATGGGACGATCAAAACGATATGGTCTTTTTTCTTTGTCAAGCAAATGGAACTCGCATGACAAAGAGGGACAGTTGTAGATACGACATTTTGACCGTCCCTCAAAAATAAAAATAATCATGCATCATTTTATAGCGGAATTTATTTTATCTAATTTTATTTTATTTCATTTGTTCAAAAACAATATACAAAAAAAAAATAAAAAGGGAGAAAAGAAAAATGAAATAAAGAAAATAGGGTAAAATTGGAAGAAAAAAGAAGTGGGGTTTGAAATTGAAAGAGTGCAAAATGAAGGGAGTAAAATGAAATAGGAGAAAAGGGGTAGGAGCATTTCTTTTGGGTCCAAACCAAAAGAGAGAGAGAGAGAGAGAGAGAGAGAGAGAGAGAGAGGGAAAGAAGAGAGAGAGAGAAAAAAAATTCAAAGAGGGCCCCTTTGGTCTCCCATGTTAGCGGATATAGGAGAGAGAGAAAGAAACGGTGGGTCCCTTCGCCACGCCATCCGAGAAAAGTCAAGCCCTCTTGTCCATTGTCCAACTGCCACGTGTCGTAGCCTGGTTGAGCGGTGATGGGGCGCGTGTTTTACATGTGCCCTGCATCCAGAACATTTTTTTTTCTTTATTTTTACGATTTCACCATTTCCCAGTCCAATTGGGACTAGAGTTTAGTGGCCAAACCTAAATTTTTAGGGTTTCCACATATTTTTCACGCCCAATCTTCTCCTATAAATAGGACCCTCCTCCTATTAGTTTAATCATTCAAAAATTAAGAGGAGTTACCCCCTTTAGAAGAGTGATTCTTAAAGCCCTTTCGGGAAGCCGTCTGCGAGAGAAGAAAATACGGGTATCGAGATTCTTGGCCTAGAACATGTATGTTTTTCTAATGTTTTAATTCATCTTTCAGTTTATTTTATTCTTTTCGCAATTTAAATTTCTACAAGTTTTATTTATTTATTTATGTATTGTCGTCCGATGATCCGATGAAAATGTCGGGGGTTTCTCGTGCTTAAACTTAACCCCCGATCGTTAGGTGAAGGACGTTTTCATTATTTATTTTATTTTGTTTTGTTTTGTTTACAAATTCATAAACACCAAAAAATAAAGTCGTCCAATGATCCGATGAAAACGTCAGGGTGGGTTTCTCGTGCTTAAACCTAACCCCCGATCGTTAGGTAAAGGGTGTTTTCATTGTTTATTTTTCTGTATTTTCTTTATTTATTTTTATTCTTGTTATAAAAACCCTAAAAAATAAAAATAAAAATAAAAATAAAATAAAATAAAAAATAATAATAAAATCTTTTATTTGTAGAAATTAATCCTTACGATCCTTAAAGTGAATCCGACGATTCGATAAATCGTGGGAGAGTTTTCCGAAATCTCGTTTCTATTCCTCGACTCAAGTGGAATTTAGAAACGAATGATTTTAGGAAATCTCTTCCCTCGGTAAATTTTTCGTGGGATTTCTTTTAAAGTATCGAAAAGATTAATTTCAACTAAATTGTTTTCGCGAACTTCCATCGATTCTCTTATCCATAGAATTTGAGGGAATTTCAAAAAGAGATTTCTTTAAATTAAACAGGCAAATTCAAAGTAAATTTTCTTTGCATCGACTTAGCTTGTTTATTTCTCGTGTCATTTAGACGGCATGTTTAGGACACTTTCACCACTTACACTTTTCATACATATAATTTTTATTTTTATTTTTAATTTTTTTACGAATCCATGCTACTTTTTCACATCTAGTCATGACACGTGCACCACTTCTATTTTTTTATTAAATTATTATTACGCATAATCACATTAATTCATGTAGTGTTTCTTATTCGATTCTCGTATTTATATTAGTTTGCATTGACATATTTAAATTAAATCATTTAGTTTTTTAGTCACTTTTGCATAAAAAAATAAAACTCATTCAAATGTTAGTTTTGCATTCATATTGTTAAATCTCATTTATTTTTTTAATTTGCCTATTTAAATTAAAGAAGTCTCTCAGAAACATACATAAACCCCACCGGAGACCATCCTTGTCAAATCCTTAATATTATATAAGAGGTTATACCGGGGGAACATTCCCAAAAATATAAAAAACTTGTCTCACCTTATTTGTGAAAAATACCAAAAATATTTTATGAGAAGGGAATGATTTCAAAATAAAATAAAACACTCAGACTAAACTAATTGGACTTAATTGGACATAAGGTACCATTTTCGGATGGGCGTCTTGGGGTGCCTAACACCTTCTCCGAGCATAACCGACCCCCGACCCTTTAAATGAATCTTTGGTTTGACCGTGTTTTTCGAGTCACATTTTTACTTAGGCCTTTTAAATTATTTTCTAAAAATTTAGTGACCTAGCACACCATTTAAACCCAATGTTAGGTGGTGACTCCTTATTTTTAAAATGTCCTAAGTATATTTTTTGATAAAACTGACGCTTTAAAAATCCCCTCCTTAAGCTTATTTATTATTTATTATTTTTTCCTTTTTGGAAAAACGGGGCGCGTCACAAATAATCAATTTATCCTAAATAAATTATTATATTCGTTACGCAGCGTATAAGTGTTTTTAATCTAAGTGCACACCCAAACAAAATGTAAACAATGCAAAACACAAGATATATCTTGGTTCAGTAAGCTAGCCTTGCCTAATCTTGTCCCCCGAGCTCCACGGAGATTCGCACTCACTAAAAATCCAGATTCCTTTAAAGGTAGGAACCAAACACTCACAATGATTCTTTTACCAGGCTCAGAATTAACCTTTACAATTATCCTTTTCTTAAGTTAAAGAAGAATCTTAACTTTTTACGAGACTCAAGACTAACTTAATTCTATTATAGTAGGAATCACCACCTAATTCTTTTTCCAAGCACAGGAATAAACTTATTCTTTTACCAGACTCAAGACTAACATAATCCTTTTACAGGTTAAGGATCAAACCTAATCCTTTTATAGGCTAAAGATCAAACCTCACAACTCTCCAAGTATCTTTTTTTCCAGGTAAGGGTTGAACCTTTACGATTCACTCAATTTAATAAGGAATAATCACAACCTAGTTCTTTCCAAGGAAAAAGAATAACTTAACATTTTTATACCTTAGGTAAAGATCAAACCTTATTCTTTTTTGGGGGGAAAATATTGAAACCCAAGCTACCCTCACTAGATACAAACCCAACCGTATCTAATTCACACAAACTCACCAATAAAAAAATTGAGTTTCTTCCCACTCGGAGCTTCTACCACCTCAAAACAATTATACTCAATTAATATCCCAAAAATTACTATGAGATAGAATTTTAAATGAGGAATACAATATCTGATTAAAACAAAAATGGGTGGCACAAAATTAAGCACGTAATCAGATAATTTCACAAACTTATTTTACAAAAGATTGTTATGCTCTTAAGTTTAAAAACGATTTTTCTACGATCTTAAAACTAAGTAATAAACATAGTATGAAATCAAATTTTAGCTCAAAAAACTTGAAAAGATCTTACGAGGTAAACATCGAAAGATTGAAACAGTATCACAAGATAGCTCAGATCGGTGATGCAAACTCAACAACGTTTTAGCTCAAGAATTTCTCACACAAATAATCTCACAATTGATCTCTCAAATATATCTCAGAATAATATCTCTTATAATAGCATAGGAACTGATAGTTCTTGATAATGTGGTGTGTCATAATATCAATTTCGCAGGTCTATTTAGACAGGTTTGAAACAAGCCCTCCAACGGCTAGTTTTCACAAAATATAACTTTAAAGTGCACATATAGACCCCATATATTATAATCATTCAATCCTAGTATAATTTACTCAAATATGGCTTTCAAAACTTTCAATTAAGTCTACATATTATTTCTCAATTACTAATCAAATGGATTGAAAGTATTTAATGAACCAAATTGAGAAAATATTCAATTATATGTACTATATCTATAGGGATATTAAAATAGATGTGTTAAATCTTTAATATATTCAAATCCGCAAAATATCACCTTCAGATTTTCCAAAAAACGGTTAGTAACATCTAGTATTTGATCGAATCCTTAAAATCCTTGAAATCTCAACAACACAGTCGATTGATCGAACTTCTGCCCATCAGTTGACCGATCAATATAGTGTACACAAGCCAAGCCCTTAAAGGGCAGTCGGTTGACCGAACCCTCCAGGGTCGATTGACTGAACAATTTAGGATCCTTTTCAAGCCAAAATCGATCCATGGTCGGTTAACCGATCCACTACGGTCGGTTGACCTATCGATTTAGAGAGTTTTAATTTGACCAATTGGTTGACTGAACTCTCCTGATCAGTTGACTGATCAATTCAGAGAGTTTCACTTCCTAGTTTATAGCCAATTGGTGAACCACACCCTTGCTCGTTGGTTGACCGAATGATGCTACATACTTTCTTTCTCAACTTATTTCAACTCCAAACTTCATCGTTTAATCCCGTTCACCGATTACCTTTCTTAGTTAACGCAATTGACCTCAATATTCAATTTTAAATACTAATCTTACTTAAATCAATTTTTATTTTTCAATTTCATATTGGAGCAAATATTTGAATGCTAATAATTTATCAAATTAAACACATAAGAATATAATTCATCAATTTGAGTCCTATGTGATCCTAATTCGGGATACATTAAGAGTATAAGAGTGTTGAGTTGTTTTCACCTAATTTTTTCAGAATCTTCAATATTCTTTATTTCTTTAACATTCATCTTTGCATCCTTGATAATTTCTTTATGATTTGGAACTCTTATATTGAAACACTTAATAAACACATTAGTTCTACCAAAAACATCAAACCTTAATTATTCATCAAAATCTCGGGATCAATAATCTCCCCTATTGATGATAATAATTAACTGTGATATTTTAAAACAAAAATGTAACCACGCTCACCTTAAATTCGAAGATGGGTTTTTTAACTCATTTAAGCACAATCATAAAGATAATTCAAAATAAATGATCAATTTAAACGATAAAGATATTCAATAAATCACAATATGATCATTTCACCATAGTTCTATATTTTATCAGTGTAATGTTTACACGAACAAATTCCTAAACATCAACTAACTCGTTTAAAGCTCAATCATGATTTCCCCTTTATATTCACCCTTTGTCAATCAATTCAATTCAATAAACATCAAACATATTCTCCCCCTTTGTCATCTTAAAAAGTGGGGAAGAGGAACCAAAAATATCATTCTAGGTATACAATATCCCCATATATGTGTAAATAAGCTAATTCATGCTTAGAAGAATAAACCTGAGGAAATCAAAAACATTTTAACAATGTAGCATGAAATCATATCTGCTTTACTTATGATACCAATTAACTGTAGATAGAATCAAGAAATATGTAATCTTTGACGCACTAGGACATGAAGCATTTCTCAATGATAATTTATGAATTTGTCAATCATAAATATAACACATGCTTCCATCACGGTTATGATCAATACTTAGAATTCAATGATGAACAAGTCATGGATTAATATAACATATTTCACATATTTTTTAAACATGACTTTTAATAGATCTTATATAGCATAGCATAAAAATATCACATATAAATATGTAAGCTTATCTGATTATCATATAATAATTCTAAGGCAACTTGAGAATAGATAAAATAGCATAGAACTTAGAAATTTTTACCATCATATTTAAACTTATTTTCTTACTCATGGAATCTTCTCAAGAAATCACATGACTTCCGTCTTTAGGTATCAAAGACGTAAATTTTACTTTATTCGTCATTACGTGTTGAGAACAGCCACTTCCTAGGAACAATTTGTCCTTGCAAATAGATGTTTATTTGATAACATAAAAGAGGCACCTCAAAGAGTTCCTAGGTGGTACCCAATCTAAGTGGGTCCAATCTTATTAGTCAAGACAATTTTAGTTCTTTTAGGAACCTAAACTTGTCTACATTTAGATAATTTAGAAAAACATCTACTGATAGTATGCCCCCATAACATTATCAAAAATAGCTTGTAAACTTCCCAAAAGCATTTTTAAATTGTTCACACCACTTGAGAATTTGAGAATTATTGAATGTAAATCCGATATCTTGGATTTCAATTCAACATTTTCAGATTCATGGTCCATCACTTGCTCGTTTAATGTGTTAATTGTACTTTGCAGGGAATTAATTTTAGAACACTGGATTTTATAATCATGAGTTAGTTCTTGATAAATATCAAATAAATCATCGAAACCTAAAGGACAAAAACTAGAACATTTTGGTATCTCAACTCCAATGGCCATCAAAGCAAGTATAAATGAATCATCACTGCTCAATTTTTCTGAGCTACTTGACTCCGAGTCATCCTAGGTGACTTTCGTTGACTTCTTCGTACTCTTCTCGACCTTCTTCTTTTCCTTTCTCTTTTTCATTTTCTAGCTCGAGACATTTAAATTGAAAATCATCGATTTTGTGACAGTTGAAGCATTCCACATTACTCATATTGAAATTTATCTTTCCCTGGAATGTTCATCGAGTCATTTTTCTAAAATTCTTCGTGAGAAGCGCTACATCATTTTCTTACTTACTGTCAAGACTAACATCATCACTGTCATCTTCTTTCTTATTTTTCTGAACTTTCAATGCCAAAGACTTCTTTTTTATATTTTCCCTATTATCCTCATATCCTCGAATAGCCGTCTCATGTGTCATTAGGTTGCCGATGAGATCATCAATAGCATACTTCGTAAGATCATTTGCTTCCTCAATCGTAGTTACATTTGGCTCGCACACTTTAGTTAACGATCTTAAGATCTTTCGAACTTTACCCTCCATAGTGCAGGGATTTCTAAGTTAATTCAGGTTGTTGCAGATATTATTGAATCTTGTGTACATTTCTTGAATCAACTCTACTTTACCCATTCTAAATAGTTCAAATTGACGGACGAAAGCATTAATCTTTGACTATTTGACTTGATTTGTCCCTTCATGGGTGATTTGTAATTTGTCCCACTTCGTTAGCATGCAAAAAACAAAACAAAATATTAATAGCTTGAGAGTTAATAGAGTTTCTATTTGTCAGAAGTGGTTAGCTGCTCTTTCTTATTGCCTACTCCATTTTCTATAAGGACAAATGGACCATCCTCAATAGCTAGATGGTAGCACATGAAATACGCCGCTATTTAATCTCGCAAGTATACGAGGTCTAAGTTTTAATATAGTGGATATTTGAAGATCGGATATCATTCCCACAGGAAAAAGTGTGAATAACTGAATACCGCAATTTACGTAGTCTCATATTATCCTGACGATTAAATTAATGATTTAAAATTAAACTAAGCTAAACTACAATTAGTGGGTTAATCCTAACTAAGTTGATTAACTAGGGATTGATTTCGTTCACTTAATACACGTTTGATTTCATTTAGTTAACAATAACGGAGTTTAGGTATCCGACAATCTCGGTTAGTAAACTCCTCCGCCACCTCTTCCGAGTGTAAGACGGGGGAATACGCGACTTCGTGTCAACGAAGAGGTCCCCCTCAATGTATTAACGGCTCTTGGTCGCATGAGTCTTAACCCAACATCATCAATTGCACACTAACTAACGCTTTCCCGGGTCGTTAGATCGTAACGATGTATTTATCCTAGTCCAAATCCAGGGTTACCTCTTCCGAGTGTCAAACCCTAGATTTTCAAATCCAACGCTAATGCAATTACAAGCATACTAAGATCATCATCAAATGATAAACACAATCAAATTTAAAAGCAACAATCGTTAAAGAAACATATATTAAACCAAATGAGTATTTACATGAACTACATCTAACCCTAACTAATCTCTAATTAAACTAACAAGATCTTCGCCATTACAACATTAAATCAAGAGGAGATCATCAATATCAATAATAAACATTAAGTACAAAGATGGAAACAAGGGAAGAAAAGTCAAATCTCAAAGTGGAGTAGTCCACTTTCGCCAAAGAACAATTCTCCCGAGTTTCCTCTTCTCCATTGATGAACTTCCTCTTTTAGCTCTTCAAGAATTGGCCAAGAACACTTCCTAAAACTAATTTAATCTACTCCTAAATTATCTAATCCTAACTAAGGTAAAAGGAGTTCTCAAAACATCATTCGGGGGTCCTCAAAGAATTGGGGGAGAAAAGGGTTAAAAAAGCACAGTTTGGAAAATATCTAAAAACAGATATTTCTGTACAGAGTGTTACCGCCTAAGCTGTGGTTCACTGCCTAGGCGGTGGATGAGTCAGTTAAGCTTCTGTCGGATCTTCGCCTAGGCGGTGGCTATTGGCACAACATTCTGACGTTATTTCGCCTAGGCAGTGGTTTTCTCGCCTAGGCGGTGGTTTAGCACTTCAACACTCCAACTTTCTGCCTCTTTTCTACCTAGGTGATGGTCTTTATGCACCGAAACCTCGTTCTTCATGTTTTGTTCACTGTTTCTCCACCGTTTTGCTTGTTAACGTCCCTTCACCTGTTTTACACTAAAACAAACTAAAACGAAATTAAATATAACTAATACGCTCAAAAACTAACAAAATTGGTTTCGAAATAGATAGGTATTTTACACCTATCAATACCCCCAAATTTAGAATTTTGCTAGTCCTCGAGCAAAACACTAACACTAAATTAAACTAATTAATGAACTAACCAACTAAAAATGAAAAATTTAAATAGCAAAGAAGTACATGCATGTAAATATAAAGTTCAATCGAAAGGACCAATTTGTTCCTCCATCAATATCCCTAAATCTGATCAAGTTCAGGAAGTAACCCACACCAAGTAGTATTCTAGAATTTTAATGATCAATATCAATAAAAACCATTCTAGATCCATTTGAAGTGTGTGTGTGAGAGAACTCAAATGTGTAACTATTCAAATACCGGATTGGATTATTCAATCGTTAAGCTCATAACTTAAACTGTTGAAGGATTCAGAAAAACCATACGCTTGATTGGAGTTTAGTATCTACTAATGTAGGCTCGGATATTCACAGAGATCAATAGGGCTTGGTTTGGCTTTAGAGAACGACCACGGGTATCACTGGAATTGAAAATAGATAATCGTTTTAATTGAACGATACCCATGGTAAAATCACTTGTCGCTATCCTCTTTTATAAACCCACACATTTAAAGTACAACTCCGAATGAGAATTAAAAATCCTTGTATTCATTTGTCGAAAGAAAAGAAAATGAAAACTATATTCACGTTTTTTTTTACAACATATTCCTAAATTAATTCGAATTATTACAGTTTTAGGAGAGTGCAAAAAGAAGTTAGAGAAAAACACCCCCAAACTTATTCAAATTTATAAAATTTTAGGAATATGTAAAATAAAGAAATGATAGAAACACCCCTCCCCCCACCCCCCCAAACTTGTTTTAGGAGTGTGCAAAAAGAAATACGAAAGTGACAAGTGAATACACTATTATCGAATCAATAAAAATTTATAGAAACCCGACCGCTCACTTGATTTTACTCAATTTTGAAAATTAGGCTTAGCGACATTGGGTTAGGAAAAATTTAAATGAAAAGAGTATTTGAACGTTTTCAGAATTGATTACATTATCAGCTTCGACAGGGGAAATAAAGAATGAAAATTTTCAGGTTAGCTACAACGGTTCAAGCGAAAAAAATGATAGCCTAAATTAGGTCTCTGGAATTACCTTACCTATGATTCCGCCTCAAGTTTCCCCCAAATCAAGTTCTAGTTTCCTCATTTTCTATCATGAGCTTAATATTGAATAATCAGTGTCTAATTATTCAAATTATTATACATTGATAACGGTTCAAGCGAAAAAAATGATAGCCTAAATTAGGTCTCTGGAATTACCTTACCTATGATTCCGCCTCAAGTTTCCCCCAAATCAAGTTCTAGTTTCCTCATTTTCTATCATGAGCTTAATATTGAATAATCAGTGTCTAATTATTCAAATTATTATACATTGAGTCCGAATGTCGTGTGATTTTAGGATCGAGATAATTTTTACCCAATAGACATGTTAAGCACACAAAACACGCATGGAAGACATTACCCCGACCTCAATATGCAATTAGGGGATAATTCTCATCATCGGGACTTGGCCCAAATGAACTCAACAACTAAACATGCAAATACAACTTCATACATACACAATTCTAAACTAAATCTAATACTAACATACATTAATTAATCTAACACTACACATGTAAAAACCAAAATTAAACTAAACTAAACTAAAAATTTAAAAACTAAAACATTCATTAAAATAATAAAATACATACATAAACATAATTTTGTACATAAATTTTTTTGCATTTTGTTCAAAAAATAATAATGGTTCATCATTTTCTACAAAAAAAATCAAAATGGATGAACATCCACTAAACTAACATCCATTTCATACCAATACATGCTTGAACAAAAGAAGTGTTCTAAAATCAGCGAACCCAATAAACATATAGCATTAATGCAAACAAAATGGGTTGAACACATACCTAGGTAATAAGACTTATTCCCTAATGTTCACCTGACGAGGAGTCATCACCGTCATCTCGTTGGAAAAGAGAGCATGGTTTTTGTAGCAGATGTGGCGGCATAGATGGCATCGAAGGGTAATCGCGCATCTCAAGGCCAAGGCCTTCGCAAATCATCCGTTGGACTTGATCTTGCTGCCTCGAATATTGGTCTAGGAAAGAACTGATCTCGTATTGGTTTTGGAGGACGATCTGAAGCTTATTATATACTATCTTCTGGGAGTTTTCATTTCGGGCTTCGGAAGGTCCCTCCGTCTCGTTGGTTGGCTCTTCCCCTTCCTCAGGCTCGGGCTCGGCTGCCTCTTGTGCCCAAGTCTTCCACAAATGGTTTATCTTTGATAGATCTAGTGGAATTATAGGGTGGCACAGGTTTTCCCCTGATACCGTCACTCCAGCTAGTCGAAAAATGTGAGTCAGAAGTGATGGAAATGAGAGCCCACCCTTTACCGAATTTGCAACATGCATGATCGATGAGTAGATCAGGAATCCAATGTTGATTGCTTTTCCAGTTTGAATTTTGTAGATAAAAAAAGACCCTGTCCTTTGAGACGTCTGAAAGATGTGATGTCGGTAGGAGGCTTCCACAAATGAAATTGTGCCAGATTTTTGGAATTGGATTTAGGTATTTCACCGAGAAAGTAGCGACATTCGGTCCCTGGTGTTTCCACTTGACTTCTCCGAATGTGATCTTTTTAATGACCCTATACAAAGTTGGTTCTTAGCTTCCAATAGACCTCGGTGTCGATAGTCCAAAGAGATCATTGATAAAATCAGGACTGAAGATGATCGACCAATTTCGAACTCTTTCTTGGTAGTCTACGGCCTCCGTAGCGTTAGCGTAAAATTCCTTAACCAAAGCTACCTAGCCTGGGGGTGGCGATTTACAGAATTGCTCCCATTGGCGGTTTTGAATTTCTTGTTGAAATTCCGTCGGGAGATCCTCTATCGGACCGAAACCACATTGGCGTATGAAGGTTCAAAAGGTTTCGTGTTGGCTGAAATGCTCCTCCGCTTGTTTTGACACAAAAGGTTGGCATCATAGTCAACTTCGGTCGGTACCCAGGGTTGCGAACTCGACCCTTCTTCTCTCGCCCTCTTCTTAGCTACCCTCTTCGACATTTCCTAACATTACAATCACAAAAAACCAATACAACCTCATTATATATGAACAATTAAAAAACATAAGCCTCCCAAATCACTTTGTCAAGAACATATACATCTCAAAACAAACACCTATTTGAACTTTTCAACCAAATTTCACAAATGTGATATACTATCTTAGTTCACATACTTAAGAAATCCATTTAAACATGCTCATCACCAAGAATCAAACCAAAAACCCAAAGAACTTTGAAATCGAGAAAATAGGGTTAATGGGTTTAGGGAAAAACTTCAAAATCCAATGATTTTTTACATAATCATGCAAACCAACCAATAATTTAAACAACTAGACTAAATGTAAGGTAAAAGAAACTTACTTGTTGAGAATTTACGGTCCAATCAAAAGAGAATGAAGAAAACGCATCGTTCACACAAAAACCCTAAAATTTTGGAAATAAGGGTGGAGATTCGATTCTTGGTGGTTGATTCGTGATGGAAATGACTAATTTTGGTAATGAAAGGATGAGTTTTGAGTATTGGAATGGTTTGGAAGTGAGGTTTAAAGAGCAGGTAAAGGTTTTTGGGGAAGGAGCCTTGCGATATCAATTTTGAACGAACGGGTTTGTTTTAACTGCAGAAGGTCCACCGCCTAGGCGATGAAGCCCTTTTTTTTTAAAAAAAAAACATTCTAACGTTTATTCGCCTAGGCGGCAGTTTTTCCACCTAGGCGAGTGGACGTCAGTGTGAAAATCATATTGTTCTGATGCTAATCTGCCTAGGCGGTGGAGCGTGTTTTCAAAATTTGTTGCATTCTGGAGTTTTGACCACCTAGGCTGTGGATTCACCGCTTAGGCGGTGGGCCGTTTTGCTAAAAAACATTCAACCAGTAATTTTACCGCCTAGGCGGAATCCACCGCTTAGGTGGTAGGCCTGCAGCTCATTCTTTATGTTTTTCTTAAATTTTCAAAATACGGCTCCATCCCGTACGTTTCCACTTCGCTTGTTCAACGTGTTTAAACGTGAAACACTTCCCCAAGCGTCCACACTCCTAAATTCACTTCCAAACACGTTCCGAAGCCATGCTGGCTTCCAAAAAAAAATAATAAAATAAATAGTAACAAAAATTGGGTAATTTGATACCCTGAGTTTCATTTCAAAAACAAATATAGCGCTTGCTTTACCGTCCCCAGCTGGACTTTCGTGTTACTAAGTATTATTCACTAAAATTATCTATAGACAAGGAATTTGGGCTCAAATGCTCAGTCGGATCAAGATCATGAATTGAAGTCACTGTCATCTCTCTATCCTTATCATTTGCAATGTAAGCTCGATCTCGGGATTGAGAATTAAGAATTCCAATCTTCTTCATCATTTCTCACACGGCTTGATCACATTAACACAATAAAACAAAAATTAAAATTAAAAACAAAACAAAATAAATGTCAGGATTAACAATCGACCACTTAGTCGCAATATCAACTTAAAATTCACACAAATCCCCGGCAACGACACCAAAAACTTGGTAGCATGTGAAATACGCCGCTACTTACTCTCGAAAGTATACGAGGTCTAAGTTTTAATATAGTGGATCTTTGAAGATTGGATATCATTCCCACAGAGAAAAGTGTGAATAACTGAATACCACAATTTACGTAGTCTCATATTATCCTGACGATTAAATTAATGATTTAAAATTAAACTAAGCTAAACTACAATTAGTGGGTTAATCCTAACTAAGTTGATTAACTAGGGATTGATTATTTCATTTAATACATGTTTGATTTTGTTTAGTTAACAATAACGGAGTTTAGGTATCCGACAATCTCGGTTGGTAAACTCCTCCACCATCTCTTCCGAGTGTAAGACGGGGGAATACGCGACTTTGTGTCAACGAAGAGGTCCCCCTCAATGTATTAACGACTCTTGGCCGCGTGAGTCTTGACCCAACATCATCGATTGCACACTAACTAACGCCCTCCTGGGTCGTGTGATCGTAACGATGTGTTTACCTTAATCCGAATCCAGGGTTACCTCTTCCAAGTGTCAAACCCTAGATTCTAAAATCCAACCCTAATACCATTAAAATCATACTAAGATCGTCATCAAATGATAAACACAATCGGATTTAAAAGCAACAACCGTTAAAGAAACATATATTAAACCAAATGAGTATTTACATGAATTACATCTAACCCTAACTAATCTCTAATTAAACTAACATGATCTTAGCCATTACAATGTTAAATCAAGAGGAGATCATCAATATCAATAATAAACATTAAGTACAAATATGGAAACAAGGGAAGAAAAATCAAATCTCAAAGTGGAGTAGTCCACTTTTGCGAAAGAACAATCCTCCCGAGCTTCCTTTTCTCCATTGATGAACTTCCTCTTTTAGCAATTCAGGAATTGGCCAAGAACACTTCCTAAAACTAATATAATCTACTCCTAAATTATCAAATCCTAACTAAGGTGAAAGGAGCTTTCAAAACATCATTCGAGGGTCCTTAAAGAATTGGGGGAGAAAAGGGTTAAAAAGCAAGGTTTGGAAAATATCTTCAAAATTTCTAAAAACTGATATTTCTGTGCAGAGTGTCACTGCTTAGGCGGTGATTGAGTCGGTTAAGCTTCTGTCGGATCTTCGCCTAGGCGGTGGCTGTTGGCATAACATTCTGACGTTATTTCGCCTAGGCGATGGTTTTCTCGCCTAGGCAGTGGTTCAACACTTCAGCACTCCAACTTTCTGCCTGCCTAGGCAGTGGTCTTTATGCACTGAAACCCTGTTCTTCACATTTTGTTCACCGTTTCTCCACCGTTTTCGCTTGTTTATCGCTCGTTAACGTCCCTTCACCTGTTTTACACTAAAACAAAATTAAATATAACTAATACGCTCAGAAACTAACAAATTCGATTTTGAAATAGATAGGTATTTTACACCTATCGCTGGCCACATGTCATAATTGGTGGCCTGAAGGAATGCAATCATTCTATCCTTCCAGAATGAGTAATTTTCACCTGCAAACAAAGAAGGTCAATGCATAGACTTCCCCCTACCTAATGTGCTTATCGAGTAAACCATATGATCTTTATTAGTTAGTGTATTGAGATAAAACCATCTCTAGTACCAATTGTTGGCCCAGTTAGCTACCCAAGAGGGGGTGAATTGGGTAGTCATAAAAAATTTAAACAAATTTAAATCTTTTCAATAGTTAAATAATCAAATAATCAATTTATCCTAAATCAATTATTATCTTTGTTACGCAGCGGATAAGTGTATTTAATCTAAGTGCACACTGAAACAAAATGTAAACAATACAGAACACAAATATATATCCTGGTTCAACAAGCTAACCTTACCTAATCCAATCCCCCGAGCTCCACGGAGATTCGCACCCAATAAAAACTCAGATTCCTTTAAAGGTAGGAACTGAACCCTCATAATGATTCTTTTAACAAGCTCATAATCAACCTTTATAATTATCCTTTTCTCAGGCTAAGGAGGAACCTTATCTTTTTACGAGGCTCAAGACTAACCTAATTCTATTACAAGAGGAATCACCACCTAATCCTTTGCCCAGGCGTAGGAATAACCTTATCTTCTTACTAGACTCAAGACTAACCTAATCCTTTCACAGATGAAGGATCAAACCAAATCCTTTCATAGGCTAAAGATTAAACCTCACAACTCTCCAAGTATCATTTCCCAGGTAAGGATTGAAGCTTTACAATTCACTCAATTGAATTCAAGAAGAATCACAACCTAGTTCTTTTCAAGGGAAAAGAATAATGTAACTTTTTTATACTTTAGGTAAATATCAAACCTCAAAAAGTTTCTTGAAAAAGATTGAAAACCAACCTACCCTAACTAGATACATACTCAACCGTATCAAATCCGCACAAACTTACCAATAAAAAATTTAGATTCTTCCCACTTAGAGCTTTTACCACCTCAAAACAATTATACTCAATTAATGTCCCCAAAATTACTATGTGATGGAATTTTAAGTGAGGAATACAAAATCCGATTAAAAAAAATATGGGTAGCATAGAATTAAGCACATAATCAAATAATTTCACAAAATCGTTTTAAAAATAATTTTTATACTCTTAAGTTTAAAAACGATTTTTCTATGATCTTAAAACCAAGTAATAAACAATAGTATGAAATCAAATTTTAGCTCAAAAAACTTGGAAATATCTCACCAGGAAAACATCGAAAGATTGAAATAGAATCACAAGATAGCTTAGATCCGTAACGCCAACTCAACAGTGCTTTAGTTCAAGAACTTCTCACACAAATAATCTCACAATTGATCTCTCAAATATATCTCAGAATAATATCTCTTAGAATAGCGTAGGAACTGATAGTTCTTGATAATGTGGTGTCTTATAATATCAATTTGACAAGTCTATTTAAACAAGTTTGAAACACGCTCTGTAACGGCTAGTTTTCACAAGGTATGACTTTAAAGTGTACATATAGACCCCATGTATCATAACCATTCAATCCTGGTATAATTCATTCAAATATGGATTTTAAAACTTTTAATTAAGTCCATAAATTATTTCTTAATTATTAATCGAATGGATTGAAAGTATTTAATGAACCAAATTGATAAAATCTTCAATTATATATACCTTATATATAGGGATATTAAAATAGGATTGTTAAATCTTTAATATATTAAAGTAACCAAAATATCTCATTCAGATTTGCCGAAAAACGGTTAGTGACAGTTATTATTTGATCAAATCCTTAAAATCTTCGAAATCTTAACCACACAGTCGATTGACCGAACTTCTTTATATCGGTTGACCAATCAATACAGCATATAACACAGGTCAGCCCTTAAAGGGCAGTCAGTTGACCAAACCTTCCAGGGTCGATCGACCGAATAATTCAGGATCATTTTTAAGCCAAAATCGAGCCATAGTCGGTTGATTAATCCACTACAGTCGATTGACCTATCGATTTAGAGAGTTTCACTTTAGCTAATTGGTTTACCGATCTTTCCTGGTCAGTTGACTGATTGATTCAGAGAGTTTCACTTCCAGCCTATAGCCAATCTGCTAACCGCACCCCTGCTGGTCGGTTGACCGAATGATACTGGTGATAGGTGTAAATTACCTATATATTTTCAATCCAAATTTGTTAGTTTTCGAGTATGTTTATAGTTATTTTTATATGTTTTAATATGTTTTTATTCTTTTTGTATTAAAATATGTGCGTGGGGTGAAAAGATATGAAATTAGAGCGAAAACGATATGATCGAACCAAAGCGGACGAAATTACGGTGGATAAATGATCAAGGAGGAAAATTGTGAAAGAATCCCACTGCCTAGGCGTCCAAACCTCTGGTTAGGCTGTGAATATGCTGAGAACATTTCCAAGTCCACTGCTTACTTCTTCGCCTAGGCGGTCACCAAACCTGCAAAGCCGGTATAGGTGTTGTAACTTCAAGGCTATTTTGGAATATGATTCAATCCTATTGTGGGAACCCTCAAAACATGAACGTTGTAGATATTTTTCTTAGATTTCCATAGATTTTTGAATCACTTCAATCGGAGTTTGGATGAAGAAGTTACAGCCAAAACAAAATACAAACCTGCAGTAACTTCGCCTAGGTGAAGATTCCTTCTCCTAGGCAAAAATCCAGCAGAAAGTTAACCGACCTAACTTTGCCTAGGTAAAGTTTCCTTCACCTTGGTAAAAATATCTACACAGAATAGATATTTTGTAGATATTTTTTGGCCTCTTTAAACTATTTTCTCCTCATCTCTTCCATCTTCTTCAGCTCCTAAGGCCTTAGGCCATATTTTAGGGTTAGTTTTAGGGATTTTTGAGGGATATCTCTCAACCCAAGGTGAAGGATCAACGAGGAAGTGAACGATCAACGTTTCTAGCGGTAAATCTTCGGATATCGACTAAGTAGCTCGTTTCCTCTCTTTGTTTTCTTTATTTTGGTAATTGTTGAGCATGTTTAGCTCATTTTACATTATATAAATGGTTAGGTCCATGAGTTAAACATGGATTATAATAGGGATTAACGTATTATTTATAAAAATATAGTTTTTGTTGAATTTGTGTTTCATTCTTGGCTGTTCCTTATAATTTCAATTGTGTTGCTGTGTTTTCTATGATTATATGCTAGTTTAGATATATTGAGAATACGAGGTTTGACACTCGGGAGAGGTAACCCCGGATTCGGACAATGGGTTAACACAACACGACAATCTAATGACCTGAAAGGGCATTAAAAAGTGTGCAATCGATGACGTTGGGGTGAGATTCACGTGACCTAGAGTTATTAAGACATTAAGGGGGACTTTGGCATTGACACAAAGTTACGTATTCCCTCGTCTTACACTCGGAAGAGGTGGCGTTGGAGTTTACGAACCGAGATTGTCGGATACGCCGAACGCCATTAATGTTAACTAAAACAAAATCAAATGCATTTACGTAAATAAAGTTAATCCTTAGGCTATCTACTCCCCTAAACAATCTCAAATTAGTATTTATAGTATAGTTAACTTAATTAGTATTTTAGTTTAGTATTACTATTAAATTAAATTCCATTTTTAGCGCTTAGATAAAATTAGGTTACGACAATCGCGATACTCAATAGTAATCTCAACCAATCCCTGTGGATACGATACTCAACCGAAAGGTCCACTATACTAAAACTTGATTCATACGCTTGCGGTGAAAGTGGCAGCGCTTTATTTGCGGCCACCAAGTTTTTGGCACCGTTGCCGGGGATTGGAAAGAGTATTACTTTTGATAGTGGGAGTAAATAACTTGATTTTAATCTAGGCATTTTTGTATATAATTTTCATTTGTAGTTTTATTTTTGTTTCCGGCAGGATGCTTGAAAATGTTAGATCGACAGGTGCTCTTGCGGTTCGATTATTAAATATCTCACCAGTCTTAAGGGCATGTGTCGGACCAAGGATATTAAACCAAGCACTTCTTGGAAGGAAACCCAGGGTCACAAATAAGTTAGATACATCTCCATCAATTTGAGTCGGAGGCGAGATCCGCTCGCCTCCCAGGTATGTATTCTAAACCCTCGTCTTCAATATCATGTTATATACTGTCATTGGGATCGCTGACGGCTCATTTTGGACATCACCTATGTTGAGTTGGTGGTGATGTGTAGTATGTTTTAGTATGTGTATATGTTTTTAGCATGTTTTATTGTTTTTTTTATCGTGTGCATGCTTGTTTAGGATTAGTTTGTTAGTTTAGATGTTGTTTTGTGCTATGTTTTGACGTCATCTGGGCCTATACCTGATGATGACTCTGTCCCCTTATTGTTTTGAGGTTGAGCATAAAGCTCATTCATGTGTGTTCTGTGTGTTTGACGTATCGTCTTAGTAAAAGTTATTATGGATTCTAAATGCAGGAGCACGTAAACTCAGTATAGCACTATCTAATTGATTTGAAACCGATTATCCTTCACTCAATTTTATGACAATAGGGATTCTAGAACTTGATTTGGGAGAAATTTGAGGTGAAATCCTAGGTGAGGTTATTTAAGAGATATGATTTAGGCATTCATTTGATTGCTTGAGCCTTTTAAGATTACCTTGATGAATCATTACCCTTCGTTACCCTATCGAAGCCTAAAAACCGCTTCAATTCTGAACACTTAACAAATACCATAGCTAATTGAACTTTTTCCAAACCTACATCGTTAAACTGAAGGCACAATTTGAGTGAATCAAGTTAGCATTTTGCTACTTGATGTGAGCGATTGGGTTTAGGCTGAAATTCTAATTGGTTCGGTATTCGAGTACTCACTTGTCCTTTGTCGTTCATATATTTTTTTAACATTCCTAAAGTTGTAAGAATTCAAATACGTTTTGGGGTGTGTTACTTAATTATTTTGCACACTTCTTAAAATGTAGAAATTCGAATGAGTTTAGAGGTGTGTTAAAATAAATAAATAAATAAAAATAATAATTCATTTCTTTTTTACATGACAAGTGAGTACGACATTCTTAAACATTTGTTTAGGGTCGTTTTTAAATAAACTATGGGGTTTCGAGTGTGAGTGTGCCAAGCGATATGCCTCGGGTAACGTTAGGTTAAAGACGTTAACCTGTTTTCTATTCCAAAATACCCTTGGCCATTATTACAAAACCAAACCAAGCCTTATTGATATTTTTGAACCTTCGAGCCAACATTAGTGGCGAATAGATCCCAGGTCAGGCGTATGGATTCCCTATACCTTAAAGGTTTTAGTTATGATCTTTATTTAAGGATAATCCCATCCAATCAATGGATAGTAGTATATTTGAGTTTAATCACACACACTTAAACATGATCTAGAATGGCGCTTACTATTTTTGAACGTTAAAAATCTAGAATACCACATAGTGTGATTTATGCTTGAACTTGATACGATTGGGGGCCGATGAGGGAAAAATCTTTCGGCCGGTAGATGATAATCAAAACTTAAACATTTTTATTTTTAATATTTTTAGTTTGTAGTTTCTAATTTCGTAATTAGTTTGTATACTTTCTCGTATTGTGTAGGTGTTTTGCTCGAGGACTAGCAAAATTCTGAGTTTGGGGGTATTTGATAGGTGTAAATTACCTATGTATTTCTAATCCGAATTTATTAGTTTTCAAGTACGTTTATAGTTATCTTTATATGTTTTTATTCTTTTGGTATTAAAATAGGTGTGTGGGGTGAAAAGGTATGAAATTAGAGCGAAAACGATGTAATCGAACTAAAGCAGACGAAATTGCGGTGGATAAATAAACAATGAGACAACATTGTGAAAGAAGCCCACTGCCTAGGCGTCCAGACCTCCACCTAGACTATGAAGATGCTGAGAACATTTCCAAGTCCACCGCCTACTTCTTCACCTAGGCGGTCACCAAACCTGCAAAGTTGGTACAGGTGTTGTAACTTCAAGGCTATTTTGGACTATAATACAATCCGATTGTGGAAACACTCAAAACATAAAAGTTGTATATATTTTTCTTATCTTTCCATAGGTCTTTTAATTACTGCAATCGGAGTTTGGATGAAGAAGTTACAGTAAAAAAAAAATGTAAACCTGCAGTAACTTGGCCTAGGCGAAAATCCGGCAGAAAGTTAACCGACCTAACTTCGCCTAGGCGAAAACCTCTGCACAGAATAAATATTTTGTAGATATTTTTTGGCCTATTTAAACCCTTCTCTCCTCCTCTCTTCTATCTTCTTCAGCTCCTAAGGCCTTAGGCCATATTTTAGGGTTAGGTTTAGGGATTTTTGAGGGAGAGCTCTCAACCTGAGGTGGAGGATCAACGAGAAAATAAACGATCGATGTTTCTAGCGGCAAATATTTGGATATCAGCTAAGTAGCTCGTTTCCTCGTTTTGTTTTCTTTATTTTGGTAATTGTTGAGCATGTTTAGCTCGTTTTACATTGTATAAATGGTTAGGGCCATGAGTTAAACATGGATTGTAATAGGGATTAACGTATTATTTATGAAAATGTAGTTTTGGTTGAATTTGTGTTTCATTCTTGGTTGTTCTTTATAATTTCGATTGTGTTGCCGTGTTTTCTATGATTATATGCTAGTTTAGATATATTGAGAATACGGGATTTGACACTCGGGAGAGGTAACCCCAGATTCGGACTAGAGTTAACACAACACGATAATTTAACGACCTGGGAGGGCATTAGAAAGTGTGCAATCGATAACTTTGGGGCGAGATTCACGTGACCTAGAGTCGTTAAGACGTTGAGGGGGACTTTGGCATTGACACAAGGTCACGTATTCTCCCGTCTTACACTCGGAAGAGGTGGCGAGGGAGTTTATGAACCAAAATTGTCGGATACGCTGAACGCCGTTAATGTTAACTAAAATGAAATCAAACGTATTTAAGTAAATAAAGTTAATCCTTAGGCAATCTACTCCCCTAAACAATCTCAAATTAGTATTTATAGTATAGTTAACATAATTAGTTTTTTGTTTAGTATTAGTATTAAATTAAATTCCATTTTTAGCGCCTAGATAAAATTAGGTTACGACAATCGCGATACTCGATAGTAATCTCAACCAGTCCCTGTGGATACGATACCCGACCAAAAGGTCCACTATACTAAAACTTGATCCGTACGGTTGCGGTGAAAGTGGCAGCGCTCTATTTGTGGCCACCAACTGGATACTCTCTTTCTCAACTTGTTTCAACTCCAAACTTCATCGTTTAATCCCATTAACCGATTATTTTTCTCGGTTAACACAATTGATCCCAATATTCAATTTTAAATACTAATCTTACTTAGATAAATTTTTATTTTTTAATTTCACATTGGAGCAAATATTTGAATACTAATACTTTATCAAATTAAACACACAAGAATATAATTCATCAATTTGTATCGTGTGTGATCCTAATTTAGGATACATTAAGAGTATAAGAGTGTTTGAGTTGTTTTCATCTAATTTCTTTGGAATCTTCAACACTCTTCATTTCTTCAATATTCATCCTTGCATCTTTCATAATTTATTCATGATTTGGAACTCTTATACTGAAATACTCAATAAACACATTAGTTCCACAAAAAATATCAACCCTTAATTGTCCATCAAAATTTCGGGATTAACCGTTGTCATAAAAAAAAAAACAAAAAAAAAATGGAGGAGATTGTTAACCCTAAATATTTTGATCGACAAATTAACGTTGATGTTTTACAGAACTAATGATTTTATTAAGTGATTTCAGAATATAGTTCCAATTGAAAAAATGAGAAAAATAATTGGATTTCAAAATGATATTTTTTTTAAAGATTAAGATGGTTGTGATGAAGACAATGAAGATTTTTCGAGCATAAGAGTGTTTTTTGTATTGCTAGGTAAAAACAACTTATCTCTATATATATTCTTAATGCAACCCGATTAGGAACACGCATAAGAATTAAAGTATTTTGAATATGGCAAGAAATGACAAAATTGGCTAGAAACGACAAAATTATGTGCCAACATATTTTTCCTAATTATATGATCTTTAAAATGATTTGAAAAATCCAAAACAATGATTTTCTGGCCTGAATGATCGACTAGGATATTGGTCAGTCAACCGAAAGATTTAAGATATGCTTTTTGTAGGGTTTTGGGTTGAATGATTAACCAGAGGGCTAAATGGTTGATTTTGAGGGTAAAATGATTGACCTCCCAATTGACCGAATGTGTAAATGGTTGACTGACCGGTTAACCGACTGACAAATTTCAACATGTTTGACTTGAACATTTTTTGAGATTTTCAACCCTAATCTTATGATTTTGAATGTTATAAAATCAAATTTATATGAATTTGACTATACTTCATGAATATATTATATGTTTTAACATCTTATTATTTAGTGCTTATATTATTTGATTCTATGAGATTTACGTGGAAAACTACTTTATATTTATAAGGGGTTTGAATCAAAAAAAAAAAAAAATTGGGACTAAATTGAGTGTTTTAAAAAAGTATTCGGGGTCATACATTTCACATTCAAAGAGATACATATATTTTTTAGAGTTTTAAAAAGAAAGATTATACAATATTCTGAAATATTTTTAAGAGAAAAAGTTTTACAAAATATTCTTGATCGAGTCATTCTTGATATACAGAGTTTGAGTCTTACATTTGATCTTCCTAAAGAAATCTCAGTGAGATTTTTCTTGTTTACTTACTCAAATTAATTATGTTTTAATTGATTGATATTATTTGATCAAGTTTGTACTAATTTTTGTTTAAATAATCGTTTTCACTAAATATCTTGTGAAACGAGTTTTTTCCTAAAAAATAATTTTCTATTTTCAATCTCTTGAAATATCGTGTAAAATAATTTTTATTTGTTAAATTTGATTTCTATAATATCTGTGTTTTAATTGAGTATAATCGGATTTGTATTCTCATGTAATTCTATCACATAGTATATTGGGCTATTAATTGAGTATATTATGAGAAGAATTTTATTTTTTATTTAGTGACTGTAAAAGGATTAGATATATTGGGTCGGTGTCTAATCAAGGATTAGATTTGATTTTTAGCCTATAATATGATAGGTTTGATTCTTTTTATGTAAAAAGATTAGGTTTAATTCTTACATATAAAAGGATTAGGTTAGTCTTTAACTTGGTAAAAAGATAGATATGTTTCATTCTTATCTTACAAAAGAATAAGATTATTCTTAAGCCTGGTAAAAGGGATAAGGTTTGATTCTGAGTCTGGTAAAAGAATTAGGTTAGTCCTAAACCTGTGAAAATGATTGTAAAGGTTAGGTTCCTACTTGGAAAATGAATAAGGTTTTTAGTGGATCGCGAAATTCCTATGGGAGCTCAGGAGACTGGAGTAGGCAAGGGTAGATTATTGAACCAGGATAAATTTGTGTTCAATTTCTCTATCCCAACTTATTTGGTTGTACATCTAGATAAATACATTTCCATTGTAACTCAAGATAACAATCGGTTAAGAAAATTGGTGATTGAATGATTATTAATTTATTTGTTTAAATTTTTATAACTACTCAATTCACCATCTTGTTGGGTGTATTTGTGGGCCAACAATCACCTTTAATGTGTTCAAGCTTGGTCGATCTATATTGGCATTGTAGGCGAAAGGCCAATCCACCACCATGAACCTCACATCCATGGTAGCATTATGCCGAGGTTCGATTCCCATGGTGACTTGCAACGTGATCCAACCCAATGGTATCATGGTTTTACCATCGAAATCAATTAGGGGTGTCATTGTGGGATTCAGCTTGTCGAGGCTAACTATCATCTTGTTGAATGTTGTAAGGTAGATTATTTCCACCAAGATTCTATTGTCAACTAACAATACTCCAACATTGTAGTTGGCGACTTGTAGAGTGATGACAAGCACATTGTCATATGGAGTGTGGACTCCTCTAAGGTCTTTCTTAGTAAACATCATGGCTTCACCCTCAATGACTTGAGCCTTGATTACTTGGAAGATGTAATCTCGTACCTTTCTCAGGTTGCCCCTCTAAATAATTTCTTCAATCTCTTTCATAAGATCGTAGCAATTGTTTATGGTATGACTATGATCTTGGTGGAAATTACAACACTTATTGGAATTGGCAACCTTTTCACATTCCTCAGGGGGTGGGGCTACCTTACCAACTTTTTGTCCCTTCTTTGCATCAATACCGCAGTGGTCCATTTACGGGAGAAAAGTTTGTGTAGCGGAGAGGGGATCTCAGACTCCGGGTGCTTTATCAAACCCTCCCCGCTTTTTGTCGCTTCTCTTTTTCTTTGTCCTAGCTTCGTCCTACCTAAGTCTGTTGTAGCTTAACTCCTCGGTCTTCAGCTTGCCTTTTTGGTCCTCTTATTTTTCATTTTTGTCTTGATAGAGATCTTCTATTGAGATGAATTTAGTAGATAAGGCGAAGATCGAGGCTATTGTCTTTGGCAGGCCTTGGGCCATCTCGTAAAGAAAGGGACCATCATGTATTCCCCCATCAACGACCCGATGGTCATTCCATCTTTTAGGTCCTCTACTTAGTCAAATTCCTGCCGAAATCTCTCTAAAAAATACTCGAGCCTCTTGTTCTTTCTTGTCGGAGTGCCATTAGAAGGGATGGGTTTTTCGCCCGCCTTTTACTGTTGATAAATCTGTGGACAAATGTCATGCTCAGGGATTCTAAAGAATCAAATGTACAAGGCTTGAAGCCCTTTTACCATTTTTTGGCCATTCTATCCAGGGTTACTTAGAAGGTCTTGCACTTGATCAAGTCTGACGCCCCTCGTAAGTCCATATGTGCGTGATAGAAGTCTAGGTGGTCAACAAGGTCGGTGTTTTCTTGATAAGTATTGATCTTGGATGGTAGCTTAAAGTTGACTGGCACCTCTTCTAGTATTATCTGAGTAGTGAACGATGAGGAGTTCCTCTTTACTATCCCTTGGACTTTAGGTTTTTTTTTTCCCAACTCCCCAAATTTTTTTAGTGATCATGTTTATTTGATTTGAGAGATCGTTTTTGGCTTGGCAAACTTTGTTGGACCGGTGAGTTCTTTATTGTATTCCCGATGATGCTTCCATTAAGTAGGGAGAGAACCATATTATCCTATGACTAGTCCGGGCGTTTGGCAGGTCATTCCTTGGAGCAGATGCTATGTTCCTTCTCTCTATCGACTGAGCAGGTTGCCCCCTAGACCCAAGCCTAAAATGCACGTTAGTAACTCAGTAAGGGGGTTGTGCGTCATTCCTTACTTGGGGACCTTTGTCCGTGTGTCTTTGTTTATCCCTTTCTCCGCGTAGTCGCTCTAGTCGTCTTTAGGGTTCCTGCTGTTTGCCTTTGCAGTTCTTCCTCCTAGCATTGTTCTTGTCGGATTCTACTTTCCTTATCGGTAAAGGTATGTGCCTCATTGCAGGGAAACACAACCTATGGAACTAGAGGTGGTAGTGATAGCTGGTTTTAACCAGCCAACCTATACATGTTTTGTGAGAGGTCGCGAAGCTCCCTCTTTAAGTCCATCAGCAACTACAGTGATTCTCCTGATGTGCCGATCTTTGGATTTGCCATGCGAAGATGCTGCTTTTCATTCTCCTATTTGTTGGTCATGACTCTAGATCTCAAAGCAACCATAAACATTTTCCCAAAAATCGTGAGAAAGACTATTAGTCATTTCCCACAAATGGAGCCAATTTGATGGTTCTACAAACTGGATTGTCAGATGTCATTCTCAAGATACAGAATGTACTCATCCCTAAACTGGGGTTCTTGCAAAATAATACATTGCGGGTGAGTCAGTCAACGTTGCATCTCCGGTGTGAAAACCCGCAGAGAATTCTAAGAGATTTTTTGCAAAGTAATGGCTAGTAAAATTGTCATTACCTTTGCAACACTCCCATTGTAGTATTTATAGGAGATTTTGAAGACTTGTTAAGTAAGTTTTTTCATAAATCATAGTTAATCCTCATTAAAGTCCTAATTTAGGGGGATAATGGTGTTAATGTGCTATTGTACCTTAAATGTACTCGTTCTTTTCATTTGCCAAGCGAATAGTTGTAACGGCTCCCAAGCTTGGGTTGCGGCCCGAAATGATACTCATTAGGGCACTCTTGTTTCCTTTAGGGTGAGCTCGTAAGATAGCTGAGCATATGATAATATCGTGCTCGATTCATTAGGTCTTCGATGATTTTCTCGATACAAAGCAAGATCCTCAGTCATCATTGGTAATAGGGGTTCATGCTATTATCACGTCGTTTCGGTTCGCGTGGTCACATGGGGATATTTCACCACGTGACAACTTTTGGAGCTAGTTAAAAAAATAATTCATTATCTTTTAAGTTTTACATTTATATTTAATTCATATTTATTATTTATTATTTTTTTATAATTGTAAATTAGAAAATTATTATATTACCTTTAGATACAGAAAGTCTCTGATGACAAATAAAAAATTGTTTATCTTCATTACTTATAAGAAGATTATCTTGTCTCCTTTCCATTTTCCTCAACACAAACATCATAAATGTAAAAGTTAAAGGGTGAAAGTGCACTTTTCTCAAAACAAAACCAAGGATCATTTGTTTTTTCGGCAAGATAAAAGCACGCGCCAAAGATGCATGTGGGATCAGCAATACAAACTCATTTGTTTGGTAATTGTCCAACCACCAAAAAGCTTCCGAATTCCTGGAATTGGATGATCCAGCTTTGACTACTAGTTTGGCCTTCACATTTTATATATCAAATGATAAAAATTCGAATCTCATTTTCCTTTTTTTATTAATTTTTCGAATTCTTGTTCTACCCAATCTTCCTGAATCTGATTTTCTATTCATTCCTTTAATCAAGGGAACCCAAATGCGTATTTATCTGTTTGCTGTCTGCCCTGTGTATATATCCATCTTTATATATTAAGTTTGTTGATTATCTTCCTTGTAATTTTTCACTAATTAATCTCAATTTCAATCTCAATTCCCACAATTCTTTAGATATTCGAGAAACCCTTTGATTCTTTATTTATCTATCTATCTTTCTCTCTCTAGAATCATATATTTGTGTTGCAAAATTGTATGGTTTGGGTTTTCTTCGAACACCCATTATGTCGAACTCAGAAACGGTTGGAAATAGCTATCTTCATTGACATTTGTGCCGCTGTTAATGATTTTGATCTGAAATTCAAGGGCTCAAATGTCAACCCATCAAGATAATACCATTTCCCACAATTCTACAGGTAATTTAGCCCTAATTGTTATTATCATTATTTTGAGAATCATTAAGGATTTGGGATTTGATCAAATTAGCTTTTCGAGGGTCAAATAAACCTTTAGATGATTTATCATCTGTTCTTCCTTCTTTAATCAGTGTAATATATCCGTTTTCTATGTTTAAAATGATGCACTCATTTGATTTATGGCTTCGATTACTTGATAATTTAAGACACAAACAACGGTGGCATTTGTTTAGTGTTTCTGTTCTCGGATTTCTGTATCTGTTGTTAAGAACTCTGATATTGCCGAAATTTGTCAATGATCTCAGCTCCGAAACTTCTTATCAACACCTGCAAAACTAGACTTAAGATAAGCACTTGGGATATCAGTATGGTATCGGCTGGCCGGAGACCCGCCGGCGTGAGAATAAGTTAATCAGGCTTTAGTGATAACATCAAATTGTAAATCGTATGTCACTTATGATTTACCGTTTTTATAGAGTGAAATCTCTTGGATTTGGGGAGTAATATCTCTTGGATTTAGGGAGAATAATATCTCCTAGATTTGGGGAGAATAAATCAAACTGAACCTACTTGATGGGTCAAATGATACACCATTATGGACCGTAGTTTCTCGACCCGAATTGATAATTACTTATTTCTCAGATTTTATAAGATATGAGTCTCATTTAAGCTCATTTCGATATTGATCCACTAGGCCTTAACCTACTGTTTTTTTTTGGTGATTTTTACCCTCATCAAACTCTAAAACAAACGTGACCTACGTTAAATGTTATTCTTTATTCTCAAATTTGGTTAAGAGGTTTTTTTTTTTTTTTAATCTTCGTTCGTTTTGGTATTATTCATCCCAATAATGCTGACATATATATCTATTTGCTTCTTCACTGATCTTGCTCCTGCCGTTTATCTGGTTTTCCTATTATTATTGCCTATCAAAACATATTTCATTTCAATCCTTTTAAAGAAGAAGATACATGGTTTACATATGATAAATGAATTGTGGTATTAAACCTATCAGGTGGCAATTGGTTGGAAACTGCTTTTTTTTTTTTCCCCATAGAACATGGAACATAAACAGAAATGAAACAATTTGTTTCTGTTCTTAACAGAAGTGCTTAAAGTGATAAATACGTTATTTACTTATTAATGTTATTATGATATGATTATTCTTATTGACATTCATGGGATTAGGGTCTTGCCTCTATGACCTCTTACGTTTGGAGACCCCAACAGAATGGAATTGCCGCCCTATGGAAGGACAAACATTTTCCAGTATGTTGTGCTTCAGAATTTTTTGGCTTTTCTTAGAAGTTTGGCTTAGTAGATTGAGTCTGTCTTTTTCAACTGATATAATATGATTTATATTTTTCAGGTGCTCAATTTAGGCTGGAGAATCTGTTGAGTCAATCCGGAAATAGGTTATGTGCAGATTGTGGATCTCCAGATCCAAAATGGGTGTAAGTGCATTTTCAAATACGTACCTTTTTTTTCACTCATTGCTAGAATAAAACGAACCATATTTTATGAAAGGTGGTCTTGGGTCTCTCTCAACCCTAAAAGTTAACTCATGAGATGAGGTTTTCTCTAGATCCAAAATGGGTGTAAGTGCATTTTCAAATACGTACCTTTTTTTCACTCATTGCTAGAATAAAACGAACCATATTTTATGAAAGGTGGTCTTGGGTCTCTCTCAACCCCAAAAGTTAACTCATGAGGTGAGGTTTTCTCTTACACTTATAACTTGACCATCAGCTCCTTCCATATCCGATGTGGAATAAACCCAACAATTTCCGCCTCACACATCGGGCCTTTAGTTGGCTAACCTTCGATCAATCTCTCCTTTTGTGACTATTGGGCCATAGTTGTTATAATCTGAGCTCTCATACTAGTGTAGTATGGTCTTGAACCTTTCTCAACCCCAAAAACTAACTCATGAGGTCAGACATTCCCTCACACTTATAACTTGACCACCAGCTACTTGCACACCCGATGTGGGATAAATCCAACATTTTAGTTCGAATTAAAATCAGGCCAGAGTATTCAAATCCTATAACGACTCTATTTTTTTAATGTTGAAAATTTGGTACTGGTTCTTTAGCAATCTCGATTTTCATGTTTTTAAGTTGATTTTTCTAAATTCTGTTAGCAGCAACATCGTGTGAACTCAATGTAACCTCGACTTTTATTTAGTGTTTCTGTTTCCACGTTTCAGTTTCTGTTCCCATTAATCCTGGAACAGAAACAGAAAGGAGCAATTCTATTATATTATGCCAAATTTATTCAGAAAATCTGGTAGCATAACAGAAATGCTAACAAATGCAGATGTAAAGGTAGAATATAGTTTTCTTATACTCCTAAAAAGTTCCGATCATTGCTACTCAATAAATTGACTTTACATTTGAAATTAGCCATCCTACCAGCTTTAGTAGCACATGGAAGCATGGAATTGGAGCCGAGGAAAGGAACATATGAAAACACTAAAAAATTTATGAGTGTTTATTTCTAATCCCGATTTTGATCTTCTAATTCCATAAAACCAAACACTACATTAATGCATTTACATTTGTCTTTCTACGTGAGTTTTTGGTCGTCTTAAGGAATGCTACGACAGTATAATTTTGTGATTTCCAGATCTTTAAGTCTCGGAGTATTCATTTGTATAAAGTGTTCGGGAGTACATAGAAGCCTTGGGGTGCATATATCAAAGGTATAACATTTGTACTTGTTTGACGATACAATTTAGCACTATCAACTGAATGTATTAAGTACTTATTCAATTAAATGCGATTGATAAAAATAAAACGACCATTCAAAATATTAAGTATCATTTAAAAATTGGTAAAAAATTTAAGTGATGCCGACATGATTTATCACTTGAAATTGTAAAAGTTTCATTATTACAAGTATCTCTAAACTTAACCATCATAGAATGCAAATAAAAATTTTAAGACTGTTCAATAACATAGAATCCAAGCAATAGAATCCAAGCAAGAAGAGAGAAAGGAAGTTGGGGTTTATTATTGCCAATAATGAATGATGTAAAGTAACGAAGATAACTAAATATGGTTAATTGTCTTTTTCCTCTTTGTACTTTAGTTTTATTTCATTTTAATCGTTCTACTTTAAAAGCCTACACATCACCCCCTTCTACCATGTACTAAATGGAGAAACTAACATTTTATTTAGAAAATTATAAAAAATGAATTGCCTTTTATTTTTTTAGATTTAAATTCAATAAAAACTAACATTTTCTCTCTCTAGCTCTCGTTCTCTCTCTTTTTCTATTTTTTTCCTTCTTTATTAAAGCCAAAATTAAATTTAAACCAAAATAAAGGGTAGTTTTGTCCATGTAAAATTTCGATGGGATATTAAATTTCACCAATTTTTTAACATATATCGTTGACTTAAACAAAAAAAAAAGTTAGTTTTCCTTTTTATTGTAAGTAGAAGGGGTAAAGTATAGGCTTTTTATTGTAAGTAGAAGGGCTAAAGTATAGGTCTTTGAAGTAGAGGGGACAAAGTGAAACAAAATCAAAGTACAATAGGGTAAAAGGCAATTAACCCTAACTTATATAGGCTTGAAATAAAAAGACCTAGAAAATAAGGAATGTCTATTCTACCCTTAATACTAAATAAATATAGTTACTCTGATATCCCTCCCCCCCCCCCCCCCTTCCCTTCAAACTCCCGATGTGGCTACAAGAAACATCTAGAGTTTGCTAAGTGTATAAATCCAATGAGTCTAACTCATTCTCAAAAGACATCTTGTAAGAGTGATCGCCCTAGGCATTATATATAGCTCAGGATCAGGCAACACAAGAGATATGGGATTCAACATGTCCACGCACGCACAGGGTGAACTTTGCCAAACTAGTGCGAACAGATTTCGGGGGTCCAACATGAGATCAAACTTCTTTCCATGAGATTAGGCTCTTGATGCTATGTTATGATTGTTGAATAACATAGAATCCATAGAGAGAAAGAAGGTTAGAGTTTAGTATTGTGAAAATGAATGCAAAGTTACGAAGAAAATAACTAGGAAAAATAACTTATATAGGCTTGCAATAAAACGATTTAGAAAATAAGAAAGGCCTATTCTACCGTTAAAGACTAAATAAATATAATAACTCTAATAAAAACATGGGGAAAAATATTGAATAAAATTGTAGAGAAAGAAAGTATTAGCAAGAAAAGAAGGGAGAAATTTATTATGAGATCAAGTTCTATGGGAACTTTTAAAAATAAAAAATAAAAAAATATAAAGATATAGATAAAAAATATTTAAAACAAAATTACTTAATCAATTCAGCACTCAATAAATTAATCATTTAAATTTTAGAACTTAAAATTCAACACTTGTTAATTTTAAACACTTAGGCCATGTTTGAGAACCACTTAAATTTTAAGTACTGAATTTTAAGTGCTAAAATTATAAATGCTGAATTTATTAAAGATGAATATATAAAGTATTCAATTTTTTAATATTTTTAACTTAAAAAAAAAAAAAAATTATTTACAAATTATTATTCGTAATTTTTTTACAACTTTATTTTTTTAAAATATTCTCTCTCTACAACTTTCTCTCTCAATCTTTTCTCAATTTAATCTTTTCTCTACCTATAATTTTTTGTATATAACTATTTTTGTAAGATTTCACAGTATTGGTGTAAAATATTGGTTGTGATAATTAGATATTCTATAGTATTAAGTAATAAGTGCTAAAAAATTAAGGGTAACACATCACTTAAAATTTTGATTAATTTTTTAAGTGATTGCTTAATTTTGTTATCAAACACACTTAATTTGATAAGTACTTAATGTATTCAGTTTTAAGTACTTAATTGTGTTATCAAATGAGGCCTTACTCTTCAGTTTTATCAAATGCGCCTAATTCCTTCTAGCTGGGGTTAGTTTAGTACTTCTATTTTTGTTTTTGCTTCTGTTCTTAGAAAGCTTGGAACTGAAACAAAAATTTTGTGACAAAGAAAATTGTTTTCATTCCGTTCTTGAATTTCTTTGAAATTTAGGGCAGATAAAGGGAAAACATGAAACACTAAAAGAAGGCCACACTTGGTTTCATAATTCTCAATCATGGTTCTATACTTCAGGTTTTATCAGTGAAACTTGATGAATGGACCGATGAGCAAGTTGATACATTGATAGAAATGGGTGGGAATTCTGTGCTAAACTTGAAGTATGAAGCTTCAATTCCGGACAATTGTAAGAAGCCAAAACCAAATTCATCTGCGGAGGAACGATTCGATTTCATTCGGTAATTTAAACAGAAAAAGTTAATTTGTAAAAAAGTAAAAATAAAAAAAATCTGTACAGTGACCTATTTTAAATCAGGAAAACTTGCAACTACAATTTTTAATGTCCATCCAGGAGAAAATATGAGCTGCAACAGTTTCTGATGAATCCTGAGGAAGAGTCCTTCTGTGCCTTTCAAGCGGCACCACCATCCCGATGCTGTTCTTCGAATTTTCCTAATGTTTCGGCCAACGATAAGAAATCGGCAAGTCAGCGTATCCATGGTCTTGGCCTGGTGTTTCGCAACAGCTGGAGAAGGAAAGAGTCTGAACACAAGACCACTAAGAAGAGTCATTCCATGGTAATGTTTTCTTTTACAATGAGAAAAACTGTCTGTTTAAAGACTAGATATGGATTCAATTGTTGCGTTTCCCCATTTTTCTACTCCAAATTAATGGACTCAATCATCTTTGAATCCTAATTGAATGTCAATAGCTAAACTGTTCCCTTTTGCTCGATGAAATCAAAACATAACTTTTGTTCGAATACAACTAAATCTAGTAAGAAACAATATGATTAAAGATTAGGCATGGACTCAAATGTTGGCCTTGATGATCGTTTAATCCCAACTGAGCCTTAATTGCTGGTTTCAATTCCTATTGAGTCTACATATGCAATCATTTACCAGCTTTACTTATTTTTCTGCTCCAAATTGAGTCTAGGCATTGGATACTTTACTAAAATTGTGCTATTTAGTAATTGCACTTGGAAGTTTTATCGAAACCGGTATTTAATCTTTACCATATTGTCTATAGGCAGGTATGGTCGAATTTATTGGGCTGATAAAGGTCAATGTGGTCAGAGGAACTAACCTAGCCATTCGAGATATGATAACTAGTGATCCTTATGTCATCCTCTCGTTAGGAAACCAAGTAAGTGTTTTTTCCCCTAATGGATTGTTTTTCATGATTTTATGTGCTCTGTTTTCAAAAAGTGAAATAAAATGACAATTGTTTGAGTAATTAGACTTGTTTGGAGATTTGTTGCAGTCAGTGAAGACACGCGTCATAAAGAATAACCTAAACCCTGTATGGAATGAAAAGCTAATGTTGTCGATTCCCGAAAATATTCCTCCTTTGAAGTTGGTAAGTCAATTTTTCTTAATTATGCTTATACTAATCTTGTCATGCAAGTGAAATGAAATATAAGTGAATTAAAGATAGAACAAAGCCTTTTTTTTAATCATAAAACCCAATTTATTTTTGAGTTTCCTGTTTTGTTTCAAATTGTCAATTAATATTATTTTACATCTTTTTACAACAATTCTTAGGTAGCGTTTGCAAGTACAATTGAGGTCATGGAATTGGAATTGTGGACTTGCGTTAATTTCAAAAATAATAATTGTAGACGGTGTTGACTGTGAGTTAAATAGGGAATATTTGGTACAACCTCGTGCTAGTTATGGCCAAATTATATTTTTTGCCAAAAAAAAAAGTGTGAAAATCGGTTTGGAAGTTTAAATGTGAAGGTTTAACAATCGGTCATGCCTGCATTACTATCATTCCAAACTTTAGCAGTTTATAAACTTCAATTTTCACGTATTTTTGTGTGCAGCTTGTGTATGATAAGGACACATTCACTCCTGATGATTTTATGGGTGAGGCTGAAATTGACATAAAACCCTTAGTCTTGGCTGCTGTAGCATCTGAGACTTCCAGAGTAAAAGAGCCGATGCAGCTTGGCAAATGGCTAGCTAGCAAAGAGAACACCCTTGTAAGAGACGGTGTTATTAGCCTTGTAGAAGGTAGGGTTAAACAAGACATTGCTCTCAAGTTGCAGAATGTTGAAAGGGGAGTGCTTGAGATCGAGCTCGAATGTGTTCCCCTCACTCAATAACAGCTATATTTCGACAACCACTCAATGCAGTTTTTGCAAGGTTGAAACTGCAGCTTACAATGCCAAAATCAAGTAATTTTGAAGTGCGGTTTATTTTCAAACGTTTGTGGTTTGATTTGACACTCGGAATTGGAAATATGTCAGTTCTACTACCTAGGAATGTGATTGTATACAGAAAGTTGTGTATATGCCTTTTCACTCTTACCTTTTTTGCTATTTACTGCAGTCTAGTGTAATGCCAACAGAAATCATACAAGAGGATCTTATGCTTCAGTTTCTATTTAACCTAAAAGCTCTCAAAATGAGGCACTTAGTTTGGTTAACAATGGGAAGTGTTCCATTTTCTTGTCGGGAATCTTTTTGGGAAGTCCCAAGAGTATAAATCACCACTTTGTAGAGTCCTTTTTTTGTGAAGGATGATGGGACTATACAAAGTGGTGATTTCCACTCTTGGGACTTTTGAAGAGTTTTCCCAAAAAGCTATGGAAAAACATTCCAACCTGACATGTAACTTTTAGTATTATAGACTTGAAGATATTAGGCTTCTAATAATCTTTTATTATAAATTTAATGTAATTTGTTTTACATAATAAATATTTATATATAGAAAAATATATTCTCTATCATCAATTATACAAGATATTTTTTTTAATTAAGTATAAAATATATAAGGTTAAATATAAATACACAATTTGTATTTATGTTATATTTTACTTTGATTTGATTTGAGCAGTTCTTTATCTCACAAGATATTAGACCGTTGAGAAATGTCAAAATCTCTTATATTCGTCATATTTTGTATAATAGATTGAGAAAGTAACAATGAAGGGAGGAATAGAAGTAACGGTAAGAAAATTTACATATCTAGCAATAATGATTAGGTGTAAAACTTGAAGGAATAGAGTGTGTAAGTCGAATAAAAGGATAACGGTAGGTAGTAGTTTAGTCTGCTTAGGGTAAGAAATGTTAAAGGTGGTAAAAATTTGCCATGGGTGAAAATAAGCATGTGAGATATTAAATGGATAGAAAAATGGTCCTCGAAACAATACTCAACCAAATCAACAATAACAACAGCCAAACCTTTTTCTTACTTATCTAGAGTCAGCTACATGAATCCTATTTTCCCAGTAAGCTACCCAAGAGGGGGGGAGGGGTGAATTGAATAGTTATAACAAATTTAAACAATTTTAAATCTTTTAACACTTCATTAATCAAATAATTAATTTATCTTAAATTAATTATTATTTTTGTTACGCAGCAGATAAGTGTTAAATTTTAGGTGCACACCCAAACAAAATAAAAATAACGTAAATAATGCAACACACCAAGATATATCCTGATTCAACAAGCTAGTCTTGACTAATCCACTGCCCCGAGCTCCACGGAGATTCGCAACCTCTAAACCCCTGATTCTTTTAATGGTAGGAACCAAACTCTTACAATGATTCTTTTCCCATACTCAGAATCAACCTTTACAATTTCTTTTTCCCAGGCTAAGGAAGGATCTTATCTTTTTCCAAATTAAAGACTAACCTGATTCTATTAAATGAAGAATCACAATATAATCCTTTTAGAAGGCTAAAGATCAAATCTCACTACACTCACAAATATCATTTTCACAGGTAATAATTGAACCTTTACAATTCACTCACAATTAATTTTATTCAGGAAGAATAAAAACGTACCTTTTTTCAAGGGAAAAGAATAACCTAACCTTTTTATACCTTAGGCAAAGATCAAACATCAACTTTTTTTCTCAGAAAAGATTGAAACCCTAGCTACCCTAACTAGATACCAGCCTAACCGTATCTAATCCGCTTAAACTCAAAAATACAAAAAATAATTAGTTTCTTTCTACTCGGAACTTCTACCACCTCAAAACAATTATACTCGATTAATGTGCCAAAATTTTCTACGTGACAGAATTTAAGTGAGACAAATTAATATATGATTATAACAAGTGTGGGTAATACAGAATTAAGCACGTAATCAGATAATATCATAAAATCATTTTAAAAAGAATTTTTATGCTCTTAAGTTTAAAAACGAATTTTCCGACAATCTTAAATCCAAGTAATAAACAATAATATGAAATCAAATTTTAGCGCAATAACTAGGAAAGATCTCACCAAGAAAACACCGAAGTATTGAAACAGAATTGTAAAACTGTACAGATTGGTGACACCAATTCAACAACGTTTTAGCTCAAGAACTTTTCATACAAATGATCTCTAGAAATCTCAAAATAATATGTCTTAGACAGCTTAGAAATTTGATAGTTCTTGATGTGTCATGAGTTCTAAATTCCCAGGTTTATTTAAACTGACTTGAAACAAGCCCTCTAACGGCTAGTTTTCTAATGATAGGCTTCTAAAAGACACCTATAGACCTCATATATAATAACCATTCAATTTTGATGTGCTTCACTTAAATATAGATTTTAAACTTCCCAATTAAGTCCATAAATTATTTCTCAATTACTAATTACAAATATAGGAAGTATTTTTAATAAACCAAATTGAGAAAATCATTTAATATATAAATCAAATCAGAATCTATTCAAAATATATGGAGCATATCTTCCACAATTTCAAATCCCTCAAATCTCTCCCTTGGAACCATAAAAAACGGGAAGTTTATCGAGATCTCAACCGAAGGAGTTGGTTGACCGATCCTTGCCTAGTCGGTTGACCGAATGATACAAGATGTAACATATACCAAAACCAAAAGGAGGTAGTCGCTTGACCGATTATTCCATGGTCGGTTGACTAATTGATTTAGGATGCAATCCAAGCCAAACCCAAGCCATGGTCGGTTAACCAATCTTTCTACGATCGATGACCGGTCGATTCAGAGAGTTTCACTTCTCAGTCCAAGGCTAATCGGTTAACCGATCCTCTCCTGGTTGATTGACTAATCAATGCTAGATGTTTGATTTCACACTTATTTCAGCTCCAAAATTCATCATTTGAACCCATTAACCGATTGCTTTTATCGGTTAACATAATTGACATTAAAAATTCAATTTTAAACACTATTCTCACTGAGGTTAATTTTCATTTTTCAATTTCACATAAGAGCAAATATTTGAACACTAATTAGGATCCTAAATTTCATCAAATCAAACACACAAAAATATAATTCATTAATTAGTATCGTGTGTGATTCTAATTCGGGTTGCATTAAGAGTATAAGTATATTTGAGTTATTTTCACCTAATTTCTTCAGGATCTTCAATACTCTTCATTTCTTTAATGTCTATCTTTGCACCCTTGATAATTTCTTCATGATTCAATCTTTAATTGGAACTCTTTTAATGAAAAGTTCAACAAACACATTAGTTCCACAAAAAACATCAATCATTAATTGTCCATCAAAATCCTGGGATCAACAAATCCATTTACGTTATAATGAACAATCAAGGGTCATCTCCTTAATCGAATTCAATGTCATCAAATTAATTCTAATTGTCTCGTCTCAAGTCTTCTTAGATCTATCTCTCCCTCTAGTAGCCCTTCACTAAATCATATTTTCTCACTAGTGCTTCTATGGGCCTTCTATGCAAATGTTCGAACCACCGTAAACGATTTTCTCTCATTTTCTCTCCGATGGGAACTATATCTAAATTCTTTCTAATAGTTTCATTCTTAATTTTAACCATTCTCGTCTTTCTACTCATTCACAGTAACATCATCATTTCTGTCACACCAATTTTTTGAACATACTTTATTTTTACTGCCTAACATTTTGAATCATACAAAAGCGTCGGTCGTATTACAGCTTTATAGAATTTTCTTTTGAGTTTTCAACAATATCCTATGATCACATATCATCCCAACTTCACTTCTCCACTTCAACCATCCTACCTTATCTCTATGAGTAATATCATTCTCGATTTTGCCATTACTTTGAATCATTGAACCTAAATATCTAAATTGATCAATATTTGGAACATCCTCATCTCTAATTTTGACCGTACCATCATTACTTCGGACATTACTAAAATTGCAATGTATGTATTCCGTCTTACTTCTACTAACCTTCAAACCTTTAAACTCTAAAATTTCTCTCCATCTTTCTAACTTAGTATTAAGATCTGTTCTATTTTCATCAACTAGTATTATATCATCTGCAAACAACATACTCTAAGGTATGCCATTTTGAATATATTTTGTAAGCTCATCCATCATTAGAACAAAGAGGTAAGAACTTAAAAATGATCCTTGATATAAGCCTATATTGATAGGAAATGCACAAATATCACCTTCTCCTGTTCGAACACTAGTGACTATTCCTTCATACATATCTTTAAATACTTAAATATATACATTGGATACATGTTTCTTTTATAGCACCAGCCACAAAATTTCTTTGGGTACTCGATCATAAATCTTTTCTAGGTCCACAAATACCATATGTAAATCTTTCTTCTTCTTTCTATATTTTTTCATTAATCTCCTGAGTAGATAGATAGCTTCAGTGGTTGATCGACTGAGCAAAAATCCAAATTGGTTATCTTCTATGCTCATTTCATGTCTTATTTTATATTCTATCACTCTCTTCCAAAGTTTCATAGTATGACTCATAATTTTTATGTCCTAGTAGTTCGCACAACTTTGAACATCCCATTTATTTTTATAGATAGACACTAAGATACTCCTCCTCAAGTCATCAGGCATCGTTTTAGTCATCAAAATGTCATTAAAAAGTCTAGTCAGCTACTATATCCCAAGATCTCCCAAGCCTTTTCACACCTCTGTAGGGATCTCATCTGACCCTATTGCCCTTCCAATCTTTATCTTCCTTAGTGCTATTCTAACTTTCAAAACCCTAATTCTTCTATAAAACCTATAAATCCTATCTGAAGATAAACTAGGAAGATGAAATTAATCAAACCTGATGTTTTCCTATAAAGCAATCTAACCATTGAAATGTATATGTTTTCATTTCAAATATTGTCCTTAACTATACAATTTTTTTTTTCTATCTTTACAAATAGAGAAATGGATCCTGCAGCCTAATAGGAAGAGAAATGTTTCTAACCAAGTTTAGAGGCCCAACTCAACAAATAGAGTAGTGCCTAAACAATTAATTGTCGTCCACTCAACTACGTTTAGAGGATTTTATGGATATTTTCAAAACTTTATATAATTTATTATATGTATATATCTAAGTATTTGGGTGGGAAGGAAGAGGTTGAAATTGCCCATAAAATCTTTTAAATACATTGCAGGTGATTGTTTTTCATCAAGAAATATAATGAGCATAATGACTTGGATTGTCGTAGGATGATTAAGAAACATTGAGGTGTTATATGTTCAAAATGAAACCATGAGGACCAAAGTGAGATTCTATTCAAACTTTAGGGGTAAAAAGTGTAAATAACCCCATTTTCACTCTAAAACTCATGTTTTATCCCACTTGCAAATACATATTTTTGGCAAAGGACTTTCAATTTACCGAACTCTAATACACTTCCCTATGTTTCCTATAATACGGCTTTCATATAAAACTTCAAATGGTTGTCATTTTTTTTTTTTTAAATAATTAAAGATAAACTGATATATAAATAAAAGGGAATATAAAATATGTATCTTTTAATTTTCAAACAATTTGGTATATATATTCATGATCTTCAAAAAAGGGGCTACCAAAAAAATCCATTTATGTATTTTTCAAAGAATATCTAAATTTTTTTATCTTGTTGAATTTTAGTTAATAGGATTTCAAATGCAAAACCTATGTGAAAAAACTAGAAACAAAACATGATTCAATGATTATTTTCTTGATTATAATACATATTTAGATTCATAATAAACAGAGCTTTAAAAAAACATCCATTTGTATATGTTTTGCTGCAAAAATTGGGATTTGTTGATTTCAACATATACGTCACTGTTCAAACTAATTATGAAAAAAGTTGATTTGAAAAAAAAAAATTGAATTAAAATACAATTTTGACTACGTAACTGTTGGCCCAGTGAGCTACCCAAGAGGTGGGGTGAATTGGGTAGATAAAAAAAAATATCAGAGAAAATACTTCAAAAATCCAAATAATTAATTTTAATCCTAAATTAATTATCTTTATATAACAGCGGAAATATGATATCAACTAAGTGTACACCAAACAACAAAAATAAATAATGAAAAATAGCAGCACACCAGAAATTTATACTGGTTCACCAAGCTACTCTTGGCTAATCCAGTCCCCCGAGCTCCACGGAGTGTCGCACCCACTAAATTCAAGATTTCTTTAAAGGTAGGAACTAAACCCTCACAATTATTCTTCTTGCAGGCTCAGAATCAACCTTTATAAATTCTTTTTCCAGGTTTAGGAATGACCTCTACTTTTTATAGACTCAAGAATAACCTAATTCTTTTTGTACCTTAGGCTAAAGAATCAAAACTTCACAAACACTCCAAATATTGTTTTACCCAGTAAGGATTGAACCATTATAAAATTACTCACAAATCAATTCAATCAAGGAAGAATTTCTACCTTAATCTCTTTACAGGAAGAGACTAAAACCAGCTACCATTTGATTAAATACTCTCAATACTATTTAATCTGTCACTCAACTCACCAATTACAAATTGATAAGCGATTTTTGTCACTTGGAGCTTCTACCACCCTAGATAAATTAGAACTCAATTAATATCCCAAAACTAGTGATAGAAAAGTCAGATATTCAAAATCTGTTTTAAACAAAAAATTGGGTAGCACGTAATTGAACATATAATTAGATTTATTTAAGAAATTGTTTCAAAAAATATTTTTCAATAAAAAATCAGAAAAGAATTTCAAATATCAAATTCGAAATTCCAAATATAATCAAGCAACAATTAATAGAAAGTAATTTGGAAAGATCTCACTAGGATTCCACCGAAAAAATAATGATTAGAGATAGTAATTAAACTTTAAATCAGTAGTAACAATAATCTACAACAAATATTTTTCAAGAATGACTCTCAAAAAAGATCTCACAATACACTCAGTATGATATCTCTTAGAAAGCTCAAAAGTTGAATAGTTCAGAATAATTCTCTAGATATGTCTCACTCTCAAATGTGAAAAAAACGCAGGTCTTTTTAAAAGAGAATAAAATAAGCCCTCCAACGGCTAGTTCCCATGAATCATGACGTTTAATTGCACCAATAGACCCTCTATATCATAATGATTCATTTATGATATAATTCACTGAAAAATATCTTTTAAAACTTTCAATTAACTCCCTTAATTTTTTTCTTTAAACACAATTGAAAGAATTATACGTACCAAATTGAGAAACACAAAAAATACTTGAACCATATCTATAGGAACACTTAGATATCATTTAAATAACTAAAAACACTTCAGATTCCTAAAATATCTCGGAGATCCTAACAAAAAAAAGGGCTAATAACGACTATTTTTATAATAAAATCTAGAATTCCACAAAATCCTGAAATAGTCCCATAAGTTGACTAACCAAGGGTTACTTATCGATCGATCGATTCAGGATGTAGCTGATAGGTGTGATCTACCTACATATTTCCAAACTGGTTTTGTTAGTTTTAGAGTCGTTTTTATATTTATTTTATTATGTTTTAATTAGTTTTTATACTTTATGCATAAATCAGGTATGTGGGGGGAAAAAAGATAGGAAACTAGAGCGAAAACGATGAGATCGAACCAAAAAAGGTCGAAGAATAGTAGAAAAATTAGCACAAAGGCAATATTGTGAAAGAAGCTCACCGTCGTGGCGTCCAGACCTCCGTCATGGCGATAAAAATGCAGAGAGTGGCATTATCTTACTAAATGTCTACTGCCGCGGCGGTGAGATCTACCTCCGTGGAGGTGAAACTACAGAATGTCAACCAAGGCCACCACTGACTTCACCGCCGAGGCGATCACCCAACCGACATACCCACTGCCTAGGCGGTGACCTCTACACAACTTAGGATATTTATTAGATGTTTTTGAGATATTTTTCCTATAAATAACCACTTATCTCCTCTTGAAGGTTCTGGCCATTCTAGCCCCTTGGGCTATACTTAGGGTTGGAATTAGGAGTTTTAGAGGGAGAGCTTACATCCCGAAGTGGAGGAAGACGGCGAAATGATCGTTGAACGGTTTTTAGCGACAAATCTTCGGAAAAGGCTAAGTTCTTCAATTTCTCCCCTTATTTCTTTAACTTAGGAAGATGTGAGCATGTTTAGCTCGTTCTTATTTGTAAATGTGGTTATGGCCGCTAGTTGAACATGGATTGTATAGGGATTAACAATATATTTATAAATATGTGTTTTGTATGATTTCGGTGTTGCGTTTATGTTTGTTCTTCGTAGTTTGATTGTGTTTATTGTATTGTTTGTTTATTATGCTTAGATAGATACATGAAGAATATGGGGTTTGACAAACCTCTGATTCAGATTCGGGTAAACAAACTCCATGATCCAATAACCTGGTCGGGAGTTGGATTGTGGACAATCGATGACGTTGGGGCAAGACTCACGTGACCTAGGATCGTTAAGATATTGAGTGGGACTTCTTCATTGACTTGAAGTCATGTATTCTCTCGTCTTACACTCGAGAGAGGTGGTGGTAGAGTTTTAGAACTGAGATTATCGATAGGATAAATGCAACGCACGATCCAATAACCCGGTCGGCAGTTGGATTGTGTGCAATCAATGACGTTTGAGCGAGACTCACCCGACCTAGGGTAGTTAAGACGTTGTAGGGGACTTCTTTGGTGACACGAAGTTGCGTTATATCCCCCATCTTACACTTGAGAGAGGTGGCGGAGCAGTTTTAGATATCGAGATCGTCAAATAGGTCGAATACCGTAAACGTAAGTCAATCGAGATCGAACGCGTATTTTTAAACCAAGTTAATCCTTAGACAATTTTTTCCCCTAAAAAATATTAGTATATTAGTATAGTTAATTTAGGTTATATTAGTATTAGTTTAATTAATTAAATATATTTATTTTTAGCCTAGATAAAGTTAGGTCATTACAAACGCGGTACTCGATAGTAACGACACCAATCCTTATGGATACGATAACCCAATTTTTCATGATCACACTATACTAAAACTTTGACCTCATACACTTGCGAGTAGTCAATACGCAAGGATCAAATCCTTCGTCGTAGCGTAGCCAAGCAAAATATTCTTCACCCATCGGTTGACCGCTCATACTTCAACTATCGGCTGGACGATTTAGAGAGTTTCATGAGTTGACCTATCTGTCGACCTAAAAATTTAGAGAGTTTCTCTTTTGGTCACAGGTCGACCTCTCTGTCGACTGATTGATTCAGAGAGTTCACATTTAAGCTCAGGTAGACCTACCTGTCAACCGAGAGATTCAGCAATTTCACCTTCTATGCTCCGGTCGACTTACCTGTCGACTGATCAATGTTGGGAACCTCTTCTAAATTCATTTTTAATCCATTTTATTCAACGTTTTTACCCCTTTAACCGATTTATTTTCTCAGTTAGCTCCACTAAATTCTTAAATTCAATTTTAATTAATTATCAATATTTCTTTTTCAATTACAATAGGAGCAAATAATTTAACTAATTAGAATCCTATAAAAAACACACATATTTATAAAAATCATTTTGTATCGTGTGTGATCCTAATTGGGATATTAAAAGTTAAAATTTAACCTGAGTTGTTTTTCCTAGGTTCTTCAATTTCTTCAAACTCTTAATCCTCCATCATCTTTGTCATCATCTTTAGTATTGCCACAATATCTTCATGATCATTTTCATCACTGGAACTAAGAAACTAAAACACTCAATAAAATTGTTAGTTCCATAAAAAAACATTAATCTTTAATTGTCCATCAAAATCTTAGGATCAACAATCGTAACCAAGTCATAATTTTTAATCCGAAAATATAGGATTAGTTCGAATACAAATGAAAAGACAAGTTGAAATATTGACTAACTTATGACTCCATATATTTAGGGTTTTTAAATGCAAATTTAAAACGTGAAAAAAATGATAATAAAATGTGATTTGGTGATTCTTATGAGGACACATATCCTTTTACTTTTACCTTAGTATCACTTTAATGCCCTTCACTTCAAAAACTTATAATTGACCTTCTCCTACTTCATCTTAGGTGGTTGCTCTACCCCTGGAACAAGTGATAAAGCAATCACAACCAGGGTTCTAAGTATCGACTGTTACATATCGTAACAGTCGATACGTAACAAAAAATTGGTCCTCCGTTACTGCCAAACTAGTTGATTTTTTTGCCTTAAAACCTCTTAAAACCTTCTTAAAGGTTGAAATTTTTTTCCAAAATAAAAGGGAGTGACGTCATGGATGATGCAAAGATGATGTATGATGATGTAAAATAATTATATTAGAACCCTATCCTTAATTTAATTCACCCCAAAATTAATTAGTTCTAAAACAATCAATCATGTCCAATATTGAAATGTTTTTAAATTATAACTTTCAATTTTTTTTCCTTTAAACTTTTCATTGAACCTTAATGGTTCAATTAAATTTTTATAAAAATAAATTACCCATTAAAACTTATGTATTTTCCAATATTGAATTGAATTTCTATATTCTAAAAACGAATTAACTCGAGAAAGTCTAATTTTGAATTTAGAAAGTTTTCTTCGGATTATCTATTACTCTTCCATTTTCAAAATTCAAAATCAAAATTGACTTCTCGAAACCTGATTCTTCATTGAAATTATTTTTTACAAAAATCCCTAGAAGATTTCTCAAATTAAGCACAATTTTAAAAAATATATATATTTTGTATTTTATTTTTTTTGGATTTTTTAAAATATGATGCTATATAAATTTATGGTTAATGGCGAGACAAAATATGGTGTCTACACCTACCCCTCCTTATCATGCAAGTAACACTTGCTTGATGAAGATATGAGACACACACCATTTGATTTTGTCATTCTTATGAATGCAATGCAAACTATTTATAAAATGTGCCCCAACTAAAGCTGGGGCAATGCTGATTGAGAAGAAAATACTTACATGGGAGTGCGATATTGCCTAAAATATGCCCCCACCCAAGCTGGGGTGCTAATCATAAAGTCAAAGCAAAATTAAGACCAAACCCGTGAGGATTTCCTACGTACCTTGGGAATACCAAAGATAAGGTCAAACATAGTTTAGAATATGCCCTTATCAAGGCAAGATTTGAAATTAAGGTACTCGTGATGAATTTATGACGAACCATATTCGTTTAGAGAATCTTCAAGAGAAAGAGGTGAAGAATAAAATTTTAACAAATTTATAATGAACAAAGTTCGTTTAGGGGATCTATTAGAAAATATTAAGTAAGAAACATTAACGAAGTCATGACGAACAATGTTCGTTTAGAGGATTGTTTAGTGGAGAGAAGTGAAGTAAGATACTTTAACGAATTCATGACAAATAATGTTCTTTTATAGAATCGTTTAGTAAAAGTAAGTGAAGTAAGAAACTTTAACGAATTCATAACAAACTATGTTCACTTAGAGGATTGTCTAGTGAAAAAAAAAGGTGAGAAACCATGACGAACTATGTTCGTTTAACGAATTGTTTAGTGAAAAGAAGTAAAGTAAGAAATTTTAATGAATTCATGAGGAACTATGTTTGTTTGAAGGATCTTTAGTGAAAATAAGTGTGGTAAGAAACTTTGATGAATTCATGATGAACTATGATAGTTTAGAGGATTGTTTAGTAGAGATGAAGTAATAAACTTTAACAAAGTCATGACGAACAATGTTCGTTTAGAGGATCTCTTTCAAAAAAGAAGTGAGGTAAGAACCATTAATGAATTCATGGGGAAAAACTTTCATTTTGAGGATCATTTAGTGGAGAGAGAAGGTAAGGAACTCTAACAAATTCTTGAAAAACTATGTTTGTTTAGTAGATCGTTTAGTGAAAAGAATTAATATCGATGACGAGAATAAAAATACCTCATCGCGGGCTGATTGAAAAAATTCATGACTACCTCCTAGCGAGAAGATTGAAAGGAATCTTGATTACCTCCTGACTCGAGGATTAGAAAAAACACGTAACTACCTCCCAGAAGGAGGATTAACATGTGTTGGCCCTAGATGTTTTGATGAAACAAGTAACTTAGATGTTTTAAGGGACTAATGGTTTTATTGAAAAATGGTTAAGATTATAGTTCATGTATTTAAATGAGAAGATATTATGAGGAGAAATGATAAAAATGAAGCTGGAAACAATGGAAGACATTGAAGAATTTTGGTAAGAATATGTTTTGTATGATTAGGTAAAACAATTTAATCTCTTTATTTACTCTTAATTCTACCTGATTGGGATACATACTATAGTTAAATATTTGTTAAATGCTATTGTGTGTGATCAAGTGATAAGTATGCATGCATGACAGTTTAAATGTGTTATAATGCTTTCATTACATGTTTAGAGGTGTTGGGGTTCAAATCAGTCAACCAGTGTCAAGAAACGTCGTTGATTTTGGGCACTCTATGAAAGACCATTGTACACTATTTTTGTCATAACTTTTTATACAATTATTATTTTGAGCTTTACACAAAACAAATAAGAAAATAGACTACTTAAACTTTCCAACGAGTGGTCATTTAGTTAAATCGGATTTAAGGCAAAAGAGTTATGCACATTTGAAGATTTGAATGAATTGTTGTAAATTTCAGTCGACCGAAATTTTAGTCGGTCAATTGAATAATGCTAAAAAAATAACTTTTCAGGGTTTTTTAAGTGTTTCAATTGACCTACATTTTTGTCCAGACATTTGAATTGATTTGTAACTTGAATTTGGACATAAAAATAACTGGATTCATATTCAAAATGGTTGAAAATATTTATGGTCAAAGATATATGGTCTTAGGGCTTGATTTTAAGGAATATCTTGACTTCTACTAGCCGTTAGAGTGATCTGAAATGGGGGGCTTAAAAGAGCTGTGTTTTTTTTATTTGAAAACAAGATCTTAAGTGTGAGCTATTCATATTTTCAAAGAAATTTAGTCCCTATATTTTTTTGATTTTGTAAATTTTTTGATAAAATTATTTCTATTCTTTGATTGGCTTAGATTAAATTATTTTTGGTCTAAATTGAGAGTAAAAGTTATATTTTTTTCAAATATAGTCGCTATAAATCTATTTTATATATGTGCTCTATATGTGCTATTTTTAAGTATATATTTTGAAAACTAACCGTTATAGGCTATCTTTAAGTTCTCTTTATTAGACAAAAGGTGCCCAAAGCACAAAATTTGCTACGTTCACCCCCCTAGGAATACGATAAAACATTGGATGCTTCTTGGGAGTTTCAATAGCCACAATTGAGCATCCCTAGGTCATTTCCATAAGTGGTATGCTTTGATTTTGAGAATATAAAAGATTCCCCACGCAATACCGTAAATAGGAGTCTAAAATGTAAAAATTACGCCATAGGGGGTAGCCCCCCATCCATTAAGGACATTTAAAGCCCTCTGGATGGCCTCCACATTCCCCAATGTGCAGGCCTCCAGGCAGTATAAATAGGGGGTTCTTTTCTTGAAAAAACTTACACCATGATCATTTATTTCTCTTTCTAAGATTAAAAACACTCTCAATTTGTCTACTCTCTAAGAAATATACCCTCTCAAAAGCTCTCTAAAAACCCTCTTAAAGCTTCCTAGAAACATTTAAAAAAAGAGGTCAAAAACAAAACAAGAAAAGGAAAAGAAAGAGGATGAAGAAAAAGAAGGTGGAAGATTTAGGGAAAGATATCTTCCCTAACAAGGTAAGTTTTTCCTAACCCCCTCTCACACCATCTTTGTTTGTCAAGTAAAAAACAACAAAACCTAAGCAAACCCTTAACGAAACACTAACTGTTAAACTATATTTTCTTGTTATTTACTTTTTTGTTTTTTACTTTTTTGTTCAGCACCTTTTCACACTTTACTTTTTTGTTATTCACTTGTCTGCTCTGCGCCTTTCTGCGCTTTACTTTTCCTATATTTTTCTTTTCACTCAATTCCTTGGATTGGCATTAAGTCACAGACCTTGGGTTGACACATTTATTTTTTTTTCTTTTTTTTAGTCTGGACCTTGGACTGGTACTAAGTCACAGACTTTGGACTAATATTTTTTTTCTTTTTTGGTCTAGACCTTAGACTGACACTAAGTCACAGTCCTTGGACTGGCACTCTTCTCTCTCTCTCTCTCTCTATATATATATATATATATATATATATATATATATATAAGTAAAGTCTTCGGATTGACACTATATATATAATCTAAGTCAAGTCCCTCATGGTTAAAAAGCATAATAAAGGGAGACCCTATATTCCTCACAGGATAAGTGCGGTTTTCTTCATAAATGTTTCTTCTTTCTTAGCCATGGGTAGGACTAAATATATATATATATATATATATATATATATATATATATATATATATATATATATATATATATATATTATTTTATATGTGTTCCTTAACCTGAAAAAAAAACTAAAAACAATATAAAATAACTTTGCCAAAGCAAGGGGGTTTGGTTGAGGCTGTGTTTTATAAAATAATATGTATTTCATTTTTTTTTTGTGAATGTGTTGTCATTTTTTTTCCCTAAACAAATAAAAGCCAAGAAAAAATGAAAAAAAAAAAAAAAAAAAAAAAAAAAAAATGAATTTTTACAAAAGAAACATTTCTTGTCAAAAAGAAACTCTCAAAAAAACTTTAGTTTTTCATAAAAATGATTTTTGATTTTCTTCTTAAAAAAAGGAATTTCTTAAACAATATTTTTCTAAACTTGTGTTTTTTTTTTCTTCTAAAAAGTCCTCTAAACTTTGTCTTAAAAAAATCTTTTTCTAAAAAATGATTCTTCCAAAAATCTCCTTTAAAATACTTTCTGCAAAAAAATGTCTATACCAAAATTTTACAAAACAAATGTTTTTAACTTACTTTATAAATATGTTTTAATTTGGTCTCATTTCTAAAAGAAATGTTTTTCCAAAATTGTTCAGAAAAAGAACGGTTCTCCTTTAAAAAATATATTTTTTACTAATTTTCCTAACCAAAATTATTTTTAAAAATTATTTTTTTTCAAAAGAATCCTTCAAAAAATCGTCTTTAAAATTTCTTTCTTAAAAAACATTTATTTCAAAAATGATTTTAGACATTTTTCCTAAAGAAGATTCTTGAAATTTTTTGGTTCCAAACTTCTTTCACCAACAAATATTTTTTTAAAGATATTTTGTTTTAAAAGTCAAAAGTTTATTTTTTATAAAAGTTTTACGTAATAGTTTTTCAAGTTCTTTCTAAACAAACTAAAATAAAATATTTTCTTTGTATTTTTCTTTACTTAAAAAACATGGTATTCCACATTAATAAAAATATTTTTCTTATTTAATTTTTTTTTTTCTTCTCTTAGAAATGCGAACAAATTTTGCCAAATCGACCTAAACTAAACAAGCAAAACAATAAAAATCCCCCTGGGGCCAAACATATCGATTCTTCTATAATAGATAAGTTGTCTAAAAGGGGGACATTTGTTCTTTTTTTAATTCTTGTTTTATTTCTCTTTTTGTTACATTTTTTCATTTTAAAGCACTTCCTTTCTTTTGCATAAAATAAACATAAAAAATAAAAAAATAAAAATGGAAATTAGTATGTTAATCAAACCAAAGAAAATTACTTGAACTTGTTTTATTTAAAGATTTATTTAAACTTAGGAAGTGTCTTCGGACGGGTATTTTGGGGTGCCTAACACCTTCTTCAAGCATAACCGATCCTCGAACTTTAAAAAACAAATATGGTTAAGACCTTGATTTTTGAGTCAAAACGTAGGCCATCTAAAAAGATAAAAATGATATTTTCAAAATCCCGATGACCTGACACATCATTTAACTCAATAGGTGGAGACTTCATTTTTCAAACAAAAGTTAGCCCAAAGAATTTTTTTCAAAACCAACGCCTAAAAAATCCTTTTGAAAAATGAACGGTATTGAGAGAAAGAAACCAAATCACATCTTCCTCTTATATTCTTTTCAAAATCCGGGGTGCGTCAACGACTATCTCTCTGTGGGAGGATTTAAAGGACTCATGACTATTTCCCAGCAGGAAGAGTGAAAGGACTCATGACTACCTCCCAACAAAAGAATTGAAAAGACTCGTGACTACCTTCCTATGTGGGAGTATGGGAAGGACATATGATTACCTCCCAGCAGGAGGATTAGAGGGAAATCAAGATGAACAAAGTTCGTTTAAGAGGATGAATGACAGCTCATGGAGAACATAGTTTGTTTAAAGGGAATAATGATAGCCCATAAGGAACAAAGTTTGTTTAGAGGGATAAAAGATAACTTATGACACACAAAATTCGTTTAGAAGAAAGAATTATATAATAAAACTGCCCCCAGCCTATGGCTAGGGAAACTTTGGATTAGTACATATCTCAAGGACAATAGATGTTTAATGTGCACCAATCTATGGCTTGGGTGAAGATGAGGAGAAAGATATAAAATGTGTGCCAACCCTTAGCTAGGGGCAACACTTAACTGGAAATAAACCTTTTGAGAGGAGATCCATTAGGTCAGATGTGAAGATTACCTTAAATATTGATCCGTTTAGGCCAAGTTAGTAAGATCTAACCATTTTAGACTTTGAAAGTTCCTGTGAGAAAACAATGCAATATGAACTTACCATGAGAGATTTTTTGGTTACAACTTGGTGATTTTTAATCCAGTCCCCACCATTTTCTCGTTGTGATTACTCGAGGTCTTTGTTGAATCGAGTACAAGTTCAGATAAACTTTAAACTTGGGTTTAAAGGAAATGAATTTCTATTTGAGATCATACTATACAATATACAAAAATAACCCAAAAACATGACAAAAACACAAAACTGTTGAATTTGACAAAATATAGCTAAGTAAAAGTTTCGGGTCAACCTCGAAATTCTCATGATTTAAGGAGGTTTACAATGACTTTAATAAAGTTTGATTTTCATCATATCATATTTAGTATAGATAAATCTTAGTCACTACCCCTTAAATTATAGGACATTTCAAACAATTAACTCAGTTACCTACCCTGACTTTGAACATTTATTTTTCATTAAATCTTGTCAATTTAACACAAAAAATATTCATTTCATTTATGCATATTACATCACATACTACCAAGAAAAAAATCCAAGAAACCTTAATCAAGGCTTGAAAATATCATGACAAAGCCCTAAATCACAAGGTGATTTAAGACTTGGGCTTTATTTAGAATTACACCAAATTCAAGTTAGTCTTGACAAACCACCCAAGGCCCAAGCAATCAAGGGTCCTAGCCATAATTTAAGGCCCAAAAATAAAGCCTTATAATGACCAATAATCCTTCCTAGAAGTTGCCTACCAAGTGGCTAAGGAAGGGAACCAAGACACTTAGCGTACAACCAACCATTATCGAAACTAAACTGATTCAGTTCGCCACCTAAGTAAGGCATTCAATGAGCATTGAATTCCCACCCCATAAATAATTAAATGCTTGAGATGACATGTCAATACCACATTCAAGGTGTCTATATCTTTTAAGCAAAATATCTTAGAACTAAACGAAAACCTTGAATCGTGATGACCCGTTCGAACCAAATCAGATGAGTGGCCTCCAAGAGATGCATTAAATGAACATCCCATCAAGCATTAAATTCTTGGGATGACATGTAATGGCTAGGTTCAAAGGATGTAGATATTTTCACCAAAATATCTTAGGGTTAACTAGGAACTTGGAAAACAATCGTCAGTTACAAGGTAAGTTAATCCAATTCCATCTGTACGAGTGCCCTCCAATTCATGACTCATACTATGAATTAAATTCAAAGTGTCATCTAAGGACTAGATAGATTGAACCTTAGATGCATTTATGACAACCAAACCGAAATAGGGGATCTAATTGGTACTTAGTCCCTAAACCGAACCGGATACGTCACATTAAGTCATAAATGCACCCATGTGCAAGGAATATCATTAGAGGGGAGGTAATTATTGGAAATAATTTTAAATATTGCCAATCATTGCCAAATCTTTGAAAAGATTTGGTAATCCTTACTAGATTTTTGAGAATCCAACCTTCCATCCTAAATTCGTTCCAAGCCAAACAAAACCAAGAGAAGGAAAGTAGTCCCCAAGGACAAACACTACCCAGGGAACACTCTGGATTGTCCTAAGCATTGGCCAATGCATAGGTGGTGGCGGAATATTATGTCGCTACTTTTACCGTAAGTGTACGTGTCAAGTGTTAGTATAGTAGGTAGAGTAAGAGTTGTCATATCCACAGGGATTGGATTAGATCGTTACTAAGTATTGCGATTGTCATAACCTAACTTTATCTAGGCAACTCAAATTTAAGATTTTTATAATAATTATCAACTAAACTAAATTAATTATTAAAATATAATACTACTATGACATTAATGGAAAAATATTGTCTAGGGATTAACTTTGTTCACTTAATTATGTTCGATTCAATCTAGTTTACATTAACGACATTCATACTATCCAACAATCTAGGTATCTAAATCTCACTCACTACCTCTCTCGAGTGTAATGTGAATGAATATATGACTTTGAGTTAACGCCGACATCCCTGTCTAGTGTCTATATGACACTGATCACATGAGTCTCTCCCCAACCTCATGGATTGCATACTTTCTAATACTCTCCCGAGTCATTAGATCGTCACGTTGTGTTTAAACCCTAGTCCAAATTTGGGGTTACCTCTCCCGAGTGTCAAACCCCATATTCTCAAACCAACCAATATATCATAACAAGTATATAATGGAAGTAATAAAATAGTAAACACAATCGAATAAAGATAAACAACCGTTAACAAAATATCGATTTATTCAAAGCACGTTTTCATGAAATACATCAACCCCTAAATAATATATGTTTAGCTACACATGGCCATTGCCCAATATTCAACAATATACAAGCTAAACATGAACAAAACTACCAACCAAACTAAGAAATAAAGAGATAAACAAAGGAGACTAGCCATTATCTAAAGAACGTCTGCTAAAATCGCTCCGAGATTGTTTCCTCTTCTTGGATTTGTGATCTCCTCTTGGTTGATATGTCTTGGAGCTCTAAAAAAGTCCTAAGGGTGTTAGGGAATGAGGTGATCAAGTAGGGGTCCAAAATATCTCAAATATATTAAGAAATATCTAAGTCTCCTGGTGCCGGACCACTGCAGCGGTGGGAATCACCACTATAGTGGTGGGAAGTCAGTAGGTTCACTGACTTTTCACCGCTACAATGGTGAAGGCCACCATTGCAGCGGTGGTCTTTTGGTTGTAACTTTCTTGTCTAAACTCCGATTGAGGTGATTCAAAAATCTATGGAAATCTAAGACAGGTATATACAACGTCCATGTTTTGAGTTTTTTCAAAATCGAATTTCATCATATCCAAAATTGTACTTAAGTTACTGGTCCTGAACTGGCTTTGCACCTTTTCACCCATTTATTCAAAAACCTATAAAACAATACAAACACACATTAAACTAACAAAAATGCTTGAAAACACATAAATATTTGAATCAAAAATTACTTGATTTATTAGTAAATAAACCACTCATCAGCAGGCCCCCAGGTCTATAAATACCAGGCCGCCCCTCTCATTTTTGCAGGTCTTGAAGGCATATCTTTTCTCTCTAAACTCGAGCAACTCTCTCGGGTCCTAGGCCTCTCAAGCTGATTTCTAAAATAGCACATCGTTATTATTCCAAAATTAGGTCGTGGAAGGTATTTTTGAAGTTCTTAGAACAAGAACTTTAAGGATCGACGATCACCAATCAACACCGAGCCAAGAAGAACAAGGAGGGAAACGAGACTAGATACTTAGGGATGACCACATCCCCTAAGTTAGGTCTTCTTGAGTTTTTGGCTAAGAACTTGAGGAATCGATGACCATTGATCAAACACAGATCAACCACCGACCAAGAAGATTAAGGAGAAAATGACATAAACACTTAGGGAAGACCACATCCCCTAAGTAGGTATGTTTTATTATAAAACCCCTATGATGCTTGGTTAATCTTGTGCAAATCACTTGTATATAGTAGGATCATGTATATAATACACTTACTCTCATGTACATAACACATAAAACCCATAAAACAACCAAGCAAGCTTTTGATTTTGTCAAGAACATCAAACAAAAACATAATTTTAACTAAGAACCAAACTAGGGTCAAATCATACAAAACCACTTCAAGCATCTCAAGAACATTCAAAAACATTCAAATACATTCAAAAATATAAAATCATCCAACAACATGTTAAGAACATGTGAGGATTCAAGGAAAACTTCTATCACACCATGAGTTGTGGTTAAGAACTCAGGATAAAGGGAGAGTCTCTATTCCTTCGGGAATATATGTGATTCTTCATAAAAAAATCTTCTATTTTTTCTTAGTTACGAGTAAGACTGGCATAAATATATGGTATTTCTATTCACTTTTAACTAACAACTCACACAAAAACACTAAACTAACCAAAACAATGTAGTTTATTTGAGGTTCTTGACAAAATCAAAGAGTTGTTACATGTATATTAGGGTTGTGATTCAGTTTGTGTCACAACTCTAGGAACTGTTAATAATAGCCAATTAAGATTGTGATTCAGGTTGTTCACAACCAAAACTAACTGATAATCAACCAAAACAAACTAAAACAAACGCAGTCTTAAACTAAACCAACCCAGGTTTTTCAAACATAACAAGACTGAACTACGCCTGACCTGATCTTTAGTAACCACCCAAAGTACGTAAGCAGCCCATAAGGGTTCGGTCACAACTCTAATAATGAATTGATTTTTCAACGAAACAAGAATGAACTACATCTGACATGATCTTTGATAACCACCCAAAGTACATAGGCAACCCATAAGGGTTCCGTCACACCTTTAATAATAAACCATACCCTTTTCCCTAACCAGAATGAACTATGTGATGACCTAATTCTCATTCGCGATACATAGGCAACCTACGTGCGGGTTCAGTTGCATATCCAAATAACTTAGTCTTAGTTTGCATTTCATTTAGTATAGCTTGCATATTTACATATAAGTTTGTATATAAACTGTTATTGGGTGTCGTTGGCTAGTGGTAGCTGAAATATTTGCCTGTTTTCCATTAAATCGTGTAAAAAATACATAAAAAGAACAAAAACATTAAAAAGGGGAATTATTTTGTTTAAGTAAATTAAAGAAAACTGCTTGGATAGTGTTTAACTGTGAATATTCATTTAGATTAAGGTACCGTCTTCGAACGGGTGTCTTGGGGTGTCTAACACCATCCTCAAGTATAACCGACTCCCGAACTTAAAAAAAATATCTCTGATACATAGACCTATGGAAGTTAAAACACAGGCCATTTCAAAAGGAAAAATGAATTTCCAAAATCCTGGTGACCTAGCACACCATTTAACCCCATACTAGGTAGCGATTCCGTTTTTTAACAAAAATATTGACCCAAGAAGTTTTTCAAAATCGACACCTAGAAAAGCCCTTGAAAAACCATTTGCAAAATGAACGGATTTGGACGACTTATAGGGGAAGGGATGAAACTTGTTTTCATCTTCTCCCGATTCCCTACTTCTTTTGCTATCAAAATCTGGGGTATGTCACAGTTCATGGCTCCTGGACCATCTTGAAACGATACTTGGATCTTCCCATCTCCTTTCTAATAGTATAAAATTTTGAAAAGGATTTTGTTTTCCTCATCAACGAAGCCTAGGGCTATAATTCTACAAGTCCATTTATAGTAGGTGTTCCAATAAGCACAGAGTACAATGCAACCATTTTTTCATAGAGAATTTTATTGTTCGGACCCAAGCCAAGTTATTCAAAACCCGAACATAATGTTCTGGATAGTAATTCTAGGATCTACATCATTTGCATAATTTACATTTCCTATTATGAAAAAACTCAAGATATTAAAGTAAAATAGTTTCGAGGGTCCTTGAAATCCTATGAAATAGGGGGAAAAAATGTTTTAGGAAAGACTTATTAAAAAGAAATTTTGGAGATTAAATTAAAAACAACTTGGGGATCCTTGAAATCCTCAGGACAATAAAAACATATTTCAAGAAAGACTAATGATGAAGAAATTCGTTGAGTTAAAGTAAAAATAGTTTTGTGTATCCTTGAAATCCTCATAAAAGTAAAAACAGATTTTTTAGGAAAAAATTATTACGAAGAAATTCCTGGACTTAAAGTGAAAACAACTTTGAGGTTTCTTGTTATAAGAAGGCCCACGAAAAGTTCAAAAAAAAAAAACATTTTTGAAGAGAAATGAAGTATTTTGCTTGCCAGATTAACCTTAAGTAAAACAATTGCTTTGAGGAAGTGTCTTCCTTAACCCACCATTTAAAGTTTCGCACAACGTTGAGAAACCTAAAATGGAGTACAAGCGAATCTCCCCTTACATATTTTAGTTATGACTTTTCTTTTCTTTTTTTTTGAAAAACAAATTATATGGAAACAGTAAAGTAAATGCGAAAACTAAAAATGCAGAAATTTTAAAGTGCAAAAAGGTACCGAGTAAGAAAAGTAAATTGTTGAAAAAGTAAATAGCACGAAAAGGTGCAAAGAAGACAAGTAAATTGCAGAAATTTAAAAGTGTGAAAAGATGTAGAACAAAAATGTAAATTGTAGGGAAGTAAATAACACCAAAAGGCGCCATGTAGAAAAGTAAATAACTAAAAATAGAAGCGCGAAAATGCGCAGACTTGGAAAAGTACTTAACTAAAAAATAAATGCAAGAAATATAATGACTGAAAAGTAAACATGTTTGTCAATGTTCCCTTAGGAATGTCCTCTTAGGTTTTTCAGATTTAAGTTTGCTTTTTCAGGCGGTTTTAAAAATAAAGTGTGTTTTGGAGAGTGGGTTAAGGGAGACTTACCTTAGGTTGGGAAGAAGCTCATCTTCCATTTCTCCCCTACTTCTTCTTTCTTTTCTTTATCTTCTTTTCTTTCATTCTCTCTCTCTCTCTCTCTCTCTCTCTCTCTCTCTCTCTCTCTCTTTCTCTCTCTTATATTTTTTTGTTTCGCTGATGGGATGGAGTGAAAACCGAGAAGTTGGGATACCATTCAGAAAGCAAAACCACAGGGATTTTGGTCGTGTAGTTTTGGGAGTAGGAAGGCCGCCTTTTATAGGAAGGCTCCCAATTTTTGTGCACTCATGAGTGCGTAGACTCCTGATGGAGAAAGACAACCCTATTTGTGTGAATTTTACACATTAGACCCCCTATTTATGATATTGCATGTTTAGGCTTCAAAACCCACCCCCTTAAGTCTTTACACTTTAGAAAATGATTAGGGAGAACCCTCCAAACCATAATTTCCACTCCCTAGGGGAATCCTAGGTTTTGTCTTATTATTTGGAGATGTGCAAGAAGAGATTTGGGTGTTATGGGCATCTCTTTTCAATAAAAATTCAAGTTTTTTGGATTATTCTTGAAACTAAATGAACAACATGAAATTAAAAATGCGCAATATGTGGTTGTAATGCTTAATTTTAAAAAATAAAATGAAATAAATGGTTTATTTGAAAATTTTGAAAAAAATAAAGTTTTGGTGTCAAAATTAAAATGTGCGCAAAATGCACAATTTTTTTAAATTGTCAGTTGGGAACCAAAATTTACCATTTAGGAAGTAATTTTCTTTTGATATCCACTCCTAATTTGATCAATTTGGTCCTAAGAAAATTTTTAGAAGTCCCAATTTTGACCCTAAGACTTTGTGAAAACTCTCAAAATCTATTGGGAGCTCCGATTTTCTTTTCTTTTCTTTTTCTTCAAGTAAAAACAATTAGAAAAAATAAAAATAAAATCTAAATTTTGAATCCGTCCATTTAGACACTGATTAAAGTTTCTCAAAATTTTGATTTAGACTCGAAAAATTTTAAATTTCAAAAAATTGTCAAGACTAAATACGGTGTCTATAGATGGTCCTCTTTGTCATGCGAGTTTACTCAGAATGAAATATAGGAGACACGCACTATGTTGTTTCACTAATATGAAAAAAAATAATAGAGAGTCAAACCTGGTCATATTAGGTAGGCCTCTCAAATGAAGGAAAGGAAAATGGTGTTGCCAAGGAGCATGGGCTTTGAAATACCAGAAAATGCACCACTTAATAGCAAGAAAAGTGAAAAGTGTATTTTGAGGAGAAGTATCGGCAATTTTCTTCGATGTGAACAACCCATGTTCATGGTCAGAACAGGCAGAAAGAAGAATAAAATTGGTGATGAAGAGTCTCAGCAACTTCCGTCGACACGAACAACCCATGTTCATGGTCGAAATAGAAAGACGAAGAAAAAACAATAAATACGAAAAAGTCTTGGTGAATTCCCTCGATACAAACAACCCATGTTCATGGTCGGACAGGGAGACGAAAAAACATAAAATTAAAATATGCCCCAGACGATGGCTAAGGGCAAAGAAATTGTGAGTGAAACTCCATGGGGTTGCTTATATACCTTGGCATGTTGCCAAAGATTAGGTCAGACGTAATTTATGCAAATCCTTGTAGCCTATTACTAATGGCTAGGAAACTAAGCTCTGAGGAAGATTACATATCTTGATTCTATCTAATAGGAAGACATTATTTGGTATCATGAGTAAGGCATGTCGACTTAACTGAAATTATATGATTACATGCTATATTGTTGAAGCATTTTGATTGCCTCAAGTTTATTCTCCTAAGCATGAATTGACTTATTTACAATTATATATGGGGATAAGTGTTTATAAAAAAAGGCAATATTATGTCATGCTTATATTGAAAAATGGGTTTTCCAAAAGAGTTGATATTATCTATGGGATCATATGCTTTTGATATGGTTTTAAAGAGTTAATATGCTTGTGACAATTAATATCATGCCACATTACTGAGATGTTTTGATTACCTTACGTGGAGACTACATTCCTAGAGTGATGTTTTTGGTTCCCCTTCCCTACTTTTTGAGATAACAAAGGGGGAGAATTTATTGATATTTTGTTGAATATCTTAAGGGGAAGACCACATGCAAGGGGAGTTTATGAATTATTGATTATTGAGATGATTTTGTGCTTTGTTGAATATTATATGTATTTTTAAAATTATTCTTCATGATTGTGCTCTAACGAGTTAAAAAAACCCATCCTCGGATTTAGGGGGAGTGTGGTTGCATATTATTTTGACAAAAACATCAAAGTTAATTGTCATCATAAAAAAGAGAGAGATTATTGATCCTAAGATTTTGATGGACAATTAAATGTTGATATTTTTTGTGGAACTAATGAGTTTATTGAGTGTTTCAGTGATAAAGTTCCATTGACGTTTTAATCATGAAGAAATTGTTGAAGAAGGTTATGGATACAAGTGACTAACAAAAAAAAAAAAAGCATTAAGAGACTGAAGATTTTGAAGAATTTAGGGGAAAACAACTCAGGTTAATTTTTACTCTTAATGTATCCCGATTAGGATCACACACGACACAAAAATAATTTTATGATTATGTATATTTTTTATAGGATCCTAATTAGTTAAATATATTTGCCCCTATGTGAAATTGAAAAAGAAATATTGATTTAAGAAAGATTAGAAATTAAAGTTGATTTAAAGTGTCAATTAAGTTAACCGGGAAAAGAAATCAATTAAAGGGGCAAAAACATTGATGAGTTGAGTTAAAAATTGATTAAGGAAGAAGGAGTTCTAGCAGGATTGGTCAATCGATCAACATGGTTCAGTTAACCGATGAGAAAGAGCTGGGAAACGATTTAGTCTCTGAATCGTTTGGTTGATAGCTAGGTCGACCTGTGGCCAAAGGTGAAACTCTCTGAATCGTTAGGTCGATAGACCAAAGTGGGGCGGTCGACCTACCATAGTTAGATTTTGGCCTAGGGAACTCTCTGAATCGTTCGGTCGACAGACCAATGAGTAGCGATCCATCGTCGGGTTAGAAATTTTTGCTTGGGCTACAACCTAAATCGATCTGTCAATCTGTGGTGATTGGTCGGTCAACCGATGGTTCAGTATCATGTTTAGAGGATTTCGTGGATTTTTCCAAAAAATAGTCGTTACTAGTCATTTTATAGTTAAGATCAGAGAGATATCTTAGGGATTTGATGTTATTTGAGATATGTAATTGATATTTTAATATTCCTATAGATATGGTTCATATAATTTAATTATTTCCCAAATTGGTGCATGTAATACTTTCTATTCTATCTAATTGAGTTTGAAAAAATATTTGAGGGACTAAATTTAATATTTTAAAAGATACAATTGAGTTAATTGAACCAAGATTGAGTCATAATGATATAATGAGTCTATAAGTGCAATTAATTGTCATGATATGTAGGAACTAGTCATTGGAGGGCTTGTTTCAATTTTATATAAATAGACCTGCGTTTTTAAGATTCCAATAATCCCAATTAATCAAATTTGAGCTATTAAGTTCCTAAGCTTTCTGAGATTGATCATTTTGAATTCATACTGAGTGTATTGTGATATTATTCTTGAGAATTGTTCTTGAAAAAAATTGTTGTGGATTATTGTTGTTATCGACTTGGAGTTTCATTGTTATTCATTCGGTAGATTCTTGGTGAGATCATTCCAAGTCTCTGCTATTAATTGTTGTTTGATAGTATTGTTTACTACTAGGAATATTGATCTTTGAAATCATTTTTCTGAACTTTAAATTTATTGAATTTTTTTTAAATGATTTCTTGTGAAAATCTGATTATGTGTTATTGTGCTACCCGTTTTTATTAAAATTAGATTTTGAAATTCTCACTTTGTTTCTTCTGCTAGTATCAGGATATTAATTGAGTTCAAATTAATCTGGGGTGGTAGAAGCTCCAAGTGGAAAAAAAACTTATCAATTTTGTAATTAGTTAGTTGTGTGTGGAATAGATATAGTTGGGAGTATTTAATCAAGGGTAGTTGAGTTTCAATCTCTTTCGGTAAAGAGATTGAGATTTTATCTTTACCTAAGTACAAAAAGGTTAGGTTACTCTTTTTCCATGAAAAGAGATAGGTGTTAATTCTTCCTGAATAGAATTAGATTTTGAGTGAAATTGTAAAGGTTCTATCCTTACCTGAGAAAATAATACATGGAGTGTTTTTGTGAGGTTTGATTCTTAACCTAAGGTATAAAAAAATTAAGTTTGATCCTTAGCCTATGAAAGGATTAGGTTAGTCTTGAGCCTGAAAAAAAGATAAGATTAGTCTTGAGCATGGAAAAAAGATAAGATTATTCCTGAGTTTGGGAAAAGGAATTGTAAAGGTTAATTCTGAGTTTATGAAAAGAATCATTGTGTAAAGGTTTGGTTCCTACCTTAGTAAAGGAATCATAGTGGTTTAGTGGGTGCTACTCTCCATAGGGCTCGGAGGATTGGATTAACCAAGAATAACTTGGTGAACCAGTATACATCTTGGTGTGCTGCAATTTTACTTTATTTATTTTCAGTTGTTTAGGTATACACCTAGTTTTAATAACACATCCGCTGCTATAATTAATTATTTGAATTTACAAGTGTTATTTATTTGATAATTTTTATTACTACCCGATTTATCCCCCCCCCCCTCTCTCTCTCTCTCTCGGGTAGCTCACTTGGCCAACAAGGGATAAGGGAACTGGGGAGGCCTTTCATATAAATAAATAAATAAAAAAAAAAACAAATCCATAGGGATTTCAGTTGTGTAATTTTAAGGGAGGGGAAGGCTGCCTTTTATCGATAGTGTCCCCATGTGCACTCATGAGTGTGCAGACTTTTGATAGGTAAAATGTCAACCCCTATTTACCTTAATTTTATAAATTAGACACTATTTATAGTATTGTGTGTTTAGGCTTCAGAATTTACCCCCTTAAGTCTTTCCAGTTTAGGAAATGACTAGGGAGAACCCCTCAAACCACTATTTTCACTCCCTAAGAGAATACTAGGTTTCATCTTATTATCTAAAAGTGTGCACGAAGAGATTTGGGTGATATAGACACCCTTTTCAATAAAAATACATTTTTTGGGGGATTTTTGTTGAAATTAAATTGAAAAACATGAACGTAAAACATCCAATATGTGATTGTAATGCTTAATTTGAAAAACGGAAATAAAATAAATTGTGAATTTCTTAAAATTGTCAGTTGGGAATCGAAATTAACCATTTATCAAGTGATATTCTTTTTAAGATCCACTCCTAATTTGATCAAATTAGTCCTAAAACAATTTTTAGAAGTTTTAATTTTGACCCTAAAACTTTCTAAAAACTCTCAGAATCCATTGGGAGATTTTTTATTTTTTATTTTTTCCTTAAAGTAAAAATATTTAGAAAAAATGAAAAATGAAATCTAAAATTTAATTTTGTCCCTATAAGCACTGATTTAAGCACTGATTTTAAGTAGGACATTTAAAATGAAAAATTTTGTCCCTATAAGCACTGAAAAATGAAAAATTTCAATTTGGACCCGAAAACATTTAAAATGCAAATATTAAGTAGGACAAAACGCGGTGTCTACAACTATATGTTAATCTGCTTTTATATGCATATATGTTTGTGATTATATGCTTAGAAATGCTTGAAAAATTGCCTTAAAATGTGCTAAAAATTTAAGTTAGTTAAAATCAATCAATTGATTGTAACCATATTTTAAAATCATGAAATAGAGATAAAACGGTCGACTGATGGATACAGGGACAAGAAATTTTTAGATTAGAAGCGAAATGGATGACTATCCATAGGAAAGAGTCTACTGGTTATTACTGGTTACCATAACTTTGAGGTTGATCTTCAAATGATCGACCATTTATAAGAGCAATCGACTGATACAGACTTATTTTTCAAACTTACGTGAATGTTTATCAAAGATCTTCTTGCCTCGATTAATATTTCAAAATTATTTTTTGAATGTTCTAAAAAGATTTTGATTATTAAGAAATATTTTTCATTTTTGAAATCAAGGGCTTTAACACAAATTCATTTTGGTCCTCAAACATTCTGATTTCATGGTCCTTTCACTAAAACCTTGTGTCCTATTATTTTGGTCAGATCTTTCAATGATTTTGGGGCATGAACCTAGATTTAATATAAGCTAAATTCAGTGTCAAAGTAGTTGCTAAACCTTGGGACAAATAGTTAGAGTTTTGGGTGAATATGTATCTAACAAAACTAGACGTTGAAAATCTTTCTTATTTTGACTATTTTAAAAGTTGTGTTTTTCAAATATTTTCTAATATTTTTGAATAGTAAATAGATCTTGAGCTTGAATATTCTAAAATTTTCAAAAGATATAAGGAGAGAAAATCAAAGATCAAAAGAGAAAGAAAGAGTGTTGAAGAAAATCAGTAAACAAACCATTACATTGTCGAAGAAATCTGTGATAGTTTTTCTAAGGAAAACATATTGAAGATATTTTGGAAAAAGGGACTTAGAGCCTTTAATTCAAAACAATCTACGAGGGTTTCAGTGAGATTGTTTTGGTTTATGTTCTAATTTTCTTTGTGATACATGTTTGTGCTCAATTCTGTGTTTAATTGATTTCTCATTGTGATATATCTTGAGCTTATTTCTAAAATCAAATTTGAATTTGATTAAATTGTTTTCTGAAGAAATCACTAATATTTGTTATTGAAAAACCTGTTTTGAGTTAAAAACGATTTAAACTATCAAGTATATATGATTATGTGCTCCACTATGATAAAATCCAAATTTATAAATATATGAATACTGAATTAGTTATCTTTTGAATCGTGACCTCTATCTCTTCTATCACCTACTTTGGGCTATCAATTGAATTTATCCATATAAGTGTTCATAGAAGCTCTTTATGAGAAAAACAATTTTTTTTGTGAGGTTGTAACTTAGACCTAAGTGTACCTAGTCTAGGTGAGAGTGTGATTGAGTATAAAGAGAATTTAATCAATTAGGCTTATACGAATTTGATTCTCACCTGATAAGAGAATCAAAAGGTTTAGTGAATTAATTACCAACGAGAGTTCAAGGAAGTAAATGCAAGTAATAGTAGCTTGTCGAATTATTGAAAAAATTATAGTGTCTTATATCTCTATCCCTAGCTGTTTGTGTGCTTAGTATTACGCTTCCATAATTAATCAGGTTAAAATCGACTAGGTTTAATTTATTTGATTAAATTTTTAAAACTGCCCAATTCAATCCCTTAAGTAGACTTTGGGCTAACAAGAGTGTGAAGGAAGAGAGTACATCGACTAAAAGAAAATGGCAGATCATACTTTACTATGTTCAGGTTAAGAAATATTAAAGGTGGTAAAAATTTGCCATGGGTGAAAATAAGCATTGTCAAATTGTAAGGGATGAAAAATGAATTTCAAAACAATACTCGACCAAATCAAAGATTGAAATTAATGAAACGTTTTATTTTCCTACACAGCAATCTAACCATTAAAATGCATATATTTTCAAATATTGCCCATAATATTTTCAACGTATAAAAAGTGGCCTATTGATGGTCAAAGGAGCCAAACTAACGGCTTGTTTAGTTGAACATAATAGGGGTGGAAGGGAATCGTTATTCCACTCTCGAATCCGATTATCTGGTTTGGTTGTCTAATGGAATAAAAATTTTGATTCTATTGAAATAAAAGATAATAGAATTGAATTTCATAGTTGATGGACTGGAACTAACCCAACCCACTGGAATCAAAAAATAATTTCCACAAAAGCTTATTCCCAAAAGCCCTATCCATCATCGGATTACTTCAAAACTCACTCCCACGTATCCTTCTTCTACCTTGCCTTCACCCGTCCAAAACCTTTGTCGGGAAATAGAAATTCATATTGTTTTAAACCGGAAACCTATAAATCACATATCTTAATTACTTTATGTTTAACCCCAATTCAGACACCAACAAGGATAACTATCTAGCCTTCGACTAGGACCACCTCACGGTAATCATCAAACCATATCGGACCTAGATGAAATTAACCTCAAGCTCAAAGATTTCAGGTCATCTATATTGCTGAAAGTCCCTTGCGGTTATGTTTTGAGGCCTCAGGCACCAATGACATTGACTGCCTTAGGTAACTCCTTGAGTCGACGGTAAACGTCGATACGAGTGATGAGTGGGATTCCATGGCCTTATACTATGCTTGCCTCTTTGGCCACTTCGATGCCATGAGGATGTTGTTGGAGTCCCTTGCGATCTGCTCCGAGCACACGTTTAACGACGAACAATGTCATTATGTTGCATTGAATTTGAAGGTCAGGAAATTGTTGAAAGCTTTTGAAAATTGGCTGCCACCTCTAGGACCTTTGTAGGTTGCTGAGGGAGACATTCTTGGGTTGTTGGGCTAACAGGGTTTATTTGGAAAACTTTTCATGAACATCAACCATCGGTACTTTCCATGAATATCAGCGTCTTTTGTGCATTTCTAGGTTGGCTCAGTAAGAGCCAATTGATTCCACATGGCAGTCATCTGAGATAGGAAACTATTGACAGCTTGCCTAGGTTCTTGGTGCATGCTATGAAGGGTGGAAATAAGACAATACCGATTTGAGAGGTCTGCCTTGGTGTAGCGATGCTGGAGAAGATCCCAAGCTTGTTTAGCTATATAGAGTGTACCAAATTGAAGTTTGATCTCTGGGATAATGGTGGCATAGAACCATGTGAGAATTGGGTAATTTTTGCTATCCCAATCCTCCGGTTACATAACGCCACAAATTTCGTTCACGGAAGAAACCAGACATTTTTTGAGCCCACACAACATAATTAGATTCATCCAGAACAGTAGTGATAACCTAGGGTAAGTCCAATTCAGCCATAAGCGCAAAGAGGAAGGTGAACCGGTGTATAAACCACAAAAATATTAAAGGAAGTATGTTTTGTAAGCCTTAAATCACAAAACGGAGTCCGGAAACAAAATCAGAACATCGAAAAATCCCATAAACCAGTTTAGCTTTGCAAAAAATCGGTCTAAAAATACCTGAACCAGTCAAAGAAAATTCCCTCATAGAAAAACCAGTGACGTGGCAGTTGACTTGGAGCTAACTGGGTGCTAACTAGATAGTTAGGGCTAACATGGCAATGGAAACGGCTTGTAGGCGCGTGAATGTGAGAGCAAAACAGTGTAGGAGCTACGCGCCGCGCATGGGGCTGAGGACGACGATGAGTTTTGCGAGGTTTGAATCGTCTTGTTGAGACAGTTCCAATGGTATATCGTGAGGTGGATTTGGATCCCTAATTGAGGCGATAGAACCCAAAATCCGCGATGGCAAAGGGTGATGGTACTGCGGGCTGTTGGAGGTGCGTGAGGGTGCGTTTGAGCTCCGGTGGCGGTGATTTTGGTGGCTTTGTGTTCATCTCTGCAAGACGAAGATGGGGGTGTGGTGGTTGTTGATACTGGAGCAGGGATGAAGCCTACAGTAGTGACGAAAGTCTCGGGAGAATTAAGGAAAACGGCGACAAAAGCTTTGGGTTGTGAAAATTTTAGGGAGAACAGGTTCAGGAAAGACTTGTTCTTGATACCATGTTAAGATAACTGAGAAGTGAGAGAATGAATCATATATTGATGTGTAAGAAAGAAATACAAGAATGTAACGATATATACACATATTTATAGGGAAAATGGGGGTTAGGATTTTGTCTTAATGAGCCATGTAGACCAAGCCAATATAATTTGGTGGTACGTGTGTAAGGTGTGTGATATAGTTTGATTTCGGCAATATATAATGTGTTGTTTTTATTAGAGGAATAGAAACATGATAGGTTCAATTTTGATGTTGCCTTATCTATCATCAAGTACGAGGTTGTTTTAGCTCAAAATTTCATACAAGCGTTAATTATTCTTTATTCTTAGCCATGCCTCTCACTTGGACAAGTTCATAAAATTTTGTCGTATGCTCTGAAATTTACCTTATACTACTAGTTGAAATATTTGGAATCAACAAATACTTGATCATTCAAATATTTATATTTAGTGTTGTATTATTTTTATATATAAACAACGTGTCATAAGTATAGTTTGAATTATATTTTCTAGTTTAAAAATCATATTTTAATAATTTTTCTTTTAAAAAATAGCTGTGTTAAAAAGTAATAAATTTTGAATATTTTCCAAATGGGATATTATTAATATTTTGTTGTCAATTTTTTTTTTAAAATAATTTATTATTAAATATATATTCAAAATTGATACTTAAAAATGAATTTTGGGAATTTTGTTATGTTTTACTATTACATTCATTCTCTCATCCATAACAACTAAATAAGATAATAGAATAGTGATTACATTGATAAGTCCATTAATTTTTTTCTCTCATTCTATTCTACCATGATTTTCATTCTATCCAATCCAACAAGCTGTAAAGATAATCATCTCCCCCGAATTATTGAAAGATATTCAACCCAAAATAGATCCATGTACAAGATTATTACCTAACGAGCATAGTGTCACAGGCCGAGCCTTTTGATACTGGAAAACGGACCGTGTGGTGTTAACTAGAGGATTGTCTAGTGGTTAACCTAGAGATTAGATGATCTAGAACAGTGGAAACAGTTTTAACAACAACAAACTTCACCACAATAGTACATGCAATCAGTGTAGTGAGAATACAATTACAAAAAACAACAATAATTGCATTAATATCGAAGATTACAGGTGTGAAAGATTCACAATGGCATGTTTTCCTACATAATACTTTAAACAAAAAACAAGTAATAGGAAAAAATATGATTATGCTCAAGGAGACATAATAGGGTCATTGTACAAGAAATAATGGAAATAAACTAGAATAAACTAAACTAATCTAAAAAAACAGATGAAATAGGTTACGTGAAAGCGACCATGTGTGAAAACAAGCACTGGATAAATTTAGACTGTAACATAGCAAAGGAATGCCCTAGTGGGCTAAATTTGGGTTACATGATAAGTTGGACAAAGGCTTCCTTATTGTAGTTCGTGTTCCCAAGATTATGTGATTAACACAAATATATTTTACCGTTTTGTTTTTGTTTTTACTTTTACTTTTTTAGGAACAATTAGAAATAGAAAGAGATACAAAAAAATTCAATCAAACATTGTCACAATATTAAGACTTTTTATCTTTACAGATGTCCGATGACTTTAACAGGATATTGTAGCCCAAAAGCAAAAGAGGCGTTCCTTCCCAAGTTCAGAGGCCCAACTTGTTTACCAGTAAGCAAAGTGATGCCTAAAAATATGAAAAAATGAAAATCTACCCATAAATCTAACTACTCGTCTGGTTGGATAGAATGAAATCAGAATAAAATCAAATAAAAGAATGAATGAAATGAGAGAAGTAATGAAATTATTATTCAATTATCTTATTTGGCTGTAATTGTATGCTTAAAGGAATATAATGAAATAATACTCATTTATATATTAATTTTGAAAAATTCATTCATAATATATACTTAATAATAATTTATAAAAAAATAAAATGACTACAATATATGAATAATATTCAAAATCTATCAACTAAAATCGTTTTTCTTAAATATTTGTTCTTGCTTTGGGAGCATAAATAGAAAAAAAAAAACTCAAATATTTATTTTTGTTTAGGAATAGAAATATATTTTCTATTCTCAGATTTCCACTTCCAATTCCCATATATTGTTTTCTAGTTATCAAATTTGTATTTGTGATTAAGGAAAACAAATAGATTTTTTGTTCCAAGATTTTTGCTTTGTTTTGTTTTGGTAAAGTAACATATTTTTTGTTCTAAAATTTATGTTTTTATTCCGGGTACAAGAATTAATTTTTTTGTTTTTAAATTTTTATTTTCGTTCAAAATATAAATTTGTGAACAAGAATTTTTTTTTTTTTTTTAGGAAACATAAATAGAATTCCGAAAGCAAAAAATATGCATCTAATCCAAAAAAGAAAAAAAAAATATTGAGAACAAAAACATCTCTCTCTATTCCCAAAATAAGGTGAGGTATTTTATGCATAACCCAAAAAAAAAATACTACCATGAGTTATGGAATTCAATTCTGTCCTACAAAGTATGGAATCCAATTCCATTAATTTTAATTCCAACGGAATCGAACTTTTGGTTTTATTGGATAATCAAACAAAGAAAGGGAATTGAAGGTGGAATTGTAATTCCATTCCACCCCATTCCGTCGAACCAAACGCACTGTAAGGCTCCAGGTCTACCAATTATGGGAAGATAAATTTGTTAGAAATTTAAAATGGCCATCTTTTGACATTTTCATTTTTTGTATAAGATCCATAGACACCCCACCACCAAAGTTATATTCATAATCTGCATGCTGCCTGTAAAACTGTCAATACATGTGCAGGCACAAACTAAAATGTGAAAAACGACGTCACTTTTCATAAATTTATAGTCCATGTCTACATTCACTTAGATTACTAAAAGCTGAGAGCTTCAACGAATACAAGGATACTGACAAAGTACGAGCAGCAGGTTTTCCCACCAACTCTTATGCAAATGAAGTAAAAATTAGCACCAAATAGAAGATGAACTTTAACACGTGCATTTGGCCCTCCCCAGATCCCGCCAGAGCATGAGCCTTTGTGCATTGGACTATCATTTTTTTAGCACGTGCATGTGTCGCGGACAGTGATAAACATTGGTGTATACCTTCATATGTTGAAATTTGTTCGCACAAAGCTAAGCTTAGCCAAATAGTTGCTCTCAGCAAAATCATGTAATGTACGGGGCACTCGTGCCCCCTCTCGGTCATGTTTTCCAGACTCTTCCTTCAACAACCTTCTACACTGATCAGCATCCTGAAGGAACATAAAAATTTAGTTGAGAATACATTTAAAAAGAATTACACAACAATTGCACAATGGTTACCGAGAATTACCGTTCTCCGCAAACTAAAATGAAAAACCAAAAGAATTGGCAGAAGATCACAAAGCAAAAAATGTCATGAATGTTCACAATAAGTAGATGTGATGGTTTGTGATATCTTCTTGCTTGCGTCTCTCTCGCTACAACGACACTCAAAGTACTTAATTAAAGTGGCTTAACTGTGTAAATAATGACTTTAAATTAAAAAGGTATGTATTTGTTTGAAGTTGAATTCAAGAGGCTCTGCTGGGTTTTTTGAACATTTTTATGGCTTTTGTAGTGAACCATTAAATCTATACATGAAGTTCCGAATTAAAGCCCATTCTATTGAAGAGATATTTCATGTTCTTAGATCGCATTTAGAAAGACCTTTGCCATTCTATGGACGAAAAATATTTTAGAGAAAACAACAAACTTATATATTATAGGTAATAGGTATTAGAATTATTATATTTATTTAGTATTAAGGGTAAAATAGACTTTTCTTTATCTTTTACATATATTTTTTTTTTAATTGTAAACCTATATAAATTATCTTTGCTACGTATTTGCTTGTACTCTCAGCATTCATTATTAAAAAAAATAAAAAATAAAAAGGGCGACTCGGTGCTACAAAGCTACCATTATACGTGAGGTCCGGAGAAAGGTCGGACCACTTAGGTTTATCGTATACAGCCTTACCTTGCTTTTTGCAAAAGGCTGTTTCCACGACTCGAACCCGTAATATCCAGGTCACATGGTGACAACCTTTACCGTTGCGTCAAGACTCCCCTTCTTCTGCATTCATTATGAATAATAATAAATCTTAACCTCATTTTCTCTTTTCTCCTTAGATTCCATGTTATTCATTTATCTTAACATGGTATCAAGCGGTTAATCTCATGTAAAGAAGTTTGATCTCATCCACAAATTTTTTGGCGCCCACACAATTCCAGTGTCTACAATTTTGGCACCCGTACAACTAAAATTTTTAGCGCCTGTACAGTTTCGACTTCCGTATTACTCGAATTTGATTTTTTTGGCAGTGAATCATTGTATCATCTTCTGGTATTTGATTTATTTCACGTTTGTATTCGCTTTGTGATTTCTTTTATTGGTATTTGTATGACTTCTAAAAATGATGATTTGCTTCAATCTATAAGTGTGAGATTGAATGGAAAAAAAAAATTATATTAGACTTATGTGATGAAAAAATTTATCAAAGGCAAAAAGATGTGGGGCTTATATTAATGATACATTAGTTAAACCCGATGATCAAAAAGGTAAAAATTACGCAGCTTCATTAGATGCTTAGGAGGGGAACAATTCAAAAATTATCACTTGGATCAACAACTTTGTTGATTATTCAATTGGTATGCAATAAGCAAAATATGAATATGTCAAAGAGGTCTAAGAACATCTGTCAAGGCTGTACACGCATTCTAACTTTGCAAAATTGTACAAATTAGAATTTGATATTCGAGCACTGAAACATAACGATATGAGTATTCATAAATTCTACTTTACTATGACAAATTTTTGGGATCAATTGACTCTTGCAAAATCCGCAAAATTACAAGTGTGTGCTCTATACATTGCTCGTAGAGAAGAACAACATTTGATCCAATTTTTTATACCGTTACGTGATGATTATGAGGGACTTCGTAGTATATTTTTGTACCGTAGCCCACTTCCCTCTATTGACTTAATGGCTAGTGAGCTATTGGCAAAATACTCTACCTTTCAATCAAAATATTTCTTCGTCTCTTAAATCCGTTGACCTGACTCCCTCTGATGTGTAGGGACCTTCCCCGATAGCTACAAGGGGGGGGGGGGGGGGGGGGTTGTAGATATTATGTATCTTTCATTGATAATCACACTCGTTATTGTTGGGTTTAGCTTATGAAACATCGTTCTGAATTCTTTAGTATTTCTCAAACATTTCGAACTCTTATTAAGACTTAATATTTTTATATTGTCAAGTGCCTTAGATGTCATTTGGGTGGGAAGTACACTTCTAATCCTTTATCTGTATTGCTTGTTTTAGATGGAACCATTCACCAAATCTCGTGTACTCACACTCCTGAACAAAATGGTGTCGCTAAAAGGAAACATAGGTACATTGTTGAAAGTGCTCGTTCCCTCTTACTGTTGCCTATGCTCCAAGTGCATTTGGGGAAGAAGCGGTCCTTACTACTGTGAACTTAATTAATAAGATCTCATCTTCTCACTCTTCAGGTTTGTCTCAATTTGAAAAGTTGTATGACCATGCTCCAAATTATTCTTCCTTAGTATTTGGATGTGTTTGTTCTTCGACCGAGTATAGAGCTTAGTAAGTTATATTTTCGTTCTGCCATTTGTGTCTTTATAGGTTATGGTGAGGGACAAAAGATATATTGTTTTAATCCAGTTTCACAAAAACTATATGTGTCTCGTCATGTTGTGTTTCTTGAGCATATACGTTTCTTCTCTATTCCTGCTAGTATACACAACTTGACTAAATCTGATCTCATTTCTATTAATCCTTTCTTTGATGATACAGATAGTTTATCCCCTCAAAATCCATGCACTACAAATATTGACCCCTTTCTGCTTCTTGACCTCATTTGTTTTTTACACACGCACCCAGTGGGATTCGAACCCCATAACAACTGTTGGGGGAGACGGAAAGTCTACCACTAGGCCACTACCTCAATCCCGCCTCATGTTCCTATTGCACCTTTCTCTCTACATTATTCTTGTATTTGCACTATTAGTTCTACAAGTACTTATGCTTCTAATGTTCCTTCCCTTCCAACGGCCGACTAAGCACCTTATGAGATTGCGGATCCTTCTCCTTGCTATCCTCAGCGCATTAATAAGTCCACTCACATATCAAATTTTGTTTACTCATGTTATTCAAATTCTTTTGCTTTATTTATAACCTTTATTTGATGCCTCTATAAGCCTTTGTCCTATAAAGAGGTAGCTCTTGATCCCTTTTAGCAATAGGCTATGGGTGAGGAACTCTCTACTTTGTACAAGACGGATACTTGGGATTTGGTATTTTTACGTCCTTGTAAAAGTACAATTAGTTCTCGTTGAGTCTACAAAATTAAGAAACTTTGATGGTTGAGTTGAGTGGTTCAAAACTCGATTGGTTACTAAGGGATTTTCTCAACAGTATGATATTGGATTATGAGGAGACCTTTGCTCTGCTTGCAAAAATGACAATTGTTCATACTCTTATTCTCATTGCATGTGTTCGTCAGTGGCACATTTCTCAAATGGATATTAAAAATACCTTCTTGAATAGAGATCTCCAAGAGGAAGTTTACATGACTCTCCCTCCTGGTGTAGCTCATAATTTTGGAGAAGTTTGTAGGCTCATGAAAGCTCTATATGGCCTTAAGCACCTCAAGCCTGGCTTGAGAAGTTCTCTACTGTGATTACTTCTCTTGGTCTTTGTCCAAGTAATCATGATTCTTCTTTCTTTATAAAGTCTACCACTGCAAGCCGTATTCTACTTTCTTTAAGTATTGATGACATTATTATAATTGTGATGATGCTGATAGGATTGCAGTATAGAAGTCAAAATTATCTCATCAGTTTGAAATGAAAGACTTGAGGGCTTTAGCTACCTCCTGAGTATTGAAGTAGCATTATCACCAAAAAGTTATCTTCTCTCGTAGTCTATGTATACAACTGACATTCTTGAGTGTGCCAACCTCACTAATACTAGGACAGTGGATATTCTTCTAGAGGTGACTATTCGATATTCACCTTTTGATAGTGCTCCTTTGCCAGATCCTATCACATATCATACTAATGTTGGCAATTTGGTATAATCTTACTATTACTCGTCCAGAGATTGCCCACATTGTTCACATCTTCAGTCAGTTTGTCACTTCTCCTACAGTTCATTGAGCTATTGTTCTTCGTATCCTTCAGTATCTTCAGAGCACCCTCTTTCAGAGTCTTTTACTTCCATAGACCTCGTCTGTGGAGTTATGCGCATACTTTGATGCTAATTGGGCCAATGATCCCACAGATCGCAAGTCTGTCACTGGTTTATGTGTAGGGCAATTATCTTATTTCGTGGAAGGGTAAGAAACAGGTCGTTGTTTCTAGATCATCCACGGAAGCTAAGTATCGTGCGATGACATCCACTACCACGGAGATCGATTGTTTACGTTGGTTACTTGTAGATATGGGTTTTTCTTTTTCTCATCTTACTCCTATGTATTGTGATCAAGGTTTTAAATTGCGTTATCGAGTTACGTAACGATAACGGTTGCGGTGTAACGATATCAGGAGTGTTGGTTTGTCTGTAACGGGAATCGGCCGTAACAGTCATGAACTTTATAAAATCACCAGAATATCCTCAAAAACTCAATAATAGTAATTGTTTTACTCATTAAACCTTAAATAAATGCATTCTAATAGATATTATAGCATTTAAGTATATATACAACACAATAAAGATATGAAAAAAGACGAATTATTCATTAAGGCTGAAGAAAGGTTGAAATCTGAAGAAATGATGAATTTTCAACCATCACATTGCCTCTGCACAAGGCTGAAATTACAGCTTTATGATGGGAGGGGTGTTTTTGATGGGAGAAGGCCTGCACAAGGTTGAATACAACTTATATGTGATGGGAGGGGGCCTGCACAAGGTTGAATACAACCTGTATCGGCCATAACGGGAAAAGACACCATTATGGGCCCGTATCAGCCCGTAATGAATCAGCCAAGCACGAAATATCAACCCGTCACCGTAACGGTGGGCCGATATTCCGTTACATATCGGCTATTATAGTACGTAATAGCCGATAATTACAACCCTAGTTGTGATAACAAGAAAGCTATTTAGATTGCTTACAACAGAGAACAGACTAAGCACATCGAGATTGAATGTCATCTCACTCATCATCACCTTCAACAAGGCACCATCACTTTGCCTTTTGTTTCATTCTCCATATAGATTGCCGACTTGTTTACGAAGTCGCGTTCTATTTCGCACTTTTGTTTTTCAGTTGGCAAACTCTAGATGCTTCTTGTAGCCGCATCATGAGTTTGAGGGGGATATTAGAGTGATTATATTTATTTAGCATTAAGGATAGAATAGACGTTTCTTTGTCTTCTAGGTTTTTCTATTTTAAGCTTATATTATTCATCTTTCCTAGGTATTTTGTTGTAGTCTCTGCATTCATTATTCATAACAATAAACCGTATGGTCCATATCCTCCTCCTCTTTTTTACTTGGAACTATGTTATTCATTTGTGATAATAATAGGTTCTAGTGTTTACATAATCTGAATTGGAAGTGATAATAATGATGATATATATTTAATTGATGGGCTCAGGAACAGTTTTTGGTTGCGAAAACAAATTGGGCAGAGACGCAAGACCATTCCCACGAGTAGACCAGAGGCCGGCACTGGATTTATATATATATATATAGTATTTGAAAATTATGGCTTTTTGCCCAATTAATACACAAAAAAACCATAAAAAAACAAAAGTTCAACTGCCCCCACTGAACAAAGAAATTATTGCCAAATGTCCCAAAGGATGACTTTACGTCCCGAAAGAATATTTATGCCAAAAAAGAAAGTGGGCGTCATACATATCGACTTAATCTGAATTTTGTTGATTTATGAAGTTTGATGAATTCATACTAACTTATTAGCTATTATTAGTTATCTTTTATTTTATTGTACATTGTTCAAGTTAATTTACACATACATGTATCTCCTTACTCACTTATGAAGTTCTATTGTATGGTTATTTTATTAGATTTTTTAATAACATCTTTTATTTATTATTTATAAAATGTCTCAACTCACCAAAAATTGAGGATCCGGCCTTACCCCTTCCAGAATTGTTGGTCTTATTTATACATTCGTCTAAGAATTATTTGTTTTTGATAGTGATTGAATTTCCATTATGGAGCCAATTAAGTTTCGTTTCAGCATGTATCATGGTCCAAATCTTTGAGCCCTGATTAGTCCAAAAATCAGGCTTAAGTGCGGAGAAAGACCAAAGCCAAGGAGGTATTCTAGTTTTCAGAAGATTTTAGAGAATTCTAAGACAGACTAGAGTAGGTTTTCTTGTCCATTTGTAGATTTTTAAAGAATAATCTAGAGAATTTTTTGCATAGAAACATCTAGGATATTTTAAAGGAAAGTCTTAGGCTTTGTACCTCGGATCGAATCAAACTTGACCATCCATTACAAGGCAAGGCCTATATAAAGAGTAAGCCCAAAGATTAGAGCTGAGCATCCTTTGTGCATTTCTTGTCTAAAGATGTATAAAGATCTGTTTCTTTAAAATCATCTTTCCCTAAATTCCTTCACTTGATAACGATAGAGTTGGTTTACTTAGCACTTTCGACAGAGCGGAACGACGCTAAAGCCACATTGGTTTGTAGGGAAAACTTAAGCCTGTGACAGTTGGCATCAGAGCACGATGACTATCCGGAATAGTTGAAAGGTTTGTTTTGAGGTGCACAATCCTCAACCCTTGAAGCTTGAAAGTCGAAGGTTGTAGGAAAGAATGACAAAGACTGATTCATCGTAGATTGAGGAGTATGCCTAAGATTAAGTAGCTGAGGAGGAACACCAAGGGTGGCATTGAAGAAAATCGAGGGACCAAGTTTCCCGCTTGGAGGTTAAGCTGGTGGAAGGGGAGATTGCGTTAGGTAAACTTACTCACAACCTGAGGATGTCCATGGGCGGTTGGACGGGCTAGAGTCAAAGGATACCGTCATTGATCAAGCCACAAAGGGTGCCATGAACAAGCTGGGTGGTTCCTTGGTGGCAGAACTTCGAGCTCTTAGCAAGGAACTTAAATTCGAAATAGCTAAAGCTCAGAGGCCATGTTGAAGCAGAGTTCAACAAAGTTCGAGCCGACATGGAGGACATCAACTCCGACGTGACCTTGTGCAAGCATGTGATGGTGCAAGGACTAGCACACCCCATGACGTTTCGAGGGTTGAAGTACCCAAGCTATCGAGTTACATTGGACCACGGGAAGCTCATGAGGTAGAGAATTTCTTACGAGGCCTTGAGCAATATTTCGAGGATACAAGTATAAGGGACGAAATCGCTTGAGTACACAAGGCAACACGGTACCTTACTGATACCGCTACTTTATGGTGGCGAAGGTGACACAGGGTCATTAAGAAAGGTATGTTGACACATAGATTCATTGAAGATTTCAAGGAGGAGATTAAGTGGCAGTTTAGTCCGAATAATGCCAAGGGAGAAGCACGTAGGAAGCTTCTTCAACTCAAGCATACGGGTAGGATTCTAGACTACATAAAGATGGCGTTGATTCCGGACATTCTAAACAAGGATTCTTTGTTCTACTTTCTCGATAGCCTACAATCGTGGGCGAAGTGAGAGCTAAGGTGATACGGGTTGGAAGACTTGGCATTTGCTACCGCCGAGGCCGAGTTAATGATCGATTTTGGCATGCGGTTGTGCTCACTGAACCCAAGTGATGGTAAAGGTACCAAGGGTTCAAACAGTGCTAGCAAGGGTGAATGAACGCTAGCCAATCTCAAGGGAGGCTGGCATCATGGTCACAAAGTCAACCTAAGTCTCCACAAAAAGAGCGGGAAACCAAACAGGATGCAGGGTTAAGTCATTCTAAACCGGGATCACATTACCTTTTCTGTAATGGACCGCATTGAGTGCAGGACAGCCCAAGGAGGAAGATCCTCAATACCTCAGCAATGGAGTCCGAGGCACAACAACAGGGTCACTAGACTGGGCTGAGATCCGATGGAATGATGGAGACGCTGGCTGAACGGCGACGGCGAGACTGGCTGGACAGCGAAGGTGGCTTGCGATGCGAAGCTGGTTGGAAAACGGCAGTGCAAGGCTGGAGCAGCTACAAAGAAGGCCTGCGAAGGGCAGTGAGACGGGATCGGGGGTGGACGGACGACAGGGAGGCTGGCAACAGCGAGGGTGGATTTGGGTTGCAAGTTGGGATCTAAGCTGCAGCGGCTACGATTGATCATGGTTTGGCCTGTTACTGCAGAGAGCAGCGACGGTGGGTGGAAAAACCCTTTTTTTGTTTTCTTTTTTTTTTTTTTTTGTGTAAGAGGTGGAAAAAAAAAATTGAAGAGAAAAAAGAGAAGAAAAAATATGTATATAGAAAAGATTGATCGGGATTAATTACCCATTCAAAGTTACTCTTGATACCATGTAGGAACTCAATGGACCCAACTCACTCTCAAAAGACACCTTGAGAGAGGGGTATTGGCCTAGAATTTATATATAGCTCAAGATCAACACAAGCGATGTGGGATTCAACACAGAAATATACCTGTAAGAATCTCAACATTTGTTCTTCAATCGTACCACGCATTGCCAAAGTTTCCACATGAATTGGTCGGGTAGCACCCATCCGGTGAGCACGACTGACCACTTGTTCCTCCATGCTGATCATGTTTGAAGAAATACAAGTTACTGCATTTAAAAGCAAACATATGCATGCAAAATACAATCTTTCCCTGGAACATATGCATGAGCTTGACAGCACTAGTACATCATGCCATTAAATATAATAACGAACTACCACTATCCAATTGCTATAGGCTTCTTAAAAGAATTAATAGAATATAACGTTATCAAGGAAATTCTCCATGTCCGACAAATACCAAATTTTACCTTCTGTCCCATATCGGTTCCATTAGAAAAACATGTGTTACGAAACTCAAATCAAGACCTAGTGCTGCACTTCCATCCATTAGCAGAGCCATACAGTTTGCATCATGCTGGAAGGTTGTCAATGATTTCATCTGAATCAAATGCAAACAACTTGACCTATAATATAAGCAAAGAAATCCACGGTAAAGGTAAACAAAAATACCAAGTCATATGGATATACCTTGTTGCTAGAATGCATAGGACTATACAATCCAGCAAATTTGATACCAGCAAGTGTTAACTGACAAAGAAATTGAACTCAAAAGCACATCATCAGTATGAAGAGCATCACATTAAGCATTCCTAGTCTGAAGTAAATGAAGAGTTACCTGCTGCTCAATAACATGTATATGTTCAAGAAACTGAGAAAATATTAGAACTTTTTCAGGAGGGGTCTGGTAAGACTTGTCGCTACAGCTAGTGTAGAACTCCTCATGTTTTTTGTCAATAATCTTGGCATCATTGTCAACATCCTTGGAATAACCATTTATTATATTTGCTTCCTGCAAGTCTTTCAACTTCTGCACAATATAACTGACTTTGCTGCTAGATGTGGATTGCCATTCAGGATGCCAATCATCCTAGACAAAGAACATGAAAAACCTTTCAAAGAAAATGAAGAGAAAAAGATGTATCGTTGAGGCCCCTTTAGGGGGGAAAACAAAAGAAAATAAAACTCGAAAAAGCATACCTGTTTATATGACGGCTGCAACTCAATCAGATCCTTAGGAACAGGCCACTTTGGATTTGGATTTTCAGGACGGGCTAATGTTTCAGGACTCTGCATCTCATATAAGTTACTGCAACCAGGAAATGTACACTTTTCACTGTCCAAAGCAACACAATCAAGGCATAAAAGATGCCTACATGGTGTAATGATAGGTAAACGGCACCATTCCTTGCACCTAACAGACATGCATATCAATCAGTTGTCAGAATATGATTTGAGAAAACAAATATGAAATGCAAGATGAAACTCTACAAAGACTTTACCTCATACAACTACCACCATGAAGAAGGTTGCACAGTATAAAAGCATACTCCTCTGATGTTGGATCTAAACCATTCTCAACTAGAATATCCATAGTTTCCTGAATATCTTGTCCAGCATTTGCTACTTTAATATGTCCGGCTACACAGCAAGATAATCTCACATTTCCAATAGTGGTACATCGGAACTTCCATTGTTTGGGGTTCAATAAACTTTCAACATGAGATGGATCCTTCCAGTCAGCCATTAATATGTTACGTCGTACAGTAACTACCAACTCATTGTAACTTCTAGCATGTTCTTCAGTGAAATGCAAAAACGTCACTTTCTTGATGCAAGGAGGAATTGTCTGTAAATCTGTTTTTCGTGCACTGATCGTGCACCTACACAGTAACTGCAACAATCGTGAATGGCCCTCTTCCATTTCTGCCTCAAATGGCCTAAGAATACCAGCATCCCATGATTTTTGGTTTTGACCATACGCTTCTTCACGTAGGAACTTGAGCATTGGTTGAAGATGAGACAACTGACTGTTAGGAGTGTTGGGAGTCGGAGTCCCTGTTAACAACCAGCGGTTTGATGCTGTAAGTGAAATAGCCATTTGCAGTTTATTTGTCAAATTAAGACTTGAGCCAAGGGTGTGCCCTTCATCTAACATGACTCTAAGCCAATGAATTTGCATTAACACACTTCGGTTGCGGGGGTTCCACTCAGCACTTAAACGACTAAAGGTAGTTATAACAACATCATAATCCCAAGCCAGATTGTGCGCGCAAGGCTTTCTATTATCCGTCCACACATAAACCCGCAACTGCCCAGGCCTAACATGCTTCTGGATTTGAGTCTTCCAGTGATCAACTAGATTTGCTGGAACAACAACCAAAGTTGCCCTAGACAAGTACAACCTCAGTGAATCTAATGGTTCACGAAAAGCAACTCTAAGTGCAGCCAAATCAAAGACCAAGTTGACAAGATTTTTTGGGTAGAACCACCTTGTCGTGCCTTTCTCCACTCTCTTAATGAGACCAAATGCCTGAAAAATTTTGTGGAACTCGAGGGAATCTCCAGCACATATTGCTCGAGTTTCTGTGACAGGATGCACCAACCCAATTGTTTCCATTTCTGAAATTTTAGCAGGCGATAGTTTAGCCAACCAAGCTAATGCCTTCTTTGTCTCAGAATTTAACAGCATATAATGCTCCTTGAGTACACCAGCGAAGAATGAAACATTTTCCTCTCTTTCCCCGGAAGTGCCTTTGGTGTGAAATCCAGGGAAAGAAGTAATTGACTGCCGGTAATCCCATGATTCTTCAGGCATAGTACAACTCTGATGTAAAGTATCACTGTTCATACTACAAAACCAAGCTGTGCTGGTATCAGCTATACTCGAATCTGAGAGTTTCCGCCATTTGTGACAAGCATCACACTGAATCCAAGTTTCATTACATTCAAGATTATCTCCAGTGGCAATCTTATGCCGATGGCCAAGATATGATGATTTACGTGAGAAACCCAGAGAGACATCGCTTGGGCTATGTGAAACACGCCTTCTTTTTGAGCTTTTCTGAACCTTTTCGTCACTAAAGAACCCCACTGACTCGTCATATGTATCCAGAAGATTTTTCCTAATGTGACTCCAGCTCCTTGTGCATCGGACTATACGTGTTGCTGGTGTATAGAGTAGAGCTCTAGGAGAATCGGTTCCTTCATTGTCATTCAAACACGTAGATCCAGAAATTTGCTTGTTATGATTCTCTCCCCGAGTGACTTCACCTAGACAAAGTTGTCCTCTTTTGGCAGTTTGACCTACAACCCTACCACTTTTTGACAGCCTACCACCAGGGGCATTGCTCCGAGAAAGTTCATAATAGCCACATCTCTGATTAGAAGCATGCCTGCACCAGATAGCTTCCACCCCATCCAGTGGTTCTGCCAATGTTCCTTGTGTCTTCAGAATAAGGGATAGTGCAGTTATGGTCTTACCTAAGCCAGGCTCATCACAAAACATTCCCCCACAGAAATCCTTAATTGTTGGGATTTCACCCGTGACTATCTCACCAGAAACAGAATTTATATAAAAAGCAAACCCATCTTCAGTTGCGAAATCCATGAATAATGGATGAGGCAGAACTTCAGGATCCCGCTCACGCTTTAGCATCCATTCAACTGCTGTCTGCTGATGCGGGAAAAGTTTAAGTTTCATACATGGCATGACAGATGCCGCCACAAATCTCAGATGGCGACAAGTTTCTGAAACCCTAATGAGGTCAATAGGTCCAAGTGCTGTAAGAATGTTGAACAAAACATCATCTGGTAACACCCAAATCCCAGATCCACAAGAAGAATGATCAGGGTTTATTCTTGAAGAACAGGGATCTCCCTTCTTTGCCACTGAAGGTAAGCTTTTAAATATTCCATGGAGTTCAAATAGCTTTTTCTTTGAACTGTCAGGGGCACTGCAATGCTGTTTACATTGAAGAACATGACAGTCATAAAGATTCCAAATGCTATTACCATCTTCCTGATGAGGATTGCCAAACTCAAGCATCAATCTTCTAGTTTCCCAATCACAACTGAAAATGAATATTTATAATTATGTTAGCATGGCAAAAACTATTGGAGAAGAGAATAGGTAATTGGATCTGAATATTACTGCCACATTTCACTCAAAGACTATTACATGTTTCCTACTTTTAGCCTATAAAGAATTTAAATAAGGATTGCAAAACTCCAGCATCAATCTTCGAGTTTCCCAATCACAACTGAAAATGAATACTTCTAATTATGTTAGCATGACCAAAACTATTGGAGAAGAGAATAGGTAATTGGATCTGCATTTTACTGCCATATTTTACTCATAACTTATTGACTACTACATGTCTCCTACTTATTGACTATACATAATCTAAATAAGTAAAAGAAATCTACAAGTGTCCTAATTAATACAGAAACAAATCAATCTATATTTAATTATGTAAAACAAGGAAAGCCTCAAAGATTTAGGCCATAACTAGGTCAGAGCATGGTCAACTTTCCAACACTCCCCCTCAAGCTGGCTTGAAGATATCTTCTATTGTCAGCTTGCTGATTAAATTCTCAAATTGTCTTCTCTGTGGCCCTTTAGTTAAAATGTTTGCACCTTGCTCAGTGGTTGAAATATAAGGCATACAAATCAATCTAGTATCCTGTTTTTCTTTAATGAAGTGTTTAGCAACTTCAACGTGTTTACTTCTATCATGAAGAACTAGATTATGAGCAATGAAAATTGCTGCTTTGTTGTCGCAGTACACCTTCATAGGTAATGGACTAGAGATCTTTAAGTCTTTTACAAGTCTTCTAATCCATCATACTTAACAAATTCCATGAGCAACTAACCTGAACTCAGACTCTACACTACTCCTTGCTACAACACTTTGCTTTTTGTTGTGCCAAATGACCAAATTACGTCCAACAAAGGTGCAATAACCAGAAGTTGATCTTCTATCAGTTACACTCCTTGCCCAATCTACGTTTATATACCCCTCAATCTGTAAATGATCGTTGTTCTCGAATAAAAGACCTCTTTCAGGTGTTTCTCTCAACAACAACAACAACAATTACGCTTTTGTCCCACTTATATAGGGTTGGCTCCATGAATCCGTTTACGCCATAATGATCGATCAAGGGTCATCTCCTCAGTCAGGTTTAATGTCATTAAATAAATTATAATAGTCTCATCCAACTTCTTTTTAAGTCTACCTCTCCCACTAGTAGTTTCCTGCACTTGAACTAAATCACATTTTCTCACTGGTGCTTCTATAGATCTTTTATGCACATACCCAAACAATTGTAAACGATTTTCTCTGATCTTCTCTTCGATGGGTGTTATTCTTAAATTCTCTCTAACAGTTTCATTCTAAATTTTATTCATTCTCGTCTTCCCACTCATCCTCATTTTTGTCACCCCAATTTTCTAGACATGTGTCATTTTTACCACCCAACATTCTAAACCATATAGCAGCGCTGGTCTTATAGCAGTTTTGTAGAATTTTCCTTTAAGTTTCAATGGTCCTACGATCACAAATCACCTCAACTGCACTTCTCCACTTTAACCAACCTGCCTTGACACTGCGTAATATCCTCATCAATTTCACCATTACTCTGAATCATTGAACTTAAATATCTAAAATGATCAACCTTTGGCACCTCCCCATCTCCAATTTTGACTATACCAACATCTGTCCAGGCATTACTAAAATTGCAATACATGTATTTCGTCTTATTTCTACTAACCTTCAAACCTTTAAACTCTAAAATTTCTCTCTATCTTTCTAATTTAGTATTAAGACCTATTCTACTTTCGTCAACTAATACTATTTCATCTGCAAATAACATATTCCAAGATACTCCATCCTGAATATGTTTTATGAGCTCATCCATCACTAGAACGAAGAGGTGAAGACTTAAAGATGATCTTTGATGTAAACATATATTGATAGGAAATGCATAAATATCTTCTCCTCCTGTTCGAACAATAGTGACTATACCTTCATATATATCCTTAATTACCTCGATGTACGCATTGGACACTTATTTCTTTTCTAACACACACTACAAAACTTCTCTTAGTACCCGATCATAAGTCTTTTCCAGGTCGACAAAATTCTATGTACTACGTCAACTATCTCAAAATTCTATGTACTGCGTCAAAATGAACTTGTCCGGGTGAACACATGAATTGACTTACCAGGCTAACAGCGAAAGCTATATCCGAACGTGCATGTGACAAGTAAATTAATCTCCCAACAAGTATTTGAAACTGATCTTTCTTCATCACTTTCTCAGGCTTAGCCGCTACTAGTTTCAGATTGGGTTCAATAGGCGTCGCATCAACTTTTCACCCTGAAAGACCTATCTCACCAAGTAAGTTTAGAACATACTTCCGCTAGGAGACAAAAATATATTTCTTCAATATTGCGAACTCCATTCCAAGGAAATACTTTAAGGCACCTAGCCTAGATCTGTAATTTCAAAGTCATTGGCCAATACCTTCTTAGTCCGTCAAGCTCAACATTGTCATCACCTGTCAAGGTCATGTCATCCACATAAACGATTAAAGCTACAACTTTCCCTTCATTTGAGTGCTTAATTGCTTATAGAACATGGTATGATCAACTTGGCTTTTATGGTACCATGGCTCTTCAAAGCTTTCCCAAAACATTGAAACCACACTCTAGGATATTATTTGAGGTCATACAATGACTTTCTCAATCTAAACAATTTATTTTGTCAATCTTACCTTCAAAACCAGGTGATAATTTCATAAATACTTCTTCCTCCAAATCTCCATCCAAGAATGCATTCTTTACATCTAACCATTGTTATGTAAGGCACGAGGCACACTAAAGCCCAATGACCCCCAAGGCGACAAGACACGAGGCGCAGGCTTCTTTGAAGCGAGGCTCACATTTTAAATATGTGAAATTCTATTGTCATTGAGTCATAAAGCAATCAAATATTACTACAATAAAAGATGTATTATATGTTTAATAATTCAAAAACACTTTGAACTAGTCTCATGCAATATTGGACTTCAAATCGAACTCTGGTTCTCGAACAAAAGTAAATGAAACAATTGATAACAAAATTCCAAAAATAAAATCAATCACTCAACAAACATTAAAATAAAGTAGTTAATTGCAAATAAGTCAATAAATATAATTTACATTATAAATTCAGCATATGCCAAAAAACTAAATGAAAATAGCAGATAAATGGGTTGTTTTGTGCAAAAATAGTGAGATGACGAACAAAAATATAGCAATTACGAAGGAAAAAAGAAGAAGAAGAAGAGAAGTAGGTCTGTGTTTTCCAAAAAATAGGGGTTGTTTTTTCACAAAACAACACCTATTTATGTGCAAAAACAAAGAAGAACAGAAAGAAAAGTGGAAGAAGAAGATGAAACAAATAACAATCCAATTCAAAAGGAAAATAGAAAAAGAAAATTTGAGTTGCTTCAAAGAGGCGTGCCTCAACAGCGCCTCGCGCCTCAAAGCCTGGCTGCCAAGGCACACACCTCTTTAAAGTAGCCTCGCCTCAACACTGTGAGACGAGTTAGGGTCTAAGTTTGTCCAGTGCTTGTTCCCGCACATGGCCGCTTACTCTTGACTCTTATGTTGTAATTAGTAGCATAGTTGTCTTCATTTCCGTTATTTTGTAACAGGGACTCATTATGACTCCTTGAGCATAATGATATCTACTGTTGTCATTTTTGTTTTTTGCTTAATGTATATTGTAGGAGGACATGCTCTTAAAGCCTTTTAAGCCTTTCACATCTTGTTGTTAATGCACTGTTGTTGTGTTCACTTTTTTGCTAGCATGTGCTTGTGGTGAACCTTGTTGCTTACAAACTATTGTTGCTTCCGCTACTCTCAATTTCAGAAATTTTGGGATTGCTACTAGGCCCGCGTCCTAGGTAGCGCCGCACGGCCCATCTATCAGCCTAGAAGGCCCTATCTATGACACCTTGGCTACGCCTCGTGAGCCTCAGGCGCGCCTTTCACATCACTGCATCTAACTGTTCAATGGCTAATTAGAGTTCACAACTAGGGACAGCAATACACGGATGGAGTTCACCTTGTCCACTAGAGCAAATATTTGTTGGTAGTCAATTCCATAGGTTTGTGTAAACCCTTTTGTAACAAGTCTTGCCTTGTACCTTTCTATACTCCCGTCAGCTATGCATTTAACGGCAAACACCCATGTATAACCCAAGGTCTTTTTTTCACTTGGTAAATCAACCATCTCTCAAGTGCCATTTTTCTTAAGTGCATTCATCTCCTCCAAACCACTAACTTCTAGTCCGGATGATCAGGAGCTTTGTGAATAGTTTTTGGAACAAACAAATGAGAAACTTTAGAAGTAAATGCCCTATGGGTATTAGAGAGTATATGGTATAACAAATATTGGGTAATAGGATGTTTAGTACCTGTTCGGATTCCTTTCCTACGTGTAATAGGAACATCAAGATCTAATGGATCAAGACTAGGAACTAATATGGGAAAGAGACAGAATTTGGGACAAAGATTTTACCTAGAAGCTCTGAGGATTCAGGGCTTGGAGATGGTGATCAAGGTTGTGCTGGAATTATAGATTGATCTTTGATAATGGTGATAAGCTTTCCTCCTAGCATACACCTTCAGCTCAGACGCGGGATGATTTTGATCCTATTGTAGTATTTCTCCCTCTGTTTGTGGTATACTTGTACCTGGAAATGATAGATCAGTGATTTCCTAATTATCATTATCTATGACAACTATTTCTTGAGTACTCAAATTAGGGAAAAACAGTATTGACAAAGGTACTGAAACTTCCAAAATTGATCTTCATTTCAAAATGTTTCACTTGTGTTGTTCTCCCTGCGAAGATGATTTTGGCTAAAATTGGGTTCATTTTCCAAAAAGGATACCTCCATACAAAGATGAATCTTGCTTGTTTTTTGGTTATAATGTTTGTACCCTCTTTGATTTGGGGCATACCCTATGAACACACATTTTTTCAGCTCAAAGATAAAGTTTAGATCGAAGATCACTAGGAATGTGAACAAACACAGTACAACCAAACAATTTACGTGTAAATCCGAGACAATCCTACCTTATAGAAAAAAAAACTTTTGGACAGTTTAAAGGTGTCATATACTTCAGTACAAAGTATGCATTCTATTAATCGAATAAGATATTGTTAAAATGGTTTTACCCCAATAGATATTTCAAAATATGCATAGAAAACATTACAACTCGACCTACTTCAAGCAAATGACAGTTTTTTCTTTCAAAAATACAATTTTGTTGAGGCATATCAAGACCATGGATTGACGTTGAATACCTTTTTCTCTCAAAAAAATTCCCGAACACTGGTTTAAGTATTCAGTACCATTATTAGACTGAAAGACACTAATTTTTGTTTTGAATTAGTTTTCAAACATATTGTAAAAAAATTTGAATATGTTTTCCACTTCAGATTTTTCAATCAATATCCAGACTACTCGAGCATGATCATCTATGAAAATGACAACATTTTTTCCAAATAAAGTAGTGATTTTAGATAGACCTCAAACATCACTATAAATCAAATAAAAAGGTTTTGATGCATGATATGGTTTTGAAATATATGAAATTCAATAGATAAATGATAACTTTCACATTAAAAAATAAAACAATCCAATTTTTTTAAATAACTCAGTAAATAAATGTCTTAGATAAGGAAAACTACGATATCCTAACCTAAGATGCCAAAGCATTATTTATTCACGGAGAGGAATTGAACTAATACTACTATTCAAGCCTTAAGCTTTTTTTATTATTGAAGGAATTATCATCAGGATAGTAAAGACCAAGCATTCCAGCACTGTCAACCATTGTCTCCAAGCTCCGGTCCTAAAACTCACAGTAAGAAACTAAAAATGTGCTAATGCAGGCAGTTAGAGTCTTTAGATAGTTCTCTTATAGACAAAAGATTGCAAGAGAACTTGGGGGCATGAAGAACAAATTTAACCTCTATTTTTTCAACCATTTATCTACATCTTTTCCTGCTATAGGTGAGAAATTTCCATCCGCAACTCTAACTTTTTGATTGCCAGAACATGGCGAATAAAATTTGAATATATGAGAAGAACTGATAATATGGTCTAATGCATCTGAATCAATAATTAATGATGCAGAGGTAAAACAACTATAAAGGGCAAAAGGTATAATACCAATTTGTGCCAGATAACTAATAGGAATACCTGATGACTTTAGCAATTTTAGGAGGTGATCCATCTGCTCTTTGTTGAAGGGATTACTCTCGACTTAATTAGCATAAGGAGTCAGACAGCTGAACTTATCTTTGGGTTTACTGCTCTTCAAGTTTGTAGATTTTCCATGGATTTTCTAGTACGCCTCTCGAGTGTGGCGAGGTTTTGTTACAACAATCACACTAGACTTGAGGTTTTTCATCTGATTTATGTTGATTGGTATAGGACTTGTTTGCATCAGAAGCTACAAGGGTCGAATTTTCCATAGGACCTCCAGTTCCAGCACTTTTTCGCCCCAGCATAACTCTCCTCCCCCTTTCTTCCCTTCTAACCTCAGAAAAAACTTCCCCAAGTGAGGGAAGGGGCTATCGGCCATTGATCCTTCCTCTGACCTCATCAAACTCAACATTTAGGCCAACAAGGAACTTAATAAACCAATTGTTGTCCACCAGTTTCTTGTGGTAATTGAGTCAACAGGGGAATACCATTCATAGTCATCATACATCTTGTAACAAGGTTAATTTTCAATCGAGTGATGGCCTAGTTATCGCCACAACTAGTCAGCCACGTGAAATCCCTGCAACGCAACAAAACCACACCGAAATAGTATGTAAAATGCACCCACACACAGGCACTACACAGTTTACGGACAAAACCCAACCTTGTATTTATAACTCATGAAACAAGGAACCAATTTTAGAATATCGGTTTGGAAATTCGCAGGGACACTTCCACTGCCCAAAAATCAGACTACACGTGACTATTTATAGAGAACTATTGCAGTTGACGGCCCCAACTGCCTAGACAGACACTTGACACATGTTCGACATATGTTCAACCCACAGCCTGTCAGTTTTGGCCAGACTTAACTGCCTACAATTGTCTAGAACTGTCCACACATGCCTTGCATATGTCTAGTAACTTCTAGTCACTTCAGCTTACCACGAGCTAGACCTCCTTCTCAGTGTCTTTGCTTGCTCGACGTTGTGCCAACACATTGCCCGTTTGCCATCTCGTTCCCATAGTCACGCCAACATTCGTCGACGTCTCTCCATGCCACCCACATGGCCAAAATGTGTCTTGCGCCCATGTTCTACCTTGTTAACTTGGCCTCATGCTCAAGCTTGCCTCACGTTGTCTCCATGAATGCCAATCCTAGCATTGCGCCTAGGATCACCGCGCCTTATTTTAGCGATGCCCGATGTCCACCCACATCGTCCGGCGACGCCCTCGTGTGCCCGCGCATGCCACTGCCCATACACATTGATCCTAGCCATGTGCCTAGGGATCACCTTGGGTCTTGCCTCGACGTCACCCAATGCTCGCTAGCATTGACTTGTGACGCTCCGTTTCGTCGATGCTCACCACGTCTTGATTTCACCCGTGTCGAGAATCTTGGGTGCGCCTTACTTACACCTTCCCATCAAGCCTATGTCTTAGAATACACCTTGCCTTGTCGTGCCAATGCCCCTCGACGCATACTGGATCCAGCCATGCCTTGGGTCTTGAGGGAGGGGTACTCCTCTTATAATACTTTAAGCAAAATAACTAGAGTGACAGCAGTAGACATGAAGATGTCAAAGGAGGCATAATGGAGTTAACAGTAAGCCCCAGCCCACGGTTGACTCTTGGTTTAGCCGTGCCCCCACATTTCGTGGCACGTTAACCCAACTTGACACCACCGGGCCAACGTTTTGCCATACCTCTGCCCAACATTGCTCTACTCTTGAACTTGGGCCAACCTTCCTGCATACTCCATGCCAACCCATATTTGGCACCGCATGCGCCATGTTTAGTTAGCGATATGCACCAAGTTGGTGTCTTTGTTGCCAACGCCTTTGTTTGTGCCTCATGCACCACGTCCAATAACAAAGTGCACCAAGTCTGTGCCAATTGGTCCTCCAGCTTTATTAGGGACTAAGACATCTCTAGGTCCAAGCATAGACCTTTCAGGATATTAAAATACTTGGTGACAGTGTCTTTTCCCTACCGAATCTCACCAAGTTTGAGTTGTAGCTCATAAATTTGAGATTGGTTACCAGAATTTGAATACATTTGGTTGATATTATCCCAGAGTTCTTTTGTCGCCGAATAGCACATATAACTAGAGTTGATTTTGTCATCCATGGCATTTACAAGGCAGGCCATGACCATGGAGTTTTCGGCATCCCAGATTGCAAACAAAGAATCTGTCGTCGTTGGTGCCTTCTTGTAACGGTCCATTACTCCTCAACCTGGCGAATTTCACGGGTATTAATGGAAATTGACCGAGATTCAAGGGAGAGTTGCCAAACAAATCTCCCAATGCCTATAAATACTAAGGGGATGTCAGGCAAAGGTGCATTCATTTCCTACCCTATCCTCGGTCTAATTTTTGTGAGAACCCTACTTATTTTCACACCGAAAGTGCAACCAGGAAGGTCTACCCGAGGTGCATTGTTTTGCTTAAGACCATAGGATCATATTCCTATACCAGAGAGGTGACTGACCATTTTTGGACATCATAAAAATATCTTCGAAAAAAACGAAAATAAAAAAGAGAAGAAAGAAAGGCAGACAAGATTAAAATAGGAACAAACTGAATATAGCATTGTCACAATTCCAACACTTCACACCTCAAATGGCGAAACAGGGCCGCTGCCGTGGAAACTGACTTCGGAAACTGCCAGCCGGACCACAAAGCGATTGGCAAGTACACGTCGACAAGCACTACAACCCTCACTTCCCCGGAGTCACCAAACACATTCCTAAGCACTATCGCATTAATCTTCAAACACTTGTGCATCACCAAAGCATGCAATTTGTGAACCACGCTTATGCTCCCGTTCACCATTCCAATTCCGCTCCACTTCTTCTTCCGGTACGGCGTTGAATTCGTACCAGAATTCTGAAAATTATGGGAATCCTGGGTTTCGTCCGTCTCAGGTGTCATGGTGGCGGCAGAGTCTGAGGAAGTTCCAATTGCTTCGGCGTTTGGGTTGATCGGAGACAATGTAACGTTGTTTTCGGTCATGAAACCAACCTCGCCGGAGCTGGAGCCGAAGATGTGGCAGCGCGTGTTGATGGGTAGGATTCGCGAGAGTTCGGCGGGGTCGTTGGGGGTTGGCGTAACAGTCAAGACTGTGGAGAGGAAACCGCATAGCTTGTGGTCTGGGATGGAGTCGTCCTCCATTGCTGTTGTGGAAGCTCCGAAATTGCAAGGATGTCGAGAATTTACGCGGTCATGTTTAGGGATTCAAAGACTGGAGGTTTCGGTAGATCGGGTGTTCCGGGAGCGGAGATAGATGGTCGACATTTGACATGGAAAATGGACCGAGATGCCGAAAGTGCAAGGATCGACAGAGCTGCAAGTCGTTTTGTGTACTTGCCGAACCCGGGAATCACCTGCCAATTGGATATATTTTTGCCCTCTACAAGTATGGATTGTCATGGCCCCTGCCCAGCCTACTGTTTTTAATTTTTTCAGTCCGTGGACATGGGCTGGTCTTAAAATTTATATCCACTAGTTTCCGAAATTAATATTAATAGTGAATATTTATTAATAGTGAATATTTAACATTTGAGTGTTATAAAATGGTTAATAATATTTTTTAAAAATAAAAAAAGTAACACATTTAGAAAATAAAATGCCACTTTTGATCACTTTGATTTGTTTCTACACTTAAAAATAATAAACAAAAGAACTACATAAATTTAAATATTAAGTTCTAAGAGGGGATATATAATTTTTTAACTTTTTAATTTGTGTTTAAATAGCAACTTTATTTATTTATTTACAATTTTTTTTTAAATTTTGTTTTTAAAGCTAATTTTTGAACAATATGATAGCTCTCTGTTTGTGTTATTTAATAGTTATTATTTTTATTAGAAATTTTAATGGTGATTGTTGATGTCGAAAAATGGCGAGCAACCAACAGTATGATCTGGAAAGATACGGCACGTGCAAGATTGGTGATGACGTGGTGGACTGGTGAACCTAAAGCTTCTGAAGTCTTGGAAATAGCCACAATTCGACTTGAGATTCCCGACCTGACCTAAGATCCTATTCAAACTCCGTGATGAATACGTCTCTGGACTCTATTCCAATCTCCGAGCCGAACTCCACTCTTTTACTCTGAGCACCTGCACACGGACTCATCGGGGTTGTACCCGGTGAAATCCCTCCGGCGTGAGAGTAAGTATCCGAGGAAAAGGGCTAAAAGTGCTCTAGTGTGAGTAGAGAATATGTACCTGTGGTAATTGGATATCATGGTGTATTTATAGGAGTTGGGCGCAATTAGCACCACAAGATTAGGGAGCTGAACTAGAATTAATTAACCTAATTCGTCTGGCAGCCAATAAGTTAGCAAATTAGGACACTAAACATTTGGATCGGGCTTTCGGGCCCATTTGCAGAAGCTCGTGGGCTAGCCCACTTGAAAATGGGAAGAAGGAGCTTCAACACGGCCTGGAAAGGCCCCGAGTATGGGGGACCCGAGCTGAGAGTGTTCAGGCTTGTTAGCTCAACTCGGACCCTGTCAGCTCGGCACGATGATCTTCAACTTGGCCCAGAGACCTTCAAGGAAAATATGAGAGCCCCTACTAGAGGGAGTCCCAACTCCCAGCCCGACCGTTTTTTCGTACTTGGAGCGATATCTTCCACGTGGCGCATCTCGATGAAATTCTCCTACATCAATTTCCCCCCAAGTCCCGAGGGTGAGAGTGGAACGTGATGTGCTCGGGATTTTCATGAATGAATTCTACCTAGACTCGGCCTTTGCTTGTTGTTGTTTTGGAGAATGTTGCTATCGTGGTTGCTAACTAATGACTCCGTTGGCCAAAAATACTGTTGGCCCAGTAGAATACGCAAGAGGGGGGTGAATTGGGTAATTAAAAAATATATCAGAATAAAACTTGATAAATCAAATAATTAATTTTAAGCCTAAATTAATTATTATCATTATAACACAGCGGAATAATATTATCAATCTAAGTGCACACCCAAATAACGAAAATAAACAAATGAAAAATGCAGTACACCAAGATATATCCTGGTTCACCAAGCTACTTTTGGCTAGTCCAGTCCTCCGAGCCCTACGGAGATTTGCACTCACTAATTCTCAAGATCTTTTTAAAGGTAAGAACCAAACCCACATACCGATTCTTTTACATGCTCAGAATCAACCTTTATAATATTCTTTTCACATGCTAAGGAAGAACCTCTACTTTGACAAGCCCAAGAATAACCTATCTTTTTACAGGCTAAAGATTAACCTAATTCTTTTTATCACTATGGCTCAAGAATTAAAACCTCATAAAATACTCCAACTATCATTTTCTCAGGTAAGGATGAAACTTTTACAAATCACTCACAATGCAATTCTATCCAGGAAGAATCACTACCTCAATCTCTTTACAAGAAGAGACTAAAACCCGGCTACCCTTAATTAAATACCCCCAACTGTATTTAATCCATCACAACTCACCAATACAAAAATTGATAAGAAGGAAATCTCACTCGGAGCTTCTACCACCCCAGATAAATACTAACTCAATTAATATCCTAACTAGTGATAGAAAAACGTGAGATACAAAAATCTGATTTTAACAAGATATGAGTAGCAAATTGGAGCACGTAATTAGATTCAAGAAATTGTTTATAAAAATATTTTCTTCAAAAATCAGAAACAATTTCTAAGATCAATTTCCAAACAATAATCAAATAATGCAATAAAAGAATATAATTAGAAAGATCTCACTCGGAATCCACAGAAAGAATAGATAAAACAATGTAACTTCTAATCCAGTAGCAGTACAAATTAATAGCAGTTGATCTTCAAGATCGTCTCTCAGAAAAGCTCACAATATTTTAGAAGGATAACTCTTATAAAAGCTCACAAATAATATGATATCATTTCTCTCTTGTTTACTGTTTTTTTACTAATGAAATTCGGAGGTCTATTTAAAGGCACATGTAATCAGCCTTCTAACGGTTAGTTTACAAGTGTCATGACAATAAAATACTCTTATAGACCCCTTATAACATAAGGACTTTATTTATGTTCAATCTTGCTTAAAAACAACTTTTAAAACTCTCAATTAAATCCCTAAAGTATTTCTCAATCAAAATAAATAAGTGTAGAATCCATTTTAATTACCAAATTGAGAAACATTAACATTTAATGAACCATATTGAAAAGATTTAATTAGTATATGAACCATATCTTAAATATTAAGAATATCCCTTAAATCTTTCTCAAATCCTAATAAAAAATGGCTACTTTTGGATTTAAAATCGTATCAAACAATATCCTGAACCAGCACATTCAGTCGACTGCCCAACACTACTTACAGCCAAACCATTGCCGCAGCAATCATAGGTCGACCGCTTGGTCGACTCGCAGATTCAGAGAGTTTGTCATGCTTTCACCGGTCAACCGCTCGATCGACTAGCAGATTCAGAGAGTTCAGATGTTTTCATAGGTCAATCGGTCAGTCGACCCTTCAATTCAGGATGTTTCATCTTCCTTCTCCGGTCGACTCCTCAACCAATTGCCTCCTTCTGAATCACTTCTCTGATCTCGTTTTTAACCAACTTTCTTTTACGATTTTGCCCATTTATCTATTTCTATATTTAAATAAGCTCCACTAATACTCTTATATTCCATTTTAGTTATTCAAAAATATTTCTCTTTAATTCATATAGGAGCAAATAAATATACTTAATAAAAACACACATCAAAGATAAGATTCATTTTGTGCCATGTGTGTGTTCCTAAATGGGATATTAAGAGTTAAAATTTACTTGGATTGTTTTCCCTAATTTCTTCAGACTCTTAAATCTTCAATATCTTCAAATTCATCATTTAGCATCTATTTAACTTGTCATCTTCATCACTGGAACTTTAAATCTCTGAAATACTCAATTAAATATTAGTTCCACCAAAACATCAATACTTAATTGTTTATCAAAATTTTAGGATCAACAAATACTATTGGCCCGGTGCATTAGAGTATGTTGAGGTTGTCTAGTCGGTGTCGATTTTGCCTGACCCTTATGCTTGGAGGTTTAACCGTTCAAAAATCAAAGTTGGTGGCTAAAACTCGAATTCACGGATCAAAAATACATTTTCCAACGGCTCGAAATTTTATTTATGCAATGGCCCTTTAGAAATGGAGAGTAGTAGCCCGTTTTTAGCTCATTGGGATGTTCGGAATGCGAAGAGCGCATTAAAACGGGTTCAAAAACTTCAAAAATGGCCCTAAGAGACCTTAAATGCGAAAGATCTGAGCTGAGAGTGCTCGAGTTTACCAGTTTGGCTGCATTCAATGCAAATCGGGAGGGTTCCATATTTGTGAAGTCTGAGTTGAGAGTGCTCGGGCTCGTCAGTTCGGACCAGTCTACGAACTTCAAATGGCTTCCTTCTTTGATCATGTTCGTGCTAAAAGTGCTCGGGCTCGTCAGCTCGGACCATTGTTCAAACATCAAAACGCTTTCCATTTTGATCATGTCTAAGGTGAGAGTGCTCGGGCTTGTTAGCTCAGACCATTCTTCAAAGTTGAAGATGATCCCATTTTTATCATGTCCGAGTAGAGAGTGCTAGGGCTTGTCAGCTCGGACCATTCTTCAAAATTGAAGAGGCTTTACCATGTTCGAGCTAAGAGTGCTTGGGGTCGTCATCTCGGACCAGTCTTCAAACATCAAAAGGCTTCCCATTTTGATTATGTCCCAGCTGAGAGTGCTTGGGATCGTCACCTTGGACTAATCTTTAAACATCAAAAGGCTTTTTATTTTGATTATGTCCGAGCTGAGAGTGCTTGGGCTCGTCAGCTCAGACCAATCTTCAAACATTAAAATGCTTCTCATTTTGATCATATCCGAGCTAGGAGTTCTCAGGCTCATCAACTCAGACCAGTGTTCAAAGTTGAAGAGGCTTCCCATTTTAATTATGTCCGAGCTGAGAGTGCTTGGGCTCGTGAGCTCGGACTAGTCTTTAAACATCAAAAGACATCCCATTTTGATCATATCCGAGCTGAGAGTGCTCGGGCTCGTTGGCTCGAACCAATCTTCAAAGTTGAAGAGGCTTCTCATTTTGATAATGTTCGAGCTGAGAGTGCTCGAGCTTGTCAGCGCGGACCAATTTTCAAACATCAAAAGGCTTCCCATTTTGATCATGTCCGAGCTTAGAGTGCTCGGGCTCATCAGCTCGGACTAGTGTTCAAAGTTGAAAAGGCTTTAATTTTTTACCATGTCCGAGCTGAGAGTGCTCGGACTCGACAGCTCGGACAAGTCTTCAAACATCAAAAGGCTCCCCATTTTGATCATGTCCGAGCTGAGAGTGCTCGAGCTCGTCATCTCTAACCAGTCTTCAAAGTTAAAGAGGCTTCCTATTTTGATACTGTCCGAGCTGAGAGTGCTCGGGCTCGTCAACTCAAACCATTCTTCAAAATTGAAGAGGCTTCCATTTTTTACTATGTCCGAGCCGAGAGTGCTCGAGCTTATCAACTCAGACTAGTCTTCAAACATCACAAAGCTTCCCATTTTGATCATATTTGAGTTGAGACTGCTCGGGCTCGTTAGCCCAGACTAGTCTTCAAAGTTGAAGAGGCTTCCCATTTTGATAATGTCCCAGTTGAGAGTGCTTAAGCTCATCAGCTCAGACTATTCTTCAAAATTGAAGAGGCTTTACCATGTCCGAGTTGAGAGTGCTCGACCTCGTTAGCTCGAACTAGTCTTCAAACATCAAAAGACTTCCCATTTTGATCATGTCCAAGCTAAGAATGCTCGGGCTCGTCAGCTCAGACCATTCTTTAAACATTATAAGGCTTCCCATTTTGATCATGTCCAAGGTGAGAGTGTTCGGGCTCGTTAGCTCAGACCATTCTTCAAACATCAAAAGGCTTCTCATTTTGATCATGTCCGAGCTAAGAGTACTGGGGCTCATCTGCTCGGACCAATCTTTAAACATCGAAAGGCTTCTCATTTTGATCATGTCCGAGCTAAGAATGCTCAGGCTCATCATCTTGGACCAGTGTTCAAAGTTGAAAAGGCTTCTCATTTTGATCAGGTTCAAGCTGAGTGTGCTCGGGCTCGTCATCTCGGAGTAGTCTTCAAACATCAAAAGACGTCCATTTTGATCATATCCGAGGTGAGAGTACTCGGGTTTGTTAGCTCGGACCAATCTTCAAAGTTGAAGAAGCTTCCCATTTTGATAATATCCGAGATGAGAGTGCTCGGGCTCGTTAGCTCAGACCATTCTTCAAAGTTGAAGTGGCTTCAATTTTTTACCATGTCCGAGCTAAGAGTGCTCAGGCTTGTCAACTCGAACCAGTCTTCAAACATCAAAAGGCTCCCCATTTTGATCTTGTCCGAGCTGAGAGTGCTTGGGCTTGTTAGCTCGGACTAGTCTTCAAAGTTGAAGAGGCTTCCCATTTTGATCATGTCCGAGCTGAGAGTGCTCGGACTCGTCAACTCAAACCATTCTTCAAAATTGAAGAGGCTTCTATTTTTTACCATTTTCGAGCTGAGAATGCTCTGGCTCATTAACTCAGACCAGTCTTCAAAGTTGAATAGGCTTCCCATTTTTATCATGTCCCAGTTGAGAGTGCTCGAGCTCGTCAGCTTAGACTATTCTTCAAAATTGAAGAGGTTTTACCATGTCTAAGTTGAGAGTGCTCGAGCTTGTAAACTCGGACCAGTCTTCAGACATCAAAAGGTTTCCCATTTTGATAATTACTAAGCTAAGAGTGCTCAGGCTCGTTAGCTCGAACCAATCTTCAAACATCAAAAGGCTTCCCATTTTGATCATGTCTGAGCTGAGAGTGCTCGGGCTCGTCAGCTCAGGCTAATCTTTAAACATCAAAATGCTTCCAATTTTGATCATGTTCGAGCTGAAAGTTCCCGAGCTTGTCAGCTAGGACAAGTCTTCAATGTTGAAGAGGATTCCTATTTTGATAATTTTCGAGCTGAGAGTGCTCGGGCTTGTTAGCTCGGACTAGTCTTCAAAGTTGAAGAGGTCTTTCCCATGCCAGCACTAGGTGCGTGGATGGCACGTGCGTTGATTATTCGTCCGCACATGGCGTGTGGGTGGCACGTGCCCTAGCCCAGGCTTGTTAAGGAAGCCAATAGTACGATCGTTAGATGGACTCCACGTGGCACCGGGTACATCAATCGATGCAACTACGACCTTTGGGTTGGGCGACTCTTCATATGGGCACATTTCTTTTTATAAAAAAGGGGCCCCTGTATTCATTTGACACTTGCAAAAATTCGAGAGCTTTTTCTTCTCTTTGGTATTGGTATCTTTTTCCTCTTTTCTTCTGACAAAATGTCTGTCTCCTCTTCTTCTACTTCTTCCACGGGTTTGAATTCCAGCTAATGGTTCGGTTCCTCTGAACGGACCTCCTCCAGCTCCCTATCCTTCAGGGTTGAGCGTCATCCCGCTCCAGGAGATGCCTCGTCAACTGTTATGGCTAGGATCTACAAAACAAGGGACGCAGTCCAGTCCATTTTGAATGACTACGCGGTCACTGTGAGCCGTGGTGATAAGAGCAGGGATGTGTCTATGTCACATGAACTTGGCGGCGGGGTTTTTCCTGACACCGTAATGGTGGTAGAGATTCATCAGGGCATCTCCCTGTCCAAGTTACTTCACAAAAATAAAGTGCATAACGCTGGGCCGGAAAAGCTCTACATAAAGGTCCTGATCACGAGCCTGGTGTGGAACACAAAAATGACTATAAATGAAGAATCCATCGTCAAATGCCAAAGTCAATACTTCTTCCTAGAGGGGGTTGAGACTATCGTTCTCGGGCCTAGAGATTGGGCGTGTATGCCATCGACGGGCTACATGACTATTAATAAGCACTAACTAGAGGCAGGTCTCCGATTCCCGATCCACTGGTGGATCCGGACCCTCTGTGCAGAGTATCATTTGTGTCTATTAGAAATTGCTTTGAACAGCATGAGGGCCATCGTGGAGTCATATATCATCTTCTGGGCTCAGGGACTCGAGCCGAGCGTTAAGTTCTTCAAGGCTCTATTCTACCCTAAGCCGGTCCTCAAGGCATTGGGAGGTACTACATCTCATCCAAGTCAACCTTCTTGAAGGACCTGAACTCTTCTATTCATAACTAGAAGTCCTAGTTCTTCTATCTCAGAGGGAGTGGTTGGCAGTCCGGCCCGAAAGACGACAAAAAATACCCCGTCCAGATGGAGTGGGGAAAAGTCAATAAAACTATGGTTTCTCGAGGGGGATTCTTATTCTTGGCTTTATAATCATACTTGGACTAATTTTCCCTTGTGGTTTGTGGAACGAAAGAAGTACCCAAGAAGCAGAGACTTGAGCCAAGTAAAGAGCTTATCGAGCAGAGGGACAAGGTTCTGAGGACAACCTTCAGGGACATGAATAACCTGATCGAGTCTCATCGCTTCACCATCTATTGGTACCTATCCCTAGGAACCCCACTTGTTCTTGATATCCTAGCAGACTCAACCAACAGTAAGTGATTTCAGCCCTGTCAATTTTTCGTACTTTGAAATTTTTAGCTCCTGTCTCAACCGTGTCGATCATTTTATATAGAACTGGATACTGCTGGTGGTAGCGGAATTTTAATGCGCTTTGAATTACTCGCAAGTGCACGAGGTTAAATTTTAATAGTATAGGAAGAGTAGGGTGGTCATATCCACAGGGATTGGTTTAAATTGTCGCTAAGTACCGCAATTATCGTAACCGAACTTTATCTAGACGATCCAATTTTAGGTTTTTGTTATAAAAATAAACTAAACTAAAATAATAACTAATTAAACTACATTGCTTGAAATAAAATCTATGGGAATAGATTATCTAGGGATTAACTTCGTTCACTTAAACGTGCTTGATTTATTCTAGTTTACATTAATGGTCATCAATCTATCCGACAATCTAGGTGTCTGAAACTCACTCACTACCTTTCCTGAGTGTAAAGTGAATGAATTTGCAACCGTGTCAACCCTGATATCCCTATCTAGCATCTAAACGATTACATGAGTCTTGCCCCAACCTCATGGATTGCACACGTTCTAATAATCTCCTGAAACATTAGAATGTCACAATGTGTTTAAACCCTAGTCCGAATCAAGGGTTACCTCTCCCGAGTGTCAAACCCCATATTTTCAAATCAACCACAATATCATAACAAGCATAATATGAAAGTAAAAGAACGGTAAACACAATCGAATATGGATGAACAACTGATAACGAAACAACGATTTACTCAACATATATATTAGTGAACTACATCAATCCCTAAACAATAAATGTTTAGCTTATGGTCATAACCAAATATTTAACTAAAAACGATATATACATGATCAAACGACTGAGAAGAGTTTAGAAATAAAGAGAGAAATAAGGGAGAATAGCCGATATCTGAAGAATGGATGGTTCCACATCCATAAAATCCACTCCAATCTTATTTCTTCTTCTCCAATTGATGAACTCTCATGCTTTGTATGATCTTGAGCTCTCAAAAAACTCCCAAAAATGTCCTAGGCCAAGTAGGAAATGGGTGGATACAAATAGAGATAACAAATATCTAAAAAATATCTGAAAAAGATGTCAACTGGTGTTTGGTCACTTTAGCAACCAAAAGCTCGCTGCAGCGAGATGCAAGCAGAACAGCCACTGGCTGTTTCTCGCTGTAGCGAGCAAATTCTCGCTACAGCGAGCTCACTGACATCAGTTTCGTAATATGGCTATAACATCTTCGTCCAAACTCCGATTGAAGTGATTAAAAACCTATAGAAATCTAAGGCGTAGATTTACAACTTTCATGTTTTGAGATTTCCCAAAATCGAATTGAATCGTGTTCAAAATTAGCCTTGAAGTTACGACACCTGTACGCATTTTGAACCATTTCTCCTATTTATTTGTAAACCTACAAAACAACACAAAAATATATTAAACTAACAAAAATGCTTAAAAACACACAAATATTTGAACCTAAAAGTACTTGATTTGTTGTTAAATAAACCACTCATCAAATACCCCTAAACTCAAACATTTGCTTGTCCTCAAGAAAAAACACCCACAACAAATTTAATAACACAAATACTAAAGATGAAAGACACAAACAAACTAAAAACAATGACGCGCGAGTTTTAAATTTCAACTAATCGACCAAAAAAAATCCCCTCAACGGCTCTCAATCATATCGAGTTTAAGAATAAAACCATACCATATGGTGTTCTAGAATTTCAACATTCAATAATAGTAAACGCCATTCTAGATTCTTTCAAAGTGTATGTGCGAGACTCTCATTACACAACCATCCAAAGATCGGATTGGATTATCCACCAACAAAGTTCATGACTTAAACCAAAGAGGTATAGGATTTCCATAAGCCAGACTGGATTCTACTCTCCACTAATATAGGCTAAGCAATTCTAAAAGATCACAAGGACTTGGTTCAGTTTTTATCAACTAGCCAAGGATAAAACAAGAATATACAACAAGATAATGTCTTTTGATCACCAATACCCAAGGCACTACGCTTGGTACTCAAACACACTCCTACCCACAAAGACAAATCCAAAACAACCCTGAACTTACATTTTAAAACGTAGTACTCATTTGTCTAAATGAACTTAAACAAAACCATATTTACATATATCTTTTTTTTTTTTTTTTTAACCACACCCCCAAACTAATTTGATTTGTATAATTTTATGGGTGTGGAATACGATAAAAAAATGACAAGTGAGTACTTGAATACCGCACCAATCGAAAGTTCGCCTAAAACCCAACCGCTCACTTCAAGTACCACAAACAAATGCTAACTTCATTTCAACTCAAAATGTGCCTTAGGTTTTTAATTAGCCAGGGTATTTATTACGTGTTCATAATTAAAACGGCTAACAGGCTTCGACAATTGCATGGAAGGCTTCAATGGCTTAGGTAATCAAAATGAATGCCTAAATCATATCTCCTGAACTACCTTGCCTAGGATTTCACCTCGAATTTTCCCCAATTAGGTTCTAAAATCCCTTCAATTATCATGAACTTGGCTACTGAATAATTGGTGTCTTTTCAATTGGATAGCTAGTACATTGAGTCTACGTGCTCGTGCAAATTAGGATCCATAATGACTTTTACCAAAGCGAGATATCAAGCACACAGAACACACATGAGTGGGCATTACCCTTAACCTTGAAAAACAACTAGGTGATAATATCATCAGCGGGTAATGGTCAAGAAGAACCAGAAAACTCAACACACAAAAACAACTAGCTACAAACATAAACGCACTTACTCTAATACTAAACAAACATGCATGAAGTTTACTAAACAACATTTAACAACTATTTAAACTTAACTACATTACCAACAAAAATACATTAAACAAGAAAGCATACAAAACATAAATCATACTAAACAAAAACATCCCCCTAAACTTAGAATGACTAGTGTCCACAGTGACCCAACATCGATCTCAACAATTAACATATAGCATGGTGACAAAGGGGTTTTTAAACACATACCTAGGAGGCAAGACAATCTCGCCTCAGAGTGTAGTCGGTGGTGATGGATTGATTTATTTGAAAACTTCGGTTGCCTCCCAAGAAACTCTTGGTTTAATGTCCTCGGCTTGACATGGAGAAGGGCTCGTCAAAGAGCGGCTTCCGCTTATAGTATGTGTCATACAACATAACATACAGGTCTTGATTCTCAATGCCCTCAAGCTTAGCAAAATGTAGTATTGTTCGGCACGTACTCTCAACATGACTCGGCTCTGTATTATGTGCTTGGTGAGCCTGAATGAACGTTGCTAGAAGCGGTGGAGAACAAGTGAGCCACATCCGATCCTCATAGATGTGATCATCTTGGATCGGTGGTGGCATCACAACATGGATCTCAATTGGAGAAGAATCACAATTGTTATCTTGTGATTCTTCATCGTCGATCCACTCTTGGGTTTTCTACTAATTCGAATCATAGTCATTGAACGCACCTAAGTTCTTTTCGCTCGTATTCGGTTCTTCTTGGTGGCTTTCACATATGGATGTGACTTGTGTGTCTCTCAGTGCCGTCACTTCTGACTCAGCCTCAATAAAGCAAATAAGCTAACCGATTTGCATCTCAAGAGACTTTACAATCATATCAATTTCAATGCAGGTCGTCTCAATATTGTCAAGACGATCCTCATGCTGATTGAGATGGTAATGCGTTTTCCTCCAGAAATCTTGAGTCTCCTCCATGAATGTAGCGAACATCTCTTCCAAGATGAGGGAAGACTCCACAGGTTGGTTTGGGGTGTCAATCCACGGCGTCGAAACGGTGGAACTATTGCCCAAGCTTTTATAGCTTATTGAATAATTCCAACTCTGACAGTCAAACTCTGCCATGTCTTCCAACAACTAATAGGCTTCATCGGCCGTTAGTTGGTAGAAAGAGGTGGTACCATTTCCTCTTTCCACCCAAGTTTTTGTTGCAGCTTGTAACCCATCAAAGAGTTTAGTAATTGACACTCCTTCGGAAAACGATGATTGGGGAACCAAAATAACAACTCATTGTATCATTCCCAAGCACAATAGAACGGCTCGGAATCCCGTTGAGAAAAACTCAAGAGGACTTGTTGATTACCCATCTCCAAGTACCTCGTAAAACAAACCAAACTAAAAACAAAATGCCTAAATTAAAATCAAGTTACTTATTCATAATATTGACAACAATTTGAAAGCCAATCCCTGACAACGACGCCAAAAACTTGGTTATGGAATTTTAATGCGCTTTGAATTACTCGCAAGTGTAGGAGGTCAAGTTTTAATAGTATAGGAAGAGTAGGGTATTCATATCCACAGGGACTTGCTTAAATTGTCGCTAAGTACCGCGATTATCGTAACCAAACTTTATCTAGACGATCCAATTTTAGGTTTCTATTATAAAAATAAACTAAACTAAAATAATAACTAATTAAACTACAATGATTGAAATAAAATCTATGGGAATAGATTATCTAGGGATTAATTTCGTTCACTTAAACGTGCTTGATTTATTAGTTTATATTAATGGTCATCATTCTATCCGACAATCTAGGTGTCTAAAACTCACTCACTACCTCTCCCGAGTGTAAAGTGAATGAATATGCAACCGTGTTAACCCCGATATCCCTATCTAGCATCTAAATGATTACATGAGTCTTGCCCCAACCTCACAGATTGAACACGTTCTAATAATCTCCCGAAACATTCGAACATCGTGATGTGTTTAAACCCTAGTCCGAATCCAGGGTTACCTTTCCCGAGTGTCAAATCCCGTATTCTAAAATCAACCACAATATTATAACAAGCATAATATGGAAGTAAAAGAATGGTAAACATAATTGAATATGCATGAACAACCGATAACAAAACAACGATTTACACAAACATGTATATTAGTGAACTACATCAATCCCTAAATAATAAACATTTAGCTCATGGCCATAACCAAATATTCAACTAAAAATGATATATACATGATTAAACAACCAACAAGAGTTTAGAAATAAAGAGAGAAAAAAGAGAGAATTGCCGATATCTAAAGAATGGATGGTTCCATGTCCGTAAAATCCACTCTGATCTTATTTTCTCTTCTCCAATTGGTGAACTCTCATGCTTGGTATGATCTTGAGCTCTCAAAAAACTCCCAAAAACGTCCTAGGCCAAGTAGGAAATGGGTGGATACAAATAGAGATAAAAAATATCTAAAAAAATATCTGAAAAATGTACCAGTTGGTGTTTAGTCGCTACAGCGATCAAAAGCTCGCTGCAGCGAGTTGCAAGCAGAATAGCTGCTAGCTATTTCTCGCTGTAGTGAGCAAATTCTAGCTATAGCGAGCTCACTGACATTAGTTTTGCAATTTGACCGTAACTTCCTCGTCCGAACTTCAATTGAAGTGATTAAAAAACCTATGGAAATCTAAGATGTATATCTACAACTTTTATGTTTTGAGATTTTCCAAAATCGAATTGCATCGTATTCAAAATTGGCCTTGAAGTTACAATATTTGTACGTATTTTGAACCGTTTCTCCCATTTATTTGTAAACCTACAAAACAATGCAAAAACATATAAAACTAACAAAAATGCTTAAAAACACACAAATATTTAAATATAAAAATACTTGATTTGTTGGTAAATAAACCACTCATCAGCTAGCCTGGTCAAAGGAATTTCTAAATATCTTATTAAATATTACAGCTATGGACAAGGCGATAGTTGTCCAAAGGCTAATGGAGAATAAGGCACGGGAGGCTGCCAAAGAGGATAAATTCGGTGGATCAGAGCATACTGGGGGGACCTAAGCTGGCCCAACAACACAACTTTCCCTAACACCGTCTTGACAACCGAAACAATAATGTCCGGTGACCCCTGCACGGAGCCGTTCCCCAATCTTTCCTGGGGTTGTGATAAGGGAAACCCCTCAGTTAAAGTCGAGGTCACACCAGTCCACTCACACCGTAAGAGGAGACACTTCTCCCACCAATCCGTCCGGTAAGGGAAAGATGAAGGCTCATGGAAAAACAGAAGCATAAATCATCAAAGAGGTTGAAGCTCATGGCCGGAGCCACCTCCGAGTTGCTGATTGATAGATCATTTTTGGGGATCTCGAACACAAGGTTCCTATCTGACTGGGCCCTACTGAGGAGTCTAAAGGTAATGCCAGGTTACTTCTACTGCATCACCCTTCCCAACGATAAAAACCTGATGGCGGATGAGAGTACCGACAACATCATGCGCCAGGCCGTCTGTGACCAAATCTCGATAAGGACTCACCTCCTTATTTCAATTTTTAATTTTGCTTTTTCTAAAATTTTCCAAGTGTGATAGCTTCACCGTTACGGTGCAATACATGATTCGGATGTCCTTCATCTATGACAGAATCTTTGAGAATGCCATGGGGGAGTCCATCATTTGATTTGAGAAGAACGCCGCAGAAGAGAAGGTCCAACGACTAACTGATGACCTCTAGTTTACAACTTGTACGTGCGAGGATTCACACTATCGTCCTCGCGGTATTGACTACTCGCAAGTATACGAGGTCTAGTTTTAATATAATGGATCTTGTAAGATCGAATATCGTTCCATTGGGAATGACGTGTAATTCGGTCAAGTATTTTGATTTAAATAGTTTCATATTATCTCGACTAATCAAAATTTTTTTGTTTTCTATTTAATATACTAAGATAAATGACAACTATTAGGTTAGTTTTAATTACACTAATTACTTAGGTATTGATTTCTTTCACATAATGCATAATTGACGTCATTAAGTTAGCTATAATGGTTTTTTATCTATTCCGACAATCTCTGTATTGATAACTCCTTCGCTACCTCTCCCAAGTGTAAGACGGGGGATTACATGAATTTGTGTCAACGAAGAAGTCCCCTTCAATGCCTTTACGACCCTGGTTGCGTGAGTCTTTAGCCTACGTCATGGATTGCATACGTTCTAACGCCATTCCAGGTTGTTAGAACGTCACGTTGTATTTACCCCAGTCCGAATCCGGGGTTACCTCTTCTGAGTGTCAAACCCCATATTCTCGGTTTATCAATACAAGCATAATATCAAGAATAATGGTAAACACAATCGGATTTAGACAAATAACACATTAAACTAACATTAATTCCTTCAACTTAACAATTACATGATTTCAACTACATCTAAGTAACATTTAACTAATATTATAAGATCTTAGCAATATACCATACAAAATAAGAGGGATTCAACATTCTTAGATATGAAAAAGTGATTACAAAGATAAAAACAAGAGAGAAACGATCAAATCTGAAAGTGAAACGGTTCATTGTCGCTAATGATCGATCCGCAAGTGATTCTTCTTTGTCCGAATGATGAATCTCCTTCTTGATCTTCAAAATATAGGTTAAGAACTCTCTAGTAGGGTTAGGGTTCATCAACAACCTTTTTCAGACGTGGGAAAGGGGTATAAATAGGCCTAGAGGTTCAAAAATATCTAAACAAATATTTTAGACTGTTTTGCGAAATGCGCCTAGGCGGTAAAAACTTCGCCTAGGCAGAGTTTAAGTCGGTTAGAATTCTTCCTAGGCGATGGTTTCTTCGCCTAGGTGGAGGACTAACTTCTTCTCTTCTTTCTTTCTGACGGATTTCCGCCTAGGCGGTAGAAACTTCGCCTAGGCGGATTTTCAGCAGTTCAGCACTTCCAGCGTTCTGATGGATTTTCGCCTAGGTGGTGGAAACTTCACCAAGGCGGAATTCGATATTTCAGCCCTTACAACTTTTTGATGGATTTCTACCTTGGAAACTTCGCCTAGGCGGATTTCAACTTCTCAGCACTATCAACCTTCTCACAGATTTCCGCCTAGGCGGTGGAAACTTTGCCTAGGCGGATTTCAACATTTCAGTATTTGCAACTTTCTGATGGATTTCCACCTAGGCGGAATTGCGTTGTTCTTGGAAACCTCTTTTTTTTTTTCTTTTTTTTTTTTTTTTCATCTTTTGGCTACCATTTTTCCACCATTTCTCTCAGTTTGCCGATTGTTTACGTCCCTACTCCTGACTTATAAAAACAGCTAAAAAGATATTTAAACTTCAATAAAATACTCAAAAACTGGCAAATTCGGTTAAGAATTAGATAGGTATTTTACACCTATCAAATACCTCCAAACTTGGAATTTTGCTAGTCCTTGAGCAAAACACCCTAATGCTAAATAACATTAACTACACTAATTAGCTAATTTCTAAACTAAAAATAATTAATCATTAACAAATAAGAAGTACACACCTGTGAGATTTAAGTTCAATCAAAGAAACCATGTTATTCTTCCCTCAACAACCCGTAATCAGATCCGGTTAAGGAATAACACATACCACGTGGTGTTCCAGAATTTCAACACTCAATATCAGTTAAAATCATTTTAGATCCAATTGAAATATGTGTGTGTGAGAACTCGGATGTATAACTAATCAAACACGGGACTGGATTATTCAATGAATAAGGTCATAACTTAAACTTGTTAAAACATTCAGGAGAGCCATATACTTGACTGGGCTCAACTATCCACTAATGTAGGTTCGGACATTCACCAAGATCAATAGGGCTTGGTTTGGCTTTAGAGAACGACCAAGGGTATTATAGAAATAGAATCTTGTTAAAATTTTAATGATACCTGAGGTACAAACGCTTGTCACTATATCTCTCTCATAACCCCCAATCTTTGAAGATATTACCCTGAACAAGATTAAGTAAACTTGTATTCACTTGTCACAACAACTGAAATTAAACACTATATTCACATAATGGTTTTTTTTTTTTTTTTTTTTAACACACACACCCCCAAACTTATTCAATTTTGTACAATTTTAGGGGTGTGTAAATACAACTAAAGGATTGACAAGTGAATACTCTTATACTTTACCAAAAACATTTAAACTGAAACCCTGATTGCCCGCTTCAAGTTAGCATAATCTAATGCTACTTGTTTTCACTCAATTTTCACTTTTATTCTGAGCAACAATGGTTTTGAAAGATTTACTTGGGTAAAGTATAGAAACAAGTTCAGAAGTAAAAATTTTATGGCTTCGACAGGAGAACGAGGGAATAAATTTTTCAGGTTAGTTTCAAACGGTTCAAGCGATGAAAATGAAGGCCTATATCATACCTCCAGAATTACCTTACCTATAATTTCACCTCAAGCCTCTCTCGGTCAAGTTCTAGATTCCTCATTTCTGTCATGAACTTATTACTAAATAATCGGCGTCAAATCGTTTAACTAATTATACAATGAGTTTATCCGATCATGCGATTTAGGATCAAAATAATTTCAAACTAATCGACATGCTAAGCACACAAAACACACGTGAATGGCATTACCCCTGACCTCAATATGCAATTTAGGGGGTAATTTTCATCATTGGGACATGGTTCGGACGAACTCAAAAACTCAGCATGCACGTACAACTATATTCATTAATATATCTACTCTAATTCTACAAACTAACATTACTTATGCTAATGATCCTTATACATGCATAGCTAAACATTACACATGCATAACAAAAAGAATTTCAAAATTTACAAAAAATTAACATTAATATCATTATAACAAAAATTTGTCCACAAAAAGAAATTTGTCCCATTTACATCAAAAAAATTTCATCCTTCATATCCCCCCCAAAAAACAAAAATTACATGCTTGCATATCATATACCCCTAAACTTGAACGAGACAGTATCCTCACTGCTTAGGCAACGAACCCAATTGTAGAATATAAATATATGTATTGAAAACTGGGGCGGACACATACCTAGGAGGGAAGACATACAAGTCTAACCTCCTACCGTTCATTGGGGAGGAGATGGTGGTGGTGGCACATCAGTCTCGGAAGGCGGCACGGGCGTATAACGAGCCATGTCGATTCCGAGGTGCTCAAATAAAACTCTTTGGTTTTGATCTTATTGCTGAATGTAGTTATCCATGTAGCTCTCCATCCAATAAAAATTAGCTTGGAGCTGGCTCATATCGGACTGGAGACTACGAATATCTCGTGAAATCTGGGTGAGTTGGTCGCGGCGGGATTTGGGCATCGATGGCTCTGAAGGGCTAGCTTATTCCTCTTTCGGACCCTCTTCTCCCTTACCTGGTCCGCCCTTCCACGACCTGTTAATCATTGAAAGATCGAGTGGCTTTATAGGTAGAAAGGGGCTTGTGGACATGACACGAACTTCTGCACGTTGAAAGAGAGCGGTGAGAAAGGAGGAAGAAGGAAGGCCACCATTTGTCGTCCTGGAAATATGAATTATTGAAGAATAAATGTGCCAACCGACGTTGACGGGTGTCCTTCTATCAATGCCGTATAGCATAAACGCTCACTCTCTGGAAACATCGGACACATGGGAGGTAGGAAGCAGATTGGCGCAGATAAATTGATGCCAAATCTTGGGGATCGGTTTCAAAACTGCGCCTTAAATATGGCCTGACCTTTCCATATGTTCTTCCACTGGGCGTTACCCGTTGTTAGGGTCTGAATCACTGCACTCATTGTCGGTGTGGCAGCATCAGATAAATCTTGGGAGGCTTCCGGCCCCATCAATCCAAGTAACTCGTTGAAATGGTCCGCACTGAATAGAACTGGGATGTTCCGAACCCTTATCTAAAATCCCGTGGCCTCGGTAATGTTCACATAAAACTCGCATATGAGGGCCAACTCCCCTAGTGGGGGTGAAGCACAGAACTGTCCCATCTTCTTTGTTGGATGACGGTTTTGAATTTTTCAGGGAGTTCATGCAGAGGTTCGAACCCCCTCTAGAGAATGTCGGGATGCTTACTTTCATGATTTTTGTAATGGTCCTCGGATTGCTTGGAGACAAAGTTTAGAGAGTTGTAATCTGAGGCAGCCGGAGGTTCTTCCGTTCGCGGTTGCTTGGATGCCTGACGCTTTGCCATTTTGCTTATAAATCATAATCACAATACCAAACACAATAATAACAATAGAACATGCAATTCAAACCCTTGTCAGCGAACACACAATGCCCTATTTTATCAAACATATGCCAACCAAAACCAAACAATACAAATTTCACAAGATATCCCACCAACCAAAACCAAATCACATTTTTGTCGCAATGTAGCGTAAAATAAATGATCCACATTGTGTATCAACACAAAAACATGATAGGGTTTACCAAAAATCATTCCTAAATTCCTAATAGCATGAAAAACGTAATCTAGGGTTTAAAGGGGTTTAGGGTTCTAGCTAAATCCAATGATTTTTGAATTAAATGAGCAAATGAAGCAAATATTTCAACAATTAAATTAAAAATAGGATCATTGACACTTACTTGTTGTAAAAGTTTGATCAAATCACTTGAGGATGGCGATCTCGCACTATTTCACCGTTTAAACCCTAGATTTTCGAAAATGGGAAGAGGAATCCAACGTTTGGATGAAGATTTTTAGTGAAAATCCAAGTTTTTCGCAATGTAGGATGAATCTTCAAAGGGAGGAAAGGATTTGGGATGGCGAAGTTGAGAGGTTTCTTGAAACTTTTAGGAGGAAAGTGCCGTTTGCGAGAGGACTGCTGCGTTTTAAAACAGGGCTATCGTGACTTCGCCTAGGTGGAGGTTTTTACGCTTAGGCGAAGTGGTGCCTTTTTCTTTTTAAAAACCTTATGGTGTTAATTCACCTAGGCGGTGGTTTTTCCGTCTGGGTGAATTTACACCAGTGTGTTTCCCTAGATTCTGTTGTAAATCCGCCTAGGCGGTGGTTTTTTCGCTTGGGCGAATCTATGGCAGTGTAGAAACTCATACCTTTTCTTCCTATTTTTGCCTAGGCGGTGGTTTTTCCGCCAAGGAGAATTTACGCCAGTATGTTTTCTCAGCGTTTTGTCCAATTTTTGCCTGGGCGGTGGTTTTTTTTGCCTGGGCGAATTTAACCCAGTGAGGACTTTGGCTGGATTTCTTCAGGTTTTCACATTTTTTCTCTACACCTCTTACTTCCTCTTCGTTCCTCGAACGAGTTTTAGCATGCAATTCAATCCTTAGTATCTAGCCTCATCAATTCACCACAAAAAATAATATTAGGAGATCAATACAATCTCCAAAAAGTAATTTATACAAAAGTTGGGAATGTTCGTTACCCTCGATGACATATCAAAAGATGTTGCTTAGTTTTACATTCCTAGCATGGACGTTTATGAATTCCGGCTCTATCCTTCAATGAGGGAGATGTTCTCCACAACTCGCTCTTAATCCTTGAAGTAGTGTTTAATCTGCTCCCCGTTGACTCGGAAAGTTCGTCCGTCTTTGCCTTCTAACTCGATAGCACCAAATGGATAGATATGCTTGATCCGTAATGGTCCAGACCACCGGGACTTCAACTTTCTGGGAAAGAGTCTCAGCCTTGAGTTAAACAATTGAACTTGTTGGCCCGGACTGAACTCCTTCCGAACTATCATTTTATCATGCCACCTATTCGTTTTATCTTTATAAACCTTGTCACTCTCATAAGCCTCGTGCCGGAATTCCTCCATTTCATTCAATTGGAGGAGACGTTGCGCACCAAAAGCTTATAGGTCAAAGTTGAGTTTCTTAATTGCCCAAAATGCACGGTTTTCCAATTCATTGGGTAAATGACACGCTTTCCCAAACACCAATCGATACGGCAACATACCGATCGGTGTCTTAAAAGCCATGCAATACGCCCATAAAGCATCGTCAAGCTTCACCGCCCAATCCTTGCGATTAGTATGAACCATTTTCTCCAAAATTAGCTTGATTTCTCGATTTAAAACTTCAGCTTGGCCATTTGTCTGTGGGTGGTATGGTAGCGCCATCTTGTGTCTAACCCCATACTTTTCCAACAAGCGCTTAGAATTTTGTTACAAAAATGGGTTCCTTCATCACTGATTAAGGCTCGAGGTGTCTCAAACTGTGTTATGACATTGTGATGAAGGAACTTCAAAACCACTTTGGCATCATTGGTGGGTGTTGCTACGATCTCTACCCATTTAGACACATAATCCACCGTTAACAAAATATACTCCTTGCCAAATAGCAGTGGAAATGGCCCTATGAAATCTACGCCCCACACATCAAACAACTCAAGCTAAAGAATTGATGTTAGTGGCAATTCATGCCTTCTCGATATGTTACCCACCCTTTGACATCTATCACAAGTTTTTACAAATGAATACGAATCTTTAAACAAAGAAGGCCAGTAAAAACCTGATTGAAGTACTTTCGATGCTGTCTGAGTCGCACCAAAATGGCCGCCACAAGGTGATGAATGGCAATGGTAGAGAAGACTAGCCATTTCTTCCTCCGGAACACATATCCGGATCACCTGATCAGCATATTTCTTGAATAGCAATGGCTCGTCCCACAGATAATACTTTGAATTAAAAAGAAATTTCTTCATTTGGGCTCCCATCAACTCAGGTGGTAACACGTTACATGCAAGATAATTCACAATGTCCACATACCAAGGAAGTGTATTTTCAACTGAAAATAGTTGCTCATCAAGGAACACTTTCGTGATGCTAGACTTATCACCAATGTCTTCTTGAATCAACCTTGACAAATGGTTGGCAACAACATTCTCACTCCCCTTTTTATCCCTTATTTCAGCAACAAACTCTTGCAATAGAAGAATCCACCTTATCAATCTCGGCTTGGCATCTTTCTTTGCAAATAAGTATCGGATAGCTGCGTGATCTGTGTAGATGATCACTTTTGACCCAATGATATAAGACTGGAACTTATCACAAGAAAAGACCACCGCTAGCATTTCTTTCTCAGTCGTGGTGCAATTTTCCTGGGTATTATTCAATGTCTTACTTGTATAGTAGATTGATTGGAAGATCTTCTCCTTCCGTTAGCCTAACACCGCACCAAGATATAGTCACTCGCATCGCACGTTATCTCAAATAGCATCTCCCAGTCCGGAGCGACCATTATTGGAGCTGTGATCAACTTCTCCTTTATCGCCTTAAAAGCCTCCATACAAGCCTCATTGAATTCGAATGGAGTATCCTTCTCAAAAAAGTGACATAACGGCTTCATCGTCTTCGAGAAGTCCTTAATAAAGCACAGGTAAAAGCCGACATACCCCAAGAAACTTCGAACTCCTTTCATATTAATCGGTGCGGAAGATTCTTAATCGTTTCAATCTTTGCTCGATTCACCTCAAGTCCCTTGGAAGAGACTCGATGACCCAAGACGATCCCCTCTTTAACCATAAAGTGGTACTTCTCCCAATTTAGAACTAAATTCTTCTCCTTACATCGATCAAGAACAAGCGCCAGATTGTAGAGACAGTGATCAAAAGACGACCCAAAGATTGAGAAGTCATCCATGAATATTTCTATTTTCCCTTCCACCATATCAAAAAATATTTCCACCATACACTGTTGAAAGGTTGCCGGTGCATTGCAAAGGCCGAACGACATACGTCTATAAGCAAACGTCCCATACGAGCATGTGAAAATAGTCTTTTCTTGGTCCTCTGGTGCAATGGCTATTTGATTGTAACCTGAATAGCCATCAAGAAAGCAATAGTACTCATATCCGGCTAAGCGATCTAGTATTTGGTCAATGAAAGGAAGAGGAAAATTATCATTCTTTGTCGCCTTATTCAATCTTCGATAATCATTGCACACACGCCATCTCGTGATGGTCCGTGTAGAAATAAGGTCATCCTTATCGTTCTTTACCACCATTATACCTCATTTCTTGGGCACCACTTGCACCGCGCTAACCCACTCACTATCGGATATAACATAAATAATTCCCGTATTCAAGAGCTTCAACACCTCCGCTCTCACCACTTCCTTCATAGCTGGATTTAGCCACCGTTGATGTTCAATGGAGGGTTTGAACGCATCCTCCATCGAAATATTATGCATACAAACTGAAGGGCTAATTCCTTTAATATCCGATATAGACTAAGCAAAAGCGGATCGGTGCCTCTTCAAGATTCTCAGCAACTTACTCTTCTCTTTTTCCATCAAAGTTGATGAAATTATAACCAGATTGGTCGAATTCTCTCCCAAAACGATATACCAAAGATGTTCCAGTAATTGCTTGAGTAATAATCCTCCGTGAGGAGGATTTGATTTCTCAGGAGAGTTTTCAACTTCTTCAAACTCCGCCACATGAAATAGGATCCTCTATGTCTTTAGATTGAGCATCCAAAGTCAGCACGTAGTCCACAGCATCAAGTTCCATGGTAGAGCCTTCCTCACCAAGATCCCCCATAGATAAGGAATTTGTGAGAGTATGCTCTAACGAATCCATCTCCATATTTGCAAGAAAGAACTCCCTCATGCAAGAGTCCGCAACATCAACTCGATTGTAATTAGGAGGTTCATTCGGAAAGTTCATAGTTCTAAAAATGTTGAACCTTATCTCTTCATTACTCACTCTTAATGTCATATTTCCATTATGCACATCAATCAAGGCCTTTCCCGTTGCAAGGAAAGGTCTTCCTAGGATGATCTAGATTTCTCTATCTTCTTCCATTTCAAGCACAACGAAATCCACCGAAAATATGAATTTGTCAACCTTCACTAGTACATCCTCAATGATACCTTTTGGATAGGTTAACGAACGATCCACCATTTGAAGAGAGATTGTTGTCGGCTTTGTACTCCCAAGTCCTAACTTCCGATAAATGGAAGAAGGCATCAAATTAATACTGGCCCCAAGATTACAAAGCACCTTATCAAAATGAGATTTTCCTATAGTACACGGAATTGTGAAACTACCCGGATCTTTCAATTTGGTAGGCAACTTTCTTTGTAGTATTACACTACACTCCTCCGTTAGCTTCACCGTTTCGTAATCCTCCAACTTCCTTTTCTTTGTCATGATGTCCTTCAAGAACTTGCCATAGTTGGGCATTTGTTCCAATGCATCTGCAAAAGGAATGTTGATGTGGATTTTCTTGAAAAATTCAAGAATTTTTTCAAATTGGATATCCAACTTCCTCTTTTGGAATCTTTGAGGATATGGCAATGGGGTTACTAGAATCGGTGGATTATCTGAAAATATTACTCGCCCCGGCATCACCCTTTCATCTCTTCTTCTCTCCTTGACTTTCTCTTGGTTCTTATCCCCATTCAAGTCTTCACTCGGCTTCTTTTTTCTTTCCTCGGTTTTTACTTCAACTTCCTCCTCTGTAATTGTTCTTAGTTAATTATGAGGAAACTCACGACTCACTCTCGGTTTGTTTTCCATTGGCTTGCTCACTTCCACATCTCTTCCGCTCCTCAACTTAATCGCCTTGCATTCCCTAGGGTTGGTTTCTATATTGCTTGGAAACTTCCCCTTTTGTTGCTCTTGGATGGCCCTAGCAAGCTGCACGATTTGAGTCTCTAAAGTCTTCACCGTGGCGTTGGTGTTTGTACAAGTGGTATCTATTGAATCAAGATGTGTTTCATGTTTGTTCAGCCGGTTATGCGTCTCACGCATCATAGTCTGAGTCTCCTTCATAAACGAACCCAACACTTCATCCAGATTTGGCTTTGGATTATGCATTGGTGGATGTTTCATTTGATGATTGGATTGCATATAATATCCCGAAGCTTGATTTCCATATCTCGGAGGTGGTCACAAAGCGTTCGGATTGTTCATATATGAAAAGTTCTCATGGTTGCGAAGTCCAGGATTGTAATGAGTCGGAATGTTGGTAGCGGGCCTGAAAGTATAGGCACGATTGTTTAGAAAATGTCATTTCTCGAACTCATTATCCAATCCGGATTGAGAACAACTTGCTGCTATCTCATCCCCTTGTCTCAACAAAGCTCCTTTTGTAGACATGGAGACCAATTGATTCGAGAGCTTGGACACTTGGGCCGATAACGTTGCAATATGGTCAGATTCTTGGATAGAAGAGACCCGTCTTCCCGTGTTCCTCTCATTCAGCCATTGATAATTGTTAGCCGCCATTTCTTCCAATATTGCATTTGATTCGGTAGGGGTTTTGGACAACAACAATCCCCCTGAGGCTGTATCTACTATCGTTCTAGTCTGGCCATCCAACCCGTTGTAAAATAATTGGGTTTGAAACCAATCTTGATATCCGTGTTGGGGGCACCTTCTTAATAGGTCCTTGAATCTCTCCCATGCCTCAAACAACGGCTCAAAGTCTCTCTGGCGAAACTTCGTAATCTCGCCTCGAAGTTGAGAAGTCTTTGAAGGTGGAAAGAACTTAGTGAGGAACCTTTCTGCAGGGTCCTCTTAAGTATTGATGCTCTTCGGTTGGATCGACTGAAACCAACCCCTTACTCTATCTCGTAAAGAAAACGGAAATAACCTCAACCGTATGACATCTTCGACAACTTCATTTATCTTGATAGTGTCACAAATATCTAGAAAGGTTTCTAAGTGGATGTTGGGGTCTTCGTGAAGATTCCCGCCATACTGGTTTTGCTGAACCATATTAATTAAGGTGGGCTTCAACTCAAAATTATTTGCCTGGATCGGCTGCCTCCGGATCCCTGAATAGTTACCCAGCATTAGTGGCCAATAATAGTCCCTAAGGACTCGTTGTGGCCTCTCCTGCTCCGGAGGCTGAAGTGCGTGCGACTTCGGTGGTTGTGGAACATTTTCACATCCCCCGGCCATAGAGGTAGCTTTTTCCTCTTTCTGTTTACCAATGCATTGACTACGCCGCATGCACTGCTTAAGTTAAATAAATAAATCAAATAAACAAATGAATTGAATGAAATTTAAAAGCAAAAGAATTATCGTGATTAACATTCAACTACTTGATCACAATATCAACTCAATTGAAAAACACCTTGCAATCCTCGGCAACGGCGCCAAAAACTTGTACGCGGGAGAATTCACACCATCGTCCTCGTGGTATTTACTACTCATAAGTATACAAGATCTAGTTTTAATATAATGGATCTTGTAAGATCGAATATCGTTCCACTGGGAATGACGTGTGATTTGGTTGAGTATTGTGATTTAAATAGTTTCATATTATCTCGACTAATCAAAATTTGTTTGTTTTCTATTTAATATACTAAGATAAACGACAACTATTAGGTTAGTTTTAATTACACTAATTATTTAGGTATTGATTTCTTTCACATAATACATAATCGACGTCATCAAGTTAGCTATAATGGTTTTTTATCTATTTCGACAATCTCTGTATCGATAACTACTCCGCTACTTCTCCCGAGTGTAAGACGGGGGATTACACAACTTCGTGTCAACGAAGAAGTCCCCTTAAATGCCTTTACGACCCTAGGTCGCGTGAGTCTTTAGCCAACGTCATGGATTGCATACGTTCTAACGCCCTCTCGGGTCGTTAGAACATCACATTGTATTTACCCTAGTCCGAATCCGGGGTTACCTCTTCCGAGTGTCAAACCCCGTATTCTTAGTTTATCAATACAAGCATAATATCAAGAATAATGGTAAACATAATCGGATTTAGATAAATAACACATTAAAGTAACATTAATTCCTTCAACTTAACAATTACATGATTTCAACTACACCTAAGTAACATTTAACTAATACTATAAGATCTTAGCCATATACCATCCAAAATAAGAGGGATTCAACATTTTTAGATATGAAAAAGTGATTACAAAGATAAAAACAAGAGAGAAACGATCAAATCTAAAAGTGAAACGGTTCACTGTCGCTAAGTCGGTTAGAATTCTGCCTAGGCGATGGGTTTCTTCGCTTAGGTGGAGGACTAACTTCTTCTCTTCTTTCTTTCTGATGGATTTCTGCCTAGGCAGTAGAAACTTTGCCTAGGAGGATTTTCAGCAGTTTAGTACTTCCAACAATTCAGCACTTCCAGCGTTCTGACGGATTTTCGCCTAGGCGGTGGAAACTTCGCCTAGGCAGAATTCAATATTTCAGCCCTTATAACTTTCTAATGGATTTCCACCTAGGCGGTGGAAACTTCGCCTAGGCGGATTTCAACTTCTCAGAGCTATCAACCTTCTAACGACTTTCCGCCTAGGTGGTGGAAACTTTGCTTAGGCAGATTTCAACATTTCAGTATTTGCAACTTTTTAACGGATTTCCATCAAGGCGGAATTGCGCTATTCTTTGAAACCTTCTTTTTTTTTTTTTTTTTTTTTTTTTTTTTTTTTTTTTTTCTTCATCTTTTGGCTACCATTTTTCCACCATTTCGCTTAGTTCGCCGATTGTTTACGTCCCTACTCCTGACTTATAAAAACAGCTAAAAAGATATTCAAACTTCAATAAAATACTCGAAAATTGGCAAATTCGGTTTAGAATTAGATAGGTATTTTACACCTATCACCACTCAAGCTTACAATAGCCTCCAAGCTAGGCATGTTCTCGTCATGCAAGAACAGGACAACTTTGAGAATCAGAAGACTAACCTAGAGAACAAGGTAGACGAGCTGGAGAGGAGACTGAAGAAAGATGAGTTGTTGAAGATGAAGGCGGTCTGGAAAGCCTGGAAGAAAGTTGTCAACAAGTACATGGAGAACAAGGATTTTAAGAACCTCAAATACGACCTTGCCGTCAAGTACATGGATGATGGCCACCAAGATACGCTTCACTTCATTCGGCATCACTACCCCAACTTTGACTGCTCTTAGGTCAGGATGGCGTTCCTTGACCAAGGGAAACTAGCCGTGGAGAGGGTAACCGAAGGGGTCCAATTGGAGCAATCCCTGGATGCCGAGACAGAAGAGAGTGGTGAAGAGGAGGCTGAGGGCAAAGAAGAAGATGGAGATGAGGATATTATTGTCGACGTCATAGACGTTGAAGGTATCTCTGATGAAGAATAGGCCTCTCGCCTCTCATTGGCGGTCACAGGCGTAGTGCTATATCTCTGGCCCAGATATTTTTGAAGACTTAGGCTTTTGTTATTTTTTTTTTTTTTGTGTATCTGGAATGACTGTGTACATGGGCATGAACCCTACTAATGTAGGCCCTCATTTTTTGAACATAATACATAGAAGAATTTTGAGTAATCACTTGTGTCGAATCTTTTCCCTCTTCTCTCTTCTCATTAGGATAGAATAAGTAGGCTATTTCTTTATTTAAGCCCTAGACGACGTGCTCGGGGTTATGTGGTCAACTACTTTGGTAGACTTGAACAACTTCCACCCTTCCCAAAATTCAAAAACCTGTGCTAAGCGACTGTAGATCTCAGCTCTGCAGACACTTAGCGGACACCCAAATTAGTGGATCCGAGCTGGTGTTGCCCAGAGAGCGTAGGTCGAACATTAAATCCGAGATAAGTCCTCAGATTTCGTAGTTCGGCTAATGTCATTTGATACCTAGATTTATGGATTCGAGCTGGTGTCTCCTAGAGAGCGGAGCTTGGCCAAACATTCTTACTTGGGAAATGTTTAACGCCGTTTGCTTTTGGGATCCTCTTGGTTGAAAATTCGAGTTGAGTGCTCGGAGAGCTGGGCTCAGTCAAGCTTCCTTGTTTATGAGAGACTTGTTTTCATCAAGGTTGTACTCTCCTTGCCTCCCAGTCCGTAGCGGGAGTAGTTTTACTGCTCGTGCTGCTGGCTAGAAAGGTAGTTTTTTGGGACAGTCCTTGACCTTAGCGGGTTATTCCAATAACTTTCAGAAGTGACACTCTCGATGGCCTTTGCCGGAGTGTCGCGATGGTAGAAATGTGTACGGGCTAAAAGATTGTTGTCTCTTGAAAAACCATTCCATTGATATGAAAATACGTTATACTTGGTAAAAAAACAAAAAAAATGGAATGTTTACAAAATGATTTGATCTCTATAGTAGTACTGCTTGAGATGGTCGACATTCCATGGGTGTCATAGTGGGACTCCCTCTTTGGTCTCGAGCTCGTACGTGCCCGGCTTTAAAATTCAGGTGACATGGTAAGGTCCCTCCCAGCTGGGGGCTAACTTTCCAGTGTTTCGATCATTGGTTGCCAAAGTCACCTTCCTGAGGATGAGATTGCTGACTTCAAAGTGACGGGGGCGTACCCTTCTGTTGTAGTACCGATCTGCGCGTTGTTGGTAAGCCGCTTATCGGACTTTGGGCTTTCTCGTCGTTCTTCTAAAAGGTCTAAGTTGAGATCTAACAAGGAGTTGTTCGTTTCTTAGTTCTGATCCCTATTAGTTGTTCTCAAGAATGGCATTCCAATCTCGATAGGGATTACAAAATTGGACTCGAATGTCATTGCGAATGGTGTTTTCCTTGTTGGGGTGCGTGAGGTGGTATGATATGCCTAGAGAACAGGAAAAAGATCCTCTACCCACCATTCTTTCACTTTGTCGAGTCTGGTCTTCAAACCATGCAAGATTGTTCAATTGGTGACCTTGACCTGCATATTGGCCTGTGGGTGACCTGGCGCTGCGAAGTGAGTTTGGATATCGAGGTTAGAGCAAAACTCTGCAAATAAGTCATTGTCGAACTGAGTTCCATTGTCGGATATGATCGCCTTTGGGATTCTGAACTGGTAGACCATCGATTTTCAGACGAAGTCACGAATATTCTCTTTTGTGATGCGCACCCGGTGCTGGGCCTCGACCCACTTGGTGAAGCAATCAATGGTGACGACTAGGAACTTTCTTTGCCTGGTGCTTTGAGGTAAATGGCTGAGCAGATCTATTCCCCATTGGGAGAAATGCCATGGGCTCGTCATTGGGACCATGGTTATTGGTGATAAGTAAGGGTGGGGGCCGAATCGTTGGCACTTGTCGTATTTTTTTATGAATGTGTCCGCGTCCTCGAGTACCTTGGGCTCGAAGTACCCTTGTTGGAGTAACTTTCTAGCCAGAGCTTTGCCCCCCAAGTGATTACCATATATCCTCTCATGGATTTCTCTCATGACGTAGTTGGCTTCCTCTGGTCGGAGACACTTGGAATACAAGCCTAAGAAAGAGTGCCAGTATAGGATTCCATCCATGATGCAATATCTGGCCAACCAATATCACATCTTTCTTACCTCATTGCGATCCTCGGGCAGTGTCTCATTGTTTAAGTATTGTCGTATCGAATCCATCCAGGTGGGCTGATTGTTGAGCTCACAGATTGACGCCACCTGGTCAGACATCACCGTGCTTAGAGTATCGAGGTACTCAATAGGAATGCTCTTCTTCAGAGTCTATTCTACTACCGAGGTAAGGTTTTCCAATGCATCGGCGTGCTTTTTCTCTTCCCCAGGGTTTGTGTCACTTGGATTTTTTCAAAGCTCTCCATCAGTGCCTTTACCCTCTCCAAATATGTAGTCATACTTGGGTCCTTGGCCAAATAATCCTCGTTGACCTGGTTGACCATGAGTTGAAAGTCACAGAATACAATCAACACGCTCACATTAAATTCATGGGCTAAGTGGAGGCTAGTGAGCAGAGCCTCATTCTCAGCCTCATTATTGGTTTCTCTGAACCTCAGTCTCAAGGCGTGTTCGATCTTTTCTTTGCCGGGGGCCACGAGCACCATTCCTGCTCCATAACCATTGATATTGGATGATCCATCAATGAACAACTTCCATGTGGTTGGATCTGAGTCTAGATTTGAGCTCCTTAATGTTTCCTCCGTTGCCATGGATTGTGTTCTCAGGTCGTCGGCAGACGGTTTGGGATCATCCGGGAATGTGAGTACGGTAATGATGTCCACCAGGACCTAGCCTTTGATGGTGGTCCTAGGATGGTATTCAATGTGGAATTAACTGAGCCCGAGGCTATACTTTATCAGCCATCCCGAGATATCGGGTGAATGTAGAATCTACCTTATCAGCTGGTCGGTTTGCACAATGATCGTGTGAGCTTGGAAGTACTGCTTTAGCTTCCTCGAGGCCACCAACAGGGCGTAAGAGAGCTTTTCAAAATTGGTGTACCTCGTCTCAGCATCTGTAAGGACTATGCTAGAGTAATAGACTGGGTGTTAAACACCGGTGTCCTCCCTAACCAGAGACACACTCACCGCCGTTGGAGAAGAGAAAATGTATTAATATAGAGTTTCTCCTACCTTCGAGGTGTTGAGTAAGGGGGAAGATAAGAGATATATTTTGAGATCCTGGAAAGCTATTTTACATTCCTCCGTCAATCTGAAGTTACTGTTACCTCTGAGCACCTTGAAGAAGGGCAGACATTTCTTCGATGCTCGTGAGATGAACCGGTTTAGGGCAGCGAGCCTTCCCATGAGCATCTACACTTTCTTCTTATTTTAATATAAGGTCATTCCCAGTATAGCATTTATTTGGTCAGGATTAGTATCGATTCAATGCTGGGAGACCATGTACCCTAGGAACTTCCCAGTAAATACTCGAAGATGCATTTGTTGGGATTAAGTTTCATGTGGTGAGTCCTGAGCTTATCGAAACAGTTCTGGAGGTGTTGGACGTTGTCGGGGGCCGTGGAGCTCTTGAGCAACATGTCATTGATGTAAACCTCCATCATTTGCCCGATCTCTTCCTTGAACATTTTGTTCACGAGCCACTAGTAAGTTACCCCGGTGTTGCACAGGCCGAATTGCATAACTTTTCAGCAGTACATCCCTTTGTACGTGATAAATGATGTCTTTTTCTTGTCAAAATAGAACATGGGGATTTGTTTGTACCCGGCATAAGCATTGAGGAAACTCAAACGCTCATACCCGGCCGTGGCGTCGATGATGATGTCGATTCTTGGGAGGGGAAAGAAGTCCTTTGGGCATACTTTGTTCAGATCCTTGAAGTCGACGCAGAGGCGCCACTTGTTGCCAACTTTGGGTTCCATGACTATATTTGCGAGCCAGTTCGGAAACTAGACTTCCTCCACGACGTCTAATTTGATCAACTTGTCGATTTTCTCTTTAATAAACATTTAGATTAATACTTGGGAGCTCATCATGTGACCATGCGAAGACGTCATAATTATTTTGGAGCAACTTAGTAAGTTCAGCTCTCCACTCAGGTGCAAGACTAGCTCCGATCCTTGCTATCCTTTCTTTGATTGTTGGGTGGATGGTAATCCCCATCAATTTCTCATGTGGCCAGGGATTGGCCTCCTTTTCTTGGTGGTCATCGATAGGTACCGGTCGGGTCCCTGGTCAAGAGCCATGAGCTCGAATTCTCCAAGCTCCGGCTCTGTCTTTGATTGCTATTTTCTTTTTTCTAGTGCCCTCTGAGCACAGGCTCAAGAAGACTCCTGGTCTCCTCTAACCACCCCTAAACCCTTCTCGGTGGGGAACTTCATTGACTGGTAATATGGGGAGCCAACTACCTTGAGGGCCGCCACTGTGGGTCAGCCTATGATCGCATTATAAGGTGATGATCTATCTACAATAAAAAACTTTGTCCATATAGTTGAGGTCCTAGGGTGGGTTCCAACCGTGATAGGAAGAGAGACCCACCCTGTCGCATTGACCACATCCCCCCCAAAACTAATGGGACCTTTGACGGCTTCACGTTGCTGGGGTCCACGTTTATCTTCTCGAATGCCCATTTGAAGATGATAACGATAAAGCTCCCACTGTACGATGAGGTTTTTACACTCGCGTATTGACTACTCGCAAGTATATGAGATCAAGTTTTAATATAGTGGATCTTTAAGATCGGATATCGTTCCACAGGGACGAGGTGAATAATTGAATACCGCGATTTGCATAGTCTTATATTATCTCGACGATTAAAGAATCATTTAAAATTAAACTAATTAAAACTAAATTAAACTACAATTAGTGGGTTAATCCTAACTAAGTTAATTACCTAGGGATTGATTTCATTCACTTAATACATGTTTGACTTCGTTTAGTTAACAATAATGGTATTTATCATATCTGACAATCTTGGTATCTAAAACTCATTCACTCTCTCTCCCAAGTGTTTAGTAAATGAATACATGGCTTCTCGTTGATGCCGAAGCCCCTCTCAAATGTCTTTTCGAACACATAGTCATGTGAGTCTTGACCCAACCTCATGGATTGCACACCTTCTAATGCCCTCCTGAGTTGTTAGAACGTCGCATTGTGTTTACCCTAGTCCGAATCCGGGGTTACCTCTCCTGAGTGTCAAATTCGTATTCTCAAATTCAACCGTAATACCTTAAAAAGCATATTAAGATCGTAATAAAATGATAAACACAATCGGATTTAAACAAACAACCGTTAAAGACACATATATTAAACCAAACAAGTATTTACACAACTACATCGATCCCTAGCTAATATTTATCTACTCTAACATGATCTTGGCCATATAAGCATTAATACAAGAAGGATTCATCATCTTTAACAATAAAACATTAAGTTACAAAGAGAGAAACAAAGTGAGAAATATCAAATCTTAAAGTGGAGTGGTCCATTTTCGCCAACGATCAATTCGCTAGTGTTTCCTCTTCTCCGAATGATGAATCTTCTCTTTGAGCTCTTCAAGAATAGCTAAGGATCACCTCCTAAGGTTAGGTACGTCCAAGAGTTTTCAATGGAAGTGGGAGAAAGGGTTTTATAGGTGCAAGGTTTCAAAAATATCTGAAAATATGTTCTTTTCTATTGCAGAGTGACCGCCTAGGCGGTGGGATTCACCGCCGAGGTGGTGGGTAAGTTGGCTACTCTCTGATCTTTCATAGCCTAGGCCGTGGGACTGACTCCCAACTCTCTGCATTTTTACCGCCTAGGCGGTGGGACTTTGCTCATTTTCAGCATTCTCTGCATTCTCATCGCCGCGGCGGTGGCCTTACCGCTATAGTAGTGGGTCTTGTGCCTTTGAAACCTTGCTTCTTCAACGTTTCCTCATAGTTTTCCTACCGTTTTTGCTTGTTTGTCACTTGTTTGCGTCCTTATACTTGAATTACATAAAAACTAATAAAAACACAATTAAATATTACTAATTCACTTGAAAACTATCAAATCCGACTTAGAAGTATATAAGTTATTTCAACCTATCAAATACCTTTAAACTCGGAATTTTGCTAGTCCTCGAGCAAAACACCCTAACACTAAATTAAACTAACTACACTAATTAACTAACAACTAATCTAAAAATGAATAAACATAACAAAGAAGAAGTAAATGCATGCGAGTTCCAAGTCCAAACGAAGAAACCAAGTAGTTCTTCCCTCAACAACCCTTAATCTGATCAAGTTCGGGAAATAACACACATCAAGTGGTGTTCTAGAATTTCAACACTCAATTTCAGTTAAAACCATTCTAGATCCATTTGAAATATTTGTGTGTGACAGCTCAAATGTATAATTAATGAAACACCGAATTGGATTATTCTGTAGCTAAGCTCATGACTTAAACCTTAAAGGATTCAGGAAAACCATACGCTTGACTGGGTTCGACTATCCACTAATGTAGGTTTGGATATTCATAGAGATCAATAGGGTTTAGTTTGGCTTTGAAGGATGACCAAGGGTATCACAGGAATAGAAAACATAAAATCGTTAAGATTAAACGATATCCGAGGCACAAACGCTTGTCGCTATAACACTTTCTCGTAACCCCACATAAACACAACCCTGAACAAGAATTTAAGAACTTTGTATTCACTTGTCGAAAGTAATGAAAATAAAAACTATATTTACATTGTGTTTTTTTTTTTTTTTAAAGAAACATAACACACCCCCAAACTTATTCGAATTTCTAAAATTTTAGGAGTGTGCAAAAAAGGATTAAGAAAATGACAAGTGGATACACTAATACCAAATCAATAAAAATTCATCCAAAACCCAACCGCTTACTTCAAGTAGCATAGATTAATGCCAACTTGATTTCACTCAATTTGAAACTTAGGCTTAGCGACAATGGTTTGGAAAAATTTAATTGGATAGAGTATTGATATGTGTAGAATTGAAAAGATTATTGGCTTCAATAGGGGAATGAGGGATAAAATTTTCAGGTTAGCTTCAAAAGGTCCAAGCGATAAAAGTGAAGACCTAAATCATGCCTCTAGAATTACCTCACCTATAATTTCACCTCAAGTCTACCCCAAATCAAGTTCTAGATTCCTCTTTTTTGTCATGAATTTATTACTGAATAATCAACGTCAAATCATTCAAATACTTATACATTGAGTCCATGCGATCGTGCGATTTAAGGATCAAAATAATTTTTACTTGATTGACATGCTAACACTACAAGAAAAAAAGCCTTTTATCATGCTTTGTAAATATAATTTTTCTCTTTTTTTATTTAAACTGTGATTGTTAAAATATTAGTGAAATTTAATCTCATTTAAAATTTATAGTGTGATTAAAAATATTTTTTTATCACATTTTTTAAACAAATGTAATAATAAGAAAATAGTTTTTATCACACATTTTTATTAATAGAAGATATATTGTGTTGGGTGAAAAAAAGAGTGCTAAACGGAGGAAAAAAGGCGCTCATGTCCAATTAAACTTTCCTTCCTTGGTCATTCGTCAAGCTAGAAGAAGCTCGCAAGACCTAGCTACCATATTCACCTTGCTGCGCTGATCTCCCATCACATGAGGTTCACGGTACCATTAGGGGATTTATGCATGCGTGTTTCCATGGATTGTGTAATTAAGAGAGATGCTATTCTTTCAATTCCTGTACATGACGAGATGTACAAGGTTATAGATGCTGATGGGTCTCTTGTGTCTTGGCCTAAGAATCTTATAGTAGTCGTTGATGAGGTATTAAACTTCTGTATTATTAAATTCTAAACCATTCAATTATTTCTTTAACAATTGAGTGTTGATATTGGATTTGTTATGTCATAGGTAGCTTCGAGAGAGATGAATGGTGATGGTAACTTAGATTGCATAAATTCTTTTGTGGAAAATTATATTGATCTTTTAAAATATGATGAAGTTGTAAACATTCAATTGGTAAAAGAAATATTTGGAGAGAGCATAACACTCCAACTTACTAAATCTGATTTAGAGTATTTTTGTGAGTTTAACAAAGTATCGGTTGCATGCATTATGCTATACATGAGGTAAAAAAATCATTTTGTTTTTTATTGTGAATTCATCATGTTTGTTTTTAGATTGGTAAGTTGTCAAAAGATTATGATTTTGCTATTTGATTTCAGTTATCTATATGGAATTATTAAGAGGGGCAAATTGGATAAAAAATTTGGATGTGTTAGTTCGTTGTCCATTAGCAATGGAAGATCCAAGGGTAGTGGTGAAAAATCAGGAATGCTTAGATGAAGATTAGCGACTTCAAGACCTAACCAATTATTCATTATTCCATTTGATATTGGGTAGGTCTCTTATAATTTAGATGTATTGAGTTTTTAGTTTCAGAATATTCATGAGTTGTGTATCTCATTGTTTGTACTTTTCATTATTAACTTTTTAGGGAATGCTGGATATTGTTGGCTATTGACCTATCAATTCTAATGGTATTATATTTTGATCCATGCTGTTCAGGTGAAGTGAAGACAACTCTTGAATTCATAATAAACACGTAACTGTCATTTTATTCTATTCCGTGTTTCTTTTACATGACCTTTTATGTAGGCAACTATTTATGCATTTTTTTCTCATAACTTTTTATGTTTATAAGTTTTTTTTTTCTATTTTTTTCACGTTAGCTTTATGTAGTGGTCTTAGAACATTGGAAAGGACCAAAACAAGGACAAAAAAAACTCCAACTTAGAAATGCATTCAGGTGATAAACATGTTTTTCAATATATATCTATAAAATAAATATGTGTATGTATGATAGCATAATTGTTACACCAGTTCTACGTAATGAGATTCATGAAAGATATTATTAGAGATAAGAGCATCATTTTCCGAGAAAATGTGAGATAAGTTGTTTATTTTTTATTTATTTTGCACTTTGCATCCCTCGAAAATATTATGATTTTTTTATTTATTTTGCACTTTGCATCTCTTGATTTTTTTTTTCTAACTCATTTGAATAAATTTTGTAGTTTAATAGGAAGAATGCCTACTCCTAAGAAGAATTAGACGAATTGAGAGCTGAATGGATTAAATTTATGTTAAAACAAATGTGATTGCAGAAAAAGGTATGTCATTATCTTGAATACGTAATTCATTTGTGAGACGTTTAAGCTGTGTTGCTGTATTTGCCGAGAAACCATTGATGTCTTGCTGTTTTTGCTGTAAAACAGCCATGGTTTTGCTGCAAAAACAACAAAACAGTGCTGTGCAAAAACAAAACAATGTTGTTTTTCTACAAAAACTGTTGTTTTTGTACAATATTGTTTTGTTGTTTTTGTAGGAAAAACATTGCTGTTTTGCCCTTTTTGCAGCAAAACAGTTGTTCACCTGAAATATTTAAATATAAATATGTTTTTCTGCATAAGATTGTTAGTGCAAACAACTATAATTAAATAACATATTGAATTATGATATTAGTGCATGATGACGGGTAATACTTAATACTAATTCTGTTTTTTAATTTTTTTTTTTTTTTTGCTACTGGTGTGTATATTTTAAGTCGTTTTTTTTATTTATTTTTTTCTTTGAAGCTACAAGTCCTTGAACAGTGCTGAAAAAAAAGTTTAATAAGTTTTTTGAGCTTGTTTTTTATTTTTAAAGTTTTTTTTTTTAGTAAGTTGTTTGTTGTAGGTTCTAGTTTATTGTTTGAGTTGGTTTCTTGTAGCTGCAAGTTCTTTTTCTAGCTGTTTTTTTTTTTTTTTGTAGCTACAAGTCTATTTTGTAGCTTTTTTTAACTGGTTTTTTCTTTTTTCTTCCATCACGGCAATTTTTTTTTTTTTTTGTAGCTGTTTTTTGAAAGTTTACTTTTTCCTAGCTGTATTTTTAGATGCAAGTGTATTTTTTAAGTTGCGTTTTTTTTTTCTCTAGATACAGGACTTTATTTTTGGATCAACCGATGTTAAAAGTTAGCTGTAACTTCACTTTTGGATGCTCAATGACCGAGATGTTGGTAGATTAGTTTTATTTGTTTTTATATTTGATAGAAATTTTATATTTTCGACATTTATACTTATAAAAATTTAAGTTTATGATTCTTATTGTTATCTGTGTTTTTCATGTTGATATAGAATTCTTATGTGATTAAAATTTAATTGTTTGGGTAATATGAAATTATTTTTTTAGTTAATTTCTATGGTATTTTTCATAAAATGGTGGGTAAATTATTATTATTATTATTATTATTATTATTATTATTATTATTATTATTATTATTATTATTATTATTATTATTATTATTATTATAGATATGAGAAACAATCATAATTTTTAAATGTGATTTTTTTATTATTAAAGGTGATAGAAAAGAGAGTAAACATCTTAGTTTGATACAAAAGTGAGATAGATATCGTCAAAATAATCATGTTTATTACTTTGATCACATGTATATAACCCTTTTAATCACATTTGAAAATCGTGATACTACATGGACTAACTATCTCAATTTTTAACTGTGATAAAAAGTTTACCATCTCGGTTTTTAACTGTGATAAAAAATATACTTTTAATCACACCGCATACTATCACGGTCAGGTTTGGAGCCAAAAACTTTGATAAAAACCTTTTTATCACAGTTTTTAACTGTGATAAAAAGCCTTTTTTTCTTGCAGTGTAAGCACACAAAACACACATGAATGACATTACCCCCGGCCTCGATATACAATTGGAGGATAATTTTCATCATCGGGACATGGCCCAGACGAACTCAACAACTCATCAAGCATATACGACTCCAAACATAAACATTTCTACATTAAAACTAAACACTAACATACATATACTAACTAAGCATTTAACATGCGAAAACAAAAATTGAAATTAAAACTTAATAACCAAAAAAATTTCCATACAAAAAATATTTCCATAATTCTCATCTTTCTTTAACAACACAAAACGTGATGTACATTCCCCCCAAACTTAAAAAGAGGCAATGTCCTTACTGACTAAACAGTGAACCCAATAACAGTTTATAGCAATGACAAGTAAAATTGGATGCCGACACATACCTAGGGGCTAAGACGTAAAAGTCTCACCCCCTACTGTTCGCTGGAAGGAAAGTCATCGGCACCACTATCACGTCGGAATGGAAATTGTTGAGGTTGCAAGAGGTATGGTGGAACATGCAGCATAGGTGGATAAGCACTCATATAAATGCCGAAGCGTTCGCACATAAGCTGGTGGATTTGATCTTGCGCACATACTAATCGCAACGTTTCAACAAAATTTCAAAAATGTAGCATGCAATTTTGTTTCACACAATTTAACAATCCATAGAAACTTAGTTCATCACCAAAAATCAAACCAAAATCCCATAGAAATTGAAAATCGCAAAAATGGGGGTTAAACCTGATTTTTGGTGGATGATTTAGGGTGGAAATCACAAATTTTGTAAATGGAAGGATGAAATTGAGGGTTTGAAACTGTTTAGAAGGATGAAAATGGAGAAATTTTGGAGTTTTAGAGGTGGTTGTGGAATTTTTGTAAACCATGATGGTTTTAATCAAACAGAGGCCTCACCGCCGCGGTGGTGTGAGCGCCTTTTTAAAACCTTAACATGCTGTTGTTTCACCGCTTGGGCGGTGGGAATCATTGCCTTGGCAGTGAAGCGCCTTTCTAAAAACTTAACTCTTTGTTGTTTTACCTCTTCGACGGTGAAGCAACAATGCTGAAAACTTGACATCCTGCATTTTCACCGCCTCGGCGGTGTGTCCACCACCTAGGCGGTAGACCTACTACTAGATTTTCATTTTTTCTTCAAGTTTTTACATAAAGGCTCCACACCATGCGTTTCCACTTTGCTTGTTCAACGATTTTAAGTGCGAAACACATCTCCGAGTAACCTCACTCCTTAATTTACCTCCAAACATGCTCCGATACCATTCCGGCCTCCAAAAAAATAAATAGTAACAAAAATCGGGTAAAACTTGATACCCTCGGTTTCAACTCAAAAAACGTGACTTACTTGATTTAACGTCCCTAACTAGACTTAGTTGAGCATTTGTCACCAAAATCCCTCATAGATAAGGAATTTGGGATAGAATGCTCCATTGGATCTCGATTCATGGGTTGAAGTTGGCTTCTTCTCTATCATCATATCTTTTTTAACGTATACTCGATCTTGGGATCAAGAGTCAAGAATTTCAACTTCTTCTACATTGCACGCATTGCTTGATCAAAACAAATGAAAAAAATAAATAAATAAATTAAAATAAAAGAATTGTCTGGATTAATATTCAATTACTTAGTCGCAATATCAACCCATTCGAAACACTACCCCTGGCAATGGAGCCAAAAACTTATATGATGAGGTTTTTACACTCGCGTATTGACTACTCGCAAGCATACGAGGTCAAGTTTTAATATGGTGGATCTTTAAGATCGGATATTGTTCCACAGGGACGATATGAACAATTGAATACCGCGATTCACATAGTCTTATATTATCTCGACGGTTAAAGAATTATTTAAAATTAAACTAATTAAAACTAAATTAAACTACAATTAGTGGGTTAATCCTAACTAAGTTAATTACCTAGGGATAGATTTCATTCACTTAATACATGTTTGACTTCGTTTAGTTAACAATAACAATATTTATCATATCCGATAATCTTGGTATCTAAAACTCATTCACTCCCTCTCCCGAGTGTTTAGTGAATGAATACATGACTTCGCGTTGACGTCGAAGTCCCCCTTGAACGTCTTTTTAAACACATAGTCACGTGAGTCTTGACCCAACCTCATGGATGCACACCTTCTAACGCCCTCCCTAGTCGTTAGAATGTCGCGTTGTATTTACCCTAGTCCGAATCCGGGGTTACCTTTCCCGAGTGTTATACCCCGTATTCTCAAATTCAACCATAATACCTTAACAAGCATATTAAGATTGTAATAAAATGATAAACACAATCGGATTGAAATAAATAATCGTTAAAGAAACATATATTAAACCAAACAAGTATTTACACAACTACATCGATCCCTAGCTAATATTTATCTACTCTAACATGATCTTGGCCATATAAGCATCAGTACAAGAGGGATTCATCATCATTCACAATAAAACATTAAGTTACAAAGAGAGAAACAAAGAAAGAAAGATCAAATCTTAAAGTGGAGTGGTCCACTTTCGCTAACGATCGATCCGCTCGTGTTTCTTCTTCTCCAAATGATGAATCTCCTCTTTGAGCTATTCAAGAATGGCCATGGATCACCTCCTAAGGTTAGGGACGTCCAAGAGTTTTCAATGGAAGTGGGAGAAAGGGTTTTATAGGTGCAAGGTTTAAAAAATATCTGAAAATATCTTCTTTTCTGCTGTAGAGTGACCGCCTAGGCAGTAGGTAAGTCGGCTACTCTCTGATCTTTCACCGCCTAGGTCATGGAGTCACTACCTAAGCCGTGGGACTGGCTCCCAACTCTCTGCATTTTCACCGCCTAGGCGGTGGGACTGGCTTCCAATTCTCTGCATTTTTACCGCCTAGGTGGTGGGACTTTGCTTATTTTTAGCATTCTCTGCATTCTCACTACCGCGATGGTGGCCTTATCGCTGCGGCGGTGGGTCTTGTGTCTTTGAAACCTTGCTTCTTCAACGTTTCTTCACCATTTTCCTACCATTTTCGCTCATTTATCACTTTTTTGCGTCCCTACACCTGAATTATATAAAAACTAACAAAAACACAATTAAATATTACTAATTCACTCGAAAACTACCAAATCTGGCTTAGAAGTAGATAGGTTATTTCAACCTATCATCCACCATCCACTTGGATCCTCCCTATTTTGAAATGATTGATGAGAGCGACTACAACAAGGGCATCATCATGAGGGTATTGCACACCCTCAAAGATCGGCCTCGCTGAAAGAAATGACGTTATGCTCAGTAGCGTCAACCGTGCTTACTTCAAAGACATCTTCGTTCGCTTTTTGTTTGGCTATGTGCGGAAACAACTTTCGGTGGAGTACCCCTAGTCCTAGTGGAAGTCACAATATTTATCCATCGATCTTCCCATCAGTTTTCTGCTCGGTGTAGACGGCCAAGGAAAGAACTCCCTTTCGGAGTTTGGTGGAAGAATATTACGTCGCCACTTTCACCATAAGTATACGGGTCAAGTTTTAAAAGAGTGGGAAGAGTAAGGGTTATCGTTTCCACAGGGATAGAGAATATTGTTGAGTACCGTAATTATCATAACCTAATTTTATTTAGGAGATAAAAAATGAAATTTATAATTAATAATATACTACTACTAAAATACTAATTTATGTAATTAAACTATATTACTATTTTGAGACGTTTAGGGGAATAGATTATCTAGGGATTAACTTCGTTTACAAAAACGTATTTGGTTTCATTTAGTTACTAATAATGGTATTCGACTTATCTGACAATCTCTGTATCATAAACTAATTCACTCCCTCTCCTGAGCAACAAGTGAATGAATATGTGACTTCACGTTAACACTAAAGTCCCCTTCTAGCATTTTTTAGAACACATAGTCACATGAGTCTTGCTCTAATGTCATTGATTGCATACTTTTTGACTCCCTCTCGGGTTATTAGATCGTCGCATTGTGTTTAACCCTAGTCCAAATTCGGGGTTACCTCTCCCGAGTGTCAAACCTCGATTTCTCACTATATCTAAACAAGCATATAAACATGAAAAACCGGTTAACACAATCGAATTAGTGAAGAACAACCATTAAAGAAACACCACTCAAACAAACAACATTGTCATAAATTACATTAATCCCATAGATAATCCGCCGCTAAAACTACTCTGAGAGCGTTTCTCATTCTTCAATTTGTGTTATTCTCCTTTGGGTTTTGGATGAGCTCCCCAAAAACCTCTCAAAATACTCCCTAATATGTTCTCTTATGGCCAAAAATAGAGGATAGGAGAAAGATATATGGATCAAAAATATCTAAATAAACATCTAAAGTGTGTGCAAAGTGACCACCGCGGTGGTGGGTATATCGGTTAAGCCACGACCTCGGCGGTGGACTTAGCGGTGGGAGTAAAGACCTCTCTATTGTTTCACCACCTCAGTGGTGGGATTTCAACTAGTTTAACGCATTCTTTGTATATTGACCGCTGTGGCAGTGGGCTACAATTCAAAATTTTGCCCTTATGCTAGTTTTCCCACCGTTCTTCCACCGTTCTTGATTCGATTTGATAGTTTATGGTCCGTTTTCATCTCTTTTCACCCCACACACCTGATTTATAAAAAATTAAATAAAAACATATTAAATGTATTAAATACTATAATAACACTCGAAAACTTACAAGTTCGGTTTGGAAATAGATAGGTAAATTACACCTATCAGAGTTCTTGGCGAAGATGGTTGCAACTGAGATTGTGAGTGGAGTGAAGCCCTGCTGGCGGGGTCCTAGGGGTGGGAATTGTCTCCTGTCCCCGGGCATTGGGCCCAATCTCCCCTCTGCTTGCAGCTGTTTGGATCCCTGACTTTTGCCCTGACCTTCGTCAGCTTTTCCCTTTTCTTTTGACCCCCTTCGCGATCTTTTTGGGATACTTCTCTTATGTTGGTATTATGAAATCGTGTGCCTCTCTCTAGTGCAACATCCAGACTCGGAGCTGGGTTGGAGTAGAGATCATGTGAGAGCCGTCAGTGCTTTAGACCATCGATGAATGCGTTTATCACGATGACTTTACTGAGTTCATCGCAACCAACGACCTCTTTGAAGAACCTCTCCACATAATCGCCTAGGGGCTTACCGAGTAACTGTTGGAGCGCAAGGATGTGCGCCATGGTCTTTGGCCTACGTCGTGATTGCCCGAATTGGGAGATGAAGAGTTGTTCGAGCTCACAGAAGGTGGAGACGAATTCCGAGGCCAAAGTTTTAAACCATGTAGCGGTAGCCCCAGTGAGTGTGAGGGGGAAATATTTGTATCTCATCACCACTGGTGCTGCGTGCAGGTCCATATAGGACCTAATGATGGACATGTGGTCTACCGGATCGGAGATCCTATTGTAAGGGATCATCTGGGGGTGGGTGAACCGTGTGGGCAGCGATTATTCTAATATTTCATTAATGAAAGAGGACCTTACCTCGAAGAGAAGCCTAGCTAGGTCCCCCACTCCATGGATTTGGTGCAAGGCGACTTCCATATAAGCTAGACGCCTCTCGACCACTACTTTGACCCTCGGAGGAACTCGAGCCCGGCTTGCAACAGCATGGGCAGCTTGTTGTTTGGGTGGGGAATAGGAATCCACTTCTCGGATATGCAAAGATCTATGCTCGGACCATATGGTAGGGCTCTAAGCTCGTCTAGGTGGTGACTCACTACGATCATCCATCTTTTGTCTCGGAGAAGGTGGAGATGGGGATCTTGAGGCTTCGGGAGGTGCCAAATCAACTTCTCTCCACCCGTTGTTATGGGTTCAGAGTCTTGGAGCATGTCCATTGGAATAGACGACATGATCTTCACATTCGGGTGCGCGGTCCTCTCGGCCTGCGGTCTAGAGAGCCGAAATCTCCAGTGGAGAGGTCGGTGGCCGGTGGGGTAGGATGATCTGGAAAAAGGTTTGGAATTTGTTGAGATGGCATTCAAAAATATCGTTGCAAGATGCTTTAGGGGCCCCAGAGGTCTGCCTAACGAACTACCTAGAGGGTAAGGTAGAAGGACCTGTTTGGCTAGTGGGCACAACTGTTAGGCTGGCAGGCTGTGCAGACAGGACGGTGGACTGCTGGTGATGTTCCATGCTTGGGACTCGAGAATCTGGCCTAGAATCCTTCGTCATCTCTCTGAAAGACGAAAGTGGTGAATTGTTGTTCGTGGTGGGAGTTTGATCTTCTTAGTAAATTTCTTTTCCAGACCTTGTGATCATCTAGGATTAACCTCTTGGGGAGATGATGATTAGGAGAGGCTTTTAGTGCGTTCCCATAGATAACGCTAAACTGTTGATGTCGAAAAATGGCAAGCAACTAGTAGTATGATCCAAAAAGGTACAACACGTGCGAGATTGGTGATGACGTGGTGAACTGGTGAACCTAAAGCTTCTGAAGTCTTGGAAATGGCCATAATCCGACCTGCGATTCCTGACCCGACCTAAGATCCTGTTCAGACTCCGTGATGAATATGTCTCTGAACTCTATTTCGATCTCCGGGCTGAGCTCCACTCTTTCATTCTGAGCGTCTGCACATAGACTCACTAGGGTTGTACCCGGTGAAATCCCTCCGGTATGAGAGTTAGTATGCGAGAAAAAGGGCTAAAAGTGCTCTGGTGTGAGTAGAGAATATGTACCTATGGTTATTGGATGCCATGGTGTATTTATATGTGTTGGGCGCAATTAGCGCCGCAAGATTAGGGAGCTGAGCTCGGATTAATTAACCTAATTCGTCTGGCAGCCAATGAGCTAGCGAATTAGGACATTAAACATCTGGATTGGGCTTTTGGGTCCATCTGTAGAGGCCCATGGGCTGGCCTACTTTAAAATGGGAAGAAGGAGTTTCAATACGGCTTGGGGAGGCCCCGAGTATAGGGACCCAACTTAAGAGTATTCGGGCTCGTTAGCTTGGCTTTGACCCCGTCCGCTGTACACAATGATCTTCAGCTTGGCCCAGAGACCTTCAAGGAGAATATGAGAACCCCTACTAGAGAGAGTCCCAACTCCCAACCTAGCTATTTTTCTGTACTTGGAGCGATATCCTCCACGTGGCGCATCTCGACAAAATTCCCCTACATCAATGATTAAAAAAAATACAACAAAAGAGAAAAAAGAAAGAAAGTAAATATAATTATTTTAGTCAATTTAATATGTCATATTTATTTTAAAAAATAGTCATTTATTTTGAATTAGAAGAAAATCATTGAATTATTTCGAGAATCAATTAGAATGAATAGAATTTGTATAAGTGTGAAGGATTCAATTAATTTCCATTAAAACCTTATTAAATACAATATCTTTGAAAACTAAAAATAGAAAATGTCATAATATTATTGTGGAGAGTTAATATCATTAGGGTTGAACAAATCCTGACCTATCATTCATTCAGGTGAATAGAAATTGAGAGATAAACAATATTTGAACTTGAGGATATGTTTTCTGTTGGCCGGCCAATCTCCCATGGGCTTCGCCATCTACAGTATCAGGGCCCAGGCCTAGGCCTATAGCTCTAATCTGCCTTATCGACCACGCACCTAACAGCTTAGCGCTAAACTGAGCTTAAATCCCTAATCTTACAAAATGCTAATCACTTCTCTGCCAATAAATAGAAGGCTTCTCCAATACTTTCAAGAAGGTGAACAACCCGCTATAAGCTCCCAGCCAAGTTAGCATAATAATTTTGCTCTCGACCTTAATTTTCCACTGAAATCTTACTCTCACACCAGATGGGACACGCCAGGAGCACCCTGGCCCATCCTATGTGTAGGTGACAGATTAGAGCTCAGCCTAGACAATGGATTGCAAAAAAAGACACCGGTTCGGATTACAGACTGGACGAGGTTTGTTCGGCCCGAGACCAGGACCCCAGCAAGAACGAAGATCATCCCGTAATTCTTTTCAACACCCTTTGGAGAGTGGCCAGACCATACTACTGGTCGGACCAATTTTTGACACCAACAGTTTGGCACCGTCTGTGGGAAACGCGCTAAAAGCCTTCTCTAAATCATCAGCTACTTGCTTTGCTAAGGTTTGATGAACACAAGGTCTGAACACTCTTTACAATCAAGAAACCAGAACGCTGTAGTGAATAGCAGCCCCCTAAAGATATATCACGGGTACTGAGACAGGAGACCAGGGCCACAGCCCGAAGGGCGATCGACGGAGAAAATATAGAAGTTGAGAGACGAAATATCAATATTGAGGGACAATCCTATCCACCAATCCTAGCCTCAGGGGTGTACTCGAGCTGAACTTTTGGTGCCATTAATGCTTCCTGGCTTGATAACGTAGAATGCCAGCTCAACAAGTTCCAAAACTACTTTGATATCCTCATCTTCCACCTGCCATCGACCCTAGATTAAGAGGGGTCAAATCTCCATATTGTAGGGGAGAGGGTTCGTTCACATGAGTTCGATGATTGAGTGGTCGCTTCTCATGAACAAGTGGCACAGGCTCGGCCTTAGGTCTCAAACTGGGTGCCCAGGGAGAGGGATCTTGACCCCCCGTCGCCTCAGAATCTATGTCGTGATCAGCTCACGGATGGCGATCTGAAGACAGACCAAGGTCACCATCGGTCTGAGAATATAGCCACCAGGACCGCTTCGAATGTTAGACTCGCCAAGATCGGCTTCCAGTCAGGTCACCGCCCCTACAAGGATAGAGACAGCTATGGAGCAACGTATAGTAAAGATAAAGGCCATCCTTAGTAAGATGCGCAACACCGGAGGATCAACTAGGCTACATACTAAGGTCAGGTCCCCTTTTATTGCGGAGGTTGAAGATGAACCAGTCCCATATAGGTTCCCCAATCTGCTAGTGGCCCAATACAACGAGACGACTGATCCCCTGGATCATCCCTCTATTTACGTCTCCCATATAGACGTGCACACTACCTCCAACGCTATTAGGTGCATGTTTTTACCTCTTGGGCAGACTGGTCCTGCCAGGAATTGTTTCAACAACCTCCCTCTGGCTTCAATCTCCACTTTTCTCTAGCTCGAACAACAGTTCCTGGAGAGGTTCAGCCAGTCTAAGCGTAGACCCAAGTCCGTCACTCACATCCTCCATATTAGGTAGGAGTAAAACGAGAATTTGGGTGACTATGTGAATAGGTTTTGGATGGAATCTCTCACCTGCGTAGGGGTGTCCGATGTCGTGGCCCTCAATGCCTTTATCGCTAGATTAAGTCACCGAAGACTCTCCTATGACCTGAGTTCGAGATCGGCCACTAGCCTGCATGAAGCTTTGGATCTCGTCACCAATTACTACAAAGTCGACCTCATCGATAGAGTGAAGAGGAAAATGGAAGACCTCCTCCAGAAGAAGGGTCGACCCGATAAAGGGACGAGCCGATCTCAAGCCCCTAGAAGACTCCAAGCGTAAGGGCGGTTGGGACCTTTGCCTAGAGACAAGAGGTCACCTCTTGGCCCCTGCTAGCTCAAGTTTATGCCCATCATCGTATTTGTTGCTACTATCTTCATCAAAAACACCAAAAAATGAATATTCCCGCCTGCCCCTCCCCTAAGGGAAAAGTCTCTGGGCAAAACGGTCGATAAGTACTACTACTTTCACAGGAGCCGCATTCACGCGAATGAAGACTTTTTCCAGTTAAAAAAAGAAATAGAGGCTCTCATCCGACGAGGTTACCTCGGTAGTTATGTTCGCCGACCAGAAGAAAACTGGGCTGGTGGGAGCGATCACCGAGACGAGCACTGTGGGTAACTCAAAAGATGGAATGACAAACGAGCTCCACCCTGAGAAGAATACACCAGTATTGATGCTAGCCTAAGGTTCGATAGAGATATCAATGTCATTCATGGAGGCCTCAGTCTTGGCAGTGAGACATCCTCCTCTCGGAAGAGGTGCGAGAGTAAGAGCAAGAGGAAGGCCGAGTAGGATGTATATGAGGTTAGCACAATTGATGCTACCTCTCATAACGTCATATCCATTAGCGAATCCGACCTCAAAGAGGTGTACTGGTAGCGCGTAGATACGTCGCTACTTTTACCGCAAGTGTATGGGTCAAGTTTTAGTAGAGTGGGAAGAGTAAGGGTCGTCGTATCCACAAGGATTGGTTGGGATTATCGCTGAGTACCGTAATTATCGTAACCTAACTTTATTTAGACGACATAAGTTATAGATTTTATAATAAAATATACTAGTACTAAGTTAATTAACCTAATTATACTAATATAGTGGTATGACATTTATGGGAATTTATTGCCTAGGGATTAACTTCATTTACTTAAACGTGTTCATTTCAATCTAGTTTACATTAACGGTGTTCATCCTATCCGAAAATCTCTATATCAAAATCTCATTCACTATCTATCTCGAGTGTAAAGTGAATGAATATGTGACTTTGTGTCAACGCTGAAATCCCCCTTGAGCATCTATACGACACTTGGTCATATGAGTCTTGCCCCAACGTCACGAATTCCACATTTTCTAACTCCCTCCTGGGTTATTAGATTATCACATTGTGTTTAAACCCTAGTGCGAATCCGAGGTTACCTCTCCCGAGTGTTAAACCTTGTATTCTCAGTATATCTAAACAAGTATATAAACATGGAATCACGGCAAACACAATCAGATAAACATGAACAACCATTAACGAAACATAAATTTTATATAAACGACATTTACATGAAGTGCATCGATCCCTAGACAATATATGTTTAGCTACACATGGCCATAGCTCTAAATACAACTAAATACAAGCCAAACATATTAAAATAAACAACTAATCTTAGAGAGAAAGAGAGAAACGAGGAGACTAGCCATTATCTGAAGATTCGCAGCTAAAACCGCTCTGCGAACGTTTCTACCTTCTTCGCATTGTGATCTTCTATTGGTTGAATGGCCTTGGATCTCTCAAGACTCCCAAAAACATTAACCTCTTATTTGGGGAGAATAGGGACAATATTTAGAGGATTCTAAATATCTCAAAATATCCTAAAATATCTTAAAATGTTAGGCTCTAATCGTAACAGCGGTGGATAGGTCGGTGGGATTTTTGGCAGTTGACCGCTGCAGCAGGGGTTTCACTACTGCAGCGGTGGAGCTATTTGCATTTTGACCACTGCAGCGGTGGATGCTGGATCTGAATTTGGCCTTTTTGCTCGTTTTGTCCACTATTCTTCCACTGCTTTGATCGTTTAAAGACCATTGTAGTCCCTTTTCACCCCAAATACCTAATTAAGATAAAATAAATAAAAACATATTAAAACATAATTAAAATGCTATAAAAATAGTCAAAAACTAACAAAACCGACTTGAGAATAAACAGATAAATTATACTTATCAAATACTCCTAAACTTGGAATTTTGCTAGTCCTCGAGTAAAACACTCACCCTAAAGTGAAAAGCACAACTAAATTAAATAACATGAACAATCTAAATATAAGGATATGTGAGTTTTGAATTTTTCTATTGACCAAAATATTTTTCCCTCAACAACCCCCAATCATACCGAGTTCAGGAGTAAAATGCACTATGTGGTGTTCTAGAATTTCGACATTCAATAAACGTAAACACCATTCCAAATCCTGTCAACGAGTGTGAGAGACTTAATAATACAACGATGGGATTAGATTATCCACCAACGAAACTCATGACTTATACCATGAAGGATTAGGATATCTATATACCTGATTAGGTTATACTATCTACTAATGTAGGCTAAGTAGTTCAAAAAGATCAATAGGTCTTGGTTCGGTTTGGAATATGGCCAACGGTATATTAGGAATATAAAATGGGTTAACATTGTTAACTTAACGATACCTAAGGCACAACGCTTGACACTCTCACACTCCAACCCCTATAGATAAATTTGAAATAATTTCTGAACATTCATTTAAGATCGACATATTCACTTGTCAAAATAAACGAAAATTTAACTACATTTACATAGTTTTTTTTTTCTTTAAATGAACCACACCCCCAAACTTATTTGATTATTACAATTTCATGGGTGTGGTTAAAACGAAAGAAAAATACAAGTGAGTACTCGAATACCAAACCAATGAAAAGTTTGCCCTAAATCCAACCGCTCATTTCAAGTAGTATATACGAATCCTAACTTGATTTACTCAAATTGCACCTTCGGTTTAGCGTTATAGCTTTGGAAAATGTTTGGCTAGGGTATTTGTTATGTGTTAAGAATTGAAACGGCATTATAGGCTTCGACAGGGTAACAAGGGATAAACATTTTACAAGGTAAGCTTCAAAGGCTCAAGCGAATCAAATGAATGATTAAATCACATCTCCTGAACTACCTCGGCTAGGATTTCGCCTCGAGTTTTCCCTCAATCAGGTTCTAGAATCCTTAAATTGTCATGAGTTTAACTAATGGAAAATTGTCCTCAAATCAATTGAATAACTATACATTGAGTCTATGTGCTCATGCAAATTAGGATCCACAATAACTTTCACCAATATGCATTATCAAGCATATAGAACGCACATGGGCATTACCCTTGACCACGGAAAACAACCAAGGGGTAATTTCATCATCGGGTAATAGCCCAGATGAACTCAAAACTCAACATGCAACAACAACACCACACAAACATAAGCACATTCTACACTAAACAAACATTCAAACAATTAAACAATAAAACATACAAACATACTACACATCACCCCCGATCTTAAAACGGGTAGTGTCCAGAATATCCCAATCATCAATCTCAACATATAGAAATAAAGCATGCTAACGAAGGGGGTTTAGAATACGTACCTGGGAGGCGAGACAAGCTCTCCTCCTAATGAATTCGGTGGTGATGGATCTAATTTATTTTTGACTTGGGTTGCCTCCGAAGAAGCACGTGGTTTATTGTCCTCGGCCCGACATGGAGAAGTGCTTGTCAAAGAGTGGATTCTGCCCATAAAAAGTGTCGTACAATGCTATGTATGGGTCTTGATTTAATACGCCTTCAAGATTGGTGAGATTTGGCATTATATGGCCCGAGCTTTCAACTCGACTCTTCTCCATCTCTTGTGCTTGGGAAGCATAAATGTACTGAGCTGGAAACGGGGTAGGATAGGTGAGCCATATCGAATCCTCGTGGATGTGATCTGTTGGCTTGAGGGTGGCATCACTAATTGAAATTTAAAACGATAAAAAATCACAACTATTGACATGTGATTTTTTATCACCAATCCACACTTGGGTTGTAGCATCTTTATGATCGTCTTCGATCTCACCCAAGTACCTTCTACTTGCTTCTGGTTCCTCACGATGGCTTTCACATTCAGATGTGATTTGTTCACCTCTCAGTGCCACCGTGTCTAACTCGACCTCAACAAAGCAGATAAGCTGACCGATTTGTGTCTACAGAGAAGTTACAATCGCATCGATATTGGTGTAGATCATCTCAATATAATCGAGACGATCCTTATGCTCATTGAGTCGATCATGCATTTCCCTCAAGAATATCTGAGTCTCCATCATAACGGTAGCGATCATTTCCTCCAAGGTGGGGAAAGACTCTACATCTTGAATTGGAGTGTTAATCTATGGTGCCGTGGTGTTTGAAAAATCCCCCAAGCTTTGGTGACTTGGTGAATAATTCCAACTCTGATAATCGAAGTCTACCAATTCCTCTAACGCCCAAAGGGCTTCGTCTGTAGTTAGGTCGTAGAAAGAGGAGGCAGCATTTCCTCCTTCCACACATGTTCTAGTTGCGGCTAGTAACTCGTTGAGGAAATTCAATAGTTCACACTCTCTTGGGATACCATAATTTGGGAACCGGAGTAACAACTCCTTGTAACGATCCCAAGCACAATAAAATGGCTCGGAGTCTCATTGAAAGAATTGCAACAATACTTGTTGATCTGGCATCTTCAAGTACCCTGGAAGAAAAACTAAAAAAACAAAATTACAAAGAAACGTTATAAACAAAATAAATGCCTAAATTAAAATCAATTTATTTACTCACAATATCAACAATAATCTAAAACACAATCCCCAACAACGGCGCCAAAAACTTGGTAGCAAATAGATACGTTGCTACTTTTATCGCAAGTGTACGGGTTACGTTTTAGTAGAGTGAAAAGAGTAAGGGTTGTCGTATCCACAAGGATTGGTTGAGATTATCGTTGAGTACCATAATTATCATAACCTAACTTTATTTAGACGGCATAAATTGTAGATTTTATAATAAAATATACTAGTACTAAATTAATTAACCTAATTATACTAATATAGTGGTATGAAGTTTATGGGAATTTATTGCTTAGGAATTAACTTCATCCACTTAAACATGTTCATTTCAATCTAGTTTACATTAACGACGTTTATCTTATCTGAGAATCTCTGTATCGAAATCTCATTCAATACTTCTCTCGAGTGTAAATTGAATGAATATGTGACTTTGCGTTAACACCGATGTCCCCCTCGAGCATCTATACGACACTTGATCACATGATTCTTTCCCCAACGTCACGGATTACACACTTTCTAACTTCTTCCTGAGTTATTAGATCGTCGCGTTGTGTTTAAACCCTAATCCGAATCCGGGGTTACCTCTCCCAAGTGTCAAATCTCGTATTCTTAGTATATCTAAACAAGAATATAATCATGGAATCACGACAAACATAATCGGATAAACATGAACAACCATTAACAAAACAAATTTTATATAAACGACGTTTTTGTGAAGTACATTGATCCCTAGACAACATATGTTTAGATACACATGACCATAGCCCTAAATACAACTAAATATAAGCTAAACATATTAAAACAAACAACCAATCTAAGATAGAAAGAGAGAAATGAGGAGATTAGCCATTATCCGAAGATTTACCGCTAAAACCGTTCTTCCACTACTTTGATCGTTTAAAGACTATTTTAGTCCCTTTTTACCCCAAATACCTAATTAAGACAAAATAAATAAAATATATATTAAAACATAATTAAAATTCTATAAAAATACTCGAAAACTAACAAAACTGGCTTGGGAATAAATAGATAAATTACACCTATCATGTACATCCCGTACGATAATGCCCTAGTCATCTCAGCCCTAGTTAACCATTTCAAGATAACGAGGATACTCATCGATGATGGTATCTTGGAAGATATCATCTTCCAATGGGCCTTTTACAAGATGGGTGTGGATCCTAGCATCGTACAACCTGTGAAATCCCCACTCGTTGGCTTTGGTGGAGATGTAGTCAGCTCGGTCGGCTGGATTTTGCTACCCGTCACGGTCGATTCCAAGCTCCAGACCACCACAGTCTGGTCCAAGTTTCTTATAGTAGATAGACCGTCACCCTACAACGCGATAATGGGCTGGACTACAGTGGCAGCCCTGAAGGCTGTTTGTTCCCCATATTACTAGAAAATAAAGTTTCCCACAGGTTTCGGGGTAGGAAAAGTCCAAGGAGACCAAGAAGCGACCCAGGCCTATGCAAAAAGGGCCATGGAGTGGAAATAACAATTATAGTTAGGGTTCAAGTTGACCATCCCATGTCGAGCTCATGGAGAGCACGTGACTCTGACCGGTGGAAGTGAGCTCATCCCAATCGACGATCCCTGGGATGAAGAGCCTATTCCTCGGCCTCACGAAGACCTAATCGATGTCCCCACCTACTGCACCATAGTCAAAAGGTTGGTGAGGATTGGGGCTCGGCTCGTTCTAGAGGAATGAGTCGACCTTACTCAAATGCTAAGAAGGAACAAAGACGTTTTTGCTTGGTCATAGAACGAGCTCCCCGGGATTGATCTCAGTATTGCTATGCATCGCCTTTATGCCAACATAAACCACCCTCCTTTTTTCCAGAATAGAAGAAAGTTCTATCCAGACCGACAAAGGATAATTGAGGAGGAGATGGATAAACTCGTCAGGTTGGATGTCGTGGAAGAGGTCAAATTTCTGGACTGGATTGCTAACGTTGTCCTGGCCGCTAAGGTCAGAAACAAGTGGTGACTCTGCGTTAACTTCAAGGATTTGAACAAGGCCTACCCAAAGAACTTCTTTCTCCTCCCGAGGATTGACATAGAGATCGATGCCATGGCAGGGTATGAGCGGCTCAACTTCTTCGACAATTATGTCGGCTACAATCAGATTCCCATGTATCACCCGGAAAAGAGTAAAACCTCATTTATTATTGACAGGGGCACCTCCTGCTATAAGGTCATGTCTTTTGGGCTTCACAATGCCGGGGCAACCTACTAGAGACTTGTTAGCAAAATGTTTAAAGAAGAAATTGGGAATATGATGGAGGTATACATCGACGACATGCTCGTAAAGAGAAATTGAGCTGAAGACCACCTCGATTATCTCCAGGCCTTCTTTGATAAGCTTCGAGCTCACCACCTGAACCTGAATTCAAGCAAGTGCACATTTGGCCTGTCCGCTATTAAATTCCTTAGCTTTATGGCTTCCAGCGCGGCATTGATGCCACTCCCGACCAGATCAGTGCGGTACTCAGAATGGCCTCTCCTTGAAACAAGAAGAAGGTCTATATACTGACAGGTCAACTGGTCACCTGGAATCGGTTTATCTCCAGGTTGTTCAAAAATTGCCTACCATTTTTCAAAATAGTTCGAGAGAACAAGGCATTCGACTGGAACGAGGAGTGTAACCGTGCCTTTGAGGAGCTGAGGAAATACCTCTTGTCGGCTCTCCTACTTACTATGCCTTAGAAAGGAGAGGACCTGCTCCTGTACCTCACAGTCTCTACCACAGCAGTGAACGCCGCCCTGGTTAAAGAAGACACCGGCGTGTAAAGCCCAGTTTATTATTCGAGTAGGGTCCTCATCGATGTGGAAACGAGGTATAGGAAGTTCAAAAAAATGGCCTACACTTTTTTGATTGCCTCAAGGAAGCTTAAGCAATATTTTCAGGCTCATACTATAGTGGTATTGACCGACTAACCATTAAGGCAAATCTTCCACTCTCTTGATGTGTCTGGGTGGTTAATGAAGTATAGCCTCAAGCTGGGCCAATTCCATATCAAATATCACCCAAGGACGGCGATAAAGGGATAGGTCCTGGATGACTTCATAGCTGAGATGACCTTCCCAGATGAAGAGCCTATTGTCGACCAAGAGAACACCGAGAAGACCTCTCCAACGATAGTCTAGGTTGATTATTCTAAAGAATCGACCAGGATATGATGTGATCTAAGCCTTGAATCTTGGTAGCTCTTTACCGATAGGTCATTTAATCAAAGCGGATTGGGTACTGGGATGGTCCTCGTCACCCTGGACAAAGAAGAGATCGAATACGCCCTCAGGCTCGAATTTCGAAGTACGAACAATGAGGTTGAGTACAAAACCTTGTTGGCCGGGCTGCGACTTGCCTGGGAAGTCAGCGTGAAAAGCCTCCTAGTAATGTGCGATTCCCAACTCGTGGTTAACCAAGTCAACAGTGAATACATGGCAAAGGACCCTAGCATGGTGGCCTACTTGGAGAGAGTGAATAGCCTGGCCAAACTCTTCGAGAAAGTGCAAGTCATGAAAATATCCCGAGAGAAAAATAGACATACTGATGTATTGGCTAACCTAACCTCGGTGGTGGAATTTACACTTAAGAGGACAGTTCCCGTGGAATTTCTTGCTGAGTCGAGCACTGCCTCCTCGGACGAGATCGCGACGATCTGTACCCTCAGCAACGAACTGACCTAGATGGATCCCGTAGTGAGCTATCTCACCGTTGGGATGCTTGTGAAAGATCAAGCTCATTCCTGGAGAATATGGTACCAAGTGACCCGTTATACCCTCATCGAAGGCGTTCTATACCGCAAGTCTTTCTCAAGTCCGTACTCCAGGTGCCTCCAACCTAAGAAGCCCGAATACATTATGAGCGAGGTTTATGAAGGTATTTGTGGAAACCACTTAGGGGGCAGGTCGTTAGTTCGAAAATTGCTCCTGAACGGGTAATACTAGCCCAAGATGCTTGAAGACGCAAGGGAGTTTGTTAAGAGATGTGACAAGTGCCAAAGATTTTCTGCACATCCCCATACCCCACCAACCGAGCTAGTACTGATGTCGAGCCTGTGGCCTTTCATCCAGTAGGGGATCGACCTCCTTGGCCCGTTCTCCTAAGGGACCAGCTAAAAAAAATTCCTGGTAGTCGCCATCAATTACTTCACTAAATAGGTTGAGGCCGAGCCCCTTGCCAAAATCAACAAACAATAGATCTAGGACTTTGTCCAGAAGTGTATGATTTAGTGTTTTAGCATCCCAAAGGCCATCATCTCGGACAACAAGAAACAGTTTGAAAATGACCTGTTTGTTGAACTGTATGCCCAGTTAGGGATTAAAATACACTTCTCCTCCCCTGCTTACCCATAGGCTAATGGTCAAGTCAAAGTCACCAACTAGACTATTTTGCAAAACCTAAAGACCAGGTTAGATAACTCCAAGGGGTTATGGGTGGAAGACTTGTACCCCGTACTGTGGGCTTACCATACGACAACCAGAACTCCTATCGACAAGATTCCTTTCACAATGACATTCAGTTCGGAGGCTGTTATCCCGATCGAGATCGGCACACCTTCACCTTGTACTGCTCAACCATGTGACCTGGCTACAAATGAGGCAGGCTTGACCCTCAACTTTGACCTGCTCTAAGAGAGAAGGAAAAATGCTCAGATTCACTAAGTTGCCAATCAACAAAGAACTGTATAATAATACAATTGTCGGATGTGGCCTCGATCATTTGATTTCGGTGACCTCGTTCTGAGGAAGGTCACATTGGCCACCAAGGACCAAAACGCAAGAAAACTAGCACCGAGCTGGAAAGGGCCTTACCTAGTTACTCGAATAGCATGACCCAGAACCTACAACCTGGAAAATGAAGACAGAGTACCGTTAAGACACCCCTGGAATGCCAAACACCTGAAATGCTACTATCTGAGAGAGGAGCCGACCCCTTAGGCTTGTCAAAGATTTTTTATTTTGATCTTGGAAGAATTGTAATGTGAAAGTTCGAACTTAATGAAAAAGGTGTTTCAGAATTCTCCAAATGTAAAGACATGGATGAGCATCCCACAGAGTCGAGAGGCCTAAGTAAGTCATCCACCATTATTCTCCAAGTGAAGCGGTGGGGACAAGTAGCCCATAAGAGCCAAGAGGCTAGGGTGAGCCATCCTCCTACCATTCCTCCTAGTAGATGTAGCCTTCTCGCCAAGGAGATGACCCTGCAAAAAGACTAGTGTCGAGGAAGGGGATGAAATAATCTAATTTCTAGTTAGCCACCCGCCCATAAAATGACCTCGAAGCTAAAAAAACTGAGCTCCATTGGTCGCCTAAGACTGAGCAACCAACCTAAACATACTCCAAGTGTAGTGTCGGGGATGAGTAGCCTATAAGAGCCAAGAGGCCAGGGTGAGCCATTCTCCTACTATTCCTTCGAGAATAGGTAGCCCTCTTGCTAAGGAGAAGACCTAGCAAAAAGACTAGCGTTCGACTAAGGACGGGGATGAAACACTCAAATTCTAGGTAGGACGCCTATAAGACGACCGGGAAACTCGACAAAACTGAGCTCACTAGGTTGTTTGGGGGGCAAAATGACCAGCCAGAGTGTATTGGGCTCCTATATTTTTTAGTTAAAAAATAGTGTCGTTGTGTGTCTCCGTCAAGTTACTTGCATTGCAAAGGACAAGTGGTAATAAACCGTCGAGCTTGCAAGGAAGATTTGGTTGGCCTGGCTCCAAAAGACGACCATAACAGCTCGGCATGACCAACTCTTATGGTCACCTGGGGGGTAAGGTGGCCACAAACCTAATTTAAATCTGGGTTTAGAGATCAAAATAATGTGATGGGAATTCTAGGATGAAGTGGCTAAAAACGGTCGGGGTAAAGACCAGCTCCGATCTGCGACGCCCTGGTCATTAAAACCATTATCGGGCTTCTGAGGTTCATTTTGGTGCCTTAACCAGTGACCCCTAGCCTGGATGTGCAAGGTTGGTAAGGTTCGTGAACTTGCAAGTAAAGTTCCAGATCGCATGTGTTAGTTATAACTAGCAAAACCAACCAGAAAACCCAGAACAAACAAAACTAGAAAAGTAAAGCATGCGACACACGATTGGAAAAATGAAGTAGTTCTATTCGTTGTTCAAAATATTGTGGTTACAAAAAATTGGGACTTCTGCCCATAGATACAAGCCCGCTCCTCGTCCGGCTGAACATACACACAAAAAAAAAAAAAAGAAAAAAAAAGAAAAAATAAAGGTTGTAAGTATTGTTGGTTGGCTATATTGGAAGGAGGACTACTATTGGAATAGATCTGGGTTGATTTGACCCCCGCTGACCACCTCTTTACTATCCTGGTAGCCAGATTGCTTGCTCCCCGCTCTTTGGCCCCTCGACGACCTTTGCGAGATGCCACGACTCCCGGACGGCCTGCTCAGCTCCACATGTTGCTTGACCAGCACTATGTCCTATTCATCTTGATCTTCTTCAAGGTTTTTCTGGGAGGGCTCGAGCTCGATTTTCGTATCGTTGACCTCCGGGAACTGGCGTCAGAGCGAGTTGATGGCCCCATTGAAGCCAACCTTGATCACGCTCACCCCAATTCGATCTTGAAGCCCGGCGAACTCAATGATGTTCTTGTAATTTTCCACCGCTTCGGCCTGGTCCCACTCCAGCTCAGCTGCATGACCGTTAGAGATTTTTACTAGCCGGTAGAGAGCGTTCTCCTCAGCAGTCCATGCTCTAGCCATCTCCTCATCGACACGCGTCAAATTATCTCCTTTCCTAGATAGATGATCGACCTCGTCTTGGAGCCTTTCTATCTCCCTCGGGTACTAGCCCAGGAGGTCAGCGTGTTCATTCCTCTCTTTCTATAGTCGTTCGCACACCTGGTTGGGGTTGTACAAACGGAGCCCCATTTCTACGGAAGAAAAGAGACCTTACCAGGCCGGTAAGAAAGGAGTTAAAATATTAATACCATCAAGAACCAAGTTCAAAAAATCATTCAAGGTGAAAACGTACTGAGAGGTAGTACCAATACATGTCGGGATAGAGCCGACCATCAGACTTGTCACCGAACTTTGCCCTGTCCGCCGGTGGGGTGATTTGGTGGATGAAGGTCAGAGGGATGGCCGAGGTCTGGAGGATGGCCTTGTCACTTGGGATCCCAGTCCTTGCTACGAATGGCTCCACCTCCTCCTCTTCATGCTGGAAATCTACTCACCAGGTGGTAGCGGAATATTACGTCGCTACTTTCACCCCAAGTGTACAGGTCAAGTTTTAGTATAATGGGAAGAGTAGGGTTGTCGTATCCACATGGATTGGATTAAATTGTCGTTGAGTACCGTGATTGCCAAAATTGGATTTTATCTAGGCGACTCAATTTATAGTTTTGTTAATAAAATATACTAAACTAAATTAATAACTACAATACTAATATGACGTTTAAAGGATTATATTGCTTAGGGACTAACTTTGTTCACTTCAACATGTTCGATTCAATCTAATTTACATTAACGGCATTCAAATCTATCCGACAATCTAGGTATCGAAAACTTACTCACTACCTCTCCCGAGTGTAAAGTGAAGGAATATGGGACTTCACCTCAACTATGAAGTCCCCCTCTAGCGTCTATACGATACTTGGTCACATGAGTCTCGCCCCAACCTCATGGATTGCACACTTTCTAATACCCTCCCGGGTGATTAGATCATCGCGTTGTGTTTAAACCCCAGTCCAAATCTGGGGTTACCTCTCTTGAGTCTTAAATCCCGATTTCTCAGTATATCATAACAAGCATATAATAGAAGTGGAAGAACAGTAAACACAATCGAATACAAATGAACAACTGTTAACAAAATATTGATTTATTCAAAGCACATTTTCATGAACTACATCAAACCCTAAACAATATATGTTTAGCTACTCATGGCCATTACCACATATACAACAATAAACAAGCTAAACATAATCAAAACTACCAACCAAACTAGGAAATAAAGAGAGAAAAAAAGGAGACTAGCCATTATCCGAAGAATCGATGCTAAAACCGATCCGAGATCTTTTCCTCTTCTTGGATTTGTGATTTCCTCTTGGTTGATATGGTTTGGAGCTCTCAAAACCTTCCCAAAAACATGCCCTAAGTGTTTGTGAAGAGGGGGTGATAAAGAGGAAACAAAAATATCTAAAAAATATCCCAAAATATCAAATCCAGGTGGAGCTGGACCGCTGCAGCGGTGGAAAGCACTGCTGCAGTGATGTAAAAGTCAGTAGGCCATTGCTGGATAACCGTTGGTAGCGGAATATTACGTCGCTACTTTCATCGCAAGTGTACGGGTCATATTTTAGTATAATGGGAAGAGTAGGGGTTATCGTATCCAGAGGGATTGGCTTAAATTATCGCTAAGTACCGCGATTGTCATAACCTAACTTTATCTAGGCGACTCAATTTATATTTTTGTTAATAAAATATACTAAACTAAATTAATAACTACAATACTAATATGACGTTTAAAGGATTATATTGCCTAGGGATTAACTTTGTTCACTTAAACGTGTTCGATTCAATCTAGTTTACATTAATGGCATTCAAATCTATCCGACAATCTAGGTATCGAAAACTCACTCACTACCTCTCCCGAGTGTAAAGTGAAGAAATATGGGACTTCGCCTCAACTCCAAAGTCCCCCTCTAGCGTCTATATGATACTTAGTCACATGAGTCTCGCCCCAACCTCACGGATTGTACACTTTCTAATACCCTTTCGGGGTCATTAGATCGTCGCGTCGTGTTTAAACCCTAGTCCGAATCCAGGGTTACCTTTTTTGAGTGTCAAACCCCATATTCTCAAACCAACCACAATACCATAACAAGCATATAATGATTGTAATAAAATGGTAAACACAATCGAATATGGATGAAAAATCGATAACGAAACAAAGATCAAACAAACAACGTTTTTATAAACAAATCGCTCTCTAGACAATATATGTTTAGCTACACATGGACATATCCCTATATTCAACAATACACAAGATAAACATAAGCAAAACTATCAACCAAAACTAAGAAACAAAGAGACAAACAAAGAGACTAGCCGTTATACAAAGAACCAAGGCTAAAACCGCTCTAAGATCATTTCCTCTTCTTGGCTTTGTGATATCCTCTTGGTTGATAGGGTTTGGAGCTCCAAAATTAATCCCAAAAATGTGGGTGTTATGTTGGGAGAAGAGGGGATACATATGGGATCCAAAATATCCTAGAAAATATCCCAAAATATCAATAAAATTTGGTGTCGGACAGATGCAGTAGTGGAGAAGTCAGTAGGCCTCTGCCGTGTGATTGTTGCAGCGGTGGAGGCCACTGCTGTAGTGGTGGTCACGCAAAAACATTCTACTTGATTGAATGCTATAGCAGTGGTTTTTTTCGCTACAGCAGTGGAGCAGTAGTCCTGAAATTGCCTTTTTGCTTGTTTTTTCACCGTTCTTCCACCGATGTACCACCGATTTGCTCGATTATAGACCGTTGTCATCAGTTTTCATAATTTACATACAAACAAATAAACCGTTTTTATCCATTTTCATCCCAAACAACTAATTTACATACAAACAAATAAAAATAATTTAAAACATATTAAAACACTATAATAATACTAGAAAACTACCAAAACTGTTTTGGGAATAAATAGATAAATTCCACCTATCGAATACTCCCAAACTTAGAATTTTGCTACTTTTCGAGCAAAACATTCACACCAAAATAAAAAACACAATGAAATAATTAACACAAAAACTAAACACGAATAAAAACACAAACTACCTAAACATAACGACATGCGAGTTTTGAAATTCAACTATACCGATGGTAGGGGCGTGGGAATATACGCCGCTACTTACACTCGCAAGTATACGAGATCTAAGTTTTAGTATAGTATGATCGTTAAGATCGGGTTATCGTATCTACAGGGATTGGTGTCGTTACTATTGAATACCGCGTTTGTCGTGACCTAATTTTATCTAGGCAAAAAATAAATATAATTAATTAATTAAACTAATACTAATATATCCTAAATTAACTATACTAATATGCTAATATGTTTTAGGGTGAAGAATTGCCTAGGGATTAACGTGTTTACAAATACGTGTTCGATTTCGATTTACTCACATTTACGGTGTTCGGCCCATTTGACAACCTCAGTATGTAAACTCCACCACCACCTTTCCCGAGTGTAAGATGGGGGAATACATGACTTCAAGTAAACGAAGAAGTCCCCCTCAACGTCTTAACAATCTTAAGTCACAAGAGTCTCGCCCAACGTCATTGATTGTACACAATCCAACTCCCGATCGGGTCATTGGAGGGTTATTGGATCGTGCATTGTATTTACCCTATCGATAATCTCCATTCTAAAACTCCCTCACCACCTCTCCCGAGTATAAGACGATGGATATAATGCAACTTCGTGTCAATGAAGAAGTCCCCCTCAACGTCTTAACGACCCTAGGTCGCGTGAGTCTTGCTCCAACGTCATCGATTGTCCACAATTCAAACCCCGACCGGGTTATAGAATCGTGGCGTTTGTTTACCTAAATACGAATCCGGGGTTTGTCAAACCCTGTATTCTCCATTTATCTAACTAAGCATGATAAACAAACAATACGATAAATACAATCAAACTACAAAGAACAATCACAAAGAAAACACTGAAATCATCCAAACAACGCATTAATAATTATAGTGTTAATCCCTACCATAATCCATATTTAACTTGTGGCCATAACTGTATAAACAATGAAATTGAGCTAAACATGCTCACAATATCCTAAGTTAAAGAAATAAGGAAAAACAATCGAAGAACTTAGCCTCGTTCGAAGATAAATCGCTAAGAACGCTCAACGATCGATTCGCCGTCTTCTCCACTTCGGGATGTGAGCTCTACCTCTAAAACCTAGCCTAAATATGGCTTAATATGCCTAAATGGAATTTGCGTCATGGCGATGGAAGTTCATCAAGATATTGGTCTTCTCAGCATTTTTACCACAGCGGTGGTGGGCTTCTTTCACAATTTTTCCTCTGTGCTTGTTTTTCCACCATTCTTCGACCGTTTTTTGTTCGATCTCATCGTTTTCGCTCCAATTTCCTATCTTTTTGCCTCGCACACTTGTTTTAATAAAAAAAGTATAAAAACTAATTAAAACATAATAAAATACTATATAAATGCTTGAAAACTAACTTAATTCTGTTTGGAAATATGTTGGTAGATCATAACAATCAAATACCCCCAAACTTAGAATTTGGCTAGTCCTTGAGCCAAACACACACATGAAAATGAAAATACACAAACTAAATTAAATAAAAAACAACCTAAAAATAATCTAAATATAACAAGATGCGAGTTTTAAATTCTTCTAACGGCTTATTTATTTTTGTCCCTCAACAACCGCCAGTCATATCGAGTTCAGGCAGTAAAACACATTATATGGTTCTAGAATTTCGTCATGCAATAATGGTGAATACTATTCTAAATCTTGTAAACGTGTTAGTGTGAGACTCAATAATATGGCTATACAACGACCGGATTGGATTATCCCCCAACGAAATTCATGACTTAGACCGTGAAAAGACTAGGATTTCCATAGGCCTGATTGGGGTCCACTCTCCACTAATGTAGGTTAAGTAGTTCGTAGAGATCATTAGGACTTGGTTCAGTTTAGGAATAGTTGGCCAAGGGTAATTTTGGAATAGATACAGGGTTAACGTTGTTAACATAACGTTACCCAAGGTTCAACGTTTGGCACATTCACTCTCGAAACCCCCATACATAGATTGGAAACAATCCCGAACATGCATTTAAGACCGACGTACTCACTTGTCAAAAGAAACGGAAAAAACCGTATTTATATTTGATTCTTTTTTTTTTTCTATTTTTTATTATTATTTTTTTCAATGAACACACCCCCAAACGTATTTGATTGTTACAATTGAAGGGGGTGTGTGAAATACAAATGAAAAATGACAAGTGAGTACTCAAATTCTGAACTAATTAGAAGTTCATCCTAAACCCAACCACTCACATCAAGTAGTATTTACAATTGCTAACTTGATTTACCCAAATGTGCCTTTAAATTTAGCAATTTAGGTTTGGAAAAAGATCCACTGGCCATGGTATTAGTTTATGTGTTCTGAATTGAATTTGCATTTAGGCTTTGACAGGGTAACTAGGGATAAACATATAACAAGGTAGGCTTAAAAAGGCACATGTGACAAAGAGAATGCCTAAATCACGTCTCCTTAACTACCTCACCTAGGATTTTGCCTCAAGCTTCCCTTAAATCAATTTCTAGAATCCTTAATATGTCATGAATTTAGCTAATCTATAATCATCCTAAAGTCAATTGAATAGAAATACATTGAGTCTATGTGATCGTGCAAATTAGGATCTACAATAATTTTTACCAAAATGCATAATCAAGCACACAAAATCACACATGCATGGGTATTACCCTTGACTTCGAAAACAACCAGGGGTAATTATCATCATTGGGTAATGGCCCAGATGAACACAAAACTCAGTATGCAAACAACACCACAAAAACATAAACACATTCTAAACTAAATACACATGCAATACGAAAAAACGATAACACATAAACTAACATACTACATACAACACATCACTTCCAAACTCAAAATAGACAGTGTCCTCAGTGATCCCAATCATCATTCTTCAACATATGAAATTTAAAGCATGCTGATGAAGGGTGTTTAGAGCACTTACCTGGGAGGCGAGAGGATCTCGCCTCCGAATCAAGTCGGATATAAGGGATTTAACTTATTTGACCTTGGGTTGCCTCCCAAGAAGTGCGTGGTTTAATGTCCTCGGCTTGACATTTTTAGATTGCCCTCAAGATTGGCGAGGTTTTGCTTTGAATGACTCAATCTTTCAACGAAATGCCTCACCGGCTTATGTGCTTGGCCAAGCAACATAAAATGGTTTGGAATCCCGTCAAAAGGGATGCATGAATACCCGACGATCTAACATCGGCAAGTACCCCGCATAAGAAACAAAACAAAACTATAAACGAAAATTATATACAAAAAAATGCCTAAAGTAAAATGAAGTAATTTATACACAATATCAATAATAACAACTTCGCTAAACCCTGAATACGATACACTTGCTTCTTTTATCTAAAACTTAAGTCTCCGGTCGTTACTGCGTTTCTCCGATAATAACATCAAAATAATCCTTGGCAATGGCGCCAAAAACTTAGTAGGGGCGTGGGAATATATGCCGCTACTTACACTCGCAAGTATATGAGATCTAAGTTTTAGTATAGTGTGATCGTTAAGATCTGGTTATCGTATCCACAAGGATTGGTGTCGTTACTATCAAATACCGCGTTTGTCGTGACCTAACTTTATCTAGGCGAAAAATAAATATAATTAATTAATTAAACTAATAGTAATATATCCTAAATTAACTACACTAATGTGCTAATATGTTTTAGGTTGAAGAATTGCCTAGAGATTAACGTGTTTACAAATACGTGTTCAATTTCGATTTACTCACGTTTACAGTGTTCGACCCATTTGACAACCTCGGTACGTAAACTTCACTGCCACCTCTCCCGAGTATAAGACGGGGGAATACAGAACTTTGAGTCAACGAAGAAGTCCCCCTCAATGTCTTAACAACCCTAGGTTATGTGAGTCTCTCCCAGCATCATTGATTGCATACAATCCAACTCCCGACCGGGTCATTGGATCGTGCGTTGTATTTACCCTATTGACAATCTCCGTTCTAAAACTCCTTTGTCACCTGTACCGAGTGTAAGATGGGGGATATAACGCAATTTTGTGTCAACGAAGAAGTCCCTCTCAACATCTTAACGACCTTAGGTTGCATGAGTCTTGCTCCAACGTCATCGATTGTCCACTATTCAAACCCCGATCGAGTTATAAAATCGTGGTGTTTGTTTACCCAAATAAGAATCTGGGGTTTGTCAAAATTCCGTATTCTTCATTTATCTAACTAAGCATGATAAACAAACAATACGGTGAATACAATCAAACTATGAAGAACAATCATAAATGAAATACCGAAATCATTCAAACAATGTATTTATAAATATAGTGTTAATCCCTACTACAATCTATATTTAACTCATGGTCATAACCGTATAAACAATAAAATCAAGCTAAACATGCAAACAATATCCTAAGTTAAAAAAATAAGGAAAAACAATTAAAGAACTTAGTCTCGTCCCAAGATAAATCGCTAAGAACGCTCAACGATCGATTCACCGTCTTCTCCACCTCTAAAACTCTTAAACCCTAGCCTAAATATGGCTTAGGGTGCCCAACTGGCTGGGGGGTACAAGATAAGGGGAGAGGAGGGGGTATTTATAAACAAAATATCTCAAAATATCTAATAAAAATATTTAGGTTGTATAGAGGCCACCGCTGCGGTCGTAGGATTCAGTGCCGTGACGGTGGAGTAGGTTAGTTAGTTGATCACCACGATGGTAAAGAAGGCAGTGGATTTGAAAAACATTCTGCTGGTTCACAGCCACGGCGGTGGTTTGGATGCCGCAGTAGTGGGCTTCTTTTATAATTTTGCCTCCGTGCTTGTCTTTCCACCGTTCTTCGACCATTTTTGGTTCGATCTCATTGTTTTCGCTCCAGTTTCCTATTTTTTTGCCGTACACACCTATTTTAATACAAAAAGTATAAAAACTAATTAAAACATAATAGAATAGTATATAAACGCTTGAAAACTAACTTAATTCGGTTTGAAAATACGTAGATAGATCATACCTATCAACCGACCAAAATATTTTCCCTCAACGGCCCCCAATTTATCAAGTTCTGGAGTAAAATGCACCATGTGGTATTCTAGAATTTCAACATTCGATGACGGTAAATGCCATTCTAGATCCTACTCAAGTGTGTTTGCAAAAACTCAATTATATAATTATTTAAAGACCGGATTGGATTATCCACCAACGAAGCTCACGACTTATACCATAAAGGATTAGGATACTCCAATGCCTGACTGAGTTCCACTCTCCACTAGTGTAGGCTTGGAAATTCAAAAAGATCAATAGGACTTGATTCAATTTTCGGAAAATGGCCAAGGGTATATTAGGAATATAAAACAGGTTAATGTCATTAACTTAATGATACCCAAGGCACAACGCTTGACACACAATCACACTTGAACCCCCATAGATAAATTTGAAACAGCCCTGAACATACATTTAAGAACTCTGTACTCACTTGTCAAAAGAAACTATAATAGAACTATATTTACATATTTATTTTTTTTAACAAACCACACACCCAAACTTATTCGATTTTTACAATATCACATGTGTGGTTAAAAACGTAAGAAAAATGACAAGTGAGTACTCGAATACCAAACCAATCAAAAGTTGGCCCAAAACCCAACAACTCACTTCAAGTAGCATAAACGAATGCTAACTTGATTTTACTCAAATTGTGCCTTTGGTTTAGCGACTTAGGTTTGAAAAATATTTTATCAGCCAGGGTATTTGTTATGTGTTAAGAATTGGAACGGATTATAGGCTTCAACAGGGTAATAAGGGATAAACATATTACAAGATAAGCTTCAAAGGCTCAAGCGACAAAATGAATGCCTAAATCATGTCTCTTAAACTACCTCGCCTAGGATTTTGCCTCGAGTTTTCCCCAATCTGGTTCTAGATTCCCTTGAATTATCTTGAGCTTAGCTACTGGATAATTAGAATCAAATCAATTGGATAGCTATATATTGAGTCTACGTGCTCGTGAAAATTAAGATCCACAATAACTTTTACCAAAATGACATGTCAAGCACACATGACACACATGAATGTGCATTTCCTTTAACCTTGAAAAACGACTAGGGGATAATTTCATCATCGGGTAATGGCCCCGATGAACTCAAAAACTCAACACACAAAAACAACAACTAACACAAACATACTTCACAAAAAAACAAACAAGCATACATGAAAACAATTTAACTCAACTACACAACGAACAATAAGAAAATGTATTAAACATACTAAACATCAACATCCCCAAACTCAGAACGGTCAGTGTCTATATTGACCCAATCATCAATCTCAATAATTGAAATATAGCATGCCTATGAAGGGGGTTTAGAACACATGCTTGAGAGGCGAGACAATCTCGCCTCCGAGTAAAGTCAACGGTGATGCTCTAGTTTATTTTGAAATTGGGTTGCCTCCCAAAAAGTTCTTGGTTTAATTTTCTCGGCTTAACATAGAGAAATGTTCGTTAAAGAGCGGCTTCCGCCCATAGTAAGTGTCATACAACACCACATATGGGTCTTGATTCAGAACGCCCTCAAGCTTGGAGAAATGTGGCATTGCTTGGCTCGAACTCTCAACAAGACTCGTCTCTGTCTCATGTGCTCGGTTGGCCTGAATGAACGTTGCAAGAGGCGGTGGAGCATAATTGAGCCACATTGGATCCTCATAGATATGATCATCTTGGATCGGTGGCGGCATCAATAGTTGGATCTCAAATAGTGAAAAATCACAATCGTAGATCCATGCTTGGGTTTTTTGTCTCATTCAAATCATCATAAAAAAATGCACTTATGTTCCTCCCGCTCGTATCCGATTCCACACGGTGGCTATCACATTCTAATATGACTTATGTGTCTCTTAGTGCCACCACTTCTAACTCGGCCTAATGAAGCAAATTAGCTGACCGATTTGAGTTTTAAGAGATTTGACGGTCTCATTAATTTCAGCACAGGTCGTCTCAATTTTGTCAAGATGGTCTTTATGCTCATTGAATCAGTCATTCGTTTCCCTCCAGAAAACCAGAGTCTCCCCCATAAATTCAATGAACATGGTTTCCAATGCGGGGGAAGACTCCACATGTTGGTCTTGGGTGTTAATCCATGGCGCCGAAATGTTGAAACTATCCCCCAAGCTTTGGTAACTTGGTCAATAATTCCAATACTGAAAATTGAACTCCACCATATCTTCCAACAACCAATAGGCTTCATCCGCGATTAGTGGGTTGAAAGAGATGGTACCGTTTTCTCTTTCCACCCAAGTTCTTGTTGTGGCTTGTAACTCGTCGAAGAAATTCAGTAGTTGACACTTCCTTGGGAAATGATGATTGGGGAACCAGAATAGAAACTCTTTGTATCCTTCCCATGCACAGTAAAATGGTTCAGAATTCCGTTGAAAGAAATTCATGAGGACTTCTTGATGATCTATCTTCAAGTACCTCGCAAACCAAAACAAACTAAAAACAAAAAATATAAACAAAATAAATGCCTAAATTAAAATCAAATTACTCACTCACAATATCAACAACAATCTAAAAACCAATCCCCAGCAATGGCGCCAAAAACTTGGTAGTGGAATATTACGTCGCTACTTTCATCGCAAGTGTACAGGTCAAGTTTTAGTATAATGGGAAGAGTAGGGGTTATTGTATCCATAGGGATTGGATTAGATTGTCACTAAGTACTGCGATTGTCATAACCTAACTTTATCTAGATGACTCAATTTATATTTTTGTTAATAAAATATACTAAACTAAATTAATAACTACAATACTAATATGACGTTTAAGGGATTATATTGCCTAGGGATTAACTTTATTCACTTAAACGTGTTCGAATCAATCTAGTTTACATTAATGCCATTCAAATATATCCGATAATCTAGGTATTGAAAACTCACTGACTACCTCTCCCGAGTGTAAAGTGAATAAATATATGACTTCGCGTCAACGCCGAAGTCCCCCTTTAGCGTCGATACAACACTTGGTCAAATGAGTCTCGCCCCAACCTCATGGATTGCACACTTTCTAATACCCTCCCAGGGTCATTAGATCGTCGCATTGTGTTTAAACCCTAGTTTGAATCCGAGATTACCTCTCTCGAGTGTCAAACTCTGTATTCTTAAACCAACCACAATACCATAACAAGGATATAATAATTGTCATAAAATGGTAAACACAATCGAATATGGATGAAAAATCAATAACGAAACAAAGATCAAATAAACAACATTTTTATAAACAAATCGCTCTCTAGACAATATATGTTTAGCTATACATGGAGAAGCCCTATATTCAATAATACACAAGCTAAACATAAGCAAAACTATCAGCCAAAACTAAGAAATAAAGAGAGAAACAAGGAGACTAGCCGTTATCTGAAGAACCGACCCTAAAACCGCTCCGAGATCGTTTCCTCTTCTTGGCTTTGTGAATTTCTATTGGTTGATATGGTTTAGAGCTCCAAAATTAGTCCACAAAATGTGGGTGTTATGTTAGGAGAAGAGGAGATATATATGGGATCCAAAATATCCTAGAAAATATCCCAAAATATATACAAAATCTGGTGTCGGACCCTTGCAACTGTGGGAATTACTGTTGCAGCGGTGGAGAAGTTAATAGGCTTCTCCCATGTGATAGCTGTAGCGGTGGAGGCCACCACTGTAGCAGTGACGTTCACCGCTACAGCGGTGGAGCAACAGTCCTAAATTTGCCTTTTTGCTTGTGTTTTCACCGTTCTTCCACTCACGTTCCACCGATTTTCTCGATTATAGACTATTTTCATCATTTTTTCGTCCCAAACACCTAATTTATATACAAACAAATAAAATGAATTAAAATATATTAAAACACTATAATAATACTCGAAAAATATGAAAACGGTTTGAAAATAAATAGATAAATTCCACCTATCAACCGCTGCAGTGGTGGTAAGGCAGAAAGGTTTCTATTTGATTGATCGCTGCAGTGGTGGAGTTGCCATCCTGAATGACCTTTTTGCTTATTTTTCTACCGTTCTTCCACCGACGTTCCACCAATTTGCTCGATTATAGAACGTTTTCATCCCTTTTCATCCCAAACACCTAATTTTCATACAAAGAAATAAAAACGAATTAAAACATATTAAAATACTATAATAATACTTGAAAATTATCAAAACCGGTTTGGGAATAAATAGATAAATTTCACCTATCAAATACCTCCAAACTTAGAATTTTGCTAGTCCTCAAGAAAAACACTTACACTAAAATAAAAAACACAACTAATTAACTAACACAAAAACTAAAGACGAATAAAAACACAAACTACCTAAACATAACAACGTGCGAGTTTTGAAATTCAACTATACCGACCAAAATATTCTCCTTTAACGGCCACCAATTATATCGTGTACAGGAGTAAAACGCACCATATGGTGTTCTAGAATTTCAACGTTCGATAGTGGTAAATGCCATTCTAGATCCTACTCAAGTATGTGTGCAAAAACTCAATTATATAACTATTCAAAGACCGGATTAGATTATCCACCAACGAAACTTATGACTTATGCTATAAAGGATTAGGATATCCATAGGTCTGACTGAGTTCTACTCTCCACTAATGTAGGCTTGGAAATTCAAAAAGATCAATAAGACTTGGTTCAATTTTTGGAAAATGGCCAAGGGTATATCGGGAATATAAAACAGGTTAATGTCATTAACTCAACGATACCCAAGGCACAACGCTTGGCACACAATCACGCTTGAACCCCCATAGATAAATTCGAAACAACCTTGAACATACGTTTAAGAACTTCGTACTCACTTGTCAAAAGAAACTATACTAGAATTATATTTACATATGTTTTTTTTAAAACAAACTACACCCCCAAACTTATTCGATTATTACAATTTCATGGGTGTGGTTAAAACGAAAGAAAAATGACAAGTAAGTACTTGAATACCGAACCAATTAAAAGTTCACTCAAAACCCAACCGCTCACTTCAAGTAGCATAAACGAATGCTAACTTGATTTCACTCAAATTGTGCCTTGGGTTTAGCGACTTAGGTTTAGAAAAAGTTTTATTAGCCAGGATATTTATTACGTGTTCAGAATTGAAACGACTTATAGGATTTGATAGGGTAATGAGGGATAAATATATTACAAGGTAAGCTTCAAAGGCTCAAGCGACAAAATGAATGCCTAAATCATGTCTCTTGAACTACCTCGCTTAGGATTTCGCCTCAAGTTTCCCCTAATCAGGTTCTAGAATCCCTTTAATTGTCATGAATTTGGCTAAGGAATAATCAGCCTCAAATCAATTGGATAGGTAGACATTGAGTTTACGTGTTTCTGCAAATTAGAATCCACAATAACTTTTACTAAAACGATATGCCAAGCATACAGAATACACATGAATGAGCATTACCCTTGAACTCGATAAACAACTATAGGATAATATCATCATCGGGTAATGGCCCAGATGAAGGCAAAACTCAGCACACAACAACACATACTACAAACATAAACACATTTACACTAAACTAAACAAACATGCATACATTAAACTAAAATTACACAACTAACAACAAGAACACATACTAAACATACTAAACATCACCCCCAAACTTAAAATGGTCAGTGTCCACAATGACCCAATTATCGATCTCAATATTTAGCATGCATTATATTGATGAAGTGGGTTTAGAACACGTACTTTGGAGGCAAGACAATCTTGCCTCCGAGTGAAGTCGACGGTGATGATCTAATTTATTTTGAAAACATGGGTTGCCTCCTAAGAAGCGCTTAGTTTAGGTTGTGTTTGGATGAAGGATTTGTAGGAGGGATTTCAATTGGTTAGGGGATTTTGAAATCTATTTTTAGCAAATCCCTTGTTTGGATAATAGGAGAAAGGATTTGTGAAATCCTATTTTGGGTGAATGGAGGGATTTAGAAATGCATTTGGGAGAGATTGAATTTATGAAATCTTTTGCGTCATTTGCTTTGTTCCTCATCCTTTCGCTTCTTCTTCATGACCCATCTTCTGCTTCGTGAAGCCACCATCATTTTCCATCTAGGGCCTTCATCATTGTCATGTAGGGTGTTATCCGTCGTCGTTGTCATTGGCTGTCCTCCGTCGTTGTTGTCGTCCAGGGCCTTCGAAGACGATTTCGTCTTCAAAATCAAAATCCAAATTGAATGATGATTTCATCTTCGAAATTGAAATCGAACGACGATTTCAATTTCGTCTTCGAAATCAAACGACGATTTCGATTTCATTTGCAGATTAGGGTTTTGACTTTGTTTGCAGATTGGGGTTTTGTTTGTAGATTAGGGTTTCGATTTCATTTGTAGGTTAGGATTTCATCTTTGAAATTGAACGAATGATTTTGATTTCAACACGAACATTTTTGAACGATCTGGTCGATTTTGATTTGGGTTTTTCTTGAATTTGTTCTTGGATTTGGTTGAATTTGTTCTTAGATTTGGGTTTCATATGATGTTTGGCGTTGGGTTTCTATTTTTGTTCCCATAAATTCTGTTATGTTATATTTTGTTCCCATAATTTGTTGGAATTACACGTTTAAATACTTCGACTCAAACTATTATCCAAACAAGGGATTTATGAAATGAACGGATTTCAAAATCCAGGAATTTGAAATCCGTTCATTTCATAAATCCCTTGGATTTATCAAATCCCTTACCCAAATACAACCTTAATGTCCTCGGCTTGATATAGAGAAGTGCACGTCAAAGAGCGGCTTCTTCCCATAGTAAGTGTCATGCAATACCACATATGGGTCTTGATTTTGAACACCCTCAAACTTGGTGATATTTGGATTTGATCAGCTCATACTCTCAACTGGACTCATCTCCAGATTTTGTGTTTGGTTGGCATAAATGAACGGAGCAAAAGGCGGTAAAGAACAATTGAGCCACATTGGATCCTCATAGATGTGGTCTTCTTGGATCGGAGGTGGCATCAATATTTGGATTTCACGAGGTGAGGAATCACAATTTTAAACATGTGATTCTTCATTGCCAATCCACACTTGGGGTTTTCTCCTCAGTAGGATAATTATCGTTGAACACACCCAAGTTCCTCCCGCTCGTATCCGGTTCCTCACAGTGGATTTTATATTTGGATGCGATTTATGTATCTCTCAGTGCTACTAGTTCTACCTCGGCCTTAATGCAGCTAACAAGCTAACCGATTTGAGTCTTAAGAGACTTTACAGTTTTATCAATTTCAGCGTAGATCATCTCAATTTTGTCAAGATGATCCTCATGCTCATTGTGATGGTCATTCGTTTCCTTCCAAAACAATTGAGTCTTTTCATAAATTCAGTGAACATGGTTTCCAAGGTGGGGGAAGACTCCATATGTTGGTCCGAGGTGTCAATCCATGGCGTCGAAATGGTGAAACTATCCCCGAAGTTTTGGTAGCTTGTTGAATAATTCCAGCAGTGAAAATCAAACTCCTCCATATCTTCCAACAACCAATAGGCTTCGTCCGCAATTAGTTGCTCAAAAGAGGTGGTACCATTTCCTCTTTCCCCCCAAGTTCTTGTTTCGGCTAATAACCCGTCGAAGAAGTTCAGTAATTAACACTCCCTTGGGAAACGATGATTGGGGAACCAAAAGAGCAACTCTTTGTATCTATCCCAAGCACAATAAAATTACTCAAAATCTCGTTGAAAGAAATGCAATAGTATTTGTTGATGTAACATCCTCAAGTACCTTGCAAGAAAAACAAAACTACAAACAAAAATTATAAACAAAATAATTTCCTAAATTAGAATCAAGTTACTTACTCACAATATCAATAACAATCTAAAAGCCAATCCCTAGCTACGGTGCCAAAAATTTGGTAGCGGAATATTACGTCGCTACTTTTACCGCAAGTGTACGAATCAAGTTTTAGTATAATGGGAAGAGTATGGTTGTCGTATCCACAAGGATTTGATTAAATTATCGTTGAGTACCGCGATTGTCATAACCGGATTTTATCTAGGTGACTCAATATATAGTTTTGTTAATAAAATATAATAAACTAAATTAATAACTACAATACTAATATAACGTTTAAGGGATTAAGTTTGTTCATTTAAACATGTTTGATTCAATCTAGTTTACATTAACAACATTCAAATTTATCCGACAATCTAGGTATCGAAAACTTACTCACTACCTCTCCCGAGTATAAAGTGAATGAATATGCGATTTCGCGTCAAAGTCGAAGTCCCTCTCTAGCGTTTATATGACACTTGGTCACATGAGTCTCGCCCCAACCTCACGAATTGCATATTTTCTAATACCCTGCCAGGTTATTAGATCGTCGCGTTGTGTTTAAACCCTAGTCCGAATCTGGTGCTACCTCTCCTGATTTCTTAATATATCATAACAAGCATATAATGGATGTGGAATAACGGTAAACACAATTGAATATAAATGAACAACTATTAACAAAACATTGATTTATTCAAAACATGTTTTCACGACTACGTCAAGCCCTAAACAATATATGTTTAGCTACTCATGGGCATAACCACATATACAACAATAAACAAACTAAACATAATCAAAACTACCAACCAAACTAAGAAATAAAGAGAGAAACAAAGGAGACTAGCCGCTATCCAAAGAATCGATGCTAAAACCGCTCCGAGATCATTTTCTCTTCTTAGATTTGTGATCCCCTCTTGGTTGATATGGTTTGGAGCTCTGAAAACCTTCCCAAAAATGTTCCATAAGTGTTAGTGAAGAGGGGTGATAAATAGGGAACAAAAATATCTACAAAATATCTCGAAATATCAAATCCAGGTGGAGTTGGACCACTGCAATGGTGGGAAGCACCACTGCAGTGGTGGAGAATTCAATAGGCCATTGTTGGAGGACCACTGTAGTGGTGGTCAGGTAGAAAGGTTTTTTTTTGATTAATCGCTGTAGCGGTGGTTTCACCACTGCAGCGGTGGAGCTGTAGTCCTGAATAACCTTTTTGCTTATTTTTCCACCGTTATTCCACCGACGTTCCACCGATTGCTCGATTATAGAACATTTTCATCCATTTTCATCCCAAATATTTAATTTTCATACAAACAAATAAAATGAATTAAAACATTTTAAAACATATTAAAACATTATAATAATACTCGAAAACTGTCAAAACCAGTTTGGGAATAAATATATAAATTCTACCTATCACCGGGCCGGGGCCTCAGCCCTGCTCATCTTTTGCTGATCAGTGGGGGCGTCAAACACAACAACCTTCCACTTCTCCTTGTTCCTCCTATCGACAGGGCCCGAGGTCTTAGATTCCACCTCTGTTGCCACCGGCCTAGTAGTGGCCAGAGTCGCAAGCCTCCTCCGGGTCGCTGTCCTTCCTATTGCTGGAGGTCTGGCCTGGCCTATTTGTTACACCAACTTGGATGATCGGGTAGAAGGGGTCAGCCTCGCTTGGGCCATCTATTTCGATAAACCTACCTGAACGGGCTGGCTGGGCCCACTACCATTTTTCATACCTTGGGCTACCAATCGGGCTAGGGCTGCAACTTCCATAACTACAAGGAAGGATTCAAGGAATATGAGCAAAAATAAAAATTCAAATTCTTCAAGTTCAAATAATAAGATGGGCAGAGGTAACGAAACTTACTGTTCTGAGAATCCTCCTTAAGGGTCGGTACCGGCAAGGATGAATCGCTCCAAAAATAGAGGTCGTAAAGGCACGACCTGATCAAGGCATCGATGTTAGTGAATGGGGTGTCAAAGATCCGATCTTTCTCTACAAGGGTCTCCGGGCTGGGCTCGTACTTCTTTATGACTGAAAAATAAAAAGAGAAGCAACTCAGAAGAATAGACCGAGAAGGAAAAATAACAAACTCTGAGCTGAAATGGATTACCCACTGTCCCCCAGTACCTCTGGACAGAGAACTCATACTCCGGTGCCTCGTCGGCCTCCCAACCAGTGCCGCCCAAGAAGAAGAAGCCCGATTTCTAGTCTTTAATTGAGTCAGCGTAGCCTTTCAGGAATTTTTACCAGACTGAGATATAGCACCAGCCCTTCTCATATGGCATGGACTTTACTAGGAAGACGGCGTAAAATAGCTCAAGGGTTGGGGTAATTCCTTTGGCCCAGCAGATCACATGGAAGACCACGATCATGCGCTTGCTGTTAGGGGTGAGCTATGACGGACGCAGCCCGAGATCCCAGTAGACCTACCTTACCCAGGGGTGGATTGAGAATCGTAGGCTGCCCAGCAGCTATTAGTCGTATACCATGATAAACCCCTTAGGTAGGGCACAAGCCCGATCATCCTCCTCGAGAATGCGCGTCACCACCAAGATGGGGATCGCATATGTGGAACGCAAATCCCGAACATCTTTCTCTGTCAGGTTGGACATGACCTGCCAGACCCAGGCATCCTGAGTGGCCTTACATATCGGCCGGCAAGAGGTCAAACTCACCTTGGGGGGATGGCTTGACATCGAAGGTTGGGTTGTCGCCTCCTTAGAAGACGCAACCTCTATATCAAACTCTACGGCTGGACTTGTGCCGAGCTTAACCGTTGGGCCCCTAGTGGAGCCTGCCTCACTCCTCCTCCTCCTCGGAGGCCCACTAGGCATGTCAAAAGGCTGAGAGGTCCCCACTCCGACCTCTCCCTAGGACTCTTCAAGAGAATAGGACGTCTACTCGACGACGACCTTTTGCTCGCCCACTGGCTCGATGGCCAAGGGAACCCCTAGCTTGTCGACCTTGATTGCAGACGAGCTAAGTTTGATCTGAATGACCTGGGGGTCATCCAAGACCTTTTCAGATCCGGATAGGCTATACCCCGATGAGCTGGACACAAAAGTAGAAGACATAAAGAAAAAGAGATGAAAATAAAGAAAAGAGGAGTACCGTGCTTGGAGGTCGGGTAGAGCTTTCACACTAATCTAGTAAATAAATATAGAGGAATAAAGTGTGTATTTGTAGAGGAGCTGAGAAGTTGAATCGTTACATTGATTAGACGATTCGCGGAGCGTCGATTCACACGCCATCAGCCACGTGTCGCGCATTTGGTCAGGGTGACAGTCAAACTTCCTGAGGAATCCAAGAGGCTCGACTGGACCAACCATTCCTACCAGGCTGACCTAAGCTTTCGAGCTGCAACATCTTGTTCCCCGTGTCCATACTCTCTATCAGCCCGGTCGACCATTCCGAACAGGCTTGTTGCATAACCCTCAGCGTTTCATATCTTATTTCCATGCTAAGGTTTGGGGGACAACTAATGTGAGAAAAATTGGGTTCCCTCTATGTGTCTACCAGCTAGACCAGATCTGTCGCGTCATCAACTCCACGTTATGATAGCTTGAGTAACCCGTTGAATAGACAGCCTGGGTCATCTCTCAGGTCGATGAATATGAAGCACTGAAGATCTCTACATAGTGATATCCCAAAGAATTTCCATAAACTAGCAGGTTAGTATACTCAGCCCGACCTACATCCCAGTTCCCTGGTTGACCCGCCTCCCATGGTAGGCTTGGCCTATGGGCTTCCCCATCTACACTATCAGGGCCCAAGGCCAGGCCCATAGCTCTAATCCACCATGTCGGTCATGCGCCTTATTGCTTAGCACTAAATTAAGCTTAAAGACCTAATCTTACAGAACGCTAATAACTTCTTTGCCTATAAATAGAAGGCTTCTCCAATACTTTCAAGAAGGTGAACAACCCACTATAAGCTCCCATCTAGGTCAGCATAATAATTTTTCTCTCGATCTTAATTTCCCACCAAGATCTTACTCTCACGCCGGAGGGGACACGCTGGGAGCACCCTGGCCCGTCTTGTGTGCAGGTGATAGATTGGAGCTCAGCCTGGACAACGGCTTGCAAAAGAAGACACTAGTTTGGATCACACGTCGGACGAGGTCTGTTCAGTTGGGGGACCAGGACCCCAACAAGAATGAAGATCATCCCGCGATTGCCATAGACACCCAATGGAGGGTAACTAGACCATATTGCTAGTTGAACCAATTTTCTACACAAAAAGCCCGAGCAGCCCTCTGATCGGGACAAACGCGTCCGAAGACCCATCCCAAGTGAGTGTTTTTTTATCTCGGTTAGCCCTATTGTTCATGTTGTTGATAATATCTTCTTCTTATTCCTCTATTTTGATTTCCTTTTTTTTCGTAGATATTGTGTTATCCTGACAGGCCATGGAGGCGATGAAGAGAAGGGAGGTAGCAACCAAGAATACCTCTGGCTAACTATTGCTTCCAGGAAAGTAGTTACCCTGGACCTTGAGGAGAAGGGTTCAGTCAAGAGGGCCCAACCTATCTTTACTATTTGAGGGCCTCCCACAAAGAAAATCAAGGAGGCTACTCCTAATCTGACAGAAAGTATAAGGTGAAGGCGGGTGAAGTCCCCGAGCCCCAATAGTCAATCTGTCTAATGGGGACCAGGCTCCCGTCCGATGCCTGAGTTTACTAAATTAAATGTTGGTTCCTTGATTCTGCAGTCTTTAAGGATTGAAAATACTTGGGCTCGTGCTCATCTTCTTCAACAGGACTACAAGATGGTAAGGGTCGAGCAAAAGCCTAATAAACTGGGAGAACTCTTCCGCTCTTGCTTGGAGGTAATGTCCTAACCTTGTTGACTTGTATTGTATCTCATTTATTTTCATGTATCGTCATGGAATCTCTCTATGTTTGACTTACAAACGCTAGCTTAGGTCTCTATGCTGGTTGAAGAGATTAAACAAGAGAGAGAGAAGACCTCCAATGTTTAGTTGATGAGCGAGAGGCCTTGAAACCTGAACTGGGGAGTAATCCAGAAGTTATGAAGGAGTTTTTTTAGTTGTCTATGGAAGTAGCCGAGAGAGACATCACTATGGTAAAGAAGTTGTTGAAGGAAGTGACTAAGGCAAGGGACGATACCTTCAAGCGCTTCGAGTAAGCTCAATCATAGAGTGATAAGTTTCTGGAAGATTTGGAGGTAAAACGGGCTTAGGATCCCAAAATCAAGCTCCAAGATACAGATAAGTGAAAAACAGGTTCAAGCTAGACCTATGTAAGCACAGGCTTATAAGACTAGGCTTGGATTTTGGGCAAATAGCTTGACCTTGATATGTTAGGTATATTTTACTTTGGGGTTTAATATTATTATCGATGAAGATCCACCGGCTGGTGAAAACCACCAATCGATAGGGAAGAGATCGTCGAGTTGCCTAAAGAGGCTACATTTAATAGATTGTTGAATATTTGGACATAGACTATTGCAAGTAGCCGAAGTTCCTGAGGCCTCTCCCATTGCCTCAGATCTCGTTGTACCCGACATTGCCTCACCACAATATTAGTTTTCGTTTTTGTTTTATTGTAGTTTTGGTAGTGATTTTGATTCTCTTTTCTTTCTATTTCTCTTAAGGGCCTCTTGTACTGCCTGATGTGTGTGTAAAACTCCCACCCCAAACTGACCTAGGTATAAAATCCTAAACGGGTCGGATTCATTATATGGGCTCCGAATTGGAGTCAAGTAAACCCGCATCATAAGTGGGCTGGGGCAGTATAAGCCCATAATTCAAATACTGATTTAGTGATCTATATGAATATATGGGTAGCCATATGATAAGGCCTATATTTGGGTGTGTATAAAGCCTAAGGTGTCAAAAGTCAAAGAGAAAACCAGTCATCTCAGAGTTTCGGTCTTTACCTGTATACGTTAGAATAAGTCTGAATTGACTGTAATAGCCTATGATTAATGGGGACCATTATAGATATTCTCCCATCAATATGGGGATAATGGCTATTATACGTAATGACAGAGAGATACGAGCAACTGAAGGATATTTCCATTTAAGAGATAACAATCAGATCACCCTATAAAAAGGAAAGAAGGTAATTGGTAAGGGGGACTCTGATTTAAGTGTGCAATTTTTTCTCACTATATTCAAATTAACTTATTCTCACGCCAGAGGTTTTTTGGCTGACACCACACTGGTGTTCCCTATTAGAATTCACGGTTTTGCAGGTCAGGAAGGAAGATGAAAGATTTTCTGATACGTGTGGAGATTGACACGTGACTGAGAATTTTTTACTATATCATTTTGTACCGTCTATGGGAAACACGAACGTAAAACACTACGTTGCTGATATAAGGCACTTGCGAGCTAGGGCACCGGTGACAAGTTGGAATAATGATTTACCACTGCCAACAGTCCTAGATGTACCTGAGGAGTAGCACAAAGATGTTCGTTCAGAGCAGCACGAAGAGATTCCATCTGAAATGCCATCCGTTGTAATAAATATGGATGGAAAGATAAACGCTCTTAACGCAAAAATGGCCGAGATGGTAGAAACTATCAAGTATATGGCTAGCATAATCGTTGACAATAGGTCGCAGTTCAATACGAGTACTCATGGAGTCAGGGAGGATGTAGAAACTCCATGATATGCTGATCATCAATTTTATGAAGAACGACCTGCCCATGGAGAGGTCAGCCATCAACCAAAATGAGGGACCGATATTCAAATTGATACTGTTGATTCACATCGACAGATCAGGAGTCAAGTAGAGAGAGTTTGACCTATGGACGAGCTGGATACGTTACTGAAGGGTATTGAGATACCCTTCTCCCTAGAAATACTGGCTTTTGAAAGGTTTGATCCGACGAAGTTTGAAAAGTATGATGGGAGAACTGATCCAGTGGACTAGATAGTTTAAATATATCATGAATTTGTATAATTCCAGCGATTCAACTTTTTGCAGAGCTTTTGCGACCACTCTGAAAGGATCAGTTCTTGAATGGCTGTATTATCTTTCTATGAACTCTATAACGTCGTTTAATAAGTTTGGAAAGACGTTTATCAACCGTTTCATAACCTATCAGAGGTTAATGAAAGAACCAGATTTCTTGCTAGCTCTGCATCAGGAAAAATGAGAAACTTTGCATCAGTATATGAGCAGGTTTAACGAGGAACTAAATTACATTGAAGGTTGTGATAAAAACCTTGTTATCAATGCTTTTACATCAGGGTTGCGTCCTAGCCGATTTCAAGATTCCTTAAACAAAACGTGCCCTCGGAGTATGACGGAGATGATGGAGAAATCCAAGCCTTACACGAAGCTAAAAGATGTAAAACTGTCTAGAGAAGGCAGGGGGTTATTTCGAGATCATCTCAAGAAAAATGAGAAAGATATTGTCAAGGAAAAAACTGGCATGTCTGATAGGCGTAAATATCGAACAAGGAATTTAAATTCCAGGCCAGAAGTTCGCCATGAACTAGGCCTTCTTGGATTACGCATACTGATTTCACGGATCCTATAGGAGATTTACACATATGATATAATTCAATGGCCTCCCAGGCAGACCACTAAGTCAAATCGGAAGAATTGCTCTAAGTATTGCGATTTCCCTAAGGATTATGGTCACAATACAGATGATTGTTGGGAATTTCAGAAGGAGATCAGGTGACTTACGGACTTAGGACAGTTGCGGGATTATATGGAAGATCGTCCCAGGGACAAGAAGAGGCCTAGAAATAATAAACGAGGTGAAGAACGTCAAGAAAAAGAGCGGAATGGAGAGCATCCTAAAGAAAATCGAGAGGTAATATTTATGATAAATTCAGTCGGACTAAGTACAGGGGAATCCAATCGTGCACGAAAAAGAAAGGTTCGTGAAGCGACGTTGGAACGTTATTATGGGGAGTAGTTGGCAGCAATAAAGCCATGACCTATTATCACCTTTTTAGAGGATGATTGTAGAGGTATTGTCCACCCTCATGAAGATGCCTTAGTGATATCTTTGTGGATCTCAAGTTTCTAGGTTTGACGTATCTTGATTGATAATGGTAGCTCAGCAAACATTATCTTTATTAGTACTTTGAAACAGAATGGAGTGCCGAGCTAAGACATGAGCTCAACACAGACTGTTATGGTAGGATTTAATGGCAAGCTTACTTCTCATTGTGGCAAAATTATTTGTTAGTCACCTCCAATAAGGAGGAGCAAGGTTACACAAAGGCCACAGAGTTTATAGTAATAGACTCCATATCGCCATATAATACCATTCTAGGTTGTCCATGGTTGCACGCGATAAGAGCTGTAGCGTCAACGTATCACCAATGTGTGAAGTATGCTAGAGGAGATTCAGTGGAAGTTATAAGAGGAGATCAAGCCTTTTTAAGGCAATGTTTTGCCATAGCTATGAAGGGCAAAAGCTCTCCTTTATAGCAATCAAAGAAAGTTCATGAAGTAGGTCCATCTGTGGACTCGGCATGACATATTGATGATTTTAGATAACACACTAGTGTGATTCAACCTGCTAAGCAAGTTATACAGATAACTTTGAATGACGGAACTCAGAAGCTTATGATTGGCGAATCATTAAGCCAGACTGAGGAAGCAGAGATTAGGAAACAACTTTAAATAAACTTGGACATTTTTGCTTGGTCGCCGGCTGATATGAAAGAAATAAGTACTGATGTTGTTGTTCATCGTTTGGACATCTGCAGATCGTATCCTCTAGTTCGGCAAAAAAAAGGACGTTCAGTCCTGAGAAAGAACAAGTAATTGAAGCTAAAGTGAAAAAATTGCTTGCTATTAGCCACAAAAGGGAAGTAACATACCCCAGATGGTTGGCTAATCTAGTTCTCATCACAAGGAAAAATGGAAAATGGAGGATGTGTGTGGATTTTACTTATCTGAATCAAACATGCCCTAAAGATTGTTATCCGATGCCAAGGATTGATCAGATAGTTGACGCTGTTGCCAGGCACCAACGCCTGTCCATGATAGATGCTTACTCAGGCTACAATCAAATCCACATGGATCAGCAAGATGAGGAAGGAACATCATTTATCACACCAAAAGGTACTTATTGTTATAGAGTAATGCCTTTCGGTTTGAGAAATGCGGGTGCTACTTATCAGCAGTTGGTGAATCGCATTTTTCAAAATCAAATTGGGACCACTATGGAGGTTTATATAGATGATATGCTGGTCAAAAGTTCTAAGCAAATAGATCACCTCTCCCATTTAGCTGGAGCTTTTTCTATTCTAAGAAGGTACGATATGAAGTTGAATCCTGAAAAATGCGCTTTTAGGGTCACTTCTGGCAAGTTTCTTGGTTTCGTAGTTAATCAGCTCGACATTACAGTAGATTCAGGACAAATAGAAGCTGTCAAGAATCTAAAATCCCCTTCTTCTATAGGAGAAGTTCAAGTGTTGACTGGAAGATTGGTGGCTTCAAACAGATTCATCTTAAAATTTACTCATAGGTGTGCTCCCTTCTTCAAAATTTTGAGGGCAAACAAGACCTTTCAGTGGGATGATGACTGTGAGCATGCTTTTCAGTCTATTAAAGATTACTTGAGTTCAGTGGAAACATTGGCAAAGGTATTCCCAGGAGAAAAGTTGAAGCTATATTTGGCAGTAACCCCTGTAGCAGTAAGTGCTGCGCTGGTTCAAGAACACGTAGAAGGGCAGAAGCTGGTCTACTACGTTAACAAATCATTGGTTTTAGCTGAAACCCATTATACGGAGTTGGAAAAACTAGCGTTAGCGTTGGTAATTGCTGCTAGGAAGCTCCAACCCTATTTTCAAGCACATGTAGTAACTGTGCTAACTTTATACCCACTCAGGGCAGTAATACACATACCAGAAGCATCTGGACGTCTAATGAAGTAGACTGTTGAGCTGGGTGAATTTTTCATCCATTACAAACCCAGAACAACAATCAATCGGCAAGCTTTAGCTGACTTCATTGCTGAATTTACTCCTCCCTTGAATGAAGAAGCAACTTCTTGTTCTGCCGCCCAGTAGAAATTTTGGGTTGATGGAGCTTCAAACATGAAAAGATGTGGAGTGGGAATATTCATACAAACACCTAAGGGAGATCAGCTTGAAAAAGTCGTGCAGCTAGGTTTCCAACCTTCCAACAACAAAGTGGAGTATGAAGCAGTAGTTCTCGAGCTAACTCTTGCCAAGGAGTTCGGTGCTCAGCATTTGGAAGTGAAGATAGATTCTCAAGTGATGATCAATCAGGTCAATAACCAGTTTCTTATAAATGGAGACACATTACTCCTTTATATAGAAAAAGTAAAAGACCTCACTTCCTAGTTTCAAAGCTGTAAATTTGAAGTTGTCCCAAGAACTGAAAACTCCAAGGTTGATGCTTTGTCGGTACTTGCTTTAGCTTTGGGATCAGATTAGAAATCTGAACTGGTTGAGTTTCTAGACCATCCATCGATCACTCCAACCTCTCAGTGTGCATGTATAGGTCATCTGGATGAAGAAATTGATTGGAGGACTTCTATAGTTCAGTATCTAAAGAAAAGAGTCTTACCAGAAGACAGAGATGCCGCTAGGAAAATTGTTTATAAATCGTCAAGGTATGTGTTATCTGACGATAAACTGTATAGGCGATCTTTTTCCCAACCTTTGTTGTTGTGTTTAGGACAAAAAGAAGTAAGCTATGTTCCACAAGAAATACATGAAGGCGTGTGCGGTAATCATCAAGAGCGAAGGTCTTTTGTTCATAAAGTGTTGAGAATGGGATATTATTAGCCAACCATGCGCACTGATGCAGCAAAATATATATGAAAGTACGACAAGTGCCAACGATTCTCTAATGATATCAAGGTCTCAGCTCAGCAACAAATCCCAATCACTAGTCCTTGGCCGTTTGCTCAGTGGGGAAAGGATGTTTTGGGTCCTTTTACTCCAACTCTTGGAAACAAAAAAAAATTGTTGGTGGTAATAAACTATTTCACCAAATAGGTTGAAGCAGGGGCTTTTGTAACTATGGGAGAAAATTAAGTAAAGAATTTTCTGTGGAAACAAGTCATTTGCAGTTTTGGCATACCTGTTGTTCTTATATCTAATAATGGAACACCATTTACTGGAGGAAAAGTTGGATGGATGTACAATGAACTAAAGATACAACATCGAATGTTCAGTCCAGCATATCCCCAAGCAAACGGACAAGCAGAGGTGACTAATCGTTCAATTAAAGAGGCACTCAAAAAACGCCTAGATGATGCTACAGGCAAATGGGTGGAAGAACTTCCTGGAGTTTTATGGGCTTATCGCACTACCCCGACATCTACAACTGGAGAAACACCCTTTTCTTTAACTTATGGAACTGAAGCTGTCATTCCAGTTGAGATTGGGGTGCCAACCAGAAGAGTTACCACTGCTGATTTAAGGAACAATGAAGGCTGCATATGAGAAAAATTGGATCAACTTGAAGAAAAGCGTGATAAGGCATTAATGCGTATGGCAGCTTATAAGACTACGATGGCCCATAGATTTAATCATGCAGTCCGCTCGTGAAGTTTCACCATTGCCTCACCGACCAGAAGCTCGCATGGGAAAGTTTGCTCCAAACTGGGAGGGCCCTTATCGTGTCATTAAAGTTAATAGACCAGGAACTTATTGGCTTGAAGAACTTGATGGAGTTACAGTTCCCAGACCTTAGAACGTCTCCCATTTGTGGACGTATTTTGTATAAGTTATTTATCTTTGATCTTTGTTTCTTTTTAAATAAGCTGTCTTCTGAGTCCATTTTTTAATAAAAGAAATGATTGTTTAATTCCATGAGATTTGTATTTTCTGACTTAGTTTTTCAGCTCAGAATTGAACAGAGCACATTACCTCAGCATTTAACTGAGCACCTCAGCCCAACATACAACTGAGTTTTCCAACTTAGAATTTAACTGAGCATATTAGCTCAGTATTTAACTGGGATCCTCAGCCCAGCATACGACTGAGTTTTTCAACTCAGAATTTAACTGAGCACATCAGCTCGGCATTTAACTGGGCTCCTCAGCCCAGCATACAGCTGAGTTTTTCAACTCAGAGTTTAACTGAGCACATCAGCTCAGTATATAACTAGGCTCCTCAGCCCAACATAAAACTGAGTTTTTCAACTCAGAGTTTAACTGAGCACATAAGTTCAGCATTTAACTGGGCACCTCAGCCCAACATACAACTGAGTTTTTCTATTCAGAGTTCAACTTAGCACATTAGCTCAACATTAACTGGGCACCTCAGCCCAGCAAACAATTGAGTTTTTCAACTCAAAATTTAACTGAGCATATCAGCTCAGCATTTAATTGGGCACCTCAGCCCCGCATATAACTGAGTTTTTCAACTCAGAATTTAATTGAGCACATCAGCTCAGTATTTAACTGGGCACCTCAACCCATCATACAACTGAGTTTTTCAACTCAGAATTTAACTGAGCATATCAGCTCAGCATTTAAAAGGGCTCCTCAGCCCAGCATACAACTGAATTTTTCAACTCAGAGTTTAACTGAGCACATCAGCTCAGCATTTAACTGGGCACCTCAGCCCAGCATACAACTGAGTTTTTCAACTAAGAATTTAACTGAACACATCAGCTCAGCATTTAACTGGGCACCTCAGCCTAGCATACAACTGAGTTTTTCAACTCAGAATTTAACTGAGCATATCAGCTCAACATTTAACTAGGCTCCTCAGTCTAGCATACAGCTGAGTTTTTCAACTCAGAATTTAACTAAGCATATCAGCTTAGCATTTAACTAGGAACCTCAACCCAGCATACAACTGAGTTTTTCAACTCAAAATTTAACTGAGCACATCAGCTCAGCATTTAACAGGGCTCCTCAGCCCAGCATACAACTGAGTTTTTTAACTTAGAGTTTAACTGAGCACATCAACTCAACATTTAACTGGGCACCTTAGCCCAACATATAATTAAGTTTTTCAACTTAGAATTTAACTGAGCACATCAGCTCAGCATTTACCTGGGCACCTCAGCCCAACATACAACTGAGTTTTTCAACTTAGAATTTAACTAACCACATCAACTCAGCATTTAACTGGCTTTCTCAGCCCAGCATTCAATTGAATTTTTTAACTCAGAATTTAATTGAGCACATCATCTCAGTATTTAACTGGGCTCTTCAACCCAGCATACAACTGAGCTTTTCAACTAAGAGTTTAACTGAGCATATCAGCTCAGCATTTAACTAGGCTCCTCAACCCAGCATACAACTGAGTTTTTCAACTTAGAGTCTAAATGAGCACATCAGCTCAGCATTTAACTAGGCACCTCAGCCCAGCATACAATTGAGTTTTTCAACTTAGAGGTTAACTGAGCACATCAACTTAGCATTTAACTAGGCTCCTCTGCCCAGCATATAACTGAGTTTTTTTAACTCAGAGTTTAACTGAGCACCTCAGTTTAGCATTTAACGGGGCTCCTCAACCCAGCATACAACTGAGTTTTTCAACTTAGAATTTAATTGAGCACATCAGCCCAGCATTTAACTAAGCTCCTTAGCCCAACATATAACTGAGTTTTTCAACTCAGAGTTTAACTGAGCACATTAGCTCAGCATTTAACTGGGCACCTCAGCCCAGCATACAACTGAGTTTTTCCACTCAGAGTTTAACTAAGCACATTAGCTCAACATTAACTGGGCACCTTAGCCCAACATATAATTGTGTTTTTCAACTCAAAATTTAACTGAGCACATCAGCTCAGCATTTAATTGGGTACCTCAGCCCCGCATATAATTAAGTTTTTCAACTCAGAATTTAATTGAGCACAGCAGTTCAGCATTAAACTGGGCTCTTCAACCCAGCATAAAACTGAGTTTTTCAACTCAGAATTTAACTGAGCACATCAGCTCAGCATTTAACTGGGCACCTCAACCCATCATACCGCTGAGTTTTTCAACTCAAAATTTAACTGAGCACATAAGCTTAGCATTTAACTAGGAACCTCAACGCAGCATACAACTGAGTTTTTTAACTCAAAATTTAACTAAGCACATTAGCTCAGCATTTAACAAGGCTCATCAGGCCAGCATACAACTGAGTTTTTCAACTCAAAATTTAACTGAGCACATCAGCTCAGCATTTAACTGGGCACCTCAGCCTAGCATACAACTGAGTTTTTCAAGTCAGAATTTAACTGAGTACAACAGCTCAGCATTTAACTAGGCTCCTCAGTCTAGTATACAACTGAGTTTTTCAACTCAGAATTTAACTGAGCACATCAGCTTAGCATTTAACTAGGAACCTCAACCCAGCATACAACTGAGTTTTTTAACTCAAAATTTAACTGAGCACATCAACTCAGTATTTAACAGGGCTCCTCAACCCAGCATATGACTGAGTTTTTCAACTTAGAGTTTAACTGAGCACATCAACTCAACATTTAACTAGGCACCTCAGCCCAACATATAATTGAGTTTTTCAACTCAGAATTTAACTGAGCACATCAGCTCAGCATTTACCTAGGCACCTCAGCCCAACATACAATTGAGTTTTTCAACTTAGAATTTAATTGAGCATATCAGCTCAGCATTTAACTGGGTTCCTCAGCCCAGCATACAATTGAGTTTTTCAACTCAGAATTTAACTGAGTACATCATCTCAGCATTTAACTGGGCTCTCCAGCCTAGCATACAACTGAGTTTTTCAACTCAGAGTTTAACTGAGCATATTAGCTTAGCATTTAACTAGGCTCCTCAACCCAGCATACAACTGAGTTTTTCAACTTAGAGTTTAACTAAGCACATCAGCTCAGCATTTAACTGGGCACCTCAGCCCAATATACAATTGAGTTTTCAACTTAGAGTTTAACTGAGCACTTCAGCTCAACATTTAACTAGTCTCATTTGCCCAGCATATAACTAAGTTTTTTAACTCAGAGTTTAACTGAGCACCTCAGTTTAACATTTAACGGGGTACCTCAACCCAGCATACAATTGAGTTTTTTAACTCAGAATTTAATTGAGCACATCAGCTCAGCATTTAACTAAGCTCCTCAGTCCAACATACAACTGAGTTTTTCAACTCAGAGTTTAACTGAGCACATTAGCTCAACATTTAACTGGGCACCTCAGCCCAACATACAATTGAGTTTTTCAACTTAGAATTTAACTGAGCACAATAGTTCAATATTTAACTGGGCTCCTCATCCCAGTATACAAATGAGTTTTTCAACTCAGAATTTGACCGAGCACATTATCTTAGCATTAAATTGGGCTCCTCAGCCCAGCAAACAACTGAATTTGTTAACTCAGAATTTAACTGAGCAAATCAGCTCAACATTTAAGTGGGCTCCTCAGCCCGGCCAAGAACTGAGTTTTTCAACTCAGAATTTAACTGAGTGCATTAGCTCAGCATTTAACAGGGCTCCTCAGCCCTGCAAACAATTGAATTCTCCAACTCAGAGTTCAACTCAGCATTCTATTAGGGTATACTGGCTCAGCAGGCACTAAGTTTTCAAGTTCCTCATTAAGCTAAGTACTTCAGTACAAACGTGTATTGTGCCCTAACAACTCACTAAGTTTAACACTCAGATGGAGGGAAAACGAGGTATTATTCCAAATTTATCGTTCTATTATCATATGCTTGTTCAACAATTCGTAACTAAGTTATGTATCCTAATTTTGTTATGAATGAGGGCCGACAAGGTATTATCATAAAAACTCATTCATATTATAAGAAAAATGATACAAGTTTTTTTTTTCAAAAAAAGAGGAAAAGAACAGATACAAACTGTTCTTACAAAAAGAAAAAAAAGAAAAACATTTTTTCTTCTTCTTCTTCTTTATCCGGGGCTGAGGGGGAGGCACTTCAATCTGACTCTATAGAAGCAAGAGAGTCAAGATCTTCCGAGTTGGGGTTGGAAAGGAAAAATTCATGATCTTCATATTGGTTGAGTTTTCGGATCAGTTCATGGATTTTTTCCATTTTCTCCTCGTTCTTCTTCAAAAGTGATTCCCTATTCACTTTCATGGCATTAGTGTAAAGCTTCTGGTAGTTGAAGTTAGCGACCATATCCTTCTTACTTTTTTCAACATCTTTCAATTTATCTTTCGCTTCGAGATAGTGAGAGGCGGCTTGGAAATGGGCCGATTCCGCAGCAGTGAAGATGGCAGAAGCTTTTTCCATTGTGCGAAGGCGTGGATACTCATCTTTCGTATTCATGGTTGTTTGCATCAAAGAACGAAAGCACTCCCCTAGTTCGATCTCGTTGTTTATCTCAACTTGGATTTTTGAATAGGAAGAAGGGCCGTTAATCCATATGGTGGAGCACATGACTATCAAAGGAAATGTTTCTTAAAGATATGAAGAACCCGTGGTGCCTTTAAATAGTCAAGCAAGAGGAATGAGGGAAGATAGTTGAAGCGTCGAAAAAAGCACACATTAACTAAGGAAGTGATATGCACTGGTAAAAACGTACTATAATCATCACAAAAAATCTTGAAAATTGTAACGGTAGTGACTGTTTAGTTACAGGTCATGATGATTAAAGATATGGTCATTAATAAAGTTAATTAATGACTAACAGAAGATAAAGGTGAAAAGATATGAAATTAAAAAAAAAATGTAGATCGGCAACAATCAGTTGTTTTGACCAAAGTTTGGCTGAGTTATCAGTTGGAGTGATCAGGAGCAATATTCTGTGATGAGCTCTCTATTGGTACCTCGGCTGCTGAACTGGGTAGATCTTGATGTTCTTCGGTTACTTCTTCTGTTTCATCATCAAGATCCAGGAAGGAGAGATCGGCTTTAAGAAGCTCATCTGACACCATCCTTTGGTAGAAAGCAAAGTTGACCTTCTGAAGCCTCTTTGATTCTTTCTTGAAAGAAGACCAGAGGTTATCAATGTCTTTTTTGGCCTTCTCTTGTGCAGCGGAAAACTCAACAGACATTTGCTATTTTTCATAATGAAGCCTTTGAAGAGCAGCCTCTTTCTCTTGGAACTGATCATGATTTCTCTGGAGGGAAACATCTTTTTGTTTGATCTCGGCATCCTACTTGTCAATTATTAAACGTGTTGAGGAAAGTTCCTCTAAAAGGTTGCGGGATTCTTCTCTTAGAGACATGTATTCTTCTCTGATCGCAGTGATTGACATCCTAAGCTTCCTATTCTCAAAATGGAAAAGTGCATTACTCTTTTGGAGAGCCTTCAATTTTTTATTGGCAGATTTCAATTCAGCCCTGAACTGTTCTTGAGAAGATCTGGACAAGGCAAGATCGGTGGCAAGCCTTAACTTCTCATTTTCCAGATCTTGTACCTTGGCCTCAACCTTGCTAAGCTCAGTCATTTGATGCATCAATTGCGCATCCAGCTCGTTCTCGTCCTCAGCACAATTGACCAGAGCGGAGGACATACGCATATAGTAATATGATAAGGATGTTATTATATGAGGTCAAACAGTCAGATTACTCAGTAAGGATAGACTAAAATGATGCAAATACCTGGAGAAGGGCACATATTACCATTCGGAAGATTTCGGGTTTGTTCTTGCCTTCAGTCATTTTCTTGCCTTTGTCCTACAATTGATCATAAAGGAATTTAATGGCGTCGTCGAAAATAACATGACAACCTGGAACAAAAGGACCAACTTCATCAATAAGCTAGCACATTTGTTGTTTAGTCATTCCTCGGCAGGTTCTTTGGCTGGAAGTAGGGATTGGGGAGGACTGATGACTAGCTGAAGGAGGATCAACAACTGGAGGATCAGGAACAACAGGTTCTATGGTAGGGATATTAGCTGATCTAGAAAGAGAAGCTGACCTGGAAGCAGAAGATGGTTCACCTTGTGCTTGTTCAGTAGTGCGAACCAAGGATGGAACTACGACAGGAATAACGCCTCTTCGGCGAAGGATGAGAGGTTGGAAATCATCATCCGATATTGCTGTTTCAGGGTCATTATGAGAAATGACTTAACAGATGGTTGGGCTGCCAGCAACATTGCAAGGAGGCTGGGATGCTGATTGATCATTCTTTTTGGCGAGTCTCTTTACCGGTCTCTTTCTTTTTTGGGTATTGATTTGAAGTTCAGCTAATTCTTGGAGACGAGATGGATAAATTATAGGTCAGTTGAATGGCCGACATGCTAATTCTTTGTAAAGGCAGTCTTTGGGGATTAGAAGCTTATTTAATTCCTTTTTAAGTCTTGTAGTGAGACCGAGTTTTCGACAAGCACTATCACCTGCATTTGACAAATCAATAAATATGATCAAAATCACTTTAGCATAATTTCAATTAAGAAATAGACTATTGGGTATATCATTACTTGGGGAGCTGAAGCGTTTTGGCACCATTGAGGACTATCCCCTTTCTTCAGAAGAGAATTCCTAATCTCCAGAAAAGAAGAGGAACCATGGCTATCAGTCTTTGACCTTCGCTGGAAGGTCTATAAGAAACGAAAATTCCTTGGGTATAAAAAGATAATGTCTATCGATTTTGGCAAGGTATTTAAGTCGGCTTATACATCTAATTATATCAATGGAAAGGGTAATGTTATTTCTCCTAGCAAGAACTATGGCACCCATGATTTGGTGAAAACTATTTGGAGTTAACTGAGCTGAAGTAATTTCCATTTGGCGAAAAATATTGTGGATGAGTGAGGAAAAAGGAAGAGTGAGTCCAAACTCGAACATCCAGAGATAAAGGTAAATCTCATTTTCTCTGGAATCTTGAGGATGTTCATCCTTAGATGGAACCCTAATCGATACCGATAAAAGAATGTTATATTGTTCCCTAAATGCTGAAAGCCATTCTATTAGAAACTTACTTGTTTCTAAATCTATATCAGGGTTAGAATGCGAATGAGCAGGGGCAGTCACCGTCTGTTCCATTGCAGGATTTGACGATGAGCTCGCTTCGATGGAGTTAATTGATTGATTTGATGACATTTTGTAAAATAATAAATAGCAACTCAAAATGCGAAGAAAAATGTCGAGAATCGAAGGGTTGCAAGGAAGAACTTACTCATTGAAGAAGTTATCTTTCGTTTCTCTTCGTCTGAATCGTCGCGAAAGTCAGGAGGGCAAATGATGTGTGTAAAACTCGCGCCCCAAACTGACCTAGGTATAAAATCCTAAATGGGTCGGATGCATTATATGGGCTTCGAATTGGAGTCAGGTAAACACGTTTGGTAAGTGGGTTGGGGCAGTATAAGCTCATAATTCAAACACTAATTTAGTGATCTATATGAATATATGGCAACCACATGATAAGGCCTATATTTGGGTTTAAATAAAGCCCAAGGTGTCAAAAGTCAAAGAGGAAACCAGTCATCTCAGAGTTTCGATCTTTACCTGTATACGTTAGAATAAGTCTGAATTGACTGTAACAACCCGTGATTAATGGGGACCGTTACAGATATTCTCCCATCAATACGGAGATAATGGCTATTATACGTAACGACAGAGAGATACGAGCAACTGAATGATATTTCTATTCAAGAGATAACAATCAGATCACCCTATAAAAAGGGAAGAAGGTAACTGGTAAGGGGGACTCTGATTAAAGTATGCAATTTATTCTCACTATATTCAGATTAACTTATTTTCACGCCGGAGGTTCTTTGATTGACACCATACCTGTATTCCCCATTAGAATTCATGGTTTTGTAGGTCAGGAAGGAAGACGAAAGATTTTCTAATACGTGTGGAGATTGACACTTGACTGAGAATTTTTTATCACTGCCTTTGGGTCTTTTATCAATTAATGTCAAAGTTGATTCCTTCGGCTTATTCCATTATGTGTTTGCATTTGCCGCGCAGAGAGGTACCATTAAGGGAATCTTAAATCACGATTTTCCTAAATGTTTTGGCACTCGCCCAAGCACAAATTTATTTGACGTGATTTTTATCCCAAGAAAAATTCAACATTCCTGAATCTTCGTAAATTCTGTGAAGTTTCATAAAGTTTTGCTTGTTTTGCAAATTTTTTCTCGTCTACATAAGTGAGTAAACCACTTATTGATTATCGTGCGTTGGACTAGCAGTTGAGGTTTATCCGCGATTGTCTTCTACAATAGTTGGTAGTAGGGACAATACTCGTGCTCCGGGCCTATCCATAATTACTTTGTAGTAGAGGTCGTAAGATCCTAGCGTCGTCTCTCAAAGATAATTTCTCAGGTCATTCCCGAGTATGTCTCTAGTCCCAAATAGATCCTAGTTGACTTCGTATCCTGCTTGGTTTGGATCAAGCAGATTCCAAATGGGTGACAGTTTGGAATCATGGCGTCAGTTTAGTGGGGAGATTAATAGGCATCTTGATATTTTGACATGACAAATCATAATCGCCCCTTTTCGAGGGTAAGCATCAATAATTGGCGCTGACGTTGTCATTCATAGTTTGATGGTTAGTACTGATGTGGGTGAAATCCTACCTCCTCCACGTGTTTGCTATCTGGATTAGAATTGCCACGTCCCTAGTGCCACGTCATCAAACGGCCTGATAGACCCAGTGAATAGACAGCCCAGATGACTACTCAAGTCGGCTAAAATTGAGAACCTTGTCGTCACCAAGCAATAATCTCCTTTGATGTGGCCGCATCAGGGCAGGTGGGTGCGTACGTCCCAACCTACACCTTGATGCCTGGCCCGCCCTGCCACCCTAAGTTCCTAACTCTCCGGACTGCTAATCACCTCCTGGCCTATAAATAGGAGGCTTTATCAAGACATTTAGAGAGGCGAAAAAGGTTGAGGTAATAGCTTTATCTTTTCAAGCAACATGTTTTCTTTTCCCCTTGAGCTCTTACTCTCACGCCGGAGGAGACATGCCAGGAGCACCTTGTCCTGTCCTGTGTGCAGGTTGTAGATCGAAGATCAGGCCGGACAATGCCTCTCCAGCTCGGATTTGAGACTCTAGGAAAGACGAAGATTGTCTGTAGATCAGCTGCAACTCCCCACGCGAAGATTGACCGACCATTTTGCTTGTTGGACCAATTTTCGACACCAACAGTTTGGCGCCGTATGTGAGAAACTCACAAATAGGTTTCTCCAAGTCATCAATTACCTACTATGCTAAGATTTGATAAACACAAGGTCTGGACATTCTTTTCACTCAAGGAACCAGAATGCCACGGTAAATAGTAACCTCATCGAAGACATGTCCAGGGCTCCCAAACCGGAGAGCAGGGCTGCTGCCCGTTCTCCCGCCAAGGAGGAGAATGTCCCCATTATGGGATAGAATGGCCCGTCATCTTGGCCTCAGGTGTCTTCCCAGGCCAGGCTTCCAAGACCATTGACGCCACCAGGCTCGACAATATGGAACGCCAACTCGACAAGTTCTAAGACTACTTTAACATCCTCCTTTCTCGCCTGCCTCAAATCTCAGTTCAAGGGGGACCAGATCTTCACATTACGAGGGAGAGGGGCTGCCCACAGGAGTCCGATGATCGAGTAATCACCTCTCACGAACATGTGGCACAGGCCTAACCTCGGACCAATAACTGAGCGACTCGAGAGCAAGATCTTGACCCCTCTGTTGCCTCAAGGTCTTTATCTCAGTCAACATGGAGATGCTGATCCGCGGACAAACTAGGGTCACCACCAGCTAGGGAGTACATTCTCTAGGCCTAGTCTGAACTTCAATCTCGCCAGATTCGAGAGGTAGACTCCCATTCTCCGCCACCAGCTAGGAGATGTAAAGCCTCGGTTGAAGCTAGCCAGGTCGCCACCCCGGCCAGGGGGGATGCCGCCGTGGAGTGTCGCTAGGCTAAGATGGAGGCTGCACTCAACCAAATAAAGGGCGCCGAAGGTGCAGCCGGGCTCTCTACTGGGGTAAGATCTCATTTTATTGACGAAATTATAAATGAGCCTGCCCTCTATCGATTCCCAAACCCCCAGTAACCTAGTATGACGGGACCACCGACCCCATAGATTATCTTTCCATCTTCGTGTCTCACATGGACATGCATGCCACCTCTGCAATGGTGCGATGCAAGTTTTTCCCACTCTCCTTGACCAGTCCAGCTCGGACCTGGTTCAACGATTTGCCTTTGCCTTTAATTTCCATCTTTCTCCAGCTTGAGTAGCAGTTCTTTACCCGTTTCAACCAATCGCGGCGTAGGCTAAAAACGGTGACGCATATCCTAATCCTCAAACAGGAAGCGAATGAGAACTTGGACGATTATGTTGATGGATTCTGCAAAGAGTCGCTCACCTGTGAAGGGGTATCTGATGTCGTGGCCCTCAACGCTTTTATCGACGGGTTGAGGCACATAAAACTCTCATACGATCTAAGTTCAAGACCAGCCTTATGCCTGCGTGAAGCCTTAAATCTTGGTAACAACTACTACAAAGCCGATCTCCTCGACAGATTGAAAAGAGAGAGAGAAGGTTTTCTAAAGAAGAAGGGTTGACCTAATGAAGGGCTGAGTCGAGCCCAGGGCTCCAGAAGACTCCAAGATAAAGGGCGGTTGGGACCTCTATCCGGGGACATGAGACCACCCCCAGGACTTTGCCAGCATGGTTTCACGCCTCTTACTACCTTTGTGGCCATCATCTTCACCGAGAACGCCGGGAAGAAAATCTTCCCGCCTGCCTCTCCCCTGAAAGAAAAACCTATCGGTAGGTCGGTTGATAAATAATATGACTTCCACTGAGTTCACGGCCATACCACAGAGGATTGCTTCTAGCTGAAGGAAGAAATAGAGGCCCTCATCAGAAGATGTTATCTCAGGAATTATGTGCACTGAGCAAACGAACCCCAAATCGTCTGACATAACTGCCGAGACGAGCATTAAGGTTAATGCTAAAGAAGGAACAACAGCCGACCTCTACCTCGCGATGATAACCTCGGCGATAATGCCGACCTAAGAGTGGATAGAGAGATAAACATCATCCATGGTAGGTTGGGTCACGGCGGCGAAACATCTTCCTCCCAAAAGAGATATGAAAGCAAGGGTAAGAGGAAGGCCGAGCAGGGCGTATATGAGGTCAGCACGGTCAATGCCATATTACACAATGTCATCTCCTTTAGCGTAGTCAACCTGAAAGGGGTGTACGTCCTGCACGATGACGCCTGGTCATTTCTGCCCTGATCAATCACTACACGATTGCAAGGATTCTAGTCGACAGGACAACTTGACCGACATTATCTTTAAATGCGCCTACAATAGAATGAGCGTAGACTCTATTGTTGTCCATCTTGTAAAGTCGCTCCTCAGTGGTTTTGAAGGAGACGCCGTCATCTCCGTTGGTTGGGTCTCGCTGCCCGTCACGGTTGGATCTAGGCCTAGGACGACCACTTTTTGGTCGAAATTTCTCATTGTGGATAGGTTGTCTCCATACAACGCAATCATGGGTCGGCCTACCATAGCCGTCTTGAAGGCCATTTGCTCGCCATACCATTAGAAAATAAAGTTCCCCCACCAACTCTGGGGTGGGTGAGGTCCAAGGAGATCAAGAGGCTGCTAGAGCCCATGCAAGGAGGGAAATGGAGAAAAATAGCAATTATTGCTCGGGCCCGAGCTTAAGAAACCTTACCAATCTTTTCTCGAGCTTGTGACTCAGGCCGGAAGCAGCGAGCCTATCCCGATTGATGATTCCCAAGACGAAGAGCCCGATCCCTGGCCCCATGAAGATCTGCTCGAAGTCCCTATTTACCCTACCATCGTAGAAAGAACAGTAAGATTAGGAGCCCGGCTTGGGCCTAAGCAGCCAGCCGAACTTATCGGGTTGCTGAGGAAGAATTATGATGTCTTCTCCTGGTCCCATAATGAGCTTCCCAGTATTAATCCCAATGTGGCTATTGGTAGCGCGTAAATGCGCTGCTACTTTTATTCACAAGTGTACGAGGTCAAGTTTTAGTATAAATCGGGAGATTTAGGGTTGTCGTGTCCACATGGATTGGTTGTCGTTACTATCAAATACCATGTTTGTCATGACGTAATTTTATCTATGCGCTAAAAATGAAATATAATTAAATATTAATTTAACTATACTAATATTAATATTGAGATAGTTTTGAGAGAATAGATTTTCTAGGGATTAGTTTCATTTACGAATACGTGTTTGATCTCATTTTAGTTTATGTTAACGGCGTTCTACTTATCCAACAATCTCAGTTTGTAAACTCTCCCGCCTCCTCTCCTGAGCGTAAGATAAGGGAATACGAGACTTCGTTGAGTCCCTCTCAATGTCTTAACGACCCTAGGTTACGTGAGTCTTGCCCCAACGTCATCGATTGCACACAATCCAACTCTCGCCTGGGTTATTGGATCGTCGCGTTGTGTTTGACCTAGTCCGAATCTAGGGTTACATCTCCCGAGTGTCAAACTCCGTATTCTCTATATATTATTATAAGCATATAAATCATACAAGAATGATAAACACAATCAAAATAGCGAAGAACATCCGCTAACGAAACACAAACTCATTCAAATAACATATTCGTAAATTTATTAATAATCCATGAACAACCTATGTTTAGCCCATGGCCATAACCATATAAACAATGTAGAATGGACTAAACGTTCCCAACAACTACCAAAATGAAGAAAATAAAGAAAAAAAACAAACAACTTAGCCGATATCCAAAGATTTGGCACTAAAACCATTGAACGATCGCTTTCTCCTTCATCTTCTTCCTCGGGTTGAGAGCTCTCCTTCCAGAATCTCTCAAACTCACCCTAAAATATAGTCTAAGGCCTTAGGGGGTGATGCCATCCGAAGAGAAGAGCAGAGGAAGGGTTTAAATAGAGAAAATATCCAAAAAAATATCTAATCTGGTGCAGAGCTGACTGCCATAGCGGTGAGTAGGTCGGTTAAGTGATCGCCACAGCGGTGGATTTGGTGACCATCCTACAGTTTCACTACCTAGGTGGTGAGCTTCCAGCAGATTTAGGCCCTCTCTGCATTTTCGGCGGTGGTCTAAACGCCTAGGCGGTGAGCTGCTGTTTTGATTATTGTCTCCGTGCTTGTTTTTCCACCGTTCTTTGACCCTTTTTGGTTTGATATGATCGTTTATGCTCCAGTTTCCTACCTTTTTACCCCAAATACATGATTTACACAAAAAGAATAAAAACTAATTAAAACATAATAAAAACGCTATAAAAAATATTATAAAACTAACAAAACCGGTTTGGAAATATATAGGTAGATCACACCTATCAGCTATGCACCGACTTTATGCTGACGTGCACCACCCGCCTATTCACCAGAAAGGAAGGAAGTTTTATCCAGACCGACAGAAGATCATCGAGTATAAAATAGACAAGCTTGTCAGGTCGGATGTCGTAGAAGAGGTTAAATTCTCAGACTGGCTTTCCAATGTTGTCCTAACTCCTAAGGCCAGTAACAAGTGGCGACTATGTATAGACTCTAGGGACCTCAATATGGCCTGCTCAAAATACTTCTTCCCCTTTCCAAGGATTGATATCAAGATTGATGCCACGACAGGGTATGAGCAGCTGAACTTCTTGGATGTCTACGCCGCTTACAATTAGATCCCCATGTATCCTCTGGACAAAAGTAAGACCTCGTTCATCACGGATAGAGGCACCTACTGCTACAAGGTCATGACCTTCATTCTTCGCAACGCTGGGGTGACCTATCAGAGGCTCATAAACAAAATGTTCAAAGAGGATATCAGAGAGATGATGGAGGTGTACATCAACGACATGCTTGTCAAGAAAAGTCGAGCCGAGGATCACCTCGGTTATCTCCAAGCCTATTTTGACAAACTCCTAGCTCATCGCATAAAGCTAAACCTGAGCAAATTCATTTTTGGGGTGTCCGTTGGAATTTTTTTTGGCTTTATAGTCTCCCAATGCGGAATCGATGCAAACTCCGACCAAATCAGCGCAGTACTCGGTATGGCTTCTCCTCGCAATAAGAAAGAGGTACAGATGCTCACAAGCTAATTAGCCGCCTTGAACCGATTCATCTCCCAATCCTCTGAGAAGTGACTACCATTTTTCAAAATTCTTCGAGAGAATAAGGCATTCGAAGGGACTGAGGAGTACAATACTACCTTTCAAGAGTTGAAGAGGTACCTCTTTTCGGCTTCTCTACTTAACATACCAAAAAGAGATGAGGATTGACTCCTATACATAGTTTTCTCTACCACAACTGTTAGTGCCACCCTGGTTAGGAAAGAAGGTGGTGTTCAGAGCCCGGTTTGCTATGCGAGCAAAGTCCTCACTGACACCAAGATGAGGTATGTAAAGTTCAAGAAGTTATCTTATGCCTTCTTCATAGCTTCTAGAAAATGCATACAGTACTTCCAGGCTCATACCATCATTGTGCTGAACGACCAACCGTTGAGGCAAATTCTTTACTCGCCTGATGTCTTTGGGCGATTGATGAAGTATAACCTAGAGCTGGGCTAATTTCACATCGAATACTGTCCTAGAATGGTAATAAAAGAACAAGTCCTAGCTGATTTCATAGTTGAGCTTACCTTCCCAAGATGGTACCTATGATTATCCTGTTGTCCTTTGCTAAGTGGAGTATTAACCTTCTCTGCTCGTTTCCTCAAGGTACCAGCCAAAGGAAATTTCTGGTTGTTGCCATTAACTACTTTACCAGATGGGTGGAAGCTGAACCCCTCACCAAAATCACCAAGGAAAAGATCCGAGACTTTGTCTTGAAGAGAATGATCTATCAATTTGGCATCCCCAAGGCCATCATCTTGGACAACGGCAAGCAGTTCGACAACAACTTGTTTGCCGAGCACTACTTCGATCTGGGAATCAATACACATTTCTCCTTTCCTGGGCATCCCCAAGCTAATGGTCAGGTTGAAGTCACCAATCGAACTATTTTACAAAATCTGAAGATAAAGTTGGACAAGTCCAAGGGGTTGTGGGTGGAAGACTTGTACCCCATGCTATGGGCCTACCATATGACAGCCCGGACCCCCACCAAAGAGATGCCTTTTTCCATGACCTTTGGTTCTCAGGCCTTCATCTCAGTTGAGATTGGTTTGCCTTCGTCCCGATATGCAGCTATCTTTGATCATCCTGAAAACGAAGTAGGTCTGGCCTTGAGCCTAGATTTATTGAAGGAAAGAAGAGAAAGAGCTTGGATTTACCAGGCTGCATACCAGCAAAGAACAACCCGCTATTATAAACGTCGGGTTCGACCTCGGTCCTTTAACGTTGGAGACCTCGTCCTAAGGAAGATCACCTTGGCCACCAAGGACCAAAGCAACGACAAGCTTGCTCTGAGCTGGGAAGGTTCTTACTGGGTTACCCTGGTATCTTGGCTTGACACCTACGACTTGGAAACTGCAGAAGGGGTACCCTTGAGACACCCCTGGAATTCTAAGCACCTAAAACAATACAATGGAAGAGAAGAGTTGTCTCCCTAGACTTGGCAAATATTTGTTATTTTTTATCTCAGCAGCTTGTAATAGAAAATTTCAAATCAATGAAAAAGGTGTTTGATTCAACAAATTCACAAATTTCCAAAATTTAAACAAGTACAAAGGCGGAGACGTACAACCCTCCAGGCAGACCTGGCTGAAGATGAGTTGCCCTTTAGCTGCTTCTCCATCCAAAGGCAGAGATGAGTAGGCCTCCTATCTTATATAGACTAGCAGGGGTAGCACTCCAGCCAAATCTCCAATGTATCTTGATAAGATACTAGCTATCGCGTTGATGAAGAAGACCGGTCAACTGTACAGGTCAGTGGTTTTAGCTTGGGGTATCAACCTAGATATCACCCCCTGATAGAATTACACTGATTAGGATCGAGGACCTATCAGCTAGCACCCATTCCCTCACAGCTGAGCTGAGCTCAAGCGACCTAAGTGGATAATGCTCGTGTAAGGGGATTGAGATAACCCGAAAAGGCTAAAAAATGAGCCTGACTACGGAGAACTCACCTATGACCGGCCACATAAATCCATCGAGGTATTAAAATTCATGGACTGAGAGAAACCAACTCAGGTCGGATCCCCTCCAATAAGCCGACCACATTGGCACGACAAAATTGAGCTCCTATGGTCACCTAAGGGGCAAGACGATTAAGAAAGGGCTTGTGGACCATAGTCCTAAGTTTAAACCCACAAATTTTGTAGGTCAAAATTGCTTGGCAACCTAACTAGGCCGGTAGAAGACTCTTCCCGGTCTTAAAATATTTTGACGTTTTTATTACCAAATAATTTAAAATTTTCGAGATGATTTGAAGCATCTCGCTAATCAAATTCCGCAAGTTGGCTCAAATAGAACTGCTCGGACAAGAATTACCTCAGTTCGTTGCAAGAAGTTTTCTAAGTGGCCAAAAGTCGCCGAGCTAAAGACAGACGTTGAGCCCGCATATTTATGAGGCCAGTGTGTCCAAGAAAATTAATTAGTTCTCTATTCGATTAAGTGAGGTCATTTATTAGAAATTATCGGTGTGCAATGAAGACCGACCAGAGGGTATGAACCAAGCAGAAAAGAAAACTCAAGCTTACAAGACAAGATCAGGAGATTAAAGGCATTTCATTCATTGATCAAAAGTTTGTTACAAAAAGCGGGGCTTCTGCCCGTCATTACAAGCTCGCTGTTGGAAGGGCTGAAGGCAAGAAAAAAAAAGGAGAGAAAGTTGTTAAAGTCTAGATTGTTAGTTAGGCTGACTGAGGTCACTGGAAAGCTGGACCGACTTGGGCTTCACCGCTGGGGTGGAGCTGGCCTAGCCTCCGGAGCAAGCACTCGACCCCGTGCTATTGGCCCAGGTATCCTAAAGATTTGAAGGCTGGAACTCGAGTCGAGTCTTCTTATAATCCACTTGTGGGAACTGATGCCAAACAGAGTTGATCACTTCTCTTAACCCTAGCTTCATCACTTCAATCTTGATCCGGTCCCGAAGGTTGGTATATTCGTAGTTGTTTTTCTACTCCTCCACTACTCCAGCTTGGGTATGCACCACCACCTTGGCTTGGCCTTCCATTACCTCGTCAAGATGGTCGAGAGTAGTCTTGGATTGCTTAATCGCTTTGAGTACTCTTTCTCGGTTACCTTTGGACTCCTTGGTCAGGCTCTCGTTCCTCTTCACCAGTTGTGCATTTTTAGCCGAAGCCTCTCTACCTCCGCCAAGGCCGTGTTTCGGCTGTTTATCATCTCGGTCTTATAGGCTCACAGCTTCCCACATTTCTTGCAAGCCCGGTGGTGGCGTAGTCCCAGCTCGGTTGCCGAGTATAGAGCCCATAGGGGCAAAGGTTTAAGGAAATGAAGCATGGAGATATCAAGTCTAAAAATATCATTGAGATAGGGACTTACAGACAAGATATTCCTGTAGAGGTCAAAGGCGAGCTTTCCATTGGACTTCTCTCCGATCTTGGCCCGGTACCCCAAGGGTGTGATTTAATGGATGAAGGTTGGGAGGATGGCCGGTGTGTCCAGGATGCGGCAGTCGCTCTGAAGACTGATGGTTATAGTGAATGGCCTGGTCGGCTCTTGCTGGTCCTCTCTGTGGCTCTTTTTTTTTTGCTTGGATGCCGCCTCGGATATACCCGCCTTGTATTTTCCTTTATATATCCTCTCCGCACGGGTCAGGCTCGCCGCTAACCTAGCTGCAGCTAGGGTCGCGGGCCTCCTAGGAGTCACTCCCCTACTCATCATCACTGACCTGTTAGGAGCCGCCTGAGGTGTTGCCCGGGAAGAAGGGTTGGCGGGTGCCGACCTAACCGGTGCGGCTTGCACCTCAACCCTCTCTTCAACTTGCAGAGGGGCCTCCCCTTCCATCTCCTATGTGGCCTCCTGTGCCGCTATTATCATCAACATCTCGATGTCTAGGACTACAAGGAAACAACATCAGTCGTAACAAGAACCCTTAAGTATAAAAAATTTGACGAGTAGGGGTGGACTAACGTACTATTCTCATAATCACTTTTCAAGACCAGAGGTGGCAAAAAAGGATCACTCCAGAAATAAAGTTCATATAGACACAACGTGATAGGAGCACTGACGTAATAGAATAGTATACTGATGATCCGATCTCTGAGCTCGAGAATCTATGGGCTGGGCTTGTACTTCTTTGGGGCTGAAAAAGCAAAAAATAATTGAAGTTAGAAAAATTGACCAGACGAGAAACTTAATTGACACCAGGCTGAGAAGCTTACCTACGGTCCCCCAGTGCATCTGGACCAGGTACTCCCACTTATCTGTCGCTGTGGTGACCTCCCATCCGGTCCCTCTAAGGAAAACGAAGTCCGACTTCTAATCTTTGATGGAGTTAATGTAGCTAGTGAGGAATTTTTGTAGGGTTGCGATGCAGCACTAGCCTTTCCGGCTGGGCATGGACTTCACCAAGAAGACGACGTAGAATAGCTCAAGGGTTGGTCTAATTTTCTCGGCTAAGCAGATCATGTACAGGGCTACAACCATCCACATGCTGTTGGGTGAGAGTTGTGACGAACACTACCCGAGATCAAAACAGACCATCCTTACCCAGGAATGAATGGGGAAGCATAAACCTCTGAGCAATTGCCAATTGTACACCGTGATGAACCCTTCAGGGGGGTGCAAGCACAATCATCCTCCCTGAGAACACATATCTCTATTTTGCTTGGGAACACGTATTTGGAGCGGAGGTCCTGCACTTCATTCTCTGACAAATCGGTTTCCACCCGCTAGACTAAGGCATCCTGTGGAACCTCACAGATTAACTGACTAGAGGCTGGACTAATTTGTGGGGCCCGACCCGACGTGGACGACAAGGCTTCAGTCTTTGGTGAGAACAGGCCCCCAATATCAAGCTCCTCATTGGCTAGACCCGTGTTGAGCTCAAGACCTGGGCCCCTAAATAATCCCGCCTCACTCTTGACCCTTTTCTAACGAGGCCTGTTGGTTACGCTAGGAGACTGAGAGGTCCTCGTTTTGGTCGCCTTGCAGGCCCTTTTAGAAGAAGAGGTCGTCCATTCGATGACGACCTCTGGTTCGGAGGCCACTTCGGGTATAGAAATCACCTCCGGTTCATCAACCTTAGTCGCAGATGAGATAAGATTGATCTGCTCAACTTGGGGTACATCTATGGCCTTTCTAGATTCAGATGGGCTGTACCGTGCTTTGAGGTCGGGTGGAACTATCACGTATAACCTGGTGCGAAGAAAAATGAAGAAATGAAGTGTCAATTTATAGAAGACCCAAGAAGTTGAACTGTCACAATAATCAGATGGCGCACAGAACATGGATCTACGAGCTGTCAGGATACATGTCATGTATCCGGTCAATGTGTTAGTCAAGTTTCTTGCAGAAGCCGCGAAGTATCTGTCCGGGCTGATTCTCACCACCGGGCTGACTTGTGGTTCTGAGATATATTACCTCAACCCAGATCTCTACTCTCCAGCAGGCCACGATTATAACCCTTAGTGTCTCATGTTCCATCTCCACGTTGAGGCTTAGGGGGAAACTGATGTGGGTAAAATCCGACCTCCTCCACGTGTCTGTCACCTAGATCAGAATTGCCACATCACTAGCGCCACGTCATTAGACGGTGTGATGGGCCTAGTGAATAGACAACCTGAATGACTTCTTAGGTCAGTAACGATTGAGGACCTTATCGTCAGCAAGAAAGAATCTCATTTGATGTGGCCGTACCAGGGAAGGTAGGTGCGTACGTCCCGATCGGCACCTTGGTGCCTGGGCTGGCCTGCCACCCTTAATGGGATTTACCCATGGGCTTCTCTATCAACATACAAAGGGCCGAGGGCCCAAAGCCCAGGCCCATAGCTCTAATCCACCGTGTTGCCAACGCGCTTGATTGATTAGCGGATAACCTAGCTTTAGGCACTAACTCTTTGGACTGCTAATCGCCTCTTGGCCTATAAATAAGAGGCTTCACCAACATATTTAGAAAGGCAAAAAATGTTGAGTTCATAGATTTATCTTTCCAAGCGACTTGTTTTTGTTTCCCTCCGAGCTCCTATTCTTACGCTGGGAGCACCCCAGCCCGTCCTATATGCAGGTTGTAGATCGAAGATCAGGCTGGACAACACCTCTCCAGCTCAGATTTGAGACTCTAGTAAAGATGAAGATTGTCTCCAGATTAGCTGCAACTTTCCACGCGAAGATTAATCAGACCATATTGCTGGTTGGACCAATTTCCGACACCAACAAGTCCCATTTCTCGTTTTTCCTTTTCTTTTACCTTAGTGAAAGGATGAACATTCATCCTGTGATCGAGGAGCTCCAAGGAAAATAGAAATAGAAACTAGTCAAAGTCCACAATCTAATTTGCGACCTTAAGATAGAGTTTGGAACACATCACCGATTGAGGATGCTAGAAAAGTTGCATGCGATATAGTAGATCTAGACTCTGACCACTATGCCATTGGGTTCAAGACAATAGAGGCACAGGCTAGGGCAGAGATTGTAGAAGCTAGGGTGTTGGAACTGGAGGTGGCAGCAAACAACGAACAGAAGGGGGTGTAGTCACTAAGGACTCAGTTGGAGGTCCATCGCTACATTAGAGAAGGGGAAGATGGATAGAGCAAAGAGATAGAGAATAAAATAGAAGATCTCATCTAGATCCTTTGAGAGTTTATGGAGAGTTCTTTTCATTTTTAGTGTGAATGCCAAAATACCTTATTAGAGCTCATTTCAACTTTCCCAAGTTAGAGCTAAACAGCTCTCCCATGGCCAAATTCAACAAATCTTTTTTTTTTTTGAAAAACTGGCCGTACAACGACCGGTTTTGAAAATCCAATAAAAAATTTAAAAAACCAGCCCTTTTAGGGCCGGTTTCTTAGTGATTTGGGGGCCTACTACTATGGCAGCCCCAAACCCAAGGCCCCCCCAATTCTCCCAGATTCTGAAACAATAAAGTAATAAGATTAATTAACTTTTATCCCCCTTGTAGTTTGTTCTTATTTAATTTTATTCTTTATTTTTTAAAACCTACACTTCCCTAAAGAAACTCATATTAATTTAAATAAAATAAAATGATTTAATTGTTATTTATTGTTTTTGAAAATTAATTTAATAATAAATAGAAAAAGGTAACATTTCTCTCTCTATTTCTACTTTTATTAAAAAATAAATTAATTAAAATTAAGATAAAGAATAATTTTGTCTAAAATTGAGATAGGATATTTATTTTTTTATATATTTTGTGAAGTTAGAAAAAGTTAGTTTCGGAATTTATTATAAGTTAAAAGAAATTAAATATATATTGTTAAAATAGAGAAGACAAAGTAAAATAAAAGTAAGAGAAAATATAACAATTAATCCAAGTAATGATCTTTAAAAAAATGTTTTATATCTCATTCATCTCTTTTAAAGTGATTTCTTATAGTTTTCATAATGCCAAAGATTTTTTTTTAAAAAAATAAAAAAATAAAACATGAAATAAAAGAAAAAATAAAGCATGAAATAAATAATAAGAACAAATTAAATAATTTTTAAAATCTAATTTTGAAATATAATTTAATTTCCTTTAACTTATAATAAATTGCGAAACTGATTTTTTCTAACTTAACAAAATATATAAAAAAACTTAAAATAAAAATCCTATTTAAATTTTAGACAAAATTGAAATAAGAACAAACTACAAAGGGGATAAAAGGTAATTAAACTTTATTATTTTATTGTTTTGGAATCTTGGAGAATTGGGGGGCCTTGGGTTTGGGCAGTACGAGAAAATATAATAATTAATACAAGTAATAGGGGGTGGGGCCTTGGGTTTAGGGCTGCCATAGTGGCTGCCACCCAAATCACAAAGAAACTGTCCCTTTTGACAGCCAGTTTCTTAATTTATTTTTTGGATTACATCCGGTTTTTCAAAAAAAAAAGAAATTGTTTAATCCGACCGTGGGAGGGCCGGTTAGTTTTAATTTGGAATTAAAGTTGAAATGAGCTCTAGTCAAGTATTTTGGCATCTTTTAGCATTAAAAATGAAAATAACTTGTTTATGGAGGTGGAAGATTATTCCTCTAGCGATGACAACACTTCCCTCAAACCATGGGCCCTTCCTTCTTGCCTCCTCCTTTGGAGGAAAAGAAGAAAAATGAGAAAATAAGACAAGAAGGAAAAGGACCCTCCTATCATTTTGTTTTTAATAAGCATTTGGGTTGTTTATGTAACACTTTATTTTTTTAAATTTTGAAATAGTACTGTGGCCTTCTTGGCATTGTTTTGCTTTGCCTGGTGTTTTTTTCTCTCTGTATTTTTATCCTCGTGTATTCTTTGTCTCTTTTGCTCAGATGGGTGACCCATTTTCTCCCTTTTAGTGCACTAGAAAGTTTTAACAACTTGATTAAAGAGGTCATTTTGAATGTATAAACTTAGACTTTGAGCATAAAAGTTTATAGAAATTGTAGGAAAGTTTTGAATTGTCATAGAAATTAGTTACTGGTAGCGCGTAAATTACGTCGCTACTTTCACCGCAAGTGTACGGGTCAAGTTTTAGTATAATGGGAAGAGTAAGGGTTGTTGTATTCACATGGATTCGTTTAGATTATCGTTGAGCACCGTAATTGTCATAACCTAACTTTATTTAGGTGATAAAAAATAGATTTTTGTTTGTAAATATAAAATACTAATCTGATTGACTAATAAAATTAATTATACTATAATACTAATATGAGACATTTAGGAGAATGGATTATCTAGGGATTAACTTCATTTGCTTAAATGTGTTTGATTTCATCTAATTTACATTAACGGTATTTGACCTATTCGATAATCTCGGTATCGTAAACTCACTCACTACCTCTCCCAAGTGTAAAGTGAATGAATATGTGACTTTGTGTCAACACTGAAGTCCTCCTCGAGTATCTATACAACACTTAGTCATATGAGTCTTGCCCCAACGTCATGGATTGCGCACTTTCTATAGCCCTCTGGGGTCATTAGATCGTCATGTTGTGTTTAAACCCTAGTCCAAATCTGGGGTTACCTCTCCTGAGTGTCAAACCCTGATTTATTAGTATATCATAACAAGCATATAAATAATATTAAAGAACGAAAAATACAATCGAATAACGAAGAACAACCGTTAACGAAACACAATTCAAATAAACAATATTTTCATAAACTATATTAATCCCCTAGATAATGCATGTTTAGCTAATGGTCATAATCACATATATAATAACAAATGTGCTAAACATGCTTAAACAAACTACCAAAGTTAAGAAATAAAGAGATAAATGAAAGAGTCTAGCCATTATCCGAAGAATCGACGCTAAACCCACTCTTAGATCGTTCCCGCTTCTTGGAAATATGATTTTCTCCTTTGGTTGTGTTGAGCATACCAAAATCTCCCCTCAAATGCCTCTCTACCATTCTATCCTCTCAAATGGAGGAGGAGGAGTAAATAAATGGGAACAAAATATCTAAAAAAAAATACTTTACAGGTGCAGGGCTCACCGCGGGAGCGGTGGGTATGTCGGTTGGCTTTCTGGCAAGTGACTGCTATAGCGGCGATTTCACCACTGTAGCGGTGGGCAAGTAGAAAGTTTACCAACTCTCTGTATTTTGACCGCTACAGCAGTGGAGCTTTCAGTAACTCTCTGCATTTTGATCACTGGAGCGGTGGATACAGGCTCTGAATTTGGTCTTTTTGCTCTTTTTCTCCACCGTTCTTCTACCGCGATTCCACCGATTAAGTTAATTTTCAACTATTTTAGCTTATTTTCATCCCAAACATCTGATTTATACAAAAACAAATAAAAACAAATTAAAACACATAAAAATACTCAAAAACTACCAAATTCGGTTTGGAAATAAATGGATAAATTCCACCTATCAAATACCCTAAAACTTAGAATTTTGCTAGTCCTCGAGAAAAACACCCACACAATAAACTATATTACCACAATTATTAACGAATTTAATTGCTAAAAATGAAAAACATAAACGAACTAAAAAATAACAACGTGTAAGTTTTGAAATTCATCCAATGACCAAACAAATTTCCCTCATCAGCCCCCAATCATATCGATTTCAAGAGTAAAACGCACCAGGTGGTGTTATAGAATTTCAACATTCAGTAGTAGTAAGTGCTATTTTAGATCATGTTCAAGTATGCTTGCGAAAACTCAATAATACAAATATCCACCGATCGAATTGGATTATCCACCAATAAAGCTCATAACCAAAACCAATAAGGTATAGGAAATCCATATGCCTGATAGGGTTCCATTCTCTACTAATGTAGGCTTGCAAATTCAAAAAGTTCAATAGGACTTAGTTCAATTTTTTTTTTGGAAAATGGCTAAGGGTATATTAGGAATAGAAAATAGGTTAATGTTATTAACTTAACGATACTCAAGGCACAATGCTTGGCTCAATCATACTTGTAACCCTACACAGATCAATTCAAAACAACCCTGAACTTATATTTGAAAATGTCGTACTCACTTGTCAAGAGAAAACAAAGAAAAATAAAACCGTATATACACATTTTTTTAAACACACTCCCAAACTTATTCGATTCATACAATTTCATGGGTGCAGAAATACAATAGAAAAATGACAAGTGAGTAATCGAATACCAAACCAATTAATAGTTCACCCAAAACCCAACCGCTCACTTCAAGTAGCATAAATAAATGCTAACTTGATTTCACTCAAATTTGTGCCTTAGGTTTAGCGATAGTGGTTTGGAAAGAATTTATGTGGCTAGGGTATTAGTTACGTGTTCAGAATTAAAATGACTTTCTGGCTTCGACAGGGTAATGAGGGATAAATATATAACAAGGTAAGCTTCAAAGGCTCAAGCGATCAAAATGAATGCCTAAATCATATCTCCTGAACTACCTCGCCTAGTATTTCACCTCGAATTTCCCCCAAATCAGGTTCTAGAATTCCAATTGTCATGAACTTGGCTAATAGACAATCAACGTCAAATCAAGTGATAGCTATACATTGAGTTTATGTGCTCGTGTATGTTAGGATCCACAATAATTTTTACCACAACAAAACGTCAATCACATAGAACACACATGAATGGGCATTACCCCTGACCTCGAAAAATAACTAGGGGATAATATCATCATCGGGTAATGGCCCAGATGAACTACAAAACTCACCACACAACAACGACAAACATACTACAAATATAAACATACTAACACTAAACTAAACAAGCATACATACAATTAAACAATAAAACATAATAACATACTACACATCACCCCCAAACTTAACACGGGTAGTGCCCACGATGACCCAATCATCATTCTCAACAATTAAATATAGTATACGGATAAAGGGAGTTTAGAACATGTACCTGGAAGGCGAGACAATCTCGCCTTCAAATGAAGTTGGCGGTAATGGATCAAATTTATTTTAGAACCTTGGGTTGTCTCCCAAGAAGCGCTTTGTTTATTGTCCTTGGCCTGACATGGAGAAGTGATCATCAAAGAGCGACTTCTGCCCATAATAAGTGTCATACAACATCCCATATGGGTCTTGGTTTTGAACACCCTCAAGATTGGCAAGATTTGGCATTAATCGGTTCGATCTTTCAACTTGACTCAGCTTCTTTTCTTGTGCATGGGAAGCATGAATGTACTGAGCTAGAAACGAGGTAGGATAGGTCAACCACATCATATCCTCGTAGATGTAATCATCTTGGATCGGGGGTGGCATCACCAATTAGATTTCAAATAGTGAAAAATCACAGCTGTTAACATGTGATTCTTCATTACCAATCCACACTTGGGTTTTCTTCTCATTAGCATGATCGTCTTCGATCTCACCCAAGTATCTTCCGTCATTCAGTTCCTCACGGTACCTTTCATATGATATGGTTTGTGTATCTCCCAATGCCACCGTTTCTGACTCAGCCTCAATAAAGCAGATAAGCTAACTGATTTGCGTTTGAAGAGACGTTACGGTCGTATTAATTTGGCACAGACCGTCTCAATATTGTCAAGACGAAACTCGTGCTCATTTAGCCGGCCATTCATTTCCCTTGAAAAAAAATTTGAGTCTCCCCCATTAACTGCAAAAATATCTCTTTCAGGGCAAGGGAAGACTCCTCCTGTTGGTCCGGGATGTCAATCCATGGTAGTGAAACGGTGGAACTATCCCCCAAGCTTTGATAGCTTGTTGAATAATTCCAATAGTAAAAATCAAGCTCTGCCATGTCTTCTAGTACCCAATGGCCTTCGTCCGCGATTAATTGGTCGAAAGATGTGGTATCATTTCCTCCTTCAACCCAATTTCTTGCTCCTCCTTCAGTAGTCGAGACTCCTTTGGGAAACGATGATTTGGAAACTGAATAAGAATCACCTTATATCGATCCCAAGCACAACAAAATGGCTCAAAATCCTATTGAAAGAAATGCAACAGTACTTGTTGATCTAACATATTCAAGTAACTTGCATGAAAAACAAAAATTATAAACCAAATAAATTCCTAAATTAAAATCAAGTTACTTACTCACAATATCAATAATAATCTAAAAACTAGTCCCCGGTAATGGCGCTAAAAATATGGTAGCGCGTAAATTACGTCACTACTTTCATGGAAAGTGTACAGGTCAAGTTTTAGTATAATGCGAAGAGTAAGGGTTGTCGTATCCATAGGGATTGGTTTATATTATCTTTGAGTACCGTAATTGTCATAACCTAACTTTATTTAAGCGAGAAAAAATAGATTTTTGTTTATAAATATAAAATACTAATCTAATTAACTAATTAAATTAATTATACTATAATACTAATATGAGACGTTTAGGGGAATGAATTATTTAGGAATTAACTTCATTTACTTAAATGTGTTTGATTTCGTCTAATTTACATTAACGGTATTTGTCCAATTCGACAATCTCGGTATTGTAAACTCACTCACTACCTGTCCCAAGTGTAAAGTGAATGAATATGTGACTTCGTGTGAATGTTGTTGTCCTCCCCGAGATTCTATATGATACTTAGTCACATTAGTCTCATCCCAACGTCATGGATTGCGCACTTTCTAAAGCCTTCTCGGGTCATTAGATCGTCACGTTGTGTTTAAACCCTAGTCCGAATCCAGGGTTATCTCTCTCGAGTGTCAAACCCTGATTTCTCAGTATATCATAATAAGCATATAAAGGATGTAAAAGAACTACAAACACAATCGAATAATGAAGAACAACCATTAACGAAACACAAGTGAAACAAACAACATTTTCATAAACTATATTAATCCCATAGATAATCCATGTTTAGCTAATGGTCATAACCATATATACAATAACAAACGTGCTAAACATACTCAAATAAACTACCAAAATTAAGAAATAAAGAGAGAAACAAAAGAGTCTAGCCATTATCCGAAGAATCGACGCTAAAATTGCTCTATGATCATTCCCTCATCTTGGAAATGTGATCTTCTCCTTTGGTTGTGTTGAGCACACCAAAATCTCCCATTAAATTCCTCTCTACCATTCTATACTCTCAAATGGAGGAGGAGAAGTGAATAAATGGGAACAAAATATCTAAACATATCTAAACAAAACATTTTACAGGTGCAAGGCTCACCGCTGCAGTGGTGGATTCATCACTGCAGCGGTGGGCATGTCGGTAGGCTTTTTGGCGAGTGATCATTGCAGCAGTGGTTTCACCGCTGCAGTGGTGGTTAAGCAGAAAGTTTAGTAACTCTCTGAATTTTGATTGCTGCAGCGGTGAAGCTTTCAGCAACTCTCTGCATTTTGACCACTACCACGGTGTATACAAGCTCTAAATTTAGCCTTTTTGCTCTTTTTCTTCACCGTTCTTTCTCCACCATTCCTCTGATTAGCTTGATTTTTAACCGTTTTAGCTCATTTTCGTCTCAAACACCTGATTTATACAAAAACAAATAAAAAGTAATTAAAACAAATTAAAACACTATAAAAATACTAAAAAATTACCAAATTCGGTTTGAAAATAAATGGATAAATTCCACCTATCAGTTACCATTTGTAGAGAAAGCTCAAAATTTTTAAGTTCGTTGAACTGGTTGAGGTGAGTTGAACGAATGGGTAAGTGAGTTCAAACTTGTAGAAATGACTTAGCTGAAGTAAGTTAACTAACTAAGTAACCTCCTAATCCCGGCTGCCTCCTCGGGTTGTCCTGTTTATCAGTTCACAACCAACCATAAGAGTTGTTCTAAGTGGGGCTTTTCAGGTCATCCTCGTACCTATGACATCTTAGGGTTTTAGGGTTGGTCAGTGGGTATCATTCTAGTGTCCTAGTCGATCACTCCAACCTTTTCAGTTAAGACCAGGCAGGGTCAAATAGGTTGTGCCTAATCCTTATGTGTAAAATTTGTAGATTTCACACTTTATTTGAAATAATAAGGTGTTTAGTGGATACATCAACTTTATTCATTCGTAGGAGGCAAGTACAACACATAGAAAATTTGAAAATAACATTCACTGGTAGTATTTCTTTAGGTGTTCTACATCCCATGGATTTTTCAATGATTACCCCTTCATATCTTCTAGCTCGTTCATTCCTGGTCGAACAACTTTAGTGACTTTGTAGGGTCCCTCTTAATTAGTTTGATCTTTCCTTCTACTCGGTCCTTGGTAGCAGTCATTATTTTTAGAAAGCCTACGTCCCTTTTATAAAATGATCTGGGTCTTATCCTCTTGTTATAGTAACATGCCATCTGTTATCTGTAAGTTGTTTGTCGTATTCCAGTGTCATTTTTATTTTTTCTTCCATTAAGTCCTGGTTGGTTACGAGCTTAGAATTGTTCTTCTCAGGATCATAATGCCTAACCCTTAATGTAGGTACTCCCATTTCTGTCTGGATCAGTACATTGGTCCCGAAGACCATTGATAATAGAGTCTTACCCATCGACACCCTTAAGATGGTGTGTTTATCCCAAACGATTGGTGGTAGATCTTCAACCCATTTTGACTTCAATTTTTTTAGATGGGTCTTTAGGTCATGCAAGATGGTCTTGTTGGTGACTTCCACCTATCTGTTGGCTTGTGGATACCCCTGGCCTCGCATGTAATGGCCTCTAGTTTGGCAACAAGGGCCTTCGTTCCCCAAAAAATATTTATTTTTTTGTTTTTTTTGTGCTTCTCTAAACATGGGTCTTTTGCTCAGACTTGGATGCTCTTTTCTATGCGAATAATCCGTGGATGGTCCTTATCTCTCCTTGAATTACAAGCCAATTTGGGTTCTCTTAATCTCTTTGGTTGTTCTGTTCTTGGTTAGCTGTGAACCTCTTAAAGTGGCCCTTTCGGATGAGTTCTTTGATCACGTTCTTGAGGTCATAGTAGTGTTAATAGTATGGCCATGTTCTTAGTCAAAATCATACCACTTATCCAACCTGTTGACTTAATGTTTTGATTGAAAATTAAATGTTAATGTTTTATGGAACTAATTGTTTTATTGAATGGTTTTAGATTAAAAGTTGCATAGGTTGAAATGAGAACAATAATGGTTTGAGAAGAATAATCATTGAAGAATTCTTGAAGTGATTATTGAAGAATTAATGAAATTCAAGATGGGTGCAAGATGAAGACAATGAAAATTTTTAGAGCATTGAAGATATTGAACAAAATTAGGTGAAAACAACTCATTACCTTTATACTCATAATGTAAATTGAATTAGGATCATGTACAACACTTGAAAATGAATAATCATATATGAATTCTGATAAGAAATGATATATTTAAGGTCCTAAAATGGTTTTTTATAAAATGTTAAATCATATATATATTTTTGGTATAGAGTTTAATTGAAAAAATGGTTTTAACACAAAAAATAATGTGTTTTCCGATCAACTCGGTCAACCAACAAAATGGGTTGGTCGATTAATGAAAATAGTAGCTTAATGGAGTTAAATAGGTAACCCTATTGGCCAATTCGACCAACCGACGGTTAGGGTCGGGCGACTAAAAATTCCAGTAGCTGAAATGAAGGAAAAAGGAAAAACCTACTAAATTAGACCGATCAACCGACTGTAGGAAATGTAATTGCCATTAATCAAACTATTGGAGGGGCAGTCAACCAATAATAGGGTCTGTTGACTGGCGAAGTTAACAATAAATTTTTTACTATTTCAATTTTTTAGCCAAATCTCTTTATTTTTAACGATTTTCAAAGAGATTTTTAAGGGATTTAGGTATTTTACTCTTATATATCATATATTATTTATTTGCTCCATATATTTAATTATTCTTTTAATTAAATTGGTAAACCTACTACTTATCTTTAAGAGTTTTGAATCGAAAAACTTTTGGGGACAAAATCGAGCTTTTCTAAAAGTAATTTAAAATGAAAGAAACTTATTTTGATAGTATATGATATATAGGGCATTAAAGGATTTTTAACATGTAATTTGAAAACTAATCGTTGGAGGTCTAGGTAAAGGTCTATATATACAGATCTGCGTTTTTCATATTAAATAATAAAAAACATTCAGCTTTTGGCTATTATAAGAGAGAAATTTATGCTGAAATTTATAAGAGAGTTTTATCAAAAGAGTTCTTGATCGAGGCGCTAGTCAAAAGAGTTATTCACTGAGTTATCGTAATCATTTTCAAGAAATCCCGGTGAGATATTTTTGAGTTAATTAATTTGTTTTCTTAGATTAATTATTTAATTACTTGCATGTCGTGTTTTTAAAAAAAAAAAAAATAGTTTTCAAATCTAATATCGTGATAATTTTTTAAAACGGTTTTAGTTTGTTAAGTCTGATTATTTACCATTTGTGAATTAAATTGATTAAATCAGATTTATGCCTCACATAGATTTTATCACGTAGTATTCAGAACATTAATTGATGATAATTGTATTGAGTTGGTTGAAGTTCCTGTAGGAAGAAACTTGTGAATTGTTTGTATTTGGGAGTTTGAGTAGATTAGATATATTTAGGACAGTGTCTAATCGGAGTTGTTAGGGTTTAATCTGTCTGTGAAAAAAATTAGGGTTTGATCTTTAGCCTGATAAAAATATTAGGATTTTGATCTACCCTACGAAAAATATTAGGTTAATTTTTAGCCTTTTAAAAGATTAGGTTTTGATTCTTCCCGTAATAGAATTACAGTAAGATAAAGTTCTTCCTAAGCTTGTGAAAAAGATAAGTGTAATAGTGTGAGAGTTTAAAGGTGGATTTTGAGCCTGCGAAAAAAATTAGGATTGTAAGGGTTTGATTCCTACCTGAGAAAAGAATCAAGGATTAGTGGATTGTGAAGTCGTTGTAGAGCTCGGGGGACTGAACGTAGGTAATAGTAGTTTGCCGAATTAGGATAAATCTGTATGTGCTGCATTGCTATATTTATGATTATTTGGGTGTACACTTAGTTAAACATATTTTCGCTACTTCACAAGATGATAATCGATTAGAGAAATTGATATCTTGTGTTTGAATTAATTGTTTGAGTTTTTGTGACTACCCAATTCACCCCCTCTTGGGTAAATTTTTGGGCTAATAATTAGTACCATAGTTGGTTTAACACAATAGGCTTAAAATCCTAGCTAAAAAGATCACATGGCTCACCACATAAACATTCTAGCTAAAGGACAATCTATGCATCATATGATTATACATTCTAGAAAGGTAGAATGATTGCCTTACTACAAGCCACCAGCTATGAGGCTTGCTTGGTCATTGATAATGGTTTGCATGTTCCTAAAGAAAATAGAGTAGTTAAAAATAAAGAATAACTGAATTCGACTGATAAACAAAAGTTATCTATTAATGCTCAAGCTATAAACTTTTTGTTTTGTTCTTCTGATGCAAATAAGTATAGTTGGATTTCAAGTTGCGAATCGGCGAAAGAAATATGGGATACATTACAGATCACACATGAGAGAACTAATCAAGTGGAACAGTGCAAAATCAATGCCTTGGTCCATCAGTTTGAATTATTCAGAATGGGTGATGTAGAAACAATTCCAGGTATGTACACTAGATTCACCAATATCTGTAACGGTCTTGGAGAACTTGGAAAGATGTATTCCATGCAGGACAAAGTACAAAATATTTTGAGATCATTAACCAAAATATGGTAACCAAACGTAACTACGATCGAAGAAGCTAAGGACCTCACCAAATACTTGATGAACGCATTGGTAACCTAATGACCCGTGATTCAGCTATTCGTGGATATGAGGATGGATCAAGAATCAGCAAAAAGAAATCCTTGGCACTAAAAGTTCAAAAAAATGAGAAAAATGATGACAGTGATGATATAAGTCTTGATAGTGAACAAGAAAATGATGTGGCTTTTCTCACCAACAATTTCAGAAAGATGACCCGACGAACATTCCAAAGAAAGAAAAAATTCAATATAGATAATGTTGAATGATACAACTGTCATAAAATTAGTCACTTTCAATCTGATTGTCCCGAGCTAAAAAGGGATAAAGAGAAGAAAAGAAAAAGGTGAAAAAGACTAAGAAAAAGTCTATGAAAGCCACTTGGGATGACTCGGAATCAAGCAACTCTGGAAAATCCAGTAATGACGATTCATCCATGCTTGCTCTAATGGCCATTGGAGATAAGGTAACTCAATGTTCTAGTCCTTGTCTTTTAAACTTTGATGAATTGTTTGATGTCTATCAAGAACTATCGTATGATTATAAAAACTAGTGTTCACAGATAAATGCTTTACAAAGTACACTTAATACCCTTAACAAACATGCGGTTAAATTTGAATTTGAAAACAATGAATTGAAATACAATACTTCAGATTTAAATTCTATTGTTCTCAAATTCACAGGTTGTGAAAATATTTTTAAAATACTTTTGGGAAGTTCAAGAGGAATATTTGATAGAGGTGGAATTGGTTTTCACAAAAATATTAAACAAAAGAAATTTCACAAAAACAAATTTCTGAAACAAAAAGTCTTGTTAAATATTTTAACTGTAATGTTGTAGGGGTATACATTATCTAAATATAAACAAGTATTGGTTCCTAAGGAATGAAAATTACCCTGGCTAACAAGATCAGACCCATTCAGATTGGGTACCACTTAGGAACCATTGGAGATGCTCCTTGCAAGTTATTTTGAAAGCATCATTAGGTAGGGAAAAATGGTTCTTAGATAGTAATATTCTTGGTAAATGATGGACGACAAATCTAAATTTACTTTTTTAACACCTAATAACGGAGGCCATATGACTTTTATGGACTACACCGAGGGTATGATTCTTGGTATAGGTAATATTGGTAATTGCTCTACCACTATTGAGGATGTGTTATTAGTAGATGGTCTTAAACATAATTTTCTTAGTATAGTCAATTATGTGAGAAAGGGTATAATGTTATATTTAAACATAATAGATGCATTATTAAGAATGTACATGATAATAGTATTTTGCTTGTAGCATTATGTGTTGGAAATATTTATACTAGTTCATTCGAGGATTTTTCGGTACAAAACTTATCATGTTTAAATGCTTTATCTGAAAATAGTTGGTTATGGCATTGATGTCTTGGACATACTAGTATAGAGTTAATATCTAATCTGTCTAAGAAATGTCTAGTACGTGGATTACCTACTCTGGAACATGTTAACGATAAATTATGTGATGCATGTGAATTAAGTAAACAATCTAGATCATCATTCAAAAAGAAATTGCATACCTCCATATCAAAGTGTCTTCAACTATTGCATATAGATTATTTGGTCCTAATGCCATTGCTAGCTTAGGATGAAAGTTTTATGCATTCATGATTGTAGATGACTACTCTAGACTAACATAGGTATATTTCTTATCTAAGAAAAGTGAGGTGGCATCTATATTCTCTAAGTTTTGTAAGCATGTGCAAAATCAGAAACAATCATTCTAATTAACATTCGTTGTGATAGAGATAGAGAATTTAAAAATGATGAAATTATTAGTTATTGTGATGAACATTCTCACAATTTCTCTACACCAGAAACACTACAACAAAATGGTGTTGTGGAGAGAAAGAATAGGACACTTTAGAAAATGGCCAGGACTATGCTAAATGAGAACAATCTTCCTAAATATTTATGGGCTAAAGCAGTAAGTACTGCATGTCATGTTATTATTAAAGTGTTTATCTGAAGAGGTTTTAACAAGACCGCTTATGAGATTTTGATTAGCAACCCTGAATATATCTTATTTTAATGTTTTTGGATGTAAATATTTTATTTTAAATCATAAGAATAATTTTAGAAATTTAGATGCTAAAATCAGATTATGGTATTTATCTTGGATATACTTTGGAGTGTAAAGCATATAGAGTTTATTATAATGATCATTAATTGTGGAAGAACATATGCCTGTAGTATTTGTGGAATCTAATCGATTTGTGTTGAGACAGGATTTGGATGATGCTGATGCAGGTATAATGACTAAGCAAAAGAACCAAAAAGTTGAAATTGGAAAATAACTATCAAATTCTAAGGATACGGAGCCAAAAAAATGAATGGACGACTCTACTACGAGCTATAAAGACAATGACACTCGGTAAAAGAATTATTGGTAATTTCAAGAAAGGTATAAGTACTAGGTCCTCCCTTAGAGATATCGTTAATCTTGCTTTTTTATCTCAAATTGAACCTAAAACTGTTAACAAAGTTTTAAACGATGAATCTTAGATCTCTACGATGCCATAATAATTACTTCAATTTGAGATACATAAAGTTTGGTCTCTAGTTCCTAGACCTGACTTTCATCCTATTATTAGTACTAAATAGGTTTATCGTAATAAAGAGAACGAAAAAGATATGGTAATTAGAAACAAAGGAAGATTAGTAGCATATGGTTATAATCAAGAATAAAGTATTGATTATGACGAGACATATGCACTTGTGGCTAGATTTTAGTATTTTCATGTTCATGCAATTTTAAACCATCTCAAATGGATGTCAAGAGTGCCTTGTTAAATAGATTTTTAATTGAGAAAGTTTATGTTGAATAACCACCTGGTTTTGAAGAAGATAAATTACTTGATCATGTTTTTAAACTATGAAAAGCTTTGTATGTACTTAAACAAACTCCTCAGGCTTCATGTGAGAGACTTAGCCGATACTTAATTGAAAATGGCTTTTGACGTGGTCCAAGTGATATAACGTTGTTTGTTAAGAAAAATGAATTTGACATCCTACTAGTACAAATATATGTGGATGACATTATTTTTGGTTCTATTAATAAGGATTTTTGCCACATATAGGTTGAATTTGAAATGAGTATAATGGGAGAATTAGAATTCTTTCTTGGGATACAAAGAGAATAAACTAAAGAAGGATTCTTTATTGATCAAGCCAAGTACAACAAGGAATATAGACACCGCATTTTGTCCTGCCCAACTAGTATTATATTCAAAGTATAAGTTTAGATAAACTTTAAACTGATATTTAAAGGAAATGAATTTCCACCTTAATATCACACTTGATACTATGAAAAAACAATAAAAAATAAGAAAAACATAAAACTATCAAATTTGACTAAATTTGGTTAAGTAAACGTTTTGGTTCAACCTCGAAATTCCTAAAGTTAAAGGGGACTAAGATGACATTATTAAAGGTTTATTTTCATCAAATCATCTTTAATATAAATAAAAATTAATTACTACCCTTCAACTATAGGACATTTCACCAATTTACCTCTGTTACCTACTTTGACCCTTGAAATATTTACTATCATCAGTTTCATATGTTTTACACCAAAAATACTTTTCTATTTTTTAATTTATATCAAATATCATCAATAAATAAAACCAAAGACTATTATAAAACCACGGAAGTGCCATAACAAGTCTAAGTTAACAAAAATTACTAAGGCTTAGGACTCGGTTTGAAATCAACCAAACTGAAGTCATCATGACTAGCAATCAAAGCCCATCAAATCAAGGGACATACCAAAGAATTTAATGACTCATTAATGACCATTAAATTCCCATACCATCAAGCATTAAATTATTGGGATGACATAGGAAGACCATATTCTAGGCACCTATATATTTTGATCAAAATATCTAAGGAAAACTAAATTACTTGAAATGTGACTACACCGTTACAAGGAAAACCAAATCAAATCAATTCCATTTGAGAGCATTAAATGCCCATCACTCCAAGTGTCATTGTCAAGCATTAATTTCCAAATGATACTTAGAGACTAAGTTCAGTGCACCTTGAAAGCATTAATATCAATCGAACCAAAATAGTTTAAGAAACCGATACTTAGCCACCAAACTAAAGCGAAAAGGGTCACATCATGCATTAATGATCCATGTGCAAGAGAATCATATCTCATGATTGCTAATGATGATTAATGATTGCCAATCATGAGCACTGATTACCAATCATTACCTTTAGATACTTTTAGATTTCGTAATCATTACCAAATCTTTCAGGATCTTACAAAATCTTTAAGATCCATTTAAAACCATCCAACATCAAGAAATAAAAGGATGAACCCTAAGATAAAAACCCCCAAAGGAACAAGCTGGATTACCCTGCATATTGGCCGATTCCCAAGGGGCCCAGCCTATAAATAGGAGGCCCTGTTTTCTGAATTCAAAGAGCTTGAACCCACAACTTCTCTCTCTAGGCTTGAATTTTTTTCTCGGGTCATCAGGGTTTTTAAACTTTCTATTCAATAAACACCTTGAAATTCTATCACAATACCTTCTTGAAGGAGTTCTTGTGGATCCTTGAGGAAGATCACTAGAGGTTGACGGTGAATGATCGAGAATAACCGAGAAGATCCAAATAAGGAGAAGAAGGTAAATCTCTTAGGGAAAGACTACTCCCCTAAGCTATGTATGTTTCTTAAATTCTTTTGATCTTATCTCAAATATAGTTATGTTGCTTGTATATAGCATGTATATTTAGTTCTTAGACTTACGTTTCATGTATATAGCATATATAACTAGTAATCAGGTAAAAAACATTTAAAACATGTCAAATTCATCAAATTATGTCAAAATTGTTCAAGATCATGTCAAGAACATCAAGAACACAAAGATCAAATAAAAAAACATCAAGAACATGGTAAGAATATGTGAGGAACATGACAAAAACATTTACCACACCAAGAGTTGTGCATAGTGGTAGCGGAATATTACGTCGCTACTTTCACCGCAAGTGTATGGGTCAAGTTTTATAGAATAGTGAATGAGAAGGGTTGTCGTATCCACAGGGATTGGATTAAATTGTTGCTAAGTACCGCGATTATCATAACCAAACTTCATTTAGGCGATAAAAATTGGATTTTTTTTTTTTTTTTTCTTTTTTATAAATAATATACTAAATTAACAATTAATTAAACTATAATACTAAATATATTATATGAGAATAGATTATCTAGGGATTAACTTCATTTACTTATACATGTTTGATCCAATCTAGTTTACATTAACGGTATTCAAATCTATCCGACAATCAAGGTATCGAAAACTCACTCACTACCTCTCCCGAGTGTAAAATGAATGAATATGTGACTTTGCGTCAATGGAGAAGTCCCCCTTGAGCATCTATACAACACTTGGTCAGATAATTTTCGTCCCAACCTCACGGATTGCATATTTTCTAATGCCCTCCTGGGTCATTAGATCGTCACGTTGTGTTTAAATCCTAATTCGAATCCGAGGTTACCTCTCCCGAGTGTCAAACCCTATATTCCCAAATTAACAACAATATCATAACAAGAATATTATGGAGGTAAAAGAATGGTAAACACAATCGAATAAAGATAAACAATCGTTAGCGAAACGTGATTTACTCAAACAACGTATATTAGTAAACTACATCAATCTCATAGATAATTAGTGTTTAGCTCTTGGACATAACCATATAATCAATAATAATCCATATATACATGTTCAAACAACCACAAGCGAGTTAAGAATAAAGAGACAAACAAGGAAGAATAGCCATTATCTGAAGGTGGCATCCGTAAAAACCGCTCCGATCTTGTTTCCTCTTATCCAATTGAGTTCCTCCTCTTGGTTGGTTGAGAGACTTTTTATAACACTCCAAAAAAATTCCCTAAATGTTCTTAGAATAATGGGAATGAACCAGGAACAAAAGGGAACAAAAACAAAATATCTAAAACAGGTGGCTGTTAACCGCTACAACGGTGGGTTCACCGCTGTAGTGGTGGGTATGTCGGTAGGCTTTTTACTTTTTTATTGCTGCAGTAGTGGATCTCACTGCTGTAGCGATGACCTATCAAAAACATTGATTACTCTGTTGTTTCACCACTGCAGCAATGGGATGACCGCTGCAGCGGTGAAACTGTTGCTTTCAAACTTTGATCATTTTGTTTGTTTTTCTACCAATTTTCTCGTTTTTCGACCATTTTCACTACTAACCCCTAGTTTGAACAATTATAAATAAAAATGAATTAAAACATAACAAGAATACTAAAAAAACTACCAAATTCAGTTTGGAAATAGATAGATAAATTTCACCTATCAAATACCCTCAAACTTAGAATTTTGCTAGTTCTCAAGTAAAACACCCACGAAATAAAATAAACTACCACAACTATTAATGAATTTAATTACTAAAACAAAAAACACAAACAAACTAAAAAAAAAAACGTGTAAGTTTTGAAATTCATCTAACGACCAAAAAGTTTTCCCTCATCAGCCCCTAATCATATCGATTTCAAGAGTAAAATGCACTATGTGGTGTTCAAGAATTTCAACATTCAATAGTAGTAAGCACCATTCTAGATCCTATTCAAGTGTGTGTGAGAAAACTCAATTATACAACCATCGATAGACTGGATTAGTTTATCCACCAATAGAGTTCATGACTAAAACCAAAAAGGTATAGGAAATCCATATTCCAGACTGGGTTCCAATCTCCACTAATATAGGTTTGGAAATTCAAAAAGATCAATAGGACTTGGTTCGGTTTTTGTCAAATGGCTAAAGGTATACTAGGAATATAAAAACAGGTTAACGTTATTAACTTAACGATACCCGAGGCACAACGCTTGGCTAAATCACACTCGCAACCCCAAAGATTAATCTGAAATGACCTTGAACTTATATTTGAAAACGTAGTACTCACTTGTCAAGACAAAACAAAAATAAAACTGTATTTATTCTTTTTTTTTTAGCTAAACACACACACCTCAAAATTTATTTTATTTTTTATAATTTGAAGAATGTTGAAATACGAAAGAAAAATGACAAGTGAGTACTCGAATACCAAACCAATCAATAGTTTGCCCAAAACCCAACCGCTCCCTTCAAGTAGTATAACTGATAGGTTGAAAATACCTATCTACTTCTAAGCCAAATTTGCCAGTTTTCGAGTATTTTATTAATATTTTATTGCATTTTGCTAGTTTTTATGTAATTCAGATGTAGGGACGTAAACAATTGACAAACGAGCGAAACGGTAGAAAAACGATGACGAAACGATGGAAAAATACAAGGTTTCATGATAGTAAGCCATCGTTGCTATGGTGAGAATGCAGAGAAGGCTATTGTTACACAAGCCCCACCACTGCAGTGGTCAAATCCACTACTGCGGCTGTGAAAGTCCAAAGAGTTCAGATTTTAGCTCACCGCTGTAGTGTGATCTCACCACTGCAGCAGTGAGTTTTTCAACATACCCACCGTTGCAGTGGTGATCCTCACCACCGTGGCGGTTAGCTCTGCATAGAAAATAAGATATTTTTTAGATATTTGTGAAACCTTGGACCTATAAAACATTTTCTCCCACTTGTGAAAATGGGTTCTGAACGTTCTTAACCTTAGCATAGTGATCCTTAGCCATTCTTGAGAGATCAAAGATGAGGTTTATCATTTGAAAAAGATGAATAATTTGCAAATCGATCCTTAGCGACGATGGACCATTCCACTCTCAGATTTGATCGTTCTTCCTTTGTTTTTATCTTTGTAATTACATTTCCATATCTAACGATGTTGAATCCCACTTGTTTTGTATGTTTATATGGCTAAGATCATGTAGTTTAAATAAATATTATCTAGGTGTTGTCGTAATTCATGTAAATACTAGTTTGATGGAATATATGTTACTTTAATGGTTGTTCGTCTAAATGCGATTGTGTTTACCGTTATTCTTCATATTATGCTTGTTTAGATAAATAGAGAATATAGGGTTTGACACTCGGGAGAGGTAACCCCGGATTTGGACTAGGGTCAAACACAACGTGACGATCCAATAACCTAGGAAAGAGTTGGAGAGTGTGCAATCCATGATGTTGGTTCAAGACTCATGTGACTATGTGTTCGAAAAGACGTTCGAGGGGGATTTTGGTGTCAATGCGAAGTCATATATTCACTTGCTTTGCACTCAAAAAAGGGAGTGAGTGAGTTATATATATACAGAGATTGTCGAATAGGATAAATACCGTTGTTGTTAACTAAACGAAGTCAAATATGTATTAAGTGAAAGAAATCAATACCTAGGTAATCAATATAGTTAGAATTAACCCAATAGTTGTAATTTATCTTAGTTGTTAATTAAAATACAAATAATTCTTGAAAAGTCCAGATAATATAAGACTATGCAAGTTACAGTATTCAACTAATTTACACTATTCCCAATAAAATGATATCCAATCTCAAGATCTATTATACTAAAACTTGACCTCGTGCGCTTGCGAGTAAAGTCAGACGTGAGCGTCTTAAATGGCTGCGTCCAAGTTTTTGGCGCCGCTGCCGGGGATGTGTTTTAATTTGGTTGTTATTATGACCAAGTGATTGAATATTAATCAAAATAATTCTTTTGTTTTATTTTCATTAAATTCATTTGTTGTGACTGAGCAGTGCATACGACGTAGTAAGAGCTTGGAGTCTTTCACTCTAGATCCTGAGATTGAGAAAACTTTGCGACGGATAAGGAGAAAAAGAATAAACCAAGCCAAAACTATGACCGGTAGAGGAGAGTATATGCCAAACGTGCCCCAACAACCACCGGTGTGGCAGACACTTCCTCAGCAGCCCTCGGTGAGAATCAACATCGAGAATCAACATCGAGTCCTCAGAGACTATTATCAGCCGATGATGCTAGATAATTATTCTGGAATTCGAAGGCAGCCGGTACAGGCTAATAACTTCAAGTTGAAGCCCACCTTGATCAACATGGTACAACATAACCAATATGGTGAAAATCTTCGTGAAGACCCCAACAATCATTTGGCATCCTTTCTTGAGATTTGTGATACTGTTAAGATCAATGGAGTTGTGGAGGGAATAATTCAGTTGAGACTATTTCTATTTTCTCTGTGTGATTGAGCAAGGGGTTGGTTTCAATCAATCCAACCGGGTAGTATCAATGTATGGGCGGGCCTTGCTCAAAGGTTCCTTACTAAATACTTCCCGCCGTCGAAGACCTCGCAGTTGAGAAGCAAGATTACGCAGTTTCGCCAATGTGACTTCGAACCACTCTTTGAGGTGTGGGATATGTTCAAGGACTTGCTGCGAAAGTTCCCCCAATACGGGTATCAAGATTGGCTTCAAACCCAACTATTTTATAACGGGGTGGACAACCAAACTATAACCACAATTGATGCAGCCTCGGGTGGATCATTGTTATCAAAGATTGTGGATAAAGCAAACGAGTTATTGGAGGAGATAGCGGCCAATAATTATCAATGGCTGAATGAGAGGAATACGGGACGAAGGGTCTCTACAATTCAAGAGGCCGATCAAATCGTGACCTTATCGGCCCAATTCACCAAACTCTCGGAATAATTGGTTGCCTTGTCTACTAAGGTTGCTTCGTCAAGTCGTGGAGAGGAGAATTTTGCAAGCAGTTCTCAACCCAGTTTGGATAGTGATTTCGAAGAATATCATTTCGTAAACAATCGGGCTTATACTTTTAGGCTCGCCACAAACATTCCAACTCACTATAATCCGAATCTTCACAATCATGAGAACTTTTCATATGCGAACAATCAGAACACGTTGAGGCCATCAACTGGATATGGAACTCAAGCTTAAGGATTTCCAATACAACAAAAACGTCAAATGCAATAACCCCCTATGCATAATCCAAAACCAAACTTGGATGAATTGTTGGGTTCTTTCATAAAGAAAACTCAGACCATTTTATGTGAGACACACAATCGGCTGAACAAGCATGAGACGAGTCTTAACTCGATTGAGACCACATGTACTAACATCAATGCCACGGTGAAATCATTGGAAACTCAAATTGGGAAAATTGCTAGTTCCGTCCAGGAGCAAACTATGGGGAAATTTCCAAGCAACACGAAAACTAACCCGAGAGAATACAAGGCCATAAAGTTGAGAAGTGAAAAAGAGGTGGAGGCAAGCAAGCCGACAGAAAATAAGCCGGGGGTAAGTCATGAGTTTCACCATGATGAACCACGGAGAATTATGGAGGAGGAAGTTGATGATAAAGTTGATGAGAGAAAGGATAAGATGAATGAAGATAAGATCGGGGACAAAAATTAGGAGAAGAAAGAAGAGAAAGTCGAGGAGAAGAGAAGAGAGCAAAGGGTGATTCCGGGGAGAATTACATTCCCAGACAGTACCCCAATTCTAACCACGCCTTTACCCTATCCCCAAAGATTCCAAAAGAAGAAGTTGGATTCCCAACTTGTGAAGTTTCTTGAAATCTTCAAGAAAATACAAATCAACATTCCTTTTGCGGATGCATTAGAACAAATGCCCAACTATGGAAAATTCTTAAACGACATAATGACGAAGAAGAAGAAGTTGGAGGAGTATAAAACAGTCAAGATGATGGAGGAATGTAGTGCAATACTACAGAGGAAATTACTTGAAAAATTGAAGGATCCGGGTAGTTTCGCAATCCCGTGTACTATCGGGAAATCTCATTTTGATAAGGCATTGTGTGATATTAGTGTAAGTATCAATTTGAAGCCATCTTCCGTTTATCGGAAGTTGGGACTTGGAAGTATGAAACCAACCACGATTTCCCTTCAAATAGCGGACCATACGTTAACCTATCTGAATGAAATCATTGAGGATGTGTGGGTAAAGGTGGACAAATTCATCTTCCCGGTGGATTTTGTCATACTTGAAATGGAGGAGGATAGGGAGATCCCAATCAACCTTGGAAGGCCTTTTCTTGCAACGGGGAAGGCCTTAATAGATGTGCATAATGGAAATCTTATGTTAAGGGTGAATGAAGATGAGATAAAGTTCAATATTTTCAAAACAATGAACTTTTTAGATGAACTTCCCAAATGCAATCAAGTAGATGTTGTTGACTCTTGCGTGAGGGAATTCTTTCTTGCGAATATGGAGACGAATTCATTAGAGCATACACTTACAAATTCCTTGTCTATAGGGGATCTTGGTGAGGAGGGCTCAACCAAGGAAGTTGGAGTTATGGACTACGTGCTGACTTTGGATGCTCAATCTAAAGATATAGAGGATCTTATTCATGTGGTGATGATTGAAGAAGTTGTTAACTCTCCTGAGAAATCAAATCTACCTCACGGTGGATTAATACTCAAGCAATTACCGGATCACCTCCGGTATACCTTTTTTGGGGAAAATTCAACTAATCCGGTTATAATTTCATCTGTTATGGAAGAAGAGGAGTATAAGTTGCTAAGAATTTTGAAGTGGCATCGATCTGCCTTCGCGTGGTCTATCTTAGACATTAAATGAATTAGCCCTATTATTTGCATGCACAAGACCTTAATGGAGGATTCGTTCAAACCTTCTATCGAGCATCAAAGGCAGCTAAATCTAGTAATGAAAGAAGTTGTTAGAGCGGAGGTGTTGAAGCTCTTGAATCCTAGGATTATATACGCTATATCCGATAGCGAGTGGGTTAGCCCGGTGCAGGTCGTGCCCAAGAAAGGTGGCATGACGGTGGTGAAGAATAAGAAGAATGATCTTATTCCTACACAAACCATCACTGGATGGCGAGTGTGCATTGATTATCGAAAATTGAACAAGGCGACAAGGAAAGATCATTTTCCACTTCCATTTATTGATCAAATGCTGGATCATCTAACCGGGTATGATCACTACTGCTTTCTTGATGGATACTCGGGTTATAATCAAATAGACATTGCACCGGAGGACCAAGAAAATACCACTTGTACATGCCCGTATGGGACGTTCGCCTATCGCCATATATCGTTTGGCCTATGCAATGCATTAGCCACTTTTCAACGGTATATGATGGCGATATTTTCGTATATAGTGGAGAAGAAAATGAAAATATTCATGGATGATTTTTCAGTCTTTGGACCATCTTTTAATAACTGCTTATATAATTTAGCACTTGTTCTCGACCGATGTGAGGAGAAAAACCTAGTCCTTAATTGGGAGAGGTACCACTTTATGGTCAAAGAAGGGATCGTGTTAGGTCATCAAGTCTCTTCCAAGGGGCTTGAGGTAGACCGAGCAAAGATTGAAACAATGGAGAAGCTTCCTCCATAGATTAATGTGAAAGGTGCTCGTAGTTTTTTGGGGCATACCGGCTTTTACTAGCGCTTCATCAAAGATTTTTTTAAGACGGTGAATCCGTTATGTCACCTACCTAAAAAAGATGCCACATTTGAATTCAATGAAGCTTATATGGAGGCTTTCAAAGCGATAAAGGAGAAGTTGATCATAGCTCGGATAATAGTTGCTCCGGACTGGAATGAACCATTTGAGATAATGTGCGACGCTAGATACTATGCTGTTGGCATGGTGTTAGGCCAACGAAATGAGAAGATCTTCCGATCCATTTACTATGCGAGCAAGATGTTGAATGATGAGAATTACACCACAATGGAGAAGAAAATGTTGGCAATTATTTTTGCTTATGATAAGTTCTGGTCGTATATCATTGGATCCAAAGTGATCATCTACACAGATCATGCGGCTATCTAGTACTTGTTCGTAAAGAAAGATGCCACGCCGCATTTGATAAGGTGGATTCTTTTGTTGCAAGAGTTCGATGCTGAGATACAAGACAAAAAGGGGAGTGGGAATGTTGTAGTAGACCATTTTTCCAAGCTAGTACAAGAGGGCATCGGTGATGAGTCCTGTATTATGGAAGTGTTCCCTTACGAGTAGTTATTCGCAATTAGCAATGTACTTCTATGGTTTGCGGGCATCGTGAATTTTTTAGCCTGTAAAGTGTTACCACCAGATTTGACAAAAGCCTAGAGAAAGAAATTCCTATTCGATTTAAAATATTATATGTGGGATGAGCCGTTGCTATTCAAGAAGTGTGCTGATTAGGTGATCTGGCAATGTGTTCCGGAGGAAGAGATGGCGAGTATTCTTTATTACTACCATTCATCACCTTGTGGCGGTCACTTTGGTGCAAATCGGATGGGCGCAAAAGTGCTTTAGTCAGGTTTTTACTGGCCATCCTTGTTTAAAGATGCATATACATTTGTGAAAACCTGTGATCGTTGCCAACGGGTAGGTAACATTTTGAGAAGGCATGAATTTCCATTGATGTCAATTTTTGAGCTGGAGTTGTGATGTGTGGAGCATTGATTTCATGGGACCATTTTCACTGTTATTCGGTAAGGTGTATATCCAACTGGCTGTGGATTACGTGTCTAAGTGGGTTGAAGTGGTGGCGACGCCCTCCAATGATGCCAAAGTGGTTCTAAACTTCCTTCAAAGCAACATCATGTCTCGGTTCAGGACTCCTCGTGCCATAATTAGTGATGAAGGAACCCACTTCTATAACAGAATGTTTAATACTTTGTTAACAAAGTATGGGGTTAGGCACAAGGTGGCGCTACCATACCACCCGCAAACAAATGGCTAAGTTGAGGTTTCAAATAAGGAAATCAAGTTAATCTTGGAGAAAACTGTTCATTTAAATTGCAAAGATTGGGCGGTGAAACTGGACGATACGTTGTAGGCATACCGCACGACTTTTGAAACAAAGATCGGCATGTCATTGTATCGATTGGCGTATGGGAAAGCGTGTTATTTGCCCATTGAATTAGAACACCAAGTATTTCGCGCAATAAAGAAACTCAACTTTGATCTCAAGGCTTCTGGTGCACAATGTCTCCTCTAATTTAATGAAATGAAGGAATTCCGACACAAGGCTTATAAAAATGCCAAGCTCTACAAAGACAAATAAAAAAGGTGGCATGATAAGAAGATAGTCAGGGGGGAGTTCATCCCAGGCCAACAAATTCTGTAGTTTAATTCACGGCAGATACTTTTTCCCAAAAAGTTGAAGTCCCGGGTGGTCCGGCTCGTTCCAGATCAAGCATGTATTTCGATTTAGCTCTATCGAATTGGAAGGCGAAGATGGACCAAGTTTCCAAGTCAACGGGGAGAGGATAAAGCATTACTTTGGAAATGAAGAGCGAGTTGTGGAGAACATCTCCTTTGTTGAAGGCTAAGCCAGAATTCATAAGGTCCAGCTAGGGACGTTAAATCAAGCAAATATTTTTTGATATGTATCTGAGGGTATGAAACTTGCCCAACTTTTGTATTAATTACTTTTTGGAGGCCAGAATGGTCTTAGAACATGTTTGGTGGTGAATCTAGGAGTCTGGAAATTTAGGGTTCTGTTTTGTACTTAAAATTGTTGAAATAGCAAAGTGTAAGCGAGTGGTGAGGAGTTTTGTTGAGAAAAATGAAGAGAATTAGCAGAAGCCCTAGGCTGTGGCGAGAATCTCATTGTCGCGGCAATGAAAATATAGGATGCTATGTAATTTCAACATATCGCTTCACCCCCGCGGCGGTAAAAATATAGGATGGCCCATTTTCAGCAAAACACTTCACCGCTGCCGTTTTGAATCCACCACCGCAGCGGTGAAACTTCAAGATGAGATTTACACCTCAAATCATCCCCTAAGTTTGAGATTCAAGCCCCATTCTCCGATTTTTAGGATTTGCGAACCAAGAGTGCAATTTCTTCCAATTTCAAGCCGTTTGATCTTATTTGTTCTATCAAGTAAGTGTTTTTTAACTTATATTTCATGTTTATGATGAAATTATACGATGATTTGAATCTACATTGCAAAAATGGTTGAATTTGGTTTATGTCCTAAACCCTAGGCCCCATTTTTGCGATTTTTCTTTTTATTTTGGGGTTTTTGCTTGATTTTTGGTAATGAATATTATTTCTATGGAGTGTTGCATTGTGTGGAGATAGATTACATTGCTACATTATTGAATTTGTGTTGAAATAATTGTGGTTGGTATGTGCGGATTGTAAATGAGTGGTGTTCTTGATGGTTTAGTTTCGTGATATTGGTTTTCATTGTTCAGATTTGTTTGCTTTGTTCTATTTTGTGATTTTGATTGCTAGGGACCATGCCGAAGAAAGTTGCTTCAAAATGGGCACGAAGAGAAGCATCAGGGTCGGTTCTGGATTTCGATTCCACCTAGTTTGTGTCGAAAGTGACGAAAGAACATTTCAATCATCATGAGCAACACAAGGCATTTATTAAACAGAGGGGTTTTGGGCCTTTGGACACTCTTCCACCGAAATTAAGAAATGTCATCCGAGGCAGGGGATGGGAACAATTCTGCAGATCGCCTCCCCTGGGTGAGGTATCATTAGTCTGGGAGTTTTATGCTAATATAACCGAAGAGACTGACATCCATACAAGAGTCTGAGGCTGCCAAATTGATTTCAGTCCTACGCGGTTTAATGAATTATTGCAATTGGCACCGCCGACACTGACTTACGAGCCAGTTGGAGGTTATGCAGAGAACATGAAAATCGTATCCGGGCCGTAAGAATAGGTAACGTTCAATGGACAATCATAGGGCCAGATCAAGTAACCTTCCCGCCAAATTCCTCGTTCCAGTTCCGAAGATATAGCACTACTTTATTTGTGGGAGCCTCATTCTGACCTCTTATCATTCCGATGTTACAAAGGAGAGGGCCATGACGCTCTATGCCATCCAGTCTAGGAAGCCGCTTAATGTAGGATTCTTGATATACTCATCGATTCTCTATGTTGTCAAGATGACGAAGGTCGACCTTCCCTTTCCCTCTTTCTTGACCGAGCTTTTTCGATAAGCCGGCGTCGTAATCAAAGGGGATAGCCCGTTGCCCCCTATCTCCAAACTTGATCTAGAAACAATAAGAAGAATGTGGAAAGGGGGAGCGCCAGGGCAGGGCAAAGAACGAGGGGAAGAAGAAGAAGAACAAGCGAAAGAAGAGGCAGGGCCGTCTAAGGCCCCAGTTCCCGAGGAGCCCGGCCAAGCCTCGATCAATGTGGAGTATGTTTATCAAGAGCTCCAGAATGTTCAACTCGATATTCGTGTACTTCGCCAAGGGTAATATGAGCTTGGAACTTTACTGGATCACTATACGAGACATCAAGATCAAATCCACCAGATCATGTGCGAGCATTTTGGCATTGACATGCGTGCTTATCCGCCTATACCGCATGTGCCACCTTACCTTTTGAAACTACCATAATTTTCTTTCACACACGACAGTGGTGGCGATGATGTTCCCCCGGAAGGACAGTAGGAGATGAGACTTCTATATCTTATCTCCTAGGTATGTATTCCAACCCAATATTTCAAATGAATGCTATATATTGCTATTGAGTACGCTGCTCAGCTAGTAGAGACACTACCTCGTTTAAGTTTGAGGGGGTATTTATCCATTTTATTTTTTTGTAGAAAATGATGAACAAATTTTTTTGATGTATTATATTTGGATATTTTATGTATGCATAGTTACGCTTTGTAGACGTTCTAATATATAATGTAGATTTTAATTACTAGTGAAGTTGTATTTTAATCTTTGTTTATGCATGTGTAATGTTTAGTTAGTTTATGTATGATAATTTTTAGATTTAGAGTATATATGTTAATGAATAAAGTCATTTTTTCATGTGAGTTGCTGAGTTCATCTAGAGTATTTCCCGATGATGAAAATTATCCCCTAATTGTATATTGAGATCGGGGGTAATGCCATTCATGTGTGTTTTGTGTGCTTAGCATGTCGATTAGGTAAATATTATTTTAATCCTAAATCGCACGATCGTATATACTCATTGTATAATTATTTGAACGATTTGACGCCGATTATTCAATAATAAGTTCATGATAGAAATGAGGAATCTAGAACTTTATTCGAGGAGGCTTGAGGCAAAATTATAGGTGAGGTAATTTCAGAGGCATGATTTAGGCCTTCAATTTTATCACTTGAACCTTTTGAAACTAACCTAAAAAATTTATTCCCTCGTTCCCCAGTCGAAGCCCATAAACTTTTCAATTCTGAACATATATCTATACTTTAGCCAATTAAATCTTTCCAAACCATTGTCGCTCAGCCTAAGATTCAAATTGAGTGAAATCAAGTAGCATTAGTTTATGCTACTTGAAGTGAGCAGGCAGGGTTTCGGACGAATTTTTATTGGTTCAGTATTAACGTATTCACTTGTTAGTCTTTTAGTTCTTTTTGGATTTGTACAAATTCGAATAAGTTTGGGGGTGTGCTTGTCTAAAAAAAAACTATGTGAATATAGTTTTTAATTCCATTTCTTGTGATAAGTGAATACAAGTTTCTTAAATTCTTGTTCAGGGTTGTATTTTCAATGTTTTGGGGAGTTACGTGAGAGATTTCGTGACAAGCGTTTGTGCCTCGGGTATCATTAAATTACAACGATTTTCTGTTTTCTTTACTATGATGCCCTTGGCCGTTCTCAAAGTTAACCAAGCCCTATTGATCTCTGTGAGTTTCCAAACCTATATTATTGGCTAGTCAAGCCCAGTCAAGCATATGGTTTTCCAAATCCCTTATGGTTTAAGTCATGAACTTAGCCATTGAATAATCTAATCCGGTGTTTGAATGGTTATAGACTTGAGTTCTCACACACACACATTTCAAATGGATCTAGAATGGTTTTAACTGATATTGAGTGTTGAAATTCTAGAACACCATGTAGTGTGTGTTATTCTTGAACTTGGTTTGAGCAGGAGCTGTTGAGGGAAGAACCACTTGGTTTCTTCGATTGAACATGGAACTTTTATTCCTTTACTTCTCGTTTGTTAATATTTCTTCATTTTAGATTAGTGGTAAGTTAATTAGTGTAGTTAGTTTGATTTAGTGTTAGGGTGTTTTGCTCGAGGACTAGCAAAATTCCAAGTTTGGGGGTATTTTGATAGGTTGAAAATACCGATCTACTTCTAATCCAAATTTGCCAATTTTTTAGGGTTTTATTAATGTTTTATTGCATTTTTTTTATTTTTTATGTAATTCAGGTGTAGGGACATAAACAAATGACAAACGAGTGAAACAGTGGGAAAACGGCGAAGAAATGATGGAAAAATACAAGGTTTCAGGACAACAAGCCACTGTCGCGGTGGTGAGAATGTAGAGAAGGCAGTTTTTACACAAGTCCTACCACCACAGTAGTCAAATCCACCATCACGGTAGTGGAGATGCAGGGAGAATTGTGAAGACCCACCGCCGCAGTGGTCAAATCCACTGTCGCGGCAGTGAAAGTCTAGAGAGTTCAGATTTTAGCCACTGCCATAGCAATGAGTTTGCTGACATACCCACCATTGCAGCAGTGATCCTTATCACTGCGGTGGTCAGCTCTGCATAGAAAAAAAAAAAATTTTAGATATTTTTGAAACCTTGGACTTATAAAACTGATAGATGTAAATTACCTATCTATTTCAAATGCGAACATTGTTAGTTTTCGAGTATGTTTAGTACATTTTAATATGTTTTTATGTGTTTTTGTATAAATCAGGTGTTTGAGGTGAAACGGGAAGAAAACAGATAAAAAACGATCATATCGGATCAAAGACGGTGGAAGAACAGTGAAAAAAAGGGAAAGAAGCTGAAATTCAAAACCTGTGGCCACTGCCGCGGGGACCAAACCACAACCACGGCAGTCAAAGTATAGAGAAGGCCTTCACTTACTGCAAATCCACCACCGCAGCGGTGAACCCACCGCCGCGGTGGTGAAACTACTAGAAGTAGCAGATAAGGTCACCGCCTAAGTGGTGAAAATACAAAGAAGTCCCTGAATCCACTGCTGACTCCACTGCCTAGGCGATCATCAAACCGACCTACTCACCACTACGGCGGTGATCACCTCTGCACAGATTTAAGATATTTTTAGGATATTTTTGCTATTTAATCATCTCTCTCCTCTCTCCATTTTCGACCCCTTGAATCTCCAACACCCCTACAACACTTAGAACATATTTAGGGTGGATATTAGAGTGTTTTTGAGGGAGAGCTCACAATCCGAAGAAGGAGAAGTTGAAGGAAGCGATCGTTCTATGACATAATCTTCGGACTAGGCTAAGTTCTTTCGTTTTCTCTTTCATTTCTTTAACTTAGGCATTTGTTGACCATGTTTAGCTCGTTCTTAATTGTAAATATGGTTATGGTTGTTACCTAAACGTGGATTGTTTAGGGATTAACAATACATTTATAAATATGTGGTTATTTTGATTTCGGTGTTTCATTAATGTGTGTTCTTTATAATTTTGATTGTGTTTATTGTTGTTGTATTGATTATATGCTTAGAATGATATATATAGAATACAGGGTTTGACTCTCAGGAGAGGTAACCCTAGATTTGGACTAGGTTAAATACATCACGACAATTTAACGACTCGAGAGGGCGTTAGAAAGTATGCAATCAATGACGTTGGGGCGAGACTCATGTGATCTTGTGTCGTTAAGACATTGAGGGGGACTTCTTCGTTGACATGAAGTCATGCATTCACTCATCTTATACTCGGGATAGGTGACGAGTGAGTTTACAAACCGAGATTGTTGGATATGCGAACACCATTAACGTAAGTCAAACGAGATCAAACGCATATTTGTAAACAACGTTAATCCCGAGACAATTCTTTCCCCGAAAGCATCTCAATATATTAGTATATATAATTTAGTATTTAATATTAGTTTATATTAATTTTATTCACATTTATTTTCGCTTAGATAAAGTTAGATCATGATAAATGTGATAATCAATAATAATCACAATCAATCCCTGTGGACACGATAACCCTAAATCTCCCAATTTATACAAAACTTGACCTCGTACACTTGCGATTGAAAATAGTGACGTATTTACGCGCTACCAAAAACCTTTTCTCCCACTTGTGAAAAAGGATTTTGAACGTTCTTAACCTTAGCATAGTGATCCTTAGCCATTCTTGAGAGATCAAAGAGGAGGTTCATCATTTAAAGAAGACGAATCATTTGCAGATCGATCCTTAGTGGCAGTGGACCATTCCACTCTCAGATTTGATCGTTCTTCCTTTGTTTGTATCTTTGTAATTACTTTTCCATATCTAATGATGTTGAATCCCTTTTGTTTTGTATGTTTATATGGCTAAGATCATGTAGTTTAGATAAATATTATCTAGGTGTTGTTGTAATTCATGTAAATACTAGTTTGATGGAATATAAGTTACTTTAATGGTTGTTTGTCTAAATCCGATTGTGTTTACCGTTATTCTTGATATTATGCCTGTTTAAATAATTAGAGAATACGGGGTTTAACACTCGGGAGAGGTAACCCCGGATTCGGACTAGGGTCATGCACAACGCAATGATCCAATAACCCCAGAGGGAGTTGAAGAGTGTGCAATCCATGTCGTTGGTTGAAGACTCATGTGACTATGTGTTCGAAAAGGCGTTCGAGGAGGACTTTGGCGTCAAAGCGAAGTCATATATTCGCTCTCTTTATACTCAGAAGAGGGACTGAGCGAGTTATAGATATAGAGATTATCGGATAGGATAAACACCGTTATTGTTAACTAAACGAAGTCAAATATGTATTAATTGAAAGAAATCAATAGCTAGCTAATTAATATAGTTAGAACTAACCCAATAGTTGTAATTTATCTTAGTTTTTTAATTAAAATACAAAAAAAATATAAACAATTCTTGAAAAGTCGAGATAATATAAAACTATGCTAATTATAGTATTCAACTAATTTACACTATCCCCAGTGGAACGATATCCGATCTCAGGATACATTATACTAAAACTTGACCTCGTGCGCTTGCGAGTAAAGTCAGACATGAGCATCTTAAATGGACGCGTCCAATAACAAAAGCTAACTTCATTTCACTCAAATTGTGCCTTAGGTTTCATGATAAAGGTTTGGAAAAGCTTTAATTAGCCAGGGTATTTATTTCATGATCAGAATTGAAATGGCTAACAGGCTTCGACAGGGTAACGAGTGATAAATGATATTACATGGTAAGCTTCAAAGGCTCAAGCGATCAAAATGAATGCCTAAATCATATCTCCTAAATTACCTCGCCTAGGATTGCGCCTTCAATTTTCCCTAAATCAGGTTCTAGAATCCCTATTGTCATGAACTTGGCACAACGACATGTTCTAGTACATTAAGGTTAAGTGCTCGTACATGTTACGATCCACAATAACTTTTACCACAATGACATGTCAATCACACAGAAGACACATAAATGAGCATTACACCTAACCGCGAAAAACAATTAGGGGATAATATCATCATCGGGTAATGGCCCAAATGAACTACAAAACTCAGCATATAACAAAAACAAACATAAACATACTAACACTAAAATAAACAAGCATGCATAAAGTTAAACAATAAAAAATAATAGCATACTACACATCACCCCCAAATTTAAAATGGACAGTGTCCACAGTAACCCAATCATCGTTCTCAACAATTGAAATATAACATGCTGATGAAGGGGGTTTAGAACACGTACCTGGGAGGCGAAACAATATCGCCTCCAAATGAAGTTAGCGGTGGTGGATCTAATTTATTCTAAAACCTTGAGTTGTCTCCCAAGAAGCTCTTGGTTTAACGTCCTCGGCCTGACACAGAGAAGGGCTTGTCATAGAGCGATTTTTGCCCATAGTAAGTGTCATACAACACCACATATGGGCTTGATTTTGAACACCCTCAAGCATGGTGAAATTTGGCATTATTTAGCCCGTACTTTAAACTCGATTAGTTACCATCTCGTGTGCTTGGGAAGCTTGAAAGAATGGTGCTAGAAGCGGCGAAGGACAAGTGAGCCACATCGGATCCTCGTAGATGTGATTATTTTGGATCGGTAGTGGCAACGCTTGGTGGATCTCAAATGGTGGATAATCACAAGTGTTATCTTGTGATTTTTCATCGTCTTCGAACTGACCTAAGTTCTTTCTACTTGTTTTCAGTTCCTTACGGTGGATTTCAATGCATGTGGTATTTGTGTCTTTCAGTGCCACCGTATCTGAATCAGTCTTAATGAAGCAAATGAGCTGACTGATTTGAGTTTGAATAGACATTACGGTCGCATCAATTTCAGTACAGGTCATCTCAATATTGTTAAGACGAACCTCATGCTCATTGAGATGGTTATTCGTCTCCCTCAAGAAAGCTTGAGTCTCCCCCATAAATTCAGTGAATAATTCGTCCAAGGTGGGGGAACACTCCTCCTGTTGGTCTAGGATGTCAATCCATGGCGCCGAAATGGTGGAACTATCCCTGAAGCTTTGATAACTTGTTGAATAATTCCAACTCTGAAAATCAAGCTCTGTCATATCTTGCAGTACCCAATGGGCTTTGTCCGTGGTTAATCGGAAGAAAAAAGTAGTACCATTTCCTCATTCAACCCAATTTCTTGTTGCGGTAGTAACCCATCAAGGAAGTTCAGTAGTTGACACTCCCTCGGGAAACAATGATTCGGAAACCAAATAAGCATCTCATTGTTTTGATCCCAAGTACAATAAAATGGCTCGAAATCTTGTTGAAAGAAATGCAACAGTATTTGTTGATTTAACAACTTCAAGTACCCTGCAGGAAAAACAAACTGAAAACAAGAATTATAAACAAAATAAATGTCTAAATTAAAATCAAGTTATTTACTCACAATATCAACAACAATCTAAAAACCAATCCCCAGCAACGACGTCAAAAACTTGGTAGCGGAATATTACGTCGCTACTTTCATCGCAAGTGTACGGGTCAAGTTTTACACAATAGTGAATGAGAAGGGTTGTCGTATCCACAGGGATTTGATTAAATTATCGCTAAGTTCCACGATTATTATAACCGAACTTTATTTAGGTGATAAAAATTGGATTTTTGTTTTTATAAATAATATAGTAAATTAATAAATAATTATACTATAGTACTAATTATATTATATGAGAATAGATTATCTAGGGATTAACTTCATTTACTTATACGTGTTTGATCCAATCTAGTTTACATTAACGGTATTCAAATCTATCCGACAATATAAATATCGAAAACTCACTCACTACCTCTCCCGAGTGTAAAGTGAATGAATATGTGAGTTCGCGTTAATGCTGAAGTCCCCCTCGAGTCTCTATATGACACTTGCTCACATGAGTCTTACCCTAATCTCACGAATTGCATACTTTCTAAAGCCCTCCTGGATGATTAGATCGTCACATTGTGTTTGAACCCTAGTCCGAATCCGGGGTAACTCTCTCGAGTGTCAAACCCCGTATTCTGAAATCAACCACAATATCATAACAAGCATGTTATGGAGGTAAAAGAACAGTAAACACAATCGAATAAAGATAAACAACCGTTAACGAAACATGATTTACTAAAAAACACATGTTAGTAAATTACATCAATCTCATAGATAATAAGTGTTTAGCTCTTGGCCATAACCATATATTCAACAATAATCCATATATACATATTCAAACAACAAAAAATGAGTTAATAATAAAGAGAGAAACAAAGGAGAATAGCCGTTATCTGAAGGTGGCGTCCGTAAAAACCGCTCCGATTTTGTTTCCTCTTCTCCAATTGAGTCCCTCCTCTTGGTTGGTTGAGAGCCTTTTTAGAATATTCCAAAAACACTCCCTAAATTTTCTTAGAATAATGGTAATGAACCAGGAACAAAAGGGAGCAAAAACAAAATATCTAGAAAATATCCAAAACAGGTGGCCATTGACCGCTGTAGCGGTGGGTTCACCGCTGCAACGGTAGGCATGTCGGTAGGCTTTATGCTTTTTTACTATTGCAGCGATGAGCTATTAGAAACATTTGATCACTCTATTATTTCACCGCTGCAACGGTGGGATGACCGCTGCAGCGGTGAAACTGTTGCTTTGAAACTTTGATCATTTTGATAATTTTTCCACCGATTTTCTCGTTTTTCAACCGTTTTCACTCCTAACCCCTAGTTTGAACAAAAATAAATAACAATGAATTAAAACATAATAAGAATACTCAAAAACTACCAAATTCGATTTGGAAATAGATAGATAAATTTCACCTATCACATAGTATCTTTGATTCTCTTAAGAACACATGAAACTGAACTCTAAAACTCAAATAAAACCATTAACTATTAATCACTAACCAATAATTGTTAATAACTGACTTTACTTTAGTGTAATCTTCTAGATCACAACCTGGCACTAAGTCTTCAAGCTCATGGACGGACACCTTATATATATATGTACTACATCGTCGAGACGCTTGTAGCTAAAATTTAAGAATAAAGAGAGGACCTTTATTCCTTCAGGGATAAGTGTGCACCTTCTTTAAAAACGTTTCCATTTTTCTTTGTCACAAGTAGGACTGGCATATATACTACATATTTTCTTTCTTTTTTAAAACTAGTAAACTAAACATAAACACTAAACTTGCCCAAGCAAGTGAGTTCGGTTAGAGTGTTCTTGAGAGAGAAATGATTATTCACATATCATTGTATGATTCATGTTCTTGTTTCATAATGATATCAAAATAAAATTAGTTCACCTTGATCAGATGAACTATGTTTCGAACTTATTCTCAACTATCTGAGATACGTAGACAACCTTTACAAGATTCGGTCATCAAAAAATACAAAAATATTTTCATTTCATATGTTTTATTTGTTACTGCTAATAGATAGTAATATTTCCTGCTTTCATTACATAAAAATGCATAAAAAAGACAAAAATATTTAATTGGGAATTGTTTTGTTAATTGAAACCAAAGAAAATTACTTGGACTTTGTTTAAACGTGAACATCTATTTAGATTGAGGCACTATCTTCAGATGGGTGTCTTGGGGTGATTAAAACCTTTCCCACGTATAATCGACCACCGAACACAAAGAAATATCTGGTATAAGACCTTTACGAGTCAAAATTCAGGCCATTTCAAAAGTAAAAAATCAATTTCTAAAATTTCAGTGACATAGCATACCATTTAACCCTTCCTAGGTGGTGACTAATTTTCTAAACTGACACCTAGCTCAAATAATGTTTCAAAACTGACACCTAGAAATTTCCCTAAAAATCATTTTAAAAAAATGAATGGATTTTGAGGATATCAAGAGGGAGGAATGGAACTTGTTCCCTCTTCTTCCTAATCTCTACTTCATCTACTTTCAAAAATCCGGGGTATGTCAAGGAGTTACAGAAAAAATATGGTTTTGATGGTGCTAAACATTACAAAACTCCCATTACAACAACTACAAAAATAGAAAAAGATGATATGGGCAAAAACGTTAACGAAAAAATGTATCGAGGCATGATCGGTAGCTTGTTGTATCTTATTACTAGTAGGCCTTGGTAAACCCAAGGTTTTGATAAAAAATTAAATATTGATGTTTCTGGTGGAACTAATGGTTTTATCAAGCGATTCACATTTATAGTTCCATGTATTTGATTAAGAATAAGATTTTATAAAGAAAATATAAAGGGTGCAGAATGGACATGACAAAGATATGAAGAGTTTTGAAGATGCTAAAGAAAAGTAGATGAAAAACAACTTTTTACATATATACTCTTTATGCAACTCGAATTAGGATTACGCACGACACTTAAAATGAGTTAATTCTATGTGTGTCCTGATAAGAAGTGATAAGTTTAGGATCCTAAAATGAGATATTTTATATGCTCCTTATATGAAATAATTTTGATAATGGACCTAACTGAAAAATATCTTTTAAAGTATAAAATATTGTGTTTTCGGGTTAATTTGGTCAACCGAAAAAGGGGTCGGTCGACTTAATGAAATAGTGAGTTTTTGGAGTTAAAATGGAGTTCTACTGATCCAATCGGTCAACCGAGAAAAGAAATTGGTTAATCATTTGAAACAATGGGTAAAATAGATGTGGAATTGAGCACTCTGATCAAATCGATCAACCAATTGATTAGGGTCAGTCAACCATTCGATTTAGTGGATACAGTGGGTGAAAAGAGAAAAACCCACTAATTCAGTCAGTCAACTGACTCGGTGGGTCGGTCAACCAATTGGTGCAGTGCCAACGGCTACTTCAGCCCTAGCACAGGTCAGCCAACTAAATGGAATGACTTGGTTAATCAACTGCTTTAGTTAACAATTCGGCTAATTTGGTCTCTTGGTAAGAAACTATCAATTTCTTATGATTCCAAGAGAGGAATTTTGGGGATTTGAATGTATTTCAAATATGCACAACTTATTTAGTAATCTTTATTGATATGATCCATATATTTTGAGATTATCTTCATTTAAATGATTTAATACTACCTATTCTTGTGGTTTTAAATTGGGAACAATTTTATAGACTTAAAAGTAAGATTTAAATGATATTTTTAAATGGAACATACCTATTCTGGTAGGATATGTTACATAGGGTCTTAGAGTGTCATTAAATGATATATCTTTAAAAAACTAGCCGTTGGAGGGCTAGTTATTGGTCTATTAATAGAGACCTGTGGGAATTGAATTAAGGACATCAAGAAAATCAATTTGAGTTATTATAAGAGTGATATTTTTGTTGATATTTCAAAGAGTGATTCTATATAAGTTCTTGATCTAAAGCTCTTGCTATTTGGCGTCATCGATTTGAGTTCTACTAGCTATATTGCTATTGTCTTTGGTATTTTCCCAGTGAAATCTATCCCAACTTTATTACTTATTTTTTAAAAGTTATATTTATCTGGTTTAGGATTGCTAGAAAATCATTTTAAACTTAAAAGCCTGAAAAAAAAATTTAAACAATTTTTGTCTGATTATTTGATTACGTGCTAAATTTGTGCTACCTACTTTATTTATTAATCAAATTTTAATTGTCTCATATTTTATCTATCGCGTAGTAATTATTTGGGACATTAATTGGGTATATTTGTATTAAGGTGGTCGGATTTTTTTGTGGGAAGAAATTCATATTTTTTTTTATTTGTGAGTTTGAGTAGATTAACACGTTTGGTACGGAGTCTAGCTAGGTTAGTTAGGTTTCGATCTTTTTTCTGTGAAAAACAAATTAGAGTTTGATCTTTGTCCTGGTGAAAAGGTTGGGTTATTCTTTTCCTTTAAAAAGAATTAGGTTTTCATTCATCCTGCAATTAAATTATTTTTAGTGAATTGTAAAGGTTCATCGTTCCCTATGACAATGATAAGTAAGAGAGTGTTAGGTTTGTCTTTATCCTACTAAAAAGATATAGTTCATTCTTGGCCTGTGAAAAAGGTAAATTGTAAAGGTTGATTATGTACCTGTAAAAGAATCGTGAGTTGTAAGGGTTTGGTTTCTACCTGGTAAATGAATCAATGGGTTAGTGGATTGCGAATTTTTGTGCAACTCGGGGGATTGGACATAGGTAAGATTAGCTTGACCGAACCATGATAAATTCTTGTGTGCTGCATGATTTATTATTTATATTGTGTTTGGCTGTGCACATAGTATTAAACACATATCCGCTGCGTAATAAGATAAAAATTGATTTTGGAAAATTGGTTATTTGTGTTCAAAGGACTTAATTGTTTTCATTTAGTAACTACACAATTCAACCCTCTCTTGGGTAGCTCTTTGGGCTAACAATTGGTAGTCGTTTGGCCTAAAATTCTAACTAAGAAAGATCATATGGCTTACTACATGATCACTCTAGGTGAGGGGCAATCTATGCACCGTCCAACTTTGTTTACAGGTAATAATTATGCATTTTGGAAGAATAAGATGATTGCATTCTTTCAAGCTACTAATTATGATGTGTGGTTGGTTATTGAAGACGGTACATACATTCCTAAGGAGAATGGAGTGATTAAGAAGAAGGAATAATTGAGTTCCTTTGATGAACATAAACTGTCTATTAATTCTCAAGTTATTAACATTTTGTTTTTCTCTTTAGATACAAATTAGCATAATAGAGTTTCAGGTTGTGGATCTGCTAAAGAAATGTGGGATAGATACATTGAAAACCACACATGAGGGAACAATTCAAGTATAACAATCCAAAATCAAATAACATGCCATTATTGTGCTGAAATCCGGTCTTTGAAGGTGTTCTTGAAGTTCTTGGAGTAAGAACTTGGAAGATCGACAGTCACTAATTAACACCGAACCAAAAGGATCAAGGAGTAAAGGAAGATATCTACTTAGGGATGATCACATCCCCTAAGTAGGGTGTTTTTGAGGTTCTTGGAGCAAGAACACAAGAGATTAACGATTACTGATCAACTTCCAACCAAGAAGATCATAGAGGAAGATGAGATAACCACTTAGGGAAGACCACATCCCCTAAGTAGTTATGTTTCTTCAAAAAACCCTATGATATTTGTTTAATAACGTGTACGTAACTTGTGCATAGCATAATCATGTAGTTTGCACACTTTAATTTTGTGTACATAACACGTAAAACCTATAAACAACCAAACAAACACTTAATTTTGCTAAACAACCAAACGAACACTTAATTATCGCTATAATAACTAAACCATGATCAAATCATGCAAAATAATTCCAAGCATCTCAAGAACGTCCGAGAACATGTGAGAACCCAAATCACCCGAGAACATGTTAAGAACATGTGAGGATTCAAATAAAACAACTATTACAACATGAGTTGTACATACTCTCTATGATTCTCTCAAGAACTTTACACTGATTATTTACTAACTATTAATATTAACTATATAACTACAAATAATTGGATTTACTTTCTACTAAACATCAAGATCATAGCCAGGTAGGCTTGTGGATTGGCATATATATATAATACACCAACAAGCTCTTGTGTCTAAGAACTCGGGATAAAGGTAGGACATCTATGCCTTCGAGGATATGTGTGATTCTTCTTCAGAAACCTTCCCATTTTCTTTAGTTACAAATAAGACTAGCATAAATATATGGTATTTTTTACTAACACTAACTAACCAAAACAAAAGAGTTCGTTTAAGATATTCTTGACAAAATCAAGGAGGTTATGTACAATGTCATTCAGGTTGTCCAGAACTTAAAATGATTAATAATAAACAATAATTAAGGTTGTGATTCAGGTTGTTCACAACTTAAAAAACTATTAATAATAACTAAGGTTGCGAGTCAGGTTTTACAACTAAAACTAACTAGTAATCAATTAAAACCAACAAAAATCAACCAAAATTTTCAACTTAAACAAGAATGAACTACGTTTGACCTGATCTTTAGTAACCACCCAAAGTACGTAGGTAACCCATGATACGGGTTTGGTCACCTTAAATAGTAAAAATCAGTTTTCCTTAACTAGAGTAAACTGCATTTGACCTGATGTTTGGTAACCACCAAAGTACGTAGGCAACCCATAAGGGTTCGATCACACATTTAATAGCATAAACCACATAGTTTTAACCTAAGTCAAATGAACTCTGTAAAGACCTAATTCTCATTAATCCGAGATACGTAGGTAACCCATGTGTGGGTTCGGTTGCATATCCAAATAAATTTGTTTTAGTTTGTATTTCATCTAGCATAGCTTGCATATTTACATTTCGGTCTATATAAACTGTTATTAGGTGTCTTTGACTAGTATTAGTTGTATTATTTACATGTTTATCATTATATCATGTTAGAATCCATAAAAATAGGAAACCTTTAAAAAAATGGATTATTCTTGTTTACCTAAATCAAAGAAAATTGCTTGGATATGTTTAACAGTGAATATCTATTTAGACCAAGGTACTGTTTACAAACGGGTGTGTTGGGGAGCGTAAAACCTTCCCCAACCATAACCGACTCCCAAACTTAAAGAATACCTCTGGTACATAAACCATTGGGATTCAAAACACGAGCCCTTTTAAAAGGAAAAATGAATTTCTAAAATCCTAGTGACCTAACACACCATTCAACCCCACGCTAGGTGGTGACTCTATTTTTAACGTAAAATCCGGCCCAACAAGTTTTTCAAAATTGACGCCTAAAAAAGCCCTTGAAAAACCACTTTCAAAATGAACGGATTTGGATGACTTAGAGAGGAATGGATGAAACTTGTTTTCTCCTCTTCCCGATTCTCTACTTCTTTCGATATCAAAATCCAAGGTGCATCAACTGTCGACTCCGCTGCGGACTATAAGAGAGTAAGACCTAGTTGGAGTCTAAATCCATATTCATTGTTTAATAACATCCACAGATTATGTCTTTGATTTCAATTAATCAAAATTTCTCTACAAAAAATAAAAAAAATAATAATAAGCATTCTAATAACAACAATAACAACAATAATAAGCATATAATTTCACATGTATATATCAGAATCCATGCATATTTACTCTCTTCATTTGCTACATTTACATTTACTATCTCTAAAAATAGCAATTAAATATTGTCTTGACATTTCTGGATTTACATTATTGTATACTCTCTCCAATGCATGAGCACTCACTTTGCATTGCATATCATTGTTGGAAAACCCAAGCCGTAACCCTCTTAGAGATAGAGAGGTCAGAAGTAGGGGCTAAAGTCGATGAAGCCACAATGCCGTTCTAACCCTGAAAATCCTTAAGTTAGAAGGAAAAGTTAGTAGAAGCAAGACCGGGTGGGTTTCTGTCCCGGGATCCGACTACGAACCTCTTCTCGGTCGGACCACCAAGTTAAGATGGATGTTCCCCCGGGGAGTACGCCGGAGGTTTGAAAGTCTGGGCACCAAGTTTTTCTACGATGTTATAGAAGAGAAGCCAAAACCACATATAGTGAGCCTAGGATAGAGGAATAACTAAAATCCTGTTCTACTTAGGACACTTAACTTGGAGAGATATGTCATTTTGTAATTTATATACAATTATTTATATTATTATTGTACTAGATATATAGAATCAACTTCTAGGATAAGTTGTGGAATAATAATCTGTGTAATAATTCTTGGTCTATCCCACGTATTACAAGCTTGCTCAGCACCAAAAAACCTTTTCCAAAATTTGAAAACAGAGCAAGTTGTGGAAAAGAACAATAATCTTTCTTTTACTTAACCCAATAAAACATCAAACATAAACATCAAATTAATAATGCCACTTTCATCCGTAATAATTCTCTTAAAACTTACCTTAATAAAATTACCAGTATCTTTGCCTTTAAATAAAGAAAGCACAATCAGAATAAAACATCTAAAAATACCCATTGCCAAACAACTATCCTAAAGCTCGTATGCTAGAGACGTTAAGATGGGATCGACATCACGTCATCACAGTAGGATGTAAGAGACAGTAGCTGCCCTGAAGAAATCGACAAGCGAAAAAGACACGGTACCGCTTCTCTGAAAAATTAAGCAAGAGCCTGTATCCCCACCTAGGACCTACAACAATGAGTCTTATAGATTTATAGTTGAAATAACACGCATGAATAACTTTGATAAAATAGGAGTTTGGAGAAATGACCCAAACCCCCGTACGGAGAATGGATCACCTCGAGAAACTATAAAAAAACATACTCGATAACCTATTCGGAGATGATGAAGCAAGTTTACAATACTTCTGTCAAGTAGGAAGACGAGTGTGTGGAAAATGTCGATGATAAAAAAGAATTAGGAAATAATTGGACCTTTGAAATGGAGCCAATGACTGAAATGCGAACGCTTCAACAACCTAAGGAAGAAATCCTTACACAAGATTCACTCTAGGAAAAGATATCCAAGATGTGGGATCATATCGACAACCGAGGTTAGACCATTAAGGAGCTAGGATAGTCTATGCTTCGGAGAGAGTTAAGAAGTAGAAACCTATACCCGACCATTATTGAAAATCAACCTTACCCCAAATGTCGAGCTTTCACCCCTGCACCTTACCTTGCTAACAGTCGAGCATCTTAGGAGCGTAGAAGTTTCACTGTACTTTCCACTCCACCCTCTCAGATATACCACCAATGTCTCATTGATAAGCTGCTTACACTCCTTCATCCCCATCAACCTAACCTGTATTCTCCACAGTTCAACCCCAATGCCTTTTGCGAGTATCATTCCAGAGAAATGACCATCATACTGATCAGTGCTTTGCTCTTTTGAATTGTATGGAGGACCTCATTCAGTATGGAGTAATCAACTTCGACGAAATCATGGACTAAGCCAAGATAAGGGCGTAGTAGGCTATATTATATTTTGGTATCTATCTGTCTTTTGTTTTTTCTATGTTGCCTTAAGTTGGGAATTTTGGTGTTTAGATGATGTCCATAAGTGACTAAGGTATAATCCTACTATTATAAAGTACAGTAATTTCTACTTAAAGTTTGACTTTAATCTCAATTTGTAGCCTTCAATAGTTAACATGTCTATCATCACTTATACACTATAGAAAACTACTAAGGTTATGTTAAAAATAGTTTTAACATTAAAAAATAACATAATCTGAAGTATAAGTTAAAGGGAAGAGTCTTATTTGAACCAAACAATAGTAAGATATTGATAATGAAATATGACAAAGCTAGGTGGAAAACCTAGGAACCCTGATTGTAGAATAGTTACACATGTTCCAACTTGAGAGTATCCAAGTAATCTTGAATAAATACATAAGACTTCCTTAACCCGAATGAAGAAAGAAATACTTGAAAGATTTGTGACGTGAAGAATGACAGATAAAGTCTTAGAGCTAAGCCCATCGGAGAAAAGTTCTTGAAAGATTAGATAGTTGATAAAAAGAAGTTTGATTAATATATGTTGAGACTTTATGACATAACCAATTCAAAGACACCATGAAAAACCTATTTAAAATAAAAATAAGAGGAACCTCGCACAATTGAAGACATTTAAAGAAGATGATAAGACATTAATAATATAATATCAGATAAACGAGAAAAGTAGTCAGGATAAGGGCAAAACCAACAAAGATGTTGAGACTGAATCAAATTACCCTAATTCTTTAAACAAAATTGATCTAAAATCGTAAAGTAAGTATTACAAGAAATAATAAACATCGGTCTCAGAAAGTTTCTAGACACTAAGTGGTCACATGAAGCCATTAGGTGAATCACGCTATCTATATGATCCGAGTATTAAGTCTTAGGGGTGTCTCAACACCTAGTGACTTAGGCCAACTGGACCGAGATCACTACCCAAAGCTCGCTACATGGATTATATAGAAACTATGACTCCCTACTTGCTAAAGTGAAGAAAAATAACATAAAATTCTCTTAATACTACCAGGACATAATAACATTTGTTAGTAGTCAGTAACTAACACTTGTTTCTCCGTCACTTCTATTCTCCCCCCTCTGAGTCATATTGGGAAGGCCCATTCCACCTACCCTCACTCCAAGACAGAAGAAGTTAAGTAGAGTCATTGAAGAAACCTCGGGTACCATTTTGGGCCTAGGTAATCCAAATAACAATCTTAGATAATTTCAAATATTGAAACTTGATGGAATTGAATTAGATAATTCTGGATAACAAACTACTAAGGTGATTGTTCCAAATTCCTATTAAAACTATACCTACCATATTTGAAAACAAAATCGGTGTAAGAGATTATATAATAGACCAACTTTTGAATACTCGAACATGGAAATTAAAAATATACTTTAACTAAATAATCCTATAAGAGATTAAGAGGGATATGTAAAAAGGCATGATAAGGACTATAAGTCGAGACACCATTTGTTTTTTAACTAAAGGGAATCTAGGATAACGAAAAAATAAGAAATCAACCAAAAATAATCTACTACCCATAAGAATTAAAGAATCAGATAAAGAAGGACAAAAAGTACTAGAAGAAGCATTTTAAGGAAGCCAAGTTTATGTCAACCAAAAAAAGATAGGCGTTCCTGTTATTGAGATTCTTGAGCTCGGAAGAAAGCCCAAGTAAACGACAGTGACCCTTTTCCAGTCTGTTTCACAGTGGAAGTTACTTGAAGATAGCTAAAGGCCAAAGGGTATTTAATATTTCTTTAAGAAATTAGAATCATAAAAGATAATGATAACTCATATATATAAACAATAATAATACAATAATTCCCAGATAAAGATTACCTTCTAAAACTTTTATACAAGACAGATGTAGGATAAATGCAAGTAATAAAACATCACATACAAAGTACTAGATAAAACTACTAACGTTTTAAGTACAATACAAATCTAAATACAATCAGATCAATCAAAAGTAGCTAATTGGCAGAGAGTAAGGGACGAGTGCAAGAATCGCACGTAATCTAGAGCCTCTATGCAAGAGAAAATCCTGGCGAACTACTTCTTTGTGAAGGTTGAGGGATAGTCTGAGGTAGATGGAGCATCTTCCACTAATGAAAAAGGAGCCTCGGCCATAGATATCTCAATGGATAGTCAGATTGCGGGATGATAGTGGGGGTTCATCCAAATCATATACTCTATTGTCGCCAATGGATGTGTTGAGAAGATAATCCTATTAGATGTCAAGTGATAACGCTCCCACTGAGCATAAGCCACCGTATCTCTAGCCCCGCCAACCGAACTCGAAAGTATAATGGGTAGCAATCGTGCCATTTACCAGCAGAATATATTGAGTCCTGCTGAACTGACGGAGTACTAGACTGGGAATGTAGGGGACGCAGCCTCAGAATCGCAGCAGGGGAATGAGAGGCAAGTCCACAAATCCACATAAATATTGGTCGACATCATACACCTCGTAGTTCATACTACTCCGGAGCTAACCATCTCTACCTAGAGTGACACCTAGTCTGGTGGATAACTGAGACGTTGCGTGATCTGAGGAACTGAGAACATAGTTGGTTTACTATCAGATCCTTTGAGCACCAAACCTCCATGGGTAGCCTAATCAAATAAGAAATGATCTATATTTGTAGTAATACACAACTCCCAAAGAAGTAGTAGTTACTCGCCCGACAGGCAGTCAACGACCGGTACAACTTTGCCAGCGTGAGAGGTACTACCAGGCAGGATGAATTAGCAAGCATCCTCTTTACTAGGCCGGAGAGATGATTTCCCTTCCTAGGAAAAGTGTCTCCGACAGCAGCAGAGCAACTAATATGACCATTCGATGCTCGCGCCAATCCTTGTAACTTCTCCACATGTCCCCGTATCCCTGATAGCCATGGACATCTGAAAACTACCTCTGGAGTGTATCAAATTCTAGGGAATCCTCACCCACATTCTGAAGAAAGAGTAAGTGTTTCCACTTTACTCCTAGAACCTATGATAACCGATGATAATGGAAGATGAAAAATCTCTCCTGTTAAGGGAATTCCAAGCAGAAATGATACATTTTCTAGACATGGAGTTAGCTGGGTCACCCCGAAATGGAAGTATGAAGTGGTTGTTACCCAAAGTTGCACTAAACTCTTGACAAATGGCTAGTCCACAGTCACTTGATGAAGATGTGTCTGAGTATGGACCATAGGAGTCCTGACTTGATAGAGGTCAATAACTCTACCCATTGAGACATTAGAAAATAGTTCAATCAATGGAATGAGTATCTAAGATGAATAACTCCGGAGGAACCGCCTTGGAGAAAACAAGTTCACTCAAAGAAAATATCATCCACACATATGCCAGACAATTAAGGTATGTCATATATATTTGTTGTATAAAAATATTAAAGTGATCCTACATATCCAAACTAAGTTGTGATATAGCTAGGTCTCCCCATCTCGAGGGAAGAGACTATCTAATTAGGCGATCAGCCTTTTCTGGCAGAAAAGTAGGCTGATCTCTTCCCCTTTGCCCAGGAAAAGGAACGACATCCAAAGCAACCAGACATAATATCTTGATATGATAAAGAAAATTCGTGCATAAAATTTGTTATCATAATTAGGGTTAATTATGTTTTAGGAAAACGTTAATATAAGATGTTCAAACAAATACATGCTAATAATTGAAGATAAGTTTTAACACTCAACACTACCAATATGCTGTCCCATTGATAATAAATGTAAAAAACTAAAATAATACATGTATATCCCATGCATAAGTACAGTAATAATAGGGAGAAGTATACATCAAGAAAGGAAAATACATATACATCCATCCCAATACATATACAACTATATCCACCATAATAAATACATCAGTAATAAAACATACTCCAAACAATTATACATCCACTATAATACATATCTAATAATAATAATACATGTATAAAATCTATCCACTATAATACATATACCCCCCAAAAGATAGAAATGTACAATCCAATCCAAAAAGTGAGGAATATCTGCGCCTATCGAGGGTCTAACATGGGTTAGTCTATATCCCCTTCAGAACCCCTAGTCGACGGGGTCAACATAGCAAAGGGGATAAAAGCCTTTAGATTAGCCATGAACTCTACTATGCCTAGAGTAGCTGTATGAGCCTCAGAAAGAAAAGCCAGAGTCTGGTGATCTAATGATAACCCCTGAAGTCTATGGACCTCTTGCTGTAAGTCCTTACCGTACTGAGGATATTGATCGTACTTTTCTCTAAAAGCATCTCTCGCAGCTCTGATAGCAGCAAGCTCAGAAGCCAGAACCACCTTTTCCTCGCTGAGACTAGCTTAGAAGGATAGTACCCTATGGCGTAAAATTATATTGCCCACTAGGCATACTATGTCCGTCTGAGGGCCAATCGACAGACGTGAGAACCATTGGGGGTACTCATCCTCAGGAATTGGGGAAGTAACCAGCACGTATGGAGGAACTACTAGATCGAGTATATTAGGATCAACATCAATATAGGGTCCAAACCACACCATTGGGAGTGCAGAAGGATAACACAATACACTAAAAATATGAGGAGTCGCTCTCTGTCCCATGTACAACTCCTAGGAAGACAGACCTCAGAAAATGCAGTGCTGAGCCGAGAGTATCCTCTCAGGAAGCGTGTCTACCCAATGAGTGCCATGATAATATAGTTTCCAAATGATATCTCTACATGCTAGGAACCCTAGTTGAGTGCGGGCCACCACGTGATCTCGAAAGGATGACCCCTCTTCCAAGATGGAGCGATGCCACTTCGTCCCACAAGGGAAGCAGTCCTCTACAGCAGAATAGGGCCAACATGAGGGAAGGTACTCATATACTCAATACTACAAGAAAAATGAAGGAAGTAAAAGAATATAAATAATATAAAATAAGAATATAAAGGAAAGATAAAAGATTTAAAATAAACTCAGGGGTAGGAACTACCAAAACCCCATGACGCTACCGACTCGAGCTAATACGTGAGAGCGCATCCCTGCCTGAAAGGCTACGAAGGTAAACCTACGCTAGTCAAGCTTTGGCAAGCTAGCTAAATTGCTCAGAGTCCTCAGGAAGTAGAAATGGATGATGAAACTCAAACAATCCATAAAGGTCCCACCAAGAAACTGAATCTTTAGGATGCAATAACATTGATCTCTTACCACCGGGTCCTCTGGAGCTAGGAGGGCGAAGACTGACTCATGCACTAAGTTATTCTGTCATATACGCACCCCGATCCTCACCTCTATTGGTATCCTACCTAGGACCTCTCTAACTCAACCCATTTGTCTCTATTAAGGGAACGGTTCGGACTCAGAGGCAAACTCTGGTGATCGTCGCCCAGTCAAGGAACATCGGCACCAGCTCTCTGTATACTGAGTGAAGATAATTCATCATCGAGAACCATCGCTCGATCAGGGCATTAAGATAGCCATAATCTTTTCAAGAGGCGTGAATAGTATGAAAATCCCGGAAGTCGCATCCCTAGAGAAATAAGCATTAGTTGGGGTACATCCTCCTCGAGTATAGGGTGTATAAAGTCAACCATAATCCCCTAAAATTCTCGTTGCAATGGGGGTTGACCTATAAAAATTTATCGACAAAATATAAGACTTTGTTCTTTTAGAAAGAAAGGTAGATTAAGAAACGATTTAATAGCAAACCTGAGCAAAATAGAGGAAAATAGAAGGATCATTATAAAAATCTCCTACTAATGTCTGATCCTCGATCTCTATGGGATGAAGCCATGCCGCATCAAAGTTGAGGGCTCTATCTAGAAATGACCTAGGAATAGGATCCCCTGGCTTGAGGTCGTCTTTTAAAAAATTATCAAGAATGACCTACTCAAGTATCTCATCATCTGGAGGGATAAAGTTAGGATCCACAACCATCTCAGTTATGTCAGAACAGCTAACAGAATCCTAATCCATAGGAGCGTTCGACGGACCAGCCATCGTCGAGTCTTTGACTCTAGATGCTCTGAAGGTCTCCTCGGCAGTAGAAGTGGAAAAGATAGGTACATCATCAGAAATCCTGAATGTTGAAGTCCTGGGTCGACCTCGGGAGTACTTTAAAGCACTCATTCTGATCAATGTCTTAGGGGATTTTCCCTTCCCACGAGAGTGGGAAGGACAACGATCACAATCGCTTGAAAGACCTATGGTTGACATAATGCCGTATAGAAGGAAAAGTCAATGTTTTATCATTAGGGTTTCGACTTGAGAGAAAAGTTAGACTCTCTAAGTTTCATACGTGACTTTTTCGTAGACATGTTAGACTCACCGTTGTTATTATTCTATAAAAACAATCTCGAGTGACTAAGATTAATTGCTAACAATCTATCGCTAGTCGAGCACTAGGGGCAAAAGATTTAGTTTACCTCTCTAGAAACAATGGTTACGATCCTACCTTATTTAAGTTTAATTACGTGTTTGTTTATTACTTAAATTAAGGTATAGCCGAGAAAATCGAATCAAAAACTCCCACACCTAAAAATACAATATACCAAAATTTGCAAACTCATCTCACTTAGGAGAAACATTAAAATACTATGTAAATATACTTTAAAGAACAAAAAATTATACACAAGAGATAAACTAATTAAGTTATACCATCAATCAAGTATGATGAAAGATGATATGCAAGACTCTCAAATTAAATATAAAATTAAAAAAATAAAATATATATGTATATATATAAGCACGAACAACATGAAATTTATTCTACAGCTACATTATGCATGAAATTTGAAATCCTTCTCTAAACAATAAGGAATATTATACACTGAGCATTTTTCCACATGATATAGTAAAAAAAAAAAAAAAAAACCAGTCAATCCATAACAAACTTATTCCTAACATCATTCACCAAAATACAAGTTTTAAAACAAATTTGGGTAAAAAAATGTATAAGATTACTGATCCATATACATTAATACATTACAAACAAAATTAATCCCCAAATTATCTTCTAAACAAGATTAAACACAATAATCGTGCTTGGGAACAAAGAAAAACAATATTGCACTACCCTAAAAATCACTAAAATTGCCATTTCGCTTGGGCTAGGGAAGAACACTGCCTATTTCTAGTCTAAATCATGAAATGAACTTAAAATCATTCATTTCATGTGATATATAAACTCAAAACACAAGATCATTGAATGAGTTTTCAAAAATTCAAAAAAAATATGATAAAACCTTAACTTAGTGTTTAAGAAGCAATCATTTCATGTAAAAAAGTCATGGGAAATGATCTTTGTGACGTGAATTTACCTTTTAATGGATGAAAAATTGAAGAAAATCTAGCACAAGGTGAGAAATCCCTAGAGATTTGTCGCTACAACTGTTCTTGTTCCTGCTTCTGTCTCTGTTTTCCGTCAAGGAGACAGGCTAGTGGCTTGTTTGGCTATTTATAGCCATCCCTACGCATGGGCCAATGCACATGGACACAAAAATGAATCCTTGGCCTTCTTTTGTTAAAAAAATATATTTTTTTCGATTTTTCAAATTTTAATTTTGAGCATATTTTAATGAAAAATAAGAGGGAGGAACTCACCTTGAGATTAGTGAAATGTTGGGAGGCGTGCCTTAGGGGATGTATTACGCATTGACAAAAGGCTCCCAGTCACGTCATTATGAGTCTTGGAAAAAGTAAATGTCAAATCGTGACTAACGTCAAATCGGAAGAGCATCACATCAAAAAGGGTTAAATCTTGATCAAATAAAATCGTTTACGATAAACTAAATTTAACAGTTAAATTTAACCTGAAAAATATCCATCGATATTGTAAACTAACTGAGTGTTACGATCACAGACAAGATCCTAAGGAAGAATTAACTTAAATTATTGATAAATATTCAATAATAATAAACCTGTCAGTATATTCAGGGATTTAAATCTTTTATATCCCAAATTGATTTTTCATCACCTCGACAAAATAGTAAGGCAAACCAATTAATATTCACAATCCTTTAGCTAAGCAATCTTCTCCCCATCCTACTGGCTAGGGCATATTTTGTACTATTAATAATCACAAATTACACGATAGGAAATGTCGTATTAGATTCCCCAACAAAACGTATCTACGACTGGGGCACATTTTATCCTACTCTTGTTTTCCTGATGGAAACAACATTTATTTCATATCACGACATAAAATGAAATCCTCAAATCATACGTAGGAAACCCTTGTGGGTTCGATTGGTAATTTTAAAACATAGGAATTACGTGTCAACTTGATTCCCAGCAACGTCCGCATACATAGGAAACCCTTGTGGGTTCGGTTAACAACTTGAGTATAGGAACTACATATCAACCTGATTCCCGATGAAGCCCGGGATATGTAGGAAACCCTCATGGGTTCGATTGAAATTTTTTAACTCACCGATAGGGGATGGACTACGTTCTGACTTGATTCTCAGTCATCTGAGATACGTAAGTAATCCATACTACGGGTTCGGTCGCCATTAACAAAAATCCCACAACAATTGGGATCTAATCATGATTATCAAATATTAAAAATCCCTAATTAATCGGGATAGAACCATATCAAATATAACAATAGTCTACAACTCTATATTTAACCATATCAACTTTAATCAACCGAGGAAGAATTAGGTGTCAACCTGAGTTGTGGTAAATACCTGGATGCGTGAAACCTTTATAGATTTCAAAGTTACCTTAAACAAAGTTCCTTCATCCCCAACAGACTATGCTTCGATGTCCTTGGTAGATCACCAAGGTATATAGGAACCCAAGTGGGTCCAGTTGAAGTCAGAGAGATTTCAACATCATGGCATTCTCCCAGCCCTGTATTAGGGTGCATCTACCGAGAAGTCCCTTGACTTCCTTGAGAGGCTAATCCTTTTGTTAAGTAGACTACCAGGGTATGTAGGAAGCCCTTGTGGGTACGGTGGCGCACCCCGAATTTTGGTTAGCAAAATAAGTAGAAAATATGAAAGAGGTGAAAACAAGTTTCATCAATTCCTCTCTAAGTTGTCCAAATTTGTTCATTTTTTAAAATGGGTTTTCAAGGACTTTTCTAGGCATCGATTTTGAAATATTTCTGGGGCTGAAATTTAAAATAAAATAAAATAAATGTCACCACCTAGCATGGGATTAAATGGTGTGCTAGGTTTATGGGATTTTGGAAATTCATTTTTCCTTTTGAAATAACCCGTGTTTTGACTTTCATAGGCATATGTACCAAAGATATTCTTTAAGTTGGGGAGTTGGTTATACTCAGGGAAGGTGTTAGACACCGGAAGACACCTGTCCAAAGACGATTTTTTTTTCAGTCTAAATAGATATTCATTGTTAAACACTATCCGAGCTCTTTTCTTTGATTACTTAAACAAAAACAATTCCCTTTTTAAAGTTTTTGTTCTTTTTATGTATTTTTGACATGATTTAATGGATAGCAGGTAAATACTACAGCTACTACTAATCAGCAACAGCCAACAACAATTTATACACAGATAGATACAACTATACTAAATGAAATGCTAACTAACACTAAGTTGTTTGGATATGGGACCGAACCCACATGTGGGTTACCTATGTATCTTGAATAAGAATTAGGTCATCACGTAGTTTGTTTTGGTTAGGGTAAAGGATAATACTTTATTATTAGAGGTATGACTGAACCCTTATGGGTTACCTATGTACTTTGGGTGGTTACCAAAGATCAAGACATGCGTAGTTCATTCTTGTCTTGTTGAAAATTGGATTCATTATTAGAGGTATGACCGAACCCTTATGGGCTGCCTACGTAATGTGGGTGGTTACCAAAGATTAGGTCGAACGTAGTGTAGTCTTGTTATATTTGAAAAGCTAGGTTGGTTTTTGGTTAAAAATGAGTTAGTTTAGTTAAGTTTTGGTTGATTATCCGTTAGTTTTGGTTGTGACCAACCTGAGTAACAACCCTTTGATTTTGTCAAGAACCTTAAACGAACTCATTTGCTTTAGTTAGTTTAGTGTTTGTATGTGTGTTGTGAGTTAAAAAGTGTAAATAAATACCATATTTATGCTAGTCCTACACGTAACTAAGGAAAATGAAAAGGTTTCTGAAGAATAATCACATATATCCCCGAAGGAATAGAGGCCTCCATTTATCCCAAGTTCTTAGCCACAATGGTCTGTTGGTGTAGTATATAACTACATATGTATATATGTGTGTTTTGTTTAGCTAAAAAAATAAAATAAAAAATACAATGATCTTGGGGGGTATCGTATAGACTATGTATAACTCATGGTGTGAGTAGTCATTTTGTTCAAATCCTCACGTGTTTTTAATATATGGTTGGATGATTTGATACTTTTGAATGTCTTGGCATGTTTTTGAATGCTCGTGAGATGATTGGAATGATTTTTGTATGATTTATCCCTAATTTGTTTGTTATAGTTAAGATTAGGTGTTTGTTTGATGTTCTTAACAAAATCAAAAGCTTGTTCATTTGTTTTAGTGTTCATTTGATTCTTTTATGGATTTTACGTGCTATGAACATGAAAGTAAGTGTATTATCTACATGATCCTATTATGTACAAAGTAATATACACAAAATTAACCAAGAATCATAGGGGGTTTGATAAGAACATACCTACTTAGGGGATGTGGTCTTCTCTAAGCGTTTACCTCTTTCTCTTCCTTGATCTTCTTGGTTGGTAGTTGGCCAATGGTTGATCGGTGGTCGCGGTTCTTTGAGTTCATAGGCAAGAACCCAAGAACAACAACAACCTATTTAGGGGATGTGGTCATCCCTATATGGCTAACCTCCTCCCCTCCTTACTCCTCTTGGCATAGTGTTGATCAATGATCGTTGATCCTTGAATTTCATGTTCTAAGAACTTGAAGAACACCTTCCACGACTATATTTTGTTAGAATAACGACATGTTTTTTTTTTTAAGAAATCTGCTTGAGAGGCCTAGGACTCGAGAGAGTTGCTCAAGTTTAGAGAGAGGAGCTAGGCCTTCAAGACTAGGAAAATTAAGAAGGGTGGCCCCTCTATGTATAGAACCTAGGCCAATGCGCAGGCAACACTAGGGTGTTCCTTGGGCCGTGTTCATTCTAGGGGACTTGTTGTCTTGTATTGGTTTGATTTAACTAGGCACAAATTTAGGGAAGAAGTCTAGATTCTCATTTTGTATTGATTACCAATCATTACCTCCCCGCCAATGAAATTCCATGCACATGGGTGCATTTATGACTTGATGGGATGGATTTGGTTTGGTTTAGGAGCTAAATACTGGTTAGATCCACTATTTCAGTTTGGTTGTCCAAAATTCTCCCATGGTGCATTGCATCTAGTCTGTAGTTGTCATTTTACCTGTAATGCAAAGTGATGATTCATGACTTGGAGGCCACACATTTGGTTCATTTCGGATGGAATCAAGTGAACTTTCCTTGTAATCGTCGGTTGGTTTCCAAGTTGCCTAGTTACCCTTAGATATTTTTGTGAAAATATCTAGATCCTTTGAACCTATCCATGACATTTCATCCCAAGAATTTAATGCTTGATGGGATATGCATTTAATGCCTTGCTTGGAGGCTACTCATTTGGTTTGGTTTCGGTAATAGGTCGTCACGATTCAAGGCTTTCTGTTGGTTTCTAAGATATTTTGATTAAAATATATAGATACCTTGAATGTTTCCTTGACATTTCATCCCAAGGATTTAATGATTGATGGGATGGGAATTTTATTCTGATTGAATGCCTTACTTAGGTGGCGATCCAAATCGATTTAGTTTTGATAATGGTTAGTTACACTGTAAGTGTCTTGGTTCCTTTCCTTTGCTATTTGGTAGGCGACAAATAATAAGGATCCTTGGTCATTATAACTCTTCATTTGGGGGCCTTAAATGATGGCTAGGCCATTTGATTACTAGGTCTTAGGGTGGTTTGTTAAAACTACTTGGATTTGGTGAAAATCTAAATAAAGCCCAATCCTTAAATCACCTTGTGATGACCTTTCCAAGAGTTGAACAAGGTGTATTGGATTGTTTCTTAACGTGTGATGTGGTGTGCATGAGATAAAGAATTGTTTTTGGTATTAAATTTGACAAGATTCAGTGAAAAAAAATATTTCAAAGTCGGGGGGGGGGGGGGTTTAACCGAGTTAATTGTTTGAAATATCCTATGATTTTTGGGTAGTGACCAAGATTTATCTATACTAAAGATGATTTGATGAAAATCAAACATTAGTAAAGTTATTTTAGACATCCTTAAATTATGGCAATTTTGACTTTGACCCGAAACTTTTTCTTAGATGTGTTTTGTCAAATTCAACATTTTCGCATTTTTGTCTTTTTTTTTTTTTTTGGTATATTGCATAGTTTGATCTCAGGTAGAAATTTATTCTCTTTAAACCTAGGTTAAAGTTTATCAAAACTTGTATGCGACTCTATATAGACTGAGCGGGACAAAATGCAGTGTCTACCAATACCCCTCTTTGTCATATGAATTTACTCGTAATGACAAACAAAGAGACACTAACATTTTGTTCCACTAAACATGAAATTGAAATACAAGTATTTAAATCTCTCCTGAAGGATGGCGATATACCTGATCGTGGACCCTGCCGATCTACTGATACGCCAAAGGATGACATGCGGTCTAACCTATAGGGTGCGGAGGAGATGATGATCAAATAATTGACTCCTGGTTGTGGAGAAGATGAGGATTCGGTTAACTGAATCCTGGTTGTGACGGTACCCAAAGTTTTCTCTTGCATATCTCAAATTAATGAGAATCAGGTCACATGTAGTTCTAGCGTGTGTAAAGTAAATTTTATAGCTACACTATACTATTGTCTGAAATCTATAAAATACAACAAGCTACTGCTTGTGACCGTACCCCAAAGGGTTGGCCTACATATCTCAAATTAATGATAATCAGGTCACATGTAGTTCTAACAATTAAAGTAAATCAAGATTGGGTGGAATGGTTCTGTGTTAGAGAAACTGATTTTGGGTTGTCTAGTCAGTCTAAGATTGAGGTCGATGCTTGATCTTTGCAATATGGCTTGACCGAGCCCCATTACGGCACCTACATATCTCAGACTTAACTGAGAATCAACTCAAATGTAATTTGGACTTGGTGCGAGTCTTATCTCAAGTAATTCTATAGGGAAACGATCTAATATAATGTGCCCTAGCTCTAGCTGGGGCGAGTCTTATCTTTGATTTGTAGTGTTCATTTTAGTTTAGAAACCTCATTTGGGTTGGTTATGTATTACTTGCATTACTAGTTTAGAATGGTAATCATTGGAGGACCAAAACCGACTGGGTTACCTACATACACTGAGTTCCTAGGTTAGGAATCAAGTCAAAATGTAGTTTTGCCCTCGTTGTGCTATCTCAGATTGTGGACCGTACCCGCAAAGGTTTTCTACGTACCCTGGTGATTTACCAAGGATTAGGTCGACGCATAGCTTGAGCACATATATCATTTGTTGTCTGCTTAACAAAACGATTGGTAGTCAACTTCTTAAGGAAGTTAAGAGACTTCTCGAGAGATACACCCTAAAATAAGGTTCAGAGAATGTTGTGGTTACTGACATCTCTTTGGTTTTGTCTTGACCGACACTGGGTCTCCTATGTAGCATGGTGGTCTACCAAGGACAGGTTGAGGCATAGTCTGTTGGGGATGGAGGAATTTTATTTAAGGTGATGAACCAACCCATAAAGGTTTTGCGTATCCTGGTGCTTACCAAGACTCTGGCCGACACCTAATTATTCCTTGGCTAGTTTAGTCTAGTATAGTCAGATCTGGATTGGTGGGTTATTGTCATGTTTGGTACGGTTCAATCCCAATTGATTGGGAGATTCATTATTGAGCAGCTCTATAAGGATTCTATTGTTGACATGACTCTATGGGGATGTTTAGTGTTGATGACATAATTTAATCCCGATTGACGTAGGATTAATAGCGACCAGAGAATGTTTCATACATGTCCCAAGTTTTGTCTGAAGTCAGGTAGGACGTAGTTTCCTAGTTAAGCATCGTCTATTGTTTGGTAAACAAGAGGAGTGCATATGTGTTTTCTCAAGAGAGTCAACAAACTATTCCTAGATATATACCATAATCTAGGGCTGAGAGAGTGTCAAAAGGATGATACTCGTCTCTCCTTTTATTTTTACTAATCACGCTTGGGTTTCTTACGTTCCATTTGTAATCTACCAAGGATCTAGTCGAAATACTACTAGGTATTCTTGTTTTTCACAGAGAATCTGGTTGACACTTAGTTTAATGTGCATGAATAGTCTTCATCTTAAAGGGTGTAACCGAACCTTGTAAAAGTTGCCTACGTATCTTAGATGACTAAGAATCAGGTCGTCACATGGTTGGGTTTAAATTTGTCATCCGAACCCACGAAGGTTTCATACATATCCCGGATATTGTCGAGCATTAGGCTAACACGTAGTTCCTACATATTTGATGAGTATAAATTTATCAACTGAAACCACAAAGGGTTCCTACATATCCTAGGCATTTCCAGGAATCAGGCTGAAACATAGTTCATACATCTGTTGATGAGTTTAAATTAGTTAACCGAACCCGTGAGGGTTTTCTATGTGTCCCGGGAGTCATCAAGAATCAGACTAACATATAGTTCCTAGAGGGCTTTGATTTAGTGAGATTAGTTAAGTTCATTATGATTGAAGCATTATGTTTCATGTTGTGAAATAAAATGGATGTTGTTTCCATCAGAAAAACATTGACATAATGAAATGTGCCCCAGTAATAAACTGTGGTGGTAACTAGATAAGTTCCGTTGGGAAAACTAATCCGACACTTCTAAATATGAGATTCATGATTATCGATAGTGTGAAGTATGCCCCAGCCTACTAGCTGAGGAAGAGACTGATTAGCTATAGGATTGTGATGCTAAATTGGTCTGTCTCACTATTTATCAAAGTGATGAATTCGGGAGTTTACTGAATGGCGCAACCTCCTGGGCATGCGGTTTGGTGAATTGTATCTAGTCAAGATTTGGTAAGAGTGGTTACCTGTATTTGTCAAGGCTTAATGTTTGTTGGAGTTGGAAGGTGAACCTCCTCGTTTTGGTTTACTCCCATTCACTTCAATGTTTTAGCTTTGCGTGTCAGTATTTTGGTGAACCGTGATTATTTCTACCATTTTTTTCAGTCAAAATAGTTTTAGAACAAAACAAAACCCTATCTTCATTCTCGATCTTGTCGTTTGGACGGTGTATACTGGCTCGTTTCTTCGGGAGTTGACAGATCTTTATCTAGTGCTAGTCCTTTTTTCTTTTTCTTTTTTGTTAAGGATGCTTCCTGGAGGTAGTCTTTGAAATGTATTACACTTGTCTCGTGGTTGAAAATCCGGTGTCTTATGGTTGGCTGTGGTTTTTCAATTCTGTGACTTCATAATGAATTTGGATCATAGGATAGTATCCAAAAAGGTTGTATTGTTACTAGTAGCTAACGTGGGAATTTGATGCGTTGTGTATGGTTGGTTCGGTGATGACATCAGATATCCTTATGTAGAATTTGGTTATAAGTGATTTGTCAAGTTTGACTTGCTTCCATCGCTCTACTCTTATGTCGTTTTGTCTTTTTTACTTCTCTGTATTGAAATGTTAGTCATGAAAGAATATATCATATAAACAATCGGAAGTTAGAGTTTTTTAAATAGGGTCTGCATAGTCAAGTATATTATCGATTTAGTCAGCCCAGTTGTAGTATGTTGGTCTTTAGACGAATCCAAAATCCTCATATAAGCAAAGTTCTGGTCAAAATCTGATGTCTCCTTTTGTTTTATTTTTTATTATTTATGTTTTTCATTTTTTTCCCTAAGCTCACTTTCACTTTATCACTAAGACCAGCTACTATATTTTTGAAACTCAACGCCCTTTCGAGTTTTCACTGGGTCGGTGGTTCTGTATCTTGCTACAATCCTTTTTTTTTTCTTAGCACTCTTTCGGGTCACTACGTCATCAGGTCGTACTAATTTTATATACTTTCTTGCCCTCACTTCCTTTCGGTTGTGAGTTTAGGTTTATCTTTCTAGGGGTATAACATCTTTACCACATCAGCATTAATGGGCTCTGGAAACTCTTCTCCATCTATCTCTTATAGTATTAAATCCCTATATCCTAACACTTTCTTGACGACGAATGGTCCTTTCCAGTTTGGCGTAAATATTCCCTTAGATTCGTTTTGGAATGGGACGATCTTCTTTGTATCAACTCACCCGTAGTATATATTCTTGGATCAACCTTCTTGTTGTAAGCTCGAGCCATCCTCTTTCGATAGCATTGTATGTGGCATATACTACCAAGTCTCTTTTTGTCTACCAGGTATAGTTGGTCGGTCAAGTCTCTATTGTACCCATTCGACCTCATCTAACTCTGCTTCTACTAGAATCCTACGAGAAAGAATTTCTACCTCTGTTGGGATCATGATTTTTGTTACATATACTAATTAATACAGTGTGTCTCCGGTTGATGTTCCGATCAATGTTAGATAGGACATCAATGCAAATGGGAGCATCTCATCCTATTTCTTGCGGTTATCTATCATCTTCCCTAGGATAGTTGATAGGTGTAATTTACCTATCTATTTCCAAACCAAACTTGTTAGATTTTGAGTCTTATTATAGTATTGTAATACGTTTTAATATGTTTTTATTTATTTTTTGTATAAATCAGGTGTGTGGGGTGAAAAAAGATGAAAACGGATCATAAACGATCAAATCGGATCAAGAACGGTAAAAGAACGGTGGGAAAACAAACATAAGGAAAAAATTCAGACCAGCAGCCCACCGCTGTGGTAATCAACATGCAGAGAAGGCCAATATGTATCTGAAATCCCGCTGCCGAGGTGGTGAAACAACAAAGAGGTCTCTGCTTCCATCGCTGAGTCCACCGCCGCGGCGGTGACTCTGCACATACTTCAGATATTTATTTAGATATTTTTTAGCCCTATATCTTTCTCATCTTATCTATTTGGGCTAGAAGAGAGGTCCTAGGGTTAGAATAGGGTTTAGAGGTGTTTTGGGGAATGCTCCACCAAATCTGAAAGAGAAGAATACGTTGTGAAGAAGGAGAAGCGATCTTAGAACGGTTTTAGAGCCAAATCTTCAGACTACGGCTAGTTTCTCTCATTTCTTTCTTTATTTATTAACTATGAATTATGGTTTGAGCATGTTTAGCTCTTTTATCATTGTATATATGGTTATGGCCGTTAGCTAAACGGATATTGTCTAGGGATTACTATAATTTATGAATATGTGATTTTGATATCGGTGTTTTGTTAAAAGTTGTTCTTCGTTATTTGATTGTGTTTACCATTTTTCCTTGTTTATTATGCTTCTTATGATATACTAAGAGTACGGGGTTTGAAACTTGGGAGAGGTAACCCTGGATTCGGACTAGGGTTTAAACACAACGCGACAATCTAGTAACTTAGGAGGGAGTTAGAAAGTGTGCAATCAATGACGTTGGGGAAAGACTCATGTAACCTAGTCTCGTTAAAACATTGAGGGGAACTTCTTCGTTGATGCGAAGTCACAAATTCACTCGTCTTACACTCGGAAGAGGTAGCGAGTCAGTTTACGATACAGAGATTGTCGGATACGTCGAACATCATTAACATAAACTAAACAAGATCAAATGCGTATTTGTAAACAAATTTAATCTCTAGATAATCCATTCCATTAAACATCTCAAAATAGTAATACAATTTAATTTGATAAATTAGTATTTTAGTATTAGTATATTATTAATTATAAACTTCATTTTCTATCGCCTAGATAATATTAGGTTATGATAATTAGGGTACTCAACCATATTCTCAACCAATCCCTATGGAAACGATAACTCTTACCCTTCCCACTCGACTAAAACTTAACCCATACACTTGCGGTAAAAGTGGTGACGTGAAATTCCGCCACCAATAGTCTTAATGTTCTTAATGGCGGCTTCTACTGCTCCATTCATTTTCAGCAAGTAGGGTGCAAATTCCTGTGTTTTACCTTGAACTGAGTACAGACTATCATCAAGCCTCCTTTTAGGTTTTGAGCGTTTCGAAGATTAAGGCTTGAGGTATTCCGTAACGTCACAGGCTATTCTCCTTGAAGAACCTCGTTATGGTTCTCTGGGTGACATGAGTAAGCGAAACTGCCTCCACCCACTTAGTGAAGTAGTTGATAGCCACTAGGATGAATCGGCATCCCCTTGGTGCCATCGGTGTTATTGGACCTATAACGTCAATTTCCCATATTGAGAAAGGCCACGGGGATAAATGGATCTGGTTACCATGCACTTAGCATCTCTGACATCTAGTCACGAAGTTCATGCAATCACTCTCTATGGTTAACCCAAAGTGGACAATTCATAGGATCTTCTTGGACAACATAAATCCACTCATGTGTGGTTCGCGCAAATTGCTATGATCTTTATTTTTGAGTTGTATCGCTTTTCGCACGCTGACATACCTTAAAAGACCCAAGTCTTGTGATAACTTATATAGGGTGTTGCCGCTAAGAAAGAATTGGCCCGCTAGTCTTCGCAAAGTTATCTGAATCAGGCTATCGGCCCCTTCAGGATATTCTTGATTTCTTAAGAACCTTAGGATATCTACTTACCAAGGCTTTTCATCCTCATCAGCCTATACTGGGTTACAATGAGCTAGATGCTGGTGTATCTGGACAATTACGAGAATCACTTCATCTTTGTCGTTGATCATTGATATCATGGATGCTAACATTACAAAGGAATCAACAAAGTCATCCTTAAGCCGTGGTATGTGCTCGAACTCGATCTTTGATAATACTTCACAAAGGTTGAGTAAGTATTTGTTGTATATACCAGATTAGTTTGGTATCTTTCGTGGCATAATTATTGGTGATCCGTTTTATGATCAGCTGTAAGTTCCTACATATTATTAGTTCTTTAACTTTCAAGTTCTTGGCCAACTCTAAACCTATAATATAGGCTTCGTACATGGCGGTGTTGTTGGTGTTGGTGAACTTCAGCTTAGGTATGACTGGAAAGTGTTGACCTTGTGGAGAGATTAGGATGGCGCCGATGCCGACCCCTTTTGAGTTGCTATCTCTGTCAAAGTACATTTTTCATATCTTCTCATCCTTATCTCTAGTTAGCACTGCAATATGTTCATGGGGAAACTCAGTCTCCATGGACCCTTCGTTGACTCTTGGTTATCAACAAGTTGGTCAGCGATTACTTGGCGTTTGAGTGCTTTTTGAGTCACATATATAATCTCAAACTCAGCCAGTAGTATTTGCAACTTGGATATTTGTCCGGTGAGTACAAACTTTTCAAATACATACCTGAGAGGATCCGTTTTAGCAATCAAGTGAATAGTGAAATACAACAGATAGTGGCACAACCTTTGAGTAGTCTAGGATAATGCACAACAGGTTTTCTCGAGTTCTGAGTATCTTTCGCTGTATGAGAGGAATATTTTGCTGACATAGTAGTTTGTTTCTTCTTACCTGAACTGTCATGTTGTCTCAACATTGCACCATAGAAGTTTCAAGGATGGTGAGTATAGGAACTTCTGTCTTTCTTGTTAGAGTGGTACTAGGACATGAGGGTTCAATATATAGGCTTTTACTTTCTCCAAGGCATCCTAAAATTCTTCATTACATTTCCCATTTGATTCTTTTCTCAGTAGTTTGAAGATCGATTCACAAGTTGCTTATAGTTGCGAAATGAAACGGGGGATGGAATTCACTATCCCAAGGAAACCACATTTTTTCTTTTTAGTTCTAGGTGCGGGCATTTCAATTATGGCCTTTATCTTGGTAGGATGAATTTCAATACCCCCATCAATTAACTATAAATTTAAGTAGCTTTCCATATGCACACTTAGCCTGGTTGAGTTTGACCTGGAACTTTAGAAGGCAGTAGAACATTTTCTTCAAGTGTTCCAAATAGTCTTCGTCTTTCCTTGATTTCACTATCATGTTGTCCATGTGTACTTCTATTTCATTGTGGATCACATCATAGAACAAGGTCTTCATGGCTCTCAGATAAGTTTCTCATGCATTCTTAAGTTCAAATATTGTGGATGGATAACAGAATACCCCCCAAGGCATTGTGAAAGAGGTCTTGTGCTTGTCTTGCTCATCAACTAGGATCTGGTTGTACCCACGTAATCTATTTACAAATGATGAAATCCTACACGTGGCAGTATTATCCAGAATGATGTGGATATTTTGCAGTGGGTAGTCATCCTTCGGACTTACCCCGTTGAGGCCTCCATAGTCAACAAAGACCTAGATTTTTCTATTTTTCTTGGGTACTGGCACTCTCTTCCAGATCTTTTGCTTGATTGGCCTGACTCCATCCTTGATGGGAAGCTTATGCGTCACGATATCGGTTGATAGTCCTACCATGTCATCATAAGACCATGCAAAAACATCATGATATTCATTTAATAGGGATATCAAGTCTTCTCTTTCTTGGCTAATGATTGACTTCCCAATCTTTGTTTCCTTTGGACTTTTCGAATCCTCTTAGTTCACTGTTTTGGCCTCATCTTGACTAAGGATAGGTCATTCCTCAAATATTTCTAAGGCTCTTCTTACCTCCTCGGTGTTCTTGGGAATATAATCATCTTCCATTTGGATTTCCAATAACTCCTAATTTGTTTCCTTGTCCAAATCATACTCATTAGGAAGAGGTAGTTCATTATTATATGGATTATATTCAAGTTTATATAGGCACCTATAAAGTAAACAGAAAAATTTGATTTTAAATATGTTATTATCTTAGCATGCCTTGTATTGCAATACAAAAAGAAAAATTCAAAAATTTGAAAGGAGCATAGAGATTTATAATCTCTGCTATCTTGTGGCTAGTCAGATATAAGATGTTACAGATGCTTTGTTAATTACCGAGCTCCTCGTCGCACTGGGATTAAACGAGCTTCCCAAATTCTGAGGCTACTAGATGGCTCTGCTGCTCTGACATCATTCCCTTCTTAGTTGATCATGAATACTGACTCCTCTAACCATGAGGCTAGAAGGTTAGGCTTGGTTCAATAGGCGATTATCATGAAGTCTGATTTGTCTTTCTTTTTTTCTTTATCAACTTAGACTATTCTAGTGATGAATGAAAAGTTGACTCAGATATGAGGTATTATCCCTAGTTCTCCATTGTTCCCCGATTATTTACCAAATTTCCTATTTAGGCTTGGCTCAATTCCTAGTTCGTAGATGCCTAGCTTCTGTCTGATCCTTAATAGGGATTGTATTCTTACTTTACCTTTTTCAATGTCTATCTTCAAGTGGAGTTCATGATCTTTATGTGGGTAGCTAATAGAATGGTAGCAATAGACATTCTGAGTGTAGCTGGTAAATTTCCTTCCCAAACGTATGAAGCACTAGCAATGTCAAATGCCTGGAAGGAAGCTGCTTGGTTGGCGAGCTCAGCTACTATTACGAGTTAAGCAGGGGTTTGGTAAACAAGTTATAGGCAGCTAGTATTCTTACTTTGCCTTTGTTAATGTCTATCTTCAGGTGGTGTTCACGATGTTCATGTGGGTAGCTAATAGAATGGTAGCAATAGACATTCTGGGTGTAGCAGGTAGACTTCCTTCTCGAACGTATGAAGCACTAGCAATGTCAAATCCCTAGAAGGAAGCTGCTTGGTTGGCATGCTCGGCTACTATTATGGGTTAAGCGGGGGTTAAGTAAATAACTTATAGGCAGCTGGTATGTCTAAAACATGCAGATCTATTTGAAAAGTAACCAGGCCTATAATGATTGGTAGCGTAATTTCTCCCATAGACTCTTTCTTCTCACCGTTGAATCAACTGGTAGTTATAGTAGTGTTTTGGATTCGATCTTTGTTTACCCCTATCTTCCTTAACGTACTCAGAGAGCATATATTTAGTGTGGACCCGTTGTCTACCAGAACTCTAGAGAAGATAAAGCCCCGATACCGCATTGACATGTTGAGAAGTTTGATGTGCCCAGTTTCTTCAAATGGAATCTCGTCATCAGTAAAGGTTATGAGATTGGCGTTGAGGATATTCTCTACTATATTAGTAAAGTGATCCTGTAATATGGAACTTGGTATGTGGGCCTCATTAAGGACTTTCAACAGTGCATTTCAATGTACTTTGGAGGTCATTAACAACGAGAGGATCAAAATCTATACCCGTTCTTTGCTCAATTGTTTGGCGACCTTGTACTCAGTGTCTTAACAACCTTTAGGAACTCTTGTACTTCCTCCTCAGTGACAGTTTTCTTAGGGATACCCTTGGATTCTTTGTCTGGTACTTTCAGTAAGTCTAGGGCGATAAATACTTTCCCACTCTAAGTAATACCTCCGATCTCATCTATATGGTCTTCTATCCTTATGACATTGGTATTGATTGTCATAGAGTAGTTCTAAGGCACCTCTTTCAAGTCTTTAACCAGTTCTTGCTTGGGTGTTTCAAAAGTTAGTATGGTTTCTAGTTGGATCATATCGGGTTTTGACAAGCTTGCGGTTGTACGGTGAAGTGAGAAACTTCTAAGCCTTAGGACTAGTTAAGGTTTTCTTCGTGAAACCATAGTCGAGCATGTTAATCCATGGGTTGTTCTGATTTGGATAGTTTAGTCGTTTTCCTTGGGTGCTGAAGTTATCCTTGGTAAGGGGATTATTTTGCCACCAAGTTTTCGAGGCTTGATTAGATTCGTCATTCTCATCGTTCTCACTTGGGTAATTGAGGTTAAATCGTTTCTTAGGTGGGAACAACGTTTCGTTTCTTAGAAGTTCCTTCTCGGGTGGTTGGTATACACTCAAGGCCTGTTCAATAACAACGACTATGTCGGTGACATTCCTATTTAGCGTATCAATCTATGCCCACATCTGGTCTAGTTCATTTTCCCCTTGATAGATTCCTCTTTCTCTACCTATTAGTTTTGGCTTCTTATCCATCATATTCCCCTTACCCTTATAGTTTTCTTCATTGAATTCACTTCCCTAAACCATAGGAAAGATAGGTCTATCATTCATAGGTGATACCAACAAGTTTATCTAGTAGGCTTTTGGGAAATATATGGCCTCTACCCATACTACACCTGGTGGTTTGGAATCAATTTTCCATACTCTAGTACAATTGTTTGCATCGATCTCCCAATCTCGTCTAATCATATTGACAATTAGAGCTGAGTTATCATGCTTGGGCAACGGGTTTTGCTGGCAATTAGGCTGGATGTCTCCCCCTCTTTTAGGAAACATATAACCTTGGCTTGTATCAAATCTTTTATTTTATGTCTCAGGGCGATACAGTTATCACTAAGGTGACTCGGTGCTCCAGAATAATAAGCGCAGAACTGGTTTGGGTTGTAGTATGGGATATTAGTGTTTAATCGCTTTGGAGGTATTGGCTCAATCATTTTGCTTTCAACACATTCCTCAAAGATCCGAGAAAGGGTTACATGGAGAAGAGTATATTGCCTTGGTTCTTTGTATTACTGATTAGGTTTATCATTCTGTTAGTAGTTCAATGGGTTTAGAAGTCATGGCGAAGCTTTATATAGAGGTTGATATGGATATGGGTTGTATGTTAGAGCTGGAAAATAAGAAAATTGAGGCCGTGGTATAAACTGAGGTGGTGGTGCAAGCTGAGGTGGTGGTGTGAATTGATATAATAGTGCATATTGAGGTGGTGGTTCATATTAAGGTGGTTGCTTTTGGATGGTTTGGTTTTCAAACATAGGGTGGTTGGGCTGTTGAAGTTTATACTGAGTTTAAAAGTTTTACCGGTTCCTTCGACCTTGGCCTACTATTACCACTTTTGGGTCTTTTTTCTTAGGTGCTGCTATCTTATGTTCTTGCTCAGTCGGTTTTCAAAATTTTCCAATCTTAACACCCTATTCTATATATTCCCCTCAAAGGATTATGTTGGAAAATAGGTCACCAAGTATGTTCAGTAAAGGTTTATAGTAAGGGTGATGTTGAGCTTGGACGAACATTTGGACCATCTTGGCCTCCTACATTGGCAGTACTACTTGTGTGGCTTTATCTCTCCATCGAACAACATATTCTCACAAAATTTCCCAACTCTTCCTAGTGAAGGTTCTGAGAGAAATCTTATCCAGTGATACTTCTTGATTATAGTTGTATTTCTCGCATAAGACCTTAACTATGTCAAGGAACATCTTTACCTTCGAATGTTCTATCATCGAATACCAATGAGCGGTAGGTCAGTCTAATGATTATTGGAAGAATTGGACGGCTAATGCCTCGTTGTGGATGTACGCCTCCATCTCATTCTGATACCTTTGGATATGGCAATCAGGGTACCCTGAACCGTCGTATTTCGTGAATATGGGCATCATGAAGTTGTCGGGGAACTTTACTTGAGGTAGAGAAGACAACTCGAGGAATTAGGCATCGGTTCCAAACTCTCCCTTCTTTACTCCTTGGAGTTCTCTTTCTATTTATAGTAGTTTGTCTGTCAGTAGCGATGCTTTCTCGAGTTACTCTTTGTCCTCCCTTTTGAATTGGTCGTTAGCTTCTAGTATAGCCGGGATAATATTTGGTTTAGCTAAGGTGGTACTTGGCTTTGGGTCAGTCACAGTTGGAGTGACTTGTGGCTGAGGTTGAGTAGGGATTATTTCTTCGGTAATCTGGTTAGGTTCTTGGGAGATGGAGGGCTGATGGTATGTTATTGATTCCATTAGGTTTGGGATTTGAATAGGGGTTACAGTGTTCTTCTGAAAGTGGTAAAGTTGCTGCAATAGTTCATAAATCTGACCCATAGACTATTTCAACATAACTATATTTTCTTTCGGTTGGACGAGCCAGATAGGTTCACACGGTCGTTCCTCTATATTTACCATTAGGATTGGATGTTGTGCTTGCGATCGAGTCTAAACTAGTAAACGAGAGATGGGTGTTTTTGTACGTGGAGCAAAATTTCCTACTTTAAAGATGGTCGTGTCAGTATTTTGCTTATATAGGCGTTTGCGGTTTGACTATGACTTAGTTTGAGATGAGATTTCCATTAATTCCAAATTTTATAATTTACAACCATATTGAATTTTGTAATAGCTACTCCATAGGCAGAGTGTACTTTGCTTAATTACAAACTTGATTTGACACTTTTATTTGGTCTTAATGGAAATCTCATATAAATTCCTAGTTAATGTCGACCTCAAACTAAAGCAAGACCAGAATCTGAAGAAAATAAAGTTTCAGAGTCTAACAAAACTTCGTATAGTTATAATAAGGATTCTCTTTACTCTTTTCCATAGCTTGTTCAACAGTCAATTTATTCAGATACAATTAGATATTTTAAGCTTGCTTATAGATAAAAAGGAATGAAAATTCTTATTTGGCTATTATGTTCTTTATTAGTCCTATATGCAGTTTTGGTTTTTCTTCTAGCTTATCTTAAAAAGCTTGTTTCCCAGACTTTCAAACCTTCTGCATCCTTTCTGGGGGAACATCCATCTTTGGTTGGTAGTCCGAGCGAGAAGAAGTTCATAGCTGGATCGTAGGGGATGAAACCCCCGACCTTGCTTCTACTAACTTCTCTTTCTAACTTAAGGGTTTTCAGGGCTTAGATCGGTGTGATGAAATCACTGATATTAGCCCCTACTGCTAGCCTCTCTATCCCTAAGAAAGTTACAGCTTGGGTTTTCGATCGATGTTATGCAATGTAAGGTGAGTGCTCGTGCGGTAGAGAGAGTATACAGTAATATAAATGTAGAAATGTAAAGATAGTATTTAAATGCAATAATGTAAAAGCAATAAACATTAGTGCAGTAAATAAAGACTTTAAATATCTATGCATGTTGATATATACACAAGAAATTATATGCTTAGTATTGTTTTGTTATTATTATTATTATTATTATTTTTAATTTTATTTTATTATTATTATTATTGTTGTTGTTGTTGTTGTTGATGATACTATTATGTTTGTTTGGTAGGGAATTTTTTTATGTTTGAAACCAAAGACATAATGCTTAGATGTTATTACATAGTGAATATGGATTTAGACTCTAACTAGGCCTAGCTCTCTACAAGTCCCCAGCGAAGTTGCCAGCTGACACACCCCATATTTTAATAAATGGAAGAAGTAGAGAATCTGGAATAGGGTCAAAACAAGTTTTATCCCTTCCTCTCTAAGTAATCCAAATCCGTTCGTTTTTTAAAATGGTTTTTCAAGGGCTTTTCTAGGTGTCGGTTTTGAAAAACTATTTGGGCCAAGATTTTTGTTAAAAAAAATGGAGTCACAACCTAGCATGGGGCTAAATAGTGTGCTAGGTCACCGGAATTATGGAAATTCATTTTTTCTTTTGAAATGGCCCATGTTTTGACTTCCATAGGTCTATGTACTAGAGATATTATTTAAGTTCGGGAGTCGGTTAAGCTCGAGGAAAGTGTTAGACACCCCAATACATTTGTCCAAAGATGATACCTCAGTGTAAATACATATTCTTTGTTAAACACTATCCAAACAGTTTTCTTTGATTACTTAACCAAGAATAATTCCCTTTTTTAATTTTTATGTATTTTTTATATGATTTAATGGAAAGTAGGTAAATATTATAGCTACTACTAGTTAGTGACACCCAATAACATTTTATATATAGACAAATATGTAAATATGTAAGCCATACTAAATGAAATGCAAACTAAGACTAACTTGTTTGGATATGCAACCGAACCCGCACATAGGTGGCCTACGTATCTTGAATGAGAATTAACTCATCACGTAGTTCGTTTTGGTAAGGGTAAAAAATATGGTTTATTATTAGAGGTGTGACCAAACCCTTATGGGTTGCCTACATAATTTGGATGGTTACCAAAGATCTAGTAAGGCGTAGTTCATTCTTGTCTCGTTGAAAATTGGATTCATTATTAGAGGCGTGACCGAACCCTTATGGGCTGCCTATGTACTTTGGGTAGTTACCAAAGATCAAGTCGAACATAGTTCAGTCTTGTTATATTTGAAAAGTTGGGTTGATTTTTTATTAAATCGGAGTTAGTTTAGTTAAGTTTTGGTTGATTATCAGTTAGTTTTGGTTATGAACAACCTGAGTAACAACCCTTTGATTTTGTCAAGAACCTTAAATAAACTCCTTTGCTTTGGTTAGTTTAGTGTTTATGTGTGAGTGGTGAGTTATAAAAAGAAAAGAAATACCATGTATTTATGTCAATCCTACTCGTAACTAAAGAAAACGTGAAGGTTTCTGAAGAAGAATCACACATATCCCCGAAGGAATAGAAGCCCTCCATTTATCCTGAGTTCTCAGCCACAAGGGTCTATTGTTGTAGTATGTAGTATATATGTATATATATATATATGCATTTTTTTAGCTAAAAATAAATAAAAATAAAAATATGATGTTTTTGAGGGGTATCCTATAAGCTATGTACAACTCATGGTGTTAATAATCGTTTTGTTCGAATCCTCATGTGGTTTTAACATGTGTTTTGATGATTTGATGTTTTTGAATGTCTTGGCATGTTTTTAATTATTTTGAGATGATTGGACTAATTTTTGTATGATTTAGCCCAAATTTGGTTGTTATAGTTAAGATTGGGTGTTTGTTTGATGTTCTTGACAAAATCTAAAGCTTGTTAGGTTGTTTTGGTGTTTGTTTGATTCTTTTATGGATTTTATGTGCCATGAACATGAAATTAAATACATTATCTACATGATCCTATTATGTACAAAGCAATATACACAAAATCAACCAAGAATCATAGGCGGTTTGATTTGGCTTGGAACGAATTTAGGGGAGAATGCTAGATTCTCAAAGATTTGTTAATGATTACCAAATGTTTTCAAAGATTTGGTAATCATTGGTAATCATTACCAATGATTGTCAACGATTACCAATCATTACCTCTCCACCAATGAAATTTCTCGCACATGTGTGCATTTATGACTTGATGGGATGGATCCAGTTCAGGTTAGGGGCTAAATACCTGTTAGATCTAGTATTTCGATATGGTTGTCATAAATGCTCTGAAGGTGCTTTGCATTTAGTCCTTAGGTTTCACTTCACATTAAATGCAAACTAATGAGTCATGACTAGGGGACCACACATTCGGTTCATTTAGGATGGAATCAGGTGAACTTTCTTTGTAACCGTCGGTTAGGTTCCAAGTTGCCTAGTTACCCTTAGATTTTTTTGTGAAAATATCTAGATCCTATGAACCTATCCATGACATTTAATCCCAAGAAATTAATGCTTGATAGGATGTGCATTTAATGCGTTGCTTGGAGGCTACTCATCGGGTTTGGTTTGGGTAACGGGTCGTTATGATTCAACGCTTTTGGTTGGTTTCTAAGACATTGTGCTTAAAATATCTAGTTACCATGAATATGGTCTTCACATTTCATCCCAAGAATTTAATTCTTTATGGGATGGGCATTCAATGCTTATTGAGTGCCCTACTTAGGTGGCGAACCAAATCGGTTTAGTTTCGATAACGGTTAGTTGCAATGTAAGCGTCTTGGTTCCTTTCCTTTGCCATCTGGTAGGAAATTTCTAGGAAGGCTCATTAGTCATTATAACTCTTGGTTTGTGGTCCGTAAATTATGGATAGGCCCTTCGATTTCTTGAGCCTAGGGTGGTCTATCAAGACTACTTGGATTTGGAGAAAATCCAAATCAAGCCCAATCCTTAAATCACCTTATGAATTGGGTTTTGTGATGACCTTTCCAAGCCTTGATCAAGGCATCTTTGATTATTTCTTGGTAGTGTTTAATGTGGTATGCATGATAGAAATAATTGTTTTTGGTGTTAAATTTGACAAGATCTAGTGAAAAGTAAATGTTTTAAAGTTGGGATGGGGTAATCGAGTTAATTTATTGAAATATCCTATGATTTAAGGGTAGAAACTAAGATTTATCTATACTAAATATGATTTGATGAAAATCAAACCATAGTAACGTCATTTTAGGCCTTCTTAAATCATGGGAATTTGATTTTGACCCAAAACTTTTACTTAGCAGTATTTTGTCAAATTCAACATTTTTGCATTTTTCTCATTTTTAATTTTTGTATATTGTATAGTGTGATCTGAGGAATAAATTCAATCGCGTTAAACCTAGGTTTAAAGTTTATCTAAACTTGTACTTGATTTGACACTAACTGGGCGGGACAAAATGCCGTATTTACATACGGTTGACAATCTGAAATAGCATAGAGAGGGCCGAACTACATTTCGACTAGATTCCTAACCTAAGAATTCAGTGTATAAAGATAATGCAGGTGGGTTTCGGTCATCCAATTATCACCATCCAAAATAGTAATATAAATAATACATAAACAACCTATTGGTGTTTCCAGACTAAAACAAACATTATAAATCGCGCAATCAGTACAAGATGTAGAAGCAACCCATATGGGCTCTGCCACAACCTTTGAACGCTCAGGAGATAGTTTCGTGCCCCAACTAGAGTTGAGGCACATTGTATCCGGTTTCTTCATTTAGAATCTGTGATGGGACTCACTCCAACTAGAGCTGGGGTAGATTATATTTGGCTTCTCCATTGAGATTCTATGATAGGAGTCACCATAGCTAGAGCTGGGGGCACATTATATCAGATCTTCTCCATATAGAGCTTCTTGATATAAGACTCGCACTAATCCCAGTCATAATTAATGAAAACAATCACCACCTGAAAACTATAATCCCTAGAAGTGAGCAAGCATCGTCAAGCCCTAATCTATGACTGGGTCATATTTTATCTGAGGTTATTCCCCTAGGAACTTTTCTAGTCCTTATCAGGCAGTCCCAGGCGGGATGTGGCTAAGAAACTCCACTAAGTGTTGAGTTTCTCCGAGGGTCTTTGCCCATGTGAATTCTCTCAGTTATTATCAATCATGTATTGATATGACGACTCAGGAATTGAATTCTCTAACTAAAAACCCGTTCCTACAAATATTGATGTACTTCATGAGTCCAAACTACATTTGACATGATTCTCAGTTAAGTCCAAGATATGTAGGCACCCCCATGGGGGGTTTGGTCAAGCTAGCTCACAAAAATCAATAGTTAAATATACCATAGACCTCAGTCTCAGACTAACTAGAAACCCTGGAATTGGATTCTCTAACCCAGAATCGTTCCACCCTATCTTGATTTACTTTACATGTTAGAACTATATGTGACCTAATTCTCATTAATTTAAGATATGTAGGAGAACCCTTTGGGGGTACGATCACAACCAAGAGTTGATTGACCAAGTGTCATCTTCTCCATATCCTCTAAGATAGACCGCGTGTCATCTTTTAGGAATATAGTATAATAGTAGTAGTATATAACTGCACCGGGAGGGGCTTCTACTAGTCTGTCGTCATCACCAAGACCTTTAGAGCCTGGTATTTCATTGTTCTAATGTATACTATTGTATAAGAATAATAGTATAGGTAATAGTATAGTATATAACCCGGGAGGCTTGTACTTGACCATCATCCTCACCAAGACCATAGAGCCTAGTATTTTGCTGTTCTATGGTATAGTATAGCATAGTAGTAATAGAATATAACTAGGTGGGCTTGTACTAGACCATCATCCTAACCGAGACCTTCATAGTGAGGTATTTCGTCGTTCTAAGGTATAGTATAGTATATAACCGGGGGGCTTGTACTAGACCGTCGTCCTCACCAAGACCTTTAGAGTTAGGTATTTTTCTACTCTAACGTATAGTATAGTAGTAGTATATAAATGGGGGGCTAATACTAAATCGTAGTCCTCACCAAAACCTTTAGAGCCTGGTGATAGGTGTGATCTACCTATATAATTCCAAATTGGTTTTGTTAAGTTTTAGAGCATTTTTATAGATTTCGAATATGTTTTAATTAGTTTTTATTCTTTTTGTATTAAAACAGGTGTGTGGGGAAAAAAGATTGGAAACTGGAGCTAAAACGATGAGATCGAACCAACAACAGTCGAAAAATTGTGGAAAACCGAGCAAGGCGGCAATATTCTGAAAGAAGCCCTCCACCGTGGTATCTAATAGGTGTGATCTACCTACGTATTTCCAAATCAGTTTTGTTAGTTTTAGAGTAGATTTATAGTTATTTTTATATGTTTTTATTCTTTTGTATTAAAACAGGTGTGTGGGGTGAAAAGGTATGAAATCGGAGCATAAGCAATTAATTCGTATCGAGAACGGTTGGAGAATCATGGAAAAGTGAGCAAGATGGCAAGATTCTGAAAAGAGGCCCACCACCTAGGCGTCCAGACCACTGCCTAGGCGGTAAAAAAGTAGAGACAACAAAAATAGGCTACTGACAGCCCACCACCTAGGCAGAAATCCAGCAAAATGTTTTCCCATTCCATCGCCTAGGCGAACCTTAACTGACATACCCCCACCGCCTAGGAGGTCAGCTTTGCACCAGAATAGATATTTTTTTAGGATATTTTGCTTATTTATACCCCATCTTTTTTCCTCTCCTCTTCTTTCTTCCGGCCATAAGAGACCCTTTATGGTTCCTATGATATTAGAGAGTGTTTTGGGGGAGCTCAAGAAAATCCTAAGAGGAAGAACACAACAACAAAGGAGAAGCGATCATTAAACGCTCTTAGCAACAAATCTTTGGATTATGGCTAGTTTCTCTCATTTCTCTCTTCATCTATTATCTTAGGATTATTGTTTGAGAATTTTTAGCTCGTTTTGCATCGTATAAACGGTTAGGGCCATGAACTAAACATGGATTGTAATAGGGATTAACATATTATTTATGAAAATGTAGTTTTGGTGAAGTTTATGTTTCGTTTATGGTTGTTCCAGATAATTTTGATTGTGTTTCCGTGTTTTCTATGATTATATGCTTGTTTAGATATATTGAGAATACGGGGTTTGACACTCGGGAGAGGTAACCCCGGATTCAGACTAGGGTAAACACAATACAACAATCTAACGACCCCGAAGGGCATTAGAAAGTGTGCAATCAATGACGTTTGGGAGAGACTCACGTGACCAAGAGTCATTAAGACGTTGAGGGAGACTTCAGCGTTGACACGAAGTCACGTATTTCCCTATCTTACACTCGGAAGAGGTGGCGAAAGAGTTTACGAATCGAGATTGTCGGATACGCCAAACGCCGTTAATGTTAGCTAAAATGAAATCAAACACATTTATGCAAATAAAGTTAATCCCTAGGAAATATAGTCCCCTAAACAATCTCAATATAGTATTTATAGTATAGTTAATTAAATTAGTAATTTAGTTTAGTATTAGTAAATAATTAAATTCAATTTATAGTCGCCTAGATAAAATTAGGTTATGACAAACACGTTACTTAATAGTAATCTTAACCAATCCATATGGATATGATACCCGACCGAAAGGTCCACTATACTAAAACTTGATCCATACGCTTGCAATGAAAGTGGCAGCGCTTAAATTAGCGGCCACCAGTGTCCAAACCTCCGCCGCGGTGGTGAAAATGTAGAGAATGGCTTTTCTTGTTAAACGTCCACCTCCGCAGTGATAAAAATATAGGATGTCAACCTAATCCACCGCCTTCTTCACCACCGAGGCGATTAACCAACTAACCTACTCACCGCTGCAGTGATGACCTCTTTACAGTTTAAATATTGTTTTTTAGAAATTTTCCCTATATATATCATTTCCTCTCCTCTCCTTTGGAGGAGTCTCAGCCACTAGAGCCCTTAGGGATTAGTTTAGTATAGAGAGAGATTATTGGGAGTGTTCAAACAATTCTAAACGAGAATATTACCACGAGGAAAAGGAGAATCGATCGGTAAACGGTTTTAGCGGCTAATCTTCGGATATCGGTAAAGTTCATCTGTTTTTCCTTTTGTCTCTTAACTTATATGTTTGTTTGAGAATTTTTAGCTCAATTTCAATGTTTATATGGTTATGGCCATGAGTTAAATGTGGATTATTTATAGGATTAATATTATTTATAAAAACGTAGTTTTGTTTGAGTTGTGTTTCTTTAGTGATTGTTCTTCGCTATTTTGATTGTGTGTCCCATATTGTTTGTTTATCATGCTTAGATAGATATATCAAGAATATGAGGTTTGACACTCGGAAGAGGTAACCTCGGATTCGGACTTGAGTAATCAAACGCCACGATCCAATAACCCGGGAGGGAACTAGATTGTGGGTAATCAATGACGTTGGGGTAAGACTCATGTGACCTTGGGTTATTAAGATGTTAAGGAGGACTTCTTTATTGACACAAAGTCGGGTATTCCCTTGTCTTACACTCGGGAGAGATGGCGGGGGAGTTTATGAACTGAGATTGTCGACAGGGTAAACACAATGCGACGATCTAATAACCAGGGAATGAGTTGGATGGTGTTGCAATAAATGATGTTGAAGCAAGACTCACATGACCTAGGGTGATTAATACGTTGAGGGGGACTTCTTCGTTGACACGAAGTCACGTATTCCCTCATCTTACACTCGGGAGAGGTGGCGGGGGAGTTTATGAACTGAGATTATCGTGTAGGTCAAACGCCGTTATTGTAAACTAAACGAAATTAAACACATTTAAGTAAATAAAGTTAATCTCTAGATAATCAATTCCCTAATTATCTCGTAATAGTATAATTAGTATATATTAAATTAGGTTATATTAGTATTAGTATTAATTAATTTAAAATTATTATTTTTTAGCCTAGATAAAATTAGGTCATGATAAACGCGGTATTCGATAGTAATGACAACCAATCCCTGTGGATACAATACCTAATCTTAAAGATCACATTATACTAAAACTTTGATCTTGTACACTTGCGAGTAGTCAATACGCGAGCACGTAACAAACGCTCTCCGTACAAGTTTTTGGCGCCATTACCGGGGATTGGATAGAGTTATTGTCGATATTGTGAGTAAATTACCTGATTTTACTTTAGGCATTTCTTTTGTATGTAATTTTTGTTTTGTAGTTTTGTTTTTATTTCTTATGCAGGGTACCTGGAGATGTTAGATCAACAGGTATCGATGCATTCCTTTCGATGGGATTCTGAGCCATTTATAGTGCGTGGCCACGCACATTATCCGGTGAGGCATGTCATTTAAAGATCGAGCCGAACAAAGAAAAACCTCACCAAGCTTGAGGGCGTTCTGAAAATATCGGGCCGATGACATTAAACCACGGGCTTCTTGGAAGGCAACTCAAGGTCAAATAAATTAAATCCATCTCCATCGACTTGAAACGGAGGTGATATTCTCTCGCCTCCCAGGTACGTGTTCTAAACCCCCTTCATCAGCATGCTTAAATTTCATATGTTGAGAATGATGATTGGGTTCCCTGAGGACACTGTCCATTTCGAGTTTGACGATGATGTGTAGGATATTAGTATGTGTTATTGTTTTATCGTATTGCATGTTTGTTTAGGTTAGAATGTGTTTATTTTTCTGTTGTTGTTGTGCATGCTGAGTTTTGCATTCATCTAGGTTGTTACCCAATGATGATAATCCCCCTTGGTTGTTTTCTAGGTCAAGGGTAATACCCATTCATATGTGTTCTGTGTGCTTGACAATGCGTTTTGGTGAAAATTATTGTAGATCCTAATTTGTACAAGCACATAGACTCAATGTATTTCTATTAAATTGATTTGAGGATAATTATCGATTGGCCAAATTCATGACAAATTAAGGATTCTAGAACCTGATTGAGGGGAAGCTTGAGGCGAAATCCTAGGCGAGGTAGTTCAGGAGACGTGATTTAAGCATTCGTTTTGTCGCTTGAGCCTTTTTAAGCCTACCATGTTATATATTTATCCTCCATTACCCTGTCGAAGCCTAAATGCCAATTCAATTCTAAACAAATAAGCTAATACCTTGACCAATTGATCTTTTTCCAAACCTTTATTGCTTAACCGAAGGCAAACATTTGAGTGAATCAAGTTATCATTCATAAATGCTACTTGATGTGAGCGGTTGGGTTTAGGGAGAACTTCGGATTGGTTCAATATTCGAGTACTCATTTGTCATTTTTCTTTCATTTTAACCATACCCGTGAAATCATAATAATAAAATAAGTTTGGCGGTATGGTTAGTTAAAATATATATATATTACGTTTCTTTTGACAAGTAAGTATGTCGGTCTTAAAAATGATTGTTCAGAATTGTTTCCAATGTTTCTATGGGGGTTCAAGAGTGAATGTGCCAAGCATTGAGCCTTAGGTAACGTTAAGTTAACAACGTTAACCCAGTTTCTATTCCAAATGACCCTTGGCCTAATATTCCAAAACTAAACCAAGTCCTTCTGATCTCTATGAATTTCCAAGCCTACATTAGTGGAGAGTGGACCCCAATCAGGCATATGAAAATCTTAGTCTTTCACAGTCAAAGTCGTGAGTTTCGCTGGTGGATAATCTAATCTGGTTGTTGGATAGTTATATTATTGAGTCTCGCACAAACACATTTATAGGATCTAGAATGGTGTTCACCATCATTGCATGTCGAAATTCTAGAACTACACATTATGTGTTTTACTGCCTAAACTCGATATAACTGGCAGTTGTTGAGGGAAAACATGACTTGGTTATTAGAAAAATGTAAAACTCGTATGTCGTTATGTTTAGATTATTTTTAAGTTGTTTGTTATTTAATTCAGTTCTGTTTTTCATTTTCGTGTATGTGTTTTACTTGAGGACTAGCAATATTCTAAGTTTGAGGGTACTTGACAGGTGTGATCTATCTATATATTTTCAAACCGGTTTTGTTACGTTTTAGAGCATTTTTATAGCGTTTTTATATGTTTTAATTAGTTTTTATTCTTTTTGTTTCAAAATAGGTGTGGGGGCCAAAAAGATAGGACACTGGAGCGAAAACGATGAGATCGAACCAAGAACAGTCGAAGAAAGGTGGAAAAAAAAGGAGCAAGACGGCAATATTCTGAAATAAGCCCACCGCCGCGGCGTCTAAACCTCCGCCGTGGCGGTGAAAAGACAGGGAATAGCTTATCTTGTTGAACGTCCACTACCACAGTGGTGAGATCCATCGCCGCGATGGAGGTTTGGATCTCATCGCTGCGACGGTGGACGTTCAGCAAGATAAGCCATTCTCTGCATTTTTACCGCCGTGACGGAGGTTTGGACACCGCAGCGGTGAGCTTCTTTCAGAATATTACTGCCTTGGTCGTTTTTCCACCGTCGTTCTTGGTTCGATCTCATCATTTTCACTCCAGTTTCCTATCTTTTTTTCCCACACACCCGTTTTAATACAACAAGAATAAAAACTAATTAAAACATATAAAAACACTATAAAATTGCTCTAAAACTTAACTAAATCGGTTTGAAAATATATAGGTAGATCACACCTATCACCTGGTATTTTGTAATTCTAAGGTATAATATTGTATAGTAGTAATAGTATAATATATAACCGGGGGGGGCTTGTACTAGACCATTGTCCTCACCAATACCTTAGAGCCTAGTATTTTGTCATTCTAAGGTATATTATAGTATAGTAGTAATAGTGTATAACTGCGGGGGATTGTACTAGACTGTCATCCTCACCAAGACTTTTAGAGCCTGATATTTCATCGTGCTAAGGTATAATATACTACAACAGTAATAGTATATAATCAGGGGGGCTTGTACTAGACCGTTGTTCTCACCAATACCTTTAGAGTCAAGTATTTCACTATTCTAAGGTATAGTTTTGGTATAGTATAATATAGTATAGATTTACTTTCCATGCTTGAATTATATGTGACTTGATTCTCAATAATTTGAGATATGTATGAGAACCCTTTGGGTACGGTTATCGAAACTTAACTGGTTCGGTTAACCACCTAAGTTAGGCATGTAATGTGCATTAAATGCCCATCCCATCAAGCATTAAATTCTTAGGATGACATGGATATGCCACATTCAAGGTATCTAGATATTTTGATCAAAATATCTTAGAGTTATCCGAAAACCTTGAATTGTGGCTACCCTTTGCCAAAACTAAAAACTCTTATGGCTAAGAACTCGGGGTAAATAGAGGGCCTCTATTCCTTCAGCGATATGTGTGATTCTTCTTCTAAAACCTTCCTATTTTTCTTAGTTACAAGTAGGACTAGAATAAATATATGACATTTATTTTCATTTTTTAACTAAGAACTCACCCACTAACACTAATAAACCAAAATAAAAAAGTTTGTTTAAGATGTTCTTGACAAAATCAAGGAGGTTATGTACATGTGATGTTGTGATTCAAGTTGTTCCAACTTAAAAACAATTAATAATAAACATAATTAAGGTTGTGATTTAGGTTGTTCACAACTTTAAAAACTATTTGTAATAAATAACTAAAGTTATGATTCAAGTTGTTCACAGCTAATAATCAACTAAATCCAACTAAAATCATCCCAATTTTTAACTTAAACAAGAATGAACTACATTTGAACTGGTCTTTGGTAACCACCCAAAGTACGTAGGCAGCCCATAACACGGGTTCGGTGACCTTAAACAATAAAAATCAGTTTGCCTTAACTAGAATGAAATATATTTGACCTGATCTTTGGTAACCACCCAAAGTATGTAGGCAACCCGTAAGGTTTCCGTCACACCTTTAATAACATAAACCATATAGTTTTAACCTAATACAATTAAACTACATAAATACCTGATTCTCATTAATCCAAGATACGTAGGCAACCCATATGTGGGCTCGGTAGCATATCCAAATAAATTAGTCTTAGTCTACATTTAATTTAGTATAGCTTTCATATTTATATTTTTGTCTATATAAATTGTTATTGGGTGTCACTGACTAGTATTAGCTATAGTATTTACTTGTTTTATCATTACATCATGTTAAAATCCATAAAAAGATGAAAACTTTAATACAAAATATATATATATATATATATATATATATATATATATATATATATATATATATATATATTATTGTTTAAGTAAATCAAAGAAAATTGCTTGGATATATTAAGCAGTGAATATCTATTTAGACCAAGGTACCATTTATAGACAAGTGTCTCGGGGTACGTAAAACTTTTCCCATGCATAACTGACTCCCAAACTTAAAGAATATCTTCAATACATAGACCTTTCAAAGTAAAAACACGGGCCATTTTAAAAGAAAAAATGAAGTTCTAAAATCCTATTAACCTAGCACACTATTTAACCCTATGCTAGGCAACAACTCCATTTTTAACATAAAATCTTGGCCCTATACGTTTTTCAAAACCAACATTTGGAAAAGCCCTTGAAAAATATTTTTCAAAATGAACAGCTTTAGATGACTTAGAGAGGAAGGGATGAAACTTGTTTTCTCGTCTTCTCGATTTTCTACTTCTTCTGCTATCAAAATTCGGGGTGTGTCACTTACCTAATTAGGGTGTAAAGGTTTAATTATTAGCTGAAAAAAGAATTATTGTAAGGGTTTGATTCTTTCCTAGGAAAGAATCAAGTGTGATTTCTATGTAAGAGCTCAAGGGTGGGGACATAGGCAAGTGTGGCTTAGCAAACTACTATAAATTTTGTGTGCCAAATTTCCTATCTTAAAACTCCTTGTGTATGCACACATAGTAATTCATGTTTCTGCTTAATAATAAGATAATAACCAATTCGGGTAATCACTTTGATTGTTAAATTTTAAACTACCTAATTTACCATCTTCTTGGATAGATCTTTTGGCAAACAATTGGTATCAAAGATTAATTAGCTGAATAGGTTTCATATCCTATCTAACACGATCACACAGCACATCAAATGAGTAATACAGTAGATGAGAGATAATATATACACCGTCCTCTCATTTTCACGGGTGATAATTATGTTTTCTGTGAAGCTGGAAAGACTGAATTTTTACAAGCCACAAATTATGATGTATTGTTAGTTATTAGAAATGGTCTGTATGTTCCTTATGCTCATGGTGTTCCTAAAAATGAAGACAGGTATAATGAGTATGATTTTAAAAAATTGTCGATAAATGTCCAAGCTATTAATCTTTTGTTCTGTGGATTAGATTTGAATGAATACAATAGGATATCAGGTTGTAGTTTGGCAAAAGAAATATGGAATACCTTGCTGGTTACCCATGAAGCAACGAATCAGGTAAAAGAATCCAAAATTATTGTCCTAGTCCACCAATTTATGTTTTTCAAGATAGGAAAAACATAAACAATCCCAGCTTTATACACCATGTTCACTGGTAGCCGCTAATTTAAGTGTTGCCACTTTCACCGCAAGCGTACGGATCAAGTTTTAGTATAATAGACCATTCGGTCGGATATTGTATCCATAGGGATTGGTTGAAATTACTATTGAGTACCGCAATTGTCATAACCTAATTTTATCTAGGCAACAAAAATGTGATTTTAATTATTACTAATACTATAATACTAATTTAACTATACGAATACTACATCGAGATAGTTTTGAGAGAATAGGTTGTCTAAGGATTAGTTTCATTTACGAATACGTGTTTAGTCTCGTTTTAGTATATATTAACGGCGTTCGACTTATCCGACAATCTCGATATCTAAAACTCCTTCACCACCTCTTTCGAGCCTAAGACGGGGGATAAAACGCAACTTCGTGTCAACGAAGAAGTCCCCCTCAATGTCTTAACGACCCTAGGTTGCGTGAGTCTCTCCCCAACATCATTGATTGCACACAATGCAACTCCCAACTGGGTCATTGGATCGTGCGTTGCGTTTACCCTATCGACAATCTCCGTTCTAAAACTCCCTCGCCACCTCTCCCAAGTGTAAGACGAGAGAATACGCGACTTCGAATCAACGAAGAAGTTCCCCCAACGTCATAGATTGTCCACATCCAAACCCCGACTGAGTTATAAGATTGTGACGTTTGTTTATTCTAGTCCCAATCCGGGATTTATTAAACCCTGTATTCTCGTAACATAATTTTAATAACATGATAAACAAACAATATGGCACACACAATCAAAATAACGAAGAACATCCACAAATAAAGTACAAACTCAATTAAACAATAAATTCATAAATTATATTAATAATCCCTATATAACCTATGTTTAGCCAATGACCATAACCACGTATACAAAGTAAAATGGCGTAAACATGCTCAACAACTACCAAAATGAAGAAAACAAAGATAAGAAATGAGCGACTTAACTTATATCCAAAGAATTGGTGCTAGAACCGTCGAACGATCGCTTCCCTCTTCATCTTCCACCTCGGGTTGAGAGCGCTCCCTCAAAAATCCCTCATCCTAACCATAAAATATAGCCTAAGGCCTTAGGGGCCGAAGAGCCCGAGAGAGAGGAGGAGAGAAGGGTATTTATAGGCTCAAAAATATCAAACAAAATATCTAAACTGTGCAGAGGCCACTGCTGCGACAATGAGTATGTTGGTTGGTGATCGTTGCGGCGATGAAAAAAGCGGTGGCTTTGGAAAAACTTTCTGCTAGTTTACTGTGTAGGCGGTGATCCGTCAATAGCCTTTCATCTTTTTTAGCATCTTCACCGCCGCGACGGTTGTCTGAACGCCGCGGCGGTGGGCATGTTTCATAGTTTTGCCTCCGAGCTTGTTTTTCCACCGTTCATCGACCGCTTTTGATTCGATCTAATCATTTATGCTCTGATTTCATACCTTTTCACCCCACACACCTGTTTTCATACAAAAATAATAAAAACATATTAAAATATATAAAAATAACTATAAAACTACTCTAAAACTAACAAAACCAGTTTAGAAATACGTAGGTAGATCACACCTATCAATTACCCCCAAACTCAGAATTTTGCTAGTCCTCGAGTAAAACACCCACACAATACGAGAAAATATAAAAACTAATTATGAAATTGAAAACTAAAAACGAAAAACACTAAAAACGAAAATGTGTAAGTTTTGATTATCATCTACCGGCCGAAAGATTTTTCCCTCATTAGCCCCCAATCCTATCAAGTTCAACTATAAATCACACCATGTGGTGTTTTAGAATTTCAACGTTAAAAAATAGTAAGCGTCATTCTAGATCCAATTTAAGTGTGTGTGATTAAACTCAAATATTCTACTATCTATTGATTAGATGGGATTATCCCTCAATATAGGTCATGACTAAAACCTTTAAGGTATAGGAAATCCATACGCCTGACCCAAGATCTATTCTCCACTAATGTAGGCTCGGAGGTTCATAAAGATCAATAGAGCTTGGATCAGTTTTGGGAAAATGGCCAAGGGTAAATTTGAATAGAAAATAGGTTCACGTTGTTAACTTAACGTTACGCGAGGCACATCGCTTGACACTCTCACACTCGAAACCCCATAGTTTATTTAGAAACAACCCTAAATATACATTAAGAATGATGTGCTCACTTGTCAAAAAGAAACGAAAATAAAAACCGTATTTACATTTGATTTTTTTTTTCAACAAAACATACCCCCAAACTTATCTGATTTGTACAATTTGAGGGGTGTGCAAAATACAAACGAAAAAAGACAAGTGAGTACTCAAATACCGAACCAACATAAAGTTCACCCCAACCCAACCGCTCACTTCAAGTAGCATTTGCAACTACTAACTAGATTCACTCACATTGTGCCTTTAATTCAGCAATATAGGTTGGGACAAAAATCAATCGGCTTTTAAGCTTCGACAGGATAACGAGGGATAATGATATTGCATGGTAGGCTTCAAAAGGCTCAAGCAATCAAATGAATACCTAAATCATATCTCCTAAACAGCCTCGCCTAGGATTTCGCCTCGAATTTTCCCTAAATCAAGTTCTAGAATCCCTATTGTCATGAAATTGAGTGAAGGATAATCGGTTTCAAATCAATTATATAGTGTTATATTGAGTTTACGTGCTCGTGCATTTAGGATTTACAATAACTTTTACTAAGACAATACGTTAAGTACACAGAACACACATAAATGAGTGTTATGGTTGACCTCAAAACAACCAGTGGACAACTCATCATCGGGTAAAGGCCCAGATGACGTCAAAATTATGCACAAAACAACAACTAAACTAAACAATCTAATCCTAAACAATCATGCATATGATAAAAATAATAAAACTTAACTACAAACATAAGCACATACTAAAACATACTACACATCACCACCAACTTAACACAGACATTACCCAAAACAACCTGTCAGTGATCCCAATAAAAGTATATAGCATGATATTTAAGACGGGGGTTCAGAACATGTACCTGGGAGGCGACAGGATCTTGCCTCTGACTCAAATCAACGGAGATGTATCTAACTTATTTGTGACCCTAGGTTGCCTGCCAAGAAGTAATTAATTTAATGTCCTTGGCCCGACACATGCCCTCAAGACTGGCAAGATGTTTCAATGAATGAAATGCAAGAGTACCTGTCGATCTAACATCTTCAAGCATCCTGCCGGAAAACAAAAACAAAACTACAAATGAAACTTATATACAAAAGATATGCCTAGATTAAAATCAAGTTATTTACTCACAATATCGACAATAACCTAATCAAACCAATCTCCGACAATCGTTACCAAAAATATGGTAGCGATTGCTAAAAACTGAATTTGACAAACTACCAATCCTCGGTAACGGCGCCAAAAACTTGGTAGACGTTGACGAAAATTGAATCTGACAAATCAATCCCCAGCAACGGCGCCAAAAACTTGGTGGCCGCTAATTTAAGCGCTATCACTTTCACCGCAAGTGTACGGATCAAGTTTTAGTATAATGGACCTTTCGGTCAGGTATCGTATCCATAGGAATTGGTTGAGATTAATATCGACTACCGCGATTATCATAACCCGACTTTATCTAGGCGACAAAAATGGAATATAAAATTTAATACTATTACAAAAATACTAATTTAACTATACTAATACTATATTGAGATAGTTTTGAGAGAATAGGTTGTCTAGGGATTAGTTTCATTTATGAATACGTGTTCAATCTTGTTTTAGTTTATATTAACGGCGTTTGACTTATATGACAATCTCGGTATCTAAAACTCATTCGCCACCTCTCCTGAGTGTAAGACGAAGGATATAATGCAACTTCGTGTCAACGAAGAACTCTCCCTCAATGTCTTAACGACCCTAGGTTGCGTGAGTCTCGTCCCAACATCATGGATTGCACACAATCCAACTCCCGACCAGATCATTGGATCGTGCGTTATGTTTACCCTATTGACAATCTCAGTTCTAAAACTTCCACGCCACCTCTCCCGAGTATAAGATGAGGGAATACATGATTTTGAATCAACGAATAAGTCCCCCTCAACATCTTAACAACCCTAGGTCGCGTGAGTCTTGCCCCAACATCATAGATTGTCCACAATCCAAACCCCGACCGAGTTATAAGATCGTGGCGTTTGTTTATTCTAGTCCAAATCTGGGATTTGTCAAACCCTGTATTCTCATAAAATAATTCTAATAACATGATAAATAAATAATACGGCACACACAATCAATATAACGAAGAACAATCGCAAACAAAACACAAACTCAACTAAACAACGTTTTCATAAATTATATTAATAATCCCTATACAACCTATGTTTTGCCAATGGACAGAACCACGTACACAATATAAAATGGCATAAACATACTCAACAACTAGCAAAATGAAGAAAATAAAGAAAAAAAAACGAGCGACTTAACCAATATCCAAAGAATAGCCGGTAGAACTGTCGAACGATCGCTTTCCTCTTCATCCTCCACCTCAGGTTGAGAGCTCTCCCTAAACAATCCCTTATCCTAACCCTAAAATATGGCCTAAGGCCTTAGGGGCCGAAGTGATCGGAAGAGAGGAGGAGAGAAGGGTATAAATAGGCTAAAAAATATCTAACAAAATATCTAAACTGTGCAGAGGCCAACACTGCGACGGTGAGGATGTCAGTTGGTAATTGCTGCGATGATGAAGAAAGCGGTGGCTTTGGAAAAACTTACTGCTGGTTTACTGCCTAGGCGGTGGTCCGTCAATAGCCTTTAGTCTTTCTTAGTATCCTCACCACCGCGGCAGTGGTCTGGACGCTATGGCGGTGGGCTTGTTTCACAGTTTTGCCTCCGAGCTTGTTTTTCCACCGTTCTTCCACCGCTTTTGGTTCGATCATATCTTTTATGCTCCGATTTCATACCTTTTTACCCCATGCACCTATTTTAATACGAAATGAATAAAAATATATTAAAATATATAAAAATAACTATAAAACTACTCTAAAACTAACAAAACCGGTTTGGAAATACATAGGTAGATCAGACCTATCATTCACCAACATCTGTAACATCCTCAGTGCACTTGGAAAGTCATATTCAATGCTAGAGAGATTCTAGAAAATTCTGAGGTTCTTGAATAAAGCATGGAACCCAAGGTTTGAAAACTATTGAGGAAGCTAAAGATCTTACCAAATACACTATTGATGAAGTCACTAACAATCTATTGACTCATGAACTAGCTATTAAAGGATACGAAGATGAAGCAAGCACCAGCAACCGAAAGTCCATAGCTCTTAAGGCACATAAGTACGATGATCATGATGACAACGATGTGATCCTCAACAGTGATCAAAACCGGATCGATCTCTTATTACAAATAATTTTAGGAGAATGGTTGGATGTACTTTCTATGGAAGGAGAAACTTCAACTGTCACAAGACGAGGCATTTTCAATCAGAATGTCCTGATCCAAAAAAAGGAGGGTAAACGCAATGGTAAAACAAAAAAAAAAAAAAAAAAGCCAAAATAAATCCATTAAAGCAATGTTAGATGATTTGGACTCAAACAACTTTGAAACATCAAGTAGTGATGAAGAATCTAAGATGCTTTCCCTAATAAGACATCAAGTAGTGAAGAGGAATATGTGATACTTAAATCTTTTAACTATAATATTTTAGGGCATACTATAAAAAATTATTTTAGATCAAATTCCAAAGACAAGCTAGTATGGGTTCCTAAAGGAAGAAAGAGAGCTTCAACTAGCAAGAATGGACCCACGTGGATTAGGTACCACCTAGAAACTATTTGTGGTGCTCCTTGTAGGTTAATATTAAATATTTTGTGAGGAAGGACAAATAGTTCATAGATAGTGGTTGTTCTCGGCACGTGACATGGGATACAACAAAATTTACGTCTTTTACACTAAAGACGGAGGTGATATGACTTCTATAGACAATGCCAAGGTAAGATGATCGATATAGATAATATTGGTAATTCCTCTATTGTTATCGACGATGTTCTTTTAGTTGATGGCCTGAAACACAATCTGTTTAGTGTAAGTCAACTATGTGATAGAGGTTATAATGTATTTTTTAGAATAATAAGTCCACTATTAAGAGTGGAAATGATGATAGGTACTACTTGTTGCATCACTATTTTAAAATGTCTATACTTGTTCTTTTGATGATTTTACATCTTAAAATTTATCATTGTTTAAATGCATTGTTTGAAAATATTTTGTTGTGGCATAGACGTCTTATGCATGCTTGCATGGAATTACATTCTCGTTTATCTAAAAAGAACCTTGTCTGAGGTCTTCCTGATATTATGTTTGTTAAGGATAAGGTTTGTGATGCATGTCAATAAGGTAAACAAACTAGATCATCTTTTATGAAGAATTTGCATACATCTATATCTAAGCCTCTTGAATTATTACATTTAGATTTATACGGTCCCAATCCCATAGCTAGTTTGGGAGCAAAGTTTTATGCATTTTTCATAGTATATGATTTTTCTAAAGAAACATGGTTACTCTTCATGACAAAGAAGGCGGATATGGCATCTTCATTTATAAAATTTTGTAAACATGTTTAGAATGAAAAACAATCTTGCAATAACATTCATAGTGATTGAGGTAGGGAGTTCAAGAATGAAGAAATATCTAGTTATTGTGATGAACATGAATTCTCTCAAATTTTCTTGTTCCTAAAACTCCACAATAAAATGGAGTTGTTGAAATAAAGAACAAGACATTTTTGGAAATGGTCAAGACTATATTTAATGAGAATAGTATTTCTAAATACTTATGGGCTGAAGCTGTAAGTACTGCATGCCTTATCATTAACGTGTATCTATCTGAAAGGACTTTAATAAAACACCTTATGAGATTTGGAATGGAAAACTCCCAAATATATCCTATTTCAAAGTTTGGTTGCAAATATTTTTATTTTAAATGATAAAGATAATTTGGAAAAGTTTGATGCCAAATCGGATGATGGCATTTTTCTTAGATGTGCTTTAGATAGTAAAGTATATAAGGTTTATAATAAAAGATTTTTACTTGTGGAGGAAACTATGCATGTTGTTTTTAAAGAGGCTAATCACTCAATATTGAGAAATGATTTGAATGAAGATGATGTAGGTATTATGACAAACTAGAAGGACCAACGAACTACACCTGAAAAGTAGCCATTTAATCCTGTTGAAAAGTCACCACTTATCAAAGATGATGCAGGTATTATGAAAAACTAGAAGATTTTTACTTGTGGAGGAAACTATGCATGTTGTTTTTGAAGAGGCTAATCAATCAATATCGAGAAATGATTTGAATGAAGATGATGCAGGTATTATGACAAACTAGAAGGACCAATGAACTACACCTGAAAAATAGCCATTTGATCCTCTTGAAAAGTCACCACTTATCGAAGATGATGCAGGTATTATGACAAACTAGAAGATTTTTACTTGGGGAGGAAACTATACATGTTGTTTTTGAAGAGGCTAATCAATCAATATCGAGAAATGATTTGAATGAAGATGATGCAGGTATTATGACAAATTAGAAGGACCAACGAACTACACCTGAAAAATAGCCATTTGATCCTCTTGAAAAGTCACCACTTATCAAAGATTTAACAACTCCAAGAGCAATAAAGCGAGTTATAGGTCATCCAATGGAGTAAATTATTGGAAACTTTGAAGAAGGTATAAGTACTTATTCTTCAGTTAGAGATGGTGCTAATATTGTTTTCTCTCTTGAATTCAACCTAAAAATATTGATGAATCTCTATTCGACGGATCATGGATTTTAGTCGTGCAAGTAGAATTGCTTCAGTTTGACCGAAATAAAGTATGGTCTTTAATTCCTAGACTTGATCTTCATCATATTATTGGTACTAAATAAGTTTATCGCAATAAAAATGATTGACGAGTGGTTTATTTGCCTACAAATCAAGTACTTTTAAATTCAAATATTTTTGTATTTTCAATCATTTTTTTAGTTTAATGTGTTTTTGTGTTGCTTTTTAGAAATACAGATAAATGGGAGAAAATGTGCAAAATGAGGGTAGATGTTGTAACTTCAAGACCAATGTTGACAATTATTCAATCTGCATTTGGCAAAACGCAAAACATGGAACTTGTATATCTATGTATTGTATATCCAAAACAAATTGAATCACCTCAGTCGGAGTTTTGACGAGAACGTTATGGACAAAATACAAAACAGGCATCGGCGGTGTCCAAAGCGCGCTGAAGCTCGAACTTGAGAGCGTTGCAGTACACAAAAGAGCACTGCAGCGCCCTCCCATAAATATTGATGGGTTGGTTTCTACACTTAGCATGCTATACCATGCTAAAACACGTGCTGCAACGCCGTTTGCACATCCTATAACGTCTTTAACTCGAAAAAACCCTATTTTTTAACCCCCTATAAATACCACCTTAAGCTCAAAACAAGGGGAAGCGATTTTGGGAGAAGAGATCAATATTAAAGGCAATTTTGGGCTAAAAAACACCGATTGATGGCATTTTGATGCGAGATTGAAGAAGAAAAGACCATCGGTGACATTTGGGATGGAAGATTTGGAGCTCAAACCCACAATAAGATTTTCTCTTCCTTTCTCTCTCCTTAATCTTTTATTTTAATTTTATATTTGTAATTCTGTATTGAACATGCTTACATATATGGATTTATTGAGAAGATTAGCAATGCATCTATCTATGTTGTGTTCTTATTTTAGATCTAGGAATTGATGTAGTCTTGTTTGAACCATGTTAGATTATTTTGTTAATTGTTATATTTAATTCTATTTTATACACCTTCTAGGCCTAATGTGTCTGATTGATGTGACCAATGAGTTAGACGATTTTAGGATGCGAATTTTATACTCGGGAGAGGTTGAATTCGTAACTAGAATTGGGAGTGCATAACTTAGGTTGTTGTGAATCCGAGAGGAAATCAACACCTAAGTAATCGAGTAGGGAATTTAGGATTTTGTGAAATCGGGAGGTGATCAGGTTCTAGATTTACCAACTAGGTTTTCCATTCAATTATGTTTGCTTTTATAATGCTTCTAGTTTATGCTCACATATGATATTTTGGTTGATTTGAGAACTTGGGATTTAACACTCAGGAGAGGTAATCTTGGGTTCGGACTTAGGTTAAGCACAACGTAATCTTTAATAGATCGAGAGATATTTAGAGCTTCTATAATCTATAAGGTTGGGTTTAACGAATGTTTTTACCTAAATACGGGATAGAGATATCGGTATTGAAGTGATTACATATTCTCTAACTTAACGCTCGGGAAAGGTAGTGAGAGAGCAAGAGCGCGAGGACCTTGATTATTGAATGAACGAAATTAACTAATAATTACTTAATAGGATAACATGATAATAACGAGATGAAATCAAGCCCCTAGAATTTTTGTTCATAGATAATCCATATTTTATTTTATTTTTGTATTTACATTTATTTTAGTTGTTTTAGATTTATTAATTTAAAAACCCAAAAATTGGACGCCTAAATAATGTTAGGTTACGATAATTGCGGTACTTAGAGACGATCTAAACTAATCCTTGTGGATACGACTACCCTACTCTTCCTGTACTATTAAACTTGACCCGTACACTTGCGATATTGTAGCGACGAACTAATTTGCTACCAAGTTTTTTGTGCCGTTGCCAAGGATTGGCGTTTTTAGATAATATTGTGAATAAGTAACCTGATTTTAATTTAGACATTTATTTTATTTTTAATTTTTGTTTTTAGTTGTGTTTATTTTGCGAGGTACTTGTAGATGGATCATCAACAAGACCTCTTGAGATTTTCTCAATGCAATTCTGAGTCGTTTTATTGTACTTGGGATAGATACAAAGAGTTTCTCACTCTATTCCCCAGCCATGGTTTCCTGATGGAGTTTCAACTACTCAACTTCCTTGATGGGTTACAAGCCGCAACAAGAACTTGGGTGGAAGGAGGAAACGGTACCACCCCTTTCTACCAACTAACCGCGGACGAAGCCTATTGTTTGTTGGAAGACATGGTAGAGTTTGATTATTAGATTTGGAATTATTCAACAAGATACCAAAGCTTGGGGGATAATTCCAACATTTCGATGCCATGGATTGACACCCCGAACTAACCAGTAGAGTCTTCTAACACCCTGGAAGAAATGTTCGCTCTAGTTATAGGGGAAACTCAGATTTTCATGAGGGAAACTCATGACCGTATAAATAAGCCTGAGGACCATCATGACAAAATTGAGACAACCTGCACTAAAAGCTACACAATTGTAAAGTCTGTCGAGACGCAAATCGATCAACTTGTCAACTATATTGAGACCGCGTAAAGAATGGTGTCACTGAGAGACGCACAAGCCACATCCAACTATGAAAGCCACCATGAAGAACCAAATCCGAGTGGGAGGAACTTGGATGTTTTTTTTCTTTTTTTTTATGATGATTTGAATGAGGAGAAAACCCAAGAATTGATCAACGATGAAGAATCACAAGATGACAATTGTGAGTCTTTACCGTTTAAGATCCAAATTGTGATGCCACCACCGGTCAAAGACGACCATATATACGAGGATCTGATGTAGCTTACTTGTCCTCCACCGCTTCTACCAACGTTCATTCAGGCTCACCAAGCACATGAGATGGAGCCGAGTCATGTTGAGAGTACGTGCCAATCAATGCCACATCTCGCCAAACTTGAGGGTATTCTGAACCAAGACTCATATGTTGTGTTATATGACACATATTTTGGGCGAAAGCCGCTCTTTGATAAGACCTTCTCCGTGTCAACCCGAAGACGTTAAACCAAGCATTTCTTGGGTGGCAACCCAAGTTTTCAAATAATGGGGCCTAAGGATGCACGCTATGGGAGAAACCCTACACTGGTCACCTTGCCTGGAGCATCAATGTCAACCACACTTGGAGGTGAAATTGTATCGCCTCCCAGGTAAATGTATTATTCCCTAGTGTTTAATTTGAATATATGTTTGACTTTGAGTTTGAGGGTGAGACACATGTTGGCGTTTGTGTGTTGGGTTAGAAAATAATTGTGTGTGTGATTTTTGTCTTATATCTTGTGTTCTTTTGCCATATTTTTAGTTTGTTTTTCCTTTTGTTAGTTTGTTTGAATAATTTGTGAGTTTTGTTGAGATGAAATAACTTAAAATCGATGATGAGTTTAGACACTTGATGTTCTCTTAGGTTGTTTAAAATGTATTGCATTGAGATTTCTATGTGCTTGACTTGTGTTAATTGAATTCACTCTCGACTAGTTACACTTGAGCACTATGAATCTTGACCACTTGGCCTTTTGGGTACTCGAAAAACATTTATGCGCTGTAGGTAGGCTTTGACATCTCATGAATGCTAGAACCCATTTGAGTGAAACTTGAGGCGAAATACTAGGTTATGTGTTATTGGAGAGATGATTTAAGCATTCTTTGAATTGTTTGGGCCTTTGAAGCTAACCCAGGAATATGTTTTATCATTCGTTACCCCTATTGAGCCTTTTTACCTAATTCTTACATTACCCACATTTGTGCATCTAACCCACGACATGTTTTTCCACTTCCTAAACCCTTCACTAATTTTCATTTTTGCATGGATCATTGAGTATAACGACTAGCACGTGTTATGTCTAGAAAGTCATTTATGGAATGGGATGTGTGTTACATTTTGTATTTGTATTATCTATGTTGAAGAAAAAAAAAGTTGTAGTACAGTGCTAAGTATTTCATCTGTCCCCTTGTGTTTTCCTTGCAAACATTGGGGATAGTGTTGAGTTTGAGTTTGGGGATGTGGTTTTCACCTATTTTGTAAAAAAAAAAGAAAAAGAAAAAAAAAATTGTTGTTTTGGTGTGTTTTGTGAATAATACATTGTGGGATTGATTGAAAGAAGATATTTGATGAAAGGGAGAGTTAGTGAAATTTTTTCTCAGAAATCGTGCAAGATCCATGAGTTGTGATATATGCCTAGGGTGATTTGAGCCTAAACAGGACATTTTCATCTACCTTTTACCCTTTCCATACATTACAACCCGCAAAGTCCTTTTGATCTCCAATGACATATATACCTACACAATTAGTGGAGAGTGGCACGAAAGTTGGGCTTATGGTTGTTCTTAAATTCACCTTCTAGAAATTTTTCATTGTCTTCTTAGTACATAAATCTATTTAGGGTTCATTTGGTCGAGTGAGAGTGAATGTGGACGCACTTATACACCAAAAGTCTTGAGTGGGTTGAGATTGATACTTAAAGTCAAAATTCTAGATAATCTCAATGTGTGTATTTTATTTGAGATTTGAGCATCTCGTCATTGTGGAGATTATTGCATGGTTTTTTATTCGATATAAAACATACATTTTTATCGTTAACGTTTTAGTACTTGATTTGTCTTGTCTTTTCTTTCATTTTCTTTTGCTTGAGGACAGGTAAACGTTTGAGTTTGGAGGTATTTGATGAGTGGTTTATTTGACCACAAATCATATACTTTTAGATTCAAATATTTATGTGTTTTCAAGAAATTTTGTTAGTTTAATGTGTTTTTGTGTTGTTTTTTAGGAATACAAATAAATGGTAGAAAAGATACAAAATGAGGGTAGACGTTGTAACTTCAAATCCAACTTTCACAATGCTTCAATCCTAATTTGTAGAAACTCAAAACATGTAAGTTTCATATCTATGTCTTTTCTTTCCATAGACATTTGAATTACCTTAATCGGAGTTTGGACGAGAAAGTTACGTCCAAAATACGAAATAGGTACTGGTGCTATCCAAACACCGATTGATGGTGTTTTGATGCGAGATTGAAGAAAAAAACACCTTTGGTGACACTTGGGATTGAAGATTTGGAGTTCAAGCCCATAATAAGGTTTTGTCCTCCTTTCTCTTTCCTTAATTTTTTATTTTAAGTTCGTACTTGTAATTTTGTGTTGAACATGCTTACATATATGAATTTATTGAGAAGATTAACTACAGATTTATCTATGTTGTGTTTGTAATCTAGATCTAGGGCTTGATGTTGTCTCGTTTGAACCGTGTTAGATTATTTTGTTAATTGTTAGATTTATTTCCATTGTATGCATCTCCTAGGCCTAATGTGTTTGATTCATGTCACTAATAAGTTAGACGATTTTAGATTACGAATTTTATACTCGGGAGAGGTTGAATTCGTAACTGGAATTGGGAGTGAATAACTTAGGTTGTTGTCAGTCCAGGAGAAAATCAATACCTAAGTAGCCAAGTTGGGAATTTAGAATTTTGTGAAATTGGGATGTGATCAAGTTGTAGATTTACCAACTAGGTTTTTCATTCAATTGTGTTTGCCTTTATAATGCCTCCAATTTATACTCACATATGATATTTTGGTTGATTTGAGAACTTGAGATTTGACACTCAGGAGAGGTAATCTCGGGTTCGAACTTAGGTTAAACACAACGTAAGCTTTAATAGATCGAAAGATATTTAAAACTTGCATAATCTATAAGGTTGGGTTTAATGAATGTTCTTACCTAAATACGGGACATGGATATCGGTATTGAAGTGATTACATATTTTCTCACTTCACACTCGGGAGACGTAGTGAGAGAGCAATAGCACGAGGACCTTGATTATTGAATGAATGGAATTAACTAATAATTACTTAATAGGATGACATAATAATAACGAGATAAAATCAAGCCCCTCGAACATTTGTGCATAGATAATCCGTATTTTATTTTATTTTATTTTATTTTTGTATTTATATTTATTTTAGTTGTTCTAGATTTATTAATTTAAAAACCCAAAAATTGGATGCTTAAATAAAGTTAGGTTACGATAATTGCGGTACTTAGCGACGATCGAAACCAATCCCAGTGGATACGATAACCCTACTCTTTATTTACTATTAAAACTTTACCTGCAAACTTGCAGTATCGTAATAACGAAATAATTCGCTACCAAGTTTTATGTTGTCTTGTTTGAACCTTGTTAAATTATTTCGTTAATTGTTAGATTTAATTCCATTTTATGCATCTCCTAGGCCTAATATGTTTGATTCATGTGGCCATTGAGTTAAGACGATTTTAGGTTACAAATTTTATACTTAGGAGAGGTTGAATTAGTAACCGAAATAGGAGTGCATAACATAGGTTGTTGTGAGTCCGGGAGGAAATCAACACCTAAGTAATCGAGTTGGGAATTTAGGATTTTGTGAAATCGGGAGGTGATCAAGTTCTAGATTTACCAACTAGGTTTTCCATTCAATTATGTTTGCCTATATAATGCTTCCAATTTATGCTCACATATAATATTTTTCTTGATTTGAGAACTTGGTATATGACACTCGGGAGAGGTAATCTCGGGTTTGAACTTAGGTTAAATACAACGTAAGCTTTAATAGATCGGGAAATATTTAGAGCTTACGTAATCTAGAAAGTCGGGTTTAAGGAATGTTTTTACCTAAATATAGGTTAGGGATTTCGGTATTGAAGTGATTACATATTCTCTCACTTGATGCTCGGGAGAGGTAGTGAGAGAGAAATAGCACTAGGACCTTGATTATTGAATGAATGGAATTAACTAATAATTACTTAATAGGATAACATGAGAATACGGAGATAAAATCAAGCCCCTAGAACATTTGTGCATAGATAATCCATATTTTAGTTTATTTTTGTATTTATATTTATTTTAGTTGTTTTAGATTTATTAATTTAAAACCCAAAAATTAGACGCCAAAATAAAGTTAGATTATGATAATCACGGTACTTAGCGATGATCTAAACCAATTCCTGTGGATAAAACAACCCTACTCTTCCTTTACTATTAAAACTTGACCATACACTTGCGGTATCGTAGGGACGAAATAATTCGCTACCAAGGATGAAAATGAATAGTAAATAGAAATAAGACAAGATGAGTAGCACAAGACTATAATCTAGATGAGGGCATATATTATGGTGAAACCTATGCACCTGTAGCTAGATTCGAGTCTGTAACATTGTTCTTAATATTTGCTTGTTCTCGTTAATTTAAGTTGTTCAAATGGATGTCAAAAGCAATTTTCTAAACAGTTTTATTACTGAAGAGGTTTACGTCAAACAAACACCAGGTTTCAAAAATGATAAATTAACTAATCACGCTTTTAAATTACGTAAAACTTTGTATGGTCTCAAACAAGCTCCTAGAGCCTGGTATAAGAGATTAAGAAACTATTTAATTGAGAAAGGTTTTTGACATGGACTTAGTGATATTACATTGTTTATTAAACAAACTGATATAGATATCCTATTAGTACAAATTTATATGGAAGATATAATATTTGGATCCACTAAAGAAGATCTTTGCCAAGAGTTTGCTAAGATAATGTAGGTTGAATTTGAAATGAGTACGATAGGAGAATTGATATTTTTCCATGGGCTACAAATTAGCAAACAAAATATGGGATCTTTATCAATCAAGCTAAGTATGTCAATGCGCTTCTTAAAATATATGGCAACGAAAATTAAGCTTGACAAATATGAAAAGATAAAAACCGTTAACAAAATGACTTACCGATATATGATTGGTAGTCTTACTGCTAGTAGACCTAACATTATATTTAGTGTGTGTTTGTGTGTGTTTGTGTGTGAGATTTCAATCTTTCCCTAAAGAGTCTCGTTTGATTGTTGTTGAATGTGTTTTTAGATATTTAAAAGGAGCCTGTGGCCTAGGATTATGGTATCATGGGGGAATAATTTCACATTAATTAGTTACTTTGACACTGACTTTGTCGGTTGCAAAGTTGAGTGTAAAAGCACTAGTGGGTCAGGTCATATTTTTAGGACATGCACATGTTTCTTAGTCTAGCAAGAAGCGTAACTGACACACCCTAGATTTTGAAAGCGGAAAAAGTAAAAATTTGGGAAAAAAAAGAAATAAGTTTCCATCCTTCCCTTTCTAAGTTGTCCAAATCTATTCATTTTGAAATGGTTTTTCAAGGGCTCTCTAGGCGTCGGTTCCAAAAAAAAAAAATTGGGCTTGGATTTTATGTTGAAAACGGAGTTGCCACTTAGCATGGGTTAAATAGTATGCTAGGTCACCAGGATTTTTATAAATTCATTTTTATTTTAAAATGGCCCATGTTTTTGCTTCATAAGGTCTGTATACCAGAGATATTCTTAAAGTTCGGAGGTCGGTTATGCTTGGGGAAGGTTTTACACACCCCAAGACACCTTGTCCCTAAATGGTACCTTAGTCTAAATGAATATTCACTTTTAAACAATACCCAAGTAACTTTGTTTGGTTTACATATACAAAACAATTCCCTTTTTAAAGTTTTTCCATTTTCTATGTATTTTGTCATAATGAAAGCAATAAATGTTTAATTATATATTATGCAACTACAACTAGAAATGGAAATATTTTTGTGTTTTGAACATAATGAAAACAGTAGATACTACACTATACTACAATATTCTAGGAAACGACAACCCAATAGCAATTTATAAAAGACAGAAATATAAATATGCAAGCTACATGAAATACAAATATTTTTGTTATTTTTTAGTGACCTAACCTTATATAGGTTGCCTACATATCCTTGTTTTCACAAGGAATCAGGTCGACATGTAGTTCTAGCATGCAAACTAGACTAATTTATTTGGATATGTGACCAAACTCGTACGTGGGTAGCCTACGTATATTGAATTAATGAGAATCAGGTCTTCAAGTAGTTCATTCCATTAAGTTGAAAGATAGGGTTTGTTTTAGTTGATTTTGGTTGATTATTAGTTGGTTTTAGTTGTGAACAACATGAATCACAACATGATATGGACATAACCTCTTTGATTTTGTCAGGAACACCTTAACCGAACTCTTTTATTTTGGTTAGTTAATGTTAGTATGTGAGTTGTTAGTTGAAATTAAAAATAAATACCATATATTTATGCAAAAACTACTCGTAACTAAGAAAAAATGGAAGGTTTTTGAAGAAGAATCATACATATCCCTGATGGAATAGAGGCCCTCCCTTTATCCCTGATTTTTAGCCACAAGGGTCTATCGGTGTAGTATATGGATGTATATATATATAGGTGCCAGTACACCAGCCTTCTAGTCTATGAACTAGAAGAAAGTAAATCAATTATTAATAGTTATATGGTTAGATTAACAGTTAGTAAAGAGTCGATTTGAAGTGTTCTTGAGAGAATCGTAGAGACTATACACAACTTACAGTGTGATAGATGTTTTGTTTGAATCCTCACATGTTCTTAACATGTTCTCAGTTGATTTGGGTCCTCACATGTTCTTAACATATTCTTGGACTTTCTTAATGTTCTTGAGATAGTTTTGTATGATTTAAACATAGTTTGGTTATTATAACAAGAATTAAATGTTGTTTGGTTGATTACGGGTTTTATGAGTTATATACTTGAAATTTAAGTGTATGAATTACATGATTATGATATGTACAAGCATAATATACAAGATTAAACCAAGAACAAAGGGTGTTTTCAAGAAAACATACCTACTTAGGGGATATAGTCTTCTCTAATTGATTGTCACCCTTTTCTCCTTGATCTTCTTGGCTTGGCTTTGATCGGTAACTGTCTTCCTCTTGAGTTATTGCTCCAATAATCTCAAGAACTCCCTTTAGGATCAGATTTTAGCAGAATAATGGGGTGTTATTCAAGAAACTTGCATCAGAATCCTAGCCCCCAAGACTTGGCTCGAGTTTCAGAGATAGGAGCTAAGACCTCAAGTCTTACAAAAATGAGAACCTTAGCACCACTATTTATAGGTTAGGATCATGCGCATGGCTGAGTGCACAGCCTATCCCGGCCTCTTCCTTGGGGTGTGTTTGGCCTAGAGGACATGCTATCTTGATTTGGTTCTTATTATTTTTTGGACAAATTTGGAATGTGATAGGTGTGATCTACTTATATATTTCCAAACTAGTTTTGTTAGTTTTATAGTATTTTATTACGTTTTAATTAGTTTTTATTCTTTTGGAAAAAGTACAATTTAGACCCTCTAACTATTAACATATTTCAAAGTGGTCCCTCTAAGTTTAAACGTTTCATTTCAAACCCTCTACGTATCATAATGTTTCAAATTCGTCCCTCCCTTAGAGATTCCATTAAAACTAACAGAATCTCAGGAGCAAAACGGTCTTTTCACGTTTTTTAATCATTTTTAATTAATTTTTTTAATTTTCTCTCTCTCTCTCTCTTCCTCCCCTCTCTCTCTCTCTCTCCCGCTACCTCCCTCTCCTTTCGTCCCTTTCCCCGTCACCTCCCTCCCCCTCTCCCTCCCACCCCACCCCCGTAACAAGGGGTAGTTGCACCCCCTGTTTCAGGGGGTAAAACCACCTCCTGAACAGGGGGTGGCACCATCCCCTGCAACAGGGGGTCAAAACACCCCATGTTTCGGGGGGGTGGGGTGGGAGGGAGAGAGGGGAAGGGGAGGAAGAGGAAGAGGGAGGTGGCGGGGAGAGGGAGAGGGAGAGGGAGGTGGTGGGAGAGAAAAAGAGATAGTAAGGGGAAACAAATTAATTAAAAATGATTAAAAAATTTTAAAAACTTGAAAAGACCATTTTGCCCTTAAATTTCGTCAGTTTTAACTGATTTTCTAACGGAAGGACGAATTTGAAACGTTATGATACGTAGAGAGTTTGAAATGAAACGTTTAAACTTAGAGGGACCACTTGGAAATGTGTCAATAGTTAGAGGGTCTAAATTGTACTTTTCCCTATTCTTTTTGTATAAATCACGTGTGTGGTGTGAAAAGGTATGAAAACAGAGCATAAACGATTAGAACAAACTAAGAACGGTCGAAGAACGGTGGAAAAACTAGCACGGAGGTAAGATTCTGAAAAGAATCCCACCGCCACAGAGTTAGACCTCCGCCGTAGCAGTAAAAATGCAGAGAGGGTCAATTCTTGCTGGACATCCATCGCCGTAATGGTGAGATCCATTGTCGCGGCAATGAAACTGCAGGATGGTCCCTGAATCCACCGATTTCTTTACTGCCTAGGCGATCACTTAACCGACATACTCCACCACCGCAACAATTAATCCCACCGCCATGGCGGTCACCTATGCAGCAGATTAGATATTTTTTGAGATATTTTCTCTATTTAATCCCATCTCCTCTCCTCTCCTTTGATGATCCCCGGCTACCAAAGCCCCTTAGGGCTTAGTATAGAATATAGAGAAAGTATAGGAAGTGCTCAATATATAGTATAGAATATTAATCGGACTATGGCTAAGTTCATCCGTTTTTCCTTTTATTTCTTATCTTCAATAGTTGTTTGAGCATGTTTAGCTCTATTTTAATTGTATAAATGGTTATGACCACAAATTAAACGTGGATTATAAATGGGATTAATATTATTTATAAAAACGTAGTTTTGTTTTAGTTGTGTTTCTTTAATGATTGTTCTTCGCTATTTTGATTGTGTGTGCCGTATTATTTATTTATCATGCTTAGATAGATATTTTGAGAATTCAGTATTTGAAACTCGAAAGAGGTAACCCCAAATTTGGACTACAGTAAACACAACGTGACGATCAAATAACCTAGGGGAAAGTTAGATTATAGGCAATCGATGACGTTAGGGCAGGACTCACGAAACCTATAGTCATTAAGACATTGAGGGGAACTTATTCGTTAACACAAATTCACCTATTCCCACATCTTAGACTCGAGAAAGGTGGCGGGACAATTTACGAACTGAGATTGTCAATAGGGTAAACATAACATGATGATCTAATAACCCAGGAGGAAGTTGGATTGTGTGCAATCAATGATGTTAGGGAGAGACTAACGTGACCTATGGTCGTTAATATGTTGATAAGGACTTCTTCCTTGACATAAAGTCGTATATTCCCTCATCTTACACTCGAGAGAGGTGACGGGGGAGTTTACGAACTAAGATTGTCGAATAGATCGATCACCATTATTGTAAACTAAACGAAATCAAACTCATTTAAGTAAATAAAGTTAATCCCTAGATAATTCAACCCCTAACCATCTCATATTAGTATAATTAGTATAGATTAAATTAGGTTATATTAGTATTAGTATTAATTAATTTAAAATCATTCTTTTTAACCTAGATAAAGTTAGGTCATGACAATTACAGTACTCGATAATAACGACAACCAATCCCTGTGGATACGATACCCGATCTTCTTGATCACATTATACTAAAACTTTAACCTCGTACACTTATGAGTAGTCAATACGCGAGTGTATAAACAACGCTCGTCGTACAAGTTTTTGGCGTCGTTGCCATGGATTGTGTTTTTTCGTGATTATCGATATTGTGAGTAAATGACCCAATTTTACTTTAGGCATTTCTTTTGTATATAATTTTTGTTTTGTAGTTTTGTTTTATTTCTTAAGTAGGGTACTTAGCAATGTTAGATCGACGGGTATTGATGCATTCCTTTCAATGGGATTCTGAGCCGTTTTGTAGTGCGTGGCCACGCACATAAGCCAGTGAGGTGTGTCGTTGAAAGATCAAGCCAAACAAAGCGAAACCTTGCCAAGCTTGTGAGCATTCTAAAAATGTCGGGCTGAGGACATAAAACCACGCGCTCATGGGAGGTAACCCAAGGTAAAAAATAAATTAAATCCATTACCGCTGAATTCATTCGGAGGCAAGATTCTCTCACCTCCTAGGTATGTGTTCTAAACCCCCTTCATCATCATGCTTTAATTTCATATGTTGAGATTGATGATTGAGACCATTGAGAACACTGTCTGTTTTATGTTCGGAAGTGATGTGTAGTATTTAGTATTGTTAGTTTATGTTGTTTTGTTTTTACTATATTGCATGTTTGTTTAGTTTAGAATGTTATTGTGTTGTTGTTATTGCATGCTGAGTTTTGCGTTCATCTGGGCCGTTACCCGATGATGATATTACCCTATTTTCGAAGTCAAGGGTAATACCCATGGTTGTGTGTTCTGTGCGCTTAACCATTCTTTCTGGTAAAAGTTATTGTAGATCCTAATTTGCACGAGCACATACAATGGATGTATAGTTATTCAATTAATTTGAGGACGATTATCGATTAGCCAAACTCATGACAATTTAAGGATTCTAGAACCTGATTAAGGGGAAGCTTGAGGCGAAATCCTAGGTGTGGTAGTTCAAGAGATGTGATTTAGGCATTCTCTTTGTCGCTTGAGCCTTTTTAAGCCTACCCTGTTATATGTTTATTTCTTGTTACCCTGTCGAAGCCTAAATGAAATTTCAATTCTGAACACATAAGCAAATACCCTGGCCAATTGATCTTTTTCCAAACCTTTATCACTTAACCAAAGGCACAAATTTGAATGAATCAAGCTAGCAGTTGCAAATGCTACTTGATGTGGGCGGTTGGGTTTAGGGTGAATTTCGGATTAGTTCGGTATTCGAGTACTCACTTGTCATTTTTCTTTCGTTTTAACCACACCCGTGAAATCATACTATTCGAATAAGTTTAGGGGTGTGGTTCATAAAAAATAAAATAAAATAAAAAATAAAATTAAATTAAATTAAATTACGTTTCTATTGATAAGTGAGTACGTCGGTTCAAATTGTTTGTTTAGAATTGTTTCCAATTTATAGATGGGAGTTCGAGGGTGAATTTTCCAAGCATTGAGCCTTGGGTAATGTTAAGTTAACAACGTTAACCCGGTTTCTATTCCAAATTACCCTTGGCCAAATATACCAAAACTGAACCAAGTCCTTATGATCTTTATGAACTACTCAACCTACATTAGTTGATAGTGGACCCCAATCAGGCATATAGAAATCCTAGTCCTATACGGTCTAAGTCATGAGTTTCGTTGGTGGATAATCCAATCCGATCTTGGATAGTTATATTATTGATTCTCATACAAACACATTTACAGGATCTAGAATGACGTTGACCATTATTGCATGTCAAAAGTCTAGACCATCACATGATGTGTTTTACCGCCTGAATTCAATATGACTGGCGATTGTTGAGGGAAAAATGACTTGGTCGTTAGAAGGATTCAAAACTCCCATATCGTCATGTCTAGATTGTTTTTAGGTTGTTTGTTATTTAATTTAGTGGTGTTTTTCATTTTAGTGTGAGTGTTTTGCTCGAGGACTAGCAAAATATCAAGTTTGGTGGTATTTGATAGGGTTGATCTACCTATATATTTCCAATCCAGTTTTGTTAGTTTTAGAGTGTTTTTTATAGTATTTTATTATGTTTTTATTCGTTTTTATTCTTTTTGTATAAATCAGTTGTGTGGGGTGAAAATGTATGAAAATGGAGCAAAACAATCAGATCAAACCCAGAACGGTCGAAAAACGGTGGAAAAATAAGCACGGAGGCAAGATTCTGAAAAGAAGCCCACCGCCGTGATGGTGAAAATACAAAGAGGGCCAATTCTTGCTGGACATCTATTGCTGCAGTAGTGAAACTGTAGGATGGTACCTGAATCCACTACTTTCTTTATAGCCTAAACAATCACTTAACCGACATACTCCACCGTCGCAACGGTTAATCCCACCGCCGCAGCGGTCACCTCTGCTGCAGATTAGATATTTTTTGAGATATTTTCTCTATTTAATCCCCTCTCCTTTCCTCTCCTTTGATGACACCCGGCCATTAGAGCCCCTTAGGTCCTAGTATAGAATAGAGAGAAAGTATGGGGAGTGCTCAAACAAATCCAAAAGAGAAGACTACGACTAAGTTCATCCATTTTTCCTTTTATTTCTTATCTTTAATAGTTGTTTGAGCATGTTTAGCTCAACTTTAATTGTATTAACGGTTATGACCACAAGTTAAACGTGGATTATATATGGAATTAATATTATTTATAAAAACGTGATTTTGTTTTAGTTGTGTTTCTTTAATGATTGTTCTTCGCTATTTTGATTGTGTGTGCCATATTGTTTGTTTATCATGCTTAGATAGATATTTTGAGAATTTGGGGTTTGACACTCGGAAGAGGTAACCCCGGATTCGTACTAGGGTAAACACAACGCAATGATCTAATAACCCAAGAGGGAGTTGGATTGTGGGCAATCGATGACGTTGGGGCAAGACTCACGTGACCTAGGGTTGTTAAGACATTGAGATGGACTTATTCATTGACACGAAGTCGCTTATTCCCTCATCTTACACTCGAGATGGGTGGCAGGGGAGTTTACGAATTGAGATTGTCAATAGGGTAAACACAACGCGATGATCCAATAACCCAAGAGGAAGTTGGATTGTGTGCAATCATTGACGTTGGGGCGAGACTCACGTGACCTAGGGTCTTTAAGATGTTGAGGAGGACTTTTTCATTGACACGAAGTCGCGTATTCCCTCGTCTTACACTCGGGAGAGGTGGCGGAGGAGTTTACGAGCTAAGATTGTCAAATAGGTCGAACACCATTATTGTAAACTAAACGAAATAAAACACATTTAAGTAAATAAAGTTAATTCCTCGATAATCCATCCCATAACCATCTCGTATTAGTATAATTAGTATAGATTAAATTAGGTTATATTAGTATTAGTATTAATTAATTTAAAATCATTCTTTTTAACCTAGATAAAGTTAGGTCATGACAATTACGGTACTCGATAATAACGAAAATCCATCCTTGTGAAAACGATACCCGATCTTAAAGATCACATTATACTAAAACTTTGACCTTGTACACTTACGAGTAGTCAATACGCGAGCGTGTAACAAACGCTAGTCGTATAGTGTGCAAAGGAAGTTCCTCAAAGATTTGGTAATGATTGGAAATTATTACTAATGATTGGCTATCATTATCAATCATCACACCTACTCAAATACTATTGATTAACATGGGTGCATTAATGGCATGATGTAATACTTCTGGTTTGGTTTAGGGGTTAAGTACTAGTTAGTTTCACTATTTCGGTTTAGTTGCCATTAATGCTTTCAAGGTGCATTATATTTAGTATTGATGTTTCACTTGGAATTTAATTCCATATGGTGAGTCATGACTTGGTGATCACTCATCTGGTTGGTTTTGGGTCGAATCAGGTTAGTTTTCCTTGTAACCAACGGTTGGATTTCAAGGTTTCTAGTTAACCCTCAGATATTTTGGTGAAAATATATTGATACCTTGAACCTAGACCTTCCATTTCATCCCAAGCAATAAATTCTTAATGTGATGTGCATTTAATATGCTGGCTAGGTCGCAAAAAATATTTGGTTTGCTTTCGGTAACGGGTAATCATATTTTAGGGATTTCGGCTAAACCTAAGATATTTTGCTCAAAATATGTACATCCATTGAATGTGGACTATCCATGTCATCCCAATCATTTAATACTTGATGGTATGGGAATTTAATGTACATTAACTGACTAAGTTAGGTGGCAAACCAAATCGGTTCAGTTTCGATAACGGTTGGTTACCTCCTAAGTGTCTTGGTTTCCCTCTTTAGATATTTGTGTAGAGAATATCTAGGGTTTATTTAGTCATTTAAAGGCTCCTTTTTCGTCCTTTTAATGATGGTTTTGCCTTTGATTCATTGGGCCTAGGGTAGTTTGTCAAGACAAATTAGATTAGTGTAAATCCAAACCAAGCCCAAATCCTTAATCACCTTGGTGATTTAGGGCTCTTCATGACCTTTGAAAGTCTTGATTGAGGTCTCTTTTATTGTTTATATATTGAATTTTATGAAATATGTATAGCTGAAACAAGTATTTTTGGTATTAAACCGACAAAATTCAGTGACGGTAAATGTTTTAAGGACAAGGTAGGTAACCGAGATAATTATTTGAAATATCCAATAATTAAAAGGTATTGGATAAATTTTATTTAGGACAAATTACAATTTTGTTCCTCAAATTTACACGTTTTTTTCCTTTTAGCCCTCCAATTATTATTACTTTTTTTGGTCAAAGTGGTCCTCATTTTTGCAACTATTTTTTTAAATGGACCTTCCGTTAAAAATAGGCTTTAATTGTACGAGATTTGAGGTATGTGACTTGCACATGAAAATTTTAGGGGTAGAAAATTAATTTTCTTTTGGATAAATTACAATTTTGGTCCTCGTGTTTACACGCCTTTTTCCATTTAGCCCTCCAATCTATTTTTTCATTTTATTTTTCTTTTTTTTCTTTTTTTTTTTTAATAACATCAGCATTCTTCATCCCTCATCGTCTTCGGCCACCTTCATCTTCTTCTCTCTAGATCTAAACCAAATTCTTCTACGTTTCTTCTAACCCTATAAATGACCCCATTTTCGTCGGATCCTAACTAGTCGACACCGCGTCATACGCCAATTCGAGCATCGAATCATTGAATGTGATGAATACCATCAAGAAACCCACCCACGCCAACGGATTCCACAGTTGTTGTTCCTTCGTCGAATCCATTGTGACTAGGAAAACCATGTCGGTGAACAACGGGCCCCGAATGGAGATTAATATCCTCGCAATGATTCTATCAAATACCACATATGCAATCTTATCATCATCGTCGCCACCGTTAATTTTCCTGAATCCATATCCCTTTACTATTTTCTTATCCGGTCTCTAGCGGTCTTTTATATTTGCTATTGTTGATATGTACGCAAAGTGTAAATTAATGGATGAAACCAATAAATTCTTCTAAATATTGATGGGAATGATAAAAGGGACTATGTAATGGTGGTTAATGGGCTTATAGACATATGTGCAAAGTGTAAGAAGGATGAGGTTGCTCGAAGAATGTTTGATGACATGGGAGCTCATGGTCAGAATATGGTGACGTGGATGATTGTGATTGATGGATACACATAGCACAGTGGAACCAACAATGCTTTGGGGCGTTTCTTGGCGATGGTGAATCATGATGGCTATATAAAACTGAATGCATTCATTGTGTATTGTGCATTAATGGCGTGTGCTCGTCTTACATCGTTAAGGTTTTGGAAGCAGATTAATGGGTATATTTTGTGTAGCCATTATGGAAATGGGTTTTTGTTTAACGTGAATTGTCTAATCAATATGTATGCAAAGTCTAGCGATGTTGATGGAACGGAGATGGCGTTTCATTTGATGGGCCGAATAAATGAGGTGTCGTGCACGTTGTTAATGGCGGGGTTACAACATTCATGGAAGGGGATAAGAGACTGTCGAAATATTCCACCGGATGAGAAATTTTGGTCTGAAAATTGACTGCGTCATGTTTCTTGTTTTTCTTTACACTTTTAGTTATTCGTGTATGGTGGATAAAGGGATTGAGTTTTTCGAGAAGATGAGATGTGGGTTGTTTGGAGTTATTCTCAGCATTGAGCATTATGCTTCCATGGTGGATCTGTTGGGTCGCATCGGTCTGTGGGAAGAGGTGACGAGATTGATTAGAGAGATGCCAATGGATCCGACGCCAGTGGTGTGTGATAATAGAATTTATCCATTTATTTCAAAACCAAATTTGGTAGTTTTTGAATATTTTTATAGTGTTTTAATTTGTTTTAATTATTTTTTATTTTTTTTTGTATAAATCAGGTGTTTGTGATGAAAATGAGATAAAACGGTTGAAAATCAAGCTAACCGATGGAACGATGGTGGAAGAACGGTAGAAAAACAAGTAAAAAGGCCTTCCAGCATCTGCAGCTCCACCGCTGCAGTGGTGAAACCACCGTTGCAGCAATCAAAGTGCAAAGAGTTGCTACATTTCCGCCACTGCAGTGGTTAAAATGCAGAGAGTTACTAAACTTTCTGCTTGACCACTGTTGCAGCGGTGAGCCCTACACTTGTAAAGTGTTTTTTTTAGATATTTTGTTCCCATTTATTCACTCCACTTCCTCCAATTTCGAAGATAGAATCGGGGAGAGACACTTGAGCAGAGATTTTGGTATGCTCAACATAACCAAAGGAGAATATCACAATTCCAAGGAGGAAACAATCTCGGAGCAGTTTTAGTGTCGGTTCTTTGGATAATGGCTAGTCTCCTCATTTCTCTCTTTTATTCTTAGTTTGGTTGATTGTTTTGTATATGTTTAGGTTATATATTATTGTATATGTGGTTATGGACATGAGCTAAACATATATTGTCTAAAGAGCGATTTGTTTATAAAAACATTGTTTGGTTGAATCTATGTTTCGTTAATGGTTGTTCATGTTTATCCGATTGTGTTTACCATTTAATTACAATCTTAGTATGTTTGTTATGGTATTATGGTTGATTTTGAGAATACGGGGTTTGACACTCGGGAGAGGTAACTGATAGGTGTAAATTACCTATATATTTTTAAACCGAATTTGTTAGTTTTTTTTTTACGTTTAATACGTTTTTGTTAAGTTTTAATATGTTTTTATTCTTTTTATATTAAAACAGCTGTATGGGGAGAAAAGGTATGAAATCGGAGCATAAACAATCAAATCGTATCGAGAACGGTCGGAGAACGGTGAAAAAATGAGCAAAGAGGCAATATTGTGAAAGAAGCCCACCGCCGCGATGTCTAGACCACCGTCGCGGTGGTGAAGATGCAAAGAGACCCCATTCCTGCTGAATACCCAATGCATTTCACCATCGCAGCGGTGAAACATCAGGATGGTCCTTATTCCAGCGCCTTCTCTATCGCCTAGGCGAACCTTAAACCGACATACTCTACCGTCGCGGCAATCAGCTCTCCACAGCCTTAAGATATTTATTTAGATATTTTGCCTATTTCAACCATTCCTCTCCTCCTCTCTTCCAGTGGAATCACCCCCCAGCCCCTTAGGCTATATTTTATGGTGAGTTTGAGAGAGATTTGAGGGAGCGCTCTCAACCCGAGGTAGAAGATGAAGAGGGAAGCAATTGTTCGACGATTCTAGCGCCAATTCTTCGGATATCGACTAAGTCGCTCATTTCTTCTCTTTTTTTTCTTCATTTTTGTAGTTGTTGAGCATGTTTATGCCATTTTACATTGTATACATGGTTATGGCCATTGGCTAAACATAGGTTGTTTAGGGATTATTAATATAATTTATAAATACGTTGTTTAATTAAGTTTGTGTTTCATTTGTGGATGTTCTTCATTATGTTGATTGTGCATACCGTATTGTTTGTTTATCATGTTATGAGAATGATATTATGAGAATGTGGGGTTTGACAAATCTCGGATTCGGACTAGAATAAACGAACCCCATGATCCAATAACCCGGTCGGGGTTAGGATTGTGGATAATCTATGACGTTGGGGTAAGACTCACGTAACCTAGGGTCATTAAGATGTTAAGGGGGACTTCTTCGTTGACATGAAGTTGCATTATATCCCTCATCTTACACTCGGGAGAGGTGACGGAGGAGTTTTAGAATTGAGATTGTCGATAGGGTAAACACAACGCATGATCCAATGACCCGGTCGGGAGTTGGATTGTGTACAATCAATCACGTTGGGATGAGACTTACGCGACCTAGGGTTATTAAGACGTTGAGGGGGACTTCTTCGTTGACATGAAGTTGCATTATATCCTTCATCTTACACTCGGGAGAAGTGGCGGAGAAGTTTTAGATACCGAGATTGTCAGATAAATCGAACGTCGTTAACATAAACTAAAACGAGATCGAACATGTATTCGTAAACAAAACTAATCCCTAGACAACCTATTCTCTCAAAACTATCTCAATATAGTATTAGTATAGTTAATGTAGCATTTTAGTACTAGTATAAATTAATTAAATACATTTTTGTCGCCTTGATAAAATTAGGTTATGACAATCGCGGTACTCAATAGTAATCTCAACCAGTCCATGTGGATACGACACCTGACCGAAAGGTCTATTATACTAAAACTTGATCCATACACTTGCGGTGAAAATGGCAACCCTTAAATTGCGGCCACCAGTAACCATGGATTCAGACTAGAGTATAAACACAACACAACGATCTAATGACCCAAGAAAGCGTTAGAAAGTGTGCAATTCAAGATGTTGGGGCGAGACTCATGTGACCAAGTTTCGTATAGACACTCGAGGGAGACTTTGGGGTTGACGCGAAGTCACATATTTATTCACTTTACACTCGGGAGAGGTAGTGAGTGAGACTTCGATACCTAGATTGTCGGATAATGTGAATGTCGTTAATATAAACTATATTAAAATGAACACGTTTAAGTGAACGAAGTTAATCCCTAGATAATTTACTCCCATAAACGTCAATATTAGTTAATTAAATTAGTATATTATTATATTAACAAAAATATTAATTGAGTCGCCTAGATAAAGTTAGGTTATGACAATCGCGGTACTTAGCGACAATCTAATCCAATCCCTGTGGATACGACAACCCCTACTCTTCCCACTCTACTAAAACCTGACCTGTACACTTGCGGTAAAGGTAACGACGTAATTTCGTGCTACGAGTGTGGGTGGCTCTTTTGGGCACCTGTAAAACCCATAACAACATAAAGGTAGGGAAATAAGCAGTGGAGAAGTTATCGGAGTTGGAGGTGGGGTCGTCTATATGGTTTGAAGAACTGCAAAAGAATTGGGTTGAGCTCTAGAGAGAAGATAATGAAGGTGGTCAAGGACATTGAGGGATGAAGAATGCTGACATTATCAAAAATAAAAATAAAAAAAAAAAAAAAAAAAAAAAAAAGGGAAAAAGAAAATGAATAAAATAAAATAATTGGAGGGCTAAATGGAAAAATGTGTACAAATACGAGGACCAAAACTTTAATTTGCCCAAACAAATTAGTTTTCTACCCCTAAAGTTTGCATATGCAAGTCACATGTCTCAAATCCATCACAATTAATGCCTACTTTTACTGAAGGGCCACTTGAAAAATGGCTTCACATTCGAGGACCACTTTGGAAAAAAAAAATTAGGGGGCCAAATGGAAAAATGCGTACAAATACGAGGACCAAAACTACAATTTGCCCTTTTATTTATATTAAAGATAATTTAATGAAAATCAACCTTTAATAAAGTCAACTTAGACCCCCTTAAATTACAGGACTTTCGAGGTTGACCTGAAACTTTTACTTAGCTTAATTTAGTCAAATTTAATAGTTTTTGTGTTTTCTCATGTTTTTTGGTATTTTTCTATATTTTACAGTATGATCCAAGGTATGAATTCAATCCCCTTAAACCTAAGTTTAAAGTTTATCTGAACTTATACTTGATTTGACACGGACTGAGCAGGACAAAATGCAGTGTCTACAGCTTTCCCTCTTTGTTATGCAAGTTTACTCGTAATGACAAAGAAGGAGACACTAACATTTTGTTACGCTAGACATGAAATATAAAACATAGGTATTTAAATTAATTAAGCAAGGTCAGGAGCATTTGACATTGTTGTCTTTATGTTGCGATAAATTATGCACTATAAATTACTCACAAGTGCACGAGGTTAACTTTTTAATAAATTGATAAGAAGATCAAGTATTGTCCACTAGGATTTATCGTTAGAACAAGCTCAGTACTACAATTAGAATAACTCAATTTTATCTAGACGATTAAAGATTTGAAAGTTGTTCGAGATATGAAAACAAATTAAACTACAATACTTCAAATGAATTCTATGGGAATGGATTATCTAGGGATTAACTTTATTCACTCATATGTGCTTGATTTATTCTAGTTTATACTAACGGTTATCAACTTATTTGACAATCTAGATTTCTAAAACTCACTCACTACCTTTCTTAAGTGTAAAGAAAGTGAATATGTAACCACATCAAAATCAATATCCCTATCAAGAGTTTAAATGATTACATGTGTCTTGCCCCAACCTTATGCATTGCACACGTTCTAATAATCTCCCGAAACATTAGAACTTATGTTGTGTTTAAACCTAGTCCAAATTCGGGGTTAGCTCTCATGAGCATCAAACCCCGTATTCTCAAATCAACCACAATATCATATACAAGCATACAATGGAAGTGATAAAATGGTAAACACAATCGAATAGGGATGAACAATCGTTATCAAAATATAGATTTATTCAAACACAATCCTTGTGAACTACATTAATCCCTAGACAATAAATATTTATCTACACATGGCCATAACCAAATATCCAACAACAAACGATAGATACATCACCAAAACAACAAACCAAGAGTTTAAAATGAAAAAAGAATGGAAGAGAATATATGAAAATCTTAAGAGTGGATGATTCCACTTCCGAAAGATCCGTTCAATGTCGTTTTCTCTTCTCCCATGGTAATCTTCTTGGCTTGGCCTGATTCTAGGGCTCCAAAAACATACTTGGCAATGGAGGCATCAACGAGTATAAATAGATTTCTCAAAAAAACCTAAAAGATCATGAAGACACGTTGCCAGCTGGTGTAACGGCATTGCAGCGCGTAAGGAACACACTATAGCGAGCAAACAGCAGAAACTGGGCAGAAGAGGTGCGCGCTATAGCATGCAATAGGCAATGGCCAAATAGCTTATGAGCTACAGTGCGCTCTTGGCAGAATACCACTTCGGCTTTTTTTTTCACTCGTTTCTTCACCGACGTCTTATTGATGAGCCTAATTTGCAACTGTTTTCACCCAAAACACCTTATCTGAATAAAAATGAATAAAATGAATGAAAACACTAATAGAACACTAGAAAACTACCAAATTCGGAAAGTAAATATTTAGATAAATATCCATCTATCAAATACCATCAAACTTAGAATTTTGCTAGTTCTTGAGCAAAAACACCCACACAAGAGAATAAAACTACCACAACGAAATTATGAACACAAAAATAAATAAATAAAGACACAAACTAACTAAAAACAACGAAGTATAAATTTTAAATTTCAACTAATGACCAATTTTTTTTTTCCCACAACAGCCCCCAATCATTTTGAGTTCAAGAATAAAATCGTACCATGTGATGTTCTAGAATTTCAACATTCAATAATTGTAAATTCCATTCTAGATCCTTTCCAAGTGTATGTGTGAAGACTTTCATTACACAACTATCCAAAGATCGGATTCAATTATCCACCAAGAAAGTTCATGACTAAAACCGAAGAGGTATAGGATTTCCATAAGCCAGACTGAGTTTCATTCTCTACTAATGTAGGCTAGGCAATTCTCAGAGATCAAAAGGACTTGGTTCGATTTTTAACAACTAGCCAAGGGTAAAATGGGAATATAAAATAGGTAAGCGTTATTAGATCAATGATACCCAAGGCATGACGATTGGCCCTCAACCACTCTCATACCCACAAAGACAAATCCGATACACCTTCAAAATTACTTTAAAAACCACAGTACTCACTTGTTGATGCAAACAACAACAAAACAATGATTACACATTTTTTTTTATCACACCCCAAACTTATTTAATTTGTACAATTTCGCGGGTGTGGAACAACAACAGAAAAATAACAAGTGAGTACTAGAATACCGAATCAATCAAAAATTGACCCAAAACACAATTCGCTCACTTCAATTAGCTTAGACAAATACTAACTTGATAACAACTCGACTCGTGCCTTAGGTATAGAGATAATGGTTTGGAAAAAAATTAATTGGTTAGGGTATTTGATGCGTGTTCAGAATTGAAATGGCTAAAAGGCTTTGACAGGGTACGAGGGGTAAAATAATTTGCATGGTAGGCTTCAACGGCTCAAACAATCGAAATGAATGCCTAAATCATTTCTCCTTAACTACATTGCCTCGGATTTTACCTCGAATTTCCTTCAATCAGGTTCTAGAATCGCTTAAATTTGTTATGAACTTGGCTAACTGGATAATTGGCGTCAAATCATTAGGATAGTTAGTACATTGGGTCTATGTGCTTGTGCAAATTAGGATCCACAATGACTTTTACCAAAATGAGATGTCAAGCACACAGAACACACATGAATAGGCATTACGCTTGACCTCGACAGACAACTAGGGGATAATATCATCATCGGGTAATGATCTAGAAGAACTACAAAACACAACACACAATAGCAACAGACTACGAACACACTTTCACCTAAACAAAACAAACATGCATGATATTTACTAAACAACACTTAAATTTAAACTAACACAACTAATAAATGGACGGCAAACCAGAAAACATACAAAACTTACAAAATACAGAAAATTCCCCCCAAACTGAAAATGGGCAGTATCCACAATGACCCAACTTCGAACTTAACAATTGGCATGTAGTATGGTGACGAAGGGGGTTTTGAACATATACCTGGAAGGCGAGATATTTAAGTTTCACCTCCTACTGAGCGTCGTGATGCATTTCGTCCCCACCACCGTCACGATGGGATGGATTTTGTGGTTGTTGCCAAAGATGAGCCGGGAGTAGGTACATCTGGGGACAGTCGCTCATATCATAGCCGACTGCCATTCCTAAGTAGTGCATAGATTAATGCATCGTTTGGTTGCATGACTCTTGATACATCCAAAATTCAGCGCTTTCATTGTGTAATGTGGCGGATTCTAGTCGTGGAGCCTGAATTTGTTCCTCTTGGTATACCACTTACTGATGAAGACTATCCATTGAGATTTTTTCTTTACCCGGGTCCTCGGAACTTAGGGCTGTGGATAGCCATGCTTCGTCTTCTGCCTTGCTCTCAACTTCTTCATTCCAAACTCTATCCATGTCTGTGAAATCCATAGCTCGAATGGGCTGGCACAAGTTGTCATCCAAAATTGCAACACCCGCTTTCCAAAATAGCTGGGTAAGTGGAGAGGAGAAGGGCAGGCTACTATTAGTGTTCCAGATGGCATAGTAAATGGTGAAATTGATGAGATAGCCAACATTAAATAGTTGCTTATCTCAATAGAAAAACGATCCAATACCCTATCTTTTGTCACATCTGTCAGATGTGCCATCGGATACAATCTGGTGCAGACGAAGTGGAACCCAGTTTGCAAAAATTTCTTTAAGTGTTTCGACGCAAAAATAGCCAGATCATTCTTTGTTGGTATCCAACGCACATTTTCTAAACATAACACCTTAATGACCCTCTTTCATCTCATCCTCATCGGAATCCTCATCATACTCATCATTTGGCAGCCTCAGGTATTCGTTTATCATTTTAATATCCAATTTCACCAAATAATTCCGGACCCTGGTTATGTGGTTCTCGTATCCCATGGCATTCATAAAGAATTCATGAAGTAAGGTGACATCACCTGGGGCCGGTTGTCTACAGAAGCGCTGCCAACCTCTCTCACTTATCACATCCACGATTTCATCAAGAAGATCATCGATATCGGAGAAGCCACATTCACGAATGGAATTTTGGTTTTTCTCATACTTATTGAAATACCGGTTGGCCTGCTTAGAAATGAAGCAGCTCAAATCGTAATCTGTGGCTAGATCCGCGGCTCGCGAACTGGATCCCTCACCCTTTTGTCACTTCGAAATGAATTTTTGCAGCATGATTTTTACAAGACAACACACAAAAAGCATTCACTAATCAAAATGTGGACTTCAAAAAACAAACAAAATTTGACCCACAATCTCACGAGCACAAAAATTGCGACAATGGCAACACAAATAGCACAAGTTTCACACCAAAAACTTCAATCTCACAATCAAACCCCCACAACACAATGTTTACTTCCAAAAACTAACCAACGATCACAATATCACAAAAACTCCCCAAAGAAAACTCAAGGGTCAAGGGTTTCAAAATAAATCTATAATTTCACAATCAAACTCTAATCCAACAAGCCAACAAAGACGAAATGAGAACACACAAGTGGAATTTTGTTTGAAACAACTTACTTGAAGATTATTGGGCTCCCAAATCGTGTGAAATGAAGTTCTCTTCGCTTGAACTCCAACCCAATGAACCACCGAAGTTAGGGTTGTGGAAATGGCAAACGATTGAATGGTTTATGATGGGGATTTGTATTTTTTAGGAGGGGAGAGATGCATTTGAAGGAGGAAATTGGCTTGGGAGAGAAAATAGGAGGGAAAGGTAGAGTTAGGGTTTAAAATGGGAAGAAAATGAGGTTTGACCCCCATTTATCGAAACAAGGGCCTTCGCACTACAACGCGTAGGCTAGCACGCTGCAGCGTGTAAAGCCTGCAAGACCTTCTGCCTTCTGGGCGTTGCAGCGTGCTAAAGCCAGTAGGCCTTAGGTCTTGTATTTGTTAGATTTTTTTAATGGTCGACCACCGTTTCGTTGTCGTTCTACTATTTCTTCTCGTTTAAGAATCATTCAACATCCCCAAACTTTTGTGCTCCTTTATTTACTCAAAAAACATGTATCGCAATCATTACAACCACAAAAACATTTATTATTCTTTTAGCAAAAATAGGTGAGAACCATTCATGTGGGTTGCATTTCAAAAAGACGCTAAATTTAACGTCCCTAGCTGGACTCAACAACGATCCACATCAGTTATCACCGAGGGAGATACTCCCCACAAATCATTCTTCATTTCCATAATAATTCTTTATTCTTTATCCGTTGACCTAGAAAATTCGTCTATCGTCACCTTCTAATTCAACAGCACTGAATGGAAATACTTGTTTAATCCGGAATGGTCTGAACCATCAAGACTTCAGCTTCTCGAGAAAAGTCTCAGTTGAGAGTTGAAAAGTAACACTTGTTGTCCTGAGCTAAATTCTCTCCTAACGATGTGCTTGTCATGCCATCTCTTGGTTTTCTCCTTGTATAATTTGGCTTTCACATATGCCTCATTTCGGAATTCCTATGGCCCATTGAGTTGTAGGAGACATTGTCTCCCTGAAGCATTGAGATCAAAATTTAGCTTCTTAATTGCCTAATAGGCACGGTGTTACAACTCAACTGATAAGTGGCATGCTTTTCTGAACACCAACCGATATGGAGACATTCCTATCGGTGTTTTAAAAGTTGTGCAATAGGCTTACAATACATCGTCGAGTTTCACCACCCTATTCTTCCTAGATTATCTAGGGATTAACTTCGTCCACTCATACGTGCTTGATTTATTCTATTTTATACTAATGTTAATGATCCTATTGAACAATCTAGGTTTCTAAAACTCACCTACTACATCTCTCGGGTGTGAAGTAAGTGAATATGTAACCATGTCAAAATCAATATTCCTATCAAGAGTTTAAACGATTACATGCATCTAGCCCCAACCTTATGGATTGCACACGTTCTAATAATCTCCTGAAACATTAGGACTTGTGTTGTGTTTAAACCTAGCCTGAATCCGGGGTTACCTCTCCCTAGCGTCAAACCTCATATTCTCAAATCAACCATAATATCATATACAAGCATACAATGTAAGTGATAAAACGGTAAACACAATCGAATAGGAATAAAGAATCGTTATCTAAACACAGATTTATTCAAACACAATACTTGTGAACTACATTAATCCCTAGACCATAAATATTTAGCTACACATGGCCATAACCAAATACCCAACAACAAACGATAGATACATCATCAAAACAACAAACCAAGAGTTTAAAATGAAGAGAGAATGGAAGAGAAGATATGCAAATCTAAAGAGTATATGATTCCACTTCTGAAAAATCCGCTCAACACCATTTCCTCTTCTCCAATAGTAGTTTTCTTGGCTTGGTTTGATTCTAGGGCTCCAAAAATGTACTTAGCAATGGAGGCATCAAGGGGTATAAATATATTTCTCAAAAAACCCTAAAAGATCATGAAAACGCATTGCCAGCTACTGTAACGGCGCTACAGCGACCAAACGGTAGAAACTGAGTAGAACAAGGGCGCACTACAGTGCACAATGGGCAGTGGCCAAATGGATTACACGCTGCAGCATGTAAAGAGCGGGTTGCAGTGTGCTCTTGGCAAAACACCACTTTGGTTCTTTTTTCACTCGTTTCTTTACCGACGTCTTACCAACGGGCCTGATCTGCAACTATTTTTGCCCATAACACCTGATCTGAATAAAAACAAATAAAAATGAATGGAAACACTAATAGAACACTCGAAAACTATCAAATGCAGAAAGAAAATGTATAGATAAATATATAACTATCACTTTACCCTACAAGAGTGGTAAAGAGCTTCCTAAAGGACGTAAACATGCCCAATCCTTGAGGAAACACAGTTAGGATGACAATCGACTATTCCCACCATGACTTGGATTCTTAAGGATGACCAACAATTAATCCTAGAGGACTTGTTAAGGATGGAGATTGAACAATCTGATGACTATACTCCTTAGGGATGAATAATGATCAAATCTATAGTACTCGGCGAGGACGACACTCTGTACACTCCCGAGCATTATACTACTATCGTATTACACTATTGGTTGCTATTACACTAATGGTTTCGATTACACTAATGGTTTCTATTGCACTAATGGTTGCTTTTACACTACTATACCTTAGGACGATGTCACAGTACCTGGCCCTAAGGTCTTGTTGAGGATGATACTCTATACAAGCCCTCCCGATATATTTCTAAAGGATGATGTGCGGTTCACTACTCACAAGTATACAAGGTCAAGTTTTAATATAGTGGATCTTTAAGATCGAATATCGTTCCATAGAGATGGTGTGAATAATTGAATACCACAATTTGCATAGTCTTATATTATCCCGACCGTTAAAGAATTATTTAAAATTAAACTAAGTTAAACTACAATTAGTGGGTTAATCCTAACTAAGTTGATTACCTAGGGATTTATTTCATTCACTTAATACATGTTTGATTTCGTTTAGTTAACAATAACGGTGTTTATCGTATCCAACAATCTCAGTATCTAAAACTCATTCACTCTCTTTCTCGAGTGTTTAGTGAATGAATACATGACTTCATTTTGACGTCGAAGTCCCCCTCGAACATATTTTCGAACACATAGTCACGTCACTCTTGACCCAACCTCATGAATTGCATACTCTCCAACTCCCTCCAGTGTTAATGGATCGTCGCGTTGTGTTTACCCTAGTCAGAATCTGGGGTTACCTCTCACGAGTGTCAAACCCCGTATTCTCAAATTCAACCTTAATACCTTAACAAGCATATTAAAATTGTAATAGAGAAATAACCACAATTGAATTTGGACAAACAACCGTTAAAGAAACATATATTAGATGAAACAAGTATTTACACAACTACATCTATCCCTAGCTAATATTTATCTAATTTATCATTATCTTGGACATTAAAACATTAAACCAAGAGGGATTCATCATCATTCATAATAAAATATTAATTTATAAAGAGAGAAACAAAGAGAGAAAGATCAAATCTTAAAGTGGAGTGATCCACTGTCGCCAAAGATTGATCCGCTAGTGTTTGCTCTTCTCCAAATGATGAATATCCTCTTTGAGCTCTTCAAGAATGGCTAAGGATCAAGGCCTAATGTTAGGGATGTCCAATAACTTGGTTTTGTAAGTGGGAGGAAGGGTTTTATAGTGGTAAGGCTTCAAAAATATCTGAAAATATCTCAAAAGATCTTAATTATGCATAGATATGACCGCCGCGATGGTGGGTATGTCGGCTAGTTTTCTAAACTCTCTGATCTTTCACCGCCGCGGTGGTGAAATAGGCTCCAACACTCTGCACTTTCACCGCCTTAGCGGTGACCAGACCGCCTAGGCAGTGGAACTTGTTCATTTTCAGCATTTCCCAGCATTCTCACCACCGGGGTGGTAGGTCTGTTGTTCTTAAAACCTTGCTTCTTCACCGTTTTTCCACCGTTTGGCTCGTTTATAGCTCGTTAACGTCCCTACACCTGATTTAACTAAAAACAAACAAAAATACAATTAAATATTAATAATACACTCGAAAACTACTAAATTCGATTTAGAAGTAGATAGGTATTTTACACCTATCAGCGGTCTATCTGGTGGATGAGAAGGAGATGACACTCATTCAATTGACTTCTGGTTGTAAGCATGCCCAAAGGGTTCTCCTACATCTCTGAAATTAATGAGAATCGGGTCACATGTAGTTCTAACAGGTAGAGTAAATCAAGATTGGGTGGAATGGTTCTAGGTTAGAGAAACCAATTCTAGGGTGTATAGTCTGTCTAAGACTGGGGTCAACCATATATCTAAATATTGATTTTCATGAGCTGGCGTGACCGAACCCCCATAAGGGCTTCCTACGTATCCTGGACATTGACGGGAATCAAGTTGACACATAGTTCAACATCTTTTAGTTTAATTAAGTTCATTATGATTTGAGGACTTCATATTACATCATGAGGTAAAATGAACACTATTTCTATCAGGAAAACATGGCTAGGATGAAATATGCTCCAGTCATATATTAGGGCAGCGAGTGGATAAGTTATGTTGTGGAATCTAATCTGACACTTCCTATCGTGCAATTCGTGATTATTGACATTATAAAATATGCCCCAGTTTGCTAGCTAGGGAGGAGACTAATTAGCTACTAGATTTTCTAAATTAGTTTGTCTCGCTATTTGTCAAGGGTGTTGAAAAATCAATTCGGGATTTTTTTGATTTAAATCCCCGAATACACTTACCGATGGGTTCATTATTATATTATCAAAATGTGAAGCTAATATCTTAAGAGTTCGCCCATTGGTGCAATACTTGAGTCGTGCAATTGTTTATAATATCTAGCCATGAATTGCTAAGAATGATTACTTGTATCATCAAGGCTTACAAATTGTTTGTTAGAATTGGATGATAAATGTTTTTCTTCAGGCTTTATCCTGCTTTTGTCCCTTTTGTTCCTATGTCGTTTTGTTCTTTCTACTTATCTGTATTGAAATGTTAGTCATGAAATAAACGTAACATACAAACAATCAGAGGTTAGAGTTACTAAACAAAGCTTACATAGTCAAGTATATTATCTATTTTTAGAAATTATTTCTTCCTTAGGAGTATAAACTTAGACTTGGTCATTTATCGGAGGCTTTAAAATCTCTAGAAGCTTCCAATATGTCTTCTTTCAAATCCCAAAGTAGGCAAAATTACTAGTCAAATTCTCTGATATTGCTCAACCCGCTCTTAGTATGGTGGTCTCTAGACAAATCCAAACTCCACAGATAAACGATACAATAGTCGAAATCCGATGTCTCCTGCTTTTTATATATTATTATATGTTTACCATTTTTTCCCTTAGTGTCCTTACGGGTTTTCACTAAGGATGAATACCATATTTTTGCACCTTTTCTCTCTCTTAGGTTTTCACTAGGTTGGTGGTTTTTGTATCTTGCTACGATCCCTACCTTTTGCCTATAGCACTCTTTGGGTTTTTCACTACGTCCTTAGGTCTTACAAATTTTAAACCCTTTTTTTCCCTCACTTTCTTTCGGTTGTGAGTCAGGGTTTATTTTTCTGGGGATAGAACTTCTTTAACACATCAGCATTAATGGGCTTCAGGAACTCTTCCCCATCTATCTCTTCAAGTATTGAGGCCCCATACCCTAACACTTTCTTGATGACGAACGGTCTTTCCCAGTTTGGCGTGAACTTTCCTTTAGCTTCATCTAGGAACGAGAAGATCGTCTTTAGTACCAACTTATACACATTGTAGATTCATGGATAAACCCTTTTGTTGTGAGCTCTCTCCAACCTCTTTTGATAACATTGCCTATGGCATATAGCAATAAGTCACTTTTCATCTACCAAACACAGTTGATCAAGCCTCTGTTGTACCCGTTTGACTTCATTCAACTCGACCTCCTGTAGAATCCTAAAAGAGGAAATTACTACCTCTACTGGGATTACATCTTTCATTCCATATACTAATAAATACGACGTGGCTTCGGTTGATGTTCTGACCGATGTTTGGTAGGCTATCAAGGCAAATGAGAGCATCTCATTCTATTTCTTGTGGTAGCCTATCATCTTCCTTGGGATCTTCGTAATGTTTTTATTGGCGACCTCTACTGCTTCATTCATTTTCGGATGGTAGTGTACGGAATTCTTATGTTCTACTTTGAACTAGGCACAAATGGCCTACATCATACCTCTTTTGAAGTTTTGGGCATTGTAGGTAATTAAGGCATGGGGTACTCCAAAGCGTGATAGGATATTCTCCTTGAAGAACTTTGTTACGGTCTTTAGGAGACATGAGTAACCGAAATCACTTCCACCCACTTGGTCAAATAGTCTAAAGCCAGTAGGATAAATTAGTATCCGCTTGGTGCTATCAACATAATTGGACCTATAGCCTCCATTCCCCACATAGAAATAGGCCATGGGGCCTCAAGGTAATACAAGTCTGTTGGAGATAGATGGATCTCATCACCATGCAATTGTCATTTCTGACATCTTCTTATGAAGTTCATGTAATCGCCTTCCATGGTTAACCAAAAGTGGCATATTCTTGGACAACATGAATCTGCTGATGTGTAGCCCGCACAATCCTCTATAAATCTCTATCATAAGTTGTATTGCTTCTCGAGCGCCCAGGCATCTTAAGGACCTAAATCTGGTGATCTCTTATATAAGGTGTTACCGCTGAGAAAGAACTGGACCGCCAACCGTCACAAGGTTTTTCGATTTCGGCTATCGACTCCTTTGGGATACTCTTGACTTCTTAAAAACCTTTGGATATCTACATACCAAGGTTCTTCATCTTCTTCAGCTTCTATCTGGTTATAATGAGCTAGTTGTCGGTATATCTTGACAATTATGGGAATCTCCTTGTCTTCCTATTTGATCACTTATATCATAGATGCCAACATTGCAAGGGCAACGACGAAATTATTCTTAAGCCATAGTATGTTTTCGAACTTGATCTTTGAGAAATCTTCACAAAGATCAAGTAAGTAATTGTTGTACCGGATCAGCTTGGCATCTTTTGTCGTATACTTATCGGTTATCTGGTTTATAATTAGCTTTAAATCCTCGTACACTATCAATTCCTTGATATTCAAGCTTATGGCCAACTCTAGTCCCATGATACAAGCTTCGTACTCAGCAGTGTTGTTGGTACCAGTGAACTGTAGCTTAGCTACAACTAGAAAGTGCTGACCTTGTAGAGAGATTAGGACAGTACCGATATTGGTCCCTTTCGAGTTGCTAGCTCCGTCGAAGTACATTTTCCATATCTGGTCAACCTTATCATTAGTTAGAAATACAATAGGCTTGTCGGGAAACTCATTTTCTAGGGACCTTTCGTCGGCTCTCGAGTTATCAGTAAGTTGGTCAGCGATCGCTTGGGCTTTCACCGCATTCTAAGTCACATATGCAATGTTGAACTTAGTGAGCAGCATTTTCCACTTCGATATTCTTCCAATGAGCATACGTGTCTCAAATATGTACTTTAGAAGATCCATTTTAGCAATCAAATGGGAAGTAAAGTATAATACATGGTGATGTAACCTTTGAGCAGTCTAAGCTAGCGCACAACAAGTTTTCTCTAATACCGAGTACCTTCTTTTGTACGAGGAGAAGATTTTGCTGACATGGTAAATAGATTGCTCCTTCTTACCTAAACTATCATTTTGTCCCAGCATGGCCCCTACAAAAGTTTCTAGGACGGTAAGGTATAGAAATAATGGTCTTCCTTGTTGGGGTGGTACTAAGACAGGAGGGTTCATTAGATTGGCCTTGACTTTCTCCATAGAATTTTGGAATTCTTTGTTCCATTTACTATTTGATTCCTATCTCAAAATTTTAAAGATTGGCTCACAAGTTGCTGTAAGTTGTGAAATGAAATGGCCAATGAAATTCATTTTTCCAAGGAACCCATGAATTTTTTTTTTCGTTCTCGGTGTAGGCATTTAGATTATGGAATTAATCTAGGTAGTGTTGATCTTAAGATTTTGATGGACAATTAAAGGTTGATATTTTTTGTGGAACTAACAATTTTATTGAGTGTTTCAATTTATTAGTTCAAGTGATGAAAATAATCATGAAGATATTGTGGTAATGCCAAAGATGATGACAAAGATGATTAAAGATTAAGAGTTTGAAGAAATTGAAGAACCTAGAGAAAACAACTCAGATTAAATTCTAACTCTTAATGTATCCCGGTTAGGATCACACATGACACAAAATGTTTTTCAAAATTATGTGTGTTTTTATAGGATTCTAATTAGTTAAATTATTTGCTCATATGTGTAATTGAAAAAGAAATAAAGATAATTAACTAAAATTGAACTTAAGTATTTAGTGGATCTAACCAAGAAAAGAAATTGGTTAAAGGGGCAAAAAGGTTGATGAAATTGGATTTAAAATGAATTCAGGAGAGGATTCCATCATCTCTCAGTCGATAAGTAAGTCAACCGATGATTAATGAATGAAGTTGTTGAATCTCTCGATCAACAGATAGGTCGACCTGAGCTTAAAACAAGAAGTCTTTGAATCTCTAAGTCGAAAGGTGAGTCGACTTGTGATCAGAGAATGAACTCTCTAAATCTCTAAGTCGACAAATAGGTCAACTTATGAAACTCTCTGAATCGTCCAGTTAACAGGTGATGGATGGGCAATTGATCGATGGGCAAAGAGATTTTGGCTTGGCTACATCCTGAATTGGGCGGTCGACCGATGGGTCTTGGCCGGTCGACAGATGAAACTATTTCAGGATTTATGGAATTTCGAATTTTATTCAAAAAGTAGTCGTTACTAGCCATTTTATGGTTAAGATATGTGAGATATCTTAGGGATCTTATATGTTTTAAGTTATTTAATTAATATTTAATTATCCCTATAGATATAGTTCAAGTAGTTTTGATATTTCTCAATTTGGTACATATAATTCTTTCAATCTTATCTAATTGAGATTGAGTAAAAGTTTTAGGGACTTAATTAAATATTTTAAGAGATATTTTAAGTAAATTATACCAAGAATGAATAATTATGATATAGAGGGTCTATTGGTGTAATTAAATGTCACGATTTATGGGAACTAGTCGTTATAGGGCATGTTTTAAGAGGCTTTAAATAGACCTGTGGATTTTGCATGAAATTTATCAGAAATCAAGAGAATCCAAACTATTCTGAGTTATTCAGCTCTCGTACTTTCTAAGAGAAATCATACTGAGCAAATTTTGAAATCTTTTCTAAGACTTGTTCTTGAGAAATATTTGTTGTGGATTATTGCTACTACCGATCTGAAGTTTCATTGCTAATCATAATTTTTTCGGTGGAATCCTAGTGAGATCTTTCCAAATTACTTACTATTAATTGTTGGTTGATTATATTTTTTAGTATTTGGAATTTAATCTTTGAAATTATTTTCCAAATTTTTTATTGAAAATTAATTTTGAAACAATTTCTTCAGAAAATCTGATTACGTGCTTAATTTCTTGCTACCCATATTTATTTATCAGATAATTCTCACTTTTGTATCACTAGTATCGGGACATTAATTGATTTTGAATTTATCTGGGGTGGTAGATGCTCTAAGCGAGAAAATCAGTTATCTGTTGTTTTTAATTGGTGAGTTGAGTGTCGAATTAGATACTACTGGGAATGTCTAATAAAAAGTAGCTGGTTCGAATCTCTTCCGGTAAAGATATTAAGGTTTTGATCTTTGCTTAGAGTATAAAAATATTAGGTGTTAATTCTTCCTTGATTGAATTTGTGAGTGAATTGTAACGGTTTAATTTTTACCAGGTAAAAGGATATTTGGAGCGTATGTTTATGAGGTTTAATTCTTGATCCTAAGGTATAAAAAGAATTAGGTTGTGATTCTCCTTGTAATAGAATTAATTTAATCTTTCGTCTGGTAAAATGATAAAGGTTATTCCTTAGCCTGTGAAAAGGAATTGTGAAGGTTGATTCTGAGCCTGTGAAAAGAATCGTTGTGAGGGTTTAGTTCCTACCTTTAAAGGAATCTTGAATTTAGTAGGTGCAACTCTCCGTAGAGCTCGGGGGACTAGATTAGCCAAGAGTAGCTTGGTTAACCAGTATAAATTTCTGTGTGCTGCATTATTTAGATTGTTTATATTTTGTTGTTGGAGTATGCACCTAGTTGATAATACATAATCTGTTGCTATAAAAGATAATAATTAATTTTAGGATAAAATTAATTGTTTGATTTTTTGGAGTGTTATATTCTAATATTTTTAATACTACCCAATTTACCTCCCCTCTCCCCCCTCCTCCTCTTGGGTAGCTCACTGGGCCAATAGGTAGGATTAATTTTGATACCCCGATGATTAACTATGAACCCAAGTAGGTTACCAGACACTAATCCGAATGCAGACTTAGCCGGGTTGAGTTTTAGCTGGAACTTCCAGAGGCGATTGATTATCTTCTTTAAGTGTTCCAAATAGTCTTCATCTTCCTTTGATTTTACTATCATGTCATGGAACAAGTTCGTCATGGCGCTTTGATAAGTTGCCCCAGCATTCTTAAGTTCGAATGGTATGGATCTATAAAAGAATACACCCCAAGGTATTGTGAAGGCGGTCTTATGCTTGTCTTTCTCGTCGACTAGGATCTAGTTATACTCACATAATCCATCCACAAAGGATGAAATCCTACACCTCGTAGTATTGTCCAAGATAATGTGGATATTTGGTAGTGGGAAGTCATCTTTCAGACTTGCCCCGTTAAGACCTCTATAGTCAACACAGACTGGGATCCTTTTGTATTTCTTAGACACTGGCACTATGTTACTCAACTACTCGCAATAAGTACAAACTTCGATGAGGTGAGCTTCGAATTGCTTCACGATCTCCTCTTTAACTTTCAGTTGATATCGGGTCGTATCTTCTGGAGTTTCTGCTTAATCGGTCAGATTCCCACCTTAATGGGAATCTTATGCACCACGATGTTGGTTGATAGTCCTACCATGTCATCATAGGACCATGCAAAAACATCTTGACATTCCTTTTACAGGGATATCAGGTCTTCTCTCTCTTGGCTGCTGATCGACTTCCTAATCTTCGTTTTCCTTGGATTTTACAGATCTCCTAAGTTCAATGTTTCGGTCTCATCTTGACTTGGAATAGGTCATTCCTTGAATCTTTATAAAACTCTTCGGACTTCCTCATTGTTCTTGAGAATAAGACCACCTTCCGTTTCGATTTCCATTAACTCTCGATTTATTTCCTTATCGAGATTGTACTCGTTGGGGAGAAGTGTTACATTTTTATATGGATTATATGCAAGATTATTTGGGCACGTGAAAAGTAAACACAAAATTTGATTTTAAATATGTTATTTCTTAGTATAACTAATACTACAATATAAAACAAGAAATATTCAAAAAGTCAAAAGGGAGCCTAGAGAAAGTACAATCTCTATTATCTGGTGGTTAACCATATAAGAGATTTTACCGGTGCTTGTTGCTTACCAAGGTCTGCGTCGCACTGGGATTATACAAGCTTCTCAATTGCTGACGCTTCTAGCTGGATATATTCCTTCGACGCCATTTTCTTCTTCATTGATCATGCAGACTAACTCTTCTAACCACAGTACTAGAGGTTTAGGCTTGGTATGGTGGGGGATTATCATGAATTTGGGCTTGACTTTCTTCTATTCTTTCTCAGCTTGGACTATACCAGTGGCAAACGGGAGACTCGGATATAAAGTATTATCCTCGTTCTCAATTTTTCCTAGGTTATTTTCTAAATCCCCTATTTAGGCTCGGAATGAAACCCAGTCCGTATGTATCTAGCTTCAGTCTGATCCCAAATAGGAATTGCATTCTTTCTTCACCTTCGTTAACTTCTTTTTTTGAGTCAAAGTTCATAATGTTCATGTGAGTGGCTAACATAATGGTAGTAGGGGACAGTTTGGGTATTGGTGGTAGACTTCCTTCTCGAACGTATGACATACTAGCAAAGTTGAATGCTTGGAAAGAAGCTTCCTAATCGACATGCTCGACTACTATTACATGTTTAATAGGGGTTAGGTAGATGGCATGATCTTCCTCAGCATAGACGGTGATGATAATATCCTCGAAGGCAAACTTCATCTTCTGATGGAGTGATGAGGGAACTACCCCAGCCAAGTGTAACTAAGGTCTTCCAAGGAGTAGGTTATAAGCAATTGGTATAACTAAGACATGCAGGTCCACTTGAAATGTAACCGGGCCTATAACAATCGGTAGCATAATTTCTCCTATAGACTCTCTCTTTTTACCGTTGAAAGCCCTGATGGTGATGGCAGTGGTCTGGATTCGGTCCTCCTTTACCCCTATCTTCTTCAACGTACTCAAAGGACATATATTGAGCCCAGATCCATTGTCTACTTGAACTGTAGAGAGGATGAAATCCCGATACTGCACCTATATGTTGAGAGGTTTTATGTGTCCAATTCCTTTAGAGGGTATGTCGTCATCAATAAAGGTTACAAGCTTGGTGCTAAATATATTCTCCACTATATTAATGAGGTGATCCTATGATATGGAGCTGGTTACATGGTCCACATTAAGGACTTTCAGTAGTGCATTTCGATGTACTTCGGAGGTTACTAGCAACGAAAGGATTGCAATATATGCTAGTGCTTTGCTCAATTGCTCTATAACGTTGTACTCAGTGTTCTTAATTGCATTTAGGAAGTCTTGTACTTCTTTCTCAGGGATAGTCTACTTAGTGATACCCTTGGGTTCTTTGTCTTGTACTTTCACCAAATTTAGGGTGACAAAGATTCTCCCACTCCGAGTAACACCACTGACTTCATCTACTTGGTCCTATATCCTTAGGATATTAGTTTTAGTTATTGTAGAGTAATTCCAAGGCACCTATTTTAAGTCTTTCACCAGTTTTTACTTTGGCATCTTGAAGGATAGAATAGGTTCTAGTCAGATTATTATCGGGTTCTAACATGCTCGTAGTGAGAAACTTTTAAGCCCCAAGTCTGGTCAAGATTTAACTTCATGAATCCACTATCAAGCATGTTAATCCAGGGATTATACTAGATTGAATAGCTCAGTCGTCTACTCTGGGTGCAAGAATATTCCTTGTTATGGGGATTATTTTGCCATCAGTTTTCTGAGGCTTGATTAGATTCGTCCTCATCGTTATCCAGACTTGGGTAATTAAGGTCAAATAATTTCTTAGACAGGAGCAACGCTGCATTTCTAGGAGGCTCTTTCTTGGGTGGTTGATACACATTCAAGACTTGTTCGACTACAATGACTATATCAGTGACATTCTTGTTCAACGTATCAATTTCTCCCCACATCTGGTCTAACTCTTTTTACCCTTGAGAGGCTCCTCCTTCTCCACCCATTAGTTTTAGGTTCTCGTCTATCATAGGTTTCTTTCTCCTATTATCTTCTTCATAGAATTCACTTCGCTAACCGATAGGAAAGATAGGTTTGTCATTCATTCTAGAAGTTGGAACCGACATATCTATCCAAAAGGCTTTAAGGCAAGTTATGGATTCTACCCATACTACCCTGGGTGGTTTGGATCAGTTTTCCATATCCTCATATATTCGTTTGAATCAATTTCCTAATCTTGTTCGACCATGTTGACAATTGGAGCTAAGTTATAATGCTTGGGTAATTGATTTCACTAACAGTTAGGTTGAGATGTCTCCCCCTCTTTTAGGAAACATATCACCTTGGCTTTTATCAGATTTTCTATTTTGTGTTTCGGAGAGATGTAATTATTAGTATAGTGACCAGATGCCCCACAGTAATAAGCGCAAAACTAGTTTGGATTGTAGTATGGGCTATTGATGTTTGGTCGTTTTGGGCATATAGGATCAAGCATTTTATTTTCAACACATTCCTCGATTCTCCGAAAATGAGTTACAAGGAGAGGGATAAATTGCATTGGTTCTCTATATGGCAGATTGGCTGTATAATTCTGTTAGTACTTGGATATATTTGAAGGCCGTGGTGGAGATTTATAAGGGGTTGATATGGATATGGGTTGTATGCAAGAGCTGGAAAAGGAGTAAACCAATGCGGCGGTATGAACTGAGGTGGTAGTGCGAACTGAGGTAGTGGTAGGAATTGAGGTGGCTGCTTTTGGGAGACTTGGTTTTCGAACATGGGAGGATTTGCTTCTAGGGTTTATACTAAGGTTGGAAGTTCTTTTGGTTTCTTTAACCCTGGCCTACCATTGCCACTTTAGGATATTTCTTATTAGGTGTTGCTTTCTTATGTTCCTGCACGGTTGCCTTTTGAATTCTGTCGGTCCTAACACCCTCTTCTATATATTCCCCTTGAAGGATCATGTTAGAGAATGGACCATTTAGTGTGTTCAGTAAAGACTCGTAATAAGGGTGAAGTTGAGCCTCAAAAAGCATTTGGACTATCTCAACCTCTTTCAGTGGTGATACTACTTGTGCGGCTCTATCCCTCCATCGAATTCCCAAAAACTTTCCCCACTCTTCCTAGTCAGTATTTGGAAAGAAATCTTATCCGATGACACTTCCTGATTATAGTCATACTGTTCACATAGGTAGGACCATCACTATGTCGAGAAACGTCTTCACCTTCGAATGGTCTGTCTAACGATTGTTGTAAGAGTTAAACAGCTAATGCTTTATTGTAGATATACGCCCCTATCTTATTCTTGTATCTATGGATGTGCTAGTTTAAACACCCTGATCCGTCCTATTTCGTGAATGTGGATATGACAAAGTTGTTAGGTAACTTTACTTTAGATATAGAAAATAAGTCAAGATATCGGGCATTGGTTCCAGATTATCCCTTCTTTACTTCCTAGAGTTCCATTCCCATTTGCAATAGTTTCTCTGTCAGTAGAAATATCTTCTCAAATTGTTATTTCACCTCTCTTTTGAATTGGTCGTTGGTTTCTGGTGTAACTGGGCTAGTATTTTGTTTAGCTGAGGGGTTTGGGTCAGTCACAGTCGGAATAACTTTTTGATAAGTTTCAGGAGAGATTGTTTCTCTAGTAATCGGTTTAGGGCCTTGGGAACTAGAGAGCTGATGTTTGGTTATTGGTTCCATTGGATTCGGGGTTTAAACGAGGTTTACAAGGTCCTGCTAAGATTAGTAAAGTTGATGTAGGAGCTTAGAAATCTGACCCATGAACTATTTCAACAAAACTGTGTTTTCTTTTAGTAGGACTACCCCGATAGGTTTATTCAGTCGTTCTTCTATATCCTCCATTAGGATATGTCGTTATGCTTGCGCATGAGTGCGAACTAGAGAATGGGAGATGGGTGTTTTCTTATGTATAGCAATTTTTCCTACTTAAACAACGGTCGTGTCAGTATTTTGCTTACAAAGGCTTTTGGGGTTTTGACTATGACTCAGTATGATACAAGATTTTCACTACTTCCAAATTTTACAAATCATAGAGGATTTTAACATGACAACCCCTCAACCCCTCAGCTGGTGTAACCTTATATTTATAGACTCAATTGACACTTTTATTTGGACGCATGGAAATCTCACATCAACTCCTTGTCATTATCGACCTCAAACTAAAGCAATACCTGAATCTAAACAAATAAAATTTTCAAGTCTAATAAAGCCTTGTATAGTCATAATAAGGATTTTCTTTATCCCTTCCCATGGCTTGTTCAACATTCAATTTTTCTTGGATACAATTCCAGACAGTGAGAAGGCAGATTCTTAATTGGCTATTCCATTCCCTATTAGTCCTAGAGGTACTTTTTTGTAAGGTTTCAAGGTAGTTATATACTGACAACAATATACATGTCTCTTTCCAAGATAGTGTCCTAAGTATAGAAGGGTTTTGGTTATCCTCTATCCTAGGCTTACTATATGAGGTTATGGCTTTTCTTCTAGCGTATCCTAAAAAACTTCAGTTCCTATATCTTTAAACCTCTGGTGTCCTCCCTTAAGAAACATTTATCGTTGGTTGGTGGTCCGAGCGAATCGAGTTTTGTAGCAAGATCCCGAGGAAGAGATCCCCCGGCCTTGCTTTTATTAACGCCTCTTTCTATCCTAAGGGTTTTCAGGGCTTAGTTCAATGTGATGAAATCACCAATGTATGCCCCTAATGCAAGCCTCTCTATCCCTAAGAGGGTTATGGCTTGGGTTTTCGATATGGTAGGCAATGCAAAGTGAGTGCCCGTGCGTTGGAGAGACTATATAGTAATAAAATGCAAGTATTTTAAAGACATTAATTTAAATGCGGTATTAAAAGACAATAATGTAAATGTAATAAAAGACAACAAATATGCATTCATGCTAGTAGATACAGTATATGTAAAATAAATCTTAACTTAAAATTTTCTTGTTTTATTATTTATTTATTATTAGTAGTAGTAGTATTGTTATCATTGTTGTTATTGTTGTTGTTATTATTATTATTATTATTATTATTATTATTATTATTATTATTATTATTTTATTATTCTAATATTTTTTTTATTTTATTATTTTTTATTTATTATTTTTTTTATTCTTTATTTATTTATTTATTATTATTATTACTGTTTATTATTTTTGGAAGGGAATTCCTTATGTTTTACAAAATAAAAAAGATGTATTTCTTGGGTTTTATTTAACTATAAATATACATTTAGACTCCGACTAGGCTTGACCCTCTTATGAGTTCTCCAGCGGAGTCGCCAACTGACGCACCCCGGATTTTGATAGCGAAAAAAGTAGAAATTCAAAAAAAAAAAGAAACAAGTTTCCATTTCTTCCTTTCTAAGTTCTCCAAATCCGTTCATTTTGAAATGGTTTTTCAAGGGCTTCCTAGGTGTCGATTCTGAAAAATTTCTTGGGCCAGGATTTTATGTTGAAAATAAAGTCACCAAGTAGATAGGTTAAATAGTGTTCTAGGTCACCGGGAAATTTATAAATTCATTTTTATTTTAAAATGGTCAATCTTTTGACTTCATAAGGTCTGTATACCAAAGATATTCTTAAAGTTCAGGGGTCTGTTATGCTCAGGGAAGATTTTACGCACCCCAAGACATCCGTCAGTAAATAGTACCTTTCTCTAAATGAATATCCATTGTTAAACAATACTAATTAACTTTCTTTGAATTACATAAACAAAACAATTCCCTTTTTAAAACATATCCCTTTGTTTTATGTATTTTGTCATAATGAAAGCAGTAAATGTTTAATTATATATTATGCAACTACAACTAGAAATGAAAATATTTTTGTGTTTTTAACATAATCAAAGTAGTAAGTACTATATTGTACTATACTATTCTAGGTAGCGACAACTCAATAGCAGTTTATAAGAGACAAAAATAAAAATATGCAAGCTATATCAAATGAAAATATTTTTGTTATTTTTAAGAGACCAACCCGTATATAGGTTCTCTACATATCCTTGTTTTCACAAGGAATCAGGTCGACATGTAGTTCCAACATGCAAACTAGACTAAATTATTTGGATATGTAACCAAACCAATACGTGGGTTGCCTACGTATCTTGGATTAATGATAATCAGGTCTTCACATAGTCGTTTAGTTAAGTTGAAAGCTAGGGTTGGTTTTACTTGATTATTAGTTGGTTTTAGTTGTGAACAACATGAATGAAACATGACATGGACATAACCTCTTTGATTTTGTCAGGAACACCTTAACTGAACTCTTTTGTTATGGTTAGTTAATATTAGTATGTGAGTTGTTAGTTGAATTTAAAAAGAAATACCATATATTTATGTCAGTCCTACTCGTAACTAAGAAAAATGGAAAGGTTTCTGAAGAAGAAGCACACATATCCCCAAAGGAATAGAGGCCCTCATATTAGCCGCAAGGGTTTGTCAGTATAGCATATCGATGTGTATATATATATAGGTGCTAGACCACAATCCTACCGGGTTGTGATCTTTATGTTTAGTAGAAAGTAAATCAGTTATTAATAGTTATATGATTAGATTAACAGTTAGTAAAGAGTCGGTTTGAAGTGTTGTTGAGAGAATCATAAAGACTATGCCTAACTCATGGTGTGATAGATGTTTTATTTGAATCCTTACATGTTCTTAACATGTTTTCTGATGATTTGGGTCCTCACATGTTATTAACATGTTATTACATGTTCTTAATGTTCTTGAGATAGTTTTGTATGATTTGGACATGGTGGTTATTATAACAAAAATTAAATGTTGTTTGGTTGATTATGGGTTTTATGAATTATATACTTGAAATTTAAGTTTTTGAACTACATGATTATGATATGTACAAGCATAATACACAAGATTAAACCAAGAACAAAGGGTGTTTTCAAGAAAACATATCTACTTAGGGGATGTAGTCTTCCCTAAGTGATTACCTCCATTTCTTACTTGATCTTCTTGGCTTGGCTTTGATCGGTGATCATCTTCCTCTTGAGTTCTTGCTCCAAGAATCTCAAGAAATCCCTCCAGGACTAGATTTCAACAAAATAACGACGTGTTATTCAAGAAACATGCTTGAGAATCCTAGCACCCGAGACTTCACTTGAGTTTAAGAGAGAAAAGTTAGGACTTCAAGTCTTGCAAAAATGATAACCCCAGCACCCCTATTTATAGGCTGAGATCCTGCGCATGTCTGAGTACGCAGGCTATCCCAGTCTCTTCCTTGGGTATGTTTGGCCTAGGGTACATTCCATCTTGATTTGGTTTTGATTAGCTTTGGACGAATTTGGAGTGCAAAGGAAGATCCTGAACGATTTGGTAATGATTCGTAATGATTGGTAATCATTACCAATCATTACAACTTCTCAAATACTATTGGTTGCACATGGTTTCATTAATAGCTTGATGTGACACTTCTGGTTTGGTTTAGGGGTTCAGTACAGGTTAATTTTACTATTTCTGTTTAGTTGTCATTAATGCTCTCAAGGTGGATTGTATTTAGTCTTGATGTGTCACTTGGCCTTGAATGCCCTATGGTAAGTCATGACTTGGTGATCACTCATCTGGTTGGTTTTGGATTGAATCAGGTTAGTTTGCCTTGTAACCAACGGTTGGATTTCAAGGTTTCTAGTTAACCCTAAGATATTTTGGTGAAAATATATTGATACATTCAACCAAGCCATTCCATGTCATCCTAAGCAGTAAATGCTTGATGGGATGTACATTTAATGCATTGGCTAGGTGGCAAACTTATTTGATTTGGTTTGGTTTGGGTAATGGGTAGTTATATTTCAGGGATTTCGGCTAAACCTAAGATATTTTGCTCAAAATGTCTACGTCCCTTGAATGTGGCATATCCTCTCATCCAAAGAATTTAATGCTTGATGGGATGGGCATTTAATTTACATTAAATTCCTAACTTAAGTGGCGAACCTAATCGATTTAGCTTCGATAATGGTTAGTTACCTCCTAAGTGTCTTGGTTTCCCTCCTTAGATATTTGTGAAAAGAATATCTATGGGTTATTTTCTCATTTAAAGGCACCTTTGTGTTCCTTTTAATGATGGGTAGGCCGATAATTCATTGGTCCTAGGGTAGTTTGTCAAAACAAATTGGATTAGTGTAAATCCAAACCAAACCCAAATCCTTAATCACCTTGGCGATTTAGAGCTTGTCATGACCTTTCCAAGAATTGATCAAGGTCTCTTGGATTTTTTTCTAGATGGTATTTCATGAAATATTCATATTTGAAACAAGTGCTTTTGGTGTTAAATCGACAAAATTTAGTGATAGCAAATGTTTTAAGGTCAAGATAGGTAACTGAGGTAATTGTTTGAAATATTCTATAATTAAAGGGTCGTAGATAATTTTTATTTATACTAAATATGATTTAGTGAAAATCAACCATTGATAAAGTCAACTTAGACCCCCTTAAATTCCAAGACTTTCGAGGTTGACCCGACACTTTTACTTTTCTGAATTTAGTTAAATTTAACAGTTTTCATGTTTTCTCATGTTTTTTGGTATTTTTCTATATTATACAGTGTGATCCAAGGTACAAATTCATTCCCCTTAAACCTAGGTTTAAAGTTTATCTGAACTTGTACTTGATTCGACACTAACTAGGCGGGACAAAATGCAGTGTCTACAATAACTCTATCACCTTATCCACTACCGAGGTTGGGTATATGGTAGCAAGTAGTTGTTGTGCATAGGTTATTTACGTAAAACAACACTTGCATGATTTTGGTGTTTGTATGGAAGAAGATCCTACACAGTACTCAGATACTAAGTACATTGTGATTCATCATCATTTCATTCAAGATCACATTTAAAGAGGTGTAACGATCTTAAATATGTTGACATACAAGATCAATTGGCCAACATATTCATAAAACCTTTTAGCAAAAGAACAATTTTCAAAAATCATTTGGAATTTGGGAATAGTTAGGCATAATGATGTTTCTTTAGAATTGATAGCATATTTCAAAAAAACAAAATTATCATAATAATTGTATTATATTATGCATGAAGTTTACATCATTTAAAACTTGCATATAAGTAGGCATATTCATTTATTCAGCCAAAATGTTTTCAAATTAATGGATTATTGATAAGTTGATAAATTCTTAACATGAATTTTGTCGTATCAAGTAACCCAACATTCTAATTATTTTGATTCACCCCCTCCCACTTTTAGAGATGACAAAGGGGGAGATATTTGTGTGATATTTTATTTCTATTAAGAGGAAGAAAAATTTTAAGTTAAAAGTTTGTAAATTACATTGCATATCTTAAAAATCACTATATTGAATTTGAAAAAAATAATCTCATTACAATCTTTAAATGGAACAAATTCCTTCCTCATATTCAGGAGGAGTGAGATTATTAATATTATTTTTAAGAAAATATCAAGTTAATTGTCATTATCAAAAAGGGAAAATTGTTGACCCTGAGACATTACTTGGTGTTTTAATGAGACAAATAACTTTTATGTTTTAATCAACTAGTGATTTTATTGAGCATTTAAAATTTTAGTTCCAGTATTTTTACAAGAAATGAGAAAGGATTTTTGAAGATCATGTTGGTTGCAATGGAAGCTATTGAAGACATTTTGAAAGTATATTTTTATATTACTAGGTAAAAACAACTTAATTCTTTTTAAACTCTTAATCTAACCCGATTAAGATCACGCACCACATATTAATATGCTTATATGAATTTATGAATATGATCAGATGTGATTAATTTCTTTTTAACTAAAATGTTTCTAAGTAAACGACCAACAAAGGTTTGAAAAATCAAAAAAATCCTAAACAATCGACCGAAAAGCATTTCGATCGACTACCAGATTCAAGTTCCCACAGATTTGGATTTTGAGTCATTTTAGCTTATTGGTAGACTGAATGGAAAATGCAAACAGGAAATTGTTCGATAACCAATTATATTCTGGTTGACCAAATTAACTTGAAAATAGCTAGAAAATTGAACATTGAGTCTAAACGGTCAACTGACCTCTTTTTCACTCAACCGATTGCTTTGATTTTTTTTTTATTTGACATTCATGTTTTTCAAAGATCTTCCTGCCATTTTTAAATATTTGAATGTTAAAGATTCATATTATATTGGATGAGAATAATTTTTCAAAATATCATGTATATTCTTAAAATCTTATTATTTAGTCTGTATATTTTCTGATTCTATGAATTTCATTGGGAAAACGTATTTCAATCTTTTGGGTTTTTAATTAAATTATTTTTAGGACTAAATTAAACATTTTAAAAATTATATTTTTGGTCAAATATAGTTTTTGTAAATCAAATTTATTTAAAGGGTCTATATGTGCTATTGTTAAATATATCTTTTAAAAACAAGTCGTTATAAGTCATCTTTAATTCTTCTTTAGATAGACCTGCGAATTTCAAATTTGAATCATTATGAATCATCATATTTTAGAGAGAAAAACTTGATTTTTTGTAAATTTATTGAGGCTTCATTCTGAGAGTATTCTTCATCTAGAAAAAGGCATTCTTTGCAAAACCGAGATTACTAAACAGTTATTGCTATCAATTCTTTCTTGATGAAATTTTGATGACATCTCTCCAATTATAAGAGTGTTTGATTAGGTATAGAGGGACCTTAACTAGTCAGAGTGTAAAGGTTTAATTCTTACATAAATATATATATATATTGTAAGGGTTTTATTTTTACTTGGGAAAAGAATCAGGTATAGTTAGTGGATTGTGAATTCCCTGTGAGAGTTTAAGGGAGTAGACCATAGGTAAGACTAGCTTGCCGAACCAATACACAATGTTGTGTGTGAATTTCTCTATCCATAAAATCCTTATGTGTCCACTCATAGTAATTCACGTTTTTTTTTTTTTTTATAATAACATAATAACCAATTAGGGCAGTCGATTTGATTGTTAAATTTTGAATGGCCTAATTCACCTCCCCCTCTTGGGAAGATCTTTGGGCCAATACTGTTGGTTATTTTGGGTACAAAGATAGAAAGGTCATAGAATATGGAAATTATACCTAAGGGTATTCTTTTATGTTAGCCTAAAGAGCTACCCAAAAAGGAGGGAGTGAATTGGGAAGTTACTAAATTTAAACAATTAAATTCTTAAACACAAATAATCACTTTTTAAAAATTAGTTATTATCTTGTTAAGCAGCGAAAATGTGTTTAACTAAATACACACCCAAACAAATAAAAAATAAAACAATACAGCACACAACAATATATCCTGGTTCAGTAAGCTAATCTTACCTACATCTAGTCCCGCGATATCCACGAAGATTCGTAATCCACTAAACCCCTAATTCCTTTACCAGCTAGGAACCAAACCCTTACAATCTCTATTCTTTTCATAGGCTCATAATCAACCTTCACAATTATCCATTTCACATGCTCAAGAAGAACATTATTTTTTTACCAGGTTCAAGACTAATATAATTCTACTACAAAAAGAATCAAAACCTAATCTTTTTAGCAGGCTAAACATCAAACCTACCATGCCCTCACACTTTTTCACTTATTCTTTTTGCAGGCTTAGGAAAAACATTTACAATCACTCAATTCTATTACTGGAAGAATCAAAACTTAGTTCTTTTCAAGGGAAAAGAATAACCTAACATTTTTGCAGGACAAAGATCAAACTCTAATCTTTTTCACAGCAAAAACATTGAAACTCTAGCTACCATGACTAGACACTATCCCAAACTTGTCTAATCCGCTAAAACTCATAAATACAAAAACTTGTAAGTTTCTTACCACAAGGAGCTTCTACTACCTCATTATAAATATACTCGATTAATTGCGTGAATAAATACTACATGATAGATACAATGTAGGACAAATTAAATATGATTAAATAATAAAGTGGATAGCACACAATACGCACGTAATCAGATAATTAATCAAAAATCGTTAAAAATATTTTCAAGACTTAAGTTCAAAAACAATTTTCTAATAATCCTTAACCAACAAATCAATAATATATAAATAATCTTAGAAAGCAAAAAAATAAAAAATAAAATAAAAAAAATTAGAAGGATCTCGCTGGTATTCACCAAAAGCAAGAATGATTTCACAATAAGCAACGCAAACCGATGACACTAGCAATGATCAATTTAGATCACGAACTCGAATAATGATCTCTCTTAGAAATCTCAGCAATAATTTTACTCTTAGAAATATCAAATTTGAGTGTTCTTGATATATCTTGACTCACTCCCGCAGGTCTCTATTAATAGATCCAAAACAAGACCTCCAATAGCTAGTTTTTAAAACATATGCCAGAAAATGACATCTCAATACCCCATATATCCCATATACTCAAAATATGTATGTTTCATTTAAAAATACACTTGGAAAAACTCATGTTGGTCCTTAAAACTTTTGCAATTTAAAATCCATCTAAATAGAAAGTATTAAAGCACTTTAATTAAAAGAATATATAATTAAAAAACCAAATCAATATAATCACAAAATATGTCAAGTGCATTTGAATTAGACCCAAATCTCCCAAAAACCTCTCTTGGAATCATTAAAATCAAGATGATTTGACCAAGAAACAGAAACAGTGAATATGTTGGCTGAAACAGTTAGTTAACCGACCATTGCCCTCGGTCGACCGCCCTGTGCCAAAGGCTGAAATAGCCATTGGCCTTACAACCTGTCGGTTGACTGACCCACTTGGTTGGTTGACCGATAGGATCAATAGATTCTCCAAAGTCTCAAATTCAGCTATTGTTTCATTCAGTTGACTGACCCGAACCCGTCGATTGACTAACCCGAACCCATCAGTTGACCGAATCAATCAGAAAAATCAATACTATACTTATTTCAGCCACTGTTTCAATCAGTTGACCGAATCATTTTCTTGGTTGATCAATTGGATTAGTATGTCTTTATTGCTACTCCCAAAACATATTATTATGATAAGTTGACTAACCCTTTTTCTAGTTGATCAAATTGACCTAAAAACTTAACATTTTATGCTTTCAAACACATTATCCACTTAGGTCATTTACCAAAACCATTTCACAGAGCACATAAAAAAAACCTCATTTTAGGATCTTAACTTATCACTTCTTACTAAGACACACAAAAGATTAATTCATTTTAAGTGTCGTGCATGATCTTAATTCGAGTTGCATTAAGAGTATATAGGTAATGAGTTGTTTTCACCTAATTTTCTTTAACGTCTTCAAAAATCTTTACGCCTGCATCACTTCCAATTTGTACCCTTTTATATTTTCTTCAATGCTTCTTCTTCTTAATAAAAAAAAAATATGGAGCTGTAAATTTGAAACACTCAATAAAACCATTAGTTCCACCAAAAATATTAACACTTAATTGATCATCCAAACCTTGGATTCAATAATCTATCTTTTTTTTATGACAACAATTAATTTTGATGTTTTTTCCAAAACATAATGTAACCACGCTCTCCCTAAATCCATCAACGGGTTTTAAAATCATTTAAGCACAGTAATGAAAATATAAAAAAAAAAAAAAAGTAAAATTAAAATTTTTAACATAAGCTCCAAAAAATTTCTCCCCCTTAATCAATACAATGCTTAAGCAAACAAATCCCTAAACATCAACTTTTTCCCCTTTGTCATCTCAAAAAGTGGGGGTAGAGGACGAAACATATCACTTTAGGCATACATCATTATACCTACTCATATTTAAATCTTTAATGATTTTCACAAATTGATCTTCGACTAAAGGTTTGGTGAAAATATCAACAAACTAATCGAAGGTATCAACATACTCAATAGATGCATCATTTTTCTAAATGTGATCATGAAAAAAAATGATGTCGAATCTCTATATGCTTAGTTCATGAATACGGTGTCAAATTCTTAAGCAAATAGCACTTTTATTATCACAATATATAAGGACCTCGTCCATACATATCCCAAAATCATATAATTATTTCTTAATATATAGAATTTGAGCGCAACAATTACCAACAGTCATATATTCTGCCTCAGTTGTAGGTAAGGTAATCGAGTTTTATTTCTTGCTAGACCAAGAAACCAATGCTTGTCTTAAAAAGTGACATGACCTACTTGAGCTTTTACGCTCAACTTTACATCTGAAAAAATCAACATCGAAATAACTAACTTAAAGTCACTTCTCCTAGGATACCATGATCCTAGATCACTTGTCCTTTTAAAATATCGAAAGATTTGCTTGACAACTATTAGATGTGATTCTTTCGGATAAGACTGAAATCTAGCACACAAAGATACACTAAATATTATGTCAGGTCTACTAGCAGTAAAATATAATAAGCTACCAATCATATTTCGATACATTTTTTCATTGACGTTTTTACCCGTATCGTCTTTTTCTATATTTGTAGTTGTTTCCAAGGAAGTTCTATACTCTTTAATCCTATCCAAGCCATATTTTTTCAATAATTCTTTCGTGTGCTTGACTTTATTAATAAAAATCCATTTTTGGTTTGCTTAGGTTGCAACCCGAGAAAGAAGGTTAATTCTCCCATCATACTTATTTCAAAGTCAACCTGCATAATCTTGGTAAACTCTTAACAAAAATCCTCATTACTAGATCCGAATATAATATCATTAACATATACTTATACTAACAGGATATCAAACTCATTCTACTTGATAAACATGTAATATCACTAAGACCCGTCGAAAATCATTTTCGATCAAATATCGAATAAAATCTCTCAATCAAAGCTCGGGGAGCTTGTTTAGGTCCATACAAAAGCCTTCTGAAGTTTAAACACATGATCGGGTAATTTATCATTCTCAAAACCCGATGGTTGTTCAACATAAACTTCCTCTAATAGAAAGACATTCAAGAATGCATTCTTGACATCCATTCGACATAATTTAAAATTACGAATGCACAAAATTTATCTCCTATGCAAGCAATAGCATTTAATCCAAACAAATCAAGATGTAACAATTCAATATATTTAGACGTGGATGTGTGTAACTTATTCTTACATGATAACCTTGATTGCTAACCTAGTTGTCATACATTACATATCTTATTCTTCTCATATTTTAATAGAGATAACCACATTCAAAACTCTTCTTAAACAAATTTAAAATCAACTCAATACTAGCATTCTCCAAGATGTCTTTGCCATAACCAACTATTTTTAGATAATGCATTTAAACATGTTAAATTTTGAGACAATAAATCATTAAATACCACATTATAACCTTTGTCACATAATTGACTAATGCTAACTGGACTATGTTTAAGATTGTCTACTAATAGCACATCTTCAATAGTAGTAAACCTATTACCGATATTACGTATACCGATAAAAAAAAAATCCTTTTTCTTTGTCTCCAAAAGCTACATAACCTCCATCTTTAAGTGTCAAAGACATGGATTTCAATTAGTCACCCATCATATACCAAAAACAACAACTATCCAGAAACCTTTTTTTCTTTCCTATTGATGTCTTCAAAAATCTCAATCCCTTTGGCTATTGGGGCAAATATCGTAGTTTCCTTATTATTTATTGATGTCTTGGAACTACTGGAATCTTAATCATCCTATGTTTCTTTCATGGATCTATTTTTTCGTTTTTATTTCTTTTCTGATCCACCTTTGTTTTCACGAATAGCTGACTCATGAGTCATTAGGTTCCCAATGAGTTCATCGATAGTGTATTTGGTGAGATCCTTGGCTTCCTCAATTGCAGTCAATTTTGGTTCCCAAACTTTGGTCAACAATTTTTAAATTTTTCGTACTTTGTCCTCCATAGAATAAGCCTTTCTGAGTTAACCGATGTTGTTGCAGATATTATTGAATCTCATGTTCATTTCCTGGATTGTTTCTGCATCACCTATTTTGAACTGTCTTACTTGATTTGTCCCCTTATATGTGCCTTGCAATGTGTCCCATATTTCTATAGCCGATGCACAACTTGAAACCCTGTTATATTCATTTCCATCCAAAAAACAAAATAGAATATTAATAGCTTACAAATTAATAGACAATTTATGTTTATCCAAGGGAGTCAGTTGTTCCTTCTTCTTAATTACTAAATTCTCTTTAGTAATGTATGGATAATCTTCAATGGAATAATTAGTGCCTTAAAGAAATGTGAACATTCTGTCCTTCCAAAATACATAGTTATCACCTGTGAACAAATATGGGCGATGCATAGACTGCCCTTACCTAGAGTGCCTATGGGTTGCGCCATGTGATCTTTTTAGCTAGGTTGTTAAACCAAATGATCTAAACCAACTCTTGTACCAATTGTTGGCCCAAAGAGCTACCCAAAAGGGGGTGAATTAGGTAGTTACTAAATTTAAACAATTAAATTCTTAAACACAAATAATAAAGTTCCCTAAATTAATTATTATCTTGTTAAGTAGTGAAAATGTGTTTAACTAAATGCACACCCAAACAAAGAGAAAATAAAACAATGCAACATACAATAAAATATCATGATTCGATAAGCTACTCTTATCCACATCCATTCTCCAAAACTCCATTCTTTTAACTAAATGCACACCCAAACAACCAAACCCTTACAGTCTCAATTCTTTTCACAAGCTCAAAATCAACCTTTACAATTATCATTTTCACAGTCTCAAGAAGAACCCTATCTTTTTACTAGGCTCAAGACTAACCTAATTCTATTACTGGAAGAATCAAAACATAATCCTTTTAATAGGGTAAAGATCAAACCTACCACTCCCTCATACTTTTACACTTATCCTTTTCATAGGCTTAGGACAAACTTTTACAATCACTCAATTATATTACTGGAAGAACCAAAACCTAGTTTATTTCAATGGAAAAGAATAACCTAATATTTTTGCAGGACAAATCTAACCCTAATATTTTTCACAGGAAAAAGATCAAAACCCTAGCTACCCTGATTAGACATCGTCCTAAACATATCTAATCTGCTCAAACTCATAAATACAAAAAATTGTAAGTTTCCTCTCACACTGAGTTTCTACCACCTCAATACAAATATAATCGATTAATGGCCCGAATAAATATTAGGTGATAGATACAATGTGAGGCAAATTAAATCTGATTAAATAATAAAGCATCTAGTACACAATAAGCACGTAATCAGATAATCAATCAAAAATAGTTTAAAATGTTTTCAGGACTTGAGTTTAAAAAAATAATGATTTTCTAATAATCCTTAACCAAGAAATCAATAATATAGAAATAATCTTAGAAAGCAAATAAAAAAATTTGGAAAAATCTCACTGGGATTCACCAAAAGCAAGAATGATTTCACAATAAGTATTGTGAACCGGTGACGCTAACAATAAGCATTTTAGATTAAGAACTTGAATAATGATCTCTCTTAGAAATATCAATAATTATCTTACTCTATGAAAGTTCAAATTTGAGTGTTCATCATATATCTTCACTCATCCCCGCAGGTCTGTACTAATAGACCCATAACTAGACCTTCAACGGCTAGTTTTGAAAAGATATGCCATAAAATGACATCCCAACACCCCATATATCTCATATACTCAAAATAGGTATGTTTCATTTAAAAATACTCTTGGAAAATCTCATTTTGGTCCTTAAAACCTTTTCAATTTAAAATCCATCTAATTAGGAAGTATTAAAGCACTTTAATATAAAGAATATATAATCCAATAGACCAAATCAATAGGGATCAAAAACATGTCAAGTGTATTTGAATTAGACCCAAATCCCCCAAAAATCTCTCTTCCAATCATCAAAACCAAGATGATTTTACTAAGAAATCGAAACAGTCAATACGTTTACTGAAACAGTCGGTTAATCGTCCGCTGCCCTCAGTTGACCGCCTTGTGCCAAAGGCTGAAATAGCCATTGGCCTTACAACCTATTAGTTTACCGACCCACTTGATCGATTGACTGACCCAAACCCATTAGTTGACCAAATCGATCAAAGATATCAATACTTTACTCATTTTTGCCATTGTTTCAATGACCGACACCTTTTCTTGGTTGACAAATTTGATCCGTGTATCTCTATTTCTACTCCAAAAACATATTGTTTTGATAAGCCAACCGACCCATTTCGCCGATTACTAGAATTAACCCAAAAATATAACATTTTATGCTTTGAAACTGTCACACACCACCCCGGACTCCTGTCACCCTGGGGCCAGCGTGACGTCGACATGACATCACCTAACTGACTAGACAATAACAATAATGATAGTATACAAACAAATGCTATGTACAACATATACATAATTCCCACTGATAGAGACATACTGTCCAAAGTATAAAAATAACCAAAATTCAAATCCCATGAATCTCACTTAGATTCATCTCTGACACCTCACCTCAAAATCTCTCTCAAATTACTCCATCGCATGACCTGCATAACTATATCTAGCGCCAATAGGGGACCGATCGACTCCTAGTTGTTTTACCTGCGAGTGTACTGCCTTCTTAGTAAAAATATTTTGTAATAATAAATCATTCTACAACATCTAAATGGATCAAGCGTAAGTATGTAAACAACGCGTAACTAGTAAAATTCTCCATAATATAACCAGTGGAAATAAACCCATAAGTATAAGTTTCATCCAAATCCATCTAATATAAAATCATACCAATCACTAGAGTAAATAATAAATTACCCAATATAAGTAAAACACCACATCTCAAACACACATACTGGTCAGCCCTAGTGATCGTTTTAACCTCACGATCGGGAGTTTGCAACGGTACCGTACCATCCGTAGAATATGCCTTCCTACAAACACCTATCACTCCGCCGAAACGGATAATCACTGCGTAGTATAAACGCCTAACATCAATCTGCTAAAGCAGATAAACATCACTCCACCGAAGCGGATAACATCACTCCGCCGAAACAGATAAATACTATGGCATCGTCAAATCAAATACAGCAGCATCGAATCATAACTCAATAAATATCATCTACTCAACCTCTTCAAATTACCACATCTATCTCTTTTCCTCAAAACCAACTTTTAAATCTAAAAATCATATTTCACACTTAATTTTAAAGAAAACGTCTGATTTTATCAAAACCACTTTTCCACCCTTTATTTTTTAGAAAACCAGGCATTTTTAGAAAAACAGATGTTTTCTATTCTCTTTTAAAAACACCGTCTGATTTCACCAAATCCAACAAAAATTCATTTTCAACTTCATTTCAAAAACCACCGAAATCTTTCGAAAATCCGGTTTACCAACTTACCCAAATCCGGCTTGATCCATATCAATTCTAAATTTATACAGTTTCAGTAAATACATATTTCATCATATATATACATAGAAAAATAGTTTGGCAAGAAGACAGTACACTCACCTCGTTATTCGCTCTCCCAAACCTTCATTGACCATACTCTATCGGGACATTGGTGCCTGCGAACCTAATAGTAACAGAGTCTAAATTAATATCTTATCTAAAACATCCTAATCGTGCAATGCAGACCCTATATTTCAAATCGTTACTATTTTATGTATCACGTAACTAAAAGTAATTAATCGTTACGAAATTATTACGATTTTAGGATTTGTAACGCTGGATAAAATTTAATTTCATGAAAATTATTCATCGATTGAAATTTCACCTATTTCCAAGTCGTTTGGTGACCACGTGATCAATTTTAGATTTTCCTGGGGTGGTTTTTGCAAATTCCCTTTTTTTTTCCTTTTTCTTTCTTTTTTTTTTCTTTTTCTTTTCTTTCCCGTTTCCTGCTTCTGCTTTCTGTTTCTGTTTGCTGCTCCATGCAGCCGCCGGCCTCTTCCATTCTTCCCTGCCACCGTCCGCCAGCCAACCCACAATCGACTACCTGCCTACAATCGCAACAGCACACACACAGCACTCATACCGAGACAACCACATACCCACATACACATACCCACTTCTTCTCTCTCTGACTCTCCGGTGACAAATCTGGTGATCTACACACACACCGCTGAATGGCAACACCACCGGACCAAATACACCCTCTCACGTACGGCACACACACAACACACACGGATGCCCAGACCCACACACGGCCAATGGAAAACACACCCATTTCTCTCTCTAAGCTTACCGCCGGTGAACATCCGGCGACACCCACACCACCACCGCCTTCTAAGCCATGCCCACAAAACACGATCACCCACACACGCATCAGACTACACACGAAAGCCGATTGCAAATCACACCCAAACACACACAAACACGAACGTCCAAAACACACCCACACACACACTCGTCGGACAAAATCGTACCTCCGACCAAACTAAACCGACGAACCCCACCTCCTCACAGCGTTGGGGGTCACCGTCAATCGATCAGGAAATGTACACGCACACACACTGTCCCAAACAGAAGAGCCGAATGGCACACCTGCATATACCCACAAAAATCGTCGGAGGAGAAAATGACGATTCCACATATTCCCTTGAAACGTCGACCTGTACAGAACACACAAGCAACACACACACACCTACTCACCAACGACGACCGACACACCCACGCCGGAATAACGCCGTCACTCTGAACCCATCACCACCGGCCAAGCTTCCTCTCTCTCTCTCTCTAGAATGTTGTATTTTCAGATTTCCTTACCTCGTTTTTTATCATGATCCTTGCACAGATGCATTTATATGCATGAATTGAGTGGTATTTGTTGATCATAACACTGCCACCGATGGTATGTACACACACACACACACACACACATATATATATATATATATATATATATATGTTTATTAATTCATTTGCCAAAATTACATTATCCCCCTCTCAGGTTTCATTAGGTCTTTAGTGGAACCCAAATTCAAATTTAATATTTTGAAAATTGCAAATTGACCCCTACACTTTTGAATTTTAATATTTTTTTTTTTTACTAACAAAAATTTATCCTAAATTTCCCAATACTTTAAAATACAACTATTAATGACATACTTATTACGATTTAGGCCTTACAACTCTTCCCTCCTACAAGGAATTTCGTCCCGAAATTTTATATATCATATTATTTTTTTATTTTTTTATTTTTGTTTTACCTAAATGAACAAATGTGGGCGTTTGTTCCCCTTTTCGTCTTCCCGCTCCCATGTCGCCTCTTCCACCACTTAATCGCTCCATAACACTTTGACTAATGGGATCGTTTTCGTCCGTAACACCTGGTCCTTACGACTTAGGATTTGAACTGGCTTCTTAACATAGGTCAAATATGTTTCCAATTCGATCGTCTGCGAAGTCAACACATGAGAATGATCTAGTGCATATTTTCGGAGCAGTGATACATGGAAAACGTTGTGTAGTCGAGACAGCTCTGGTGGTAAAGAAAACCGATAGGCTGTCGCGCCAACCCGATCTAAGATTTCGTAGTGTCCGACTTATCTTGGACTTAACTTCCCTTTCTTCCCGAACCTCATTATGCCTCTTCATGGAGAAATACGGAAGAACACGTGATCTCTTACTTTGAACTCCAACTCCCACCGGCGTTTGTCTGCATAACTCTTTTGTTGATTCTGAGCAAAAATATATATATTTCCTCTTTGTTATTAATTATTATTATTATTATTATTATTATTATTATTATTATTATTATTATTTTCCTCAAATCACCTTTACCTTGTCTGTTATCATCTAAGCTACGTCCGACATCAACAATTTACGTTCACCTATTTTAGTCCAACATATTGGAGTTCTACATTTCCTACCATACAATGTTTCATACAGGGCCATCTCAATTCCCAAATGGTAGCTATTGTTGTAGGGGAATTCCATTATCGGCAAATGATCATCCCAGCTACTAGGAATTTCTAGAACACATATCTTCTAACGTTTGAATCGTACGCTCTATCTATCCGTCTGGTTGAGGATGGAAAACGATGCTAAATTTCAACTTGGGACCTAAAGCAGTTTGGAGTATTGGTCAAAACCTCAAAGTACATCTCAAATCCCTATCTGACACTCTAGAAGTCGATGCGCCATGCAACCTAACAATCTTATCAATGAATAATTGGGCATACTTTTCAAATGAATACGTCGTCTTTACAACCAGAAAATGAGCGAAGTTAGTAAGCCTATCAACGATCACCCAGATAGAATTATATCCCTTTTTAGTACGAGGTAATCTCGAACTGAAATTCATCGTGATATGCTCTCATTTCCACTCTGGAATAGGTAGAGGTTGTAGCAACCCACTTGGACGTTGATGCTCAATTTTCACTTGCTAACAAGTAGGACACCTGACAACAACCGCGATTTCTTGTTTCATTCCGATCCCCCAATAATGCTTACACAAATCCCGATACATTTTTGGTATTGTCTGGATACATCGCGTATGCTGAGCTATGCGTTTCTTCCAAAATATCGTTTTTCAAATTAACATTATTAGGTACACCCAGTCTATTTCCAATCATCAAAGCCTCATCACTTCCCTTGACATGATAATCCTCTCTGCGACCATTTTCTATTCCACCCCGAATTCTCTCCAATTGAACGTCCAACTTCTGAGCTTCAATAATATGATCAATCCACATCGACTTCAAAGTCAAAGTCGTAAGCAACGCTGCCGCCTGACCAACCGCCAACTAAACTCGTAAAGATCTCAAATCAGCATACAGATTAGTATGAATGACTCTAATGTGCACGATCGAACCCGCCGATTTCTGACTCAACCCATCTGCTACAATACTAGTCTTCCTTAGATGATAGTGGATGTTGCAATCATAATCTTTAATCAACTCTATTCAACGCCTTTGCCTTAAATTTAACTCCTTCTGAATAAATAGGTATTTTAAACTCTAATGATCAGTGTATATTTCACACGTTTCGCCCTACAATTAGTGCTGTCAATTCTTCAGGGCAAACACAATTGCTACCAACTCCAAATCGTTCGTTGGGTAATTACGCTCATAATTCTTCAATTGCCGCGATACACCTGTGATTACGTGACCATGCTGCATCAGAACACATCCCAGCCCTTGATGGGATGTATCACTATAAATCACAAAACCACCCTTTCTGTTGGGAGGGATAGTATTGGTGCCGATATCAATCTACTTTTCAACTGCTAGAAACTCTATTTGCTCTTGTCAGTCTACTCGAATTTGGATTCCTTGCGGGTCAAACGAGTCAATGGGCAGTTATAACAGAAAATCCATGCTCAAACCGTTGAGATTAACCCGCCAATCCTAAAAAGTTTTGAATTTCAGTCACATTTTCCTGTCTTTCTTACTGAAAAACAGCTTCAACTTCCTTTGGGTTCACCTGAATACCGTTTCCTAATAATAATATACCCCAAAAATACTACATAATCTAACCAAAATTCGCATTTACTGTATTTCACATATAGCCCCTTCTCCCGCCACGCCTGCAACACGAGTTGAAAATGTTCTGCATGCTCGTCTCTGCTTTGGGAATAGATCAATATATTGTCAATGAATATGATAATAAATTGATCCAGATAAAGTTGGAAGACCCGATTCATCAAGTTCATGAAGGCAGCAGGAGCATTTGTCAATCCGAAGGGCATGACCAAGAATTCATAGTGTCCATATCTCGAACGGAACGCCATTCTCACCACAACACTATCTCTGACTTTCAATTGGTGATACCCTGATCGAAGACCTATCTTGGAAAACACTTTAGCCTTCTAGAAATGATCAACAGGTCATCAATCCTAGGTAACGGATATTTATTACGGACGGTCACACTATTCAGCTGCCGATAGTCGATACATATTCTGAACGTGCTATTCTTCTTCTTCACGAACAAACTAGGGCTAGCCCTGGATACGTTAGGTTTGATAAATCTACGATCTAATAAATCTTGCAACGGCACTTTCAATTCTTCCAGCTCGGTAGGCGCCATATGATAAGGGATAATCGATATAAGAGCAGTTCTGGAAGCAGCTTGATAATGACTTTTATCCCCCTATCTACTGGCAACCTTGGCCATTCTTCTAGAAAATATGTCGGGAAAATCTCCGACCACTGAAAAATCCGCCGTCTGAATTTCTTTCTGATCGGCGTCAATCATATGCGCGAGGTATCCCTGACATCCTTTCTTCAATAATATCCTGGCTTCTACGACTGAAATCAACCCAACAGGAGTGATAATTATGTCTCCCAAGAATACAAGTTCTGGCTCGCCTTAGATTCGAAAGATAACTTTTTTCTTAAAACCATTCACCGTGGCATGACAGCTGAACCGCAATTCCATATCCAGTATTACATCAAGATCGTAAGTATTCAAGGATAATAGATCTATCGATAATTTCCTATTACCAATACGAAATGAACTATATTTATACACACTTACTATTAATACGGGCTCATAATTCTCGGCTACTTCTTACACCTCATTCTCTATAAATTTTCACTCAGTTTACCCATTTCGTATAACTTTTTAAATTTTTTTTTTTTTTTCTGTTTACATCAGATTTTATTCCATACAGCCGAATGGTCGTCTTTTTCTGCCCTCTCTACTAAAATCACGAATACACCCACACATTTTTTATAGAATCCGCGTATCTCAAATTGTAGCGTAGTGTGTCTTGTCATTGCATAAATAAAGTGTTGTCAATCGACTCGATTCAATGAATAACTTAACATTGGACGAAGTAAATATGCTCTACCATACTGTTGGTTCAACCATAATAAAAAAAATAGTACGTGCTACCGACAGGGAATCCCAATGTCAACCACTACGAATATAATTACTTATCAGTTATAATTTAACATTTCCAACCACTGGTACCTCCCACAATCGCGATCTACCCATTACCACTACCGACCACCGCCCAATCTACCAACAAGGAGTATCACACTTCATCGCACCCACTAATTGCCAACATGACAATTAATCATGCATAGTGCCAATATATTATCTAATGCAATGCAATAACTATCACTTGCATGCCGAACCCACCTATCGTCACCCTATCTCAAGGTCCACCACTAGCTCTACACCATCTATCGACACCCTATCTCAAAGTCCCCTACTGACTAGACGACAGGCACGTCTTCCTATCTCATGATCCTCTATTGACACAACCACTAGCAAGTCTACAGAACCTATAACCTAGGCTCTGATACCAAAATTGTCACACCCCACCCCGGACTCCTGTCACCCTGGGGCCAGCGTGACGTCGACGTGACATTACCTAACTGACTAGACAACCACAATAATGATTGTATACAAACAAATGATATGTACAACATATACATAATTCCCACTGATAGGGACACACTGTCCGAAGTATAAGAATAACCAAAATTTGAATCCCATGAATCTCACTTAGATTCATCTCTGACACCTCGCCTCAAAATCTCTCTCAAATGACTCCATCGCATGACCCGCATAACTCTATCTAGCGCCAATAGGGGACCGACCAACTCCTAACTGTTTTACCTGCGAGTATACTGCCTTCTTAGTAAAAATATTTTGTAATAATAAATCATTCTACAACATCCAAATGGATCGACCGTAAGTATGTAAACAACGCGCAACTAGTAAAATTCTCCATAATATAAGCAGTGGAAATAAACCCATAAGTATAAGTTTCATCCAAATCCATCTAATATAAAATCATACTAATCACCAGAGTAAATAATAAATTACCCAATATAAGTAAAACACCATATCTCAGACACACGCACTGGCCAGCCCTAGTGATCATTTTAACTTCATGATCGGGAGTTTGCAACGGTACGTACCATCTGTAGGATATGCCTTCCTACGAACACCCATCACTCCGTCGAAACGGATAATCACTGCACAGTATAAACGCCTAACATCACTCTGCTGAAGCAGATAAACATCACTCCGCCAAAGCGGATAACATCACTCCGCCGAAGCGGATAACCTCACTCTACCGAAACAGATAAATACTATGGTATCGTCAAATCAAATACAGCATCATCGAATCCTAACTCAATAAATATCGTCTACTTAACCTCGTCAAATTACCACATCTATCTCTTTTCCTCAAAACTAACTTTTAAATCCAAAAATCATATTTCACACTTTCTTTTAAAGAAAACGTCCGATTTTATCAAAACCACTTTTCCACCCTTTATTTTTTAGAAAACCAGGCATTTTTAGAAAAACAGATATTTTCTATTCTCTTTTAAAAACACCGTCTGATTTCACCAAATCCAACAAAAAATTATTTTCAACTTCATTTCGAAAACCACCGAAATCTTCCGAAAATCCGGTTTACCAACTTACCCAAATCCAGCTTGATCCATATCATTTCTAAATTCATACATTTTCAGTAAATACATATTTCATCATATATATACATAGAAAAATAGTTTGGCAAGAAGACAGTGCACTCACCTCGTTATTCGCTCTCCCAAACCTTCACTGACCATACTCTATCGGGACATTGGTGCCGCGAACCTAATAGTAACAGAGCCTAAATTAATATCTTATCTAAAACATCCTCATCGTGCAATGCAGACCCTATATTTCGAATCGTTACTATTTTATGTATCACATAACTAAAAGTAATTAATCGTTACGAAATTATTACGATTTTAGGATTTGTAACGCTAGATAAAATTTAATTTCATGAAAATTATTCATCGATTGAAATTTCACCTGTTTCCAAGTCGTTTGGCGACCACGTGATCGGTTTTAGATTTTTCTGGGGTAGTTTTTGCAAATTCCCTTTTTTTTTTTTGTTTTTCTTTTTTTTTTTTTTTTTTCTTTTTCTTTTCTTTCCCGTTTCCTGCTTTTGCTTTCCGTTTCTATTTGCTGTTCCCTGCAGCCGCCGGCCTCTTCCATTCTTCCCTGCCACCGTTCGCTAGCCAACCCACAACCGACTACCCGTCTACAATCGCAGCAGTACACACATAGTACTCATACCGAGACAACCACACACCCACATACACATACCCACTTCTTCTCTCTCTCTAACTCTCCGGCAACAACTCCGGTGATCCACACACACACTGTCAAATGGCAACACCACCGGACCAAATACACCCTCTCAAGTATAGCACACACACAACACACACGGATGCCCAGACCCACACACGGCCAACGGAAAACACACCCATTTCTCTCTCTAAGCTTACCGCCGGTGAACATCCGGCGACACCCACACCACCACCGCCATCCATGCCACGCCCACAAGACACGATCACCCATAGCTGATTGCAAATCACACCCAGACACACACAAACACGAACGTCCGAAACACACCCACACACACACTCGTCGGACAAAATTGTACCTCCGACCAAACCAAACCGACGAACCCCACCTCCTCACAGCGTTGGGGGTCACCGTCAATCGATCAGGAAACGCACACGCACACACACTGTCCCAAACAGAATAGACGAATGGCACACCCGCGTATACCCACAAAAATCGTCGGATGAGCAAATGACGATTCCACACATTCCCTCGCAACGTTGACCTACACAGAACACACAAGCAACACACACACACCTACTCACCAATGACGACCGACACACCCACGCCGAAACAACGCCGTCACTCCGAACCCATCACCGCCGGCCAAGCTTCCTCTCTCTCTCTAGAATGTTGTGTTTTCATATTTTCTTACCTCGTTTTTTATCATGATCCCTGCACAGATGCATTTATATGCATGATTTGAGTGGTATTTGTTGATCATAACGCTGCCATGTCGTGAGTTCGATTTGCTTTGGATTCCACCGACGGTAGGTATATATATATGTGTGTGTGTGTGTGTGTGTGTGTGTGTGTGTGTGTGTGTGTGTGTTTATTAATTCATTTGCCAAAATTACATTATCTCCCCCTCAATTTTCATTAGGTCTTTAGTGGAACCCAAATTCAAATTTAATATTTTGAAAATTGCAAATTGACCCCTACACTTTTGAATTTTAATTTTTTTTTTTTTTTTTTTTTTTTTTTACTAACGAAACTTTATCTCAAATTTCCCAATACTTTAAAATACAACTATTAATGACGTACTTATTATGATTTAGGCCTTACAGAAATACTTTTTTTATTTAGGTCATTTATCAAAACCATTTCACATATAGAGCTCGTGAAAATCTCATTTTAGGATCTTAAATTTATCACTTCTTACTAAGGCCCACAAATGATTAATTCATTTTAAATGTCGAGCGTGATCCTAATTCGTGTTGCATTAAGAGTATATACGTAAATAATTATTTTCACCTAGTTTTCTTCAACGTCTTCGTGTGCATCATGTCCAACTTGCACACTTTATATTTTCTTCAATGCTTTTTATTCTTAATAAAAAAAAAACATGGAATTATAAATCTTAAACACTCAATAAAATCATTAATTTCACCAAAAATATCAACACTTAATTGCTCATCAAAAACCTTGGATTCAACATCTTAGTTAAAATTTTGCCAACTAGACATGGTTGTAATAAGTAGGTAGACGTGACTTACGGTTAGAGAAAAGGCCTTGAGGGGAAAATCATTTTCTTCTAAAAGGAAAAATTAGAATTGTTATAATTTTGTTGATTAATTGATTAATAAAATAATTAATTAATTTCACCGTCCATCTTTCAATATGAACCTAATGGGCCATACGCAAATATGGAATTGATGTTATAAGAGTCCTTGAAAAATGAGTGATTACTAATGTTGAACTTATGAAGTTCAGGGGCCAAATTGCAATTAAAGAAAAAAAAAAGGTCCAGAATTTTGAACCTTGAACTATAATTATAATTAAGGGAAGACCACATAGCCGACAACCCTAAAAAGTTTGGCCAAGCCATAATGGCTACCCTTTTCTTTATTTTTCTCGGTCTTCTATGTCTATGAGATATGTTTTTATTTTTGTACCATTTGTTTGAATTTTGTTATCTTCTAGATTCAAATCAGAGTTTCTTAGAGTCTTGGGATTATATGCGATCTCAAAAATCCCAATAACACTATTATTGCTGAGATTTTCTATGTGGATATTAAAAGAGGTGAAATATTTGTGTAACTTCTAAGAGAATCAGCCTCTTGTAGTTGTTTCATTCGCATTCAGGCGCTCTCAGAAGAGCCTTCTCAGATCACGTCACGTGAACTGCCAACTTTGAGGTTGAAGCACCGACAGACGTATATTCATATTAAAAGGGTTTTAATATTACTTGCATATTTTTTTTAATGTTAATACGGTTAGATCCAACTTTAAGGAATTGAATGTTAAATTATATGTAAATGTTTTATATTCTGTTATGTAGATCTGACAAATTTTAATATCCAATCCCTTCAAGTGGTATCAAAGACACCTTCGTACTTAACATAAAATAATTTTGGTTATCTTTTATGAATAAGTGGATAGTAGGAATATTGATGTTTTCAATTGTCTGTCAATCATAAAGAGTTTTCAAAATTAATTCTATAATTTTTTATTTTATTTTTTTTAAATTTAGAAGTCGAGAAAATCATGAGAATGGCATAGAGGCTAAAACCAAGACGCCTATGGGAGCCCAGGGCTCTGAACGGCAATGGCGGTGCAACAGTTGTATGTTTATATTCATAGCGGTGCCCCATCATAGGGTAATGCCAATAGCACACTGCTATTGTAGCAACGCGTGCACTACTGTTGTACTTCAATGTAGTAGCAGTGCTGTAGTGCTACCCACCTCTGTGGTGTTGTGGCGATGTAGTGGTTTCTAAGTGCGGCAGTTTTTAGGCACAATGTTTCATTTTTGTTCTGGAAAAATTCAAAATTGCCTTCAATTTTGTAGATTCTGTAAGATTTGGTCATTCAGATGTTTAAGGAGAATAAGACAAATGTTGACTGAAAATTTTAATTGTATCCTATATTAGATTTGATATCTTTTAAAAATATTTCTAAAATTTTATTTAATAGACAAATACTTTAAAATTTCTAAATATAGGATAATTTTCAAAAGTGTACACGTTTATTGAATAATTTCTTTTTAATATTATGTGATAATTTAGATATGGAATTTGGATAATTTAATATTTACATTGAAATCTATTTTAATTATTATGTGAATTTTTTTTAAAAACATAGAATTTAATTTAATCTGAATTAAAAAATTTATATAATAAGAATTATTTCCTAATTAATTATGACGTATCATTATTTATAGATACAATCTAATTTCATACTAGGATTAACTAGTTATTGTATATTTTTATTGTATATTTTACACGTGATGTGTTGGCTTACAGATCTACCTAAGATGGGGTGATTTGGTAATTATAAAATTTAAACAAATAAATTATCAATCAATCAAAACACCAATTTTCTTAACCGATGTTTATCTTGAGTTACAGCAGGGACCTATTTATCTAGATGCACAACCAAATAAGTACGGATAGAGAAATTGAACATAAGATTTATGTTGGTTCGGCAAGCTACACTTCCCTACATCTAGTCCCTTGAGCTCTTGTAAGGATTTCACAATCCACTAACTCATATTCCTTTCCCAGGTAAGAACCAAACTCTTACAATTATTTTCACAGGTTCAAGACTAACCTAATTCTTTTACAAGTAAGAGTCAAACCTAATCCTTTTATAGGAAATGATCAAACCTACCCCTGATTAAACACTGGCCTAATATGTCTAAACTTCTCACACTCACCAAATACAAAAAAAAAATAAAAAAATCCCACAAGAGTTTCTTCCATCTTAATACAAGATAAACTCAATTAATGTCTCGATATACAATGTGATAGAAATATGTGATAATACAAATTGGATATTACTCAATTAAATAACAAATATAATATAAATTAGATTAAACAGGCACAAATTGTTTCACAAGATATTTCATGATATTTAAAGATAGAATATTTCTTAAAACATACTACTATGAACTTATACAAGAATACATATATCACGTAGATTGCATGATAGATTACGAAAAATGATCGAAGATATCTCACCGGAGTTTTTTTGAAAATAGTAATGAAAAGGATTAGCGTAAAAAACAATGACAGAAACAATGAACGCCTTGGTCAAGAAGTTCTTTAAAAATCTATCTCTAATATATTTCAGCCAAAATTATTAACTCTTTTAGAAATGGATGATTTAAAACTCTTGTTCTTTATTATTTTTTGTCAAAAAAATAGGTTAATATATATAGATTTCAAACACAACTTATAACAACTATATTTCAAAAGATAAGCCCATAAATGCCAAATATAGACCTTGAATATTATATCCCTTTAAATATGAAATGTATGACTCAAAATACTCTTTTCAAACTCTCAATTTAGTCCCAAAAATATTTTGATTCAAACCCCTTAAAAACAAAAAGTAGTTTTCCTGGTAAATCTCATAAAATCAAATAGAGTAAGGACTAAATAGTAAGATCTTCAAAATATATGATATACTCATGAAATATTGTCAAACCCCATAAATCTAATGTTATTACATTAAAGGCTTAAGATTAGGGTTGAAGATCTTGAAAAATTATTTGGTCAAACGCATAGAAAATACACACTTGGCTGACCAACAATGCCATCGGTCAACCAGTTGTCTCCTCATTGACTCATTTTCTAACCTTTAACAACCAGTCATTCAACCAAGCGATTAATCATTTTAGACTCCGAATCAACTATTTAATCACGTAGTGGACCGTCAAGTCTAAAACCCCAAAAACACCCAACTTGATTTGGTCAGGCGATCATTTACTCTGTCAATCGACCGTTCAGGCCAAAATCCTCAAAATCTCTAATTCTGAATCTGCCAGTCAATCATCTTGTCTACTGGTAGACCGTTCAAACTGAAAAACATATTTTTTCCATTTATAAAATATTTTATTGAATGATACTTTAGGAAAAACATTTAGACACTTGATTTCATCACTTTTATATTCCACATAATTCAATTTATTTTATATGTGTCGTGCATGTTCCTAGTCGAGTTGCATTAAGAGCATAAAAAGTAATACAAAATATTATTTTGTATGATGTCAATATGGAAAAACAGAGGTTATATATGTAATTAGGAGGTCAAAATTATCAAGAAATTGGTCTAAGTCGTAAAGAACCATAATGAACCCTTGAACCAGCTTAAAGATCATGGTAAACCAAATCAACAATATAAAGATAAGCATATTTTCTAATCCAAATTTGAACAAACAAGGGCCACAAACGGATTTAAAATACTTAATTAGCCAAGAACTAGTGTTCAAATCTCAAGGACTAGTTTGAAAAATGTTGCAATGATCAAAAGAACATTGGAGCACTATTGAACCAGTTAAAGGAGTTTTCCATGTTGACTTGGCAAGTGATGCAACGAAAATCAATTACATGGTAGTGTAGCATATTGGCGTGGCACATGGTGATTGTTTGTTTTGATGTAGAAACTACATGTCAACTAACGTGGTGGACGGTGACATGGCAATAGAGGTGGACGGTGACATGGTAGAGTTAGATGATGGTGACATCTAAACTATGACCTATGCTAATAATTCAATTGTCGTTTAAGGTGAAGTGACATTTTGGCGATGACTTGTCAACTGACATGGTTGCACACATGGTAGTGATACAGGGCTGATGTGGCAGTGAGCTATTGGTGATGTGGTGGAGAGGTGTCGCTGATGTGGAGACATGTGGCATCGACTCAATATTGACATATGCCCTGATGTGGCCAGGTTAACATGGCCACGTAACAGGTGCGTGGTTGATATCAGCGGAGAACAGAAGCTTTTGATGGTGTGTATAAGCACCTGGAGAGTCCATGAGGGATGAAATTTATATCGTTGGCTTCATCTTGTAGAGATAAAGATGATGGTGGCATATGTGTTGATGTAGGATAAACAATGGGTCTCAAACGGGTCAAAAATAGTGACAGCGGTGCAGAGATTTTTAGCAACACATGGGAGAGCGTGAGTTGGTCTTTGCCTTCTCTCTAGTGTCTTTGTACTCTTCGTTTCGAGATAAGTATGGGAATAGTGTTTGATTTTTTGTTGGGGTGTTGAATGGTGATATAATGAGTCGAAGGTAGCGACAATGATTTAGGAAGAAAAAAAAACTTGCCAAAATTTAGTAGGCATAGAGCTAGTAAGAAGTGACTTTTGATACCATATTAAAATAATTGAGTGACAAAATATTGAGAGATTATGAGACAGTTATATTTATGTGTAAAGTTACAATTCATAGAAATATATAGAGAAGTTTACATGTAGACTGACTTCAGTTTATAACTTCAATGGACTTAGAGTTTAGAGTTTAACATAGTGGAACAAGCACCAAATAAATATATTAACATTATATGATAATAGGAAAATGAATTTTTAATACCTCTTGAGGGATGGGAATTGATGTCGAAAAAATTAGAGCACCCTAGGAGTTGTAACTCAAACCACGGGTAAGGATAACCAGGGGCAGATGCTCATGAGTATTAGGTGGATTTCTACAAATGTATTTTTACTAATTTATAACTAATTTTAGACCCGCATAATATACAGGTCTAGAAAAAATTATATCACTATAGATTTTTTATTTGAATATTACACGTACAACAATTGATAGTTTAATTTTATATTTAATTTATCTTATGAAAGTATGAAAAAAAAAAAAAAAAAGTTAATGCTAAAAAATAAAAATAAAACTATAATCTAAAAAACAAATAATGTCAACCTAAATAATTATTATTCATCACTCACATTTATTTTTAGAAAATAATATATAATATGTAAATAATCTCCTAGAGGAATTTTTAAATTTCCTATTTTCTTTAAATAATAGTTTTAAAATAAGCTAATAGGTTTTTTTTTATATATATATTATTTAAAAGTTATATGTAACTAATTGATGGAGAGAGAGAATTTTATTTTCTTAAATGGTTGGAGAGGGAGAGGGAGATGAAGAGATAAGGTTACGAATAATTAGTTATAATGAAAACAATCTTGAATTAAAATATGGATAAATTCCAATGAAGGTTTTAGTCATTGTTATTAGAAAACTTACAATGATATCCCCTGTCATTTAGAAAATATCTCTGACCCTAATTTCCTTTGATATTAAATATAAAATTACATATTTATCCTTGATACTATATTATTAAAAAATTAATTAAAACTATCAAATAAAAAATTACTTTTATAACCCTCTTAAAAAAAGAATTAAAATTTTGGTTTTTAAATTTTGTTTACGTAAATATATTTATAATTTTTTAATAATTTTGGGATCAAATGATGGTTGCTACATTTTTTAAGTATTTAAAAAGTACTACGTGCTGTTTTTTAGAATTTAAAATTATTATGAAAATTAAAAATTGTTGATTTATATAATATATTTTCTATTCTAACTTTTGTTTTTCCTTTTTGGGATCAAACGATAGTTTTTTGTGTTTTTTTGAGTATTTAAAGAGTAATTGCTGCTGAAATTTTAAATTTAAAATTACTCTAAAATTAAATATTGTTTTATCTATGAAATTTAATTACACTTCATATATAAGTTGTTTGATTTAATTTATTTATTTTTTGAATTATTTGGTGAAGTTTTTATATGAGATTTTTTTACTAATACTTTCACTCGATTAAAAAATATTAGGCTTGTGGATTTTCTATTTGTAATTATAACAATTTTTTGAAATTAAAATAATTATAGATTTTAATATTATTATTATTTATTTATTTATTTATTGTGAAATTTTTAAAAGGCTTGAAGGAGGCTTATTAATGAAAAAAGAAAAAGGAAAAAAAAAACATAAGAACTTAGGAAGAGCTGGTAATAATTAATTAAAAATAATGAAAACTTACCAAAAGACTTGAAGGAGTCATTTTCAAATCTCATTGAAAGCTTCTCTCTTTCCACTTTTATATATTAGTATTAGATTGCATCATTAAATATATAATTTATTTCTTTTATCCTTTTTTATAGAATTGTATTTTATGTTGATATAAACCGTTCTACTTTGTAACTAAATTGATTAATAATATTTTTTTTTTAATTTTTTTAATATTATTATTGTGCCTGTCTTTAAAAAATTCATCATTTGACATGTAACTAAATATTCCATAAAATTATCAATTTTACATCATTTCTCAAATTTTGATCTCAAATAATTTTATTTATTGTACATTAAATTATACAATTTAAACAAATAAATTCAGGATTCCTAGCTTTGCTCCTAAATTTTTATCAAGTGAAATCTTGAACCTCTTAGATTCAATACATTTGGATTGCTAAATGTTTCATTATTACGTTGTTTAACGAAAACGAAATTTACAAACACTTAATTAAATTGACAAGATTTTGGTTAAGATTAGGAATTGGGAAAACATGGCAGCCTCATCACATGCATCACACTCTTTCTCATTTTTCGTTTTTGCCCTTCTCCATCCTGGATTCTCTAAAATATATTTAGCAAAACTACCTTATCCAATGTCCCTAATTTTTCGAGTACTTTTATATGTACACACTTTTTTTTTTAAATAAATATTCTCCTTTATTTAAAATAAAATAAAATTATGGATGTCAAAATATGGTGAGCACTTCGAGTATATTCTGGTTAGATTCCACGTGTTCTTTTCTTGATGAGATAGAGTGTTGCGTTATAGTTTTGGAGTCCTGGAGTGTTGGAGAACTTCGCAGTCAACGGTTAGGTCTTTCACAATTCCAAGATAAAGTCCAGAGAGTTAACGTCCAAAGATTGAGTACTTGCACAAAAACCCGCAGGGGGTTGTGTCCGGCAAAACTCTTTCGGCATGAGAGTAAGAGCTTGAAGAGAAAATGACATATATATGCTTCAGTCAGAGGTTGAGCCTTACCCTGAGGATTGAATGCCCATGTATTTATAGGAATGGAGTGCAATTAGCATTGCCTAATTGAGGTCCTGAGCACGGTTAATTAATGGAAACCTTGTGCTTGACCAATAGGATAATGACTTAGGAGATTACCCAATGGGCCTGGGCTTTTGACCTATAAGACTGGTCCACGAGCCAAGCCATTTGGCTTTGAAGAGAATTGTTGGTGAAGAACTTGATCCCAGAAGACCTGAGGAGGTGGAGATATCCTGAACGGTGCACGAACGGAGAAACAGGCGTCAAGTCACGCAGATTGTCGACCAGAAAGAAGAGGAAAGGCCGTTGGTTAGCTAAAACCACGAGGGTTACAACTTCAGTAGCTACCGAGCAAAAGGAGTACGATAGGGTGCTGAAATGGTGTTGAACAAATGTGTCTTCTTAATGGTAATTTCCAACCAGAAATAGGATGGCACGGCGATGGTCGGCAGCAATCAAGTGGGTCTTCCAAGTGGAGGGTTCCACCCAGAGATAAGATGACAAGGCAGTAGGCAGCGTTTCACTCTTAGATTCGTCGTTTGATAAATGTCGACCAGGAGTAGTAAAACAGGGCCCTTGGTCAGCCTATTTCCAAAGGGTCCATCATTTGGCGGGTGTTGGCCAAAGATAGCACGACAAGACTTATGGTTAGCCCATTTCCGAAGGATCCATCTCTTGGCGAGTGCAGGCCAGAGATAGCACCGTAGGGCGGAGCTCGCAAGATAATGATGATGTGGGTCTATCGATCAGGAAAGACGATCACATGGATGATATAACGAACACGCGGCTGGGATAAGGAGCGTAGGTGGATGCCGTCCAAAACCACCCACATCAAATATATTTTAACATTATTGTTTTATCCTTATTAAATTAACTTCTCTTTTCTCTATTCATTAGTTTTTTAAAAATGCATTAACCCCCTTGCACATACTCTTCTCTCGCCAGCATCGCAATTCCTACCCCACTGGCACCAACTCTCTTTTCTTTTCTTTTTTCCTCTCTTTCCCACTCCTTTTACTGTCACCCTCGCCGATAGTAATTGCTCGTTGAAGGAGGGAGGAGGAAAAATTGAAGGATGAACTTTGTAAAAAAAAAAAAAGACATATGTTAATAATTTAAAAGATAAAATAATAATTAAATCAAATATTAAAAAAAATAATAATAATAATAATAAAAAAAAAAAAAAAAAAAAAAAACAGGAAAAAAATAGAAAAAAGTGGAGTGTTACTAAAACGAGTGTAGACATACATTGGATTGGGCAAGAAATTGAAATGTTTATGTGAGAATGAGCATTCTATTTTTATATTTAGTACATGAGATTTTTTCATTCTTATTACCAAGTATTTCTTAATCACAAAACATATGATTAACCAATTCTAAGATAAACTTGGTATTAGTTAATCTTAATTACATGGGATTATATTTTAATCATTCATTGGTTAAAAATTGCGATCAAACACTAACCAAATATGTAAATGCGAATGAAATTTAATTAAATTTATTGAAATTACTATTTTACCCTTCAATTTCTAACTCATATATCCTTTAATTATTTTTAATTTAATTTTTTAACACTTCCATCCCCATCCTTCCTCCCTATACCATATTCTCAAGTGAGGATCTGATTCTGGTATCCGACGTTGGATTCTCTGTCTTTCCCAATCTTTCTCTATCATCTTCTAACTAAACTCCCCAACCCTCCATAAATACCACCACCTGACCCTGCCGGAAACACGACCCCCTACCCCCACTAGCCCCTACCCCTTGTCCACCGCCTCCATTTTCTTGTGCTTCTCTCTCTCTCTCTCTCTCTCTCTCTCTCTCTCTTATATGTATATATACTCCTCTTATTTGGAACTTCATTTAATTTACATTCGAATATTTTTAAAAAAAAATTATATGTAAAAAATTATGTATTTTTCAAATGGAGATTTTATTGTACAAATGCAGTTCAAATTCTGATTCATTTCTAACACTAATAAAACATTAGAATGAATGATTATTCCAATACGACATCTAATCTCTTTATCAAGAAATATAAAAATGGTAATAATCATTTCATTCTATTACCATAATTATTTCAATTCTTTTTTCATTTCATTCATATTAAACGCAACAATGTTAGAATCACCTGATATAGGAGAAATTTCACCCCTTGCAACGTACTTGCCACGTAAATCGAAAAAGCCACATCTCTAACACTGATAAGTGTAAAATACCTATCTACTTCTAAACCCGATTTGGTAGTTTTCAAGTAAATTAGTAATATTTAATTATGTTTTTGTAGTTTTTATGTAATTCAGGTGTAGGGACACAAACAAGAGACAAACAAGCAAAAACGGTGGGAAAACGGTGAAGAAATTATGAAGAAACAAGGTTTCAAGATTACAAGAGCCACCACTGCGGTGGTGAGAATGAAAAGGATGCTTAAAATGTGAGTAGTCCCTTGGCCTAAGCAGAAATTCCACCGCCTAAGCGGAGAAGAGGCAAAATGTTTGGAGCAGTCCCTCGGCCTAGGCGGAGAAGAGATAGAAAATTTGGAGCAATCCCATGGCCTAGGCGGTGGAACAGTAGAACTTTAACCGACTTAACCGCCGCCTAGGTGGAGATTCCACCGCCTAGGCGGTGACCTCTGCACAGCAAATAGATATTTTGAGATATTTTGAAACCTTGTGCCTATTAATACCTATTCTCCTACTTCCCTTAAGATTTCTTGAAGCATGGAACGTCCCTAATCCTTGGGCATTAATTCTTGGCCATTCTTGAAGAAGATATTCATCATCCGGAGAAGAGGAAACATTGGCAGATTGATCTTTGGCGACAGTGGATCACTCCACTTTAAGATTTGATCTTTCTATCTTTGTTTCTCTCATTGTACTTTAATGTTTTATTGTAAATGATGATGAATAGCTCTTAGTTTAATATTCTAATGGCCAAGATCATGATATATTAGATAAATATTAGCTAGGGATTGGTTTAGTTGTGTAAATACTCGTTTAGTTTAATATATGTAAATTCGATTGTGTTTATCATTTTATGACAACTTCAATATGCTTGTTAAGGTATTAGGGTTGGATTTGAGAATCTAGGGTTTGACACTCGGAAGAGGTAACCCTGGATTTGGACTAGGATATACACATCGTTACGATCTAACGACCCAAGAGGGTGTTAGTTATTGTGCAATCGATGATGTTGGGGCAAGACTCACACGGCCTGGAGTCGTTAAGACATTGAGGGAGACCTCTTCGTTCACACGAAGTTGCGTATTCCCCCGTCTTATACTCGGAAGAGGTGGCGGAAGAATTTTAGAACCGAGATTGTCGGATACCATAAACTCCGTTATTGTTAACTAAAACGAAATCAAACATGTATTAAGTGAATGAAATCAATCCATGCGTAATCAACTTAGTTAGGATTAACCCACTAATTGTAGTTTAGCTTAGTTTTAATTAGTTTAATTTTAAAATTATTTCTTTAACCGTCTGGATAATAGGAGACTATGCAAATTGTGGTACTCAATTATTCAACCCATCCCTGTGCGAATGATATCCGATCTTAAACGATCCACTATATTAAAACTAGACCTTGTGTACTTGCGAGTAGTCAATACGCAAGCGCGTAACAAATGCTTTGACGTACAATTTTTTGGCGCCGTTGTTGGGGATTGGTGGATTTGGTTGTTATTGATATTGTGAGTAAATGACCAAATTTTACTTTAGGCATTTGTTTTGTATATAATCTTTTTTGTTTGTAGTTTTTGTTTTTCTTTTCCGCAGGGTGCTTAAAGATGCTAGATCAATAGGTGCTCTTGTGTTTCTTTCAATGGGATTCTAAGTTGTTTTATAGTACTTGGAATCGATACAAGGAATTACTACTCCGGTTTCTAAACCATAACTTCCCGATGGAGTGTCAACCTTTTCATTTCCTCAACGGGTTACAAGCCGTAACTAGAATGTAGGTAGAAGAAGGACTTGGTACCACCTCTTTCAACCAACTAACCATGGATGAAGCCTATTGGTTGTTGGAAGACATGGCGGCCTTTGATTATCAGAGTTTCAATTCTACGGCGCCATGGATTGATACCCCAAACCAGTAGGTTGAGTCTTCACCCAGCCTGGAAGAAATACTTGCTGATTTTATTGGGAAAACTCAGACATTTTAGAGGGAGACGAATGACCTGCTAAATGAGCATAAGGATCGTCTCGACAACATTGAGATGATTTGCACTGAAATCGATACGATCGTAAAGTCTCTTCAAAAGCAAATCGGTCAGCTCATCTACTGGATTGAGGCCGAGTCAGACGTGGTGGCACTCGGAGATTCACAAGCCACATTCAGTGAAAGTCACCATGAGGAACCGGAAAGAAGCGGAAGGAGCTTGGGAGAGTTTAATTATGCTTATCTGAATGAGCCAGGAACCCAAGCTTGGGTCGACGATTGTGATTCGTCACCATTAGAGATCCAAATCGTGATGCCACTATTGATCCTAGACGATCATATTTATAAGGATCCGATATGGCTCACTTATTCTTCGCCGCCATTAGCAACATTCTTCCATACCCACCAAGTACATGAGTCGGTGGAGCATCCTGTTGAAAGCTCTAGTTATACATTGCAACATCTCACCAAGCTTGAGGGTGTTGATAACCAAGACCTGTATGTGGTGTTGTACGACACTTACTACTGGTGGAAGTCACTCTTTGACGAGCACTTCGGCATGTCAGGCTTACGACCTTAAACCAAGCGCTTTTTGGGAGGCAACCCAAGGAAAAAAATAAATTAGATCCGTCATAGCTGATTTGGTTCGGAGGGGAGATTCTCTCGCCTCCCAGGTACGTGTTCTAAACCCTAGTCTTCATTATAATGCTTTATCATATCATTGGGATAGCTGACTAGGTCGTTTTGGGTATTTCCTATTTGAATCGGGTGTGTTGTGTAGTATGTTTTAGTATGTGTTTTAGTTATAGTTTATGGTTTAGTGTTTTCACGTGTGGATGTTTGTTTATGGTAGTTTTTGTGCATATGCTGAGTTTTGACGTCATCTGGGCCATTACTCGATAATGAGTCTGTCCCCTGGTTGTTTATTGAGGTCGAGCATAAAACTCATGCATGTATGTTCTGTGTACTCAACGTTATGTTTTAGTAATAATTATTATAGATCCTACTTGCACGAGCACAAAAACTCATTATATAACCATCTAATTAATTTGAAAACGATTATCTGTCACCTAAATTCATGACAATAAGGTTTCTAAAACTTGATTTGGAGAAAATTCGAGGTGAAATCCTAGGAGAGATAGTTCGGAAGACATAATTTAGGCATTCATTTTCTCGCTTGAGCCTTGTTAAGCTTACCTTGTTAAATCATTACCCCCCGTTACCTTGTCGAAGCCTAATAGCTGTTTCAATTTTGAACACTTAACAAATACCATTTGACCTATAAAACTTCTTTCCAAACCTACATCACTAAACTAAAGGCACAATCTAAGAGAATCAAGCTAGTAGATTGCAAATGCTACTTGAAGTGAGCGGTTGGTTTAGGGTGAACTTTATATTGGTTCGGTATTCAAGTACTCACTTGTCATTTTTCATTTGTATTTTACACACCCCTTCAATTGTAATAATCGAATAAGTTTGGGGGTGTGTTCGTTGAAAAAAAAAAAAGAATCAAGTGTACATACGGTTTTTATTTTTCGTTTCTTTTTTACAAGTGAGTACGATGGTCTTATTAGATTGTTCAGGGTTGTTTCAATTAATCTATGGGGTTTCGAGTGTGAGAGTGCCAAGCGATGTGCCTTGGGTAACGTCAAGTTAACGACGTTAACCCGTTTTCTCTTTCAAATTTACCCTTGGCCGTTTGTCCTAAACTGAACCAAAACCTATTGATCTTTTTGAACTTCTAAGCCTACATTAGTGGAGAATAGATCCTAGGTCAAGCCTATGGATTCCCTATACCCTCGGGTTTTTTCTGTCATGCACTTATATGGTGGATAATCCAATCCGATTAATGGATAGTTATATATTTGAGTTTTAAGCACACACACTTTGACAGGATCTATAATGACACATACTATTATAAATGTTGAAATTCTATAACACTACATGGTGTGTTTTTATGCTTGAACTTGATAGGATTGGGGGCCGATGAGGGATAATTCATTTGGCCAGTAAATGATACTCAAAACTTGCACATATTTGTTTTTCGTGTTTTTCATTTTTAGTTTTTAGTTGTTATATTTTCTTTTATTGTGTGGGTATTTTGCGTGAGGACAAGCAAACATTTGAGTTTGGGGGTATTTGATAAGTGCCTTATTTATCAACAAATCAATTACTTCTAGATTCAAATACACGCTACCAAGTTTTTGGCTCCGTTGCCGGGGATGGGGTTGAATGCGTAGAATTGATATTGCGACTAAGTAGTTGAATATTAATCCAGACAATTCTTTTGTTTTAATTTTCTTTTTATTTATTTTGTTAATTTGTTTCTTGAGTTGTGATCAAACAGTGCATGCATCATATAAGAAGTTGAAATTATTGACTCTTGATCCCAAGATCGAGTGTAAGTTGAAAAGGTTAAGGAGAGAGACAAGAATCCAACTTCAATACCATGAATCGTGATCCAACGGAGCATATTTTTTTTCCCCAAATTTCGTGTCTATGAAGGATTTTGGTGAAAAATACTAAACCAAGTCTAGCTAGGGACGGTAAATCAAGCAAGTCATGTTTTTTATCCAAAACCGAGGGTATCAATTTTTACCCGATTTTTGCTATTAATTATTGTTTAGAGGCCGAATTGGTCTCGGAGCGTGTTTAGAGGTAAATTAGGGAGTGATGATAATCGGAGATATGTTTCGCACTTAAAAATATTGAACAAGCGAAGTGGAAACGCATAATGTGGAGCCATTGTGTGAAAATTTGAAGAAAAAATGATAATCCAGAACCAGGCTGACCGTCGCAGCTATGGACGTACCGCCGCAATGGTGAAAATGCAGAATGTCAAGTTTTCAGCATAAACGCTTCACCGCCGAAGCGGTGAAACAACAGAGAGTTAAGTTTTTGGAAAGGCGTTCACTGCCGAGGCAGTGACATGACAGAATGTTTTAGTTTTGAAAAGGCGCTCACATTGCCGCAGCGGTGATTCCCACTGCCGCGACGGTGAGGCCCCTGTTTGATTAAAGTCATCCCGCTAAACAAAAATGCCACAACCACTTCAAAAACTCAAAAATCTCTCTATTTTCATCCTCCCAAACCATTTCTAACCCTCAAATTCATCCTTCCATTTACAAAATTTGTGATTTCCACCCCCAAATCATCCACAAAAAAATCAATTTTCAACCCCATTTGTTTTGCGATTTTCAATTTCTATTGGATTTTGGTTTGATTTTTGGTGATAAACTAAATTTCTATGGATTGTTAAATTGTGTGAAAAAAAAATTACATGCTACATTGTTCATATTTTGTTGAAACGTTGTGATTAGTGTGTGCGCAAGATCAAATCCACAGGTTCATGTGTGACCGCTTCGGCATTGCCGCCGCCCCTTTTGCAACTGCCATAATTTCCATTCCGACGTGATAGTGGTGGCGATGAATTTCCTCCAACGAACGGTAAGGGGTGAGACTTTTAAGTCTTATCCCCTAGGTAAGTGTCGGCACCCAATTTTACTTGTCATTACTATAAACTGTTATTGGGTTCATTGCTTAGTCCATAAGGACACTGCATCTTTTTAAGTTTGGGGGGAATGTGCATCATGTTTTGTGTTGTTGAAGAAAGATGTAAAGGATGAAAATATTTTTTGTATGTAAAATTTTAAATTTTAGTTAAGTTTTATTTTAATTTTTGTTTATGCATGTTAAATTCTTAGTTTAGAGTATATATGTTAGTATTTAGATTTAATATAGTGTTGTTTATGTATGAAGTCGTATATGCTCGATGAGTTGTTGAATTCGTCTAGGGTCGTTTCCCGATGACGAAAATTATCTCTTAATTGTATATCGAGGTCAGGGATAATGCTAGTTATGTGTGTTTTGTGTGCTTAGCATGTTGATTAGGTAAAAATTATTATAATCCTTAAATCGCACGATCGCATGGACTTAGTGTATAATTATTTGAATGATTTGACGTTGCATATTTAGTAATAAGTTAATGACAGAAATGAAGAATCTAGAACTTGATTTGGGGTGGACTTGAGGCGAAATCCTAGGTAAGGTAATTTCGGAGACAGGATTTAGGCCTTCAATTTTTTCGCTTGAACCTTTTGAAGCTAACCTAAAAACTTTATTCCATCATTCCCCTGTCGAAGCCGATAATCTTTTCAATTATGAACATGTTTCAATACTCTATCCAATTAAAATTTTCCAAACTATGGTCGGTAAGCCTAAAAGTAAAAATTGAGTGAAATCAAGTAGCATAGACTAATGCTAACTTGAAGTGAGCGATTGGGGTTTCGGACAAATTGTTATTGGGTCGGTATTAGCATATTCACTTGTTAATCTTTTAGTTCTATTTGCACGCCCCTAAAATCGTACAAATTTGAATAAGTTTGGGGGTGTGCTCGTATGTTTCTTTTGAAAAACAAAAAAAACAAAAAAACAAAACAAAAACACAAAATATGTGAATATAGTTTTTATTGTCATTTCTTTATACCAGTGAATACATAATTCCTAAATTCTTGGTCAGGGTTGTGTTTTAAACATGTAGGGTTACGAGAGAGTGATAGCGACAAGCGTTTGTACCTTGGGTATCGTTTTATCTTAATGATTTGCTATTTTCTATTCCTGCGATACCTTTGGTTGTTCTCCAAAGCTTAACCAAGCCCTATTGATCTTTGAGAATGTCTTAACCAACATTAGTGGATAATCGAGCCCAGTCAAGCGTATGGTTTTCCTGAATCCTTTATGGTTTAAGTCATGAGTTTGTCTACTAAATAATCCAATCTCGAGTTTGGTTAGTTATACATTTGAGCTCTCACACACACACATTTCAAATGGATCTAGAATGGTTTTTATTGAAATTGATTGTTGAAATTTTATAACACCACTTGGTATGTATTATTTCCTAAACTTGATCAGAATGAGAAATGTTGAGAGAGGACCAACTAGGTTTCTTCAATTGAATTTGGAACTCGCATGTATATACTTCTTATTTGTTAAAATTTTTCAATTTTAGATTAGTCGTAGGCTAATTAGGGTAGTTAGTTTAATTTAGTGTTAGGGTGTTTTGCTTGAGGACTAGCAAAATTCCAAGTTTTGAGGTATTTGATAGGTGTAAAATAACTATCTACTTCTAAACCAGATTTGATAGTTTTCGAGTATATTAGTAATATTTAATTGTGTTTTTGTAGTTTTTATGTAATTCAGGTGTAGGGACATAAACAAAAGAGAAAAGAGCGAAAACAGTAGGAAAATGGTGAAGAAATGATGAAGAAACAAGGTTTCAAGATTACAAGAGCCACTGTCGTGGTGAGAAAGCCACTGCCGAGGTGGTGAGAATGCAGAGGATGCTTAAAATGTAAGCAATCCCTCAGCCTAGGCGGAAATTCCACCGCCTAGGCAGAGTAAAGGAAGAATGTTTGGAGCAGTCCCTCAGACTAGGCAGAGAAGAGGCAGAAACTTTGGAGCAGTCGCATGACCTAGGCAGAGATTCCAGCACCTAGGCGATGGAACGGCAAAACCTTAACCGACTTAACCTCTGCCTAGGTGGTGACCTCTGCACAGCAAATAGATATTTTGAGATATTTTAAAATTTTGTGCCTATTAATACATGTTCTCCCACTTCCCTTATGACTTCTTGGAGCATGGAACATCCCTAACCCTTAGGCATTGATTCTTGGCCATTCTTGAAGAAGATATTCATCATCCGGAGAAGAAAAAACATTGGCAGATCGATCTTTGGCGACAGTGGATCACTCCACTTTAAGATTTGATCTTTCTATCTTTGTTTCTCTCTTCGTAATTTAATGTTTTATTGTAAATTATGATTAATAGCTCTTGGTTTAATGTTATAATGGCCAAGATCATGATAGATTAGATAAATATTAGCTAGGGATCGGTTTAGTTGTGTAAATACTCGTTCGGTTTAATATATGTTTCTTTGACGGTTGTTTGCTTTTAAATCTGATTGTGTTTATCATTTTATGACAACTTCAATATTATTTTTAAGGTATTAGGGTTATATTTGAGAAACTAGGGTTTGATGCTCGGAAGAGGTAACCTTGGATTCGGAATAGGATAAACATATCGTTACGATCTAACGACCCGGGAGGGCGTTAGTTCGTGTGCAATCGATGATGTTGGGCCAAGACTCGCGCGGCCTAGATTCGTTAAGATATTGAGAAGGACCTCTTTTTTTACACAAAGTCACGTATTCTCCCGTCTTACAATTGGAAGAGGTGGCGGAGGAGTTTTAGAACCGAGATTGTCGGATACCATAAACTTCATTTTTGTTAACTAAAACGAAATCAAACATGTATTAAATGAAAAAAATCAATCCCTAGGTAATCAATTTAGTTAGGATTAACCCACTAATTCTAGTTTAGCTTAGTTTTAATTAGTTTAATTTTAAAATCATTTCTTTAACCGTCTGGATAATAGGAGACTATACAAATTGCGGTACTCAATTATTCAACTCGTCCCTATAGGAACGATATCCGATCTTAAATGATCCACTATATTACAATTAGACCTCATGTACTTGCGAGTAGTCACTACGTAAGCATGTAACAAATGCTTCGACATACAAATGCCACGTCGTCAAACGACTTGATAGGCCCGGTTAGCAGCATTGCCTGGATGCCTCCTCGGGTCGGTAAGTATGAAGCACTTGATTAATCTCCAAGCAAGAATCTCCTCAGATAGCGCCCAAGAAGAGCAGGTCGGTGCATTCTTCCAAACCTGCACCTAGGTGTCCAGGCCGACCTGTAATTTCTAATAAGCTTGGCCCGTGAGCTTTTCTATCAACGTATAAAAGGACCTAGCCCAAGCCCATGGCTTTAATCTCCCTCACGCTCTCCACGCACCAGACTAATTAAGGATAACCGAGCTTAAGGCCTTGATTTTTTGGGGTGCTAATGACATCCTCGCCTATTGATAGGTGTAAAATACCTATCTACTTCTAAACCGAATTTGGTAGTTTTCGAGTGTTTTATTTATATTTAATTGTGTTTTAGCTTGCTTTTAGTTAATTCGGTGTAGGGACGCAAACAAGAGACAAACGAGCGAAAACAGTGGGAAAACGGTGAAGAAATGATGAAGAAACAAAGTTTCAAGATCACAAGAGCCACCACCACGGCGAAGAATCCATGGTCGCAGCGGTGAGAATGCAGAGAAGTGCTGAAATGAACAAAGTCCCACGGCCGCGGTGGTAAAAGATCAAAGAGTTGGATATTATTCCACCGCAGCAGCGCAAACCCATGGCCGCGGCGGTAAAATATCTGTGAGCTAACCGACCTACCCACGGTCGCAGCAATGATCCCACCGACCCATGGTAACGGCGGTGATCCCACGGCCGCAGTGGTGGGCTCTGCACAGCAAAATAGATATTTTTAGATATTTTGAAACCTTACACCTACAAATACCCATTTTTCCTTTTCTATTGGAGACTCTTGGAGCATGGAACGTCCCTAACCTTAGGATATTGATCCTTGGCCATTATTGAAGAAGATATTCATCATCCGGAGAAGAGGAAATATAGCCAGATCGATCTTTGGTGACAGTGGATCACTCCACTTTAAGATTTGATCTTTCTCTCTTTGTTTCTATTTTTGTACTTTAATGTTTTATTGTAAATGATGATGAATACATCTTGGTTTAATGTTCTAATGGCCAAGATCATGTTAGATTAGATAAATATTAGCTAGGGATCGATGTAGTTGTGTAAATACTCGTTTGGTTTAATATATGTTTCTTTAACGATTGTTTGCTTTTAAATCCGATTGTGTTTATCATTTTATGAAAACTTTAATATTCTTGTTAAGGTATTAGGGTTGGATTTTAGAATCTAGGGTTTGACGCTCGGAAGAGGTAACCCTAGATTTGGACTAGGGTAAACACATCGTTACGATCTAACGACCCGAAAGGGCATTAGTTAGTGTGCAATCGATGACGTTGGGGCAAGACTCACGCGGCCTAGAGTTGGTTAGACTTTTAGGGGGATCTCTTCGTTGACACAAAGTCGCATATTCCCTAGTCTTACACTCGGAAGAGGTGGCGGAGGAGTTTTACAACCGAGATTGTCGGATACTGTAAACTCCATTATTGTTAACTAAAACGAAATCAAACATGTGTTAAGTGAACAAAATCAATCCCTAGTTAATCAACTTAGTTAGAATTAACCCACAAATTGTAGTTTAGATTAGTTTTAATTAGTTTAATTTAAAACGTTTCTTTAACCGTCTGGATAATAGGAGACTACGTCAATTGCGGTATTCAACTTATTCAACCTGTCCATGTGGGAACGATATCTGATCTTAAACGATCCACTATATTAAAACTAGACCTCGTGCACTTGCGAGTAGTCAATACGCGAGCGTGTAACAAATGTCTCGACGTACAAGTTTTTGGCGCCGTTGCCGGGGACGCACCGTCGCGGCGGTAAAAATGTAGAATGTCAAGTTTTCCGCATAAATGCCTCATCGCTACAGCGGTGAAATCTACCACCAAGGCGGTGAAACAACAGAAAGTTTTGGTTTTAAAAAGGCGCTCACACCGACGCAGCGGTAATTCCCACCGCCACGACAGTAAGGCCCCTATTTAATTAAAGCCATCCTGCTAAACAAAAACTCCACAACCACTTTAAAAACTCCAAAATCTATCCATTTTCGTCCTTCCAAACCATTTCAAACCCTCAATTTCATCATTTCATTTGCAAAATTTGTGATTTCCACCCCAAATCATCCACTAAAAATCAATTTCAACCCCATTTTAGCAATTTTCTTTATCACTACGGGATTTTGGTTGGATTTTTGGTGATGAACTAAGTTTTATGGTTTCTTAAATTGTGTGAAACAAAATTGCATACGACATTGTTCATATATTGTTGAAATGTTGCGATTAGTGTGAGCGCAAGATCAAATCCAACGGCTCTTTGGCGTGCACTTCGGCATTGATATGAGTGTTTATCCTCCTATGCCACATATTCCGCCGCACCTCTTGCAACCACCATAATTTCCATTCCGACGTGATAGTGGTGACGAGGACTTTCCTCTCAATGAACGGTAAGGGGTGAGACTTTTAAGTCTTATTCCCTAGGTATGTGTCGGCACCCAATTTTACTTGTCATTGCTATAAACTGTTATTGGGTTCGCTGCTTAGTTCATAAGGACACTGCATGTTTTTAAGTTTGGGGGAATGTATATCACATTTTGTATTGTAAAAGAAAGATGTGAAGGATGAAAATATTTTTTGTATGTAAAACTTTAATTTTTAGTTAAGCTTCATTTTAATTTTCATGTTTTAGCATGTTAAATGCTTATATTAGTTTATGTATGTTAGTATTTAGATTTAATATAGTTTTGTGCATGTATAAATTCATATATGCCTGATGAGTTGTTGAATTCGTCTAGGACTATTTCCCGATGATGAAAATTATCTCTTAATTGTATATCGAGGTTGGGGATGATGCCATTCATGTGTGTTTTGTATGCTTAGCATGTCGATTAGGTAAAAATTATCATGATCCTAAAATCGCACGATCACATGGACTCAGTGTATAGTTATTTGAATGAATTGATGTTGATTATTCAGTAATAAATTCATGACACAAATGAGGAATCTAAAACTTGATTTGGGGTAGACTTGAGGTGAAATTATAGGTAAGGTCATTCCGGAGGCATGATTTAGGCCTTCACTTTTATCGCTTGAACCTTTTGAAGCTAACCTGAAAAATTTATTCTCTCGTTCCCCTATCGAAGCCAATAATCTTTTCAATTCTGAACACATTTCAATACTCTATCCAATTAAAATTTTCCAACTTATTGTCACTAAGCCTAAAATTCAAAATTGAGTGAAATCAAGTAGCATTAGTTTATGCTACTTGAAGTGAGTGATTGGGGTTGCGGACGAATTGTCATTGGGTCGGTATTAGCGTATTTACTTGTCAATCTTTTAGTTCTATTTGCACGCCCCTAAAATTGTATAAATTCAAATAAGTTTGGGGGTATGCTCGTAAGTTTGTTAAAAAAAACATGTGAATATAGTTTTTAATTTCGTTTATTTCGACAAGTGAATACAAAGTTCTTCAATTCTCGTTCAGGGTTGTGTTTTTAAACGTATGGGGTTATGAGAGAGTGATATAGCAACAAGCATTTGTGCCTCGAGTATCGTTCAATCTTTCCGATTTGCTATTTTCTATTCTTGCGATACCGTTGGTCATTCTTTAAAGCTAAATCAAGCTCTATTGATCTCTGTGAATATCCGAACCAACATTAGTGGATAGTCGAGCCCAGTCAAGCGTATGGTTTTCCTGAATCCTTTAAGGTTAAAGTCATGAACTTGTCTACTGAATGATCCTATTTGGAGTTTGGTTAGTTATACATTTGAGCTCACACACACACACATTTCAATGGATGTTGAATGGTTTTTTTTTTTATTGATATTGAGTGTTGAAATTCTAGAGCACCACTTGGTATGTATTACTTCCCGAACTTGATCAGAATGAGAGATGTTGAGAGAGGACCAACTAGGTTTCTTCGATTGAATTTGGAACTCGCATGTATATACTTCTTCTTTGTTAAAATTTTTCATTTTTAGATTAGTCGTAGGCTAATTAGGGTAGTTAGTTTAATTTAGTGTTAGGGTGTTTTGCTCGAGGACTAGCAAAATTCCAAATTTGGGGGTATTTGATAGGTGTAAAACACATATTTACGTCTAAACCGAATTTAGTAGTTTTCGAGTGTTTTATTTATATTTAATTGCGTTTTAGTTTGTTTTTAGTTAATTCAGGTGTAGGGATGCAAACAAGAGATAAACGAGCAAAAATGGTGGGAAAACGGTGAAGAAATGATGAAGAAATAAGGTTTCAAGATCACAAGAGCCACTGTCGTGGCGAAGAATCCACGGCTGCGGTGGTGAGAATGCAAAGAAGTACTGAAATGAACAAAGTCCCAGGACCGCAGCGGTAAAAAATCAGAGAGTTGGATATTACTCCACTGCCGCGGCGCAAACCCACAGTCGCGGCGCTAAAATATCTGTGAGCTAACCGACATACCCACGGCCGCAGCGATGATCCCACGGTAGGGGCGGTGGGCTCGACACAGTAAAATAGATATTTTTAGATATTTTGAAACCTTACACCTATAAATACCCATTCCCCCTTTTCCATTGGAGACTCTTGGAGTATGGAACGTCCCTAACCTTAGGAGCTTGATCCATGGCTATTCTTGACGAAGATATTCATCATCCGGAGAAGAGGAAACATAGCCAGATCGATCTTTAGCGACGGTGGATCACTCTACTTTAAGATTTGATCTTTCTCCCTTTGTTTCTCTTTTCGTACTTTAATGTTTTATTATAAATGATGATGAATACCTCTTGGTTTAATGTTCCAATGGACAAGATCATGTTTGATTAGATAAATATTTGCTAGGGATCGATGTAGTTATGTAAATACTCATTTGGTTTAATATATGTTTCTTTAACGGTTGTTTTATTTTAAATCCAATTGTGTTTATCATTTTATAACAACATTAATATGCTTGTTAAGGTATTAGGGTCGGATTTGAGAATCTAGGGTTCGATGCTTCGAAGAGGTAACCCTAAATTCGGACTAGGGTAAACACATTATTACGATCTAACGACTCGGGAGGGCATTAGTTAGTGTATAATCGATGACGTTGGGGTAAGACTCATGCGGCCTAAAGTCGTTAAGACATTGAGGAGGACCTCTTCATTGACACAAAGTCGCGTTTTCCACCGTTTTACACTCGGAAGAGGTGGCGGAGGAGTTTTAGAACCAAGATTGTCGGATACCATAAACTTCATTATTGTTAACTAAAACGAAATCAAACATGTATTAAGGCCCCGTTTGGTAACCGTTTCCATTCCAGAAATTCCCATCTCATTCCCAGATTTTTTGGGAATTCTGTTTGGGAATAGCATTTGGTAATTTTTGTTTCCGTTTCTATTTCATTCCCATTTGAGAATTGTGCCCACTTTCTTAAGAAATGAGAAACAAAAAAAAGTTATTTCTCATTATTCCCATTCCATTCCCAAAACACAATGTCACTGTTCACCCGCTGGCCGACCACTATCTGCCACCGCCGGCCACTTTCTACCGTCGCCGGCCACTGTAGTCGGCCGCTGGCCACTGTCACCTACCCGCCACCGCTGTCCAGCCGTCTCCGGCGCCGATGCCGAAGCCACCGTCGTCCGGCCGACGATGGCACCACCACCGTCAGGTCAAAAAAAAAAGATTTTAGGATAAAATCATTACCAAACACAATTCTCTTCCCAAAACAAAAAAAAAAAACAAAAAAAAATATCGTTACCAAATGCAATTCTACTCCCAAGAAGAAAACAAAATTCCCATCTCATTCTCATCCCACTGCTGGAATGGAAACAGAAACGGTTACCAAATGCCACCTAATTGAACGAAATCAATCCCTAGTTAATAAACTTAGTTAGGATTAACCCACTAATTGTAGTTTAGATTAGTTTTAATTAGTTTAATTTAAAACGTTTCTTCAACCGTCTGGATAATAGGAGACTATGCCAATTGCGGTATTCAACTTATTCAACCCGTCCCTGTGGGAACGATATCCGATCTTAAACGATCCACTATATTAAAACTAGACTTCGTGCACTTGCGAGTAGTCAATATGCGAGCGTGTAACAAATGCCTCGACGTACACCTATATAAATAAGGCTTCGCCAAGCCATTCAGAAGGTTGGAAAAAGGTAATAATCCTAGAGGTAATAGAATTATTTTCTCTAAGTGACCTCTTTTTTTTTCCTCCGAGCTCTTACTCTCACACCAGATAGGACACACTAGGAATACCCCAGCGTGTCTTATGCGCAGGTACCGACTTAGAGCTCAAGTAGGACAGTGCCCTAGCAGCTCAGACATGTGCAGGATGATGCTCCAAAGAGGTTGAAGTCTCCAGCTCATGCAAAGGTTATATCCAAATCAACTCCAACTCTGCACATGAGGATTGACCGGACCATATTGTTGGTTGGCCCAATTTTTGGCACCAACAGTTTAGTGTCGTCTGTGGGAAGCGCACAAAATGCCTTCTCCAAGTCATCAGCCACCCCTTTTGTTAAGGTTTGATGAACACAAGGTCTGGTCACTCTTTGTGATCGAAAAATCAGAATGTCGTGGTGAATAGAAACCCCACTCAAGACATGTCTAGAGCTCCCAAGCCAGACACAAAGACAACCACAAGTGCTCTTGCTGAAGAAGAGAATATTCTTATGATAGGACTGGCTGGCCCATTTGTCTCGGCCTCAGGCATCTTCATAGGTAAAGCATTTGGAATCGTTGACACTGCCAGACTTGATAATTTGGAACGCCAGCTTGGTAAGTTCCAGGATTATTTCAATGTCCTTCTCTCTCGCCTACCTCCGGCCTTAGTGCAAGGAGGACCGAATCTCCAGACTGTAGGGAAAATAGACTAACCTTAGGAGTCTGATGATCGAGTTATCTACTCTCATAAACATGTGCCGTAGGCCCGACCTTAGCCCGACAACTGCGCGACCAGGGATCTGGACCTGACTCCTCCTACTTCTTCAAGATCCTTTTCTTAGCCATCTCGCAGATGCTTATCTAAAGACAAATCAAGGTCACTGCCAACTATAGAGCCCAATCGCCAAGCCCGGTCCGAACGCCGATCTCGCAAGACTGGAAAAATAAACTCTTATTCTCCTCCACCAGCTTGGGGGTAAAGCCCAGGTGGCCATCAGTCAGGTTATCACTTCGTCCAGAGAAGATGCCATCATGGAGCATGATAGGTGTAATTTACCTATCTATTTCCAAGCCGAACTTGTTAGTTTTCAAGTGTTATTATAGTATTTTAATAAGTTTTAATACGTTTTTATTTATTTTTGTATAAATCAGGTGTGTGGGGTAAAAAAATAATGAAAACGGATCATCAATGATCAAATCGGATCAAGAACGGTGGAAGAATGGTGGGAAAACTAGCATAAAGGCAAAATTATGAAATGCAGCCCACTACCGTGGCGGTCAATATGCAGAGAAGGTCTTTTCTTGCTGAAAACCCACCGCCGTGGCGGTGAAAGAACAAGAAGGTCTTTGATTCCATTGCCGAGGCCATGACCAAACCGATTTACCCACCGCCACGGCAGTTACTTTGCACACACTTTAGATATTTATTTAGATCTTTTTTAGCCCAATATCTTCCTTTTCTCCTCTAATTCAACCAGAAGAGAGCTCTTAGGGTTAGAATAGGGTTGATAGCTTTTTGGGGAATGCTCCACCAAATCCGAAGGAGACAAACACATTGTAAAGAAGGAGAAGTGATCTCAGAACGGTTTTAGTGCCAAATCTTCGGACTACGACTAGTTTCTCTCATTTATTTCTTTATTTCTTAACTTCGGATTATGGTTTGAGCATGTTTACCTCATTTATCATTGTATATACGGTTATAGCCATTAGCTAAATGGATATTGTCTAGGGATTAATAATATTTATGAATATGTGGTTTTGAAATCGGTGTTTCTTTAATAGTCATTATTCGTTATTTGATTGTGTTTGTTATTTCTCTTTATTATACTTGTTATGATATACTGAGAGTACGGGGTTTGACACTCAGGAGAGGTAACCCCGAATTCGGACTAGGATTAAACACAACGTGACGATCTAATAACCCGGGAGAGAGTTAGAAAGTGTGCAATCAATGACATTGGGGCAAGACTCATGTGACTATGTGTTCTAAAAAATGCTAGAGGGGGACTTTGGTGTTAACATGAAGTTACATATTCATTCACTTGTCACTAGAGAAAGGGAGTGAATGAGTTTACGATACAAAGATTGTCAGATAAGTCGAACGTCGTTAACGTAAACTAAACGAGATCAAACACATTTAAGTAAATGAAATTAATCCCTAGATAATCTACCCCCTAAAACATATCAATATAATAATATAGTATAATTAGTATTTTAGTTTAGTATTAATTAATTAAAAACTAATTTTTTTATCGCCTAAATAAAATTAGGTTATGAGAATCATGGTACTCGATAATAATTTCAACCAATCCCTATGGATATGACAACCCCTACTCTTCTCATTCTATACTAAAACTTGCCCCGTACACTTGCGGTGAAAGTGGCAACATAATATTCCGCCACCAGAGCACCACATGGCCGAGATAGATGTTGCGTTGAATCAGAAACAGGGTGCGGGAGGTGCATCTGGGCTACCGTCGGGGGTAAGATCTCATTTTATTGCTGAAATTATAGATGAGCCTGTTCTATATCGATTACCCAATCCCCTAGTAGCCCAATATGATGGGACCATCGATCCCGTAGACCACATCTCCATCTTCGTGTCTTACATGGATATGCACACCACCTCCACGATGGTGTGATGCAAGTTTTTCCTACTCACCTTGATCAGTCCAGCTCGGACCTAGTTCAACGACCTGGCTCCGGTCTAAATTTCTACTTTTCTCCAGCACGAGCAACAGTTCCTCACTCGATTTAGCTAATCTCGGCGCCAGTAAACAACTGTCACCCACGTCCTCACCTTCAAGTAGTAAGCCAACAAAAACTTGGGTGATTATGTTGATAGGTTCTGAAAGGAGTCACTTGCCTATGAAGGGGTCTCGGATACCATGGCCCTAAATGCCTTTATCAATGGGTTAGGGCACAAAAGATTGTTTTACGACTTTAGTTCCCAGCCAGCCTCATGCCTACGTGATGCTTTAGACCTCGGCACTAGCTACTATAAAGCTGACCTCTTCGACATGGTGAAGAGAGAAAAACAAGGGCTCTTGAGAAAGAAAGGCCAGGACGATGAAAGCTCGAGTCAGGCTCAAGCTTCGAGACGGCTCCAAGCTGAAGGGCGGTTAGGCCCTCTGCTTATTGATAGCAAACCTCTTCCTCTCCCAGGGCCTCACCAGTACGGGTTCACCCCCTTGACAGCTTTAATCGCCACCATCTTCTTCAAAAACTCTGAGAAGGGGATCTTTCCACCTACCCCACCCCTGAGAATGAAACCTATAGGTAAGTCAACCACCAAATACTGCGACTTTCATCGTGATCACGATCACACCACCGAATAGTGCTTCTAGCTAAAGGAGAAGATAGAGGCCCTTATCAAGAGCGGGTACCTCAGAAACTATATGCACAAAACAAACAAGCCTCGATTTGTGGGGATGATTGTTGGGACGAGAATGAAGGTCAGCAATGTAGGAAGAATAACAGCCGACCTCCACCCCGCGATGACAACCTCGGCGATGATACTAACTTGAGATTAGACGGGGAGAACATCATCCATGATAGGTTAGGCCTTAGGGGTGAAACTTTTTCTCTCGAAAGAGGTATAAGTATAAGGGTAAAAGAAAGGCCAACCAGAACATATACAAGGTTAGCACAATCGATGTCACCTTGCACAACGTCGTCTTCTTCAGTGAAACCGACCTCCAAGGGGTACATATCCCCTACGATGATGCCCTGGTTATCTCCGCCCTAATCAATCATTTCAAGATAACCAAGATACGGGTTGACGGTGGCAGCTCTATCGATATTATCTTCAAATGGGCCTTTGACAAAATGGGCATGGACTCCAACGCAGTTCAGCCCATGATGTCTCATCTCATCAGTGTCGGAGGAGACGTCGTCAACTCCATCGGATGGGTTTCACCATCACGGTCAGATCCAGGCCCAGGACGACCATAGTATGGTCAAACTTTATTATCGTGGATAGACCATTGCTCTACAACGCGATTATGGGTCGGACCACAATAGCCACCCTAAAGCTTGTTTTATCACCAAATAATGAAGTTCCCTACCAACTTTGGGGTAGGGGAGGTCCGAGGAGACCAAGAATGTGCCTAAGCCTGTGCAAGGAGGGCAACGGAGAAGAAATAGCAATTACTGCACAGGCTTGAGCCCAGGGAACCTCACAGATCTTCTTTTGAGCTCATGGCCCTAGCCACGAGTACCGAGCTCATTCCAATTGACGATCCCCAAGATAAAGAGCCCAATCCTTGGCCCCATGAAAGTCTTATTGAAGTCTCCATCCACCCCACTATCAAAAGAAAAACTGTTATGGTGGGAGCCTAGATCAGCCCTGATCGGCACGCTGAGCTTACCTATCTATTGAAGAAGAATTATAATGTATTCACGTGATCTCATAATGCACTTCCCGGGATTGATCCCAATGTGGCTATGCATCAGCTCCATGCCAACGTACATCACCTGCCCGTTTTCCAAAAGGGAATAAAGTTTTATCCAAATCGACAGAAGATCAGCGAGGAAGAAATGGAAAAGCTCGTCAGGTCGGATATCGTAGAGGAGGTCAACTTCTTGGACTGGATCACCAACGTTACCCTAGCTCCTAAGCTCGGCAAAAAGTGGTAACTTTGCATAGATTTCAAAGATCTCAATAAGGCCTACCCAAAAGATATTTTTCCTCTCCCAAGGTTCAACATTGTGATTGACGCCATAGCCGGGTACGAGTAGTTGATCTTTCTAGATGCCTACGTGGGCTATAATCAGATCTCCATGTATCCTCCCGACAAGAGGAAGACCTTGTTCATCATGGACAGAGGTACCTACTGCTATAAGGTAATGCCCTTTGGTTTCTGCAATGCTGGGGTGACCAACCTGAGGTTTGTGAACAAAATATTCAAGAAAGAGATCGGGGAAATGATAGAGTTGTACATCGATGATAGCTTGTCAAGAGCAGTCAAGCTCAAGATTACCTCGAAACCTCTAGGCCTATTTTGATAAACTCAGAGCACACCGCATGGAACTGGAACCCGAGCAAATACATCTTTGGGGTATCCGCTGGTAAGTTTCTTAGATTTATGGTCTCTCAGCACGGCATTGATGCCAACCTCGACTAGATCAGTATGGTGCTCAGAATGGCCTCTCCCTGCAATAAGAAAAAAGTGCAAATACTGACAGGCTGACTGGCTGGCTGGCTGCCCTAAATCGATTCATCTCCCAGTCGTCTGAGAAGTGCCTTCCATTTTTTAAGATCCTCTGAGAGAACAAGGCCTTTGAATGGACCAAGGAGTGCGATAATACCTTTTAAGAATTGAAGAAATATATCTCATTAGCTCTTCTACTTAGCACACCGAAATGAGGAGAATACCTACTCCTCTACAAAGCGGCCTCCACAACGACTGTCAGTGCTGCCCTGGTCAGGAAAGAGGGCGGTGCCCAGAGCCCGGTCTATTAAGCGAGCAGAGTCCTAACCGATGCCAAGATAAGGTAATCAAAATTTAAAAAATTGGCCTATTCCCTATTGATTGCTTCAAAAAATTTAAGGTAGTACTTCTAGGCTCATGCTATCATCGTGTTGACGGACCTACCCCTGAGGCAAATTCTCCACTCTCCTAATGTTTCTAGGTGATTAATGAAATATAGACTCATACTGAGCCAATTCCACATTGAATATCGATTGAGAACAATGATCAAGGGGCAGGTCATAGCTAACTTTATAGTCGAACTGACCTTCCCGAATGAAGAGCCCAACGCCGACCTAAAAGTAGCTGGGAAAACATCTCAATTAACTAGTGAGACCAATAAAGCCCAAGCTGTGGATGCTAACCTAAGGCCCGATTCCTTGCAGCTCTTCACCAATGGGTCCTCCAACTAGAACGGTTCTAGTACCGGGATGGTCCTCGTCACTCCGGACGGAGAGGAAGTTAAGTATGCCCTCAGGCTTGGATTCCGGGCTACGAACAATGAAGCAGAATATGAAGCTCTCTTGGTCGGGCTGAGATTAGCCTAGGAATTCAACATAAAGGCTCTTTAAGTCTTAAGTAACTCCCAATTCATGGTCAATCAAGTTAATGTTAAATACCTAGCCAAAGACCCGAGCAAGATGGCCTACCTGGAGAGAGTAAAGGCTCTGATGATTAACTTTGAAAACGTCCAAGTCAAGCAAATACCCTGGGAAGAAAATAGACATGCCGATGCTCTAGATAACCTGGGCTTAGCGATAGAGTACATGGTCAAGTGATCAGTACCCGTGGAATACCTCATCGAGTCGAGTATTGCCGCCTCTGATGAGGTCGTAATTATATGCGCCCTCAGCTCCAATCTGACCTGGATCGATCCGATGAGAAGCTATCTAACCGACGAGGCTCTCCTCTAGAACCGACCTAAGGCTAGAAGAGTATGGTACTGAGATGCACAGTACACCCTTATCGATGGAATTTTGTACTAAAAATCCTTATCGGGTCCCTACTCCAAGTGTCTCCGACCTTAGGAGGCCGAGTACGTTATGTGAGAAGTCCATGAAGGCATCTACAAAGACCACTCGGGGGGCAAGTCGTTAGCCCAAAAACTGCTCTAACATGGGTACTTCTAACTCAAGATACATGAAGATGTAGAGGAGTTCGTGAAAAAATGTGACAAGTGTTAACAATTCTTCGCGTACCCCTACACTTCATCTACCAAGCTGGCACCGATGACCAGCCCGTTGACCTTCGCCCAATGGGGTATCGACCTCCTCAACCCATTCTCTTAGGGTACCGGTGGTAGGGGCAATTTTGTGCATGCCTACTTACACTCTCAAGTATACGAGGTCTAAAGTTTTAATATAGTGGATCTTTGAAGATCGGATATCATTCCTACAGAGAAAAGTGTGAATAATTGAATTGAATACCGCAATTGACATAGTCTCATGTTATCCTGATGACGGAAGACATGAATTGAAATTAAATTAAGCTAAGCTACAATTAGTGGGTTAATTCTAACTAGATTGATTAATTAGGGATTGATTTCGTTCACTTAATACACGTTTGATTTCGTTCGGTTAACAATAATGGAGTTTAGGTATCCGACAATCTCGATTCGTAAACTCCTCTACTACCTCTTCCGAGTATAAGACGAGGGAATACGCGATTTCGTGTCGACGAAGAGGTCCCCCTCAATGTATTAATGACTCTAGGCCACGTGAGTCTTGACCCAACATCATCGATTGCACACTAACTAATGCCCTCCCGGGTCGTTAGGTCGTAACGATGTGTTTACCCTAGTCCGAATCCAAGGTTACCTCTCCCGAGTATCAAACCCTAGATTCTCAAGTCCAACCCTAATACCATTACAATCATATATTAAAAGCAACAACCGTTAAAGAAACGTATATTAAACCAAACGAGTATTTACACAACTACACCTTTCCCTAACTAATCTTTAAATTACACTAACATGTTCTTAGCCAATACAACATTAAATCAGAAGGAAATCATCATCATAAACAATAAACATTAAATACAAATATGGAAACAAGGGAATAAAAGACAAATCTCAAAGTGGAGTAGTCCACTTTCGCTAAAGAACAGTCCTCCCGAGCTTCCTCTTCTCGCTTGATGAACTTCCTCTTATAGCTCTTTAAGGATTAGCCAAGAACACTCTTTAAAACTAATCTAATCTACTTCCTAAACTAATCTAATCTAACTAAGGTGGACGAGAGCTCTCAAGAACAATCAAGCCCTCTCCCACGTCTAAGGAGTGTCTAAGGTCTTTTTAGGTTTGGTGGCGAAAAGGGTTAAAAGGAGGGATTTGGAAAATATCTTCAAAATATCTAAAAATAGATATTTCTGAGCAGAGTGTCACCGCCTAAGCGGTGGTTCACCGCTTAGGCGGTGGACTTAAGTCGGTTAAGTTCTGTCGGTAATTTCGCCTAAGCGGTGGTTTTTCTGCTTAGGCGGTGGCTGCTGGCATATCATTTTGTCGTTTTCTCGCCTAGGCGGTGGTTCAGCCCTTTAGCACTCTAACATTCTGCCTCTTTTCCACCTAAGCGGTGGAACTTCCTCCTAGGCGGTGGTCTTCATTCACCGAAACCCTGTTTTGCATATTTACTTCACCGTTTCCCCACTTTTTTCATTTGTTTCTCGCCCTTTGACGTCGTTTCACCTGTTCTACACTAAAACACACTAAAAAACAATTAAATATAACTAAAATGCTTAAAAACTAACAAATCCGGTTTAGAAATAGATAGGTTTTTCACACCTATCAACCGACTAGAGAAAATTTTGTCATCGCCATCGACTACTATACCAAGTAGGTTGAAGTTGATCCCCTCGCCAAGATCACCAAGGAAACGATACGGGACTTCATTTGGAAAAGCATGATCTACCAGTTTGGCATTCCTAAAGTCATCGTCTCGGACAACGAAAGGCAGTTTAACAACGACTTGTCCGCTGAATTCTACTCTAGGTTGGGAATCAGCATACATTTCTCCTCCTCTGGCCATCCCCAGGCTAATGGCCAGGTTGAAGTCACCAATAGAACCATCTTGCAAAATCTAAAGGCAAGGTTGGATAAGTCCAAAGGGTTATGGGTGGAAGACCTTTATCCCATACTGTAGGCCTACTACATGACAGCTCTAACCCCCACCAGTGAGATACCTTTTTCCATTACCTTCGGGTCTAAGGCCATCATCCCGGTTGAAATTGGTTTGCCTTCACCTCAGACCCCAACTTCTTTCAACCGGGTTGAGAATGAAGCAGGTCTTGCCTTGAGCCTAGATCTTTTGGAAGAAAGAAAAGAAAAAGCTCAGGTTCACCAGGCTGCCTACCAGCAAAGAGTAGCCTGGTACTATAATATTCAGATCCGACCTCGCGCTTATGTTGCTGACCTCATCCCCAGAAAGGTCACCTCGACTACCAAGGACCAGAATGCCGGCAAGCTTGCTCCGACCTAGGAAGGACCTTACAGGATCACTCAAGTAGCCTGGCCCGGCATGTACAATTTGGAAACTAAAGAGAGGATAGCCTTGAGACACCCCTGGAACGCCGAGCACCTAAAGCGCTACTATCCAGAAATGAGCCATATCCCTAGATGTCAAGATTTTTTATTTTGATTTCTGAATCTTGTAATGAAGTTTTCATTCAATGAAAATGGTGTTCAGTTCAACAAAATCTCCATATCTCCAAAATCTCCACAAGTGTGAAGGCAGAGACATGTATTCCCCCAGCCGTTAATGGAGGATATGTGCTACTTTCCAGCCGATTCTCCATACGAAGATAGGGACGTGCAACCCTCCGGCCGTTAATGGTGGAGATGAGCAATCCTCTAACCAATCTCCACTCGATGTGGAGATGAGCAGGCCATATGTCTTACATAGACCAGCACGGGTAGCTCTCCAGCCGAATCTCCAAGGAAAGACACCCTGCATGCAACATCAAGGGTAAAATTGGCCCGCTACAATGGTCAGTAGTGTTAGCCCAGGGACCGACTAGCTATCACTCCCTGATGGAATTACACCTACCGGGATCGAGGACCTAGCAGCTAGAATCCACTCTCTCACAGCCGAGCCAAGCTCAAGCAACCTAAAGGGACGAAACTCTTGTAAGGGTAATTGAGATAACCTGAAAGGGCTCGAGAACGAGCCTGACCATAGAGAACTCGCTTGTTATCAGCCACATGAATACACTGAGGTGTCGAGGTCCATGGATCGAAAGGGCCCAACTCAAGTCGGATACCCCCTCTAGTAAGCCGACCACATGATCATGGCAAAACCAAGCTCCTATGGTTGCCTAGGGGGTAAGATGATCAAGAGAAGGTAAAGGGATAGTGGATGACCTGATCTCCCGACATTTGATGGAAGGTTAAAATATTCTCGGTGTCGTAACGATTATTTGGTTAATCTTAAGTCCAAAAATTTGCAAGTCAAAAGAGCTCGGCACTAAAATCAAGACCAGCGGAAGATCCTGCTCATTTCGTAAGAATTTTTTATGCTTTTCATTGCCAATTATTTTTTAAGTGCCCGAGCTGATTTAAACCCCAAGTCGTTGAGCTGATTTCACACATCGGCCCAATAAGGTTGCTCGAACAAGAAGTGGCCAAAATTCATTGCAAAAATTTCTAAAAATCATCGGGTTGGATATAGAGACTGAGCCTGCAATACTTTAGGTCAATGTGACTATTCTTTCACAATAATTGGGCTTCTTAAGTCACCTTGGATGGTGTTCAACAGTGTCCAAGCTGGTTTACAATCTTAAAGTCATTTAGGGTGAGTCCAGTTACTTTTATTAAGTTGCAGTGATCATTAGAGTTGATTCCTACATGTGTACAAAGAAAACCGGCCAGAAATTATTGGCCGACCAGATAAGAAAACTGAATAACAAGTGTACAAAAAAGATTGAAAAGGAAAATTTTGTTCATTCATAAAAAAAAAAATTGTTGTTACAAAAGGTGGGGCTTGAGCCTGTCATTACAAGCGCTTTCTGGGCTGAAAAGGGAAAAAAAAAACAAAACAAAAAAATAAGAATAAAAAGTTGCATGTTTCAGTTTTTGGCTGGGCTGAAGGAGAGATATTGATGAATAGGATCGGACTGAACTTTGCCGCCAGAAGGAGGCCTAGTCTGACCTCCAGCACTGCTGGCCTAGGCATCCCGAAGCTCTAAAGGATCAAGCTCAAGCCTAATCTTCTCTTGATCCACCTAGGAAAACTGGATATTCTTCCACTCTGCCACGGCTCTGGCTCAGGCCTGTTGCACAAAATCGTCATGGTTGTTCATAACCTTCTCGAGCTGGCCGAATGCCTTTTTGGCCTACTCGACCTCTTCGTTTACTCTGTCCTTATGGTCCCGAGCTGCCTTATCCAGAGCCTCATTTTTCTTAAGTAAGTTCTCGACCCTCACCGTCAATTGTTTATTCTCTGCTTAGAGCTTCTCCATCGACTCCAGGGCTACGTCCTGGCTGTTAACCAACTAGGTCTTCTCCTTCTCCAACTTCCCGACTCTCTTGTAAGACTGCTAATGACGCAATTCTAGCTCTGCTGTAGAGTAGAGGCCCCACAAGAAAGAAGGGTTAAAAAGATAAAAAATATCAAGTATGGGAAGTCAAAAATATGCGAAGTCCAAATATTCCACCGAGATAAAAACTTACTGACAAGAGATTCCAATAAAAGTCAGAGGCGAGCCTACCATTGGACTTCGCGATGAACAGAGCCAAGTCTTCCAGAGGCATGATTTTGTGGACAAAGCTTGGTAGGATAGACGACGTGTCCAAGATGCTGATCAGGGATTAATTTACTTACTATTCTAGGCGATTCTTTTCAAGACCAGCAGAGGCAATGAAAGGTCACTCCAAAAATATACATTTTATAGACACGACTTGAGCAGCTCCCTGACATGGTTGAAAAATATGCTAATTATCCGATCTCTCAGCTCGAGAATCTCCAGGCTCGGTTTGTTCTTCTTTGGGGCAAAGAAGGCAAGAAAAGAAGACGTTAGGTGAACAGACCGGGAAGGAACACTAAATCGACACCGAGTTGTGAAACTTATCCATGGTCCCCCAGTGCATCTATACCAGGAGTTCCCACTGATCCATCACCGAGCCGACCTCCCATAATTTTCCTCTAAGGAAAAAGAAATTCGGCTTCCAATCTTTGATGGAGTCGATGTATCTAGTTCTGCTGGACTGTTATGTAGCACCAGCCCTTCCCATCGGGCATCGACTTCGCCCGAAAGACAGCCCGAAATAGATCCAGGGACGGTTCAATGCCCTTATCCATGCAGATTACATAGAAGGTTACCACCATACGCATACTATTGGGCGCGAGATGTGATGGACACAACCCAAGATCCCAACAGACAACCCATACCCAAGAGTGAATTAGGAAGCACAAGCTGCCAAGCAATTACTCCTCGTAAACTATGATGTACCATTTTGAAGGGGCATAAGCACGGTCATCCTCCCCAGGAACAAGCACGTCCACCGTACTGGGGAAAGCGTACGTGGAGCGAAGGGTTTACACATCCTTCTTCGTCAGCTCGGATTCCACTGTCCAAACTAAGGCATCCCGTGGAACCTCGTATATTAGCCAATGATAGGTGAAATTTATCTATCTATTTTCAAACCGAATTTGATAGTTTTCGAGTATTCTTGTCATGTTTTATTATGTTTTTATTTGTTTTTGTTCAAAGTAGGGATTAGGAGCGAAAACAATCGAAAAACGAGCAAATTGGTAGGAAGACGGTGGACGAACATTGAAAAAATCATCACTGCAGCTTCACCACTGCAACGATGGTCCTCACCGCTGTAGCAGTCAAATATCAAGTTTCTTCTTATCCACCGCTGCAGTGGTGGCTCTCACCACAGTAGCGGTAAAAGGGCAGAACGCTTGTTGACTTCCCACCACTGCAACGGTGAGCCTACCGACATCCCCACTGTTGCAGTAGTGAAGCCCTTGCTGTAAAGTATTTTTTAGATATTTTGTTAGATATTTTGGCCCCAATTCCCTTTTCTTTCATTCCCAACCATTTTGAGAACACAAGTGGGAATATTTTGGGATATTTGGGGAGAAAAAGATCAAGAACCAAAGAGGAGAACATCATTCGGAAGAAGAGGAAACGATTTCGGAACGATTTTTGCAGAAGTGGAACACTCCACTCCTTAAGATTTGTTATTCTATTTTTGTTTCCTTCTTTGTTCTTAAGTTTTGTATATTAAATGATAATGTTATTTTCTTATTTGAATGAATATTTGGTTAAGATCATAGGTAGCTAAATATCTATTGTCTAAGGATTGATATAGTTTATGAAAACATTGTTTGAGTAAATCGTATTTCGTTAACGGTTGTTCTTACCTATTCGATTGTGTTTACCATTTTATCACTTCATTTATATGCTTGTCAAGATATATTGAGAAATCGGGGTTTGACACTTGGGAGAGGTAACCCCGGATTCAGACTAGGGTTTAAACACAATGCGATGATCTAATGATTCAGGAGAGTATTAGAAAGTGTGCAATCTATGAGGTTAGGGCGAGACTCATGTGATTTGTGTCATTAGACAATTAACGGGGACATCGGTGTTGACATAAAGTCACATATTCATTCACTTTACACTTAAGAGAGGTAGTGAGTGAGTTTTCGATACCTAAATTGTCAGATAGTTTGAATACCGTTAATGTAAACTAGATTGAATCAAACACGTATAAGTAAACAAAGTTAATCCCTAGATAATCTATTCTCATATAATATATTTAGTATTATAGTTTAATTAATTGTTAATTTAATATAGTATATACTAAAAACAAAAACCCAATTTTTATTGCCTAAATAAAGTTCAATTATGATAATCGCGGTATTTAGCGACAATATAATCCAATCTCTATGGATATGACAACCCTTCTTGTTGGCCCAGTGAGCTACCCAAGAGGGGGGTGAATTGGAAAATATTAAAATTTAATCCAATAACACTTCAAAAATCAAACAATTAATTTTATCCTAAAATTAATTATTATTTTTATAGTAGAAGATATATGTTATCAATTAGGTGCACACCCAAATAAAAGAATATAAATAATATAAAGAAACAAAGCAAAACATCATGATATATCCTGGTTCACGAAGCTACTCTTGGCTAATCCAGTCCTCCGAGCCCCACGAAGATTCGCACCCACTAAACTCAAAATTCCTTTAAAGGTAGGAACCAAACCCTCACAATAATTCTTTTCATAGGCTCATAATCAACCTTTACAATTCCTTTTTATAGGCCAAGGAATAACCTCTATCATTTTATTAGGCGGAAGATTAACCTAATTCTAATATAAGGAGAATCATGACCTTATTCTTTTTATACCTTAGGCTCAAGAATTAAACCTCACACAAATACGCTCCAAATATCCAGTAAGGATTGAACCGTTACAATTCACTCACAAATTCAATCAAAGAAAAATTAACACCTAATCTTTTCATACTCTAGGCAAAGATTAAAACCTCAATCTCTTTACTAGAAGAGATTAAAAATAACTACCATTGATTAGACACTCCCAGTAGTATCTAATCCGATACTCAACTCACCAATTAAAAACAATTGATAAGTGATTTTTACACTCGGAGCTTCTACCACCCCAGATAAATTCAAACTCAATTAATGTCCCGATACTAGTGACAGAAAAGTGAGAATTTCAAAATCTGATAAATAAAGATGGGTAGCAAGCAGTTAAGTACGTAATCAGATTTTCTCAAGAAATTGTTTCAAAAATAATTTTCAATAAAAAATCCGGAAAACAATTTTAAAGATCAAATTCCAAATAATAAATAATATAAGCAACAATTAATAGTAAGTAATTAGGAAAGATCTCACCAGGATTCCACCGAAAGAATAATGATTAGTAATGCAACTTCAAAACGGTGATCGAACAAATAATCTCCAAAAAATAATTCTCAAGAAAGATCTCACAAACTCTCAGTATGATAACTCTTAGAAAGCACAAGAACTGAATAGCTCAAAATGATTTGAATTCTTTTGATTTTAAGTATCCTATGTGAAATCCGCAAGTCTCTTTTAATAACTCTCAAACTAGACCTCTAACAGTTAGTTTTAAAATGTTATGTCAATAAATGACACATATGGACTTCATATATCATGTAGATTTATAACAATTATATTTAACCAACAATATAACTTCCAAAACTCTCAATTTAATCCCCAAAATAATTTGATCTTAATCAATGAAAGTATAGAAAAAAATTATATTTAAGTATATAGACTAAATAGTAAGGTAAAAATAAAATCTCTTAAATCTCTCTCATATCTTTGGCCCCAAATATTCTCTACCAAAATAGCAATAATTAAACTAAAAATTCGCAGGTTTAAATATAGGGATTTCAAAGATATTTTATAACGGCTACTTTTCAAATATTATGTCATTAAATGACACCCCAATACCTCATACATCATATATATTCAAAATAGATATTTTTCATTTAAAAATATTATTGGGAAATCTCATTTTGGTCCTCAAACATTTTTTAAATCGAAATTCATCAAAATAGAAAGTATTAAAGCATTTTAATTAAAATAACATTTAATTAAATAGACCAAATTAATATGGATAATAGAATAGATAGATCATATCTCAATTAAGTTTAGATCCCTAAGATATCTCTCATATCCTAACCATAAAACTGCTAATATTTGAATAAATCCTGAAATTCCACAAATCTTGAAACTGACCTCGGTTGACCGGCCAACACCCATCGGTCAACCGCCCAATTCATGATGTAGCCCAAGCCAAAATCGCTTCGTCATCAGTTAACTTACCTGTCGACCGGACTATCCAGAAACTTTCACAAGTCGACCTACCTATCGATCGGAAGATCCAGAGAGTTCATTCTCTAAGCACATGTCAACTTACTTATCAACCGGACGATTCAGAGAGTTCCATAACTCGACTTACCTGTCGACCGAATGATCCAGAGAGTTCGCCGTATAACCACAGGTCGACTTACCTATCGACCGACCATTGCTGGAATACCTCTCCTTAATTTATTTTCATTCAATTTCTTCAACGTTTTTGTCCCATTAACCGATTTCTTTTATCGGTTAGCTCCACTTAATTCTTAAGTTCAATTTTAATCAATTTATCAACATTTCTTTTGCAATTACACATAGGAGCAAATAATTTGACTAATTAGGATCCTATAAAAACACACATAATTTTGAAAAAATATTTGTGTCGTGTGTAATCCTAATCGAGATACTGTAAGAGTTAGAATTTAACCTGAGTTATTTTCCCTAGATTCTTCAATTTATTCAAAAACTTAATCTTCCATCATTTTTATCATCATCTCTAGCATTGCCACAATATCTTCATGATCATTTTCATCACTGGAACTAATAAACTGAAATACTCAATAAAATCGTTAGTTCCACCAAAAGTATCAACATATAATTATCCATCAAAATCGTAGGATCAACACTTCCCATTCACTATTCTATAAAACTTGACCCGTACACTTACAGTAAAAGTAGAGACGTAATATTCCGTTACCAGACAACCAAAGACCAGGTCGACCCGACGTAGATGGCTGGGCTTTTGCCTCTGGTGCAGACAAGTCCTTAGTGTCAAGTTCCACAGTTGGACCCGTACCGAGCTCAACATCGGGGACCCTCGAAGAGCCTACTTCACTCCTCACCCTCCTACAACGAAGGCTGCTGGCCTCACCAGGAGGCTGGGAGGTCCCCGCTCCAACCGCCCTACGGGCCCTTTCAAAAGAGGAGGTCGTTAATTCAACGACCACCTCTAGTTCATCGACCTTAGTAGCAGACGAGCTGAGCTCAATCTGCTGAACAGAGGGTCCAGCCCTAGTCCTTTCAGATTTAAACAGGTTGTACCCCAAAGAATAAGACTTAAACATTATTAGAGAAAGAATGAAGAAAGTATCGTGCTTTAAGGTCGGGCGGGGCTTTCACAAATACTCTGGTGCGAAGAAAAATAAAACAAATGAAGTGTCTATTTATAGGCAGTCCGAGAAGTTGAACTGTCGCATTAATTAAACGACGGCCAGAGCTTCGATCCGCGAGCTATCAGGCCACGTATCACACATCTGGTTAGGGCATTAGTCAAGCTTTTCGCCGAAGCTAGAAAAGGGTCAGTTGAACTAATTTTCACTATCGGGCTAACCTGTAATGCCCAGTTGTGTCACCTCGAGCCCGAATCTCTATTCTCCAGAGGATTATGATCAGAACCTTTAGCGTCTCATGTTCCATCTCCACCCTAGGGCTTGAGGGGCAACTAATGTGGGTGAAATTCCACCCCCTGCCACGTACTCGCCACGTAAATCGAAAGATCCATATCTCCAATGCTACGTCGTCAAACTACCTGATGGGCCTGGTTAGTAGCATAGCCCAGACGCCTTCTCGAGTCAGTAAGCATGAAGCTCTTGATTAATCTCCAAGCAAGAGTCTCCTCAGATATCGCCCAAGAAGAGCATGTCAGTACATCCCTCCCGACCTGTACCTCAGTGCCCGGGCCGACCTGCAATTCCTAACAGGCTTGGCCCATAGGCTTCTTCATCAACGTATAAAAGGGCCCAAGCCCAGGCCTATGGCTCTAATCCCCCTCATGCTCTCCACGTGCTAGACTGATTAACGATAACCGAGTTTAAGTCCCTGATTTTTTGGGGTGCTAATGACATCCTTGTCTATATAAATAAGGCTTCGCCAAACCATTCAGAAGGTTGGAAAATGGTTATAAATGCAGAGGTAATAGCTTTATTTCCTCCAAACAACCTTTTTTCTTTCCTCCCGAGCTCTTACTCTCACGCTGGAGGGGACACGCCGAGAACACCCCGACTTGTCCTGTGCGCAGGTACCGACTTAGAGCTCAGGCCGAACAATACCCGAGCAACTCGGACATGTGCGGAATGAAGCTCCAGAGAGGTTGAAGTCTCCAGCTCATACGAAGGACATGTCCAGATCAGCTCTAACTCTCCATGTGAGGATTAACCAAGTCAGACTGCTGATTGACCCAATTTTCAACGACGTCGCCCAATTTTTCAGAATTGCCTTTTCCAAAATGTGTGATTCCGTGTTACTTGATAGACCAAAATACCCTTTACCAACTCCCACTCCTACTCTTATCATGTCATCATATTTGGTCGTCTAAAGACTTGATTCCCTATTGTTTATCTGACGAAAATACCATTCAATCTCTATCATTCACCATAATTGGCCTCCACCAAACTTGATTGCCTACCATTTCACTAGACCAAAATGCCCTCTACCAACTCCCTCACCCCACCTGCCTGACCCCACCCTCTATGAAATATATAACATTTTGGCCTCACCACCACTCTTCCTACCATCAAACCCACGAATTCCTCCTCCCTCCATGGCTTTTCCCCTACTCCTCCTCCTCTTTGCCTCCATCTTCTTCCTGTACCAGGTCTACCAAAAGCTAAGATTCAAGCTTCCTCCCGGCCCAAGGCCATGGCCAGTAGTCGGAAACCTCTACCAAATAAAGCCCGTCAGGTTCCGGTGCTTCACAGAGTGGGCCGAGACATACGGTCCGATAATATCGGTCTGGTTCGGCTCGACGCTAAACGTGGTCGTCTCAAGCTCTGAACTGGCGAAGGAAGTTCTGAAAGAGAATGACCAGCAATTGGCGGATAGGCACAGAAGCCGATCGGCAGCTAAGTTTAGCAGAGAGGGGAAGGACCTCATATGGGCGGATTATGGACCTCATTATGTTAAGGTGAGAAAAGTCTGTACGCTTGAGCTTTTCTCTCCGAAGAGGCTTGAAGCCCTTAGGCCCATCAGAGAAGATGAGGTCACTGCCATGGTGGAGTCCATCTACAAGCACTGCACTAACCCTGGTATGTTTCAATTTTGTATGTTGGCGTTTCCATTATGTTTCGCCCAAAATAAAAAACAAAAACATAAGAGCACCTCCAAAATTTAGGAATTTAATGTAAAAACATTATTTTGTATTTTGGCGATTAGATATTTAAAATTGCACTCCAATCATGCTGATCAAATGAATTAGTTGTTAATATTTCAATTTCAGTTTTGATCAAGCAATAATTTACCTTCAAGTGTTCTCACCAACTTTTAGATAACTCTTCCATTTTAGATAAAAAAAAGATTCTTGATATGGCTATTTTATTATTCTTGGGTTGAAACATGAATTTTTAAATTTAGTTATCGAGTTGGAGATGCTCTAAACAATAAGCAAAGGACGGCGGGAACTATTCATAAACAGATAGGGACTTGGCCAATACATTTTTTTTTTAAATAAAGATGTAATATTTTTTAGGAGAGTCCTAAAATTTCAAAAACAACTTTCTAAAGAACATCTCATGTGTGAAAAAAATAATTGGTATAAGACTCCATAAAGTGATGTTTTTATGGGATAGAACTTTTGGGAGAATTTTCTTATTTTTTATTGCCCAAAAAATTATACATATGACCACAAGAGAAATTTAAGACACATTAGGCCCCCTTTACAACATGTTTGTTCCGAGAAAGGGGCGGAATTATTCAATGGGAGGGGTTTCGGTCCCTGCCAAAAAATTAAAATAAGGAGAGTTTAGGTGTCATATTTTTTAATAACATGCACATGACCCCTCTAAAAAAAATTGGACAAAATCATCCCTTTTTTAACATGAGAGATGCATGAGAGAAAAAAAAATTAAAAAGAAAAAAAAATGAGAGAAAAAAAGATTGAAAAATATATATAAAATTGTTTTATTATATAAATAATTCAAGACTCGTAACCTAATCGTTATCAAGAATGTCTCTTTTACTTTTTAGTGTTCAAAATTTCCTCTCTTAATTATTTGTACAAAAAAAATATAGATATTTTTGTGAACTACATTGTTGAATTTTAAACAATCTTAAATTCTAAATTACAATATTAAATTTTGATTGATTTTAACCCAAAATTTATAGTACAACGGTTATGTAGTGTGTTTTATTGGTAAAAGGTTTAATGTTCAAATCTCTCTCCCTAACTATTTAAAAAAAATGAAAATATTATTGATCCCGAAAAGAGTCGTTCCATGCCGATCTATGTTATTGGTTGGCCAAATGATTGACATTTATTGGTGAACCAAAATGATAGAAAATGGAAGCCACCAGATGTTGACATAAGGAATCAATGAAAGTCGCAGGCAGTAGGTGAACCGTCACCATTTTTGGCATGACGCTTCTAATTAAATACTTGGTGCTTTTGATTTTAGAGGAAGTTCCCTATATGTCATCTATATTTTACTCATATTTTCAATTAAGTCTCTAATATATATTCCTAAACCAATTACTGTTGAAAATAAGAGCAAGGTTAATAATCTCAAGTCTTATCCCAAATTTATACCCAATTAATTTTAGTAATACTATTTAATATAGCATTTCATTATTATATTGTCACAACCAAATAAAATCGTTTGTGATAAAAAATTAATATATCATTCGTGATTTATACTTTTTTGATAAGACCAAAAGATATTAAACCTCTCTTTATTATGTATTATTATGTAATCATTTCATAATAGTTACATAATAATACATAATAAAGAAGAGAGGTTAAATACTAGCAAAAATATTTTTGTCATTTCATTATTGTAGTAAATATTAAATATTTTCTTTTAACCTATTTTTTGACAATGACTTAAGACTTTTTTTTCCAATTCTTGTTAGAAAAAAGTTATAAGAAAACGTCTTATATTTAATTGAGTGATGAAATAATGAAAAAATTTCTTATTAAAAAAATACATGTTCAGCAAAACTCATTTTTCACAATGTTTTTAATTTTATGGGATTGAATCAAATGTAAAAACTTAAATGATCAAATATTTAATTTGACAATTCTCAAAACTTGCATAAATAAATTGACCAAAAATATAATTTTCCCTTCTGTTTGTTAAACAAAACTTTGTGCGCAGACTCCGCTGAGAAGTGTATCCTAGTTAAGACACATTTGGGTGCAGTGGCGTTCAACAACATAACGAGACTGGCTTTCGGTAAACGTTTCGTGAACTCGGAGGGGGTGATGGACGAGCAAGGTCAGGAGTTTAAGGCCATCGTGGCCAATGGCCTGAAGCTTGGCGCATCACTCGCCATGGCAGAGCATATCCCGTGGCTCCGCTGGATGTTCCCACTCGAGGAGGAGGCCTTCGCCAAGCACGGGGCTCACAGGGACCGTCTCACTCGAGCCATCATGGAAGAGCATACACTGGCTCGCCAGAAGAGTGGTGGTGCCCAACAACATTTTGTGGATGCTTTGCTTACGCTTCAAGAAAAATATGACCTCAGCGAGGACACCATTATCGGACTTCTTTGGGTAATTAAGCCAATCATTAACCTTATTCTCTTTAGTAACTTAATGATTTCCTTAGCTTAAAAATATGGAAAAGAGTAGGGGTGTGCAAATTACCGAAATACCCAACCCAGCCGCCCATACCCAACCGGCCCGGCTGTAGATTGCGGGTTTGTGAACAATTGGGTCAAAACGTGGGTTCATTATACTGTATTTCTCAAGTTTAGGGTCAGGCAACAGGTTTTTCCATACCAAACCCATTGCACCCTACCCGTCCAACCATCCACACATAAATATGTTATGTAGGGTTTTCCGTCCGACCATCCACACATAAATAGGTTATGTAGGGTTTTCTCGCGTTCATTTCTCAGATTAGATGCATCTCGCTCTTCCGCCGCTCTTCCTTCCTCTGTTTCGATTCTTCATTTTTCATTGATGCATCTTGTTCCTCCACCGCTCTTCACCTCCTTTGCTTCGATTCTCCTCTCCACTGCTTATATCCTTCGTTGTTGATGTTTGATGTATTCTTCATTCCGAAATCTAAATTGTTTATTTCTTCTTCTTCATTTAATGAATACCAGTATAGGCTCTCGAAATCTCTTCGCCTTATTCCATTCCAGATCAACGACGGTGAGAGATGGCAACGATGAACGTCGTACCGACGGTGAGTACTTGGATTTTTGGAATATCTATTTTCTTATGTTTAGTGTTTATTTATGCTTTGATTTAAGTATGAATCTGTATACTATTACTCTAAATTGATAAATATGAATCTACAAATCTACAATTGTGTTAAAAAATCCTAGTTCCAACTGAAATCGATAGACCAGCTAAACATCGGTTTTCTTCAACAGTTCGGTTGATAGTGGGTGTAGAATTTCAGACCCAATCTCAGTCGGGTCGAGTCTCGGATCCACCATAAAGTTAGGCCACCTAATCCGTGCACACCCCTAGAAAAGAGGATATTGAAAAAAGGGGGGGTTTGACACTTTGCATCCCTAAAGTTTGACCATTATTTCATTTTGGTCCCCATAGTCTCAATTTGAACATATTTTACCCTCAAGTTCCATAATCATCCGACTTAACTCCAAATCAATAAATCCTTTATAATTTGGGATGACAAACAATGAATAATTGTGCACCCAACTACTTTTAAGGTGACTTTATGGGTAATTCTAATATTTTCCTTTCTTTCTTGCAATTTTTTTCTATAAAAGAGCCTATATATTGATGATGCCGAAATCTAGTTCAGTGGATCACAGTCAATATGGTTGAACTCTACTAGGTTTACTTCATTTACTTGTCCCTGCAAAATAAGGCTTAAGCCCTTCTGATGTGAGAATAAGTCACTGTTGTTTATAGGAAAAACATGCTTAAGGAATTTAAAATAGAATTTATAGTGAGGTAGAATTTACTGACCTCTAGCAAGAAGTATAGGCTCAAGAATTCGGCTTGCCTGTTTCGCTATTAAGTCAGAACTTCTCTTCAAGTAGAGAGTAAAATGGAAGCCTTGTGTTTTTTAGGCAAGTCTTGATGTGCCTTTGGTGAAGAATGAGACCCCTATTTATAGAAGTTTTTTGGACTAATTTTGGAGTTAAATACTCATTTGGTGGTGAAATTAGATCACCACTAATTAGTGGTTAAGCCATTAGGGTAGTAGTACATTTAGTGACCAAGTTAGGTCATAATGGTAAATTTAGTGGTAAATGGTTAGAAAAATTACCCGTTAAATTTATCACTTATCAGTTAGGGACAGGTCAATGAAGTAAATTCGACGAAGTTTAACCATATTGACTATGATCTACCGAACCAGATTTCGGCATCATCAGTTTGGCGCCGTCTGTAGAAACGACAAACAATTGTACAAACTATTGATCTAAATAATCTTATCAATTATGTTAATGGTTAATCTGAGATCCAAAATCATGACCAATGAAAACGAAAGCAAAAGATAGCCAATCCATATGGCTAATCATGAAGCTAGTCCTTTAGAGGAATCACCTACACTCCTGATGGAATTGAGGAAGGAGATTCATGATCTCTCTCAGACTGTCCGCTACCTAACTGGACAGGCCAATCAAGGTCAGCTACATACACCGCCGCCCGTCTCTGAAAGATACATCCCACCTGTCAGTGAGGCACAACTTATTACTAACAAAAGAGTCAATGAGGAGAAGCGTTGTCAAGGGCAGCGTGATCTTCATAGAGAACTGGAAAGGATCCAAAAGGATCGAGACAAGCTACATCGGGGAATTCAGAACAGTCGACAAGGCCCCGAAGCTCCGCAGTCTGAGAAGACTCCCAGCGTACACTTGCGATTGGGACCCCGTGCATCATCGGTGTGAATCAAGACAGAAAAAATAGAGCACCTATATCAAGAAATGAGTGACGCTATATTCGGATAGTGGACAAAACTCATAACGTGTCTCACAACTTCCCACTGCCTTCAACGGAGGCCTTATAGACATCACGTCTGAGAGATTGACTAAGCGACTTGGATCGACAGATCGACAAAGACCTGTGGTAGTAGGTTAAGGCCATCAATGGAAAACTTTGGCAAATTGGGAAGAATGAGCTCAATGTTTACGAGATCGTGAAAAAGAACGCTTCTCCCTTTACTACTTGTTGTACTATGGGGGGAAAAAGTCCTGATAAACTTCAAGATGTCATCTCAAATCGGGACATACCAAAGAGACTCTAGTCTGGTAGAGCACCTCGATACGTATTATGCTCACATGGATCTTTGTAGGAACAGATTCAATGAAGTGCCAAGCCTTTCAGGTGACTTTAGCCAGAGCAGCCTGAAAGTCGCACAAGGCGTTAAAACCAGGTACTTTCAATTCTTTTGAGTCTTTTAGCCTTACCCTTGCATACAGGTTTATGAGCAGCAAGGGACGGGCTAAAAACCCATTGCAACTTATGTCGATAAGGCAGAGGAAGGATGAGACACTAGAAGCCCACCCCTTCATGGCGGTCCTTGGGCGATATTCGATATAGAATTCCCCAAGTTCGATTAACTACTTGAGCAATTATCCAGAAGTCTCTGGTTAGTGTAATATGACTCTCAAGGGGTGGTTGGTCAACACTGTTAGCGGATGAGCTTGAAAATAATGTCAAAGCATTCTCGCTGAAATTATGAGCGCGCAAGCTATCAGCTCAAGCCGAGGATAGCGAGATTCTGCCCCGCTCAACGTGTGACTGACGTAATATACAGGTTTTTGAACTCCTTGTTCTTCTATCACGAGCGTCGAGCTCACGGCAGTCGATGATGCCACCATGTATATGATCATTTCTTGTTCTAACTTTGGAGTTGTGAGTATCGGTGGCTCTGAGATGTACTTCTTGATTGTCTGGAAGGCTGTCTCACACTCATCGGTCCACTCCAAACTTTTGTTGCCCCGTAGAGTTTTGAAGAAGGGTATGCACTCATCCGATGCCTGAGAAATAAAACGATTCAGAGCTACTACTCGCCCTGTTAGGGTTTGTACCTCCTTAATCATCCTTTGGGATGTCATGTTTAAGATCATCTTGACTTGCTTTGGGATAGCTTCGATTTCTCTTCTTGTTACTAGACGACCGGGAAATTTCCAGGCGCTAACTCTAAACACGCATTTGCTTGGGTTTAGCCTCATCCTATGCTTCCTAAGCACATTGAATCACCCTTGTAAATCAATTAGATGATCATCGACCACCTTGCTTTTGACCTGTATGTCGTCAATGTAGACTTTCATGGTCTTTCTGAGTAGATTAGCGGACATTTTGTTCACCAACCTTTGGTATGTCGTTCCAGTATTTTTCAGTCTGAATGGCATCACTTTATAGTAGTATAGACCCTTGTCGGTGATGAAGGTTGTTTTTCCTTTGTCAGGCGGGTACATGCTGATCTGGTTGTACCTTGAGAAGGCTTTGAGAAAACTAAGTGACTCATAATCGGCCATAGCGTTTACGATTACGTCGATCTTTGGAAGTGGGAAACAGTCCTTTGGGCATGCCTTGTTGAGTTCAGTGAAGTCCACAAACATTCGCCATTTTCCCGTCATTTTTTTTTATCAGGACCACATTCGCTAGCCAAAAGAGGAAGTTGATTTCTTCAATGGTATCTACATCAACTAGCTTCATGGTTTCTTCCTCGATCACAGCCAGTCACACTGGTCTGAACTTCCGTTGCTTTTGTCGAATTGGTGGGTACACTGGGTCAGTGTACAACCGATGTATGGAGATACTCGGGTAGATCCCAGGTAGATCCGCATGAGACCATGCAAATACACCGTGGTTGGCTCTGAGGAGCTCGATCAGTTGCTCCTTTTTGTCTGCCGAAAGGGTCATCCTGATCTGGACAGTTCAGTTCGGATCGGTCAGGTGTACTTGGACGTTCTCTAATTCTTTATCTGGGCGAGGTCGAGGTTAGCGCGGCTGTTCACCTCGTGGGGTCCATGATGTCTTCTTTCCCGGGACGACGTGTCATATCCTTAGGCAGGAAGTCCTCGTTGTCTTACTCACCCTTTGATTGTTGTTTGGGGATTTCCATTTCGGTCACGAAGCACTCCCGAGCTACCTTCTGGCTTCCTCGTACCTCGTTGATCCTGTTCTTGGTCAGGAACTTAAACATCAGGTGGACTTGAAGCGTGATCCACCCAAGCAACTTCACTATTTCCCTTCCAAAGCTGACTGAGGGGGTCATCATCGGCTTTAATTGGTCGTGGCCGATTCCCATCCTATTAAATGCTGTTAAGTAGGTTATCTCCACTGAGTTGCTACTGTCGACCAGCACTCGTCCTACGTTGTAGTTAGCAATCTGCAAGGTGACCACTAGCGCATTCTTGTGTGGCGTGTGAACCCCACGTAGGTCTTCCTCAGTAAAGGTGATGGCTTATCTCTCTGCGAGGGGCTTCTTAGATACTTGGAACACGTAGTGCTTGACCAAACGTTTGCCTCACCGAGCATACACCTTATGCTTGGATTTGGTCAGTCCACCCAAGGTGAATCCACCATGGATCATGTGGATGTTCACTTGGACCTCAGGTCTTTCTCTATCCTCATTAGGGAGTTGTTCGTGTGACCCGCCAAACGAGACAACCCGAATAGGGACCCAAGGATGAGGAGGTCATCTAACATCTCTACAGTCTCTACAAAATAGATAGAAAGATCTACTCTTCGATTTGACTCATAAAAAAAAAAATGGGGGCAACTGATTAGAGGTAAATTTAATGGGTAATTTTTCTAACCATTTACCACTATGACCTAACTTGCCTACTAAATCTACCACTATCCTAATGGCTTAATCATTAATTAGTGGTGACCTAATTTTACCACCACTTGGTCAAAAAAACTCCTATAAATAGAGGTATCATTCTTCACCCAAGTCACATCAAGACTTGTCTAAAATATACAAGTTTTCTATTTTACTCTCTACTTGAAAGATGTCTTGACTTAATAGTGAAACAAGCAAGTCGGATTCTCGAGCCTACGTTTCTTGCTAGAGGCAGTAAACTTTATCTCACTATAAATTCTATTTTAAATTACATGAAGCATATTTTTTCTCTCAATAATAGTGACTTATTCTCACATCGGAGGGACTTCACCGGGAACCCAACCCTCTATGTCTAAGCCTTGTTTTGCAGAGACAGATCAATGAAGTAAACCCAGCGGAGTTCGACCATATAGACTGTGATCTACCAAACCAGATTTCAACATCATCATATATATATATATTCATGGGAAATTACAGAGTTTTTTCTCTCATTCTCCTTCCTACTCAAATACCCACAAATATTAATAACATAATATATATATATATATATATATATATATATATATTGTAATTTCCCTTGAAGCATCTTCAAAATAGTTAGATGCATAGCAAATGATTGTTTTTCGTTTAAATTGTGATAGAGGATAATGTTGGGACTGTAGTGGGATGATTAAGAAGCATTAAGTGTTATACGTTCAAACAAAAACCATAGGGACCAAATTAAATTTTGGTGAAACGTCAGGTGACAAAATGTCAAAACCCCTAAAAAAATTGAAAAAACTACATAATCAGAAAAATATTCCAAAAAAATATTTTTTTGGAATAGTTAAGAAATTGAAGTTGAGTATATTTTATTCTCTCAACAGGACATGATCACCGCAGGGATGGACACAACTGCAATCTCTGTGGAATGGGCGATGGCAGAGTTGATCAAGAATCCTAGAGTCCAACAGAAGGCCCAACAAGAGCTGGACAAGGTGATAGGGTCGGACCGCATCCTCACTGAATCTGATTTCTCAAACCTTCCCTACCTACAATCTGTGGCCAAGGAGGCATTGCGGTTGCACCCACCAACTCCCCTCATGCTGCCTCACCGTGCCAACGCCAATGTCAAGGTCGGAGGCTACGACATCCCAAAGGGCTCCAATGTGCATGTAAATGTATGGGCCGTCGCCCGTGACCCTGCCGTGTGGAAAAACCCAATGGAATTCCGGCCCGAACGGTTCCTTGAGGAAGATGTTGACATGAAGGGTCATGATTTTCGGCTACTGCCATTTGGGGCTGGAAGAAGAGTGTGTCCAGGGGCACAGTTGGGCATCAACTTGGTCACGTCCATGTTGGGACACCTTCTGCACCACTTTTCTTGGGCTCCTCCAAGTGGTTTGAACCCAGATGAGATTCACATGGGAGAGAACCCAGGACTAGTTACCTACATGAGGACCCCATTGCAAGCAGTTCCCACTCCAAGGTTGCCTTCGAAATTGTACAAACGCATGGCTGTGGATATGTAAGTTTCAATTAGGTGGAGTTGAGTTCTTATTTCCGACTTCGATGATTGATGATTCAGTTTGACTACCTTTTGTAATTTTCCGTTATCGCATTTCAATCAGGTTTTTAAAGGTGACAATTTGAGTGACACCGTTTACCCTACGTTTTTTTGTAAATGTGAAAGGATACTTGAATATCATCTACACCGTGTCGTATTATTATGAAGGGCAAATTATATTTTTGACACTTCAGATTTTATTATATTTTTATGTTGGTTCACTTTATTCCGTTGTTTTTAAAATTTTTGTATTTTTTTGTGTTTTTGTTAATTTTATCTTTAAATTGGATGGACAATTGTCATGTGCATTATGATGAAATCAAAAGGTAAAATAGATAAATCAAATTGTTTAATTTACTTATTTTACCTTTAAATTTATCCATTTTATCCTTAAAAAAGCGAGAAAAAAAAAAAAAAAAAAGGAAAAATAAAGTAATTCAATTTACTTATTTTATACTTAAATTTGGTCATTAAAAAATAATAAAATAAAATAAAAATAACATAAGGCTAATTTAAAAATATTATAAAACATAACTTGTTCCCATACAATATTAGAATTCTCAAGGTTTAATGTGTAACAGAGTAAATATTAGGGAAAATTACCTATTAATCCCAAAAAAAGAAATTATTTACCACCTACACCCATCAATTTTTCTTTGTACCGATTAGTCCCGTCAACACGTTTTTCTTGCACCAATTAGTCCCATCAACACCTTTCCTTGCACCAATTAGTCCCATTTTAAAAAATGGTGAGGATTGAGTTTACCGAAATACCCTCCCATGAGTTTCACATTGAGAAGGAAGATCATCAAATTGGTGTACCACCTCTGTCAGCCGCCTGCCGCAGCCGCCACCGGTAGCCGGTCGCCGGTCGCCAGTCGCCGGACGCCGGTCACCGTCGCCGCCGCCACCGCCGGTCACCACCGGTCGCCGGTCGCCGGTCGCCGCCGCCATAAATTACAGCTTTACCCCAAACTTTATCACTTTTTGTCACTTTTATATGTTTCAAAAAAAAAAACAAAAAATCTTAATTTTAGGATAAAATCGTTACTAAACGTAATGTAAAATAAGAAAACAATTGATGTTATATTCAACATTTACAGGTGTTTAATGTAATATCATATGTATTTTACTCTGCATACAAAAATAAGAGAATAATGGATGTTACATTCAACATCCACATGAGGGGTATTTTCGTTAGAAAAAAATAACATTAAAAAAAAAAAAAAAAAAAAAAAACAGTTGATGTTACATTCAACATCCACAGGTGTTGAATGTTACATTCAACATCCACATAAGGGGCATTCAACATCCACATGAGGGGCATTTTGGTCAAAAAAAATAACATTAAAAAAAAAAAAACACAGTTGATGTTACATTCAACATCCACAGGTGTTGGATGTTACATTCAACATCCACATAAGGGGCATTCAACATCCACATTAGGGGCATTTTGGTCAGAAAAAAATAACATTAAAAAGAAAAACCACAGTTAATGTTATATTCAACATCCACAGGTGTTGAATGTTACATTCAACATCCACATGAGGGGCATTTTGGTCAGAAAAAAATAACATTAAAAAAAAAAAAACACAGTTGATGTTACATTCAACACTCACATTTGTTAAATGTTACATTCAATATCCACATGAGGGGCATTTTTGTCAAAAAAAAATAACATTAAAAAAAAAAAAAAAAAACAAGCAAACAATTGATGTTACATTCAACACCGAATGTTACATTCAACATCCACATGAAGGGTATTTTGGTAAAAAAAATAGCATAAAAATAAATAAATAAATAAATAAATAAAAATTAATAATTTTGATGTTACATTCAACATCCATGTGAGGGGTATTTTGGTCATAAAAAGACAAAAGGACTTATTGGTGCAAAAAAAAAAATGATGAGTGTATTTGGTAATTTCTTTTGTATTTTAGGATTAAATGGTGCATGCCCCTAAATTTTATACATAACCTATAGGTTTAAAGTCCCCTATTATAAATCTCACAATTGTACTTTAAAATAGTAATGAAACCATAAACAATGTTGCAAGGATGAAAGAAAAAAAAAAACCAAACAAACAAGAACAAAAACAAAACAAACAACCTTATTAAACTCAATAGAGGAATTTTTATACATATCTATAGGGCGGGTCATGGGCCCAAGGGCCCACCCAGCTCGCCCAATGGGGCTTGAACTTGATATTTAAGCTCATGGGTAGGCTAGAGTCTTATGATTTAGGCTTGTTCCTTTTTAGGGCCGAGATTGGACATGGTCATTTTTTATTAGGGTTGGCCCATCCCGGTGCAACCATTTATTTTAGGGCATATGTCAATTATCTCTGCTATCATTTTGTACTATACCAAATACCTTCCTTGTCATTTTGCAAATACCAGAGACCTCCCCTATTTTTATTCAACCACCACTTACCTCCATTTGGACAAAATTATCCTTAGATTATTTTTTAAAAAATTCATTAGCACCCCTATATTTTTAGTATTATAATTTTTACCTTTCACTTTTTAAATAATTATATTTATATCTCACCACCACCGCCACCGACACCTCCTACCGTCGCCACCACCTACCACCCTCCACGACCTCCTACCACCGCCACCCAACACCACCTCCCACCGCTATCCACCGCCACCTCCCACCACCCACCGCCCAACTTCCCCGCCACCACTACCCACCGCCACCGCCCACTGCCGCCACCACTACCCCTCACCACCACCGAAGAGAGAGAGAGAGAAAAAGGTTAATTTTTTTATTTTTTTTTTAATGAAATGGTTTATATATATATATATATATATATATTTTAAAATGGGGGTGGGTGGTGGAGGTGGGAGGTGGCGGAGGGTGGTAGGTGGTGGCAGTAGAAGGTGGCAGCGGGTGGTGGGCGTTAGCGGCGGCGGTGGGAGGTGGCGGCAGGTGTTGGGCGGCGTCGATGGGAGGCGGTGGGAGGTGGTGGCGACGGTAGGAGGTGGTGGCGGCGATAAGTGCGGTGGTAAGAGGTGGCGATGAATATATATAAATTAAATGGTTATTTATGTATTTTAGTTTTTTATTATTTAATTATTTTTTAAATAGTCAAGGGTAAAATTGGTATTATAATTAAAAAAAATTACTATTTTTTAATCAATAAGGGATGTAAATGGTGTTTGAGCAAAAAGACAGAGGAGGTATCTGATATTTACAAAATGATAGGGGTGGTATCTGGTATAGTGTAAAATGATAGGGGAGGTTAATGACAAATTAACATAGTTTATATATATATATATATATATATATATTAACTAAGTTAATTAACCTAATATTCACTTCTTACTTGCCCTAGTTGCTCTGTGGAACGTGGAATGTGGATGCATTTTTTTTTTTTTGATGAACACTTAATATTGGTTAGTATTAATTACTATGAATGAGTGTATTTTACAATTTTTATTTGTTATTTTAGTCATTAATTTTTAAATTATTAAAAAAAAAATTAGGGGGCTAGACTGGCCCTAGGGCTGCGCTTGGATTTGAGAAATTTTACAACAGGTGAGCTTGGGCAAGTAATAGAATCCAACAATAGGGTTGGGCCCAAACTCGTTCCTACTAAATTTTTGTAATAACCTGGGTACAGTCCAACCATAACTTGCCCAAATAACCTATAAATTCAATCCATATTACTTTTTAATCCAATTAAAGTTGACGTTAACGTTCCATAAAAAGTTATTGTTCAATATAAATTGATGTGATAAATTTGTTAGGGGTCATTGCAAAACAAATAAAGCTTTGGAATATGTACAGGTCAACCAAACTATACATGGGCTCAGATTTGGCCCGACTACCCTAGGAACCCATTGCCCAATCTAAGGAATCCTACAAGCTAGTCCCTCATTTCGTGGGTTGCAAAAGCTTGCAAAACCTTGCAAAGAATACAAGAAGCTCAGTTTAGCAACGCACATTGAAAAAGGTAAGAAGCCCAACTATTAGCCCAAAGAGCTATCCAAGAGAGGGGTGAATTAGTTAGTTACTAAAAATTTAAACAATAAAGTCATTTGAACACAAATAATCAATTTTTTTAAATCAATTATTACTTGGTACGCAACGGAAATGTGTTTAATTCTAAATGCACACTCAAACACAATATAAGATAATAAACAATGCAGCACAAGAGAAAATATCCTGGTTCGACAATTGTAAGGAACTAAACCTTTACAATTCTCGATTCTTTTCACAAGCTAAGAATTAACCTACCACTCTCTTACTTATCATTTTCATAGGTTTAGGATGAACCTTTACAATTACTCTTTAATTCAATTACAGGAAGAATCAAAACTTAATTCTTTTCAAAAGAAAAGAACCACCTAACCTTTTCGTAGGATAAAGATCGAACCCTAACCTTTTTCATAGGGAAAATATTGAAACCCTAACTACCCTGACTAGACACTGTCCCAAACGTGTTTAATCATCTCAAACTCACAAATACAAAAAATTGTAAGTTTATTCCCACAAGGAGCTTCTAACACTTCAATACTGATATACTTAATAGCCTGAATAATTGCAACGTGATAGATATAATGTGAGGTAAATTAAATGTGATTAAATAATAAAGTAGGTACCACAAATTAAGCACATAATCAAATAATTAAGCAAAAATCGTGTAAACGATTTTCAGGATTTTCAGTTCAAAAATGATTTTCTAAATAATCTTTAACCAAGCAATCAATATATAAATCTTAGAAAGAAAATAAAAAGACTTGGAAGGATCTCTCCAGGAAACGCCGAAGACTAGAAGGATTTCGCAATTAAAACTCAAATCGATGATGCAAACAGCAAGCGCTTTAAATCAAGAACTTTGAAGATAATCTCTCGTAAAAATCTCAGAAATATATTTACTCTTAGAAAAGCTCAAAACTGATGTTCTTGATATATTTATGCTCAATCCTGTAGGTCTACTTAAATAGACTTAAAACTAGGCCTCCAACGACTAGTTTTCTAAATATATATCATAAAATGACATTTTAAGACCCCATAAATCATACCCTATCAAAATAGGCATGTTTCATTTAAAAATACTCTTTGAAATATTCATTTTGGTCCCAAAAACGTTTTCAATTAGCAACCCATAAGGATAGGAATAATTAAATCATTTTAATTAAGAGAATATTAAAATATATAGACCAAATCATTAGAGATCACATAATACATTGTACTTCACCAAATTAATTCAAAATCCCTTAAAACATCCCTTAATATCATAGAAAAGTGATATATTTGACCGCGAGATCAAAACAATCAAGTTGTTGACTAAACCCGCCGGTTGACCCAACGCCTTCCTTCGGTCGACCACCTTATTGCCAAAGGCTAAATTAGACATTGGCCTTAATTTCTGTCGATTGACAAACACGATCAGTAGAATTTCCAAATCTTCCGATTTAGCTACTGTTTCATTCGGTTGACCGACTCGAACCCATTTGTTAACCGAATCGATTAGAGACCTCCCACCTTTACTCATTTCAGTCACTGTTTCAATCGGTTGACCAACTCCTTTTCTCGGTTGACCGATTGGATCAGTATGTCTCTATTTCTACTCCCAAAACACACTATTTTGATAAGTCGACCGACCCTTTTTTTCAATTGACCGAATTGACCCGAAAACTTAACATTTCACACCTTCAAACATATTTTTCATTTAGGTAATTTCTCAAAACTATTTCATATAAGGAGCACATAAAAAATATCATTTTAGGATCTTAAATTTATCACTTCTTATCAAGATACACATAAGATTAATTCATTTTAAGTAATGTGCGGGATCATAATTCGAGTTGTATTAAGAGTATGTAAGTAAAGAGTTGTTTTCACCTAGTTCTCTTCAGCGTTTTCAAAACTCTTTATGTCTGCATCATGCCCATCTTGCACCCTTAATATTTTCTTCAATGATTCTTCTTCTTAAAAAATATATATATATAGAATTTTAAATCTGAAACACTCAATAAAACAATTAGCTCTACCAAAAACATCAATACTTAATTGATCATCAAAATCTTATATTCAACAATCTCCCCCTTTTTAATAATGACTATTAACTTTGATTTTTCTACAAAATATAATGTAACCATACTCCCTTTAAATCCGAGGATAGGTATTTAAACTCATTTAAGTACAGTAATGAAAACATAATATAAAAAAAACTCCAAATAATTCCCCCCCTTAATCAATGCAATGCTTAAGTGAACAACCCTCAATATCAATTTCTCCTCCTTTGTCATCTCAAAAAGTGGAGACGAAATGAACTTGTTTTACTCACCTTCAAATATTTTCTTTGATAAAAATTCACCTTAAACCATCAAAATTGAATTTCGACAATATGAATTTGAAAAATATTTTGCACAAAATGATTTAAGATTTTTTAAGTCATATTTCAAATTTATGTGGATCATTACAAGAGATAAACTATAAAGTGTAAATTGCCTTTTAATCTAATAAGCATTAAAATCCACCACACTAGGCTAACACCACTTAAACTTATTCAGTTCTGTATCACAAATCCAAGATTAGCTATTAAACCAAAATACTAAGTTAGAACTAGTCCAAATACATAACTCAAATAAGAAAATTCATTAAATCTAGTGAGGACCCTGACCCATAAATGGGTAATATGGACTAAGAGGATTGGTGGCTGGAAGCTACAGATATTGCCCTCTAGGTTGTCCGCTTGAGCTAGGAGGCATCGGCTTATAGTACAATGTAAGCGGTCCTGCCCCTAGTGGCCCTGCCCTAGTGTGTCCTCCATGATACTATTGTCCTCCATACGATACTACTCGCAAAATTGTTGTTGCCCACTAAACTGGAGTTGTACTCCAGAATACTGCTGGTTTTACATAAACATGAACATGTGTTCCATGTTTCTTGTAATTCTCTGAAACCCAACTTCTACCAATACGCTCAATCATCTCATTTCTTCTGTAATTCTTCCAAATCCTCCTTCCACTAACATCTTCATTTTCATTATCTTATTCGTTATTCTAGACACTCTCGAATCAAACACTTCAGTATATTATTGAAAGTTACCAAATTGGCTCTGAAGTTTATCAATTTTTTATCAGTGCTTAATACGTCCATTTCTTTATATTCCTCAACCATTCTCTCCCTCTACTCACCTCTCTTTTTCTCCCATCTATTTTTAACAAATTCATACCCCATTAATATCACACTTGTTACGTTCAACCATGCTAGGGTAAACATAAAGAATGGCACATCTTCAGGTTTCGCTTCAACTCCAAAATGCTAAAAAATTCTTTGAAGAGCATTACCATAGCATAATACCTTTTAAGGCACACTTAATTGATATTTCATATGCTCAAACATGAAATGTGCCAAATCAAGATGTCTACCTTCAATTATTTCATTCAACAGATATAAATCAAAATCATTTACCGTGCCATAGTGATAGGTGTAATTTATTTATTTATTCTCAAGCCGATTTTGTTAGTTTTCGAGTATTTTTTATAATGTTTTTATATGTTTTAATACGTTTTTATTTATTTTGTCTTAAATTAGGCATTTGGGGTGAAAAATTTTGCCAAGATCCTTGGCTTCCTCGATTGTCGTCACTTTTGACTCCCATATTTTCGTCAAGGACCTTAGGACCTTTTGTATTCTATCTTCCATGGAGTATGGTTTTTCAAGTTGATTCATACTGTTGCATATGTTGTTGAGACGAGTGTACATCTTATGAATCGATTCATTTTCCTCCATCCTGAACAACTCAAATTTTCTCAAAAGCGCATTGATTTTTGACTGCTTCACTTGACTTATCCCTTCGTGGGTGACTTGTAGCTTATCCCACATCTCCTTTGCGGACTTACAACCTGAAACTCTAGAATACTCAATAGCATCTAAAGAATGAAAGAGAATATTGATAGCTTGAAAATTAAAAGAGAGTTTATGCTTATCGGAAGCAGTGAGTCATTTGTTCTTCTTCTCAACTCTGTTTTCCATTGGAATAAAAATACCATCCTCGATTGTTAGCCACACGTCATAATTTGTAGCCTGAAGAAAGGCTATCATTTTGTCTTTCCAAAACGAGTAACTTTCACCTGCAAATGAAGGTGGTCGGTGCATAGACTGTCCCTCACCAAGTGTGCCTACTATGTGTGCCATGTGATCTTTGTTAGCAAAATATATTCGAGCTAAACCAGCTCCGATACTAATTGTTGGCCCAGTAAAATACCCAAGAGGGGAGTGAATTAGGTAATTAAAAAAATACTATCAGAATAAAACTTGAATAAATCAAATAATTAATTTTATATCTGAATTAATTATTATCTTTATATTACAGCAGAATAAATCAATTAACTAGGTGCACACACAAATAACAAAAATGAACAAATTAAGAAAGCAGCACACTAGAGATTTATGCTGGTTCACCAAGCTACTCTTAGCTAATCTAGTCCCCCGAGTTCCACGGAGGTTGCACCCACTAAAACTAAGATTCCTTTAAAGGTAGGAACCAAACCCACACACCGATTCTTTTACAGGCTCATAATCAACCTTTACAATTTCATTTTTCAAAGGCTAAGGAATAATCTCTACTTTTTACAGGTTAAAGAATAACCTAATTCTTTTTAACACTTAAGCTCAAGAATAAAAACCTCACAAATACACTCCAAATATCCTTTTACCCGGTAAGGATTGAACCGTTACAAAATCACTCACAAACACGCAATTCTTATCCAGGAAGAATCACTACCTCAATCTCTTTACAGGAAGAGACTGAAACCCAACTACCCTTGATTAAATATCCCCAAAGATATTTAACCCGTCACAACTCACCAATACAAAATTGATAAGTAAATCTCACTCGGAGCATATATCACCCCAGATATATATAGACTCAATTAATATCCCAACTAGTGATAGAATTATGTGAGATGCAGAAATCTGATTTTAACAATATATGGGTAGCAAATTAGAGCACATACAGATTCAAGAAATTGTTTGAAAGAATAATTTCTTTAAAAAATCAAAAATAATTTCTAAGATCAATTTCCAAAAAACAATAATAAACAAGTAATAATCAATATGGAAAGATCTCACCTGGAATCCACAGAATTAATGATGAAAACAATGTAGCTTCAATTCCGGTATCAACACAAATTGATCGCAGTTGATTATCAAAATCACTCTTAGAACCGCTCACAGTATAGTTGAATGATAACTCTTATAAACGCTCTCTCAAAAATATAGACTGATTTTATCTCTTAGAATGAATAAAATGAATAGCTCTCTTAGAAAATTCGCAGGTCTACATAAGGGCACATGTAATCAGTCTCCTAATGACTAGTTTACAAGTGTCATGACAATAAAATACTCTTATAGACCCTTCATAACATGAGGACTTCATTTAGGTTCAATTTCACTTAATAACAACTTTTAAAACTCTCAATTAAATCCCCAAAGTATTTCTCAATCAAAACAAATAAGTATAGAATCCATTTTACGTACCAAAGTTAGAAACTTTAATAATTAATGAACTATATTGAAAGGATTTAATTTGTATATGAACCATATATCAAATGTTAAGAATATCCCCAAAATCTCTCTCTAATCTTAACTAAAAAACGACTACTTTTGGAGTTAAAATCGGATCAACCAATATCCAGAAGCTACGCGTTCAGTCGACTGCCCAGTCAACTGAATAATACTGGAAGTAACCCATGCACTTTATCGGTCAACTCCTCAGTCGACTCGCAGATTCAGAGATTTGCCAAGCTTCCATCGGTCGACCTCTCTCTCAAATCGCAGATTCAGAGAGTTCATCTTCTTTCTCCGGTCGACTCCTCAGTCGACTGCCCTTTCCTGAATCTCTTCTCTGATCTCGTTTTTAACTTACTTTCTTTTAAAATTTTGTCCCTTTATCCATATTTATATTCAAATGAATTCCATTAATACTCTTATATTCTATTTTGGTCATTCAAAATTATTTATTTTTAATTCACATAGGAGCAAATAAATATACTCAACCAAAACACATAAAAAAGATTAAATTCATTTTGTGCCGTGTGTATGTTCCTAAATGGGATATTAAGAGTTTATATTTACCTAGGTTGTTTTCTCTAATGTCTTCAAACTTTTAATACTTCTTCTTGATATCTTCATTTAGCATACATTCACTTTGACATCTTCATTATTGGAACTTTAAATCACTGAAACACTTGATCAAATAATAGTTCCACCAAAACATCAATACTTAATTGTTCATCAAAATTTTGGGATCAACAGGATACATTAAGAGTAAAAATTAACCTGAGTTATTTTTCTTTAAATTCTTCAAAATCTTTGGCGTCTTAATGTCCATCGTCTTTGTCAGTCTCTTTAGCATGCATTCATTACTTGTCATCATATCTTCATCATTAGAACTAATAAATAAAACACTTAATCAAACCGTTAGTTCTCCCAAAAATATCAACCTTTAATTGTTCATCAAAATCATAGAATCAACAATCTCCCCATTTTTTATGATGACAATTAACTTTGATATTTTCTTCAAATCAATAATTTAACCACACTCCCCCTAAATCCTAGGACGGATTCTTTAACTCATTAAAGCAAAGTAATAAAGATAATTATAAGATTTTTATTCAAAGAACAAATTTCGATATACAATAAACTTTCCCTTAAGATTTTCAACAAAACAATTCAAGCTTCCCCTTAAGATATTCATTAAAACATCAATTAATTCTCCCCCTTTGTCATCTCAAAAAAAAAAAAAAACAATTGGGGAGGGGAAACCAAAAACATCACTTAGAATTGTAATCTCCCCATAAGGAAATAAAAACATCTTAGTAATGTAGCATGATATTTAATTTTTCATAAGCATATTAACTCTTTTTATTTTCAACAAAACTCATCTTTTAGTAGAAGCATGACATAATATTACCCCTCTTATAAACACTTCTCCCCATATATAATTGTAAACAAGTCATTTCATGCTTAGGAGAATAAATCTGAGGCAATCAAAATGCCTCAACAATATAGCATGTAATCACAGAATTTCAGTTAAGTTCTCATGTCTTACTCATGATACCAAATAATGTCTTTCTATTAGATAAAATAAAGTCATGTAATATTTAATGCACTAGAATAGGAATTATATATCAAGAATAACTTAGGATCAATCAACATCATGTATGATCACTAATTAATTCTAAGCAACTTTAATCTTATAAACCAATTGATTCAGATTGAGTCTTCTCAAGTAACATGTTTCTAATAAACATACAACCATTTACGCACAAGAACATGAATCATATCTCTATAATAATATGCGTATTAAAGGTGTTATCTCATAACATGCTAAATCCTTTCCACAATACTAATCAAAATAAGGATATATGAAATTTATGAGAATAACATACTATTATGCAAATAGCTAGGTGCTTCATTCCTATAAATATATCCTCGTGCAAAAAAATATCAACTTGAAACATCGAGCACAGTTTGATATATATTCAAATAATTATATATGGAATCAAAAAGAATTCTCATGCTTTCATATTAATATTAACCGTACAAGTATTATCATGATCAAATTAAGTCATTCAATTTACCTCAATATAAAATATTATGCATTTTAATAAATCAATATGTATAAAATAAAAACTCAATTCACTTAATTCAATTTCTAAATGTCGTAACATGTTTTAAAATTAAACACATCACTAATACTCGATATAAGCACATTATAAAAACATGTAAATACACATTAATTAAATGTTATTTTCATAATCACCATATAATGTTTCTAAGACAGCAAGTGAATGCATCATTTAAAATAAGTTCTAGAAACTATTATCAACTTACCTATTTGGCAAGTCGGGACTCTCTCTCTTTAACAAATTTAATAAATTTAAAATGCGGAGGGTTAGCCGTACCTTTTATATCTTTCGGGGCGACCTTACTTTTTACCTCAATTGTGCTCATGATCGCTTTGGGTGCATAATTTCTCTTCTCCTGTCCGTATCCTCTCAACTTTTGATGTTTGCCATTTAATTCATTGACGATTCCCTTTCCACGTATCGCTTGTGGCTTCCTGGTGATATCCCATCTTGGTTTTTGTACTATTTTTCTCTTTGTATATTTCTCTTGTGGCTTCTTAGTAATTTCACATTCTGTCTTTGGTGCATCTTTTCGCTTTGTATGCGTCGCTTGTGGATCCTTGATGACTTCTTGTCTTGGTTTTGATATGACCTTTGTGTTTGTTCCTTCGGGTCCATTTCTGACATTATGTAAACTTTGCACAAGACATTTCAACAAATTTCTTCGGTATCCATTTCAATTTGGATCCGTCATTGTTAGACATAAACATAGGATTTATGAATGGACGTGATACTTTAAAATGCCCAACCCTATTGCAATAATAACATCTCAAATCCGATTTATCATAGAAAGCACGACATGTAAAGCAAGAATAATTTCTAATAATAGCCACATAATTATCACTGGCTTGTGATGAAGGATAAGACGATGAAGCATATCCACTTTACTTAGAAAAATTAATTTCAAAATCTCTTGAAATATTCTTAAGGTTGGATTTTGATTTTACAAAATTTTTCTGAAGTGAATCGATTTTTGAATCAAGATCTGACCTTTGCATAGATATTATCTCAAGATTATTTTTTAAAACTTTGTTTTCATTTTCAAGATAATCCACTTTAGAGAGCAAATTATTAATTTCAAAAACAACTTCCGAAAATTCTTTTGTACCACAATAATCATCAAAATGCACTTTAGATTTTCGGACACTTCTTCCTCCATTTTGAAAAGAATCAATTTTTCTTTTTAAACTCAAGATCTCTTTAGCAAAAAGTAGTGTGAAAGAAAGTAATGTTTCCATAACAATATAGACATTTTCATTATCATCATCTCTATCACTACCACACGAATCACAATAATCATAAACCACATTGTCAAATAAAGATCTATCACCATCAAGAGAAGATACACAAAAAATATTATCCATGGTGTGTGCACGTGATCGATTTAACTAGGATGTTAAGCCTAACGAGATAAAACCAGCTCTGATGCCAATTATTGGCCCAGTGAGCTACCCAAAAGGAGGGTGAACTGGGTAGTATTAAAAATTAATCCAAATAATAACACTTCAAAAATTAAACAATTAATTTTATCCTAAAATTAATTATTATCTTTATAGCAGCGGATAAGTGTATTAAACTCTAGGTGCACACCCAAACAACACAAGATAAAATAAAGAAAATAAATAATGCAGTACATATCGATATATCCTTATTCACAAAGCTACTCTTACCCAATCCTGTCCTCTGAGCCCCACAGAGATTCACAACCACTAAATTCAAGATCCTTTTAAAGGTAAGAACCAAACCCTCACTAAGATTCTTTTACAGGCTTAGAATCAATCTTTACAAATTCCTTTTTACAAGTTTAAGAATAACCTCTACATTTTACAAGCTCAAGAATAACCTAATTCTATTACAGGGAGAATCACGACCTAATTTTTTTTATACCTTAGGCTCAAGAATCAAAAACTCACAGAAACGCTTCAACTATCCTTTTCCCAGGTAAGGAGGGAACCTTTACAAATTACTCACAATTATATTTATAAAGGAAGAATTAATACCTCAATCGCTTTGTCGGAAGAGATTTAAACCAAGCTAACCCTGATTAGACCATCTCAATTATATCTAGTCCGCACACAACTCACCAATTAAAACAATTGATAAGTTATTCCCACTCGGAACTTTTACCACCTCAAATTAATTAATATTTAATTATTATCCCGATACTAGTGATAGAAATAAAGTGAGGAAACAAATTCTTATTATAATAAAAAAATGCGGGTAGCATAATTAAGCACGTAATCAGATTAATACATAAATCATTTTAAAAGATTTCTATGCTTTTAAAGTTAAAAAATGATTTCTTAAAAAGACCAATTCACCAAGCAAGTAAAAATAATAAAATACTCAATTAAAGAATAAGCTTGGAATGATCTCACCAGGAAAACACCAATGCAAAAAAGATCGCTAGACACCTCAGATTGGTGACACTAAATATATTAGTGCTTTTACTCAAGAACTTTAACTCCAGAATAATCTCACAATAGTTTTCAGTATAATATCATAATGATAACTCTTAGAAAAGCTTAGGAACTGAATACTTCTTAATATTGTGTGTATCTTATATGAAATTCGCAAGTCTCTTTTAATAGCCCCCAAACTAAACCTCCAACGGTTAGTTTTCAAATGTTATGTCAATAAATGACACATATAGACCTTATATATCCTATAGATTTATAACGACTATATTTAACCAACAATATAACTTCTAAAGCTCCCAATTTAGTCTCCAAAATAATTTGATCTTAATCAATAAAAGTATAGAAAGAATTATATTTAAATATATGGACAAAATCATAAGATCAAAATAAAATCCCTTAAATCTCTTCCGTATTTTAGGCCCAAAATATTCTCCACCAAAATAGCAATATTTAATCTCAAAATTTGCAGGTTTAAATATAGGAATTTCAAAGATATCTTATAACAACTATTTTTCAAATATTATGTCATTAAATGACACCCTAAGACCCAATATATTATATATAATCAAAATAAATCTTTTTCATTTAAAAATATTCTTGAAAAATCTCATTTTGGTCCTTAAACATTTTTAAATTGAAATTCATCAAAATAGAAAGTATTAAAGCATTTTAATCAGAAAGAACATTTAATTAAATAGACCAAATTAATAGGGATAGTAAAATATATAGACCACATCTTAATTAAGTACAGATCCCTATAATATTTCAATCAGGTAAGCCAAAAAACGATTGGTCAACGACTAGTTTTGAATCAAATACATGAAATCCTGTAAACCTGAAACAGACTCATCAGTTGACCGACCAACACTCATAAGTAAACCGCCCGATTCAGGATACTAGCTAAGCCAAAATTTCTTCACCCATCGGTCGACCGCCCATCTATTATCTGTCAACCGAATGATTCAAAGAGTTCATCTTTTAAGTATAGGTTGACCTACTTGTCGACTGGGAGATTCAGGGACTTCTTATTCTATGCTCCAGTCGACTTACCTGTCGACTTGTCAATGTTGGGAACCTCTTCTAAATTCGTTTTTAATTCATTTTCTTTAATGTTTTCGCCCATTTCACGGATATCTTTTCTCAATTAGCTCCACTAAATTCTTAAATTCAATTTTAAATAATTATCAATATTTCTTTTTCAATTACACATAGAAGCAAATAATTTCACTAATTAGGATCATATCAAAACACACATAAATTTTAAAACTTTTTTTGTCGTGTGTGATCCTAATTAGGATACATTAAGAGTAAAAATTAATCTGAGTTATTTTTTCTTAGATTCTTCAAAATCTTCGACCTCTTAATGTCCATCGTCTTTGTCAGTCTCTTTAGCATGCATTCATTACTTGTCATCATATCTTCATCATTAGAACTAATAAACTGAAACACATAATTAAACCGTTAGTTCTACAAAAAAACATCAACCTTTAATTGCTCATCAAAATCTTAGGATCAATATTCTCCCCCTTTTTTATGATGACATTTAACTTTGATATTTTCTTCAAAACAATAATGTAACCACACTCCCCCTAAATCCGAGGACGGGTTCTTTAACTCATTAAAGCAAAGTAATGAAAATAATCATAAGATTTTTAATCAAAGCACAAATTTCGATATACAATAAACTCTCCCTTATGATTTTCAACAAAACAATTCAAGCTTCCCCTTAAGATATTCATTAAAATATCAACTAATTCTCCCCTTTTGTCATCTCAAAAACCCAAAAAAAAAATTGTGGAGGGTGAACCAAAAACATCACTTAGAAATGTAATCTCCCCCTAAGGCAATAAAAACATCTTAGTAATGAAGCATGATATTTAATTTTTCACAAGCATATTAACCCTTTTGGATTTTCAACAAAACTCATCTTTCAGTATAAGCATGACATAATATTACCCCTCTTATAAACACTTCTCCTCATATATAATTGTAAACAAGTCAATTCATGCTTAGGAGAATAAACCTAAGGCAATCAAAATGCTTCAACAGTATAACATGTAATCACATAATTTCAGTTAAATTCTTATGTTTTACTCTTGATACCAAATAATGTCTTGCTATTAGATAAAATCAAGTCATGTAATATTTAATGCACTAGAATAGGAATCATATCTCAAGAATAACTTAGGATCAATCAACATCATGTATGATCACTAATCAATTCCAAGCAAGTTTAATCTTATAAACCAATTGGTTCAGATTGAGTCTTCTCAAGTAACATGTTTCTAATAAACATACAATCATTTACGCACAAGAACATGAATCATATCTTAATAATAACATACATATTAAAGGTGTTATCTCATAACATGCTAAATTCCCCCTACCACAATACAAATCAAAATAAGGATATATAAAACATATGAGAATAACATACTATCATACAAATAGCTAGGTGATTTATGCCTATAAATATATCCTCGTGCAGAAAAATATCAACTTGAAACATTAAGCATAGTTTGATATGTATTCAAATGATTATATATGGAATCAAAATGAGTTCTCATGCTTTCATATTAATATTAACCATACAAGTATTATCATGATCAAATTTAGTCATTCAATTCACCTCAATATAAAATATTATGCATTTTAATAAATCAAGATGTATAAAATAAAAACACATTCACTTAATTCAATTTCTAAATGTCGTAACATGTTTTAAAATTAAACACATGATTACTACTCGATATAAACACATTATAAAAACAAGTAAATACACATTAACTAAATGTGATTTTCATAATCACCATATAATCTTTCTAAGACAACAAGTGAATGCATCATTTAAAATAAATCTTAGAAATTTTTACCAACTTACCTATTTGGCAAGTCGGGACTCTCCTTCTTTAACAAATTTAATAATTTAAAATACAGAATGTTAGGAGTACCTTTTATATCTTTCGAGACGACTTTACTTTTTACCTCATTTGTGCTCATGATCGCTTTGGGTGCAAAATTTCTCATGCCCTATTCGTATCTTCTTAACTTTCGATTTTTGCCATTTAATTCGTTGATGATTCCCTTCGCACGTATCACTTGTGGCCTTCTGGTGATATCCCATCTTGGCTTTTGTACAACTTTCTCTTTTCACATTTCCCTTATGACTTCTTAGAAATTTCACATTTTGTCTTTGGTGCATCTTTTCACTTTGTATAAATCGCTTGTGGATCCTTGATGACTTCTTGTCTTGGTTTTGATATAACCTCTGTATTTGTTTCTTCGGGTCCACTTCTGACATTAACTCTGCACAAGACATTTCAACATATTTCTTCGGTATCCATTTCAATTTGGATCCGTCCTTGTTAGACATAAACATAGGATTTCTGAATGGACATGATATTTTAACATGTCCAACCCTATTCCAATAATAACATTTCAAATCCGATTTATCATAGAAAGCACGAGATATAAAGTAAGAATCATTTCTAACAATAGCCACATAATTATCACTGGCTTGTGATAAAGGATAAGATGATGAAGTATATCCACTTTACCTTGAAAAATCATTTTAAGAATCTCTTGAAATAGTCTTAAGGTTGGATTTTGATTTTTCAAAACTTTTCATAAATAAATCGATTTTTGAATCAAGATTTGACCTTAGCATAGATATTACCTCAAGATTGTTTTTTAAAACTTTGTTTTCATTTTCAAGAGAATCCACTTTAGAAAGTAAGTTATTAATTAATTTCCAAAACAACTTTCAAAAATTCTTTTGTACCACAATAATCATCCAAATGCACTTTAGATTTTTGGACACTTTTTTCACCATTTTGAAAAGAATTAATTTTTCTTTTTAAACTCAATCTCTCTTTAGCAAAAAGTAGTGTGAAAGAAAGTAATGTTTCCATAATAATATGAACATTTTCATTATCATCATCTCCATCAATACCACACGAATCACAAGAATCATCAACCATATTGTCATATAATGATCTATCACCATCAAGAGAAGATACACAAAAAATATTATCCATGGCGTGTGCAGGTGACCGGTTTAGCTAGGATGTTAAGCCTAATGAGCTAAAACCAGCTTTGATACCAATTATTGGCCCATTGAGCTACCCAAAAGGGGGGTGAATTGGGTAGTATTAAAAATTAATCCAAATAATAACACTTCAAAAATCAAACAATTAATTTTATCCTAAAATTAATTATTATATTTATAGAAGCGAATAAGTGTAATAAACTCTAGGTGCACACTCAAACAACACAAGATAAAATAAAGAAAATAAATAATGCAGTACACACCGATATATCCTGGTTCACCAAGCTATTCTTGCCTAATCCAGTCCTCCGAGCCCCACAGAGATTTACACCCAGTAAACTCAAGATCCCTTTAAAGGTAGGAACCAAACCCTCACCAAGATTCTTTTAAATGCTTAGAATCAACCTTTACAAATTTATTTTCACTGGTTTAGGAATAACCTCTACTTTTTACAGGCTCAAAAATAACCTAATTCTATTACTGGGAGAATCACGACCTAATTCTTTTTATACCTTAGGCTCAAGAATCAAAATCTCACAGAAACGCTCCAACTATCATTTTCCCAGGTAAGGATGGAACCTTTACAAATCACTCACAATTAATTCTATAAAGGAAGAATTAACACCTCAATCTCTTTACCAGAAGAGGTTGAAACCAAGCTACCCCTAATTAGACACTCCCAATAGTATCTAATCCGCACACAATTCACCAATTACAAAAATTGATAAGTTTTACCCACTCGGAACTTCTACCACCTCAGATTAATTAATACTCAATTAATGTCCCCGATACTAGTGATAGAAAAAAGTGAGGAAACAAAATATGATTATAATAAAGAATACAGGTAGCACAATTAAGCACGGAATCAGATTAACACACAAATCGTTTTAAAAGATGTTTATGCTTTTAAAGTTAAAAAATGATTTCTTAAAAAGATCAATTCACCAAGCAAGTAATAATAATCAAATACACAATCAAAGAATAAGTTTAGAATGATCTCACCAGGAAAACACCAATGGATTGCAAAACAGATCGCTAGACACCTCAGATTGGTGACGCCAAATAAATTAGCTCTTTTACTTGAGAACTTTAACCCCAGAATAATGTCACAATATTTTTTAGAATAATATCAAAATGATAACTCTTAGAAAAGCTTAGTAATAGAATAGTTCTTAATATTGTGTGTATCTTATGTGAAATCCGCATGTCTCTTTTAATAGCCCTCAAACTAGACCTCCAACGGTTAGTTTTCAAATGTTATGTCAATAAATGACACATATGGACCTTATATATCCTATAGATTTATAATGACTATATTTAACCAACAATATAACTTCTAAAGCTCTCAATTTAGTCTCCAAAATAATTTAATCTTAATCAATGAAAGTATAGAAAGAATTATATTTAAATATATGGACTAAATCGTAAGATCAAAATAAAATCCCTTAAATCTCTCTCATATTTTAGGCCCAACATATTCTCCACCAAAATAGCAATATATAAACCATATCTCAATTAAGTACAAATCCCTACAATATCTCAATCAGGTAAACCAAAAACGACTGGTTAATGGCTAGTTTTAAATCAAATCCATGAAATCCTCTAAATTTAAAACATACTCATCAGTTGATCGACCAACACTCATAAGTCGATTACTCGATTCAGGATACTATCCAAGCCAAAATTCCTTTGCCCATCGGTCGATCGTCCATCCATCATCTGTCAACCGGACGATTTAGAGAGTTCATCTTTTAAGCAAAGGTCGACCTACCTGTCGACTGGGAGATTCAGAGACTTTTTCTTCTATGCTTCGGTCAACTTACCTGTTGACTTGTCAATGCTGGGAATCTCTTCTAAATTCATTTTTAATTCATTTTCTTCAATGTTTTAGCCCCTTTCATTGATTTCATTTCTCAATTAGCTCCACCAAATTCTAAAATTCAATTTAATTAATTTTCAATATTTCTTTTTCAATTACACATAGGAGCAGATAATTTAACTAATTAGGATCCTATCAAAATACACACAAATTTAAAAACTTTTTGTGTCATGTGTGTTCCTAATCGGGATACATTAAGAGTAAAAATTAATCTGAGTTGTTTTCCCTTAGATTCTTCAAAATCTTCAGCCTCTTAATGTCCATCGTCTTTATCAGTCTCTTTAGCATGCATTCATTACTTGTTATCATATCTTCATCATTAGAACTAATAAACTGAAACACTTAATCAAACCGTTAGTTCCACCAAAAACGTCAACCTTTAATTGTTCAATAAAATCTTAGGATCAACATTATCAATTTCAGATAGAGCATTTAAAATTCAGTGGTTTCAAAATACTTGTCCAAATTCTTCTTTTTAAGATATTTACTTGTACTAAATTTTTATTTTCAAGAATCGCAATTTTTTGGTCGAGTTTCAAATTTTCTTTTCCAAAAACATAATTAATGACAATCAGCATCTCAATAACCTTATTTGCAGTTTCATTATCACAATTTTTATCATTCTCAACAACAAAACCCTGATTATCAAAGCAAGTAAGAGATTCACTAACAGCATCAAGACACGCTGAAGATTCACATATAACATTATATCAGTGTAATCCATGTGATCGTGTTTAGTTAGGATGTTCAGCCTATCGAGCTAAAACCAACTCTGATACCAATTATTGGCCTAAAGAGCTACCCAAGATGGGGGTGAATTGAGTAGTTACTAAAAGTTTAAACAAATAAGTGTTTTAAGCGCAAATAATTAGTTTTCCAAAATCAATTATTATCTTGACATGCAGCGAAAATATGTTTCATTCTAAATGCATACCCAAACATAATATGGGAGAATAAATAATGCAGCACACGAGAATTTATCTTGGTTTAGTAAGCTATTCTTACCTACATCCAGTCCCCCGTGCTCTACGGAGATTCGTATTCCACTAAACCCCTTGATTCATTTTTTAAGGTATAAACCAAACCCTTGCAATTATCAATTATTTTCATAGGCTCAGAATCAACCTTTACAAACCTTGATTTGTTTCACAGGCTAAGAATCAACCTACCACTCTCTCACTTATCCTTTTCACAGGTTTAAAACGAACCTTTACAATCACTCTTTAATTCAATTAGAGGAAGAATCAAAACCTAGTTTTTTTCAAGGTAAAACAATAACCTAATCTTTTTGCATGAAAAGATCAAACCCTAGCCTTTTCCACAAGAAAAAGATCGAAACTCGAGCTACGCTAACTAGACATCGTCCCAAACTCTCAAGCTCACAAATACAAAAAATTAAAAGTTTCTTCCTACAAGAAGATTCTACTACCTTAATATAGATATACTCAATTAATGACCCAAATAATTACTGTGTGACAGATACAATGTGAGTAGATTAAATCTGATTAAAGAATAAAGTGGGTAACACAAAGTAAAAATGTAATCAGATAATCAAGAAAAAACTTTTAAAATGATTTTTAGGACTTCAAGTTCAAAAATGGTTTTATGAAAAATCCTTAACCAAGAAATCAATATATAAATCTTAGAAAGCAAATAAAAAGACTTGGAAGGATCTCACCAAGAAACACCAAAGACTAGAATGATGAAGCAATTAAAACTCAAACCGGTGATGCAAACAACAAGCGCTTTAGATCAAGAACTTTGAAGATAATCTCTCATAGAAATCTCAACAATATATTTACTCTTAGAAAACCTTAAAACTGATGTTTTTGATATATTTATGCTCAATCCTTGAGGTTTACTGATAAGTGTAAATTACCTATCTATTTCCAAACCGAACTTGTTAGTTTTCGAGTATGTTTAGTATGTTTTATTACGTTTTAATTTGTTTATATTCTTTTTGTATTAAATCAGGTGTTTGAGGTGAAAAGGTATGAAAACAGAGCATAAACTATTAGATTGAACCAGGAACGATCGAAGAACAGTGAAAAAATAAGAAAGGAAACAATATTCTGAAAAGAAGCCCACCGCCGCGGCGTCAGACCTCCGCCGCAGCGGTGAAACTGCAGGATGATCACCAAATCCACCATTGTGGTAATCACTGAACCGACATACCCACCACCTAGGCGGTCACCTCTGCATAGATTAGATATATTTTTTTGGATATTTTACTCCCTATATAAACCCTCCTCCTCTCTCATCTCCTAAAGCCCGGACATAGGTGACCCCTTAGGGTTCCTATGATTTTGAGAACGTTTTGGAGAATGCTCCACCAAATCTGAAGGAGAAGATTACAAGGTGAAGAAGGAGAAATGATCTTGGAATGGTTTTAACTCCGAATCTTCGGACTATGGCTAGTTTCCCTCGTTTCTTTCTTTATTTCTTAACTTTGGATTATGGTTTGAGCATGTTTAGATCATTTATCATTGTATATACAGTCCGTCAGCTAAACAGATATTTTTTAGAGAATAATAATATTTATGAATATGTGATTTTGAAATCGGTGTTTCGTTAATAGTCGTTCTTCGTTATTCGATTGTGTTTGCTGTGTTTTCTTTGATTATATGCTAGTTTAGATATACTATGAATACGGGGTTTGACACTCGGGAGAGGTAACCCCGGATTCGGACTAGGGTAAACATAACGCGACGATCCAATAACTCGGGAGAGAGTTGGAAAGTGTGCAATCAATGACGTTAGGGAGAGACTCACATAACCTAGGGTCATTAAGACATTGAGGGGGACTTCTTCATTGACACAAAGTCGCGTATTCCCCCGTCTTACACACGAGAGAAGTGGCGAGGGAGTTTACAAATAGAGATTGTCGAAGAGGTCGAATACCGTTAACGTAAGTCAGACGATATCAAACATGTTTAAGTAAATGACGTTAATCCCTAGGCAATCTAATCCTCTAAAAAATCTCAATATAGTATTTATAGCATAGTTAATTTAATTAGAATTTTAGATTAGTATTAATACTAATTAATTAAATTCAATTTTTAAGCGCCTAGATAAAATTAGGTTATGATAATCACAGTAGTCGATAGTAATCTCAACCAATCCCTGTGGATACAATACCCAACCGAAAGGTCCATTATACTAAAACTTGACCCGTACGCTTGCGGTGAAAGTGACGACGCATAATTGCGGCCACCATGTTTTTAGCGCCATTGCTGGGGATTGTGTTTTAGATTATTGTTGATATTGTGAGTAAATAAATTGATTTTAATTTAGGCATTTTTTTGGTATTTATAATTTTCTTTGTAGTTTTGTTTTTGTTTTCCTACAGGGTACTTGAAGATGTTAGATCGATAGGTACTCTTGCGTTTCTTTCATTGCAACATCTCGCCAATCTTGAAGGCATATGTCGGGCCGAGGACAATAAACCAAGCGCTTCTTGGGAGGCAACCCAAGGCAAGAATAAGTTAAATCCGTCACTGCCGAATTAATTCGGAGGCGAGATTCTCTCGCCTCCCAGGTATGTGTTCTAAACCCCTGTCTTCATTATCATGCTATAAACTGTCAGTGGGATCGCTGATAGGGTTGTTGTGCTCATTGTCTGTTTAAGTCGGGTATGATGTGTTAGTATAGTATTATATGTTTAGTTGTAGTTTATGTTTTGTTTTACGTGTGCATGTCTGTTTAGGATAGTTTTTATGCATGTGCTGAGTTTTGACTTCATCTGGGCCATTACCCGATGATTAGTCTGTCCCTTGGTTGTTTTGAGGTCAAGCATAAAGCTCATTCATGTGTGTTATATGTGCTTGACATTTCGTTTTAGTAAAAGTTATTATAGATCCTAAATGCACGAGAATGTAAACTCAATGTAGAATTATCCAATTGATTTGAGAACGATGATCCTTTTGCCTAGTTTATGAAAATAGGGATTTTAAAACTTGATTTGGAGAAATTCGAGGTGAAATCCTAGGCAATGTGGTTTAGGAGATATGATTTAGGCATTCATTTTTGTCACTTGAGCCTTTTTAAGCCTACCATGATATATCTTTACCCTTCGTTACCCTGTCGAAACCTAAAAGCTCTTTCAATTCTGAACACTTAACCAATACCATGGCCAATTGAATTCCTTCTAGTCCTTTATCGCTAAACCAAAGGCACAAATTAAGTGAATCAAGTTAGCAGTCGTTATGCTACTTGAAGTGAGCAATTGGGTTAGGGAGAACTTTATAATAGTTCGGTATTCGAGTACTCACTTGTCGTTTTTGTTCGTTTTTCACACACCCCTCAAATTGTAAAAATCAAATATGTTTGGGGATGTGTTGTTTAAAAAACAACAACAACAACAACAACAACAACAACAACAACAACTATGTGAATATAGTTTTATTTCTGTTTCTTTTGACAAGTGAGTATGTTAGTCTTAATTGTATTGTTCAGGGTTGTTAAATCTTATCTGTGGGGTTTCGAGTGTGAGAGTGCCAAGCATGTGCCTCAGGTATCTTTAAGTTAACGACGTTAACCTATTTTCTATTTCCAATATACCCTTGGCTATTTTTTAAAAATCGAACCAAGCCCTAATGATCTTTGTGACCCTCCGAGCCTACATTAGTGGAGAATAAAACCTGGGTCAGGCTTGTACCATAAAGGTTTTAGTCATAACCTATATTAAGGGATAATCCCATCAAATCAACGGATAATTGTATAGTTGAGTTTTAAACACACAAACACTTTAGTAGGATCTAGAATGGCGTTTACTATCATCGAAATTTTAAAATTCTAGAACCCCACATGGTGTATTTTATGCTTGAACTCGATAGGATTGAGGGCTGATGAGGGATAATTCGTTTGGCCAGTAGATGATACTCAAAACTTGCACATATTTGTTTTTAGTGTTTCTCATTTTTAGTTTTTAGTTGTTATATTTTTCTTTTATTGTGTGGGTGTTTTGCTCGAGAACTTGCAAAATTTTGAGTTTGGGGGTATTTGATAGGTGTAAATTACTTATCTATTTCCAAACTGAACTTGTTAGTTTTTGAGTATGTTTAGTATGTTTTATTACGTTTTAATTTGTTTATATTATTTTTGTATTAAATGAGGTGTTTGAGGTGAAAAGGTATGAAAAAAAGCATAAACGATTAGATCAAACCAAGAACGGTCGAAGAACAGTGGAAAAACAAGCAATGAGACAATATTATGAAAAGAAGCCTACCGTCGCGGCGTCAGACCTCTGCCCCAGCGGTGAAACTGCAGGATGGTCACCAAATCCACCGCTGTCTTCACCGCTACGGCGATCACTGAACCGACATACCCACTGCCTAGGCAGTCACCTCTAAACATATTAGATATTTTTTTTGGATATTTTGCTCCCTATTTAAACCATCCTCCTCTCTTCTCTCCTAAATCCCGGCCATAAGAGACCCCTTAGGGTTCCTATGATTTTGAGAGTGTTTTGGGGAATGCTCCACCAAATTCGAAGGAGAAGATTACAAGGCAAAGAAGGAGAAGCGATATTGGAACGATTTTAACACTGAATCTTCGGACTATGGCTAGTTACCCTTGTTTCTATCTTTATTTCTTAACTTTGGATTATGGTTTGAGTATGTTTAGCTCATTTATCATTGTATATACAGTTATGGCTATTAGCTAAACGAATATTGTTTAGGGATTAATAATATTTATGAATATGTGATTTTGAAATCTGTGTTTCGTTAATAGTCGTTCTTCGTTATTCGATTGTGTTTGTCGTGTTTTCTATGATTATATTCTAGTTTAGATATATTGAGAATATGGGGTTTGACACTCGGGAAAGGTAACCCCAAATTCGGACTAGGGTAAACACAATGCGACGATCCAATAACCTGTGAGAGAGTTGGAAAGTGTGCAATCAATGACGTTGGGGCGAGACTCACATGACCTAGGGTCGTTAAGACGTTGAGGGGGACTACTTCGTTGACACAAAGTCACGTATTCTCCCATCTTACACTCGGGAGCTATGGCGAGAGAGTTTACGAACAGAGATTGTCGAAGAGGACAAATACCGTTAACGTAAGTCAAATGATATCAAACACATTTAAGTAAATGAAGTTAATCCCTAGGCAATCTACTCCCCTAAACAATCTCAATATAGTATTTATAGTATAGTTAATTTAATTAGTATTTTAGATTAGTATTAGTATTAATTAATTAAATTCAATTTTTAAGGGCCTAGATAAAATTAGGTTATGATAATCACGGTAGTTGATAGTAATCTCAACCAATCCATGTGGATACGATACCTGACTGAAAGGTCTATTATAGTAAAACTTGACTCGTTGGTTTGCAGTGAAAGTGGCGACGCGTAATTTCGGCTACCAAGTTTTTGGAAAAACTTGGTAGTGCGTAAATACGTCGCTACTTTCACTCACAAGTGTACGAGGTCAAGTTTTAGTATAGATCGGGGGAGTAAGATTATCGTGTCCATAGGGATTGGTTGTGACTATTATTGAGTACCGTGTTTGTCATGACCTAATTTTATGTAGGCTAAAACAAATGTAATTAATTAATATAAACTAATACTAAAATACTAATTAACCTATACTAATAATATTATGAGATTTTTTAGGGAAAATCTTGCCTAGGGATTAATTTTGTTTACAAAAATGTGTTTGGTCTCGTTTTAGTTTACGTTAATTGCGTTCGAGTATCCAACAATCTCGGTTCGTAAACTAACTTGCCATATCTCCCGAGTGTAAAACGGGTGAATACATGACTTCGTGTCAATGGAGAAGTTCCCCTCAATGTCTTAACGATGCTAGGTCACGTAAGTCTTGCCCCAACGTCATTGATTGCATACTTTCTAATGCCCTCCCGGGTCGTTAGATTGTCGTGTTGTGTTTACCCTAATCCGAATTCGGGGTTACCTCTCTCGAGTATCACACCCTGTATTCTCTAATTTTCTAAACAAGCATAAGAACATGAAAACACGGCAAATACAATCGAAATTATTATAAAACACACATTAACGAAACACAAACTCAAACAAAACTACATTTTCATAAATATATTAATGCCTAGACAAAAACCCGTTTAGCTCATGGCCATAGCCAGTTATATAATGAAAATAGAGCTAAACATGCTCAACTAATTGCCAAAGTTAAGAAAATAAAGAAGAAATGAAATAAACTTAGCCTAGTCCGAAGATTTGCCGCTAAAAATGCTTCGGGATCGTTTTTCCTGTATTACAACGTGTTCTTCTCCTTCGGAATTGGTTGAGCACTCCCAAAACCTCTCTCTAAAATATACTAAGTCTAATGTCCGGAGGAGATGAAGGGGTATAAATAGGAAAAATATCTAAATAAATATCTAAATCTGTGCAGAGGTGACCGTCGTGGTGGTGAGTATGTTGGTTCATTGATCGCCTAGGCGGTGGAGTCGAAGGTGGATTCAAGGACTATCCTACTTTTTTACTGTCGCAGCAGTGGATCTCACCGCTGCGACAGTGGATGTTCTGCAAGAAAAGCACCTATCTGTATTTTCACCACCGCAGCGGTGGGCCTCTTTTCAGAATTTTGCCTCTGAGCTTATTTTTTCACTGTTCTTCCACCGTTCTTAATTCGATATCATCGTTTAGCATCCTCTTTCATACCTATTCACCCTACACACCTGATTTAGTACAAAAAGAATAAAAACACATTAAAATGTATTAAACTCGAAAACTAACAATTTCGGTTGGGAAATATATATGCAATTTACACCTATCAAATACCACCAAACTCGGAATTTTGCTAGTCCTCGAGCAAAACATCCACACAATAAAAGAAAATAAAAACTAATTACGAAATTGTAAAATACAAAAAACAAATATGTGCAAATTTTGAGTATCATCTGCCGGTCAAATGAATTATCCCTCATCGGCCCCCAATCCTATCGAGTTCAAGAATAAAAACACATCATGTAATGTTCTAGAATTTCAACGTTTATAATAGTAAGTGCCATTATAGATCCTATCAAAGTGTGTGTGCTTAAAACTCAAATATATAACTCTCTGTTAATCAAATTGGATTATCCACCATATAAGCACATGACGTAAAAAAACCGAAGGTATAGGGAATCCATAGGCCTATTCTCTACTACTGTAGGCTCAGAAGTTCAAAAAGATCAATAGGTCTTGGTTCGGTTCAGGACAAATGGCCAAGGGTATATTTGAAAAGAAAAGGGGTAACGTTGTTAACTTAACGTTACCTAAGGCACATCGCTTGGCACACTTACACTCAAAACCCCACAGTTAAATTGAAACAACCCTGAACAATCTATTAAGACCGTCGTACTCACTTGTCAAAAATAAATGGAAAATAAAAACCGTATGTACACTTGATTTTTTTTTCTTTTCTATTTTTTTTCTATTTTTCTTTTCAACAAACACACCCCCAAACTTATTTGATTGTTACAATTGAAGGGGTATGTGAAATACAAACAAAAAATTACAAGTGAGTACTCGAATACCGAACCAATATAAACAAAAAATGACAAGTGAGTACTCAAATACAGAACCAATATAAACTTCTCCCTAACCCAACTGCTCACTTCAAGTTTAGAGATATAGGATTGGAAAGAAGTTTAGAGATATAGGATTCTCTCAGATTGTGCCTTCAGTTTAGAGATATAGGATTGGAAAGAAGTTTTATCGATCAAATGGTATTTGTTAAGTGTTCAAAATTGAAATGGCTATTAGGCTTCGATAGGGTAATGAGAGATAAACATTTTACAAGGTAGGCTTTAAAGGCTCAAACGAGAAATATGAATGCCTAAATCATGTCTTCCGAACTACCTCACCTAGGATTTCGCCTTGAATTTCCCCCAAATCAAGTTCTAAAAACCCTAATGTCATGAATTTAGGTAAGAGATAATCGTTTTCAAATTAATCAGATAGTTATATAATAAGTTTTCGTGCTCGTGCAAGTAGAATCTATAATAACTATTACTAAAACATAATGTTGAGCACACAAAACATACATGCATGAGCTTTACGCTCGCCCTCTATAAACAACCAGGGGACAGACTCATCATTGGGTAATAGCCCAGATGACGTCAAAACTCCTCACAAAACAACAACTAACCTAAACAAACATGCACACGATAACAATAGTAAAACATAAACTATAACTAAAACATATACTATTATACTAACACATCACACCCGACTTAAATAGGAAATACCCATAATAACCTAGTCAGCGATTCCAATGACATGATAAAGTATTATAATGAAGACTATGGTTTAGAACACGTACCTGGGAGGCGAGAGAATCTCACCTCCGAATCAAATTGGTTGCGACAGATCTAACTTATTTTTCCCTTCGGTTGCCTCCCAAGAAGCACTTTGTTTATGGTCATCAACTTGACACGCCGAAGTGCTTGTTAAGGAGCTACTTCTGCCCGTAGTACGTGTCAAATAACACTACATACGAGTCTTGGTTATCAACTCCCTCAAGCTTGGCGAGATGTTGCTTTGGATGGCTCGAGCTTTCAACGGCATGCCTTACCGGCTCATGTACTTGGTGGGCATGAAAGGTCATTGCTGTCGGCGAAGAAGGACAAGTGAGCTACATCGGATCCTCGTAGATGTGATCGTCTTGGATCGACTGCAGCATCACGAGCTGGAATTCAAATAACAAAAATTCACAACGATTAAAATGTGAATTTTCATCACCAAACCACACTTGGGTCTCCTCTTCATTTGAATCTTCAACATATTCTCCAAATCTCCTTCCGCTCGTCTCTGATTCCTCACGGTGGCTTTCATAAATGGATTCGCCTTGTTCGTCTCTCAGTGTTACCGCTTCCATCTCAGCCTCAACAAAGCAAATAAGATGACTGATTTGCGTCTGCAAAGACGTTATGGTCTCATCGATGTCGGCATAGACCGTCTTGATATAATCAAGACGATCCTCATGCTCGTTGATCCGGTCATGCATCTCCCTCAATAATATATGAGTCTCCCCCATAACAGTTGCGAGCATTTCTTCCAGATTGGAGGAAGACTCCTCGTCGTGATCCAGAATGTCTAGAAATGGTGCGGAGGTGTTGGAAAAATTCCCCAAGCTTCGGTAACTCGATGAATGATTCCAACTTTGATAATCATAGGCCGCCATTTCCTCCAACAACCAAATGGCTTCGTCCGCGCTTAGGTAGTAGAAAGAGGGGGTACCATTTCCTCTTTCCACCCATATTCTGGTTGCAGCTTATAACCCGTCGAGGAAATTGAAGAGCTGACATTCTCTCGGGAGATCATGGTTCGGAAATCGGAACAACAATTCCGTGTATCGATCCCAAGTACTATAAAACGGCTCAGAATCGCATTGAAAGAATTGCATCAATACTCATTGATCTAACATAGTCGAGTACCTTACAAGAAAAATAGAAAACAAAACTACAAACAAAAATTATAAACACTAAAAAGGCCTAAAGTAAAATTTGGTCATTTACTCACAATATCAATAATAGCCAAAAAACACAATCCTCGACAATGGCGCCAAAAAACTTGATAGCGCGTAAATATGTTGCTACTTTTACTCGCAAGTGTACAAGGTCAAGTTTTAGTATAAATCGGGAGAGTAAGAGTATTGTGTCCACAGAGATTGATTGTGACTATTATTGAGTACCGTGTTTGTCATGACCTAATTTTATCTAGGCTAAAACAAATGTGATTAATTAATATAAACTAATACTTAAATATTAATTAACCAATACTATTATGAGATGTTTTAGGGAAAATCTTTCCTAGGGATTAACTTTTGTTTACAAAAATGTGTTTGGTCTCGTTTTAGTTTACGTTAATTGCGTTCGGCTATCCGACAATCTTTGCTCGTAAACTCACTCGCCATATCTCTCAAGTGTAAGACGAGTGAATACATGATTTCACTTCAATGGAGAAGTCCTCCTCAACGTCTTAACAACGCTAGGTCACGTGAGTCTCGCCCCAATGTCATTGATTGCACATTTTCTAATGCCCTCCTAGGTCGTTAAATTGTCATGTTGTGTTTACCCTAGTCCGAATCCGGGGTTACCTCTCTCGATTGTCAAACCCCATATTTTCTAATTATCTAAACAAGCATAGTAACATAACAACACGGCAAACACAATCAAAATTATTATAAAACACACATTAACGAAACATAAACTCAAACAAAACTATATTTTCATAAATATATTAATCCCTAGACAAAAACCCGTTTAGCTCATGGCCATACCCGGTTATACAATAAAAATGAAGCTAAACATGCTCAACTAACTACCGAAGTTAAGAAAAAAAAGAAGAAATGAAAGAAACTTTGCCTAGTCTGAAGATTTGCCGCTAAAAATGCTTCGGGATCACTTCTCTTTTATCGCAACGTGTTCTTCTCCTTCAGAATTGGTTGAGCGCTCCCAAAACCTCTCTCTAAAATATACTAAGTCTAATGGGGCTCTAATGGCTAGAGGAGAAGAGGGGAAGGGGTATAAATAGGGAAAATATCAAAATAAATATCTAAATCTGTGCAGAGGTGACCGTTGCGGCGGTGGGTAAGTCAGTTCATTGATCTCCTAGGCGGTGGAGTCGGCGGTGGATTCAGGAACTATCCTGTTTTTTTACTGCCACGGCGGTGGATGTTCACCAAGAAAAGCACCTCTCTGCATTTTCACCACCGCGGTGGTGGCTTGGACGCCGCAGCGGTGGGCCTCTTTTCAGAATTTTGCCTTTGAGCTTGTTTTTCCACCGTTCTTCCACCATTCTCGATCCGATATCATCATTTAGCATCCGTTTTCTTACTGATTCACCCCACACACCTGATTTAGTACAAAAAAAAATAAAACTTGTATTCTGTAAAACATTTCATTCTCAAGTATTAATAAAAGGGGTAGACATATTATTTTGACCGTCCCCAAAAATAGTTTTTATTTTATTTTTAAATTTATTTTTACTTTTATTATTTTTTAGAAAAAGAAAAAAAATATTAAAATAATAAAATAGAAAGAAAAAAGAAAAAAATATATAGAAAAAGAAAAAAATAATTTAGAGAGAGAGAGATGGAAGACATGAACCGACCCGAAAGACATAAACTATTAAAGGTTTGAGGACCTTAATGGGTCATATTGGGTCAATGACCCGACCCAAAAGACATGAACCCAATACGCAAGTTGGGTTGAGCACATCAGGCCCACCACAAACAAATCAGACCTCACAAGAAGGCCCATCAAAGGGTGATTAGAGCCCACAGTGACAAGGCCAAGAATAGGTCAACCCATGACCTCTACAACTCTCATGCATGAGGAACATTACAACCACCTGACTGTAATAACCCAGAAGGGTAATGCCTTATTGTCTAGAGGCTCGTTTGGGAAAACTAGCTCCTAACTGAAAAGGCCCCTACCGAGTGACCAGGGTAAATAGGCCAGCTAGATCTGGATAGCGTGGCAACCCCAAGGTCTTGGAACATCTCTCACTTGCAAAAATACTTCATATGAGATTTTTTGTCGCTCTATATTTCATGTTCTTTGATTCATCTTTAAAGTTTCTTTTTCTTTTATGTGAGACATTCTTTGAATAATTTCAATGAACAAAAGTTTTCTTTATCAACTTTTTCAACACTTATTCTTGTCATAAATCGTGTATAGGAAACATTTAGTGAATCAAAAACTAAGTGTATAAAAGCATTTGGCTCTGGAACCTAGTGTAAAGTGATTGAGCAAATCAGCTCAGACATGAGCAGAGCAGATCAACTTACTCTTTTATAAATGAGCAGAGTAAATCAGCTTACTTGTCAAACACTTAGTACAAAAGTAAGTGTAAAACCAACAAATTGAGCAGTTCAGCTCAGAAGTAAGCGGAACAAATCAGCTTACTCATAAACCACTTAAGTATAAAACAAACTGAGCAGATCAGCTCAAAAGTAAGTGGAGCATATCAGCTTACTCATTCACAAATGAGCAGACCAACTTACTCATAAAGCACTTAGTATAAAACTAATTGTAAAACAAATAAACTGGGCAGATTAGCTCAGAAGTGAGTAGAGCAAATCAGCTTACTCATTCACAAATGAGCAGAGTATATCAGCTTACTCATAAAGCACTCAATATAAAACTAAGTCTGAAATAAACAAACTGAACAGATTAGCTCAGAAGTGAGCAGAGCAAATCAGCTTACTCATTCACAAATGAATAGAGCAAATCAACTTAATCATAATGCACTTAGTATAAAACTAAGTGTAAAACAAACAAACTGAGCAGATCACCTCAGAAGTGAGCAGAGCATATCAACTTACTAATTCACAAATTAGCAGAGCATATCAGCTTACTCATAAAATACTTAGCGTATCAAAGCTAAGTATGAAACAAAGTAAGGAGGGCAGGTCAACTCACTCATAGAAAACTAAGCAGATCAACTCAGATATGAACAGAGCATATCAGCTTACTCTTTCACAAATGAGCAGAGCAAATCAGCTTACTCGTAAAACACTTAGTTACAAAGTGAAGAGGGTAGGTCAACTCACTCACAGATAACTAGGTAGATTAGCCTAGCCTTGGACAGAACAGTTCATCACGTGGAAGAGAAGGTCAGTTCAATGTTTGTAACTTCTAGTTCTCAAAACTAAGTGAGGCCAATGTATACTTATTAGTCACCAAATAAACTCCTATAAAGACTCCATCAATTATAGACTTCCCATCTTCAACACATAATTTATTTAGCCAAGATTAAAGTCCAGAGCACTTGTTCACGCCTACACTAACTCCATGATAAGAAGTGATAAGTTCAAGACTAGAAAATATCTTGAGATGAATGTTATAGAATAAGATGAAAAAGAATTCGCATTGAAATTATTTCTATAATGGTCAAATCTAATTTGAATTCATTTTGTGACTTTGCTTACTAAGATTATGTTCGTATTCAAATGTCTTATTTACAACTAATAGCTTGAATCAGTTCATAATTAGTTTAGAATATGAACCAAGTTATGAAGTAAGACAGACAGTAGGGGAACAAACAGACACACGTATATCGAACCCCATTTTTTTTTTTTTTTTTATATTAAAGAGAAAATGGGGTACATCATTCCAAAAAGAAAAAAGAAAGACAAAACGGAAGATTGTTCGTCGTACAAAAAGAAGAAAAATAACATAAAATTGTTTACTTCAAAATAAAAAATAAAAAAGTCTGAAGCTTCTTCTGCTAAACAGGGGTTGATTGGGTGGCATAATTTCGACCCAGGAGAAAGAGGGGAACAAACCTTCAGAGTCCCAGTTAGAGTGGTAGAAATTGTTCTCTTCATACTGGTTGATCTTACAAACCAACTATTGGATCTTGGCCTTCTCCGCCTCGTTCTTCTTCCAAAGCTTGTCTCACTTCAACTTTATGGAATCGGCGTACACCTTATGGAAGTAAAAGTTAGCGGCCAGATCGCTTCTATCCCTCTCAGATTTCTTCAACTAATCTTTGAGTTCATTGAGTTGCGAGATGGCATGAAAATGAGTTGCCTTTATAGCGTAGAAGATAGTGCCAACATCTTCTAAAGCTCTGAGATAAAGGTGCTCATTAATAAGGGTTTTGGCTATCGTTATTAGGGCATAGAAATTTTCACCCAGCTCAATCTCTTGTTGCCTCTCAAATTGAATCGCCTCAAAGAAGGATGATGATGTGCATGAAATGGTTGCAAAGAGATGAAAATGAGAAGAAAAATAAGAAACTCTATAAAAATATAAAACAGAAGAAGAGAAGGCATTTGGACTTGTGAAAAACATTAACTCTTGGTTTGACTTTAAATAGCCAAACTAATGAAGAGAGAGGAAAACGAAATGTCAAAAAATGTGCATTAATGTGCGAGTGATGTGTGCTGACGAAATACACACTGTAATTATGACAGTGTATTTCTAAGACTTAATCGACGGCTACTATTTTAGTTAGGTCATGATTACAAAAAAATGTTATCATTGCAAAAAATTAATTACAGACATAAAAAGAAAATTGAAAAGACAGAAAGTCAAATCAAAGAGCAACGCTCTGATCAGGAATATTTGGCTGACCAGAGATATGTAGACCAATAGCATCGCCAAGCAGAGCTTGAGTTGGAGCTTGATCTGAACTTAGGGTGAGTTGACCAGAAAGGCTTGGTGCTAAGCTGTCTGCAGGCATCTCAACAGCTGATGTAGATGGATGCTTTTCACCTTCATCATATAGAAAAAAAGATCTATATCTGGGTATTCTTCTAACACCCGTCTTTGGCAAAAGTGGAAGCCCACTGATTGGATGTTCTTTAATCTCTTTTTGAACTCAGCCTAGAGATCCTTGATCTTCTGCTTAGACTCTTCTCCCTTCGCCACCGCTCTCTCGCCAACCTCTCTACTATCTGTGTTCGATCAACAGACCTCAACTTCTCTTAGTCCAACTCAACTGAGAATCGATCTCTCTTATTCTGAAGGTGCTGGAGGGCATCTTCCCTCATCTGGAGAGCAACATCCTTAATTTGAAAATTACCTCTCAAGTGATCTGCCTCTGAGCATGCTGAGCTGATCACACCCTTCAAAGTCAAGATCTCCTCTCTTAAAACAGAGCTTTCTCCTCTTAAATCCATGTTCTACACCTGAATCCTATTGAACGCGACTTTTTCACGCCTTAATTTAACTCGTAAGTGCATAAGGTTAAGTTTTAGTAAAGTGGATCTTACGATCGGATATCATCCTCTGGGAAACGTGTTTGGATTTAATTGAATACCACAATTGGTATAGTCTTATATTATCTAGGTATCGTAAACTTGCTCACTACCTCTCCCGAGTGTAAAGTGAACGAATATATGACTTCGCGTAAACGCCGAAGTCCCCCTCAACGTCTATACGACCCTTAGTCACATGAGTCTTGACCCAACCTCATGGATTGTACACTTTCTAACACCCTCCCGAGTTGTTAGATCATCGTGATGTGTTTAATCCTAGTCCGAATTCGGAGTCACCTCTCTCGAGTGTCAAACCCCGTATTCTCAAAACCAACCCTAATACCATGACAAGCATATTAAGATTGTAATAAAATTATAAACACAATCAGATTTAGATAAACAACCGTTAAATAAAAATATATTCAATCAAACGTGTATATACATGAACTACATCAATCCCTAGATAATATATATCTGGCCTACCATGATCACAACCATAAAAACATTAAAACAAGAAGGATTCATAATAATTCACAATTAAACGTTAAGTTACAAAGAAAGAAACATCAAATCTTAGAGTAGAGTGGTCCACTATCGCCAAAGATCGATCTGGAAGTGTTTCCTCTTCTCCAAAATGTGAATCTCCTCTTCAGAGGTCCCCAAAATATGGTCTTAATCAAGTGTCTAACGTTACATGTGGGAGAACAAGTGGTTTATATATAGGCTCAAAATATCTAAAAAAAATCAATCCAGATAACCACTGCAGCGGTGGGTATGTCGGTTAACTTCACCACTGTAGCGGTAAGCTTTCTAATCAACTATTTGCACTTATACCGCTGCAGCGGTGAACCTTATGCACTCCTAGTACTTTCACCACTACAGCAGTGGGTTCACTGCATTGAATCTTGATCATTTTCATCGTTTTTCACTTGTTTTCCCACTGTTTTGCTTGATTATCAAACGTTTACGTCCTTACACCTAATTTACATCTAAGAAAACAAAAATGCAATAAAATATTACAAAAACACTCGAAAACTACCAAATTCGGCTTAGAAGTAGATAGGTATTTTCAACCTTTCAAATACCCCCAAACTTGGAATTTACCTAGTCCTCGAGCAAAACATCCTATCACTAACATAAACTAACAGTACTAATTAACTAACTACTAAACTAAAAAAGAAAAAACGTTAACAAATAAGAAGTAAACGCATGCGAGTTCCAAGCTCAATCACAGAAACCAAGTTGTTTTTTCCTCAACAGCCCCTAATCAGATCAAGTTCAGGAATAAAACATACCACGTGGTGTTCTAGAATTTTAGCACTCAATGTCAGTACAATCCATTCTAGATCCATTTAAAGTTTGTGTGTGAGAACTCAAGTATATAACAATCCAAACACCGGATTGAATTATTCAATAACTAAGCTCATGACTTGAACCGTAAAGGATTAGAAAAACCATATGCTTGACTGGGCTCGACTATCTACTAATGTAGGTTCAAAAATTCACAAAGGTCAATAGAGCTTGGTTCGGCTTTTAGAAAAATGGCTAAGGGTATCTTAGGAATAGAAAATAGGTAATCGTTATAATTCAACGATACCCGAGGCACAAACGTTTGTCGCTCATTAACTCTCATAACCCCAAACATTAAAAAAACAACTCTGAATAAGAATTTAAAAACTTTGTACTCACTTGTCAAAAGAAACGAAAATAAAACTATATTTACATAGTTTTTTTTTTTTTTTTAACAAATGAAATCACACCCCCAAACTTATTTGATTTTGTACAATTAAAGGCGCGTGTGAATAAAATCAAAAATAACAAGTGAGTACACTAATACCGAACTAATAAAAAGTTCTTCCGAAACCCGACCGCTCACTTCAAGTAGCAAAAACAAATGCTAACTTGATTTCACTCAATTTGTGCCTTAGGTTCAGCGACAAAAGTTCGGAAAAAAATTAATTGACTAGGGTATTTGTTACGTGTTCAGAATTGAAACGGTTATAGGCTTCGACAAAGTAATGAGGGATAATTTTTTTTACAAGGTTAGCTTCAAAGGCTCAAGCGATAAAAATGAAGGCCTAAATTATATCTCATAAACTACCTCACTTAGGATTTTGCCTCAAGTTTCCCCCAATCAAGTTCTAGATTCCTCAAATCTGTCATGAACTTATTACGGAATAATTGCCATCAAGTCGTTCGAATAGATATACAATGAGTCTATGCTATCGTGCGATTTTAGGATCAAAATGATTTTTACCTAATCAACATGCCAAACACACATAACATACATGAATGGGCATCACCCCCGACCTCGATATACAACTAGGGGATAATTTTCATCATCAGGTAATGGCCCAGACGAACTCAACAACTCAACACGCAATTACTACTTCATACATAAACATATCTACACTAAATCTAAACACTAATATACATACACTACACTAAGCATTCACACATGAATAAACAAAAACTAAATTAAAAACTTAAACTATAAAGTCTACAACATATATCAAAATGTCTACAAAACATAAAATTAAGCATACATAAAATATTCTTTAACAAAAACTAAACATATGTAGTCCAATACAATACATCAAAATTTCCATCTTTCTCAACAAAAGAAAAACTTGATGCACATCCCTCCCAAATTTAAGGTAGGCAGTGTCCACACTGACTGAGGAGCGAACCCAATAGTAGTTTATAACAATGATGATAAAAATGGGTTACGAACACATACCTAGGAGGTAAGACATGAAATCCTCACCTCCTACCGTCCACTGGGAGGAATGTCATCACCACCACCGTTTTGTCAGAAAGAATTGTGCAGCAGTTGCAATAGGTGTGGCGAGAATTGCGGCATTCCCAGATAGGTGCTCATATCGAAGCCGATGTAAGCGCCAAAGAGTTGTTGGACTTGATCCTGCGGGAGAGTAAATTGGTCCAAGAATATCAGGGCTTGGGTATGGTCATTACGGAACTGATATTGTTCTTGGCGAAAAACGACATTGTCTAGCCGAATTTCCTGGAGCTGTTGGTGCACACTATCCAACGTGATCGTGGGGTGGCTTAGAGCCTCTAGAACTAGGGCCCAGACGGCCCGGCTTCTTCTTCCTCCTCTAGCCCTTCTTCTGGCTCCCCTGAGGCTTGCGCCTCTCCTTTCCATATGAAATTTATGATTGGGAGATCTAGAGGCTTAACGGGGAGACAGGGGCTATCCTCGGAAATCACAACATCGGCCCGCCTAAAAAGATCAGTAAAAAGCGACGGAAAGGGTAGCCCAGCCTTGGTCGTTTGGACAGAATGAAGAATTGATGAGTAGATTAGGAACCCCACATTTAACGGCTTCCCCGTCTGAATATCATATAATGGTAAGGCATGCTTTTTGAGACGTCAGATAAGTGAGACGTTGGGAGAAGGCTAGCACATATGAAATGGTGTCATATCTTTGGAATTGGATTCAAGAATTTGGATGGGAAGATTACAAGACCTGGCCCTGTATGTGTCCATTCGACATTTCCAACGATTAGGGCCCGAATCAGTGTATTCATGCTTGGGTCACTATCTCCGTACAGGTCTTGAGATCATTTCGGCGCAATCAACCCCAACACTTCATTTATTCGCTCGGGGCTAAAGAGGATGGGATAAGTTTAGACCCTAGTCTAGTTGTTCTAAGCATCAACAATATTAGTGTAAAAGTTTCGGACTAGAGCAACCCCGCCCCAAGATGGTGTTTGACAAAATTACGCCCAACTTCGACTTCGTATCACATTCGAGAACTTTATCGAAAGATCTTCCAATTTCCCAAATCCTCATTTCCGCATGCACGTCCGCTTCCATTCGAATCGATTATAATGCTCTTCGGCTTGTTTTGAAACAAAGCGGCTCGAGTCGGAGTACGAAGCGGCACCAACTACTTGTGAATTTGAACCCTCTCCCCTTGGACGTTTAGAGGTGGTTTGTTTAGGCATTGTCCCTATTAATCACAATCACAATCACAAAACACGGAAACCCAATCACAAATAAACAATGCAAACCAACCAAACGTATCAATACCATCAAGAAAACCAAGTAACGGCAAAGCACACACACCAATCACAACGATTTGAACTAAAATTCAACAATGTGGCATCAAATATTGTATCAAACAATGAAACTATCCATAAACATATTGCTCATCACCCAAAATCAACCCGAAAACCCAATGTGATGAAGAAAATCGCGAAAAAAATGGGGTTCAAGGCTTTAGAGAACAAACCGAATTCAACCATTCTTGATATGTATATGAAAATCAACCAAAGATTTCAATATATATATGAAATGTAGGATCAAAAGTATTTACTAGTCGAAAAAATTTGGTCCAATCGATTGAAAATGGGAGAAATCGCCCATTTGGTTCCTCAAACCCTAGAATTCGAAAATGGGACTGAAAATCATTTATTTTTTTTTATTTTTTTTTGTGGATAAAAGATGGTGGAAATATTTAATTTGGAATATGGAAGGATCAATTTTTTTTTATTTAAAACCATTTGGGAGGAGGAATTTTGAGAGATTTTGGGGTTTAGGGAATGTTGTGGCGGTTTAAAATAAGCGACGCCCCTTAAACCTGAATAGGGGCGTTACCACTACAGCAGTGGAATGCATTTTTGCATACTGTTATCTCACCGCTACAGCGGTGGAAAGCTAGAATGTCCACTGACATTCTGGCACTGCAGCGATCATCTAACCGCTGTAGCAATGGAATCCCTGCAACGTTTTCTTGTTTTCTGCATTTTTTAACAACAAGGCTCCACACCACTTGCTTCCACTTCTCTACTTCAACGTTTTTAAGTATGAAACACTACCTCAAGTATCCAAACTCCCCATTTCACCTTCAAACACACTCCAAGACCAATCTGGCCTCCAAAAAGTAAATAGTATCAAAAGACGGGCAAACATCATAGCCTCGGTTTCACATCAAAAAGAGCGCTTGATTTACCGTCCCCAGCTGAACTTAGCGAATGCCATCTTAGTCGTCAACGAAGGAGATACTCTCCACAACTTGTTCTTTATTTCCAAAGTAATGTTTTATCCGCTCTCCAATTACTCAAAAAATTCGTCCGTCATCGTTTTCCAATTCGACGGAGCTAAACGGAAATACATGCTTGATCCGAAACGGGCTAGACCACCGGAATTCAATTTTCCAGGAGAGAGCCTCAGCCGAGAATTGAACAACAGAACTTGCGAACCCGAGCTGAACTCCCTCCTGACTATTTTCTTGTAATGCCACATCTATGTCTTGTCTTTGTAAAGTTTGTCATTTTCATACACTTCATTCCGGAATTCCTCCATCTCATCGAGTTGGAGGAGGCATTATTCATCCAAAGCATTTAGATCGAAGTTCAATTTCTTGATCGCCTAATAGGCACGGTGCTCTAACTCGACTAGCAAGTAACAGGCCTTACCAAACACCAACTGATATGGCGACATGTCGATCAGTGTCTTGAAGGTCATGCGATATGCCCACAGTACATCATCCAATGTCACCACCCAATCTCTATGATCAGAATGAACTGTTTTCTCCAAAACTTGCTTGATCTCCCTGTTTGACACTTCGGCTTAGCCATTTGTCTGCGGATGGTATGGTAGCGCCACCTTATGCCTTACCCCATACTTTTTCAACAAAGTATTGAACATTTTGTTACAAAAGTGGGTCCCTTCATCACAAAAATTGCCCGAGGTGCCCCGGACCGTGTCATGATATTTTTCTGAATGAACTTCATAACCACTTTTGCATCATTGGTAGGTGTCGCCACAGCTTCGACCCACTTGGACACGTAATCCACCGCCAGTAGAATATACTCCTGACCGAAGGACAGCAGAAACGACCCCATGAAGTCTATATCCCATACATCAAATAGCTCTAATTCAAGAATACATACCAGCAGCAATTCATGCCTTCTTGAAATGTTGCCTACCCGTTGGCATCGATCGTAAGTTTTCACAAAACTATAAGCATCTCTAAACAATGTCGGCTAATAAAAACCTAACTATAAAACTTTAGTAGCCGCCCGCGTCGCTCCAAAGTGACCGCCACAAGGTGATGAATGGCAATGATATAGAATACTCGCCATTTCTTCTTCCGGGACACATCTCCAGATTACTTGGTCAGCATATTTCTTGAATAACAACGGCTCGTCCCACATATAGTGCCTCGAATCGAATAGGAATTTCTTCCTCTGGGCACTAGTAAGATCCGATGACAGCACTTTGCACGCTAGAAAGTTGATGATATTTGCAAACCACAGAAGTTTAGTGTCAATTTCGAATAGTTGTTCATCAGGGAACACCTCCATAATACCGGATTCATCATTGACGTCCTCTTACACAAGCCATGACAAATTATCTGCAACAACTTTTTTGCTCTCCTTCTTGTCTCTAATTTCCGCATCAAACTCTTGTAACAAGATAATCCACCTGATTAGACGCGGCTTGGCGTCTTTCTTGGCGAATAAGTACCGAATGGCGGCATGATCCGTATAGACGATCACTTTGAATCCTATAATGTAGGACCGAAACTTATCGCATGTAAAAACAACCGCCAACGTCTCCTTCTTGGTTGTGGTGTAATTCTCTTAAGCATCGTTCAAAGTCTTGATTGTATAATAGATAGATCGGAAGATCTTCGCCTTGCGTTGGCCTAAAACTGCTCCAACCGCATAATCACTAGTATCGCATATTATTTAAAATGGCTCATTCCAATCCGGAGCAACTATTATAGGAGCCCCGATCAACTTCTCTTTCATTGCATTGAAAGCTTCCAAACAAACTTCATCAAAATCAAATGTGGTTTCTTTCTTGAGCAGATGGCATAATGGATTCACTGTCTTTGAGAAATCCTTGATAAAGCAATGGTAGAAGCCGACATAACCCAAGAAGCTTCGGACTCCCTTCACATTTATTGGAGGTGAAAGTTTTTCAATCGTTTCAATCTTGGCTCGGTCCACCTCAAGCCTCTTGGAAGAGACTCGATGACCTAAGACTATTTCTTCTTTAACCATAAAATGACACTTCTCCCAATTGAGAACTAAGTGTTTCTCTTCACAACAGTTGAGAACAAACGCCAAGTTGTACAAGCAATGATCGAATGATGAACCGAAGACCGAAAAGTCATCCATGAAAACCTCTATTATGTCTTCCACCATATCCGAAAAAATCACTATCATACACCGTTGGAATGTGGCCAGTGCATTTCAAAGATTAAACGATATACGACGGTAGGCAAACATTCTATACGAACATGTGACTGTAGTCTTCTCTTGATATTCTGGTGCAATGGCTATTTGATTGTATCCTGAGTAGCCATCAAGAAAGCAATAATGATTATAGCCAGAAAGACGATCAAGCATTTGATCAATAAATGGAGGTGGGAAACGATCTTTCCGAGTTGTCTTGTTCAATCTTCGATAGTCAATACACACTCGCCACCCAGTGATGCTTCCTGTTGGAATAAGATCATTCTTCTCATTTTTCACAACCATCATTTCGTCTTTCTTGGGCACCACCTACACCAGACTAACCCACTCGATATCAGATATTGCATAGATATTCCCAACTTTCAAGAGCTTCAACACCTCTGCTCGAACCACTTCTTTCATTACCGAATTTAGCCTTCGTTGATGCTCAATGGAAGGCTTAAATGAGTCCTCCATCAAGATCTTATGTATGAATATCGTTGGGCTAATTCCTTTAATATTAGAAATAGATCACACAAAGGCAGATCTTTGTCGTTTCAGAATATTCAACAACTTATGTTCTTCTTCTCCTATCAATGATGATGAGATGATCACCGGATTGGTTAAATTCTCCCCCAAGAAGGTATACCGAAGGTGATTGGGTAATTGCTTGAGAATTAATCTACTATGAGGCGGATTTAATGGTTCAGGAAAATTAACTTCTTCTTCAATCATAGCCACATGAATCGAATCCTTTACATCTTTAGATTGAGCCTCCATAGAAAAATGAAATCCACAATACCATCTTTTGTGGTTGAGCTACCTTCACCAAAATCCCCCATAGACAGGGAATTTTTGATTGTATGCTCCAATGGATCCATATCCACATTTTCATGAAAAAATTTCCTCACACACGAGTCAACAACATCTACTCAGTTGCATTTAGGGTATTCATCCGGAAAGTTCATAGTTTTGAAAATATTGAACTTAACCCCATGTTCATTTACCCTTAACGTCAAATTGTCATTATCTACATTAATTAAAGCCTTTCCTGTTGCAAGAAAAGGCCTCCCAAGGATGATTGGAATCTCTCGATCCTCCTCCATTTCTAACATGACAAAGTCCACCAGGAAAATAAACTTGTCCACTTTTACCAAGACATCTTCAATAATACCTTTCGAATAGGTCAACGATCGGTCCACCATTTCAAGGGAAATTGTAGTTGGCTTTGCATTACCAAGTCCCAACTCCTGGTAGATGGATTATGGCATTAGGTTGATGCTAACACCAAGATCACATAGCGCTTTGTCAAAGTGATATTTCTCGATAGTACACGGAATCATGAAACTCCCGGGATCCTTCAACTTTTTAGGCAATTTCCTTTGCAGTATAGCACTACATTCGTCTGTCATTTTTACCTTCTCGTATTCCTCCAACTTCTTCTTTTTCGTTATTATGTCTTTCAAGAACTTTCCATAGTTGGGCATTTGTTCCAACGCATCCGCAAAAGGTATGTTGATTTGTATTTTCTTGAAGATGTTAAGAAAGTTTTGCAAATTGAGAATCCAACTTCTTCTTTTGGAATCTTTGCGGATAAGGTAAAGGTATAGTAAGAATCGGTGGATTGTCCGAGAATGTAATTCTCCCCAGAATCACCCTTTGATCTTCTCTCTTCTCTTCACTTTCTCTTCTTTCTTCTTCTCATTTTTCTCTTCCATCTTGTTTTCATTCTTCTCTTCCTTTCTCTCAACAAATTTTTTATCAACTTCCTTATCAACATTTTTCCTTGGTTCATCATGGTCAATATCATGATTAACTCCTGGCTCTTCTTCCGTCAACTTACTTACTTCAATCCCTTTTTTGCTTCTCAACGTTATAGTCATGCATTTCCTGGGGTTAGTTTTCGTATTGCTTGGAAACTTCCACTTGGTTTTCTCTTGGATCGCGTTTGCAAGTTGCCCAATTTGAGTTTCTAATGATTTCACAATGGAATTTGTGTTGGTACATGAGGTCTCAATCGAGTCAAGCCCCGTCTCGTGCTTACTGAACCAGTTATGCGTCTCACGCTAATTGTTTGAGTCTTTTTCATATATGAACCAAGAATGTCTTCCAAGTTTGGTTTTTGATTTTTCATCGGAGGTTGTTGCATATTTTGGTATCCTTGAGCTTGTGATCCATAACCGGGAGGTAGTCGCAACGTGTTCTGATTATTTGCGTATGAAAATTTTCCATGATTGCGAAGTCTCGGATGGTAGTGAGTCAGAATATTGGTGACGAGCCTGAAAGTATAAGCCCGATTGTTGATGAAATGACATTCTTTGAATTCACTATCCACTCTGGGCTAAGAACTTCTTGTAACGCTCTCTGCTTCACGACTTGACGAAGCATTCTTAGTAGAAAAGGCAACCAATTGATCCATGAGCTTTGACACTTGAGCCGACAAGGTAGCTAGAGGATCGGCCTTGTGAATTGAAGCTACCTTTCATCCCGTCTTCCTCTCATTTGGCCATTGGTAATTATTGGCCATAATTTCCTCCAATAACGCATTTGCTTGCTCCGGGGTCTTTGACAACAATATTCCTCCCGTGGCCACATCAACTATAGTTCTTGTTTGGCCATCTAACCCATTGTAGAAGAGTTGGGTTTGAAACCAATCTTGATATTTGTTTTGGGGGCACTTATGCAACAAATCTTTGAACCTCTCCTATGCTTCAAATAATGGCTCGAAATCTCTTTGGCGAAATTGTGCAATTTTACCTCTTAGCTGTGACTTCTTTGATGGCGAGAAGAACTTAGTAAGGAACCTTTGGGAAATATCCTCCCAAGTGTTGATACTTCCTGATTGAACCGATTGGAACCAACCCCTTGCTCTGTCACGAAGCGAGAACGGAAATAACCTCAACTAAATCATGTCCTCTGCAACTCCGTTGATTTTAACTGTATCACATATTTCTAGAAATATAGCCAAATGAATATTGGGGTCCTCATGGATATTTTCACCATACTGGTTTTGTTGCACCATATTTATCAAGGCGAGTTTTAACTCGAAATTGTTAGCTTGAATAGGCTGTCTCTGAATTCCCGAGTAGTTATCGAACATAACAGGCCGATAGTAGTCCCTAAGGACCTGTTGTGGAACTTCTAGCACCAGAGGCTGCTACGGTAGTTCCGGTGGAACCGACGGTTGTTGAGGCATATGTGTGGCATATAATCGTCTCCACCATCGGCCATAGTTTGAGCTTGACTTCTTCTTCTCTCTCCTTATCCTTCTCAAGGTACGCTCGATCTCGGGATTAAGAGCAAAGAATTCCAAGCTTCTACTACGTCGCATGCACTACTCGATCACAACAAATGAAACAAATTAAAAAATATTTTGAAAGAAAATAAAACAAAAGAATTTCCAGGATTAATATTCAACCACTTAGTCGCAATATCAACCAAATCAAAACACCATTCCCCAGCAACGGCGCCAAAAACTTGAACGCGACTTTTTCACGCCTTAATTTAACTCGCAAGTGCACGAGGTCATGTTTTAGTAAAGTGGATCTTACGATCGGATATCATTCTCTGGGAAACGTATTTGGACTTAATTGAATACCACAATTAGCATAATTTTATATTATCTAGACGGTTCCATAATTATTTTGAGTTTGATTAATTAAAAACTAAATTAAACTAACAACTATTGGGTTAATTCTGATTAAATGGATTACCTAGGGATTAATTCCATTCACTTAATACATGTTTGACTTCATTTAGTTAACAATAATGGTATTTATCCTACCAGACAATCTAGGTATCGTAAACTTGCTCACTACCTCTCCCGAGTGTAAAGTGAGTGAATATGTGACTTCGCGTCAATACCAAAATCCCCCTCAACGTCTATACAACCCTTAGTCACATGAGTCTTAACCCAACCTCATGGATTGCATACTTTCTAACGCCCTCCCGGGTCATTAGACCGTCGTGATGTGTTTAACTCTAGTCCGAATCCGAAGTTACCTCTCTTGAGTGTCAAACCCCGTATTCTCATAACCAACCCTAATACCATGATAAGAATATTAAGATTGTAATAAAATGATAAAACCAATCGGATTTAGATAAACAACCGTTAAAGAAACGTATATTCAATCAAACGTGTATATACATGAACTACATCAATCTCTAGATAATATCTATCTAGCCTACCATGATCACAACCATAAAATCATTAAAACAAGAAGGATTCATCATCATTCACAATAAAATGTTAAGTTACAAAGATAGAAACAAATAAAGAAATATCAAATCTAAGAGTGGAGTGGTCCACTGTCGCCAAAGATCGATCCGAAAGTGTTTCCTTTTCTCCAAAATATGAATCTCCTCTTCAAAGCTCTCCAAAATATGGTCTTGATCAAGTGTCTAATGTATTAAGAAAGTGGGAGAACAAGTGGTTTATATATAGGCTCAAAATATCTAAAAATTTAGTGCAAAGTGACCGCTACAGCGGCGAGTATGTCAGTTAACTTCCCCGCTAGAGCGGTGAGCATTCTGCTCAACTCTCTGTACTTTCACTGTTGTAGTGGTGGAATGAACCTTATGCACTCCCAGTACTTTCACCGTTACAGCGGTGGAATGACTGCTGCAGCAGTGAACCTTATGCACTTCCAGTACTTTCACCGCTGTAGCGATGGCCTAACTGCTACAACAGTGGGTTCACTACATTGAATCTTGATCCTTTTTATCAATTTTCCCCCGTTTTCCTACCGTTTTGCTTAATTATCAAACATTTATGTCACTACACCTGATTTACATCAAAGAAAACAAAAACACAATAAAATATTACTAAAATACTCGAAAACTACCAAATTCGGCTTAGAAGTAGATTGGTATTTTCAACCTATCACCAATTATTCTCTAAGTAGTATAGGTCATTTCTCCTCTGCAGCGCTTAACATTGTTCGTTGTTAGAGCGCAGCTCTATCTCAAATCTCTCTGAAGATGATCTCGACAATGCTAAGTCTGTCTCAAGAGAGACTTTCTGCTCTTGGATGGCACGCAGGTCTTTTTTCATCTGACTGGACTCAGTCAATTGATGCATAAGCTGAGTATCCAACTTACTAACATTATCAGAACTTCCAGACAATGCAGAAGACACATGGATGCTCCGCAAAACAAGAGCAATTGATCAAAGACCAATATAACAATTTAGGAAGTCTAAACACTTATATTTAATAAGGATGATTACTTGAAGGAGTGCACAGATGAGCGTCCTGAAGATCTTAGCCTTGCTACGACCTCCAATTTTTTCCTGACCTTTGCTCTAGGACTTTTTGTATAAGAATTTGATTAAATTATCGATGATCTCCTAGCAGCCTTGGACTAAGGGACCAACTTCCTTGATTAGTTAGCACATCTTCTATCAATACATACCACAGCTACTTGACGCTCCTTGGCTAGAAGCAGTTGTTGGAGGAGGCTGGCGACTTGTAGAGGCGGGCTCAACAGCAACATGATTGGTGGGAACACCAGTTGCACAGGTGGTGAGTTCCAGCCCCCTGATCTCTATGGGAACAAGAATTTGAGCTACATGAACCACCACATAAATGACTCTATGCCTATGGATGCTCAAGGGCTAAGAGTCGTCATCGGACTCAGAACCCGCAGGAAGAGTGGGCTGGAGATGAGGAGCCGCTGATGGTTGAACTGTTGGGGTGGCTACACAGCAGGTTAAACTGCAGACTTGGCAGCAACCGGGGTAACAGTCTGAGCTAATAACTGCTAAGATGGCCAAGAGGACTTCTTTGCAAGTCTCTTCCTCTTTTTCCCAATCAGAAGTTTTTCCAATTGATTGAACTGAGATGCGTACATTTCTAGTTAAATGAAAGAGTGGTAAGCGAAAACTTTGTAGGACCGTTTGATTGGGACCAGCAACTTTTTTAGCTCCTTCTTAATCTTGGTCGTAAGGCTAAGGCTTTTGTAAACTCCTCCACCTACATCAGACAACCCAAGAAAATATCAAGGCAATTGTTTCAAAATTCCTAAATTTAAATTTCAAAGAAAACATAATTAAGGAAAATTACTCGGAGAATTGAAGTGCCTCAGCACAATTGAAGGTAGCCCTATTTGTTCAGGAGAAAATTTTCAATTTCCTTTGAAGAAGAGGTACCGCCTTGGACAGTCTCCTCTTACCACAGTAGGAAGGTCGGTGAGGAAGGGGAACCTCTTAGGGAATGAAAAGTAGAATCTCCCTAGCTCAAAAAGGAATTTGAGAGAACCTATACTCCTAATTATATCTACAGTAAGGGGGACTTCATTTACACGAGAAAGAGCAATAGCTCCCATGATCTGGGGAAAACTAATGGGGGTTAACTGAGTATGAGTAATTTCTAGTTGACGGAAGAGATTACGAAGAAAATGAGTGAATAGAAGAGTGAATCCATACTCTAACATCTAAACGAAGAGGCATATTTCACCCTTTTTGACATCGTAAGGGATTTCATCCTCAAATGTAACCCTAATTGACAAAGACGAGGGAATTTTGTACCTGTTCTCAAAATAACATAAGCAAATCCTATGGAACAGAACTTGTACCATGATCTCACCTAACTAAGGGATTAGTGAACTGAGGAGCCTGGGCTGTCGTCGTTTGCTTAGCAAGGATATTCGACGATGAACCAACTTCAGCAGAACTGTTTAATTGACTCAGCAACATCATAAACAAAACAACAAGAATCAAAAGAAGGAATGTGTAGCAAACAACACAATCAAAAGATTTGAGGAAGACGAAAACTTACGCAAATAGAAGAAGTGATCTTTCGTCTCTCTTCTTTGAATCATCATGAAAGTCAGGAGGGAAAATGATATGAGAAAACTCCCGCTCGTGACTATTAAAGGTTTGAGGGCCTTAATAGGTCAAATTGGGTTAATGACCCGACCCGAAATACGTGAACCCAATATGAGAGTTAGGCTAAGCACATTAGGCCCACCGAGAAAAAAAACTTAGTGGTCCAGTGTACAAACAAATCAGGCCTCACAAGAAGACCCATCAAAGGGTAATTAGAGCTTATGGTGACAAAGCCAAGAATAAGTCAGCTCATGACCTCAACGACTCCCATGCATGAGGAACGTTACAACCACCTGACTGTAACGGCCCATATTTTGCAGAAGAACATTACAAAGATCTTCTCCTTGCTTAATGGAGAAGATCGTGTCCATATCTTGTGCCATTAGGAGCTGAATCATGAAACAGGTGACCACACCAACGAAACGACAGAAATCTACTAAGTCTATATAAAGGAAATGTATCGTTATTTGTTCTTAATGACCGATTTGAGTGCTTTAGCCTTCTCCATAATCAAATTAATTTATTCTCACACTGGAGGTTCTTTGGTCAACACCACACTGATGTCCCCCTAAAGAACTAATCGATTTTGCAGGTTGAAAGGTGAAGTTGAAAAGGTTTTTGGCAATTGAAAAGTTGATCGCACGTGCTGAGAATTTTTTGAAACATCAATTATCAATTTAAAAACAAAATTAAAAAAAAAATGTTTTAAGAATAATTTTTCTTCTTCCCTACCAATTTTGAAAGATGGCAAGTTTCAGTTACCCTTGAGTAGTGCATAGAAGTTTTTGGGAGTATTTTTAGGTATCTACAAAATGGAAGACATCTTTTGGGTTGGAAATCCAAAATATACTAGTTTTTATGTGGTGAACTTGAAATTTAACCAAAATTGGAAGGGTAGTTGTGTCTTTTTGATGCAACCTTCTAGCCTATAAATAACCCATTCCATTCTTCATATAGAGAGAAAAAAAAAATTGGGGAGAAGTTTTCTTGTAGGAGGAAAATTTAAAGAGGGAGACTAATTTGTGGTGGAGAAGAACAGAAAGAAAAAAGGAAGAAAAATTCTAAGCCAAGATAAGTTTCCCAACTCGTTTTATTTTAAACCGCTTGAAGGGAGGATCTAAAATTGGGAAGAAAAAAAAACTAAGAGGACATTCCAAGAAACACTTAAAAATCAATTTATTTTCTTGTATTTATTTTTTTATTATGCGCCTTTCCGTACTTTTATTTTTGTATTTACTTTCCTGTATTTATCTTAAGGTTTTGTACCTTTTCATGCTCTCATCTTTTGTAATCTTATTTTACGCACTATAAAAATAAATATATAAAATACGTTATTATGCTGAAATTTTGATTTAGACTTTTTTTTATTTTGTGGTAAATTTAATGTGTAGACAAAACGAGGTGAAAATCTCCCTACCTTCTACTTGAGCGGCTTAGGAGGAAGATCGCTCCCCTCGGTATGTAGATTCAGTTAAATTAACCTACGTTATATATAAATATACATATGTGGAGGGGGGGTGAGCGAGCGAGTGTGTTTTGTTAATTTTTTTAACTTGTGTTAAAGTTAATGTGCTGACAAATCGATGAGGAAAACTCCCTGCCTTCTGTTTGAGCGGCTCAGATAGGAGATTGCTCAATTGAGGAGGAAATCTCCCAGCCTTCTACTTGAGCGGCTTAGAAGGGAGATCGTTTCCCTTGATATATAGATTCCTTGAAATTGGCCCTGAAAAAAAAATTATAATAAAGGATTTTTTTGGGAACGGATTTCAAAATCACATAAAACGAAGGACTTAAACTTTGATTGACTTAATTGAATATAAGGTACCATTTTTAGATGGGCGTCTTGGGATATCTAACACCTTCTCTGAGTGTAACCGACCCCCGAACTCTTTAAATGAATATTTGGTTTAACCGTATTTTGGAATCATTTTTTTTTTTTTAACTAAGGCCATTTAAATTGTTTTCTAAAAATCCAGTGATCTAGCATATCATTTAAACCTAATTCAAGGTAGCGACTCCTTATTTTAAAATGGCCCAAGTACTTTTTGAGAAAACGATGCTTTAAAAATCCTTCTCTCTTTACGATTATTATTATCTAATATTCTTTTCCTTTTGGAAAATTGGGACATGTCAGCTTGCGACTCCACTAAGGAGAATTAGAAGGTCAAGCCTAATAAGTCCAAATAACTCCAACTAATATAAAGTCCGAATGTTAAATTTTATTTTGTTATCTTTCCCTTTCATTTTCGTAAAATAAGTTGTGATTTTATTTTTCTTTTCTTTCTTTCCTCTTGGGATCTTATATTGTTGTAAACCCTCCAACACAAACATGGTCGCCATGTATCTATATTATCCCTTCGAGATTCTATGATACAAAACATTGAAGGGGGTTTTGATACTTGATAGATTGATGATGTCTTAGGAAGTCTTAAAAACCAAACGAGTTCAAAGTTTTTAATACCGATGAGAATGACAAAAGATTTTTCATAAATCATTATTTGTTTTAATTGGTCATTATCAAAATTGAAAAACTTTGAACTCGAATAGGCTTTAAGACCACCTAAGACCCACGTGGACTAATAAAGAGGTTTGTTGTAGAATAGGACAAAATAGAAAAATTGGTCCCACAAAAGTAATTTCGATTCCCCTCATTCAAAGTCCGGCCTTCACTCGCAGCCGTGCTCAGACTTATTCTAGGATGACATCAGAAGGAAATCTCGAATCTCCCCGCATAGCCCAGATAGCTTGAATGCAAGAAACCATCGATATGCTGATGGAAATGGTCGTCGAACTAAGTCGACCTCAGGTGGTGCCTGTTTTCCCATCCGATGGAACTCCCATGAATAAATCACTAAATGGAAACCTTCCAACTATCGGGATCGAGAACTCAGCGTTGAATCCTAACCACGCCGACCCGAACTTCGCGGTGCCAGTCTACGATGGACCTTAGATTGGCCCTCATCCCTTCATCTATGGAGCACCAACATATCCCAGCTAGGAGCATATCTATCAAGCCTTACCCGATAGCTTGGCCCATTCTACACCACAAATCCTCCTTCACCTAGAGAGCATCGTTACCCCCATCCAATGATCCGAATGCCAATCAACCAACCCCAACTGTTGAAACTAGAAACAGAGAAGAAGATAATGGACCCCTTCTAGCCTAGGTTCTGAAAAAATAGAGGAATTGGAGAAAACAGTAGAAGAACTGAAAAAGGAGAAGCCATCTCGAAAAGTGGCATACAAGGAGATGTCAACACCACCTCGGGTGGTTGATAGGTGTGATTTACCTATCAATTTCCAAACTGAACTAAGTTAGTTTTCGAGCGTTTTTATAGTGTTTTATTACGTTTTAATTAGTTTTTATTCTTTTTGTATAAATCAGGTGTGTGGGGTAAAAATGTAGGAAAACGGAGCATAAATGATCAAATCGAACCAAGAATGGTTGAAGAACGGTAGAAAAACAAGCAAGGCGACAATATTTTGAAAAGAATCCCACCACCATAGTGTCCAGACCTCCGCCGCGATGGTGAAAATGCAAAGTGGACCTAATCTTGCTGGACATCCACCGCCGCAGTGGCGAGATCCATCGTCGTGGCAGTGAAACGGCAGAATGGTCACCAATTCCACCGCTGACTTCACCGCCTAGGCGATCACTTAACCGACCTCCTTACCGCCGCGGTAGTCACCTCTGAACAGAGTTAAATATTTTTTGAGATATTTTCCCTATTTAAGCCACTCTCCCCCCTTATTTTCAAGCCTCTCTTGCATGCTACCATCCTTAGAACATATCTGGAGGTAGGTTGAGGAGTTTTAGAAGGAGAGCTCACATCCCGAAGGAGAATAAGAAGGTGAAGCGATTATTGAACGGTTCAAGCTTCAAATCCTCGGATATAGGCTATGTTCTTCGGTTTCTTCCTTTATTTCTTTAACTTAGGAATTTGTGAGCATGTTTAGCTCGTGCTTTATTATAAATACAGTTATGGTCATTAGTTAAACGTGGTTTCTTTAGGGATTAACAATAAATTTATAAATATGTCATTTATATGATTTTGGTGTTTCGTTTATGATTGTTCTTCGAAGTTTGATTGTGTTTATCGTGTTTCTATGTATATATGTTAGTTGAGATATATTGAGAATATGGGGTTTGACACTCGGGAGACGTAACCCCGAATTCAGACTAGGTTAAACACAACACGACGATCCAATAACCCGGGAGGGAGTTAGAGAGTGTGCAATCGATGACATTGGGGTAAGATTCACGTGACCTAGGGTCGTTAAGATGTTGAGGGGGAATTTTTCGTTGACACAAAGTCGCGCATTCGCTCGTCTTACACTCGGGAGAGGTGGCGGGAGAGTTTACGAACCGAGATTGTCAAACAGGTTGAACACCATAAACGTAAGTAAAACGAGATCGAACACATATTTGTAAACCAAGTTAATCCCCAGACAATTCTTTTCCCTAAAACATCTCATATTAGTATAGATTAATTTAGGTTATATTAGTTTAGTTAATATAAATTTTATGCATTCTTTTTAGCCTAGATAAAATTAGTTCATGATAAACACGGTACTAGATAATAACGACAACCAATCCCTGTGGACACGATACACTTACTCTCCCCATATTTACTAAAACTTGACCCGTACACTTGCGGTGAAAGTAGCAACGTATTTACGTGCTACCAGTGGTATACCTAGAAAATTTTGTAGTTCCGGAGTTCATGAAGTATGATGGTGTTGGACCCTCAGAATAGTATATTAGCATCTATAAGGAGGAGTTGGGAGTTCATGCTCGGAACGAAAACCTTTGCCTAAAGATGTTCCGAAGATCGTTGGAAGGGTCGGCTCTCAACTGGTACATGACCCTGGACTTATCTAAGATTAAAATGTTCTAGGATCTAGTAGAAGCCTTCTGTGAGCAGTATATGTACAAAAAGGATATTGTGTTGGACCATAATACCCTCTACTAGATACTAAAGAAGAAAGATGAAAGCTTCCGGAGGTGTACTGCCCGCTAGAGGGAAGAGGCTGTCAAAGTTATCCCTTAGCTGAGCGAGGAGGCTCAGTTAGAGATATCCAAGTTAATTCATACGTCGTTATTCTATAAGGATCTCTTGAGAAATGTTGTGGCTTCCTTCGGCGATGCGATCAAGTAAGCCGAGGTAAAGAAAAAATGAATAAGGAGCGAAAATATTGAAGGGGCCTTGCCTGATCTGACAAAGAAGTCAGCTCCGCCAAAGAAAAGAAAAGATGAAGTAGCTGTCGTTGGTTCTCCCCAGCGAACCCTTTACCAAAATAATCCCCAAGTTTCCTATTCCAAAATTACCCCAGCCAAAACAACTAGTATTATAACCATCTTCCTCAAAATCGCCAAAATTAATATTACCCCTGGAACCAGCCATATTCCCAAAGTCGTCCCCGCTACTATCAGGATGCACCTCCACTTTACCAAAATCACACTCTCCAATATTATCCCCAAGCCTAACAAATACCTGCTTACCACATACCCTCATATTAGCTAAACTGAATCCATCCTCAAATTCCTAACCACACCCTAAAGACAAGAACCCAATATCACCTAGGATACCCACCTCACGCTACTGGGGAACTTTCAAAATAGTAAAATGAACCACTAGACCTTCAGGCCTCCATCCCTGAGTTGTACCTAAGTTGTTTGAAACAAAGGATGCTAAAGCCTCTTCCATCTTATGAGCCTAAGCCATGGAGTAAATCGGTTACTTCAAATGCTTTCTGCGAGTACCATTTGGAACTATGGGACATACGATCGAGCAGTCATTCTAGCTAAAAGATAAGATTTGAGAATTCATACGGATGGGGTCCCTCACGTTTCCCAGTAATAAAATTGAGGTCGCTATGCCAAATTGCCAACTGAATCCATTGCCTGAGCATGCACCTTTAAGGATTAGTGAAGTTGATCTTTACTAAAGCATTGGCAGAGATGGCAGCAAGTCGTGCACCCGAGGCTTAGGTTGAAAAATCTAAAGGCTGAAAAACTGGGATTTTTGTTTATTTTCAATTTGCTAGGTGTTTTGATAAAATTAGGATATTTTCGTGTACTTACCTTTCCATCTCGTTTATCTTTCGGATGAAAAAAGGATTTTCTCTATAATGGCTTTCTAAATTTCAATAAATGCAGCTTTGTTTTATCCAAACTATGGTCTAATTTTTGAATTTTATTCTTTCAGGTACCCAAAATTGCATGCATATGTTGTATATGATGTAACTGAGCGAGAATGGAAAAATATGATTTTAATACAGAGCTAGATCATGATCCGATAGAAATAGAAGCAAAGGAGGATTATGTTCTACCAAACGATGGTGAGTTCTCAAAAGGCCTTTAACCAAATCTAAAAGCAATTCAAGGGTCCCAGATGATTCAAAAGTTAAGATTGACCTCTATTGCCCTGAAGATGTTTTGATATATCACTACAAGCTGATCAAGCTATCTCCACTGGTCCTTTAGTGATTTGATAAAACTAGTGTAAACATCATGGATCGTCTACTATCAGACCCAAAGATAGAAAGAAAACACAATTATACTAGGTCAATAATCGCAATGAAAAGGCTCTCACCGATATCAAATCAGTCGATGAAGATCAAAGCTGGAAAAATGAAAATTTGTCACAATCATCCAACACTATTGGACAATATATTTAATTCTTCATGGATGGATCCTTGGATTGTAAGAAGGTCTCAATTTCGCAAAGAATACCAAGTTGATTTCGAAACTCGATTGCCCCCAAACTATTGTAAGTTCGATCATCTATTTCTTTAAAAAACAAAAAAATCAAAAGCAAAGAATAAATGAAAAAATAATCAAACCATTGACCGAAAAATAAGCGCGAGTGCAAATATAGAAGAGATTTGAAGAGAAAATAAAGGGGATAGATTGCTTCGCTCAAGGTTCTCGCTTCGGGCTAATTTGGTGGGCACACGACATTTCTTTGGGTTAAAACTTGATGGATTTAAATGGAATTAGAATTTATGAAAGAAATATTGGTCATGGTCTAGAAATGTATTGGAGTCATATTCCTCCGCAATCCGATTTAAAATCTCACAGAAAATCATATCGGACATTGAAGGTGTTTGTTTTAGTAATTTTTGACATTTTGGCCATTTTTTGGACTAAATTAGTTTTGCAGGACTTGAGAAAACACAAAGCACGCAGGAGTATTAGAACCCCAAGTATCGAAATACCTAGAAAATTGAAATGACAGGAATCCAATCGAGCATGCCAAGGAGACCTTGATAAGGCCGTTTAGGCCCTCCCCTGAGTTTGGAAGCAAAATCCTTGAATTCAGAAAAAAAAAAATGAATCCCATCAAATCACCTCGATAAATCAAGCGTCATAAGTCGAGTGACTACGACAGAAAAGAGAGGATGGAATTGTGAGTTATCAAAGCTAACCAATTTTTTTAGACTAAGATTTTATTTTAGAAGTATTGTTTTGTCCACCTACAGGAATCTCAAAAAGGCCGGGAGCATGGATTTCCTTATCATTAGGTCCTCGCACGTTCCTACTGATTCGAATCAAAAACTCTTGTTGCTAAAAGTTCAAAAGCTCTAAATGAGCATCCCGGTATGTGTTTTGCCGTGAAAGAACTACGTTAAACCTGATCCTCGGCGTAATGTTGAGGTACATAGACAACCTGTTAAGGTTCGGTCATTTGAGAGTTAGCCTCAACTACAGGTCGGGGTATATTTTATATCTTTGATCTCTTATTTTTGCCCAACAACAGGCTAGGGCATATTTTATATCTTTGATCTCTCATTTTTTTTTCCAACCACAGGTTAGGGCATATTTTATACCTCTAGATTTTCATTTGTCCCCCCAGCCAAGAAGGTTGGGCATGAGTGTCATTTTCTATCATTCTAAACGATCCTCTAAACAGACACTTATTCGTTATGAATATCATTATGAGTCATTCTCTATCACTCTAAATGATCCTCTAAATGGACACGTATTCGTAATGAGTATCATCATGAGTCATTTTTCATTACTCTAAACGATTCTCTAAACGGACATTTGTTCATCATGAGTCATTTTTCATTATTCATTACTCTAAATGATCCTCTAAACAAACACGTGCTCGTCATGAGTCATTTTTCATTAATCATTACTCTAAACGATCATTTAAACAAACACGCGTTCGTCATAAGTCATTTTTAATGTTTTATGTGTTCTGTCATCGAAAAATGTGTTTTACAAAATCCAAAAAAATGGGAAGATCAAAATTACATAGTCTTGTATTTTTATCAAGCAAGTGAAACTCGCATGACAGAAATGGACAGTTCTAGACACGACATTTTGACCGCCCCATAAAAATTTTGTACTTTATTTTATTGTTGACTTTGTTTTTATTTAACTTTGTTTTATTTTATTTCTAGAAAATACAAAAAAATAAAAATAAATAAATAATAAACAATAAAAATAATGATTTTACTGAGTCGATTATTTATGAATTTCGAAAATGTGAAAAAAAATGGAGAATCTCGATTCGGAAGTTTAAAGAATTAAGTTAAGCTTGAACTTTTGGAAACTTTATGGGATAAATTAAAATTTTGAAATAGTAAATTAAATTTCTAAGGTTTAAAACTCCAATTAAATCCGAAGGTTTTCCAATTAGGATTTTGGAACCATAGTTGTGCCTTTTGAAAGTTTTGGGCCCGGAGTTAAAATTTAATCTTTGAAAACTTAAATTTATTTCCAAAACAAGTAAAATTAAGTTTCATAATTCCAATTGGCCCCTGAATAATCCAATTGAGATAATTGGTCGAATTGGAAAGTTTAGGGGTCTAAATTAAAATTTTAGAAACCTTTAAAATTACGTTCTGATTTAACCAATTTTGTATTCAAAATTTCCTGATTAAATCTTTAAAAAATGATTAATTCTTAAAAAAATTGAATCAAGCTCCAATTGATTGTCGAAAAGTCAAAGAAAAACTTCAGAGTCAAAATGTAAAGTTTGCAAAAGTTGTTTTGAGGTTAATCGATCAAAATGGAGGAACTTTTAATATTATATCATGTTTTAGTCAATTTCAGTTCTCAAAGATCAATTTTCAAGGAATCAAATGAAATCAAAGAGTTCGAAAAATTTCTATTTTGACCCCAAAGTTTTGGGTATTTTCGAAATTCATCAAATTGACAAGTAATTTCAATTTTTTTAAATTAATTATTGGATAACATAATTCTGTTTATTTATTATCAATTTAAAAAAAATAAATTAAAAATATATATTTTAAGTATAATTTTGATTATTCCCTACCAATTTTGAAAGATGGCAAACTTTGGATCCCCTTGAGGAGTGCATGGAAGTCTTTGGAAGTATTTTTTAGGCATCTAAAAAAATGGGTGGAAGATATCTTTGGGGTTGGAAATCCAAAATATACTACTTTCTATGTGGTATACTTGAAATTTAACCAAAATTGGAATGGTGGTTGTGGCTTTTGGTTGCAACCTTCTAGCCTATAAATACACCCTTCCATTCTTCATATAGAGAAAAAAAAAATGGGAAGAAGTTTTCTTGAAGAAGAAAAATTTAAAGAGAGACTAATTTGTGGAGGACAAGAAGAGAAAGAAAAAGGGAAGAAAAATTCTAAGCCAAGGTAAGTTTCCTAACTTGCTCACCATACTTTTATTTTAAACCGCTTGAAGGGATGACCTAAAATTGGAAAAAACTGAGAGGACGTTCCAAGGAACATTTTAAAATCAGTTTACTTTCCTACATTTATTTTTCTGTTCTGCGCCTTTCTATGCTTTTTATTTTTTGTATTTACTTTCCTTTATTTATCTTAATGTTCTTTTCCTTTCCATGCTCTCATCTTTTGTAATCTTATTCTACGTACTATAAAAGTAAATAAATAAAATACGTTATTATGCCAAAATTTTGGTTTAAATTTTTTTTTTCTTTTGTGGTAAATTAAATGAGTAGACAAAACGAGATAAAAATCTTACTGCTTTCTACTTCAGCGGCTTAGGAGAGAGATTGCTCCGCTCAATATGTAGATTCATTGAAATTAACATAAGGCTCGATATGTGCGCGCGCTCGCATGCGTGTGTGTGTTTTGTTAATTTTTTTTAACTTGTGTTAAATTTAATTTGTTGACAAATCAAGGAGGAAAACTCCATGCCTTATACTTTAGTGGCTTAGAGAGGAGATTGCTCCCCTCGATATGTAGATTCATTAAAATTGATTTTATTTCAACAATATATATATGTGTGTGTGTGTGTGTGTGTGTGTGTGTGTGTGTGTGTGTTTTGTGTTTTGTTAATTGTTTTTCTTTTTTTTTCCCTTAAATTTAATGTGTTGACAAAATTGCAGAAATCTACGTGCCTTTTACTTGAGCGGCTTAGAGGGAGATTGCTCCTCTTGATATGTAGATTCCTTGAAATTTTTCCTAAAATAAAAAATAAAAGACAATAATAATAACGTATATTTTTAGGAAGAGAATTCAAAATCAAATAAAATATTTGAACTTAAATTTTGATTGGACTTAATTGGATATAAGGTACCGTTTTCAGACGAGCATCTTAGGGTACCTAACACCTTCTCCGAGCGTAATCGATCCCCGAACTCTATAAATGAATCTTTGGTTTGACCGTATTTTGGAATCATTTTTTTTTTAGGCCTTTTAAATTGTTTTCTAAAAATTTAGTGACCTAACACACCATTTAAACACAATGTTAGGTGGTGACTCCTTATTTTAAAATGACCTAAGCACTTTTTGAGAAAATTGACATTTTAAAAACCCCTCTCTTTTTATGCTTATTATTATTTAATATTATTTTCCTTTTGGAAAATTAAGGTGCGTCACTTACTTGTTAATGGGCCAAGAAAAATTATTGACAGGAAAATTTTGAGAGTTTTACACAAAAATTCAGAGAAGAACCCTTTGAGGAGACATCTAAATTTAGAGAAAAACCCTTCGGGGGGTCTATTTCTAGAGAGATTACCTTCGGGGAGTTGATTCTTTGGAGGAAAATCATTCGGTAAGGCGTCTTTAAGAGAGAAAAAAGCTCGTTTATTGGGAATCCTTACTATACACAAGTACGCTTCTCCTATTTAATATCAGTTCTCATTTTATCTTTCTTTCAGTTATCACAATTTGAATACCTATAAGTTTAATTCTTGCTAAAATCGTACAATGATTCGATGAAACGCCGAGATGAGATTTTCGCTTTTGTGCTTAGCCTCAGAGTGTTAGATGTTGACTTATCTATTTTGCTTTTAAATTATCTTGTCATTTAATTTACATCGTTAGGCCATTTATTTAAATTTAAAAATACAAAAATATGTTGTTATTATAAAAAAATAAAAACGTACTACGGTAAGGGAGTGTTTTCTATACCATTCTTCTTGATTTCCCAACATATATGAAAATTAAAGATGATGGGTTTAGGAAGACGCCTCCCTTAAATGGATCTGAAGTTAGGTTAAATTGGTAAAAAAAAAAAATTAAAATGAAATGAAATATAATAGAATTTTCAAAATTTTCAAATTCAAAAATAATAAAAATGAAGATCTTTCAAAAAAAATCAAATGTTTTCAAAACAAAAAATAACTAAAAAGGTTTTTAAATCTATTCTAAAGAAAATCTTTCAAAGAAAATTTTCTTCAAATCTTTTCTTAAGAAAAAATAAATAAAGATCTTTCTAAAAAATAAAAATAAGAAAAACTAATAAAAAGGTTTTCCAAATCTCTTCTTAAAAAACAAAAAATAAAAACGTTTCTTATTTTCCAAATATTTTCTTTCTTGAAATATACCTAGATAAAATCTCCAACGTAGCCTAATGTCAAGATTGATCACATTAAAATCCTCCCAAAGATCATCTTTGTCAAAAATCTTAATATTTGATAAGAGATCATACCGGTGGAAACATTCCCAAAATACCAAAAACTTGTTCCATCCTAATTTGGAAAATAACAAAAGAGTTTAAGAGAATGAAAAGATTTTTAAAATAAAATATTCGGATTTAAACTAATTGGACTTAATTCGATATAAGTTACCCTTTTTGGATGGGCATCTTAGGGTGCCTAACACCTTTCCCGAGCATAACCGACCCTCGAACTCTTTAAATGAATCATTAGTTTGACAGTGTTTGAGAGTCATTTTTTTCACTTTGGCCTTTTAAATTATTTTCTAAAAATTCGGTGACCTATCACACCATTTAAACCCAATTCTAGGTGGCTACTCCATATTTTAAAAGAAAATTTCTCCAAAAATCCCATAAGTGGAAAACACCACTTATGGGATGACCATCCAAGGGTTTTTTCTTGCATTGAGATGGTCCTTAGAAAGTGATGATTCTCACTTGTGGGACCTCTCAATAATAATCCATATTTTAAAATGGCCTAAGTACTTTTTGAGAAAACCAACGCTTTAAAAATCCTTCTCTCTTTACGCCTATTATCATTTAATATTCTTTTCCTTTTGCAAAATCAAGGCACATCACTCACTTTTTAAGAGGCCAAGAAAAATTATTGAGAGGACAACTTTGATAGTTTTACACAAAAATTCAGAGAATAACCCTTCAAGAAGACACCAAAATTGAGAGAAAAACCCTTCGGGAGTCGATTTCTAGAGAGAAAATCTTTGGGGATCCGATTCTTTGGAGGAAATTCATTCAGGAAGTCGCCTTTAAGAGAGAGAAAAGCTCCTTTATTGGGAATCCTTGCTAGAACCGATAGACTTCTCCCTTTTCATATCAGTTTTCATTTTATCCTTTTTTTAGTTATTGCAATTTGAATTCCTATGAGTTTAATTCTTGTTCAAATCATCCGATGATTCGATGAAATGCCGGGACAAGTTTTTGCTTTCGTGCTTAGCCTCCGAGTGTTAGATGCTCAATTTTTTTATTTTGCTTTTAAATTATCTTGTCATTTAATTTACTTCGTTAGGCCGTTTATTTAAATTTAAAAATAAAAAAATATATTGTTATTAAAAAAAAAAAAAAAAAAAACTAATTACGGTAAGGGAGTGTTTTCTATACTATTATTCTTGATTTCCCAACATGTATGAAATTTTAAGATGATAGATTTAGGAAGACACTTCTCTTAAATGGATTTAAATATATATATAAATAAATTCTTTCTAAAAAAAATATCAAAAGAAATCATCCTTTTCTTTAAAAATAAAAAATCTTTTAAATTTTTAAAAAAATTCTTTTGTAACAAAAAATAAAAAAAATAAAAATGAAATGAAAGAGAGTTTTCAAAATTTCAATTTCAAAAATAATAAAAAATGAAGATCTTTCAAAAAAATCAAATGTTTTCCAAAAAAAATTAAATAAAATGGTTTTTAAATTTAGTCTAAAAAAATCTTTCAAAAGAAAATTTTCTTCAATTCTTTAATAAAAATCAAAATAAGAAAAAGTAATAAAAAAGATTTTCAAGAAAAAATTATTTTTCAAAAAATAAAAAAAAAAAATTGCTTTCCAAATATTTTCTTTCTTTAAATTTACCTAGATAAAATCGCCAACCTAACCTATTGTCAAGATCCATCACATTAAAATCACCCCGGGGATCATTTTTGTCAAAATCCTTAATATTCGATAAAAGGTCATACCAAGGGGAACATTCCCAAAATACAAAAAATTTGTCTCATCCTAATTTGGAAAATACCAAAAGAGTTTAAGAGAAGGAAAAGATTTTTAAAATAGAACATTTAGATATAAACTAATTAGACTTAATTGGACATGAGTTACAATTTTTGGATGGGCGCCTTGGGGTGCCTAACACCTTCCTCGAGCATAATCGACTCGCGAACTCTTTATATGATTCTTTGGTTTGACCGTGTTTTTTTAGTCAATTTTACTTAGACCTTTTAAGTTGTTTTCCTAAAAATTTGATGATCTAACACATCAATTAAACCCAATGTTAGGTAGAAACTCCTTATTTTTAAAATAGCCTAAGTACTTTTTAAGAAATCCGTCTCTTTAAAAAACCCATTCTCTTCACGCATTTACTATTTCATATTCTTTTTACTTATCGGAAAAATGGGAAAAATCAAAAGTTATTTATTGATATTATTCTTGCAGTTACATTTTTATCGTTGTAGACCTTTAATGTGTTGGATAAGCCCTATAGTCAATATTGTAATCTTACAATTAAAGCTTGAATATGTAAAAATGTTTCAATCTCAAGTGTTAATAAAAGATACTTATTGATACTTGTTGTCCCAAAGATCTACCCATGATGGAGGTGAATTGGGTGGTTAAAAATTTTAAAAATAAATTTAACAATCAAATCGCTTCAATTTCCCTAACGGGTTGTTATCTTGATATTTAGCGAAAATGTTTTTTTGACTAGGTGTACAATCAAACAGATAAAGAAAGAGAAATTAGCACCAATATTTATAGAGGTTCATCAAGTTACTCTTTTCTACATTTTCTCCCATGAGCTCTCGTAGGGAATAAGCAATCCATCAACTCTTGATCCCTTTCCTGAGTAGGAACTTTACAATATCCTTTTCAAAGACGCAAGATTAACCTAATTATTTTTTCAGACTCAGAATCAAACCTATCTTTTTCTCAATCTCAAGATTAATCATATCTTTTTTCTAGGCTTCAGATTAACTCTGTCTTTTTTCCAGACTCAAGATTAACCCTGATTATGTAACGTTCCTTTATACTTAATCCACTCTCACTTAGACCAACTATGTTTATGTTTAAGTTACAACGTAAAAATGCCAAAATTATACAAGTTACTTCTCACATGAGTTTCTACCACCTCAATTCAAACTTAAACTCAATTAATGTCCCGATAGGCTAGTGATAGAATTGTGTGAGATAATGAATCTGATTCTTCAGCAATTAAAGCACATATATTTTTCAAATTAGTTTTTTAGAAAAAACATCATTTAAAATATTTTTACGACATTAAGTAGTAAAAATGATTTTTTAATCAAAACTATAACAAACTCAAAAAACAATAAATATCAATCAAGTACAACACAGTAATTTGAGTAAGTAAATAAGATTGAACTCAGGGGGATTTCCTCAATAAGATTGAAAGCAAAAATCAAACCTGATATAAGCAAAGATAACATTTTCTTTGATTAAGAATGTTTCACAAATATCTCTAAAAAATATTTTAGAAAAAATATAATCTCTCTCTTTTAGAAATCTGAAATAATATGAATTCATGAAGATTTTAAAGATAAAATCCATAGGTCTATATATAGGGATATAAACCATGTCTATAACAATTATATTTTGAAAGATATGCTAAAAAATAACACAAATAGAGAACATAATATAAAATAGATTTATAACGGGTATATTTGACAAAAAATATAACTTTTAAAAACTCTCAATTTAGTCTCAATTAACTAAACCAATCAAAGAATAGAAATAATTTTATCAGATTCTTGTCTCTGATCTGTATCAGTATCATCTCCAGGGGAGCATTCAAGAACATGTAGTTTGAGTATCGGTAAGGAGAATTTGGCATTCTAGGCTATTTATTAGACCCACTCCGATCTCAGTCACCATTTGTTCTTTAATCGAAATTCGTCTTGACCTGTCTTATCATAGGTCGACTCCTCGACCTTAAATTTTACTTTTTTATCCTCCTCTTCTTTTGATCGAGACCTATAGATGTCTTCGGGCTAGGTAAACTCAATTGAAAAACCAAGGGTTGAGGCCAACATCTTGGGTGGGTGCCCAAGAAATCTCGTAGAAGAAAGGCACATTCTTAACCTCGCTCATCAAGGCTGATATGGCTACTCCATTGTCGAGATCCTCTACTTGGTTAGACTATTTCTTCAACTTCTCTAGATAAGATTTGAGACTCTCCTCCTTTCTCTACCTGACATAAAGTAGGTTGGAAGGGTTATTGGCCTGCTTCTTGTTGCTAACGAAATGTTAGATGAAGGCAGTGTCCTAAGATTCAAAAAGAATCGGGGATTTTAGGGTTTGTACCAATTCATTCTTGTTCCAGCAACTATTACCCAAAATGTATGGAATTTGACAAAATTAAACATCCAATGTAAATCTATGTGGGTATGGAAAAATCAAGATAATCGCCAAGGTCAATAATACCGTGATCGTTCTCGATATAGGATAAAAACTTAAAGTTGGTCGGGACCTTTTCTTTAACCACCCGAGTAGTAAAAGGTAGTACACTCCTCTTCACGATATCATTGGGCTTCTACTTCTTGATCTGTCCTAACTTTTTGTTGATCACGCTAACATGATCGCAAAGATCACTACTTTCTCGTCGACTTCTATCCAACCTATAAATCCTTTATCGGGACCTCAAGTACACTTTAACTGAGTAGGGGTAGTCGTTGGGAAATAGATTGGTCAATCAACTGCCTACTCGTGCATTTGTAGGGGCTGCAACATTGTTTGTCACTAGATTTCTCATATCTTAAGACCGAATAGGTTTTATCCTTGGATTGATCCTAGAGTGAATACTAGTTGTTTGCTTGGGCTACATGAATCTCCATTTATCTGAAGGAGCGGGATATAACTATCAGAATTCTTCTCATTCTCTCCGAAGTCATTCCATCTCACATGTAGCTCCTATATATATTTTCTTAACTCTTGATCCCCGCATCGTTACCATCACTCTCTCCAGGTATCATCTACAAGGGCATGTCCCTCTCTATAAGAAAGCATAAAGCCCTGCAATACGGTGGTGGTTGTGGCAATTGAGTCTGCATGGAAAGTTGTTGGATGCTTAGGAGATATCTTTGTAATATATATCGTATCTCTCTCATCAACTCCAATAGCAATGAATAGGATTCATCGAACGAACCAATGCCTAGATCCATTGTGTGAATTGGTTGTCTTTCGGTTTCTTGATCACTAGACGTGATTGTTGATCAATGAGTGACCATGAAATTTCTCAAAGTGTGAAAAACATTTAGTTGTTCCAACAAGGCGCTAATTTAATGATGCTTTAATTTGGATCATCAAATATGGTGCACCTTAAATGTAGAAGGTAACTTTCCTAAGCTTGGATTCCTGCAAAACAAAATACATCGTAGGTGGGTCTGTCGATGTTGTACCTCCGACAAAATAATTCATAGTGTTGATCCTGCAGTTTTGATGGATAATTAAAGGTTGATATTTTTTGTGAAACTAATGAGTTTGTTGAGTGCTTCAGAAAAAGAGTTGCATTAAAAGATTGTATCATGAAAAAAATATCAAGGGTGCAAAGATGGATAGTGAAGAAATGAAGAGTATTGAAAATCCAAAAAAAATTGATGAAAACAATTCAATACTCTTATACTCTTAATGCAATCTGAATTAGGATCACACAAGACACTATTAAATGACTTATATTTTTGTGTGTTTGATTTGATGAATTTTAGAATCCTAATTAATGTTTAAATATGTGCTCCTATGTGAAATTAAAAAATAAAAATTGACATAAATGTAAATCATGTTTAAAGTTGAAATTTAAGGTCAATTTAGTTAACTGAGAAAAGCAATTGGTTAATTGAATTAAACGATGAGTTTTGGAGCAGAAATTAGTGAAGGAATTGACCAACCAACGTTAATCGGTCAACTGATCCGGAAAGGATTGGTCAACTGATTGAAACAGTAAGCTTTCGGAGCAAAATATGAAGATCTTGCATCAATCGGTCAACCGATCAAGAAAGGATCAGTCAACCGATTGTGGTGTATTTTGGCTGAGAAAACTCCCTGAATCAATCGGCCAACCGACCATGGGAAGATCGATCGACCGACTAGCTGTTTGGTTTTGGCCTGGTTTGCACACTAAATCAATCGGTCAACCGATTGCTTTGGTTGAGATTTCAAGGAATTTGGGGTCTCGGTCAAAAACTAGTCATTTTTTATGATTTAAAAGGAGCATTTAGGGGGATCTGATCCTACTAAAGATATGGTACATATATTTTGATATCCCTATTAATTTGGTCCATATAATTAAAGATTCTCTCAATTTTAGCAACTAAATACTTCTTATCTTTATAATTGATGATTAACAAATATTTTATGGACTTAATTGAGAGTTTTAAAAGTTATTTTTAAGTGAAATACACCAAAATTGAATGAATATGTTATATGAGGTCTATAGGTGCCTTTTAAAGGCATATCTTTTGAAAACTAGCCGTTGGAAGGCTTAATCTCAGTCTATATATATAGACCTGCGAAAATTAGATAAAATCACATCAAGAACTATCAGTTCTTAAGATTTTCTAAAAGTTATCATTCTGCTGAGATTATTAGAGAGATATTTTGTAACTAAAGTTCTTGAGCTAAAGCGTTATTGAATTGGCGTTACCAATCTGTGCTATCTTGCGATCCTGTTTTCATTCTTCGGTGTTTTCTTGGAAAGATCTTTCCAAGTTATTATTCTTAATTTAGATTACATATTATTGTTTGATTTCTTGGATTTAAGATCTTTAGAAAATCGTTTTCAAGTTTAAGAGCATAAAATCTTTTTAAAACGATTTTATGTGTTTATTTGATTTCGTGCTTTATTTTATGCTATTCACACTTGTTGTTAATCATATATTAATTTTCCTCACATTGATTCTATCATGTAATAAATTACAGGAAATTAATCACATATATCTATTTTGAGGTAGTAGAAGCTCCTTGTGAAAAGAAACTCAATTTTTTGTGTATTTGTGAGTTTGAGCGGGTTAGACACGGCTGGGCCAGTGTCTAATCAGGGTAGTTAGGTTTTAATCATTTTTGATACAGAGATTAGGGTTTGATATTTTCCTAAGTATAAAAATGTTAGATTATTCTTTTCCATTGAAAAGAACTAGGTTGTGATTCTTCTTGAATTCAATTGAGTGAATTGTGAACGTTGCATCCTTACCTGTGAAAATGATACTTGTGAGAGTTGTGAGACTTGATCTTTAGCCTATAAAAGGATTAGGTTTGATCTTTAGCCTGTAAAATGATTAGGTGGTGATTCTTCATGTAATAGAATTAAGTTAGTCTTTAACCTGGTAAAAATATAGGGTTCTTCCTTAACCTGTGAAAAGGAAAATTGTAAGGATTTGGTTTTTACTTGGTAAAGGGATCAAGGGCTTAGTGGTTGCAAATCTCCGTAAAGCTCAGGGTACTGGATTAGGCAATGCTAGCTTGCTGAGCCAAGATATATCTTGGTGTGCTGCTTTATTATTATTTTTTATCTTATTCTTTTTGGGTGTGCACTTAGAATATACACTTATCCGTTGTGTAATGAAGATAATAATTGATTTAGCATAAATTGATTATTTGATAATTAATTATTGAAAGATTTAAATTGTTCAAATTTTTATAACTACCCAATTCACCCCTCTCCCCCCTCTTGGGTGGTTCACTGGGCCAACACATAGTGTTTAGTTATGGTAGAATTTTGACTGAGATTTGCTTAGAAAAATTGTGCATAGCTTGGAATGGCAGACCCCCATTGTATTTATGGGCGAAAGAAGACTTGTTAGGTAAGGCCCCGTTTGGTAACCATTTCCATTTCAGAAATTCTCATCCCATTCCCATATTTTTGGGAATTCTGTTTAGGAATAGAGTTTGGTAATTTTTGTTTCCGTTTCTATTTCATTCCCATTTAAGAATTGTGTCCACTTTTTTCTTAAGAAATGAGAAACAAAAAAAAGTTGTTTCTCATTATTCTCATTCCATTTCCAAAACACACAGTCACTGTTCACCCGCCGGCGACCACCGTCCGCTGCCGTTTGTCGCCATCGCCGCCGCCGGCGGCTATCTCCGACAACCATCGCCAGTCACCGTCTGGCCAGAAATTTTCCGGCCGCTGGCCACTGTCACCCACCCGCATCCGCTGTCCGACAATCGCAGGCGCCGATGCCATTGCTGTCCGGTCGTCGCCGGCGCTGGAGCCACCGTCGTCCGCCAGCGACGGAGCCACCGCAATCCTGCCGGCGACGACGCCACCGCCATCCGGGAAAAACAAAAAAAAAAATGAATTTGGGATAAAATCGTTACTAAACACAATTCTCTTCCCAAAACAAAAAATAAATAAATAAATAAATAAATTATGGTTACCAAACGCGATTCTACTTCCAAGAAGAAAACAAAATTCTCATCCATCCCATCCCATCCCATTCTCATCCCACTGCTGGAATAGAAACAGAAACGGTTACCAAACGCCACCTAAATCTTCCCTTAAAATACAATAAATCCTTACTAACTCTCTACGAGATATATGGTATTGAGGTCGTTATGGTCGTCACACTGGCTATCCAATCCCTTTTACTTATATAATGGGGTTCGATAACCATCGCCAAGCAAGGGTCAAAGCCTTAGTTGGAGACAGGGAATGCTCAATCTTTAGTAATCCTAAGGATGAGCAATCCTGCATAGGTTCGATGTTGTGGTTGATGTTGTGGATGACTTTGGTACTTGGCCTTCTCTCACTGGGTCCTCGACAGAATCCTCTAGTTTAATAAGTTATGCTTAATTTTACTTATTGTGCTCATGAGTTTCCCCTCACACGTGTCCGGTCCCCAGACTTACCCTCATCAATTCATAATTTGTACCAATTCTAATTCCTCAATTCTCTCTATGCATTTATTACTTCATCATTCCTTTACTTTGTATAACGACTCGATCTCCTAGGGTCGTCACTCGGTTCTGCTAAAGAAAATAAAACTAAAACTAAACAATGAGTATTTTATTACCTATAAATCTGAGAAAATTTTTCAATAGTGTTAATAATTATAATTATATATTCATCAGGTTAATTTTACAATAATAATAAATACAATTATTACAAAATTTAATGCAATTCAAGATATAATTTTGTCTTTCATGGCGTGGCCCCAATTCCGATGATCTTGCAACAAATACTGTGAGATTGTAAGTCAAAACTTAGTAGAATTTTAATCCCTATAGTATAAACATTCAACCAATCCAAAATATAACACATTTGCATGTATGTCACATAATTGCCACATAATACATAAATATAAATAATCCATACAAATCAACAACTATAATTAAATAACTATTATGAAATGAATTCTACAAAATATAGAGAGGTTAAACGCAGATATTAAAAAAGATTAAGAATTCTACCTAAGATTCGAACAGAAATCGACATAATATAATTTCTTTTATTTCTCTTTACTCTTCCTCTCTTATTAGCTTCTTACATATTCTTCTATGTTTGTTTGTTTTTGTTTTGTTTTTTTTTTTTTCATTTGAGACTTCCCAAAAAACCAGCACAAAACATACACGCACCCATCTATATATATAAGGAGAAATGGGACCCACTTTCCACCTTATCTTTTTTGTCTTTCTATTATTTTCTTTTTCTTTCTTATCTTTCAATCCTTTCTTACTTTACATGTGTCAATTATTCCATCTTACACCCATACAACTTACTTATATGTATATAAACTAACCTTCACATATGTCTGAACACAATCAATACGCATATCACATAACCTAAATATTTATACATCTGAACACTTTACATATATCTCAATATAATCAATGTACATATTCTCATACTTTACATTTTCATAAAAATCAAAATTTAATTACATTTATTATCCTAAAAATTATTAAATATCCATTTACACCCTAAGATTTTCATAATATATCAAAATCACCCCATAAACATTATAACTTAATTAACTATATATTATTTTCAAGAATATAAATTCGTGGGGTATTAGACTTTGAGTATATTAATCCAACTCATAATATAAACCAATTTTGAATTTCGATTATAATTCAGAAAAATGATGCAAAAATGTCTAAGATTTTTATTCTCCTTTGGGGAATCAACTACTCATTCAAAGAACAGCCAAATGGAAAATCAAATGAAAAATTACATTTTTAATTCTTAAGAAATATTTATTTTAATTTATCCCCTAAAAATGGGAATTGATGTTGTTGATGCACCCCAGATTTAAAAAAAAAAAAAAAAAAAAAAAAACGTTAATCGATGTGTTGTTTGAAACACTTGAAAAAAAAAAATTAATATGTTATTTACTAAAAAAAAAAAGGAACTTTGTCCATGTTGATTTTTTTTTAAACAAATCTAATTTTTAATGAAAATGAGTCGCCACTTAATATTGAGTTGAAATGGTGTGTTAGGTCACCAAAAATTCTAAAAAAAAAAAAATTATTTGAAACGGCCCAAAAATTGACTCCGAAAAGTTCTAACCAAGACAATTTAAAAGTTCAGGGCTCAATTATGCCTGGGAAAAATGTTAGACACCCCAAGATATTTGTCCGAAAATTATACCATATCTAATGAAATTTGAATTAATCTAGTCCAAGTATTTTGATTTTATCCATGCAAAACCTTAAAATTCCTTTCTGAATAAATTGAAACATTTTTCTTTTGAGATTTTTCTAACAAGATAAAACATATTTTTTTTTATTTTTGCTTTTATGTGTTCCCCAATATAATCACTTCTCAACTATATTTGAAATTAATAAGTTCGATCCCGGGGGTTTTGATGTTACAAATCCTAATGTCAAATTAAATGGCACTTTGATCCAAAAAAAATTTCTTTTTATCGTATGGACTTGGCTTGCAATTCATAGGAAAAATGATTTTTTTTTTTTTTTTCTTTGATTGAAAAACAGAGTTTGAGCAAGAATCAATTTTTTTATTTTTTTTTCCCAATTGTTTGCTTGAAAACATTATGTCTTAAATTTTAGAAACATGATTCGACTTGATTTTTTAAGAAAGAACCATGATTTCTTTGAAACATGATTTTTAATTTTTCATCTTAAAAAAAATAAAAAATTGTAAAGAAAACACGATTACTTGAAAACTTGAGTTCTTAAATTTGAAAACATGACTAGAATTTTCCACAAAATATGATTTTCTTGGAAATGTGATTTTAATTTTTGAAGAAAATATGATTTGCTTGGAAAAATGATTTCTCGAATTAGGAAACATGATTTGAATTGATTTTGTTTTTGAAAAAATCATGGTTTTCTTGGAAACATGATTTGTAATATTTTTCTTCTTTTCCTTTTTTACGTTTTGGAAATATGAACTTTGGGAGATGATTTAAAAAAAAAAAAAAAAAAACATGGGCATAAATTTCTATTTTATTTTTTTTTTACTAGGAAAATATGTTTTTTTTATATAGATAAAGAAAGAAGATATTTTCTTGCAATTTGATGCATTTGAAGTAGTTGTTTTTTTTTTTTTTTTGCCAATTTAATCTAACTTAGAATCCACACTTAGGGAAGTGTCTTCTTAAACTTATTGTTTTGAGATTTCACTCCATTTGAGAAATCAAAATAATAATATAGAAACTCTCCCTTAATATAGAGTTTAAACTTTCTTTCTTTTTTAAGCATAGAGTTTAAACTATTTTGTGAAAAAATAAAATATTTTTGTTTGCTTATAATTTAAGAAGATAACCCAAATTTTATTTTTAGTTTAATTTAAGAAGATAACCCAAATTTTATTTTTAGTTTTTCCTTTAATGGAATAACAATAATATCAACAAAAATAAGAATGATAATAATATCAACAAAAATAAGAAGATAACCCGAATTTTATCTTCACTTGAGAAGTGATTGAGAATAGATTAAGGAGTATCTTCACTTGAGAAGTGATTGAGAATAGATTAACGAGTAGACATACCATTTTTTAGGAAAAACAACTTTGATATTTCTGAGGGGATTGTTCTTGTTGTTGGCTTTCTTTTTTGTATTTGATTCTTTTTTTTAGTTCTAAAGATTTGAACAAAATAGGCATAACAGTTGTATGAAGTTCTAAAAAGGCTCTCATATTTATCTTTTAAACACTAAAAACAATAGTGTTATTTATAGTAGGAAAAAAAAAAAAAAAAAAGGGTTAGGACAGTGTCTTGGGATGCGGCCCTCAGAGGGGGCCACACTCCAGTTGGGTCCTATCAAATCCAACTAATTTTTTATTCCAGCACACTCAACCTTCTTGCTTGCTTGGTGTCTCCTCTACTAAATTATTTCCGCCTTATATAATGCCCAAAAACACTCCCACATATCCCATCCACTCTAAAATGGAATCTAAATTTTGTTCTCTTCTAAATTTAGTGGGAAAGAAGCAAAATTATTAATAAATATATCTTAAAGGTTTTCAATTGAGTTCAAAGTTTTCTTCTTTTTTTTCTTTAAATTGATTATGATAAAATAAAATTAGGCCATCTAAATTTGATTGGATCAATTAAAAGTAAAAGTAAATTGCCAACTGCTTGCTAATTTATCCAATTTTTAGAAATAAACAAACCGTAGGGTCAAATTAAATTTCTTCAAAACTTTTGTTTTAAATTGATTTTCTCAAAATTAATTCTTCAAAAATGCAAGTGACCACTTAAAACTTGTTCTTTCTCTTGAACAATGCTTTCAATTGGAAAAATTGAACCCCATATCAAATTCTTTGAAAATTTCAATTTTCACCCCCAAAGTTTCCAAATTAAAGATTTTAAGCCCAATTCACCTTATTGGCCCTTGAAATCTCCATTTAGGGATCTACAATTCTGAATTATAAATTTATAACATTTACAGAAAATCGACTTGGCAAAAATATTATTTTTTGAAACTAATTATAAGGGATATCCCAACGGGAAAATTGGATGTCTATAGTTGTAACCAAACATGTTTATTTATTTTTGTTCTAAAATATTATCATAATATTCAAAAACAATTATTTATTGTTATCAAACGTATTTTTATTCTCAAAATTATTATGAACCAAAACAAGAACAATTATCGTTATCAAACATATTTTTATTCTTAGAATTATCACGAACCAAAACATGATTCTCATCCTATTTCTTGGAGAGAGAAAAAAAAAACAAAATGCTAATCAAACGCCATCGAAGTGACCGGCATTTATTAGGATGCAAAAACCAAACTTCGCAGAGCAAGGTGCGTAAACTTAAACTTTAGAATGCAATGTGCCATCAAATACAAACCTCAAGGGTGTAGAGTGCAATTTCAGCCATTGTTTTCGTCTACAGATGAACAAAAACATATTTTATTTCTTCCTGTTTTTCTTCTTATGTTTAAAGAAAGAAAAACACAAATACACAAATATAAACCCAACGCCACCTTTCATTTAACAGGTACCTTGAAGTCGCAACGAGAATGCCATGAGAGACGACAGAACTTCTCTCAATCTCTCCTTAGCTGCAGCATCAATCAAGTTCCCTTCACTGTCAAACTTTTGTGGTGACTCAAAGGCTTTCAAGAAAAATTCAGGCTTATTGATGAAATGAAGATCAAGGTAAACCCCAATCTGGCGAAGATGATACTGCGATCTGCCGCCACCGAAATTTCCTCCCGCGCTTACGATTGCAGCAGCTTTATCAGCCCACACATTTGGTGGTCTTGATGCCCAGTCAATAGCATTCTTCAAAGGCCCTTCCACAATCAAGGACCAAATGGTAATTAATTTTTGCACTCGAACAACCCGTTACAAGGAAATAAATCAAAGCAATTCGCTGGTAACACATTTTGTGCGTAAAAATGAAAAAGAAGTCCTCAACAATATTTTTGCAGGTAGTTTTCTCACAACCGACGCCGAGAGTATTTAATAGGTGAATAGTCATGGACTTAACTTCAGTGGATCTATGACCATTTGAGAATATGTGGTGTAATAGGCTTGTACAAGTCCACTTTCAATTATAAGAAGAGTTGCATGTAGACCTGTGTTGAGACAGCCCAGGGGAGATTTGAAATAATCAAATAAGGTCAAAATATTCGAATAACTAAGTAGAACATTAAAGAAATATCTTATAAACGTTGATCAGTTAAGATTTGGTGAAAATAAGGAAAGTCAGGTATAATTTACAGGTTACATACACGATCTGATGTCACTCAATTCTTTATTAACTTATTCTCATGCCGGAGGGTATTTGACTGATATTACACTGGTATCCCAAGAGTTTTTCTTAAGTTTTGCAATTGTCCCCCCAGCCATTTCGGGTTAAGAAGAGAAGATGTGAAAGCGTGTTTATCTCTAGTTTATCTCTATAAGAACAGTGCGTTCCGAGGTGTGAAGTGGGAGAGAAGGGCTGTCATAATTGGGGTTTTGAATAAGACGCCCTTTTTGTTGATCATTGAATTGGGAGCATTGACGAATTTCTAGCGCTATCATGATTCAAGACACTTTATCAGTTAAATCACACTTTGCACTCGTGAAGTTTGTGTTCCGTGGCACATTACTCCATCAAGTTTCAGTTTTGGATCATTGCTCACTAAATTAATTACACAGTTCTGGCACTTTGTTGCTAGAATAGGAAACAAAGTGACACCACACTCAAAGTCCAAGGATGCAAAGTGTAATTTAACCATTTCTTCATTCAATTCTTTTTCGCTCATGTGCAAATCTTATGACTAGCTCAGGCAAGGAAATTGAATGGAAACAGTGCAATGGTCAATTAAACACGAAAAGCACACTGGGAAGAATGTACAAAAATTAACACTTTCGGGAGAAATATGAGACTGCATATAAACATCAGGGGTGCACAGTGAAATTTAACCCTAATATTATTTTAGCCATTCAAATAAAAAGCAATGAAAATAGATAAATGAAGCTAGAGAAAACAAGAATGAGGTCTACAAGGTCCATATCGGAAGATGCCACGACGCCAATTCTTCTATTAGCAATTTCAATTGGGCAAGAATGTCGTTAGAGAAAAAGAGGCTCAAGAAAACATGGAACGAAACATAGAAAAAACTTTTCATGCGAAAAGGCAATTTCTCAAGTGTGTGGTCTAATTTCGGTCCGGTTTCATACAAAACAAAAACCAAAATCAAAACCAAAACCGTTAAACATATACCAAAATCAAAACTGTCGTTTTTTTAAAAGGTTTTAAAAGTGAACCATTTAACTTTATACAAAACCAAAATCACGAAACCGCGAAACCATTTAAGATTTTTCAATTTTATAAAATACTAAAATCAAAATTATGAAACCGTATACCATTGTTTTTTATATATAAACAAAAACGTAAGTAAAATATAAAATATAAATTCTAAAAAACCAAACCAAATCACAAAATTATTGATTATTATAATTCATTAGAGGTTAAAGAAAGTATATATATACATTAGAGGTTAAACTGTAAATATATAAAAAAGTAAGGGCATGAATATCATAAAAATATGTCTAAATATCGGTTACACGATTCAGTCACGCGGTTCAGTTACATGATTCGGTTACGCGGTTCGGTTTCACGATAATTATCTCAAAACCAAAACCAAAACCGCTTCGGTTGCTAATTTCAAAATCAAAATCGCAATAAAAATTATTTAATTAATTTCAAAACCAGACCGTTAGATACGATTTCATTTAGTTACCTGTCGATTTGGTTTCAATTGTCATTGTTAGGCTTCGTTTATTATTTGGCAGCATGTGATTTTTTGTTAAGCATGTGAGACACACTTCTCGATTCACAAAATGTGTGACATCTATATGATATATATAAAAACGGAAGTCTCTCCTCAAGAATGAATCAGCTTCAAGAATGGTTCATCTCTACATTCTTATTAATTTTGATGAATGGATGGCCAAGATTCACTTAATCTAAAGAATTGACGGCCAACATTGCCTTAAGCAACCAAATTTCACTTCACAATTAATTATCCCCACTATCCTCATTCCCAACTTTCTAATATCCCCACAATTAATGTTCAAAAACAATAAGGAGTTTAAAGTTTTGTAGTAGAAGTAATTTTTTTTTAAATAACAATAAGAAGTTTAACTTCTATGATGATTACGGTGACTAAAAACATAATTAATGAGACCCTTTTTTAAAGAATAAGAATTAAATTATAACTAAAAAAATAAAGAATTTAAGATTAGAGTTTTTCATCCACTTAAGATAATATAATAATAAAAATAAAACATATATTGAAGTTTAAAAAAAAAATTAGAGATAATTATTAATAAATTAATAAAAAAAAAAAACCAGTTCCCGCAAATCTCATGCTGCCATCTTCAAAAAATACATACCTTACAGCCCCACTAAACTAACAATATTATCTTTTTCAAACATTATATATCAAAATTTCAATAATTAGTAGGGGTTTTAATACTTTGGACCCGAAGTTTGACTAGAATCTCACTTTGATCCAAATAGTTTTAATACATTAAAGTTTTTAAATTGTCCAAATAGTTTTAATTTAAGTTTGAACCCCGGAGATTTTACTATAATCTCACTTTGATCCAAATAGTTTTACTACATTAAAGATTCTTAATTGTCTCTTAATTACTAATACAAAGTATAACAAAAAAAAAAAATCATCAAATTAAAAATATTTCAGTTTTTTCATTTTATGTCACTCAAGAGACTTACTTTTGATCAAATCAACTATTCGTAACTAATAATTTTGAATTATTTTACTCTCCTACAATCAACAAACAATTTCACAAATTATGCAAAACTTTCATATACCCTGTTTCAATTTAATATATACACATTTTAATCTTTTATAAAAAAAAAATAATAATAATAATAATCAATAATTGCACTAAAACACACAACATAATAAGTATTATCCAAATTAGATTAACTAAATAAAAAACAAAAAAAATAAATTAAATACAAAAAGAAAAAATACCCCGCGCATTGCGCGTGTAGAAAACTAGTAGATGATAAAAATCAAGTGTGAACACTGCCGCAATTCAAAGGATTTTTCAAAAATCAAGAAGTTTATATAAAAATTTAAAAATTTTAATTAAAATATGTGGTTAAAATTTTTTATTTTCATAATTTATTAAAATGTTTATAATTAAGTTGATATTGTTGTTTATTGGTTGAGTTCATTCGAAAACATGAGTTTAAAAATTTGAGAATGTTGTATAATCAAAAGTTACTGTCATTTTTCTTTTTAAAATTCTAACCCGTATTCTTAGCTATTGTGGTTTTGTTCATTTGAACACAACATTTAAAAACTTCGAAATATTATTAATTTTCATGCTTTGTGTTTAATTGTGCTACCATTGTTAAGTTTTGTTCATTTGAACACAAGATTTAAAAACTTTGAAATATTATAAAAACAAAGGAAATTTTGTCAATTTTTTTCACCTGGTATTCATGCTTCGTGTTTAATTGTGCTACCATTGTTAAGTTTTGTTTAATTATTCTATTTTCTATATTGATATTAAAGCTTTATGATAGTATTAATTAACTCTACATAAGTGGGACAAAGGCTTAGTTATTATTATTGTATAGTAGTATTAATTAATTGTAACTATTGGAATAACAATGGAATAGTCCAAATTTTTTGTTTAAATTAAAATATATGCTTTTAGGTATGGAGTATAGGCTAGTGCATGTGTTGATCCCTAAGTTTTAATGGACAATTAAGTGTTGACGTTTTTTGTGAAACTAATGTGTTTGTTGAGTGTTTCAGAAAAATAGTTTCATTTATTAATTGTGTTGAAAATATTATGAAGGAAATGTTAAGGGTGCAAAGATGGACAAAGTGAAGAAATGAAGAGTGTTGAAGACATTGAAGAAATTAGGTGAAAACAACTTAATACTCTTATACTCTTAATGCAACTCGAATTAGAATCACACACAACACTACTAAATGAATTTATCTTTTGTGTGTTGAAATGATAGAATTTAAGATCCTAATTATTGATTTATGATGTGCTCCTTATGTGAAAATTAAAAATAGATATTGACCTAATTGAAAATAAGGATTAAAGAATAAAAAGTTAAAGTTTAGAGTGAATTCAGTCAACCGAAGAAAAACAATCGATTAACTGAATCAAGCAGTGGGTTTTGGAGCAAAAATGATGTAGGAAATAACCATTCAGCATCAATCGGTCAAATGATAAGAAGAGATCAGTCAACCGTTTGAAACAGTGAGGTTTTCGGAGCAAAATGTGAAGTTCTTGCAGCAATTGGTCAACCGACCAAAGGCGATCGATCAACCGATGGGCTAAAGGGCGCAAAACTAAAAGTCTCTAAATCAATCAGTCAACCAACCGAAGGAGGGTCGGTCAACCGACTGGCATCTTGGTTTTAGCTTGGTTTCTACGTTGTATCAATCGGTCAATCGACGGCCAGGGAGCAGTCAACCGAGTGTTTCGGTTGAGATTTCAAGGAACTTGGTATCTCAGTTAAAAACTAGCCATTTTTTATGATTCCAAAGGAGAATTTTGGGGGATCTGATCTCATTGAAGATATGGTACATATATTTTGATATCCCTATTGATTTGGTCCACATAATTAAAAATTCTCTCAATTTAAGTAACTAAATACTTCATATCTTTGCGATTGATAATTGAGAAATATTTTATAGGCTTATTTGAGAGTTTTAAAAGATATTTTTAAGTGAATTACACCAGAACTGAATGATTATATTATAATGGGTCTAAGAGTGCCTTCTAGAGGCATATCTTTTGAAACGTAGCCGTTGGAGGGCTTGATATCAATCTATATATATAGACCTGTGAAAATTGGATGAGATATATCAAGAACAATTAATTCCTACGATTTTCTAAAAGTTATCATTCTGCTGAGATTTTTTGAGAGAGATTTTGTGCTAAAGTTCTTGATCTAAAGTGCTAATTGATTTGGCGTCACCGACTTGAGCTATCTTACAATTTTGTTTTCATTCTTCGGTATTTTCCTGGTGAGATCTTTTCAAGTTATTGTTCTCTATTTTGGTTTCATATTATTATTGATTACTTAGATTTAGAATCGTTAGAAAATCGTTTTCAAATTTAAGAGTCTAAAAAATCTTTTTTGAAATGATTTTATGTGTTTATCTGATTACGTGATTTAATTTATACTACTCACACTTGTTTATTAATCAGATATTAATTTGCCTCGCATTGAATCTATCACGTAGTAAATTTCGGGACAATAATCGAGTATAACTGTATTGAGGTGGTAAAAACTCCTTATAGAAAGAAACTTATTATTTTTTGTATTTGTGAATTTGAGCGGATTAGACACGATTGGGTCGGTGTCTAGCTAGAGTAGCTAGATTTCAATCTTTTCCAGTGAAAAAGATTGAGGTTTGATCTTTGTCCTAAGTATAAAAAAATTTCCTTGAAAAACACTAGGGCCTCATTCTCCCTGAAATTGAATTAATTTTGAGTGAATTGTAACGATTCAATCCTTACCTGAGAAAAAGATAATTGTGAAAGTTGTGAGGTTTTGATTCTTTCTATAATAGAATTAGGTTAGTTTTTAGCCTGGTAAAAAGATAAGATTCTTTCTTAACCTGAGAAAATGAAACTTGTAAAGGTTGATTCGGAACTTGAAAAAATAATCGTTGTAAGGGTTTGATTCCTACCGTTAAAGGAATCATAGATTTAAAGGTTGCGAATATCCATGGAGCTCGGGAGACTAAATTAGGTAAGGTTAGTTTGCTGAACCAAGATATACTTGGTGTACTGCATTATTTACTTCCTTTATATTTTGTTTTGGTGTGCACTTAGAATTAAACAATTATCCATTGCATAACGAAGATAATAATTGATTTAAGAAATATTGATTATTTGATAATTAACTATTAAAAGATTTATTTGTTTAAATTTTTATAACAACTCAATTCACCCCCTTTTGGTAGTTCACTGAGCCAGCATGTATAATAAATCAGGACATATTTTATATTTAAAATATTTTTTATCATTCAACAATTGAAGACATTTTCAACTGCAGAGCCACTACCACAAGCACCGAGCCATCACACATCGCTTCACCTATTGCCATGGCCACTGTCTCCACCGACCCTGATCGGTCCATCCCACCGCAAAATCCATTGCTACCAAAGTCATGTCACTTTGTTGCTGCCAAAAGTCGTGTAAATCCAATAGGTATTTTCCTGGATTTTTGTTGTACTTATAGGTACTTTCAAATTCGAATTTCTAATTGTTAGAACATAATACTATACCGACATTTATCATTTAGGGATTATTTTTTTTTTTTTTTTTCTAATTTTTCTATTTCTGATTTTCAATTTGGAGATGTATTCCTATTGTAATTGTAGTTACATCTTTGTATTGTAATAATAATTAAAAAAATTCGTTTGTGCTCAACAGATATTACGTGCCTTTAGTCACATAGTATAAGCTAGTATAAATATAAAATTTGTGCCTTCAACGTAATATTAAAATTTCACATCTAATACTAATATTTAAAAGATGAATGAGATAGAAAGTTTTAATGAAGGTGAAGAATGTCTCTTTCAAGTCTTTAGGTGCGTTCTTACATATTTTTTCTTTTTTACTTTTTTATATATCAAATAATAAGTGACCATACTCAATTTTTTCTTTTCTTTTTTTCTTTTTTTTTAGTTAATTTAATTTTTTTCTAATTAATGCGGAAATATATGATTAATTTTTTTCTTCCACTTTAAATTGTTTTAAAAAATAACTCTGATTCAAAAAATATTTTCACCCCCAAAAAAGTACATATGATATAAATTAATTAAATTAGAATTTGTTGATTTGTAAAAATTGATAAAATTAATCCTAATTTATAGTTATTTTTTTGTTATTTTATAGCATATTAGTAAAAATTAATTTATAGAAATATTATTTCACTTTTATGGTTATTTATGTAATTTTTAATATTAATATATTTATATTCTATATTTATAGAACATTATTACCCATTAAAATTTATGCATCTATTATTGGGTATTTTTATCAAAATAATAAAATGAGACGTGTTCCATGCTTAAATATAAGAATTTATTATAATTTTTTCTAACTTATGCCCGGGTCTAAAAGTATTGGTATTATAATTTGTGCCTTCAACATTCAACAAGAACCAAAGTCACGAAAGCTACGACAAATCCAGAAGAACAGAAGCAAATATCTACGAGTCATAACCAAAGAAAGAACAGCAAGTACCAGTAACAGAGTAATTGTACTCTGGGGAAGCGAAGAGTATACTGTCAGCCGCGGCAATCTTCTGCCGGAAGGCCTCAACTGGCGAAGGAAAAGTCCCGCCGATCTCGAGATCCGTGTTCAGCATAGGCAACGGCGATATGTCTATGTACTCTATCCGCATGCCCTCCATTGACTCCTTGCAAATGTCCATGGCTACGACAAGCAAGCATTCAACACCACTCAATTTCAATTTTGAATCGCATGGTAAAATTGATTACTCAGTTGCAATGAGTTTGTTTTAATACAATCATCAAATACTCTACCTACCATTTGATTACCAATTTGATGCTCCATTGGAACAGACCTAATTCATATATAGATATGGACGGAAAGGACGAGTAACAAAAAGGAAGCGATCGAAAAATTTGAGGTCAACGGAAGAAGAGTAAATGTGTACCGGAACGGAGGAGGCCATGGTTGTATGAGCCTTTGCGCAGTGAACCGCAGAGGGCTGCTACGTTGATGACTGGTTTTGCTGCGAGAGCTGCTTCCATGGCTTCGTCTCGAGGTTTTTTGTGGTCTTCTTTGCTAAGCTCTGACTTGGACAAATGAGCAGGCAAGAGACGAGCCATTGCAATTAATAAAGAAGCCGACAAAGAGCATACTTGTCAGACGTCCGTCTATTTTCTTTCTTTTTCAGTTTCCTTTTCCTCGTTTCCTCATTTTAATGTTTCAAGACAAGTATCATAATGGTTTTTACCCCCCTCACGAGTTTCCATTTTGTTGGAAATCATAAATTTTTATAAGTATTTCGATGACAAGTCAATTGTAACTTGTATTTTAATTTTGCATATTAAAAAAATAGAAGATCTAACATATACGTCTTCAATTGCACTATTACATATAATTAATTTGTGTATAAAATATTTATTACATATAACAAATATTACACAAAATACATATAATGTGTAACATGTAACTAATTTGTATATAAAAATTTGTTAAATGTAATTAATATTATATAAATACATGTAATTTGTAATATGTAACTAATATTACACAAATACATGTAACTGATATTAAACTAATTTGTGTGTAGAATATTTGTGAGATATAATAAATATTACACAAACACGTGTAATTTGTAACATATAATTAAATATTACACAAATACATGTAACTAATATTAAACTAATTTATATATAGAATATTTGTGAGATGTAACAAATATTACACAAATACATGTAATTTATAACATATAACTAAATATTACATAGGTACATGTAACTAATATTATGCAAATATATGTAATATAGTTAATTATTAAGTTATAACTAATATTCACTATAATACGAATTTACTCACCAAATTTTCTCTATTTGGGACTAACGATAGATTACCTCCGCTATTTAGGACTAATCGTCAATTATCCCTAAAAAAATTTCTCATTTCAAAAAAAAAATTGTCATAATTCTAATTTGACTACAAAATTAGAATTAATTATACTTTGCACCACTATAGTTAAGCCTAATTGTACTTTGCACCCTTGTAGTATTTTTATCACCACTTACAACCGCTATGATTTAGACTTAAGTGTTAACTATTTAACAGATCTAAGGGTAATTGAGTCATTTTACTTCAAAATTAAGGATAATTTTGCAATTTTCATATAACCAATTCCATGGGGTTCGTTTAAGAAGTCATCAAAAAATTAAGGTTGCAAAATGTAATTTTTTATCATTTATTCATCTCTTTCCTGCTTCATAAGCCGACGATCTCCTCCTCCAACAACTTCTCTGTTTTTCCGTCCTCTTTATTTGTCTCTCTATTCTCCAACAACTTTTATGTTTCATCCAAGTGATGATGATCAAATATGTTGAATAATGCGGAAACATTAAAACGGAAGCGTACCTTTTAGATTCGGAAGACTCATTCACAATTCTCGTTTCTTCTCTCGTTGGCAAGAAAAATACTACTAGAATATTTTTCGATAATATTAACACACTCACAAATCAAGGCCACTCAAATTATCTGTAATCTGATGGGAATGGAAACCTTAGAGGTATCAATGCATATTCATAGAAAAAACCCCAAAGGGTGTGTCAATTCCAATGGGTATCTCTCGAAAGGGTATATCTATTCCAATGGGTGTCTACCAAATAGACATGATCCTTAAGGCCAAGAGGTGCACCTATTCACATGGTGACTATCCATGAAACATGGGGCCTATGTGGACGCTTCACGGATCGACCTGATGCGCTTCATAATCCAACATCTCTCGCTTGGACACAATGGACACCAAATGTATTTCTTTCTTTAAACTCATGCATTATACTCTCTTCATATAGGTTAGTGGTGTGTGCGACCGACGAGTGTCTTCAAACAATATGGGAGCACCATGTTAAGTTTCTATCAAACTCACACGGCAACATGCTGTTGTAAAATAAAATACTCGTCCATGCCTCAAACCAATTTAGTTACATTAAATTAAGAATTTCTAACCCCTCTAGAGTTTAAAACTCAAAACATACTTAATCTTCTTTGCAGTAGTGTGCTTATTTTCAACAAAAAAAAAAAAAACGTAATATATATATATATATATATTTGACTGCTTGTGTTACTAAATTGTCTTTCTTTGATTCTCATGTTACTAAACTTCTATTTGACTACTTTCCTAGACATGTCCCTTTAGATTCCATCAATCATGGCCATAGGATAACAAGCTAAAGTAGCAACATTAAATTTTTGAATCATAACATAGTTCAAAGTCATAAGGGCACAACTAAGTCATTATTAATGATCTACATATATAGGGCTTACACAGTGAAAAAGTAGGGATTCATTTCTCACTCCCTATGTGATCGTCTTAAAGCACATGTAGTACAATTTACATGCTATAGTATTATACTCACAAAAAAAATGAAGATGTCATTCTAAATTATCGTACGAATCTAAGTTCAATCACTTCATAAGTGATTGACCTGAGAACTTAAAGCTGGTATCTCCTCGAGTATCCGCCTGAAATCTCACATTTGGCTATTTTCAGGCTACATGAAGTGTGAAAAACTTTCAATTTTTCATAAATCTCGTCTTGGCTCATCCAAGGCGACATTGTAAAGAATTCTCTAATTCAATCTTTAGAATTCTAAAGTCTCATCTCGCACGCTATCTTAGCATCGAGGCTAGTTGCTGTGTGTGTAGCCAATCATTTAGCCTAATCACATCTACCATCATGGTAATAATGTGTGCTATAACAAATATCCTAAATTATTCATCATACTTTTAATGAATGCAAATAAAGTATGAAATTGTAAATGTGCACTGTGATACTTAGTATCCTTGTTATATGCGAGGGCAGTCATACTATCACAATGTATGGTTACAAGATTTGCAAAATGTGGTACTATCTCAAAACTTTCAGAAAATTCTTTTTACGAAACAGTCTCTTGAACAGCTGAAGCACAAGCAACATATCCTGATGTTGACTTATGTTCGTCTAAGTCACCACTCTAATCCACATCACTATATCTTTACAAATGCATATTTTCATCATAATAGCAAAGCATATAGTCTGCGATTCCACGAAGGTACCGCAAGATCCTTTTACCTGCCCTCCAATGAATAATTTCTGGATTGCTCTGGAAACAGCTAACCAACCCTACAACATAACATATGTTTGGTCATGTGCACATCATGGCATACATTAAACTTCCAATTGCACTTGTATATGGTATACAAGATATCTCTTCTTTTTCAGCATTAGTTTTAGAACAAAAATCAAAACTTGAGGTACTACCCTTCTCAATAGGAGTGTCTATAAGCTTAGCATTATGCATTCAAAATCATTCAAGTACCTTCCTGATATAAGTCTCTTGAGACAAAATAAGAAGTTTCTTAGAACGATCTCTAATAATTTTAACACCAAGAACATAATTTGCTTCACCCATATCCTTTATATCAAAAGTCAAGGACAACAACTCTTTAGTGGAGACAATCATCCATGTGTTATTTCTTGTCAATAAAATGTTGTCTACATACAGAGTAAGGATAATAAAATCCTTCTTCGACCGTTTTATATAAACACAATGATCTTTCCCAATCATGATAAAGCTAAAAGTAATTATAGCTTGATGGAATTTGCGGTACCATTGTCTAGATGATTGTTTTAGGCCATAAATGAAACGTTTTAGCTTTCACACTTTGCACTCTTGTCCCTGGCCACAAAACCAATAGGTTGATCCATGTAGATCTCCTCATCTAGTTTTCCATTGAGAAAAGCAATCTTAACATCCATTTGAAAAAGTTCTAGATCCAAATAGGCGACAATGGCTAGGATTAGGTGAATGGAGGCAAACCTAACCACAGGTGAAAAAACTTTCTCGTAGTCTACACTCTCTTTTTTAGTGTAACCTTTCGCCACGAGATGAGATTTTTACCTATCAATAGATCCATCTGCCTGACGTTTAATCTTTAAAACCCATTTGTTTCCAATAGATTGTCATCCAGGTGGAAGATCAACTAATTCCCATATTTGATTCTTTTTCATAGAACTAATCTCATCATCCATTATAGTTATCATTTCTTTAGCAGCAGGCAACGATAAGGCCTCTTGATAAGAGGAAGGCTTGTCTTTCTCTAGTGAAGAACACATGAAAAATTCCTCATCAATCCCAAATAGATGCCGAGGAATATTTCCACGTTGATTTCTATGCAGCTGAAGAGTTTGAGAATTATTTTATGGTACACTCCCACTATTCTCTAAATCTATCTTACTATCCTCGGCAACCATTGGCATACTTGTAGAAGGACGAGGATTAATTTTCCCACCCTCACCGAGTGATGGTGTAAAGTTATCATTTAACTCATTTAGCTCATAAAGTTCTTTACTACCTCTTAGTTCACCTCTGCTTGGAAACTCCTTTTCCATAAATTCGATATCGCGTGACTCAATCTCAGTCAGTACGGCATCAGAACGTTAATGTAACATCACATATCCTTTGGAGTGATCAGGATATCTAATGAATGTGCACCTTTGAGCTATAGGGCCCAATTTTCCAAGTGAATGTGATGTAACACAAACATAACCTCCAGATCCCCATGATCGCAAGTGTTCTAATTCTGGTTTGAAACCAATTCATAACTCATATGGTGTAGATGGTACTGACTTGAAGGGTACTCCATTATGGATATAGGTTGTTATCAATAAAGTATCTCTCCAAAAATTGACTGGTAGATTAGCATATGTCATCATTGACCTAACCAACAATAAAGTTTGATTCCTATGCTCAGCTACTCCACTTTGTTGTAGAGTATCGAGAATCGTCAACTATCTAATTATGCCTCTATTATCACATAAGTCCTTGAATTGTTCAGACAAATACTCACGTCCCTGGTCAGTATGTAAAATCTTAAAATTTTTACCTATTTGATTCTCAACTAAATGAATAAATCTTTGGAAGTAATCCAATGCCTCTGATTTGTGAGAAATGAGATAAACATAACCAAAATGTGAGTAATCATCAATGAATGTGATAAAATAATTAGCACCATGTCGTGCCCTAACATTGATAGGTCTATAAATGTCAGAATGGATTAACTCTAAATGAGATGTAGCCCTTATAGCCTTACCAAAAGGTTTTCTTGTGGCCTTTTCAGCCAAACAAGATTCACAGACAGGTAAATTAACTCTAGAGAGTGGACCCAAAAGACCTTCTCGAGCTAACCTTGTCATTCTTTCTTTCCTAATATGACCAAGTCTTGCATGCCATGTAACAGATGTAGATGTAATAGAATCATTGTTACTAAAAGTTAAATATGTATCAAAATATAAAGAATCATCAATATCTAGTACATAAAATCCATGTACTATGTGTCCACTACCATAAAACACAGAGTCTAAATAACAATGAATAGAGTCTATAGTGAAACTGAAAGAAAAACCTAATCCAACCATGGCTGCAATAGGCATCAATTTTCGTTGAACTCTGGGAGTATAGAGAACATCATAGAGAAGCACGATGCGTCTAGAACACATCTTTAATTGATAAGTTCTAATTCCTATCACATCTTCACTAATGTTATTCCCCATGTTAATAAGTTAACTCCCAATTAGAATTCTACGATACTCAATGAACCCTACTCGATTTTTTGCAACGTGTCTTGTTGCTCCAGTAACTACAATCTAATTAGGAAATGAATGAGCATCCAAGACATGACTGCACACATAGGCATCATTTTGAAAGATAGAGTTGGTATGTACCTTCTTCAGCTCAATGTGTAACGACCCGATTTTCCAGGGCCGCCACTGGATTTCTCCTATAGAGAATTCTAACCCAAATATTTCACCATTTATAAATAAATTATATTTATTAATAATTCCGCTCTGATACTACTCTGTAACAACCCAATTTCCTAGGGCTATCACACGATTTCTCCCTAAGGAGAAATAATACTAAAACTATTTATCCATTATAAATCTGAGAAATTTTACAACTACGGCGACAATTATAATTATCGATTTAAATTTTACATAAATTTTATAATTACGGTAATAATTATAATTATTGATTTATCAAACCGATTTTACAACATTGAAAATAATAATTATTTTAGTGTTAATTTTCTCCAAGGGGAGAAACCACGTGGTAACACAGGGAGGCCGAGTCGTTGTAGTTAGTATCGAAGCTAAATTTTTAGTAATACTAATTTATTTATAAATGGAAAAATATTCATGGTAGAATTCTTTATACAAGAAACCAAGTGGCGGCTCTGAAAAATCGGGTCGTTATACAATGCATCCATGAGCAAAGTGACCAAGTTTATTACAGTTATAATACTTCAACTTAGACTTGTCTTTCTTTCCTCCACGCTTGCCTTTTTGATACTTTCTGCCCTTTTTCTTTTTATAAGTAGATCCTCATATTTCTCATTGTTATGCTTTGTCTTGCCACTTTCGCATAAACCCAAATGCCTAGCGATGGCTTGACTCCGTGACAAATATAAAAGTATTGCCTTATGCCTCCAACCTCTATTCGTCCAATTCTAAATGACATAGTAATTGGATGAAAGTTTTGATAGTTTCATTGTAAGTCATTGTGAGTTTCATTTGCTCCCAAGAATCTAGAAAAGAGCGAAGCACAACAAGGATCTGTTGCTCATCAGATAAGTTGTTACCAGTTGTCTTTAGGTCGCATATCATAACTGATATTTTTTTTAAGATACTCAACCATCTTTGTTTTGGGAGACATCTTATAAGTTTCAAACTTAAGTGTCAAGGCTCGCAACCTAGTTGCTGATGTATCGGCAAATCCCAACTTCAAGGAATTCCACATCTCTAGTACGGTGGCATAACCTTCATAATCACTAATCAGATCATCATGCATATAACTTAACATAGTAAATCTTGCACTACGATCTTTCTTGGCCCAATTTTGATAGGTTTTCATCTCACGGCAATGTTGGGCAGAATTACCTTCAAGAGATGATTCCATTATATGTGTGGGTGTTTCTAGAACCTCTCTCTCATTTAGGAGATACTAGATCTTACGATGCCAAATATCATAGTTATTCTCATCCAGTTTCTCAATTTAGCAAGGTCCGCTACTATATTCGTTAAAGTCATTTCACTACATTTTATGTACATTTAGGATATTAGTATACACACTAATTATTTTTCCGCAATAATCAAATAAAAAAATAACACATATCTCTATAGTACAAGATCGAAAATCTCGCTATGTTCATAATCATCTCTTATATTTATAGATTTAAATATCATTTTTAGATACATTATGTGCAAAATAAAAAAAAAAATAAAAAAAAAATGAGGAAAACATATCTTAACTCATTATTGCCCACAAATTTTAATTTCATAATTTTCTAAATAAATATGATATGTATACGTATACGTATACGTATACCAAAATTAACTAACATGAAATTTTAACACATAATTCATGTTTATAATTAAATAAAATCATATTTCATGACATGATATACAATTAAGCATGATAATAGATGCATTGTAACTTAAACATGCACGCTATATACAAATAGTGAGAAAATATCAACATATAGATTGTGTTGGCCAAGTGGTTGTTAGTTGCAGCTTTATAGTCGGTGGTCCTAGGATCGTACTCCCTTAGGCAATTTTTACTTGAAGTCTTTTTATTACTTGAAGAGAAGAAAAGAAAAGAAAAAAAAAAAAAAAAAAAAAGGTAACAATAAAGTCAAAGGCCTCAATTCAAACCCGTGACCACCCTTCCATTCACGCCTCAATTACCATGGAACCAACACAATGTTTCTATAGAGGTATGTGAATCAAATTTAAAAAAAAAATAAAAATGCATCGTTTCATTAAATAAATGAAACGACGTCGTTTTGTGTCGTCTTCTTCATTATTCAAGAACCAGACTTTGAAAAATCATATAAAATTAACCGCAAGTTCAAATTTCATGAAATTTATATCGTTAAACTCGTAATGAAACATAGAATTTTTTTTGATAAAATTTTTCCAGAAATATTAAAATTTTCGGCAAAACTATTTTCTGCCATTAATGAAAAAATCATGAAAACTATTATTCATGCACTGTAACAACATGATTCAGCGAAATGAGTCTATAAAGCTCTTATACCAATGTTGAATAATGCAAAAACATTAAAACATAAGCGTACCTTTCAGATTCGGAAGACTCGTTTACAACCCGTTTCTCGTTTTGTCTCTCGTTGGTAAGAAAAATACTACTAGAGAATTTTCCGATAATATTCATACACTCACTAACCAAGCCCACTCAAATTATCTATAATCTGATAGGAATGGAAATTGTAGAGGTATCAATGCATATTTATAGAAAAAATCCCAAATGGTGTATCCGTTCCAATGGGTGTCTACCGAAAGGGTATGTACGTTCCAATGGGTGTCTTCTGAATAGACATGATCCTTAAGACCAAGAAGTCCACCTATTCACGTAGTAACTATACATGAAACAAGGGGCCCATGTAGACGCTCCATCGGTCGACTCGACCCGCTCCATAATCCAACAAAATAGGATTTTCCAAGTAATTTGTATTGGTAAATGAACGTGAATGTGTATAACTATTGTTGTACATATTTTTTTACGATCTAATTATATATTCGGATTCATGTAAATAAAATCTTCAAAATGATATCACATTCACTATTTTTTTTATTAATTTCAAATTTGTACATTCATGTTACATGCAACACAATACTTCTAGATTTTTCAGTTTTCACATTCATCTTATATTTAACACAGTCTTATACATTATTAAAATACAGTTGAGTGTTACATTCAACATCTAAATCACTTTTATCATTAAATCATATTACATTTATGTTCATATAATTTGTATTATTATCAACATTAAGTAATGTTATTTCTATTGCATTAAATGTCATATTCAACTCTCATGGAGGCACACAGATTGTAGTGATGTTATAACATTCACATATATCCTAATTTAGAACTCCAAAAAAATATTAATAACTCATTTTGAAGATCATGATTTATACATCATTGTGGTGTAAAAAAATCATTAAACAACAATTACAATCGAGATAACTTGTAGGTTTCGTTTTCAATTTCATTGGTAATTTATTATGACATTTTGTTCCTTATTTTTAGGGGTGACAAAGTGTATAGAAGATAACAATTCATTAATAGGGGCAAATTAGTCCACGAAATGCTAGTAGGAGTAATCAGTGCAAAAAAAAAAATCAATTGGGTTTGTTTAGTAGTTTTCGCACCAATTCAGGAGCTAGTAGTAAGCGCCCTTTTAAAAAATATCGATCATTCCCTTGTCATTTTGATTAAACAACATTTAGTTTCCTTATACATTAAAAAAATTATTGTAATAATAATTTTACTCTTAATAAGTTTAAAATAATTAAATAATTAAAAATTAAATTACATAAATATCCTTTTAATTTTAATTTTTTATTTTTATATTTATCCCCTTTATCTTTTTACACTAATATCTCTATTTTGAAAATATATATATATATATATATATATATATATATATATATATATATATATATATATTCACCCTTTTATTTTTAACAAATTAATAAAAATTACCCCTCCTCCCACCCTGCCAGAACAACCACACAACCCATCGTACCCGTTGGAATTTTCTTTCTCCTTCTTTCCTTTCTTCTTCTTCATCTTATCCCTCCCCAGATTCGCTTTGGATTTGTGCGTACCGACACAGATTCAGCGTGAATTTTAGCTAACTTTGCAACGATTTGAGGATTTAGCTCAAATTATCGCCGAAGCAACTAACAATCTCAAAACAATCACTCAGTGAATCCAACACCGATTTCTCATTCGCGAACGAAGTAGAGTTCGAAATAGAGTAGGACTTGACAACCATCACTAGAAAAATTTGAGGATTTTGGCTTTTGAGCATCGCTAAATTGATTGTGTCAAAGCTTCCATGACCAATAATTTCGCCGTGCACCCGCTACATCGACTTCAAACTTTAATTTGGGGGTTTTTAGCTATGTTTTTTTTTCATTTTCTATGGTGGAGAGAAGAATGTAATTCGAAAGTCACACAACTAACTCTAATTTTGTTGTGGCTTCTATATATAGGAGATTTTTTAGTAGTTACTTTACTTGATTGTTATGATGATACCTAAAAATTGATATATATATATATATATATATATATATATATATATATATATATATACATACGGCGGGGTAGGGCCAGTTGCGGTAGGAGGTTGCGACGGGGGTAAATGTAATTGTCTAAAAAATTAGGCATAGAAAATATTTGTTAAAAAAATAAGGGTGTTAGTGAATTTTTTTATTTTATTTTTTTAAAAAAAAAAGGTATATATTTTTTTAAATAAGGGCATTCATGTCTTTTTATATATAAAAAAAAAAATAGTTAAATGGGGTGACCAGTATTTTCAAAATAACATAGAAAATTTGTGGTTTTGGACAAAATGATATTGGAGATATGTGGTGATGAGGGAAAATTTGGTCAGAAATTACAAGGGCGCCATGTGTACTCGAACACGCGACTTGCTAGAGAACCCTAGTATTGGCCAGCTCGATCAAGCTACATCTCCAGACCCGTCTTGGGTCACGCCTCCTAGGGTGAGAGCGCCACAATGCTCCCACTCCAAAGGCGGTAAGAGTCACCTCTCCTAGAAATAAAAGTATTGTTACTCTCCCAAGATAATGGCCCTGCAATCTCTTTCTGTAATCACAGCCATCTCCATGGTAATGGGATCGAGACTCATTCAATCACCATAACGGTGCACAAAGAATCAAGGAAAACTTGTCAAACGAGTATCTTCCATCCCTATATAAAGGTCAACACCTAAAAGGTCTGAGGTATACGGTCTTATGCAAATTTATGAAAATATACACAAGCACTGAGTAAACACCAACGCTTACTATTTTACCATACATTCTCTCTATACCCTAGACTGATTCTCATATCGGAGGTGCAACGCTAGCAAGTCTACCCGCAAAGTATTATTTTGTAGGAACCCAAGCCAAGAGAATATGAGAAATCCCCGTCAGCCCATGCCTGGATCTCAAGAGTGACATGCTCATTGATCCATTTCCCGGCATCATCATATTAGCGTCGTCTGTGGGAATGACATACAGTTGTTCTCATATTTCAGCTAAATGGTCACTTTGAAATCGGGGATCATGACAAATAAAGTTAAAAGTGAGAGGCATTCGCTTTGCATGGCTGCCCACGAAGCTGGCCCATTAGAAAAGTCACCGCTACTCCTAATGGAGATAAGGAGATAAGTTATGGATCTCTCCCAAACCATCCAACACTTCACCTGACAAGCAGATCCCCATCAACTCCCTCTACCCCCATTGGTACTACAAGATGTTATGCCACCACCTGTAAGGCTCAACGCACTATCAGTAGGGGACAAAGGACCTAACGTGAGCAATGTCAGAAAGGATAGCGCTGCCACATGTAGCAATACCTCCGGCAGGAGCTGGAAAAGAAACACACTGAGCGGGATGAACTGCACTGATGGACCAGGAATCAACAACGCTGCACCGAACCCCCAAGGTCGGAGCAGACCCCTAGAGTTCACTCCTGACTAGGCCCAAGAACATCCTCGAAAGGGCCAAGTGATAAAACCCGTAGAGCTCTCCCACGAAAGGACGAAGTACGACACACCAGCGCTACGAGCAGAACTCATGGATCATCTTGACGAACCCCATCAAACTCCATAGAAGCTTCCTCCAGAGCATCCCAAGATAGACCCAAACATCTCCATGCACTGGCTATATTCAAACCTAGCCTATCTACTGGTCTGACAGAAATGGCAAAAAATTGGACCAAAGATACTATCAGTAATTAAAGACGAGACTAAGAAGTTGTTACACGCCAACACAATCGAAGAAAACAACTTTTCCCTCTAATTGGCTAACGTCATCTTAGTCAAGAAAAAGATGGGAAAATATAGTAAGTGTGTGGATTTCAGCAACCTCAACAAGGTATATCCAAAAGACTGCTTCTTTCTCTCGAAAATTCATGTAAACGTCGACGCTACAATTGGCTACGAGTCACTTAGCTTCATTGACGCATTCTCCAAGTACAATCAAATCAGCATGTACTCTCTAACAAAGGAAAAACTGTATTCATCATAAACGAAGGCCTTTACTGCTATAAGGCCTAATTTAGAAAGTGATAGTAGTCAGAATGACTTTAACTAGATGAAGCAAGTCACCACCGCCTCTTCGGCCTAAAGAATGCTGGAGCTACCTATCAAAGGTTGGTAAACAAGATGTTTGCCGCCTTGCTAAAAAAGACAATGGATGTTTACATCAATAATATGCTCATCAAAAGCAGAATGGTTGAAGACCACCTGGTCAACCTACAGTAGTGCTTTAACGTACTTAGAAAACACCAGATAAGATTGAATCTAAGCAAATGGGTGTTTGGGGTTAGTACCAGAAAATTCCTCGATCACCTGGTGATCCGAAGAAGAGTTCAAGTACGGGGACTTTGTGTAATGTTTCTTTCATAAGACACAATTGGGATGTGTCATGGACAAGGCTTAAGAAAAACAAAAAAAGGGGGAAGAACTTGAGAGTCAATGAAATTAGGACACCGAGGAAAAATAATAATAATAATAATAATAATAATAATAATAATAATAATAATAATAATAATAATAATAATAATAATTTAGTATTATTTGTGATATTTTCTTAATTATTTTTTTAAATAAAATTTCGAGGACGAAATTTACTTAAGGGAGGTATGTTGTAATACCCCCTTACATTTATATTTTTTAAAAATAATATATTATTTAAAATAAGTTAAATACTTTTGGGGGGTTATTTTGATATATTATGAAATTTTAAGATATAGATGAATAATTGATAACTTTTGGGGCTGTAAGTGTAATTATAGGATTTAATACTAATATCATATAATATATGGGGTGGTGTTAGTGTAATTTTGAAAGAAAATGCATGCTTGGGAACAAACATGTGTAATGGTCATAATGGTTGGATGGCTACGTGTAGGGAGGAAAGAAAATGATGAACAAAATGGGGGGGGGGGGGGGGGGGGAAGAAGATAAAATTGAAGTGGGTCCCACTATCCACCTATATATATGCGTTATCTTTATAATTTAGAGGTGTTGTCTTAATAACGAAGAGGAGAAAATGGAAGAAACAAAAACAGGAGAAAAATAGAAAAATAGTAAGAGAGAAAGAGAAGAAAATAAGAGGAATAAGTGAAAATTAATTTTGGTTGATTATAAATTCTTGATTTCAGATAGAATTCTCATTCTTTTTAATATTTGTGTTTAATCTTTTCAATTATTGTATGATTCATGTTATAGTAGTAGTTTAATTATAATTGTTGATTTTCAAGAAATATTTATGATCATGTAGTGTGTTGCAATTATGTAAGAAATATGTCTTTGTGTTATTTGTGGGATTGGTTGGATGCATATACCAAAGGGGTTAAACTTCTACTAGATTTTGACTCATAACCCCCCACAATATTTTTTGGAGAGTCAATGAAATTAGAGTTGCAACGTGGACGGGTGGATATATTTGTATTTTTCAAAATAATTGTTTTAAATAAATTTTAGAATTTTTGCAAATTTTATAATTGTTTCAAAATAATTGTATTTATTGGTTATTGATGTCCAATTAGTTAGATTAATAGATAATAATACTTATTGACATAATTTTAGAAGATCCAATTAAATTTATGATTTGTTGTAAAATTATCAAATTCATAGATCGTAAAATATTGTAAAATTTCAAATTTATTCTCTTTAAGAGAAAACGAATGGCGGCTTAAGGAAATCAGGTCGTTACGATTGATATCAGAGCTTAGGTATACGACCACCCTGGACTCGGGTTAATGAAATTAGAGTTGCATCGTGGATGGATGGATATATTTGTATTTTTCAAAATAAATTTTTTAAATAAATTTTATAAATTTTGTAACTATTTCAAAATAATTGTATTTATTGGTTATTGATGTCTAATTAGTCTAATTAATAAATAATTTTAATTATTCACATAATTTCAGAAGATCTAATTAAATTTATGATTTGTTGTAAAATTATCAGATTCATAGATCGTAAAATAATGTAGACTTTTAAATTTATTTTCTTTAGGAGAAACCGAGTGGTGGCCTAGAGAAATCGGGTCGTTACAATTGGTATTAGAGTTTAAGTATACGACCACTTTGGACACAGGTTATGGTACCCATTATAGAGTTAATAAGTTAACTAATATATACAAAATAACGTTATATTTGGTAGTTATAATTTATGTAAGTTTGGTGAGTGTCGTGTTAGTAATGGACCATACGATAGATTGTTGAGTTGAAAGGTAGATTTTAACAGTGAGTGTACTGTCTTCTATATAAATTATCAAATTATATTTTTGTACTAAATTGTGAAAAAGAAAAATTTTATTAAAATTGACAACTTTATAACATTAAATGGATTAAATAAAAAATTTAAGTGTTGAAATTGATTTTATTAATATTTTGCTATGCCATAATTGTCTCAACAGGAGAGCATGTCATGCCAAATGTTGTTGAATAGGGTTTTGATATGTTGTATTGAGACTTGATAGGAGTAGTTGAACATGGTGTTGAATATTAGTATGATGTGATTGAATATGTTGTCGACTATCATTATAATGGGGTTGAATATATTGTTGAATATGAGTATGATATGGTGAGACTTGAAAGGAGGACAAGTCCTGCATGTAATTGAATATATTGTTAACTGTGAGTATGATGTGATAATATGGTGAGATCTGAAAGGAAGGCAAGTTCTATAAGTGGTTGAATATGTTGTTAACTATCAGTATGATGTGGTAGTTTATACTACGTGATTGATATATTGTTGTTGATTATCAGTATGATATTTTATACCACGTATGTACTCCTACTATTAAAGATATTGAATGGCCTAGACATTGGCGACCTTAGATTGCGCAGATGTGCAGGTAACAATATAATACTGTCATAACTCCTGATCGTGAGGTAAAATGATCCTATAACTGGTAAGGAAATACGTGGTATTTTATTATATAAAAGTAAAAATAACGGGTTGATTTAAATTTAGTTCTTCTATTATGATATAATTTGTGGAATTTTAATATTGCTCAGTGTGTGACTATATTTTATTTTTTTAAAGTGAATTTTTATCAAAGTACTTGATTCATAAATTATTTTTGTATTATGAATACAGTATACCAATAAAATATTTTATCGAGGTAGAGATTGGTCCACAACCGGCATTTGGTAGGTTCGGAGTTTGGTATGATTGTTGAGACTATTGAAGTAGTGGTTTGCGATATAGAAGTTTTGTCTTTTGTGGTTTACGGTAGAATAGTCACTTATATAATTAGTGTGATGATTTTTGTATATTAAAATTTTAATTTAAAAAATAAAAATAAAAAATTGAGGGGTTAATAGGTTAACTTGACTCTTAAAAAAAATTCAAGGGGGTTCATTGAATTTTTAAATGATAATTGGAACTTTTAAGTTTAAATTATAATTTAGAAATTCAAGTGGGGGGACTTTGTGTAAAAAAAAAAATCATAAGAGATAAATGGAATGTGTCATGGATCAGGCTTACAAAAAGGGAAAGGACATGCGAATCAATGAAATTAGGACACCAAAGAGAAAAATAATAATAATAATAATAATAATAATAATAATAATTTAGTATTACTTGTGATATATTCTTAATTATTTTTTCAAATAAAATTTTGAGAACGAAATTTGCTTGAGGGAATGCAATGTGTCATGGATTAGGCTTACAAAAAGGGAAAGGACATGCGAATCAATGAAATTAGGACACCAAAGAGAAAAAAAAATTAAATAATAATAATAATTTAGTATTACTTGTGATATATTCTTAATTATTTTTTCAAATAAAATTTTAAGGACGAAATTTGCTTGAGGGAGATAGATTGTAATACCTTATAAATTTATATTTTTAAAAATAATATTTTATTTAAAATAAATTAAATAATTTTGGGGGTCATTTTGATATATTATGAAATTTTAAGGTATAGATGAACATTTGATAACTTTTGGGCTACAAGTGTAATTATATGATTTAATACTAATATTATATAATATATGGGGTGTTGGTGTAATTTTGAAAGCAAATGCATGATTGGCAACTAGTAGGGATGGTCATGGGCTTGGCGGCCCACGCGGCCCGCCAAGCCCGCCCACTATTTTTTAGACTTTGGGTATGTGTTTTGAGCCCGTGGGCCGGGCTTGGACTATAAAAGTTAGGCCCGAGTAAAATTAGGGCCGAGCTTGGGCAAGACCAATATTTTATAGGGTCGGCCCGGCTCGGCCCGAGGATTTAAATTAATATATATATATATATATATATATATATAATATAAAATTAAATATAGACAAATACCCTAATCCTAATGAACACCAAACAAACAGTGAACAGAGAACTGAGAAGTGAGAAGAACCCTAGCGAGCGCCGCTCCTCTGTCAATCTGATCGTGTGCTACTCTCAAACCCTAATTTGTGTGCCGCTCCTAGCGATTGAACTCTCTCAACCCTAAATCACTCACACCTCCTGCTCGCAACCTCCCTCTCTCCCTTTCGTTTCATCATCCGCAACCTCCATCTCTCCCTCTCTGCTTGTAAATCGCTTCCGTTCGCCGTGAATCGCTTCCATTCGAGTTGAATCGCTTTCGTTCGTGTTAAATCGCTTCCGTTCGCCGTTCACCGTCGATTTCGAGTCTCTGTTGTCGTCGCTGTCGATCGATCTCTGCTCTTCCTGTGACGGATTTCAGCCATTTCAGCCTTTCAGGTATATTGTTTGCATATATTGTTTACGAATATACTGTTGGTCGAACTCTGCTGTTGGTCGTCGAACTCTACTGTTGGTTGGTTTACGAATATATGTTTGCATATATTGTTTGTAATTGCGTTCATTCAATGTTGATTCTTAGCATTTGTAATTACTGTTTCTGTTTTTTTGCAGTGATTTGTTTACCTTTTGTTGCAGTGATTTCTGTTTACCCTTTTTTTGCAGTGATTTGTTTACCGTTTTTTTTGCAGTGATTTGTTTTCCTTTTTTTGCAGTGATTTCTGTTTCTGTTAGCACATATGGCATTTTGTCTTACCATATTATTGTTTATGTTATTTACAATAATTTGTCAATGGCTAGTGCTTCTTCTACAATCAATTTGGATGGTGACGACGATCAGACACTGGTGACCAAAAAAAGTAGAACAACATCTAAAGTTTGGGATTGGTTTACAAAGTTACCATCGGATTCGAATGATCAGTTGAAAGCCAAATGCGAACATTGCTTTAAGGTACTTTCTGCTAAAAGTACTAGTGGTACTTCACATTTGAGACGTCACATTAATGAATACTGTGTTAAAAGATCGAATCATGATATTACGAATTTTACAATTCAATGTGAATCAAAATCTAATGGAACTAAGACTTTAAGAAATTATAAATATGATCCTGCTGAACTTCGTAGAGAGATTGCAAAGATGATTGTGGTGGATGAGCGTCCGTTTAGAGCAGTTGAAGCTGTAGGTTTTAGAAGTGTAATGTCTAAAGCCCGTCCTGAATTTAGGATGATGAGTAGATCTATAATTAAGAGAGATATTATGGCCATGTACACTATAGAAAGAGAAAAGGTGCTTCTAGAGTTAAGTGCATGTCCGGGTAGCATTTGTTTGACGTCTGATATATGGTCATCTCTTACTGATGATCATTATATTTGTGTGACTGCTCATTTTATTGATAATTAATGAAAATTGCATAAAAGGATCATATGTTTTAAGCTCATACCTCCTTCATATGATACTTTGTTAATTGAGGATGAGTTGACCTCGTGTTTGTCCCGATGGAATATTGAGAATAAGGTTTTTAGCATTACTTTGGATAACTTGTCTACAAATGATCATGTGGCGAGTAGAATTCAAGCACGGCTTTCCTCTAAAAAGCTTCTTCCTTGTAATAGTGCATTTTTCCATGTACGTTGTTGTGCACACATTCTTAATTTGATAGTACAAGCCGGTTTTAATGCAATAAGTGATATTATTGGAAAACTTAGACTTGGAGTCAAATATGTGAAACTTTCACCTATTAGGAGAAAGAAGTTTTTTGCTCTTGCTATAAGTTTAAACATGGATACTAGGAAGAAATTGTGTCTTGATTGTCCGAAAAGGTGGAATGCTATTTATCACATGCTTGAAGTTGCTCTTCACTATAAAGATGCATTTTTATATTTGGGTGACCGTGATAGAAATTTCAAGTATAATTTGTTGGAGGATGAATGGAAGCGAGTAAGTGTTTTGTGCAACTTCTTGAAGGTGTTTTATGAAGTAACATATACCTTTTCTGGAATGAAATATCCAACTTCAAATTTGTACTTTAAAGGTGTGTGGAGAGTTCACATGAAATTGTTGGATGTTTTGAAAGGGCCGCCTAATTTTTTGTCCGACATGGTGCATGAAATGCATTTGAAGTTCAACAAATATTGGTCGGATTATAGTTTAATCTTGTCTTGCGGTGCAATTTTAGATCCAAGGTATAAGCTTAAATTTGTTGAATATTGTTATACCAAAATATATGGTGGAGAAGCAGATCAATACATAAACACCACTATTGCCACCCTTTATTCGTTGTTTGGCGAGTACATGAAAAAATTGAGCTCTTCTACTAGTTGTGGGTCTTTTGGCATGTCAATGGGCGAGTCTAATCTTGTGGAAAGAACGGGTGACGAATTTGAAGATTACGCAAGATTTGAAGGTAATAGGTCTCGCCAACAAGTTGAAAAATCTCAACTAGACTTGTACTTAGAAGAACCTAATCTTGATGTGAATAGCGAGATTGAAATCTTAGAGTATTGGTGTTCTTCTTCATTGAGGTATCCCGATTTGGTAAGAATGGCTCGGGATGTTTTGACTATTCTTGTATCTTCTGTTGCTTCTGAGAGAGCTTTCAGTACAAGCCGTCAAGTCATTAGTCCTTATCGATGCTTGTTGAAGTCCAAAACCATACAAACTTTAATTTGTTTGCAAGATTGGTTTCTTGCTTATGATTCAACAGGTAAACATTACAACTATTATCGACATTTGTGAATTTTATTTACGCGTGATTTTTTATTAAAGTTAAAGTATGATATTTTTAATTCTCAAATACAGGTAAATCAGGTGTTTTAGGACAACAACTAGATGATGTTTCAAGCTCTAGCGAAGATGACGACGATGATTATTATTTTTTTAGGTTTATATGTGATGTTTCCTTGTTTGTTTACCCCTGCAGTTTTTTGTTTTTTTTTTTTTGATGTTACCGCTGCAGTTTTTTTTATGTTCACCCCCTGCAGTTTTTTTTTTTTGAATGTTTACACTTGCAATATTTTTTTTTGGATGTTTAGACTTGCAGTTTTTTTTTTTTTTTTGTTTGTGATTGTGTTTGATTTGGTTTGAATGCTGTATTTTTATCCTTACAATTTTAATTTTTTTTGTTGGAATGTGAATGTGGCCTTTTTTGGTTGTAGAAATGCATGGTAATGAATATGTTTGTGTAGATGAATCTTGTAGCAAATGTACTAACTGCAGTTTTTTTTTTTTTTTGATGTTTACACTTGCAGTTTTTTTTTTTTTTGATGTTTAGACTTGCTGGTTTTTTTTTTTGCTTGTTTGTGATTGTGTTTGATTTGGTTTGAATGTTGTATTTTTCTCTTTGCAGTTTTTTTTTCGGTTGGAATGTGAATGTGGCCTTTTTTGGTTGTAGAAATGCATGGTAATGAATATGTTTGTGTAGATGAATCTTGTAGCAAATGTATCAACTGCAGTTTTGTTTTGTTTTTTGGTTTGAATGTGATTGTGTTTGATTTGGGTTGATTTGGGTTAAAAAAAAAAATTATAGGGCCGGGCCGGCCCGAGGGTTGGGCTAGGGCCCTAATTATTTTGATAGAGCCGGGCTTGGGAATAAAAACAAGGCCCAAAATTAGGGCCGGGCCGGGCACTTTTTTGTAATATCCTACCTAAAGCCTGGCCCATGACCAACCCTAACAACTAGCAAGTGAAAAGGTCATTATGGTTGGAAGGCTACATGTAGGGATGAAAGAAAATGATGAATAAAATAGGAAAAGAAAAAGAAATGAAGATAAAATTAAAGTGGGTCTCACCATCCACCTATATATACGTGTTGTTTTTATAATTTAGAGGTGTTGTCTTGTTATTTGTGGGATTGGTTGGATGCATATAGTAACGGAGTTAAAATTCTACTGGACTTTGACTCATAACTCCACAATATTTGTTGCAAGATCAATGAAATTAGAGCTATACCGTGGACGGATAGATATATTTGTATTTTTCAAAATATTTGTTTTAAATAAATTTTATAATTTTTGTAACAATTGTATTTATTGGTTATTGTTGTCTAATTAGTTAGATTAATAGATAACTATAATTATTGACATAATTTCAAAAGATCCAATTAAATTTAAGATTTGTTGTATAATTATCATATTTATGGAAAATAATGTAGACTTTTAAATTTATTCTCCTCAAGAGAAACCTAGTAGCATCCTAGAAAACCAAGTTGTTACAGATATGACCTAAATAAGTATGGAAGTGGGGCCGCTTCCTATGAGAATTGAGATATTTTCAAAAACACTTATGAAAACTAGGATAGCACAAGGTCATAATGTGCTTGCTAATAAAACTCATGATAGCACCTGGAAAATCATGAGCGCACAATGATCCTTTATTTCTCTTAAAAAATCATAGTTCAAGTCCGAGACCACTATTAACTCTAGAATAGAGATTGTTAAATCACTAATAGAAGGTTCAATGCAGAGCACACCTTCATGATTCATATAGATACATCTTTTCCTAGTAATTTATTTGATATTAAAATGAGTAAGGAAATGTTGGTACATTTTAATATATATATATATATTATTGATCTATTAATTATTTATTTTGGAGTTTCACAAGTTATAGAGTTGGAAAGTTTCTCATTATTTTAATGAGTTAGTGTTTCACTCATGTTGTCCATCCATATTCTTGTAACTTTTAATGCTTTTGGTATTTCGTGACATTTTTCATTTATTTTGTATATTTAATCTTATGTGTTTCAAGATCCTATAAATAGGTCCACCTTATAAACTGTGTATCATTTATAATTTCATATATACATACTTTATATTGGGCAAGGAAAAATATTCTCTTGGTAGAGTTTTGGATTTTATTACTTGTGCAAAGTTAGTGAGAATCAAACTACTAAGTCGAGTTGTTGCATCTATGAGGGGACAAACCTCAGGGCGTTATCAAACACAAAGGACTTGAATCACCTAAAAAGAACGAGATTTTCGTGCCTCAATCTAATATTTATTTGTATTTTTCTCGAATTATTTGTATTTTTATTCCAGCAATTTCTTTTGTTTGATACACTCCACAACTTCAAAAGTAGTTGGCAACCTATTCAAACAGGGTTCGAACTCTGAGTTCTACCAATCAACTATCCCAATGTTGGTTATATCCCTTTTCTTATAGCAAATAAGAGCACAATAAATATGGGAGAAACAAGAAAAATGATGTATGGCAGCGCTTGATTCAGTGGATCTTCAACTTCAGGAGCCTCCTCCAGAATGTTGTAGTTGGCATTTTTATCTTCCACAAAAGCCTCAAAATAATTCTGGTAACCCGTGCTCATTGGAGAAAGACTCAAACTTTTAACCTTCATCATCTCCATGGCCTACATCAAATTTTTCCATTAAAAGAGCATTTGCTTTTGGAACCATTTCTCTTTTCGAGCTTTAGTCGAAGCATTCCCTATTTATAGTTACCTGAAAGCTAAACATGAAATGTCTTGCCTTCTTGCTCACTTCAACATTAGGATGAGACTGAAGCTTCTTATACAGAACTTGAGCTTCATTGGGCCTGTCCAACATGCAAAATATGTTTTGAGTAGCTATCAGCAGATGAAGATCACAAAATTTTACAATATTTTAGTCAATTTTTAGTAATCACAAATAGCAGGCCCCAGATAGTCATATCAAACTCGATAATCACAGTGATTCAGTATAGTCTGGGGGTTTCGGCAGCCAATTTAGCTTTATTCACATCTAACTTAGGATATGTTTGATGACTACTTAAATTTTTACGGCTCGTTTGGTTGGATGGAGTGGAATCATGATAGAATGAAATAAGAGAATGAATAGAATGAGAGAAATAATGAAATAGATTTATCAATGGAATCTTGCTTGGTTGGAATGAGAAAAATAATAAAATAGTGAAACATAGCAAAATTCCCGTAATACCCTTTTAAATATCAATTTTGAATATTAATAATAAATTATTTAAAAAAATAATAATTACAAATGGATTTTGCTCTAACTAATACATACATACATATATACACACACGTATGTATACATACGGTAATATATATACTAAGTATATATATACAATTATACGCATATGCATACATACATATATGTGTGTGTGTGTGTGTGTGTACATTATATGTATTTATAATACATATATGTGTGTGTAAATATATATAGTTCAAAATGTGGGTTTGCCCGGTTGATGAATATTGAGGTGATTTTTGGGAATGGGCATTTGTGGAAATTAACTTTTGATTCCATTCGCCTAGGCTGATTCCACTGCATCAAGTATGTCAATTCCATCATTTCTCATTCCAATGGAATCAATTTTTTTATTCCATTGGACAACCAAACAAGAGAATCGGAATCGAGGGTGGAATGACGATTCCATTCCACCCCGATTTTCGTTCAACCAAACATGCCATTAGTGTTGAAAAATTTTAAGTACTGAAAATATCAAAAACTTGTTTGATAAAATTAAAATAAAGTGTTGATTTTTAAGTGCTGAAATGAGAACTGTTGGTGAAATGAGAAACCTCACAAAAGGGAAAGAGATTCAAGCGCAAAATGGTCTAAAAAAACTAACCGCATTCAGCAAAAGTAAAATAAATGACCTACCTTTGGCTGAAATATTCAGTTAAGTAATTAATTAAGTGATACTAATTACATTTATCAAACAAACTTAATTAATCAAACTTAATATTCTTTCGCTAGACTTACAGAAGCAAAAAGAATACCCATTACACATGGGCAAATAATTTAGCATCCAAAGTTATTGCAGGTATAAACTATTTAATATTTCAAGAAGAGTGGCAGGAATGAATGGAATGTCCCGCTAAAAAAGAGTGAATGAGAATATTTCACTTCCCTGTGTTCGAATAAATGACCACACAAGTTTGTAGAAGTGAAAGACAGTCAACAGAACATGGAAATCTTTTATTTGCTTTTTAATCAAACGTGGAAAAGAAAAATCACATTCCCGGGGGGGTTTTCGGTTTTATGAGCTCTAATATTAATGTTAGGTGGTTCCAATCAAAAATCATGGAGCAAATTCTATTTGAGACCCTCTTATTAACACATTTATTTGTAGTACAATGACTTTATTACATTTCGGATTAAACTCTCAAGCATAAAAGTGATTTTAAAAGGCCATTCTGTTAAATTAAATTTTCTGTCCAAATTGGAAGAATTTAAGGGCAAAATAATAATTTTACTAACACTTACATATCAATTACACCAAGATAAGTTGAAATTATATCTAGGGTTTTTTATAATATGGGCCCCAAAGCCCATTAGTATTTACTCACTATCCCCATATACCAATTTAATTTTAGGGAAAACCCCATTACTCATACATGAATTCTCATTCTTTGTGAAGAATATTTCACGGTGATTTAAAAAATTACTACACAACAATTTTTGTAAAAAGTTACTTCATTGTAAAAATTTATGAAAATTGTTGCATAGCATTTTTTTTGTTCTATTTTTTTTTTTTTTTTTTGTTCTTCAGCTTTATTCGTCAAAATTACTTCATGGTTCTTTGTTTTTGTTTGTCAAATATGTCAATTTTAGTTTTTGCAAAAGTGATCAATTTTTTTTGTTATTTAAAATAATTTTAGGGTTTGTCAAATATGTCAATTTTAGTCTTTGCAAAGGTGATCAATTTTTTATTTTTATTTTTGGTTATTGAAAGTAATTTTAGGGTTATTAATGTATTGTTGTGTAATTCGTCATTTTTGTTCTCATGGTGATTTAAAAAATTGTTGCACATCAATTTTGTAAAAACTTACTTTATAGTAAAATTTTGTGAAAGTTACTGCACAACAAATTTTGTGAAAACTACTTCATAGTATTTTGTTTTTTTAAATTAAATAAATTAATTAGTTTTAGTTGGTATGGACTTTGTTCTTTTGGGCCCATTTTAAAATGTCTAATAAAAATGGATGTTAGCCAAGAAATCTTTATATCTATTGAAAATGCTCAATATATGGTTCAATTAATTCCAGATTTAATAGTATCAACCACAACCCAATTTATTCAAGATAACTATTTTACCACAATTTATGGCACAAGCAAATTAAGGTGAGCATGTATTTTCCAGAAAATCTATCACAATTTAAATATTACAATTTTATATAGATCTATGCTAGATATCATGCTTGGAATCAAGAAGTTAAATATAGCACGTAATACGTAGAAGATTAAATCAATTCAATATATGTATATATGGGCTTTAGATCCTACCATTGCCTAAACGCATCCTTGTAAATCTTAGCATTCGGTAGCATTTACACATATCAATACAATTGTCTCATATTCTCTTTTAATATTCCACCTCTCAATTATTCTAACATGATATCAAGAATCAATTTTTCCTAACCTTATTTTTACCAAAATTGTGCAACTTTTTTTTCGTTGAATCACTGCCACCGCTGCCTCCAACATGTTCTATCCGCCACCACAATCAGACTCATCTCGAAAAGATGAGTTTAAAGTCATCGAAGAGAAGCCAAACCACCTTTTCACGTACTCTCACGTGCCTCCACATACCTCAGAACAGCTGTCAACTTCGTTGACCCCTACAAGCTTTGTCATCGTTCTGAAATCAACATTCACCACATTATCAGAATCGTCTTGTTGAGACGAACAAACCGCCGCTAACCACACCTACGTGTGAGATTGCACCCATCCTCCACACGTTGACGGTGTCCTCGGCATCCACGTCGTTGCCACATCATCACCTTGTGCCACATCACTGGACACGTCACCTCACTATATGTTGGCCTACATCAACGATGCGTCATCATCAGGCCATACCAACCAGCCACGCCATCACATACGTGCCATGTCATTGGTGCCACATTAGCTCAAATATGACACGTCATTAGTATGTCATCTCTGTCATGTCATCCTGGTCAACAGCTAGGTCATTGCCATATCAACGCCATGTCACTCTCGCCACCAACGTCAGCAGTGACATGTCAGTCTGGTCAACCCTGGGCAACTGACCAGTGCAAGACCGTTTCACAACTTCTTTTGACCGGTTCCCTTCGTGGCCTCTATTTATTCAAATTCGAATCACAAAATATACTTCTCATTGTTGATTCAATTCAGTACATTCTTTTGACCGGTTCAAGAGTTTATCGATCGGTTCTTCACAATTTCATAACGATTTCCAGATAATTTCGACCTCTGGATTGCATCCACAACCTCCATTTTTCCAAATTCATAATAGACAATATATTTTTTTGTATATTGTTGATCCGATTCAAAAACGATGTTCAGACCTTCTCGTTCCTATTGCCAATAAGAGTTCTGATCCTGCGCCACCATTATTTCCATCTCTATTGGGGATTTAAGCTCACTCTTTAAACGTATTCTCTCTAATTGCATTATAAATGTTTCCCCTACTCTTTCACTTGCTATAAGTAATTCCTCTTGGTTCTTTGATTTTACCGGTATAGTGACATGTCCAGAGATCGCTTATGCAGTTCATCAGGTTAGCCAGTTCTTATCCGCACTATAGACTGTTTACTACTTAGCAATTCTGCATATTTTGCAATATATCAAGGGGACACTCTTCCATAGTCTTAACTTCTCTCCACAACCCTCTCTAATTTTCGTGCCTATAGACGTTGATTGGGCTGGAGATCTCATCGAGTGCTCTACTATAAAATATTGTTTCTTCCTTGGAGACTTCTCATTTTGTGGCTTCCCAAAATGCAAACAGTTGTCCCTCGATCTAGCACAGAATACTATTCATCTACACTCAATCAACTCTGGCGATCAAACTGCAGATATCTTCCCGAAGGCCAATCCTCCAGAACGTTTTCACTTGACTTTTCAAACTCAAGTTGATATCGACTTTGGCTCCCTAAAGACTAAAGAAATGGATAAAAAAAAAAGGGGGGGACTTCTGCAACGGGCTATGCCACCCAAACCAACTAAGGGAAGTCACATCCGTCCCATCGCAAGCACCTTAGATGCCATGATCACATTGGTTGACCCTTATCTCTTTGATAGTTTCACGTACGGTCGCCCCTCCAACAAGAATATGGGCTTTGACCCGTTAGGTTAAACCCTAGTTAAACCCTAATCATTGTCTATTTATAGGCACCTTTGTACATCTCAATATCCCGTAACCTTTACACATATCAATACAATTGTCTCATATTCTCTCTCAACGCTCCGCCTCTCAATTTTTATAACAACTATTTGGATTTAAACCACATGAGTATAGATCTAGAATATATGAAGCAAGATTAAGTATGTGTATGAAGATATAACTCAAGATTAAGATCAACGCAATATGAATAGGAATAATCTCACCTGGATTCCGTCAACAATTGGAGAAGATACGCCTACAGATTTTGATGATATGTAGATCTAAATTGTCAGAGGGTTTTGGACAGAAAAACGCATCAAGATAGCTCGTGAAGGTGCAGATTTTTTTCTTCCTCTTACTTGATTCAAGCTCACAAAAAATATCAACTAAGTTGCATCAATCGTGCTCGGTGTTTTTGAGTGGAATTATCTTTGAAATACTTTTCCCTCATTGCAGGTAAAAGTGTTAGTAGTTTCCTAATTTCATTTTCCTTCTTTTAGCTAACTAGGGTTAGATCCATTGGCCATAAATATTTAATATAGCCCTCTTGGTCGGAACAACTTTCATTCAATTGTGCAACCTTACTATAATTTTGAGCTTTTCCCTTCATCTTTTGGGATCCAAGATTTCTATTGCATTTGCTTGAATGATATGTAGTTGTTTTTATATTCGGATGCGTCAATCGTTTTTGTATATAGTTTGACGTGCCTCGCATCCTTTAATCGAAATCCATAATCAGCAACAAAAAATTGAGCGCATACAAAAAAGGATTATAAGAAATTACAGGAATCTTCAACGTGCATACCTACAAAGCGAGTCTTGACAAATAGACCATTGAAGAGCAGCTAATCCATATAGTTCAGTCTGCAAATGATCAATTATTTATGATATTATATAAGGCTCGGGATAAGAGGAAAAAACAATTTTAACAGCCCCCAAAACCAGCCATTCATAACTAGGATAAACTCCTGATACTGCAGCAAGAATCAATTATTTGAAATTGTCACAATTTATTGTTATTTCTATTAAACCTCCATGATTTTAGCATCCTTTATTGTAATTAATTCAAATCAATTCTAAATATTCAGGTTTAAATTAAAGTTACAGCTTATGAGCAGTTATGTATATTGTATAAATTGATGTATCAGCCTAACAACGTTCTTCTCTTCTCAGAAAATCCCCTCCTCCAGATTCCATATCTACGATTTCCGAATTGCGAAATCGTTGTTCGTCTTCATCTCCATGCTCACCGTTGCTTCCTCTCGCTGCTCCAATGATGCGGTCTCCCTTGCTCGGTTGCCTTCTCCTTCTTACCCCGTTTGTGTCGCTGCGATCCTCCTCAAGCAGTCGCCATTCGTCTTCATCTCCATGCTCACCGTTGCTTCCTCTCGCTGCTCCAATGATGCGGTCTCCCTTGCTCGGTTGCCTTCTCCTTCTTACCCCGTTTGTGTCGCTGCGATCCTCCTCAAGCAGTCGCCATTCCTCAATTTGCCCTAGTTCTTTCTTAAGCTGTTGCCGTATTTGCCATCTGCCCTAGTTCTTTCTAAAGTCCTTTTTATCCTCTAAATCACAAAAACCACCCCAGTAGTTTCCAAAATTAACTAGGTGACCTGATTTATTTATTTTCTCTCTCTTTTCTGGCGAAGTTTTCCAAAATTTACAAAAACAACCCCACTTTTTCAAAATCCACCGATCTCTTCCCTCTAACTTTCTACAAGTTCCTATTTGCACCGCAAACTTTCCACGAATTACCATTTCACCTGCCTCCCCATATCAATCATGTCTACTAATTCCAATACCTGCCTCCCCACAATCATGTCTACTAATTCCATTCTCACTATCACCAACCTTATTACTATCAAACTTACAGATGACAACTTTATTATATGGTCTCACCAAATGAAAGTCTTTCTATATGGCCAAAACCTTCATAGGTTTCTTGATGGTTCCTACGCTTGTCCTAGCGATGAACCTCATCGCTCTATTTGTCTTTGAGCTGACAAAACCCTTGCCAGTGTCATCCCTGCCACACTATTTAAACCTATATTAGCTTTCGTGGTTCGGTGCGAGTCCTCCATTGCTATTTAGACGCTCATTCAAGAACATTTCTATCAAAAATCCGTTGCCAACTCCTCACTCTGTAGGAAACGACTCACCACACTTGAGCATGGCACCTGATCTGTATTTAAATATCTATAAGACGCCACATCTATTTCTCATGCCCTCCCTGTCACAAGTGAGCTTGTCTCCAACAAAGATCTGGTTAATGACATTCTCAACGACTTTGGTTTTGAGTTCGACATGTTAGTTACTGCTATTGAGAGTTTTGACTGACTCCCACTATTCTCTAATTTGCATGTTGGACTGCTCAACTATGAAGCCTCGACACAATCACTTCCCCTCATTCACCTTCTGTCTTTCTTGCATCGCAAACTAATTCTGGTGTCGTTTCGCGAAATAATTCTTACCACAAAGAACACAAAAACACTTATCGTCCATCCACCAACCGCGCCAATCCCTTGGGTATTCTTGGCCCTGCTCCTGCATCCACATCCAAGTCTCAATGTCAATTGTGCTTTGGGATTGGTCATTTTGCCTGCAATTGCTACCGGCGCTCTTCATTTGCACAATCATTCGTTCCTCCATCAGTGAACTCTGCCTTTGCAAGCCTCTAGATTGCTCCACCTCAAGTCCATCAGAGTAAACAAACTTCACAGTGGTCACTCAATGATCCTAGTTGATACGCTGATACTGGTGCATCTATCTACATGACGGGAAATCCAACTCTCCTACAGCAGTACACATCATACATTGGCCCTGACTCTGTTCAACTTGACAATGGTGATCACCTACTAATAACTTATACGAGTAATATGACACTACCACTTGGCTCTTCTTCATTTCTTCTTAATAATGTCTATGTCGTTCCTTCGATGCATAAAAAATCACTCTTCATTGCTTAATTTTGCACAAATAATCATATTCTTTGTGCTTTTGATGCTCGTCACTCCTATATCTTTGATCTCACCTTTAATTCTCTCATCTATCAGGGCCTATGTAAGGATGGTCTCTACAACTTAGCTACCATCTCTCCCCGCCTACACGTTTTATCTGCCATTATTAACTCGTCCACGCTTTGGCACAATTACCTAGGTCATCCATTTGCTAAAGCCATATATTCTTGGATTCTAATAGATTGTTATCTTAGCTTATCCACACATCTCCCGTCTCTCAGTTCTCATGAAATAAAATCTTATTTTTCCTTTACTTTAGTTCACTCTTATGTATGACAATGTCATGTGCTTTCTGTCACTAGTTATAAATATTATGTGTTGTTCACTGATGATTACACTTGTTTTACTTTGCTATACTTCATGAAACAAAAATCTAAAGTTCTCCACTATTTCAAAAACTTTTTAGCCTATGTCCAAACTCAATTTGCCACCCATGTCCAACAAATTCAAAGTAATGGTTGTGGGGAATATGACAGCGGTCCCTTTAATCTCTTTGTTCTTCCCTAGGTATTCATCATCAATTCTCTTGTCCTCACACTCCCAAAAAAAAAATGGCCTCCCTAAACGTAAAAGCTGTGACATTGGTTGACATGGCCCGCACCCTCCTCCTCACAAGTCTTGTTCCTCTCCATCAGTAACCTGATATAGTCTCCACTGCTATTTACCTAATCAATTGGCTCCCATCCTCTAAATTTCAGTGGTCCTCACCATTCTCCCGTCTTTATGGCCATACTCCTTCTTACTCTGAGCTACGTGTGCTTAGTTGTGCATGTTATCTGCATTTAGGTGCTTAATTAACTAATAAACTTTTGCCAAGGACTATTGAATGTGTGCTTTTAGGCTACAACTTGCAGCACAAGGACTACCTTGTCTGGACTGCAAAACTGGCAGAGCTTACATTTCTCGACACGTTCATTTCAATGAACAACACTTCTCGTTTGCATCTAACACCAGAAACACTCCACTAGATCCATCATCATGGGCCTTTGTTCCTCTACTATCACCGGCTCCTGTGCTACCTCTACAATCGGCTCTACAAAATAGTGCTCTGTCTCCTATCCATCAACCATTTCTGTATCATTATCAGTGGCCGACAAATTCGCCCTTACAAACTAATCCTTCTAAAACTGCCCCCCTGAAACTTCTTATTCTCCAGTTCCTCCGCAACATTCAATAGTAACACGTCGTCGGGGTGGTACCCATCACCCTCTTGTTCAGACAGATAGTAGAGTTTGATATCGTCTCCCACATGCTCTACTTGCTCAGCTTCCATCTCCCACTGATGCACCTACTTGCTATACACTGGTTGTCTGTGTCCCCAAATGGCGTAAAGATATAACCAGTGAATTTAATGCCTTATTGAAGAACAAAACTTGGGTTTTTGTCCCTCCTTCCCCACAACATGTTGTGAGTTTTCAAAGTCAAACGCAAAGCAGATGGTTCCATTTGAGCGAAACAAGCTCGCCCTATTGCCAAGGCCTTCCATCAACAAGCAAGTATTCACTTTGATGAGACATTTAGTCCTGTAATCAAACCCACTACTACTCGTACTATGCTCAATCTTGTCGTATCCTTTTTGTGGACAATGCTCCAGCTTGATGTGAAGAATGTCTTTCTTCATGGCATTTTGGATGAAACTGTTTATATGGCACAACCACCTGGTTTTATAGATCTAGCTTATCCTCATCATGTCTGTCATCTACAAAAAGCTATCTATGGCCTCAAACAAGTGCCCCGAGCTTGGTTCCAACGAACTAGTGTCAAGCTGATCACTTTCTATTTATCTATCACTCTAACTCTGCAGTGATGCTTCTTCTTCTATATGTAGATGACATTATACTCACTCACAATCAACTATCTCTAGTTTCATCGTTCATCACCACTCTTGGCAAAGATTTTGAGCTCAGTGACCTTGGTTCTGTATCTTACTTTCTAATCCTTGAAGCAACTCTCTCCTCGGCTGGTTTACGCCTCTCTCAACTCAAGTATATTGTCGATCTTCTTGCACACTTCTCTATGACAGACTACAAATCCTACAACACCCCCGGTATATGCTAAGACTCAATTTCCATCTCATAGCAGGGATCTCCTGTCAGAAGCCACTAAGTATCGCCAATTGGTTGGCTCCTTGCAATATCTTATTTTTACCAAACTAGACATTGCCTATGATGTTCATCATATTGCTCAATTCATGAGTCAACCTCAAACATACCACCTTATAGCCGCCAAACAAATCCTTTGGTACCTAAACGAGACTTTGAACTTTGGCCTATTTTTTCAGCGCAGTGCTACTCCCTTAGCCCTCAAGGCTTATTCTGATATTGACTAGGCCAGATGCCTGACTCTTGTCGTTCTACCACTGACTTCTGTGTTTTCTTACGCTCTAATCTGATCTCTTGGATCACCACGAAACAATCCATTGTCTCTCGATCAAGTGCCGAAGCGGAGTACTGATCCCTTGCTCATGTTTGTGCCGAATTCACATGGGGACTTCATCTGCTTCAAGAGTTGCAATTTCCCATATCCACCCCCATCACTTTACTTTGTGATAATTTCAGTACTACATAGATGGTTTCAAATCTTGTGTTCCACGCTCGTATTTAAGTACATTGAACTATATGATCACTTTATATAGGAACGCATTCATACTGGTACACACCAAGTCCAGTTTGTCCCTTTTACTGATCAACTCACAGATATATTCACCAAGGGACTTCACAAGACACGCTTTCACCTTCTACGATCAAACCCCGTCTCTCCAGGTTAGCCGAGTTTGCGGAGGAGTATTAAACCTCCATGATTTTAGCATCCTTTATATTAATTCAAATAAATTTTAATTATTTACCCTTAAATTAAGACTATAGTTTAGGAGCAATTACTTATGTATATTGTATAAATTGAAGCATTTCTTCACAACAGAAATACAAGTTCTGATTTCCTTACAATTTCCAATCAAATGAAGGGTTGAAAAGTACATAAAAATCATAAACAAATGGTGCTTTATATTTCCTATATTTTTATTAGAAATTATACTCAAAAGAATTATATCAAATGTAACAACTGATCCCACATCAGATGCAACGGGTAAGTTGGGAATTAAATCATCCCACTGAACCATATGATATAATCTTCAAAAAAATTTAACTTTGAATTAAATAATTTTGGGATTAGAAAATAGTTCCAACAAATTCTTACCCTAACATTCTTAAAAGAATGCAACTTGCATTGCTCAGCGGTAATCGACTCGATACCTGAAACAGCACCTATAAACATATTTGAATACACACACACACACATTATTACCTCAAATGCCAACTTAGCCATAATTTTTTCATAGAAGGGTAATGCTTCCTCAAGCTTTCCAAGATCCATCAATGAGTCTCCGTCCTTCAATTCCTATGAATATTAGCAGAGTTACAATTGAGAAGCAAGAAATGCATAAAAAAAATTAAAGCAAGAGATTCACAAAGAAAATTGCATATCCAGGTCACGCAAAAACATTATGTACATAAAAATGAGTAATTTGTTTTAAGCAAGGATTGTCTCCAGGTTCTCATATTTCAGGCAGAGTTTCAGAGCCCAAATATATAGATGAATCATATTATGTCATTAAAATATAATTAACATGTAGTAACTCGCATATATTTTTGGCCAAATCATCCTTTTCTATCTGATGAAGGGTATTCAATTAGAAGCATACCTGTTCGCATTCAGACTTCAGTTTCGGATCAATGTTTGAGCCAAGTTTGCTATTATAGGCAGCAAGTAGTTGCCGTGTACGGGCTTCTTTAGCAGACTTCTCTTCTTCTGTCTCAAGCACATCACCCGGGTGAATAACTCTTCCACCACCATACTAACCATTGGGGGGAAACAGTAAAAAACACGGTAATCTATAAATATCAAATTACAATAAAACAACTTGCATCTCCTAACTAATTATTCACTCAATGAAGGGAAATAGACAATGCGCATTTGAAAAGTATGCTGAGTAAGGGAGCTGATTTAGGGAAGTTAATGATTTAATGTTATATTATATAAATCTAGGATAGTCATTAATCATTATCCTAGTTATTTGACAAAGATAGTCACTTATACATTCTTCAAGCCCACGGATGTGCTTTTATATTGGTTTTGCTTTTATTACAGCCGAAGTTTGCTGCGATGTCCAACGCATGTTTGTACGACGACATGTGGCCAACAAGTGTAGTGAGTGTCATTTTGTTTCCGACACTCGTTGGGGATTGAAGTTTTGGAAAGAAAAAAAAAATAGTTTCCTTTAACTCACTTATTAGACCACCATGATTTTAACTCTTAATAATTGTAAATAAATTAGAATTAATTTGTAATCAATCATAATAATTATAGGCTATAATTTAGGATTTCATTTAAATTCTCTATTTCACTCTTTGTATTTGTATAAATACAAGCCTCGTTGGGAGAAGAATACACTAAATCACCAATTCCCTATAGGTGATTGATCTAAGTCCAAGTGTAAACTCAAACTAAAATTGAATTGTAGCTTAAACTAAGGTGTTGGTTTAAGTGAGAGTGTGTTAGAGTAATGGGTGTATTCGGTTATGTCTTCATCGGGGAAGGAGATCAGAGTTAGTGGATTTGAAAGCCTCGAAGAAGCTTGGGAGTGTACACATAGGCAAGGAGACCTTGGCCGAACTACTATAAATACTATGTCAAGTTTCTCTATCCCTTACTTTTTGATTTTGTGCTTATACTTAATTGCTATATTGTTTATTCCGCTGCACTTATTTCACACTTGTACAAATCATTTATAATTGGTTAAAGAGTCAAAGCCATTTGCGCTACCCAATTCTCCCCCCCCCCCCCCCCCCCCCCCCTTCTTGGGTAGATTTGGACCAACAAAAATCATCTCTCTCTCTAACATATGAGTAATCTTCATAGGTTGGGTTATAGATTCCAATTCTATACTTTCACTTTCATTATGAAACAATTCCAGCCATAACTCTTTCAACTTATTGTAATAAGCAGCGACAGATAACTCTCCTTGTTTGGTATTTCTAGTAAGATTCCTAAGTTGAAACATACGAGCATCGTTACCTATCTTAAGAGTAGGACTGCTTTACTGCTTTTCAGACATCCTTTGCCGTCTCCAAGAATAAGTAGGTTCCACCTATATCTGGATGCATCAAATTAATGATCTAGGACGTTATCATAGAGTTCTCTTCATCCCATTTGGCAAAAGCAGCAAAATTTGTTGTTGTGGGCTTTTTCTTCATCCCGTCAATGTAGCTCATTCTTCCTTTTCTTTGAGGAAATAGTTTCCTCAACTGTGAGCACTTGAGATTATTATGAGAATTCAATCTTTCCATGGAAATTCGGGTTATCATGGATGTCAGGTACATGAATCAAAGAAGATTTGACTTCGGAGGCAACCCAACTTTCGGTGGCCATTTCAAAATGTCGGGATAAGAAACGCGGTAGTCAAAAATAGAGGAGGGAATGCAAGAGAAAAAGGGCAGCTAAACGAGGAAAAAGCACAGTTGAACAACTAATTGATATCCATGGGCTAGAGAATCTCCTAAATAATCTCCAGTAATTACCAATTATACAAGATTTAAAAATACAAATCCCTAAGAATCAGTAAGACTCCTAACATCACTTGTCAAATATTCTGAAATAACTTCACTTTTGAACAATCATAAGCACGGGCGAGGAGCCTCATAGGAGAATGCATAGCTTTGGACAAGTACAAACAGATAAATAACTCCTCCAGCCAAGCCAAAATAGTATCACAGTGCATTTCATTCAACTTGAACAACCTCAAACACCTGAAACTACTTTGATTGAGAAGATGTACAGTATCAAGACACTTGAAAATTTGTTCTTTAAACTATTTATAAGCTTAATTATTATACCCTAACAAAATAATCTGGTAAATGCTACCATTTTTCTCAAAGAAATATGACCATTCTTTTTGTTTCTTCACATCTAACATATTAAGCAGGCTGAAGTGACAACTAAGAAGATAGGGCACCTCTAAAGGGTTTTATGTCCATGTTGTACCCCAACACTCCTAATAATCTCAAGCGTCCAGTCCAACTTTTTCCCTTGCATAGCCTACACTCTTTTGACCATATATATGATGAAAAGGAAAGAGCAGTTAGCTGAAGAATATAGTCTTGTTGGAATATTCAATATTGTTATTATTTGTATATAGAGAAAGTCAAATATGTAAATTAGGAAGGTATTATCTGTCGTAGTTAATTTCCTTATTTAGTCTTAATTACTCCTATATGTAGCCTAATTGTACAATTAGAAAGACAAACAATTGATTATTCAATTTCAATTTGGCATCAGAGCTAAAACAAAAAACCCTAGCCTTTGCAGCCGCCGCCGGCCCTTTACAAGCTTTCAACGTTCACCACCGGCCATTGTAGTCGTCGACGATGTTCGCCAGCATCCAACAACAGCCGAAGAAGGTTCGCCGGCGTTCCTTACAGCCAGGCGACGAACGAAAGCTCCCCTACAGTCGACGACGAGCCCTCATTACAACTGACGAAGTCTCGCCGGTCGTCTACAGCCGCCGACGAACACTCGCCGGCCTTCTACAACCGACGACAAAACCTCGTCGGTCCTCTATTCGCGGCCGACAACCTCGCCGGAGCCCTAGCAGCCGACGAACTTGCCCTCGCGATATTTGTACGAAATAGATCTTGCGATTACAGCTCAATTGCAGTTCGTGAGGTTCAATTGCAGCCACCGACGAACACTCGCGGCCCTAGCCACCGCCACTGCTGCCGGATTTGCTTGAAATCGACGAAATCGAGTCAACTCAGACAATTATCAGTGAGTCAACTCAAACGATTCTCAGTGAGTCAACTCAACATCAAGTAGCTTGGTTTCGCGAGATTTACTCGTTGAAGGCCAACCCGACGATTCTCAATCTCTGACGATATTTCCCTTTGCCTTCACCATGTCCGACGTTACCTCAGAATCCATCCCAAGGTCCAGCCAACTTACCGAACCAAAGCATCTCTCTTCCGAATCTCACTCCATCCAAATCACATCTGTTCGTCTCAATGGAACCAATTTCTTGTGTTGGTCTCAATCGGTGCGAATGAATATCTGTGGACGAGAACGGATGGGATATCTAACTGATGATGCAAAGGAGCCCGCCATCAAAGATCCGTCGCATACGACTTGGGATGCTGAAAACTCCATGGTGATGGCGTGGCTCGTAAACTCTATGGATGAGGAAATCAGCTCCAACTATATGTGCTACCCTACGGCGAAGGAACTTTGAGATAATGAAAATCAGATGTATTCTGATCTGGGAAACCAATCTCAAAAGTACGAGCTGACTCTAAAACTCCGTGATATCCGTCAAGGCGAAGACAGTATTACCAAGTATTTCAATTCATTGAAGAGAATATGGCAAGATCAGGATATATTCGATGATCATGAATGGCATTCAACCGAGGATTATAGCCACTATAAGAAGTTGGTGGATGATGATCGTGTTTTTAAGTTCCTGGCAGGTCTGAAACCATAACTTGACAAAGTTAGGAGACGAATCATTGGTCGTCAGTCTCTTCCCTCAATTAATGAGGTTTTCTCGGAGGTCCGAAGGGAGGAGACCCGTCGGAACGTTATGCTCAACAAGCCACAAATTATTAGCCCTACAGTTGCTCTAATTGACCAGTCTGCTTTGGTTGCTGCTAATGCTCACTCCAGTAGTTTTCCACGCCGAGCAGAGGAACGTCCTCGTATATGGTGCGACTACTGCAACAAGCCCTGTCATACACGGGAAACATGCTGGAAAATCCATGGGAAATCGGCAAATTTGAAGAGCAACAAAACAGGAGAAAAATCTAACCGATTCTATCCTTCCGCGCATGAAGCTGCCACCAACTCCATTCAACAAAGAGCAAATTGATCAACTTCTGAAACTACTGACTATCAATCCATCATTTGGTACTCCTAATGCTTCCTTAGCTCAAACAGGTAGTAACTTTAGAGCATTTTCTTGTTCCTTAAACTCAACACCTTGGATTATTGATTCAGGTGCTTCTGATCATATGACAAGTTTTTATCACCTTTTCAATACCTATTCACCGTGTTCTGGTAACGAAAGAATTAAAATTGCAGACGGTAGTTTCTCACCCATTGCAGGAAAAGGTCAAATAACAATCTTAGATAGTATTAATCTAAAAATGGCCATCCACGCTCCTAAACTTACTTGTAACCTCTTATCTGTAAGTAAACTATTGCGAGATTCGAACTGTCATGCCATTTTCTCTGAATCTCAATGTTTCTTTCACGACTAGAGCTCGGAAAAGATGATTAGCAGTGCTAGATTGGTAGATGGCCTTTATTACTTCGATGATAACTCCTTGAGGAATAAAACAACTCACAGCACCAGTGGTATGAGCTCAACGTCTGTTCGTAATAAAATCATGTTTGGCACCTTAAACTAGAACATCCAAATTTTCAATATCTTAAACATTTGTTTCCGACTTTATTTAAGGATATGGATTGTTCTTCTTTTTATTGTGAAAGTTGTTTGTTTGTAAAAAGTTAGCGTACTTCTTATATTTCAAAATCATATCGTACATCCAAACCATTCTGTCTAATTCACAGCGATGTATGGGGTCTCTAAATAATCACAATACTATCCGGAAAAAGATGGTTTGTGACATTTATTGATGATCACACACATTTATGCTGGACATATTTGATGCGTGCAAAATCTGATGCAGCAGTTTTATTTAAAGATTTTTGCATTATGCTAGAAAACCAATTTCAAATGAAACCTAGCATTCTTCACACAGATAATGGAACAGAATATTTCAACGAATGTTTAGGCAGTTTTTTTAAAACAAATGGTATTCTATATCAATCCACATGTCATTACACGCCCCAACAAAATGGCATCGCAGAACGAAAAAACAAACACTCACTCGAAGTCGCACGTGCACTCATGTTTTCCATGTATATTCCAAAATATTTGTGGGGTGATCCTCTTTTAACAGCCGCATATTTAATAAATCGCATGCCTACACGTATTCTAAATTACACCACACCATTTGATAATTTCAAAACACACTTTCCAGCTTCTAGGATATCAGCTGACCCGTCTCTTAAAGTATTTGGCTGCACCTCCTATATTCATATTCCTAGCCAATTTCGATCTAAACTTGATCCTAGAACAGAAAAATGTATTTTCATCGGTTATGCACCAAATCAAAAAGGGTATTAGTGTTATAATCCACAAACCAAGAAAATTCACGTTAGTATGGACGTCACATTTTTGGAAAATGTTTATTTCTTTGACAAAAATCCCTTTCAGGGGGAGAATGTAATAGAAGGGAATATTTGGGTCACTAATGATCCTCTCCCTACCACAGTCTTAAAAAATTTTCCTCCAAATCAGTCAAAAACAAGTGATGACAATATTGAAAAACAAAAAGGGATCCCTACTAGTACACTAGTGCCGAGTATAATTCTTTCACAAACAAATGAAAAAATACCACGATCATGTACTGAGTTGCGGGTTTATACTCGGAGAGGTACAAAAAAGAATACAGATCAGCCTACTATTCTAGCACAAGGTCAATCCGACTCCCCAAGCAATGATCCAGGTAATCCTATATCTTTACCACCTCCTAATGAATCTTCTCATTCCAGTATTCCTTCAGATCTTAATATCCCTATAGCCATCAGGAAAGGAGTTAGAACCTGCACCAATCACCCCATATCTAGATATGTATCCTACACAAAACTTTCCAAACCTTATAGAGCCTTTACTTCTAAAGTTATTAATCTATTTATTCCAAGGAACATTGAGGAAGCACTAGGTGATACAGGTTGGAAACTAGCAGTTCTGGAAGAGATGAATGCTCTTAAAAGGAATGGTACGTGGGAAATAGTTGATTCGCCAAAGGATACAAAGATAGTCGGGTGCAAGTGGGTATTCACAGTTAAGTGTAAGGCAGATGGAAGCATAGAACGGTACAAAGCAAGACTCGTGGCTAAAGGGTTCACGCAGACATATGGGATAGACTACCAAGAAACATTTGCTCCAGTTGCTAAGATAAACTCGATTCGGGTTCTATTATCCTTAGCTGTGAATCTTGATTGGCCACTACACCAATTAGACGTAAAAAATGCCTTTCTAAATGGAGACTTGGAGGAGGAAGTGTTCATGAGTTTACCACCGGGCTTTGAAAGAAAGATAGGACAAGGAAAGGTGTGCAAGCTAAAGAAGTCACTATACGGCCTAAAACAGTCTCCAAGAGCGTAGTTTGAACGCTTTGGAACCACTGTAAAAGGTCAGGGTTATCAACAAAACCAAGCAGATCATACTATGTTCTATAGACACTCAATTGATGGTAAGATTGCCATTTTAATTGTCTATGTAGATGATATCATCTTAATAGGAAGTGATAGTGACGAGTTAAGAAGACTTAAAGGAAAATTTGCTAATCATTTTGAAATCAAAGACTTAGATCTATTGAAATATTTTCTTGGAATAGAATTTGCTAGATCAAAGGAAGGCATATTTGTGAGTCAAAGAAAGTATGTACTCGACTTACTGAATGAAACAAAGTTACCCGGGTACAAAGCTGTAGAAACTCCAAGTGAACCGAATGAGAAACTACAATCGGCCAAACCTGAAGGTGTGATAAACCGAGAATAATATCAAAGACTAGTGGGGCGGTTAAACTACTTATCACATACTCGTCCGGATATAGCATTTGCCATAAGCATGGTCAGCCAATTTATGCACTCACCAGGACAAAAACACTTCGATGTTGCCTATAGAATACTAAGGTACTTAAAGGGCACTCCTGGAAAAGGAATTTTGTACAAAAAACGTGGCCACCACCTTGTAGAGGTTTATACCGATGCAGACTGGGCTGGGAGCATCATGGACAGGAGATCGACCTCCAGTTACTGTACCTTTGATGGTGGGAACCTCGTCACATGGCAGAGCAAGAAAAAGAATGTCCTAGCTAGAAGTAGCGCAGAAGCGGAGTACAGATCAATGGCTCACGGCATCTGTGAAGTGTTATGGATTAACAGATTACTTGGAGAGTTGAAGATATCTAATTCAGTACCTATGAAGGTCTACTATGATAACAAATCAGCCATTGCGATTGCTCACAATCCGGTGTTGCACGATCGGACAAAACATGTGGAAGTGAACAAACATTTCATCAAGGAAAAGATCGAAAGTGAACAAATATGTATGCCATATGTACCGACTACTGAACAGATCCCAGACATTCTAACAAAAGGATTACCAAAGAAGAGATTCGGCTATCTAGTATGCAAGCTGACAATGGAAGATATCTTCATACCAACTTGAGGGGGAGTGTTAGAATATTCAATATTGTTATTATTTGTATATAGGGAAAGTCAAATATGTAGATTAGGAAGGTATTATCTGTCGTAGTTAATTTCCTAATTTAGTCTTAATTACTCCTATATGTAGCCTAATTGTACAATTAGAAAGACACGCAATTGATTATTCAATTTCAATTGTCTGCAATTGTCCAAAATAAAAACGTATGACTAGTACAAGTTCAAAGTTTTCTAAATATCCTATAATGATCATAGTGATTGATAGGAGATTCTAACCTAAACTATAGGGCATTAGGTGGAGTAGCTCCTTAAAATACAGACTAGTTTGAGAAGTCTCATAAAGGCGACGTGAAATTGAACAGTAATCACAATAAAGCTTTTTACAGGGAACTGCTATAGGCACCACAAATTCGCATCTTAACAGTGCTTCCACAGTATACCAACAGCAAATTGTTTAAAAAAAGGGGGAGGAAAAAAATCTCTCTACACCTACTATAGGTTTTTCAAAGAGTGACAAGGATAAGAGAAGGACGAGTGAGGAACGGGGGCAAATATCTGAGAACTTCTTTTCTTCTGTAAGTGTTGGACCGTGGAGGTGATGGAAGAGGCACTAAGGTGGTTGATGTGCTCAAGGCGAGAAGAAAATTAATTATTGTTATTTCCAGAGGGACAAAAGTGTAATTCAAAAACGGTGTATCTAGAGTAACTTTAGAGTGATCATTGTGGTGTATTTACAAAATACCACTCATCCCGGAATGAAACTTCTTTAAAATTACGTTTATAGCAGCTAACATTACCTCAATCTGAAAATGTTGTAAAATTCATTAACACTATCAAAATCAAAAGCTCATAACAACCAGATAACAGCCCATTACAGCCACAACCGTCGGCTCTACAACGTTATTTTCAAACAGCTTGTGGTAACAGGAATAGGCGTCCCTTTCCAAGATTAAGATGTAACCAATAGCATATGCTTATCTCTTCCATTTTTCTTCTTTATTTGTTTTTTTTCTTTTCTTTTCTTTTCTTTTTTTTTTTTTTTGGCTTGGTGTGTTGGGGGGGGGGGGGGGGGGGGGTGGCTTTGGCTTCTAACCTTTGGAGATTATATGTTTATATCTGCATTTGCGCAAGGGAGGACTATAGATCTGGATCAGATGAAAATTTGTGTTCCACTAGAAAATTGGCAACAAATTTTGACGCAAAAGAACACTAAATATGTGTACTAGCAGAAAAATAATCAAACCGAAAATACAAATTCTTGCCATAGACATCAAGGATTAAGTAACGATCTAGTTCCATATTTAGGCAATGTGAGAGGCAAGGCATCTTACTGTTTTTGAAATGTTTTTAGGTCTAGGGAAAACTCCCCATGTAGAAACCTTTGGCTTGTACAGATCCTCATTGTCTTCTTGCTCTAACTTTGGCTTTGGCTTTGGCTTTGATGTTGTTGCTGTATTTCCAAACTTGCTAGCATCACCGACGATAATTTCTACCTCGGGAATATCCCCATCTGGGAAGGGGTTGGAAATGGGTAGCAACCCAGGTGGCAGTCCCTTCCTCGTCTTCTTATCAGAGAACTCAAGCCCAATAAAATCCATGCTGGAAATCTTTGGTTCACTTGGTTTCTTGTCTTCTTTCTTGTCAAACAATTGATTCCCTTCAGAGTTGTTGTTTCTTCCCTGCGATCCTAGACATAAATGCAAATGAAACTTTCAAATTTTAATCCACATTCAATATCAAAACAAAAATAATCTACTCACATCAAAAAACCAAATCTTTCTAAAATCCACTCTAGTCAAAATATGTTAGCTCAATGATTATTATGTTGCCAAAGAAAAAATAAATAAAAATAAATAAAAAAATAAAAAATAAAAGGACATATAAAATATGCCTATAGCAGTCCAATGGGCCTAACTCACTCTCAAAATACGCCTTGTAAAATGAAAATTGCCCTGGGCTTTATATATAACTCAGGATCAGGTAACACAAGCGAAATGTGGGATTCAACACCCCCTCAAGCGCATGGTGGACTTTTGACAAACCACTGCAAACGGATATCGGAGGAAGGGCCCAACATCGATGTGGGATTTAACAAGCCCCCTCAAGCGCAGGGTGAACTTTTTGACAAACCACCGCAAACGCATATCGGGGGGCCCAACATTGATGTGGGATTCAACATACTTAATATCAGACAAGAGTTTTGGCTCGGATATCTTGTAGGAAATCAATGGATCTAACTCACTCTCAAAAGATGCCTTGAAAGAGGTGGATTACTTTACGCTTTATATATAGTTCACGATCAGGTAACACAAGCGATGTGGGATTTAACACGCCCCCTTACGCGTAGGATGGACTTTGTCAAACTACTAGCAACGAATATCAAGGGGCCCTAACATGAATGTGGGATTCAACATGCCCTCTCACGAGTTAGGGCGAACTTTGACAAAACCCTACGAATAGATTACGGGGGCCCAACCTCGATGTGGGATTCAACACGCCCCCTCACGCGTACGGTGGACTTTGCCAAACTACTGCCAACGAATATCAGGGGGGCCTAACATGAATGTGGGATTCAACACGCCCCCTCACGAGTTAGGGTGAACTTTGACAAAACACTGCCAACGGATTACGGGGGCCCAACCTCGATGTGGGATTCAACACGCCCAATATCAGACAAAAGATATGACTCTAATACCATGTAGAAACCCAATGGGCCTAACTCTCAAAATACGTCTTATAAGATGAGAATTGTCCTACACTTTATACATAGCTCAAGATTAAGTAACACAAGCGATGTGGGATTCAACACGCCCAACAATAGACAAAAGATCTGGCTCTAACACCATGTAGAAACCCAATGAGCCTAACTCACTCTCAGAAGACACCTTGTAAGATGAGAATTGTCCTGCACTTTATATCTAGCTCAGGATCAGGTAACACAAGCAATGTGAGATTCAACACACGCCTCAAGCGTAAGGTGGACTTTTGACAAACTACTGTGAACTGATATCAGGGGAAAGGCCCAACATCAACTTGAGATTCAACAATGTCTCCAAGAAAGAACTTCATCGAAGAATAGATGCAAGGGTTGCCAACCCCGTACAAGAACTATGGAATATTAAGTTCTTCTAAAAAGTAAAAGAACAGAGTAATTGCCGACGAAACAACGCTTCCACAAAAAAAAATGTACAAAAAGAATTGTTTTAAATCTCTGAAATATACTTTGAATTTTCTCCATCCAAATGCTCCTAAAAACAGCCATAGGAATCATAGCCCATGACCCCTTCATCACACCCCTTCCACCGTCCAGCTGGCTTACTCGCCAACACCCAAGCAAGCCTCTGCAGAACCTCAGCATACACCATGCATTTGACATCCCTTTTTTTTTGAAGGATTATGTCAATCAATTACTAATTCCAAAATAGACTAAAAATCTCAAGTAGATATAAAACCACATGTGCATTAAATAAGGCATTCTGTTCAATTATATCTCATTCATCCTACCAACAGACGGTTCTCTAGTGAATATGTAAAAGAAAAATAGAAATCAAACAAAAGCATAAACTTCAACCAACTGAAGATAATCCAAAAACCCCAAAGGACAAAATGTGGATCACAAGGGCAAAATTCTTAAGCACTAGTACAATTCAATCCCAAATAACAGTAAAGACTAAAGAGAGACCCACGTTTTCCCAGAGCATACCTAGAACTGTGTCACTTCCGTTCACACTTCCGCCACTACCCACAGCGCCTTTGTTCTTCTTGTACTCTTTCGCTTTCTCCATTGCTAATTTAACCGCTATCGGAACCTCTCGATTGTCAACCTCTTTTCCTTCCGAGACCAACGCATCATTCTTGATCTTAGTTTCGGTTGATTCCAGAATTGGGCCTTGCTCGATTTTCGGAATCGGGCTTGATTGCAGGGATTTCTTGTAGGCCCTTGCCTTTGCAAATGCAAGCTTCACAGGGTCTGTCTCAGTGGGTTCGGATTCTGAAGACTTATCCCCCGAATTTGGCGAGTTGGGAGATGAAGATTCTCCACTCGAAGACTGAGAATAGATAAGGCTTTGAATGTAAAGCTTCCGGTAACTGTTTTTGACGAAGAGACACCAGTTTTGATTGCCCTGGCAGAGTAAAACCCTGGACGTTGAGGAACAGAGGCCATGTTTTTGCGTGAAGCAGCAGCCGGGATTGTGAAGAGGACTTGGTTTGATGAGAGCCATTCTTTCGGGAGCCAAAATTTTGGACCTCAACTTCAACGGCTATGCTCTTATGGGTTATACACTCTCTTGCTTTCCATTGTTCACACTTGCCGTTCTGCCAAATCTTACGAAAAAGTCCAAACAAAAAAAAAGGAAATTTAATATATGGACGCAATAGATATATAACTTATAAAATCAACCTCTGAAAAATAATTTTTTATTTCTAACATTTACTCTCAATTAATATTATATTTACAAACTTATGTCATATAGTGCAATGTGTAACCGCGGCATTTATGAGAAGTCCCAAACATATCACCAATGTTTGGAAAACCATTGCTATGAACCAATTCCTTATTCAAAAAATGAAAATATATACATCAAATTAATGTACAAATAATCATTTTTCTAATTATATAATTTGTAATTTTTTTGAATAAAAATGTCAATTTGTGAATTTTCATATGAATTCTGAGAAAGTAATCAAATATGAATATTTACATATAATGTCATTCTGTAAAAAAATAATCAGATATGAATATTCACCTTTTTTGTTTGTTATTTTTAAAATTTTGATACATTTTCATTTTTTTCTCTGATGATGTGAATGTGGTTCATTACATTTTTTTTTATTTTTTTTTTTTTTATATTCACACGTTTTTACCAAAACAACTAAAAAAACACTAAATCAAAGATATTGAAAATCCCCTGATATAAAAAATTCACAAAAAAAAAAAAAAAATATATATGATATTAACAATCATGAAAAACAAACTCAATCAAAAAAATAAATCTAAAAACAAAAAAAAAATGGTATGAACATTGGAATGTTCAAATCTATGTGTGTGTGTAAGAGAGAGAGAGAGAGACTAAGATGGGAGCACGACGAAGACGAACATAGCATCGACGGCCTTCATCATTCCAAATCTAGGACGAAAGGCTTCGCCGCCGAGTCAACATAGATCAGGGAACATACATAAAAAATAAAAATAAAACAAAAAAAAAAAACCATAGTTGGTATGAACATTCTACCTCCCACAAAGACACATTCACCAAAATCGTAAAATGAATATCCACTAGAGCACACGTCGAAAAATGAATATTCAGATTTGTGAATAAACATGAACATTCAATCTGGAATTTTTCAAAATCGAAACAGATTTTGAAAAAGTAAAGTCCGACCTAAATGTTAAAGATTTGTGAATGAATATTTTATCTCCCACAAAGACACATTCACCAGAATCGTAAAATGAATATGTTGGCCCAGTGAGCTATCTAAGAGGGGGTGAATTAAGTAGATAAAAATTAATCTAAATAATAATATTTCAAAAATTAAATAATTAATTTTATCCTAAATTAATTATTATCTCTTTATGGCAGCGGATGAGTGTGATAAATTCTAGGTGCACACCAAACAACACAAAATAAAGGAAAGAAAATAAATAATGGAGTACACACCGATATATCCTGGTTCACCAAGTTAATCCTGGCTAATCCAGTCCTCCGAGCCCCACGAAAATTCGTACCCACTAATCACTAAGATTCCTTTAAATAGGTAAGAATTAAACCTTTACAAAAATGATTTTTTTTCGCAGGCTCAGAATCAACCTTTACAACTTTCTTTTCCAAGGCTCAAGAATAACTTTTTCTTTTTTCCAGATTTAAGAATAATCTTATCTTTTTTCAGACTCAAGATTAACCTAATTCTATTACAGGGAGAATCACAACCTAATTCTTTTTATACCTTAGGCTCAAGAATTAAACCTCACAATCACTTCAAGTATCATTTTTCCAGGTAAAGATGGAACTTTTACAATTCACTCACAATTTGATTCTAACCAAGAAGAATCACACTTAAGCTCTTTCAATGGGAAAAGAGTAACCTAATCTTTTTATACTTAGGTAAAGATCAAATCTCAATCTCTTTACCAAAAAAAATTGAAACTCAAAACTACTCCTGATTAGATATTCCCAATAATATCTAATTCGCACACAACTCACCAATTACAGAATTGATTAGTTTTTTCTCACTCAAAACTTCTACCACCCCAGATTAATTAATACTCAATCAATGTCCCGATACTAGTGATAGAAATAAAGTGAGAAAACAAAATTATATTATAATAAAGAATGCGGGTAGCACAATTAAGCACTTAATCAAATTAACACACAAATCGTTTTTAAAAGATTTTTATGCTTTTAAAGTTCAAATATGATTTCTAAAAAAAGATCAATTCACCAAGCAAATAATAATAATAAAATACTCAATTAAATAATAAGCTTGGAACGATCTCACTAGAAAAACACCAAATAGATTGCATGTAGTATCGCAAGACAGCTTAAATTGGTGACGTTAACTCAAATAGCGCTTTAACTAAAAAAATTCTCAATAATCGATCTCACAATTGATCTCTTAAAATTAGATCAGAATGATGACTCTTAGAATAGTTTAGGAACTGAATAGTTCTTGATATTGTGTGTATTGTCATCTTGTTATGTGAAATTCACAAGTCTATATATAAGGAATTAGAACAAGCTTTTTGACGGATAGTTTTCAAATAATAAGTATCTAAAAAGCACTTATAGACCCCATATATCATTATAACTTAATCCTGGTATAATTCACTCAATAATATCTTTTAAAATATTCAATTAAGTCCCAAAAATATTTTCTCAAACTCAATTAGATAAGATAAAAAGAATTACATATACCAAATTGAGAGATATCAAAAATACTTGAACCATATCTATAGGGATATTCAACTAGGAGTATCATATCTTAAATATATCTATATCCCTAAAATCTCTCAATCAAGTAAACAAATAACAGCTAGTTAACGATTAGTTTTTTAATAAATCCCAAAATTCCACAAAACCTGAAACTGGCCATCAGTTGACCTGCTAACACCCATTAGTCAACCGCCCAATTCAGGATATAGCCCAAGCCAAAATTCCTCGCCCATAAGTTGACCATTACTTATCCATCTGTCGACCGAACGATTCAGAGACATTCACAGGTTGACTTATTTGTCGACCTTAAGATCTAGAGACTTCGCCTTATAACCATCGGTCGACCTACCTGTCGACCAGTTGCTTCAAGGAGTTCAGCTAATTTCTATAGGTTAACTTATCTGTTGACCGACCATTGCTGGAACATTTTTCCTTAATGAATTTTCATTCAATTTCTTCGACGTTTTCACCTATTTAACCGATTTCTTTTCTCGATTAGCTCCACTATATCCTTAAATTCATTTTTAATCAATTATCTTTCTTAAAATAATGTTTTTTTTTTTCAATTTCACATAGGAGCAAATATGTTAGCTAATTAGGATCCTATTAAAAACACACATAATCATTAAAATATTTTGTGTCGTGTGTGATCCTAATCGGGATACATTAAGAGTAAAAATTTAACCTGATTTTTTTTCCCTAAGTTCTTCAATTTATTTGGTCTCTTAACGTCTATCATCTTTGTCAGTCTCTTCAACATTCATTTTCTTCATGATAATATCTTCACTGGAACTTATAAACTGAAATACTCAATAAATCCATTAGTTTCACCAAAAGTATCAACATTTAATTGCCCATCAAAATCTTAGGATCAACAGAATATCCACCAGAATACACATCAGAAAATGAACATTCAGATTTGTGAATGAACATGAACATTCAATCTGGAATTTTTCAAAATCTAAACAGATTTGGGATAGGTAAAGTGCGACCAAAATGTTAAAGATTTGTGAATGAATATTCTACCTCCCAAAAAGATACATTAACCAAAATCGTAAAATGAATATCTACCAGAACACGTCAGAAAATGAACATTCAAATTTGTGACTGAACATGAACATTCAATTTGGAATTTTTCAAAATCTAAACAGATTTGGGAGAGTTAGAGCGTGACCAAAATGTTAAAGATTTGTGAATAAATATTCTACCTCCTACAAAGACACATTCACCAAAATTGTAAAATGAATATCCACCAGAACACACATCAGAAAATAAACGTTCAGATTTGTGAATGAACATGAACATTCAATCTGAAATTTTTCAAAATCTGAACAGATTTGGGAGAGGGAGAATGCAACAAAAATGTTAAAGAATATTCACAATAAAAATCAACCCAAAAACTCCCCAGAAAACAGATTTGAAAAAATCTATATGAACAAATCAAACAAAAAAGAATATACGTCAAGAATTCAAGGGTGAAAATATGAACATTAAGGGATTGAGGGGGTAAAAATGTAATTTAAATAAGGGGGTAAAAATGTAATTTAAATAAATAAATAAATAAAGCCCTCCTACCCTAAAGCAAATGGGTTTAGCGATTGAGGGGGTGAAAATGGGTTCAGGGGACAAACGGCAGTGGACGAATCAAGGGACGACGGTGATGGACAAAAAGCTGTGTGGTGGACGAGATTGCGAAGGACAATACGATGTTTGGGAGAGAGAAAGAGATGGACGGCAGCGGTGGGTGATGACAGTGGACGATGTTGTGGACGACGGTAGTAGATGACGCTGTGGACAACGATGATGGATAAACAGTTGTGCGATGAATGACGTTGTAGACGAGACGACAGTGAACTTAGCATTGTAGATTAAAGTTGTAGATTGAGAGGGAGAGATTACTAAAAATGGTTATAGAGAGAGCGATTCTGACTATTAGTATTAGGGGTTGGGGTTTGCAGCTGTGACTATTAGTTTTAGGGGGTTGTGACTATTAGATAATATATTAGGGTTTGTAACACATGCTTGGATAATGGTGCACATTGGTGGTTCGGCAGTTGCGAGAGAGAGAGAGTGGATATTAGGTTGAAGATGAAATAAAATTGAGAATTAGGGCTTGTTCCTTGTATATATATATGGGGGCAACTATATCTGTTCACTACTGGTCAGGGATTAAATGCTAAGAATATTTTCATTAAGGTTTGTAAAATAACCTTTTTACTTAAAAGTGTTATTGAGAAAAGAGAGTTTGAAATATGGGTTAAACGTTAAAAAAACCCAAAAAAAAAAAAAATCCTACGAAAAATATCGAAACACTCTATTTTTCTAATTTATATATTTTTTAAATTCTTATTTTTATTTTTTAATTCAAAACAACTCATTTGATCACCTTATTTTTTATATTTTGTGATCTATTTAATAAAATATGAAATGTTCTAGTTTCAAAAGTTATTTTTAAAGATATTATTAAGCATTAGATTTAGAAATAAGAATAGTTCAATATATATTTTGAACATCTTTTCAAAACATTTTTCAAACACATTTATAAGTGCGTCTTATCATAATCCTCTACATCTTCAGTGGACAAATATCAAAATTTATCACTTCTCTCTTATTTATATTTTAAGTTCTTTTTCTATTTTTAATTTAAAATAACCAAATTCTATCACCTCATTTTTTCGTAATTTTATGATTTACGTAATAAAATTGAAAATATTAATATTTTTAACAATAATTTTTAGCTATATAATTTAAAAATGAATGACAAAGATCAAATCTGAATGCGAAAAAACAATTTAGATTCCTACCTAAAAAAATTAGGTGGAACTTCTTCTGTATCTTTTTATCTTTATAGGACAAGTATCTAATTCCCCCCTTTCTCTCTTATTTATTTTTCAGGTTCTTTTGTTTCTCTTTCTTATTTTTTATTTTTAAAATAAAAATAAAAAATATATTGGAGAAATTAAGGTATTATCCTTGAAATAAGTCACTTATAAGTTTTTATTCTTATAATTTTTTATTCTAATTATTTTTTGTCTTTAATTTAATATTAACTGATTATTTAACTTTTCAAGCAATATCAAGTAAATGTTAAATTCATTAATATCAACTAGAACTAAAAAGTAAGTTGAAAATAACAAAAAATAAATAAATTTATATAAATTGACAAATAATAAAAAATAAAAAAGTATGCATAGTGATTAATTTAATTGTGCATAGTGATTAGTTTTCTTTTTAGTAAGTAGCGAAACTATTTATGACATATCTATATATTATAATATGAAAGGAAATTGGTTCAAACTATATTCTCAAAAGATATTTTTTTATATAATAATCTATTGAATATTAAAGTTAATAGTTTTTTTCATTACCTAAATAGTAGACTTTTTGTTTTGTTTTTTTAATATCAAATTAAGGTTATATTTTTTTAATTCGTTCCTTCAAACATGAGTTATACGCTAATCTATTATATATAACAAGACGGAAATAGGAGCCTACACATTTGTCAGGGTCTGATGCCTTAGGAGACAAAGAACAATCCATATTACATCAACATATAACATAAATATCAAATATGTATTTACATTTAGGGAAAATTCCATTGTAGACCCTCTAAGAATTGAGACATTTCTGTAACGGCCCAATTTTCCAGGACTGCCACTTGGTTTCTCCTATAGAAAACTCTACTCCAAATATTTCACCATTTATAAATAAATTAGTATTACTATTAATTCAGCTCCGATACCACTCTGTCACGACCCGATTTCCTAAGGCCACCACTTAGTTTCTCCTATTGGAAAATTAACGCTAAAACCTAACGTCCAATTTTAATTGATCTAATAATTTTGCAAGCAACGGTGATAATTATAATTATTTTATCGAGTCGATTTTATTAATTCCATTGAAAATTAGGGGTCAAAGGTATAACCAAAAAAAAGACAAGTTTTCAAAAGACTAAATGATGTCATTCGATTAGTAGAAACATTAATCAAAAGGCACCTAGGATATTAATATGATCTAGTGAAACCACAAGACAAAAGTGGGACTTCTTGTGGCACTGGTACTACTATAATAATAATATATGTATTATTATTTGCATGCATTTCAAATTTCCAATTCCATGACTCCAAATCCTTATAATTATTGAATTTTTTTAGTCGATTTTACAACAATAACTAATAAATACAATTATTACAAATAAAAATTTAACTATAATTCTTTACGTCGTTTCACTCTTACCGGTCTTGAAATCAAAACTATGGGGTTGTGAGTCAACGCTCAATAGAATCTCAATCCCTCTAATACGTACATTTAATTAAGTCCCAAATAAACACATAAACATATATTTCACATAATTTACATATAATGTGTACTATAAATATTTCATAAAACAACAATTATAATAGTAAATTATATAAACCACACAATACCAAGAGAGATTAAATATATATATTAAAGGAGTAAAAATTCTACCTGAAATCCGAAGTCGAAATTCAGACCAAAATATAATTCTCGCTCAAAATATACAAAACTGTAATCTTGCCACTTTTTCTTCATATATATATATATATATATATATATATATATATATAATGATCTATCCTATTTATTAAGTTCATCCTACACGTGTCATGTTGAGTCTTAATATTCATATACCCATAATTGGTTTGAACATCACATTCTTCTTATTATTATATATAAAAACACACACAACCGCCACCTATATAATGTAAATATGTGGTTGATATGGTTCCTTCCTTAGGAAAGAACCCATATTGACCATTTGTTGTTTTTTATTTATTTATTTATTTATTTATTTACACTAAGGTCCTCTTTAAAATAAAAATATTAATTATAACTCAAAACTCTTAAAAATATATTTTAAATAACACAATAGTTCCAAAATTTTTAAAATTCAATTTAAAATTAACATTTAACTCAAAAAAGTATCAAGTACATATATATTTATACCATAAATTTACAAAATCATCCCAAAAAACATCTGCTTCATTCTCTCTATTTCTCTTCATCTTCTTTCTCCTCTGCATCTGCTTCACGCTTTTCATTCTCTTTTTCGGACAAAAATAGCAACCGGTGATTTATCCTAATACATGCCTCTTTGTACAAGAGTACAAATATAGGTTAGTTTGTATACAAGGCGCTCTTTAATCACTTGCCTTAGCATAAAAACTCACTTATTTTTTTGTTTTTCTCTCATTTTCTTCACTTTCTATTTTCTTTTCAATCTCTTTTTTTCTTTTCGCTCTCTTTTTTCTCATTTTTTGTTAACTCTCAGTCTCACAATTTTTTTTCAACTCATTCTCTCTTGAACCCGTCATGAGTGGCCTCCCTGTCAAATTGCCACGGCCTACCCAATAATACATAACCCCGCATGCATTGGAACAATCACAAAGTACTTCATCCTTGTACTTCCCAATTGAAAAAGAAACTAACATCTGCTTATTTACCTGAACCTCCCCACAATCATTTAGCCACTGCAACTTATACAGTCTAGGGTATTTCAAGGTAGGTAAATTCAATTTTTCTACTAAAGTAGTGCTAACCACATTAGTAAAACTTCCCCCCCCCCCCTCAATGATCATACTACATACCTTGTTGTTGACGTGGCATCTAGCATAAAAAATATTGTCCCTTTGTTGTTCCATGTCATCATCTTTGACTTGGACACTTAAAGCACGCCTAGCCACAAGTGACTTATCCTCCACTGGGTACTCCACATCATTGTCACAAGCATTCTCAGGTGGGGTATTTGGTCATCATTGCTCGCGCTTTCAATTTCCACCTCTCCATTAACACGTACTATCATGGTCTTCTTATTTGGGCATTGTGAATCTATATGACCTACACCCAAATAAAGAACACATTTAATATTACGATTACGAGTTTGGGGTTCAGTTTTACCTTTGTTGACATTGGGCACATTATCTCTCATTTTAGGTGGTTTGGTTTTGGACTTTAAAATAGCTTATTCGTCTTTCCTCTTATTCGGTCTCCATGAAGTAAAGGAGCCCAAAGTTTGAAATGACCAAGTCATTTTTCTTTTAAGCTATCATTCCACCTTTATTACCACATGCACCATTAAGTCCAACTCCACATAGTTTTGCAACTCCACCACATTGGCAATGTCCCAGTTCAGCTCATTCAAGAACCTTGCCATGGTAGCTTCTCTATCCTCCTCTATATTAGCCCAAATCACAGCGATCTCCATATACATGTAGTAGTCATCCATGGTCCTATAGCATTGTGTAAGACTTTATAATTTCTGATACAAGTTCCTATAGTAGTGACTAGGGACAAACTGCCTCCTCATAATAGCCTTCGTTTCCTACCACGTCTTAATAGGCCTCTCATGACTTCTCCTCATGTTCATCACACACTGATTCCATCAAATAATAACATAGTCAATAAACTCAATTACTGCGAGTTTTACTTTTTTCTTCTCGGAGTAGTTGTGACACTAAAAAAATCAACTTCACATTCTTCTTCCATTCCAAGTAAGCTTCACGATCGTTTTTCCCTAGGAACGATAGTATTTTCATTTTGATGTTTCTTAGGTTTCTATCAACCCCATCTCTCCATCTCAAATCTCGTCGAAAACTAGTACCACACCTTTCTTCCCTTGGCATAAATCTGCCCTCTCCATTCAGTGAAGCTTGTTCCCCTTCATCTTCGAACTCATCCGCTATAGACATCGTATTTTATCCCACTTATATTTGAATTTTGTAGAAGTAAGGTTGGGCAACAGTTGGATTAGGTCGGGTTGAGCCAAACCCATGGGCCGAACTAAACAAATTCGGGTTTATATTTTTTAAACTGTGGGCTGCCCATTTATATGCGGGTTGGGATATCAAAAACCATAGGCTGCCCAATTAATTTGGGTTGGGCCAATTTGGTCTGATTCAATGCAATCTTTTTCATGTTGAGCTTATTTTCAACACAATATTTTACATGTTGGGCCTAATTAATTCAGGTTGGGCCAATTTTTAGGCCAAGTCAATCTTTTAACATTTTAATAGATAAAAAACGAAATCCAAACACAATTTAATCTAATTTGGTCAATCTACCTCAATCCAAACAAATTTAAACTACAAACCAATAATAAAAAAGAAAAAAAGCTATAGTAATTCAATTAAAACTTAAACAAAAAATTTTAAAAAACTAAAACTAAAAAATGAAACAAGGAAAACAAAAACTGAAACGAAAAAAATTAAAAAAATGAAATACAAAAATAAACTTCACCATTTGATCCATGTCATCAACGAATTGTAATAGTGCTTGATTGTCCGCTTGTTGAACTTGAAGCTGATTGATCTAGAACTTGTCACAAATTAAATCAAGCAATTAGTAAATCTCATATCAACATTATGAACAATAAAAAATTAAATTATATAAAATAAAAAAATTAAAGAATACAAACTTGATTCAATATCATTTTTAAATTCATCGACCTCATCCATTATGCTGCGAAGAGACATTGGCACTGAAGATAACAACCAATTTTGTGCACAAACAAGACGCTCAACCATTTGAGGGGACAAAAACTACGAAATGGATCCAATATACATCCTTTTGTACTAAACGCAGACTCTGACGCCACAGTTTACACATGAACAACCAATACATCACGAGCAACCAAAGACAACACTTTATATCTACTACCGTTAACCTTCCACCAACACAAAATATCAAAATTTTCATCCTTATTACTTTCAGGCAATTCATTTAAATACCTTTCTACCTCAGACTTACCCCCCATATCCATTTTTTCTTCCATAAAACTCTCAAATTGTGAAGCAATTAACTTGTGTGGATCTTCATCCATAAAATCTAGATCCACAATTGAAGTAGATGCCACATCCCCACTCCTGCTCGGACCATTCCCACATTTCGTATCAACATGCGACCTTATTAACTCCATAGAAGCATAACATTCATATTATCAATTTATAGCAATCTTCACATTTTTAATCAATGAGTGTGCAATCTCAATAGCATACATTTTTGAAAAATAAAATTGGAGATATTAAATCTTCTTCCTTGGATCCAACAAAACAGCCACATACAAAATAACATTGATCTTGTACTCATTTTCCCAATATTTGTCAAATGTCGATTTCATATTTAACGTCATTTTGACCACCCCATTATCTTGATTCAAGAGTAAGTGTTCATTTGTGCTTCGAATTACAAAAATCTCATCGAAAATCGAGTTTGAAGTAACATACAAAGTACCCAAAAAATATTTCGTTGACTCGTAAAAAAGTTTAAAAAATTTAACAAATGCACAACATCTTAAATCTTCCTTATTCGGAGGAGATCCAGTTATATCACTCATATCTTTTTCGAGAAAATAAGCATGAAATTTAGGGTCCTCAACTTCTAATTTTTCAAATGCCTTTTCAAACTTCTCAGCAAAATCTAATATTTTATAGGTGGAATTCTACCATGTTTGCACATCAAGGCATAAAAGACTCTTAGAATCAATTCTCAACATATTGACACATTTCAAGAAAGAATAGAGTTAACTAGGTGAAGATTTTACATATCTTATTGCTCCCCGAACCCTTTGAATAGAATCATATAATTCTTTTAACATTTCCGCCACTATCATATTTAAGATGTAAGCACAACATCTCATATATAAGAGCTCGTGACTTCAAATTGTACCTTTCCAATTTCATGTCCCCTTTTATAAAAATTTAATGGTAAGATTATTTGAACTAGCATTATCCACCGTTAACGTGAAAAATCCCTCAATTCCCCTTTCAAGCAAAGAATTTTCAATCTTTTTACCAATAGTCTCTCCCTTATGATCGTCAACACTGCAAAAATTCAATATTCTCTTTTGGAGTCTCCAATCATCATCTAGGAAATGACACGTCAAACACATTTAATATAAATTCTGAATAGACGTCCATGTGTCCATAGACAAACACACACTACGAACTTTTAAAAAAATTCTCAATTTTTCTAGTTCTACGTAAAAAATCTTCACTATATCGCGAGCAATTGTATATCGAGAAGGAATATTTTACCATTTCGGTTGCAAAACATTAAAAAACCTTTTATATCCATAATTTTCCACAAATCTAAAAGGCAACTCATCAATTACGATCATCTCAACAAGAGCATTTTTAGCGGCCTCTTGACTAAAACCTAATGCGACAAGTTAAACACCCTCTTCACCATATATTTTTAGGTTTAAAACCTAATGTTGCTTGCCCCTTAAGTTGTTCTCTATATGGATATTTAGGACAGTTAGGCAAGTGATTTTTTTAAACTACTTGTACCGTGAACCTTTGAATTAGCACTATAAACATTTTTTCCATATTTACACGATGCTTTCAGTTCACCTCTTATTTCAACCTTATCAAAATGATCCCATGCTTTAGAAATTTTTCTCTTACGTACCGTGCTTTTAGGGGGAATCTGAGGTTTCGAATCAACATTCTCATTCGAATTGTTCACTCTCACTTCATCTGTTATCGTAGTGTCCATTACTAAAAAAATTGACAAAGATAAACAAAATAAAAAATAAATATGTACAAAGTTCAAACGTTACACAGATTATAAAAAAATATAGATAGTCCAAAATTCCAAAAAAATATGTAATATGGAAACAAAAAGCATTCACAAATATAGCATTTACAAATAGCATTGTTTCTGGTTTATTATTTCTAGAAAAAACATTTACAAGAAGCTTTTACAAAAAAAAAAAAAAAATATACAGTCCAAAAAAATCGTACTCTGGCTTAATAGAATTTTGGATCAGATAAATTTCATAAAGATTGGAATCAAATTTCATATCGAAAAGATAGAACACTGGATATATATAGAGCATATAAAACACATACACACACACACACACACACACACACACACACACACACACATATATATATATATATATAGAGAGAGAGAGAGAGGGAGAGAGAGAGAGAGAGAACATATCAAATTTCATATCAACACTGGATATATATAGAACATATAGTATTCAAAATATCTAACAGTAGAACAAGTTTCAAAAATTCAAACACTAGAATTCATATCTAACACTGGAACGAAACACTATTGAGTTCCAAATCTAATTTATGCATTTTTTGAATTGTAACAAGAAGAGGATTGAAGAACACAAACAAGAAAACAAGAACTAATTCCTCAGTATAGTCTGTTACTCACAAACCAGAAACACAACTCAAAATTCAGGAAAAATAAAAACACAAGCATTTGATGAATTGCGAACTCAAAGACTGGTACCTGTTTGTGATGTATACCCTTGAACTTGAGACATTCCAGCATCGATCCACCCGTGGATTGTAAATAGTGGCTATGGATCTTGCGAACTAGCCGATGGGGAGCGGTAGTGAACTTGATTTGGGGATATGAAATCGTACCTTCAAATTAGGTTCCAATGGTTGCGATTTTGGCGAGCTGCTGTGAATATATAGACCTTGGGAATTTTTTGACTTCGAAAAGGAAAAGGAAAAGGAAGAAGACGATGTAATCATGTAAAACAATGGAAAGTTTCACCTAGCTGTTGCGAATATGGAAAGTTCAATTGATTTTGGGGATTGAATCTTCAAGAGGGAAGAAGAAGAAGAATTCAATGCCGTGAAATCACAAATATGGGGATTGAAACATTGAAAGTCTGAATTGAAACCCTAAACCTAAAGTCTCTCCTTGGAACAGGCTGGCGGGTTATCCCGCGGTTGTAATCATTAGGCCCGCGATCTGCCCATGGGCCTTACGGATTGAAGAAAACAGACTCGTTTGGATGGCGGGTTCAGTTTAGCTGGCTATTTTGGGTTTAAAACAGGTGGGGTGGGGCGGGTTCGCGGGTTAAGGAAATATTTGCACAGTCCTATGTAGAAGTGTCGGATCTAAAGTGAAAATTTGGATAAACTTTGAATCACGTTTAAAGGGACAAAATTTTGCCTTAAATTCATTGTTTAAATTTCCTCTAAAGTTTTGAAAAGAAAAGAAATAAAAAACAATTCGACAGTTTGATCAAATTAGGCCAAAAAAAAAAAAAGTTTCGAGCTAAAATAAAAAATTCTAAAAGTTAATTGGGGACTAAATTTGTTTAAATGAAAGTTTATTTTCATAGAATAGCACTTTGGATGTAATTAATTTTGTTTCTCACCCCTTAATTTTAAGAAATTTCACCAATATCAGTCACTTTTCATTTTGGCCCAAAAACTGTACTTTTTCGTCCGTTTTATCAAATTTTGGACCAAAAACATTTTATTTTCCAAAATTGAACTTTTTGATATTTATTTGGATATTTTGTTTAATGATTAGAGCACTTTTTAGCAATTACATTTGTATTTTTCGAATTTTCTTGAAATTGAAATGATAAAAATTACTAAAAAGTGCCTATCCGGGAATAAGACGGTGCTTAGGATTCCAAAATCGGAGTGCCCAAAGTAGCCAACGGAGTTCCCTAAGTCATTTCCTAAAATTGAATGACTAGGAGAGGTCATATCAAACTATTCTTGCACTCAATACCATATTTAGGGGGGGTGAAAGAGTAATTTACACGAAATAGGGGGTAGGGATCATCATGAGTCTACATAGGCCAACCACCAGTCGCTTCGCGAACTCCCTAGGGCGTGCGTCCCAGGGAGTGAGTGCAAGGCCTCCTCTATAAATAGAGGAGGACCCCCCTCCCATTTTTTTAATTCACTTTCCATCTTGAGTTTCTCTCTCTAGAACTCAAGAACTTTCTTTCTCTCTCTAAAATAATTCTCAAAAATTAGTTTAGTTTTTAAAAATTAGATTTTCTACACAAAAATAAAACAAAGAATGAAGAAAGAAGAAGAAGAAGAAAAATAAGAAGCATAAACAAAAGGAGAAGAACCATCCTTCCAAAAGGCAAGGTACGTTCTTAACACCTCCAACTTGTACAATCTTGTCTAAAAAAAAACAAAATTGACAAAAAAAATCGTAAGTCATTCCCCGCAAATGCACTTTACTTTTCTTGCTATTACTTTACTGTTATTTACATTTTCGCACTTTACTCTCGGCATTTACTTTACTTTCATTTACTTTGCCTCTCTGTGCCTTTCTGTTTTTTATATTTCCGTATTTTTTTTTTCTTTTTTAGCCTAGGCCTTGGACTAGCATTAAGTCACAGTCCTTAGCCTGGCACCTTTTTTTTTTCCTTTTTTCCAATCAAGTCCTCGGACTGCCGATATACATATATTTATACTTATATATATATATAGACACACACACTTCATTTACTTACCAAAAATATAAAATCATGAGAAAAAAATGAGAAAATAAAATAAAAGGGTTCTACATGAACTAAGAACCTTTAAAAAAAAAAAAAGATACTTGGTAAATTTATTATGGCAAAATTTTGTTTTTCCATTTTGATCAAAAACCAAAAATCAAGTCTCATTTGTTATTCTCAAAACAATTGATACTTCAAAAATATTTTTATTATTTCTTTTTTTTTTCAGGAAGTTGTCTTAAAAATAATAATAATAAAATGTTATCTCCATCTAAGACACTCAAAAAAAAAAATTTCTAAAAAACTTTTCTCCAAAACTTTTATTTCATTCTTAAAAAGTAGAAAACATTTTCTTTAAAAAAATAAATTTCCTTTCTTCTTAAAAAAAAAAATCTTTAAATCTTTGTCTTCCTTCCACAAAACCAAGATTTTAATGTTGTCTTAAAAAATAATTCTTTAAATATTTTTGTTTTTACAAAAGACCAAAAAAACCCTCATCAATGCTTATTCACTAAAAGACAAATTTTATGAAAATGAAGTTTTCTCTAATTTAGTTTTCTTCACTACTAGACAAAAAACTTTCTCAAATTGTTTTTAATTTAAAATAAGATTTTCTTAAATAATTTCAAATTAAAAATAAATTTTTATTTTCTAAAATATTTTTTTATCTTTTAAAAAAAAAATTCACAAAAAGACAAAACTTTTCCTAAAAAGGTTTATTTTCAAATTGTTTTCTTTAAAAAAAATTCAAAAGTTGTTATTTTACATTTAAAAAAAAAAAAAAAAATCTTTAAAAGCTAAATTCTTATTGATCATTTTTTATCAATAAAAATTCCCTTTTCTTCTCAAAATTATTTTTGAAAAAAATATTCATGTGCTTAAATTATTCTTGTCATCAATAAAGAAAATAAATGTTTTTATTAGTTTTTAATTTTTTTTTTATTTAAAGTGTTAATCTCAAGATTTTGATAGACAATTAAGTGTTGATATTTTTTGTGGAACTAATGAGTTTATTGAGTGTTTCTGTTTAAAAGCTCCATTGATGATGTTATCATGAAGTAATTGCTAAGAATGTAAAGAGATGGACATTAAGAGATTGAAGATTCTAAAGAATTTAGGTGAAAACAACTCAAATTCATTTTTACTCTTAATGTATCCCAATTAGGATCACACACAACACAAATTAAATGATTTATATTTTAGTATTTTTTTATTAGGCTCCTAATTAGTTCACATATTTTCTCCAATATGAAATTGAAAAATAAAAATTGACCTAAGAAAGATTAGTGTTTAAAATTAATTTATAGTGTCAATTAAGTTAACCAAGAAAAGAAATCAGTTAAAAGGTCTACAACGTTGAAGATTGGAGTTGAATTGAGTTAAGGAAAAAATGTTCCAGCAATGATTGATTGACCGAACAAGAAGGATTGGTCAACTGATGGGCGTGGACTGGGAATTGGAAAAGTCTCTGAATCGATCGGTCAACCGATCAAGGGAGATCGGTCAACCGATGGCCGATAAGTGAACTCTCCGAATCGATCGGTCAAACGACCAGGGTCGAAATTTAGCCTAGAGAAGCATCCTGAATCGATCGGTTAACTGACCATTGTTTGAGAATGGCTTGGCTAACAACCTGAAATGATCAGTCGACTGATGGACTATGATTGATCAACCGATTGAGTTGTTTCAGATTTTGAGGATTTTCGGGATTTGATCCAAAACTAGCTGTTACTAGACGTTTTTTGGTTGATATTTTGGAGATATTCTAGGAATTTGAACATATTATAGATATATTACTTTTATTTAAATATCTCTAAAGATATGGTACACTTATTTTAAGTGTTTCTCAATTTAATCCATTTAATACTTCCTATTCTTTCGATTTGAGAATGTGAAATAATTTGAGGACTAAATTGAATGATTTAAAAGTCATATTTAATTGAAATTAACCAGGATTAAATGGTATTGATATATGGGGTCTATATGTGCATTTACTTGTCATATTTAATGGAAACTAACCGTTAGAGAGCCTGTTTCAAATCAGTTTAAATAGACGTGCGTTTTTAACATATCAATATATCATTCTATCAAGAACTTTCAGTTCGTGAGCTTTCTAAAAGTTATTATTTTAAGATTATATCAAAAGATTATTGTGATATCATTCTTGAGAAAAGTTCTTGAGAAAAATTGTAATTATTTTGGCATCACCGATCTAAACTTTGCTGTGATTTAATTTTCATTCTTTCGGTGATATCCTGGTGAGATCTTTCCAAGCTACTCTTTCTTATTTTGAGTTGTTATTATTATTGCTTACTTGGATTTAAGATCTGTGTGAAATCGTTTTTTAACTTTAAAGTGCATAAAAATTAATTTAAAACGATTTTTTTTATAATCTGATTACGTGCTATTTTTGTGCTACCTGCTTATTTTATAATCAGATTTTAAATTGCTCACTTAATTCTATCACTAATAATTATCGGGATATTAATTGATTTTAAATTGATTTGATGTGGTAGAAGCTCCGAGTGGGAAGAAACTTATCGATTTTTGTAATTGGTGAGTTTTGTGCGGATTAAATACTGTTGGGAGTATCTAATCAAGGGTAGCTGAGTTTCAATCTCTTCCGGTAAAAAGACTGAGGTTTAATCTTTACCTAAGGTATAAAAAGTTTAAGTTACTATTTTCCTTTGAAAAGAGATAGGCGTGATTCTTTCTTATTAGAATTAATTGTGTGTGATTTGTAATGGTTCCATCCTTACCGATGAAAATGATACTTGAATGTTTTTGGTGAGGTTTGATTCTTAGTCTAAGTATAAAAAAATTAGGTTAATCTTTAGCCTGTTAAAAAAATAGAAGTTCTTCCTTAGCATATGAAAAGGAAATTGTAAAGGTTGATTCCGAGCCTATAAAAGAATCATTGTGTAAAAGATTGGTTTCTACTTGTTTAAAGGAATTTAGTGGTTTAGAGGGTGCAAATCTCCGTGCGGCTCAAATGACTAGATTAGCCAAGAGTAATTTGGCGAACCAGGATATATCGTAGTGTTCTGCTTTATTACTTTATTTATTTATTGTTATTTGGGTGTGCATCTAGAGTCAATTACACTTTTCCGCTGCTATATAAAGATAATAATTAATTTAGAATTAAATTAATTAGTTGAAAATTTAAGTATTGAAAGATAACAATTTGCTTTAATTTTTACAATTACCCAATTCACCCCCCTCTTGGATAGATCACTGGACCAACATAAAGGAAAATTCTCTTCTCAAAAAATAAATAAATATTCTTTTAATTTCATTTCTTTTATTCTTTTCTTTTAGTTTTTAAAACGTAAAGTTTGTCATCATAACTTCAACCAAAATCAATCAAAAAATAATAATAAGATTTAAAAATAAATAAAATAAAAGTAAAAAATAAGAAAACCTTTCCCCATCCCCTATCTTCTCCCCCGCGGACCAAAACTTGTCGTTTCTTCCATAATCGATAGGCGATTTAAAAGGGAGACATTTTTACTTTTAAAGTATTTACCTTGGTTTACATTTTTATCTTGACCTTACATGCTTAGTAGGCTTATCATAATAAACTTAATTAAGGAAAAAAATTCATATTAATCAACAAAATCAAATAAACTTGGACTTAGTTTAATTTGAAATACTTAAACACTAAGGTACCGTTTTCGAACGGGTGTCTTGGGTGCCTAACACCTTGGGGTGCCTAACACCTTCCCTGAGTATAATCGACCTCCGAACCGAATGAATACTCTGGTTAAGACCGTTCTGAGTCAAATTTGGGTCATTTCATAAAATATTTATTTTCTTCTCTTTTACTCGTTTTCTTAACAAACCGATGATCTGGCATACAATTTCAAAACCAATGCTAGGTGGAAACTCCAAATTTTTCATAAAATTTTGGTCCAAGTAAAATAGTTCAAAATTGATACCTAGAAAAGCCCTTAAACTTGTTTTTTTACAAAAATCATTTTAAAAAATAAACGCTTATCCAAAAGCATTTTCTAAAGAATAAATTGTTTTAAAAAATGAATGGGATTTTGAATTATAACATCGAAAATCAGTTGGCATTATGATTCACAATTAAAATCTGGGGCATGTCAGCTGGAAACTCCACAGGGGACGACTTTAGAGGGTCAAGTCTAGTGGTGTTTAAATAATTTTGAATCAAACTAAAGTACAAATTTTTTGTTTAATTTCATTGGTTAAAATAAGGTGCTTTACCTTAGCCAAAAAAAAAAAAAAGGAAAAAATAAATAAATCAATAAAATTATTTCTTTCTTTCATTTTCGCATAAGTACATAAGCATGCCTATTTTCTTGCATTATATTCCTGTTTAAATTCATGCTTTAAATTTTTGTCATTTAAATTTTGCAATTACTTTATTTACCGCATTCTGTATATATTATTGTGATGTTCTTCTCCAAGACATGAGCACCTCATCTTATCTGCATATATCCTAGCAAAACCCAAAGTCGTGGACCTCGGCAAATAGGGGCTGAAATTGTGTGATTTCAGTACATCGATCTAAGGCTTAAAACCCAAGGAGTCGGTAGGGGTTAGGCCGTGTGGTTCATCCATCGAGACCGACCTTGAAACTTGCCTCGCTCAGATCACCAACCAATGATGAATGTTCTCACGGGAAGGAAGCCAGAGGTTTGAAGATCTGGAACTGAGCTTTTTTAGGTCGCACTAGAAGAAAAACTATGAACGTCATATAGTAAGCTTAGGATAGATTACTGCAAAACCCCAAAATTCTAAGGATACTACATAGGACAGAGAGACACATTACCCATTGTTTTATACTGCTTTATTTTTATCTAGCCTGAAACTATACATTAGGAATCTATTGGACCAATAAGACTTGGAGATACTCAACCTAGGCATTTCTACTTACCCTTCATGATCTTGTTCGTAGTCAGGACTGTGTCCAAATGATAATGAACTTATCATGAGGAAGTAAAGCAGAAAATTCAATGTTGTTTATACCAGGACTTATCGGATTAATAGGTATCGTTGGTGCATAGGTTTAGGATTTTATTTGGATTGAACTTGATAAATGACAAGAGAATAGAGATAAGGTCGTCATTTAGCCCAAAAAACATTATCGAGTCTGTAATTTGAAATACTCCTTGTCCATGGAGAAGTAATGTCGAAAGCCCGATATGGTTGTAATTTATAAAAAAGTTTGGGCAAATACAGATCTTATGTCTTCCCTGTGTAACAATCAAGTTTAAACACATTCGATGAATAAATTATACTAACACATATTTGGGACATAAAATAAAAGATTATTCCTCGTAGAAAGACTCTCATCTCCCATTCTGTAGTCTAAACTCAGACTCAAACTCGACAACCTGTCCCGATGGAAGACATTATGGAAAGACCGTAGACCCCTAGTGAGATAGTTCAGCTTAAAGATGACATGGTTTCATTAAAAAGAGTCGTTGGTCACATAACCGAACTACTACAACAACTGCGACAGTCTTAGCAGAATCCGATAACGTTGGCTCAAGCATCCAAATAAGTTGAGTCGGTAATATTGCATTAGCCGCCTAGTTTTTAGGGACCTATCCCGGTAGTCTAAGAATCGTCACTACATGCATCCAAACCACAAGTTATCCTCGTGAATCTGAATCTGAGAACTATACCTGAAAAAACAGTAATTCTAAACCCAGAAGCATTAGAGCAAATTGAGAAATAGGTTACAGAACAATCCAAAAATACCATATTACTATCCAAAAAACTCCAACAAATGGAAAAAGATCTAAGGGAGGTAAAGAAGGGCGAATCAACCGTCGACCCCAGATTCGTAGGTTTGTCATCTGTTCCCTAGGTTAAGTTTCTTGAAAATTTCACAATGCCAAACCTGACTAAGTATGAAGGATCTAGATGCCCAGATTGGAATATCTAGAGGTACAAGAACAAAATGGGAGCCTACTTCACAACAAGGCATTAACTGTCCGACTTTTCCTACAGTCTATGGATGGGCCAACTGCTCGGTGGTATGGAACCAATGGAACCTTAGAGCAAGAAAAGATAAAGACCTTACTTGACATTGTCAAGGTATTTTGCAACCAATATTGATATAATAGAGAGATATCGCCTGATAAGATCTCACTTTGACCATTAGTTAAGAAGAACAGAGAACGTTTCCGAGAATACGCTGTCCGAGGAAGGGATAAAGTTGTACAAGTAGTCTTTCCCATGAAAGAATCTGAAATGGTGCAAATGTTTATACAAGCTCAGCCGCATCTGTACTATATAGCCCTTGTCAATACATTGGGAGGATTGTTCTCCAACGTAATACTCCGAGAAGAGTATATAGAAGAAGGAATCAGAACCAATACAATTAAAAAGTTGTCTGAAGGCAAAAACAAAAAGTCCTCTCCTCCCAAAAAGAAAGAACCCAAAGTAGAAATGATTGCCCACAACCTTAGAAACCCACCAAACATCAGACCCAAATGTTGATCTCGAGATTTTGATGAACAATTAAAGGTTGACGTTTTTTGTGGAACTAATGTGTGTTTCGGAAAAATAGTTCTATTTATTGATTGAATCATGAAGATATTATCAATTATGTAAAAATGGACATTTAAGAAATGAAGAGTACTGAAGATCTGGAAGAAATTAGGTGAAAATAACTCAATACTTTTATACTCTTAATGCAACTTGAATTAGGATCACACACAACACTATTAGATGAAATATATTTTTGTGTGTTTAATTTGGTGAAATTTAGGATCCTAATTAGTGTTCAAATGTACACTCCTATGTGAAATTGAAAAATAAAAACTGAATTAAGTGAGAATAATGTTTAAAATTGAATTTTAGAGTTAATTTAGTTAACTGAGAAAGGAAATCATTTAACGGGATTAAACGTTGAGTATTGGAGCTGAAATAAGTGAGAAAGTAACTAACTACCATCAATCGGTTAACTGGTCTGAGGAGGATTGGTCAATTGATTGAAACAGAGAGATTTCAGAGAATATATATATAGAAGATCCTGCATCAATCGGTCAATTGACCATGAAGGAATCAGTCAACCGAAGGGCATAGGGGAATGGCAGTGAAAAGTCTCCAAAATAATCAGACAACCAACCGTGGGAGGATAGATCAATCGACTGTGGTGTGGTTTGGCTTGGCTTGCATGCTGAATCAATTGATCAACCGATAGGACAGGGTTCGGTCAATAGACTGTTTCGGTTAAGATTTTGAGGATTTTGGGATTTCAGTCAAAAAAAGTAGCCGTTTTTGACAATTCCATTGGAGTATTTCAGGGGATTTGAAACTACTAAAGATATGGAACATATATTTTGATATCCTTATTGATTTGGTACATATAATTAAAGATTCACTCAATTTTAACAACTAATTACTTCCTGGTGTTTAAGAAATATTTTATAGACTTAATTGAGAGTTTTAAAAGCTATTTTTAAGAGAAATACACCATATTGAATAGATATGATATGGGGGTCTATAGGTGCCTTTTAGAGGTCTATCTTTTGAAAACTATCCGTTAGAAGGCTTGATCTAAATCGTTATATATAGACCTACGAAAATTAGATAAAAAAAATATCAAGAACTATCAATTCCTAAGATTTTCTAAGAGTTATCATATTGTTGAGATTATTCAAGAGTTTGCATTAAAAGTTCTTGAGCTAAAGTGTTGTTGAATTTGCGTCACCGATTTGTGCTGTTTTGCAATCTCGTTTTTATTCTTCGGTATTTTCCTGATGAGATCTTTTTAAGTTATTGTTCTTAATTTTGATTTCGTATTATTGTTTATTGCTTGAATTTAAGAGCATTGAAAAATCATTTTTCAAACTTAAGAGTATAAAAATCTTTTTAAAACGATTTTACAATATTATCTGATTACGTGCTATAATTTGTGCTATGTACACTTGTTATTAGTAATATATTAATTTGTCTCACTTTAATTCTATCACATAGTAAATTTCAGAACATTAATCGAGTATAACTGTTTTGAGGTGGTAGAAGCTCCAAGTGAGAAGAAACTCATAATTTTTTATATTTGTGAGTTTGAGCGAATTAGACACGATTGGGTCAGTGTCTAGTCAGGATAGCTAGGGCTTCTATCTTTTCTGAAAAATAGTTTGAGGTTTGATCTTTGCCTAAGGTATAAAAATGTTAGGTTATTATGTTCCCTTGGAAAGAACTAGGTTGTGATTCTTCCGAAAATTGAATTAATTTTGAGTGAATTATAAATGTTTAATCCTTACCTAGGAAAAAGATACTTGTAAGTGTGGTGAGGTTTGATCTTTAGTTTCTTAAAAGCGATTAGTTGGTGATTCTTCCTGTAATAGAATTAGGTTAATCTTTAAATTGAAAAAAAAAATAAGGCTCTTACTTAGCTTGGGAAAAGAAAAATTGTAAATGTTGATTCTGAGCTTGAGAAAAGAATGTTGTAAGTGTTTGGGTCCTACCGTTAAAGGATTCAGGTGTTTAGAGGTTGCAAATCTCCGTGGAGCTCTGGGGATTACATTAAGCAATGCTAGCTTGTTGAATTAGGATATATCTTTGTGTGCTGCATTATTTATTTTCTTTATATTCTATTTGCTAGAATTAAACTCTTACCTACTTCATAACAAAGATAATAATTGATTTAGGATAAATTGATTATTTGATAAATTAAGTGTTGAAAGTTTTAATTCTTTTAATTTTTATAACTACCCAATTTACCCCCTCTTGGGTAGCTTATTGGGTCAACAAGTAGCATTAGAGCTGGTTTTAGTTCGATAGGTTTAAAATCCTAGCTAAACCGATCACGTGGCACACACCATCAAAAATGCTTTTTGTGTATCCTCTCTTGATGGTGATAGATCTGTATATGATAATATTATTTATGATTTTTGTGAAATTAATGGTAGTGATGGAGATGATAATAATGAAAATGTCCATATTATCATGGAAAAATTACTTTCTTTTACACTTCTTTTTGCAAAAGAAAACTTGAGTTTAAAAAGAAAAATTGATTTTTTTTTATAATGGAAGAAAAATTGTTCAGAAATATAAAGTACATCGGGGCGACTATTGTGGAACAAAAGAGTTTTTGGATGTCGTTTTTCAAATTAATAATTTACTCTCTAAAGTGGATTTTCTTGAAAATGAAAACAGAGTTTTAAAAAATTATTTTGATGTAATTTCCAAGCAAATGTCAGATCTTGAATTAAGTATCGATTTACTTAAGAAAAATTTCAAAAAATCAAAATTCGACCTCAAGTCTATTTCAAGAGCTTTTGAAAGTGTTTCTTCATCTTTTAAAACAATTTATGAAAGTGGATATGTTTCATCGTCTCATCCTTCATCACAAATCAATGATTGTAATGTTGTTATTGTTAGAAATTATCCATGCTTTACTTCTTGCGCTATCTAGGATAATCAATCAAAGTTGAGATGCTATTATTTCAATTGGGTTGAACAATATCATGTCTGTTCAGGAACCCTAAGTTTATGTCTAACAAGAATGGATCCAAAATGAAATAGATACCAAAGAGAGTTATGCAAATGTCTTGTGTAAAGTTACATAATGTTGAGACTGGATCAGAAGGAACAAATAAAGACGTTATATCAAAGCCAAGACGGAAAGTCACCAGGAATTCACCAGCGACACGTACAAAGCGAAAAGATGTACTAAAACCAAGATGTGAAGTTACAGAAAAGCTACAAGCGACACGTGCAAATAGAAAAGATTTATCAAAACCAAGATGGGATATTGCTAGGAAGCCACAAGTGACACATGCAAATGTAAATATCATTTAATCAAATGACAACAATCAAAAGCTTAAATGATAAGGACAAGCCAAGAGAAATTGTGCATCCAATTCAATCATTAGTATAAATGAGGTAAAAAGCAAAAGCTTCCCAAAAGATATAAGAGGTACTCCTAACCCTTATCAGTTTAAAGTCATTAAATTTGTTAAAGAGGGAGGTGTCCGACTTACCAAATAGGTAAGTTTGTAATGATTTCTAAGATTTATACTAAATGATGTGCTTATTTTTGTCTTTGAAACAATGCGTGGTGATTCTGAGAATCACATTAAATTAAAGTATATTAACGTATTTTTATGATGAGCTTATATTGAGGATTGTCCACGTATTTGACTATCGAAACATGTTAAATGATTTAAACTGAATCAAGTATTTTTGCTTTCACTAGTATTTGTTGCATATGCATATTAGTAAGATTATTTATATAATGTGTTGTCATTCATGTCATATATTTTTTATACAAACAAGTTAAATTGAGTTAACTTTTTATGCATCTTGAAATGGTATCTTGATATATTATAATGCATGATATCATGATCTATTTGATAAATTTAGTTTTAGCATGATCTTACCCGTCGGCATATCATGGTTGGTATTACTTTAAGAAATCACATTAATCTATTTTTGATACTATATGTACGATCATTTGAATATACATAACATATCAATTTGTGCTTAAATTGATATTTTTGTACATGGATATCTTTATAGGCATTAAGTGCCTAGCTATATGAATGATAATATGACCTTCTCATACGATTCATGTTTCCTGATTCTTAAACGATTATTATTCTGGAAGGAATCTAGAATGTTATGAGATGACATCTTTAATATGCATATTATTATTGAGATATGATTCATGTCCATGTGCGTTAATGATTATATGATTATGATTCAATCCAAAGGGATGTTGGCAAATGATATTGTAAAATATTGAGCTATTTGAAGTGGACGATATTATCTTGGGTTCTACAAATGATTATTTTTGCTAAGAGTTTTTTAAGATAATGCAGGTCGATTTTGAGAAGAGTATGATTGGGGAGTGCTTATGCTCAAGCCAAAAAAAAATAAAAAAAATAAAAGATAAAACAAATCAAGTATTAAGACGCTAACAAAAAAAAAAATGTGAGTTTCGTATCAAATTAACAACCATGCAAGATTCTCCGCAACCACAAAATGTTCCATGCTCAAAGGAAATGCACACATTGAGATTATTTAGAATTTCAACTTTAAGTATCAATTTCAACCCACCTAAGACTCTTAATGTGTGAGTGTGTGCACAATCACTCTCACCCAACCAAATGAGCCCCAAATAGATTTATGTGCTAAAGAGACAATGAACACTCTCTAGATATTGAATGTAAGAATAACCATAGACCCACTTTTTGTGTCCCTCTCCACTAATTGTGTCGGTACATATGTCATTAGAGATCAAAAGGACTTTATGGGTTGTAATGTATGGTTAGGGTAAAAGGTAGATGTGAATGTTATTTTTAAACTTAAATCACCCTAGGCATGTATCACAACTCATGTATCTTGCATAATTTCCAAGAAAAAATTTCACTGACTCCACATTTTGTCAAATGTATTCTTTTAATTGATCCTACAAGGTATTATTCACAAAACAAACAAAAAGCATACATTTTTTTAGGAAATAGGTAAGAAGCACACCCTCAAAGTCAAAATCAACATTGTCCTCAATGTTGCATGAGACAAAGTGACAGACGAAAATACTCACCACTATATTACGATGACTTTGATTTCTTTTTTTAACAACTCAAATACAAAATAAAACACACAACCCGACCCACCAATGACTTTCCAAACACAACCCATTCTAGTCCTGACGCTCAATGATCTATGTAAATATGCCAATTAGTGATGGGTTTAGGAAGTAGAAAAGCATTTAGTCAGTTAGATGCACCAATGTGGGTAATGAAAGAAGTAGGCAATAAGGCTCAATGGGGGTAATGAAGGATAAACCATTGTTTTAAGAGTTAGTTTCAAAGTCCCAAACGATCCAAAAAGAATGCCTAAATAATTTCTCCAACAACACATGACCTAGTATTTTGCCTCAAATTTTAATAAAATGGGTTCTAGTGTTCATGAGATGTCAAAGCCTACCTAAAGCACATAAATGTTCTCCAAGTACTCAAAAGGCTAAGTGATCATGATTCATGGTGCTCAATGTAATGAGTCAAGAGTGAATCTTAATCAATACGGATCAAGCACACATAAATCTCAATGACATGCGTTTCAAGAGACCTAAGAGAACATCAAGTGTTTATATTTATCATCGATTTTAAATCATTTCATCCCAACAAAACTCACAATTTATTCAAACTAACCTAAAGAAAAGAACTAAAAAGATGGCTACAAGAACACAAGTTATAGAATAAAAAGTCACATAAGCCTTTCCTAAACCAAACAAACATAAGTCAACTTGTGTCTCAACCCTAAACTCAAAGTTTAACATGTATTTAAATTAAGTAGAAGGGAATAAGAACACGTACCAGGAAGGTGAGACAATCTCGCCTCCTAATAGGGTCGGAGGTGATGTTCCAGACATGGTGACCTGTATGGGGCTTTCTTTTATAGCTTGTATCCTTAGGCTCAATTATTTGAAAACTTGGATTGCCTCCCAAAAATCACTTGGTTTAACGTCCTCAGCTTGACAATGGAGAAAGGCTTATCAAAGATTGGCTTCCGCCCATAGTATTTGTTATACAACACAATAAATGGGGCTTGGTTTAGAACGCCCTCAAGCTTGGTGGGATGTTGCAATAATTGGCACATATGCTCAATGTGACCCAGCTTCGACATTTGTGCTTGGTGGGTGTGAATGAACATTGCAAGGGGTGGTGAGGGACAAGTGAGTCACATCGGATCTTTATAGATGTAGTTGTCTTTGATTGGTGGTGGCATCACAATTTGGATCTCAAACGGTGAAGATTCACACGTGTCATCTTGTGATTCTTCATCGTCGATCCATTCTTGGGTTTCCTCCTCATTCGAATCAATGTCATTGAACAAATTCAAGTTCCTCCCACTTGTATCCGGTTCCTCATGATGGCTTTCACATATTAACGTGGCTTGTGTGTCTCTCATTGCTACTGCCATTGTCATAGCTTCAATGGAGTCGAACGAAGATTTGACTTGTAAATCATGAATGGTCTCTATCATCTCCCACTTCTCTGAGAATTGCCTTATCTCCACCTTAAATTGGGTAAGTAGGTTTTGAAGGTCTTCAAGGGTAGAAGAAGACTCTGCTTGATAATGTAGAGTGTCAAACCATAGCGCCGAAATATTGGAACTATCCCCCAAACTTTGGTGACTTGTTGAATAATTCCAACTTTGATAGTTAAAATCGGTCATGTCTTCCAACAACAAATAGGTTTCATCTGCGATTAGGTAGTAAAAAGAAGTGGTACTACTTCCTCCTTCCACCCAAGTTCTTGTTGCGGCTTATAACCCGTCGAGGAAGTTTAGTAATTGACACACCTTCGAGAAACCATGATTGGGGAACCAAATAAATAACTCCTTATATCGTTCTCAAGCACAATAGAACGACTCAGAATCTTGTTGAGAAAATCTTAAGAGGACTTGTTGATGAGCAATCTCCAAGTACCTCGCAATATAAGAAATTGAAAACAAAAATAAAAAATGCAAATAAATGCCTAAATTAAAATCAAATTACATACTCACAATATTAACAACAATCTAAAATGCCAATCCTTGAAAATGGCACCAAAAAATTTGGTAGCGATTATTTTTTTACACCATAAGTGTACGGGTCAAGTTTTAATAATATAGAATGAGTAGAGTATTATATCTGTAATACCCCAAAAATTTGTATTTTTTTAAAAATATTATTTTATATAAGTTTAATATTTTTGGAACTGTTTTGTAAACTTAAGTTATAAATAATATTTAATAATTTTTGTGAATTAAATGTTTATTTTAAATTGACGTTTAGAAGTTTTGGGACTAATGTGTAATTTAAAATATACTTTTAAGAGTTTTGAAATATAATTAATATTTTTTATATTTTACGAGGGAGGTTATGTAAATAAATAAATGAACTAATGATCACAATTGTTTCCTTTATATAGAAGGAAACCATTGTAACCATGTATATATATAATATATATAAAAAACCTTCTACTAAGACGTGTAATTCTACTAACACGACCATTGTGACCATGTATATATATAATATATATGAAAAAACCTTCTACTAACACGTGTAATTCTACTAACACATGTAAAGTATATAATAATAATAATAATAATAATAATAATAATAATAATAATAAGTTGATAAGTTTTATATATTCAGACAAGAGACATGTGAAGTGAGGTTGGATAGAGGGGTTGAGGCGAGAAAACACAAGGGAAAAAATAAAGAAAAGAAGAAAGGAAAAACTGGAGCCGCGGATTTTGGAGACACACACACACACACACACACACACACACACACACACACACACACATATATATATATATATATATATATATATATATATATATATATTATAGAAGGATTTTGAGTAGTTCGTTTTGGATTTCGGACTTGGATTTCAGATAAATTTCTAACTTTTCTAATATTTGTATTTAATCTATCTATTGAGTGATTTACGTTATTATTGTCGGTGAATTTATTGTTGTTAGTTTGCATGAAATAATTATGATTATATGAAAATTATTTGAAAATCATATTAAGTTATTTTATTTGTCGTAATAATGAAATGCATGTATTAGAAGGGTTGGAGTTCTACTGAACATTGGCTCACAACCCACAATTTTGATTGTAGGGGCAGTGAGAGCGAAACGGCGTCAGGGATTACATAAGAAATTCTTTTTGTAATAATTATAGTTAATATTTACTGTTGAAAAAAACAACTGATGCGATAAATTGAATAAAATTATTGTCGTCGTATTGTAAAATTTAAATCGATAATTATAATTGTCACGGTAATTATATAGTAAATTACAAATTTAAACGTTAGTACTAAATTAACCGGCACCAAGAATTTATTTATGTATTTAAAAACAATGCGGTGAGAAGAATTTCGGCTAAATTTCTAATTAAATTGTAATTATTATGTTTCTAAGTTACCGTTGTAAAATCAACAACTAAAATTATTGCCGTTGTTTGTAAAATCGGTGAATTCAATAATTATAAGTTTCGTCGTCGTATTATAAATTTACCAGATTTTATAGAATGAAAATTTGGTCGATTGATTTTGGTGGTAATTTTCCAAAAGGAGAAACTGCGTGGCAACCTTGAAAAATTGGGTCATTGCGGGTGGTAACAGAACGGATTTGCGAATGCCCTAGACTTAGGTTATGGTACTCATTACTCATAATAAATGAAGTAATACTTAAAAATAGTAAAAAAAAATAAAAAAAATCATAATTCTTTAATTCAAAAAAATAATAATAAATAATAATAGGGATATTAATATGCTGATATGTTGCCTAGGGAATAAATATCGCATAAGACCCTATATTGTTTCCTTTCCTTTTGGGGGATATTGAGAATTAAAAAAAAAAATCCATATCATGTACTTCTTCTTCAAGTCATGGTCTTTTTTATTCATTTAGGCGACCATCTCTTTTTATTTGAAAATCATGTATGCATGCTATATTTTTCGAAGCCCATAAATACCCAACACCCCTATTGTTCTTTTCTTCATTCATCGCAAGCAACTAAAGGAGAAAAAATAATAATTATATAAAATATTTTGCATTTTTATATTTGAAATTTTATTTTGATTATGTGTCTTGTTTGATAGATCTAAACAAGTAGATCTTAAAATACATTTTTTTTTACATAAATGAGAGTGGTTTTACCAAAGTAAATGATTTGTTTTAAAAAAAAATTGTCGGAATTATTTTTTCGTTTGGTTCACATGATTGCTAAGAAATGCCTAACCAAAAAAAAAAAAAGGGAAAAAATAATAAATAGATAAATGAATGCGAAGTTACTAATATTACTGCATTTACAAATTGTTGCACTTTGCTTCTTCATTAAAAAAAAAAATCATATAATTCTTAAATTCATAAAAAAAAAAAAAAAAAAATAATGCTAAGATGTGACATCTTTTGCTTGCGTGCGACCCATAAACTGTTTCTTACATTTGATGACAATGTATGTTACATGTGATTTTGGACCTTTTGTATCTTTGAAGTTTAACCAAAATATCACTTTGATCCCTACGAGTTTCAAATTGAACATACTAACATTTTAGGTGACGTCTGATTAATACAACTTGCCGATAATAAGTTAAATAAATCTGGGGGAGTGTCGTGTTAGCCGTGGACCAAAGGAATTGTCGTTAAATTGAAAATATTAATTTAAAGGTGTGTACTGTCTTCTATATAAATCGTGAAATTATATTTTCGTATTTAATTGGGGGAAAAAAAAAGAGTTGATGACAATAAACTGTTTTTCAATGATTAATGGATCAAGTAAAATTTGAAAGGTGAAAAAATTATTTTTATTATCCTGCTATGCCATAGTTGTTTTCTCGCCAGGAGGGTCAGTCCTGCGAGATGTGGATATATGTTGTTACCTGTTAGGCAAATCCTGCAGGGTGGATATATTATATATATTATTACCTGTCAGGTAAGTCCTGTAGGGTAGATATATTATATATGTTGTTACCTGTCAGACAAATCCTGTAAGGTGGATATATTATTATCTGTCAGGCAAGTCTTGTAGGGTGGATATATTATATATGTTATATCTCTGTTGTTACCTTTCAGCCAAGTCCTGCAGGGTGGATATATTATATATATTGTTACCTGTCAGGCAAGTCTTACAGGGTGGAAATATTATATACATTATATAAGTTGTTACCTGTTAGACAAGTTCTACAGGGTGGATATGATAACTCCTGATCGTGACATAAAACGATCCTATGGCTGACAAGAAAGTATGTTATTTTAGTATATACAAATGAGTTGACCAGTTGATTTAAATTCAGTTGTTCTATTACGGCGATATTTTTGTTGAGATTTGGATACTGCTCAGTGTGACTATATTTTATTGGAAAGTGGATATTGATAAAAAAAAATACTTGATCCATAAAATATTTCTATATTACGGAGACAGTACACCAATAAAAATAATTCAGATAGATATTGATCCATTACTAATGATTGGTAGAGGCATAGCGTGGGGTCATTATGAAACTATCGGGAGCCAATTATTATTTTGGAAATGTTAATTTGAATTTTTGAGCTTAATTGGTGTTATAGAAATGCGAATTGGGGCTTTATGTAATATTTTTTATATATATTTCACGTGAGTATTGAATTGGGTATTAAACTCGTTATGTTACGTAACTTTGGAGACGTAATTGTGTGATTTGGGATGTATTTGGTTTATATAGTTGACGCGTATTTAGTTGTTTGAAACGTATTTGTATGGTTGAGACAAAATTACGTGTTGATGACATATTTGCATGTTTTCAGATATTTATGTAATTTGAGATATATTTATGTATTTCAAAATATATTTACAAGATTGACACGTAGTTATGTGATTCATAAGTATTTATGTGCTTCGATACATATTTATGTGATTAAGACATGTTTATATATTTCGATACGTATTAATGTGATTGAAGGGTAGTTATGTCTTTTTAGATGTATTTTAGAAAACCCGTTATTTGAGGTTTTGGTTGTGTTAATATTGTATGTAAAAGGTTTACAAGGTTATTGAAATTTCGATGCGAATATTGGAAATGATTATTTTTAGTCTCACGGGCTAGTCCACGTGGAATTTGGGCTATTTATTGCTTATGATATTGGTTGCGAACTTGTTGGTTGAAATGCTGGGTGGAAATTGATAAGTGTTGATTAAGGGATATGGCAGTAGACTTGAAAAGTCATGCCATGTGAAAAATATTATTGGGGTTGTAGAACTATTGGAATTGAGATAGACTCAATCCAGTGAGACTACCGTGATATTTTTAAGAATATATTGGTATTTATTACTATTTTTATCAGAGTAGCGCAGCAGAAGCATTTAGAAATATAAGATTATTTGACAATTGATTATCTGTGTTAGGTGTTACAGACCAAAGTGCACCCTATCCGTATATTGTTGGATATAACGTGGGCCATTGTGAATGGGAATGTAGCTATGTTGGAACGGATTTTGTTGGGTATGAATTGTGGGTGATTTTCGATTATGGAACCCAACATGGAGAACCATTGTTCTAGAATTGAGTGTGACTAACATGACCGTGCGATGCGATTCATAATTATTATTGTTTTGAACGAAACTTCGATGACGAAATTTATTTAAAGGGGGTAGATTGTAATACCCCGAAAATTTGTATTTTTTTAAAAATATTATTTTATATAAGTTCAATATTTTAATAATTTTTGTGAATGAAATGTTAATTTTAAATGGACGTTTAGAAGTTTTGGGACTAATGTGTAATTTAAAATATACTTTTAAGAGTTTTGGGATATAATTAATATTTTTTATATTTTAAGAGAGACGTTATGTAAATAAATAAACTAATGATCACAATTGTTTCCTTCATATAGAGGGAAACCATTGTGACCATGTATATATATAATATATATATATAAAAAAAAAAAAAAAAAAAAAACTTCTACTAACACGTGTAATTCTACTAACACGTGTAAAATATATAATAATAATAATAATAATAATAATAAGTTGATATGTTTTATATATTCAGACAAGAGACATGTGAAGTGAGATTGGACAGAAGGGTTGAGGCGAGAAAACACAAGGGAAAAAACAAAGAAAAAGAAGAAGGAAAAACCTGGAGCCGCGGATTTTGGACACACACACACACACACACACACACACACACACACATATATATATTAGAAATGATTTTGAGTAATTCGTTTTGGATTTCGGCCTTGGATTTTAGGTAAAATTTCTAACTCTTCTAATATTTGTATTTAATCTGTCTATTGAGTGATTTACGTTATTATTGTCGGTGAATTTATCGTTGTTAGTTCGTATGAAATAATTATGATTATGTGAAAATTATGTGAAAAACATGCTAAGGTGTTTTATTTGTCGTGATACTGAAATGCATGTATTAGAGGGGTTGGAGTTCTACTGAACGTTGGCTCATAACCCACAATTTTGATTGCAGGGCCAGTGAGAACGAAACGACGTCAGGGATTACATAAGAAATTATGTTTGTAATAATTGTAGTTAATATTTACCGTTGAAAAAAAAAAACTGACGCGATAAATTGAATAAAATTATTGTCGTCGTATTGTAAAATTTAAACCGATAATTATAATTGTCACGGTAATTGTATAGTAAATTACTAATTTAAACGTTAGTATTAAATTGACCGGCGCCAAAATTTTATTTTTGTATTTAAAAATAATGCGGTGACAAGAATTTCGGCTAAATTTCTAATTAAATTATAATTATTATGTTTATAAGTTACCGTTGTAAAATCGACAACTAAAATTATTGTCGCTGTTTGTAAAATCGGTGAATTCAATAATTATAAGTTTTGTCGTCGTATTATAAATTTACCAGATTTTATAGAATGAAATTTTGGTCGATCGATTTTGGTGATAATTCTCTAAGAGGAGAAACTGTGTGGCGGCCCTAGAAAACCAGGTCATTACAGTATCCATAGAAATTGGTTTAGATCGCCGCTAAGTACCGCGATTATCGTAACCTAACTTTATTTAGGCGATCAAATTTTGGGGTTTATTAAAATAAAATTAAAACAAATATAAATACAAAAATAAAATAAAATATGGACTTCCTGGGTACAATTGTTCTAGGGGCGTTTAACACCACTTTGCTAAACTATGCTTTTCATCTAACTTGTTAGTTGAATTCGTGCCCAATAATTAACCGTGGATGTCTAAAGTAACCTCACTTCCAGCTCTCAAATGCCAAGTGAGATAATTTGTATAATTATTCGAATTAATATCTCTATTCAACTTAATTAATTATCCAATCTTTAAGTCTCACCTATCAAATGGTTACCCAAATTATATTAGCGTCTCGCACTCAATACAATAAGGGTTGTAGTTTTCCCGGTCTCAATATGAAAGATTATCATCTCTCGAATGCCTAATCTGATGTATCTAATTTACTTCTCGCATAAATTAGTAAATACGCATAAAGAACTACAAATGATCGAAACATGAAATCTAATTAACAATAACTTAAAGTCTCAAAGCATAATTCATACAAAACTATTCAAAAAACCCTCGATAGAAACTTTAACACAACATAGCGGAATCCATAACTAATATTTTCAATAAGTTCATAAATGTAAATATGTTTAACACAATATTAAAAATACAAAATTAAATCAAGATTAGGGAGAAAGAAGGGAAGAGAAAACTCTTATTGTCGATGTGGGCTTCAATTCTTTAACTCCCAGTGCCACCAATAGTGTTTTTCTCCTCAAATTCGAATCAATTTGCTACCATCGGGTGTTTTCTCGCCCAAAATCGCCTCCAATCTCCGTTTGCTCTCCCAAATTTGCCTCTTTTGGTTTTAGAATTGAGGTTGTATAAATAGGGCTTCACGATAGGGTTTTTCCAAGTTACAAGCAGTTGAGAGCATGTTGCAGCATAGTTTAGCATACTGCAGCGTGCTATGGGCAGTGGCTAGCTCATGAATGCTGATGGGGGTGAGCTGCAATGCGCTTTGGACAGCGCCGACACCTAATTCGTATTTTAACCATAACTTTCCCGTCCGAACTCTGATTGAGGTGATTAAAAATGATATGGAAATATAAGAAAGATATATACAACTTCTATGATTTAAGTAGTTTCAAAATAAGATTGCATAGTGGTCAAAATAGATCTTGAAGTTACTACACCTGCACTACTAATGAACTATAACAACCCAATTCACCTCATTTTACCACATTTCCACCTTTTCACCCAATTATTTGTGATTTCTACAAAATAACACTAAAAATATATCAATATAACAAAAATGCTTGATAACTCACAAATATTTTAATATAAAAGTACTTGATTTGTTGGTAAATAAACCAATTATCAGGGAGTTAACCTTCTTTCTTGGGTTTCAAATCAAGCAAACCAAAGAATGAATTTTTATTAATCAATCCAAGTACACCAAAGAGATGCTGAAAAAGTATGACTTGGATGGAACTAAAGAGTATAAACACCCATGGCAACAGCTACGGAAATAGACAAAGACGATACGGGCAAAAGCATAAATGAGAAAATGTATCGAGGTATGAATGGTAGCTTATTGTATCTTACTGCTAGTAGACCTGATATAATGTTTAGTATGTGCTTGTGTGCTAGATTTCAGTCTTGTCTTAAAGAATTGCATTTAACTATGGTTAAGCGAATCTTTCGGTGTTTGAAAGGAACAAGTGACCTAGGATTATGGTATCCTAGGGGGAGTGACTTCAAGTTAACTAGTTACTCCGACGCTGATTTTGTCGGATGCAAAGTCGAGTAGAAAAGCACAAGCGGGTCATGTCAGTTTTTAGGACATGCCTTAGTTTCTTGGTCTAGAAAGAAATAGAATTTTATAGCCTTATCCACTACTAATGTTGAGTATATGGCAGCTGGTAATTGTTGCGCTCAAATTCTATATATTAAGTAACAATTGAATAATTTGGAGTGTGTATGGAGGAAGTCCCGATTTATTGTGATAATATAAATGCTATATGTTTAAGTAAGAATCCGACACAACACTCACGAACTAAAAACATAGAGATTAGACATCATTTCATTTGTGATCACATTCAGAAAACGGACATTACTATTGAATATATTCATACCTCAAATTAACTTTCCGATATCTTTACCAAACCTTTAGCGGAAGATCAGTTTATGAAAATTATTCAAGATTTAGGTAAGACTAGGCATAATGATGCTTGACTAGAGTAATGTTTTTGGGTTCCCACTCCCACTTTTTGAGATAACAAAGGAGGAGAATTTGTTTGACATAGGAGGAGATCATGGTAAAGTTGTGCTTTAAAAGAGTTATGCAATTATTCGCCTAAGCATTGCACTGATTAAAGATAGATTTATGTTATGTTGATTTTTGGGCTTATATTGAATATCTATTGAATTGTTTGAATTTTTCTTTATGATTGTGCTTAAATAAGTTTAATACCTGTCCTCGGATTTAGGGAGAGTGAGGTTACAGTTTTATTTAGAAGAAAACATCAAAGTTAATTATCATCATAAAAAAATGGGAGATTATTGATCCCGAGATTTTAATAGACAATTAAAGGTTGATATTTTTTTGTGGAACTAATGTGTTTGTTGAGTGTTTCAAAAAAAGAATTTCATTTATGGATTGAATCATAAAGATATTATCAAGGATGTAAAGATGGACATTGAAGAAATAGAGATTATTGAATATCTTGAAGAAATTAGGTGGAAACAACTCAATACTCTTATACTCTTAATGCAACCCGAATTAAACTCACACACGACACTATTAAATGAAATATATTTTTGTGTGTTTAATTTGGTGAAATTTAGGATTCTAATTAGTGTTCAAATATATACTCCTATATGAAATTGAAAAATAAAAATTAACTTAAGTGATAATCGGTCAACCGACAGGACAGAGTTCGATCAACTGACTGTTTCAATTGAGATTTCGAGGATTTTGGGGTTTCAGTAAAAAGCTAGCCATTACTAGTTGTTTTTGACAATTCCAATGGAGTATTTCGGGAGATTTGAAGCTACTAAAGATATGGTACATATATTTTGATATCTCTATTGATTTAGTACATACAATTAAAGATTCTCTCAATTTTAGCAACTAAATACTTCCTATTTTTTGTGATTGATGTTTAAGAAATATTTTATGGACTTAATTGAGAGTTTTAAAAGCTATTTTTATGAGAAATACACCAGAATTGAATGGATATGATATAAGGGGCATATAGGTGCCTTTTAGAGGCCTATCTTTTGAAAACTAGTCGTTATAAGGCTTGATATAAATCCTTATATATAGACCTGCGAAAATTAGATAAAAAATATCAAGAACTATCAATTCCTAAGTTTTTCTAAGAGTTATTATACTGCTGAGATTATTTGAGAGTTTGTGTTAAAAGTTCTTGAGCTAAAGCGCTATTGAATTGGTGTCACCGATCTGTGCTGTTTTGCAATCTCATTTTTATTCTTCGGTGTTTTCCTGATGACCAAGTTATAGTTCTTAATTTTGATTTCATATTATTGTTGATTGCTTGGATTTAAGATCGTTGAAAAATCATTTTTCAAACTTAAGAGCATAAAAGTCTTTTTAAAACGATATTGTGATATTATATGATTACGAGCTATATTTGGTGCTACCCACACTTATTATTAGTCGGATATTAATTTTCCTTACTTTAATTATATTATCTGGTAAATTTCGGGACATTAATCGGGTATAACTATTTTGAGGTGGTGGAAGTTCTAAGTGGGAAGAAACTCATAATTTTTTGTTTTTGTGAGTTTGAACAGATTAGACACGATTAGGTTGTGTCTAATCAAGGTAGCTAGGGTTTTAATCATTTTTTGAAAAAATATTGAGGTTTGATTTGTGCCGAAGGTATAAAAAGGTTAGGTTATTATGTTTCCTTGAAAAGAACTAGGCTGTGATTCTTCTTGAAATTGAATTAATTTTGAGTGAATTATAAAAATTCAATCTTTACCTAGAAAAATAATACTTGTGAGTGTGGTGAGGTTTGATCTTTAGCCTGTTAAAAAAGATTAGGTGATGATTCTTCCCATAATAAAATTAAGTTAGTCTTTAGCTTGGTAAAAATATAAGATTCTTCCTTAACCTGGGAAAAAAAATTTGTAAAGGTTGATTTTGAGCCTACAAAAAGAATCAGGGGTTTAGAGGTTGCGAATCTCCGTGGAGCTCGAGGGACTAAATTAGGTAAGGCTAGCTTGTTGAACTAGGATATATCTTAGTGTACTGAATTATTTATTTTGTTTATATTTTATTTGGGTGTGCACCTAGAATTAAACACGTATCCGCTGTGTAACGAAGATAATAATTGATTTATGATAAATTGATTATTTGATAAATTAAGCGTTGAAAGTTTTAATTGTTTAAATTTTATAACTACCTAATTCACCCCCCTCTTGGGTAGCTCACTAGGCCAACACCCAATATACTCATCCACAGTCAAACCATACTAAATACATGACCCAACCCAGAACTAGAGATTACCCAAGTTCACTCAATTCCATGCTCCAGTAATACTCTTTATCCATATGCCATACCCTACAAAGCTCTAATGCCATCTCCTCCAAATTCTTTTAATCCAACTCAAAATCACCAAGAAAGCATTCTGCCTCCTAGAAAAAGAAGGTAGTACACCCCTCTTCCAGTACCACTCCCTTGAATCTTCGAAGAGTGCCTAAAGAACAAAATGCTTGAATCAATTCCACCAAATTGAATGAATCCGCAAAGACCAAACTTTAACCCTAATCAATTATGTGCCTATCACTCTTGAGCACTCGGCCACCATATTGATAATTGTTAGAACCTGAGAAATCGGATAGAGAATCTGATACAATCTAAAGCCATCGTTTTCCAGAAAAATAAAGGGAATGCCTGACTGAAGCACACACAAAACTTGTTACCAAAGCATGAGGACTTAGCTCTGATAATCAAAATGATCAGTCGAGGTTGGGGAAACTACCCTGATGACCATAAATGAGTCTAGAAAATCAATCTGAAACCACCCAATACAACATGGGTAAAGTTGGGATATTGCCCTAAAGCCTAATAGGTAGACTTAACACTTTCCGCATAGGTAGGGAATGATCGTCTTATTACACCCACCGGGTGGGGAAGTGAATTTGAGAAAGAAATGGATAAAAATGAGGTTAAGAAAGGGAAGGAACCTGTAATTGATATAGACATGGAAGAAATTGAGAAGAAGGAAAAGATTCCCCAAGATAGGGAGGAAATAAATCTCATATGGAAGAAAATGGATATACTAAGTCCAAAAGTCACAGAAGTAACCAACATGTTTGGCAAACTGGTAGATGTGTATTGCCCACCTAAAAATGAATATTGGAATTATTGGCCCAGTGAGCTACCCAAGAGGGGAGGTGAATTGGGTAGTTCTAAAAATTTATGCAATTTAAAACTTTTAATACTTAATTTATCAAATAATCAATTTATCATATATTAATTATTATCTTCGTTAAGTAGTGGATAAGTGCTTAAATCTAGGTGCACACCTAAATAAAATGTAAAGAAAGTAAATAATGTAGCATACCAAGATATATCCTAGTTCAGCAAGTTAACCTTGCCTAATTTAGTCGCCGGAGCTCCACGGAGATTCTCACCCTCTAAAACCCTGATTCTTTTAACGGTAGGAGCCAAACCCTTAAAATGATTCTTTTTCCAAGCTCATAATCAACCTTTACAATTCTTTTTTCCCAAGCTAAGGAAGAACCTTTACAATTTACTCAAAATTAATTCTATTCCGAAAGAATCAAAACCTACTTATTTTTAAGGGAAAAGAATAACCTAACTTTTTTATACCTTAGGCAAAAATTAAACCTCAACATTTTTCTTGGAAAAGATTGAAACCCTTGCTAGCTTGACTAGATACAGACCCAACCGTATCTAATCCGGATAAACTCACCAATACAAAAAACAATAATGAGTTTCTTCCCACTCGGAGCTTCTACTACCTCAAAACAATTATACTCGATTAATGTCCCGAAATTTACTACGTGATAGAATTTAATGAGGAATTTAATATTTGATTATAATAAGTGTGGGTAGCACAAAATTAAGCACGTAATCAGATAATATCACAAAATCGTTTTAAAAAGAATTTTTATGCTCTTAAGTTTAAAAACAATTTTTTAATGATCTTAAAACCAAGTAATAAACAATATATGAAATCAAATTTCAACATAATAACTTGGAAAGATCTCACCAGGAAAATACCAAAAAAATAGAATTAGAATCACAAGACAGCATAGATTGGTAATGCCAACTCAACAGCGCTTTAGCTCAAGAACTTTTCACACAAATGATCTCATGAATGATCTCTCGAATAAATCTCAGAATGATAACTCTTGGAAAGTTTAGGAACTTGATAGTGCTTGATATGATGTGATGTGATTAGATCTCAAATTCGCAAGTCTATATATAGTGATTTTAAACAAACCCTCCAACGGCTAGTTTTGACAAGATAAGTCTTTAAAGGGCATTGATAGACCCTATTTATCATCTCTTTTCAGTCCTGGGATAATTTACTTAAAAACATCTTTTAAATCTCTCAATTAAGTCCACAAATTGTTTCTTAAACTTCAATCACAAAGATGGGAAGTATTTAGTTGCTAAAATTGAGAGAACATAAAATTATATGTATCAAATCAATAGGGATATCAAAACAAATGTGTTATATATTTAATATCTTCAAATCTCCCAAATCTTTCCATCAGATTTACCTAAAATGGCTAGTAACGGCTAGTTTTTTACCGAAACCTTAAAATCCTCGAAATCTCAACTAAAACAGTCAGTTGACGGAACTCCTGCCAGTCAGTTGACTAAACAATTCAGCATATAGCATAGGCTACACCCAAAAAGGCAGTCGGTTGACCAAATACCCTACAGTCGATTGACCGATCAATTCAGGTTGCAATCTAGGCCAAAATTAAACCACGATCGGTTGACCGATCGATTCAAAGAGTTTTATTTGGCCAATCGGTTGACCGATCTCTCCTAGTTGGTTAACCGATCGATTCAAAGAGATACACTTTCCAACCCAAAACCAATCGGTTGATCGAACCTCTGTTGGTCGGTTAACCAATCAATACTAGATGTTCTCTTTTCCACTTATTTAAGCTCGAAAACTTATCATTTAATCCTGTTAACCGATTATTTTTCTCGGTTAACACAATTGGCACTAAAATTCTATTTTAAACATTATTTTCACTTAGGTCAATTTTCATTTTTCAATTTCACATAAGAGCAAATATTTGAACACTAATTAGGATCCTAAATTTTATTAAATCAAACACACATAAATATAACTCATTAATTAGTGTCAAGTATGATCATAATTCAGAATACATTAAGAGTTTTAGAGTATTTGAGTTGTTTTCACCTAATTTCTTCGAAATCTTCAATACTCTTCATTTCTTCATTGTCCATCTTTGCACCCTTGATAATGTCTTCATGATTCAATCTTTGATTGGAACTCTTATACTGAAACACTCAACAAACAAATTAGTTTCACCAAAAACATTAACACTTAATTGTCCATCAAAACCTCGACATCAACAAATCCATCATTGCTCCATCCAACGAATTCATACCACAAAAAAGCCATTTCCAGCTACTCAATATCCATCAACCAGATACAAGATTCGAAAAGGACTTCTTGAAAACGTTTGCAGGCCAAAGAGAAATCTAGCACAATCAATAGAAGGACGAGCGTTTCCATTGAAAACAACAATTGGATCAATGTAGTTAACTGTGGATTCATGCAGATAGACCCCGAGAAAGTCCAGAATCTTGAATTTTCCACTTTTACTGTGCAACGCAATTTGCTAGAAAAACGATAACCATCGAACTAGAGAAGGTACTAGACTTCGAATGTAATACCCCGAAAAGTCAATTTAAAATTAACATTTAACACCAAAAAATTATCAAATATTATTTATACGAACAACTCAAAAATATTAAACTTATATAAAATAATATTTCACAATATAAATTCATCGAGGAATTAACACTAAAATCGAATATCCAATATTTCATTAATAAAATTCGAGAAATTTTACTAACTACGGCGATAATTTTAATTATTAATCTATCAAGTCCATTTTACAATGGTGAATAATAAATACAATTATTACAAAAATTAAATATAAATTCAAATAAAATTTCTTACGTAACTACAATCTCACCAGCCCTGCAATCAAAACTGTGGGGTTGTGAGTCAGGACTTAGTAGAATTTCAACCCCTCTAATACGTGTATCTAATCAAAATACAAATAAACACATAAACGTGTATCTCACATAATTTTCACATAACACATACTTATTTCATGAAAATTAATAACTATAATTCGACAACAATAATAACAAAAATCTCACAATAGAGAAATTAAATACAAATATTAAAAGAGTTAGAAATTCTACCTAAAATCGAAAGCAGAAATTCGAACCAAAATTGGAATACTCAAAAACAAAACATTCAAAATATATATATATATATACACGATTTCATTTTCAATTCCTAATATGCGGCTCCAATGTCTTCATATCTCCTAATCATAATGATAACCCTTCTCTTAATCGTTTATTATTATTATTATTATTATTATTATTATTATTATTATTATTATTATTATTCAACATCACAACACGTGCTGACCTCATATCAATATATAGGTTTGTGGTGTCTTGATATAATGAAGACACATATTTATTATTTTTCATTATTTACACAATTTTTCCCTTAAAATAAAAAAAAAATATTAATTATATTCCAAAACTTTTAAAAGTATATTTTAAATAACACAATAGTCTCAAAACTTTTAGAAGTCAATTTTAAACTCCTAAGCAAGAAACAACCAAAACCCTAAAAGAGGTGTCATGGAATTATTCCACCATTATTCAAACCAAAGTCCTAAAAAATAAAGAAAGTCAAGTAGGAGAGGTAGGAGGAAATACCCGGAGTGGGAGAGTCTTCGCCGTTCCATACTTCTTGAAGATACCCGATAAAAAACCTTGGGGGGTTCCTAAGAAACGTGTCACCGAGAACGTGGTGCAACAATTTTTGAAAGCAGTAAGAAACACAGAGTATAAAATTATTGAACAACTCAGCAAAGAACCAACATAGATCTCAATGTTGTCATTGCTCCTGACCTTGGAAATACACCAGAATGCATTACTGAAAGTCCTTAATGAAGCTCACGTTCCAAGCTCCGTCTCACAAGATCACTTCACTAATATAATGGAGAATATACACAACATAAATCTTGTAACCTTCACTAATGATAGATCCCCCCTGATAGGACTAGGCACATTAAACCGTTAAATATGTCAGTGCAACTTAAGAACTATATCTTATCCTGAGTCCTTGTGGACAATGCGTGGCAATAAACATATGCCCCCTGCATATGCTCAAGAAGGTGGGTATTGAAGAAAATCGGATCAAAACATCCTCTGTCACCATCCAAGCCTTTGAGAGAGAAAAGAGAAGTCTATGGGATAAATAACCTTGCCAATCACCATTGAACCAATAACCTTCCAAATAGGCTTGTATGTGCTCGACATACCAGCTGCCTACAACCTATTTCGGGGTCGGCCCTAGATACACTCAGCAGGGGTTGTACCCTCATCCCTCCATAAGAAGTGAAATTCACATTTGAGGATAGTATCATAACCGTCCATGTTGAAGATAACCATGCTATTTACAAAACCGCAACCGCTCCTATGATTTTGGAAGAGCAAGTTGAGAAATCAACCTCCTATCAAGCCTTTGATATCGCTAATGTCGGTGGTTCGAGAATAAAGTCCTCATCCGATACCCAGACTGTCACGGCTCAGTTTTCTAGGGTCGCCACTAGGTTTCTCCTATAGAGAATTCTATCCCAAATATTTCACCATTTATAAATAAATTAGTATTATTAATAATTCTTCTCTCATATCACTCTGTAACGACCCAGTTTCCCAGAGCTACTACGCGGCTTCTCCTTAAGGAGAATTCTACGCTAAATTTGAATAACAAATATTTTATAATAAATTATATATTAGTATACCAACTAATTAATTTCATATTCAAGTTATATAAGAATGAAATTATAATAATTCCAATTGATATATATATAAGGATGTACAATTATTAGAATTAATACTAACCTGTAACTAATCATTTTGTAAACTTGTACAAAATTACACCACAATAATCATTTGTGCCAACATGATCAATACAACTAATCATATTGAAAAAAAAAATACATTTAGGAAACAATCTAATCCACTTTTCCATTATATTCATGATAAGTCCAGAGGGAGAAAGCAACAGGGGATCAATTATATTATTCATACTAAATTATATCAAAAACCGAATGACAAATATTTCATTTTAACAAAAATCTGAGATATTTTGGATCCTATATATATATCTTTCTTTCCCACACCTATGACAATGTTTTTAGGAGTGTTATTGAGAGCTCCAAGACATACCAAATGAAGGAGATCACAAATTCAAGAAGAGAGAACAAGATCGGAGCGGAAATCACGGACGCGGAATCACCCATTCTTCAGATAACGATTATTCTCCTTTGTTTCTCTCTTTATTTATTAAACCCTTTTTGGTATTTATATATGTTTAACTTGTTTATTATTGTATATATGGTTATGGTCATGAAAAACTAAACATATATTGTCTAGGAAGCGATTCGTTTATAAAAACATTGTTTGGTTGAATCTTTATTTCATTATCGGTTGTTTATCTTTATCCAATTGTGTTTACCATTTTATTACAATATTGATATACTTGTTATGGTATTAGGGTTGATTTTGAGAATACAGAATTTGACACTCGGGGGAGGTAACCTCGGATTCAGACTAGGGTTTAAACACAATGCGACGATCTAATAACTCGGGAGGGCATTAGAAAGTATGCAATCCATCACATTAGGGCGAGACTCATGTAACTAAGTGTCATCTAGATGCTCGAGGGGGATTTTGGCATTAACGCGAAATCACATATTCATTCACTTTACACTCGGGAGAGGGAGTGAGTGAGTTTACGATACCGAAATTGTCGAATAGGTCGAATACCGTTAATGTAAATTAGACGAAATCAAACACATTTAAGTAAATGAAATTAATCCCTAGATAATCTATTCCCCTAAACGTCTCATATTAGTATTATAGTATAATTAGTTTAATTAGTTAATTAGATTAGTATTTTATATTTATAAACAAAAATCTATATTTTATCGCCTAAATAAAGTTAGGTTATGACAATTATGGTACTCAACAACAATCAAAACCAATCCATGTGGATATGACAACCCTTATTCTTCCCATTATACAAAAACTTGACCCATACACTTGCAGTGGAAGTAGCGATTTAATATTCCGCTACCATGGACCAATATCTATCTGAATATTCTATCGATGTACTGTCTTCATAATATAAAAGCATTTTATGGATCAAGTATTTTTATCAAAATCCACTTTCCAATAAAATATAATCACACCTAGCAGTATTCGAATCCCAACAAAAAAATATCATTATAACGGAATAACTGAATTGAAATTGCCAGATCAACTTACTTTTATATAATAAAATACCATATTTCGTTACCAGCCATAAGATCGTTTTCCTCACGATCGGGAGTTATAACGATACTGTAACCTGTCCATCTGTGCAATCTATAGTTGCAATTAGTGTCAGGACCATTTAATAACTCCAATGGTTGGAGCCAACACGTGGTAAAAACCACTATATCATGATAATAATCATCATCGTCAACAACAACAATAACAAATATCAACCACCTGCAGGACTTATCCTCTTGTCAGGCCAGAATACAATGTTCTACTGGATATACCCTCCTGTAAGGACCAACAACATCCCACAGGACATGCCCCCCTGTCGGGATCACATTGTGGCATAGTCGGATACTAAAACCAATTTCCACATTTAAAAATTTACTTAATCTTCATAACATTATAAAATAATCCATTTTAATAAACCCTTTCTTTCACATTTTAGTACAAAAATATAATTTGACAATTTATATAGAAGACAATGTATACGTTATCTTCATAATATAAAAAGAATTTATGGATCAAGTATATTTATCAAAAACCACTTTTCAAAATATAATATAAATATAACTGCATATTGAGCTGAAATAAAATTCCACTGCTGCCATCACAATAAAATGATGCTTTTAAGTCAACCAACCAAATTATTTTTATATATAATAAAATATCGCACACATATTTTCCTACTAACCATAGGATCATTTTACTTCATGATCGGGAGTTACAACAGTACCGTAACCTGTACAACTGTGTCATCTAAGGTGACTATCAGTGTTAAGTCTATTCAATATCTCCAATGGTAAGAGTAACCACCCTATAGGACTTGTCTGACAGGTAACAACATATGTCCACTCCGCAGGACTTGCCTGACAAGTAACAACATATATCTACTCTGTAGGACTTGCCTGATAGGTAACAACATATATCCACCCTGCAGGACTTACTCTCCTGATAAGAAGACAACTATGGTATAACAGGATAATACAAATCGATCTCCATACTAAAAAATTTACTTGATCCCTTAATCATCGTAAAACTATTTATTTTTATCAACACTTTTTTTTCAATAATTAATATGAAAATATAATTTGACGATTTATATAGAATACAATAAATATCTTTTAAAATGATTTTTTCAATTTAACAACACATTATATGGCCCACGACTAACACAACACTAACCCAACCACACTTAACTTACTATTGGTAAGTTGCATTAATTAAACTCCACCTATGATATTAATATGTTCAAATTGAAACTATAAAGACCAAAGTGAAATAATGGTAACAACACATGGATGCTAAGTGTCAAATCACCAAAAACATAACGGAGACGTCAATGCATGCAACTATGGACCACTGATTCTGAGAAAGCCTAATATATGTTTCAGCCAAGAGTTGCTGCAATAAAATGAGTAATGATACTTGCACTTAACATCTTTTTTTTTTTTTTTCCTTCAAGAAAAACCTGAACGCATTGTGAACTTGCACCCTTTTATGGATGCCTTTTTTTTTTCTTTTCATTGTTTCTGTTCTAATTTGAGAGTATGCTATAATGCTAGAGATTTGTTTTAGAATATCTTCTTCACCCCTTTTTTTCACAAAGAATTGCACAAATCAAAGTTCAAAATTTAACATATATTCACTACACTTACCCTAAGATATAGCTAAACATATATACAGTCCACCCCCCTACTTAATTATTTTTTTAAAAATATTTTTTAGTAATTTTATTCATATTCAATAATTCAAAAAAAAAACATGGTTTGCCATAGTATCTACCCTTCCGCTACAAAAACACAAAAGGGCAAACATGGGTTACAAAATCACTTCATTATTATGGGTAATGGGTACTATAACCCAAGCTTAGAGTGGTCGCAAACCCGCTCTGATACCACTCTGTCAAGGCCCGATTTCCCAAGATTGCCACTAGATTTCTCCTATAGAGAATTCTATCCCAAATATTTTATCATTTATAAATAAATTAGTATTATTAATAATTCTACTCTAATACCACTATGTCACGGCTCGATTTTCCAGTGTCGACACTAGGTTTCTCCTATAAAGAATTTTATCCCAAATATTTTACCATTTATAAATAAATTAGTATTATTAATAATTCTGCTCTGATACCACTCTGTATAACCTAGTTTTCTAGGGCCGCCACACGGTTTCTTCCTTAGGAGAATTCTACGCTAAATCCGAATAACGAATATTTTATAATAAACTGTATATTAGTATACCAACTAATTAATTCCATATTCAAGTTATATAAGAATGCAATTGTAATAATTCCAATTAATATATATATATATAAGAATGTAGAATTATTAGAATTAATACTAACTTGTAACTAATCATTTTGTAAACCTGTACAAAATTACACCACAATAATCATTTGTGCCAACATGATCAATACAACTAATCATATTGGAAAAAAAATTACATTTGAGAAACAATCTAATCCACTTTTCCATTATCTTCATGATAAGTCCGGATGGAGAAAGCAACAGGGGACAGATTACATTATTCGTACTAAATTATATCAAAAAACGAATGACAAATATTTCATTTAACAAAAATCTGAGAATTTTACAGCTATGACGATAATTATAATTATCAAATTTTTGAGTCGATTTTATAACTGTAAATAATAAATGCAACTATTAAAAATTGAACAGAAATTCAAATAAAATTCCTAACGCCATTTCACCCTCACCAGTACTGCAATTAAAACTCTGAGATTATCTGCCAACGCTCAGTAGAATTTCTAACTCTTCTAATACATGTATTTAATTTCTTTATTGTGAGATTTGTATTATTATTGTGGCCAAATTACAGTTGTTAATTTCCGTGGAATAATTATGATTACGTGAAAATTATGTGGAAGTCATGTCTAGTGTTTTATTTGTTGTGTTAATTAAATGCACGTATTAGAGGGGTTGAAATTCTACTGAGCATTGGCTCACAACCCCACAGTTTTGATTGCAGGGCCGGTGAGGGTGAAACGACGTCAAGAATTTTATTTGAATTTCTGTTCAATTTGTAATAGTTGCATTTATTATTTACAGTTGTAAAATCGACTCAAAAATTCTATAATTATAATTATCACCATAGCTTAAAATTCTCAAATTTTTATTAAAATGAAATATTGTTCATTCGATTTTCGATATAATTTAGTACCAATAATATAATCGATCCCCTGTTGCTTTCTCTCTCTAGACTTATCATGAAGATAATGGAAAAGTAGATTAGATGGTTTCCTAAATCTAATTTTTTTTCAATAGATTAGTTGGTTTGATCATGTTGGCACAAATGATTATTGTGGTGTAATTTTGTACAGGTTTACAAAATGATTAGTTACAGGTTAATATTAATTCTAATAGTTGTACATTCTTATGTATATCAATTAGAATTATTACAGTTGCATTCCTATAACTTGAATATGGAATTAATTAGTTGGTATATTAATATACAGTTTATTATAAAATATTTGTTATTCGGATTTAGCGTAGAATTCTCTTTAGGGAGAAACTGCGTGGCGGCCATTAGAACCCGGGTCGTTACAGAGTGGTATCAGAGCAAAATTATTAATAATACTAATTTATTTATAAATGGTGAAATATTTGGGATAAAATTCTCTATAGGAGAAACCTAGTGACGGCCTTGGGAAACCAGGTTGTGACACAGACTGTCATTCGCTACGTACATGGTAGCTAATCATTTACACATTATGGGATTTGACCAAAAAAAGGGCCTCAGATCAAATGGAACTGGAACAAACATAACGCTTAGCGTCAGAGGCCAGAGAAATACCCTCGGATTAGGATACGAGCTAAAAGTATAGGGGAAGTATGGATATCAAGAAAAAGGTAAAGAAATCCCTCATATTCGAGTAATATTTTCGTTTGCTGCAAGCATAGTCCAGTCAAATGAGGAGAAAGAGAAAGAAGAACTTGATTATGTACTAATCTCAGAATGCGCTAAGTGTAGACACTGCAGTTTGTCCCGCCCATGCATGGCATTCAAAAAACAAATATATAAAATTAAAAAATAAAAAGCTTCTCACGTCAATTATTCATGAATTTCGAAAATATCCAAAGAAAAATAAAGAATCGGTTCGAAGGTTTCAAAAATTAATTCAAGCTTAAATTTTTGCAAATTGGAAATCTTATTGGTTTTATTGGAAGTTTGAAATATTTAATTAAATCTCTAAGGTGTAAATTAATGTTTCAAAATCCCATTAAAGTCAAAAGGTTTCCAATTGAGGATTTGGAATCAAAATTATTCCTTTTGAAAAATTTCGGGAAAAAATTAAAAATTCCAAAGATTGACATTTAGACCAGGAATTTAATTTATTTATTTGTTTGGAATGTTCAAGTTACCTTAAAACAAGTTAAATAAATTCTTATAATCTCAATTGGGCCACAAATAAACCAATTGAGATATTTTGTAGAAATAGAAACTTTAGGGGCCTCATTGATATTTTGAGAAATTTTAAATTGTTGTTTAACAAGGACCAATTTAAATTCAAAATTTTCTAATGAAATCTTTTAAAATGATTAATTCTTGAAAAACTCAAATCGAAACAGGTTCGGAAAGTGAAAAGAAAATTTTGGGACCAAAATGAAAATTTACACAAGTTATTTTTTGGGCTAAATTGATAAAATTAAAATGAATCTTGAAAATTTATCATGTTTTATTCGGTCAATTTTAGTTTCAAAATTTAAATCAATTGAAATCAATTTTTTTAAAATTTTCCACTTTGACCCTAAAGTTTGGGTATTTTCGAAATTTATGAAATTCATGAACAAATAATTTAAACTCGATTAAGTTTAAGATAATTTTATTTTATTTTAATATAATATAAAAAATATATATAATATAAATAGGGTTGCATGCATTTTTGCACGCAACCCAATGGCTGCAATTGCTACCAGCATTTGGGCAGAGGAGGGGCTGCTTTAGCAACCTCTCATTTCCTTTCTATAAATATATTATATAAAAAAAATAAAAATAAAATAAAATAAGTGGGAACGGCTGCCAATAAAAGATAGTCATTCCCTCAACAAATAGGACCTTTGTTTTTGGGTGAGGGACTATTGCACAAAGAGTGAGAGAGGGAGAGAAATGTTTTTTTGGGTTTAGAGGGTGTTTGGCAAAAAAAAAAAAAAAAGAAAGTCTAAAAAAACAAATTATTTTTTGTTTTTGGGAATTTCTTTTTTTAGATTTAGTTTGGTTTTACTTATTTTGGTTTGTTTTTCTTTTTTAGTTTTCATTTGGGTGTGGGGTTTTGGCCAACCAAAAGGTAAAAAGGGATTTGAGTTTTGCCGAAAGAAGAAGAAGAAGGGGAAGAAATACTCCGCGTTTAGGTAAGTTTTTTTTTTACCCTCCACCTACACATTTATTTTTGCTTAAACCGTTTAAAAGGAAGAACCTAAAATTTAACAAACCTTAAGAGAACGTCCACTGGAACACTTAAGAACCAGCTTATTCTCTGTATTTATTTCTTGTTCTGCTCCTTTTCCCGCTTTTATTTTGTTGTATTTATTTTTATTCTGCGCTTTTATTTTGTTTTACTTATTTTTAGTTATACGCCTTTCTGCGCTTTTATTTTGGTTATATTTATTTTTCTATTCTGCTCTTTCCATGCGTTTATTTTCCTGTTATGTGCTTTTTCGCGCTTTTATATCTATAATTTTATTTTTTGCACTTTATGTATTATTGTTGTGTTTCTGTAAATATTTACTCTCCCACATAAGAAAAATGAAAAAAAAAATGAATTGATCTTTATTGTTGTAAAAATAAAAAATGAAAAAAAGAAAAATTCAAAGAAAAATCATGAAAAACGAAGACAAAAAAAAATGAAAAATCTTAACTTGAAATCTGAGAAAGGGAGAGCTTTTTGTACCAACGTTTCGAATTTTTCAACTACTCTGAAATTCTCAAATGATGAGTCTAGGAAGGCAATTCCCTAAGCTGGGTTTCGAACTTGGGTTAAGTTGATAAAGAGGAAGGAAATAAATTTTATTTTGCATTCCAAATATGTTTTATTATAAAATTTGTAAAAAAAATTAGTTTTTTGTAAAAATGATTTTTCTGAAAAAATACAATCATTTTGGTTTTTTTAAAAAATAAAAAGAAAAAAATTAAAATTAAAATTTGAGAATAAGAAAAATATAGTCCATTCAAGAGAAGAGTATTTTGTTTATTTTTTATTTTTTGAAAAAAAAAAATCACTATAAACGAAGTCATTCCAAATTATTTTCACTAAAAAATTGGCATTTTTTTCAAGAATGAAATTTTCTAAAAAATGTTATTAATTGTGTTTTCTAAACCAAATTAACTCCCCTATATTTTGTTAAAAAAAAAAAAAAAAAAAGGAAAATTTTATCAAAACCCAAAAAAAAATTTATTTTTTTCAAAAAATACATTTTGGCATCCATCCATGTTCCTTCCTTTTATCAAAATAACCCAAACTTGAAACTCGAGACATTAAATCCTCTCGGGGGTCATCCTTATTAAATAATTGATATTTGATAAACGATCAAATAGGGGGAAACATTTTTAAAAAAAAAATCCATTTTAAAAAAATAATTTTCTCTTTATAAAAAAATGAAAAATTTAAATTTAAAACATTCAGAATTAAATTTTGATTGGACTTAATTGGATACGGTGTCATCTTCGGACGGGCGTCTTGGGGTGCTTAACACTTTCCCCGAACGTAATTGACCCCCGAACTCTTAAAAACGAATCTCTGGTAGGATAATGCTTTTTTGAGTCAAAATTTTACTTAAGCCATTTTTCAAATTGTTTTTCAAAAATCTAGTGACCTAGCATACCACTTAAACTCAATGCTAGATGGTGACTCATTTTTTTAAAACTGACTTAAGTTATTTTATGAGAAAATCGACGCTTTAAAAATTTGATCTCTTTAATATGTTTTCAAAAAAAAAAATACTTCAAATTTATTCATTTTTTTTCATTTTTCAAAATCCGGGATGCGTCACCAGGGGCAGCTACCACCCAATACTTCCAGAAGGCTTAGTCTACGGAATCTTTGAGAATAGCAAAGACGAAAGAAAGGACAACCGAAATATGGAACCGACGGAAAGCCTTGGCAAATGGGAATCTCGACCAATCTTGGCATGCCAAGAGTTGGCGTAATCCAGAAAAGTTGTAGTATCATTTCCTATCTGACTTGCCAACACACAGTTGAGAGTATTCTATCTTAGGTTTTTGTTTTCTACAATTTTCCTTTTTTGTAGTAAAAGTGATAGTTATTAAGAAAATATTGTATTTAAAATTAGATTTTATATTTGCTTTTCAGGTGCACAAGTACATCAAATTATAATCCATATAATAATGAAAATTACCCTCTAGGAAGTATAATCTTGATAAGAAAATAACTCAGGAATTCATGGAAATCGAAACAGAAGATAATTTATCCTTGAGAATGCCAAGAAAATTCAGAGAGCTTTAGAACGATTAGAGAATCGACCAATCCCAAGCCAAGACGAAACCAAAACAGTAAATCAATGGGACCCAGAGAATTCAAGGGAAACCAAGGCTAGGAAATTGTTGAGCCACTAAGAGAGAAAGATCCTATATCATTGTTACAAGAATATCAAGACATATTCGCCTGGTCTTATAATGACATGGTAGAACTAGCAACTAACATCGTAACGCATAAACTTTCTATTAAAGAAAGGATTAATCCAATCAAGTAGAAGCTTCAGAAAATGAGACTCGACATCAGCCTAAAGGTTAAGGAAGAAGTAATGAAACAATTCGAAGCATGCCTCAATGAAGTATGCACATATTGTGAATGGTTAAGCAGCATAGTGCCCGTACCGAATAAGGATGGAAGGATCTGAGTTTGTGTGGATTATCGAGGACTCAACAGGACAAGTCCAAAAGATGAATTCCCATTACCCAACATCCACATTATCTTAGATAATATCGGCAAGTACAAAATCTCATCTTTTGTAGATGAATTTTGTGGGTATAATCATATTCTGGTTGGCAGAGATGACAAGCATAAAACCGCCTTCATTATACCAAAGAGTGTATTCTGTTACTGAGCGATGCCTTTCAACTCAAGAATGCTAGAGCAACTTACCAAAGGGCCATGAAAACGCTTTTCCATGATATGATCCATAAGGAAATGGAAGTATATATAGATGACATGACAGTAAAATCGAAAGAGGATGAAGATCACCTTGAACACTTATAGAATATGTTTGATTTTTTCTGAAAGTTCCAACTAAAGCTAAACCCAGCGAAGTACACATTCAGAGTAATATTCAGAAAACTGCTAGGCTTTATGGTGAATCGTCGTGGTATTGAAATCAACCCCGCAAATACCAAATCCATAATCAAGATGCCAGCCCCAAGAATCGAAAAGGAGATCCGAGGTTTTCTTGAGAGGGTAAATTTTATAGCTCAATTTATTTCACAACTCACAACAACGTGCGAACCAATATTCAAAAAGGGAGTATAGTGGAAAATGAAATGAAGAATACCAGGCAGCTTTAGTCAAAATCAAAGCTTACTCGATAAATCATCTAGTTTTAGTGCCACCACAACAAGGAAGTGCCCTATTGTTATACCTCATCGTCCTCGAAAGTTCCATGGAGGTAATGTTAGGACAGCGTGACAATTCAAGAAAGAAAGAATAATCCATCTACTATGTCTGCAAAATGTTCACCCATTACGAAGAAAAATACTCAGTATTGGAAATGACCCATTGTGCATTGGCCTGCACTACTCAAAGGCTGCATCACTACCTACTGTGTTTTACCACTCACTTGATCGCCTGAATAGATCCATTAAAATATATATTCAAGAAGCCCATGCTTACCGAATGAATTTCTAAATGGAAAATGCTACTCATCGAATTCGACATTGTATATGTAACCCAGAAGGCAATCAAGGAGCAGGTAATCGTTAATCAACTTGTAGACAATCTGACAACCGATAATGAAACAATAGAGATAGAGTTCCCCGATGAGCCCGTAGCACTCCTAACGTCTAGTGAAAAATAAAAGACATGGGAGATGTACTTTGATGGAGTGAGCAACTTAAAAGGAGATAGAATTAAGGTAACCCCAATTTCTCCAATAGTGTAGCACTTTTTGGTCACTGCCAAGCTTAAATTCGCAAATACAAACAACACCGCCAAGTACGAAGCGTGCATCTTAGGACTTGAAATGGAAATCAGTTTAAAGATAAAAGAATTGATGGTATATGGAGACTCCCAACTGACCAGAAATCAAATCACAGACACGTATTCGACTAAAGAAGTCAAGTTGGTATGATATAATAATTATCTAATCAATCTCTAAGAAAAGTTTTAGAAAAACGAGTTCGAGCATTTACCGAGGCTAAAAAATGACTTTACTAATGCTCTTGCAACTTTAGCCTCTATGATTTTCGTAATCAAGGAAGGCAATGAAAAAATTCCAATAACCATCTAAGTACGTCATCAACCAGCTTATTGTAAACTAATTAAAGTAGAACAAGAAACAGAAACCTTGTACGTAGATATCCAGATGATTCTAAAAGACTGAGAGTACCCCAAATGAGCTGATAGCCTAAGTCGAAGAACCTTGAGAAGAGTGACTTGTCAATTTTTCCTAAATAGAGAAATGTTGTATAAAATATCACCAGACATGGGTCTAGTACAACGCGTAGGTTCTAGATAGGTAATACACTTAATGAATGAAGTACACTGTGGAGTTTACGGACCACACATAAGTAGGTTTATGTTGGCCAATAAAATCTTTCGAACTGGTCACTACTGGCTATCAATGGAAGGTGATTGCATAGATTTTGTACTAAAATGTCATAAATGCTATGTGCATGGAGATGAAATCCACTTATTGCCATCAGAGCTACATTGTCTAGCAATTCCATGGCGAATTTCGATGTGGTGAATGGATGTCATTGGTCCAATTACACCAATAGCACCAAGCGGACGTCATTTCATCTTGGTAGTTATCGACTACTACACCAAATAGGTGGAGGCAGTCTTACTCACTCGCATCACCTAGAAGATTGCAACTCGATTTATTAAAGAAAATATTTTGTTACCTTATGGAGTGCCACAGGTCCTAATAACGGACAATGCTCAAAATCTCAAAAAAAAAATGAATGATAAAAACCATTTATGCCTAATTTAAAGTCAAACACAAAAATTTTGCGCCCTACCACCCCAAGATGAACAAAGCAATAGAATCCGCCAACAAAAATATTCTAAGGAAGATAATCGGTAATCACAATGAATGGGATGAAATGTTCCCATTTGCTTTGATGGCACAATGAGCGTTGATACGTACATCAATAGGAGCTACTCCCAACTCCCTAGTGTAATACCCTGAAAATTTATATTTTTGTAAATATTATTTTATATAAGTTTAATATTTTTGGTGGATAGTTTTGTAAATTTATGTTATAAATAATATTTGATAATTTTTGGAATTAGATGTTAATTTTAAATTGACTTTTAAAAGTTTTGGGACTATTGTGTTATTTAAAATATATTTTTAAAAGTTTTGAGATATAATTAATATTTTCTTTATTTTAAGGGGGCATTTGGGTAAATAAAAAAAGTAATAAAATGTGTTGTCTTTGTATAATGAAGACAACACATAATCTAAACATATATATATGTGTGTGTGTATGTGTGTGTGTGTGCTGATTACACGCATTATGTTATTATATAATAATAATAATAATAATAATAAAGAATGATTTTCATTCTCATAATGATAAGAACAGTTGAAGCTTGATCATAATAACAGCCTTATATACAATTAATAAGGTTACAGATTAGAGTTTGGAATGTTTTTATGCGAGAAAAATATTATGGTTTGGATTTCAGCTTCACATTTCAGGTAGAATTTCTAATTCTTATAATAATTGTATTTAATCTCTCTCTTTCTCTTAATTATGTGATTTATGCAGAAGTTGTCGTTAATTTTTAATTCTTAGTTTTCTGAAATATTCAGAATTATTATGTGGAATTTATGTGAAAAACATGTCTATATGTTTATTTAGGAGTTTGATTGGATACATGTATTAGAAAAGTTGAAGTTCTACTAAGTATTGGCTCACAACCCCACAGTTTTGATTGTAAGGCCAGTGGGAATGAAACTGCGTCAGGAATTATAGTTGAATTTCTATTTAATTTGTAATAGGTGTATTTATGATTTATTGTTGTATAGTTGAATCAAAGAATTCAATAATTATAATTATCGTCGTAATTGTAAAAATTATCAAATATTTATAAACAGGGAATTATCCATTAGTAGGTAATTAGTTTATGCCATTAATCAATTATTTCCAATTCCAACAGTGAAGGTTATTATTAAACCTTTATATGTATTCACATTGGATTTTCTTTTGAGTTTTGACGCTTTGTACTCTTGAGGTTTGATAATGTTTTATTTTCGTCCCTTTGGTTCTAATTATCGTCGTCACACTGTAACATTTCTAATAGTCACTATTGTAAATTGATATATAATAGTTAAAATACCAATTATATTATATTTGAATATAATGTCGTTTACTATTATATGTGAATTAATATATTAATATTTTAGGCCCTGTGTTCCCAATTTGAACATATTATTTTCGATTTTAGTATTAATATGTTCAAATGAAATATAAATTTTAGTTTTATTATTTACTGTTGTAAAATTGATTCGATAAATCGACAAATTATAATTGTCACTGTAGGTTGTAAAAATTTCTCAGATTTTATGAATGAAATATTGGATATTCGGTTTTAGTGTTAATTCTCCAAGGAGAGAAACCTCGTGGAGGCCCTGGGAAACCAGGCCGTTACACCCTGGTATATGGGACAAAGGCTATAATCCTACCAGAAATAGAGATTCTATCCCTAATAATCCTAATAGAAGCCGAAATGGATGAGATAGAATAGGTACAACAAAAGCTTGACCAATTATGCTTAATAGGTGAAAATAGACTTACCGTCATTTGTCACGAACAATGTTATTAACAAAAGATGTCTAGGGCCGACAACAAGAAAGTTCGACCATGAGTGTACAGTTTGGGGAAAATGGTTTTAAAGAAAAAAAAAATCGTTCTAAGAGGAAGCCAAAGAGAAGTTTGTGTGAAAATGGGAAGTTAGAAAGTATTGAACAACGAAACCCTAATACTGTAAGAGATAAATGGATAAGAGTTCTTGGAATCCATCAATTCTGATGTGGTTAAGAAGTACTACCCCTAAGAAATATAAACTCAGACTCACCATCGAAAGGTAGTGAGGTAAAAAGAGAATAATAAAATGTGCAACCTGAAGTCATGGAAAAACCCCAAAAGGGCGCTGCAGGCAAGAATATAGGGATCATAGCAAGATACAAAATCACCGACCTAGTGAAAACCCAAAAGAGGGTTGACGTGCAAAAATATGGAAGCCGACCTTAGTGCAAACTTGAAAAGGCATTGATGTAAAAAATGGCATATATATATATATATAAAGGAAGAAAACGGATACCTTTCAAGTTTTAGTTTGGGGAAAAGTTGAGGAACTGAGGAGTTCGACTAGTAATCTGGATTACTTTAGTTGTCAAAGAAAGAAAAATCAGAGTCTTCTAGAGATCTATAAATTTTTTATGAGTGACTAAATTAAACATTTATATTTCCCAAGGGGGGTGATTTCAAAAAAATGAAAATGTACATTTGATACTTAATGTATCAGTTTACGTAATTATAATCTTTAATTTTTCATATTATATTTTCTATATAACTAACACTCGAATACAGATAAAGGTAAATAGCAAGTGACAAGAGCCGATGGAAAAATAAAGTATTAACCCCATGATACAATGTTTTGCCATCTCAACAGACCAATACAACCAAAACTGAAACCAGAAAATATCAATATACTACCGATATTAAGCGACAGTGCTAAAGAAAAGTCAGATTCTATACTCCCTCTTCTCGGGTGACAAAGAGACTCTTCTCACAGAAGAAGAATAATATTAGGATTTTTGTGCGACAATGAGTATAATCAACAAACGAGAATGGCGAAGGATCGCCGTAGTAGTTCAAATGCCTCCTTCTCCGACAACAGCCCCGAGTTCTTCAAAGTTTATTTCCCTGATCGCAACTCTTACACATGCAGATATCACCTGCTTTTGTAAAGAATTTTGATGGAGAAAATTCACACAAGGCAATTCTTAAAGATACAGTAGGAAATTCATGGAGTGTGGACTTGGAAGAAGCTAATAAGGGCATGTTCTTGAAGAATGGATGGCAATTGTTTGTGAGTGATAACATATTAGAGCTTGGTGATTTCCTAGTCTTTAGGAACAACTATGTTTCTTCCTTCACCGTCAAACCATAACCAAAAGTCCGAGAAGGAAGAAAAGACAAGGCTCTGAGGTATGTAAAAGAATTGCCTCAACAAGTTCCGATAAAAAATAATAAGCAAGGAAAATAAGCAGCAGACGAAGAAAGATGGGAAGGACAGGAGTTTCTTTATATCTAACTCTTTTTTTGTTTTACAGGATACAACTCTTACCCAAAAAAAATCCCTGCAAGAAAAGGTAACCAACCCTGGTACCCCAATAAAAAGGATCAATGTCCCGTAGTCACCCTGTTAGGGACAAATTTTATCAAAAGTCAGCTTCACAACCTCACTCCCATCCCTAGCATACGTGGGGGCACTTTTTATATTAAAAAGAAAATTATGTAATTTCCTTTCAAAAGCATGGCACATATTTGGCACAAAATTTTGAACTACGTCTTGACCTAATTCCTGATAAAAATAGGGATATTTAGGCAACCCATACAGGTTCGATCATCCAATTAAAACAAAAATCATTATTTCAGAAGTTTGAACTACGTCTCAACCTGATTCTGGATAAAATTCGAATACGTAATCATCCCACACATGTTTGGTTATCCAGTTAAAACAAAAGTCATTATTTCATAATTTTGAATTATGTCTCGACCTGATTCTGGATAAAATTTAAATATGTAGGGAACCCACACGGGTTCGGTCGCACAAATAAAATGAAATTATCAGTTCGGTCGTTCATAAAATATTTTTTAGTAAAATCATCATTTCGCAGAACTATGTTTCGACCTAATTTTCAGTGAAAACCGAGATACGTAGGCAACCCATGCGGGTTCGGTCATAGAGATAAAATGAAAACGTAAGTTCGATCATCCAGATAAAACAAAAATCATTATTTCAGAAACACGAACTATGTTTTAACTGGATTCCTGGTAAAACAAACTGGGGGATAAATAGGTAGCCCAGGCGATTTTGGCTGTCAAATGATAATAAATTATTGATGCACAGGGAGCTCCATAAACAGAGCCCACTTCATGAAAGATCAACTTTCTCGAGGGAAGTACAATGTTGTTTTTCATCATCTCCGATCACAAGCCGGGGCATACCGCGATAAGATTGACTTTCCTGAGAAAAGCCTATCTTCATTTTTTATTACTTCATTTATGAGTTGTTGAGAAATTCACCAGGTTCGACTTCCTAAAAAGTCGACCCTCACTGACTACCATCCCAGCATATGCCTGGGAATGAGTCATGGAGATTAAGTCTTCCCGAGAATGAAGTCAATCTCCATTGCCCCCAGCCTTGGGCTGGGGCACATTATACTACACATTATCATCGTCCCCCCTAGTTATAAGTTGGGGCACGCTTTAAAATAATCCTCCCAGTCATAGGCTGGGGCACATTTCATGCAACATTATAATTTCTCTTAAGAACTTTGTCTTAGGGGGTTCCACCATGTCGACAACCTTTTTGTTTAAATTTTTCGCATGGCTATTTCGACAAAGCAGTAACTCTACTGACTTTGTGGTTCTGTAGCCAAATTTTCTAGAACTATATCTGACCTAATTTTTAGCTTTATCTAAGATATGTAGGAATACCCCTGGTTGGTCGATTAGAACTTAATAAATGTTAGTGACTTATTATCCTCCATCTCTTATGTCATGGAGTAATCATTATGTTATTACTCTAGTAGTGGTGAGACCATAAGGTACAATGTCATCTGTTTGTTTATTTTACTTCAGTCGTGAGACCGCAAGGTACAACGCCATCTATTTGTTTATTCTAAATGATGAGACCATAGGGTACGATGCCATTTGTCTATTTTTTCCAGTAGTGAGACTGTAAGGTATGGTGTCGTCTGTTTGTTTAATCTACTTTAATGGTGAGACCGTAAGGTATTGTACTATTTGTCTATGTACTTTTTCTCAACGGTGAGACCGTAAGGTATGGTTCTGACTGTCTTTTTTAACTTACTTTAATAGTGAGACTATAAGGTACGGTGCCATTTTGTCAGTTCATCTTGTCTTAAACAATGAAACCGTAAGGTACGTCACCATCTATTTATTTACTTTACTGGTGAGACCACAAGGTACGGCGCCATTTGTTTGTTACTTTACTTTACAGGTAAAATCGAAAATGTACGACACCTGTTGTCCTATTATTCCATCCCAATAATTAGACTGGCAGGGTACGATATCGTTCGTTTATTTGCTACTCCATTACATCGGTGAGACCAGCGAGGTACAACTTTGTTTGTTAGTTTACTTTATTTCTAAATTTTTAATTAGTAATTTTCCCTTTCCTAAAAAGTGGGGTGTGTTTTTAGTGATTCTGGGATGCCCTGAAAACACCATTTTCATTTTCTTTCTAGTCAAATAAAGAAAAATAAAAAATAAAAGTCAACCGAGTCTGATCAAGGTTCGGTTCGTTTGTGTAGATTTTCCAGTGGAACAAAATGGGGCGTTGTCTTCTATCTTTGTCATCACGAGTAAACTCGCATGACAAAGAAGGACAACAGTAGCCACTGCATTTTCTTTCATTCTTAAAAAGTAGAAAATATTTTCCTTAAAAAAGTAACTTTCTTTTCTTAAAAAAATAAAATAAAATAACCTGTAAACTTTTGTCTTCCTTCCACAAAACCAAGATTTTAATGTTGTCTTAAAAAATAATACTTTAAAAATGATTTTTTGCAAAAGACCAAAAAAAAAAAAAAAAACTCATAAACGCTTATTCACGAAAAGGCAAAAAATTTATGAAAATAGAGTTTTCTTCTAATTTAGTTTTTTTCATTACAAGATAAAAATCTTTCTCAAATTGCTTTTCATTTAAAATATGTTTTTCTCAAATGATTTCAACATAAAAATAAAATTTTACTTTCTAAAATGTTTTCTTATCTTTTAAAATATCTTTTTTTCACAAAAAGACAAAACTTTTCCTAAAAATGTTTATTGTCAAATTGATTTTTAAAAAAAAAATTCTTAAATTTTTTTTTTTTTAAAAAATTTATACTTTCTATTTTCAAATTGTTGTCTTTAAGAAAAATTCAAAAGTTGTTGTTTTACATTAAAAAAAAAAAAAAAAAAAAAAAAAAAAAAAAAAAGAAAAAGAAAAAAAAGAAAAGAAAAGAAAACCATCTCTATTTAAAAGTTAAATTCTTCTTTTAATCATTTTTTATAAATAAAAATTCTCTTTTCTTCTCAAAATATTTTTCAAGAAAATGTTTATCAGCTTAAATTATTCTTGTCATCAAAAAAGAAAATAAATGTTTTTTTTTTTTTGTCTTTAATTTCATTTTTTTTTTTTTTTTAATTTGAAGGAAAACTTCTCTTCTCAAAAAAGTTAAAAAAAAAACTTTTAATTTCGTTTCTTCGATTCTTTTCTTTTAGTTTTAAAAAAATAAAGTTTGACATCATAACTTCAACCAAAATCAATCAAAAAATAATAATAAGAGATAAAAATAAATAAAATAAAAGTAAAAAAATAAGAAAATCTTTCCCCCTCCTTGTGACCAAAACATGTCTATTCTTTCATAATCCACAGGCGATTTAAAAGGGGGATATTTTTACATTTAAGTATTTGTTTTGGTTTACATTTTTATCTTGACCTTGCATGCTTTGTAGCCTTATCATAATAAACTTAATTAAGGAAAAAAATATCATATTAATGAAAAAAATCAAACAAACTTGGACTTTTGAAATACTTAGACACTAAAGTACCATTTTTGAACGAGAGTCTTGGGGTACCTAACACCTTCCCCGAGTATAACCAACCTCCGAACCTAATGAATACTCTAGTTACGACCGTTTTGAGTCAAATTTGGGACATTTCATAAAATATTTCTTTTCTTATATTTTACTCGTTTTCTTTAAAAACCAGTGCTCTAGCACATCATTTCAAAAACTAGTGCCCTAGGACATCATTTCAAAAACAATGCTAGTCACCCATAAAATTTTGTTCCAAGTAAAATAGTTCAAAACCAATGCCTATAAAAGCCCTTGAACTTGTTAATTTTTTTAAAATCGTTTTCAAAAATAAAAATTTATCCAAAAGTATTTTCTAAAGGATAAATTGTTTTAAAAAATAAACGGGATTTTGAATTATAACATCGAAACTCAGTTAGCGTTGTGATTCGTGAGCGAAATATGGGGCGTGTCATCCTTGTGGTTGCCATCAAAATCTTCCACGTGCGCATGCCTTTTGTGCCACCTAGCATTAGGGACTCCTTGTGGGCACCCCTTACGCCAAGCGACAATAACAGCGTCTTGCCCACCCATCCGATCCCAAATCTCATTAAATACTATAGACATGCGTTCGAATTGTTGTTTCATAGCCTGTAACGTGAAGAACGATTCCTCACCTCCTTTGTTGTTTGATGCATTGCCCTTAGAAAACATATTTTTGAAACTATAGAGAAATGTTATAAACAATTCCTTACAACACTCTCTTATGTGTTTGCACTCAAATTATGTCATTAATGCTCGTGTTTTCACTCTTAAATTGGCCTTTTTTCTCGATATTAGTCTCACACTCAAGAGTCTTTTTCCACTCGTAGCTTCCTCTTTTAATTCTTTATTGAACTTAACTAATCTCGATCAGAATTTCTTACAACAATCCAAACTCAATAATTCACTTTGCTAAGAATGAGATTTAGGAAAGAAAAACAAAGTGATCAAGGAGAACAAATAGAATAAGCCATGGAATAGATCAAGAAGAATGAAAATCTCACTTTCGGGCTGTTGTTTTTTTCGTTTTTCTCCTATTTTTCTTCTTTCTTTTTTTTTTTTTTTTTTTTTTTTTTTTTTTTTTTTTTTTGTACATAATTTTGCCTCTTTTTTTTTTTTTTTTTTGAAATGATGATAATCAACAACCTTTATAAAAGATCTGAAGATGCACAATAACTTTAAACGAAATCTAATCGGAATTGAAGATGCAATTCAGTCAAGAAGAACTTAACGTAGAAAGGAATAAAAATAGATATCAATCAATGAAAATTACGGATAGATCAAATATGATTTTAAAACCTTACTCTGATACCAAATATTGCGAACCTCATCAAGAATTAGTGAGACCCGAAACCAATTTGGGGTTTCTTTACTAGGATTAAACTAAAATTCGGATTTATAAATGAAAACAAAAATATAGAATTTTGATAGATGACCTTGACCTAATGTTTATGATTGAAAAACGAACCAAAGGTATAAAGTAACACGCCTCTGCCTAATGATTATAATGAAATCACGAACCGAAAATATAGAGTTTGAACGCCACAAGAAATTCTTGATAAGTTCAGGAAAAGTTCATTGAAGAACTTAAGAGAAAACCCTCTCAAAATATATTATTCAAAGTGTAAAGAGTTTTTCTCATGGGCTACAATACCTCTTAAATAGGAGGTCAGTGAGAACAAGGAAACCCTAGATAGGGGGCGGCCAAAGAGAACAAGAAACTCTAGATACACCCTATAAAATAGACGACCAAAAATAAAAGAAACCCTTGGTGGCCAAAAATAAAAGAAATCCTAGGTTTCTTTGCCTTACATGCCTACTACAAGACAAAAAAAAAAAAAAAAAAAAACTTTCGAATTAGCATTCATGCCTTACAAATCAGCAAATAAAGGGCTTAAAATAAAATCAAAAGACCATAAATAACAAAAATAAAGACTATAAATAATTAATTAAACATTCTGAAATTCGTAGCCCTTACGCCTAAGCCTGTTCAAGTTCACGCCTCTTCCTACTCACTTGCTTTGATGAGATGGATTAGGCCTTGATCATCATTTGGGCCTAATTTGGGCTTCACCATTTTAGACTCAATTCAAATATCTTGAATTAGCTCATTAAATGTTTATTTGATCTTCTTGAATCTTTCCTTAGTTATAAGCCCAACTGGAACATACAACGGATCCTTTGATGGTACATGTTGATCCTCATCATTACAAACACTATAAAATAATATCAACCACAACATCTAACCACAAAAAAAAAAAAAAAAAAAAAAAAAAAGAAAAAGAAAATTATCTATGAACAAACTTCAATAATAAATTATTTGCTATTCATTTGTTATTAATAACGATGGTACAGTTTCCATACTTGAACTAATGCGTAGAAATCAAAATTAAAATACCAAACTAATATTGTAATTCTTTATTACTTGAAGTTCCAAACTACATCCCGTTCAAAATCAGAATGAAATTAAACTCCACCCTAATTTACAGAATATTTTGAAAGTATATATTTTGTGTAAACAAAAAGCCAAAAAAAAAAAAAAAACTCGAAGAATTAAAAATTAATTTACATCAAGGAAATGCTTTAATTGAAATTACATACAAATAAAAAAAGTATTAAAAAAAAATAGTTTGCAGTTTAGCGAAAAAAACGTAGAAAGCTTACTTTAGTCAAATTAGAAATTGAGATCATCCTTAATAAACCTAAGTAAATTACAAAAATACCCCCCAAAAGCACAAAAAATGATAAAATCAACATGGAAATAACACGATCTATAAGAATTAAACCCTCATATTTTTGTACCCATGTATTCACAATAAAGTAATCAACAAAAATTGAATCAACTATGGTAAAGAAGTTTCAACAAATAGAACATAAAAACAAAGTTTTTAACTTAAAACGTCTTTTACAGGTTTGTTCCCAAGAAAAAAAGAAAAAAAAAAAGAATAAATAAATAGTTGCTTGTTTTTTCAACTTCCTTCCCAAGTGAAACACATGAAAAAATAGAAAAAAGATCAGGAAAAAAACTGCATAATAGGAAAACAAGAGAAAGTGGGGAAAAAAATACAAAAAAAAAAAAAAAAAAAAAAGAGGAGAAAATAGATTAAAAATTTCAAAAAAAAAAAAGGCTGCATTTTTTTTTGCAGCTTCTTTCCCATGGAAAAAATTTGGTAAAAAATAAAAGAAAATGAATTAAAAAATGGACAATAGAAAATATAGGAGAATACCGGGAAAAAAAAGAATAAAAAAGAAAAAAGACAGGAGAAACAAGGGAAAAAATTGAAATTCCAATCTCTAAAAATAACAAAATCAAACTAAAATATACCTTAAAATTTAATTTAAATAAAACAAATGTATGGGTTTTTTTTTTAAAGAAACAATATTTAAAAATAAATGCATCTTTTGCAGCTTTGTTCATGTTAGAATAATTGAGAGGCAGAATGTCGAGAGAATATAGAGCGATATATTAATATTTAAGAAAAATACTATTATAAGGATATACAAAAAGTCTATATATAGGAGGCGACTAGGGTAACCCTGGTAGGGTTAGGATTTGGTTTTCCTAGTAAGATTAAGGTTTGATATAGTAAGCCAAGACCAATTACATATATTAATATCGCTCTTCAAACTCAAGACGGTAAACGAAACGTGAACCTGAGTTTGGAAACCAAAGTGTAGAAGCGTCCGGGTGGATGAGCCTTAGTGAGAATATCTCATGTCTGATCGGCTGAAATAACGGATTGTAGACGAATAGTATTCTTGAGAATGTGGTGACAAATAAAGTAGCAATCAGTCTCGATGTGTTTGTACGCTCGTGGAAAACGTCATTATGGGTGATTTGAATTGCACTCCTATTGTCACAATGTAGAACAGTGGTAGTGCGGGAGGAAACTGCTATGTCAGCGAGGAGCCAACGAAACCAAAGTAGGTCTTGTGCTGCATCAACAATGGCATGGTAATCAGCTTCAGTGCTAGAGTGGGCAACTATAATTTATTTCTTACTGCACTAGGAAATGAGAGAGTTACCTAAGAAGAAACAGTAACCAGTGGTTGAATGTATGTCGGTAGAATCTCCGATGCAATCGGAATTAGAATAAGCATATAAGTTGGGAGATAACTGGGCGGAGAAACGAAATCTATTAAATAAGGTGCCCTTGACATACTAAAGAATGTGAATAATAACTTAGTAATGAATGGTCCGATGAATGAACAAGAACTTGTTGACTTGATGGACGGCATAGGCGATGTCCGGGCGAGCAATTGTCATATATACCAAACTTTCAACTAGTTGGTGATAGAAAGTGACGTTCGGAAGAGGAGAGCCATCTACTGGAGTAAGTCTAATATTCGGCTCTAGAAGAGTGTTGGCAGTGGTAGAGTCAGTGATGCCTACATCGGAAAGAAGGTCAAATGCATATTTGTCCTAGGAGAGAAAGTATCCATCTGAACCAGTTAAAGTTTCGAGACCAAGAAAATAAGTGAGCACGCCAAGGTCTTTCATCGCAAATTGAAAACTGAGAAAAATTTTGAGTTCAAAGATTCCGCAAAAATCATCTCCTTTGATAATCATGTCGTCCATACACAGTAGAATGAGATTAATGCTACTATCAATTTAACTAATAAACAAGGCAAAATTATGTGTGGTAGATGTGAACTTGAACTAGTGGATGGTAGGGTTTGAGGTGGTCGAGGAGGAACAACTCTTAGACATGCATTGTCGTTGAATCAGATCAATAATATACAATAAAGTATATTTTATGATATGAATATGGAGAAACTGTGATCACGGATGGATTTAGAACGCTAAAATTATTCAGGAAGCGGTCTATAATCATAAAGAATCAATTAATGAACCCTTGAACCGATCAAACCGCAGTGATGAACCGAATCAACTGTACAAAAGGAACTATATTGTATAATTCAAATATGAGTAAACGAAGGCCATAAATGGATTTGAAAGTTAGAAAAGAACTGGTCTATAATCGTGAAAAAAAAATTGATGAACCCTTAAATCGATCAAACCATTATAATGAACCGAATCAACAATATAAAAGAAATTATATTGTATGATGTGAATTTAAGTAAACGAAGACCAAAGATGGATTTGAAATGCTGAAATTACCCAATAACTAACATTAGATCTCTAGGAATCTGTAACGGTTCGGTTTTCAAGGGCCGCCACGCAGTTTTTGGAGAAATTAGCACTAAAACCGAATAACCAGTATTTCATTTTTATTAAAACGGAGAAATTTTAAATTTTACAAACTACGACAATAATTATAATTATTGAATGATCAAGTTAATTTTACAACAGTAAATAATAAATACAATTATTACAAATTAAATACAAATTCAAATAGAATTTCATGTGCAATACCATTTTCATCGGCCTTGCAATAAAACTGTAGGGTTGTACGCCAACGCTCAGTAAAATTTCAATCTCTCTAATACGTGTATCTAATTAATACAATAATAAACACATAGGCATGTATGACACAAAATTTTAACATAATCATAATTATTTCATGGAAATTAAGAATTATAATTCAACAACAATAATAACATAAATCACACAATATAAAGATTAAATACATATATTAAAAGAGTTAAAAAATTTACTTGAAATCCGAAGCCGAAATTCGAGCCGAAATATTATTCTCGATCCAAAAACTCTCAAAATCTAATCTTGTAACATATATATGCATATCTCTAATTCTCTAATCCTGTAACTTCTTAAGATAAGCCCATATATATATATATATATAACCATTTAACATTTGTGGTTTGGAATTGATGTCTTCCTTAGGAAGCATCAATTTCAACCATATATTATTATTAGTTTAATTTATTTATTTACATTAATTATCTCTCTTGAAGTAAAGAAAATATTAACTATATTTCACAACTTTTAAAATTATATTTAAATAACACAATAGTCCCAAGACTTTTAAAAGTTAATTTAAAATTAACTCCAAAAAATTATCAAATATTATTGGGAAAAGTACGATTTAGACCCTCTAACTATTGACACATTTCTAAGTGGTCCCTCTAAGTTTAAACGTTTCATTTTAAACTCTCTACGTATCATAACGTTTCAAATTCGTCCCTCCGTCAGAGATTCCGTTAAAACTAACAGAATCTCATGGGTAGAATGGTCTTTTCATATTTTTTAATTTTTAATCATTTTTAATTAATTTCTCTCTCTTCCTCCCCTTAATTAAAAATGATTAAAAAATTAAAATGAATGTAAAAAGACCATTTTGCCCCTGAGATTCTGTTAGTTTTAACGGAATCTCTAACAGAGGGACAAATTTGAAACGTTATGATACGTAGAGGGTTTAAAATGAAACGTTTAAACTGAGAGGGACCACTTAGAAATGTGTCAACAGTTAAAGGGTCTAAATCGTACTTTTTCCTATATTATTTATACCATAAATTTACAAAATAATTTCAAAAATATTACACTTATATAAAATAATATTTTTAAAAATATAAATTCTCTCGGGGTATTACAATCTACTCCCCTTAAATAAATTTCATCCTCAAAATTTCATATGAAAACGAATAATTAAGAATCGCACGGTCATATTAGTTACATTCGATTTTAGAACAATTGTTTTCTATGTAGGGTCCCATAATCGAAAGTCACCACCAATCCAAAACCGATAGAAACCATTCCACACATCTCCATATCCGCATTTGCAGGGGCCCACATCATTTCCAATATGGTACACTTTTGTCGGTAACCCCTAATATAGATAACTGTCAATGAATCTTATGTTTCTAAATACTTTTATTGCGTACTCTGATAAAAATAGCAATAAATATATATGTCTATATAAAACCAACAAATATATTTTTAAAGTATCATGATAGTCTCACTTGGATTAGATCTATCTCAATTTCACCAGTTCCACAACCTCAACAATTTTCCTTACTTGGCATGACTTTTCAACTCCACTACCATATTCCATAATTAACATTGATCAATTTTATCCCACATTCAAACCAACACGTTCGCAACTAGTATCATAATCAATAAATAACCCAATTCCTTGTGGACTATCCCGTAAGATTAAAAATAATCAATTCCAATATCCACATTAAAATTTCAATTTAATTCCATAATCTCGTAAATTTTTTCTTAAAATGTTAACACAATCCAAATTTCAAATAACGAGTTTTCTGAAATACGTCTTAAAATAAATAAATATGTTTTCAAACATATAAATACATTTCAAACTCCATAAATATGTTTTAATCCACATAAATATGTCTCAAACATATAAATACATCTCAATCACATACATACGTCTCAAATATATAAATATGTCTCAAAAGTTCAAAACTCACATAACATGTAAAATATTACATAAAATCCCCCCCCCCCACTTGAATTTCTAAAATATTAGTTAAGCTCAAAGTGAAATGTATATAAAACTATTATATAAAGTCTCCCAAAAGTCTCAACAATTATCCCACACTCTGACCTTACCTATCGCTAGTAGTGGACCAATATCTACACAAATATTTTAACAGTGTATTGTCTTCATAATGCAAAAATAATTTATGAATCAAGTATTTTGTTTATCAAAACCCATTTTAAACAAATATTATCACACTAGGAAATATCAAAATATATTAATATCATAGAACAAGAATTTAAATCGAGAAATCAACTCATTTTTGTATACTAAAGTATCATACTTCCTTACTAACCATATGATCATTTTACCTCACAATCGGGAGTTATCATATCAATTACGTGCAGGACTTACCCTCCTGACAGGTCTCAACACAATATATCATAATCAATTTTTTATTTAACTTCTCATGTCAAATCAACAACATATTTTTATCACCTACAGAACTTGTCCTCTTTTCAGGTCTCAACATAACATATCATAATCAATTCTATATTCAACTTTTCATGTCAAATCAACAACATAATTTTATCACTTGCAGGACTTGTCCTCCTGTCAGGTCTCAACACAACCTATTGTAATCAATTTCATATTCAACTTCTCTTATCAGACCAACAACATATTTTTATCACCTGTAGGACTTGCCCTCCTAACAGGTCTAACAACATCTTCACAATAAATTCTATATTCAACTACTCCTGTCAAATCAATAAAATATTTTTATCACTTGCATGACTTGTCTCCTATCAGGTCTAACAATATATTCATAATCAATTTCATATTCAACTATACTATATTATATTGTCAATATCATATTCAACTCCATCATATTAATAATTAATACCATATTCAACTCCACCATATTGATAGTCAACAACACCTAGTAAAAACTACCATATCATACCGGCAATTATCATCAACAATAACAATATATATCAACTACATGTAGGATTTTTTCTCCTGACAGGTCGCAACACAACATCGTACATGACATCCCTTCCTATAAGGACCAACAACATCTCGCAGAACATACCCTCCTAACGAGACAATTATGGCATAGTAATATAATAAAAATCATTTTTTCACCTTTAAAATTTTACTTAATTCATTAAACATCATAAAACTGTTCATTTTCATCAACACCTTTTTTTCAATTTAATATGATAGTATAATTTGATAATTTACATAAAAGACAATAAACACCTTTTAAACCGATCTTTTCAAATACTTATCCTATGGTCCACAACACCCACCGAGTCTACAGAATCTATAATTTAAGCTTAATAACAAAACGAGTTCAATACAAAATACTCAGAAATATATATAACGGGAACAAAGTGAAATAATGATCATTTTTAACTTTAGTGGTGCAGAGTGTTGAAAACCCAAAACAAAAACATCAGAGTCTATTTTTTCTATTCAAACAAATGAACCTGCTGATTAAATGAGTATTTTATAATATTAACCGGACCTGTAGGTTATGGCCCAGCTCAGTAAAATTAATGTTATTTTATATAATCTAATTAATAACAAAAATTAATGTTATTTTTGTATTAATATATAATTTATATATCAACACAATCAATATATATATATATATATATATATATATATATATATATATATAATAGTATCGAATCTATACAGGGACAATTCTTCCTTACTTAGAAACATATCTAATCTTAGAAATTTTGATATTGTTTATGCAGTTATATTCTATTTTGAAAAATATCACTATGGATACATTCTGTTTGGAAAGTGAATTTTGCTAAATGCACTTGATCCATATATTAATTAATGTGCATGATGGTAGAGTTCGATCACAATTCCATTACTCCGAACCAATTTGATAACTAACTAATCTAACTCAATCATGAGGCATACATGGTTATTGTCCTATCTAGCAAAGATGCTACTCCAACTCCAACTAGGACTCCTTGCACATACAAATGGGTAGTTGCCCTGCTATATGCACTTTCCCTAATCCTATCTTACCTTTTGATCCAAAGTTCACTTGCAAACTTAAATCATTGGAGGAGCTATGTCAGTATCACCCCTACCAACAACTTTGTTTAGCACTTGTTTGGCTTCATCCCGCTCACAAGTTGTTGTTGGATCATACTTATCTTCTACTTGCACGTTTTCTCATTTTTTTCATTTGATTATTTCCATTTTTCACTCCATATCTATTTCCCTCTTTGGGTTATCTATTGTTTTGTTTGTCATCTGTGTTATGTCGTAATATTATCATAATCCAAGACAATTTAAAATTTACAAATATGATTTGTATTTATTGAAATTGACTACATATGTTGTATTCATGTGTATTTATTGAAATTGACTCTTACATTTATTTAACTTTATGTGATGTAAATTAAACAATAATTACTATTAATCATGTCATGTTTTGTTTTATTTTTACCATTGCATCTCTACGCTATTGTAGATATGCAAGAATATTGTCTTATGGAATTTCTATAAGATGCGACCCTCACTTCACTTAGACATGCCCCTTTTAGTGTGCTTTTGTGGCTTGCAAATTGGAGGAAGACAATACGTCCATGGGGATTTAAGACATTACTCCACCATGTGCCTTGAGTACCTCTGCTTAGATCCAAACCAAAGAATTTTCCAAGAGAATAAGGGACAAGATTCTTTATTTTTGTTTTCCCAGATCTAATGATAGCAATTCTATGACCCAATACTATGATTTACTTAAAGTTACCATGCTTCTCAATGAAAAGAAAGATGACTAAGACAAAATTTTAAGTCTTAGAAACATATAAAAGTAAATATTAACGTAGATATATCACCGTTAATAAATAATAAGCAAAATTAATAAATTATACTAAAAATATTATTTTTAAATATTTATCAATTTATTATGAGTAATGGGTACCATAACCCAAGCCTAGGGTAGTCGTAACCTATGCTCTGATACCACTTTATAACAACCTAGTTTTCCAGAGTCGCCACGCGATTTCTCCCCTTGGAGAAATTAACATTAAAACCGAATGACCAATATTTCATTTTTATTAAAATGGAGAAATTTTAAATTTTGCAAACTACGGAGATAATTATAATTATCAAATTATCGAGTCAATTTTACGATAGTAAATAATAAATACAATAATTACAAATTAAATTAAAATTCAAATAGAATTTCATGCGCAGTACCATTTTCATCGGCCCTACAATAAAACTGTGGGGTTGTGAGCCAACGCTCAGTAAAATTTTAACCTCTCTAATACGTATATCTAATTAATACAATAATAAACACATAGGCATGTATCACACATAGTTTTTATATACTCATAATTACTTCATAGAAATTAAGAATTATAATTCAACAACAATAATAACATAAATCACACAATAGAAAGATTAAACACATAAATTAAAAGAGTTAGAAATTCTACTTGAAATGTGAAGCCGAAATCTGAGCCGAAATATTCTTCTCGCTCCAAAAACTCTCAAAATCTAATCCTGTAACATATATATACATATCTCTAATTCTCAAATCCTGTAACTTCTTAAGATATGCCTATATATATTTAATATTATTCTCCTCATTATTATTATCTTAATATCTATATATATTTCACACTCTCTCTCTCTCTTCAATAGACCATTAAGAAAACAAGGTTATTTTTTGAACCCTCCCGCAGAAAATGTTAAAATTTGATCCTTTGATAGTTATATTTACTAGTAAAGAGACACTTATACCCCTATATAAATATATATAACCCTAAATCAACCCTAATTCTCAAATTTGACCACCACGTGCACAAAAACATTGTTACACAACCATCCGCTCGACGATGACGTTACCTTCAATGTATACCATCAAGTCCTTCAAGGGATACGACAAGGTCGACCATGCCGATGAGCAAGATTTCCAACGAAAGACCCGGAAGCTACAGTCGGCGTCTCAATCGGTTTATTCTTCTTCTCCAGCGTCTCAGTCGGCGTTGATCCGGGTGGTTTGCGGCTTGACCCAATACCGGGAATGGGAATATAGCAGGTGACAGTAGAAATTGCAGATCTGGAACATTAATCTCTCTCTCTCAAGCGTTCATCTCGCTCTCTCAATCGTCCACTCTCTCCCAGATCTGGGTTTATTTTCATTTGCGAATGTTTATTGTGGTTGAATTCTTAGTTAATCAATTGGATTTTTTGTGAATATTCGTTGTGGTTTAGTGAACATTCATACTGATTTTCAGTTTCGGGGTTTTCAATTAAGATAAGATCTGAATTTCTGCTTCCACAAATTAGGGGTTTTCTGAAGTTGAATAGATATCTGTTATGGTGTGGATCTACTAGGGTTTCTTGAAGGCTTTTTTAATGTTCCAGTTGTTTATTCGTTCAAGAATGAACACGAGATTTTTTTTTATATATTTTTTTATTTTTGTGAATATTCGCTCCGGTTTTCAAATTGTTTTGATTTTGTTAGTCTTTTTTATTTAGGGAAGTTTTTGTTTTATTTTCATTTGTGAATGTTCTTTTTAGTGATTTTGGAGTGAATATGCATATCAATTCGATTTTTTGGTGAATGCTGTTGTGGTTCGATCAACGTTCATACCAATTTTTAGTTTTCGAGATGAATTTGTCATTATGATCGGTGAATGTTCATTTAGATTGTGCTTTTGTTGATTTTGTGTTTCTTGTTTGAGTTTTTGGCGAATATTTTAATGGTTTAGGGAAATATTTACACCGGTTGTTTTTCATTGATCTTAGTTCTTTAAGTTTTTTTATTTGGTTTAGCTTTAGGGGGAATGTTCATATTGAGTTTGTTTTGTTGATCTTAGGGTTTACTTTCAATGTTTTTGACTTGTTGTTCTTTAGTTGTTTTCAGATTTATTTTTTTGATTGGTTTTGTTTTGTGATTGTTCATACCATTTTTTTTGTAAATGTTTGATATCGAAGGGCTTCAATGTCTTTAATTTGATGTTTTTGTATTGTTTTGATGAAAACGTGCGAATATAACAAAAAACATAATTTTATTCAACAAAAACAACGAACATTCACATCAACAGAAAATGTGAAAATGTATCAAAATATTTTAAAAATAGCAAATAAAAATGTGAATATTCATGTAATGGTATTATATGTAAATAATGAAAAAAAATATGGTTAAAGAATAGAGAATCATTTTCTAAAAATTTGTGTGAACTAAAAATTTTATTATAATAATTGGGGGTTCATATTATTATTTTTATATCTCTTAAGGTCTATATATTAAATTTCCCTATGTTATATAAATACATATATAACCATTTAATATTTGTGGTTTGGAATTGATGTCTTCCTTAGGAAGCATCAATTTCAACCACATATTATTATTACTATTATTATTTTAATTTATTTACATTAATTACCCCTCTTAAAATAAAAAAAAATATTAATTATATCTCAAAACTTTTAAAATTATATTTTAAATAACACAATAGTCTCAAAACTTTTAAAAGTCAATTTAAAATTAACATTCACTTCCAAAAATTATAAAATATTATTTATACCATAAATTTACAAAATAATTCTAAAAATATTAAACTTATATAAAATAATATTTTCAAAAATATAAATTCTCTCAAGGTATTATAAAATAGGTCCAAAAATGGGTGAACCAACCAATAGAAATAAAATAATGTGAACTGGTGACGTGGCAAGAATCAGCAATGTGGCAGTCAACGCTGATATGGAAAAGTCAATGCTGATGTAGTAGAGAACTAGCAAGTGTGGCAGTTAACGGTGATATAGCGGAGTCAACGATGATGTAGCATAGTCAATGAAGACATGGTGTTGACGTGGCACGATGGTGGTGGTTGAGTTTGATGACATGGAAGATAACGTGACACTGGGTTGATGATGTGTCGATAATGTGGTAATGATCGGTCAACCTTAGGGCTTACGTGGCATCTGACTTGGAAGATACGTGGCACTACATATGGGGCTAACGTGGCTCCACGAAATTGTTGATTTTTCGAAACACACATGCAAGCTCTTACGATATTCGATTTTAGTGATTTTGGTGGCCTTGGAATTGTATTTTCAAGATAAAAGTGATGATGTGGTAGGTGTTGATATCATATCAACGGTGAGGCTTGTAGTAGTCAACAAATGTAACAGTAGCGACAGAACCATGGTAGCGTATAGAAGTGCGTAGAAGTTGATGACAGTGATTTTGGTGGCATTAGATTCTTTTATTTAAGACAAATCTAGTGGTGTGATGATTGTTGATATTGGAGTGGCGGTAAGGCCTATAGCAGTTAACGAAGTTAACCGCAGCGGTGGGACTGTTGGTGGCGTGTAGAGGCACGTTCGAGCTCCGATGGCAGTGATTCAATGGCGTTGGAATCATCTTATCAAGACAAAGGTGATGTTATGATTGTTTTTAATATCGGAGTGACGGTAAGACCTGTAATAGTCAACATATTTGACAGCGGCGGAGGGACTGTTGGTGGCACATAGAGGCGCGTTGGAGCTATGATGGCAGTGATTTCGGTGGCGTTGGAATCGTTTGCTCAAGACGAAGGTGATGGTGTGATTTTTGTTGATATCAGAGCGATGGTGAAACCTGTAATAGTTAATAAATCTAACAACGATGATAGACTGTTGGTGGCGCGTTGGAGCTCTAATGGCGGTGATTGCAGTGGCATTGGAATCGTCTTGTCAAGACAAAGGTGATAGTATGATTGTTGTTAATATCAGAGCAATGGTGAGACCTGTAACAATTAACAGATCTTGCGGCGACGATAGTGATTTGGTTGGTTACGTGTGCGGGGGTGCAAGAACCTTGTTGGCGGTGATGTAGGTGTTGTTGAACTTATTTTGAAGAACGAGTTTGATGGTAGGGTGTTGAATAAAGAAAATGAGGTGGTTCGCAATGACGCAATGGAAGGCTTGGAAAGATTTAGTAGAAATAGGGCCAACAAGAATTGACTCTTAATACCATGTTAGAATAATTTAAAGGCAGAATGCTGGGAGAATATGGAGCAATATATTGATATTTGCGAAAATACTATTACAAGGATATATAAAGAGTCTACATATAGTAACTAGGGTAATCTTGATAGGGTTAGAGTTTGGTTTTCTTAGTGAGATTAGGGTTTGCTTTTCCTAGTAAGACTAGGGTTTGACATAGTGGATAACAATTCACAAGATTTTTTTTTGGGAAAACATAAAAAATAAAAACAAAAATAACAATTATCTAGGAGATAAACTCAATACAAATGCTATAAATCACTATCAACCATAAATCTAACCACAAAAACAACACAAATGAACAAGCTTCATTGGTAAATAATTCACAATTCATTTATTATTGATAATGATGATACAACTTCCATATTTGAACCAACACACAAAAATCAAAATTAAAACACCAAACTCAATTAAAATTTTCAATGAAAATATTGTAATTCTTTCTTACTTGAAATCAAAACATCGGAGATTCTACAAAAACTCAGAACCACCAAACTCCTAGTCTAAGGAAACAAACAAAAAATATTTAGAAAAAAAAAAACATAAATTAGGATTGCATAAATACCACCACCCCTTGGATTGTTACATAAATAGAATTTTAGCCTTATCACACCATGCAAATAATCAAATACAACACCATATACATGATTGCATTAAATGGTGTAAATAAAATAGTTTTCTCTTATTAAGAGTAATAATTCTTTTTAGGTCAAGAAGAACTTAAAATAACAAATCAACAAAAAATCTAATTAATCTCATAAAGTAAAAACAGAAGGGAAAAAAGTGAAAAACCAGGAAAACCAGAGTAAAAAAATAGAAAAATAGAAAATAAATTACCAGGAAAAAAAAAGGAAAAATAGAAAATACCTACTAGTCAAATTTGAATATTACCTAAGGAGAATCGACATATTCCCTTCCATCTAGTTGTACTCCAATAAAATACTTACTTATCCCACTTTATACAAAAGAAAGTGAAAATGTAGCTAAACATTGCAATCCAAAAAATTGGATAAAAAAGAACAAAAATGGACTTCAAAAAATGCAAGTATCAATTTAAAACAAATGCAATAAGAATACGTACTACTCTTAGCATAGTTGCTGAGTTTCTCTGTATCATCTTCCTAGATATCGCTTACATCCCTTATCTTCCTCACAGTAGCCGAATCAATCTCAAGGCCTCGAAAAACCTAACTATAAATTCAAACAATAATCACAAATGATCTGCAGTGACTTCAACTACTATACGCAGATGTTCATCACACTTCGATCGAAAATATTGGTGAATAAGAATAATGAAATTCATCCACACAAATTTCAAGATCTGGACACCTACCAAAGAAAAATGAAAGAGATTGGTGTGCAAAGGGAGATGGAAATACGTGTGTACCAACGATGGAAGGAGAAAATGCAAATATAGAGAAATCAAACTTAGATTTAGCCAACTCAAGACTCAATTGGAAGTTAATGTTTCCCAAATTAGAAACATAAATAAATTTCAAGGAGAATGGAACTAGGGTTTCAGATAAGAAGAAGAAGAATAGGTATAATTACTAAAAGTAGTATAATTAAAATTATACAATAAATATAAAAAATTGTATAATTGAAATGATATTACTAAAATTCTAATATTAAAATTATATTATTAAAATGAGCATAAAAATTATATTATTTAATTACTAAAATAAAAATTATATTATTAGGTATATTTTCACATTTTGTATTATTAAACTTTAATTGGTTTTAAAATTCTACGTGCAAATACTTGTCTATCTAAATAAGAAAATTATGAAACTATATAATCAAATTCTTTATCTAAAAATGGTATCCAACCAAAGAATTTGTAAGTGATGGGATTTTAAAATTCTGAATTTTGAAATCCCATAATTATTTATCAAATCCCTTAACCAAACGCCCCTTAAAGAATTTAAAAAAATAGCCTCAAATTATTCCTAATATTTTGGGAATAAAAATGTATTTATCAAACATGTTTCTATATATTTCTACACATTAATCTTAAAATTTTGAAAGAATGGTTCATAGTTAATATTTTCTTTTACAATACACATGGCAATGCATCTTTTAAAATTCTTTGGAATGGTAAACCTTTAGAGGAATTCAAATATTTTAGAGGTCTTAGATTGGGAGATCCTTTATCTCCCTATATTTTCATTCTATGTATGGAAAGACTTTCACATCTTATTCTTGATCAGATCAAAAAAGATTTTTGGAAAGGGATTAAAATAAGTAGAAGAGGCCTTGCATTGACATATCTTTTCAATATCGATGATCTCATTCTTTTCTCCAGGCTAGGGGGAAATAGTAGTGATAATATCTTAGAAACCCTAAATTTATTTGCGAAATGCTCGGGACAAAAAAATAATCTGAATAAATCAAAACTTTTTGTGTCCCCGAATGTCTGTAAGATGAAAGCTACAAATATTAGTCACAAATTGGGTGCCTAACTTCCAAAAAAGCTTAGGATATACCTAGGGGCCAATCCTGTGTTTGGAAGAAATACAAAAATCTCTATAAGCCGATAATTGAAAAAATTCAGAAGGGACTAACTTCCTAGAAATCGAAATTTCTATCCCTAGCAAGTAGATCCCTCCTAGTTAAAACGGTTACTGCTACCATCCCAAGCTACTCTATGCAAACCTCCATTTTGCCTATGAAGACCTGTGATGATTTAGATAAATTGAACAGAAGATTCCTATGGGGAGAGATGGAGGACAAGAATAAATTTCATCTTCTAAGTTGGGATGAAGTGTGCAAAGACAAAAACAAGGTGGGCTAGGAATTAGGAAGATGAGATCGCTTAACGATGCTTACCTAAATAAACTTGGATGGAATATTTTAACGAAGAATGATAGTTTATGGACTGAAATTTTAAAAGTTGAATACAAAATTGATGGAAGTCCTAATTTGTGGGAAGCTAAATTGATAGGATCCCACCTTTGAAAAGTGATTCGCAAAAATAAAATTATTCTTTCTGGATGCATTAAATGGAAAGTTGGAAATAAGGTGAAAATTAATTTATGGAATGATTGGTGGTGTGGTAAGAACCCCATTGGAGATGATAATCTTCAACATAATTGGGATTTAAAGGTGGCCAATATTATTGATAATGATGGGAACTGATATCTATTGCCTACACTACATCTCATCAATGAGAATCTTAAATTGGAAATTCTAAGCATGAATCCTTCCATATTTTTCCAAGAAGATATTGTTATTTTGAGCAATCTAGTATTTTTCTCTTAAATCTGCTTATGAATTTCTGTAACAAAGATGTGGCTTTTGTGAATGAAAGAGATTGGAGTTGGATTTGGAAACTAAAAATGCCTCAAAATTTTAAAATATTTATTTGGCTTATATTTCATGATTGACTAATATCGAATAGCTTGCGTGTAAAGTGGTCCAATGATGTCTTGGCTACGTGCCAGAGGTGCAACGAAAACTATGAAACAATTGAGCATATATTGAGGACTTGTAGGAAAGCATCCATAATCTGGACGCATTTCTTACCCCACAACCAACTCAGGGATTGCAGAGATGTCAATATTTTTTACTAGCTAAAGAACAAACTGATAGGGAAGTTCTCTAACTCTTTTTCTTTCCACTTTTTTATTGCTATATGGGATATTTGGAAGAATAGAAACAAAGAATCGATTGAGAATGTTAAGCAAGACCCTTTTGTTTTAGTTTGCAAGATTTATAAACTTCAAAAGAATTTGATCGAAAGTTTTTGTCCCCTATATTTATCCCAATTTGTGGATGTTCCTTTCCCAACTAATTGGATTACCCCTGTGGCCGGTTTCTTCAAACTGAAATTAGATGGATGTGCGTAAAGCCATACGGGAGTTGGAGGCTATGGAGGACTATTACGTGATTGCCTGGGAGTTTGGCAGTTCGGGTTCCAGGGATTTATTCCGATATGTGAGAGCCTTGAAACGGAGATGCTAAGAGTCCACAAAGGAATTGTGACGGCTATCAACGAAGGTTTCCCTAGAGTTATTGTGGAAATGGATGCTACTAAGGAAATTCATACAAGAGGGATGCCCAGAAACCACACCTTTAGGACATTGATTGAACACTGCAGAAAAATGATGGCGGAGCGCAACTTCCAAATTCATCACGTGAAGAGAGAGAACAATAAGTGTGCGGATTTCCTCGCTTTTAAAGTATATGAAGTCCAGAAAGACGTTACGCTTATTAGTACTTGTGACAGTATGATAGAGATATCTATATTATATACTAAAAGTGGAAGACAAAATTTGAAAATGAATGAGAGCTCAATAAATATATTTCTTACATCTTCATTCATTCTCAATTCACATATTTAAAATCCCTATTAAATGCACATAAAATTCATTCTTCTCAATTTTCTCTTTACTTAACATTTTATTTAAATAAGTTTTAACTGATAAATAAATAAATAAAAATTATAAATGTTTTACTCACTAGACTTTTTATTTTTAAAAAAAAAAAAAAAAAATTTAATTTTTTATATTCTATGTTTCTCATTTAAGTGTTGATAGAAGTAATGATTTTGTTTATTTTTATGTAAATAATTTCATACTTATTAGACTTTTTATTTTAAAAAATAAAATCTTTTTTTTTTCTTTATATTTTTTGTTTTTCATATAAATGTTGATAGAAGTAATGATTTTTTTATGCAAATAATTTCATATACAAAACGAGATAAAAAGTACAAACATAATAAATAGTAAAAATATAACAATTAAAAAATCCATAAGCTCATTGTTCTTTAATTTGAGTGAAAATATTACTAAATAAATTCTCATATGAAAACTTTACCAAATAATTGAAAAAAAAAAAAAAACTATAACTAAATGAAATAGTTTCTATATAAATTGTAAGTAAATTTCATAAATAATAAATATTTAGTTCTTAGAATACTGTTAAATTTCCAAAAATCAGTAGCAATTCTCTTTATATATTCAAAAAATTGTGACAAACTATTATTTGATCCTAAAAGTAATTAAAAAATAGAATTGAAAATTATTACATAAATCAATAATATTTATTTATCAGAATAATTTTAAATTTAAAAAATTCAGTACTAAGTACTCTTTAAATATTAAAACAATGTGTAGCAACCAACAATTGATCCGAAAAACAATAAAAGAAAAATTAGATTTGTTCAAAATTGTAATTCTTTTAAGAGAGTTATAAGAGTAATTCTTTTATTAGACAGTTTTAACTAAATTTTTAATTGTAAAATAACAAGGACAAATAAGTAATTTTATATTTAACATCAAATGAAACGAGTGTCGGAGATATATTTCAAATTACGCAGGATATCGTTATAAGTTTTTTAAATGACAAGGGGCATCATTGAAACTTACCATATAGTTCATGGTTATTTTTATTATAATTAATTATACGTGACTTATCTTTTCTTCACTTTCTCTCTATCCAACCATTTAATAAAATTCTTTCTCTTTATCTATTAATTACATATAAAATTTATTAAATTTTATTTGTTCAAAAGAGAATTCCAATAATTTTTAATCAAATAATAGAAACTATTTAAAAATATTAAAAAAAGACTTATTATATTATTTTAAAATCATTATTTAAAAATAAAATAAAATAAAAACTTTTGAAAAACCCATTTAGAAACTTATTTACTTTTTTCTGAAATTAAATATGGGTGATGACATTAATAGTTTTAAAGATTGACTTTAATAAAAAAAAAATTGTTGTAATTTTTTTTTTTAATTTTTTCATAAAATATATAAATCTAATACTAATATATAAAAGTGAATAGAGAGAGAAGCTTTTAATGAGATTTGAGAATGACTCCTTCAAGCCTTTTGGTAAGTTTTTATTTTTTTTAATTAATTATTATAACATCTTCCTAAGTTCTTATGGGTTTTTTTTTTCTTTTTTCTTTTCATCAATAAACCTATTTTAAGCCTTTTGGAATTTTCACAAAAAAATAAATAAAAATAATAATAATATTATTAAAATCTATAATTATTTTAATTTCAAAAAGTAGTTATAATTACAGATAGAAAATCCATAAGTCTAATGTTTTTTAACCAAGTGAAAGTATTAGAAAATAAAATCTCATATGAAAATTTTACCAAATAATTCAAAGAAAAAAATAAAAATTAAACAACTTATATATGAAGTGTAATTAAATTTCATAAATAAAAAAATATTTAATTTTATAGTAATTTTAAATTTAAAAATTTCAGTAGCAAGTACTCTTTAAGTACACAAAAAACTATCGTTTGGAAATTTCACACAAAATAATAATCATAATAATAATACTAAAATCTATAATTATTTTAATTTCAAAAAATAATTATAATTACAAATAGAAAATCCACAAATCTAATCTTTGTTAACCAAGTGAAAGTATTAGTAAATAAAATCTCATATGAAAACTTCACCAAAATTCAAAAAAAAAATAAAAAAAATTAAACAACTTATATATAAAGTGTAATTAAATTTCAAAGATAAAAAAATATTTAATTTTAGAGTAATTTTAAATTTATTATTTTTAGCAACAAGAACTCTTTAAGTACTCAAAAAATGCAAAAAACTATCGTTTGATCCCAAAAAGGAAAAAAAAAAATAGAATAGAAAATGTATTACATAAATCAACAATTTTTAATTCTCATAATAATTTTTAATTCTAAAAAATCAGCACGTACTTAAAAAATGTAGCAATTATCATTTGATTCCAAAAGTATTAAAAAAAATTATAAATATATTTACATAAATATAATTTAAAAACCAAAATTGTAATTCTTTTAAGAAGGTTATAAGAATAATTTTTTTATTAGATAGTTTTAATTAATTTTTTAATAATATAGTATCAAGGATAAATATATAATTTTATATTTAATATCAAAGGAAATGAGGGTCGAAGATATTTTTCAAATGACAGGGAATATCATTGTAAGTTTTTCCAACGATAATGACTAAAACCTTCATTGAAATTTATCCATATTTTAATTGAAGATTATTTTTATTATAACTAATTATATATAACATTATCTTTTCATCTCGCTCTCTCTCTCTCCAAGTATTTAATAAAATAAAATTCTCTCTCCCCATCAATTAGTTACATATAACTTTTAAACAATATAAAAAAGATCTATTAGTTTATTTTAAATCTATTATTTAAAGAAAATAAAAAATTTTAAAAATCCTTTAGAAGATTATTTTCATATTATATATTATTTTCTAAAATTAAATGTGAGTAATGAACAATAATTATTTCAGAGGTTGACATTATTTGTTTTTTAGCTTAAAATTTTATTTTTATTTTTCAGTATTAACATTTTTTTTTCATACTTTCATAAGATAAATTAAATATAAAATTAAACGATCAATTGTTGTATGTGTAATATTCAAATAAAAAATATATAATGATATTATTTTTTCTAGATCCGTATATTATGCGGGTTTAAAACTAGTTATAAAATTAAAAGATCAGTTCTATGTACCCCTAACACTTAAGGCTCCGTTTGGTAACCGTTTCCATTCTAAAAATTCCCATCCCATTCCCAGATTTTTGGGAATTCTGTTTGGGAATAGCGTTTGGTAATTTTTGTTTCCGTTTCTATTTAATTCCCATTTGAGAATTGTGCCAACTTTTTTCTTAAGAAATGAGAAACAAAAAAAAGTTATTTCTCATTATTCCCATTCCATTCCCAAAACATACGGTCACTGTTTACCCACCGGCTGACCACCGTCCGCCACCGCCGCCGGTCATTGTCCAGCCGGAAAACTTTCCGGCCACTTCTGGTCGCTGGCCATGGTCACCCACCCGCCATCACTGTCCGACCGTCGCCGGTGTCATTGCCGTCCGGCCAAAAAAAAAATAAAATAAAATAAATTAGGATAAAATCGTTACCAAACACAATTCCCTTCCCAAAACAAAAAAAAAATTATCGTTACCAAATGCGATTTTACTCCCAAGAAGAAAACAAAATTTCTATCCCATCCCATTCCCATCCTACTGCTGGAATGGAACAGAAACGGTTACCAAACGCCACCTAGAATGGAACAGAAACGGTTACCAAAGCCACCTTCCAGCAGTGGGATGAGAATGGGATGAAAATTTTGTTTTCTTCTTGGGAGTAGAATCGCGTTTGGTAACGATAATTTTTTTTTTGTTCTGGGAAGGGAATCGTGTTTGGTAACGATTTTATCCTAATTTTTTTTTTTTTTCCTGTTTTGGCCTGATGGCGGTGGTCCCGGCGCCGGCGACGCCGGAAGGCAATGGCGCCCGCCGGTGACGCCGACCGGAAAATTTCCGACCGGACGGTGACCGACGACGGTCGCCAGAGATGGCCGGTGGCGGCGGACGGCGGCAAACGGTGATCGGCCGGTAGGTGAACAGTGATTATGTGTTTTGGGAATGAAATAAGAATAATGAGAAATAACTTTTTTTTTTTTCTCATTTTTTAAGAAAAAAGTTGGCACAATTCTCAAATGAGAATGAAATGGAAATAGAAATAAAAATTACCAAACGCTATTCCCAAACAAAATTCTAAAAAATCTGGGAATGGAATAAGAATTTTTGGAATGGAAATGGTTACCCTACGGGCCAAATAAATATAAAACTAGTTTAATGAAACCGTCTCGTGCAATGACTTTTACCGAAAGTCTCCTGCAATTTCCTACCCAAAGATTGTTGTTTATGTTTTCTCCCAAATCTGAAGAACTCCATCCACCCTCGCCAACCCCAAACGGCCTTCAGCGATTGGAGTTGAAGCTCCCGCCCCCGACCTTTAGGCCGAACCCAGAACAACCATCGTTACATCGCCACGGCGACGGACCTAAATTTAAAACTATCATCTCCCCCACAACAGCCACAAACCTGTCTACACCGTTACAGCCCTAATCTCTAGACAAACGAGCCCTTGCCCCAAAACCACCATCGTCACCCCCGCAAACCCTTCAGCCATATCTCAGTCTTTACTGGAGGGGTTTTTTTGCAGCAAAAAATCGGGTTTGTGCGATCTCCAGTAAGTGATGGATACGAGTAATTGGAGGCCTGCTCAGGGTGGTGAGCCAACGATGGACAATGGTGACTGGAGGAGTCAGCTGCAAAAAGATTCAAGGCAAAGGATTGTTAATAAGATGTAATTTTTCTAATCCAATTTAATCCTGGTGTCATATAATCAATATCCATACATCCTTTCTTTGAATAAGGTTTTTTTAACTCTCGTGTTTAGGAACAGAAAGTTAACGATTTCATGGGGTGTGATGGGTTATGTGTAAAACTTCTTGTAGTTTTTCGGAAATGGCTTATCATGGCTTTTTTTTTGTTGACTTTTGGGTACTTTATGATTTCTATTTGCTAGCGTGACTGTGATCTTTAATGTATTACGAGTTTCATGACTATTTAAGATTTTTCTAAAGCATGTGCAATTCCATGTGTTGTATATTTTTAAGCTTGTAAATTAGGGGAATGGAGTTGGTCACCTGGAATGCAGAATTAGGACCATTGATGGCGTGAGGCATAAACAGCTAATTAAGGAAAGCCATAACCAATAAAGTGAGTCTTCCACTTCTTCTAGTGAGTGTTTTTTTTTTACTGTTAGCTGCACTTTGCAAATAGCCCTTAGGAGCCCAGCTCTTAGGCTTGGCCTGAAACCTTAAGGCAAAGAAGTAGAAGGGGAAGCCAGAGAAGCTAATTGAAAAGTAAGATGGATTGCTATTGGAGATCTTTATCCACAACTTAGCAATGAATAGTTATCTGATTCTTCTGATGAAAGTGTTAGAAGCATTAAATGTAAAATTTTGTGCCCAAATCTTAACACTACTAATTTTGGTTTATTCTTGGCATTGGTGTGAGGTGTAAAAAATTCTTGGCATTATGGAAGCAAATGAAAGGCTTCCATAAAAATTCTCGTTTTCTGCGTAGTCTTGGTGGAAGTAACTCTTGATCATTGGTAGTGTGGTTTATCCTCATTCAGCTTAAAAGATTATAAAAATTTCTCGATTTTTTTTTGTCTATCAACTACTAGTATCTTGAGTTAAGAGTCATGTGACCTGAAGGTCACGGGTTCGAGTCGTGAAAATAATCTCTTGAGAAAAAAAACCAAGTTAAGGCTGTGTAAAATAGACGTAAGTGGTCGACCCGTCCACGGACCCCGCGCATAGCGGGAACTTTGTAGCACCAAACTGCCTTTTTATCTTAAGATTCAACTCGAAGGGTGCTGTGCTTAAAATAAACAGTGTGTTAATGCTATTTTTAGATTCAATCTAGTTGAAGTTTGCATGAACCACTACCCATGATTGACAAGTGAACTATGTAGACCAATTTTGCCCTTTTTTTTTTTTTTAGATAAAGGAAGAATGTGGTTGTGCATTCCATATTTTTTGGTTTGTTATACTTGCAAATTTAAGTTTTTTGTTACTTTACATTATTATGGTGGGTTGGCACATTTGGTATTTAAGGCGCAAGGTGCACCGAGGTGCAAAAAGTGCTGTGGGGCCAAGGCGCAAGGTGGCGTGCGTGATTTATTGAAGTGGGACACACTAAGACAACACAACAATAAAATATGTGCTCTTTACCTTCTGAATATTTATGTTCAACATGATAAAAGATATATGCGCCGATAGACAAAAACATCCAACAAAACGCTAATAATTTGAAAATTTTACAAACCTAAGCTCTACTATTTAAAGTTAAAAAAAATATCCGAAAAAGAAAAAATAACATCCAATCAAAAAGATTTTTTTTTTAAATGTCATCATCTTCAACCCTAAGCATGGAGTCATCATTGTTAGAATCATTAGATTTGTATCCGTCCACATTTTTTTCCTCATTATCATCGGAATCTAATTTTTCCTTGTCGATAAGTTAAAGTCGACTGGTTGTCGCTCTTGAACTTCTAGGTGCCCTTGAGCTTGATGTTGCCCTAGTTTTTAGACTTTTCTCCAATTCCAGTTGCTCTAGCAACGTCACCTCATGTCAATGTGTCATCACCAAAAAAAAAAAAAGCTCACCATCTTCATCATAATCTCCATCTACCCTCCCAGTTAGCAACTCATTATTTTGTCAACGTTATCCTAAGATATTGGATGATGATGTTGCACAAATCAGGACGGTGATGAAGTGCTCTATTGTTCTTACCAAACTCAAATCATTTAGATGCCTATGTTCTAGCCTACTTCTCTTATTATGACTTGCAAATAAGTCAATAATAAATTTAAAATTTCAACACCAACAGACTCCAACAGTATACTTTGTAGAACAAGTTATACTTTCTAGATCTGAACACATTGTTACATGCTCAAACACACTTTAGTTTACATCTTGATGCACTACAAGTTAAGCTAAGAACTTTAATGGCTAATATGTACAAATTTGAAGTTGAAAAAGCATATGAAGTCCACCATTCAAGTAGAAATATTTACCACTTCTTTAAAAGATAATCAATTAATATGAACATAAATTTCTAATTCATCGGCCAAGTTTGTAGGGTTTAGTATTCAATTACTCAGTGCCTTTGTCGCTCTTTGCCTAATTTTCACGGATATACCAAACAACCCTTTACCTTTTGCATAAATAGTCAATTATCGAGTAATCTTATCTTGTGCTTCAATCCTCGGGACCTATTTTTCTATGCATTGATACATGCCCGTCATGATTTCATTATCTCGCACATTGTATTCATTCTTATAAATGACCTTTAGATTTAGATAGTACCCACCTGAGTTGCATACAACGTACGATGTAATTGAACTTTCCATCTTTTGCTAGTTATTTCAAAATTTTGGTCAACATTTTTCCTCCTTATGGAAGGATCTCGCTATGGCTTGTTTAGCCCTCCCTATCCATCGCCTCATAAATATCCCAATTAAGGTGTCTTCTCACCACTAACCAATAAGAACTTGTTAATCATTAAGAACTTTAACAAGAGAACCTGTGATCTTAAGTGAGTACACAACCACATTCCAAAATGAAGGCATCAATATAATTTGTGCGGTCTTTGTACCTTTTGCCTCCTTGACCCGTTTGCCTTTGCCCCACTCCTTGACCCAACCTTTGGCAGTTTGGCATTACACCTCAACAATATGACTGATCTCCTCTTGTCTTCCATTTCATCTGATGTTGTTTGATGAAATGAGTATTATAGTTAACTGAACTTATTCTAGTCTTATTTTGGGGGTAGGTTTTAGTTGTAAAAATTGTTCTTGGTTTTAGGTAGATATACTGACCCGTCCTCTCTGGCAAGGCTTATGGAACATGAAATTGGTTCTTCAAAAAGGTTGGCTTCGTGGATTGTCATTGTTCAATATTTCTCCTTTTTTTCTAGATCATAATAAATATGAAGGTTGGAACCTTTGATTTTCAAGTCTTAATGAATGTGTTCTTGATTGAGTCAATTGATCAATAGTCTAGTGTAGATTGATGTAGTCGTTCGTACTGCATTTTAGCGGATGATTGTTGAACAAATGTAGAAGTTTTGGATTTTATTTTTCATATCCACTACTACTACTACTTTGTATTCTACTAAATTGAAATCTTTATGGACTTACCCTTCTTGCCTAGATTTAGGCCCAATTGACACAAGTTCTCATGATATCTTTTGAAGACTTTAACTAGATTAGTTTGGCTGTACTTAATTTTCTCCTCAAAGATCATTATCTGTTTAATGTGGATATTTGCTAATTATAGTTTTTCCTTTCTCATGTAGAATGGATACCCTGAAGAGGCATCTTCCTTTCTCTGGACAGGAGGGGCTGCAAGAACTAAAGAAAATTGCTGTAAGGTTTGAGGAAAAGATTTATACTGCTGCAACGGGCCAGGTATGAACTTCATGCCGGGTTTCTTGATTATATGTCTGTTGGTTGTACTCTTCAGCGAAATGATTAATATACATTCTTTACAAAACTCCTATTCATTTTTTCTGTTAACCGACTAACTTCATTTCTGCGTCATGGTTAGTCCCTTGTATGTCATGAATAACTTGATTTATAATCATTTTTTTGATATCTGATTGCAGTCTGATTATTTAAGAAAAATTTCTCTTAAGATGCTTTCGATGGAGAATAAATCTCAAAATCCAATTGTTACTCCTGGCAAAAATCCACCAGATCCAGGTACAAAAAAGTCACATGCTCTTACAGATTTGTCGTATCATTGCATTTGTAGTATGCATTCCTCTATGATTTATCTTAGCCTCTAACATGCAGTAAGTTTTCTTGCTTCACTGTTATTTTTCACAGAGCTGTGACATTCAGTAATTTATGAAAGACTAGGAAGTTCAAATTTTAAAAGGAACCTAACTTTCGATCTGGGTTGGCCTCATCTCTTATTCTCCAGGAGCTAAAGTCATGCCCAGTTTGCCAAAAAACTAGGACATAAATTAAAAAAAGTAGATAATTCTAGTATTGTATTGATGTAATAAGATATGTAGGCACTAAATCTTATGATGAATTTCTCATGAAGTATTATATTGATGTAATAATTTAGTACTTCTTCGGAAAATCTTATATCAATTATATTTTTTCTCGCTTCATTTAAAATAACCTTTTCCCTTTTTTCTTGATTTCTAGCATTTGTTGGGCAATATACGATAGCGAAATGAATGTGGTAATATATGCTCTAAACTTAATTTTTTTTTTTTTGTAGATTATTCATATTTATTCATTAGTAGGATGATGAAGAATTTAGATTTTGAATGGTTTGTTGCTGGCAAATATGAGTGAGAATTCAAGTTCATTAGTTTCCGTTTTTGATGTCCCAAAGTAATTTCCCAACTTTTTTAACAAACATACTTTATAACCAAACTAATCCTCTTCTCGATCACTATCCAAGTTTCTAAAAGTTTCAACAGTTTTACGCCTTTTCAATTCGGGGGAAAGTGATAAAGTAAAAAATATTCAAACACTACCGAAAACTTGTTCAAAGTCAAGATGAAGGGACTTCGTATAATGCAACAATATTCATTTAATATTTTACAATTTAATATTTTTTTATTCTTGTTTAAAGTTTGCTTCATCTGCATTTTAGGATTGGAGAAACGTTCAAAACCACAGGTCTGCCCTCTCGAATCCTTTCTAGTCTCGTGCCTATGTATGAAATAAAAGAAGCATCATTACTTAGTACAATCTGCTACTAACCATGATTATTGTGTTTCTCTTTGCTTTGTGCTTTGAGTTTATCAAAACTAATAGTGCCTTAGTGTTATGTGGGTTAGCTATGAAAGTAAGGGCGAAAATGGGATTGTTTTTCTTTTTAATTTTTCCCTGGCGAGGGTGTTTGGGGCTGAAACTAGGTTCAGTAGGCCATGAGTGGGCTGATTCCACCAGTCTGATTCATATTGGTAAACTTATAGGCCATCATTAGTCTTCGCTGCGATTAATTGGCGAACCACTGTCTGCCTGATGATGTTGCCTGCCTCATACAGCTTCAATTGCTTCTGAAAAATGATATATCTCTAAGCTTTCATTCTTTTGTTGGTGCTCACATAAATAATATTTGCTAATCTAATTTTTTTGCTATTATATCTTCTGTTGTTTCCACCATTGAGATGGTGAACTGATCCTCTACTTTCAAATAAGTACAGTTTTCATCTTTGTGGTGTTCCTCTATCTCACTTTGCAGATGTTTCTACAAGTTTTTTTTTTTTTTAAATCTTTAGTTGTCTTCTTTTCTTATTCTCTCTCTGTCTGTCTCTGTCTCTGCAGCATCACATAGCATGCAACCCCAAGTCAACAACCACCCAATGCTGTCAAATCAATCTCAAATACGGCAACAATTATTACCCCATAACATTCAGAATAACATTGGATCGACTGGAGTCCAAGGTTCTTCTGGTTTGACATCTGCACTGCCTCCTGTTAGCAGTTTGTCCCAAAGTACCATGCCAAATGTTGTTGGCCAGAATTCTGGTTTGCAGAACATGCAAAACATCTCTGGGGTATCTCAAAACATGGGGAATCCAATGGGGCAGGGGTCTTCCAACGTTTTCACCAATTCCCAGAGGCAGATCCCGGGAAGGCAGCAGCAGGCTGTTTCCCAACAGCAACAGCATCAGTCGCAGAATCCTCAGAATTATCTCTACCAGCCGCAGTATCAACAGCAACTGATGAAGCACAAGTTCCAGCAGGGAAGCATGCCCCATTCCCTAATGCAATCTCACATCCATCAACAACAGCAGCAGCAACAACAGCAGAACCTACTACAACCGACACAGTTACAGACTTCGCAGCAACCCCTTGTTTCACTTGATGGTCATCAACAGAGGCAGCAGTCTTCTGTTCAACAACCGACACAATCTATGCTTCAGCCATCCTCCCAATCAGTCCTCAGGCAACACCAACAGACACAACAGGCTCCGATTGCTCACCAACAGCAAACTCCGATGCAGCAGCAGTCAATGTTGCCAACCCAGCAGCAGCAGCCACCGCCAACCCAGATGATAGGACAACAGCCAAATGTTGCAAGCATGCAACAGAACCAGCTACTAGGGCAACAGAACCAGCTACTTGGGCAACATAACAGCATTCCAGACATGCAGCTGCAGCAACAGAGGTTACTAGTTCAGCAAAACAATCTATCCAATCTTCAGCAGCAGCAGCAGCAGCAGATGATGGGGCAGCAAAGCAACCTTCCAAATATGCATTCGCAACAGTTGGGGCCTCAAAATAATGTTGCTGGGCTCCAACAGCAATCACAGCTTCTTGGAACTGCACCTGGTAACTCTGCCATGCCATCTAACCAGCCCTCTGTCCACATGCTACAACAACAATCTAAGCTTCCGGTGCAGCAACAAACACCACAGGCCTCTGCAACTTTGTTGCCAACCCAAGGTCAACAGTCGCAATCGCAGCCGCAGCAGCAAATGATGTCACAGATGCAATCACAGTCCGGCCAGTTGCAACAGCCGGTAAGTTTACAACAGCTTCCAAATCCTATACAACGAGATATTCAGCAGAGGCTTCAAACATCAGGCTCCTTACTTCAGCAGCAGAATGTAATTGAACAGCAGAAACAGTTATTTCAAACACAGAGGGCACTACCAGAGGCATCATCAAGTATGTAACTTCACTAGGAACATTTTAAATTTTATTTCATGTTGCTCCACTTTTTCATTTTGATTCCTTTTTTAAAACCCCTTCTATTTGGTGGCGGTGGTTTGAGTAGAAGTTCTGTGTATGTGTTTGGTTGTCTCCTTTCATTTTGATTCCTTTTTTTAAATCCCTTCTATTTGGTGGCTGTGTTTTTTTCTTTTTTATTTTCGTCTATCTATTCATTGCTAATATAATTATCAACTTCTCTTTGTGATTAGCCTCGTTAGATTCCTCCGGTCAGACGGGAAATGCAAATGCTGGAGATTGGCAAGAGGAGATTTATCAAAAGGTACTTTATGATGTTTGTTTCCTACAGATAGAATTTGCTTGCTTTATAGGCAGAGGAGTTTAATCAAAATGTTGGTTTTCATTAGTTTCAAAAAGTAGCTGTAGTGTAGGATTAATGAGTGGTTGGGTTGATTAGGGCAACCTTTAGAACCACAAAATGGAGCTGGGGGTTGGGGTGTCGTTGAGGTCTTGAAGGTTCAAAGGGTGGAGCACTTAAGAAGTGTGACAGATATAATAATTTATTGACTATGTATGCATGAGTTCTTCAGAGAGTACTACAATTTTTTTATCAAGAATTTGCCACGAAATTAAGATTTGATGCCCAAATTGCTTACTACCTTTCTGAAAAAAATGCTTTTTTTTACATGAAAATTCAAAATTTTAAAACAAGAAATTGATCTTATTTTTTTGTCCATTTTTAATAATCTATATATGTTTTTCTTTTTTTAAGGGGTGGAGAATCTAATTTTGAGATCAATTTTGACATACAAGATTTGTATCAAAATCAATTTCTTTTAAAGACTCCCAAGATATATTTCTTAATACATATGTGAAACCTAGTGATCCCGCCTCTTTCTCATACAAATTCCATTGCTGCAATAGCCAATTCTATGGCTATAAAGATCCCTAGTGGTACAATTATATATACTCCATTATCAATTTTTTTTGAAGACTCCCAAGATATATATTTCTTAATGCGTACATTAAATGTAAAAAATTGATCTCAAAATTAGATTCTCCACCTCTTAAAACCTGGGAAAACATATATAAGTTATTTAAAACGGACAAAATTCGATCAATGTGTTTTAATGTTTGTATTAGGGCTTACATGGGCGTACAAGCCATACGGCCCACACTTATTATAAATAGTAGGAGACACTCACTTCAAAAGACAAACCGTCTCATTTTTTTTTTTCCGTATCTTCTTTTTTACTTTAACATGGTATTCTGGGCAGGTTATGGACACTAAACCCATAGTTCTGTTTCATCATTATATTATGTTTATGTTTTTTTCTTTTTTTCTTTCCCCTCCCATACCAAGGAAAAAAAGGATTTTAAGACCCTAGATCCCGTCATTCAATCGCTGCCGCCTACCTACAGACCAGATCTTGATTCACCGCCGCCGTTCAGCCGTTCGCCCCTGTTGCTTCGACCACCTCTTGCTTCGCCACCATCGTCCAACACTTTGCCCCTGCTGTTTAGCCCACGTTGTGCTTTGCCGCCAATGCTCAGATGCTCTCCATAGCTGCCCAGACCAGATCTCGCTATTGCTGTCACTGTAGTCCAACCAACCTAGCGTCATTGCCGTAGCCATCGTCCAGTCAACCTAGCACTGTCGCCGTAACTTCTAGTGTAAACTCTACAAGCTAAGGTGGCGTTTGGTAACCGTTTCTGTTTCCATTCCAGCAGTGGGATGGGAATGAGATGGGATGGGATGAGAATTTTGTTTTCTTTTTGGGAATAGAATCGCGTTTGGTAATGATAATTTTTTTTTTTGTTTTGGGAAGGGAATTGTGTTTGGTAACCATTTTATCCTAAAATCTTTTCTTCTTCTTCTTCTTTATTTTTTATTTTTTTTTTGGCCTGACGGCGGTGGCGCCGTCGCCGGCGGCCGGCGGTACTCCGGTGCCGGCGACGGCGCCGGCGGTGCTCTGGGCAACGGCCGCCTGCGGTGCTCCGGCGTCGGAGACGGCGGTGGCCCCCCGCCGGCAATGACCGGACGGCGGTGGTGCCGGCGACGCAGGCCGGAAGACAATGGCGCCGTCGCCGGCGACGGCCGGAAGTGGCCGGGAATTTTCCGGCCGGACGGTGGCCGGCGGCGGCGGCGGACGGTGGTCGGCCGGTAGGTGAATAGTAACCATGTGTTTTGGGAATGGAATGGGAATAATGAGAAACAACTTTTTTTTGTTTCTCATTTCTTAAGAAAAAAGTGGGCACAATTCTCAAATGGGAATGAAATGGAAACGGAAACAAAAATTACCAAACGCTATTCCCAAACAGAATTCCCAAAAATCTGGGAATGGAATGGGAATTTCTGGGATGGGATGGGTTACCAAACGGGGCCTAATGTTCTGCCCCTGTTTCTTCTTTTAGTGTTTCACTCTATTCTTTAAAAAAAATAAAAAATAATAAAAGAACAAAACTGAACAGAATAGGAAAAAAAGAAAAGAACAGAACGAAAAAAAGAAGAGAGAACACAACATTACAGAAAAAAATGTCGTACTTAATGTTTTAAATCTTTTGTTTCCTTTATCACTTGTTATAGTTAGTATATGGGATCCTTTATTTGTTCATTTTCTTGACCTTCATTGTTTACTTGAGTCAGTTGTTGTATTGGTGTGTACTATTTTATCCGTTTAGCAGGGCACTAATGTCGACCATGTCACCTCAATTGTTAACATAGTGTAAGTTGAATGGGACCAATTACTTACAATGGTCGAAAGATATGAAAGTTGCTCTTATCGAACAAGGGAAATGTTGTCATCTTACCGAATCTGCCCTTGCCACGGATGATAAGAAGTATGAAGAGTGTGTTCCAGGTGATGCCGAAATTGTATTTTTATTGTGGAGCTCCATGGAGCCTCTGATTGCAGTTGTGTACTCATTTCGATGCAAAGCAATCTGGGAATATCTTCGTGTGTTCTATTCTAGTAACCTTACTCGGATGTATGATTTATCTATCGAGTATTACCAACTACATGAAGTCACACAATTTGTTACGGACTACTTTCTTACGCTAAATACAATCCTTCCAATGACTATTGATGTGAAAGAAATGCAGTCGATTGTGAAATTTTTAGTTGGCTTATGCCTAGATTTTTAGACCGTTCAATCTCAAATCCTTGCCAGTGGTACCCTTCCCCTCCATCACTGAAACCTATTCACGGGTCTTACTCAGCACCACTAGAGACAATGCTTCTACCAGTTTATCTTCATCATCTGAAGATTCATACTTGATTACGCAGATTCCTCAGGGCGATGATAGTGATCATTCTAATGGCGGTGGCTCTCAGGGTGGCCATGATGTAGTTAATATTGTCAGTGCTCTTTTTATGCCAAGGACAATCATACTAGAGATATTTGTTGGGACCTAGTTGGTTGTCCACCTAATTATAGTTATGTTGTAGCCTCTGATCAGGCCAATCACATTCCCCTCTCTGACTCTTCAACTGCCAAGGGAATTTTCGATAATGAGTATGCTCAGTTCCTTTAGTTTAGGGTTTCCCACTGGGCCTCTGCCCCATTGCTTATCTAGCTCAACGAGGTACCTTTACTGTATGTCTTTTCTTTCGTTCTTCTCCCTCTACACCATGGGTCATAGACTGCGCTGCCATTGACGACATATCAGGTACCCCATTACTCTTTATATACATACAATCATCTCCCTTATTGCATCTTGTTATTGTTGTTGATGGTTCCACAATCCCGATTAGTTGTGTGTCCACTGTGCAACCTTCATCCTCTTTATCTTTTTCGTTTGTCCTGTATATTATCTCTTTCTTTTTATTTAATATCTGTCAGTAAACTTACTAAATACATTAATTGCTCGTTTTTCTCCCTGATTCTATTCTTATTCCTTGTTCTATTCTTATTCAAGACATAAGGACGCAAAAAACGATTGATGTCGGGCGTGAGAAAAATGGACTCAGTACTTTGATGATCAAGGGGGTATTCCGGTTGTACAATCCATTGTTTTTGTCCACCAGATTCATTGCAACATTGGTTACCCATTTCCTATCAACCTCAAGCTTCTTGTTCCTAGTCTGCATCTTTTGGAGTCCCTCGATTGTGAGTCTTGTCAGATAGGAAAGCATCACTATACTTCTTTTGCTTCTCGAGGTAATCAAAAATTTTTGAGTCCATTTTTGTTTTTGGGTCTTTCTCATATCTTGTCTACCTTTAGAGTTCGTTATTTTGTTACATCTGTGGATGATTTCTTTAGAGTTTTTTTTTGGATTTATTCAATGAAAGATCGTTTGAATTATTTTCTATCTTTTTCTGATTTCTGTGCTGAAATCCAAACGAAATTCGATGTGCCTATTCATATACTTAGGAGTGATAATACCCAAGAATATTTTTCTCAGCCATTTACCTCTTTCATGAGACACCCGCGTATGGTTCATCAATCATTTTGTGCTCGCACGCCTCAGAAAAATGGTGTCGTTGAGCGTAAGAATCACCATCTCCTTAAGATTGCTTTTACTTTGTTGTTTGAAATGAATCCCAAGCACTTTTAGGGTGATGCGATTCTTGCTGCTTGTTAATTGATTAATCGAATGCCTTCCTCTACCCTGATTGGAAAAATTTCACACTTCGTTCTTTTCCCTTGTTCTCACTCCTTCGGCTTACCCTCTTATATTTTCGGTTGTGTCTGCTTTGTTCGTCAACTTGCTTCTGGTTAAAGGCAAGTTAAGACCCTCGTGCCTAAAAATGTGTCTTCCTTGGATATTCCTGCACCCAGAATGGGTATCGTTGCTGTAGTCCCTCTTTGGGTTATTCTTTTATGTGTGCTGATGTTACCTTCTTTCAGTCCACTCATTTTTTTGAGCCTTACACTTGTGCCGAACTTGATGTTACACTTCCTTTGCCTAGTTTACCTACCCCTAGTCTATCTGCATCTCCTACAGCAACTGGGCTCCCCACCCACCCTTTGTCCTCCATCGTAGGTTTACTCTCGTCGTCCGAAAGTCTCATTTGCCCTCTTAACCGCTGTTGCTGTGTCGATCGTCCATGTGTCCTCAGCTCCTTCCTCATCTGCTCAACCACAATGTGATTTAGACATATCCATTATTGTCATTAAGCGTTCATGTACTGAACAATCCTATATCTCATTTTGTTTCATATGCACATCTTTCCTCTTCCTATTTTTCTTTTGTTGTTTCTTTGTCCTCTGTTTTAGAGGTACACTCTCAATCTGATCGGATGACCGCAATTGAGGAAGAAATTCTTTCCTTACACCAGAGTGGCATGTGAGATCTCGTCTCTCCCCCACCTGACAAGACTGTTGTCGGTTGTAAATGGGTGTACATTGTCAAAGTTCTCCTGGATGACACCATTGATTGACTCAAGACATGCTTAGTTGCCAAAGGTTACACACAGGTCTATGACTCAAAGACGTTCTCTCCTATTGCAAAGCTTGCATATGTTCACCAATTCATCTCTCTTGCAACCATATTTCGTTGGCCATTACATCAGTTAGACATTAAGAATGCATTTCTGAATGGCGATCTATTTAAAGATATGTGTTGATCCATGGTTTATTGCTTAAGGGGAGTCATGATTGTTATGCCGGTTGAATAAGTCGATTTATGGCCTCAAACAGTTTCCTTGAGCATTGTTTGAGATATTTAGTGATGTGGTTATTGAGTTTGGTCTTTAACAATGTCGAGTCGATCATCCAGTGTTCTATAGACATGGATCTACAGGGAGAATGTTATTGATTCTGTATGTTGATGACATCATGATTATAAGAGACGACCACAACGACATTGAGGCACTCAAACAAATTCTGTATCGTAAGTTTGAGCCTAAGCACTTGAGATAGTTGAAATACTTCTTGAGTATAGAAGTTTCTTGGTCAAATCGAGTTATTTACCTTTTTCAGAGGAAATATGTTCTTAACTTGTTAAGTGAAACATGGATGTTAGGGTCCAAACCAATAGACTCACTGATGGATTACAGGCAGACTAAGGAGAGTTGTTGATTAACTCATGACACTATAAACGATTAGTTGGGAAGCTAAATTATTTGATTGTTATTAGACCCGATATATCCTTTGCAGTTAGTGTTCTTAGTTAGTTTTTAGGTCATTTGAAGAATGAGTCATTGGGAAGTTGTTATCCACAGTCTTAGACATCTGAAAGGTGCACCAGCACGTGGTCTGTTGTATATAAATCATGGACGCACTTAGTAGAGGGATAGTCGGATGCTGACTGGGCAAGATCTCATTCAGACATATACAACATGCTATTGTGTATTTGTTGGAAGTAATGTGGTCTCTTGGAAGAGTAAGAAACAAAGTGTGGTAGCCCGATCAAGTGCCGAATTAGAGTATCGAGCAATGGCTTATACCACGTGAGCTGATTTGGTTGAAATAGACGCTAGAAGAACTTCGGTTCGACCATTTTCCTCCCTTGAGTCTAGGGCATGATAATCAAACAACAATCCATATAGAATCAAATCCAGATTTGCAACGAAACACATGGAGAAAAATACTCTAGAAGTTGTTCCACACCTGACATGTTAACTCTCTTGATCAATTAGTTGATTTATTCACTAAACCTCTTGGGGGTCTCAAATAAAACATATTTGTAGTGTTAGAGAATACTTTTGTCTTTATAATTTTATTAGGGTTTATGTACGGGCCATGCGGCCCATGGTTTATTATAAATTGTAGGGGAGTCTACTGTTGGAGACAAGCGGTCTAATTCTTTTTGTATTCTCTTCTTTAACATAAATTAAAACTGTGTGGGTTGGGGAGAGCCATGCAGGAGAAGTGAGATGGAAAGAAATAGAAACAAGCTAATATTGAGATATATTATTTTTATTTATTTAAAAAGTGATCATGTCATTGGATCATGAAAATGGGCCCGAGTATAATGGGTTGTGTTGAATCCCATCAATGTTGGGTCTTCTCCTGATATCCATTCACAGTAGTTTGTCAAAAATTCACCCCGCGCGTAAGGGGGCCTATTGAATCCCACATAACTTGTGTTTCTTGATCCTGAACTATATATAAGTCTAGAGGTAGTCCTCATCTTACAAGACGTCTTTTGAGAGTGAGTTAGGCCCATTGGGTTTCTACGTGGTATTAGAGTCAGGATTGTTGTTTGATGTTGGGTTTGTTGAATCCCAAGTCGATGTTCAGCCCCCGATATCCCTTCACAGTGGTTTTTCAGAAAGTCTACCTTGAGCGTGAGGGGGTGTGTTCAATGTTGGGCCCTTCTCCCAATATCTGTTTGTAGTGGTTTGTCAAAAGTACACCCTGTGCGTGAGGGGGGTATGTTGAAATGTTGAATCCTACACCGCTTATGTTTCTTGATCCTGAGCTATATATAAGTCTAGTGGTAGTCTTCATCTTACAAGACGTCTTTTGTAAGTGAGTGAAGTCCATTGGGTTTCTACATGTTGTAATGCAATTAACCCTAATTTTTTTTGAGGCAATATGGTAGTTGAAAAATTGCTTGCAAACAGTAACTCTATTTATTTTTAAGGTGCAAATTAAAATTAAATTTTTTTGGGTTGGGGAGCCATGCGGGAGAAGAGGGATGGAAAGAAATAGAAACGGGCTATATTGAGATATATTATTTTTAATTTTCTTAAACGTGATCAAATCATGGGATCACATTTAAAATATAATAAAAATAGGAAGGTGGTAGAGAGAATAGAAAATTATCTAGATATTATTTTATTTTAAAAAAAGATAATTTGATGTGATGAAAAGTTGACATATCATCAAAAGCAATTAAAAAACTCAATTATGAGAAATTAGCTTTCAAGACAGAAAAAGGTGAAATAAACAAAATTGTTTGTTCAAAATTTTAATCCAACAATGTTTACAAAGAGGTTAATTTTTTGTGGGTAGTATGATAAAATCTGAAAATTAAATTAAAAAAGGTAATTTTATTTATTCTTTAAGGTGGATAGTGTAAATAAAGTTTCTCGTGGGTTGGGTAACATGGAGAGGAGAAATGGGAAGAAAAATAGGAATTTGATGGATAGAATAAAAAATTATCTAGATATCGTGTTAAAAGCAGGAAGACTTTTTAACCTTCTATATTCCATTCGATATATAAATATTAACAAGTCTTGTGCACATATCAACAGCCTCCCTCTACGGATGCACCTAGGTTCTTCTAAAGAGATAAGGTACCTTTAATGTGCTGCCCACATGACAAGAATTTAGCTTGTGATGCATGAACAAAGACATTAAGAATTTTATTCACAATGAAATCTGAGGCATTTGGTCGTGACTCCCATATAACCTTTTAATCCCTTAACTTGAGTCTAGTCCTTTCAATCTTTATCGAAAATTTTACCCTTTTGTGACATTACACCGCATGAACTTATTCAATAATAAATTTTAAAAGACTGAAAATACCCTGTCTTACACATACTATTTCACACCAACTAATACAAATTTAGTTACTGTTAAAGAACAAGAGAATAGAAAAGAATTAGAAGGATTAACTAATGTGTTAGTCTCTTCCTCTATTTATAATAGAAATAAGAGAATAATACAGAAATCCCGAGGGAACAATACATCAGCCCTAAACAGTAAGAATGACAAAAATACCCTTTGACACTCTCCCTCAAGTTGGAACACATTTATTGTATGTTCTTAACTTGTTACAAATGTATTTTATTCTTGAGCCCCCTAACGGTTTAGTAAATAATTCAACTAATAGATCAATTGAATTATATGTCTAGTCTCAGTCATCTTTAACAATTTTTCTTGTATGTAAGTGACAATGAATTTCGATGTGTTATGCTCTCTCATGGAAGGTTAGATTGGATGCAATGTGAAGTACAACTTAATTATCACATACTAGGTCTATCGGTGAAGAGTGTTCTTATCTAAGTTCTTACATGAAAAGTTTCAACCAGGTTAGTTCATAGATTGTATGGGCCATCACTCTGTATTCTGATTCTGTACTTGATTAGGCCACTACCTTCTGCTTTTTACTTTTTCAAGAGACGAGATTACCTCCAGCAAACACACAATAACCTGCAGTAGACTTTCTATTCGAGGGAGATCCAGCCCAATTTGTATCTGTATATTCCTTTATTTGAGATTGATCGAAGTTTTGATATAACAAACCACAACCAGACTCACTTTTATGATATCTGAGGATACGAATAACTGCATCCCAGCGACAAATCTTGGAATGATCTATGAACTAGCTGATAATACTTACAACAAGGGAGATATCCGGTCTCGTACCAGTCAAATAGTTCAACTTTCCAACTAATCGTCTGTATCATAGTTGTTAAAGGCTCTAGGCGCACCGAGGCGCACAAGGTGCCCCGGAGGCGAGGCGCTAACTTGAGCGACACCAGGCGCACGGCATTCATCGATCATCTTGATGAATGTTTCTGTTTCCATGAAAGTATTCTGGATTCAAAAAGTGACCAGCTGCATGCAAAGGACGATGAAGTTGGATATTTCATCGATGATCGATAATTTCAAAAATTTCACTATACTTCTCCTCGTCCTCTTTGAATGCTTTAGCAATGGCTTCTTTGGCTCTATCCATAGCCTCATAAATATATCCCATTGGGGGTTTTCTCTACCCATCAACCAAACGAAGCACTCGAACAAGAGGGCCTGATACCTTAAGGCCAAAAACGACATTATGCCAAAAGGTCGTCATTAATATAATGTCTTTTGCCCTTTTACCTTGTTGCTCCTTCGCCCATTTGCTAGTGGTTCATTCATCTGAAATGAACATCTTCCTCAAGTAATTCCTCTGTTGATGAAGTCTAGATAACATGATAAAAGCGGTAGCAAATCAAGTTTTAGCCGGCCTTAGCAATTCCTTTTGATGAGTGAATCTTCTCATCATATTAACTATACCGGGGCGGTTATAAATGTAACCATTTAGAAATACCGCTTTCACAAAGGTGGTTCGATTCATGTTTGGCAACTTGAAGATGTCTTCTAACATCAAATTCAAACAGTGGGCAACACATGGTGTCCAATATAAATGTTGGTATTTCGCCTCCAACAACCTCCCTATGAAGAATAAAAAATAATAGTTAAGTACTAATAAAGTCGAAAAATGTATATTCTAATTAAAATATAATTATTAGAAATTAATATTTAAACTTACCGGCCATGACATTAGAAGAGGCACTATCCGTAACCACTTGCACCACATTAGATTCTCCAATCTTATCCACAAAACTACTAAGTAGCTCAAACATCTTCTCCCCAGTCTTCGCAAAAGCGGAAGCATCAATGGATTCAATAAAAACACTTCCTCGAGGACTATTAACCAAGAAATTAATGAGGGTCCTCTCTCGCTTGTCTTTCCAACCATCCGCCATAATCGAGCATCCATTAGTTTCACGTTCCTCCGTGTGCTTTTCAAGCATTTCGTTTGTCGTTTGCACCTCCTTCTTTAATAGAGGAACTCTAACCTCATGGTATGATGGCGCTTTCATACCAGGATCTTATTGTCGATACCCTCAATCATCACTTGAAAACTATCATATTTGACTGCTTTAAATGAAATTCCCGCATTGTACATCCATCTCGCAATGAGTGTACATGTTCTGGACCTTAACTCTTTCTTCGCAGGATCATTATCATCCAACTTAGTTTGCTTCCCTTTCCCCTTTCGGTTTTTCACAACCGTTTCTGAATCGGGAGTGTAATACAAATCCAAAGGTCTTTTTTGCTTTGGTCTTTTTGGAACAAATGTATTTGAATTTCTGCTTGAAGGTGTTTGTCTTTTCAGGGATGTCATGTCTCGAACATCATCCTTATCCTCACTTCCGGCCTCGTAGTCATCAAAATCCGGAAGCAAATTAACTTGATCTTTTTCTTTCTTCTTCTTGGACATGTAGTCTTGGATTTCATCTCTTACGTGAGATGGACATTTTTCGCAAGCGGTGACATTTCTATATCCACCAACAATGTGTTGTTTAGCCCGATATATACCTTCTTTCGTCACTTTTTTACAAAAATTGCATGTGTCCGAATTTTTGTCTTGTGAATTCGCCAAATACGCATGGTTCCACGCGGGGTCTCTTGATCCGTCACTAGCCATTTAATCTGTCCTAACTCCTAACAAACAATTAAAAGAACAAATAATAACAAAAATAAACAAAATAAATAATTAAACAATTATTTTATAAACAATTAATATAAACATAAACATAGATCATCCAAAAACATAAACAAAAAAATTAGAACAGATTTTACAAATCAATCAGGAAACAAACAGGCAAATAATAATAAAAATAACTAATTAAGTAATTATATAAATAAAATAAATAAAATAAATAATTAAGTAATATAAATAAATAAACAGTTACCGCTGAGCAGAGCGAACGATGATCAGTTGGAGGAGAGTAAATGACGAGCAGCGAACTGGCGGAGCAGTAGCAACAATTAGCGACGAATTGAGGAGATGAAATCAAAGGAGAAATTGAAGGAAATAGAAGGAGATTCGAAGGCGAAGTGCGATGCTAGGGCTAATTTGATTGTGTGAGGCCGATTGTGCCTAGGTAAGGTATCTGGGTACTTATTGGGGAGTTGGGCTAGGGCCGCTAAGGCTAATTCAAGAGTCAATCAAGGCCACGATGGAAAAAAACGACTTGTCCACCACAAGCGCGCCTCAAGCGACGATTGTGACTCTCGCCCAGGCGGTAAAAGTGATCGCTTCTTGTACATGCATTGCTTAGACCTGAGCAAAGCGCAAGTTCTGCGACTTGAGGCGCCTTGCGCCTGGGGCGCGCGCCCAGGCACGACTTTGACAGCTATGGTCTGTATTGTGCTGAACTTGTCAGTGATACTCCTTGATCTGCTAACAATTTTGTATTTGGATCTATAGGCGAGTCAATTGGTTTAGCTCTTAGCATTCTTGTTTCACTCAACAGATCAAAGACATTTTCTCTGAGAAATGTAAATGTCTTGATTCGATCGAGCAACTTCAATACCTAGGTTATACTTCAACCGAACCAAATCTTTGGTTTGAAACTTACTATGGCTAAATTGTTTAAGTTCTTGAATCCCACTGTGGTTGTCTTCGATAGTCACAATGTCATCTACATGCACAATCAACAATATTATCCCGACTGTATTATGCCTGTAGAACACTGAAATATCGACTTCACAATCACTGAATCTACTCACCATGCTCGAGGACATTGTCTCTCGGTGATCACGTCACTCGGTGATCCTACATAGTCAGCATCTGTATAGCCCTTTATTTGAGTGTGACCGGAATTGTGAACAACAAACCACAACTGGGAACACCTTTCAGATATCGAAGAATACGAATCACTGCATCCCAGTGACAAGTCGTGTGACGATCCATGAACTGACTGATAACACCGACAATAAAGGAGATATCTGGTCTAGTAATCGTTAAATAATTCAACTTCTCAATTAACTGTCTGTATTGCACTGAATTGTCATTGGTACACCTTGATCTGCCAATAGTTGGGTGTTTGGATCCATAGGTGAGTCGATCTGTTTAGCTCCTAGCATTCCTGTTTCGCTCAACAAATCAAGGATATATTTCCTCTGAGACATGTAAATACATTAACTTGATCGAACAACTTCAATCTCCAAGAAATACTTTAATTGACGCAAATATTTGGTTTGAAACTTATTATACAAAAACTTTTTGAGTTCTTGAATACCACGTGGTCATCCTCGGTAATCACAATGTCATCCACATGCACATTCAACAATATTCTCTCAACTTTATTGTACTTGTAGAACATGGAATGATCGACTCCATTACGCTGAAGACCAAATTTAGTGACTACTTTATTGAATCTCTCAAACCATGCTTGAGAAGACCACAAATGGATTTCTTCAAGTGACATACCAAATCGTTCTTCCCTTGAGCAGCAAACCCAGGAGGTTGCTCGATGTTTACTTCATTAGTCATATCTCCATTTAAGAAGGAATTTTAAGAGGAATTCTTGACGTGGACATGATGAAATGGCCAACGAAAAGTGTCAGCTAGAGAGATGAACAAGTGAACAGATACGATATTGGCAACATGAGAAAAAATCTTAGAGGAATCAAGGCCGTATAACTGAGTATAACCTTTGGCAACTAAGCGGGCCATGAGTTAATGGCCCTTTCTTTTTATTTTTTCTTTGTAATAATTCAAAATAGCATCCCTAGCCCCATCAACCTTTTTTTTTTGTTTTACGCCCCATAACTCTTCCTCAGTCTCATCTGCCCGTGCCTGCAGATTTCTTATTTCAGCATATCAATTAATGCCAAGCCTATTCATTTCTGTTTTTATACCTTCTCAAGGTATTAAATATCGGCCGTTACGTACCGTAACGGCTGATTCATAACGGAAATCCACCCCTTCAATACGGTTACAGGCCGATTCTCGGAGGTTGGTGCCGATTCACACCGTATTGGACCGTTACGGGCCTGTAATGGCCGTTACTGCCGTTACAGAGACACGTAATGGCCATTATTGCCGTTACTGCTGTTCTTCTTCACAGAGGGGCCATGGGGTTTACAGTCCGCTTTACAGAGGGGGCCCTAGGGGTCTGTAATGCCTGTGATGAAAAAAAAAACAAATGAAATCTCTCTATAAAGATAAACAAAAACAAACCAAACTTGAAACCAAAAATCCATCGCAGATCGCAGTCGCCATCGTCGTCGGCCGTCGCTGTCCATCACCCGCCGACCGTCGCAGCTCCTCGCGATTTCGCCATCGCAGTCGCAGCCTCGCTGATGTCCATCGCTGACCGTCGCAGCTCCTCGCCATTGTTCCCCCTTCTCTTGATCGATCGATTTTAGAAATGGGTTGTGATTTGGGTTAGGGTTGGGTCGGTTAGGGTCCTTAGGAAAATTAAAGGGGGGGGTTGGATTTGTAATTAGGGGGAGGGGTGGATTTGTAAATAGGATGAATTTGTAATTTTATATATATAAAATACCCAAATTTAAATTTTTTAATAAAAAAATTACAAATTTAGGTAAAAAAAATTACAATTTGTATTATAATCATTAAACCTAATTAACCCTAATTATAAATTCACCCCTTCCCCCTAATGTGTGTTTAATTATGACATTGTGTATATAAATATTTATAATTATATATACTTATATTTACATATTTATTCTGTTTAATTTAAGTTTTTAGACCTCAATAAACAATTTGTTTTAATAAATATTTTATTTTGGAATGGAATCTGAATTGTGTGTAACTAAATATATATGTAATGTCCTAAAATAATTTTTCTTTAATTTTCGATCCTAATTCCTAAAATCAAATTGGTGATCATGTCGTTTTGGTATTGATAATTTGATATGAGTGTATTGTTTTTGTAATATAATGTATATTTACTCTTTTATTATGTTTGTGTAATATATTTTTATTAAGTATTGTGTGTATCACCTTATTCTTTTAAGATTGTTCAATACGAGGATTTTTCGTCTTTTCTTATGTCTTTATTGTGTTATATATAACTCTAAAATGTCATAATATCTATTAAAATGTGTTTATTAAGGGTTAAATGAGTAAAAACGATTACAATTATTGAGTTTTTGAGGATGTTTTGGTAATTTTAAAAAATTCACGACCGTTACGGCCGATTCCCATTACAGACAGGCCGATACTTCAGATATCGTTACACCGTGACCGTTACCGTTACGTAACCCGATACCGCGATTTAAAACCCTGTACCTTCTCATAAATTGCTGGCCTTTACCGCTAAAACTGTCATTGATGGTCGTTTCAGATCCTATGCTCGCTTTTCACATTCAAAAACATGTCCTCGGGAGATGGGCAAAAACAGTTAGCCTATAGTAATAGTAATGGAAGAAAGTAGGGTCTGCAGGGAATGAATAAGCTCAACAAGCTATGTGACAAGAAGCTCTTAGAATCTATAGGGTGACTTTAGAAATGAATGGTGTCATCCGGATAAATTTTGACGTTGTACACACATTTACATCCCAACTACCTTTTTTTTTCAGGAGGAAGTTAGATGCGATCCCAAGTACCATTTTGAAATAAGACTAGAATTTCCTTTTCTATTGCGGTCATCCAGCTAGCCAGGGTGAGAGGTAGAGCCTCTGAGACAAAGTTGGGGAGAAAAATAGAGTACAAAGAAGCAACAAAAAAAGAGCATGAAGGAGGTAGGTGTGCATATGAGATGAAGTTTGAAATAAGATGGTCAATACATGATTGTTTACCCTTTTGAGCAGCAATGGGCTTGTCCAAATCAAATTTGGATGGATAGATTGGAGAAAAATCTGAGGACATAGGGGTGATGGGCGCTACAACGGATTCTATCGACGAGAGTATACCTGTAAAGGAGGTGGAGAACGACTTGGTAAGACGGGTTTTGGAGGGAGGGAGATGGGATCGGGGTTGGGAGGCTCCACAACGGAAGTATAACATCCAGATCATCCGAAGAGGATGGTGTAGAAAAGTAAAGAGTGGAGTCGAAGAAGGTAACATCAACACACACAAAAGAGCAATGTAAAGATGGATTATAACAACGATAGTTCTTTTGGGTGCGAGAATAACTGAGGAAAACACATTTTAAGTCAGTGGGATCTGCAAAGAACAAGGAGTTAAACCAAACAAGGGGGAACGGGGAAAAAAATGTGAAAGGTGAACGTCCATGTAGCGTAGAAGACATCCTATTGATTAAGAAGTAAGCTGTAAGACAAGAGGACTGATGCAAGATGTACGAGTGTGACATAAAGGAAGTAAAGTATTGAGAAAAATATTCCCGAGCGTTATCACTTTGAAATATACGTACCGAAACATTAAATTGAGGTTTAATTTCAGCACAAAAGTAAAAAAATGAAGAATAATTTAGAATGATCTTTCATTACATAGAGTCATGTAACTCCTGAAAAATCATCCACAAAAGGAACAAAGTAATGAAAACCCAATGTACATGTAGCATGAGAAATGAGAAGGACGTCAAACATTTGAATGAACTAAACTAAAAGGACTCGATGTTCGAACATGAGCTTGGAAAGCAAATGAACTACGATGATGCTTTTCCAACTAACAAGACACAATCTATGGAAGATAAGTGACATAAACTAGGAACAAGTAACTTGAGGTTGACGAGGCAGGGGTGACCTAGGCGACAATGAATCTAGTGGGTTGATGCAACATCAAGACAACTAGTGGGTGGGATAGCAGGACCTCGTTGTGATCGTCAAAGTAGTAAAGGCCATTTTCCTCATGCCTTACGTCAATTGTCTTCCACGTTCTCAAATCCTGGATAATAACAGAATGAGAGAAAAAGAAAACAAAAAAATTAAGATGTTTAGTAAGCTTACTCATTGACATCAAATTAAAAGAAAAAGAGTGAACATACCAAACAAAGGATAAAAGAAAAAGAGGGAGGGTTCCATGGTGCCAATGCCACGAACAGGGACTGCGTAACCGTCAATGACTATAACAGGTGACGAGGGAGATGATTGAATATGTCTAAACAAAGAAGAGGTACCTGATATGTGGTCAGTTGCAACGAAATGAATAAGCCAGGGTGTAATGGGGAAGGACGAAAAGAAAGACATACAATATAGGTACGTTGTTGAGTAGTAGAGGGTAGATGTCTGCTGGGATACATTAAACTGAAGGAACTGAGCGTACTTGTCATAAAAAAATTCCTTGGTAGTTAAAGAGTCTGTGGTAGAATGGTATTGGCTTTGATCAGAGGCTACTGCATAAGCGTACTTGGGGGGACGGTTAACTAGGTTCCAAGACTCCCAACAAGTATCTTTGGTATGACTTTCCTTGCCATACAAAAGAGCATTGAGGATGTGGACCGCGACCACAACCACCATGGACACCCCTAGAGCCATCGCTTCGGCCACCCCAAGAGTTGCCACCACTAGGCTGATCACTAGCCCTAAGGGATTTGTGTAACCAGAAGTAGTAGCATTTTCTCGATTGGTGGAGCGCAAGGTGCGTGAATAGGTTTCAGTGATGGCGGGAAAGGTAGCATTGGCATGGATTCGAGATTGTTGGCATGGATTTGAGATTGAAAGGGCTCAAATTTTGGGCATAACCCGACCAAGAATTTCATAATTACCATTTGCCCACATTGTGTCTCTATTTCTTTCACATTAGTAGTGATTGGAAGAATTGTATTTATCTCCTTATGAAGCCTCTTAAATGTAGCAAAATAATCTGTAACAGATTGCTTGGCTTGATGTAGTTAGAAATACTCGACAAATAGATCATACATCTGAGTGAGATTATTGGAATATAACACACGAAGTTAGTCCCAGATTATGTTACATGTATCCAAGTGAGTACACGCGTTTAGCAATATGAGGCTCCATCGAGTTCCACAATAAAGAGACAATATTGGCATCGGTTTAAACCCACTCTTCGTACTTCTTGTCATCTGCTGCTGGAGCGGATTCGGTGAGGTGACAATGTTTCCCTTGGCCGGTAAGTGCAACCTATACAACTTTTGGACCATTGTAAGTAATTGGTCCCATTCAACTTGCGCATGGTTAACAGGTGAGGCGACACAATTGACATTAGTGCCCTAGTAAAGGGATGAGATAGTATGCACCAATACAACAACTAACTCAAGTAACAACTAAGGTCAAGGGAAATGAATCAACAACAACTTACATATAATAATTAATAGAAATATACTGGAAAACAAAAATTTAAGACATTAAATAAGACATGTTTTTTTTAGATAATAATAAATTGAAGCAATAAAACAAAAAAGAGAAAATAAGGGATAGAAAATTAGCTGTTCAGCCCGTTAAGTCATGCAAGAACTCATTGTGGCGGCTGAGATCTGGCTGAACAGTGGCGTAGGCTGGCTGGACGATGGTGGCGGAGCGTGGCTGGCTGGACAGAAAAGGTGGTGGCCGCATGGGGCTGGCTGGCAGTGGCTCTGGTGACGGCGCGAGGCTGGCTGGGCAGCTATGAATGAGGCTTGTGGAGAACAACAACAGCTGGATCTGGGGTGGCCGGACAACGGCGAGGCCGGAGATGGCGATGACGAAGGCAAGGTAGAAGATCTTGGGTGTTGGGCAGCATAGGTATTGCAGAGATGGCGGAGTGAAGGTCTGAGGTGTATATATTGTACATGAACTGGAATGAAATGGTGGAACATGACTTATGGGTTTGATTCCCTATTGGTACCTGTGCACCGTAAGCAATAGGAATGACAGAAATACCCTTCAGTAGTTTCAATTATAATTTTTAAAATACCTAAAACACCCTTTGTTACAATCCTCTATTTACCATCAATTAATATAAATTTAGTTACAATTATAATTTTAATACCTAAAATACCCATTTGTAACATTTCGCTGCTTCTACATGTTGGAGGTCTGGTGGCGGTGGTCGATAGAGGAGGTCCGACGTGGTCGGCGGTAGAGGTCTGGTGACCGTAGAGGTCCCGTGGCCAGAGACGGTGGTCCGTTGATCGGCGGCTGGAGGTAGGTTGGTGGTCCAAGGGTTGAAACTTGTAAATTAGTTTATTTAATAATTTATATAGTGAGGGCAATAATGTCATTTAAAGTATAACTGGAAAAAAAGCAACTGTAATCACCATCAAAGGACTATTTCTCAATGTTAAAAAATTTGGATAATTTCTTAGTTACATCAATTGATGGGGTCTATCCAACCATTATCCCATAAATTTTCTTGTGCTTCGACTGTGCTTCTACTCTGAAGAGTTCAGATGGTCAAGCCAGGTGACATTACCTACCCTTGCATCCCCTATTGCACCTCTAAATTGAAGTGAGATGCCTAAACATATTTGTTTCTTCATTGTATTTATGGAAGGTTTCGTTTCTTCTGCCCTTTAAAGTTTATCAGTTAAAAAAGGTTGCCGCAACATATAGGACAAGCAGTGAAACTTAAGGTCTTGTAGAGTCTGAAAATTGAAAAAGTCTTACACCTTACCTTTTCTATGATGTGCTGATGGGTACATCGGCTAATATCCTTTTGTTGGGATCAATCCTCAAACTTTGTTGCTATTGCTTGCAGATGAAGACAATGAAGGAGATGTATTTACCAGAACTAAATGAAATGTACCAGAGAATTGCTGGTAAATTGCAGCAGGTAAGTGACAAAAACTCAATTTATAAGAGTTCCAATTGTATCACCTATTGCAAATTCTGTAGCAGTGGTAGGATAAGTTTCTTCGAAACCTGGGGTTGGGCTAGCTTAATGTACCTTGTAGATTCTGGAGTATGAGTTCAAACTAAAGAGACGGAACAGTGATATTCCCTACTTTCCATGTTCGCTTTCATGAACCATCCTGCTGCTGAGTGGAGTGCAATTGTTCTTATGTATTTTATTCTTATGATTCTTGTCTCATCATACTGTTAATTTTACTTTTTTCCAGATTGATTCTCTTCCTCAGCAACCAAAGAATGAACAGCATGATAAGCTCAAAGCATTTAAAGGTATGCTGGAGCGCCTCATTGCATTCATGCAAGTTCCAAAGAGCAATATATCACCTGCTCACAAGGAGAAATTGGCCTACTATGAGAAGCAGATTGTCACTTTTCTCAATACAAATAGGCCCCGAAAACCTATGCAGCAAGCTCAACAACTTCCTTCCCATATGCATGCCATGCAGCAATCACAACAGCCACAGTCTCAAATTACCCAATCACATCCCCATGAGAATCAGATGAACCCACAGATGCAGTCAATGAACTTACAGAATTCTGTAGGAGCAATGCAGCAGAACAACATGACCAGCCTGCAGCACAATTCTTTGTCTTCGAATGCTAAACAGAATATAATGAATTCTCTACAGACTGCTTCCCACTTGGATCAGGGACCATCCAATTCTCTGAATTCATTGCAGCAGGTAAGTGTTGGATCACTTCAACAAAATCCTGCAAATGGTTCACAACAGGTAAACATGAGCAGCTTATCGTCACAAAGTGGGATGAATGCAATGCAGCAGCCTAATCTTAATCCTCTACAGTCAAATTCAAACATTCTTCAGCATCAGCATCTGAAACAACAGGAACAGCAGATTCTACAAAACCAACAATTGAAACATTTCCAACAGCGCCAGTTGATGCATAAACAGCAGATACTTCAACAGCAGCAGCAACAACATTTACAACAGCAAGCAAAACAGCAGCAGTCTACACAATTGCAGGCAAACCAAATGGCACAGCTTCATTCAGTTTCTGATATTGATTTGAAAATGAGGCAGCAGATGGGTTTGAAATCTGGAGTTCTCCCGCATCCTGCAGGAGGGCAGCGGTCAGCATTTCATCACCAACAGTTGAAGTCAGGATCTCCGTTTCCTATTTCTTCACCTCAACTACATCAAGCTGCATCCCCTCAAATTCCGCAGCATTCTTCTCCACAAATAGACCAACAAAATATACTGTCTTCTCTTAAAGCTGTGACTCCTTCGCAGTCTGCAAACTCACCCTTCATTGTCCCATCTCCTTCAACTCCCTTGGCTCCTTCGCCGATGCCAGGGGAGTCTGAGAAAGTCAACTCTGTTGTTTCATCACTGTCAAATGTTGCAAATGTTGGAAATCAACCAACAACAGGTGCTGTCGCACAGGCACAATCACTTGCCATTGGTACTCCTGGCATATCTGCCTCTCCTTTGCTTGCAGAGTTCACTAGTCCTGATGGTCATGGTCATGCATCAGTTATACCTGGCAAGTCAAGTGTTACAGAACAGCCTCTTGAACGCCTACTTAAAGTGGTTAGTTTATCCAACTTCCAGCTTGACAAATTTTACCGGTGGTTAATGGGGTATTTGTTGGATGCTACGTTGATAAGTCAATTTATTTTGTCTTCTCTTCTTGTCCTTTTGAGATAGGTTGATTAAATGATGCTTTATGAATATATTCCATGTCATTTCTTCATCAGGTAAAGTCGATGTCACCTAAAGTATTGAGTGCCTCAGTTAGTGAAATTGGGTCTGTTGTCAGCATGCTTGATAGGATTGCTGGATCAGCACCTGGTAATGGCTCAAGGGCTGCTGTTGGTGAGGATTTGGTTGCCATGACAAAGTGTCGTCTACAGGCAAGAAATTTTATCACACAAGACAGTCACACTGGAACAAAGAAAATGAAGCGCCACACGAGTGCAATGCCTGTAAATGTCGTATCATCAGCTGGCAGCATAAATGATAGTTTCAAGCAGTTTACTAGTTCTGAATCATCAGATTTAGAGTCAACTGCAACATCGCGCAAGATGTCCAGAATTGAGGTACCGTTTCTAAGCTCCTGTTCTCTTACGACAAGGTTAAAAAGTCTTATCTTTGCAAGTTGGTTTAGTAGTACGAAAGTCATCTTCATGTTTTTCTTCACTACCTCTGTACACATGCATTGTTTCAAATTCCGTAATCTTTCACGTACTTTATATAGTTTTTGAGTTACTTCCATGACTTTAAACTCCAATATCCTGATGTGTTTCTTATTGATGTGATTCCTAGAGATTCAATTCTTCCTTATTTACCTCATTATTTAATATATCGTGTTTTCTTTTTCATAATTGTGCTCGACTGTAACATGCAATTTTTTCACGGCAATGTCCAAGGAAAATCCCTATATAGCTTCTCAACTATACAGAAGTAACGTGTCATCTATTGCAGGCAAACCATGGCCTATTGGAGGAAATACAGGAGATTAATGGGCGACTTATTGACACTGTGCTAGATATCTGTGATGAAGATAGTGATCCAACTACAGCAGCAGCTGCTGCTAATGGTGGTGAAGGAACTATAGTTAAGTGTTCCTTCATTGCTGTGGCTCTCAGTCCGAATTTGAAATCACAGTATGCTTCTGCACAACTGGTGAGTTTTCAATGCCTTTCCGTAAATTTCGCACACTAGTTTTCCATTTCTAAGGTGAACATTGCTTATATTGGTATGCAGTCACCAATTCAGCCCTTACGGCTGCTTGTTCCCACAAATTATCCAAGTTGCTCCCCGATGCTGTTGGACAAGTTTCCAGTGGAAGTAAGGTGAGGCGACGTGCTCCTTTTGTGTTTTTGTCAGTTTTATGATATTTAATCTGTTTCACAAATTTAGTAAAACTTGCATATTTTCTTTTGTTAAGGTTCACATCAGATTGATAAATTGCAAGACTGGCAGAAAATATTTGTGTTTAATTTATGTTTTACGAGCATAACTGCCCGTGGAAGATGTATGGTGTTCCATGGGGGACTCAAAACCTCACATTCGATTTAAAAAGAAAGAAGTTTTACCTGTAGTTCTTTCTATCTAGTTCAAATGTTTGTATGCTAGCCCCTTAACCCGCCCAATTATTTTATTCAAGGCGTTTATTTTGTTTGCAATGACCCCTAGGCTCTCCTAGTGTAAATAATGAAGTTTAGTACTAAAAGAGGTTATTGTTACTGTTGAATCCCACATCACTTGTGTTACCTGATCCTGAACTATATATAAAGCTAAGGGCAATCCTCCTCTTACAAGGCGTCTTTTGAGAGTGAGTTAGGCCCATTAAAATTTCTACATGATATCGGAACTAGGCTTTTGTTTGATGTTGGGCGTGTTAAATCCCACATCAATGATGGGTCCCTCGATATCCGTTCCTAGTGGTTTGTCAAAAAGTCCACCCTACGTGTGAAGGGGGCGTGTTGAATCCCACATTGATGTTGGGCCTCCTGATATCCGTTCGCAGTGGTTTGTTAAAGTCCATCCTGTGCGTGAGGGGACGTGGTGAATCCCACATCGCTTGTGTTACCTGATCCTGAGCTATATAAAGCCAAGGGCAATCTTCCTCTTACAAGGCGTCTTTTGAGAGTGAGTTAGGCCCATTAAAATTTCTACAATTACTTTTTAGATACTTTTATCTACGTTAACCTCTTCTAGAGTAAATAATAATGTGTAATACGAAGAGGTTACTATTATATTGCAGATACTTGTATTTATATTAACTCTATAGGCTGTTTTAGTGGAGTGTAATAATAACGTGTAATACTAAAGAAATTATTTCAATTAGGATACTTTTATTTATATTAACCCCTTAGGTTGTTGTTTGGGTGAGCGATTTGATAAATTTCAGAAATTTGTAAATGATGGGATTTCAAAATTTTGGATTTTAAAATCTCATCATTTACAAATTGTTTTTTTGGATAATTATTTTAGATTAAGAATTTGATTGTGTAATTTCATAATTTCCTTGTTTGGATAGACAAATATTTATACGCAGAATTTTGAATCCATTGAATTCTAATAATAGAAAATGTGAAATTATACCTAACATTATAATTTTTATTTTACTAATTTAATAACATAATTTTTTTTTATCTATTGTAGTAATATAATTTGTTATCATACCTATTGGATAAGTGAAATCCCTCTTTGGATGGATTTGGGAAAAACACCTATTTCAAATTGATTTGAAAATCCTTTTTTGCCCTTCTTTCAAAATTCCACCTTAAAATTGCAAGGTATTTTAGAGATCTCCTTTAATAGTACCCAAATAAAGGACTTTGGAAAAGAAATTTTTGAAATTCCTTTTTTAAGTGAAATCCCTCCTCCAAATCCCTTACCCAAACGCATTCGCATTCGTAGTGTATACAAAATGTTTAATACCAACAAATATCCTTCCAACACCATAAATGTTGACCTCATTATTTTGTTGGATACCATCAACTATTCAGTTAAACACTAAACCCTTATTTAATTTGGCCCGAGACCATCAAATACCCTTCTAACACCATAAATGTTGACCTCATTATTTTGTTGGATAATTTGCCCTTATATTGAAACTTTTGAGTCATATCTCATATACCAAATTATCCTTACAAGTAAATATGAAATTACTGAATTGGCCATCTACGTGTTTTTTTTTTTTTTTTCCCTACTTATCTCTTAATTTTCTATTTCACCTCATTCTTTGTAATTCTACGAACTCTTATTGTCCTCTTCTCTCTCTCTTTCTCTGTGTTTGTCTTTCTGGTTTTTCTTTTCTTTTCTTTTTTTTTTCTTTTGAGAAAATTACAGTTTTGGCCCTCTAGGCTCAGTCCTGTTTTTATGTTGTCCGTTAACTTTAATCTATTGCACTTTAAATCCTTTACATTTTATAATGTTTTTAGTTCTTTTTGTTAATTTTTTCTATTAAGTTGGATGGAAAATAGTCATGTGAAATGCACGACTATCATTAAGGATACATTTGTCATTTTTCATATCATTCTTTCAAAAGATATGTTTTTTTTTCCTTTTTATTTTTTTTTGTTCATTTCCTTTTTTCTTCTCTTCCTATTCCTCTTTGCTGAAACAGAAACTGAGAAACCCAGCGGATGTCACCCCCCAACTTGAGCATCCTCATCTTCTCCAGCATCTTTAACCTCTTCACCTTCACGACCACTGTCGCCGTCTTGGAAGTCCATTTCCCCAAAATCTCCGCCGATGCCCTCATCTGATCGTCTCTGTCCCTAAAAAATCTGTCTGACACGCACCCAAAAACTCAAATGCAATTTCAACTCACTTTGTTTTATGGTTTCAGTCGGAGAAGATGGGGTTGCTCAACTAAGGATGTAAATTTTGAGTCTTTGCTTTCTCAAATATACTGGCTGAAACCAAGTGGGTTTGCCCTTGAACCGAGTTAACATACTATGAAGCTGTTGTTGAAAAAGTTCATGACTGCGTCCTTTAGGAACAAGAGTGTGACTGATGATAGCTAAGAGGAATCGATTTTCGATTGAAAGAATGCTAACATGAGCTTTACCCCTATATAGAATACTAAGGGTTCTCTAGAATCAATTTGCCTCCAAAAATTGATTCTAGGTGACAGCCATTTTGGACTAAATGCATTGGAAAACAAACTTGGTTCGTTTAGGTCGTGCTTGATAATCGTTCTCATCCCATCCTATTCCTAGATTTTTGGGATTTCTATTTGAGAACACCGTTTGGTAAAACTGTTTCTCATTCCATCCCATCCCAAAATTTTAGAATTGATTCCCTCTTTTGTGAAGGCCATGAGAAACCTTTTTTTTTTTTTTTTTTTGTTTCCTATCATTCCCATCCCATCTCAAAACCAAAAAAGGACACGACCATCATTATTTGAAATTGTTAAAGTGAGCCCTCCTTCAACTCTTGTTAGCCACATTTTTTTTTATATTTCTTTTTCCATTTTGTAAAGTTTTCCATCGTCTTCTTCATGGTTGTAGCAGTTGTCGTTCATCTTCTTCTTCAATGTTCGTTGGTCGCCTGAGCTTTGTCGTTCATCTCCTTCGTCTTCATCCTTCACCTGAGCTTATTCGTTCATCTCCGTCCCTGGGTTTAGGGTTCACGATGAAATCGATTTTGTTAAGGAAATCGATTTCGTCCCTGAACAAAATTGATTTTGTTGCTTGATCTCCTTTGTCTTCCGTCGTCTGTTCTTCTCTGTTTTTCGTTCATCACCATCGCCACTGGAATCAATTGCTAGGGTTCAATTTCTTCTCTATGCTTCTTCAATTGTTGGGGTTCGATTTCTTCTCTGTGCGGGTTCGATTATTAGGGTTCGATTTCGATTGGCATTTAAGGTTCAATTGCTTGATGATTTCTTGATTGTGGTTTAGGGTTTAATTGCTTGATAATTTATTGGTTGTGGTTTATGATTCGTTCTTGATTTTTAGGATAATATCGTTATTAAACGCGATTCTATTCTTAGAACCAAAAAAAATACTGTCGTTATCAAATGTGATTCTGTTCCAAAAAAGAAAATAGAATGCTCATCCCATTCCACTTGGATGGGATGGGATGGAAACGGTTACCAGATATGCCCTTAGTGTACCAATATCAACAAGTTATTCTGTCTGGCAAATGAGCTCTTGGTATGCATATATGATGTAAACAGTAGCAACAGCGTGTATATTTTTCCTGCACATCTAAATGATTGAGTGTTTTGTTTTGTGCAGCAAGGAGTTTGAAGACCTTTCGATAAAGGCGAGATCAAGGTTTAGTATCTCTCTACGCAGCCTCACCCAACCGATGGCCCTTGGGGATATAGCGAGAACTTGGGATGTTTGTGTTCGTACTGTCATTTCCGAGTATGCCCAGGAAAGGGGTGGGGGAAGCTTCAGCTCTAAATATGGGACTTGGGAAACTTGTTTAAAAGCTGCTTGAACCGGAACATGGATTTCCGTAGCTTGTTCTTAATTAACCTCAGTCGACGTACTATGTAATTTGGTTAATGTATCATTGGCTGGCGGTCAATAATGTTGTCTCTAATCTGTGTATGCTTTTTTTTTTTTTTTTTCTTTTTCTTCGATAAGCTTCTATATATCTTTCTTTGTTGTGCATTCTGCAACATGCACGTCTTTCTGTAATCAATTATATGTCGACTGTCTTGTGAATAGTTTGAAATGGAAGTCTAATTAATGGTACACTTCGCCTCTCTATGTTGGGGTTCATTTTCATCTTAATTTTTGGTTTTAAATGATAATTGTACTTCACCCCTGTATATTGCCCCATTTTGGCTACGAGCCCTAATTTTTGTGTTCAACACTTTACCCTTGATTTTTTTATCGACATTTTTACTACAATCCTTAATATTGACTTACATGGTATTGCATCATGACGCTAATCAATCCCGCTTTCTTATATTAAGCATCATCTAAATCAATATTAATTTTTGCAAAATTTATGAATGATATAATAAAAAGTGCAATAGTAAAACTTGTACTAATTCTTTGTTACATTCAACAGTGAGCGACGAGAAAGTCATAAAATTGTTAAAATTTGTGGTGCACTCAACAGAAATTTGTTGTCGAATTCAACAACGTTCATTAATGTCCGTAACTTAATTATTGACATTAAAAACATTAGATTAAAATATAATTATTAATTGTGAGTTTTCATTTATTTTAAATTCAAATATAAAAGATTGATTTGAATTAAATGTGTTGTCCAAAGATCTACCCAAGTGGGGGGTTGAATTGGGTAGTCAAAAAAATTTAAACAATTAATTTAAACACAAGTTATCAATTTTTCTAATTGATTATTATCTTGTTAAGTAACGAAAATGTATTTAACTAAGTGTACACTCAAACAAAAGAAATAAAACAATGCAACACACAACGATTTATCTTGGTTTGGTAGGCTACTTTTACCTACGTCTAGTCCCCTGAGCTCAACAGAGATTTGCAATCCACTAAGACTCGATTCCTTTCATAGGTAGGAACCAAACCCTTATAATCCTGATTCTTCTCAGGCTCAAATCAACCCTTTAAACTCGCACTATTACACTTATATTTTTCACAGGTTTAAGAAAAACCTTATCTTACTCTAATTCTATTATATGAACAATCAAAACCTAATATTTTAAAAGGTTAAAGATTAACCTAATCTTTTTCACAGGCGAAAGATCACACCCTAATATTTTTCTCAGGTTAAAGAATAAATCCTAACTACCCTGATTAGACACCGTTCCAAATATGTCTAATTCACTCAAACTCGCAAATACAAAAAATTCACAAGTTTTTTCCTACAGAAACTTCTACCATCTCAAAAAAATTATGCTTCATTAATGTCCTGAAAACTATGTGATAGAATCTATGTGAAACACAAATTTGATTTTGATCAATTTAAAACACAAAATAATAAATAATCAGATTTCAAAAATAAAAGTCATTTCAAAAGATTTTCACGATATTAGATTTGGAAACGATTTTTCTAAGACACTTAATCCAAGTAATCAAATAAATAATTTAAAAATGCACTTTAATTAACTTGAAAAGATCTCACCGGGATTTCTCGAAAATGATTAGGATAACTTAGCGAAGAAGAAAGACCGATGATGAAAACTTTTTTGCACTTTGATTAAGAACTCTTTCGATAATACTCTATTATTAATTTCTTAGTGTAAATCCCTCTCTTATAATAGCAAAGGCTAAATGTTTTTTATTAATTCATTTAAAACACACAGGTCTCTATATATAGACTTCTAATTAGACCTATAACGACTAGTTTTCAAATCACTAACACACCCCGGATTTTGATCACGGAAAAAGTAGAAATTCGGGAAGAATAGGAAACAAGTTTCTATTCCTCGTTTTCTAAGTTCTCTAAATCCGTCCATTTTGAAATGGATTTTCAAGGGCTTTTCTGGACATCGATTTTGGAAAACTTCTTGGGCCGGGATTTTATGTTGAAAACGGAATCACCACCTAGCATGTGTTAAATGGTGTGCTAGGTTACCGTGAGTTTTATAAATTCATTTTTATTTTAAAATGACCTATGTTTTGACTTCATAAGGTCTATGTACCAGAGATATACTTAAAGTTCAGGGGGTCAGTTATACTCGGGGAAGGTTTTACGCACTTTAAGACATTCGTCCATAAACCGTACCTTAGTCTAAATAAATATTCACCATTAAACAATACCTGAGTAATTTTTTTTTTGATTTCATTAACAAAATAATTCTCTTTTTATAAAGCTTTCATATTTTATTTTTTATTATTTATTTATTTATTTATTTTTATGTATTTTGACATAATGAAAATAGAAAAAGTTTAATTATCTATTATGCAATTATATGTACCCAAAAAAAAAAAATCTATTATGCAATTATAAATTAAAATGAAAATATTTTTGTATTTTTTTTTATGTAATGAAAAGCAGTAAACTATACTAATCTATACTATTCTAAGTAACGATAACCCAATAGCAGTTTATAAGATGCAGAAATATAATTGACCAAATCTTATATAGGCTTCCTACATATCCCTATTTTCATAGAGAATCAGGTTGAAATGTAGTTCCAACATGCAAGCTATACTAAATGAAATGTTTTTGTATTTTTTTGAGACCGAACCTTATATAGGTTGCCTACGTACTTTGGTGAGTAACTAAAGATTAGGTCATCACGTAGTTCATTTATTTAAGGTTTAACGGATATGATTTTATTTATTAAAGGTGACCGAACCCTTATTAGATTGCCTACGTACTTTGGCAAGTAACCAAATATCAGGTTTAACGTAGTTCCTTTATTTAGGGCTATTTTAGTTATTTTTATCTTTAAAACAAGACATCGATCACAACATGATGTATACATAATCTCTTTGATTTTGTCAAGAACACCCTAACCCAACTTATTAGTTTAGTTTTGTTTTTTAAGTTTGTTTAGTTAAAATGAAAAGAAAATACCATATATTTATGCTAGTCCTACTCGTAACTAAGAAAAAGGGAAAGGTTTCTGAAGAAGAATCACACAAATCCACGAAGGAATAGTGGTCCTCCCTTTATCTCTAATTTTTAGCCACATGTCAGTGTAGTGTATATATATATATATATATATATAAGGGTGCCAGTCCACTAGCCTACCAGGCTGTGATCTTGATCTTAAAGTGTTCTTGAGAGAATCGTAAAGACCATGCACAACTCATGGTATGATAGACGTTTTGTTTGGATCCTCATATATTCTTAACATGTTCTCATATGATTTGGTTCCTTACATGTTCTTGGATGTTCTTGAGATGATATTGAACAAATTTAAGAGGGTTTGGTTCGTATAACATAAATTTAACGTTTATTTATTTATTTGTAGGTTGTTTAGGTTATGTACGTGAAATTAATACATCATATCTACATGATTCGACTATGTACAAGTATAATACATGAAATTTAAGACAAGATCAAGGGATGTTCAAGACATATACCTAGTTTAGGGGAGTGGTCTTTCTCTAAACAAGTACATTCTTCTCCTTCTTGTTCTTCTTGGCTTGAACTCGATCAATCACCGTCAACTTCTTGAGTTCTTGCTCTAAGAACCTCAAGAACACTCTCTGGGACCGAATTCCAGCAGAAGATCGGCATGTTATTCAAGAGAATTGCTTGAAAAGCCTAACACTTGAGACTATTGCTCAAGCTTAGAGAGAGAAACTAGGGTTCCAAGACTTGTATAAAATGAGAACTAGCACCCCCTATTTATAGGCCAGGACCCTGCACATTCACCCATGCGCAGGGTATTCTAGGCCCTTTCTTAGGGTCAGTTTGGCCTAGGGGACTAGATATCTTGTTTTGGTTTTGATCTCCTTTGAATGAATTTTAGCTGTAGTGAGAGATTCTCTAAAATTTGGTAATCATTACCAAATCTTTGGAAGATTCTTGCAATGATTGGCAATCGTAAGTCATGATTGAAAATCATTTGCAATCATTACACTCCCTTGAATCTAATTGGTTGCACATGGATGCATTAATGACAAGATGTGACACTTCCGGTTTGGTTTAGAGGCTAAGTACATGTTAGTTTCACTATTTCGATTTAGTTACCATTAATACTTTCAAGGTGCAATGAATTTAATCTCAACGAGTCACTTGGCATTTAATGCTTTATGATTACTCATTACTTGGCGAGCACACATCCGATTGGTTTTGGATTGAACTAGGTTAGTTTGCCTTGTAGCCGATAGTTGGATTTTAAGCTTTCTAGTTAACCCTAAGATATTTTGGTAAAATATCTTGATTCAATGTATCCATACATTCCATGTCATCTCAAGAAATAAATTCTGGATGGGATGTGCATTCATTGACCATTAAATGCATAGGTTAGGTAGCGAACCAGATTGGTTTGGTTTTGATAATGGGTAGTCACATTTCAAGGTTTTCGGTTAACTCTTAGATATTTTGATCAAAATATCTTGAGACCTTGAATCTGGTCTATCCATGTCATCCCAAGCAATTAATTCTTGATGGGATGGGCATTTAAGTCATATTAAATGCCTACCTTAGGTGGCGAACCAAATCGGTTTAGTTTGGATTACGATTGGTTACCTCCTAAGTGTCTTGGTTTCCTTCCTTAGATATTTGATTATAGAATATCTAAGGGTTGCTTGGACATTTCAAGGATCCGTTGTGGGACTTTTAATATGGGTTGGGCCATTAATTCATTGGGCCTTGATGATAAATCATGATGACTTCGGCTTTTGGTTAATTTCAACCCGAGTCTTAATCCATTGTTACATTGTGTAACTTGGACTTGCCATGGAATTTATAGGTCTTAATTTAGGTATTTTGAACATGTTTTAATGATATTAATACTTTAAACAATAATTTAAATAAGTATTTTCGGTGTCGAATAGACGAAACCGGTGATAATAAATGTTTTAGGAGTCAAAGTAGGTAACTGAGGTAATTTGGTCAAATTTCTTATAATTAAAGAGTAGTATCTAATCTTTATTCATATTAGAGATGATTTAATGAAAGCAAACCTTCAATAATGTTATCTTAGACCCCCTTTAATTTTAAGAATTTCGAGTTGACCCGAAACTTTTACTTTACCGAATTTAGTCAAATTCAATAGTTTTTATGTTTTATTATGGTTTTATATATATATAAATATAAATATATATATATATATATATATATATATATATTTATTTATTTATTTTATTTTATTTTTTATGGGATTTTATATATTATCTAGTGTGATCTAAGGTAGAAATCCATTATCTTTAAACCTAAGATCAAAGTTTATCTGAATTTGTACTTTCAATTTAACACTGATTGGGCGGGATAAAATGCAGTGTCCACAATCACAAGACCTAAAATGTTTCTTTAATACTCCATATATCATATATTATCAAAATATGTATGTTTCATTTAAAAATACTTTTAGAAAAGCTCAATTTGGTCTCCAAAACTTTTTAGATTCAAAACACTTAAGATTTGAAGTAGTTTTACCAATTTAATTGAAAGAATAATTTAATATATGGACGAAATAGATAGGATATCATTAATATATGATATATAATAGTAACATACCTAAATTCCTTTAAAATATATTTGAAAATCGTTCAAATTAAAGTAATTTGGCTAAAAAATCGAAACAATCAACATTTGACTGTCTGACTTGATCGGTTGACCGACCCCCTGTCAGTTGACCACACTTGCAACGGTCAACTTTCTGACCATTGTACTATTTTCGGTCGGTTGACTGATTCACCAAATGTGTTTTTCATTGTTTCTTTCATTTCGGTTATTGGATTTGTTAGTCGACCAACCTAACTCGTCGGTTGATCGAATTAACCAGTAGGTTCACATATTTAACTCCCTTAAGCTACTGTTTTCATTAGTCGACCAACCTATTTTGTCGGTTGACCGAATTGACTGGAATACACATTATTTTATGTGTTAAAACCATTTTTTTTTTTCACTTAAACACTTTACCAAAAATATTTTTATGATTTAACACTTTATAAAAACTATTTTAGGATCTTAAACTTATCACTTCTTACTATAACACATATAAGATTATTCATTTTAAAGTGTTATGCATAATCCTTATTCGGGTTGCATTAAAGGAATAAAAGTACTAAGTTGTTTTCACCTAAATGTCTTCAATACTCTGAACATATTCATTATCTTCTTGCATCCGTCTTGAATTCCTTTGATTCTTTAGTAATCGCGTCATGAATTCTTTAATGATTAATCTTTTCAACCCATTCTTTTTCTTATTTTAATCTATAGAACTTTTATTCTGAAATCACTCAATAAATAAATAATTAGTTCCATAAAATATCAACGTTTAATTGTCCATCAAAATATTAGATTCAATAATCTCTTCCTTTTTAATGATGACAATTAACTTTGATATTTTCTCAAAAATAATGTAACCACTTTCCTCCTAAATTTGAGGACAGGTTTTTTCAACTCGTTTAAACATCGTTATGAGAAACACAAATATTATTCAAAAAGATTTTCAATATAGAATAACACATTGTTATCCTTAAAAAACTTCTCCCCTATATGATTGAATGCTTAGGAGAAAAAATATTAAAAATATCATACAACTTCTCCCCCTTTGTCATCTCAAAAAGTGGGGACGAAGAATCAAAACATTTATTTTAGGTAAACATCATTATGCCTAGTCATACCTAAGCCTCGAATAATTTTCATAAACTAATCTTTGACTAGAGGTTTAGTAAAAATATCTACAAGTTGGTCGGAAGTATCAACATATTCGATAGAAACATCTCCTTTCCGAATGTGATCACGAATAAAATGATGACGTATCTCTATGTGTTTAGTTCGTGAGTGATGTGTTGGATTCTTATTTAAGCATATAGTACTTTTATTATCACAATAGATTGGTACTTCCTCAATGCAAACACCAAAATCATGTAATTATTGTTTAATATATAGAATTTGTGCCCAACAATTACCAGCTGCCATATATTCTGCCTCAGTCGTAGATAAGGCGATAGAATTCTATTTCTTGCTAGGCCAAGAAACTAAAGCATGTCCCAAGAAATAACATGAACCACTTGTGCTTTTACTCTCCACTTTGCATTTAGTAAAATCAATGTTGGAGTAACTTATGAATGTAAAATCACTCCCGCTAGGATACCATAATCCTAGATCATAAGTTTCCTTTAAATATCGAAAGATTCGCTTGACAGCGGTTAAATACGATTCTTTCGGGTAAGATTGAAATCTCGCATACAAACATACACTAAATATAATATCAGGTCTACTAGAAATAAGGTATAACAAGCTTTCATCAAACCTCGATACATATTTTCATTGACATTTTTGTCCGTATCATCTTTTTCGATTTTTTTAGTTTTTGCCATGGGAGTTTTGTATTCTTTAGCACCATCAAAACCATACTTTTTTTTAGTAACTCATTGGTGTACTTGGCTTGATTGATAAATATTATTTATTTAGTTTGTTTTATTTGTAGCCCAAGAAAGAATGTTAATTTTCCCATCATACTCATTTCAAATTCTACTTGCATAATTTTGGCAAACTTTTGACAAAAATCTTCATTAGTAGAACCAAAAATAATATCATTCACATATGTTTGTACTAATTGGATGTCAGATTCATTTTTCTTAACAAACAAAGTTATATTACTTAGACCACGTCGAAAACCATTCTCAATTAAATACTGGCTAAGTCTCTCATACTAAGTTTGAGGAGCTTGTTTGAGTCCATACAAAGCTTTACGTAGTTTAAAAATATGATCAGGTAATTTATCATTTTCAAAACCCGGTGGTTGTTCCATATAAGCTTCCTTAGTTAAAAAACCATATACGAAGGCACTCTTGACATCCATTTGAAATAATTAAAAATTACGTGAACATGCAAATACTAATAGCATTCTAATAGCTTCTAATATAGCCACAAGTGCATATGTCTCATCATAATCAATAATTTTTCGAATTTTTAATTATTTCAAATGGATGTCAAGAGTGCACTTGTGGCTATATTAGAAGCTAAGTTATAATTACCAATAATTGTTTTTAACAAATGTCCCAAAATTATCTTTATAGCTCATGGTAAAGTCGTCCCTTCATTTTGTGGCTCCTTATCCTTAGAATTTGATGATTCTTTTCCTATTTCAACTTCTTGGTTCTTTTGCTTTGTTATTATACTTGCATCATCATCATCATCCAAATCCTTTCTTGACATAAATGAATTAGACTCTTCAAATACTACATGCATATATTTTTTCACAACTAATGATTGCTAATTATAGACTCTATATGCTTTACTATCCGAAACATATCCAAGAAAAATAGCATAACCAGATTTATGATCAATTTTTTTTTCTTCAAATTATCCATATCATTTTAAATAAAACATTTACATCCAAAAATTTTAAAATAAGATATATTTGGAGCTTTCCCATTCCAAATCTCATAAGGAATTTTATTAAAACCTCTTCGAATTGATACTCTATTAATAACATGACATACAATACTTACCGCTTTGGTCTAGAAGTATTTAGGAAGATTGTTCTCATTTAGCATAATCCTGGCTATTTCCTGAAGCGTTCTATTATTTCTTTCCACAATACCATTTTGTTATGGTGTTCTTGGTGAAGAGAAATTGTGAGAATATCCATATTCATCACAATAGCTAATAATTTTATCATTTTTAAATTCTCTGCCTCTATCACTACGAATGTTGATTATGCATGATTGTTTTTGATTTTGCACACGCTTACATAACTTAGAAAATATAGATGCCACCTCACTTTTCTTAGATAATAAATATATCCACGTTAGTTTAGAGTAGTCATCGACAATCATGAATTCATAAAACTTCCCTCCTAAGCTTGCAATAGCATTAGGATCGAATAAATCTAGATGCAACAATTCAAGACATTTTGATGTAGATGTATACGATTTCGTTTTAAATGATAGTTTAGATTGCTTACCTAATTGACATGCATCACATACTTTATTTTTAACATATTTTGGAGCTAGTAATCCACATACTAGACTTTTCCTAGACAAATTAGAAATTAACTCCATACTAGAATGCCTAAGACGTTTCTGCCATAATCAACTATTTTCAGATAAAGCATTTAAATATGATAAATTTTGTGCCAAAAAATATCGAATGAACAAGTATAAACATTTTCAACACTTGACGCTACAAGTAAAATACTACTATTATGTCCATTTTTAATAATGCATCTATTATTATTATTATTATTATTATTATTATTATTATTATTATTATTATTATTATTATTATTATTATTATTATCAAATATAACACGATACCCCTTATCACATAATTGACTTATATTAAGCAAATTATGTTTTCGACTGTCTACTAATAATATATTCTCAATAGTAGTAGACCCATTACTGATATTACATATACCGATAATCTTACCCTTGGCGTTGTCTCCAAAAGTTACATGACCTCCGTCTTTAGGTGTTAAATATATAAATTTAGATTTGTTGCCTATCATGTACCTAGAATAACCATTTTTCCTTACTTAATGATGCTTTCAGAATAACTAGCAAGGAGCACCTCAAACAGTTCTAAGTGGTACCCAATCCAAGTGGATCCGATCTTGTTAGCCGGGATAATTTTCATTCCTTTAGGAACACATATTTGTTTATATTTAGATATCCTTTGAGAACACCTCTTTACAGTATGCCCCACAATATTACAGTTAAAACATCTAACAAGATTTTTAATTTCAGAAAATAATTTATGGAATCTCTTTTGTTTAATATTTTTATGAAAACCAATTCCATCTTTATCAAATATTCCTCTTGAACTTCATAAGAGTATTTTTAAATTAAATTTAACACCTGTGAATTTGAGAACAATAAAACTTAGATCCGAAATGTTGGATTTTAATTCATTATTTTCAGAAATTTAACCACTTGTTTGTTTAGTGTGTTAATTGTACTTTGTAAAACTTTAATTTGTGATCACTGGTTTCTATAATCATGCGATAGTTCTAGATAGACATCAAATAATTCATCAAAATTTAAAGGACAAGAACTAGCACATTTAGTTACCTCATTTATATTGGCCATTAGAGCAAGCATGGATGAATTGTTGCTACTAGATTTTTTAGAGCTGCTTGATTTCGAGCTATCCCATGTGGCTTTCATAGAATTTTTCTTACCCTTTTTTACCTTTTTCTTTTTCTTTCTTCTCTTTATCCTTATTTGGCTCAGAACAATTAGATTGGAAGTAACCAGTTTTATAACAGTTGTAGCATTCAATATTATTTCATTGAAATTTTTCTTTCCTCGGAATGTTCGTCGGTCATCTGATAGGTGTGATTTATCAATTTATTCCCAAATCGATTTTGTTAATTTTAGAGTATTTTTATAGTTCTTTTTATATGTTTTAATTTATTTTTATTCTTTTTGGTATAAATCAGGTATGTGGGGTAAAACATGATGATAACGGATCATAAACAATCATATCGGATCAAGAATGGTGGAAGAACGGTGAAAAAACAAGCACGAGGGCAATATTATGAAAGACAGCCCACCGCCTCGGCGTCCAGACCACCGCCGAAGTGGTGAATATGCAGAGATGGGCCTAAGTTGCTGTAAACTCACCACTGCGGCGGTGAAACTGCAGAGAGGTCCTGAATCAACCGCCTTCTCCACTGCTACGGCGAAGATCAAACTGACATATCGACGTACCTAGGCGGTGAATCCCACTGCCTAAGCGGTCACCTCTGCACAGATTTAGATATTTATTTTGATATTTTTAGCTCTTTATTTCCTTTCCACTCCTCTCCTCCGGCCATTAGAGCTCCATTAGAGTTAGGATATTTTAGAGAGAGGTTTTGGGAGTGTTCAACCAATTCCGAAGGAGAAGAACACGTTGCGAAGAAGGTGAAGTGATCCCGAAGCATTTTTAGCGACAAATCTTCGGACTCTGGCTAAGTTTTTTTCGTTTCTTCTTTATTTTCTTAACTTCAATAGTTAGTTGAGCATGTTTAGCTCCTTTTATCTTATATAAATGGTTATGGCCATGAGCTAAATGGATTTTGTCTAGGGATTAATATAATTTATGAAATTGTTGTTTGTTTGAGTTTGTGTTTCGTTTAATGGTTGTTCTTCACCATTTTGATTGTGTTTGTCATGTTGTTATGTTTATTATGATTGTTTAGATTTAGTGAGAATACGGGGTTTGACACTCGGGAGAGGTAACCCTGAATTCGAATTAGGGTAACACAATGCGACGATCCAATAACCCTGGAGGGAGTTGAAAAGTGTGCAATCAATGACGTTGGGGTGAGACTCACGTGACCTAGGGTCGTTAAGATATTGAGCGGGACTTCTTCGTTGACTTGAAATTACGTATTCCCTCGTCTTACACTCGGGAGAGATGGCTAGTGAGTTTACGAATCGAGATTTTTGGATAGGTCGAACACCGTTAACGTAAACTAAAACGAGCCAAACACGTTTTTGTAAACAAAGTTAATCCCTAGGAAATATTTTTCCTAAACATATCATATTAGTATTAGTACAATTTAATTAGTATTTTAATATTAGTATTTATTAATTATAAACACATTCTTTTTGCCTAGATAAAATTAGGTTATGATAAACACGATACTCAATAATAGTCTCAACCAATCCCTGTGAACACTATACCCATACTCTCCCCATCTATACTAAAATTTGACCCGTATACTTGCGGTGAGAGTGGCGTGCGTTAATTACGCGCCACCAAGTTTTTGGTGCCGTTGCCGGGGATTGTGTGTTTTTTTTTTTTTTTTTTATTATTATTATTATTATAGATATTTTGAGTAAATTACCCGATTTTAATTTAGGCATTTCTTTTGTTTATAATTTTTTCTTTTTAGTTTTTGTTTTTGTTTTCCTACAGGGTGCTTGACAATGTTAGATCAACAAGTGCTTTTGCATTTCCTTCAACGGGATTCCAAGCCATTTTATAGTGCTTGGGCTCAATACAAGGAGTTGTTGTTCCGGTTTTTGAACCATCGTTTCTTGAGGGAGTGTCAATTACTGAACTTCCTCGACTGGTTACTAACCACAACCAGAATGTGGGTTGAAAGAGGAAACGGTACTACCTCTATCGACCAACTAACTGTGGATGAAGCCCATTGGTTGTTGGAAGACATGGAGGCCTTTGATTATCAAAGTTTCAATACTACGGTGCCATGGATTGACATTCCGGATCAAGATGGGGAGTCTTCCTCTGCCTTAGAAGATGTGTTCACCATAGTTATGGGAGAAACTCAGAGAATCTTGAGGGAAACGAATGATCGAATCAACGAGCACGAGGATCATATTGATTATATCGAGACGGTTTGTACTGACATCGATATGACCGTAACATTTCTTCAGACGCAAATCGATCAGCTAAACTGCTTAATTGAGGCCGAGTCAGACGTGGTGGGACTGTGAGATACACAAGCCACATTTATAGAAAGCCACCACGAGAAACCAGAGACAAGCGGGAGGTACTTGGGTTAGATTGATAGAGATTCACACATTAATCGTTGTGAATATTCACCATTCGAATTCCAGCTAGTGATGCCGTAGTCAATCCAAGACGATCATATTTACGAGGATCCGATGTGGCTCACTTATCCTTCGCCGCCATTAGCAACGTTCTTCCATGCCCACCAAGTCCATGAGCCGGTAGAGCATCATGTTGAAAGCTTGGGCCGATCAGAGCCAAATCTCGCCAAGCTTGAGCGCGTATTGAACTAAGACCCATATGTAGTGTTGTACGACACTTACTATGGGTGGAAGCCGCTCTTTGACGAGCTGTTATCTGTGTCGGGCCAAGGACAATAAACCACGCGCTTCCTGGGAGGCAACCCAAGTTTGATAATAAGTTAAATCCGTCACAGCCAAATTGATTCGGATGTGAGATTCTCTCGCCTCCCAGGTACGTGTTCTAAACTCCTTTCATCAGCATGCTTTAATTTCATATGTTGAGAATAATGATTGGGTCGCTGAGGACACTGTCCATTTCAAGTTTGGCGGTGATGTGTAGGATATTAGTATGTTTTATTGTTTTTCCGTATTGCATGTTTGTTTAGTGTAGAATGTTTTAGTGCTGTTATTGTGTGCATGCTAAGTTTTTCTTTCATCTGGGCCGTTACCCGATGATGATATTACTCCCTGGTTGTTTTTTAGGTCAAGGATAATACCCACGCATGTGTGTTCTGTGTGCTTGACAATGCGTTTTGGTGAAAATTATTGTGGATCCTATTTTGAACGAGCACACACACTAAGTGTATTTCTATTCAATTGATTTGAGGACAATTATCGATTAGCCAAATTCATACAAAATTAAGGATTCTAGAACCTAATTGAGGGGAAGCTTTAGGCGAAATCCTGGGCGAGGTAGTTCAGGAGACGTGATTTAGGCATTCTTTTTGTCGCTTGAGCCTTTTAAGCCTACCTTGTAACATGTTTATCCCTCGTTACCCTATCAAAGCCTAAATACCATTTCAATTCTGAACACATAAACAAATACCCTGGCCAATTGATTTTTTTTTTCCAAACCTATATTGTTGAATTAAAGGCACAATTTGAGTGAATCAAGTTAGCATTTGTATATGCTGCTTGATATGAGCGGTTGGGTTTAGGGTGAACTTCGGATTGGTTCGTTATTCGAGTATTCACTTGTCATTTTTCTTTCGTTTTAACCACACCCGTGAAATCATAATAATCGAATAAGTTTGGGGGTGTGGTTTGAATTTTTTTTTATTTAAATTTCGTTTCTTTTGACAAGTGAGTACGTCGGTCTTAAACGCATGTTTAAAATTGTTTCCAATTTATCTATGGGGATTCGTGAGTGAATGTGCCAAGCGTTGAGCCTTGGGTAACGTTAAGTTAACAATGTTAACTCATTTTCTATTCCGAAATATCCTTAGCCAAATATTCCAACACCGAACCAAGTCCTTCTGATCTTTATGAACTTCCAAGCCTACATTAGTGGAGAGTGGACCCCAATCAGGCATATGGATATCCTAGTCCGTTATGGTCTAAGTCGTGAGTTTAGTTGGTGGATAATCTAATCCGATCGTTGTATAGTTATATTATTGAGTATCGCACAAACACGTTGACAAGATCTAGAATGGCATTCACCATTATTGAATGTCGAAATTCTAGAACACCACATGGTGTGTTTTATCACCTGAACTTGATATGACTAGAGGTTGTTGAGGGAAAAATGACTTGGTCGATAGAAGAATTCAAAACTCGCATATCGTTATGTCTAGATTGTTTGTGTTTAGGTTATTCATGTTATTTAATTTAGCTGTGTTTTTTTTTTTTTTTTCATTTTAGTGTGAGTGTTTTGGTCGAGGACCAGCAAACTTCCAAGTTTGGGGGGTATTTGATAGGTGTGATTTATCTATTTATTCTCAAATCGGTTTTGTTAGTTTTAGAGTATTTTTATAGTTTTTTTTTATATGTTTTTATTCTTTTTTTGTATAAATCAGATGTGTGGGGGTAAAAATGGATGATAACGGATCATAAATGATCATATCAGATCAAGAACGGTGGAAAAACAAGCATGAGGGCAATATTCTGAAAGGCAGCCCACTGCCTCGTCGTCCAGACCACCACCAAGGCAGTAAATATGCAGAGATGGGCCTAAGTTGTTGTAAACTCACCGCCGCAGCGGTGAAACTATAGAAAGGTCCTGAATCCACCGCCTTCTCCACCGCTGCGGCGAAGATCAAACTGACATACCCACCGTCTAAGGGGTCACCTCTACACAGATTTAGATATTTGTTTAGATATTTTTGGCTCCCTATTTCTTCTCCTCTCCTCTCCTTTGGCTAAGGGAGATCCATTAGACTTAGGATATTTTAGAGAGAGATTTTGGGAGTGTTCAACCAATTCCGAAGGAGAAGAACACGTTGCGAAGAAGGACAAGTGATCCCGAAGCATTTTTAGCTTCAAATCTTTGGATTAAGGCTAAGTTTATTTTGTTTCTTATTTATTTTATTAACTTCGGTAGTTCGTTGAGCACGTTTATCTCCTTTTCCATTGTGCAAACGTTTATGGCCATGAGTTAAACATATTTTATCTAGGGATTAATATTATTTATGAAAATGTTGTTTGATTGAGTTTGTGTTTCGTTAGTGGTTGTTCTTCGCTATTTGGATTGTGTTTATCATTATTCTATGCATATATGCTTGTTCAGATATATTGAGAATACGGGGTTTAACACTAGGGAGAGGTAATCTCGGATTCGGACTGGAGTTTAAACACAACACGTCAATCTAATGACCCGGGAGGGCGTTAGAAAGTGTGCAATCAATGATGTTGGGGCGAGACTCATGTGATTATGTGTTAGAAAAGGCGTTCAAGGGGGACTTCGGCGTCAACACGAAATCACATATTCGCTCGCTTTACACTCGGGAGATAGAGCGAGCGAGTTTACGATACAGAGATTGTCAAATAGGTCGAACACCATTAACGTAAGTCAATGGAGATCGAACACGTATTTGTAAACCAAGTTAATCCCTAAACAATTCTTTTCTCTAAAACATCTCATATTATTAGTATAGATTAAATTTAGTTATATTAGTTTAGTTTATATTAATTTTATATATATTTTTATCGCCTAGATAAAGTTAGGTCATGATAAACACGGTACTCGATAATAGTCTCAGCCAATCCCTGTGAATACGATACCCTTACTCTCCCCATCTTTACTAAAACTTGACCCGCATACTTGCGGTGAAAGTAGCGACATAATATTCTGCTACCACCCCTACAGGTAGCTGGTTTGGCCACAATATAATTGCATGAGATGTATTATATAAGTTGATTATGGGATGATCATGGACTAAAACCATTTGATCTTTGTGATTGGTTTGTGTAATGAACAAGTATAAGTGTTATTTATCTTAAGAAATACAAAATATTGTCTTTTTAGAAGAAACTCAATTGTCCACTTGTCCTTAAATAACTTGATCATCCATTTGTCTTTTTCATTTCGAGTGCATCATGGTTCATACTAAAATCCTCTAAACTACAATCATCAAAATCATACAATAGGAATTAAATCCTTTAGGGTTAACCCAACCCTAAGATACACATAATTTACTAGGAAAAACTCTACCAAAATACTCAGAGACTACCAAAAACTCAATAAATTTTCACATTGGAGATGCATCGCCAGCTTATCCACTCGCATGTGTATTTTTTGCAAGAACTATGGTCCAAGATCAAGAGTGCACCGTATCTGATGACCCAGTTTCAAACATCATGACATGTCATTTTTTTCTAATTTCGATTCATCTTAACTTTTCAATTTGTTGAACCAAATGTTTTGATAAACAATTAAATGTAGATGCTTGATGCAACTAATGGTTTTATTCGAATAAAAGTTCCATAGGCTGAAATTAGAAAAATAATGGGTTGAAAAGATTAATCATTGAAGAATTCATGGAGCGATTATTGAAAAAACATAGGAATTCAAGATAGGTGCAAGATGAAGATAATGAAGATGTTTAGAGTATTAAAGACATGAAAAACATTTAGGTGAAAACAACTTGTTACTTTTATACCCGTAATGCAACCTGAATAGGATCACACACAACACTTTAAATTGAATAATCTTATATGCGTTATAGTAAGAAGTGATAAGTTTAAAGTCCTAAACTAGTTTTTATAAAGTGTCAAATCATAAAATTTTTTTCTGTTAAAGTGTTTAGGTGAAAAAATATAGTTTAGCATATAAAATAATGTGTATTCTGGTCAATTTGGTCAATCGACGAAATGGGCCGATCGAGTAATGAAAATATTAGCTTTAGAGAGTTAAATGGGTGAACCTATTGCCCAATTTGGTCAACCGACGAGTTACGTCGGTCGACTAACAAATCTAGTCGTAGAAATGAATAAACAAGGAAAAACACATTAGGGAGGTCGGTCAACCAACCGCAGAAAGTGCTATGGTCAGAAAGTTGACCATTGCAGGAGTGGTCGACCGACAGGGGGTCCATCAACCGATTGGGTTAGACAGTCAAAGGTTGACTGTTTTGGTTTGTGAGCCAAATCACATTATTTTGAACCATTTTCAAAGAGGTTTGTAAGGGATTTGATTATTATACTATTATATATCATATATTATTAATATCATATCTATTTGGTCCATATATTAAATTATTCTTTCAATTAAATTGATAAAACTTCTTCATTTCTTTAAGTGTTTTGAATCTAAAATATTTTGGGGACGAAATTGACCTTTTCTAAAATTATTTTTAAATAAAATATACATATTTTGATAGTATATGATATATATGGGGTATCAAATAGACATTTTTGGTCTTGTGATTTGAAAACTAATTGTTATAGGTCTAATTAGAAGTCTATATATAGAGAACTGCGTTTTTCAAATAAATTAATCAAGAACATTCAGCCTTTGCTATTATAAGAGAATGATTTACACTAAATTTTTTATAGAAGAGTATTATCGAAAGATTTCTTGATCAAATTACAAAAAAAGTTTTACCACCTGTCTTCTTTCTTCACTAAGTTATCGTAATCATTTTCAAGAAATCTCGGTGAGATCTTTTCAAGTTAATTAAAGTGTTTTCTTAGATTATTTATTTGAATACTTGGATTAATGTTTTAGGAAAATCATTTTCAAATCTAATATCGTAAATATCTTTTAAAACGATTTTTATTTGTGAAATCTGATTATTTATTATTTTATGCTTTAAATTGATCAAACCAAATTTGTGCCTCACATAGATTCTATCAAATAGTTTTTGGGACATTGAATGAGCAAAATTTTTTTTGAGGTGGAAGAAACTCCTATAGGAAGGAACTTGTGAATTTTTTGTAATTGCGAGTTTGAGTGAATTAGACATATTTGGGACAATGTTTAATCAAGGTAGCTAGGGTTTATTCTTTAGCTTGAGAAAAATATTAGGGTTTAATCTTTAGCCTGAGAAAAAAAAATAGGGTTTTGTGTTCAACTTGTGACAAAGATTAGATTTTGATTCTTCCTGTAATAGAATTAGAGTGAGATAAGGTTCTTCCTAAATTTGTGAAAAGAATAAGTATAACAGTGTGAGAAGGTAAAAGGTTGATTATGAGGTTGTGAAAAGAATCAGGATTGTAAGAGTTTGGTTTCTATCTATGAAAAGAGTCAAGGGTTAGTGGATTGCGAAATCTTTGTGGAGCTCGGGGGACTGGACGTAGGTAAGAGTAGCTTACTGAACCAGGATAAATCTTTGTGTATTGCATTGTTTTATTTCTGTTGTTGTATGCACTTAGTTAAACACATTTTCTCTACTTAACAAGATAATAATCAATTAGAAAAATTGATAACTCATGTTTGAATTAATTATTTAAATTTTTATAACTACCAAATTCACTTCCCCCTTTGATAGATCTTTGGACCAACAATTGGTACAAGAGATGCTTTAACTCGATAGGCTTAAAATGCTAGCTAAAAAGATCACATGACACACAACCTAAACACGCTAACTAAAGGACAATCTATGCATCATCCTCATTTGTTTACAGATGACAATTATGTATTCTAGAAAGCTAGAATAACTACCTTCTCACAATCCACCAACTATGAGGCTTGGTTAGTCATTGAGGATGGTCCTTATATTCCTAAAGAAAATGGAGCGGTTAAAAAGAAAGAATAACTGAATTTGACTGATAAATTAAAAAAAATTGTTAATGCTCAAGCTATAAATATTTTGTTTTGTTCTTTAGATGCAAATAAATATAACAAGGTTTCAGGTTGCAAATTGACAAAAGAAATGGAGGATACATTGTAGATCATACATGAGGGAACAAATCAAGTGAAATAGTCCAAAGTCATTGCCTTGGTCTATCAATTTGAACTGTTCTGGGTGATGCAGAAACAATTCTAGAGATGTACACTCGATTAACCAACATCTGCAATAGTCTTGGAGCACTTAGAAAGCCGTATTCCATGTAGGACAAAGTATAAGATCATTAACCAAAGTATGGGAACCAAAAGTAACAGCGATCGAGGAAGCCAAGGATTTCACTAAATATACACTCGATGAACTAATTAGTAACCTAATTATCCATTAGTCAGCTATTCGTGGATATGAGGACAGATTAGGAAGCAGCAAAAAGAAATCTTTCGCACTGAAAACACAAAAGAATGAAGAGAACGATGACAATGATGATATAAGTCTTGAGATTGAACAAGAAAAAGATATAGCACTTCTCACCAACAATTTCAGAAAGATGATATAATTTTTCTAGTCCTCGAGCAAACCACTCACACTAAAATGAAAAACATAACTAAATTAAATAACATGAACAATCTAAACACAAACAATCTAAACATAACGATATGTGAGTTTTGAATTCTTCTATCGACCAAGTCATTTTTTCCTCAACAACCTCCAGTCATATTGAGTTTAGGCAGTAAAACACACCATGTGGTGTTCTAGAATTTTGACATTCAATAATGGTGAATGCCATTCTAGATCCTTTCAACGTGTTTGTGTGAGACTCAATAATATAACAATACAACGACCGGATTGGATTATCCACTAACTAAACTTCTGACTTAGACCGTATAGGACTAGGATTTCCATATGCCTGATTGGGATCTACTCTACTAATATAGGCTGGAAAGTTCATAAACATCAGAAGGACTTGGTTCGGTTTTGGTTTATTTGGCAAAGGGTATTTCAGAATAGAAAACGGGTTAACGTTGTTAACTTAACTTTACCCAAGGCTCAACGCTTGACACATTCACTCTCGAACTCCCATAGATAAATTGTAAACAATCCCGAACAAATATTTAAGACCGACGTACTCACTTATCAAAAGAAACGAAATTTGTACTATATGTACATATGTTTTTTTTTTTTTTTTTCAAATTATCACACCCCCAAACTTAATCGATTATTATGATTTCACGGGTGTGGTTAAAACGAAAGAAAAATGACAAGTGAGTACTCGAATACCGAACCAATCCGAAGTTCGCCCTAAATCCAACCGCTCACATCAAGCAACATATACAAATGTTAACTTGATTTACTCAAATTGTGCCTTTAATTCAGCGATATAGGTTGGGGAAAAAAAATCAATTGGCCAGGGTATTTGTTTATGTGTTCAGAATTGAAATGGTATTTAGGCTTTGACAGGGTAACGAGGGATAAACATATTACAAGGTAGGCTTAAAAGGCTCAAGCGACAAAAAGAATGCCTAAATCACGTCTCCTGAACTACCTCGCCCAGGATTTCGCCTCAAGCTTCCCCTCAATGAGGTTCTAGAATCCTTAATTTTTCATGAGTTTGGTTAATCGATAATTGTCCTCAAATCAATTTAATAGAAATACATTGAGTCTATGTGCTCGTGCAAATTAGGATCCGCAATAATTTTCACCAAAATGCATTGTCAAGCACACAGAACACACATGCATGGGTATTACCCTTGACCTAAAAAACAACCAGGGGGTAATATCATCATCGGTTAACGGCCCAGATGAAAGCAAAACTCACTATGCACACAATAACAATACTAAAACATTCTACACTAAACAAACTTGCAATACGGTAAAATACTAAAACATACTAATATCCTACACATCACCGCCAAACTTGAAACGGACAGTGTCCTCAGCGACCCAATCATCATTCTCAACATATGGAATTAAAGCATGCCGACGAAGGGAGTTTAGAACACGTACCTGAGAGACGAGAGAATCTCACATCCGAATCAATTCGGCTGTGACGGATTTAACTTATTTTCGAACTTGGGTTACCTCCCAAGAAGCGCGTGGTTTATTGTCCTCGGCTCGACATGGAGAACAACTCGTCAAAGAGTGGCTTCCGCCCATAGTAAGTGTCGTATAACACTACATATGGGTCTTGGTTCAGTATGCCCTTAAGCTTGGCGAGATTTGGCTCTGATCGACCCAAGCTTTCAACAAGATGCTCTACTGGCTCATGGACTTGGTAGGCATAGAAGAACGTTGCTAATGGCGGCGAAGGACAAGTGAGCCACATCGGATTTTCCGTGCTCAACTAACTACTAAAATTAAGAAAATAAAGAAGAAACGAAAGAAACTTAGCCTTAGTTCGAAGATTTGCCACTAAAAAAACATCGGGATTGCTTCTCCATTTTCGCAACGTGTTCTTCTCTTTCAGAATTGGTTGAACACTCCCAATACCTCTCTCTAAAATATCCTAAGTCTAATGGAGCTCCCTTAGCCGGAGGAGAGGGGAGGAGAAGAAATAGGGAGCCAACAATATCTAAATAAATATCTAAATCTGTGTAGAGGTGACCGCCTAGGCGGTGGGTGGGTATGTCGGTTTGATCTTCGCCACAACGGTGGAGAAGGCGATGGATTCAGGACCTCTCTGTAGTTTCATCGCGGCAGCGGTGGTTGTCACCACTGCGGTGGTGAGTTTATAGAAACTTAGACCCATCTCTGCATATTCACCGCCTCGGCAGTGGTCTGGACGCAGAGGCGGTAGGTTGCCTTTCAGAATATTTCCCTCGTGCTTGTTTTTCCACCGTTCGTCCACCGTTCTTGATCTGATATGATCATTTCTGATCCGTTATCATCCATTTTTACCCCACATACCTGATTTATACCAAAAAAAATAAAAACATATTAAAACATATAAAAAGAACTATAAAAATACTCTAAAACTAACAAATCGATTTGGAAATAAATAGATAAATCACACCTATCAGGGGGTGAATTAGGTAGTTAAAAAATTTAAACAATTGAACACTTGAACACAAAATCTCAACTATCCTAAATTGATTATTATCTTGATTAGCAGCGAAAATGTGTTTAATCTAAATGCACACCCGAACAATCAGAAAAGAATAAACAATGTAACACACAAAGAGTTATCCTGGTTCGGTAAGATACTCTTACCTACGTCCAGTCCCTAGAGCTTTACAGAGATTCTCAATCCACTAAACCCCTAATTCCTTTCTTAGGTAGTGTTGATCCTAAGATTTTGATGAACAATTAAGTGTTGATGTTTTGGTGGAAATAATATTTTATTGAGTATTTCAGTGATTTAAGTTCCAGTGATGAAGATACAAATTAAATGGATGCTAAATGATGATGTTGAAGATATTGAAGATTTAAGAGTTTAAAGAAATTAGGGAAAACAACTCAGGTAAATTTCAACTCTTAATATCCCAATTAGGAACATACACATTGCATAAAAGGTTTTTTTTTTTTTTTTTTTTTTCATTTATGTGTGTTTTGATTAAATGAAATTATTTGCTCCTATGTGGTTTGAAAAGAAATAATTTTAAATGACTAAAATGGAATAGAAGAATATTAGTGGAGTAAATTTAGAAGAGAAAATAGTGTAAGGGGTGATAATGTAAAAGAAATAAGTTAAAAACTTGTTCAGATGAGAGATCCAGAAGATGGCAGTTAACTGGTGAGTAGACCAGACCAAGCAGCTTTAACTCTCTGTATCTCTAAATCGACCGACAGGTCGACCGGCCAAGAGGGCTGAACTCTCTGAATCTACAAGTCGTTCGACAGGTCAACTGGTGAAGGAAAAGTAAACTCTCTGAATCTACAGGTTGACAGGCAAGTCAACTGATGCACGCAGCAACGATAACTTGGCTACAACCTGAATTGGGCAGTCGACTGGGCAGTCGACCGAACGCATTGTTTCAGGATATTATTTTATCCGAGATTATATCCAAAAATAGCCCTTTTTTTTGGGATTTGAGTGAGATTTTGGAGATATTTTCTATATTTAAGATGTGGTTCATATATTAATTAAATCCTATTAATATGGTTCATTAAATATTAATGTTTCTCAATTTAGTACTTGAAATAGATTATATTCTTATTAATTGAGATTGAGAAATACTTTGGGGATTTATTTGAGAGATTTGAAAGTTGTTATTAAGTGAATTGAACCTAAATGAAATTATTATGATATAAAGGGTCTATACGTGCTATTAATTGTCATGACACATGTAAACTAACCGTTAGAAGGCTGATTTCATACTCATATATATAGACCTGCGAATTTCTCATGTCATTACCCATATATTATCAAGAGAGATCAAAATATATCATTGAGTGAGCTTTTCTAAGAGATATCTTATTGATAATTGAGTGAGTTTTTCTAAGAGAATCAATTGCTAATAATTGCTATTATCGAATTTGAAGTTATATTATTCTAATCATTCTTTCTGTGAATTCTGAGTGAGATCTTTCCAATTATATTATTTTATTACATTATTTGATTATTGTTTGGAAATTAATTTTAGAAATTATTTCTGATTTTTGAAGAAAATATTTTTACAAACAATTTCTTAAATCTGATTACGTGCTCAAATTTACTACCCATATCTTGTTAAAATCAAATTTTTCTATCTCACTTTTTTCTATCATTAGTTAGGATATTAATTGAGTTATTATTTATCTGGTATAGTAAAAGCTCCGAGTGAGATTTACTTCTTATCAATCTTTATATTGGTGAGTTGTGACGGATTAAATACTATTGGGGGTATTTAATCAAGGGTAACCGGGGTTTCAGTCTCTTCTTGTAAAGAGATTGAGGTAATGATTCTTCCTGTATAGAATTGCGATTTTAGTGATTTGTAAAGGTTTCATCCTTACCTGAAAAAACGATAGTTGGAGTGTTTTGTGAGGTTTTAATTCTTGAGCCTTAGTGTTAAAAAGAATTAGGTTATTCTTTATCCTGTAAAAAGTAAAGGTTATTCCTTAGCTTGAGAAAATGATATTGTAAATGTTGATTCTGAGCCTATAAAAGAATCAGTGTGAGAGTTTGGTTTCTACCTTTAAAGGGATCTTGATTTTAGTGAGTGCGACCTCCATGGAGTTCGGGGGACTGGATTAGCTTGGTGAACCAGTATAAATCTTTGGTGTGCTGCTATATTTACTTTGTTATTTTTGCTGTTTAGGTGTGCACTTAATTGATTATATTATTCCGCTGTGATATAAATATAATAATTAATTTAAGATTAAAATTAATTATTTGATTTATTTAATTTTATTCTGATAATTTTTTAAGGCTACAAATTATGACGTGTGGCCTACAATTGAAGATGGTCAATTCATTCCAATGGAAAACAAAGTTGAGAAGAAAAAGGAACAACTCACTGTTTCTGATAAGCAGAAACTCTCTATTAACTCTTAAGTTATCAATATTATCTTTTGCTCTTTAGACGCTAACGAATATTCTAGAGTTTCAGGTTACAAATGTACAAAGGAGATGTGGGATAAGCTACAAGTCACCCACGAAGGGTCAAGTCAAGTGAAGCAATAAAAAATTAATACTCTTATGAGAAAATTTGAACTGTTCAGAATATAGGAAAATGAATCGATTCATGATATGTACACTCACTTCAACAACATGTGCAAAAATATGAGTTAACTCGGAAAGCCATACTCCATGGAGGATAGAGTACGAAAGGTCCTAAGTTCATTGACAAAAATATGGGAGTTAAAGGTGACGGCAATCGAGGAAGCCAAGGATCTTGGAAAATATGACATTGATGATTTCATTGGCAATTTGATGACTCATGAATCGTTGATTAAAGGTTATGAGAATGATACCGGAAATGGCAAGAGGAAATCCTTGGCACTAAAAGTTCAAAAAATTGAAGAAGATGATGACAGTGATGATGAAAGTCTTAATAGTGAGAAAGAGAAAAATGTATCACTTCTCACAAATAATTTTAGAAGAATGACTCGGCGCACATTCCGTAGAAGAAGAAACCTCAACATGTCTAAAGTGGAACGCTACAACTATCGTAAGACCGGTCATTTTTAAAATGATTGTCCCGAACCGAAAAAAGATAAAGAAAAGGAAAATAAGAAGAAAACAAATAATATTAAGAAGAAATCAATAAAGGCTACTTGGGATGATACCGATTCAAGTAGCTCGGAAGAATCAAATAGTGATGATACGTCCATGCTTGCATTAATGGCCACTGGTGGTGAGGTAACTGATTGTTCAAGTTCTTGTCCTTTAAATTTTGATGAATTATTTGATATTTATCAAGAACTTTCACATGGTTATAAAAACCATTGTTCTAAAATAAATGCCCTTCAAAGTACAATTAACACATTAAACAAGCAAGTGGTGGACTACGAATCTAAAAACAATGGATTAAAATCTAAATTGATGGATTTGCAATCAATTGTTCTCAAACCGGCGGTGAAAATAACTTGAAAATGTTTTTGGGAAGTTCACGTGAAGTTTTTGAAAAAGTCGGTATTGGATTTCAGAAAAATCTTAAACAAAAATGCTTTCATAAATTCTTTTCTGAAACCAAAGATCTTGTTAAATGTTTTAAATGTAACATTGTGGGGAATACTATTCGTAGATGTTTTGCTAAAATATCTAACTGTAGACAAGTTTGGGTTTCAAAATGAACTAAAATTGTCTAGACTAACAAGATCGGACCCACTTAGGTTGGGTACCACTTAGGAACTATTTGAGGTGCTCCTTACAGGTTATTCTAAAAGCATCGATAAGCAAGAAAAAATAGTTCTTGGATAGTGGTTGTTCTCGACACATGATGGGAGATAAAGGAAAATTTACATCTTTGACACCTAAATATGGAGGTCATGTGACTTTTGGAGACAACGCAAAGGGTAAAATTATCGGTATAGGTAATATCGGTAATGGTACTACTCTTATTAAAGATATATTACTAATTGATGGACTTAAACATAATTTGTTTAGTATTAGTTAACAATGGGACAAGGGCTATAATGTTATATTTGATCATGATAGATGCATCATTAAGAATAGTCATGATAGTAGTATCTTGCTAGTTACATCACGTTTTGAGAATGTGTATACTTGCTCTTTTGATAATTTTATTTCTCAAAATTTATCCTGTTTGAATGCTTTATATTAAAATAGTTGGTTATGGCATAGAAGACTGGGGAATACTAGTATGGAGTTAATTTCTAACATATCTAAGAATAGTCTTGTACGTGGCCTACCTGATTTGAAATTTGTGAAGGATAAAGTATGTGATGCATGTCAATTAGAAAAGCAAATTAGATCATCATTTAAGAAAAAAATGCAGACGTCCACGTCTAGATGTATTAAATTATTGCATCTTGATTTGTTTGGGCCTAACTTTGTTGCTAATTTTGGTGGTAATTTTTATGCATTTATCATAGTTGATGATTATTCTAGACTTACCTAGGTATACTTTCTTGCTAAGAAAAATGAGGTTGCTTATGTTCTTGCTAAATTTTATAAACGTGTTCAAAATGAGAAACAATGTTCTATTATTAACATTCGTAGTGATAGAGGAAGAGAATTTAAGAATGATGAAGTGGTAAGTTATTGTGATGAGCATGGTTATGCCCATAATTTTACTACACCAAGATCATCGCAACAAAATGGTGTAGTGGAAAGGAAGAACAGAACGCTTCAAGAGATGGCCAGAACGATGCTCAATGAAAATCGCTTACCAACCTACTTCTGGGTCGAAGCCGTAAGTACAGCTTGTCATGTGGTAAATCGAGTATCAATTCGTAGAGGGTTTCACAAAACACTATATGAAATCTGGAATGGTAAGACTCCTAATATTTCCTATTTTAAAGTCTTTGGATGCAAGTGTTTCATTTTGAATGGTAAGGATAATCTTGGTAAATTTGATGCTAAATTTGATTATGGGATTTTCCTTGGCTATGCTACCAACAATAAGGCGTATAGAGTTTATAATAAATGTACTTTAGTAGTAGAAGAAACAATGCATGTTGTCTTTGAGGATACTGATCCATTCTTGTTGAGAAAGGTTTTGGATGATGATGATGTATGTATCTTAAATAAACAAAACCAAGGTGATGATGTACCTAAGGAGTCCCAACAAGAGGAGGAACCTAAGAAGAAGGATTCGACTTTACCAAGAGCTATAAAGAAAGTACCAGGGCATTCAATTAAAGAAATCATCGGTAATTTTGAAAAAGGTGTAATTACTCGTTCTTCTCTTAGGAATATAATTAATCTCGCTTTCTTATCCCAAATTGAGCCTAAAAACATAAATGAGGTGTTAATTGATGAATCTTGGATTTTCGCAATTCAAGATGAATTAGTTCAATTTGAGTAGAACAAAGTGTGGTGTCTTGTTCCGAGACCAAATTTTCATCCAGTTATTGGTACTAAATGGGATTTTAGAAATAAAAAGGATGAATATGGTATGGTAATAAAAAACAAGGCAAGATTAGTGGCACAGGGCTATAATCAAGAGGAAGAAATTGATTATGATGAAACTTATGCTCCTATTGCTAGACTAGAAGCAATTAGAATGCTACTTGCCTTTGCATGTTTACGTAATTTTAAGCTATATCAAATGGATGTAAAGAGTGTACTTCTAAATGGCTTTCTAGCTGAAGAAGTTTATGTGGAACAACCCCCGGGATTTGAAGTGATAAATTTCCTGATCACGTATTTAAATTTCACAAGGTTTTGTATGAGCTCAAATAAGCTCCGAGAGCTTAGTATGAGAGACTTAGCTGATATTTAATCGAAAATGATTTTGGAAGGGTTATTTGTGATATAACACCCGTTGATCTCAAGATTTTGATGAACAATTAAGTATTGATGTTTTGGTGGAACTAATGGTTGATCAAGTGTTTCAGTGATTTAAAGTTCCAATAATGAAGATGTCAAAGTGAATGGATGCAAAATGAAGATATCAAGATGATGAAGAAGTATGAAAGGTTTGAATACATTAGGAAAAACAACCCAAGTAAATATAAACTCTTAACATCCCATTTAGGAACATACACATGGCACAAAATGAATTTTATCTTTTATGTGTGTTTTAGTTGAGTATATTTATTTGCTCCTATGTGAATTAAAAATAAATATTTTTGAATGACTAAAATAGAATATAAGAGTATTAGTGGAGTTCATTTGAATATAAATATGGATAAAGGGGGCAAAATTGTAAAATAAAGTAAGTTAAAAACGAGATCAGAGAAGAGATTCAGGAGAGGGCAGTCGACTGAGGAGTCGACCGGAAAAAGAAGATGAACTCTCTGAATCTGCAAGTCGAGAGAGAGGTCGACCAATAGAAGTTTGGCAAACTCTCTAAATCTGTGAGTTGACAGAGCGGTTGACCGGTGGAAGCTTGACAAACTCTCTGAATCTGCGAGTCGACTGAGGAGTCAACTGATCAAGTGCATGGGCTACTTCCAGTATCCTTCAGTCGACTGGGCAGTCGACTGAACGCACAGTTTCAGGATATTGATTGATCTGATTTTAAATCCAAAAGTAGTCGTTTTTGGTTAAGATTTGAGAGAGATTTCGGGGATATTCTTAACATTTGAGATATGGTTCATATACTAATTAAATCCTTTCAATATGGTTCATTAATTATTAAAGTTTCTCAATTTGATACTTAAAATGGATTCTATACTTATTTGTTTTGATTGAGAAATACTTTGGGGATTTAATAGAGTGTTTTAAAGGTTGTTATTAAGTGAAATTGAACCTAAATGAAGTCCTCATGTTATAAAGGGTCTATAAGAGTATTTTATTGTCATGACACTTGTAAACTAGCCGTTAGGAGGCTGATTACATGTACCCTTATATAGACCTGCGAATTTTCTAAGAGAGCTAATCATTCTAAGAGATAAAATTAGTCTATATCTTTTTGAGAGAGCGTTTATAAGAGTTATCATTCAATCATATTGTGAACTGTTCTAAGAGTGATTCTGATAATCAACTGCGATCAATTTGTGCTGATACCGGAATTGAAGCTACATTGTTTTCATAATTAATTCTGTGAATTTCAGGTGAGATCTTTCCATATTGATTATTACTTGTTTATTATTGTATTTTGAAAATTGATCTTAGAAATTGTTTTTGATTTTTTAAAGAAAATATTCTTTCAAACAATTTCTTGAATCTGATTACATGCTCCAATTTGCTACCCATATATTGTTAAAATCAGATTTCTGCATCTCACATAATTCTATCATTAGTTGGGATATTAATTGAGTTTATATATATTTGGGGTGGTAGAATCTCCGAGGGAGATTTACTTATCAAATTTTGTATTGGTGAGTTGTGATGGGTTAAATATCATTGGGGATATTTAATCAAGGGTAGTTGAGTTTCAGTCTCTTCCTGTAAAGAGATTGAGGTAGTGATTTTTCCTGGATAAGAATTGCGTGTTTGTGAGTGATTTTGTAACGGTTCAATCCTTACCGGGTAAAATGATATTTGGAGTATTTTGGTGAGATTTTGATTCTTGAGCCTAAGTGTTAAAAAGAATTAGGTAATTCTTTAGCCTGTAAAAAGTAGAGGTTATTCCTTAACCTTTGAAAAGAAAATTGTAAAGGTTGATTCTGAGCCTATAAAAGAATCGGTGTGTGGGTTTGGTTCCTACCTTTAAAGGAACCTTGATTTTAGTGGGTGCGACCTCCGTGGAGCTCGGGGACTAGATTAGCCAAGAGTAGCTTGGTGAACCAATATAAATCTCTGGTGTGCTGCTTTCTTAATTTGTCTATTTTTGCTGTTTGTGTGTGTATTTAGTTGATTGATTAATTCCGCTGTGTTATAAAGATAATAATTAATTTAGGCTTAAAATTAATTATTTGATTTATTGATTTTTATTCTGATTATTTTTTAATTACCCAATTCACCCCCTCTTGGGTATTCTACTAGGCTAACAATTAGCATCAGAATTGGTTTAACTCGAATCTATTTGCTAAAAAAGATCATATGACACACATAGTAGGCACACTTGGTGAGGGGCAGTCTATGCACCGACCACCCTTGTTTGCAGGTAAAAGTTACTCGTTTTGGAAAGACATGATGATAGCCTTTCTTCAGGCTACAAATTATGACGTGTGGCTAACAATTGAGGATGGTCCATTCATTCCAATGGAAAACGGAGTTGAGAAGAAGAAAGAATAACTCACTGCGTCCGATAAGCAGAAACTCTCTATTAATTCTCAAGCTATTAATATTCTTTTTTATTCTTTAGATGCTAATGAGTATTCTAGAGTTTCAGGTTTTAAATCTACAAATGAGATGTGGGATAAGCTACAAGTTACCCACGAAGGGACAAGTCAAGTAAAACAGTCAAAGATCAATGCACTCATGAGAAAATTTGAGTTGTTCAAGATGGAGGAGAATGAATCGATTCATGAGATGTACACTCGCTTCAATAACATATGCAATAGTATGAATCAACTCGAAAAGCCGTACTCCATAGAGGATAGAGTACGAAAGGTCCTAAGGTCCTTGACAAAAATATGGGAGTCAAAAGTGACGACAATCGAGGAAGCCAAGGATCTGGGAAAACACGACATCGATGATCTAATCGGTAATTTGATGGCTCATGAATCGACAATCAAAGGCTACGAGGATGATACCAGAAATAGTAAGAAGAAATCCTTGGCACTAAAAGTTCAAAAAATTAAAGAAGTAGATGACAATGATGATGAAAGCCTTGATAGTGAGTAAGAGAAGAACGTATTACTTCTCACAAACAACTTTAGAAGAATGACTCGGCGCACATTCTGTGGGAAAAGAAATCTCAACATGTCTAAAGTGGAATGCTACAACTGTCATCAAACCGGTCATTTTTAAAATGATTGTCTCGAACCAAAGAAGGATAAAGAAAATAAGAAGAAGAAGAAAGAGAAGAAGAAAGCAAACAAGAGTAAGAAGAAATCGATGAAGGCTACTTGGGATGATACTGATTCAAGTAGCTCGGAAGAATTAGATAGTAATGATACATCCATGCTTGCTTTAATGGCCACTGGTGGTGAGGTAACCGATTGTTCAAGTTCTTGTCCTTTAAATTTTGATGAATTATTTGATATTTATCAAGAACTTTCACATGATTATAAAAACCAGTGTTAAAAAATAATGTCCTTCAAAGTTCAATTAATACATTAAACAAGCAAATGGTGGATTATAAATTTGAAAACAATTAGTTGAAATCTAAATTAATGGATTTGCAATCAATTATTCTCAAATTTACCGACGGTGAAAATAATTTAAAAATACTTTTGGGAAGTTCACGTGGAGTTTTTAATAAGGCCGGTGTTGGATTTCAGAAAAATCTTAAACAAAAACGCTTTCATAAATTCTTTTTTGAAACTAAGAATCTTGTTAGATGTTTTAAATATAACATTATGAGGCATACTATTCGAAGATGTTTTGCAAACTATCTAATTGTAGACAAGTTTGGGTTCTGAAAGAAACAAAAATTGTCCCGACTAACAAGGTTGGACCCACGTAGACTGGGTACCACTTAGGAACTATTTGAGATTCTCCTTGCAAGTTATTCTAAAAGCATCAATAAGTAAGGACAAATGATTCCTGGATAGCGGTTATTCTCGACACATGACGGGAGAAAAAAGAAAATTTACATCTTTGACACCTAAAGATGGAGGTCATGTGACTTTCGGAGACAACGCAAATGATAAAATTATCGATATAGGTAATATCGATAATGGTACTACTATGATTAAAGATGTGTTACTAGTTGATGGACTTAAACATAATTTGCTTAGTATTAGTCAACTGTGTGACAAGGGATACAATGTTATATTTGATCATGATAAATGCATCATTAAAAATAGTCATGATAGTAGTATTTTGTTAGTTGCATCACCTTTTGAGAATGTTTGTACCTGTTCTTTTGATGATTTTAATTCTCAAAATTTATCTTGTTTGAACGCTTTATCTGAGAATAGTTGGTTATGGCATAGAAGACTTGGGCATGCTAGTATAGAGTTAATTTCTAACTTATTTAAGAAGAGTCTTGTACGTGGCCTACCTGATTTGAAATATGTGAATGATAAAGTATGTGATGCATGTCAATTAGGCAAGCAAGTTAGATCATCATTTAAGAAAAAGGTGTACACATCCACGTCTAGATGTCTTGAATTATTGCATCTTGATTTATTTGGGCCTAACTCTATTGCTAGTTTTGGTTCTATGCATTTGTTATTGTTGATGATTATTCTAAACTTACCTGAGTATACTTTCTTCCTGAGAAAAGTCAAGTTGCTTCCGTTCTTGCTAAATTTTGTAAACGTGTTTAAAATGAGAAGCAATGTTCTATTATTAACATTCGTAGTGATAAAGGAAGACAATTTAAGAATGATGAAGTGATAAGTTACTGTGATGAGCATAGTTATGCTCATAACTTTTCTGCACCAAGATCACCACAACAAAATGGTGTAGTGGAAAAAAAAGAACAAAATGCTTCAAGAGATGGCCAGAACAATGCTAAATGAAAATCGTTTACCAACCTACTTTTGGGCCGAAGTAGTAAGTACCGCTTGTTACGTGGTAAATCGAGTATCAATTCGTAGAGGGTTTAACAAACTCCATTTGAAATCTGGAATGGTAAGACTCCTAATATCTCATATTTTAAAGTCTTTGGATGCAAATGTTTTATTTTGAATGACAAGGACAATCTTGGTAAATTTGATGCTAAATCCGATTATGGGATTTTCCTTGGATATGCTATTAACAGTATGGCTTACAGAGTCTATAATAAACGTATTTTAGTAGTAGAAGAAAGTATGCTTGTCGTTTTTGAGGAAGCTGATCCATACTTGTTGAGAAAGGTTTTGGATGATGATGATGCAGGTATCTTAAATAACCAAAATCAAGGTAATGATGCAACAAAGGAGTCTCAACAAGAGGAGGAACCTAAGGAGAAAGATTCGATTTTACCAAGAGCTATAAAGAAAGTACCAGGGCATTCAATTAAAGAAATCATTGGTAATTTCGAAAAAAGTATAAGTACTCGATCTTCTCTTAGGATATAATTAATCTTGCTTTCTTATCTCAAATTGAGCCTAAAATTATAAATGAGGCGCTAATTGATGAATCTTGAATTTCCGCAATGCAAGATGAATTAGTTCAATTTGAGCAGAACAAAATATGGTGTCTTGTTCCGAGACCGGATTTTCATCCAGTTATTGGTTCTAAATGGGTATTTAGAAATAAAAAGGATGAATCTGGTATGGTAATTAGAAATAAAGTAAGATTAGTGGCACAAGACTATAATCAAGAGGAAGGAATTGATTATGATGAAATTTATGCTCCTGCTACTAGACTAGAAGCAATTAGAATGTTACTCGACTTTGCATGTTCATGTAATTTTAAGCTATATCAAATGGATGTAAAAAATTCATTTCTAAATGGCTTTCTAGCTGAAGAAGTTTATGTGGAGCAACTGGTAGGGCGTAAAATACGCCACTACTTACACTCGCAAGTATACGAGGTCTAAGTTTTAGTATAGTGTGATCGTGAAAGATTGGGTTATCGTATCTACAGGGATTGGTGTCGTTACTATCGAATATCGCATTGGTCGTGACCTAATTTTATATAGGCAAAAAACAAATGTAATTAATTAATTAAACTAATACTAATATAACCTAAATTAACTACACTAATATACTAATATGTTTTAGAGTGAAGAATTGCTTAGGGATTAATGTGTTTACAAATACGTGTGCGATTTCGATTTACTCACGTTTACGGTGTTCAACCTATTTGACAATCTTGGTACGTAAACTCCACCGCCACCTCTCCCGAGTGTAAGACGAGGGAATACATGACTTCGAGCCAACGAAAAAGTCTTCCTCAACGTCTTAATGACCCTAGGTCACGTGAGTCTCACCCAGCATCATTGATTGCACACAATCTAACTCTCTCTTGGGTTATTGGATCGTCGCGTTGTATTTACCCTATCGATAATCTTCATTCTAAAACTCTCTCGCCACCTCTCCCGAGTGTAAGACGAGGGATATAACGCAATTTTGAGTCAATGAATAAGTCCCCCTCAATGTCTTAACGACCCTAGGTCGCGTGAGTCTTGCCCCAACGTCATCGATTGTCCACAATTCAAACCTCGACCAAGTTATAGAATCGTGGCGTTTGTTTACCCTAATCCGAATCTAGGGTTTGTCAAAATCCTGTATTCTCTATTTACCATTCTAATCATAATAAATAAACAATATGATAAACACTATCAAACTATGAAGAACAAACATAAACGTAACACCGAAATCATCCAAATAAACATATTTATAAATATACCGTTAATCCCTATTACAATCCGTATTTAACTCATGGACATAGCCACATAAACATATAAATTGAGCTAAACATGCTCACATGATCCTAAGATAAAGAAATAAGCAAAAACAATCAAAGAACTTAGCCTCGTCCGAAGATAAACTGCTAAGAACGTTCAACGATCGATTCGCCGTCTTCTCCACTTCGGGATGTGAGCTCCACCCCTAAAACTCCTAAATATACCCTTAGATATAACCTAAGGGGCTCAAAAATTCAATAGAGCAAGAGAGAGATCAGAGAAGGGGGAGGAGATGGGGTATTTATAGCCAAAATATCCTAAAAATATCTAAAAATATCTCAAGACTGTGCAGGAAAAATCCGCCTAGGCGAAGAAAAACTTCGCCTAGGTGGAGTTAGGTTGGTTCAGCTGATCGCCTAGGCGGTGAAGTAGGTGGTGGACTGGGAGAACATTCTGTTGGATTTTTGCCTAGGCGAAGAAAACTTCGCCTAGGCGAGCGGCTGTCAGTAGCCCATTTTCGTCTTTTGCTAGATTTCCTCCTAGGCGAAAGAATCTTCGCCTAGGCGATCATCCGTTAGTAATATTTTGCTCTTTTCTCAGCTTTTTCACCGCCTAGGCGGTGGTCTGGACGCCTAAGCGGTGGGTCTGTTTCATCTTTTAGCCTCCGAGCTTATTTATCCACCGTAACTTCGAACCGCTTTGGTTCGATCTCATCGTTTTCGCTCCAATTTTCTATTTTTTTCCCCCCATACCTAATTTATACAAAAAGATAAAAACTAATTAAAACATAATAAAAATAACTATAAACGTACTCGAAAACTAATAAATTCGGATTGGAAATACGTAGGTAATTTACACCTATCAACAACCCCCGAGATTTGAAAGTGACAAATTTCCTGATCATGTATTTAAACTTCGAAAGGCTTTGTACGGGCTCAAACAAGCTCCGAGAGCTTGGTATGAGAGACTTAACCGATATTTGATTGAAAATGGTTTTCGAAGGAGTATTTGTGATATAACACTATTTGTAAAGCAAACTGATTCTGATATTCTATTAGTATAAGTATATGTTGATGATATCATTTTTAGATCTACTAATGAGGATCTTTGCCAAGAGTTTGTTAAGATAATGCAGGTTGAATTTGAAATGAGTATGATGGGAGAGCTGAATTTCTTTCTTGGATTGGATATTAAGCAAACCAAAGAAGGGATATTTGTAAACCAAGCTAAATACACCAAGGAGCTATTAAAGAAATATGGCTTGGAAAGAGCTAAAGAGTACAAAACTCCCATAGCAACGGCTACAAAAATTGAAAAAGACGATACGGGCAAAAGCGTTAATGAAAAGTTGTATCGAGGTATGATTGGTAGCTTGTTGTATTTAAATGCTAGTAGACTTGACATTATGTAAAGTGTTTGTCTTTGTGCTAGATTTCAGTCTTGTCCTAAAGAATTGCACTTAACTGCAGTTAAGCGAATTTTTTGTTATTTAAAGGGGACGACTGACCAAGAATTATGGTATCCTAGGGGGATTGATTTTAAATTGGTAAGTTACTCCGACGCTGACTTTGCCAGTTGCAAAGTTGAGTGAAAAAGTACAAGCGGATCATGTCATTTGTTAAGATATGCTTTGATTTCTTGGTCAAGTAAGAAACAGAATTCGATAGCCTTATAATACATGGCAGCTGGTAACTGTTGCGCTCAAATTTTATATATTAAGTAACAATTAAATGATTTTGGAGTTTGTATGGAGGAGGTCCCGATCTTTTGTAATAATAAAAGTGCTATTTCTCTAAGTAAGAATCTTACATAGCACTCACGAACTAAGTATATAGAGATTAAACATCACTTTATTCGTGATCACATTTAGAAAATGGATATTGTTATTGAGTCTATTGATACCTTCGACCAGCTAGCTGATATTTTTACCAAACCACTAGCGGAAAATCAGTCTGTGAAAATCATTCGTGATTTGGGTATGGCTAGACATAATGATATTTGCCTAGAGTGATTTACATGTGTAACCCTCACCTCCCTAAATTTTGTTTTTGAAAATGACAAAGGGGAAGAAATTAATGATGTTTTATCAAGGAGGAGTATGTTTAAATTTGTGCTTTATTAATGAGTATACTTTAAATTGTGCTTTAATTGAGTATTTTTAATTTGTGTATTATTAAAATCTTCATTATGATACTTTAACGAGTTACAGAACCCGTCCTCAGATTCAGGGGGAGTGTGGTTATATTTTTATTTTGAAGAAAACATCAAAATTAATTGTCATCATCAAAAATGAGGGAGATTGTTTTTCCTAAGATTTTGATGAACAATTAAGTGTTGATGTTTTGGTAGAACTAATGTTTTAATTGAGTGTTTCAGTGATTTAAGTTTCAGTGATGAAGATACACATTAAATTGATGTTAAATGATGATATTGAAGATTTAAGAGTTTGAAGAAATTAGGGAAAACAATCTAAGTAAATTTTAACTCTTAATATTTCAATTAGGAACATACACATTGCACAAAAGGTTTTTATCATTTATGTGTGTTTTGATTAAGTAAAATTATTTGCTCCTATGTGATTTAAAAAGAAATAATTTTAAATGACTAAAATGAAATAGAAGAATATTAGTGGAGCTAATTTAGAAGAGAAAATGGTTTAAGGGACGATAACATAAAAAGAATAAGTTAAAAACGTGTTTAGAGGAGAGATCCAGAAGATGGCAGTCGACTGGTGAGTCGACCGGACCAAGCAGCTTTAACTCTCTGTTTCTCTAAGTCAATTGACAAGTCGATCAGCCAAGAGGGTTGAACTCTCTGAATGTACAAGTCGACCGACAGGTCGACCGGTGAATGAAAAGCAAACTCTCTGAATCTACAGGTTGATTGATGCACGCAACAACAATAGTTTGGCTACAACCTGAATTGGGCAGTCGACAGGGCAGTCGATCGAACGCACTGTTTCAGGATATTATTTTATCCGAGATTATATCCAAAAGTAGTCGGTTTTGGTTGGGATTTGAGAGAGATTTCGAGAATATTTTCTATATTTAAGATACGGTTCATATATTAATTAAATCTTATTAATATGGTTCATTAAATATTAATGTTTCTCAATTTAGTACTTGAAATAGATTCTATTCTTATTAATTGAGATTGAGAAATACTTTGGGGGTTTATTTGAGAGATTTGAAAGTTGTTATTAAGTGAATTGAACCTAAATGAAGTCATTATGATATAAAAGGTCTATACGTACTATTAATTGTCATGACAGATGTAAACTAGCCGTTAGAAGGCTGATTTCATACTCATATATATAGACTTGCGAATTTCTTATGTCATTACCCATATATGATAGAGAGATCAGAATATATCATTGAGTGAACTTTTCTAAGAGATATCTTATTGAGAATTGAGTGATTTTTTCTAAGAGAATCAATTGCTGATCATTGCTATTATCGAATTTGAAGTTACATTGTTCTAATCATTCTTTCTGTGGATTCCAAGTGAGATTTTTCCAATTATATTCTTTCATTGCATTATTTGATTATTATTTGGAAATTGATCTTAGAAATTATTTCTGATTTTTTAAGAAAATATTTTTACAAACAATTTCTTGAATCTAATTACGTGCCCAAATTTGCTAACCATATCTTGTTAAAATCAAATTTTTCTATCTCACGTTTTTCTATCACTAGTTGGGATATTAATTGAGTTATTATTTATCTGGGGTGGTAGAAGCTCCGAGTGAGATTTACTTATCAATTTTGGTATTAGTGAGTTGTGACGGATTAAATACTGTTGAGGGTATTTAATCAAGAGTAACTAGGTTTCAGTCTCTTCCTGTAAAGAGATTGAGGTAGTGATTCTTCCTGGATAGAATTGCGATTTGAGTGATTTGTAAATATTCCATCCTTACCTGGGAAGAGGATAGTTGGAGTGTTTTGTGAGGTTTTGATTCATGAGCCTTAGTGTTAAAAAGAATTAGGTTATTCTTTATCTTGTAAAAAGTGGAGGTTTTTCTTTAGCCTGAGAAAAAAGATATTGTAATGGTTGATTCTGAGTCTGTAAAAGAATCGATGTGAGGGTTTGGTTCCTACCTTTAAAGGGATCTTGGTTTTAGTGGGTGCGATCTTCATAGAGCTCGGGGGACTGAATTAGTCAAGAGTAGCTTAGTGAACCCGTATAAATCTTTGGTGTGCTGCTATATTTATTTTGTTATTTTTGTTGTTTGGGTATGCACTTAGTTGATTATATTATTCCGTTGTGATATAAATATAATAATTAATTTAGGATTAAAATTAATTATTTGATTTATTGAATTTTATTCTGATAATTTTTTAATTACTCAATTCACCGCCTCTCTTGGGTATTCTACTGGGCTAACAGGTAGGAATCAAACTCTTACAATATCGATTCTTTTTATAGGCTCAGAATAAACCTTTATACACTATCACACTTATCCATTTCGCAGGCTTAGGATGAACCTTTACAATCACAATTTAATTCTATTACAGGAAAAATTAAAACCTAATATTTTCAAGGGAAATGACTAACCTAATTTTTTTGTAGGACAAAGATCAAACCTTAATTTTTTTCATAAGAAAAAGATCGAAACATTAGCTATTCTGATTAGACACTGACCCAAACATGACTAATCCACTCAAACTAAAAAATACAAAAAATGACAAGTTTCTTCCCAGAAGGAGTTTCGACCACCTTAATACAAATATACTCAATTAATGGCCAGAATAAAAATTATGTAATAGATACAATGTGTGGCAAAATAAATCTGATTATAAAAACAATGGGTAGCATACAAGTAGCACGTAATTAGATAATCAATAAAAATCGTTTAAAAGATTTCAAGAATTAAGTTCAAAAATAATTTTTTTGTAGTACCTTAACCAAGGAATGAATTAATAATAATATAAGAAAACAGTAAATAAATATTGGAAGGATCTCACCAGGATTCACCAAAAGAAAGAATAATTTCACAATAATAAATGCAAACCAATGACGCAAACAACGAGTGCTTTAGATCAATAACTTGAATATAATCTCACTTATAAATCGCAACAGTAATCTCACTCTTAGAAAGTACAAATATAATTATTCTTGCTATCTTTATTTCAAATTCTATAAGTCTCCTTAAATAGACCTAAAATTAGATCTCCAACGGCTAGTTTTCAACTGTCATTACTAAAAATGACCTCTCAAGACCCTATATAATCATTAGGGAGATCTAAATGATCGATAAACATTGACGTTTTCTAAACTAATTAGAAAATTATTCTTATCTCATAAGAATCATTATAATCTAATTAGAATATTAATTAGGGGTGTGCACGTGTCGGGTTGGCTAAAATTCGGGCCAACCCGCCACCCGACCCGATCTTGTCGGGAGTAAAAAAAAATAGACTCGTCGCCGACTGGTTGGGCTAATTTAACGGACCATTTTCAGGTTCTATGGGTACCGGGTGAGTACGGGCGGGTTGTGGTCAGGTGTAGGATAGGGTTGAAGGTCAGTTTTAGGCTTCGGATGATCAGGTTGTGGTTGGGTGCTCGGGTCGTGGTCGGGTCAAAACTTCGGGTGTGGGCTTCTGGGTGAAACCTTAATCAAAATTATCATATTTTAAAATTTTGATTTTTAGTGTTTTAACTGTTGACTGTTTACTTAAATGAAAGAAAAATCAAAATTCAAATAATATTTCAATAAACCATTCAAAAATAAAATAAAATCACAACTTAAAACAAAAAACACATCCAAAACCAATATTACGGATACAACCTCATATAAAATAATAATCAGTTTTTAACTCTTAAATGAAATAAAAACTATAAAATGAAAATCCTTGAAGGCTGAAACGGTGCATCTTCCAATTTTTTCCATTCACCTTGCAGAATATAGATGGAACTTCAAGAAATTACCTACAAAAAATAAATTATAATTAAAATAATATAAAAACAAGAGAAAACAAAAATAAAATAAAATTAAATAAATAATCTGAGTTGAAGATGAGTCTTGCGAATGATTTGATATCTCCAAATCCAAATCCCCTACAATAATCAAAGAACAAATAAATTTAATATTGCTTTTATAGTCTTGTGAAATATTTAATTAAAAAAACAATGATAAAACATTATAATTTAAATTACCTAAATCTTGTTACAACTCCTCAATATCATCCATCCCTTTTCGAAGTGAAATCGGCACAGAAGTTTGAAGCCAATTTTGGCAACAAATAAGAGTTTCTACCATCAATAGAGATAACGAGCTACGAAAAGGATCAAGCACACGCCCCCTCAGTACCAAATGTCGATTCCGACGCAACTGTAGAAATTGGTATGGACAACACATCCCTCGCCAATCGAGATAATACTGAAAACCTACTATTGCTACTTTTCCACCAACTTAAGATGTCAAAATTATCATCACTTGTACCTTGGCGATTTTCGGCCAAATATTTTTCTACCTCATTTTTACCCCCCCAAAGATTGTCTCCCCGCTAAATTTTAAAAACGAGAAGCAATTAATCTATGGGGATCATCCACATCCATATCGACCGACTTTTTTGAAATTCCACTAATGCCACTAGTACTATCACCAGAAACATTCTCAACAGTTAGCGACTCAAAAGAAACATAATAATCAAACAACCGATTCAAAGCATCTTTTACTTTTCCAATTAACTCGTTTGCATACACTTCATCATACATATCACAAAAACAAAATTGAAGATAAGACAATTTTTTCCTCAGATCCAAAACAACAGCAACATATAGAGGAAGATTTATCTTAACTTCAGCCCCCCAATATTTATCAAACTTAGCTTTAATTTTAAAAGCCATTTTCGATAGAAAATGATCTTCACTTTGAATTAACTCATTTATTTTTCCATGAATTATAACTATCTCATCAAAAAACGTATTTGACGTAACAAACAAAGTACTCGAAAATTGTTTGGTAGTCAAATAAAATAGCCTCAAAAACTTCACAAAACAACGAACATTTTCTCAATCTAGACTACTTGGTGGACTTCCACCACCCTTACCATCAACAATATTGTTGATCCTAAGATTTTGATGAGTAATTAAATATTAATGTTTTGATGGAACAAATTTTTAATTGAGTGTTTCAGTGATTTAAAGTTCTAGTAATAAAGACGTCAAATTAAATGGATAAGAAATGAAGATGTCAAGATGAGGAAGAAGAATTAACGGCATGTTTGGTTGGATAGAATTGGAGGCGGAATGGAATCGCATTCCGCCCTCGATTCCTATTCCGTTGTTTGGCTCTCCAATGGAATCACTTTTGTAATTCCATTGGAATGAAATAGGGTAGAATGAGATTTCATTTGAGATGGGGATTGAATGAGATTCCAACCCAATGGAATTAACATCCTAAATTACATAATAACCCTTGTATTTAAACCCTTGAAAATTGAGAACAAAAATTAAAAATTAAGAACAAAAACAAAAATTAGAGAAAATAAATAAAAATTAGAGAACAAAAAATTGAGAATAAAAATAGAAAATTGAGAACAGAAACAAAAAATTGAGAACATAAGCTGAAAATTGAGAACAAAAACATAAAATTAGAGAACATAAAATTGAGAACGGAAACTAAAAATTGAGAACAAAAAATAAAAATTAAGAATAAAAACAGAAAATTGAGAACATAAACTAAAAATTGAGAACAAAAACAGAAATTTAGAGAACAAAAAATTGAGAAGGGAAACTGAAAATTGAGAACAAAAATTGAAAATTAAGAACATAAACAGAAAATTGAGAACATAAACAAAAAATTTAGAATATAAACTGAAAATTGAGAACAAAAACAGAAAATTAGAGAACGGAAAATTGAGAACGGAAACTGAAAATTGCGAACATAAACAGAAATTAGAGAATAGAAACTGAAAATTAAGAACAGAAATAGAAATTAGAGAACAGAAACTTAAAATTGAATGGAATAATGAAACATAATAAAATGAGGGAAAGAATGTAATAGTAAAATATAATAAAATTTTGTAATAAGGATATAATGAGAATTTTATGATATTTTATTTTATTCCTTCACTCATTTCATACTAAGCAAACAAGATAATGGAATAATAATTTTATAAGGGTATAATGAGAATTTTACTATATTTCACTATTTCATTTATTCCCTCATTCCATACCAATCAAACAAAAGAATGAAATAGTAATTCTATTGACAATTCCATTCCATTACATCTTTCATTATATTATTTCTTCCATTCCATTTCACCTTCATTCCATTCCGTCCAACCAAACGAGCTGTTAGACACTTACCATATAATTTTTTCAATATAATTTATGTCATTGCCTACTCCATTACGTCGTCACTAAATCTATTATGACATCATCAAAACCAAATAATCCAACTTAGTGGATATGTGAATTTCATTTAAAATAATAATAATAATAAAAAAAAAAAAGATCAAAACACTAGTTGATGTTTATGTTTGTCACCAGTATTTCATTGTTAAATATTCTACAAGTGGATAATTATGTGCTCTCTAGTTGATAATTGATGTCCTTACCAGTGTAACATTAAGAAATATTCTACTACTATTATAAAAATAACTAGTTGAGAATTTGGCTCACATTTGAGATCAAAATACATTATACATCAATTAGTAGATCACATAGCTAAACTAGTTGAACTATTAAACGTTCAACAACTAAAACATCACACAAATTCAATACCCCCACTAGTGAATTATTACGCTAACTAGTCACTTCCTTTCCTCACGAAGATGGAACAAAATTAAACAAGGGCCCTTTTCTGTTCCACTTGTCTATCCATTCAATTCTAAATTTCAATTAAAAAAAAAAAAAAATGCTTAAAGAAAAGGGACATGCACCATTTAGTCCTAAAATACAAAATAAATTACCAATTACTCCCATCACTTTTTTTTTTCACCAATAAGTCCTTTTGTCTTTTTATGACCAAAATACCCTTCACACCAATAAGTCCTTTTGTCTTTTTATGACCAAAATACCCTTCACATGGATGTTGAATGTAACATCAAAATTATTAATTTTTTTTATTTTTTTTTGTTTTATTTATTTATTTATTTATTTTTTATGCTATTTTTTTCTGACCAAAATACCCTTCATGTAGATGTTGAATGTAACATTCGGTGTTAAATGTAACATCAATTGTTTGTTTTTTTTTTTTTTTTTTAATGCTATTTTTTTCTGACCAAAATGCCCCTCATGTGGATGTTGAATGTAACATTTAACACCTGTGAGTGTTGAATGTAACATCAACTGTTTTTTTTTTTTTTTTTTTTTTTTTTTTTACCAAAATGTCCCTCATGTGGATGTTGAATGTAACATTCAACACCTGTGGATGTTGAATATAACATCAACTGTGTTTTTTTTTTTTTTTAATTTTATTTTTTTCTGACCAAAATGCCCCTCATGTGGATGTTGAATGCTCCTCATGTGGATGTTGAATGTAACATTCAACACCTGTGGATGTTGAATGTAATATCAACTGTTTTTTTTTTTTTTTTTTTTTTTAATGTTATTTTTTTTAACCAAAATACCCCTCATGTGGATGTTGAGTGTAACATTCAACACCTGTGGATGTTGAATGTAACATCAACTGTTTTTTTTTTTTTTTTAATGTTATTTTTTTCTAACCAAAATACCCCTCATGTGCATGTTAAATGTAACATTCAATACCTGTGGATGTTGAATGTAACATCAACTGTGTTTTTTTTTTTTTTTAATATTATTTTTTTTTACCAAAATGCCCCTCATGTAGATGTTGAATGCCCCTCATGTGGATGTTGAATGTAACATTCAACACCTGTGGATGTTGAATGTAACATCAACTGTTTTTTTTTTTTTTTTTAATATTATTGTTTTCTAACCAAAATACCCCTCATGTGGATGTTGAATGTAATATTCATTATTCTCTTATTTTTGTATGCAGAGTAAAATACATATGATATTATATTGAACACCTGTAAATGTTGAAACGTTTAGTAACGATTTTATCCTAAAATTAAGATTTTTTATTTTTTTGGAATATATAAAAGTGACAAAAAGTGATAAAGTTTGGGGTAAAGCTGTAATTTATGGCGGCGGCGACCGGCGACCGGCGACGGCGGCGACCGGCGGCGGCAACAGCAGGCGGCTGACAGCGGTGGTATACCAATTTGACGACCTTCCTTCTTAATGTGAAACTTATGGGAGGGCATTTCGGTAAACTCAATCCTAACCATTTTTTAAAATGGGACTAATTGGTGTAAGGAAAGATGTTGATGGGACTAATTGGTGCAAGAAAAACGTGTTGACGGGACTAATCGGTGCAAAGAAAAATCGATGGGAGTAAGTGGTAAATAATTTATTTTTTTGGGATTAATAGGTAATTTTCCCTAAAGAAAACATAGTTTTAGGGTTAGAAATGACCACCGGCTCATTTGTGAAAGCCAAAAAAACAAATATCACCATAAAACAAATTAAATGTTTTTACACAAATCAATGGTTTACAAAAATTTTGTCACTCTTCTTTGTGTCATGTTTGTTTGCAAAATCTCCAGACTTTCTTCTTGTTGCCGCCAATTTTTTGTGTTCCTTTTTTTGTAAATGAGAATGTCTTGTTTGTCAAAATGAACGAAACGACTAGTTGGGTATGGGGGTCGAATTTCACATTATCTACAAGTTGCCATTTTTGTGGAATGTAGAGTATTTGCAAGTAACTGTCAGAATACAAAATTTTCGAAAACCAAAGGTTAAACACTTCAAAGGCAAAGTTTGAAAGATGCAATCAGGTCAATGAATAATAGGGCAAATTATAGTTATGGTCTTCGCCTTTGTACTCATTTTTCTATTTGGCCCTCTAATATTTGTACTCGTTTTTCAGAATAGAGATCTGGGTTATCTTTTTCTTTTGATTTCGGTACAGCTTTTTTCCTTTTTAATTTCGACATATACAACTCAAGAGGGTTTGTTTTTCTGTCCCTCAGTTTGATTTTTTTTTTTTTTTTTATCTTCTTTGTAGTGCAGCAGGGGTATCAAAGGGTTCTTTTTATTTTACAAAACCTCTTTGATTCTCCCCTGTTTTTTCAGAAAAATTCTCTCTCTAGAGGTTGATTTTCAGAACCTCATATCAGAACTATTTCTTGCCTTTTGATTTCTGTAACCCTTTTTTTTTTTTCTAGTATAAAATATTTTCTGGGTTTGTCTTTGTTCTTATTGAGAATTTAGCTATGGCAGCATCTACGCGTATGTGCAGTAGCAGCAGTCCAGTCTTCTCGGACCCTTTCAGGGATGAGCTCATGAAAGCACTTGAACCTTTTATTAAATGTTCTTCTTCTTCTTCTCCAAATCTCTCTCCCTCTCCCTCTTCTTATTCTTCTTCTTCAGATTCTCTCTCTCCTGATCTATCTCTTTCCTATCTCTCTCCTCCATCTACATCTACATCCTCTCTCCATTGAGCCCAATTTGTACCCTGATTTTAGCTCAACCCCATCGACGACCCTCATGTTTTCTCATGGGCTCTCGAGTTTTAACCAAATGGGTATCGAGCAATCGGGTTCAATCGGGCTCAACCAACTCACCCCATCTCAGATCCAATCCCAATTCAATCTCCAACAACAGCAGCAGCGGTACTTGGCTTCACTTTCCTCCGCCTCTCATTTCTACACCCAAACAGTCCTAAAAAAATCGCAAAATCAGTACCAATCATTGAGCTTCCTCGGCCTGAAACCCGTGGGGTGAGGCAGAGGCAATGGGGTAAATGGGGCGCCGAGATCAGACTCCTCAAGAATCGAACTCGCCTCTGGCTGGGAACTTTCGATACAACGGAGGAGGAGGCGTTGGCTTACGATCAGGCGGCGATGGTGGTGGCGGAGATGGGACTGCAGCCGGCGGCGGTCCGATGTACAATCAAAGCTACCACGACCAAGATTACGATATAACTGTTGGAGCAAATGAATTTTTTGAAAAAAAAATGTTTTTGTGTCAAATGATTTTTTCCCTCAAATGCTTCTATCCCACATCGGATGAGAGAAGTTGAATTGAGGTGTATAACTAGTGGTATGTGAGACACTTGAGGTGTGGCCCAAGGGGTACCCACATTTTGGGGGGGGGAGAGGAGTTACATCCCTACTAGTTTAACACACACGCGTGCGCCGTCGTCCGTCCGGCCGTGCCGAGTCGCGCGTGTGGTGAGGTGGCACTTAATTTTTTGGACAAAATTTATTTAAATAATTATAATTTATTTAAAAGAAATTTTCAGAATCATTTTTTTGACTTGGTAAAAACCGTTGTTCTTGCGATTTTTGCTCCCACGTTTCCTAAGATCTCTCCACGAATTCTAACTGTTTTGAGATCTGAATCTCTTCTATAAATGCAGACGATTTTCAGATCAGTAAAAGGAAGTTCGTTCTCTTAAAAAAAAAAAAGTTTCTTCTCTTCTTCTTCAGATTTGTTCCGAAACAGTTGTTCTTCGTTTCTGAAACTGTTCCGAAACAGTACATTGCATCATAACTATTTGTTCCGAAACAGTGTTCAGTTTCTGTTCTCATCCGATCTGATTTGTTCCGAAACAGTACAATATTCCGGTTTGGATCAGTTCTGTTCTGAAACAGTTTCGGTTTCCACTGTTTTGTTCTTCCGGAATTGTTCTGATCTGTTCCGGTACTGTTTCTTCAGTTCAATTTTGTTTTCCGAGTAGTGTGTTCGTTTTGCGAACAGTGAAAGGGGGTGTTTGGTTTTCGGGACTTCTACAGTGCAAAGAACGTCCTAGACAGAGAAGAATTTTGAGTTATTTTATCCTGGGGACGACGAGGCTAATATTCTGCTTGTATGCTTCTTGGGCAGAGCCGCGAAACGTCTTACAGAGAGCGACCTAGTCCGCGACTCAACCAACTCACCCCATCTCAGATCCAATCCCAATTCAATCTCCAACAACAACAGCAGCGGTACTTGGCTTCACTTTCCTTCGCCTCTCATTTCTACACCCAAACAGTCCTAAAAAAATCGCAAAATCAGTACCAATCATTGAGCTTCCTCGGCCTGAAACCCGTGGGGTGAGGCAGAGGCAATGGGGTAAATAGGTCGTCGAGATCAGACTCCCCAAGAATCGAACTTGCCTCTGGCTGGGAACTTTCGATACGGCGGAGGAGGAGGCGTTGGCTTACGATCAGGTGGCGATGGTGGTGGCAGAGATAGGACCGCAGTCAGCGGCGGTCCGATGTACAATCAAAGCTACCACGACCAAGACTACGATATAACAATGTACGATCCTCAACTGAATCACGGGTACGTGGTGGAGTACTCCCATGTGCCACCTCATCTGCCTCCGCCTCCTCCGCCGTCGTACTTGCATGCGCCACTCATGTTCAGTGACGAGAACCCTAACGCTTGTTCGGTCATGTGAGAGGACTGAGGAGCATTAACATGTGTCCTTTTGAGAGAGAGAATATGTTGTAAATAAAGCGTAATAGAGGGGTAGAAAAGGTAAATAGAAGAAGAAAATGGCGGAAAATTAAACCATGAACTACTTTTCTTTCCTCACACAGGTCAAATTCTGTTTAAACCCTGGAGATTGGCATGTACACACCACATATAAAAAAAAAAAAGGTTCAAATTTCACCAATTTTTTTAATAGAAAGATCTCTTAAAAAAAAAGTTGCAAATACGAGGATCACTTTGACTAAAAAAAATTTTGAAAGGCCAAATAAAAAAATACATACAAATACGAAGAACAAAACTGTAATTTATCCTAAATAATATATAGTTGAATTCCATGCCAAAGACACACCAAATAAAGATGAAAATTTTGGTAATCAAATATTGTTTTGCTAAACTCTATGAGGCAATGATGAATTTGTTCAAAATATTTGTTGTTTATGAAAAAAAATTCAATCAATCAATATTTAATTTATAGAGGATTTAATTGGAGGAATAACCACTCTTCCCAAGATGGGGGGACACTAGGACATGGTGCAACGGTACGTTGTAGACGGTCATCATGAAGAAGCAATTTGGATTAAGAGCAATTGTTTGATGCTCCACTTGCTTTCTCGGAGTAAAGGAGAGACTAGGTTGGGAGATAACTAAATAATATTTTTTTTTATAGGACTAAATAACTTGAAATTTTTTTTACAGGAAAAATCATTTATTCTCCTTTTGTCGGAAAAGCGAACTTTTTCATTGATAGTATGTGAAAAGCGTGTTGCCAATTTAATTATGTAATAATATAAATATTCAAAAGGAAATTTTATTATTTAGTCTTCTATAGAGATCCTATTGAGAAATCAGACCTCCACTTGCCGTAATTAAAGTTTCAGTCCCCTAAAAATATTTAGGAAAATGTCCCTGCATTTTGGTCACTCTGTTCACTCATGTTTACGAATCTATCATTTTGTCCTATGCAACAAAATAAAATTAGACAATAGTGTATTAACATTAACGTAAAAACTGTTCAAACAATATACCTTGCCTATATTACAAAATTACATTTTGAATTTCATGTTAACGTTATTGTATTCATGTTTTTTTTTCTTTTTCTATTTTTTTCTTTTTTTTTTGCATGTTAACATTTTTTCCTCATCTGTTTGTATGTGTTACGTTCACATATCTTATTTTTGGAATTTTCTGTGAGTTAATATTAACATGATCGTACCATATAACGTTAACGTATTTTAACCATCGATGTGTTTTAGCGTTAACGTATTTTTAAGGGTTCTATATGTTAATGTTAATGCATTTCACCATCGTATGTGATATTTTTTATTTTATTAAGCTAGGTGTGCGTTAACATTAATGCACATTTTTTGACTTCTGTGTGTTAACTTCAATGCATTTTCATATTCTTTTAACGTTAATGTATCTTTATTTTTAGACATTTTGTGTATTAATGTTCTGTTATATATTATTTTGTCCTTTTTACGCTGAATATGTGTTTGGGTCGTGTTTGCATTAACGTTAATACACATTTTTTGGGGTCTCTCCTGTGTTAACATTAACACGTTCATGTTGTCCAAAAAAAACATATGTGAAAAAATCAAACACTAATGTTAACATAAAAATGAATACCTCATTCACCTCCGCCACCATCGAGCAAAATCAATCTATATTTCAATACAATCAAAAATACATTGAACAAAACCTAAAATGAGCGGCACGAAATGAATGAGATATGAATGCCACAACAAATTCCAATTTAGATTTGAAAATATTCCAATTCAGATCTGAAAAAATCCTACGAAAAAATCAAGAACAACCAAACAGACCCAAAGAAATTTTCCAATTTAGATATGAATGTGTGTTTGAGTCGTGTTTACGTTAACGTTAATATACATTTTTTGGAGTCTCTTTTATGTTAACGTTAACACATTCATGTTGTCCAAAAACACATATGTAAAAAAATCACACAAACACTAACGTTAACGTAAAAATAAACACCCAATCCACCTCCATCACTATTGAGCAAAATCAATTTATATTTCAACACAATCAAAAAAACATTGAACAAATCATAAAATGAGGATTTCTTCTTCCAGCAACCAAACAAAGGATAACAAATTTTACATCAATGAAACCTAAAAGGACGATTTTGATTCTGGGTTTTACTCGAATAATTGCAAATTAATTAAAAAAAAAAACAAATTAAATAATGATTAAGTCACCATCAATTACTTCATTTTCCTTTGTTTTCTGTTTTTTTTTTTTTTTCCCTCAGGAGCGAACAAAAAATAGAGTATACATGAAGATTAGATTATGCAATAGCTTTACTAGTTTCACTTTTCGATCTTGAAGGGATCGGACTTCCAGTACGTGCAGAAGGGCAGATAGGCAGATCTGGTGGCTGATTGGGTGGCGGTGGCATTCAGTGGTCTGGATCTAGTTGGTGGACGGCGGTGGTTGCCAGATTTGGCTAGTGGTGGCTGACGAACCATCTCGAACCTCTATCAATCGTCGTTGCCATTCGAAATCGGGCCATCTCGAACCTCTCATTGCCATCGAAATCAGGAACTTGCAGCGACAAGTTCATTCCCTATCGATCATTGTCAAGGCTTCATACCTTCAAACTCATAGAAAAGCCGTCATCGGTGAAAGAGGAAGGGAACGAGGCGTACTGTAGGTTATTGAAATCTAAGCTTTTTGGGTCTAATTTTGGGTCTTATTCTCCTAGGGTTTTTAGAGAGAGACTTTCCTTCATGAAATGAGAAAAACTTGATTGTGAGCAAACAGTATGTGGTTGTGGAGTAATCAGGGATAAAAAGAGATAGCACGTTAATGGTTAACATGAATGAGAGAGAGATGGATTTTGTTTCAAGGGTATGTGTGTCTATTTACTATTTTTTTTGTCTTTGGGAACACCAAAAAGTTAATTAGTTGTATCTTGAGGTCTAATCTCAACATGAACAGTTGAAATTTTTTTTTTACTAAATGGTCTTGAAAATAAGGACTATATAATAAAAACCTCTATTCAAAAAATAAAATTTTAAAAAAAAAATTAATTACACATCAAAAATCCAGACAAACTAAAAAATTATAGGGTTAGTTGGACTTTAGCCGTATACTGACCAACTTTTGTTTTACCTCATTACACTTCAAAATTATGCATTTTACCTCTATGTATTTTGAACCGAATTGCAAAACTAACTTTTGTTACGAAAGTAAATGAAAAGACCAATTTTTCTCTTTCGATTCTCTCTATTTCTCTTGATTAATTGTTAAAACCTAATTTTATATTTTGGGGACCGTTTATACATCCATTATAAATTTAAGAGTTAAAAATGTAATATCCCTAATTCTTTTTGCCATTACTCTCTCTCTTGCATCCCGGTAACCTTCTCTCTTCCCCCTCACTAGAACAATAAAGACAAGTGCAAAAAAAAAAAACTTTTTTTAATAAAAAAAAAAAAAAATACATTCACAATAGAAACGGATGATAAAAACCAAATTCCTGATAAAAACCGAATTTTTTGACAAAACATTTTGCGTTTCTATTCCACCTTTTAGAAGTTCTGAAATAATGTCATCATCTCACTCATTATAGTTAATTTTAAAAATTCTAATAAAAACACCATTAACTCAATTCACTATAGTAATTTTTATTAGAAATTCAAAAATATTGTTAGACATCCAAAGTCACTCTACTACATGAAAGTCAGAAATTTATTAATGTTCATGTAGTGCAATGACTTCGACTTTAAACATAAATACTGAATTTCTCGAACGGAAGGATTGCATTGGCTTGCATTGGCTGAAAATTTAAATTTGTGAATTCCACAAACGAAAAACTAATATATTAAAAAAAATGCCCACTTTTAGGGTCTAAAAGCATTTCCAATAGTCTCCCTATTTTAAATTTTTAAGTAAAAATAGGAAAAACAACAACAACAATAATAATAATAATTTTAAAGAGATTACACTTGATTATCCAAATATATAGGGAATCACATTGTGATTTCCTATAATGTCTCTGTGTATCTATCTCCTCCCTCCACTTATATGTTTTAAAAATTAATATCCCTAGGATAGAATTGAAAAAAAAAATGATTTTAGCTAACATAGAAAATATTTTTAGAACAAATTACTTTATCATTCTCTCTTTCTTTCATTTTACATTCTACTAACAAATATATAAGTAATGTCACTGGAGATGCTCTACTGATCATCTCGAATGATTCAATGTGTGTTCACGTTCACACAGATGGACACAACAAAAGTTTCTCATCTCTATTCCATAGTGGAAACTCTTGACAACTCTCTTTACCTGTCGACTAGTATAAGTTTCAAAAGAGGGAAATAGAGAGCTATTCACACTGTTTCACTTATCATTCACAAGAATTCTCTATTGTTCGGACAACGGTTTACCAATTGTCAAACCCTAATTTTGAACATTGTCTGAAGTGGGATGCCAACTATTTGCGAGTCAAATCGTAAATTACTATATTTAACGGTACGCTAGACTGAACAAATCTCGTAGGAATAGAATTATTTTTGAATTTTTGAAAAACATCCATTCAAAATTCGATTTCATCCCACGGATTTTATTTCATCCTCTGCAAATATACATACAAAAAATGCTACTGAAGAGAATTATAAAATAGAATCAACACCACAGAGATACCAATTATCACTGGAAATGCTGTCACCAGGTATAATGCTCCAAATCCCTTGCAAAATAACATCTCTTGTCAGTCAATAAACAAACACATGACCAAAAGAATTTACCTCATAATATTTGGATCCAAGATTTGATGATAAAGAGTTGCAACTGCCACGCCATAGGTATGTAGTTCTATATATTTCGGACTATTTTTTCAAGAACACTATTTTCAGAAAATAGATGATTGTTTTCAGATTGCAAACCAATTTTCTGTTCTGTTATGCTATATGAAGATGATTCACATGCAGATAAACATATTAAAAAATGCTAAATAATGAAGGAAAAAAGGAGCTAACCACTGCGGCAGGCACTTCAGTACCATCACTGGTGTCATCGTCCTCAATTTCAGCAGCTGAATCCCAATCAATATTAAGTCTCTTTGCAGCCACAGAAGGATCAACCCCCGTGTCTGTAGCTTTTGCATATAGGGACTTTCTAAGTTTACGCTTTGGTGCTTCGGCCTACCCAATTTAGTAAGGAAGAAAGATGCACTATGATAAATAAATTCAACTGGGAAAAGAGAATAGCAATTAACGGGAAAAGTACACAAAAGTATAACACTTATCTTTTAAAAAAAAAAAAATCCTACTTTTTCATCCGGCTAGCCACCTCAACGCCCTAGAGTTCAATCTCGCTCCAAAAACTCAAACTACTAACCATTAGCTTAAATATCTCGGTTCAACGTAATAGGACAAGAAAGAGGAAAAATGAATCTTAACAAAGAACACAGAATAATATATGCTATAGGGATGTCAAGTTACCCCGGATGATGAACTATTACCAGTACTACTACTAATAATAATTAAAATAATAACGATGATAAGGTAAATGATATTGCAAGTTTTGATCTACTAGAGGCCCTTTCCCGTGCCAACACTTGTGGTGGGTGACGCTGAATGAGAGCAAGAACGGGCGCTAAGGTAGGTAGCTTATACTATTTGTCAAAATTCAAAGTTAAAAGAAGTCACAAGTGTCATACAGGTTTAAAAAGTGTCAGACGTCCAAATTTAAGATATTACCTTATTTAGTCAGTGACACATGAAAATGAGCAACAGGCACGTGCCCAAGATTGTGTAAAGGGCGTTCAGTATCTGACATATACCCCAATTTAGTAACCTTTGAACAAGGTAAATTTCAAATATTTCACGTCTTTTTGCAAACCTGCACCAGACTATCCTGTCTTTATACAAATTGTAGCAAGCTACCCCATCATTTTGGGTAACCCATTAGACAGACCCCATCGGTCAAACTTGTCAATAACCTATTTTTCTTGCCAATTTGACCTTATTATATCTTTTTTAATAGATCAAGATATAAATTTAAGAGCCAACTACCCCTCCACATTACCTAATTTACCAAATACCCTCTAAACATGTTCCCTCTCTCTCTCTCTCTCTCTCTCTCTCTCTCTCTCTCTATATATATATATATATATATATATATTATTCCAACTCTTAACATTCTCATGCAAGCCAAGAAGCAAAGAAGTGTAGAGGAGGGTACTGTAAGAAAATAGTGGAAGAGAAAAGTGAGTTTTTTTAATCTTGGTATTACTCATGTCAGTTTAATCTTTTAATCTTGGTATTGCTCATGTCAGTTTAATCTAGTTCTTTCCAAATTTCGATTCATTTATATCTCATCTCAAAATGAAATTTCTACAAGGTATCATAGAAAATAATTATAAACCTTATGCAAGCACAACATGCAAATTTAGAACCATAAAGGAACTCAAACCCCAAATAAAATTTGATGACGAAACAGATTTCATACCTCAAAGACCTTCATCAATTTTTCTAACTCAAATTAGTGCAGAATTTTCAAGATTTTCACCCAAAAACTGAACCAGGTGAAGTGAGTAGAGGAGAGAGCGAGAGAAGAAAGAGTGATTGAAAGGCATGAAGGTTCTCTCTGTTCTAGAGAAAAATTCTCAAGATCTATGGACGGGTTTGGTCCTATCCCAATGCATCTAATGGCCAAAGGGCGCTCTTATCATTTTGCAGGCAACATATTTTGGGCCGATTATAGCATTTTGTCTCTAACAAGAATTTCAACATGAAAGGTTACTTACAATTTGTAAAATGACAAGAGATTCCCGTGTAGGTTTGCAAAAAGACAGGGCAAGTCACCGACTTAGCCCTTTGAGCACAATTAAAACTCATTTTGAGGAACAATAAGATTGAAACTGTTGTGTTTCTTTCGTTCTTTCTTCTTTTCACACTATGACACTGCCCCCAGGTGCAAATTACGCATTCTTATCTCTTGCTAAAGGAAATCTCTCGTGTCTTGTAATCCCATAGTGCAATCCGAAATGCATTACATTAGGAAACATCTCTTGTTCAAACATAATCTATTCACCATCCACTGCACTAAAACCTTTCTTCGAAGCTCTTACTTGTACCACCAAATTCTGAATCAGATTTGAGTATTAATGGGAGACTCATAATCTTAAAAGTTCAAAATCATTCTAAGTAAAGTCAGCATCATTCTCATTAATCTCATCTTTACTTTCAAAAGCACACAACAAAGTGAGCATCATCAATGGTTCATCATCACTTAACAACAGTTCATTGTCAGTGTCGGGTTCATCAAAGAAGTCCCATAATTATAGATCTTCTTACGCATCAGTCAATTCCTCTCATCTTCATTAGCATTTTCTACTATTGAGGTTGAAATTGGTGGCATTATTTTATTAACAAAAATATGCATTTGGATAATTTTCAAATTTTCAATATTTCTTTAAGCAGCCCTTTAGGTGGGACTTTGTAACTATTTGTGTTTGTGCTTTTCTGTTTTTGTTCTCAGAAAATTTAGCACAAAAAATAGAAAGCAAAAAAAAAAAAATGTTACCTCTCCGCCAAACTGAACAGATTTCAGATATCCAAACATAAACAGATTTTTGTTACTAATTTTGTTTTTAGTTTTTTGGAAACAGACCAAAAATAAACAAAAAAAAAAATATTATCAAACACATTTGCATCTCCTTTAATACCCATTTCATGAGAATTATTCTTTGACCAAGAAATTGAACGTATATGAAACCACAAACGTACAGTTTCCAAGTATTTCACCTTTTACGACCTCATATATTTGATTAAGCATATCTAGGTAGGAGTAATTCTTTCAAGCAATGTTGGGAATCCTTCTAACCCTAAACTAATGATCCTAAATGGATAATGAACAATGAAGTCGTGAAAGAAGCCAAATTTGGGGTATCATCAGTTGTCAAAGTTTAGTGGTGACATCAAATTAGTCCTTAAATCTCAATTTACCAAACTATGTCCCTCAACAATAAATATTGTGTCAAACTGGTCTTTCACTCCCATCAATCACCAAACCACTAAAAAACACTATTGTTGGGTTTTTCAAAAGGGGACAACGTAATCAAGCACCAACCAGCCAAAACCCCCACTTGAAAAATAGAAATTAAAAAAAAAAAAATCAGGGTGACCTTGTCGATGGTCGGGGGACCAATATGATTGGACATGATCGTTGGGCAAGGGTAGTGAAGGAGATGGCAGTGCCATATTGGACTAAATATGGGAGAGGGGGACAGGTACGATTGTATGGTTGCAAAGGAGGTGGAGGTGGAGGTTGTTGAATCCCACATAGGCTTTAGGAAGTCTCTTCTGTTTGTCCCGAGTTGTTTAGCTTCTCTCTTCTATCTCCTGATGTTGTTTTGGTTCTCTCTTCTGTCTTCTAATGTCTATTAATAGTACCGCGTGCAAATCTAGGTTGCACGTGAGGGTAGGTGTTGAATTCCACATCAAATTTATGAGGCTTCTCAAACTAATTTATACATGAAAGGAGCTACTCCACCTATTGTCACGTGGTTTTAGGTTGGAACCTCCTAACATAGGCTTGATTGATTGAAGGGTAAACTTAGAACAAGAAGAAATAAGGAACTGTAAAATGGAAGGGGCTGTTTGGGGAAAAAAAAAACACTTCAATTTTAGTCGCTTAATTTGGTATGTTAGAGTTAGGGACTAGTTTGACACAATCCCTAATCTCTGAGGATGAATGTAAAATTTACCCCCACTTATAATTCCGAGTTAATTTTCATAGTTCAGATTTCATTTTGGGTGATTTAAGTTGAAGAATGGTGGTGCTCAATGGGACGGGAATAAGGGTATAAAGAATAAGGCCTAAATTTGGGTCGAACAGGGGGTAGTAAGGTAGTGCTTCTACCTGGATGGCTGTAATGTTAAGGCTGATAAGCGGGTTTAATTACGAAGGACGTGCAAATAAGCAAATGCAGGTTACTGGAATTAAGAGAAGGTAATCAAAAAAGGTCTTATTTCTAATAGAGAATGAGAAAGATGAGGGAGGCATGATAACATGTCATTATATGGGAAGAAAACCAGATGAATTTTAATTAAAAGACCGCGACAAAACCACTAAGTGTGGAGATGGAAAATTTTTGAGTTAAGTTGCTTTAACTACTCAAATGACTTAAAATAAAATCTAATGCCTAAATTTAAGTTTAACAAACAAATTTTCATGCCTATCAAAAAAAAAAAAAAAAATCATATCAGAAGAAATAAAGAATCAATATTTGCAAGATTGTCAAACAGCAATTCAATAGAAGACATTCAAGCCTTAAGTACCTAAAATCTGATAATAAATACTTCACAGTTCACACTTCATGCCAATCATTATTAAAAACACTAACGCGGCGTTTGGTACGCTGGAATGAAATGGAATAACAATATAATTAGAATCACTGTGGTATTAGAATGAAGTGGTCATTACTATTCCTATGTTCGGTAACAAAAGGGATAAAATGTGGTATTGGAATGACCATTCTCATTCCAATATTTGGTTAGCTTTAGGAATAAATTAATTTTTTTTTAAATAGAGAATATTCAAACATAAACCAAATGAAACCAAGATTAAACATAAACTACATGACCAGCACCACTCATTTTACTTCCCTAATTCCCGGATTAAGTAATACCACCTTTTACTTGGTATTGGTTTATCCCATGATGGGATTAATGAATACCTAGGAATGAGAATGAAAACAAGTCCCACTTGCCAAACATGGGAATGGAAGGATCATTCCTAAAACCATTCCATTCCTTAATTGAATCCTGTGTACCAAACGTCACCTAAATATAAATAAATTGGAAACTTTTGCATACGATGACAATGTTTGATGAGCTTAAAATTACAAAAGTACCTCTAAGTTTGGCCATTGAATCATTTCTTCTGCCAGCATCTGAAGAGCAACACGATTCTTTGGGATTTTTCCTTCGTTTACCTGTCACAAGTATGGAATCAACAAAGCCACACTGAAATAAAAGTTGGTTTAATTCTCTGACAGAAACAGTTTTTCATTATAATATGAGATAGTCCATTCATTCTCTTGATTATAACAAAGTCTATCACAAATGATTTTTTTCCCTTCTAATTGACAAGCACAAAAGCTCGGACATGAACATAGGTATCGTGTCCGACGTTGGGAATATAACAAATTTTAAAAGAATCAAGATACGCGTACGGCGAGAATGCAACAATATATTATTATTATTATTATTATTATTATTATTATTAATAATAATAATAATAATAATAATAATAATAATAATAATAATTGATGAAAATAGAACAGGTCTTAATACTAAGTTAGAAAGATGGAGAAAAGTCTTAGAGTATAAAGGATTGAAGGTTAGTAGAAGCAAGACGGATTATATACATTATAATTTTAATAATGCCCGAAGAGATGATGGTGCAGTCAAAATTGGAGATGAAAAGATTCCGAAGGTAGATCATTTTAGATATTTAGATTCAATGATTCAGAGTAATGGCGAAATCGAGGAGGATATTACTCATAGAGTCAAGGCAGGATGGTTGAAGTGAAGAAGTGCAGTTGGGGTGATATGCGATCGTAGGATACCATTGAAACTCAAAGGAAAATTTTACAAAACTGCAATAAGACCAGCGCTTCTGTATGGTGCAAAATGTTAGGCAGTAAAAATAAAGCATGTCCAGAAAATCAATGTAACAGAAATGAAGATGTTACGGTGGATGAGTGGGAAGACGAGAATAGATAAAATTAAGAATGAAACTATTTGAAAAAATTTAGGAATAGCACCCATCAAAGAGAAGATGAGAGAAAATCGTTTACAGTGGTTCAGACATGTGTAAAGAAGACCCATAGAAGCACCAATGAGAAAATTTTATTTAGTTCAAGTGCGGAGGGCTACTAGAGGGAGAAGCAGGCTTAAGAAGACTAGGGACGAGACTATTAGAACTGATTTGATGACATTGAACCTGACTGAGGGGACCCTCGATCGTTTATTATAGCGTAAACAGATTCATGTAGCCGAACCTACTTAAATAGAACAAAGGCTTAATTGTTATTGTTGTTGTTGTATTATTATTATTATTATTATTATTATTATTATTATTATTATTATTATTATTATTATTATTATTATTATTATTATTATTATAAAATTTTAGTATAGCACATATCATTTAGACCACCAACAAATTTCACAAATCAATTATCAGGTTAAAACAATAAATATATAAAGAAATAAAAACATACACAAATATACGAATTTAAATTGGGAAATTCCTTAGTTTAACAAATTAAAAAAAACTATTAAATAGCGAAAAGTAAAAAAATACAAAAAATAATACATGGAGTGAGGTAATTGGTACGCAAGGCATAATACACTTAACGAAAACAATCATTTTTTTAAATTTCAGAAATTATTTATATCAAAGGTAAAAAAGTCATTACATCAAAAATAGTTCTATATATTATTGTTTACTATTAAAATCAAACAAAAGTTGAGGGAAATATAGTCTCTTCCATCTTACAAATGGGTGTATCTGGTAGTTTTTAGATGTAAAGGGGTGCAAGTGGTTTTACCCATTTGTATTTTCTACCCCTCGCATTTGTTACCCTGTATGTTTTTTAAAATATTGAATATTAACCCGCAAACTATTGACTGAGAAATTACTTAAGAGCACAAATTTCATAAGTATGATCCCCAGTGATAAACATGTTGTCAACATTTAACAAGAAAAGTGTAGTACGCGTCTCCATTCCACAAATAAAGAGTTGAGCCGTATGGGCTAGAAGTGAAACCCAATGGTTGTATTGTTTGAACTGAACTTAGAAAATCAAGCATGTGGGGTTTGCTTAAGGTCGTGCTTTAGACAGAAAACTTTGTACAGAGTAAGAAATACTCCTGATGGGGGCTATTATAGACTTGTTCAATGAGATCAAAATTAAAAATTGCATCATTCACAGCCATTTGAAAAAACTCATATTCTCGGATAGCAATAATCGCATGGAAAGATCACAAAGAGGTCATATGGGCAACAAGTGCAAAGATCTCCCATTAACCAATACTGTACTCTTGGTGAATCCTATGGCCACAAGACAAACTTTGCATCTCTCTATAGATCCATCACAAAAGTTCTTTATTTTATAAACCTAATTGCAACCAATTGGTGCTTTACCATGTGGTAAGTCAATATCTCAAGTGTGTATCCTGATTCCTGACCGATGCATGAAGTCCTTTTGTACTTGTTGCCAAAGACAATTAGCATTAGTCTCATGATAAGACTGCAGTTTATGTTAGAGAAGGATATTAGAAAAATAAAAGGAGTCGTTAAAATGAGGAGGAGGCCGAGTTATCTTAGTGGGAAGATGGAGACTGGACTTTTCTGAAGGAACTTAGTTTATCTCAGAAGGTGATATCGAAGGATTAAGGTTGGTAATGTTGGGGCAGGACTACATTCCTCAATTCTGCCCCACGTTATAGTACCCATTTCCTGATCCCTGACCCACTAAGTGATTAGAACATTATATGAAAATGAAATAAGCATGGTGGTTATTCAAGCCGTTGGGTTGTATTTTTGTTGGGTTGTATTTTTGTCGTGTCATCTGCTGACACGAACAAGACAAAACGAACACGACACGATAACATATAGGGCCAAAATATTGAACACGAACAATGCACGATATCTTATCGTGTCGATACACGATATACTATCGTGTCAACATGACACGATAATTAATTGTGTCACACAATATAGTGACAAGACACGATAATTAATCGTGGCATGGCACTTGTTTAACCCATTACACATTAATATAGAACTCATTAAAAGTCTAATAAATTGATTAATTAATTTTGTGTCACTTATTGTGTCACCTGTTGATGGGTAAAATCCAAAATACGATACAAAATTATGGTGTCCATTATCGGATTAGCAGGTAAACCTGAAACACAACCTGTTATTTTCGTGATTATTGTGTATGACACAATAACAACCATGTTAGCCCTAAATAGTTTAATCTCATTAACATTTATTTTGATGATAACAATAACTTGATGGTTTTCCAAACTAATCTTAATTATTGCGAAATGTGACGGATTTAGAAATATGATAATGACAAGCCAAGTACCTGAAATTATGATGATGAATCCCTGTTGATCATGCTGAGTAAATGGAATGGAAGATCAAGAATTTTCAAAAATGATTTTTTGTACTTAATAGGTAAAAACAACATTTATATTTATATGATCATTTGTCAACTCAATTATCAAACACGACATGTTAACATGACAAAATTGCATAATCTTATGTGTGTTACCCATTATACTTACGTGATACATGAACTATGTGCTTTACATTGATCTTACATGATACATGAACTATGTACTTTACATTGATTACATGCCTAATGATTCATAAACTGTACAAAACGGTCAACTGATGTGCAACAATGGTCAATTGGAAAACCGAAATTTGATAATGTGGATTTTTGGTTGTGGCGGTCGACTGGGCAATATAAGCAATCGACTGAGTTGGACAATAGGCTGAGAATATGAAAAATAGAAAAAATTAATCAACTGGGTAAGAATAGTAGTTGATTGACATGGACAGAACATAAAATACTTAAAAATCAGCCAAAGTCGGTCTACCGGGTCAAATGGTCAATCGATTGACACTGGCAGTATGTCACAGATGGCTTTAAAATGCAAAGGGCAATCTACTGGCAAGATGGCAGTCAACCGAGATTCTTTAGAACTTTTTTGGTATCACAAGCGTTGTTTTTAACGAAAAATATTTCTAAAATCCTAATATTCTGATAGATCAAAGAGTTCCAATCCGAAATTAGGGTGAATATGAGAACAAAATGGAAAACAAATGAACTAGAATTGATTAACTTGCTGAATGAAATACAACTGAAACAGAAAACTAATAGAAAATGATTCCAGAGTTTCGAGATCCTGGCCTCTCCTTTTTGTTCCTCACAATTTTCGATCCCTCTTCCCCTCCTACCCATTTCTATTTATACTTAAGGAATCGCTCAAATTCAAGGCTCAACAACTAACAAATAACAGCTCCAACTAGACTAACAAATAACAGCTCCAACTCTTCTACTAACTTACTGCCTCAACAACCCAAACAGAAAACTGGAAGCTTCTATGTAACTAATCCCTCATCATCTTGCTTTGTTTTTGGCGCACATAAGTGCACTTAATCAATGGTCTATCAATACCTCCCCCTCGGAATCTCACCTTGTCCTCAAGGTGAAAGGTAGGAAATTGCGCGTTTAAAAACTCAAACTCTTCCCACGTTGACTCAAAGTCCGGAAGTTGCTTCTACTTAATTAATACCTCCAACTTCCCGTGTGCATTGTAGCGTATTCCTTCCACCGATTCCAATTCCACCTGCCACTCCATCTCGTCCGTAAGAATCGCAGGAATGGATTGCACCCTGGTAGTAATGCCCACTGCTTTCTTCAACACCAAAATATGAAATACTGGATGAATGGAGGTAGTAGAAGGTAAGTCCAACTTGTACGCCACAATTCCAACTCGAGACAACACCTGATAAGGACCGAAGAACTTAGGAGATAACTTCTCATTTGCTTTCCTTACTAAGGATTTGTGACGATAAGGCTGCAGTTTAATATAAACCCAATCTCCAACCGTAAACTCGACTTCGCGGCGCTTCTTATCCACATAGTCCTTCATGCATTTCTGAGAGCAAGTTAAGTGAAATTTGAGTTCCTCTAATATATGATCCCAAGCTTGTAATTGAGCATCCACCTCGGACAGAGGCGTGGAACCTGTTTCAAAACGTAATAACGGAGGTGGATCACGGCTATAGAGAACTCGGAATGGAGTGGTTTGTGCGGATGAGTGAAAGGATGCATTGTACCAATACTCCGCCCAAGGTAACCATTTAACCCATTGCTTGGGTTTGTCGCCCGCAAAACATCGTAAATAGGTCTCAACGCCCTGATTGACCACCTCAGTTTGTCCATCTGTTTGTGGGTGATAAGCGGTGTTGTGCTTCAACGATGTGCCTTGTAAACGGAACAATTCTGTCCAAAATTTGCTTAGAAACACCATATTGCGATTTGAAACAATGGAGCGTGGTACCCATGTAAGCGGATAATCTCCTTCACGAATACCGTAGCCACATCTTGGGCATTGAAGGGGTGTTTTAGTGGAATAAAATGAGTGTATTTCAAAAGACGGTCAACCACCACAAATAAACAATTGAACCGATCGGATTTAGGCAAACCTTCTATAAAATCCATGGATAAATCTTCAAAAACTTGTTCCGGAATTGGTAGTGGTTGTAGTAACCCTGCTGGACTGAGAGTCACATGTTTATTTCGTTGACAAATTGAGCATTCAGCCACATAACGCTGCACTTGTTTTCTCATACCCCGCCAAAAAACATCTCTGGACAACCGCTGAAATGTCTTTAAGACCCCAGAGTGACCTCCCATTTTTCCCTCATGGCACTCGGCGAGCAATATCGGAATGAGATTAGATTCTGACGGAATCACCATCCAACCTTTGTACAATAAAATGCCGTACGGTATGTTGTAGTCAGGAAACAAATCTGACCCTTGTAATAACTGTTGTCTGATGGGTCCGTAAATGAGGTCAGAATCTATCTCATTTTGCAATTTTTCGTATTGAACACAACAAGAAACAGTAAGGACTGCCAACTCACAACTTTCTTCTCTCCTGGATAACGCATCAGCCGCTTTGTTCTCATTCCCAGGTCGGTATTCAATGTCAAAATTGTAGCCCCATAATTTCGAAACCCATTTTTGGTATTCGTTAGATACCAATCGTTGATCAAGCAAAAATAGCAAACTCCTCTGATCAGTGCGTACAATGAATTTGCGTCCCAAAAGATAAGGTCGCCACTTTTGGATTGCTAAAACAATAGCCATCAGCTCACGCGCGTAGACCGACTTAGATCGATCCCTTTGATTAAGGACTTGACTAAAGAATGCGATTGGTCGTTGATTCTGCATTAATACCGCACCAATGCCAAAGCCAGAAGTATCTGTTTCCACCACAAACGGTTGATGGAAATTGGGAAGAGCTAGTACGGGAACTGTTGTCATTGCCACCTTTAACGCCTCAAATGTTCTCTGCGCTTCAACATTCCACCCAAAATGGTCCTTTTTGAGTTGATTTGTGAGTGGTGCTGCTATATGCCCATAATTTTGTACAAACTTTCGATAGTACCCCGTTAAACCCAAGAATCCTCACAAGGCTTTTAGGTTAGTCGGAGTCGGCCATTCCATCATCGCTTGTATCTTCTTAGGATCAGCTGCCACCCCTTTTTCAGATACAACGTGCCCCAAATACTCCAACTTATTTTGTCCGAAAACGCATTTTTTGAGGTTAACCACCAATGAATGGATCTTCATGGTTTCCAATACCGTTCTCAAATGTTCCAGGTGATCCTCCATCGAATTACTATATACCAAAATATCATCAAAGAATACTAAGACAAACTTCCGAAGGTATTGTTTAAATACCTCATTCATCAAAGCTTGGAAGGTCGCTGGTGCATTCATCAACCCAAACGACATCAGCAAAAACTCGTAGTGGCCTTCATTGGTCCTAAAGGCTGTTTTGGGCACATCACGAGGGCTTACCCTAATTTGGTGATATCTTGACTTGAAATCCAATTTAGAAAAGAACCTTGCACCATGTAGTTCATCTAAGAGTTCCTCTATCACCGGTATTGGAAATTTGTCGGGAACAGTCACTCGATTCAAAGCTCTATAATCAACGCAGAACCGCCAACTAGCGTCTTTCTTTTTTACCAAGATAATGGGACTTGAAAATGGGTTGTGACTTGGTTGTATGATACCAGCTGCCAGCACATCACTGACCAAGCGCTCGAGTTCATATTTTTGTACTTGTGGATAGCGGTATGGTCTCACGCTCACTGATTCAACCCCTTCCTTTAAAGTGATACAATGGTCCAGTTCCCGTTGAGGGGGTAATCCCCTCGGTTCTTTCACTACTTCAGGATATTCTTGTAGCAGCTCGTTGATAGCCTGGGACTCCTTTATAGTTATGTCTTCTTTTCCGTTCCATGACACTTAAGGTCTCCAATTCAAGTAAATACCCATGTCCTTCATGCTGCACAGTGCGCATCATTGCCTTGAGAGATATTTGTTTTTTGCAAAGTCCTGGTTCTCCTTTCAGTGTCACCGTCGTTTGACCCAAGGTAAATTTCATGGTTAAGGCTTTCCAATTAACTTGCATCGCTCCAAGTTTTGTTAGCCATTGCATGCCCAAAATTACGTCTTCTTTTCCCAACTCCAATGGTAAAAAATCCTCCACCACCTCTACTTCGGAAGGAGATAATAATACTCCTTTGCAAATTCCATCGGCACATACTGTGCCTCCCATTCCTATTATCACTTTGTATGCCGTGGTCGCAGTTATTGGTAGATTCAGCCGTTGTACTACACCTTTAGAGATGAGGCTATGCGATGCGCCACAATCAATCAACACCGTCACCATTTGTGTTCCAATCTCTCCTCGCAATTTCATAGTGTGGGGATCGGTAAACCCCATTACAGAATTCATAGAGAGTTCAATTGCGCCTTCCACAGACTCAGGTAGCTCGTCAACCACATTCTCTTCTTCTGCTTCCTCAATCGTTCCTGCATCAGCCACAATCAAAACTTGGAGCTGTCGATTTTTACATACATGACCAGGAGAATACTTCTCCTCACACCGAAAACACAATCCTCGCGCTCGTCGATTCAGAAGCTTCGAATTTGTGAATTTCTTGTAGGTTGATGAAGTGCGTGTCGCCGTTGTTCCCTCCGGCAGTGTGTGTCTCTGATCTGGTCCAGCATGTCCGGTGGTTGTCGTCGACGATGATCTGAAAGAGGTTGCGGGTCGATACGTCGTCGTCGCGGGGTTTGTAGAATGCCTAGGGTTCGAATCAGTTGAACCCAACCCGGAACCCGTTGCCCTGCTCCACATTCTAGATCCGACCCGCAATGCTTGCAATACCCTGTTCTTATCTTCGATCATACGAGCGGCCTCCATCATCTCTATCAAGTTTCTAGGTCTGAGAAGCCTTACCTCCGCTCTGATCATGGACTTCAATCCGTTGAGGTAAGTGCTTTCCAGAACTTCCTCCGATAGTCCTTTCAATGGCGCTGCCAAAACTTCGAAGCGCTCTTGGTATTCCTCGATGATAGATTCCTGGCAAATAACTTCTCACATAGCGATCCATCCATACTCGATTGAAATCGATGCAGGAAAGCCCATTTGAACACGTTCCAGGTATGAAAACTAAGCTTGTGTTCTGCGTATTGATACCAAGCAAGGGCTTTCCCTTCCATGCTCAGTGCCACGACTTCTAATATTTCTCCATCGCTCATCTTGTTCATTGTGAAATACCTTTTTGCTCGAAAAATCCAGCCATCTGGATCCTCACCCATGAAAATTGGCAATTCCAGTCTTCGAAATGCTCTATTCCCAAACGTCTCAGTAGTATTTCCACCTCCCATGGACTGTGACTCCATCACCTGAGTCTGTTTTTGTTTCTCCTCCATTCTTGAAGTAGAGCAAGAATCTTCCTTCCGTGCTATTAGATCCAATTTCTCCATCATTAGAGCCATGGTTTTCTCCAAGCTCCCAACAGATTTCTCCAACCCTCCAATTTTCTGAACTTCATTACGCATATAATCGATTGACTTCTCTAAACCACTGAGTTTCTGAGCTTCAAAGTCCATTCTCTCCTCCAATGCCTCAACCTTTCTTTGAGCCATTTTATCCCAAAAATGTCACTGCTCTGATTACCAATTTGATAGATCAAAGAGTTCCAATCCGAAATTAGGGTGAATATGAGAACAAAATGGAAAACAAATGAACTAGAATTGATTAACTTGCTGAATGAAATACAACTGAAACAGAAAACTAATAGAAAATGATTCCAGAGTTTCGAGATCCTGGCCTCTCCCTTTTGTTCCTCACAATTTTCGATCCCTCTTCCCCTCCTACCCATTTCTATTTATACTTAAGGAATCACTCAAATTCAAGGCTCAACAACTAACAAACTAAACTAACAAATAACAGCTCCAACTAGACTAACAAATAACAGCTCCAGCTCTTCTACTAACTTACTGCCTCAACAACCCAAACAGAAAACTGGAAGCTTCTTTGTAACTAATCTCTCCTCATCTTGCTTTGTTTTTGGCGCACATAAGTGCACTTAATCAATGGTCTATCATATTCCTAAATGAATTACCTTTCATTGGAAATATTTTCTATAGAGTTTTATGCATTAAAATATATTCAAAAAATGTATTTTTATGATATTATATTTAAGCCCTTAAATTTTCAGATTTCCTAAATCTTGCTAGACGATCTTTGACCAATTAGAACTACACATTAATAGCTACACATTTTAATGTTTTATTTAATGAATCTAGAGCAATTAAAAGTCAAAATTAATCAACTAATCCGCATTTTGAGTGGGCTGATTTAAAGGAGTCAAAGTATATGGTCAGTGGGTAGATTTTTAGGGAATAAAAAATCATTTAGTGATTGTTGGGTAATTCTGAAAAATTGGTAATTAAATGTCACGAAATTCCCAGATATTATTAATCCTTGTTGAGGGAAAAGAGCTAAAAACTTCTACAGAAAAACTCTCTTTGATATTCTCTCAAAACTTTTTTTTTTTTTCACGAGAGTTTCTCTCCTAATTTTTTTTACTTTCAAAGTTTTTTCTTTTTTTCTCAGAATTCTTCTTGGCCCCTAACAAGTGAGAATGGGCCTCCTATTTATAGGGGAATGTAGGGGGTGAAAACACCAAAAAAAAAAAAAAAAAACTCTTAACCCTAGCCGCCACAATTTTTTTCCCTTTTTTTTAGGGTCTGTCCGGACAGGGGGCACATTGTCTGCCCCCCTGCCTTCTCGCAAGATAGCCGCGTGGTAGTTGTCCATGCGTGACAACTGCCACATGTTTGTCATCATCGTTTTTACAAAGGTACCCACGCTCTTTTTTTTTCTTGCGCAACCCCACCTCCCATTTCACTCTTCTCTCTCTCTCTCTTTCTTCCTCCCTACTTCTCTTATTTCTATTTTTTCTTTTCTCTTTTTCCTCTTCTTTCTTTTTTCTCTATTCTCTCTTCTCTTTTCTAATCTTTTTTTCTCTCTTCTTTTTTATTTTATTTTATTTTTCTTTTATTTCTTTTCCTCTTTTCCTTTTTTATATTTTTATTTATTTTTTATTATTTGCAAAATAAAATGAAATAATTATAAAATAAAATAAAGATAAAAATAAATTAAGCTGCAAAATTCGATAAAAAAATTTGGGCCAGGCAAAATTATCGAGTCTACACTAATGAGCTCATGAAGGCACCCAACTTTACAGTCGACCAAAAAAGATGTCTCGTCCAAGGATCATGTAAACCACAAGAATTAAAAAAAGGTCACTTCAAGTTCCAATTCACATAATTCTCAAATAGGGAGAACATTTGAAGTGAAATTAGGAACCGAAAAGTGTCCAAAATAAACAGATTAAAAGCAAATATTGCCTATGTGACTTACATGCACATAAGAGCCATCAATTGTATGAATGACTTGAATGATTGGTGCATTATATGAGAATTTAGAAGAAAACACTTGGGGTTGAAACCCATATGATTATAAGTAGCTAGATGATTTCCCCGATGTAAGTAACGCGGTCACACATAGAAGAGTACCAGAACTAGAGATAACTCATTTTATTAGATATGCTAGACCACCAATGGAAATGAAAACAAAGGTGGAGGCCAGATTAGAGCCCTCTCAATTGGTAGCATCAACAATAGAGGAAGCGCATCGTAGAGAAATTTTGGGAGCATTTACTAGTAACCACAGTGTAGAAGATGAATCTTGAAATTTGATGAAACAACTAAGCTCAACCAAAATGCTAGGCAACAAGTTTGAACAGGAAGAAAATTGGCTTGGAAATGGCTTGACAGAGTCAAGAAAAATGGGTTGGAAATGGCTTAACGGGAATAGTAATGAACCAGAAATAGAATTTGTACTGACAAGACAAATTGATGGTGATGAATCAGTGATCACATGGCACTAACTAGGTGTTGATAAGACATTGACCAGGTGCTAGCCTAGCTTCACGCTGACATTAACAATTAGGGTTGACGTGAACCGGGTGCAAGCAGAGTCAAGAAGGTACGTGGAAGGCACGTGTGATGTCTAACGACAATGTGGTTGGTAGCCTTTGCCTCATCTCAAGACGATAATTTTAAATATGTGATTTAGTTGGGGATTGATTCACAAAATGAGAAAAGTAATGAAGGAACATTGAATGATGGCAGTGCGTCATGGCACGTGGCCAACATTCACCCATCAAGTTGGTGGTGTTTGACTCATCCAAACTACAGGAGTAAAGTGTGGGATGATCGATTCAAGCACCAAATGATGAACGTCAATTGACCAAACAGTGATGTTGATGTGCCTAATGAGAAAAAACAAATTTGAGACTGCATTGTAAAGATTGGAATAGATAATATGGTAATCCTATTAGTGACTGAAAGCAAAACAGAGCCATAGAACCTATTGTAGGATAGACTCTACATAACAAGTTAAAATAACAAAAAAATGAGTATGCGGGGAAGATAGAAAGAATACATACACTGGATATAATAAAATAGAATGCAATAAAGGTCGTAAAAATGAGCCATATATAGGCATAGAGTAACAGCAGGTGTCTTGTTCTATTAGCACAAGAACAGGATAGGCAACTGTGACTTTCGCAACAAGACAAGTACATATCATTCCCCTGTTCCAAACTTATTGTCACATTTAACTTTGCATAAAGTTTAGGTAGTGTTTGGATATTTTTTACGTTACCATATTCCCCTTATTGGGAATAGTGTTAAAGTAATCAAAAAAATTGAAATTTGAACGTGTAGTTGAGAAGAGGTTATTTTGGAAAAAGTGATGGAGTATATTTGTTAAAGAGAAAATGTGACAATTAATTTGGGACATCCTAAAAAAGAAAGTAGAACAACCAATTTGGGGGCGGAAGGAGTATATATATTCTAACAATGTTGATCTGCATCTAGTGGCATAGACTATGAGGACAAATTGTTAAAGTTACTTATGTAGGGGAGAAACAATTATTTCCAAGCTGAGGAATAAATTCAAATTGAAGATTAAAATTACATTAACGATTGAAAATTCATCTTGTCAAAAACTCATTAAACATAAAAGAAAGGTAAAATTCTCTTCATTCTTGACATTCTTAAAACAACAAGAAGCAATATCCTTTAGAAGTTCTATCAACTTCATGTGATTCTAATCTATAGAAAATTAGAAGAGTTTTCAGGAAGTTAAGAGTTTGAAGCACACCAGGTTTAAGAATCAATTAGAATGTTGGCTCAAAATAGATCGACAAAGAACTTCACAACAAAAGGGAATTTGCAACGCCATTTTTCCTTTTCTTTGTTTTATTTATTTATTTTTCCCCTTTTTTCCCCCCTACCAGTTGGTATTCAATTAGTCCTTATGTTTAGATCACTTGAATCTTAAAACATGCTTTAATATACGTGTCCCTTTCTTTGTATGTCCGCAAATAGCCAAATCAAGCAAAAATGGCATCATCTTATTCCACAAACACACACACACACACACACACAAAAAGAAGAGAGACTCGATTTTCCAATTAATCATTCAAGAACTACAACAAAAGGGACCAGGACACAAATTTATAAGCTAGAAGCCTAGAACTAATTTTAATATTCAGGCTGACCCAATATCGAGGTAAGAATGTAAGATATAGTGTAGCACATGAGAGAAAGAAGAGGCTTACTTCTTCTAAAACAGCAGCCAAATCCTCCCTTGTTGGTGTATCAGCGTCATCGATGCCAAGCAACCTCCTCCTCTCAACTTCCCTTGGGTCCTCAATCATTACCGTTAACTTAACCTATAAATTGGCAACATAAGAAATTTGTGAATTCTTCACATAAATCATATCTACGCGGCATCGAAATTAAGAATCAAAAAAATTTTGCGAACTTGGAAAGATTCAGAATTGACCATGGTTGAGAGGTATTGAAGCCTTGGCATTGGAATTGGAATTAGATTTCAGTTCCAATTTCATTTCCATGGAAAACGCTACCTCAAGGATATAAGTTTGCTTTTCGGAAGATTTATATCCTTACCAAACAAAATAAATCTAATTAAAATTTAACAAAGAAAATAAAGGGCGGGACAAAGGCCCTTACTTCGCTGAAAGCCATGTCTCTGTTTTTCCGGAGAAGCTTCAAAACCTACATTTAACCTACATTACTGGTGAACAAGCCGAAAATAATAGAAACAACAATGATAAAGGAACACACACATAGATGCACACGTCGAATTCAGTGATGAGACTGATAAGTTACATTACTGTTTTAATTTGGCCGACGTATTCGAGGTCTTGGGGGTCCGGATCCGGGTCAGTGTACTGGTCTTGAGTCGGTGCGTCATCTTTGGAGGTTGTAACACCGAACTGGGTGCCTTCTTCACCAGCGAGGACGATTCCTGCAGTGCCCGTGGTCCTCCTTCCGCAGTAGCCATGGCGGTGGTGGTGTAAAGCAGCAAAGCCTTTCGCCGGAAGTGAATTGCGGTAACCGTAGAAGCAGAGGAAAAGATTTTGGGGAGAAAAGGAAGACGACGAGGCGGATGCAGAAGATGAAGATAAAGCAACTGATGGTCGGAGTAACTGTATTGCCATTTCAATTGCGCGTCAACTATGCCTTCTCTGTCTAATATATATGGGATATTTAAAATTGAGATTTTTCCATATATTTTAGAAAAAATTTTTTTTTTTTTTTGAAAATTTATTATCTAGCCCTTATAAGATATGCTAATTAGAAAATGATCCACCAACTGCCATAAATAAATTTTTGGTCTCTATAATTTTTTTTAGAATTTAACCCCTGGAGATTGCTCCCAATGTCTACTTTATTTACAAACCATGCCACTGCAAAAATGCAACCATCACCCACATGTGTGTATGTTTATATTTTCATCTGATATATTTTAATATTTTAATATATTTACATTTTGTCAAACCAAAATCTCACAATATTCACAAAAATCACAAATTCAAAACATATATAACAAAATCAAAATCTAAGCATATTCACAAAAATTGCAAATTCAAAACATATCTAACAAAATCAACATGAATATTCATCAAATCGCAAAATGAACAACCACCAAAATACACATTGAGAATGAACATTTAATCTAAAGATGAGCGAAAACAAATAGAGTGAGCATTCACATTACACGCAAAAATCATGTGTTAACACGAGTGAATTTTTTTTTTTAAAACAATCAAAAACATTGAACAAAACCTAAGACGAGCAATACAGTTTGAGTGAATTGAACATTTATGTTACACGAAACTCTAATAAAAACACAGAGAAATTCAAATTAGATTTGACAATTCAGATAAAAAAAATCACACAAACATTCAAGTTAATGCACAAACATTCACAAAACACACAAAACTCTACTAAAATCAGAGAAAAAATTGAATCAGATTTGGAAATCCAAATATGAACATCACATAAACATTAAAAACACACATTAACATTCACGCAAAAATTGTATGTTAACACGTGCGTGAACATCATTTTCAAAAATTAAATCTGGACATCCTATAAATATTCACTTAGAACCATCTCAGATTTGAAAAAAAAAATAAAAAGTAAAAAAATAAAAAGATTTGGAACAAATGGCGATGGCGGGGATGAACATTCACCAAAGCACAAATCCGGAATGATAAAAACAACATATCAAAAAAGAACAAAATTGCATGCGTGAACATAATCGAAAAGGCTTATTTGAAAATTTGATACATGGAAATCTAGACCTGAAATTTCAGATCTAGATTCCAAATCTGATATATATATATATATATATGGAGAGAGGGAGAGGGAGAGAGAGAGAGAGAAGAGAAAGAGAGGATGAGCATGACTGGGTAACGACTTGAGGCATTGTCCAACGGCGAAACTGATGAACGACGGTTGATGGCTGTGGTGGACGAACAACGACCAACCAATATGGTTGATCTGAACAATGGTCGACAAATATGGCTAATCTGAACCATATATGAATAACGCCGACGAAGATGGATAGCTGTAGCTATGGTTCATGGCGGTAGATGGTTAGCGACGATGAATACGGCAGGGCAGACGACAGAGATACAGGTGACACCACCACGAGGCAACGACAGTGAAATCGAACACGGTTGGACGATGAACGACGAGCAATGAACGGGCGGCAAAAAATAGAGAGAGAGAGAAAAAAAAAAAAAAAAAAAAAGTGAATGGTAGTGGGTAGAGAGGAGGGGAATGATTCGGCGGCAGTCGGTAGTGAAATATGAGGAGATTGAGAGAAAATGGTAGTTTGGTGAAAATGGGAGGAGGTGGTTAGGATTATTTATTTTTATATAAGGGTATAAATGCCCATCCGTTTTTATTTTTTTTTATTGTTAGGACTTTTCTCTAAGAATATTTTAAAAAAGGTTTAAAAAATAATATTTTAAAAAAAAGGATTAATTGAGGAGAGAGAAGGTAAAATATGGTCTAAACAATAAAAAACCCTTTTTTTGGTTGGGGGGGAGGGGGGAACACCATATAGTTCCAGGGGTCGTCATGCTGGACCGACAGCTATTGGTCTTGCAAGTAAATTTGGCCTTTACCAATGTTCAAACCAGACCCTTAAAAATATCCAACTTAACCAACTTGCTCAAAAATTATTTCTATAATCTGTAACATTTATAAAAGACACAATCAACTGGTTCTCAATAGCACCAGCTCAACGGTGATTTTGTAATTTTATTTTCAATTTTGTTCCTGTTGAACCCTAGGTTTTGATGAACAATTAAGTATTGATATTTTCAATGGAACTAATGAATTTGTTGAGTATTTCATAAAAGAGTTTCATGCAGTTGATTAAAAAGAAGAACTCATGAAGAAAACATGAAGAGTGCAAGATGGATGCAATGAAAATATGAAGAGTTTTGAAAAACTTGAAGAAAATTAGGTAAAAAACAACTCTACTTATATACTCTTAATGCAACCCAAATTAGGATCACATACAACACTTTAAATGAGTTATTTTTATGTGTGTCATGGTAAGAAGTGATAAGTTCAAGATCCTAAAATGAGATATTGTATATGCTCCTTATGTAAAATGAAATTAAGGATTGACCTAATTAGAAAACATGTTTTAAAGTATAAAAAGTTATATTTTCGAGTCAATTTATTCAACCGAGAAAAGAAATCAGTCAACCGAATCAAACAGTGAGTTTTGGAGTATAAATAAGATGCTACTAATCCAGTTGGTTAACCGAATTAAAGAGATCGGTCAACCATTTGAAACAGTGGCTGAATTTGCAAAGAAAGCAAACAATCTGAACCAATTAGTCAATCGATTGGAGGCAATCGGTCAACCGTTTGAGTCAGTAGGTAAATTAAAGAGAAATTGGAGCATCCTGAACCAATTGATCAACCGATTAGTGGCAATCGGTTAATTGACTAGCCTGTAAGTTCAAGTTATGTTTTGGATCAGGATTGGTCGATCAACTGACCAGTGGGGATCAGTCAACCAATTGTGTCGGTTGAGGTTTTGAGTGACTTGGTCTCCTAGTAAAAAACTATCCATTTTTTAGGATTTCAAGGGAAAGATTTAGGGGATTTGAACTTAATTAAGATATGGTCTACCTATTCTATTATCCCCATTGATTTGCTCCATATACTTTGAGATTCTCATAATTTAAATAGATTAATACTTCCTATCTTTATGGTTTTAAATTGAGAATAGTTTTATGGATTTATTTGAGAGGATTGAAAGATATTTTAATATGGAATACACCTGAAATGAAAGGTAATGTTATATGGGTTCTAAACATGTCATTTATTGACACAATATTTGAAAACTAATTGTTGGAGGTCAGTTCTAGGTCTATTTAAAGCGACCTGGGAGAATGAGTTAAAACATATCAAGAACAATCAGTTCAAGTGTTTCTAAGAGTTATATTTATGCTAAGATTTTTGTGAGAGATTCATTCTTCGTTCTTGATCTAAAGTGTTATTGATTTAGTATCACCGACTTGTAGTCTATTGCAATTCTATCATTATCTTTACTGTTTTCTGGTGAGATATTTCCAAGCTTTGTTATTTAATTTGAAGTTATATTATTATTGCTAGCTTGGTTTAAGATTGTTTAGAAAATTGTTTTTCAACTTAAAAGTTTGATTTTTTTAAAAGATTTTTTTTTTATTATTTGATTACGTGCTCTAAATTGTGCTACCCACTTTGTTAATTAATCTGATTTTATTTGTCTCATATTGTATCTATCAGGTAGTAATTGAGTATATTTGTATTGAGATGATAGAAGCTTCTTGTGGGAAGAAACTCATAGTTTTTATATTTGTGAGTTTGAGTGGATTAGACACGTTTGGTGTCTAGTTAGGGTAATTAGATTTTGATCTTTTTCCTATAAAAAAATATTAGAGTTTGATCTTTATCCTGCAAAAATATTAGGTTATTATTTCCCTTGAAAAGAATTAGGTTTTGATTATTTTGGTAATTGAATTGTTATTTTAAGTGATTTATAAAGGTTCGTCCTAAACCTGTGAAAATGATAAGTGAGAGAGTGGTTAGGTTAGTCTTTAGTCTAATAAAAAGATAGGGTTTATCATTGGCCTAGGAAAATGGTAAATTTGTAAATGTTGATTCTGTGTCTGTAAAATAATTGTTGTAAGGGTTTGATTCCTACCTAGTAAAAGAATCAAGGGTTTAGTGGTTGCAAATCTCCATGGAGCTCGAGGGACTGGAGAAGGTAAGAGTAACTTATCGAATCAGGATATATCATTATGTATTGCATTGATTTATTCTTTATATTGTATTTGGGTGTACACTTAGTATTAAATACTTGTCCGCTGCATAACTAAGATAATAATTAATTTAGGAAAATTGATTATTTGATATTAAATGTTTAAAGAATTAATTGTTTAAATTTTGTAACTACTCAATTTATCCCCCTCTTGGGTAGTTATTTGGGTCAACAATTAGCATCAGAGTTGGTTTTAGCTTATTAGATTTAACATCCTAGGTAAACACGATCACATGGAGTGCACTGATAGTGATATTGTATGTACTATTAGAGAGTCTCTTGCTTCATTTGATAGTCAAGGTCCCGTTAATGAGAATGATAAACTGTGTGATAATAAGACTGCAAATAAGGCTGTTGAGATACTGATTGCCCTTACTTATGATTTTGGAAAAGAAATTTTGAAACTTAGGCAAAAGATTGCAATTCTTGAAAATAAAAAGTTTAGTATCACTAAATCTCTTAAAAATAAGAAATTGGACAAGTATTTTGAAACTACTGAATTTATAAATGTTTTATCTGAAATTGGTAAGTTGCTTAAAAAATCGACTCTCTTGAAGAAGAGAACGAAATTTTGAAAATTAATATCCATGATTTTCAGCAAAATATTTTTAAAAAGAAAAATCTTAAAACTTTAAATGAGACCTTGAATATTGAGTTGGATAATACAAGGTGGGAACTTGATAAAACTCGTGTGAAAATTCATTCCGTTGAAAATGATTATCTCATTCTTAAGAATGATCTTGAATTTATGTAAAAGAAGAATTTTGGTCTACAGATGAACGTTAGTTTATTGAAGTGATCACTTGAAAAGACTCAAAATGAGCTTAATGAAGCAGTGGATAAATTCAAGGATATTGAGAAAACTAAACTTGTTGAAAAACTAATAGTTGCTAAAGTAGCTCCTTAATATCACCATCAATATCGTGCTCCCATACAGAATAATGAGTATCCGAAAAAACGTGCTAACAATGCTAGATATTTTTATTATAGGAAGCATGGTCATTTTGATAAAATTTGTTATTTGTTGCATGGTTACTCGGTCGGATCCATAAATAATTGGATACCAAGGAGAGAAAAATTTTATGCAGGTACAAATGGGAGATTTGATCAATCAAGAGGTTACAATAAATACTACATACCAAGAAGGGATTCCCGATTTAATGCACCAATGAGGATGAATCAATATATGCAAAATAGAAAGTTCAAAAAATAGCAAGTTCAATACATGAAATCAACTGATACTTATCTTCAAAGAATTATGAGAAACCAATATCAGAAAAGAACAACGTATAAGATGGTAACAAAGCAAAATGAGGGAAAGCAGCTCAAATCTTCTTGCAAAGACAAGAAGATTATTACTGAACCAATCCAGAAGAAAGACAATGTAAGTAAGAAAGAGATCAAAGCGATAAATCAAGCAAAATGAAAAATGGTGGATTCAAATGACAATAAGCTTGAAATTAAAAATCCACCAAAGGTATACATACCAATTGCTCCCAAGTACGAAATAGGTATGTCAAATTTTCGAAAATTCAAATATGTTAATTTTGTTAGGGAGACCGATACTTCGCATTTTCTAAATTAGTTTATTTGTGATATGTGTGGGTGTGTATGTGTGAATTTTTTTATTTTTATAATATGTGTGAATCAAAATAAGATATAAAAGTTGAGTTAATGGATCAAATAGGACAAGAATCACCAAAGGACAAACTGTCTTGTCGGTTAATCGACATGAACAAAGCCTGCAATATGCAGACTCTGTCCTGGTCAGTTAACCGAATGAAAACAGTCGATCAACCGACTGTTACAGGAATAAGTTCCATTTGAGACTTCATTTTACCCCATTTCGGTTTTATCTTTTTTTCTCTAAAAACCTTTCACTTCCAAAGAGATTTCCTTTCAAATCTACAAGAGATCTTCAAATACTGGCTTGGATTAGAAGATTAAGGGCTCATATCTATCGGTTGGAAGCAAAAATTTCATCAAAATGTTGGTCATTCTTCTCCTTTTTAGAGTTTTGGTAGATCTACTAGTGTGGCTTCATCTTGTTAGGCTTTTGGGTCTAAATCATTTGTCTAAATCACTGTTGTTAGAAAATGCCTAAAGGTAGAACTAAACAACCATTCTCGGGAAAAGTTAAGTTTGACACCATACATTTTGAAAGTGAAAAGGATGAGAAAAAAAATACAAAAATGAAATTGAGAGTCGAAAGGTCATTTGCTCTAAACCCGTTGATTTTTCCTGATTTAAAAAGAAAAACATTAATCTTGAGAAGCATGTTAAGAAAATGGGATGGACCAACTTTCTTACTCAAAGTAATGAGTGGATTTCACATTGGGTAAAAATGTTTTACAATAATCTTACGATTAGTGACAGAGAGTTGAGATTGTTTGTTAAAGGTGTTGAAATTAGATTGGATAAGGATGATCTTAGGAGACTTTTGAAGTTCAAAAGAGGAAATGCTCGTCCTTACAATACCACCTTATGGTTTGTAGGGAATCTTAAGAAAAGTGAAATTGCGAACAAGTTTAATTTGGTTGATGGAAGAGCGGGGTCATTATCACTTGAACATCGTCTTATTCATTCGATGATCACTTAATCTATTGTACCTAGAGGAAGATGTCATGCAACCGTTAATGAGTTTGATTTATATTTACTAAATGAAATTGTCGATGGTAGAAATCTTGATTTGGCTCATATCATGGTTGAGCACATGGAGTTCCAATTGAAGAAAACATCAAGAATACTACCCTATGGTTATGCTCTTCAAAGAATCTTTAATCACTTCAAATGTGATAGTGATCTTGAAGAAAATACACTTCTCACAATAACCCCGGGATGGCTAAATATTAATACTTGTAATTTAATGGGGTTTGAGTTCAAGCAAAATAGATGGGTGAGGAAAAAAAAAAGAAGAGGGAAAGAATGATTGTGGATGAGAAAGAAGATGAGGAAGAGTTGAGCACGGATTAGAAATTTGATATGTTTCGGAATCAATTTGATGACTTCCAACAATATACTGAAGTGCTTGATTCCAGAGTGTCCGGGCTCTCGAATAATATAATAAAGATGAGAGTGTCCATGGAAAATGGATATAGAAGACTAATTGATACAATGGAAGCTGAGTTCGGAAAGATCATGAGCAACAAGAAACAAATGTTCCAATTTATGCAGAACTAGCAGTACAGTGGCCAGTAACAATACAGTACCCAGCATATACAATGGGCAGACTACTTTTAGGGGGCAACAATCCTTTGGAGGACCTGTGGCAGCAGGTTCCTCAGGCGCGTGACCATTTACGTCACATTATTAGTAGATGCCCTTAAGCTCAGGTATATAGCCCGGAAGTTAATACCCACAGCTACCAGCCATGAGTTATTTGAGACCATATTATTTCGTTCACGGGACAAGGTCCCCATTAGATTTTATGCATTATCATATTTTGGTTATGTAATTGAACATGTCTTATCGTAGTACTTTGGCCTGTAATAGTTAATCTATGAATTATGGTACTTAATCTAGACTCAGTGGTGATTAATTTATTATGGTGAACTATTGTCTGATTATGATCTTTTATGCACTAATATTTAATTCTTATGATGATCCACATTTATTCAAGTATTGAAAAATATTTTTATCCTTATTATTGAAAATCAAGGTTTTATGATCTCTTAAAGAAAAAGTTTTTATAAGAATATTTATCAAGGTGTAAAAGAATAATATCATTATGTCCCCACGTTTTTAGATGAGAAAGGGAGAGAAGTTGATGTTTAAATGAGTTAATTGATGTTTAGGAATTTGTTCAACTAAGCATTGTATTTATTAGAGGGAGATGTTAGTTATTGGGCTTAATGTTGAACATCGTTATTGATTAAATTGGTTATATTGCATATCTTAATCATTATTTGCTTATGTTTTTCATAATTATGCTAAAATTTGTTTAAATACCCGTCCTCGAATTTAGGGGGAGCGTGGTTATATTCTTTATTGAAGAAAACATCAAAGTTAATTGTCATCATTAAAAAATGGAAGATTGTTGAACCCTAGGTTTTGATGAACAATTAAGTATTGATATTGTTGGCCTAGTAAGCTACCCAAGAAGGGGGTGAATTGGGTAGTAATAAAAATTATCAAATAAATAACACTTGGAAATTCAAATAATTAATTTTAACCTAAATTAATTATTATCTTTATAATAGCGGATATGTGTTATCAAATTAGGTGCACACCCAAACAACTGAAAATAAATAAAGTAAAAATTGTAGCAAACCAAAATTTATACTGGTTCACTAAGCTGCTCTTGGCTAATCTAGTCCTCCGAACCCCACGGAGAGTCGCACACACTAATCACTATGATTCCTTTAATCAGGTAGGAACCAAACCCTTACAAATTATTCTTTTCGCAAGCTCAGAATCAACCTTTACAAAAAAAAATTCACAGGCTAAGGAAGAACTTCTATCTTTTTCACAGGCTAAATATTAACCTAATTCTTTTATACTTGGGCTAAGAATCAAACCTCACCAAATCACTCCAAGTATTCTTTTACCTGGTAAGGACTGAACCGTTACAAATTCATTCAAAATTAATTCTAGTTAGAAAGAATTATGCCTATATCTTTTCACGGAAAAAAGAGTAACCTAATCTTTTCATACACTAGGTAAAGATCAAACCTCAATCTCTTTACCGGAAGAGATTGAAACCCGAAACTACCCCTGATTAGATATTCCCAATAATATCCAATCCGCACACAACTTACCAATTACAAAATTGATAAGCTTTTTTCTACTCGGAGCTTCTACTACCCCAGATTAATTTAAACTCAATTAATGTCCCGATACTAGTGATAGAAAGTGAGAATTTCAAAATCTGATTTTAATGAAAGAGGGTAGCACACAATTTAGCACGTGATCAGATTTTCATAGGAAATTGTTTTAAAATATTTTTCAAGCAATTTAAAGTTCAGAAAAATGATTTCAAAGATCAAAATTTCAAGTAACAAATAATAATATCAAATATCAATTAAGAGCAAAGACTTGGAATGATCTCACCACGATTCCACCGAAATGAATGTAAATGAATCTTAGTGAAACTCTAGATCGGTAACAGCAGCAGCAAATTCCCAAGAACAATTCTCAAGAAAAATCTCACAATACTCTCAATATGAATTCAGAATAATCACTCTCAGAAATCTTAGGAACTGAATAGCTCTTGAAAATTTATTGATTGGGATCACCCATAAGTGAAAAACGCAGGTCTATTTATATGAATTTAAAATAAATCCTCCAACGGCTAGTTTCCACTTGTCATGACACTTAATTACTCTTGTAGACCCTTATATCAATATGACTCAATCTTGGTTCAATTCACTCAATTATAACTTTTAAAACATTCAATTTAATCCCTCAAATATTTTCCAATCTCAATTAGATAGGATAGAAAGAATTAAACGTACCAATTTGAGAAATAATAAAATTATAAGAACCATATCTATAGGGATATCAAAATATCAATCACATATTTCAAATAATATCAAATCACTAAGATATCTCTCAGATCTTAACCATAAAACAACTAGTAATGACTATTTTTTGAAAAAACAAATAGCTAACCGATTAACCGGTTAGCTAACTGATAATCGAGTCAGCCTTATTTAAAGGGGAAAATAACTAGTCTTGTGACAATCATGACAACATATATAGTTCGGTTAGTACTTTTTAAAAAAAAAAAAAACCAACATGATTGTCCACATAAAGTCGGTTAGTAATGATAAGGCTATCGCGTTAAAAAAAAAACACATGATTAGAACTGTTACAATAACTAATCACATCATCATTTTTAAATTCTCTTCATCTTCCTCTGTCACTATAAATATTAATAGTAGAGCATTGCTTATTATTTTGGACACGTTTACAAAATTTAGAGAATACAGAAGCAACTTTGCTCTTTTTAGCAAGAAAGAATACCTAGGTAAATCTAGAATAATCATCTAGTATTACAAAAGCATAAAATTTACTTGCAATACTAGCAACATAATTTGGACCAAATAAATCAAGATACAACATTTCAAGACATCTAGACGTGGACGTGTGTGTCTTTTTCTTAAACGATGATCTAAAATGCTTGCTTAATTGACATGCATCACATACTTTATCTTTTTCAAATTTCAAATCAGGTAAGCCACATACAAGACTCTTTTTAGATAAATTAGAAATCAATTCCATACTAGCATGCCCAAGTCTCCTATACCATAACCAACTATTCTTAGATAAAGTATTCAAACAGGATAAATTTTGAGAAGTAAAATCATCAAACGAACAAGTATAAACATTCTCAAACCGTGATGTAACTAACAGGATACTACTATTATGTCTATTCTTAATAATGCATCTATCATGATCAAATACGACATTATAGCCCTTGTCACATAGTTGACTTATACTAAGCAAGTTATGTTTAGGACCATCAACTAGTAACACATCTTTAATAACAATAGTGCCATTACCGATATTATCTATATCGATAATTTTACCCTTTGCGTTGTCTCCAAATGTTACATGACCTTCATCTTTAGGTGTCAAAGATATGAATTTTGCTTTATCTCCCGTCATGTGTCGAGAACAACCAATGTTCAGAAACTATTTGTCATTGCCTATTGATGTTTTACAAGGAGCACTTCAAATAGTTACTAAGTGGTACCTAGTCTAAGTGGGTCCGATCTTGTTAGTCGGGACAGTTTTAGTTCCTTTTCGAAGCAAGAACATATTTGCTCCAATGTGAAATTGAAGAAAAAATATTGATTTAAGAAAGATTAGTAATTAAAATTAATTTAAAGTGTCAACTAAATTAACTGAGAAAAGAAATCGGTTAAAGGGGCAAAAACATTGAAGATTGGAGTTAAAATTAATTGAGGAAGAAGTGTTCTAGTTAGACCGGTTAAGCGATCAATAAGAATCGGTTAACCGATGAAGAAGTGGCTGGGAATGGTGTAGTCTCTGGATCAATCGGTCAACCGACTGAAGAGAGATCGGTTGACCTAGAGCATTGCTTCTCATTTCTTACTAACCGATTATCTTAGTTCTGTCGACCAATTATCTTAGTTCTACCACAAGAAGAAATTATCGGTTAGCTAATCGATTATCGATTATCTTTAACTAACTCGATTATCTTAGTTATAGAGAGCTTCTGCTTGTCAAAAGTAGTTAGCTAACCTATTATCGATTATCTTTAACTAACTCGATTATCTTATTTAAAGGGGGAAAATGACCAGTCTGCTAACTCGATTGTTCGATTATCTAAATAATCAAATTATATGAATCATATCTATAAGGATATCAAAATATCAATCACATATTTCTTCTGCTTGTCACAAGAAGAAAATATATTACTAATCGACATCATGTGGACAATCGTGATTGTGCTCTCATTTCTTAGTAACTAAGATAATCGGTCAACTGATTATCTTAGGTTTGTCGACCGATCAATTCAGAGAGTTCAAGTATTGGCCTTAGGTCGACCAATCTCACATGATCTGTTAATCGATCGATTTAGAGAGTTCAGATTTCGGCCTAGGTCGACCAATTTCTCTTTGGTCGATTGACCGATCGATCTAGAGACTATACCATTTCCAGCCACTTCTTCATCGGTTGACCGATCCTTATTGGTCAGTTGACCGATCTTGTTTGAACACTTCTTCCTCAATTAATTTTAACTCCAATCTTCAACATTTTTAAATCGACTGTCCTGAACCGAAGAAGGATAAGGAAAAAAAGAAGAAAAGAAAGAAGAAGAAGAAAGGAAAGAAGAGTAAGAATAAGTCCATGCCACCTGGGATGATACTGAATCGATTAGTTCGAAAAAATCAAGAAGTGAAGAATCATCCATGTTTGCACTAATGGCCACTGGTGATGAGGTAACTAAATGTTCATGTTCTTGTCCTTTAGATTTTGATGAATTGTTTGATGCATATCAAGAACTTACGCATGATTATAAAAACCAGTGTTCTAAAATAAATGTCCTTCAAAATACAATTAACACATTAAACAAGCAAGTAATTGACTATGAATCTAAAAACATTAAATTGAAATTCAAGATATCGGATTTACATTCAATCGTTTTCAAATTCACTGGCGGTGAGAATAACTTGAAAATACTTTTGGGAAGTTCACGCGGTATTTCTGATTAAGCCGATATTGGATTTTAAAAAAATCTTAAGCAAAAATGTTTTCATATATATATATATATATTTTTAAACCAGAGGTCTTATTAGATGTTTTAAATGAAATGTTGTGGGGCATACTATTCATAGTTATTTTGCTAGAATATCTAACTACAGACAAGTTTGGGTTCCAAAAGGAACTAAAACTGTCCCGACTAACAAGATCGGACCTACTTAGACTGGGTACCACTTAGGAACTATCTCGAAAGAGGTGTAAGTACTCGTTCCTCTCTTAGAGATATTATTAATCTTGCATTTTTTTTTTATCTCAAATTGAGCCTAAGAATGTGAATGAGGCATTAATTGATGAATCTTGACTTTCTGTAATACAAAATGAGATAGTTCAATTTGAGCAAAACAAAGTATAGTCTCTAGTTCCTAGGCCAGATTTTTATCCAGTTATTGGTACAAAATGGGTTTTTCGAAATAAAAATGATGAATATGGTATTGTAATTAGAAATAAAGCAAAATTAGTAGCATAGGGCTATAATTAAGAGGAAGAAATTGATTATGATGAAATTTATGCTTATGTGGCTAGATTAGAAGCTATTAGAATGCTACTCTCTTTTGCATGCGCACAAGATTTTAAATTATATCAAATAGATGTTAAGAGTGTATTTTTGAGTGGCTTCCTAGCGGAAGAAATTTATGTGGAACAACCCACGAGTTTTGAAAGTGATAAATTTCCCGATCACGTGTTTAAACTTCATAAGGCTTTATATGGGCTTAAACAAGCTCCTAGAGCTTGGTATGAGAGACTTAACCGATATTTGATCGAAAATAGTTTTCAAATGGGTCTTAGTTATATGACGCTATTTGTTAAGTAAACTGGTTTTGATATCCTATTAGTACAAGTTTATGTTGATGATATTATTTTTAGATCTACTAATGCGGATCTTTGCCAAGATTATGCAGGTTGAATTTGAAATGAGCATGATGGAAGAGCTGAATTTCTTTCTTGGGTTGCAAATTAAGCATACCAAATAAGAGATATTTATAAACAAAGCTAAATACACCACGGAGCTACTAAAGAAATGTGGCTTGGATGATGCTAAAGAGTACAAAACTCCCATAACAACAGCTACAAAGAGAGACAAAGACAATACTAGCAAAAACGTAAATGAAAAATTGTAACGAGGTATGATTGGTAGCTTGTTGTATTTAACTATTAGTAGACCTGATATTATGTATAGCGTTTTCTTATGTGCTAGATTTCAATCTTGTCCTAAAGAATCGCAATTGACTGCGGTTAAGCGAATCTTTCGATATTTAAAGAAGAAAATGATTGGTCATTTTTTGAAGCTCGATTATCGATTATCTTTAACTAACTCGATTATCTTAGTTATAGAGAGCCTCTGCTTGTCAGAAGTAGTTAGTTGCTCCTTATTCTTAGCAACTCCGTTTTCTATTGGGACAAACGGACCATCCTCAATCGCTAGCCATACTTCATAATTCGTGGCCTGAAGGAAAGTAATCATTTTGTCCTTCCAGAATGCATAATTTTCACCTGCAAACAAGGGTGGTTGGTGCATAGATTGTCCCTTAGCTCGTGTACCTATTGTGTGCACTATGTGATATTTGTTAACTTAGTGTATTGAGTTAAACCAGTTCTAATGCCAATTATTCGCTCAGGGAAATACCCAAGAAGGGGGTGAATTGGGTAGTAATAAAAATTATCAAATAAATAACACTTGAAAATTCAAATAATTAATTTTAACTTAAATTAATTATTATCTTTATAACAGTGGATATGTGTTATCAAATTAGGTGCACACCCAAACAACTGAAAATAAATAAAGTAAAAATTGTAGCACACCAAAATTTATACTAATTTACCAAACTACTCTTGGCTAATCTAGTCCTTCAAGCCTCACGGAGAGTCGCAACCACTAATCACTATGATTCCATTAATTAGGTAGGAATCAAACCCTTACAAATGATTCTTTTTGCAGGCTCAGAATTAACCTCTATAATTTCCTTTTCACAGGCTAAAGATTAACCTAATTCTTTTATATTTAGGCTAAGAATCAAACCTTACCAAATCACTCCAAGTATCCTTTTACCCAGTAAGGACTGAACCGTTACAAATTCACTCAAAATAATCAGAAAGAATTACGCCTATCTCTTTTCACGGGAAAAGAGTAACCTAATATTTTTATACACTAGGTAAAGATCAAACCCCAATCTCTTTACTGGAAGATATTGAAACCCGAAACTACCCCTGATTAGATATTCCCAATAATATTTAATCCGCACACAACTCACCAATTACAAAATTGATAAGTTTTTTCCTACTTGGAACTTCTACCACCCCAGATTAATTTGAACTCAATTAATGTCCCAATACTAGTAATAAAAAGTGAGAATTTCTGATTTTAATGAAAGTGGGTAGCACATAATTTAGCACGTAATCAGATTTTCACAGGAAATCGTTTTAAAATATTTTTCAAGCAATTTAAAGTTCAGAAAAAATATTTCAAAGATCAAAATTCCAAGTAACAAATAATAATATGAAATATCAATTAAGGGCAAAGACTTGTAATGATCTCACCGGGATTCCACCGAAATGAATGTAAATGAATCGCAGTGAAACTCTAGATTGGTAATAGCAACAACAAATTCTCAAGAATAATTCTCAAGAAACATCTCACAATACTCTCAGTATAAATTCAGAATAATCACTCTCAGAAAGCTTAAGAGCTAAATAGTTCTTGAAAATTTATTGATTGGGATCACTCATAAGTGAAAAACGCAGGTCTATTTATATAGATTTAAAATAAACCCTCCAACGGCTAGTTTTCACTTGTCATGACACTTAATTTCTCTTATAGACACTTTATATCAATATGACTCAATCTTGGTTCAATTCACTCAATTATAACTTTTAAAACATTCAATTTAATCCTTCAAATATTTCTTAATCTTAGTTATATAGAATATAAAGAATTAAACGTACTAATTTGAGAAATAATCAAATTATATGAACCATATCTATAGGGATATCAAAATATCAAACCCATATCTCAAATAACATCAAATCCCTGATATATCTCTCAGATCTTGACCATAAAACGGCCAGTAACGACTACTTTTTGAAAAAATCCACGAAATCTTCTAAACTTGAAACAGTCACATCGGTTGACCGACAAAAATCCATATGTTGACCGATCGATTCAGGTTGTAGCCCATGCCAGAATTTCTCACCAATCAGTCGACCGCTACTCCATGGTTTGTCGACCAATCGATTCAGGATGCTCTCTAGGCCAATTTTCAGCTGTGGTTGGTCGACCGATTATCTTAGTTCTATTGACCGAACAATTCAGAGAGTTCAAGTATTAGCCTTAAGTCGACCGATCTCACATGATCTGTCGACCAATCGATTCAGAGAGTTCAGATTTTGGCCTAGGTCGACCGATCTCTCTTTAGTCAGTTGATCGATCGATCTAGAGACCGCACCATTCCTAGCCACTTCTTCATCGGTTGACTGATCCTTATTGGTCAGTTGACCGATCCTGCTGGAACACTTCTTTCTGAATTAATTTTAACTCTAATCTTCAACGTTTTTGCCCCTTTAATCGATTTCTTTTCTCGATTAACTTAATTGACACTCTAAATCAATTTTAATTACTAATCTTTCTTAAATCAATATTTCTTCTTCAATTTCACATAAGAGAAAATATGTTTAACTAATTAAAATCCTAATAAAAATACACATAAACATAATTCTATTTTTGTGTCCTGTGTGATTTTAATCGAGATACATTAATAGTTACAATTAATTTGAGTTGTTTTCTCATAAATTCTTCAAAATCCTCGATCTCTTAATACTTATCTCTTTGTCAGTCTCTTACATCCTTAACTATCTTCAATCATGTCTTCATGATTAAATCATCAATGAAACTTTTACACTGAAACACTCAATAAACTTGTTAATTTCACCAAAAACATCAACATTTAATTGTCCATTAAAATCTTGAGGATCAACAATTTTCCTATTTTTGATTATGACAATTAACTTTGATATTTTCGTCAAAATAAAATATAACTACATTTTCCCTAAATCCGAGGATGAGTTTCGAAAATGACCAGTCTTGATTGTTGGTTAGCTAACCGATTATCGATTACCTAAATAAGATAATCGATGATCTAAATTATGTTATATTCTATACTTTGTTGAATATTATATGTATTTTAAAAATTATTCTTCATGATTGTGCTTTATCGAGTTAAAAAAACCACAAGATTAGAAGTGCTACAATAACTAATCAATTACTAACCGACATCATGATGTCGGTTAGTAACCGATCAACAGATGTTTTTGGTAGAACTAATGATTTTGTTGAGTGTTTTAGAAAAGAGATTCATATAGTTGATTAAAAAGAAGACCTCATGAAGAAAACATAAAGGGTGCAAAATGGATGCAATGAAGATATGAATAGTTTTGAAGACCTTAAAGAAAATTAGCTGAAAATAACTCTCTACTTATATACTCTTAATGCAACCCAAATTAGGATCACATACTACACTTTAAATGAGTTATTTTTATGTGTGTCATGGTAAGAAGCGGTAAATTTAAGATCCTAAAATGAGATATTATATGTGCTTGTTATGTGAAATAAAATTGATAATTGACCTAATTAAAAAACATGTTTTAAAGTATTAAAAGTTGTATTTTCAGGTCAATTCGATCAATCGAGAAAAGTAATCAGTCAACTAAATCAAACAGGTAGTTTTAGAGCAGAAATGAGGTGCTACTGATCTAGTCAGTCAACCGAATTAAAGAGTTCAGTCAACCATTTGAAACAGTGGCTGAATTGGTGAACAACCTGAACCAATTGGTTAACCGTTTGAGTGATTAGGTAAATTTAAGAGAAATTGGAGCATCCTGCACCAATCGGTCGACCGATTGGTGGCAGTCAGTCAACCGACTAGCCTGTAAGTTCAAGCTATATTTTGGCTCTAGACTAATTAATCAACTGACCAGTGGGGATCGGTCAACTGACTGTGTCAGTTGATGAATCGAGTTACTTGGTTAATTGGTAAAAAACTATCCATTTTTTAGGATTCCAAGGGAGAGATTTAGAGGAATTGAAATTAATTAAGATATGGTCTACGTATTCTATTATCCCTATTGATTTGCTCCATATACTTTGAGATTCTCATAATTTAAATGGATTAGTACTTTATATCTTTATGGTTTTAAATTGAGAATAATTTTTGTGAACTTATTTGAGAGGATTGAAAGAAAATTTAATGTGGAATACACCTGAAATGAAAAGTAAAGTTATATGGGGTCTAAGTATGTCATTTATTGACACATTATTTGAAAACTAGCCATTGGTGGTCTAGTTCTAGGTTTATTTAAAGAGACCTACGTGAATGAGTTATGTTGATCCTAAGATTTTGATGAACAATTAAGTGTTGATGTTTTGATTGAACTAATAGTTTGTTCAAGTGTTTCAGTTAATTAAGTTCCTATGATGAAGATGCAATGACAAATTTATAAATGGATGCTAAATGATGATGTCAAAGATGATGAAAAATTAAGAGTTTGTAGAAATTAGAGAAAACAACTTAAGTGAATTTTAACTCTTAATATCCCAATTAGGAATATACACACAACATAAAAAGTTTTTATTGTTTTTGTGTGTTTTGATAAGATAAAATTATTTGCTTCTATGTGTAATTGAAAAGAAATATTTATAATTGGCTAAAATGGAATTTAAGAAGTTAGTTGACCCTATTTAGAAAAGAAAATGGTTAAAGGGGTGAAAACGTAAAAGAGAATAAGTTAAAAACAAGTTAAGAAAAGAGATCCAGCAGACATAAGTCGACTGGTACGTCGACCGGACCAAGTAGTAGAAACTCTCTGTATCTCTAAGTCAATAGGCAGGTCGACCGGATCAAGTAGCAGAAACTCTCTGTATCTCTAAGTCAACAGACAGGTCTACCGGTGAAGAGAAGATGAACTCTCTGTATATCTAAGTCGACAGGTAGGTCAACCGGTGAAGGTAAATCGAACTCTCTGAATCTCCAAGTCGACAGATAGGTCAACCGATGAACGCAACAGCTTTGATCCTGAATCTAGCAGTCGACGGAGGGTGCTGTTTCAGGATTCTGTGCATTCCGAAATCATATCTAAAAGTAGCCGTTTTTTGTTGAGATTTGAGAGAGATTTAAGAGATTTATTGATATTTAAGTTATGCTTCATCTATTATTTAAATCCTATTAAGTTGGTTTATTAAGTTTTAATATTTCTCAGTTTGGTACATAAAATTATTTCTATTTTATTCTAATTGAGATTGAGAAATATTTTGGGGGGAGGGGGGGCTTAATTGAAAGTTTTAAAAGCTATAATTAAGTGAATTGAACCAAAATGAAGTAATAATGATATATGAGGTCTAAGAGAGCATTTAAGTGTCATGATACATGAGAACTAGCAGTTAGAGAGCTGATTTATTTCCCATATATATAAACCTGCGAATTTCAAAAATAATTAATTAAGAGTAGTGAGCTTAAAGAGATAAGATCATATTGTGTTGTTCTAAGAGTTATATTTCTGAAATATTGTGTGAGTTATTATAAGAGGTGATCTTGAGAATTAATTGCTTTTAATCTTTGCTGCTACCGGATCTGAAGTAACATCGTGCTATTTATTTTTTCTGTGGATTCCGGGTGAGATCTTTCCAATTTTTTTCTATTTGTGCATTGCTTTTTTAAATTTGGAAATTGATCTTTAGTAATTGTTTTTTATTCTTTGTTGAAGAAAATATTTTATAAACAATTTCTTAAATCTAATTACGTGCTCAATTATTTGCTACTCATATTTTGTTTAAAATTAGATTTTCAATCTCACACTTTTCTATCACTAGATTTGGGATATTAATCGAGTTTTAATTTATCTGGGGTGGTAGAAACTCTGAGTGAGATAATCTGCTTATCAATTTATATTGGTGAGTTGTGTGACGGATTAAATACTATTGAGGGTATTTAATCAGGGGTAGCCGATTTTCTGTCTCTTCCTATAAAGAGATTGATGTAGTAATTCTTCATGGATAGAATTGTGTTTGAGTGAATTTTATAACGGTTCAATCCTTACCGAGTAAAAGGATATTTGGAGTGTTGGTGAGGTTTTGATTCTTTTGCCTTAATATTAAAAAGAATTAGGTTATTCTTTAACCTGTAAAAAGTATAGGTTCTTCCTTAGTCTGGAAAAATGATTTTGTAAAGGTTGATTCTGAGCCTATAAAAGAATCGTTGTGAGAGTTTGGTTCCTACCTTTAAAGAGATCTTGAGTATTAGTAGGTGCGACTCTCCGTGGGGCTCGAGGGATTGGATTAGCCAAGAGTAGCTTGGTGAATCAATCTAAATCTCTGGTGTGCTACAATATTTACATTATTTATTTTTTGTTGTTTGGTGTACACCTAGTTGATTATTTAATTCCGCTATGATATAAAGATAATAATTAATTTAGGATTAAAATTAATTATTTGATTTATTGAAGTATTATTCTGATAAATTTTTAATTACCTAATTCACACTCTCTCTTGGGTATTCCACTGGGCCAACAAGTTAAAATACATCAAGAACAATCAGTTCAAGCTTTTTTAAGAGTTATATTTACGCTAAGATTTTTCTGAGATATTCATTCTTTGTTCTTGATTTAAAGCGCAGTTGATTTGGCATCACCAACTTGTATTCTATTACGTTTTTATCATTATCTTCTGTTGATTCTAAGATTTTGATGAACAATTAAAGGTTGATATTTTTTGTGAAACTAACAGTTTGATTAAGTGTTTCAGTTTATTAGTTCCAATGATGAAGATATGATGACAAGTAATGAATGCGTGCAAAAGAGACTAACAAAGACGATGGACATTACGAGACCAAAGATTTTGAAGAATTTAGGGAAAACAATTCAGGTTAATTTTTGCTCTTAATGTATCCCGATTAGGATCACACACGACACAAAAAGTTTTTAAATTTATGTGTATTTTGATAAGATCCTAATTAGTGAAATTATCTGCTCCTATGTGTAATTGAAAAAGAAATATTGATAATTAATTAAAATTGAATTTAAGAATTTAGTGGAGCTAATTGAGAAAAAAATCAATTAAAGGGGCAAAAAATGTTGAAGAAAATGAATTAAAAAAGAATTTAGAAGAGGTTCTCAGCATTGACAAGTCGACAGGTAAGTTGACCGGAGCATAGAAGAAGAAGTCTCTAAATCTCTCAGTCGACAGGTAGGTCGACCTATGCTTAAAAGATGAACTCTCTGAATCGTCTGGCCGACAGATGATGGATGGGCGGTCGACCGATAGGCAAATGAATTTTGGCTTGGCTAGTATCTTGAATCGAGCGATCGACTTATGAATGTTGGTCGGTCGACTGATGAGTCTGTTTCAGGTTTAGAGGATTTCATGGATTTGATTCGAAATTAGCCGTTAACAAGTCGTTTTTGGCTTACCTAATTTGATTCATGGATTTGTTTCCGGTTTAGATGACTTCATAAAATATTTGTCTTTATAAATCTTTAATGATTGATCATTCTTTATTCATTCTTTTTCTCATTAAAACACATGGTACTTCTAATATGAAATCATCCAATGAAACCATTAATTCTATAAAATATCAACGTTCAATTTTTCATCAAAACATTAGGTTCAACACATTGTTTTATGAAAGAACATGTACACAACAACTACATGTTGCCATAGACTCCGCTTCTGCATTGAATAAGGCTATAGAGTTATGTTTATTGCTAGACCAAGAAACAAGTGCATGTCCTAAGAAGTGACACGACCAACTAGTGTTTTTTAGTTCAGCTTTGCAATTAGCAAAATCAACAACTAATTAACTAAAAATGAGTTCCCCTAGTATACTATAATCCTAGATCACAGGTTCCTTATAAATAACCAAAAAAAATACTTTTAATTACAATTAAGTGAGACTCTTTAGGGCAAACTTGAAATCTCGCACACAAACACACACTAAACATGATGTTTGGTCTATTAGCAGTAAGTCTTTTCATTTACACTTTTCATTAGCAGTAAGATGTAAAAGACTTCCAATATACATCAGTAAGTCTTTTCATTTACACTTTTACCTTTGTCGTCTTTGTTAAGCTTACTTGTCATCTCCATGGGAGTTTTGTATTATTCAGTACTTTCGAAGTCATATTTTTTAAGAAGCTCTTTAGCATGCTTGGCTTGATTGACAAAGATCTTATCTTTTCTTTGCTTAATTTGTAGCCCCAGGAAAAATATCAATTCTTCCATCTTACTCATTTTGAATTTAACCTGCATTATCTTGGTAAACTCTTGGCAAAAATCTTCGTTAGTGAATCCAAATATTATATCATCTACATAAATTTATACTAACAGGATATCTATATTAGTTTGTTCAATAAGCAATGTAATATCACTAAGTCCACGTCGAAAATCTTTTTCAATTAAATATCTTCTAAGTCTCTCATACAAGGCTTTAATAGCTTGTTTGAAACCATACAGAGCTTTATGTAATTTAAAAATATGATTAGGCAGTTTATCATTTTTAAATTTTGGTGGTTGTTCGCCGTAAACCTCTTCAACAATAAAACCTTTTAGAAAGATGCTTTTAACTTTTATTTAAAATAACTTAAACTGACATGAACAAGTAAAGCTAACAGCATTCTTATAGACTCTAATCTAGAAACAAGTGTATAGGTTTCATCATAATCTATGCCCTCTTCCTGATTATAGACTTGTGCTACTTGTCTTGTCTTATTTCTAATTACTATTCCTATTTCATCCTTTATATTTGATAAATCCATATGGTATCAATAACAGAATGAAGATCAGGTCTAGGAACTAAGGAACTAGAGACCATTCTTTGTTTCTCTAAAACTGAAACAATTCTTTTTGCATGACTAAAATCCATGATTCATCGGATATAGATTCATCTACATTTTAAAGTTCGATTTGAGAGAGAAATGCAAGATTAACAACATCTCTAAGAGAAGAATAAATACTTATACCTAGCTAATAATGATTTGATCCACTAAATGACCCACAAGTCGTTTTATTACTCTTGGAATTGCTAAGTTTTAGTCAGGTGGAGATTTTTCAAGAGGTTTATATGTTTCCTTTTAAATTTAGTTCTTTGATCCTTCTATTTTTCTTGGACACCTGCATCATTTTTCATCTAAATCCTTTCTAGACACAAATGGATTAACCTCTTAAAAAAATATGCATAGATTCATCAACTACTAAAGATCTTTTGTTATAAACCCTATATGCTTTCCTATCCTAGGCATATCCAAGAAAAATACCCCCATGAGATTTGGTACCAAATTTTCCCAAATTATCTTTATCATTTAAAATAAAACATTTATATTAAAAAAAAATTGAAATTGGATATATTTGGAATTTTGTCATTCAAATCTCATAAGGAGTTTTATCAAAGCCTTTTCAAATAGATACACAATTAATGACATGGAATGAGGTACTTATAGTTTTAGTCCACAATTATTTAGGAAGGCTATTTCATTAAGCATAGGTCAGGTCATTTCTTGAAGCGTTATGTTCTTTCTTTCAACAACTCTATTTTGTTGAGGAGTTATAGGAGCAAACAAATCATGAGAGAATCCATGTTCATCACAATAACTAGAAATTTTCTTATTCTTGAACTCTTTACCTCTATCACTACGAATGTTAATGATGCAAGACTACTTTTTATTTTGAACACACTTACAGAATTTTATGAATGCATATTCTACATCACTCTTCTTTATCATGAAGTATACCCATGTATATCTAAAAAAAATCATCTACTATGACAAATACACAAAACTTTCCTCCCAAACTAGCAATAGGATTGGGACCGAATAAATATAAATGCAATAATTCAAGAGGATTAGATGTAGATGTATGTAGTTTCTTCTTAAAAGATGATTTAACTTGTTTACCTAGTTGACATGCATCACAAATCTTATTTTAAAAAAAATTGATATTAGGAAGACCATGGATAAGATTCTTTTTAGATAAACTAGAAAGTAATTCTATGCTAGCATGCCCAAGACTTCTACGCCACAACTAACTGTTTTCAAACAATGCATTTAAACATGATGAATGTCAAAAAGTAAAATAATCAAATGAACAAGTATAGAAATTTTGAAACAGTGACACAACCAGTAATATGCTATCATATTTTCCACTCTTAATAATGCACTTGTTATTATAAAAAATGACATTATAACTTCTATTACATAGTTGACTTATAATACGAAAATTGTGTTTAAGACCATCAACTAAAAGAACATCTTCGATAACAGTAGAGGAGAATTATCAATATTACCTATATCGATTATCTTACCCTTGACATTGTCTCCAAAAGTCACATGACCTTCGTAGTTAGATGTCAAAGACGCAAATCTAGTTTTATCCCCTATCATGTGCCGAGAACAGTCGCTGTCTAGGAATCATTTGTCCTTACTTACATATACTTTAAGATTAATATATAAGGAACATCTCAAATAGTTCCTAATCTTGTTAATTAAATTACTCTTTGTTCCTTTAGGTTGTGTTTGGGTAAAGAATTTGACAAATTCAAGAGATTTGTTAAATGATGGGATTTAAAAATCCTGGATTTTGAAATCCCATCATTTAACAAATCTATTGTTTGAATAACTATTTGAGCTGAAGTATTTGATAGTGTAATTTATAATTCCCTTGTTTGAATAGGTAAAGTATTTGTAAATAGAACTTACAAGTCCATTGATTTTTAAGTTTATATAAATATTTAACAACATGCTAATATAATTAAAAATAATAAATTCAAAGCAAAAGATTAATGTTTTCCAAATCTAAATTAGACACGATTGTCCACAAAAAACAAAATTACACATGGTTGTCCACAAAAACAAAATTAAACATGATTTTCTACGAGAAAACACAATTAGACATGGTTGTCCCAAAAAAAAAAAAAAAACAACTTAAAAACAAGTCAAGAAGATAAAAGTGAATAATCCATAATTGGCTAATGGTGAAGCAACTGAACATCTTCTGAAGAGTTGATGAAACTTGAGACTAATTGGAGCACCATCCAAACAGACCTTAATGTAAAGCACTCAAATCTTGGTTTCGCTTCATTATCAATATTTTTTGATGAATTATTTTCCATTTTATTCCTCTTGGACGATCCAATTGGCTGCCATCCCACCACTTGAGCTCTGTAATAGGAGCATAACATAAGAAAAATCAAAATCTAAGGGCCTGTTTAGTTAATTCGCGTTTAAATGCTTTGAATTTATAGTTAAAGAGGGAAAAAAATGGAAATTTAACTTTGAAGCAAGATATCTAAAATGGTTATTTGGAGCAGAACTTATTTTGTCTTCAACACCCACAACACCATCTTTCACAGAAACCCTATAATTCATCCTCTTCCAAACCCCTAATTACACATCCAGAAGAACGCAAAATAGAGGCTTTACCTAAATCAATCTTAGATTTGCCATTGACATAGAAAACTCATTTTCCAGAACCATCAATTGAATAAAAAAAAATACATGGAGAACAAATGAAAATGAACTTGAATAATGACGGCGATGACGACGATTCAACGAATCACGACTGCGATGAAGAAGCCCACAACTGCGACGAAGAAAAAGATGATGGAGACGAAGAAGAAGAAGACGGACGGCAGCAACCAAGAAGCAGGAGAAAGAAAACGGTGGAGACGGACGACCAAAAATCAAGAGACGAAGAAGATGGACGACGAGAAAAAGAGGGCTCAGGTCAGTCGCGACTCGCGATTTTGTGAAATCCTCTCTTTGATGGATTTGAGAAATGACACTTATTTCAAAGTTATTTCTAAATCCCTCATTTTACCTTTTTTTTAGGTATACAAGGATTTGACAAATTATTTTTTATAAATACCCAAACAAGGTATTTATTAAAAAAGGATTCTGAAATCACTTACCCAAATAAAATCCCTTCCCCAAATCCCTTACCCAAATACAGCCTTAAGAACACCCATATCTGTTTGCCTTTGCATTTTGGTTTAAAATAATTTTTTTATAGTATACTCTACAATGTTACCATTGAAACATTTAACAAGTTTCTTGGTTTCAAAAGAGAATATTTAAAATCGCTTTTGCTTGACGTTTTATATGAAAACTAAATCAAGCCTTGTCAAAAATACCTCTCGAGTCCCAAACCAATTTTTAAATTATTCTCATCATTTATAAACTTAAGAACAATAGAATTCAAATCCTCAAGTTTGGATGTCAACTCTTTGTTTTCTTTTTCCAAATCTAATGAGATAGTTTTTGAAACTTTATTTTTGAGAGAAGTGTTCTCGGCTTCATATTTTTCAATCTGTTTTTTTAAATAAATCGTTGAACTTTGTAGGGCAATAATTTTTTATCACTGAATTTCATAATCATTTAATAATTATTGATAAACATCAAATAACTCAACAAAATTTAAGGGGCGATAACAACAATAATTAGGTACCTTATCCCTATTAGTCATTAGGGCAAGTATCGTAGATTCTTCCTTATTACTTGATGTTTTGGAGTTACTTGAGTCCAAATCATCCTGCATTGCTTTCGTAGATTTTTTTTTTTTGCCCTTATTTGATTTCATTTTTTCATTGCGTTTACTCTCATTTTTTGGCTCATGACAATCTGATTGAAAATGTCCGATCTTGTGATAATTAAAACACTCAATATTATTCATATTGTAGTTTCTCTTTCCACGGAAAGTACATTAAGCCATCCTCTTAAAATTATTTGTTATAAGAGCTAGATCCCGCTCTTGATCATTGTCGAGCCTTACATCATTGTCATCATTGTCGTTGTCTTTTTGTGCCTTAAGTGCCAAAGACTTTTGTTTTCTATTGATTGCTTCCTCTTCGTATCTTCAAATTGACGACTCATGATTAGTCAAGTTTCCAATGAGCTTATCAATGGTGTATGTGTTCAAGTCCTTGGCTTCTTGTATTGCAGTCACCTTGGGATCCTATGCTTTTCACAAGGACCTTAGGATTTTTCAATCTTTCTCTAGGATTGTGCGATCTGTGAGATGTTATTACCTCAAAAAAAGGTGTTTATTGACAAGTTGATGTCTCTGGCGTATGGCTAAATCCTATCCCTCTAAAACAAACATTTTTTAGTTCACGGAGATCCTTTCAAACACATTATTAGCTAGTCAATTGTTGCTACCACGAGATTTACAACTACACCTGATAGGGTAAGGATAGTGAAGAGGCAAATAATTTATGATGGCCAACCCTAATAGCAAAGAGAAACCTATATGAGGCAAGTTGTCACTTGTACCATCTCAAGATTCCAAAATTACGCTATCTCATAATTTTGAAAAACAAACTACATAATATCAATAACAATTATCGCTCACTTGAATGAGAAATAAAACAAATGGAGAAACATATTTATATGAAACAACTTTATAAGATTCAGAAGAGCAACACTACCGATGTAAATGAGTAGATGTCAAAGTATTTTACCCAATCCGCGATACACAGATGACTCATCACTATCCGATTACGAAGATGAAGCTATTCATTACGAATGGTTTGATATAATTATTCACTTATCTCTCTATAAAATTCCAATGTTGGATTATGTATTTTCTTATTTATTCAATTTCTTTTCCCTTTTTCTGATTATTTTTAATTGTTATTGCCTTTAATTTAAATGGTTTTTTTGGTTAAAATTTGTTATTGCAACGATTTTATTTTTTTAACTATTTTTTTTTGGATATTAAGATATTTAAATATATTATAAAGTTAATAAAATTATTATATTGAGCCCATTTTAAAGGAACTCAAAAAATAATTCAAAAAGAAGTCTTCTCAATTTATAAGAGATTTAAAAGGAAGAATAACAAAATTACTTCTAGTGGGTAAAAAATGAAGAAAAAAAATGCGCTATCGAAAATATGCTATTCATAATCCAAAACGTTCTAATTAATTTTTTTGTATATAAAAATTTATAGATACAAATTATGTATAAACGTTTTTATATAAGGGGGAAAATAGATGGAGGTGTTACCTCCGGCTATAAAAATAAAAAACAAACAAAAATAAAACAATTGGGTGAAGATAAAGCCGGAGGTGCAACCTCCAACTTCATTGTTTATTAAGCTAAAGAAAAAAAAAAGCATCGTATAATCGGGGCTGCAAATTCCAATTTTTTTTTTATTCCAACGGATTATGTTGGGAGTGCTATTCTCGGTTTTGGTATAGCCGAGATTTCCACTCCCGGCTTATATAAGTTTGGATTTTTTTCTAAACTCACCTAGTTTTTAGTAAATAAGAAAAAAAGTGGTAATTTTTTGGTGAAGAACTGCATTCTTTGCTTAGGGGTGGAAGAAGATGGGAAAAACCGGGGTAATTAAATATTCTTCCCTTAATAAATAAACGTGGGAGCAATTATGTATTTTTCTATTTAACTAGAACGATTGATTTCTTTAAGTAATAAAGCCCTGTGAATCTAATAGTAAAATTCTGTTGAACAAATAAGTTTATAGGTGGCATAAACCCATCATTTGCACCATTCACATTTTTCACCAACTCAATATGCAAGGCCAAAACACACACACACACACACACACAAAGGATTAATACCATTGACATCCCTTACCTATTTTAAAGTTACAATGACACTCCATGTATGGAAATTACCATGGAATCCCCTTACCAGGAAAAAAAGATAAAATGATTTTTTTACCCTCAATTTTATCTGAACAGAATCTTATTACCTAATTTTACTATTTTGTCCCTAAAAAAACTAAACTAATATTCTTTCTTTTTTTTTTCTTTTTCTTTTTTCTTCTTCATTCATTGTCGTGTTCATGTTCAACTTCAGCTTCAAGTGGCCATCTTCCACCGCTAATCACCATTGAACTGCCGGTACACACTGAACTGTCGACACACCACTATCGTTAGTTTCCCTTTCTCTTTATTTTCATTCTCTCAAAAACCCAAAAAATTATTTTAGGAAAACGAATCATCCAACTACCACGAGAGAGAAAAGTGCAGAAAAAACAGTGACCACAATGCCAACTGCCACACCATTCCGTTCAAACACCACCTTCAATCAAGGAAAAAATCAACAAAACACAAGATCGAAATTAAATCAAAACTTGATAATATAAACTTGCTAGAATAAAAAGGGTAAAATAAAATCAAATCCAAAAATCCTATTTTGAATGTTCTTGAGCATCGTTCCACTACCCTATTTCATTTTCATTCTTAATCAGTAATTTTCAATGAAATACCTATTGCAATTAAAACTTCAATCCCTAATTTGAAAAAAGAACACACAATTTGGAAAGAAATTCAAGTTATTTTTATAGTTAATATGACTTTTTGATTAACGCTTGTTGGATCGAAAAATCCCTCATAGGTATAGGATTCAACACTTTTAAGCTTGAATCAACCTTTAATTTCTTCTTCGCCTCTAATTTATTTGATTCTTTCAGATCCGAGCATGATTTGTTGGTCAAGGCTTCTAACGATTTTTGGTGGCAGTAGTTAAGCGACGAAATTGTAGATTTAATTTATAAGAAATTCAAATCTGGGATTGGAAGACTTCTGCCAGTTTACTTCGGTTCAGTGAGCGGCGATGGAGATAGTAGATTTGAGTTTCGAACTAGGGACAATATTGGTGATCATGGGTGGCTATATATGTGGGTATCAGATCTATAGATTGAGTAATATATTTGTAGAGAGAGAGAGAAAGAGAGAGAGAGGTGGTGGCGATGTTCATCGACGATGGTGGTGGTTTGAGGAAATGGAGATGAGATAAGATGAGCGATAAGAGATGAAGAACAACCCTAAGAGGAAAAAAAAAAAAAGAGAAAGGAAAAAAAAAAGATTAATTGGAATTTAATTTTATTATAAGGGTAATTTTTTCTTTTGATGGTAATTGGTAGGGAAGTTGACTTTTCTAAGGGTATAAGAGGTATTTTATTCTTAATTTTTTGTTCGGATGTTGTTGTCCTCTAATTAATGTTTTAAAAACTGGACTGGACATTGAACTGGAAAAGTTATTGGGTCACGGGTCACCGATTCAATCGATAGACAAACCGTGGTTGAACCGTGACGTCATAATTACGTCATTAATAATTATATATATATATATATATATATATATATATATATATATATATATATATATATATATATATATATATATAATTAAAATATTTCCCTTTCTTTTACATTTTTTTTTTAAATTTTAAAAAAACATATCATTTTATATCACACTAATACCAAAAAGTGGCCACCAGCTGGTAGCTACTCCTCTCAAACATGTCTCAATAGGGTTATCATATCTAGAAGCAATAATATTAAAATAAATAAAATCCTCTATCAAAAGCTGACAGAGTTGTATCATCAAACCTCCCAAACCTTTATTTAAAGCCGATAAGAGTTGTATCAACTTCTTCGACGTAGATCAGAGGTTCTATCTCTATCTCAAATTCTTACCAGGTTGGATCATTGCAGTGTCGTCTGCACTCGTTGTTGGAGATGAACAAGCAGACGGAGGTGGCAAGAGATCGGAACTGAGAGGGAGAAAAATAGATGGAAGCGGCAAGGCAACTGACGTGCCCCGATTTTTCAAAGAGGAAAAAATAATAAATAAATAAGGAGAGAGGGGCTTTCAAAGCGCCAATTTTCTCAAAAATATACTTAGTCCATTTTAAAAAATAAGGAGTCGCCATCTAGCATTGAGTTTAAATAGTGTGTTAGGTCATCGAATTTTTAGAAAACAATTTAAAAGGCCTAAATAAAAAATTGACAATAAAAAATACGGTTAAACCAAAAATTCATTTAAAGGCTCAGGGGTCGGTTACGCTCGGGGAAGGTGTTAGGCACCCCAAGATGCCCGTCCTGAACGCTCCCCGATTTTCCAGAGAAAACCAAAAACAAATATATATATATAGATATATGTTTATATATGCTTGGCGCTGGTAAAACGAGAAGGGTTTTTAAAAACGTCGATTTTCTCATTAAAATGTACTTAAGCCTGTTTTAGAAAAAGGAGTCGCCACCTAGCATTGGGTTTAAATGATGTGCTAGGTCACCATATTTTTCTTTTTTGAAAATAATTTAAAAAATGGCTTAAGTAAAATTTGACTCCAAAAATAATATGGTCTAACCAGAGATTCGTTTAAAGAGTTCGGGGGTCAGTTACGCTCGGGGAAGGTGTCAAGCACCCCAAGACGCCCGTCCAAAGACGGTACCTTATCCGATTAAGTCCAATTAAAATTTAAATCCGAATGTTTTTATTTTATTTTTAAATCCTCCTTATATACACGTACACACACATTTGAGGGAAGTGATCCCCCTTCTAAACCTAGACCGTTCTGATTGAAGGTTGGGAATTTTCCACCTCGTATTGTTAGCACATTATATTTAATACAAATTAAATAAAACACCCGCACACACGCATCGAGGAGAGTAATTCCCTTCTAAATTTTAGCCATTCAAATTGAAGGTTGGGAATTTTCCACCTCGTATTGTTAGCACATTATATTTAATACAAATTAAATAAAACACCCGCACACACGCATCGAGGAGAGTAATTCCCTTCTAAATCTTAGCCATTCAAATTGAAGGTTGGGAATTTTCCACCTCGTATTGTTAGCACATTATATTTAATACAAATTAAATAAAACACCCGTACACACGCATCGAGGAGAGTAATTCCCTTCTAAATTTAGCCATTCAAATTGAAGGTTGGGAATTTTCCACCTCGTATTGTTAGCACATTATATTTAATACAAATTAAATAAAACACCCGTACACACGCATCGAGGAGAGTAATTCCCTTCTAAATTTAGCCATTCAAATTGAAGGTTAGGAATTTTCCACCTCGTATTGTTAACACATTATATTTAATACAAATTAAATAAAACACCCGTACACACGCATCGAGGAGAGTAATTCCCTTCTAAATCTTAGCCATTCAAATTGAAGGTTGGGAATTTTCCACCTCGTATTATTTACTTAAAAAAATAAATAAATAAAAAAATTAAAAAAATTAAAAAAATAAATAAAATAAATAAATAAAAAAAAAATAAATAAATAAAAAAAAAATAAAAAGTAATAAATAAATAAATAAATAAATAATAAAGGAAGAAGAAAAAAAAATCTAATTTACAAAAAAAAAAAAAATTAGTATAATAACAACTTAAAAAAATAAGAGTAAGATTTACAACAGATGAAAATTTACCACCTTCTTGGAGATTTTTCTTCTTCAAAATTACAATAAAATGAAAATAATATTATTTTCTTCAAAAATTTTCTCCAGATTTCTCCTCTCTCTTACAAAAATTTCTCTCAAAAAATTTCTTCCTCCCAAAAATCTCTCCCCTCCCTCTTGTGATCCTTCCTATATTTATAGGAAGGAAATCTCATTGAAGAATCGACAAACGACAAACCAAAAGTAAAAAAAAATAATAAAAAAAGAGGTGGGTGCACCGAATTTCGGTGCACCCACCAGCTTTTGGGTGCACCGAATTTGGTGCACCCAAAAGCAGGGGGGACACCCCCCCCTGCTGGCCGCATGTGCGGCCAGCTTTAAAGCTGGCCGCACATGCGGCCAGTTCACTGGTCGCACCAGCGACCAGTGGCTGGTCGCCGGTGCGGCCGGCTGGTCGCCGGTGCGGCCAGCTGGTCGCACCGGCGACCCCTTTGCAGTCCCCCCCCCCGCGTTCGGTCCAGGCCTCTCTCGTTCTCGTCTTTTCTTGTCCATTTTGTTCCGAATTAACGCGTTTTTATTCCACTTCGAAAAATCTACAAAATCAAAAAAAATAAATAAATTAATTAATTACTAATATTTAATTTACTTAAGAGATTAATAAAACTTAATTTAGCAGTATTAAACCGTACAAATACGGTACAATCAAAATAAAATAAATAGAAAAATAAAATAAAATAACTATAAAATAAAGTATATTTTTTTTGCGAAGCGGTCAAAATGCCGTGTCTATAGCTGCCCCTCTTTGTCATGCAAGTCCCACTTGCTTGACAAAGATAAAAGACCACGTCATTTTGATCGTCCCATTTTATCTTTATTTATTTATTTATTTTTATTTTTAGTGTATTTTCCAATAATAGAACAAATAAAATAAAATGATTCATGACGAATACGTGTACGTTTAGAGTAATAAAAGAATACTCATGACGATACTCATGACGAACAAGTGTCTGTTTAGAGGATCGTTTAGAGTAATAAAATGATGACTCATGACGAACAAGTGTCTGTTTAGAGGATTGTTTAGAGTAATAAAAAAAGGACTCATGACGATACTCATGACGAACAAGTGTCTGTTTAGAGGATCGTTTAGAGTAATAAAATGATGACTCATGACGATACTCATGACGAACAAGTGTCTGTTTAGAGGATTGTTTAGAGTAATAAAAAAAGAGACTCATGACGATACTCATGACGAACAAGTGTCTGTTTAGAGGATCGTTTAGAGTAATAAAATGATGACTCATGACGATACTCATGACGAACAAGTGTCTGTTTAGAGGATCGTTTAGAGTAATAAAAATTATTCATGCCCCAGCCCTCTTGGCCAAGGGCTTAAAGAAAGTTCAAGAGTATAAAATATGCCTCCACTTGTGACTGAGTCAGAATGAGAGAACAAAGATATAAATGTGCCCCAGCCGAACTCTCAGATGACCGAACATTTATAGATTGCCTGCGTACCTTAGTATTATGCCGAGGATTAAGTTTGGCGTAGTTCACTTTTCGCCCTTTTCAGGGCAAAACGCATACCTGGAAGCTCATTTAGAGCTTTGGAACTTTTAGTAATAAAAGTTTCTAATTTGAACCGGAAGGTAAGAAGTCTTTGTGAGAGAGAAATCCATGCTTCCCTGTCCTTTGAAAACCCTATAATTGGACAAAAAACACATGCAACACGAAAATTTAGTTTGAAAAACTTGTCACTCTTGACGACTAGCAATTCCGTCCCCCCCTTTTCCATCGCAATCCCCCATTTGATGGCGCTTGACTTTCTCGGGTCACGGGACAGTATCGGGAGATTTCTCCGTCTCCCGCCGATTCTCACTTTCTCTTTTCTACTAGGCATCCTCAGTGCTTAGGAGAATCACATACTCCTGCTTGCTTTGTATTTTTCAAATCCTGCAAAACTGATTTAACCAAATATGGGAAAACATGTAAAACCTTACCCCAAATAGGTATCTTTATCACCAGATATGTTGACTGCGAGATTTCAAGCCGGATTGTCTGACAAGTATGATTTCAATGCAAATTTGAGCTATATTCGATGTTCCTTTTCACAGATTCCAACTCTTGCTCAAATCCATCAAGTTCCGAACACAGCAAAGTCTTACGATCAATGGAAGTCCACCGTAGTGGGAATTCCAAAAATGCCCCTATGAGTGATCTAACTGTTTTTTTTTTTTTTTTTTTTTTTTTTTTTTTTTTTTTGAAGCAACAGATAATCACAAATTGAAATAAACTTACTTAGGAAATAAGGACATTTATTAGGCAAAGTATTTCTTTACAGAATCCGAGTTTAGGGGCTCGGGAAATACATCACCATCCATTTCCTGGAGAATCAGCGCTCCACCGCTCAAAGCCTTATGAACAACAAAAGGACCTTCCCAATTTGGCGCGAACTTACCCTTAGCTTCATCTTGGAAAGGAAAGATTTTCTTCAAAACTAACTCACCGACCTTGAAGACTCTAGGGTATACCCGTTTATCATGAGCTCTAGTAATCCTCTGTCTGTAACACTGTCCGTGGCATATCGCTGTCAGCCGCTTTTCATCGATTAAACAAAGTTGGTCCAACCGTTGTTGTACCCATTCAGTTTTATCAAGCTCGGCCTCTATGAGCACTCGTAGAGATGGAATTTCCACCTCGGTTGGTATCACCGCTTCTGTGCCATAAACCAGAGAATAGGGGGTTGCCCATGTCGAGGTCCGAACCGAGGTTCGGTAAGCCATCAAAGCATATGGCAGCATATCATCCCACTCTTTATAATTGTCAATCATCTTCCGGAGAATTTTCTTTATATTTTTGTTGGCGGCTTCCACTGCTCCATTCATTTTTGGACGGTAAGGCGCTGAGTTTTTGTGCTCGATCTTGAACTGCTGACATATTTTCTGTATTTCTGAACCCTTCAGGTTTTTAGCATTGTCGGTTATCAATGTTTGCGGCAAACCGTATCTTGACACAATATTTTCTTTGATGAATCGAGCTACTATCTTTTGAGTCACTCGGGTTAAGGAAACGGCTTCTACCCACTTTGAAAAATAATCAATTGCCACCAGGATAAAGCGATGACCACTCGGTGCCTTAGGGGTAACTTCCCCAATAACGTCCATACCCCACATTGAGAAGGGCCATGGGGCCGCCAAGCAATGAAGGTGCGAAGGTGGGACATGGATTTGATCACCATGAATCTGACACTTATGGCATCTTCGAACAAACTGCACGCAGTCGCTTTCCATCGTTAGCCAAAAATGACCGGTCCTCAGGATCTTCTTGGCAAGCATGAAGCCGCTCATGTGAGGTCCACATATGCCACCATGGACCTCTTTCATCAACTGGATGGCCTCTTCGACTCCAACACATCTCAACAGGCCCATGTCAGGGGAGCGTTTGTACAGTGTCTCCCCGCTTAGGAAGAATTGGCCTGCTAACCTCCGGAGAGTTTTCCGATCAACACTTGATGCCCCTTCCGGATACTCCTGATTTTTCAGAAAGTTCTTTATGTCATGGTACCACGGGTCTTTGGCTGGCTCAGATTCAAGCTGGCAGCAGTGGGCCGGTCGGCGTTGAACTCGGATCACCACCGGAATGATATCATCATCCTCTCGAGTGATAGATATCATAGATGCCAAGGTAGCTAAGGCATCGGCGAAGTCATTTTTTAGCCTCGGTATGCTTTCAAATTCTATTATTGTAAATTTCTCGCACAACTCCAGGAGGTGATTGTTATAGGCTATCAAGGTCGGATCTCTTGTGGCATATTTATCCGTCACCTGATTGATTATCAGCTCAGAATCTCCGAACACTAGCAATTCTTTGATTTTCATATCGACAGCCAGCTGGAGTCCCAGAATACAGACTTCGTACTCAGCTCGATTATTTGTGCTCTGGAACTTCAACTTGGAAGCCACTGGATAATGCTGTTTGCCCGGAGAAACCAGAACGGCTCCGATTCCAACCCCTCGAGAGTTCACTGCTCCATCAAAATACATTTTCCAGACTGTTTCCTCATTTTCTTCATCCACCGCATGAATCGACTCGTCAGGGAATAGCGTCTCAAGAGGCTGGTTATCCGTTTGAGCTGGACAACTAGCCAACTGATCTGCTATCGCTTGACCCTTTACTGACTTTTGGGTCTTGTAGATGATATCGAACTCCGTCAGCAGCATCTGCCATTTTGCAACTTTTCCTGACAGAATCGGCTTCTCGAAGATGTATTTTAAGGGATCCATCCTGACTATCAAGTAGGTAGTCAGTGGGAGCATATAATGGCGCAGTCTTTGAGCGGACCAAGCCAATGCACAACAGGTTCTCTCCAGCAAGGTATAATTTTCCTCATACTTTGTGAAGCGCTTGCTGAGGTAGTAGATGGCTTGCTCCTTCTTTCCAGATTTATCGAGTTGCCCAAGAATAGCTCCCATGGAGGAGTCGAGAACTGACAAATATAGTAATAACGGAACCTTCTCCCGAGGCGGCACTAAAACGGGAGGGTTCGTTAGATAGACTTTAATTTTCTCCAAGGCATTTTGGCAATCTGCATTCCATCGCCCGTCACTTTCTTTTCGAAGTAGCTTGAAGATTGGCTCACAAGTGGCAGTGAGTTGGAAGATGAATCGGGCTATGAAATTTAATCGCCCCAGAAAACCTCGGATTTCTTTCTCATTTCTCGGCGGCGGCATCTCACGAATGGCCTTCGTCTTTGCAGGATCAATCTCGATTCCATGGCGATTTACCATGAAACCAAGAAGTTTTCCGGAAGCCACCCCAAACGCGCATTTTGCTGGATTGAGCTTGAGCTGGTACTTTCGAAGTCTGTCGAACACCTTTTTCAAATGGCAGAGATGATCCTCGTTCTCTTGTGATTTAACGATCATGTCATCAACATATACCTCCATCTCCTTGTGCATCATATCATGAAATAGGGTCGTCATTGCTCTTTGGTATGTTGCCCCGGCGTTTTTGAGACCGAAAGGCATCGCCCTATAGCAAAAGACTCCCCATGGGGTAGTGAAGGCTGTCTTTTCTCGATCTTTCTCATCCATTAGAATCTGATTATAGCCAGAGAACCCATCGGTGAAAGAATAGAGCTTTCGCCCCGCAGTATTGTCGATGATGATGTGAATGTTTGGCAGTGGAAAATCATCTTTTGGACTCGCCCGGTTGAGATCACGATAGTCCACGCAGACTCTGATTTTTCCTGAGGACTTTGGCACGGGAACGACATTTGAGAGCCATTCACTGTAGTTACAGACTTCAATAATTCGGGCATTGAATTGCTTCACGATCTCCTCCTTGACCTCGAGACTGACAGCGGGTCTTAGTTTCCTCAACTTTTGTTTGACTGGTACACTCCCCGGCTTTAGCGGCAGCTTATGGGCCACGATACTCTTGTCCAGTCCTACCATGTCATCGTAGGACCAGGCAAAGATATCTTGGTAGGAAATTAAGAGCGTTGTCAACTCTTTCTTTTCCAGAGTCATGAGAGCTGATCCAATCTTTACTTCCTTCAACTCTTCCAAGGTCCCCAAGTTTATCAACTCGGTCTCATCGTTACTGGGAATCGGCTTGTTCTCGAACTCCGTGAAAGCTTTTCGGATCTCACCATCGTCTGGCTGGCAAGAGTCATCTTCTGCTTCCACTCCCATCGGGTTATGGTCTGGTTCTGCATTGAAATCATACTTATCGCACTCTGGCTCAGTTATATCGCATGCATCATACACTGGTATTTTAGACATCCTGAAAGCATAAAATTTAAACATTTAAACCATATGTCGGATAAAACAGAATTGCATTCATTAAATATAAAAATCCATTACAAAGCAAAATCCATTTCCATCTAGAAGGCAAGGTGGATGGAGGGATGACCAACAGAAAATCTCTCTAAGTTTACCGAAACGCCTGGCGAATTGGGAGAGAACAAGAATCCCAATTCTGCAACTTTTCTTTTCCCTTGGTTCGAATACCAGACCCATGACTTGGCCCTGCCTCGTCTCTCATGATTACATTCACAGCTTCCTTGATCATTACTCTCTCAGGGTGCAACTTGAATCCTGCGGTCTCCTTCCCTTTGTTGAGGGTTTCTGCTGGATAGGGGAAAGTGACCCGGATATGCGGGATTTTCATTGGCTGGTTGTCTGGGGATCCATCCCTCTTCTTCCGGAAGAACTTCGCTCTGTCTGCTTTTGTCGGCTCGTATCCCAATCCGAATCTCCCCTTCTTCTCCTTGACTTCTATCGGTTCTGTAATTCCGTCTAGATTCTTGCCCAAACCTTTCCCGGGAATGCAACCCCGAGACTTCATTTCTTTAGCAACGAAGGCCACAGTGTTAGACAGTGATGGTGTCATCTCGTGTCCTCCTTCCTTCACAAAAGTAGCATTTGCAACGTCGAACACGTGATAGGAGGCTTCAATCTTCTCCTTCTCCTTTCCGTCATCTGTTAACGGGACATGCCGACTTATCGCTTGATGGAAAGGTATGATATCTGAATCAGCCCTGATCACGTATAGTGTGTCATTAATGATAAACTTGATCTTCTGATGTAGAGATGAAGGCACTGCCCCAGCGTTATGGATCCATGGCCTCCCCAACAACAGGTTGTACGAAACAGGTATGTCGAGCACTTGGAACTTCGCATTGAACTGTATTGGACCAATTTCAATTGGCAGGTCAATCTCTCCAACGCTATCTCTCCTAGCCCCATCGAATGCTCGGATAACCGTCTTAGACGATCGAACCTGTGATAGATCTATCCCCATTTCTTCCAGGGTTGACAAAGGACAGATATTTAGTGCCGATCCATTGTCAATCAGCACCCGAGCTATGAACATTCCATGGCTTTCGACCGTGATATTCAAAGGCTTGTTGTGACCTGTTCCATCATCGTCCATCTCGTCATCTGTGAAAGTGATGGTGTTAGATCCTAGGACCTGCTCGACCAGAGTGACAAATTTCTCCGGAGAGATCGTGCTAGGCAAATGGGCTTCATTTAGGACTCTCAGCAGTGCCTGTCTATGTACTTCTGAGGATAGGAGTAGTGAGAGCATCGAGATTTGTGCCGGTGCTTTGCTGAGTTGCTCCACTATCTTGTATTCTGAATTCTTCATTGCCTTTAGAAAGTCGTGAGCCTCCGGTTCTGACACTGGCTTTTTCAGGGCCCCTCTTGGTTCTCTCACAGGAATCCTGATCAAATCCTGTGGCGTATACACCCTTCCAGACCGAGTGATTCCACCGGTTTCTCCTACGGAGATTGGCAATTCTTCTCCTTCTCCTGTTTTAGCGACGATCTCATAATTCCACGGAACCTTATTGAGATTTTCCACCATCTTTTGGATTGGGAAAGACAAAACTAGAGATTTCTCCAGTTTTTGGGCTACCCTTTCTAGATGTAATTCGAACCCTCCGTAGAGAACCTCCGGGTGTAAATAAACACCACCGATATCGATCACATCAACTTCTTCTTCGACCTCCTCTGTGAAAATTAGATTGACGCCACTTCCTGAGGAGGCGTGTTCAGGCAACGGATTTTGCTGACAATTTGGCGTACCGGCCTCAGGTTTTTTAGGAAATGTGATGGCTCCGGTCCGTATAAACTCCCGGATTTTGTCTTTTAGCTGAAAGCATTGCTCAGTCACATGTCCTCTGGTTCCCGAGTGGTATTCACAGAAAGCATTTGAAGAAGCTGCTTTACTCCCAGGTTTAACTTCGTAGAATGGAAGGGGCGTCAGCATCCCCTGCTTCAAACAATTCCGGTACAACTCGGTGATCGAAACCGGAAGGTCTTGTAGCTCTCTGTTGTCGTTTTGGAAATTTCCCCCAGTAGCATGAGGTAGAAGGTCTTGGTGGTATTGGGTTCCTGACCTTGGAGTACGGTTAGGAATTTGAGGTGGGGTGTTCAGGCGTGGTTGATAGGTATGGTAAGAGGGTGTTGGGTAGGCTTGAGGGTAATATTGGGGAATGTGGTTTTGATAAGGGGGAGGTACATTTTGGTAATAGCGGGGGCGGCTTTGGGAATAGGGTTGGTTTTGAGGATAGTTTTGGTTTTGGCGATTTTGAGGAGGGTAGTTGTGATATTGGTTGTTCTGGTTCGGGTAGTTCTGGGGACAAGAAGTTTGGGGGTAGTTCTGGTAATGGGTTTGTCGAGGGAAAACGACAACAGCTACTTCATTTTCTTTCATCTTTGGCGGGGCTGACCTTTTCGTCAGATTGGATTGGGCCCCTTCAATTTTTCCGCTCCTTATTCATTCTTCCGTCACCTCGGCCTGTTTGATCGCATCGCCGAAAGAAACCACTGCTATGCTCGAGAGATCTCGATAGAACGGCGGTGACTGAATTGACTTGAATATCTCTAACTGAGCCTCCTCGCTCAGCTTAGGGACAACTTTGGCAGCCTCTTCCCTCCAACGAGCAGTATACCTCCGGAAACTTTCGTCTTTATTTTTCAGTATCTGGTAGAGGGTATTGCGGTCTGGCGCGGCATCCCTATTGTACACATATTGCTCACAGAAGGCCTCTACCAGATCTTCAAATGTTTTAATCTGTGATAGCTCCAGGGTCATGTACCAGTTGAGAGCCGACCCTTTCAACGATCTCCGAAACATCTTTAGGCAAAGGTCTTCGTTCCGAGCATGAATTCCTAACTCCTCTTTGTAAATGCTAACATGCCATTCTGGAGGGCCAGTGCCATCATATTTTGTGAATTCTGGAACCAAGAAATTTTCCGGGTACACAATCCCGGGTGGTGCTGACAACTCCTTGTACGTCGCTTTCCTGGACGGCTTCTCTTTTTGCCATTCTTCCATAGTTTTTTCTAATTTCTCCATTTTCAGAAGCCAAGCCGGTGGAGGGCCATTCTCTTCTTTGTTTTCAGTTTCAATGGCTGGGGCCGGTTGGCTATCATTTGAATTGTTTGGTGGGGCAACGACCCTCTCCGGGTGAATGAGGATCTGCGGGGCGGCGGGGGCCGAGCCCTCTGGCGAGGCCTGATAGACATACCCCTGGATGGGATATGTCGGAGCTCCATAGGCGAAAGGATGAGGGCCCATCTGAGGTCCATAGTAGACCGGTACTGCAAAGTTCGGGCCAACGTGGTTCGGATTCGGCCCTGAGTTTTCCATCCCAACACTTGCAGGGTTTCCATTTGGGGATTCAGTCACAGGAGTCCCGTTGGATGGAGGAATAGGCACCTCCTGAGGTCGGCTAAGTTCATTGATCCTTTCCATCAACCTGTCAATAGTTTCTTGCATCTGAGCTATCTGGGTCGTTCGGGGAGATTCGGGATTGCTTTCTGATGTTATCCTGGAATGAGTCTGTGCTCGACTGCGTGTAAAGATCGGACTTCGAAAGGGGGGAACTGGATTTGCTTTTCGGGGACCAATTTTCTTTGTCTTGTCCTTTTCTTTTTCACCTACAAAAAAATCATTTTTTTAGTTCACGTGGGTCTTAGGTGGCCTTAAAGCCCTTTCTAATTCGAAGATTTCAATTTCGGTAACGACTAATAATAAAAAAAAATTATTATTTATTTTTTTTTTATTTTTTTATTTTTTGTCGTTCCCTACCGATATTGAAAACTTTGAACTTGTTTTTTTTTTTTTTTTTTTTTTTTTTTTTTTTTTTTTTAGGACTTCCCCAGACGTCATAAATCCATCAAGTACAAAAATCATTTCTCGTCTTGTATCATAGAATCCTGAGGGGATAATATGGATACAAGACAGTTTTATTTTTATCAGAGGATTTACAACAATATAAGGGCCTGAGAGGAAATAAGGAAAAAAAATATATATATATATATATATATATATATATATATATATATATATATATAAAATAAAATAAATGGTATATAAAAAAAAATAAAAAATCACAACTTATTTACTGAATTGAGGGAAAAAATAAAATAAAATTTAACATTCGGACTTTAGATTAATTGGACTTATTCAGACATATTGGGCTCAACCCTCAGCCGTCCCCAGCGGAGTCGCCAGCTGAACGCTCCCCGATTTTCCAGAGAAAACCAAAAACAAATATATATATATATAGATATATGTTTATATATGCTTGGCGCTGGTAAAACGAGAAGGGTTTTTAAAAACGTCGATTTTCTCATTAAAATGTACTTAAGCCTGTTTTAGAAAAAGGAGTCGCCACCTAGCATTGGGTTTAAATGATGTGCTAGGTCACCATATTTTTCTTTTTTGAAAATAATTTAAAAAATGGCTTAAGTAAAATTTGATTCCAAAAATAATATGGTCTAACCAGAGATTCGTTTAAAGAGTTCGGGGGTCAGTTACGCTCGGGGAAGGTGTCAAGCACCCCAAGACGCCCGTCCAAAGACGGTACCTTATCCGATTAAGTCCAATTAAAATTTAAATCCGAATGTTTTTATTTTATTTTTAAATCCTCCTTATATACACGTACACACACATTTGAGGGAAGTGATCCCCCTTCTAAACCTAGACCGTTCTGATTGAAGGTTGGGAATTTTCCACCTCGTATTGTTAGCACATTATATTTAATACAAATTAAATAAAACACCCGCACACACGCATCGAGGAGAGTAATTCCCTTCTAAATTTTAGCCATTCAAATTGAAGGTTGGGAATTTTCCACCTCGTATTGTTAGCACATTATATTTAATACAAATTAAATAAAACACCCGCACACACGCATCGAGGAGAGTAATTCCCTTCTAAATCTTAGCCATTCAAATTGAAGGTTGGGAATTTTCCACCTCGTATTGTTAGCACATTATATTTAATACAAATTAAATAAAACACCCGTACACACGCATCGAGGAGAGTAATTCCCTTCTAAATTTAGCCATTCAAATTGAAGGTTGGGAATTTTCCACCTCGTATTGTTAGCACATTATATTTAATACAAATTAAATAAAACACCCGTACACACGCATCGAGGAGAGTAATTCCCTTCTAAATTTAGCCATTCAAATTGAAGGTTAGGAATTTTCCACCTCGTATTGTTAACACATTATATTTAATACAAATTAAATAAAACACCCGTACACACGCATCGAGGAGAGTAATTCCCTTCTAAATCTTAGCCATTCAAATTGAAGGTTGGGAATTTTCCACCTCGTATTATTTACTTAAAAAAATAAATAAATAAAAAAATTAAAAAAATTAAAAAAAAAAATAAAAAAAATAAATAAAAAATAAATAAATAAATAAAAAGAAAATAAAAAGTAATAAATAAATAAATAAATAAATAATAAAGGAAGAAGAAAAAAAAATCTAATTTACAAAAAAAAAAAAAATTAGTATAATAACAACTTAAAAAAATAAGAGTAAGATTTACAACAGATGAAAATTTACCACCTTCTTGGAGATTTTTCTTCTTCAAAATTACAATAAAATGAAAATAATATTATTTTCTTCAAAAATTTTCTCCAGATTTCTCCTCTCTCTTACAAAAATTTCTCTCAAAAAATTTCTTCCTCCCAAAAATCTCTCCCCTCCCTCTTGTGATCCTTCCTATATTTATAGGAAGGAAATCTCATTGAAGAATCGACAAACGACAAACCAAAAGTAAAAAAAAATAATAAAAAAAGAGGTGGGTGCACCGAATTTCGGTGCACCCACCAGCTTTTGGGTGCACCGAATTTGGTGCACCCAAAAGCAGGGGGGACACCCCCCCTGCTGGCCGCATGTGCGGCCAGCTTTAAAGCTGGCCGCACATGCGGCCAGTTCACTGGTCGCACCAGCGACCAGTGGCTGGTCGCCGGTGCGGCCGGCTGGTCGCCGGTGCGGCCGGCTGGTCGCCGGTGCGGCCGGCTGGTCGCCGGTGCGGCCAGCTGGTCGCACCGGCGACCCCTTTGCAGTCCCCCCCCCCGCGTTCGGTCCAGGCCTCTCTCGTTCTCGTCTTTTCTTGTCCATTTTGTTCCGAATTAACGCGTTTTTATTCCACTTCGAAAAATCTACAAAATCAAAAAAAATAAATAAATTAATTAATTACTAATATTTAATTTACTTAAGAGATTAATAAAACTTAATTTAGCAGTATTAAACCGTACAAATACGGTACAATCAAAATAAAATAAATAGAAAAATAAAATAAAATAACTATAAAATAAAGTATATTTTTTTTGCGAAGCGGTCAAAATGCCGTGTCTACACGTCCGAAAATAGTACTTAATGTCCAATTAATTTAGTCCAAGTGTTTTATTTTATTTTGAAATCATTTCCTTCTTATAAAATCTTTTTGGTATTTTCACAAATAAGGTGGGACAAGATTTTGGATTTTTTGGAAATGTTCTCCTGGTACAACCTCTTATCGAATATTAAAGATTCGATAAGGATGGTCCCCGGGGGGTTTATGTACGTTTATGAGAGACTTCTTTAATTTAACTAGACAAGCTAAAATACATGAATGAGATTTGAAAATATGAATGCAAAACTAACAATTAAATGAGTTTTATGTTTTATGCAAAAGTGACTAAAAAACTAAATGATTTAATTTATATATGTTGATGCAAATTGATATGAATACGGGAATCGAATAGGGAACACTACGTGAATTAACGTGATTATGCGTGACAATGATTTAATTAAAAAAATATAAGTGATGCCCGTGTCATGACTAGATGTGAAAAAGTAGCATGGGTTTGTACAAAAAAAAAAAACAAAAATGTGAGTGGTGAAAGTGTCCAAAACATACCATCTAAATGATACGAGAAATAAACATGCTAAGTAGATGTAAAAAAAAAAAAAAAAAAATCTATTTTGAGTTTGCTTGATTAATTTAAAGAAATCTCGTTTTGAAATTCTCTCAAATTCTATGGATAAGAGAATCGGAGGAGGTTCACGGAAACAATTTAGTTGAAATTAATTTTTTCAATACTTAAAAGAAATCCGACGAAAAGTTTACCGAGGGAAGAGATTTTCTAAAATCATTCGTTTCTAAATTTCATTCCACTCGAGTCGGGGAATGGAAACGAGGTCACATAAAACTCTCCCACGATTTATCGAATCGTCGAATTCACCTTAAGGTTCGTAAGGATTAATTTCTACAAAAATAAAAGATTTTATTATTGTTTTTTGATTTTTTTTTTTATTATTATTATTATTTTTATTTTTTTTTGCGTTTTTTATAACAAGAATAAATCAAATAAATAAAAAAATACAGAAAAATAAATAATGAAAACATCATTCACCTAACGATCGGGGTTAAGTTTAAGCACGAGAAATTCACCCCGACATTTTTATCGGATCATCGAACGATCTTTTTTTTTTTTTTTTGAGTTTTTCTTTATGAATTTGTAAATAAAATAAAATAAAAATCCAGAAAGTAAAAAAAATACAGCGATATGGGTGTCTTCGTCTAAACGCTCAAAGATTCAGATTGAGAGTGGGAAATCTCATCCCGACGTTTTTCATCGAGTCATCGGACTACTAAAAGGAATAAAGTTTGCAAGAATTTAAACTATGGAGATATTTAAATAAACTGAAAAATAAAATAAAATCATACATGTTCTAGGCTAAGAATCCTAATACTCGGGCTTTTTCTTTCTCTCAGACGGTTTCCCGAAAAGGTGTTTGGGAACAACTCTTCTAGGGGGTGGCTCCTCTCAATTTTTTGAATGAATAAAGTGGGAGGAGAAGGGTTTTATTTATAGGAGAAGGTTGGGCATGAAAAAACACTTTAGGAAATCCTAAAACTAGGTATGGCTGCCAAAGCCCAGTCCAAATTGGACTGGGAAATGGTAAAATTGTAAAAATAAAGAAGAAAGAAAGTTCTGGACGCAGGGCACATGCGCCCTTACCACCGCCTCACCAGCATCCGACATGTGGCAATGCATTATTTTTTATTTTTTTATTTTGTTACACACTCGCTGACAAGGGTGGGCCCCGCCGCCCCTCTTTTTTTTTTTTTTCTCTCTCTCTCTGGAGCTGTGTAGGCACTGGGCAAGCGGGCCCCATGCCTTTTTTCACGTCTCTCTCTCTCTCTCTCTCTCTTTCTTTCCTCTCTCCGATTTCCCTCACTTCTCTCTCTCTTTCTCTCTTTCCTCTCTTCTCTCACCGATCTCTCTCTCTTTTCTCTCACTCACTCACGGTTTGGATCCAAAAAGGGACCCACTCCCTTTTCTCCCATTTTTATTTTACTCCCTTTATTTTGTATTCTTTCAATTTCAAACCCCCTTTCTTTCTTCTTTCAATCTCATTTTATTTCGTCATTTTTTATTATTATTTTTTTTGGAATAAATAAAACAAAATCAAATAAAACAAATTCAACTATAAAATGAAGCATAATTATTTTGATTTTATTTTTTGTGGGACAGTCAAAATGTCGTGTCTACAGCTTTTCCTCTTTGTCATACGAGTTCTACTTGCTTGATAAAGACAAAAGACCACTTTGTTTTGATCGTCCCATTTTTTTCAAAGTGAATGTTTAGTGATAGAACAAATAAAATAAAATAACTCATGACGAACAAGTGTCCGTTTAGAGAATCATTTAGAGTGATAAAAGAATGACTCATGATAAACAATTGTTTGTTTAGAGGATCGTTTAGAGTAATAGAAAAAATTACTCATGACGATACTCATGACGAATAATGTCTGTTTAGAGGATCGTTTAGAATAATGGAAAAAAGATACTCATGACGAACGATTGTCCATTTAGAAGATCGTTTAGAGTGATGAATAAAAAAAGACTCATGACGATACTCATGATGAACCAGCGTTCGTTTAGAGGATCGTTTAGAGTAATAAAACAAAGACTCATGACGAACAAGTGTCCGTTTAAAGGATCGTTTAGAGTAATAAAAGGATGAAAAAAAGAAAAGACTCATGACGATACTTATGACGAACAAGTGTTCGTTTAGAGGATCGTTTAGAGTAATAAAAAAAAGCTCAAGCCCAAGCCCTCTTGGTTGGAGGAGAACAAAAGAAAGTCTAGAGGTATAAAATATGCTTCAGCTTGTGGCTAGATAAAAATAAGAGAGCAAAGATATAAATTATGTCCTAACCTTTGGTTGGGGTTGACTCTCAGATGACCGAACCTTTATAGGTTGCCTACGTACCTTAGCATTACGCCGAGGATCAGATTTAGCGTAGTTCACTGAACGCCCCTTTTAGGGCAAAACGTATACCTGAATGCTCATTTAGAGCTTCTGAATTTTCTGCAATAAGAATCTCCAATTTGAGTCGGAAGGAAAGAAGTCCTAGTGATAGGGAAATCTATGTTTTCAGTCTCTTTGATATCCCTGTAACTGGACAAGAAAAACACATGCAACACAGAAATTTAGTCTGAAAAACTTGTCACCTTTGACGACTCGCAATTCTGTTCCCCCCCTTTTAGTCGTAATCGCTTCAGCTGATGGTGGTTGGATCGGAGCGATATCGAGATATTCTTCCATTTGAATTTAGAAGCTTCGCTTTCCAAGTTAGGGCAGGTCATGTCTCGGGTGATTCGATGAAACTCTTTTTTTTTTTCTTTTTTTTCTTTTTAGCTTCTGAGATTTCGCTTTTCAACTCATGGGAGGGTCCAACATGTTTCATCGAGGTCTCCTTAGCTTGCTCGACTGAATTATTGTCTTTTTAAATTTCTAAGTAATTCGATGCTTGGGGTTCTAATACTCTTGTATGCTCTGTGTTTTCTCAAATCCTACAAAACTGATTTAGTCAAAAAATGGGCAGATGTCAAAAATTACTAAAACGAGTACCTTTAATGCCTGATATGATTTTATGTGAGATCTTGAGTCGGATTGCAGAGAAATATGGTTCCAATACACTTCTAGACCACGACCAATGTTTCTTTTCACAAATTCTAATTCCATTAAATCTATCAAGTTCTGATTCTGAAAAACGTCGTTTGCCCGCCAATTTGGACAGAGGCGAAAAACTTAAACAAACCAATATATACTCTTTCTTTCTTCTTCAAATATCTTTCACATTTGCAGCAACACTTCTTGATCGGTTACCCCACTTTTCGTTTTTCATTTTTTTTTTTCCTTTTTTTTCCTTTTATTTTTTTAAAAATAGATGATCGAAATTACAATGGTTCAGGGGCAGCCGAGCTTATTAATGAACTTGATCTTCTTTGCGAATTGAGACATTTTTGCAACATTTGTGAGTTTCTTTATTGGGATCATTGGCCTGGGATGATTGTGTTCCCTTTTCGCCACTGGGTAACTCGGATAGTAGGCGAACCAGGATATTTATACCCAGTTTTATCAATCATTAAAGGACCACTAGAGATGGCTTGATCAACTTGCAACAATATATCAAAGCATCGTTAGGATAATGGATACCAATCTTGACTTTTGAATACCCCGATACTCTAGAATTGTTATCGAATTGGGTTAGGAGCCATTTGGATCTCACTATCGTTTGGCTGAACAGAACCTTTCTTTGTTGTTATTCCCATTGGATTGTGATCTAGCTCTATATTGAAATCATATACTCCCATCTTTGCCCAGTCACATCACATACAACATATGCAGACAATTTTGGGTACCTGAAATAGTAAGATTCAAACATTAAACCACAATTTTGGATAAATAGTATTGCATTATTGAAATTTAAAAAGTCATTACAGAGAAAATCATTTTTCATCCAAAAGACTAACGGGAATGGAAAGGTAAGTATATGAAAACGTCCCAATTTTATCAAAACTTCTAGTAAATTGAAACTAAACAAGAAAACCCAGTTTTACAACCTTTAGATTTTTCATATCGAGCCTCAGGCATATAACTTGCTCCCATCTCCACCAACATTTTGGTAAAGATTGACTTCACCATTCCCTAGAGATGTATGCTCAGGCAACGGATTTAATTGGCAATTTAGCGCACCGGCCTCAGGTTTTTTAGGAAATGTGATGGCTCCTATCCGCATGAACTCTCGGATCTTTTCCTTTAGTTGAAAGCACTGCCCAGTCGCATGTCCTCTTGTTCCTGAGTGGTATTCACAGAAAGCGTTTGAAGAAGCTGCTTTACTCCTAGGTTTAACTTCGTAGGATAGAAGGGGTGTCAGCATCCCCTATTTCAAATAACTCCGGTACAACTCGGTGATTGAGACCGGAAGGTTTAGTAGCTTCTTGTCATCGTTCTGGAAGTTTTCCCCAGTAGCACGAAGTAGAGAGTCTTGGTGGTATTGGGTTCCTGGCCTTAGGGTGTGGTTAGAAAATTTAAGGTGGGGTGTTCGGGTTTGGTTGATATGTATGGTAAGAGGGTGCTTGGTAGGCTTGGGGATAATATTGGGGAGTGTGGTTTTGGTAAGGAAGAGGTACGTTCTGGTAATAGCGGGGACGACTTTGGAAATAGGATTGGTTCCGGGGGTAATGTTTGTTTTAGTGATTTTGAGGAGGATAATTGCGATATTGGTTGTTTTGGTTTGAGTAGTTTTAGGGATAAGAAGCTTGGGGGTAGTTCTGGTGATGGGTTTGCTGGGAAAAAACGATAACGGCTACTTCATTATCTTTCTTCTTTGGTGGGGCTGACCTCCTAGTCAGATCGGGCGAGGTCCCTTCAATCTTTCTGCTTCTTTTTCCCTCTTCTGTCACCTTGGCTTGCTTGATCGCATCGCCGAATGATGTCACTACTATGCTTGAGAGATCTCGATAGAATGACGACGTCTATACTGACTTGAATATATCTAACTGAGCCTCCTTGCTCAGCCTAGGGACAACTTTGGCAACTTCCTCCCTCCAGCGGACAATATATCTTCGGAAGCTTTCATATTTTCTCTTCAATATCTGGTAGAGGGTATTACGGTCTGGCGCGTCATCTTTATTGTACACATTCTGTTCACAGAAGGAATCTACCAGATCTTCGAACGTCTGAATCTGCGCCAAGTCCAGGGTTATATACTAGCTGAGAGTCGGTCCTTTCAACGATCGTCGGAACATCTTCAGGCAAAGGTCTTCGTTTCGAGCATGAACTCTCAACTCCTCTTTGTAGATACTGACATGCCATTCTGGGGGGCCAGTACCATCATACTTCGTGAACTCCTAGACTACAAAGTTTTTCGGATACACCACCTGGGGTGGTGCTGACAGCTCCTTGTATGCCGCTTTTCTGGATGGCTTCTTTCTTTTTAGTTATTCTATGGTTTTCTCTAATTCTTCCATTTTTAGAACCCAGGCCGGAAGGGGTCCATCTTCGTTTCTGTTTGCGGTTTCAACAGCCAGGGCCAGTCGGTTGGCATTCGGATCGTTCAGCAGAACAACTACCCTCTTTGGGTGAATGAAGATTTGGGCTGCGGGAGGGATCAAAACCTTCGGGTGGAGCCTGATATATATGCCCCTGGCTGGGGTATACCGGTGCTCCATAGGCGAAAGGATGAGGGCCCATCTAGGGTCTATAGTAGATCGATCCCACAAAGTTCGGGCCGGCATGGTTCGAATTCGGTATAGAGTTCTCCATCTCAGCACTTGGAGGGTTTCCATTTGGTGATTCAGTCACTGGAGTTCCACTGGACGGGAGAACAGGTGCCTCTTGAGGCCGGGTAAGTTCGTTGATCCTTTCCCTCAGCATGTCAATGGTTTCCTGCATACGAGTCATCTAGGCCGCACATGGAGATTCGGGATTGCTTTCTGATGTTATCTTGGAGTGAGTCTGGGCCTGACTACGAGTAAAGACTGGACTTTGGATGGGGGGAACCAGAATTACTTTTCTAGGACCAATTTTTCTGTCTTATCCTGTTCTTACAACAAACTCATTTATTAGTCCACGTGGGTCTTAGGTAGTCTTAAAATCCATTCGAGTTTGAAGTTTTCAATTTCGATAATGAACGACCAAAACAGATAGTGATTTATAAAATTCTTTTGTTACTTAATCGGTATTGAAAACTTTGAACTCGTTTGGTTTTTAAGACTTCCTAAGACATCATCAATCTGTCAAGTATAAAATCTCCTTTCACATCTTGTATTCATAAAATCCTGTGGGGATAATATGGATACAAGACCACCATACTTGTGTTGAAGGATTTACAACAATATAAGAGCTTGAGAGGAAATAACAAAAAGAATAAAGGAAACAAACATCACAACTCATTTATAAAAATAGAAGGAAAATATAACAAAATAAAATATAACATTTGGACATGGAATACTTGGACTTGTTTGAACATATTAGGCTCGACCCTCTAATTGTTCCCAGTAGAGTCGCCAACTGACGCACCCTGATTTTCCAAAGAGGAAAAAATAATTAATAATAAATAAATAAGGAAAGAAGGGTTTTTAAAGTGCTGATTTTCTCAAAAATATACTTAGGCTGTTTTAAAAAATAAAGAGTCGCCATCTAGCATTGGGTTTAAATGATGTGTTAGGTCATCGAATTTTTAGAAAACAATTTAAAAGGCCTAAGTAAAAAATTGACTCCAAAAATATGGTAAAACTAAAGATCATTTAAAGGCTCGGGGGTCGGTTATGCTCGGAGAAGATGTTAGGCACCCCAAGACGCCCGTCCGAAAATGGTACATTATGTCCAATTAGTTTAGTTTGAGTGTTTTATTTTATGTTGAAATCATTTTCTTCTTATAAAATCTTTTTTGGTATTTTCACAAATAAGGTGAGACAAATTTTTGGATTTTTTGGAAATGTTCCCCCAGTATAACCTCTTATCGAATATTAAAGATTCGATAAGGATGGTCCCCGGGGGGGTTTATGTATGTTTCCAAGAGATTTCTTTAATTTAAATAGACAAACTAAAATAGATGAATGAGATTTGGAAATATGAATGCAAAACTAACATTTAAATGAGTTTTATTTTTTATGCAAAAATGACTAAAAAACTAAATGATTTAATTTAAATATGTTGATGCAAACTAATATGAATACGGGAATCGAATAGGGGACACTACGTGAATTAACGTGATAATGCGCGATAATGATTTAATTAAAAAAATATAAGTGATGCATGTGTTATGACTAGATGTGAAAAAGTAGCATGGATTCATAAAATAAATAAATAAATAAATAAAAACTATGTAGGAAAAATGTGAGTGGTGAAAGTGTCCTAAACATGTTGTCTAAATGATAGGAGAAATAAACATGTTAAGTAGATGCAAAAAAAAAAAAAAAGTCTATTTTGAGTTTGCCTGATTAATTTAAAGAAATCTCGTTTTGAAATTTCCTCAAATTCTATAGATAAGAGAATCGAGGGAGGTTCATGGAAACAATTCAATTGAAATTAATCTTTTAGATACTTAAAAGAAATCCGACAAAAATTTTACCGAGGGAAGAGATTTCCTAAAACCATTCGTTTCTAAATTCCACTCGAGTCGGAGAATGGAAACGAGGTCACGGAAAACTCTCCCACGATTTATCGAATCGTCGGATTCACCTTAATGTTCGTAAGGATTAATTTCTACAAAAATAAAAGATTTTATTATTATTATTATTTTTTTTTTGGATTTTTTTTTTGATAACAAGAATAAATCAAATAAATAAAAAAAAATACAAAAACATAAATAATGAAAACATCATTCACCTAACGATCGAGGTTAAATTTAAGCACGAGAAACCCATCAAACGTTTTCATTGGATCATCGGACGACCTTTCTTTTGTTTTTTTTGAATTATTCTTTATGAATTTATAAAAAAAATAAAAAAAAATACAGAAAGTAAAAAAAAATACAGCGATATGGGTGTCCTCGTTTAAATGCTCAAAAGTTCACATTGAGAGTGGGGAACCTTATCCCGATGTTTTTCATCGAGTCATCGAACTACTAAAAGGAATAAGGTTTGCAAGAATTTAAACTATGGAGATATATAAATAAACTGAAAAATAAAATAAAAACATACCTGTTTTAGGTCTAGAATTCTGATACTTGGGCTTTTTCTCTCTCGCAGACGGCTTCCCGAAAAGGTGTTTGGGAATCACTTTTTTAGGGGGTGGCTCTTCTCAATTTTTTGAATGAATAAAGTGAGAGAAGAAGGGTCATATTTATAGGAGAAGGTCGGGCATGAAAAAACACTTTAGGAAACCCTAAAACTAGGTCTGGCCACTAAAGCCCTGTCCAAATTGGATTGGGAAAGGGTAAAATTGTAAAAATAAATAAGAAAGAAAGTTCTGGACGTAGGGCGTGTGTAAAACACGAGCCCCTACCACCGCCTCACCAGCATTTGATACGTGACAGTGCATTACTTTTTTTTTTTTGGTTACACACCCGCTGACAGGGATGGGCCCCGCCGCCCCTCTCTCTTCTCTCTCTCTCTCTCTGGCGCTGTGCAGGCAGTGGGCAGACAGGCCCCACGCCTGCTTTCGCTTCTCTCTCTTTCTCTTTCCTCTCACCGATCTCTTTTTCCTCTCACCGATCTCTCTTTCTCTCTCCTCTCACCTATCTCCCTCTCTTCTTTCTTTCTCTCTCTCTCTCTCTCACACTCACAGTTTGGACCCAAAAAGGGGTTCACTCTCTTTTCTCCCATTTTCATTTTATTCCCTTTATTTTGCATTCATTCAATTTCAAACCCCATTTCTTTCTTCTTTCAATCTCACTTTATTTTGTCATTTGTTTTTGAACAAATAAAAAAAAAAAATCAAATAAAATAAATTCAGCTATAAAATGAAGCATAATTATTTTAATTTTATTTTTTGCGAGACGGTCAAAATGTCATGTCTACAGTAGCGGCTATTTAGGTTTTTTTTTTTGGGAAGCAATTTGTACGAATGAGGAATGTAAAAAAACATTCTGGTTCTCAATGGCCCATTCTGGTTCTCAATGGCCCATTCTGGTTCGGCGGTTCAACCGGCCTGAATCGATCGGTTCAACCGTTTTTATGCTGAAACAGTGTTGAGGGGTTGACCAGACTGGAATTTAGCCTGGGTGGCAGTTCAACTAGTTGAACCGGACGGTCCGGTCCGGTTTCTAAAACATTGCCACTAATGCCTCTAATATGAAAGTATGAGGGATTTGACAATGCATTTTTATAATATAGGGGGTACCAGTCGTTTTATTGGGAATGAGTATTACTCCGAGGTGGACTTTTCTATCATGCTCCGACCCAGCATCGCTTTTAACTGGGCCAGACTTAACCCTATGCGTTAAGTCCAGTCTCGGTTGGACCATGGGCTATGGGCAGATTCCACGTCCATGTTGGACTCGTTTGGCGGGAAACTTGTCGTTGCATCCATATTTTCCCGCCAAGAAACCACCAACAAACCTGAGTCCGGGAGTAGCATTCTGCACTCTATTCCTGTAATAATCAATTTTGGCTATAATTCTTAAATTTGGCTACAGATTTTCCATTTCGTTGAAGAAAATGGATTCATATGGTGGTGGATACTTCGTCGACGAGCAAGCCGTCCAAGTCGAAACCATCTTCTTGGACTTCCTCAAAAGGTACCAATTTCTATCATTGTTTCTCTATGAATCCATTTTTAATATCGATTTTGATTAATTCTCTAAGTATGCATAACTGTTGTTGCGGGATGCGTTTCAGCTTCAGAGTGGATCCAAATAGTCGTGAGCCGTACTATGAATCGGAGATTGAAGCGATGAAACCTAACGAATCCAACACCATGTTTATTGACTTCGAGCACGTCAGAAAATACAATGACCGACTCGAGAAAAGTATTTATGATGAATACTTGCGGTAATTCAAATATTCATATGCAGATTACATCTTCATTGCATACCCTATTTCCCGTTTGTGTCTTCTGTTTTTAGCATAAACTTTGAATTTGTTTGTCTCTGTAACGTGTTCTAGGTTTGAGCCGTATCTGAAGAACGCGTGCAAGAGATTCGTGATGGAACAGAAACCCTCATTTTTATCTGATGATAACCCTAATAAAGAAATTAATTGCGCCTTTTATAACCTACCTTTAGTAAAGAGGTACTGAATACTGTTTGTGTATATAATATATTTATCAATATAACCTCCCTTTTATACTGATTGTTGATTTTATTTTTCTCTTTGGGATTTAGATTAAGGGAGTTGACTACTGCTGAAATTGGGAAATTAGTATCGGTTACAGGAGTGGTGACTCGGACCAGTGAGGTTCGACCAGAGCTTCTGCAAGGCACTTTCAAATGCTTGGAATGTGGAACGGCCATTAAAAATGTTGAGCAGCAGTTCAAGTACACAGAGGTTTAACACCCATGTTCTATATGTTCTTCTTAATTTGTTTTAATGTCGTTTTCTTAGGGCCCGTTTTGCTGTCCTTCAATCTGCAAATTGCACTATTTTTCATTTTGAATTGTTATAATTTAGTGTTTAGTTGTAAGAATTAAAAAACACTTCAATTAATTAGCTAACCATTTTAGTTCAAGTTCATATGCTATTTTTTCTTGTATTTAGAATAAAATATGGCTTAAAATTTTAACCTAAACAATTGTACGTTATTTTGTTCGAACAAGCAATGTGTAAATTTGATTAAATCACAGTCAAATGGAGAAACATACAAAAATTAATTCATAAAAAATAAGATAATTCTTAAAATAGGATAATTTAGGCAACCTAGTGGGCCCTTATATTTTCCAGCTTTTATACTGCAAGCAATCATTTGTATTATTCTGAGTATTCTTCTCGTTTGTGTCTTTTGATAATGCGTCTGGATTACAGCCAATAATCTGCATGAATGCGACGTGTCAAAACAGAGCAAATTGGGCATTGCTTCGACAGGATAGCAAATTTGCAGATTGGCAGAGGGTCCGGATGCAGGAAACCTCAAAAGAGATACCTGCTGGCTCCCTTCCAAGATCACTAGATGTCATTCTGCGTCATGATATTGTGGAACAGGCTAGGGCAGGCGACACGTGAGCAATATTTCATTTAAATCCACCTACTTAACTGAATTCTTAACAACTATCTTTTCAACTCTCAAGTTTATTATTCCTTACTTGTGTTTGATTCCATCATTACAGGGTCGTATTTACAGGTACTGTGGTTGTTATACCGGACATAATGGCATTGGCATCTCCAGGGGAGAGAGCCGAGTGCCGTAGAGAATCTTCTCAGCGCAAGAATCCCATGGCTGGGCAAGAAGGCATCAAAGGTCTCCGTTCATTGGGAGTGAGAGACCTCTCCTATCGACTTGCATTTATAGCCAACTCCGTGCAGGTTGATGATCGATTGCTTTAATGTTTAGTTGACTGTTGGTCCATTAATTTGAAGTAATGTGTCCAATATTATTCTTCAGTTTATGCGTTTGCTGCTTTTTCCAGATCCGTGATGGCAGAAAGGATTCTGACATCAGATATAGAAGGGGTGATGCTGATGATGATGACAACCAGCCGTTCACAGTTAGTTCTGAATCACCTTCTCTTGTATAAATTTCTTATATAAACCTACATTTCATAAAATATAGAATATCTAAGTCTATTTGCTTATCTTTGTCATTTTAGTCCAATTTCCTCTCAATTGTCCATTGCTAAACCAGGTTATCATGTAATATATGTAAGGAGAAGGTTGTGGCTTGCAGATGAACCCTCTTGAATCCATCATGTTTGGGGAATGGTGGTGATAAACAATAGTCTGTTTAGGAATATTTTTGTTAATGGATGCTTTTTCAGTCTGTCATTCAATTTAGTTTTCTGGATGGACAGACACATTTATTGGCCTATAGAATTTCGAAGAACAGTTTGTGGTGGAGATACTAGGCGTTTGCTTGTGATTTAGTGTTTTGGCTTAATGCTTCTCTAGATCATGTCTACATGGATCGACCTTCACTATATACAGAGTATCTTCCTCCTTCACTACATGACACAATAACCCCTATTACTATGTATACAAATTAATATAGAGAAAATATGTGAAATGTTTTTTTTCCCTAAACTTATGTGAAATATATAGTTTTTTCAATTGATTTTTTGTTGTATTTTATAGTTAAAAAAATAATTTTTGTTATATTGGGATTAGAAATGAATAATTGGAGAATTTAAATAATGAAATTCGAATTACAATTGAATTCTAATATACTATCAAACAATAGAATTGTAATATATGGAATTACAATTTCTAAAATTCTAATTTCATGGAATTGCAATTCCAATTCCATTTGACCAAAACTACCTCATTGTTTTTCTAGGAAAAGGAGTTGGATGAAGTTCGAGAAATGAAGGATACCCCCGACTTCTTCAATAAGCTTGTTGATAGCATTGCTCCAACTGTTTTTGGTCACCAAGATATCAAGCGAGCACTCCTCCTTATGCTTTTGGGAGGTGTCCACAAGGTGACTCATGAAGGCATCAATTTGAGGGGAGATATCAATGTCTGTATAGTTGGGGATCCCAGTTGTGCAAAGTCTCAGTTCCTCAAGTATGTCTACTTTGTTATTTTGTTTGGCTGTCCCTCTTATTAGATTATAAACTGCTGAAGGCATTATCTTCTGATATTCTTTCAGGTATGCTTCTGGACTAGTTCCAAGATCAGTCTACACATCAGGAAAATCGTCTTCAGCTGCTGGGTTGACAGCAACGGTTGCCAAAGAGCCAGAAACTGGGGAGTTCTGTATTGAGGTAGTCACCTACTACGGAAATCGATTTTCTTGGAAATTTTTGTTGAAATCAAAGTTCATATCTCATCTCTTTTCATCTAACAAACATCATGTCTTGAGTCTTCATAGCATGTGAAATATATAAGTTTTTTTCTATTTTGTGATGAATCATCTGTGAGTGTTTGCAGGCTGGTGCACTAATGCTTGCTGATAACGGCATCTGTTGCATTGATGAATTTGACAAGATGGACATCAGGGATCAGGTAGTCTAGTGAAATAGTTATTCTTGTCGAGTTCCTTTTGTTCTGCCATTGCTTGTATTGAATATAAAACTTTTGATGTCTATTAATGGAAAGGTTGCAATTCATGAAGCCATGGAACAGCAGACGATAAGCATAACCAAAGCAGGAATACAAGCAACACTCAATGCCCGGACGTCAATTTTAGCTGCTGCCAACCCAACCGGGGGTCGCTATGATAAGTCTAAACCATTGAAAGTGAGATTATACACACTTAACATTGTTTGATCTATGGAGACATTGAAATAGGAGTATCCTTCGGCATTTTGATTATTCTGACGTTTTTCTACAGTATAATGTGGCTCTTCCTCCCGCCATTCTCTCAAGGTTTGATCTGGTATATGTTATGATTGATGACCCAGATGACCAAACCGATGACCACATTGCTAACCACATTGTGAGGCTTCATAAGGATCCTGAAACAGCACTTGCTCCTGTTTTCACTACTACGCAGATAAAGCGTTACATTGGATATGCAAAGACGCTCAAACCAGAGGTTTACCATTTGCTTTCTTTCTAACCAGTTTCAGTTTCTGACTCGGGTACTCAGTATTGGCCATTTTTTTTGGTATCATGCAGTTGACTGCTGAAGCCAGAGAATTGTTAGTAGAGTCCTATGTAGCTCTTCGTAGAGGTGATACAGCTCCAGGAAGTAGAGTTGCATATCGCATGACAGTTAGGCAGCTGGAAGCATTAATAAGGCTTTCAGAGGCTATTGCTCGTAGTTATTTGGATTATCAGGTGTCTTGCTCTGACAAAACTTGAATGAAATTCTATTGAGTATACAATTATCTTGGCACAAAAAAAAAAAAGTAAAAAGAAAAGAAATATATCAACTGTACAATACCAACTCTTAACTCATATGCATATTCCATCTATAGGTTTTGCCACGCCATGTACGTCTTGCCGTGAGACTGCTAAAAACATCAATAATCAGGTAACTGAATAGTGAAAATGTATGAATGGTGATGCCTTCTTTTCTTGATAAATTGTTATGGTCATGATGGATAATCGTGTGATTGGATGCAGTGTGGAGTCCAGCGAGATTGATCTCTCTGAGTTCCAAGATGGGTATGCAAACAATGGCGATGATGATAATGGAGGTGATAATGGTAATGGAGGCGGTAATGATAATGATAATGATAATGGGGGTGATCGGTCGAGGCATACTCAGCCCGCTTCAGGGAATGAAGGTGAGACAATATAACTGTTCTCAATTTTAAAATATATATATTTATATATTTTTCTTAATAAATGTGATGGAATCCTGGTTTAATTGGAAAACTATTGTGTAGAAAGTGGAAAAGAACCTGCAAATCGTCAAGGGAAGAAGCTTGTCATCACTGATGAATATTTTCAGCGGGTTACGCATGCCATCGTAATGCATCTTAGACAGCATGAAGAAACCGTGATGCAAGAAGGTAAAGCTCAAGTCTTCTTTTTATCAATTTTGCTGTCATATTCTAATTCTTGAACTTAAAATGATGGGTGTTGTTGAGTCCCACATAGCTTGTGTTACATGATCCTAAGCCTAGGGCAATCCTTATTTTACAAGGCTTCTTTTAAGAGTGAGTGAGGCCCATTGGGTTTCTACATGGTATCAGAGCCAGTGTTTTTTGTGTGATGTTGGGCGTGTTGAATCCCACATCGATGTTGCGCCCTCCGATATCTGTTCGTAGTGGTTTGTCAAAAGTCCATCCTGCGCGTGAGGGTGCGTGTTGAATCCCACATCGCTTGTGTTATCTGATCTGAGCTATATATAAAGTCTCGGGCAATCCTCATCTTATAAGGTCTTTTGAGAGTGAGTTAGACCCATTGAATTTGTGAGTATTTCTTTGCCCAACAGTTACTGAAAATTATGCTTACTAGTACCAGGATTTCTAGGTAGAGTTAAAAGCCAACAAGTATAGCCAAGTCACTGGGCTTCCGTCCTTTCTTCTTCTCTTGAAGCCTTTTTTTTTTTTTTTAAATAGGAACTGGACTTGCTGGAATGAGGCAGCGGGATTTGATACAGTGGTATATAGCTGAGCAGAACAAGAAGAACAGCTACAGTTCCATGGAGGAAGCGGCAGCTGAAGTCTCTAAAATCAAAGCTATTATAGAGGTTTGGAATTGCCATCTGTGAACCCTGTCCTATAGCACTTGTAGTAGCTTGAACTTATTTTCTAATAATGCATGCAGAGTTTGATACGAAGAGAAGGGCATTTGATAGTTTTGGATGATGGTACGCAAACAGCAGAAGACGGCGCGCGGCCTTCATCAGTATCAAGAAACGATAGAATTTTAGCAGTTGCTCCCAATTATGTCATCGATTGATTCAAAATTTCCTTGGTTATCGGTTACTTTTCTTAGAAGTTATAGTCTGTATTCTAGTAGCGAGGCCCTTATATTGTATCAACTGTACTGTATGAATGTGTATGCTTTTTCTTTGTTTTAAAAGACATCAATAGCATTGATGCTGGAGGCAATATAGCTAAGTTAATGGTGCGAAGAAGAATGAATAAACATAGAATTTGGAGAAGAGAAAACGAGGCTAAGTTTTATTATATGTAAATACAACAACAAAATTTTTGTCCCACTTAAGTAGGATCTGTTTATGCGATAATGAACGATCAAGGGTCATCTGTTCAGTCAGGTTCAATATCATTAAATTAGTTCTCATAGTCTTGTCTCAAGTTTTCTTAGATTTATCTCTTTTTCTAGTAATTTTTTGCATTTGAACTAAATTGCATTTTCTCAATGGAGGTTTTATTATATGTGAATAATGAATATAAAAGTTGAAGACAATAATTAGAAAAATAATGTATGTAGGTTTACAATAGAAAGACTTGAAAAAAGAGTATTAATATTAAATAATCATAACTCTAATATCCCCACCCCCAATCTCATGATGTGGCTGCAAAAACATTGAGAGTGCCAACTAAAAAACGAAAGCGCAAAATGAAATGCGAGTTGGTAAACAAGTTGGCAATTTGTATGGAGAATGACATGAATGGCAAAATAATGGTGTCATACTGAAGGTGATCATGAGTGAGATGACAGTCAATCTCGATGTGCTTAGTCCGTTTATTAAAGATTGAGTTGTAAACAATCTGAATAGGACTCCTGTTATTATAATACATGTGAGTGAGATGAGAAACAGGAATACCAATAATTGCAAGTAACCAACACAACCAATCTACTTTGGTGGTATTGGATAGGGGTGTTCAAAAAACCCGACAAACCGAAAAATCGAATCAAACCGACTAGAAAAAACCCAAAAAAAAACCAATCAAAAAAAAAAAAACCCCACTCGGCTCGGTTTTTTTGGCGCCGAAAACCGCAACCTCGGTTCGCCCTGCGGTTTTAGATTTCAGAAACTGCGGTTAAACCGCACCGAACCGAGCATATAAAATGACGTCGTTTTATATATATATATATGCACATTAGCAAACCCTAGGCCTTCATTCCTCATTTTTCGCCGCCTCCAAATTCCCAAGTCTCCAGGAGCGATAACCCTAGGCATTCGTTCTCTCTCTATTCCTTTCAGATCTCTATTGATTTTCTAGTTTGATTTCATCTCTAGCTCTCCTTCCTCATTCCAACCGCAAGCACAAAGCTTCGCCTCCAGCGAAGAGAATCGCGTGTTTGCATAAAAATGGCGAACACAGAGCTTCGTCGTCACTGCTGTTACAGATCCTGAGATCCAAACGATCGCAACCAGAGTTGAGATCTCCCTCAATCGAACACAAGCCTTCATTCCTTAGATTTCTTTTTGGTGAGTATCACTCTCCAATTTCTTCTTTTTATGTGCGCATATTTGATAGTTATCATCATATTTGATCGAAACCCTCATGCTCTCATCATATTAGTGCCATTTTGTTTTGTTGATGTTGGATTTGGATGTATAAATTAATAGGATACGCCTATATCTTTGTTTTAGTTTCTGTTTTTGTTTTCTTAATTGTTAGATATTTGATGGCTGAAAATGTCGACAGCACTCCTGCAGTTGTTATCAATGATGAACGCCTACCACAATGTAAAGGAAATAAGAAGTGCTTTGTTTGGAAACATTTCACAGAATTGAAATTTGAGGATGGTGAGGGTCCTAGGGCAGCTTGTAATTACTGTTCTAAAGATTTTGCATGTGATTCGAGAAAAAATGAAACTAAGACAATGATAGTTCACCTAGAGCAAAGATGTGATAAATACCCTTTTAGAGTCTCGGATCCTAAACAAACAAATATTGTCTTTAAAGCGAAATCGGATTGTAGTACTAGTAGTGGTCAACTATTACCATGGTCTTTTAGTGCAAAGGATTGTAGAAAAACACTTGCTAGAATGGTAATAATTGATGAATTACCATTTAGGTTTGTTGAAAATGAAGGATTTAGGGACTTTATGCTCAACCTATGTGGGTGGATATTCCTTCTCGCACTACGATTGCTAGAGATTGTTTGGGATTTTATAATGAGTCAAAGGAGAAGTTGAAATCTTTTATGAAGGGTAAGAGAGTTTGCCTAACAATCGACATGGACGTCTTTGCAAAATTTGAATTACATGTGTCTTACCGCGCACTTCATTGATAATGATTGGAAATTACACAAAAATCCTCAATTTTTGTTTAGTTCCAAATCATAAAGGCGAAACCCTTGGTAATGAATTGAAAATTGTTTACTTGACTAGGGAATTGGAAAATTTCTTACTATAATAGTAGATAATGCAAGTCCAAACAATGGTGCAATTTCTACAAGTTAGATGTTGTGCACACATTTTAAATCTTATTGTGTGCGAGGGTTTAAAAGAAATGGATGAGTCCATCCTCAAAATAAGAAATGTAGTGAGGCATGTGAGGTCATCCCCATCTAGATTGGTAAATTACAAGATTTGTGCCTAAAAAGAAGGTATTGATTGTAAGAGTCAAGTTTGTTTTGATGTGCCAATTAGATGGAATGCTACTTATTTCATGTTGGAGAGGGCAATTAAATTTGCAGTAGTGTTTGGCCGATTGGTGGAAGAGCGTACACAAATTAATAGAGTTTTTGATGATGATGATGAAGAAGATGATGTAGATAATGCTGAGAATGTGAGAGGAAAAAAGGCTAGAAGGGTTTTGGGTCCACCAACTAGTGGGGATTGAGAAAAAACTAAGTTTGTAAAATTTATTAAATTATTTTACAATGCAACTTTTACGGTTTTCCGGTTCCTTATTTGTCACGTCTAATAATTTTTTCATGGAGCTTATGATAATCCAAAATGGAATAAGTAACTTGGGTGAAAATTCTGATGCATTTTCACAGTTAATGGCAATTGGAATGAAGAAAAAATTTAACAAATTTTGGAAAAATACCAGAAAAGTAAATCTGTTGTTGCTTGTGGCTATTGTTCTTGATCCTAGATGCAAGTTAAAGTATGTTGAATGGTGACGTGGGGAATGTTACGATAAATCCATTGTGCTTGAGTTAATTAATAAGTTGAAATGGTATTTGAATCAATTGTATACATGGCATTCTGAAAATGGGACAGTATATGTAAATGAATCCCAAGAAAGAAGCGTACCATCGATTGATTTAGACGTGGAAGAATAGGATGAACGTAAATCTTTCGCTGCCAAATTTGAAAAACATCTTATAGAAGAGGGTGATATGAGTTACAAATCGGAAATGGATAAGTTTTTGCTTGATTCTTGTGAGATGGAAAGTAATAATTTTGATATATTGGGGTGGTAGAAGATAAACTCGACAAATTATCCGATTCTCTCTTAAGTAGAAAGGGATGTGTTAGCCATTCCGGTATCTACTGTCGCTTCAGAATCTGCTTTTAGCACCGGTGGACGCATTCTTGATCCATTCCGAAGCTCATTGTCAATGAAGATGGTGGAAGTCTTAATTTGCTCTCAAAATTGGTGGCGGCGGTCAACTCCTATCAATCTTTGAGAAACAATGGAACAAGTTGAACAACGTGATCTTATTGACATGGAGGAAGGTAATAAAAAATAGAAAATGTTTGTTTACAATTCATAGTTTCTTTTCCTTGTTAATGCATTAATTTCTCTCATTTTTTAATTATAAATCTTGGTCAACCTTTTTTTTCTGGAATTAGAGATTCTTAACTAGTGACGGATCATCCGAAATCAGAGATTATTTTTTGGGACCGCTGTTATTTTTTTGGGACTGTCATGTAGTGACGGATCATCTAATCAGAGATTATTAACTAGTGATTGTTAATTTTTTGGGACTGCTGTTAATTTTTTGGGACAGGGACTACTGTTAATTTTTTGGGACAACAAATTAAGTTTGGGTTTTTGGGACAACAAATTTGGGACTGCTGTTAATTTTTTGGGACAACAAGTTTGGGATTGTTGTTAATTTTTTGGGACTGCTGTTATTATTTTTTGGGGCTGTCATGTTAATGGTTTGGGATTGTAAGTTTTTTTAAATTTTTGTGCTGTATTATATTGTTGAAATGTGTTGTGTTGGTGAATTTTGTTATGTGCTAAAGTTATTGATGAATTGTAGTTTTTGAACTATTAATTAGTGATTTGTATTTTATGGACTATTAATTAGTGAATTATATTGTGCTATAAAATAATATTTGAAAATATAATTTCTATGTATTATAAAACAATCATTTTGGGCTATTAAGAAGTATGTTGGTTAATGGGCTGAAATTGAATTTGGAATAATTCACTAAGGAAATGGGCTGTGGGTTAAAACTTAAAAGAAATGAATGTGGGCTGTGCAAAAAAACACACGAAAATAATTTCATGCCCAAAATCGAAAACCGCACCGAACCGACAAAACTGCGGTGACAATTTTTTTCACATATTGAAACCGAACCGTCAGGGAGCGATTTTCAGTTTGTGAATCGAGAATTTCGGTTTAGGGACTAAAAAATGGTAAAACCGCACCGAACCGAACCGTGAACACCCCTAGTATTGGATGTTATTGCACAATAATCAGCTTATGTGGAAGATTTAGAAACAACGACCTACTTCTTACTCTTCTATGAAGTAAGAGAATCGCCTAAAAATACACAAAAACCTATGACATACTTGCGATCGGTGGGATCACTATCACTAGCCCAATCAGCATTAGAGTAGGCATTTAACTCCAAAGATGAGGTCGATGAAAGTAAGAGACTTTGAAAGAAGGTGCCCCAGTTTGAGCTCGACTATAAAATAACTCGATCGATCTCATTTAGTCAAATAAAATATCTTACTTAGGGTTTTAAAATAATATTTTTTTAATAATCGAGCAATGCTGAACTTTCTTCACAAACAATTCGTTTTTCTTTGTGAACGAAAAAACTATTTTATTAGTTTCGTAAATTCATAAGTTAAATATATCAAAAAATATTTTATTGTATACTAGGAAGCATGGATGCATGTGTCATGTCGGACACGGGCAAAATACAAGTATACGACAAATTTTAAAAAATCAAGATATATGTACGATATGGATATATGTAATTTGTATAAATCAACATACCATTTAAAACACTAACAAATTTCACAGATTTCTAAGTTGGGAAGTTGCTTAATTTAACAAATAACAAATGTCGGAAAAAAATATAAAATATTAATTGTTAAATTGTAGAAAATAATTTGTATATATAATTTGTATTAATGCTCACATATATATAGATAAATAATTTGTATAAATTGTAAAAAAATAATTTGCAAACATATATATATATATATATATATATATATATATATATATATATATATATATATAATTTGTATTAAATTGTAGAAAATAAAAAATCATTGAAAATTTATCCATGGAGGGAGACAATGTCAAGCAAGGCATAATATACTTAATATTTTAAAATTTATAAATTATTTATATTAAGGATAAAAAGTAATTACAATAATTTTTTTTTTTATATTTAATATTAAATCAAAGAAAAGTGAAGGGTAATATTGTAAATTGTATTTTACATTGCGTGTATATATCTTGTAGGTTTTAGATGTAAAGGCGTGTGAGTGGTTTTGTCCCTTTGCATTTTTAGCCTTATTTATTTATTTATTTATTATTATTATTATTATTTACACTTCTCCCCTCAATTATATGTATTTAAAATATTGAATATTAACCCGTCTTGTTTCTTTCGTGTCCGCACGTGTTCCTTACCTGTTCGAGAAGTGTCTGATTTGAAATTTAATAGTTTAATTCTCCAGGACACTTTTGCACATCTCTCGTTCGTGTCTCCCTGTGTCTACCCCATGTTATGTCTGAAGGCGACCCTCCAACAAGTGTTCGCTTTTCCTAGATTATATATAGGCTTGAACAAACTCAAAAGATCGATCTTTAATTAATTTCTGATCTCAAGCTCAACTTTATTTTCTTGTAAGGAGCTGGGTTGAGCTCTAGCTTGATTATGAAATACAAGATGAACTGGAACTCAACTCGATGATATGTAAGATCTAAGTTGAGCTCGGGCTCGATTGTGAAATAAGAGATAAACTTGAGCCCAAGCTCAAGACAATCTTGAACAATTTGTTTAGTGTTTGGCTTTAGCTCGAGCTGAGTTTGTTAAAAATATATATAAATAATTTTTTAATACATTGTTCGACTTGGCTTGATTGGACTCGTTTACAACCCAAGTTGTATAGATTCAGAGTCGCAAGGTTAAAAAAAGAAAAAGAAAAAAAAAAAAGAGAAGAAAAAGGAAATAGGAGAGAAAAAGCTAAAAATGAAAAGAATGATTTAAAATAAAATAAATAAAATATACAAATTCATCCTTAATATTGTAGGGAAAGAACACTTAAAATTGAAGTTAAACTTATAGGGTTAACAACACGAATTAATTAAGAGATTTTTATTATTTAGTTCTTATTTAAGAGACCATTTAGAAAACAAAATCTTTTCAACTTGTTGATCCTAAGATTTTGATGGACAATTAAAGGTTGATGTTTTTGGTGGAATTAACGGTTTGATTAAGTGTTTCAGTTTATTAAGTTCCAAACGATGAAGATATGATGACAAAGATGATGAAGGATTAAGAGGTTGAAGAATTTGAAGAACCTAGGGAAAACAATTCAGGTTAAGTTTCAACTCTTAATATCCCAATTAGGATCACACATGACACAATAATATTTTTAAATAATTTTTATAAATATGTGTATTTTTAAAAGGATTCTAATTATCTAAATTATTTGTTCCTATGTGTAAATTGAAAAATAAATATTTATAATTAATTAAAATTGAATTTAAGTATTTAGTGGAGCTAATCAAGAAAAAATATTGGTTAAAGGGGCGAAAACGTCAATGAGAATGAATTAAAAACGAATTTAGAAGAGATTCCAACATCTATAAGTCGATAGATAAGTCAACTGGAGCATAGAAGGAAAAGTCTCTGTATTTCTCGGTCGACAGGTAGGTTGACCTGTACTTAAACATGAACTTTCTGTATCTATAAGTCGACAGAGCGATCGACCTGTGATAAGAAATAGAACTCTCTGAATCTCTAGTTCAATGGATAGGTCGACCGATGGACATAGAATTTTTGGCTTGGTTACATCCTGAATCGATCGGTCGACAGGTAATCTTGGTTGATCGACTTATGGGACTGTTTCAGGATATTAGGGAATTCCGGATTTTATTCTGAAAGTAGCTGTTACTAGCCGTTTTTTGGTTAAGATTCACGAGAGATTTTAGGGATTTAATTTTATTTGAGATATGCAACATATATTATGATAACCCTGATTTGGTTAATTAAGTTTGAATATTTTTCAAATTGGTACATGTAATACTTTTTATCCTATTTAATTATGATTGAGAAATATTTGGGAGGCTTAATTAAGAAGTTTTAAAGCTATAATTAAGTGATTTGAACCAAAATGAAGTCTTAATGATATAAGGGGTCTATAAGAGCAATTAAGTGTCCTAATAAATGAGAACTAATTTTTAGAGAGCTTATTTTAATCCCATTTATATAGACCTGTGTTTTTCATATTAATGAGAGAGATTAAAAGTATTATATTGAGCGTTTCTAAGATAAATCATATTGATAATTGTGAGAGTTTTTCTAAGAGTCATTCTTGAGAATTATTTGCTGTGAATAATTGTTGTTACTGAATCTGAAGTGACATTGCTATAATCTTTCTTTCTGTGGATTTCGGGTGAGATCTTTCCAAATTATTCTCTATTTAGTATTGCTTGATTATTTTTTGAAATTTGATCTTTAGAAATTGTTTTTTGATTTTTTATTGAAAAATATTTTTTAAATAATTTCTTGAATCAATCTGATTACGAGTCACCCATTTTTGTTTGAAATCAGATTTTGAATATTTCACTTTTCAATCACTAGTTTTGGGATATTAATTGAGTTATAATTTATCTGGGATAGTAGAAACTCTGAGTGAGAAAAATTATTTGTCAATTTTTTAATTAGTGAGTTGAGTGACAGATTAAATATTGCTGGGAGTATTTAATCTAAGGGTAGTTGGTTTCAGTCTCTTCCTATAAAGAGATTGAGATAGTAATTCTTCCTGAATTGAATTATTTTGTGAGCAATTTAGTAATGGTTCAATTCTTACCAGGTAAAAAGATATTTAGAGTGTTTGAGAGGTTTTGATTCTTTAGTCTTAGTTTAAAAATAATTAGGTTATTCTTAAACTTGTAAAAAGTAGAGGTAATTCCTAAGCTTGTGAAAAAGAATTTGTAAAGGTTGATTCTGAGTCTGTAAAAGAATCTTTGTGAGGGTTTGGTTCCTACCTTTAAAGGGATCTTGAGATTAGTGAGTGCGACTCTCCGTGGGGCTTGGAGGACTGGATTACTCAAGAGTAGCTTGGTGAACCAGCATAAATTTTTGGTGTGCTGCTATATTTACATTATTTATTTTTATTGTTTGGTATGCACCTAGTTGATTTCATATTTCCGTTGTGATATAAAGATAATAATTAATTTAGGATTAAAATTAATTATTTGGATTATTAAAGTATTTTTTCTCTAATAAGTTTTTTATCTACCCAATTCACCCCCCTTCTTGGGTAGTTCACTGGGCCAACACAATTGTTCATATAGGGATCAATCCTTAAGGTAGAACTAATTAAGTTTTTGGTCTTCCAAAGAAAAAAAAAGGGTAGTAAAAAGACACACATACCCCTAAAACAAAACCCATCTCTCTCTCATTCACGTTAATCGTTAACGTGCTCTCTCGGGATAATTACTCCACAATCCACCATTTACTTACAAATAATTTCAAATTCATGAGAAATAGTCTCTCTTTCTAAAAACCCTAAGTGAGTTTCTTCCTTTCAACGAAAATCGCCAGTGTCCCATCGTTACTGTTCCTAAGCACGCCGGAGCCATCAACAATTGGAGACTTCTGATTTGCGAGCCATACCTTTTGATCCTCTCCGTCATTGTACCATTATCTTCAGAGGCTGTTCATCACAAGATTTGTCATCTTCAGTTGTTCATTGCAAGCATTCGTCGTCTCCATTTTATGGTTTCTCTCTCTATCTCCTTCTTGTTAACGGTTCGATTTGTTTTCTTCTTGTTCAGGGTTTGAATATTCTCTATCTCTCTATTTAGATCTAGATTTTTGCGATTTTTGGCTATTTATCTGAACCCCCCCCCCCCCCCCCCCCCCGCCAGTAGCTCATTTGTATCTCTTTTTCAATTTTTTGTTGTTTTTGTTTGGGTGTTTGAATCGGTGCTTACGCCAGGATGATTCTCTTGATAATCGCAAGTTCTGGGTATGGAGAGTTCGTTGTCGATGAGTTTCGGCGAATTTTTCATTTCTGATTTGGAATTATCGGTTGAAACAGAGGAGGTGGGGGTGTCGTCCCATAGCAGACCCTTGAGTTCTTTATGAACGACGGGGTACAAATTGGATAGAAGAAAATCCGGTGCATCTAGACCATTGAATCCGTTGTAGATCCTGACGAAAACCCAGCCGTGTTTTTCGGAGAAGATGACGTGAACTCAATCCTCTCCGATGAGTATAAAGCATTGTTGGCGTCATCGCCGGAACCATACATTCAACTCAAAAGGGCAAAATATCACATAATAGGACGTTAATACAGATATGTTAAATCTAAAAGAACAAGAAAATGAAGCCAAAAAAATGTGTATTAACGTTAACGCCTTGTATGCTAAAAAAACAAAAAACAAAACATCACATACAATGATGAAATATGTTAACGTTAACATACAAAACTCTTAAAAATACGTTAATGCTAAAAATACACAGCGATGGTTAAAATGCATTAACGTTATATGGTACAATCATGTTAATGTCAACTCACTGAAAAACCCAAAAAATAAAGATACGTTAACGTTAACACACACAAACAGATGAAAAAGATGCATTAACGTGCATACATAAAAAAGAACATGAATGCAATAATGTTAACATGAAATTTAAATTGTAGTTTTATAATATCGGTAAAGTGTATTGCTTGAACAATTTTACGTTAACATTAACGTTCTATTTGCATACTTTTATCTTATTGTATAGGACAAAATGACAAAATCGTAAATATTAATGAAGAGAGTGGCTAAAATGCAAAAAAAATTTCCTAAAAATTCTTGGGGCTGAAAACTTAATTATGACTGTCAAATTGTCTGGTTTCTTAATAGGCTATCTACATAGGAACAACAAAAAAATTTACCCATGACAATATAAAACAAGGAAAAATTGATAGAGGTCAAAGGTGTTACGATGAGTGAAAAGGTTTTAGACATGGAGATCACTACTGAGATTCTTGAGACATGGCATCCACGATCACGGCTACTCCCTCCAATAAATATCTATAAAACCAAGTGCGAAAATCAGAAAGTCCAGAAGATACATGCAAATGGCTGCCTACAAGCCCGAGATGTTCGTGCGAAAGGAAAGCCTGCAGAAAGAGAAGCAGATTTCGGTGGATCCCATTTCGTTGACGGCTCTCCATCCGCCAAAATCAAAGTTCCTTCACGCCAGCCTACCGAGTTCCGCCTCTTCCTCCCCTCGCTCTGCCTCCAAGAAGAATGGCAGGAAGAATACCCAGCCGTCCGGACTCTCACGTCAACGCTCCGTCGCACTCTTGAATCTCGAGCTGCTGCGAGAGAGGCACCAGTTCAGGCGGAGCAAGTCCTGCGGCGAAGGCAGATCATCTTCTCCCTCCGCCACCGACTTGGATCTCTGGGTAGGCGAAAGAAACACCGCCACTAATGATCAATCTAAGGAAGAGGAGAAGGAAGAAAGAGATTCACCGATTAATGACCCTCTTGACCAGAAATTCAAATGTGGGGCCCTCTGTTTGTTCCTTCCGGGCTTCAGCGGCAAGGCCAAACCGGTCCGAGCCAGAAAAGAAGAAACCGAAACGACGGGACACGTTGTTTCGAGGAGGGTTTCAATGGAGAGATTCGAATGCGGGTCTTGGACATCGTCGGCGATACTAAATGACGGAGACGATGATGGGTTAGGAGAATATTCAACGGGAAGCATGTTCTTCGATCTGCCGCTGGAGCTGATTCGGAGCGGAGTGGATGAGGCTAATTCGCCGGTGAGGGCGGCGTTCGTGTTTGATAATAAGGATCGAAAGGGAGTGCTCAAGAGCAGTAGTAGTTCTTCGAGGGTGAATCCAATAAAATGCCGGGAGGAATTGAATAGGCATGTTCGTTTCTCCACTTCGTCTCCGACTGGGTCCCCGTCTTCTTCTTGTGCTACGCCTCGGCTGCGGAAGGCTAGGGACGATTTCAATGCCTTCTTGGAAGCCCAAAGTGCATGAAACGCATATATGTTTGTCATGCATATATAGGAGGATCATACTTCATTTTTGGTCATGTACGTGTATTTTTCTTTCTTGGAAGAGCAAAAAGGAGTTAAATAAAGGCAGGCACGAAGGATCCTGTTTTTCGGAGAGAACAAATTCATTGCAACGTGTTCTCTTGTTTTTTTTTGGCACCAGATGGTCATCCTTACATACGCTCACTCATAAGCTTAGTTTCAAATAAGAATTTTTGCACATGTGATAGCTTGATTGTCAACCATCAGTCAATTATGCCTTTTTTTTTTTTTGTGGCACCAACATGATCTGTCACAACTCAACAGATGCACAGGCACTAAAAAATATAATCAAACGTATCACACGTACAACCGAAGCCAACCTTAATTTTATTACATAAGAAAGATTAGAAAACACATTTTTTCGATCAAGAGTTGCAGGAACAACTCTCTCTACTAACCCCAATACACAAATCAGTATTTATAAAATCAAGAAGGCAGTTGACACTCCCAATTGTTAAAGACATGGGCAAAAAACTTCTTGGACAAGTGTCTAGTTCTACATGCAGGATAGTTACTCCGCCTAATCTGTAGCCAGATTCATGTACCCCTTACATAGCATAATTTGCAAATTAGCTAAGTACCAACAACACCAATTTTTCCAGCTAGGTTTGGACCATGCTCATTGCATCTTCGTTCTATTGTTGCCCCAACGGCTTGACATACGTGAACACATCCCTCTGACAAGAACATGGTGTTGCGCCCAAGTTCTGCCTTCTGTGTCTTAGCCCCGTGCCAGGGCCTTCATTTGGTTCCATGTGGTACCTATAATACCCAATCCAAGCGCCACACCTAGGATTGTCTTGTACCTTGTGTCGACATCGCCTAATGCCTACCATTATTACCCAACGATGCCCTATTTGGCGAACACTTGTTGAGCACCTCGTTCCAATGGAACCCAATGCCCAACGATGCCTCATTTTGTCTACGTGTGTTAACGCACATTGACAGTTGTTGCCTGGGTCCCGTGCCAAGGACTTGCCCAGTGTCATGCAATGCCCATGAGCACCAATTCTATCACGATGCCCAATAACCACCAACATTGTCTTAAACAACCATTTTCTAGTAACGTGCAATATCTTTTTTTTTTTTTTTTTTTTGCCATAAACTGAGATTCTCTGGTAAGTTACATCCTAATCTTCTAATCATGTGAAGTTATTCCTTACACGATACCTTTCTATGCCTACATCCCCTAAAACATAAGGTTCATAGCCACACCAAAGGTCTTTGAGGGGAGGGCCCCCTTATTATACTTTAACAAAATTAATTGAAAAGACAACAATAGACATCAGAATGATTGAGTACTCATAAAGGTGTTGTCTATCAAGGCCAAAATATTTGCCTTGACCAAATGCCCTTGTTTGTGCCAAGTTACGGAACCTTGGCACCATACTTCAATGGTTTTACTAGCCAACTCTTTGGCCTTGTTCAACAATTGGGCCTACTCTGTCAACCTCCATGCCATTTTGTATAAACTCCTTAGTAGCATACCACATGCACGATGTCCAATTAGAATACAAACCAACCCTGTGCCATTTTTCTACCGTTTCCTTGTTGTATATCTCTAGCACCAAGCCCTCTTGGGAAATGCACCAAGTCTGTCGAATTTCCCACATATGTTTTTGACCCTAGATGTCTTTATGGACAAATTAACGTTGATATTTTTATAGAACTAATGATTTTGTCAAGTGATTTCAGATAATACTTCCAAAGAGGCAATAATGAGAGAAGAACGTAAGAAGAATTTTTTAGGATGATCAAGTTGGTTGCAACAAGAATATTAAAGATTTTTCAAGAGAAGAGCATTTTTAGAAACAATTCAAATCTTTTATGCTCTTAATGCAACCACATTAGGATCAAGCACGATACTTATAAAATGAGTTTAATTGTTTGAAAATAGTCAGAAGTGATAAATTCAAGTTTCAAATTGTTTTCCCTAAAGAATTAATGGAGAAAATATTTTAAAAATGGGAAAAAATATTTTTAGGCCTGAATGGTCGACCGTTGGTTAAATCAGTCGACCGAAAGATTCAGGTTGGTGATTTTGGGGTTTAGGTTGGTCGGTCGACCGAGTTGTTGGACGATCTATTTAGGACCTAAAATTATCATTCACTCGGTTGACCGACTGGTTGGCAATGGCTAGAAAAAGAGCCGTTTGAGGGACAACCGATCAACCGAATGAGAAACTGGTCAATAGAATGCGTCTGTTTCAAAAATTTGGCCTAAACATTTTTCAATGATCTTCCCTCCTATTGCAGTGGTTTTGAATGTTGGAATAATAGATTTAATGGGAATTTAATTAGTTTTCATGAGTATGCTATATATTTTGAAGTTCTTATTATTTAGTCTTTATAATACTTGATTTTATAAGATTTACCGGTAAAACTACTTTCAATCTTTAAGAGGTTTGGATAAATATTTTTTGGGGACAAAATTGGGCTTTTTAAAAGAGTATATTTGGATAAAATTTTATTGATTTAAAAGGTTTTTATATAAGTTCATATATGACATTTTTGGGGATATTTTTGTAAAATAACCAATCTTGGCCTTGTTTTAAGTCTATATATATGAACTTGCGTATTTTAACATAATGAATCAAGAACAAAGAGTTTAAATCAGTCTTTTCTTAAAAGATAGTAATATTCTACTGAAGTATTTTGAGTGAGTAATTTTGAAAGTGTTCTTGATTGAAGAGAGAAAATGTTTCGTCATCTGTTTTGTGCTATCTTGATCTATCTTTGTTGTTTCCAAGAAATTTCGGTGAGATATTTCTAGTTATTTTTACTTTTCCATCTTTTGTGATTCATCAGATATATATTTATTTGAGATCGTAATATTTGTAATTCGAAAAATTGTTTTCTAAGTTTAAATATCTTGAAAATCATATAAAACGATGTTTTACTGAAAATCTGTTTTATATTATCTTGTGTGATTTAATTGAGTATAATTAGGTTTAGATTCTCACGTAATTCGATTACATAATATATCTTTATATTAGTTAAGTATATATTTGTTGGTGTACAAAAATAGTACACATCTCGAGTATTGTTCAGTCGAATGACGGGTGGGTCCTCTTGCTGAGGTGGAGTCGGCAGTTAAAAATTCTTCAGATGGGCTGTGCTGGGTCCTGGAAGGACTAATTTACTATGCCTGGAGTTCTGCTTCTCAGGGAGTGGTACCTGCATAAGGCCCAGACTGACATTTGTCCTAGTGAAGCCCCTCCGGTGTGAGAATCAGAACTTAGAGAGAAAAGGTACATAAATGCGTTAAGTAAGCAAGTGAACTCAATGCATGCGCGTAATAAAGCGTACCTCGGGCTTGCATAGGCCCTGGTATATATAGGCATTTGAAATGATTAGTCGGGCCTTGTACACCGAAGGATTCTACTATCTTTCGCGTATATGATTACTCGCAAGTGTACAAGGTCAAAGTTTTAGTATAGTGTGATCGTGAAAGATCGGGTTATCGTATCCTCAGGGATTGGTGTCGTTACTATCGAATACCGTGTTTGTCGTGACCTAACTTTATCTAGGCGAAAAACAAATGTATTTAATTAATTAAACTAATACTAATATAACCTAAATTAACTACACTAATATGCTAATATATTTTAGGGTGAAAAATTGCCTAGGGATTAACGTGTTTACAAATATATGTTCGATCTCGATTTACTAACGTTTACGGTGTTCGACTTATTTGATAACCTCGGTACATAAACTCCACCGCCACCTCTCCCGAGTGTAAGACGGGGGAATACATGACTTCGAGTCAACAAAGAAGTCCCCCTCAACATCTTAACGATCCTAGGTCACGTGAGTCTCGCCCAACGCCATTGATTGCACATAATCCAACTCCTTCCCGGGTTATTGGATCGTGCGTTGTATTTACCCTATCGATAATCTCGGTTCGTAAACTCTATCGCCACCTTTCTCGAGTGTAAGATGGGAGATATAACGCGACTTCGTGTCAACGAAGAAGTCCTCCTCAACGTCTTAACAACCCTAGGTCATGTGAGTCTTGCCCCAACGTCATCGATTGTCCACGATTCAAACCCCAATCGAGTTATAAAATCATGGTGTTTGTTTACCCTAATTCGAATTCGGGGTTTGTCAAAACCCTATATTCTCCATTTATCAATCCAAGCATAATAAATAAACAATACGATAAACACAATTAAACTACGAAGAACAAACATAAACGCAACACCGAAATCATCCAAACAAACGTATTTATAAATATACCGTTAATCCTTACTACAATCCATATTTAACTCGTGGTCATAACCGGATAAACATATAAATCGAGCTAAACATACTCACATGATTCTAAGATAAAGAAATAAGGAAAAATAATCGAAGAACTTAGCCTTGTCCGAAGATAAACTGTTAAGAACGCTCAACGATCGATTCTCCGTCTTCCCCACTTCGGGATGTGAGCTCCATCTCTAAAACTTCTAAACCATAGCCTAAATATGGTCTAAGGTGCCCAAATGGCTGGGGGGTTCACAAGGAGGGGAGAGGGAATGGTATTTATAGCCAAAATATCTCAAAATATCTAATAAATATCAAGGCTGTGTCAGGGGTTTCGCCTAGGCAGAGGTAGGTCGGTTAACTTTCTACCACTTTTCCGCCTAGGCGGTGGAATTCTCGCGTAGGCAAAGGAACTGCAGGTTTACATTTTGTTTTGACTGTAACTTCTTCATTCGAACTCCGATTGAGGTGATTCAAAAACCTATGGAAATATAAGAAAACGATCTACAACTTCTATGTTTTGAGTGTTTCCAAAATAGTATTGCATCATAGTAAAAAATAGCCTTGAAGTTACAACACCTGTACCGGCTTTGTAGGTTTGGTGACTGCCTAGGCGAAGAAGTAGGCGGTGGACTTGGAAATATTTCTACTGGGGTTTCCGCCTAGGCGGAGGAATTTCCTGCCTAGGCGGTGGGCTGTCAATAGCCTTTTGTCATTCTTAGCATCTTCACTGCCTAGGTGGAGGTCTGGACGCCTAGGCGGTGATCTTCCTTCATATTTTTGCCTCTTTGCTTGTTTATCGACCCTAACTTCGACTCGTCTTAGGTTCAATCTCATTGTTTTTGCTCCAGATTTCTATCTTTTTGTCTCACACACCTGATTTAATACAAAAAGATAAAAACTAATTAAAACATAATAAAATACTATATAAACGCTCGAAAACCAACTTAATTCAGTTTGAAAATACGTAGGTAGATCACACCTATCACGCCTAAACACAGTTAATTAGGTAAAACCATGTGTTTAACCGATAATCCGGGGCGTTTAGGAGATAATCACTGGGCTTGAGTATTTGGGCCCATTTGGAAAATCCCGCGGGCCTCTACCAGGCCTGTGGTAGTGAATTAGTGAAGGAGAGCGGAAATTCGTGGAGTCTTGGAAGAGAAGCGAGTTGGAATTGGGAGCCGGTCGAGGTGAACGACTGAGTCCTTAAAGTTGGTTGTCTGGGCATGGCGTAGAGCTCAGGGTAACACATCTATGCAGGGCACATTGCTTTGCCCTTGGTGTAAATGAGATTCTAGGGAGGAGCTGTGGTCAGCGTATGTTCTAGAGTGGTGCTCGGATTCTGGAATACGCCCATGTAATTACGAGGACGAACATGCAGTTAGGTCGCAGATGCTGAATCAGTGCTGCCCGAAAATACCCTTATCAATATTGATTTGAGGTGGTAGAAGCTCTTGTGAGAAGAAACGATAATGTTTTATTATATATATATATATATATATATATATATATATATATATATATATATATATATATATATATATATTTATGAGTTTGAGAGGATTAGAAATATTGGGTTGATGTTTAATCAGGGTAGGTTTGATTCTTAGCCTATAAAAGGATTAGGTTTGATTCTCATCCTGTAAAGGAATTAGGTTAGTCTTTAGTTTAGTAAAAAGATAGTTAAGTTTGATTCTCAGTATGCAAAAGAATTAGATTCTTCCTAAGCCTGGTAAAAGGAAATTTATAAAGATTTGATTCTGAGTCTAGGAAACGAATTAGGTTAGTCCTGAACCTATGAGAACGATTGTAAGGGTTTAGTTCCTACCTATGAAAATGATCAAAGTTAGTGAATTGAAAAATCTCTACCAAGCTCGGGGGACTGGATGTAGATGAGATTAGTTTGCTGAACCAGGATAAATCATTGTGTATGATTTCTTTAGTGTTTGTTGTTTGCTTGTGCATTTAGTTAAATATTTTTCTGCTGTAACTCAAAATAATAACTAATTAGAAAAATTGATAATTTTGTGTATTTGATATATCAGTTGTTTATTTTTTTTTTCTTTAACTAATTCTCCCCCCCTTTTGGGTAGATCTGTGGGCCAACATATGCATTGTTAAGGGCTACCAAATCACCCCCTTCAAAGAATCGACGCTTTCATCAGGTTGACCCTTGGTTTGAACCCTTGAATTTCGGCATCTATATTTGCCAAAGTTTCTACTGTGGCCTTCATCAATCTGCCCACAGACTTGTTTTCAACACATTGCATCTCATTACAATGCTTCTGGCACAAAAGCTTCTATAACCAAACCGAATGCCTTCCCGCCAGCTTAGTTCGATAAAATCCTCATGTGGGAACTTCTAGATCACCAAACATCTTTAGTGAAGTTTATCCACTAAACCTAAAACAATTCCAAGAGCCCTACAACCCTAACCAATATCTTCACTTGGCCAATTTGAGATTATTCTTGGTCTGATTGTCATCCACCAGCACCATTGTGTTGACCCACATATTTTCTGATTTGGAACCTTCATCCTCCAATTCCTCTTTAACCAACTCTTTTAACATCTCATTTTTGGGACAATCCTTTATTTGGTGAGAACCATTACATATGAAGCAATATTGATTCAAACAGTTTTGGTTTGAAATTTTAATGATAACCCATCAGAAATAGGGGTTTTCACATGCTTGCTCTTCTATTCCTTTGTTCCTCCATCATTCACTTTATCTTTGACCTATGGTTATGTTTGAATCTCCTATAGTACGAATGCTATCCTTCGCTAGGTTTTTGTTTGTAAGATCATCTGCTGCTGCCCTAGGAGTTTGTAAGTTATGCATGTCCTGCTGTCCCAATTCTACCTGCTCTAATGTTTGAAATCCTGAAAAATATTTCTCTATACCCCATAGAAAAATCTTCAGTTCCTTGGCACCTCACATTTGTGAAAATTCCTTGGGATTAGCCAACTTCACCCTCGCTAGACTGTCATTTGACGTACCCTACCCAACAACATATTTCTTTACCAATGCAATATCTTTCTCTACACGTCTGAGATTGGTCTTTTGAATGTCTGGTAGCAAAATCGTGTCCTCTGATATGGTCTTTGTTGATCCCTAGATTTTGATGGACAATTAAGTGTTGATATTTTTGGTAGAACTAATGTGTTTGTTGAGTATTTCAGGAAAGAGTTCCATATTGTTGAAGACATTATGAAGAAAATGTAAAGAGTGCAAAGATGTATGCAGTGAAGAAATGAAGAGTATTGAAGACATTGAAAAAAATAGGTGAAAATAACTCAATACTCTTATACTCTTAATGAAACTAAAATTAGGATCACACGCGACACTAATAAATGAATTATCTTTTATGTGATGAAATGATAGAGTTTAGGATCCTAATTATTGATTTATTGTGTGCTCTTTATGTGAAAATGGAAAATGATAATTGTCCTAATTAAAATAAGGATTAAAAGTTAAAGTGTAGGGTTAATTAAGTTAATCAAGAAAAGCAATCGATTAACTGAATAAAACAATGGATTTTGGAGTAGAAATGGTGTATGAAATGGCCATCCAACATCAATCAGTCAACTAATCAGAAGAGATCTATTAACCATTTAAAACAGTGAGGTTTTTAGAGCAAAATGTGAAGTTCCTACTGCAATCGGTCAACCAACCAAAGGCGATCGGTCAATCGATGGGCTTATTGGTATAAAAGAAAAAGTCTTTGAACCAATCAGTCAATCGATTGGGACTCCATCGGTCAACTGACTGTGCAACAGTTTGGTAGGGAAAACTCTCTGAACCAATTAGTTAATCGACCAAAGGAAGATCGGTCAACTTACTGGCTGTTTTGATTGGCCTGGTTTCTACGCTGTATAAATCGGTCAACCAATGGCCAGAGAACAGTCAACTGACTGTTTCGGTTGAGATTTCGAGGAACTTAATATTTTGGTAAAAAACTAGTTGTTTTTTATGATTCCAAGGAAAAATTTTGGGGGATCTGATCTCATGGAAGATATGATGCATATATTTTTATATCTCTATTGATTTGGTCCATATAATTAATGATTCTCTCAATTTAAGTAGCTAAATACTTTCTATCTTTATGATTGATAATTGAGAAATATTTTATGGACTTATTTGAGAGTTTTCAAAGATATTTTTAAGTGAATTATACCAGAAGTGAATAAGTATGTTATATGGGGTTTAAGAGTGCATTTTAGAGGCATATATTTTGGAAAGTAGCCATTGGAGAGCTTGTTATCAGTCTATATAAATAAACCTTCGAAATTTAAATAAGATATATCAAGAAACATTTTGTGCTAAGTTCTTGATCTAAAACCCTGATTGATTTGGCGTTACCAACTTGAGCTATCTTGCGATTCTATTTTTATTTTTCGTTGTTTTCCTAGTGAGATATTTTTAAGTTATTGTTCTTAATTTAGATTTTATTTTATTATTTCTTGCTTGGATTTAAGATCATTAGAAAACGTTTTCAAACTTAAGAGTCTAAAAATATTTTTTAAAAATTTGATTTTATGTGATTATCTAATTACGTGCTTTAATTTGTGTTACCTACACTTGTTATTAATCATATATTAATTTGTCTCACATTAAATCTATCAAATAGTAAATTTCAGGACGTCAATCGAGTATAACTGTATTGAGGTAGTAGAAGTTTTTTGTGGGAAGAAACTCATTATTTTTTTGGTATTTGTGAGTTTGAGCGGATTAGACACGGTTGGGTCGGTGTTTAGTCAAATTAGCTAGGTTTCAATCTTTTCTGGTGAAAAAGATTGAGGTTTGATCTTTGTCCTAAGTATAAAAAAGTTAGGTTATTCTTTTCCCTTGAAAAGAACTAGGTCTTGATTCTTCCTAAATTTGAATTAATTTGAGTGATCTGTAAATGTTCCATTCTTACCTGGAAAAAGGATATTTGTGAGTGTTGTGATGTTTTGATACTTTCTGTAATACAATTAAGTTAGTCTTTAACTTGATAAAAAGATAAGGTTCTTCATTAGTTTGGGAAAAGAAAAATTGTAAAGGTTGATTCTGAGCTTGAGAAAAGAATTGTTGTAAAGGTTTGGTTCCAACCATTAAAGAATTAGGGGTTTAGAGGTTGCGAATCTCTGTGGAGCTCGGGGGATTGGATTAGGCAAGGCTACCTTGCTGAATTAGGATATATCTTGGTGTACTGCATTGTTATTATTCTTTACATTTTATTTTGGTGTGCACCTAGTTATAAACATTTATTCGCTACTGGTGGCCGCAATTTATGCTTTGCCACTTTCACTGCAAGCGTACGGATCAAGTTTTAGTATAATGGACCTTTCAGTTGGGTATCGTATCCACAGGGATTGGTTGAGATTACTATTGACTACAGCGATTATCATAACCTAATTTTATCTAGGCGATAAAAATGGAATATAATTTAATACTAATACTAAAATACTAATCTAACTATACTAATTACTAATACAAGATAGTTTAGGGGATGGATTATCTAGGGATTAACTTTATTTACTTAAACGCGTTTAATTTCGTTTAGTTTACAATAATGGTGTTCGACTTATTTGACAATCTCGGTATCTAAAACTCCTCCGTCACCTCTCCTGAGTGTAAGACGGGAGAATACGCAACTTCGTGTCAATGAAGAATTTCCCCTCAACGTCTTAACTACCCTAGGTTGCGTGAGTCTTGCCCCAACGTCATTGATTGCACACGAAATCTCAGTTTGTAAACTCCCCCGTCACCTCTCCTGAGTGTAAGACGAGGGATATAACGTGACTTTGTGTCAACGAAGAAGTCCCCCTCAACGTTTTAATGACTCTAGGTCATGTGAGTCTCGCCCCAACGTCATTGATTTTATGCGTTGTGTTTACCCTAATCCGAATCCGGGGTTACCTCTTCCGAGCATGAAACCCCATATTCTCGATATATCTAAACTAGCATATAATCATGAAAATACAATAAACACATTCAAACATTGAAGAACAATCATTAAAGAAACACAACTAGATACCCAAAGATATTCAAAGATTAGCCGCTAAAACCGTCCACCGATCGATTCTCCTTCTCCGCTTGGTAATCTTTTCTTTCGGAATTGTTTGAGCACTCCTCTCTCTTTCTACTATAAACTAAGCCCTAAGGGATCTAATGGACGGAGAGGAGTAATAGGAGAGGATATTTATAGGGAAAATATCTAAACAAAATATCTAAACTGTGCAGAGGTCACCGTCGTGGCAGTGGGTATGTCGGTTCACTGTTCGCCGAGGAGATGAAGAAGGTTCTGAAATAGGAAAACATTCTACATTTTCACCGCCTAGGTGATGAGATTTCAACAAGAATGGGGTCTTCTCAGCATTTTCACCGCCGCGGCGGAGGTTTGGACGCTGCGGCGGTAGGCTTCTTTCACAATATTGCCTCCTTGCTTGTTTTTCTACCGTTTTCGATACGATTTCATCATTTATGCTCCGATTTCATACATTTTCACCCTACACACCTATTTTAATACAAAAAGAATAAAAACATATTAAAATGTTTTAAAACATAATAAAAGTACTCGAAAACTAACAAATTCGGTTTGGAAATATATAGGTGATTTACACCTATCAAATACCCCCAAACTCAAAATTTTGTTAGTCCTCGAGCAAAACACCCACACAATACAAGAAAGTGTAAAAACAAATTACGAAATTGAAAACTAAAAACAAAAAACACTAAAAACAAAAATGTGTAAGTTTTGATTATCATCTACCGGCCGAAAGATTTTTCCTCATCGGCCCCCAATTCTATCAAGTTCAAGCATATATCACACCATGTGGTGTTCTAGAATTTCAATGTTCAAAAATAGGAAGCGCCATTCTAGATTCCGTTTAAGTGTGTGTGATTAAACTCAAATATACAACTATCCGTTGATTAGATGAGATTATCCCTCAATATAGTTCATAACTAAAACCTTTAAGGTATAGGGAATCCATACTCCTGACCCGAGATCTATTCTCCACTAATGTGGGTTCGAAGGTTCATGAAGATCAGTAAGGCTTGGTTCGGTTTTGGAATAATGGACAAGGGTAAATTTGAATAGAAAATAGGTTAATGTCGTTAACTTAACGTTACCCGAGGCATATCGCTTGGTACTCTCACACTCGAAACCCTATAGTTTAATTAGAAACAACCCTGAACATACATTAAAGAACGTCGTACTCACTTATTATGTAAAAAAGAAACATAATTTTTTTTTTCACATAACACACCCCCAAACTCGTTCGAATATTTTAAATTTTAGGAGTATGCAAAAAGGATTAAGTAACATACCCCCAAACTCATTCGAATTTCTACAATTTTAGGAGTGTGTAAAAATATGAACGACATACGACAAGCGAGTACTCGAATACCAAACCAATTTAGAAGTTCTCCCTAAACCCAACCGCTCACATCAAGTAGCGAAATGCTAACTTGATTCACTCACGTTGTGCCTTTGATTTAGTGATAAAGGTTTGGAAAAAGTTCAATCGGCTAGGGTATTTGATAAATGTTCAGAAATTGTATTGGCATTTTGGCTTCGATAGGGTAACGAGGGATAATGATATTGCATGGTAGGCTTTAAAAGGCCCAAGCGATTAAATGAATGCCTAAATTATATCTCCTAAACCACATCTCCTAGGATTTCGCCTCGAATTTCCCCCAAATCAAGTTCTAGAATCCCTATTGTCATGAAATTGAGTGAAGAATAATCAGTTTCAAGTTAATTAGATAGTGCTATATTGAGTTTACGTGCTCGTGCATTTAGGATTTACAATAACTTTTGCTTAGACGATACGTTAAGTACACAGAACACACATGAATGAGCTTTACGCTCGATCTCAATAAACAATCAGGGGACAGACTGATCATTAGGTAAAGGCCAAAATGATGTCAAAACTCAGCATAAAACAATAGCTAAACTATACAAACTAATCCTAAACAATCATGCACACAATACAAATAGTGAAACTTAACTAATAACATAAACATATACTAAAACATACTACACATCACGACCAACTAAACACAGGCATTGCCCAAAACGACCCGTCAGGGATCCCAATGACAGTATATAACATGATATTGAAGACGGGGGTTTAGAACACGTACTTGGGAGGCGAGAGAATCTCACATCCGTTTCAAATCGACGAAGATAGATTTAACTTATTTTAGGACTTGGGTTACCTTCCAAGAAGCGCGTGGTTTAATGTCCTTGGCCTGACACATGCCCTCAAGACTGGCGAGATATTGCAATGAAAGAAACGCAAGAGTACCTATCGATCTAATATTTTCAAGCACCCTGCAGGAAAACAAAAACAAAACTACCAAGAAAAATTATAAATACTAAAAAATGCCTAAATTAAAATCAAGTTATTTACTCACAATATCAACAATAATCTAAAACACAATCCCTAGTAATCGTTACCAAAAACTTGGTGGTGATCGCCGAAACTGAATTCGTCAAACCAATCCCCAGCAATGGCGCCAAAAACTTGGTGGCCATAATTTAAGCATTTCCACTTTCACCGCAAGCGTACGGATCATGTTTTAGTATAATAAACCTTTCGGTCAGGTATCGTATCCACAGGGATTAGTGGAGATTACTATCAACTACCGCGATTATCATAACCTAATTTTATCTAGGCTATAAAAATGGAATATAATTTAATACTAATACTAAAATACTAATTTAACTATACTAATTACTAATACAAGATAGTTTAGATGATGGATTATCTAGGGATTAACTTTATTTACTTAAACGCGTTTGATTTTGTTTAGTTTATAATAATGATGTTCGACCTATTTGACAATCTCGATATCTAAAACTCCTCCGCCACCTCTCCCGAGTGTAAGATGGGAGAATACACAACTTCGTGTCAACGAAGAATTTACCATCAACTTCTTAACGACCCTAGGTTGCGTGAATCTTGCCCCAACGTCATTGATTGCACACGAAATCTTAGTTTGTAAACTCCCCCGTCACTTCTCCTGAGTGTAAGATGAGGGATATAACGTGAATTTATATCAATGAAGAAGTCCCCCTCAACGTCTTAATGACTCTAGGTCACGTGAGTCTCGCCCCAACGTCATTGATTTTATGCGTTGTGTTTACCCTAGTCTGAATCCGGGGTTACCTCTTCCGAGCATCAAATCCCGTATTCTCGATATATCTAAACTAGCATATAATCATGAAAATATAATAAACACACTCAAACATTGAAGAACAATCATTAAAGAAACACAACTCAACCAAAACGACATTTTTATAAATAATATTCGTCCCTAAGATAATCCAAATTTAGCCTATGGTCATAGCCATTTATACAATTGAAACTAGGCTAAACATGATCAAACAATTGTAGAAGTTAAGAAATAAAAGAAAAAACGGATGAACTTAGCCGATATCAAAAGATTAGCCGCTAAAATCGTCCACCGATCGATTCTCCTTCTCCGCGTGGTAATCTTTTCTTTTGGAATTGTTTGAGCACTCCCCATACTCTCTTTCTACTATAAACTAAGCCCTATGGGCTCTAATGGTTGAAGAGGAGCAAGAGGAGAGGAGAGGATATTTACAGGGAAAATATGTAAATAAAATATCTAAACTGTGTAGAGGTCATCGCCGTGGCGGTGGGTATATCGGTTCACTGTTCACCGAGGCGATGGAGAAGGCACTGGAATGGGAAAACATTTTGTATTTTTACTGCCTAGGCGATGAGCTTTCAGCAAGAATGGGGTCTTCTCAGTATTTTCACCGCTGCGGTGGAGGTCTGGACGCCACGGCGGTGGGCTTTTTTCACAATATTGCCTCTTTGCTTGTTTTTCCACCGTTCTTCGATCGTTCTCGATATGATTTCATCATTTATGCTCCGATTTCATACATTTTCACCCCACACACCTATTTTAATACAAAAAGAATAAAAACACATTAAAATATATTAAAACGTAATAAATGTACTCGAAAACTAACAAATTCGGTTTGAAAATATATAGGTAAGTTACCCCTATCAGCTGCGTAACGAAGATAATAATTAATTTAAAAAAATTGATTATTTGTTAATTAAGTGTTTAAAAATTTATTAATTTAAATTTTTATAACTACCCAATTTACCCCTTATTGGGTAGCTCACTGGGCCACCAGTCTTAATTTTTGCAGTAGTATCATTCCAAAATTCATTAAACTAAAACCACAAGTTGCCAATTTCTGCCTGGATCTACACATTCTGGACAGATAAGTTCACTTCGTTGTTATACATGAAAAGTCCCACATAGTCCTCCAACAATGTTAGCTTCTCATTTATGCCTGATATAAAGGCCTTTTTGTAGACCTTCTCTAACACCCATTGTCATAATGTTAATTTTGTTCTTCAAATTTTTAGTTTTGTGATTTCCTTATTGCCCGCCAATTAGCTCACCATGCCTATAGTTCCAAGACACCAACATGGCCTGTGGCAATCAAATGCACAAACTCACACTAGAAACAATATGAAATGTTCGACATGTACGACCAAAGTCTCCCTTTTTTATTAATTTAGAAAAAAAAAAACACAAACACTTGTTCAGTCAAGGGTTGAAAGAACACTATCTCTGTTAATCCTAAAACACAAATCCAAATTTATAAAATGAATAGGAAATTATCACCTTCAACTGCCAGGAACATGGGAAGAAACTACTTAAACATATGTCTAGTTTTGCAGGCATTGAAGATAATCTACCTAATCTATGGCCAGATTCATGTAACCACCTCGACATACCTAGCACATGTATTATCTGGCCCATACTCAACCAAATTTGTGAACCTCAATTAGTAACCGACAATACCAAGTTGTCTAACTACCATTTCCCTAATCTTCATTCCATCATCATTTGCCGTTGCGCCCCAATGGCTTGACATGTATGCATGCCTCTGACCAAAACATTGTGTTGCACCCACATTCTTCTTTCCTTGCCTTGGCCTAGTATAAAGGTCTCCTATTGGTTCCCTGTTGCACCCATGAAACCCAATCCAAGAACCTTGTCTAGGATTGTCTTGCACCTCGTGCTAATATTACCCAATCCCCTCCAATGTTGCCTAACGATGCTATATTTTGCTAACGCTTGCTGAGCATCACATCTTAATGCTGCCCAATACCCACCAACACCGCCCAATGATGTCTTTTTTTTTTTTTTTTTTTTTTTTTTTTTTTTTTTTTTTATGCATGTGAGAACATGTTGACGCTTGTTTTTTTGACCCTGTGCCAAGGACTAGCTCAGTGTCATTACACTACCATCAGGATTGATCCTAGCATGATGCCTAGATTATTGTAAGCTTAGCATGAACAATGCATAATGCTGACCAACATTGTCCCACGATGCCCATGTGTCGATGCGTTGTACTCTGGTTTCTGTACAAACTTGACATTCTTGGGTAAACTACTCCCTTAATTTCCATTATATGTAAGTTATGCCTTGCACATTTACCTTCCTATGCCATAGGCACCGCGAGGGTCTTCGAGTGGATGATTTTCCTTATAATATATTAAGAAAAATAATTGAAGTGGCAATAATAAACATTAGAATTCTTGAGGATCTGTAATGGTTTTAGATATCAAGGCCAACACCTTTGTAGTAGGTGAATGCCCACGTCGTGCCAAGTTACCCAAACTTGCCACCATTGCACCAATGTTTTGCTAACCAACTCTTTATCATTGTTTAACACTCTTGCCTACTCGGCTCTACCTTTGTGTTATTTCATACCAACGCCTTAGTAGATTGCTTGCACAGTGTCTAGTTAGAAAATACACTAAGCTTGTGCCATTTTTCTAATGTTTCCTTGGTGCGTGTTGCTAGCACCAAGCCCGGCTAGAAAATACATAAGTTTGTGCTCTTGACCCCAAGGGTGTGAATCACTGAAAGTGAATTTTGATGATAACAATATATTTGAGATTTTGTATTTAATGTGTTTGTTGAGTATGTTAAGATAGGTAAAATCCATACTGGAGACACCACAAATAATGAGAAAGAATCGAAGGATAATCAAGAGTGATGATGAAGAAGATGATTTCGAGATTGATGAGTCAAAGAATGAATAGGGAATGATCAAGGCCAAAGTTACAAGATGTTGAAGACTTAGAGTGAAGATACAAGCTATTGATGACTAAAGGGGCATGAGAGGCTTTAAAATAAACGACTTGTGTATCAAATATAAGGAAAACAATTTCCTTACACTCTTGATGCACATTGACTCTACTAGGAGAAAAACACTTATCACCTGTCGTACATCTTAATTGTGTGATAAACATGTGTTTACTTGCTTTGAGAATGTGTATAAGTGAATTTAATCATAATATTTAAAAATGAATTAAACAACTTGGAAATAGGCTTAGGCTTAAAAATAAAAAACAGCTAGAACTGGTCGACCGAACCATATAGCCGGTCAACCGATCCAACTAGTAGCCTAGAATAAAAATAATTAAGCTTAACCATTCGACCGATATTGTGATTCGGTCAACCAATTTCACAAGTAGGCTAAACAATTAAGGAAAAATTTCAATCGGTCAACCGACAAGTGCACGTTGATCTATCGATTACTACAATAGCTCTTAAATGGAAATGTTCTAAATAATTAGTCAACTGATCCCCATAGGTAGTTAACTACTTACATAGTTAGGTTGTTCAGAACACTACACTAAGAATATTGGTCAACCAATCTATAATACCCTGTAAATTTCTATTTTGAAAAATATTATATTTTGGAGACAATTTTGTAAATTTGTGGTGTATATAAATACTTTATAATTTTTGGAGTTAAATGTTAAATTTATATTTTAAAAAATATTATTTCAATATTTTTGGGTTGTTTTGTATATTATGAAAATTTGTGGTATAAATAATATTTGATAATTTTGGGGAGATAAATATAATTATTAGGATTAATATGAATTACGTTATAATTAGGGGTTTTCAATATAATTTTAAAATCTTAATTGTTAAGTAACTAGTTTGTGGCCATGAATTAAGAAAAAAAAAAAATAGAGACTACAACTACATCTATGCTACACATGTGTGTTGATCTTATCATAATAATAATAATAATAATAATAATAATAATAATAATAATAATAAGAGGTAAATAAAGAAGAGTTGAAGATGAGGATTATCCAAAAAAAAAAAAAAAAAAGAGTTGGAGTCGCAAGAGAATGGGGAAAGAAGACCAAAAAGCTCTTATATATATATATATATATATATATATATATATATATATATATTAGAATATTCTGAGTATTTCGATTTGGATTTTGGCTTCGGATTTTAGGTAGAATTTCTAACTCTTTTAATATATGTATTTAATTTTCTTATCATGTGATTTATGTTATTAGTGTTGTTGAATTTTAACTATTAAATTTTATGAAATAATTATGATTATGCGAAAAAGTATGTGGAAATCAAACCTATGTGTTTCATGTGTTGTATTAATTAAATGCACGTATTAGAGGGGTGAAGTTACTGAGTGTTGGCTCATAATCCCACAGTTTTTATTGTAGGGGCCGGTGAAAAAGAAACGACATCCAGAATTTTATTTGTAATTGAATTTTCAATAATTGTATTAATTATTTACTGCTGAAAAATTGACTTCATAAGTCGAAAAATTTAATTATCGCCATCGCTATCAAATTTTATCAGATTTTTGTGTAATGTAATTTGGGGTCGTTCGGTTGTAGTATTAACGGTGTCATGAATTTTAGTTGAATTTCTATCTAAAACTATAAGAGTTGTATTTATCATTCACCGTGGTAAAATTGATTCGATAAATTGATAAATTATAAGTTTGATAATTTTAATTATTGCTGCCGCATTGTAAATTAAAATATTTTTATAAAACAAAATATTAATTACTTGTCGCCGTAGCATTATAAAATTTACCAGATTTTTAGAATAAAATTCGGTCAATCGATTTTATTGTTAATTCTTCAAGAGAAGAAATCGCGTGTCGGCCTTGGAAAACTGGGTCATTATATAATCCTTATAGTTAGTCAACCAATTTACGTGATTGGTTCAATAAACTTAGCAAAAACATGAATTCGAGCTTGAATTGAACATTATATTGATTCAATAAGTCTATAACTTCGATAAAACATTTTTTTTCTTAAGTCAAATCAATTATTTCAAATTATAAGACAAGATTAAGGGGCCAAATTGTAGCTCTTAAAGTTTTTATTTTTCATCCCTAAATTGTAGCTCTTAAAGTTTTTATTTTTCATCCCTAAATTGTAGCTCTTAAAGTTGTCATTTTTCATCCCTAAATTGTAGCCATTTTCTTTGCTACCTGTCTCCTAATGGTAAATTTCTTACTCTAGGATGAATTGGAACATTTTAAACATTAGACATGACCTGATTAATTATTTGTAACATTCATATTATTAGTTTACGATGGATTCATTCCAAGTTGCTTAAATTGGTGAATTATATAAAAATGTAGTGTACTCTTATGTTCGTGGACAAGAGATAGACGAACAGCACAAGAGAAAGTTTTTGAAATTCCTCCAATATAGTACACTTTGTACATTCTTAGATACATATTCTAATGTGCATTAGAGTGAAATAGTGTTGACTACATCTTCGAAAAGAGTGAGATTTTGTGAGATTCACCATAGTGAGCCATTCTTAGAGATCAATGCACTTCAATTTGTGAAATTTTCGAGGAATTGAGCTTTGAATTTTTTTTATTCCGGTAATCCTACATTGATTACATCTCCAATCAATTGGTGAGTTTGCTCTAAGTTGTATTATACCTGAATTGCGGTTATTTGCTCTTTTGCGTATAATCTTCTCACATCTAGATTTGTTTTACTTATATATCTTGATTCTAGATTATATTTCTTGATATAATGATAAATGTATTGGATGTTCATCTTTTGCTTTCTAAGAGTTAAATAAATTATATTTGAAATCCAGCGTTTTGAGAAAGCTGAAAGAGTTTTCTAAGATAAATAAAAAAGGTTTTACTAATTCATTGGAATTGGTATATTGGACATAGGAAGAACTTGCACTGCAGGCGAGATTCAGTTATTCATCTAGATGTTAAATTCCCCTTGTACCATTCCAATAAGAGGTGGGCTAATTGAACATTTCCATTGTGCTTTATTAGAGAAATATATCCTATTGAAAATTGTCTTAGCTTAAAATTAAAAGAGAATCATACTATCATACTTGTACTTATTTGAGATATATTGATTCATTTATATCTTGTGATCTTCATTGATTACATACATTTATCATCCATGATTACTTGTGTACATGCTTAATTTGACATGTCATTGTACACACTTCTACAAGCACCTAGTAGAGTCAATATCATGTGTATTGTGATTGTAGGTGATTGATAGAAGTTCTAAGAATTAGACTCGTATAAAACTAATGAAAATATAATTTCATACTGTAAGGGTGTGAATTGTCACTTAAGCTGGGGTGATGGTCTAAGAGAAAGATTATAGTTAAGCATAAACAAACTTGTTTAGTGTGAGATTTATTTCAAGACATAAACGAGTTTGTCTAGTTACAGAGTAACAAGACATAAATGAACTTTCCATTTGAGATATTATATCTAGGCATAAACGAACTTGTTATATGAGAATGTAATGGTTTGGTTTTCATCAAGTAAGAAGATCCAAATTTAGTAGATTAGAAATACCTGAAAGAGCTAGGGAGAGTAGATGCGAATAAGGAAGGGCCTTACCGAATTACTAGAAATCATTGTGCCTCTATTGTTTCTTTCTCTATATCTTATATGTGTGCTTGTTTATACTTATCTTTATATTCCACTGCACTTCTTTAGCACTTTATATTGAATACCTATTAAGTATTAATTAAAAAAGAGAGACTAAAATCAGTTAATTGCGATACTATTCACCCTCGTGGGGGCTAACAGACATCATTTATAATCGTAGTTTCTCAGATAAGATAAAAAATAAAATTTTTTCCAATCACATCTCAAAATCTTTTCATTGAGTTAGAAATCACAGCGAACACTTTAAATTTATCAAATACGAACGACATTCCCTATTGTTCTAAATTGGAGGCAACAAACACCATATTCCTTTGAAAAATGTTGATATCAACAAAAAAAATATCAATTTTACCCTTGGGCTATTAGGATTTGAAGTATATCCACTTGTTTTCCCCTTAATTACAATGGAAAACATACCATAATTAAATTTGTTTGCCCTTTTTTTTTTTCCTTCGCATATTTTCCTTTGTTTCTATTTTGCTTCATCACCTTCTCTCTCTAGTTTATCACACACATCGTAGTAGCAAACTAGTCCTCCTCATCAACTATCCTATCCCTCCACCGTACACTCCTACACTCTCTAGCCTCCCTCATGAAAGCAAAATCACAACCTGTCAACCTCAAATGCCCACTTCAAAGCCACCCTCTCCATTAAATTTGGGTTTGAAGCAAGCAGACACGAGCATATACATTGGATTAAGCAACAACTACCATTGATACTAGTGCATTTGAGAAAAAAAAAAAAAAAGAAGTGCTTTTATATCGAATTTATAATTAATTAAATTTGTTTGATAAATATAATTAGGAATATTTTATTTAATTAAATTAACTTAAAAATTAAGTTAAAATGTGAGTAAAAAATTAAGTTAAGACCCTTTCATTTATTTCATTTTATTTAATGCATTTCATTATTTTTCACTTAAAAAGAATTATGTTTTGATCATTTTACCCTTGATCCCTTATTAGGGTTTAATTAGGGTTAGATTTAATGAGAATTGGATTAATTTTGGATTATTTTAGGATTTTAATTTTATTTTATATTTAAATTATTGTGATAATTTAATTTAAGTACTCAAACTGCATAAAAAAAAATACATAATATTATATATTTTTGGGTTAATTTTTACTTTTAATTTTAATATATATATATTTTTTAAAATCACACCCTGATTTTATTGTTTTGGTCTTAATTTTTTTTTTCTCCATATTATTTTGATTCAAAAGTAGTTATATAAATTAAATAATTTTTTGCATACAAATTTTGTACTTATCAAACAAACAAAAAAATAAAAATAAAAATTTAGCACTTAAATTTTCAACACAATTTTATCAAACAACCTTCTGATATTTTTAGCACTTAAAATTTCAGCACTTAAAATTAAGTACTTCAATTTTCAGCACTTAATTTTTGAGTGGTTATCAAACATGCCCTAAATCTATAGCTGCCACTACCACTTACCCAGTTACCACCAACCTGAATTTTGAACCTCCGAGTATTTCGTGAATTGACAAAAGTTGCAGGAAATAGAGCTGCAAATTGTAGAGAAATAGAGGGGTGAATTTGCATATTTGAATCCATTACCAGGAGTTACATCTCTATGTCTCTCTCATTATAATTTTGGGTGTTACAATAATTGATAGGTGAGATATTGAGAAAGAATATGAGATGATTGTATTGATATATGTGAAATATACACTTTACAAATATATATTGAGGTGTCTAGATATAGACAATTATTAGGGTTTAACATAATGGACTTATGGTTTAACCTACTAGGCCAAGGACTATATGCATTTATTAACATCCCCTACGAAACCCAAGGCAATAAGTAGACGTGAACTTGAGTTTGGAAACTAAAGTGTAAAAGCGTTCAGGTGGATATGCTTTGGGAAAATATCTAGAGTCTAATCGGTAGAACTAATGGAGTTGAGACAGGTAGTATTTTGGTGAATGTGACGACGAATGAAGTGACAATCAATCTCAATATGTGTAGTACACTTGTGGAAAATGTCATTATGGGAAATATGAATAGCACTCAAGTTGTCACAATTTAGAATAGTAGCTACAGGGGAGGAGACTCCCATGTCAGAGAGAAGCCAATCAAAACAAAGTAGTTCTTTTGTCGCATTAGTGAGGGCACGATACTTAGCTTCAATACTGGAATGGAAACTACAACTTGTTTCTTAATTACTGCGCTATGAAGTGAGTGAGTTTCTCAAGAAGAAATAATAACCAGTGGTAAAATATAAGTTATTGGGATCACCGGCCTGGTTGGCATCAAAATAATCCCTTAAGGTGAAAGCAGACTGGGCAAAAAAATGAAGCTCGTCAAACATGGTGCCTTTGACATACCAAAGAATGCAAACGACATACGAGTATTGAGTGGTCCAAGAAGCGGACAAGAACTGATTGACTTGATATACAATATAGAAAATGTTTGGGTAAGTAAAGATAGGGTATACCAAACTTCTAACTAGTTGGAGATAGAGAGTAAAGTTTGGGAGAGATAGCCATATATTAGAGTAAGCCTAATATTCAGGTCCAAACAAATGTTGGCAGTGATAGAGTTAGTGATGCAAGCCTTAGATATGATATCAAAGGCATATTTGGCAAGAGAGAAAAATTATTTGTTGGCCCATAGATCTACTGAAGAGGAGAGGGGGGATGAATTAGGTAGTTAAAAAATTTAAACAAAATAATTTACCAATTAATCAATTCACCAATTTCTGAAACCGATTGTTATCTTGAGTTTGAGCAAAAATGTATTTATCAAACTGCATAACCAAACATATAAGGATAAAGAAATTTGACACAGATTTATCCGGGTTCGACAAGCTACCTTTACCTACGTCCAGTCTCCTGAGCTCCCGCAAAGATTTAGCAATCCACAAAATTTATTCCTTTCCCAATTAGGAACCAAAACCGTTACAATTTCTCTTTTCATAGGCACAAGAAAAACCTAATTCTTTTATAGGATCAGAATTAAACCTATATTTTTCCTAGGCTAAAGACAAACCATATTTTTTTCATAGGATGAAGACTAACTCTATCTTTTCTTCGAGGCTAAAGACTAACCCTATATTTTTCCCAAGCTGAAGACTAATCCTATATTTTTCCTAGGCTTAAGATCAACCCTTGATTAAAGAATGTCCCTTTATACCTAATCCACTCTCACATAGATCGAGTACATTTAGGTCCAAGCTACAAATAACAAATACAAAAAATAATTATTTCTTCTCATATGAGCTTCTATCACCTCAAATTAAAATATATTCAATTAATTGGCCCAATACTAAGTGATAGAATATGTGAGAATGCAAATCTGATTATAAGAAATTAAAGCATAGAATATAGAAATCATTTTTAGGAAAACCTCATTTGACAAGATATTCAAGATATTTCAAAGGGAAAACGATTTTTCAAACAAAAAATTACTATGAGCATAGACAAAAGATATATATCGCGTAATGCACAAAAATTTGAGCACGTATAATAATTAGAGATATCTCACTGAGATTTTCTTGAAAAGATTTAAGAAAAGTAATGCACTATAAAAACCATTGTTATAGCAATGAAATCTTCGATCAAGAACTTCATTAAAATCTCTCTAAAAAATAAATTTCAACAAAATAAAGTATCTCTTTTGAAAAAGCTAATTTGATCTCTAGTTCTTGATTGATTAATGCGAAATCTGCTTGTCTATCTATAGAAATTTTAAACTATGCCTAAAATGATTATATTTTGAAAGGTATGACAAAAAATAGCATATATAGACCTCACATATCAAAACATTTTAAATTAGATATATTTGACCCATAATTGAACTTTTAAAACTCATGATTTATCCCAAAAAAGATTTTAATTTAACCCCCATAAAGATAAAAAGAAATTTTTCCAATAAAAATCATAGAATCAAATAATACATGAACTAAATCATAAGATCTTTTACATATATGATATATCTTTGAAAATATGTCAAAACTCATTAAAATATAATATCCCAATGTTAAAATCCATAAAAATGGGAAGAATATCTTTTAAAACGTTCTGATAAAAAAACTGACTTTTACCTCGTCGGTCAACTGGCGTCCTAAGCGGTCGACCACTTAGACCTTCAACGGCTCAAATTATAGCTGTTGCACTTTGGTCGGGTGATCGAGCGGTTAACCATTTTAGACTCTAAATCAATTGTTCAATCTACTGGTCGACCGATCAGCCTAAAACCCAAAAAACACACATCTTGAATTTTTCGGTCGACCGTTCTACCTCTAGGTCGATTGTTCAGGTCAAAAAAATATTTTTATGGAATTTTCAAATATTTTCTTGATTGGGTTTTTAGGAAAATCATTTGCACAAATTAATTTATTGCTTCTATCCATTTAAAAAAAAAAAATCATTAAATTTTAAGTTTCGCGTGTGATCCTCCTCTGGTTGCATGAAGAGCATAAGAATAAATGAGTTGTTTTACCTAGAAATATAAAAAAATATTCTTTCTTGAAGAAATCTTCACTAAACTTCATTGCAACCATCTTGATATTTTTTTAGATATCTTCTTAAAAATCATTTTTTTTTTCTCATTTGCTCAACGGAATTAAAATCTAAAATACTCAATAAGTGCATTAGTTCCTCAAAACATCAACGTTAATTATTTCATCAAAACATCTAGGGTTAACAATGTCCATATAAACCATATGAAATTTTGAGGCCAAGAAAATAAGTGAGCATGGAAAGATCTTTTATCTAGAATTGACCATTGAATGTTTTTGAGTTTTGAGATACCGCTTAGATCATTCCATGTAAATATCATGTCACCAACATACAATAAAAAAAAGATAATGTTGTTGTCAGTTTGGCGAAGAAATATTGAAGAATCATTGCCACTGGATGTGAACCTGAATTGATTGATGGTGGTGCTGAATTTCATGAACCAAGCATGTGGAGTTTATTTGGGACCATATGAGGCACAACGAAGGTGGTAGGCTTTGTGATAGGGATCACGTAGGGCATGAGTGGTATGTGTATATACTTCCTTAAGAAGATTTTTGTTGAGAAAGACATTCTAGACATCTATCTAAAAAATGATCCATTTTCAAATGAAGATGATAAAAAAGAGAGTAGATGTCAGATTAACTACTAAAGAAAATATTTATTGGTAGTGAATGCCATATTACTAAGTGAACTCTTGTTGTAACAAGTCAGACTTTATAGTGTTCAACAGATCCATCATAAAGTGTTTTGATTTTGAAAATCTACATGCATCCAATAGGAGTTTTCCTAGAAGAAAGGTCAAAGAGATCCAAAGTGTGATTTTTAGTTAGGGTATGAAGTTTTTTCATCCATTTTTTTTTTCTGACAAAGAGAGTTAGTATTGGTATCCTTATAGGATTGAGTCTCATATAGATTAAGTAAATATGGTAGAAAAACAATGAAAATAAGAAATATATGAGGGAGTTGTGTTACCCTACTAGAACAACGAGGTTTCTATGCGACAAGATTAGTTGCTGCAACATTTGATGTCAGTGAGATGGGATCGAGGGAGTCATGCTCATGATATGTAGACATAGAAAGAATGTTAGTGGGGTTCAGCGGGGTAGCAAGAAGATGTTTTTGCGGCTCAGTAACGTTTGTGGTCAAATGATCCAGAACGAAGTCTATGAATGGATTTGTGAAATATAGATGGTTGATGCTAGATGTCAAATAAAACCTAGATATGGAGGAAAACATTATGTGTTCCCCAAAGCTGACATGACGAATAATACAGAGACAATAAAAAAGAAAAGATCATTTGTGATGCAAACAAAAAACTATATTGTACAATCATGTGTTAAAATCAATACACCTGCAATATTTTTAAAAAGAATAAAATAAAAAATAAATATATTTTTTTATCGTTTTTTAAGGAAGATCTTGAATTTGCATGCCAAAGGTAAAAAAATTATAGTTAAAGAGTTCATAGATCAATTTATTTGATTGAATTTATTGTATTAAACCAATTCCAAAAATAATGGAAGTCAAAATTAATTATTAATAGAAGCTATATTTAAGGAATTTAGGGCTAAAAAGAGAAGTTCCCCTACAACGCACATAACAATCATATCCTATAATACTGTGTTGAAATCAACACAACTATAAAATTTTAAAACAAACGGAAAAAAATATATACAAAAATGATATATATATATTTTAATGTACATCACAAAATTGCAGTCCTAAAATGCAAATTTTATTGTTAATGTTTTCTTAAAGTTGGTTATTTGATGATTTTTGGTATATTAGCCTATATCCTGAAATACCGAAAGTCAAAGACCAATTATAATTAGAAGCTATACATAAGGAAGGAAAAAAATGGAAATCAAGGGTATTAAAGTGCGATAATGCAAAAAGAATTGCCACTAAAGTTGTTTTTGAAGTGATATAATTTGCGAATTTACTTTGCATAGTGGGATTGTGTACCAAATGCCCCTTCAATTATTTGAACTTATTCGTCTACAAAAGTATTAACGTGGGTAAATTAGGTATTGAAAATATTTATTTATTTATTTATTAAATCAGACCAAATGAGGGAAAGAAACTAAATTTGTCATTTTGTTTTCTAGGGAAGGGTCTTCGTGGTATTTGTTAAACATGAAGGGGTCTTCGTGATGTTTGGTAAATTTACAAGGTTGTCATTGGCTAAAATCCTTGAAAATAATGGTGAAATTACTAATTAATATTATAATGCAACTGACAATATATATATATATATATATATATATATATATATATATATATATATATATATATATATATATATATATATATTACCATATTTTAAAGACATGTTTTGTCTCCATATTTTAGTAAATAAATTTTGGAAATAAAATGTTGTGTCTCCCTCTATTACATTCCTCACAACCTTCCATTCTCTCAAGCCCTAACTATTTTCAATAGACAAGTTTTTCAACTCTATATTTCTCTTCTATTTATTTTTCAAACGTCTAATATTTGTTTTTTAATTTAAAGGCACCAAAATCCATTACCTCGTGTTTTTTTATTTCTTATTTTTCTATTTTTGTTTGTTTTGTGATCCGCATAATAAGATAGGAATGATTATACTGTAAAAATATATTTTTAAAGACATTAGTAGCTATTGGATTTGAAAAGGGCCAGTTACCTGGAGCTTCCACAAGAAGATGGAGACTACCAAATTGTCATCCTACTTTTTCTGTAAGACCCTAATTTTTGTACGCATATAACATTAGCTGTATTTTTGAACATGTAGAAAATAATGGGGTAGAATATGTCATTTATTATTGAATTTAAAATTTTAGGGGTCAATTTAAAAATTTTAAAATATTAATTTTAGATTTTGAGATTAACTAAGAACTTAAAGAAAATTGAGGGAGATTAGTGTAATGTAAATATTTTTTTTTTTTTATTTTTCTTCCTTCACTATGAAGGAAAACCGTGTGATATATATTATATATGCATGCCGTTGGGATCAAAACCAAAAACAGAGAGAGGGAGATCAACGTGGTAAGTAAAGGGATTAAGTTAATCCACTTATAACATACATATAAATACAATCACACATGCATACACATTCTAAAACTGAAAAGAATAAAACAGAGAAGAGAGAGAGGATCGGCGGTGGGGTATTTGTCTGTTTTGTTCGGCGGTGTGTTCGGTCAGTAGTGGGTGTCTGTCCAGTGCTGGCGTGTGTGTGTGATTGTCATTGTTCGTTGGACGGTTGTGTGCGTGTGAGTGTTGCCGCTGTCGTGTGTGTGTGGGAGATTGACAGTATGTATGTGTGTTTGCTCTTCGGTCCGACGGTGTCGTCGACGTTGTGCGTGTGTGTGTGTTCTGTGATTTTGTGTATGTGTTCTATGTTCGATTGTGTGTGTGTGTATGTTCTGACGACGATGATTATGTGTGTCCGTGTGTGTGTGTGTGACTGTGTGCTCTGTTTGTCGATAGTGGGGGCGTGTGTTTGACGCTAATAAGTCCGGTGGGTGTGAGTGGAGTGTTCGGTGGGTGTGTGTGCTCCTCTGGCAATGTGAGTGTGTGTGCTGACTGTGTGTATGTGTGAGGTGTGTTGCTGTTCATCGATGGTTGTGTGTGTGTGTGTTGGCGTGGGGGGTATCGCCAGTGGGGTGGTGCACTCGTCGTTGATTTTGTATGTGTGTGTGTGTGTGTTTTGTGTGTGGGTTTTGTTGTTCGTTGTGTGGGTGTGTTTGGCGTCGTCGATGGTGTGGGTAGCTGCGGGTATGTGTGTAAGTTCGGTTTGTCATTCGGCGGTGGAGGGAGGCGGTAAAGGTGCCGTTCAACTGAAACAAAAATAGAACAGGGAGTTAGAGAGAGAGAGAGCCATCGCCGCGGCAGTGAGGTTTTGGCCGCGGCAATGGGAATCCAGTGAGCAGAACAGAGAACGGGGTAGTGTTTTCTGCAGCGGTGAGACCATCGCCACAGCGGTGAGGTTGGGAGCAGAAAAACAGAAAAAAGAAAGAAAGAAAAACAAAAATCCAAAATCCAATATCTTGGTAGACGGAAAATTCGGGATAGGAAGAATTCTAAACTCTCTTAATATATGTATTTAATTATCTCATTGTGTGATTATGGAATTATATGGTAACTTGTTGTCCCGGTTTTTCATTGTGTGATTTATGATAAATTGTTGTGGAATTTTATCTGTTAAATTATATTAATAAGTTGGACGATATGAAAATTATGTAAAAAACATGCTAAGGTATTTTACGTGTCGTATTAATTAAATGGACGTATTAGAGGGGTTGGAGTTCTACTGAGCGTTAACTCACAATCTTACAGTTTTGATTGCAGGGTCGGTGAGGACGAATCAGCGCCGGGAGTTGAATTTGTACTTACAAAATTATAATTATTATTTCCTGTTGTAATCAGTGAAATCGACTCTTATAATTAACACTGTCACAATTGTAAAATTTATCAGATTTTTATTAATTAAAATATTGATTAGTCAGTAAAATTATCGGAACTTTTTATTTAAAATTTACAATAGTTATTATTGATTCTACTGTAATATACATACTTTATGAACGTTAAAGGATGTAATATGTCGAAATTATATTTTATGCAATAATTGAATCAACTATACAATTAACGACCGTTAATAATTATGATTATGTAATAATTATTTGATAAAAATATTTTCATGACTGTAGGTGTTATTTGGAATGGGTAATATTTTTATTGTAATAAAAATATTGATTATTTAGTAAAATTATCATCATTAATAAATAAAATTGTAGTGAAATTTCTATTTAAAATTATAACAGTTATATTTATTAATCTGTCGGATTTGTGGAATATAAATTAAAAGTATTGCCCAAATAATTACATTGCTATTCCAGTAAATATATATCATTATAATTTATGATGAAATTGGATAAGTGAAAAAGAAATTTACTCAATATCATGTAAGCAATTTAATTATGAGTTGACAGGGCCTTCACTATCCATTATTATCAAATATATATTTTATAGTTTGGGCGATGGCATTTATGGCGATATTGAATTCACCATACTTATATTTGGTAAATTATTTTTGAGAAGTCATTGATAATTCATTATTGCTAATTGATTTGAATTTCGATAAATATAATTATCGCCCTAGTTGATAAAATTTATTGGATTTCATAGAATTTAAATTCAATCGACCGGTTTTAGTGTTAGCTTCTCCAAGGGGAGAAACCGCGTGACGGCCTTGAAAAACCGGACCGTTACAGGTGGTAATAGAGTAGAGCTAATCAAAATAGTAATTTATTCATAAAGGGGGAAATATTTGGGTAGAATTCTCTTTAGGAGAAACCGTAGTAGCGGCCCTGGAAAACCGAACCGTTACATTTTCGATTTACGTTCCACACCTTTCCCAATATCCAAATAGATTTTTCCTCATTTAATATCGTTAATTACCCTAAATACTTGTTAAATATGTAGCAAAAATATAGATTTCACCAAAAGAGACTATTACCAATTATAATTTTGTTAATCATATTTTAATATAATAATAAATAACTATATTTTGGTTACTTATTTTGCTTAATTTAATTCCACAAACGCATTTCTTCAAATAATAGCTTCAAAATGGTTTCTCAACCAACCATTTTAGAAAAACAAAAATAACATGTGGGATTCAACAATGGTCACTTAATTGGAAAATTTTGACTATTGGGATTCGAAGTTTATGTTGAATTCAACATAAAAATTATTAAAATGTCATTTCAATAAGAAAGTTTGTTATGAATTCAGCATTGTAATTTAATTAAAAAAAAACCCTTTCCGTCATTTTAATGGCGTTACATACCCTAAATGCCAATTAAATATATACTAAAAATGTATCTTTCAAAATGAAGGTTAAGCTACCAATTATAATTTCATTAATGACCTCTTAACATAATCATAAATAAATATGTTTCAATTACTTCTTTGCTTCATTTAATTATACAAATGCATTCGCCTAAATATGGATACCAACATTTTAATTAACCATTTTAACTAACAAGAATAAGTCGTGTGGAATTCAACATGGTCGCTTAATAGACATGCTGGATAACAGGGATTTGAAGTTTGAGTTGAATTCAATGCACAAATTGTTTTTGTGTCATTTAGTTAGGAAAGATTGCCTTGAATTCAACATAGTCACATAATTAAAATTTTTATTATTATTATTTAATGTTTTCACATACCTTAAAATATTAGTTAAATATGTACAAGAAATATATTTTCCACAAAAAGGGGTGATTGAAAATTATAATTTCATTAATCATCTCTTAATTGAATCATAAATAACTATTGTTAGCCCAGTGAGCTGCCCAAGAGGGTGGAGGGGGGGTTGAATTGGGTAGTATTAAAAATATCAGAGTTTATAACACTTCAAAAATCAAACAATTAATTTATCTTAAAATTAATTATTATCTTTATAGCAGCGCATATGTGTTATCAACTAGGTGTACACCAAACAACAATATAAGTAAAATAAATAAAGTAGCACACCACGATATATCTTGATTCACCAAGTTACTCTTGACTAATCCAGTCATCCAAACTCCACAGAAATTCGCACCTATTAAATTCAAGATCCCTTTAAAGGTAGGAACCAAACCCCCACAAAGATTCTTTTCACAGGCTCAAAATCAACTTTTACAAATTCCTTTTCCCAGGCTCAAGAATAACCTCTACTTTTTGCAGGCTCAAGAATAACCTAATTCTTTTTATACCTTAGGCTAAAGAATCAAAACCTCACAGAAACATTCCAACTATCATTTTCCCAAGTAAGGATGAAACATTTACAAAATCACTCACAAATTCAATCAAGGAAGAATTAACACATCAATCTCTTTATCGGAAGAGATTGAAACCCAACTACCCCTGATTAGATACTTCCAATAGTATCTAATTCGCACACAACTCACCAACTATAAGAAATTGATAAGTTCTTCCTACTCGGAGCTTCTACCACCTCAAATCAATTTGAACTCAATTAATGTCCCAATAATTAATAATGATAGAATTAAGTGAGAAAACAAAAATCTGATTATAAAAATAATACGGGTAGCACAAAATTGAGCACGTAATCAGATTATCGTACACATCGTTTTAAAAGATTTTTATGCTTTTAAAGTTCAAAAATGATTTCATCAAGATCTTATCAACCAAGAAAATATAGAAAAATAAATATGAAGTAAAGATTAATAACTTGGAAAGATCTCACCTGGATAACACTGAAAAATTATAGATTGGTATGCTAAATAGCTCAACTCGGTGACGCTTATACAATCAGCGCTTTAACTCAAGAACTCCTCAATAATTGATCTCACAATTTGATCTCTCAAAATAATATTAGAATGATTACTCTTATAAAAGCTTATGAACTGAATAGTTCTTGATGTTGATAAATTGGGATATTTTATAAGTAAAAAACGCAGGTCTATAAATAAGGAATTGAAACAAACTCTCCAACGGCTAGTTCCTACTTATTATGACATTTAATTGCTCTTATATCATTATGACTTCATCCTGGTCCAAATCACTTAATTATGGATTTTAATCTTTTTAATTAAGTCCCCCAAATATTTCTCAATCACAATTAAATAGGATAGAAATAATTACATGTACCAAATTAAGAAATATTGAAATTTAATGAACCATATCTATAGGGATATCATAATATATATTGAATATCTCAAATAACATCAAATGCCTAAGATATCTCTCAGATCGTAACCATAAAATGGCTAGTAATGGCTACTATTCGAATAAAATCCGGAATTTCACTAAATCCTGAAATAGTAAGTCGACCGACCAATAGTCGTCTGTCGACCGCTTAATTCAGGATGTAGCCTAGCCAAAAACTCTTCGCCCATCTGTCAACCACCCATCCATCACTTGTGGACTGGACGATATAGAGATTCAGAGACTTCTTGTTTTAGACTCAAGTCAACCTACCTGTCGATTGAGAGATTCAACAACTTTATATTCTATGCATTGGTCGACTTACCTATCGACTTACCAATACTGGAATTCTCTCCTTAATTCGTTCCCATCGACGTTTTCGCTCCTTTAACTGATTTCTTTTCTCGGTTAGCTCCATTAAATACTTAAATTCAATTTTAATCAATTATCAATATTTTTCTTTCAATTACACATAGGAGCAGATAATTTCATTAATTAGGATCCTATCAAAACACACATAAATTTAATTTTTTTTTTGTGTCGTGTGTGATCCTAATCGAGATATATTAAGAGTAAAAATTAACTTGAATTGTTTTTCCTAAGATTCTTCAAAATCTTTGGTCTCTTAATGTTTATCGTCATTATCAGTCTTTTTAGCATCCATAACTCTCTTTACTCAATTCTTCATGATAAATCATCAATGGAACTTTAATGCTGAAACACTCAATAAAATCGTTAGTTTCACCGAAAATATCAACATTTAATTGTTCATCAAAATCTTAGGATCAACAACTACTATTTCAATTACTTGTTTTAATGATTTAATTATACAAATGTAGATTTAAAATGACATCCCAATCAACCATTTTTGAAATGAAAATAACATATGTGGAATTCAACATGGTTACTTGATTAGGAAATATTGATTACAACGATTCGAACCTTGTGTAGAATTAAACATACAAGTTATTACTATATCTTTTAATAGAAAAGTTTGTAATGAATTCAATATGGTCACTTAATTAGGAAAGATAGTAATCATTTAATGATATTACATACGTTAAATACTAGTCAAATAGATACAAAAAAGATATATCTTTCGCAAAAAATGCCGTTACCAATTTTAATTTCGTTAATCTTCTCTTAATATAATTATAAATAACTATATTTTGATTACTTGTTTGCTTGATTAAATTAAAAAAGAAGAAGAAGATATTCGTCTAAATAATAACTAAATATGAAATATCAATCAATCATTTTAGCAAATAAAAATTAAACATCTCTCTCTTCAACTTGTAATAAAAAAATAATTGGTTATTTTTAGCACTTAATTTGCGACAAATTCAAAGATGGGATTAAGTGGTTCAATAATTAACATCCGTGAGACTATTTAGTATAGTTACAAAATAGAGGGATAATCGAGTAGTTTGATGTTTCATATAGATCCAAACAATTGCTTTTCCATTTAAAATTTGGTTACAATCTAGTATACAGGTTTTTAGAGATATGTTCAACACATATTTTTAAAAGATATTTTTTAAAACATGTGGGTACTATCCTCCCCCTTTTTTCCATCTTCTAGATAGACTGAATATTTCTATCAAATATTGTCAAAGAGAAATACAATTTTTTTTAAGAGAGACATGGATTGATCTGGGAGCGAAGCGAGTTCTATTCTCTCAGAAGTAACACAATTGTCATCTCTCTAATAGTATCCACACGGGGAACCTTGTATAGATGGTGTCTACGGAATATCTAGGAGTCATATTATAATTCATAGATTTAGGGTAGATCTGTTTTGAGGCTAGCTGGGAGTAAGAATCAAAGTAGTAGAATAATTATCAAACAAGGGTGGGAGAATTTTTTCACCTTGGGTGTGAACACATTTTAGCTTTCCCCTTTTGAACACTATCCAGGGTTACACCCCAGACTCCCTTCTTTCCTAAATTGTAGTTTAGCGCCTGAACATCTAAATAGTTCAACATAATTACAGTCCATTTTTTTTACAAGAATATCTAAACATCCATTTTCCATTTGTGTGTTTACATTAGGTTCATAATAAAATATGGACAATAAAATTAATTAATTAATCAATTAAGATTGGAACAATTCCAACTGTGCCTCTTTGAAGAAACAATTTCTTTACTGCATTTGCTCTGACTGTGAGCCGTGTTTACCCACATATCACACCATATTCAGTTGATAGGAATTTTAGTAAGAGAATTTCCTTGGTTGTGATTTCTATAATATACGATATTCTTATCTTGTGTTCGTGAAATAACCAATAATGTATGGATAAAATAAAAAATCCTAGTTCGATTATATGCATATCGATTGAAAATATAATTCCCTGTGACACTACCTTGGCCATAGTCTAAATTGAATTATATTAAATTTAATCACATAGGACACATACTTCTTTACTAAGAGTGATAGATCATATCTTACATATTCGAATAGTTGCATAAATGTTTCACTATACCAAATGAATACCTTTGAAGTTTCCGGGCTAGAATACAAGATTCATTATCATCAAAGTACATAAATGCATACATGTGATACTTAGTACCTCAAGTATGAAGATAATAAGTAACATCAAACCTATGATATCTCATTTTGGCATTGAGCAAAGCTTCTATGTGGGATCACGATCTAGGCCCTGATTACTCTAATAAATTCCATTGTGGTTGTTCTAGTGTCTCACGCTAATGATCGGGACTCACTATTATTAAAAGCGAAAACACCCTAAAGCTAGTCTTGATTATTAAAGACCCATTTAACAATTCAATATTGACTATGAAAATCTAGGATACAAGTTACTAAAACTTCTATGATCTCAACCTTTTAATCACCATTAAAAGATAAGTCATTTTGAACTTTATATTCATGGTATTAAAACAATATGATATAATTATAGAATGATGTCAAAAATACATTTTATTAATAATACTTGATATTGTAATTTTGTAGACAAAACCACTAAAGGATGTAAAACAAGATTGAAATTAGGTTTAAATAGTGTGCTAGGTTACTGAGATTTTTGAAAACTTTTGATTTTTTGAATTTGAATCGAAAATAAATTGGCCTAACCAAAGAAATTTTAAAAGTTTAGGGGTCAGTTATGCTCGAAGAAGGTAATAGGCACCCCATGACACATGTCCAAAGATGATACCTTTGTGTAAATAATCCTTTTGAATTAAATTCAGTATAAGAAAGTCTTTTCGATTTGGTTAAGTTAAACAATGTGCCGCAAGTGGTCCTGTTGACGTTGCACCTTTAATATGAGAATTAGTAGAGTGTTTCGAAGGAACTTTGGCAAAGTAAGGCTAGGAAAAAGTATGCGTACCATGGCGAGACTGCCCTTGTAGTATTTATAAGAGATGAAGATTTTTTTGCCAATTTTCCATATATAAATTTAACTCCCATTGATTCCCTGGATTTATTGGGATTATGGGGTTAGTGAGCCGTTATATTTTTAAATTCAGCCACTCTTTCTATATATGTAGTAGACAGTTTTAATGGCTCCCAAACTTGGGTTGCGGCCCAAGATAATATGCCCTTAGGCTAGACTCGGGTAATTGATCACGGAAATTGGTTAGGATATATCGCTTGGTTCATCAGGTCTTTGATAGTTTACTCCTTATCGAGTAGTGTCCTTGGTAACCATTGGTGGTTTTGAGAGCCACTTACTTGGCACGTGGTTTTGGTTCGCGTATGGGTCACATGGGATTGATCTTCCACGTAGAAACTTTTGGAGATGGTCAGGAAAATCCCTCATAAACTCTTAGAGTCATTTTCCGTTGTATACAGTATGCAATTGGATTATTTCATTTAATTCACAAACGATTTCCCAAAAAAAAATTGATATTGTTATAGGTACAAATTAAATGTTTCAATTACATATTGTTTTTCTAATTGATGTCAACTGCGATATTATTTGCTAGTTGTGACATTAATGGTCCGATTAATAACATAATTTAGAACTTAAACCTAAATGCATTAGGTACTTATGAAATTAAATGTGTTTATAACAAAATGAAATAACAATTAAAATATTAATATCACTTAAAAATTGTTTAAATTTTTAAATAATATATGACTCAATTTTTTAGCATTTCTCACTTAAAACCATCAAACATTTGTTTACCATAATCACTATTTCCTATCAATACTATAATATAAAGTATTATAGATAGAATATGTACAAAATTGAGAAAGAAGTAGAGAGATGGAATTTTTTAGAAATATTAAATTACAAATTGTTTCAAGGACATATTTGTACCAAGATAATTTTTTTTGGGATAAAAAAGAATTAAAAAATAAATACTTAATAGTACTTAATAGATTTGGCACTTAATGAATTCAACACTTATTCTTCAACACTCATAGTGCGTTCAGGTAAGGTAAGGTATTTGAAAGACGGATTTCATTTGAAAAATAAACTTTTAATTTCTAAAATCTATTGTTTGGGTACTACTAAAAGAGATCTTTTAAAATTTATTGGAATTTTAAAAAAGAAACTTCAAAGAGAGGTAAATGACATTTCTAAATTCCTTCCTAATACACGCTATTTGTCAAATCCATCTAAGATAGAATTTGCTCCTAGGGTTCTCCAATTCTATCAGCGTGTTACTTATCTTCTACTGGTGTTCATTCTCGTATTTCTTATTGATTACTCATCATCATTGCTTCTTGTCACCCTTCTCCCTCCTTGACGTTGCTCGTGTTGTTCTTTTCTGCTCATAATTGTCACTCCTTGTATCACCTCCTGCTTGCCGCATCGCTGTTGTTATCATGGCCTGGTGACTTACTTGCGTCTGGTAATGTGTAATCTTCTGGTTTATTCTTACAATTTATTGTGTTCGTTTTTGTGAGACCTAATCTTGCATGTACATATTTTTAATTGTATTTTAGAACATTTAGAAAATAATGGGGTGTATTGTGTTATTTAAATTTTACTTTAAAAAGTTTAGGGGTCATTATGGTATTCAAAATTTAGTTTTAAGAATTTTGAAGGTTAATATGTTAATTTTTATTTTGACTTTTAAAAGTTTTAAGGTTATTATGTTATTCAAAATATGGTCTTTAATAACTTTTGGGTATAATTAATATATTATTTATATTAGGAAGACATTTTGTGTAAATAAATATCTATGTATATATAAGTGTGTGCGTGCGTGCGCGGTGCGTGTGTGGGCGTGGGGTGTGTGTGTATGTTGTATTGCTTTTAAGAAGACAACACACTAATATAGTACTCTTTTGCTTGCCAAAAATTGACCGCACACAAGGTTTAAAACAAATAATTGAGGCGGTAAAAAAAAAATTCACCGCCTTCATCTCTTTCTCTCTCTCTCTCTATATACAAATATGTATATATGTAAATGAAAAAAAGAAAAGAAAAGAGGAAAGCACAATAAAAGTACACTCAATGAAAGTACACTCCCTCGCTGTCCTTTGTTCTCTCTCTCTCTCTATTAAAGGTATGTGTAGTGTATATATATATATATATATATATATATATTAGGGGAACCTTGATGGTACGAGAAGAGTATTATTAATTAAACCAAAGAATATAAAACCCAGAGGGAGAGGGGGTGAAACCTGACCTCTAAAAATAATTGAAATTATAAATAAAATAAAGAAAAATAAAACCGTAACAAGATCAATCAAAAACAAAACTTAAAAAGTTACTTTAATCTTCCGAATGTGAGGGAAGCATAGTCTGTCCAGTCTTAAGCATCCATGAATAGGCACCGAACATTCTGATTTGGATTAGAAAGTCTGATTTTCTCCACCACTTCCAAGCTTAGATAACAAGTTAGCAGCCGTATTGGTTTCCATGTAGTAGTGCAAAATATAAGCATGAACATTAGATGCTAGTTCTTTTATACTCCTAATTAGCGACATTAATCTCTAGGGGATTTTCGTTCTCCCAACAACCATTTCAACTAGCAAGGCATTGTCACTGACTATATCCACGGAGTACCATTCAAACTCAACACAATACTGAAGCGCGGTCCAAAGAGTTTTTTTTATTCTAGATCCAAACCCAAGAAATTTAGTAAACCCAAATAAGAGAGTCCTATCAGCATTTCGTAAAGTATCGCCTCTACCAATAAAATCAGGGTTTCCTTTAGAGCTACTGTCCAAGTTCATCTTTAGTCTATTACATGACCGACTCCAGTAAACCAACTGAATTGTAGATTTTGTATTATTTGCTAGAGGAACAATCCTGGACAAGGTTTGGTGAATATTAAAAAGAACTTTCTGAACATCACATTGAACCCCATCAAATATAACCTTGTTACGCATTTTTCATATTTCCTAGCACAACACATAAAAAATGAGCATATTTTTTTTTAGAGGGGTAGACCTTTGTTGTTGCCACTAACCAACCAATTTTCAAATACTTCGTTATTCCATTGAGTCTCTCCAAAAATAGTCCACACCTTCTTTGCCATATCCCCTTACGAAAATAGGTGATGTAGAGATTCAAGCTGAGGCCTATAAAAATAATTACAATGGGAGTAGATTTTCACACCTTTCTACTGAATCGCCTCATCCACTGGAACAATGTGATGAAGAATCCTCCACATAAAGATAGAGATCTTTATTGGAAGATATTTATGCCAGATCTTATAAAAAATAGATGAGCATCTTGTTGATTTCTTACAGCTTCCCAGACAATTTTCATTCAAAAGATTACCAAGTTAGATGATTGCCAAATCATAACATCCTGCTTCGATAAACTTAGCACCTAAATATTTTACAATTTGCTCACATAATCGGTTAGGATAAGATTCTGAATAAGTTACATGTCCCATTCACCACTAGCTAGCCGGACATCTTTAACGAAAAGTTTCGAAAGATGCTTATCTACTACCACCACTTCACCCATCTATACTGAGATTAGCCAAGTATCCCACCAAAAAGTTACATACCCCTTTTCTATGAAAATCTGAATATGGTTGTTAGTATAAAATTTTCCTTCAGGTACAGCCCTTCATAGATGGCATTGGTACGCGAAATTTCTACATTTAGCTACTAGACCGATTTATATATATAAATTAAATTATTTACAAACAAATATATATATATATATATATATATATATATATATATATTTGTTTGTTTGTAAATAAATAAATTTAAAAATAAATTAATTATGAATTTTGTTAAAGTGATATTTTTTGTATTTTTTCGACTAATAAATTTTATTAACACTTAATTAAGTTTTTCAACAAATTGTCGGGAAAGTTTTGTAATTTTAGTTGTAATATTTTAGTTTGTAGAATTGATATTGATTTCAAAAAAATAGGGTCTTTAATTTTAATAAATTTCATACAAAAATTTGGGGATGAGAAAAATTGTATTTTAGTGTCAGACATTTCATTTCATATTAGATTTATTTAGAATTTTTTTTTTTTAATTTAGGTTCTGTAATTTGTTAGGATATCAGACGATGTCGACTACGATAGCGTTTCAACGGTGGCGTATTAGTAATGCAATTATCAAGGTGACTGTAAGTTTTCTCAAATTATATTTTGTACTAAATTATGACAAAGAAAAGAGGCATATCCTGCGGGATGTTGTTGAGACTAACGGGAGATCATGTCCTACAGGTGGTTGAACATCTTGTCGATTATTGGTATAATGGGTCAGAATATGTTGTTGACAATCAGTATGATAAGGTTAAATATGTTGTTTACTATTAATATGATATGGTGGTTTTTACCATGGGTGTTGTGATTATCAATATGATATGGTAGTTTTTACCACGTGGGTGCTCCTACCATTAGAGAGATTAAATGACCCTGATACTAATAACCTTAGATTGCACATATATTCAGATTATGGTAACGTCATAACTCCTGATCGTGAGCTAAAACGATCCTATGGTTATTACACAAGTATGCGTGGGGTATTTTATTCTATAAAAGTAAAAATGATTAATTTATTTAAATTCAATTATTTTATTATGATGATATATGTGAAATTTAATACTGCTCAATTATGGATATATTTCTATTTTGAAAAGTGGATTATGATAAATGTACTTGATTCATAAATTATATTTATAATATGAAAATAATACACCGACAAAATATTTTATCTTAGGTACTTGATAGGTGTAAATTACCTATCTATTTCTAATTTGAACATTGTTAGTTTTCAAGTATGTTTAGTTCGTTTTAATATGTTTTTATGTGTTTTTGTATAAATCAAGTGTTTAAGGTAAAACGGAATGAAAACGGATAAAAAATAATCACATCAAATCAAAGACGGTGGAAGAACGGTGGAAAAAGGGCAAAGAAGTTGAAATTCAGAACCTGCAGCCACCACAGCGGCGACTAAACCATCGCCATGGTGGTCAACGTATAAAGCCAAGCCTAAACTCACTGCAGTTTCACCGCCAAGGTGGTGAAACCACCACCTAAGCAGTCAAAATACAGAGACTTGGATCACTATTTCACCACCTAGGCGATCAAGCCACCACCTAGGCGATCACTAAACCGGCATACCCACCGCCTAGGCCGTCACTCTACACCAGATTTTAGATATTTTTAGGATATTTTCCCTATTTATACCCCTTCCTCTCCTCTCCTCTAACCATTAGAGCTCCATTAGGGATAATATATTTTAGAGAGAGGTTTTGGGAGTGCTCATTCAAATCCTAAGGAGAAGATCACAAAGTAAAGAAGGTGGAGCGATCTCGAAACGTATTTAGCAACAAATCTTCGGACTAGGCTAAGTTTCTCTCGTTCTTTCCTTTATTTTTTAACTTAGGAGTATTGTTTGAGCATGTTTAGATCCACTGACATTGTATAACCGGCTATGACCATGAGTTAAACGAGTTTTTGTCTAGGGATTAATATATTTATGAAAATGTTATTTTTGTTGAGTTTGTGTATGGTTAGCGGTTGTTCTTCATTATTTTGATTATGTGTGCCGTATTGTTTGTTTATCATGCTTAGAATGATATTAGGAGAATATGGCGTTTGACAAACCCCGGATTCGGACTAGGGTAAACAAACGCCACGATTCAATAACGGGGTCGGGAGTTGGATTGTGGGCAATCGATGATGTTGGGGCGAGACTCACGTGACCTAGGATCGTTAAGACGTTGAGGGAGACTTCTTTATTGACTCAAAGTCATGTATTCCCCCGTATTGTTTGAGCATGTTTAGATCCACTGACATTGTATAACCGGCTATGACCATGAGTTAAACGAGTTTTTGTCTAGGGATTAATATATTTATGAAAATGTTGTTTTTGTTGAGTTTGTGTATGGTTAGTGGTTGTTCTTCATTATTTTGATTATGTGTGCCGTATTGTTTGTTTATCATGCTTAGAATGATATTAGGAGAATATGGGGTTTGACAAACCCCGGATTCGGACTAGGGTAAACAAACGCCACGATTCAATAACGGGGTCGGGAGTTGGATTGTGGGCAATCGATGATGTTGGGGCGAGACTCACGTGACCTAGGATCGTTAAGACGTTGAGGGAGACTTCTTCATTGACTCAAAGTCATGTATTCCCCCGTATTACACTTGGGAGAGGTGGCAGTGGAGTTTACGAATTAAGATTGTCGATAGGGTAAACACAACGCGATGATCCAATAACCCGGTTGGGAGTTGGATTGTGTGCAATCAATGACGTTGGGGGAAGACTCACGTGACCTAAGGTCGTTAAGATGTTAAGGAGGATTTGTTTGTTGACACAAAGTCGTGTATTCCCTCGTCTTACATTTGGGAGAGGTGGTGGGGGAGTTTACGGACTGAGATTGTCGGATAAGTCAAACGCCGTTAACGTAAACTAAAACAAGACCAAACACATTTTTGTAAACAAAAGTTAATCCCTAGGCAATACTTTCCCTAAACATCTCATAATAGTATTAGTATAGTTAATTAATTAGATTAATTAAATTATTATTATTATTAATTTTAAACACATTTATTTTTGACTAGATAAAGATAGGTTATGACAAACACGATACTCAATAATAGTCAAAACCAATCCCTGTGGACACGATAATCCTAACTCTCCCGATCTATATTAAAACATGACCCGTACGCTTGTGGTAAAAGTGGCGACGCTTAAATTGCGGCTACCAAGTTTTTGGCTCCGTTGCCGGGGATTGGTTTGTCAAATTCAGTTTTCAGCGATCACTACCAAGTTTTTGGTAACGATTGTCGGGGATTGTGGTTTTGGTTATTATTGATATTGTGAGCAAATGACCGAATTTTACTTTAGGTATTTCTTTTGTGCATAATTTTTTCGTTTGAAGTTTTTGTTTTTGTTTTTCCGTAGGGTGCTTGAAGATGGTAGATCAACAGGTACTCTTGCAGTTCTTTAAATAGGATTATGAGCTATTTTACTGTGCTTGGGATCGATACATGGATTTGCTACTTTGGTTTCCAAACCATAATTTCCCAAGGAGAGTCAACTCCTCAATTTCCTCGACAGGTTACAAGCTACAACCAGAATATGGGTGGAAGGAGGAAATTGATCCCCCTCTCTCTTTGACTTAACCGCGAATGAAGCCATTTGGTCGTTGGAGAAAATGGCGGCCTATGATTATCAGAGTTGGAATCATTGACCGAGTTACCAAAACTTGGGGGATTTTTCCAATACTACGGCGCCATGGCTAGACATTCCGGACCAAGACGAGAAGTCTTCCCCCAATCTGGAAGAAATGCTAGCAACCGTTATAGGGGAGACTAAGAGATTATTGAGGGAGATACATAACCGAATCAACGAGCATGAGGATCGTCTTGATCATATCGAGATGGTTTGCACCGACATCATTGAGACTGTAACGTCTTTGCAGACGCAAATTGGTTATTTTCTTTGCTTCGTTGAGGCCGAGACGAAAATGGTGGCACTGAGAGATGAACAAGGCGAATCCATTTGTGAAAGCCACTGTAAGGAACCGGAGACGAGTGGGAAGAGCTTGGGAGAATATGTTGAAGATTCGAATGAAGAGGAGACCCAAGTATGGTTCGGCTATAAAAATTCACATATTAATTGTTGTGAATTTTCACCGTTCGAATTCCAGCTCGTGATGCTGCAGTCGATCCAAGACGATCACATCTACGAGGATCCGATGTGGCTCACTTGTCCTCCACCACTGATAGCAATGTCTTTTTATGCCCACCAAGTACATGAACCGGTGAGGCATGTTGTTGAAAGCTCAATCCATCCAAAGCAACATCTCGCCAAGCTTGAGGGTGTGCACAACCAAGACCCGTATGTAGTGTTATTTGACACGTACTATGGGAAAAATCCGCTATTTGACGAGCACTTCGGCGTGTCAGGCGGACGACCATAAAACAAGTGCTTCTTGGGAGACAACCCAAGGAAAAGAATAAGTTAGATCCGTCATAATTGATTTGAGTCAGAGGCGAGATTCTCTTGCCTCCCAGGTACGTGTTCATAATGCTTTATCATGTCATTAGGATCGCTGACTAGGTTATTATGGGCATTTCCTGTTTAAGTCGGGTGTGATGTGTTAGTATAATAGTATATGTTTTAATTATAGTTTATGTTTTACTGTTGTTATCATGTGTATGTTTGTTTAGGTTAGTTGTTGTTTTGTGTAGAGTTTTGACGTCATCTAGGACATTACCCGATGATGAGTCTGTCCCCTGGTTGTTTATTGAGGTTGAGCGTAAAGCTTATGCATGTATATTCTGTATGCTTAACGTTATGTTTTAGTAATAGTTATTATAGATCCTACTTGCATGAGCATGTAAACTCATTATATAACTGTCTAATTGATTTGAAAACGATTATCTGTCACCTAAATTCATGATGTTAGGGTTTCTGGGACTTGATTTGGGGGAAATTTGAGGCTAAATCCTAGGCAAGGTTGTTCAGGAGATAGGATTTAGGCAGTCATTTTGTTGCTTGAGCCTTTTAAGCTTACCCTTATATATCATTATCCCTCGTTACCTTGTCGAAGCCTAATAGTCATTTTAATTCTGAAAACTTAAACAAATACCTTAGTCGAAACTTTTTCCAAACTTTTATCGCTTAACCGAAGGCACAATTTTGAGTGAATCAAGCTAGCAGTTGCAAATGCTGCTTGATGTAAGCGGTTGGATTTTGGGCGAGCTATTAATTGGTTCGGTATTCGAGTACTCACTTTTCATTTTTCGTTCATATTTCACACACCCCTTATATTGTAACAATCGAATAAGTTTGGGGGTGTGTTCGTTAAAAAAAAAAAATCAAATGTAAATACGGTTTTTATTTCCATTTCTTTTTGACAAGTGAGTACGTCGTTCTTAATATATGTTCAAGGTTGTTTCAAATTTATCTATGGGGTTTCGAGTGTGAGAATGCCAAGCGATGTGCCATGGGTAACGTCAAGTTAACGACGTTAATCCGTTTACTCTTTCAAAATTACCCTTGGCCATTTTCCTAAACCAAACCAAGACCTATTGATCTTTTTGAACTTCCGAGCCTACATTAGTGGAGAATAGATCCCGGGTCAGGCCCATAGATTTCCTATACCTTCGAGTTTTTTTTCCTGTCATGCGCTTATATGGTAGATAATCCAATCCGATTAACGGACATTTATATATTTGAGTTTTAAACACACACACATACACACTTTAGTAGGATCTATAACGGCGCTTACTATTATAAATGTTGAAATTCTAGAACATTACTTGGTGTGTCTTTATGCATGAACTCGACAGGATTGGGGGCCGATGAGGGATAATTCGTTTGGTCAGTAGATGATACTCAAAACTTGCACATATTTGTTTTTCATGTTTTTCATTTTTCATTTTTAGTTGTTATATTTTCTTTTATTGCGTGGGTGTTTTGCTCGATGACTAGCAAAATTCCAAGTTTGGGGGTATTTAATAGGTGTAAATCACTTATCTATTTCCAATCCAAACATTGTTAGTTTTCGAGTATATTTAGTACGTTTTAATATGTTTTTATGTGTTTTTTTATAAATCAAGTATTTGAGGTAAAACGAGATGAAAACGGATAAAAAACGATCACAACGGATCAAAGATGGTAGAAGAACAGTGGAAAAAGAACAAAGAAGCTAAAATTCAGAACCTGCAGCCATCGGCGCGGTGACCAAACCATCGCCGCGGCGGTCAAAGTACAGAGCCAAGCCTAAACTCACTGTAGTTTCACCGCCTAGGCGGTGAAACCACCGCCTAACCATCAGAATATAGAGACTTGGATCACTATTCTACTACCTAGGCGATCACTGAATTGACATACCTACCACCTAGGCGGTGAATCCCACCGCCTAGGCCGTCACTCTACACCAGATTTTAGATATTTTTAGGATATTTTTCCTATTTATACCCCTTCCTCTCCTCTCCTCTGGCCATTAGAGCTCCATTAGGGATAGTATATTTTAGAGAGAGGTTTTGGTAGTGCTCATTCAAATCCTAAGGAGAAGATCACAAAGCAAAGAAGGGGGAGCGATCTCGAAACATGTTTAGCGATAAATCTTCGGACTAGGCTAAGTTTCTCTTGTTATTTCATTTATAACCAGCTATGACCATGAGCTAAACGGATTTTTGTCTAGAGATTAATATATTTATGAAAATGTTGTTTTGTTGAGTTTGTATTTGGTTAGCGGTTGTTCTTCATTATTTTGATTGTGTGTGCCGTATTGTTTGTTTATCATGCTTAGAATGATATTAAGAAAATACGGGGTTTGACAAAGCCCAGATTCGGACTAGGGTAAACAAACGCCACGATTCAATAACGGGGTCGGGAGTTGGATTGTGGGCAATCGATGACGTTGGGGAGAGACTCACGTGACATAGAGTCGTTAAGACGTTGAGGAAGATTTCTTCGTTGACCCGAAGTCATGTATTCCCCCGTCTTACACTTGGGAGAGGTGGCGGTGGAGTTTACGAACTGAGATTGTCGTTAGGGTCAACATAACGCGACGATCCAATAACCTGGTCGGGAATTGGATTGTGTGCAATCAATGACGTTGGGGCAAGACTCACGTGACCTAGGGTCGTTAAATGTTGAGGGGGACTTATTCGTTAACACGAAGTCGCGTATTCCCTCGTCTTACACTCGGGAGAGGTGGCGGGGGAGTTTACGAACTGAGATTGTCAGATAAGTCGAATGCCATTAACGTAAACTAAAACGAGACCAAACACGTTTTTGTAAACAAAAGTTAATCCCTAAGAAATACTTTCCCTAAACATCTCGTAATAGTATTAGTATAGTTAATTAAATTAGATTAATTAACTTAGTATTAGTATTATTAATTTTAAATACATTTATTTTTGCCTACATAAAGTTAGGTCATGACAAACGCGATACTCAAGAATAGTCAAAACCAATCCCTTTGGACACGATAACCCTAACTCTTTCGATCTATACTAAAACTTGACCTCGTATACTTGCGAGTGAAAGTAGCGGCGTATTCACGCGCTACCAGTACTCCAGTTGGAAACGGGTCCACCACTAGTATTAGATAGAGTTAGAGGTTTGTGTCACTTTTGAGGCTGTTAGGGCAGGTGATGGTAACAAAGGGTTCAGACTTTTGTAGTTTTGTTATGAAATTGTTGGATATGTGTAATCACTGAATTTTGAGTTTATAACAAATATGAAAATTTAAGTAAATTATATATATATATATATATATATATATATATATATATATATATATATATATATATACATTTCGTTTTGGGTTATATTTATTTTTGGTTGCGTAATATTAAGTCGAGGTCACGTTTAGCCTCGAGCTTGGAGCCCTGGAGTGGGTGTGATAGTTTTGGTATCAGAGCTTAAGTTATAGGTTTTGTAGACTTGTTTGGTTGTCTTGTCAGTAATGGGTTGTAAGATAGGGTATTGAGTTGAGAGGTTGAGTCAGAATATGAGTGGTAGTTGTTTTTACTTTATTTAAAAATAGTACATTTACATCATGTACTATTTGTTGCATTGTTGGAATTTTTATCTATTAAAGTAGATTTTCAAATCGTGAATATGGAATGTGCAAATTAAAGTTGTGGGAGTTCTGTACCTCAAGGAAAAAATGGTAGGTCGCAAGAAGGTTTGATGCTGTGGAGCGACTGTTACAAGTTGCTATGCAGCTGACAGAGCACCAAACTAAAATGATGGAGTGGCAGAGGACCCAAACCAAAACACTCAATCCTTGGACTTTTCTTTTGAAACGATTCAAGGAACTTGATCCTACAACTTTCACGGAATTACGGGTCCAACTGACGATGAAAACTGGTTGAAAAGTATACTGTATGCATTTGAGGTAATGGACATTACAGATGACAGTCAAGTCCTTCTCGCTACCTTTCAACTTAAGGAAGAAGATGAACATTGATGGGAAGAATTGAAGTGATTGATTTTAATTCCATGCCATTAGATCACCTGGGATCAATTTGTTACAGTTTTCAATAAGAATGTTTCTCTGAATCCTACTAGTTCATGATGGAAGAAGAATTTATACTGCTGAGACAGGGGAAGATGACAATTCTACAATATGAAATTAAATTTGATGCTTTGTCTTTATTTGCCCCTCACTTGGTAAAAATCAAGGAGACGAGATGTAAAAGATTTCAAAGGGGTTTAGATCTACAGATTCGTTCAAGATTGACATGCCGACCGACCAAAAGTTATTATGAACATGTAAATGCGGCAAAATCGATAGAAAAAGATGAGTAGAAAGCTGCCCAAAATCGCAAGCAATATAAGAAGAGCAGATTTGAACCACCTAGCAGATACGTAGGTAGCACATCTCATGTATCTATAAATAATGAGATTTTAAAATTCGAAATTTCGTAATCCAATCATTTATGAATTTCATACATTTATCAAATCTCTTACTTAAACATACCCTTGATTTTTAGTATTATCAAGCGGGTTTTACGGCTTCATTAATTAACAACACATTTATACTATAGAATAATATATATTAAGGATCATAGCATAAAAGTTTAGGGGTATAATACTTAGTAGGACCAAGTCAAAAATTTTTATAAAAGAATTTGATAGATTTTAGGACAAATTATAATTTTGGTCCTCGTATTTGTACGTTTTTTTCTATTTAGCCCTCCATTTTTTTTTGTTAAAGTGGTCCTCATATTTGCACGAGATTTTTTAAGTGACTCTTCTATCAAAAAATGAGGTTAAAACTAACGGATTTGAGGCATGTGAAAGTCACATGTAGATCTCAGGGGGTGGAAACGTAATTTTAATTTTTTTCCCTTGAGCTCTCTCTCTCTTTTAACTCTATCTCCTCATCACGTCTTCGTGCAAGGTTGCCTGATTGAGTCTTTCAAATCAATATAGTAAGTTGTAATCATCACTTGTAGGCTTCTTCTTCTGTTGGCAGCTTCTTCCTAAGGAAGTATGCAAATGAGGCGGTCTCTGGTCTATTTTTCGGTTACTACCAAGACGATGGTTAACGAGTGGTGGTGATCAGTTTGGATCAGTTTCCAGTAGCCAAAGCAACCACAAACTCTATGCTTTTGGGTTCAACGACTCTGGTATATGTATTCTTTCATACTTAGAGAGTTTAAACTGAAACGAATAAATTTAAGAGGACTATATAAAAATGTATCAATAGTTAGAGGATTTAAAATGTATTTTGCTAAAAATAATTGGTGGGAGAAATAGAAAAGCAGACCAAAATTGTAATTTGCCCTAGATTTTAAAATAAATAAATGACATCTAATAAGGATCTTTTGCTAGTGGGGCCAATCTCCCATTTGTGTGTCTTTTTGTGTTCTCCTTGGTTTTTTCGGTGAATGGATTTCAAAAACTATGAGTTGGGAAGATTGTGACTTCTGGGCAGGGGCAGCATTTGACTAATCTTAATAACTATTGTGGACCATCGAGAACTAATTAATAGTAGTGATGAAGTCCATGGTCGAGATGATATTATCAAATCAAATATAGTAGTAGTAGTTACAAGCCTCAAATATTAGTTGCACAATTATTAAGCCTTAATGCTTTATTTATTTATTTATTTATATATATATATATAAAATAGAAAAACGGGGAAAAATCTTTAATTATTAATAATTTGCTGTCAAAAGCTTATCACTTGGCTTATGTGTTGCGTGTGGGAAAGAAGAAACTCATATTTTAGATTTGAATGGTGGGGTTGCTTCTGTGGATTGGCCTCCCACATCTTTCAATTTATGATTATTAAAGCTCGCTCGGTCACGAAGAAGATTCTTTGCTACACTCACTCTGTTGAAATTTATAAATTCAGAGTAACCATTTTTGTTCTTACTTTTCGGTTCTATTCTTTGAAAGTTAAACAAAACAGAAATATCTTTGCGTGCATATATCTATATATATATCAAGCATTAAGTTTAATTTAATAAATTAATTTTGAATATCATCCAAAAACATTAATCATAAAATGAGTTGAGAAATTTTTCTTAAATTTCTCAACAAAATCTACAATTAGAAATGTCTCTAAACCATATACCCATAAAAATGTCTCAAATGTAAAATAAGTCATTATTTAAAAAATATATATACATATACTGATGGGAGTTAAATCCCCGTCAACTATCCTATCCACTTGAGTATGTTTATACTAGACTGGGCTAATACTATGGGACTGATGAAGAAATAATCTCTAGTACGTTAAAGAAAATCTGACCACGACCCACAATTAATTGAAGACCAACCCAATACGACTGTCTGCACATAAACGATAAGAAGGCCGACAAGGCAACCCAATGTTGTGGTCCAACATAGTGGTGAGCCAAAGAACAACTAAGTAATACCCACCACCCTACTACTTACAGTGGTATCGGGTAGCACCGTCCATGATCAGAAGAAAAAGGAGAGTAGAGGGACCATATCTTGGAACATAACCACCCATTAATCTCAACCGCCCATAAGTCAGATATAAAAGTAGGAAGTAGTAGGTTGTTCAATTATGCATTCTTTTACCCATCTCAGACCAGATTAACTTATTTCACGCCGGAGGTTCTTTGATTGACACTACACTAGCGCCATCGTCAGTATTTTCGGTCTTGCAATTGACAAATTTTGGTGTACAATTTGTGAAAACATCATTTGGCACCATCTGTGGGAAGTCATTCAAGAAGCTTACTGTGCAACCATGACGCAACTAAAAAACGGAAAGTAAGTCAGTATAGATACAACGCAGCAGGAAGCCACCAAGTCACTGGTTGATGTTCAAGGAGGAGACCCAATATACGACTCTGTGGCCCGACAAATGGAAAATCTTGAGAAGTTGAGAAAATGGTGATATAGATGGTTGAAAGTAGAGAGAAGTAGGAGCAAGAAGAACCATCCATGGCTATTCTGAGGAGGAAGTAGAGTTGCCAAAGCCGCCGTCAAAAGCAACAAAGGTAATGTTGGGTGGGGTGTGAAATACCTCCCAGTAAGAGAAGGAAGAGTGGTCAGCCGATCTGTGATGATAGTCTCACACAAAGAAATAAAAATCTATTAGGAAGTTAGGGGACATAGACCCACCTTTCACCTTGGTGATAATGGAGGAGCCACTTTCAGATAAGTTCGACCCGACCAAGTTTAACAAACATGAAGGTAAAACTGACCCTACTGATCATATCCGTTACTTCAAACATGTCATGGCTTTGTACGGGGTAGAAAACTCTGTACTTTGCATAACGTTTGCCACCACGCTGAAGGGATTTGCACTTAAGTGGTTCCACGACTTCCCTCCTCTCTCAATTTCAATGTTTGGGAACTTGGAAAACAATTCATTAACTGGTTCATCACTTTCCAACGGATGAAGAATGGAGTTGATTACTTTCTAGTACTCAGGCACGACAAAGGGAAAACCCTTGAGGTATACATCATTAGGTTCGACGAGGAACTGACCTGCATTGAGGGTTGCGATGCAAATCTCATCATCAAAGCTTTCACGTCAGGTTTGAATTATGGGCGATTTTAGGATTCACTCACAAAGCACATTCTGCGGGACATAACCGAGCTAATAGAGAGAGTGAAGTGTCACATAAAGTTGGAGGATGTGAAGTCAACAAAAGAAGAAAGACCATCATGAAAAGATGGGCCAAAGTAGAATGAGAAAGACCACGACAAGGAGAAAGTGACAAACTTCGACCATCCCAAAAGAAAACCAAGGGATTCAGAGCCAAGGTTAGGCTATCGTTTCGAACCAAACTTGTCGAGGTTGAAAATGTCAATCTCAAGAATCTTGCATGATATCAAGTTATCAAAAACCATGAACTAGCCTCCTAAGATAATAGCAGATCCAAGTGAAAGGAACCAGGAAAAGTATTGTGAATTCCATAAGGATCACGGGCACAACATTAATGACTGTTGGAATCTAAAACGGGAAATCCAGAGGTTGCTAAATCTAGGGAGACTTCGAAGTCATCTTCAAAGGCAACCTAAGGAAAGGAAGAAGTCAAAATGAAAAAGGAGGAGTGAGGACTAGGAGAAAAAAAAATTAAGGATGAAGGTTCAAGCCGCAACCATGAAGTAATTTATATGATACACTCCAGTAGGCTAGTAACTGGAGAATCCAATCGAGTAAGAAATAAGATAGTTCAAGAATGGAAATAAGCTATGGAGAGGTCATGGAAGTGGCGAATAAATAAAGTTCAACAATTACTTTCAGTGAATAGGACTTAATAGGGATCTCACACCCTCATAAAGATGCTTTGGTAATCACTTTATGGATTTCTAGCTTCCAGGTACAAAGAATTTTAATTGATGCTGGAAATTCTGCTAATATAATTTTCGAAAACACCCTAAAGAAAATGGGAGTACCCAGTTTAGATGTGGGTCCCACCTAGACAGTAATGCTGGGATTCATTGAAGATCTAAGTTCTCCCAATGGAAAGATAACTTTATCAGTAACTACCAACACGAAGGATAACTGCATGCAAAAAGCCGCAGAGTTTATGGTAATGAACTCTTCATCACCATACAATGTGATCATTGGTTGTCCATGTCTTCACTCAATAAAAGCTGTAGCATCAACTTTCCACCAATGCATTAAATACCCTAAGGATGGTGGGTTAGCTGTGATCCAAGATGACCAAGTGGCCTCAAGTAGAAGGGGTTTTCTTTGATATAATAACAACAATAATAACAACAACTAAGCCTTTGTCCTACTTAAGTATGGTTGACTACATGAATCCGTTTACGCTATAATGAATAATCAATGGTCATCCCCTCAGTCAAGTTCATTGTCAAGAAGAGGCATTCTTCAATCTTGGAAGGAAAAAACTGTAGATCAGAGTGACACTCTACTCTTCTGAGAAACAACTAATCAAGGAATTGCTTGAAAAATTTCAGCATGTTTTTTTTTGGCACCATAAGAAATTAAAAAATTTGATCCACGAGTAGCAGTTCATTGGCTTAACATCCCCAGATCATATCACCCAGCTCGGCAAAAAGAAGGAGGTGATCGAGACGGAAGTTCAACGTCTGCTTGATATCGGCTAGATCAGAGAGGTAACATATCCGAAGTAGATAACAAATCCAGTACTAGTAAAAAAGAATAATGTAAAATAGATAATGTGCATCGACTTTACCGATCTAAACCAGGCTTGTCTAAAGGATTGTTTGCCGATGCCAAGGATAGATATGATGGTAGATGCAACTACAAGTCATGAACTCTTGAGCATGATGGATGCTTTCAGGTACAATCAAATCTGAATAGAACAACAAGATGAATAGAGAACTGCATTTATTATGCCAAGAGGTATCTACTGTTACAATTTAATGCCTTTTGGATTGGGAAATGAAAGATCTACCTACCAAAGGTTGGTAAACCAGATGTTCCAAGAGTAGATCAACCAAAACCTAGAATTGTGTATTGATGATATGTTGGTCAAGAGAACCTCCAGGAGAGATCAGTTAACCTATTCGGGGGAGACGTTCACCACTTTGTAGAAATTCAACCTGAAACTTTATCCCAAGAAATCTGTCTTTGCAGCCACCTCGGGGAAGTTCCTTGGTTTCGTAGTAAACTAGTCTGGCATAATAGTGGATTTTGGGTGGATAGAAGCAGTTTGGAACACTAAATATTCAACCCATGTGAGGGAGGTCCAAGTGCTCACAAACAGGTTGGGAGCACTAAATAGATTCATCTCCAAATCTTCAAGTAGATGTGCCCCCCTTTTTCAAATTCTTGAACGGAAGTAAGAATTTTCAGTGGATCAAGGAATGTGAAAAAGCACTGCAGTCAATTGAAAACTACATTTGATCATTAGCGAATGTTACCCTAAGAGACAATCTATACCTCTATTTAACGGTAACTCGAGTAGCAGTCAGCGCAACAATCATGAAGGAAGGGCATAAAGGTTAGCGACCTATTTTCTACATTCGCAAATCATTGGTCCAAGCCAAAGCGCGTTATACTAAGCTGGAGAAATTTGCTTTGGCCTTGATCACGTCAGCTTGGAAATTAAGGCCTTACTTCCAAGGGCACGTCATTAACGTAATGACATCGCATCCACTTCAAGAAGCCACACATCAGTTGCAGTCTCGGGTGGACTAATGAAATGGGAGGTAGAGATCAGATAATTGTTTATTAAATCTGAGTCTTGAACTGTATTCAAAGGACAAGCTGTAGTAGACTTTATAACTAAAATTACTCTTACAGAAGACATACTGAATGAGGATGGAGAATGCTCTAATGGCACATATAAGCTGTGGGTAGACGGAGCATTAACATAAAGGGTGTGGTGTAGGAGTAGTTTTAGAAACATCGGAGGGGGATCAGATTGAACGAGCAATACAATTCAGATTTCAAACTTCCAACAATGCAGCTGAATATGAAGCAATTGTTACCGATTTGGCATTAGCCAAAGGATTGGGCACTTGTGATATTGAGGTCAGATCAGATTCCCAGTTAGTGGTCAACCAAGTGAACAATGTTTTTTCAGTCAATGAAGAAACATTGCGACTCTATGTGGAGAAGGTGAAAGGACTAATGGAAACATTCAAAAGTTGCAGATTGGAAGCAATTTCGAGATCGAAAAACGAGAAGGATGATGCATTGTCAGTTCTAGCATCGTATTTTGGGCTTAACCAGAAATAAGAAATGGTTGAATTTTAGGAGTTGTCGTCCATCGTAGCTTCGACCAACCTCTATGCCAATATTGGTCAACTAGATGAAGTAGAAGATTGGAGAACACCACTAGTAAACTACCTGAAGGAGAGATCCCAACTAGATGATAAAGACTCAACTCAAAAAATCCTGTATAAGGTATCCAGGTGTGTCATGCTCGACGAAAAACTGTATAGGATATCTTTCACTTGGCCATTGTTGCTATGCTTGGGTCCAAAGAAGGCAAATTATTTCTTACATGATATTCACGAAGGCATTTGTGGGAACCACCAAAGAGGATGGACCTTGGCGCATAAAGCTCTTACCATTGGCTACTATAGGTCGTTGATACAAGATGATGTACGATAGTACGTATGGAAGTATAACAAATGTTAGAGATTCTCTAAGAACATCAAATTTTTAGCTCGGAATCAGACACCGATCCTTATCCCTTGGTCATTTGTTGAATGGGGAATAAACGACCTTGGTCATAAAGCTCCTGCCATTGGCTACTATAGGTCGTTGATACAAGATGATGCACGATAGTACGTATGGAAGTATAAAAAATGTTAGAGATTCTCTAAGAACATCAAATTTTCAGCTCAGAATCAGACACCGATCCTTATCCCTTGGTCATTTGCTGAATGGGGAATAAACGACCTTGACCCATTCACCCCTGCCCCTGGTAACAAGAGGTATATGCTTGTTGTAATTGATTACTTTACTACGTTGGTAGGTGTAGATGAATTCACAACACTAGGAGAAAAAGAGATGAAAAAAGTTCTTTGGAAAATGAATTTGCCAATTTAAAATACCAGGAGTTTTGATATCAAACAACGGGACCCCATTCATGGTGAGAAAGGTCGGAAATATGTCAATTGAATTGAAGATTCAACATCGAAGATCAAGTCCAACACATCCACAAGCTAATGGCGAGGGTGAGGTAACAAATAGATCGATCAAAGAAACATTGAACAAAAGATTAGCCAAGGCCAAAGAAAAGTGGATGGAAGAACTACAGGGAATTTTGTAGTCTTACCGGATGATGCCAAGGACTACAATTGGAGAAATACCATATTCATTGACCTATGGAATAGAGGCAGTAGTTCCAGTGGAGATCAACTTACCCTTAAGGCGTGACAACAAAATTAACCTCATTGAGAATGAGTCAGTACTACAACACGAGTTGGATCAAGTTGAGGAAAGAAGACAAAAAGTGGTACTATGGATGGATGCTTATAAATCTAAGGCTGTGAAAGTATTTAACCAAGTTGTTCAACCAAGGCACTTCTATTTGGGAGACTTTGTACTTAAATGAGTAATGTCATACTGACCTGAAGCACAGTTAGGAAAGTTAGCACCAAACTGGGAAGGACCGTACCGGGTACCAAAGATAAATTTACCTCGGACCTACTGGCTAGAATATTTGGAAGGTAATCTAGTTTAAGACCTTGGAATATAGGGGCATCTTAGAAAATATTTCATGTAAGAATTTTCTTTTTCGTTAAATGTTGTTCATTCAATTTCAATGAAAGAAGCTATTTCTTTTCGATAATTTGTTGATCCACGTTGCATGAGAATTAAAAAAAAAAATCTGATAAAGTTACAAAGAAACCAATACAACAATGAACTAAAAAAATCAATTCGGATCAATCCCTAAGTTTAAAAAAAAAATTGAAATGCAAAAATAAGTTCGGATAAGTTTCTAAGTACGAAAAATAGAGAAATGCTAAAACTAGTTCGAATCAATCACTAAGCGCGCGAAAATTATAGACTGATGAAATCAATTCAGATCAATTGCTAACTGCAAAAAAATGGTAAACTGCTAAAACCAGTTGGATCAATTGCTAAGTGCGAGAAATTGTGAACTACTAAAACTAGTTCTGATAAATCACTAAGTGCGACAAATGGTGAACTACTAAAACCAGATCATATCAATCGCTAAATACAAGAAATGGTGAAATGTTAAAACTAGTTTGAATAAATTACAAAGTACGAGAAAAAGGCAGACTGAAGAAATCAGTTCAGATTAATTGCTAAGTGCAAAAAAATGGTGAACTGCTAAAACCAATTCTAATAAATCGATAAGTGCGAGAAATTGTGAATTGATAAAAGTAGTTTGAATCAATTGCTAAGTACGAGAAATGATGAACGACTAAAATCAGTTCGGATCAATCGCTAAGTGCGAAAAAAATGGTAAACGGCTAATACTAGTCCGGATCAATCGTTAAGTGCGAGAAAATGACAAATTGTAAAAACCAATTCTGATCAATTGCTAAGTATGAGAAAATGGAAAACTGTTAAAACCAATTTGGATCATTTGCTAAGTGCGACAAATAGGAAAAACTGCTAAATTAGTTTGGATCAGTCACTAAGTGCGACAAATAGGCGAATTGCTAAAACTAGTTCGGATTAGTCATTAAGTGAAACAAAATGGTGAACTGTTAAAACCAGTTTGAATTAGTTGCTAAGTGCGATAAATGGAAGACTGTTGAACCAGTTCAGATCAATAGATCACTAACTATGACCGACAAAAGCGAAAAAGGCAAACTCTTAAATACAGTTCAAATATTAAAGTTGCTAAGTGTGAAATAAAAACAAAATAAAAAAAATCAATCTAAGTATGAAAAGTAACGAACTACTAAAGATAGTTCAGTCCTATTGATCGCTAAGCGTCTTAAAAGATTCTTGAGGAACATTAAAAAGAAAAGAAAAAAAAAAAAAAAAAACCAAAGGCAATTAATAATCTCTTAGATAAAGAAATCAACTTGAAAAAAAAATTTCAATAAGGCAAGAAATTTTACGATAGTTCGTATTAAATACTTAGTTTTGCTGCCATCTTTAAAATTTTTATGTTGATGCGAAAGAAGACAAGAAAGACTAAACTTTCTTCAAGAAAATTCAAAAAACACAAGGAACCATCTTCATTCTAAGGTTGGTGGTGGTACAATGTTGTCTTTATCATCAGAGGTGGCGTAATCCGACACCTCCATGAAGGATTTAAGCTCATTGATCAAGACCCAAATCCTAGCCTTCTTAGACTAGTTCTTTTCCCAAAGACGGTCCCTTTTGTTGGTCACCATGCGTGCTTAAGCCCCTAAAACCTATTTTCATGAGTCAACACCTCAACTTGGCCCCCAGTGTGATCAACCTCCATTTATTTCTACTCGAATCTTGAATGGAGTTTCAACAACTTAGAGACAACATTATAATGGGTGACATAGAGTTAGTGGTATAGCATGTGGGCCTCCTCCAACATTTTGATACGTGGGTGTTCCCTAGGTTTCATTTTCGCATCTAGAATGAGGCCCCGAAACTTGAGCCAATTCCTGTTCTATTTAAGCCTTTCTTGTTCCACTTTTTCATGAGCGGAATCCATCTCCAAGAGTAGGATTTGCAAGAAAGAAAAAATATAGAAATGAAGGATTTTCAAGGAGGAAACACAGAGAAAAAAAAGATATGGAAAGTAAAAATAGCAAAGAAAATGGAATGCCAAGTCTTGCCTAGAGGAATGGTCTTTAAATCGGCCAGGGGATGGTTGAAAAGACAAAGAATGACGAAACGAATCATCAAGAAGGTCAAGAATATTAAACGCGTAAGAAGTATAGTTAATTATGATTGCTTTTCCCAAAATAAAAATTGATGGCGTGCACAAATGTTTAATTATCACATAACATGTAATAGTTAAAAATTATTTACAAATGTGACGTTTGAAATGATTGGTGGGAATTTCAACATGACCCCTACCCTGCCACCTCTTTTGGTTAACTGATGGTCGTCAATTAACTTTCTAGGAGAATGGGTTGATCTGAACTGATAGCGAGCTGATTTGGAATAAGGTCGGCCATGGGAATGTCAGGAGAGGGGTTTGTAGCATTAGAAAAGAAGTTAACCTCGGGTTCGTCTATTGGCACATCTTCGCCACATGAACTATCCACCAATGCATCAAGAAAGCTAAGGTCGAGTTTGGGAAATTGGGTCTTCATAACATCTCGAAAAAATTTGTGTCCAACTAGTTGAATATCAGCGTACAACTCGTTAATTTGCTTTTAAGTATCCTCATTCTCACAAGCAAATTCCTCAATCTTTAATTGAATTGTAGGGTCCAATTCTTAGACTTTGTGTGTAAGATTGGATGACTTGGGCTCCACTTCAGTGTTTCTGAGTTTTTCATTTGCAATGGTCGTGGTTAGAGCATTTTTCTTTTGTTGGGCTTGCGCGATCACGTCGGTGGATGCCCTATCTTTTGTTGCCATCTCAACCCTCAAGCCTGAGATCTTAGAGATAGAGATGTTCATTGTCTTTCGACAGTGCCTTGCATTGGCCATGTAAAGTGTCACACCCCACCCTAGACACCTGTCACCCTAGGGCCGGCGTGACGTCGACACAACATCACCTGGACTTCCAACCAACTAGAAAATGACACAATGCATACATCAACTATATAACCGCATATACAGGTCATATACATCCTCTCATATAGGAGACACACCCGTCCCCAACTATAATAACAACAAAAATATAATAACCATGAACCTCTCACAGATTTGCCTCAAACAGCTTAACTCAAAAACTCCCACATGACTCCACCTAGTGTCAGTAGGGGACCAACTCCTAGCTGTTGTACCTGCGAGTGTACTGTCTTCTTAATAAAAACATTTTAGATAAATCAAGTATAAAACATATAAATATCACATATCAAATAAAAATCTCATAATATATATATGTCTCATAGTACAAGGAAAACACCTATTTCTTGTCACTACAAAATCAACATCTATATACATATATATATAGGACCTCAACTAAACAGTGAAAATCAACCAGGAAAATTCAACTAACCATATACTATAATGAATTTAGAAAATACCAATCCAGTATAAAAGAATATATATAAATGTACTCATCCCAATCACCATATACAACAAAACACCATATACGACAAAACACCACACCACTCTCTGGCTAGCCATATGATCGTTTTAACCTCACAATCGGGAGTTGCAACGGTACCGTATCACCCATAGAATTTGCCTTCCTAGCGGGACATAACACCACTCTGCCGTAGCAGATAATCACCACTCTGCCGAAGCAGATAATCACCACTTTGCCGAAGCAAATAAATACTATGGCATCGTTAAATAAATAACATCGTCAAATTAATAACATTACTCTGCCGAAGTAGATAATCACCACTCTGCCGAAGCAGATAAATAGTATGGCATCGTCAAATCAATAATATCATCAAATCAATAACATCATCATCAAATTACAAATCAAGAACATCAACCTTTATCTCCAAAATCGATTTAATCCAAATATCATTTTTCTACCTTTTTTAATAACCGACTAGATTCAACAAATCATTTTCCACTTTCTTTAAAACCAACGTAATCCATATTTCCAAAAACAACACCCAGAACCGCTTGATCTATATAAGTTAGAAAATCGTCCAGTTTTAAGTAAACACATTTTTCCATCATATATATGAAAATAGATTTACTAGAAGATAGTACACTCACCTGGTTATCCGCTCCGAAGACGTTTACCAACTATTCTCTACCGGTACTCCGGTGCCTGCGAACCTAATAGTGACAGGGTCTAAATTAAAATTTTATATAAAAAATAACATAACCAAGCAATGTAGGCCCTAATTTCTGTCATTTCCTATTCCCCACATTCTATATTACTATTCAACAAGTATTTATCCATTAACGTTTTACTATATAAAATTTATTCATGTGAACATTCTCAATATTTATTATCATCATTTTGACATTTTCGATACTAGTAATTAAACTTAACATTTATAAAATATAACGAGAAATGTTACCCGTTCCAAAATGATTGTCGATCTCCTTAAAATTTCTTAATTTATGTTCCCGCTCCTACCGCCTCGGCGCAAAACCCACTGCCTCGGCGAACTTCCCTCCATTCTTCAGTTATGGCGTACTGATCCTCCTTTGCCTAGGCGGGAGAACCACCGCCTAGGCGAACACACGACAGATTAAGTTCTTGATTCTATGACTTCTCTCCGCCGAGGCGAACTCCTCTCCGCCTAGGCGAACTCACCTTCCTTGTTTTCCTCTGTTTTGAAGTTTCCCCTCCGACCACTCTCTTTCTCCTTACCAACTCCGATAACCACCACCCATAAGCATCTATACGCACACAACACGTATAGAACACACCATATGCATACCATAACAGTTGAAACACACACCCACATAGGATATACAGTCACACACTGCTCTTCTCTCTCTAACTTACAGCTGGTGAACGCCGACGACAGCCACATAACCAAACCACCCTCACACACATCAACACACATGCAGCCAATGCTGAAACACACACGAACGACACACACACACACTCTGAACAAAACACACACCCACTGCCTCACCGGAACGACCACAACGATCATCTCCACCACCAATGCCGTCTATCACCCACTGACTAAACTCATCACACATACATGCACAACAAAATACACACACACGACAGCGCACACAACCCACGAAATACACCGCCACACCCATGACAGACGAACCATCACACCCTCACACACCCACAACGATGAACGAAAAACAGAGCACCCCTACGGTCAATCAAATATACCCTTACCAAACGACGGAGTTGATTACATACCACCGGACGAACTACCCTCTCTCTCTTTTCAGTTTTCTCACTACTGTACGACAACCCACCGCCGGCCACCTTCTCTCTCTTTTTTTTTCTCTTTTTTTTTGCTGTGTCTCCCGTATGTATGTATATATATATGTGTGTGTGTGTGTGAAATAGGGGCCGACCAAGTGGCCTTCCTTCATCCCTTCGTTCCTCCACTTCTTTCTCTCTCTATATATAATATTCAATTTGCACAATCCTCTCATTTATTTTAGTTAAGATATTGATTGAACCAATTTCTAATTTTTAATGTTTATATAAATTACAATTTGACCCCAAAACTTTTTTGATTAAATGATAAATAACACCATCAACCCCGTTATTTTCGAATGTGCTCCAATGCGGCTCAAATTGAAAAATCAGGGTCTTACATAAAGTATCGAGATCTTTCTTAGTCTTCTCTCGAGATGATCTCTCCAGGGCTAATTTGGCTTCCAGAACCCTTTTTTGGTTCGAAAGGGCTCGAATGTCCTCCTCCAACTTACTCAACCACCGAGTTAAAACACTAGTTGGGAATCTAGTTCTAATATATCATCTGAGCTTCCAGCTAGGACAAAAAAGATATGAATACAATACAAGAAAATATCCAAGGATTGAGGTGTGCATTTATAGTAAAAAAAATTAACTTATAACTAACATTTGAGAACACACCTAAAGGTTGGTGTACATGCAAACTCTAAACAGTTCGGCTCGGGTACGAGATCTAATTTTATTTTGACATCTATCTCATGACTGTTCCATCCGAGTACGGACGGTGTTATCAAATTTATGTTGAGCTTCTAGCACAAATAAACTAGCCTCACTCAATTATTGGTGCATATGCTTTTGGGAGGACACGTGCCCTCCAGGTGAAACGGCTTGAGTACCACGGGTAAGCGCTAGGACGGAAGACGTGAGAATCACCGGAGAAATTGGGTACTAGCTGCATGAGTAGCGTGCTCAAGACCTCCGATCACAGTGGGAGGACGAGGGTGAGCACTGAGTATAAGTAAGGAAATGACTCCACCTCTGCGTCTTTGGCTCAGAGGCTGATCGTCATCGAAATCTAATGGGATAGTAAATTAGGTTGGCAGAGGTAGCCAAAACGTGCTAAGGATTGAGTTGGCGAGCAACCCTTGGTGGTAGATCCTTTTTCTTCCCAAGTGCGAATGACAAATTTTTTTCCTATTGTCCTGAGACATCCTCTTCGGGGTAAAAGGGGTATAGGTCAGCGTCTTATAAGATCAAACGGATAGGGTCAAAATCTTTCGCAACTCAACAACGATTCCTTGACTAAGGGGGATGCTTTTTTAGGCTTCATCACCTATTCACACAACAATTAATCAGAATGCAACAATCAAACAAGATCGGGAGCGAAATATGTGAAAGGCAAAGATGTATTACTTAGAAGATTAAAATGCCTTAGAACTATGGAGGTAAGCCCTTCCTTTTCTTGGGAGAACTCTCAACCACTGTTAAGGCACAAGTAACAATTTTTCAACTTCTTTATTGAGGATGAGAGATAAACAAGAAACTAGAGTTCAGAGGGAATTGAAACATACAACTACCCAGTTTCGTTTTTGAATTTCATAAGAAAACAAAACACGCTCATTACCATATTAGTAGTGAGGACGACGTCGTGAAGTTAAGAGAGCTATGGAACCCATAATTTGATTAAATCCATTGAGCATTAGTGGGGTTGGAGTAATTTCTATTTGATTAAAGAAATCACGAAGAAATAAAGTGAAAGGGAAACAAAGACCACACTCTAACATTGAAAGAAAAAAACATTTGATTTGCCCTAGGGCAGTAAGAACGCTCTTCTCTATTCCCACTAAGAGATATTAATTCAGGAATCCCATACTATGATAGAAATTCAAGAATGAGGCATCCTTTAAATGATGAGGGGCCATGGTCATCCCCAATTTATGGGAGAATCAGTAGAAGAAAGAGCGTTATATTGGTTAGTAGTTTCGCAACCACATGCAGGTAATGAATTGACCTCAGGGAGACTATTCAATGGAGCAGAAGCCGTGAGAGTGAAGCGAAACAATGAAGAAAACGGAGAAGGAAAACAAGATAGGATGATGAACAATCAATATCACAATGAGATGTAGAGGAAGAAGGACAATGGAACTTACTGGACTTCAAACATTGAGAGTGAAGGGTGATGACTCTTCGTTTTCTTCCTGAAGAACAATACTCGAGTCAGGGGGACAAATGACGGGGGTTAAATCCCCGTCAACCATCCCATCCATGTGAGTACGTCTATACTGGATTGGGTCATTACTATGGGTCTGGTGAAGAAATAATATCGAGTAAGTTAAAAGAAATCTGACCACGACCCACAATTAATTGAAGACCAGGCCAATACGGCTAACGATCAGAAGGCTCATAAGGCAGTTCAATGTTGTGGTCCGACATAGTGGTAAGCCAAAGAACTACTAAGTAATACCCACCACGTCACTATTTGCAGTGGTATCGGGAAGCACGGTCCATAACCAGATGAAGGGATAGTGGAATGACCACATCTTGGAGCATAATCACCCATTAACCTCAACCGCCCAGGAGCCAGGTATAAAAGTAGGAAGTAGTAGGTTGTTCCATTACGTATTATGTTATCCATCTCAGCTCAGTTAACTTATTCTTGCGCAGGAGGTTATTTGACGGACACCACACCAGTGCCATTATCAGCATTTTTTGTCTTGCAGGTTGATAGGTTCTAGTGTACAATTCATGACAACATCAGATACTAGCATATAATTATGCGTAAAGAAAAAAAAACAAAAAAACAGAAGAACCGAACGGCATAAACATAATTAAGAAAAAAGAACAGTAATAACTGAGCTAAACCAAAATATATTTGTATATCTATCTGTATATACATGTACTTGTCATCAATTATTGATATAAATGTACAATAAATCTCCAAAAAGAACATCAATGTCCAAATTGTCAAGAGAAAAAAAATAGATGTAGCCTGAAAATTACTCTCGACTAAATTCTCGCAAAGCTAATCAAACATCATAATCCATAATCAAATATCGTAATCCATCAATCTGAAATTACATACTTTCATATAAAAGTATAGAATCTACATAATAATGCTCTAAAAAGTTAATATTGCCAAAAACGCGAAAATACAGGTCCGAAAACAACCTCAAAATGGAACATATTACTATTCGGTCAAGTAAAGAACAAAACGAGACACAAGAAGGCAGACCGGAAAACCAATAGCAAATGGCCTGTTCCGTGAATAGCTAAGATCTCCCTTCTTAAAGTAGCAAGCTGATGAGGAACACAAACTCAGAATGTGTAGTAACAGTATCTCTCAATTAAGAATTAGGATTAAAAAAAGGAATTTACACAAAAATATTTACGTGCTAAAACCATTGATTTTGTTAAGATAATTGAGAAGTGGGGAATGAACCATATATTGATATATTGAGAAAGAAATACAAGGTTACATGTATTAAGAATATACAAAATAGAAACTATACATGAGTATTTATAGGGGAAGAGGGGTTAGGGTTTTGTCCTATGGGTTAAGTGGGCTAAACCTATTATTACACTAACATTCCCCCTCAAACTCAAGGCGGTAAGTGGGAGGTGAACTTGAGTTTAGAAACCAAAGAGTAAAAACGTCTAAGTAGATGAGCCTTAGTAAAAATGTCTGCTGTCTGATCGATGGAACTGACGGATTATAGATGAACTGTATTATGGAGAATGTGATGACAGATGAAGTGACAATTAGTCTCGATGTATTTTGTATGCTTGTGGAATTCATCATTGTGAGCGATTTGAATAGCACTCCTATTTGTCACAATGTAGGATAGTGGCTGCAGGAGAAGAGACGTTCATGTTAGCTAGTAGCCATCGAAGCCAGAGAAGTTCTTGAGTTGCATCAGCCATAACACGATATTCAACTTTAGTATTGGAGCGAACAACCACAGTTTGTTTCTTAATACGCTAGGAAATGAGAGAATTGCTAAAAAAACAGTAACCATTGGCTAAACGTCTATCGATGGGGTTTCCGACCCAATCGGCATCAGAATAAGCTTGTAAGACGGAAGCAGGCTGAGCTAAGAAATGAAGCCCATGAAATAAAGTACCCTTGACATATTGAAGAATGCGAAGAACAGTCGAGTAATGAGTGGTCCGAGGAGCGGATAAGAACTGGCTGACCTGATGAACGGTATAGGCAATGTCAGGAAAAGTGACAGTAAGATATACAAGACTTCCAACCAGTTGGCAATATAGAGTGGCATCCTAAAGAAGTGAACCATCGAGTGGGGTAAGTTTGACGTTTGGCTCGAGAGGAGTAGTGGTAGTGGTTGAGTCAGTGATCTCAGCCTTGGAAAGGAGATCCAAGACATATTTGGCCTGAGAGAAAAAATATCTATCAGGACCAGATGAGACTTTGAAACCAAGAAAATAGGTGAGCACACGAAGATCTTTCATCTTGAATTAGCCACTGAGAAACTTTTTGAGTTCAGGAATACCACGTAGATCATCTCCAGTAATAACTATATCATCCACATACATCAAAAGAAAGATAATACGGTTGGCAATATGGTGAATAAATAGAGCCAAATCATGAGAACTAGGTGTGAACCCAAAACGATGAATAGTAGTGCTAAATTTAGCAAACTAGGTACGTGGAGCTTGTTTCAAACCATATAGGGTACGACGAAGGTGACAAACTTTATTTCTAGGGATAACCATGCCGGGTGGTGTATGCATATAGACTTTTTCAAGAATATCACCATTGAGAAATACATTTTTGATATCCATTTGAAAGACAATCCATTTTAGAATGGCGGCGATGGCAAGAAGTGTACAGATAGATGTTAGCCTCGCCACTGGAGTAAATATCTTTTCATAGTCAATGCCATATTCCTGAGTGAATCATTTAGAAACAAGTTATATCGTTCAACAGATCCATCAAAGAGAGTCTTGATTTTAAACACTCATTTGCACCTAATAGGAGTTTTTCCAGGGGACAGATCAACAATATCCCAGGTATGAGTTTTAGCGAGGACCTGAAGTTCTTCGTCCATTACTTTCTGCCAAAGAGGATTAGTACTAGCCTCCTTATAGGATTGAGGCTCATGCAGATGAAGTATAGTGGAAAAACAATGAAAATTAGTAAGGTAATATGGACAATGAGTTACCCTGGTAGAGCGGCGAGGGTGTTATGGAGCGTGGGTCTCAGAAGCAGTTGGTACATAATTATCGGCCACAAGAAAAGTCTCTGGCATGGTCGCTGGAGTTGGAGAGGTGAGATCAGTTAGTGATTTTGGAGTGGGTTCAACTGGTGGGTCTGGGGTGGACTCAGCATAAGGTGCAGGGCTGGGTGTAGCTGGTAGTGTTAGAGTGAACTCAACAATACTTGGAACTGTATCATCTGGAAATAACTCAATGAATGGATCTGTAAAGAATCTTGAGTTGGTGAGGGTTGGCATGTTAAATGACCGTAAGGAAGAAAACATTTGATGTTCCCAAAAAATAACATGTCGCAAGATACGAAGGGTTTTAGAAATGGGATCCCAGCACCGGTATCCTTTATGTTCGATGCCATATCCAAGAAAATAACACAGACGAGCCCTTGGTTCCAGTTTGTTGTGTTCATGTGGTTTGAGAAGAACAAAGCAGGTACAACCAAAGACTCTGAGTTTAGAGTAATCAGGACTTTTACCGAAAAGGCGTTCAAATGGAGACTTGTTTTGGATTGTAGCGAAAGGGACACGGTTTATTGTATAGACGGTTGTGAAGGCAGCCTCGCCCCAAAAATGCTCAAGACATGATGAAGAAATGAGGAGAGCACGAATTGTGTCAAGAATATGTCTATATTTTCGTTCGGCTCATCTATTTTGTTGGGATGTACTAGGACACGAGCGATAGGGAAGCGTGCCATTTTTGCAAAACAGGTTAAGGAAAACATGATCCTTGTATTCCATTGCATTATCTGAGTGAAAAACTTTGATATTTCTAGAAAATTGGATTTGAACCATAGCAGAAAACTCAAAATATATTTGGAATAATCCAAATCGATGTTTCATAAGAAACAACTATATATATCGAGAGTAGTCATCCATAAAGATAACAAAAAAATGAAGGCCACCCATTGAGGCATGAGGAGAAGGCCCCCAAATATCAGAATGAATTAGATTAAAGGGTGCAAGGAAAATAGACTGACTCTCTTTGAAAGGTAGGGCGAGTTGTTTGGCAAGTTGACAAGTCAGCTACATGATGTATGGCCTAACCGAGCATACCATATTTGGGATACTGAGAGATTAGCTAGTGGTTGTGGAGATAAGAATGAGGATACCGGTAGTGGTGGTGAGGTTGCACAGGTTGATGAAGGGACTTGGGGTTGTGGTGGTAATGGAGTTGGAGATGGAAAATGCAAACTGGTAAGTTCAAACAAGTGTCCAACCTTATGACCAGTCCCAAGAGTTTCTCCTATCCAAGGATCCTACACATGACAACCACTATTAAAAAATATGACTTCAAATCCCTATTCACAAAGTTGCCTAACAGACAAGAGATTTAAGGTGAGTTTCGAAATAAAATACGTGTCAGGAATAGAAAGATGGTAAGTAGAAACTTGACCAATATGAGTAACATGCATTTGAGAACCATCTGCTACATGAGTACTAGGGATATTCATAGTGGAGAGTTTGGTTGAAAATATATGGGGATCGAATGTCATATAATTGCAATAAGCAGAATCAAAGAACCAAGAAGAGTTACCTGTATTAAGTGAGAGAGCAGGGGAAAAGTTTGTACCATTACCAATGTTGGAAAAGATGTGAAGGAAGAGTGAGGCCAAATCTGCAATAGACATGGTGATAGTAGTGGAGGTAGGATCCGAATCCTCTTTGGCATTAAAAATAAACAAAGAACCCACAGACATCACTATTGAGTCTAGAGAAACTATTGTCACAAATGGATTCAGGATGCTGAAATTATCCAGGAACCGATTTATACTCGTGAAAAACCGATTGAGAGCCCCTTGAATTGATTAAATCTCCATGATGAATCAAATCAACAATGTAAAGAGAACTATACTCTATGATCTGAAATTGATTTAATGGATATCACAGATAGATCCAGAATCCTAAAATTGTCCAGGAACCAATATTGAATCTTTAAGAATCGGGTGAAAAATGGGTGAACCGGTGTAGGAACCACACAGATATAATAGAAAGTATATTTTATGAGCCTCAAACCACAAAATGAAGGCTGGAAACAGAATCTGAACGTCGAAAAACCCCAGGAACTGGTCCAAGTTTGCACAAAACCGGTCAAAAAAGGCCTAAACCGGTCTGAAAGAAATTACCAAAAATAAAATGGTGACGTAGCAGAGGCTTGTTGGGTGGTGCTGACGTGGAGATCAACAGATGATGTGGCGATCAAAGGCATTGACGTGGCACTGATGTGTGATAGATGTAAAATACCTATCTATTTCTAAACTGAAATTGTCAGTTTTTGAGTATTTTATTAAAGTTTTAATTTCTTTTCAGCTATTTTTTAATAAATCAGGTGTAGGGATGTAAACAATCGACAAACCGAGCGAAACGGTGGAAAAAAGGGTAACCAAAAGATAAAAAAATAGAGGTTTCAAGACCAGTTGAAATCCGCCTAGGCGAAGTTTCCAAGGCCTAGGAGGAATTCTGTCTGAAGGTTGGAAGTGCTGAAAAGCTGAAATCTGCCTAGGCGAAGTTTCCACCGCCTAGGCGGAATTTCGTCAGAAGGTTGGAAGTGCAGAAAAACTGAAATCCGCCTAGGCAAAGTTTCCACCGCCTATGCGAAATTCCGTCAGAAAGTTGGAAGTGCTTAAATGCTGAAATCTGCCTAGGCGGAATTCCATCAGAATGCTGGAAACGCTGAAATGCTGGAAGTGCTGAAATGCTAAAATTTGCCTAGGCGAAGTTTCTACCACCTAGGAAGAAATCAGTCAGAATGAAAGAGGACTAAGAAGTTAGTCCTTCGCCTAGGCGAATAAACCATTGCCTAGGTGGATTTCTAACCGACTTAACCTTCGCCTAGGTGAAGATTCTACCGCCTAGGCAAATTTCGCAGAACAGGGCAAAATATCTGTTTAGATATTTTTGAAATCCTGGCCTATATATACCCCTTTCCCACGTCTAAAAAGTGTAGTTCATGATCCCTAACCCTAGTATAGAGTTCTTAAGTTATATTTGAGAGATCAAGGAGGAGGTTCATCATTCGGGCAAAGACGAATCACTTGCGGATAGATCATTAGCCACAGTGGATCGTTTCACTTTCAGATTTGATCGTTCTTCTCTTATTTTTATCTTTGTAATTACTTTTCCATATCTAATAATGTTGAATCCCTCTTGTTTTGTATGGTATATGGCTAAGATCTTGTAGTATTAATTAAATGTTACTTAGGTGTAGTTGAAATCATGTAAATGTTAAGTTGAATGAATTAATGTTACTTTAATGTGTTGTTTGTATAAATCCAATTGTGTTTACCGTTATTCTTGATATTATGCTTGTATTGATAAACCGAGAATACGGGGTTTGACACTCGGGAGAGGTAACCCCGGATTCGGATTAGGGTAAATACAACGTGACGTTCTAACGACCCGGGAGGGCGTTAGAACGTATGCAATCCATGACGTTGGCTTAAGACTCAAGCAACCTAGGGTCGTTAAGGCGTTTATGGGGACTTCTTCGTTGACACAAAGTCGTGTAATCCCCCGTCTTACACTCGGGAGAGGTAGTAGAGGAGTTATCGATACAGAGATTGTCGGAATAGATAAACACCGTTATAGCTAACTAAATGAAGTCAATTATGCATTATGTGAAAGAAATCAATACCTAAGTAATTAGTGTAATTATAACTAACCTAATAGTTGTCATTTATCTTAGTAGTTTAAATAGAATACAAACAATTTTTGATTAGTCGAGATAATATTCAACCAAGTTACACGTGTTCCCAGTGGAACGATATCCGATCTTACAAGATCCATTATATTAAAACTAGATCTCGTATACTTGCGAGTAGTCCATACCGTGAGGACGTTGTTGAAATCCTCGCGCGTACCAAGGTTTTGGCGCCGTTGCCGGGGAATTATGGTGTTTTTCAATTGAGTTTATATTGTAATCAAGTAGTTGAATGTTAATCACGATAATTCTTTTGCTTTTAATTTCATTCAATTCAGTTTATTTATTTGATTTATTTGTTTGAAATAAGCAGTGCATGCGGCGTAGTTAACGAATTAGTAAACAGAAAGAGGAGAAAGCTACCACTATAGCTGGGGGACGTGAAAATGTTCCGCAACCGTTGGAGCCTCATACACTTTAGCCTCTGGAACAAGAGTGCCCACAACGAGTCCTTAGGGACTATTATCGACCATTAATGCTGGATAATTATTCAGGCATCTGGAGGCAACCGATTCAAGCAAATAATTTTGAGTTGAAGCCTGCCCTAGTGAACATGGTTTAGCAAAACCAATATGGAGAGAATCTTCATGAAGATCCCAACGTCCACTTGGCAACCTTTCTTGAGATTTGTGACACTGTAAAGATCAATGATGTTGCCGAAGATGTTATACCGTTGAGGTTATTCCATTTCTCTTTACGAGATAGAGCACGGGGTTGGTTCCAATCGATCCAACTAGGGAGCATAAATACTTGGGAGGACCTTGCACAAAGGTTCCTCACTAAGTTCTTTCCACCTTCTAAGACTTCTTAACTCCGAGGCGAGATTGCGTAGTTTCGCCAGAGAGACTTTGAGCTGTTATTTGAGGCGTGAGAGCGATTCAAGGATCTATTGCGAAGGTGCCCCCAACACGGGTATCAGGATTTGTTTCAAACCCAATTTCTTTACAATGGGTTGGATGGCTAAACCAGAATGATCGTTGATGCTGCCTCAGGGGGATCGTTGTTGTCCAAAACCCCGACCGAACCTAATGCACTATTGGAAGAAATGTCGACTAATAATTATCAATGGCCGAATGAGAGGAACACGGAAAGATGGGTCTCTTCTATCTAAGAATCTGACCATATTGCAACGTTATCGGCTCAAGTGTCCAAGCTCTCGGATCAATTGGTCGCCTGGTCTACCAAAGGCGCTTTGTCAAGTCAAGGGGAGGAGAATGCAACAAGTTGTTCTTAATCCGGATTGGATGATGAGTTCGAGGAATGCCACTTTCTAAACAATCGAGCCCATACTTTCAGGCCCACTACCAACATTCCAACTCATTACAATCCTGGACTTCGCAACCATGAGAACTTCTCATATGCGAACAATCAGAACTCTTTGCGGCTATCTTTGGGATATGGAAATCAAGCTCCGGGATATCCGATGCAATCTAATCGTCAAATGCAACAACCACCAATACATAATCCAAAATCAAATTTGGATGAAGTCTTGGGTTCGTTTATGAAGGAGACTCAGACTATGATGTGTGAGACGCATAACCGGCTGAATAAACATGAAACACGGCTTAACTCGATTGATACAACTTATATAAACACCAATGCCACGGTGAAGTCTTTAGAAACTCAAATCGTGCAGCTTGCTAGGTCCATCTAAGAGCAACAAAAGGGGAAGTTTCCAAGCAACACGGAAACTAACCCTAGGGAATGCAAGGCGATTAAGTTGAGGAGCGAAAAAGAAGTGGAGGTGAGCAATCCTATGAAAAATGAGCCGGGAGTGAGTCATGAGTTTCATCATGATGAACCAAGAACAATTGCGGAGGAGGAAGTTGAAGTAAAAATCAATAAAAGAAAGGAGAAGCCGAGTGAAGACTTGCATGAGGAGAAGAACCAAGAAAAAGTCGAGGAGAGAAGAAGAGATGAAAGAGTAATGCCGGGGCGAGTAAAATTTTCAAAAAATCCACCAATTCTAGTAACTCCATTACTATATCCTCAAAGATTCCAAAAGAGGAAGTTGGATGCCCAATTTGAAAAATTTCTTGAAATTTTCAAGAAAATCCACATCAACATTCTTTTTGCGGATGCATTAGATCAAATGCCCAACTATGGAAAGTTTTTAAAAAATATCATGACAAAGAAGAGAAAGTTGGAGGAGTACGAAATGTTAAAGCTAATGGAGGAGTGTAGTGCAATATTACAAAAAAAGTTGCCTACCAAATTGAAGGATCCGAGTAGCTTCACAATACCGTGTGTTATCGAACAATCTCATTTTGATAAGGCTCTTTGTGATCTTGGGGCTAGTGTAAATTTGATGCCTTCTTCCGTTTATCGGAAGTTGGGACTCGAGAGTGCAAAGCTGATAACGATCTCTCTCCAAATGGAGGATCGTTCTTTAACCTATCCTAAAGGTATCATTGAGGATGTGCTAGTGAAGGTAGACAAATTCATATTTTTGGTGGATTTCGTTGTACTAGAAATGGAAGAAGATAGAGAAATCCTGATCATCCTAGGAAGACCTTTCCTTGTAACGGGAAAGGCCTTAATCGATGTGCACAATGGAAATCTGACGTTAAGAGTGAATGATGAAGAGATAAGGTTCAACATTTTTAAAACTATGAACTTTTCGAATGAACTTCCCAAATGAAATCGAGTTGATGTTGTTGACTCTTGCGTGAGGGAGTTCTTTCTTGCAAATATAGAGATGGATTCTTTAGAGCATACTCTCACAAATTCCTTATCTATGGGGGATCTTGGTGAAGAAGGGTCTACCATGGAACTTGATGTTGTGGACTACATGTTAACTTTGGATGCTCAATCTAAAGACGTAGAGGATCTTATTCATGTGGCGGAGATTGAAGAAGTTGTAAACTCTCCCGAGAAATCAAATCTGCCTTACGGTGGATTATTACTTAAGTAATTACCAAAGCATCTTCGGTATATCTTTTTGGGAGAGAATTCAACCAATCCGGTTATAATTTCATCATCTTTGACGAAAGAAAAGGAGAGTAAGTTGCTGACAATCTTGAAGAGGCATCGATCCGCTATTGCTTGGTCTATATCGGATATCAAAGAAATTATCCCTTCAGTTTGCATGCATAAGATTTTGATGGAGGATGTGTTCAAACCCTCCATTGAACATCAATGACGACTAAATCCGGCTATAAAAGAAGTAGTGAGAGCGGGTGTTGAAGCTCTTGAATGCGGGAATTATATATACTATATCTGATAGTGAGTGGGTTAGCTTGGTGCAAGTGGTGCCCAATAAAAGAGGTATGACAGTGGTAAAGAATGATAAGGATGACCTTATTCCTATACGGACCATCACGGGATGGCGTGTGTGCATTGATTATAGAAGATTGAATAAGGTGACGAGGAAGGATCATTTTCCTCTCCCTTTCATTAACCAAATGCTTGATCGATTAGCTAGATATGAGTACTATTGCTTTCTTGATGGCTATTCAGGTTACAATCAAATAACCATTGCACCGGAGGACCAAGAAAAGATTACTTTCACATGCCCGTATGGGACGTTTGCTTATAGACGTATGCCCGTTTGGCCTTTACAATGCACCAACAACTTTTTAACGGTTCATGATGGCAATATTTTTAGATATGGTGGAAGAGAAAATGGAAATTTTTATGGATAACTTCTCAGTCTTTGGGTCGTCTTTTGATCACTGTCTATATAATTTGGCGCTTGTTCTTGACCGATGTGAGGAGAAGAATTTAGTTCTCAATTGGGAGAAGTGCCACTTTATGGTTAAAGAGGGGATCATCTTGGGTCATCGAGTTTCTTCCAAGGGGCTTGAGGTGGACCGAGCGAAGATTGAAATAATTGAGAAGCTTCTGCCACCGATTAATGTGAAAGGAGTTCGAAGTTTCTTGGGGCATACCGGCTTTTACCGGCGCTTTATTAAGGACTTCTCGAAGACGGTGAAGCCGTTATATCACCTTCTTGAGAAGGATACTTCATTTGAATTCAATGAGGCTTGTATGGAGGCTTTTAAGGTGATAAAGGAGAAGTTGATCACGGCTCCAATAATGGTCGCTCCGGACTGGGAGATGCCATTTGAGATTATGTGCGAAGTGAGTGACTATACCGTTGGCGCGGTGTTAGGCCAATGGAAGGAGAAGATCTTCCGCTCAATCTATTATGCAAGTAAGATATTGAATGATGCCTAGGAGAATTACACCACGACTGAGAAAGAAATCCTAGTTGTTGGTTTTGCTTGTGATAAGTTCCAATCTTATATCATTGGTTCAAAAGTGATCGTCTACACGGATCATGCGGCTATCCGGTACTTATTTGTAGAGAAAGATGCCAAGCCGATATTGATAAGGTAGATTCTTCTATTACAAGAGTTTGATGCTGAAATAAGAGATAAAAAGGGGAGTGAGAATGTTGTTGCCGACCATTTGTCAAGGTTGATTCAAGAAGATGTTGGTGAGGAGACTAGGATCACAGAGGTGTTCCCTGACGAACAACTATTTTCAGTTGAAAATGCATTACCTTGGTATACGGACATAGTAAACTATCTTGCATGTAATGTGTTACCACCCGATTTGACTAGAGCCCAAAGGAAGAAATTCCTTTTTGATTCAAAGTATTATTTATGGGATGAGCCGTTGCTATTCAAGAAATGTGCTGATCAGGTGATTCAGAGATGTGTTTCGGAGGAGGAGATGGCTAGTATTCTCTATCATTGCCATTCATCACCTTGTGGCGGCCATTTTGGTGCGACTCGAACAACATCGAAAGTACTTCAATCAGGTTTTTACTGGATTTCTTTGTTTAAAGATTCATACACGTTTGTGAAAACTTGTGATAGATGTCAAAGGGTGGGTAACATATCGAGAAGGCATGAATTGCCATTGACGTCTATTCTTGAGCTTGAGTTGTTTGATGTGTGGGGTATTGATTTCATGGGGCCATTTTCGCCGTCATTTGGCAAGGAGTATATTATGTTAGCAGTGGATTATGTATCCAAATGGGTCGAGGCCATGGCAACACCTACCAATGATGCCAAAGTGGTTTTAAAGTTCATTCAACAAAATGTCATGACACAGTTCGGGACACCTCGAGCCTTAATCAGTGATGAGGGAACCCACTTCTGTAACAAAATGCTTAGTGCTTTGTTGGCAAAGTATGGGGTTAGGCATAAGGTGACGCTACCATACCACCCACAGAAAAATGGCCAAGTTGAAGTTTCAAACCGAGAAATCAAGCTAATTCTGGACAAAACGGTTCATACTAATCGCAAGGATTGGGTGGTGAAGTTTGATGGTGCTTTATGGGCATACCGCACGACTTTTAAGACATCGATTGGCATATCGCCGTATCGATTGGTGTTTGGAAAAGCATGTCATTTGCCCGTTGAATTGGAGCACCATGCATTCTGGGCGATTAAGAAACTCAACTTTGACCTAAAGGCTTCTGGTGCGCAATATTTCCTCTAATTGAATAAAATGGAGTAATTTCGGCACGGGGCTTATGAGAATGCCAAGCTTTATAAAGATAAAACGAAGAGGTGGCATGATAAAATGATAGTCTGGAGGGAGTTCAGTTCGGGCCAACAAGTTCTGTTGTTTAGCTCAAGGCTGAGACTCTTTCCCAGAAAGTTGAAGTCCCGGTGGTCTGGACCGTTTTGGATCAAGTATATTTATCCATTTGGTGCTATCGAGTTAGAAGGCGAAGACGGACGAACTTTTCGAGTCAACGGGGAGCAGATCAAGCACTACTTCAAGGATGAAGAGCGATTTGTAGATAACATCTCCCTCGTTGAAGGATAAACCCGGAATTCATAAACATCCAGCTAGGGACGTAAAACCAAGCAACATCTTTTGATATGTCGTCGAGGGTAACGAACATTCCCAACTTTTGTATAAATTATTTTTTGGAGATCGTATTGATCTCGGAATATTATTTTTTGTGGTAAACTGATGAGGCTAGATACTTAGGGTTGAATTGCATGCTAAAAATCGTTTGAGGAACGAAGTGGAAGTAAGATGTGTAGAGCAAAATTGTGAAAACATGAAGGAATCCAACCAAACTCCACATTGTCATAAATTCATCTAGGCGGAAATAGGACAGAAGGCTGAGTTTTTATATTGGGGTAAATTTTCCTAGGTTAAAAAACCACCGCCTAGGCAGATTAACAATAGAATCATTGGGTTTCACACTGAGGAAACTTTGCCTAGGCAGAAAAACCTCCACCTAGGAGAATTCGCGTCAGCGCTGTTTTAAATAGGAGCCCTTCCCCTTCGCAAACGACACTTCCCCCTAAAATTTTTAGAAACCTCTCAACTTCACCATTCCAAATCCTTTTCTCCCTTTAAAAATTCATCCCAAATTTGCGAAAAACTTGGAATTCCACCAAGAATCTTCATCCAAGCATTGGATTTCTCTTCCCTATTTTTGGAAATCTAGGGTTTAAGGGGTGAACAGTGCGAAATCGACATCTTCAAGCGATTTAACCAAAATATTTCAACAAGTATGTATCAATGATCCTATTTTTCATTTAATTGTTGAAATGTTTTCTTGATTTGCATATTCATTTAAAAAATTCTTGGATTTGGATAGAACCCTAAACCCTTTAAAACCCTAGTATTGCGTTTTTCATGCTATTAGGGCTTTAGGACTGATTTTTGGTAAAGCCTATCATGTTTATGTGTATATACACAATGGGAATGGTTTATTTTAGGCTACATTGTGAAAAACATGTGATTTGGTTTTGGTTGGTATGATATATTGTGAAATTCGTATTAATTTGGTTTTGGTTGGTATGTGGTTGTTAAAAGGGCAATGTGTATTCGCTGACACTGGGTTGAATTGTGTGTTCTATTGTTATTGTTGTGGCTTATGTTGTGATTGTGATTTATAGGCAAAATGGCAAAGCGTTGAGCATCTAAACAACCACGAACAGAATAATCTTCGGTTGCCATGGATTACAACTCCTCAAAATTCGTTTCCAAGTAAGCCAAAGCCCATTTCAACAGATATGAAAGCAGGCACACCGGCATTCGCCAAAGGGGGTTCGAACCTTTGCAAGAACTCCCTGAAGAATTTAGGACAATCATACAAACTCGAAAATAGGAATAGTTCTGCGCTACACCCGTACCAGAAGAGTTGGCCTTGGTATGTGAATTCTACGCGAATATTACCGAGGCCACTGGCTTTCAGACGAAGGTCCGAAACATCTCAATTTGTTCAGTGTGGACTCTTTTATTAAGTGTCTAGGTTTGACGAGGCCGGAAGCCTCGCGGGATTTATCTGAAGCTGCTACACCAACAATGAATGCTGTGATCCATGCCTTGACTATGGGTAGCGCCCAATGGAAAAACACATAGCAGGGTCAGGCCATCTTTAAGGCGCGATTTCTGAAACCAATCCTGAAGATATGGCATCAATTCATCTGCGCGAATCTGCTCCCCACCTCCCACGTTTCAGATGTTTCCAAGGAGCGCGCTTTTATGCTATATGGCATCGATAGAGGGACCCCCATTAATGTCGGTTGGCACATCTACTCTTCGATACTTCATGCTACCAAAATGAAGAAGGGTGGCCTTCTTTTTCTCTCCTTTCTAACCGTTCTATTTCTGCGTACCAGAGTTCATTTCACAGTGACAAGCCCCTTGCCACCTATTCTTTCGCTTGATCTTTCAATGATTAACCGATTGTGGAAGGGAGGACCAGTTGAAGGAGAAGAGGGTCCTGACGATGAAGAAGACGACCCTTCGGAGGCACCAACGCCCATAACCCGCCGTGACCAACTAAACCAGATTTCGCGAGATATCCGTGGTCGCCAATCTGACATGAGCCAACTCCAAAATAATTTTTCTCGTATGGATATTTTCATGGATCACTACACTAGACAGTAGGATCAAAATCAAAAGTTTTTATTTGAGCACCTCGGAATCGACATGACGCGTTATATGCCCGTGCCGCCTTTCGAGACCAATGAGCCACAACCACCATCTTCTCCCCAATGAATGGTTGGAGGTTAGACTTTTATGTCTTCCCTCCTAGGTATGTGTCCGACCCAGTTTTCAATACTTAGATGTCTATTCTGTTATTGGGTTCACTGCCTCGTTCAACATTGGGGGTATTAAGCATGCAAGCATGTAGTTTTTGTTCTTTTTGGGATATGAAGGATGATTTTTTTTTTATTTTTTTTTTTCTCATGTGAATGATGAAGGACAAAATTTTTTTGTGGACAAATTTTTGCTTATAATGGTATTAATGTTTAGTTTTTGTAAATTTTGGAATTCTTTTTGTTGTGCATGTGTAATGATTAGTTATGCATGTGTAAGGATCATTAGTATAAGTATGTTAGTTTATAGAATTAGAGTAGATATGTTAATGAATGTAGCTGTACGTGTATGCTGAGTTTTCAAGTTTGTCTGAACCATATCCCGATGATAAAAATTATCCCCAAATTGTATATTGAGGTTGGGGGTAATGCCATTCATGGGTGTTTTGTGTGCTTAGCATGTCGATTAGGTAAAATTTATTTTGATCCTAAATCGCACGATCCCATAGACTCATTGTATAATTAGTTGAACGATTTGACACCGATTATTTAGTAATAAGTTCATGACAGAAATGAGGAATTTTGAACTTGATTGGGGGAGGCTTGAGGCGAAATTATAGGTGAGGTAATTCAGGAGGCATGATATAGGCCTTGATTTTTATCGCTTGAACCATTTGAAACCAACCTAAAAATTTATTCCCTCGTTCCTCTGTCGAAACCCATAAATTTTGCAATTCTGAATTTGTTTCTATACTTTAACCAAGTAAATCTTTCAAATCCATTGTCGCTAAGGATAAAAGTAAAAATTGAGTGAAATCAAGTAGCATTAGATTATGCTAACTTAAAGTGAGCAATCGGGGTTTCAGTTTAAATATTTTTGGTTAAGTATAAGCATATTCACTTTTCAATCCTTTAGTTATATTTACACGCCCCTAAAATTTTACAATTTGAATAAGTTTGGGGGTGTGTTAAAAAAAAAAAAAACACTATGTGAATATGATTTTTAATCTCAGTTGTTATGACAAGTGAATACATGTTTACTTAATCTTGTTCAGGGTTGTATGTTCAAAGTTAGGGGGTTACGAGAGAGACTTAGCGACAAGTGTGCCTCGGGTATCATTAAATTATAATGAGTTTCTGTTTCTACGATACCCTTGGTCGTTCTCCAAAGCCAAACCAAACCCTATTGATATCTGTGAATGTCTGAACCTACATTAGTGGATAGTTTAACTCAGTCAAGCATATGGCTTTCCTGAATATTTTAACAAGTTTAAGTCATGACCTTATTTATTGAATAATCCAATCCGATGTTTGATTAGTTATACATCTGAGTTCTCTCTCACACATATTTCAAATGGATCTGTAATGATTTTAACTGATATTGAGTGTTGAAATTCTAGAACACCACGTGATGTGTGTTATTCCTTAACCTGATCTGATTACGGGTTGTTGAAGGAAGAACCACATGGTCTCTTTGATTGAACTTGAATCTCATAGGTGTTTACTTTTTATTTGTTAATGATTATTTATTTTTAGTTTAGAAATTAGCTAATTAGTGTAGTTACTATTATTTAGTATTAGGATGTTTTGCTCGAGGACTAGCAAAATTCCAAGGTTGGGGGTATTTGATAGGTGTAAAATACCTATATATTTCTAAACCGAAATTGTCAGTTTTTGAGTATTTTATTAAAGTTTTAATTACTTTTTAGCTGTTTTTTATAAATCAGGTATAGGGACGTAAACAATCGACAAACCGAGCGAAAAGGTAGAAAACGGGTAACCAAAAGATAAAAAAATGGAGGTTTCAAGACCAGCTGAAATCCGCCTAGGCAAAGTTTCCACCGTTTAGGCAAAATTACGTTAGAAGGTTGGAAGTGCTGAAAAGCTGAAATCCGCCTAGGCGAAGGTTCCACCGCCTAGGCATTCTGTCAGAAGGTTGAAAGTGCTGAAAAATTGAAATTCACCTAGGCGAAGTTTCCACCACCTAGGCGGAATTCCGTCAAAAGGTTGGAAGTGCTTAAATGCTGAAATCTACCTAGGCAAAGTTTCCATCGCCTAGGCAGAATTCTGTCAGAATGATGGAAACGCTGAAATGCTGGAAGTGCTAAAATGCTGAAATCCGCCTAGGCGAAGTTTCTATCGCCTAGGCGAAAATCAGTCAGAATGAAAGAAAACTAAGAAGTTAGTCCCCCGCCTAGGCGAATAAACCATCGCCTAGGCAAATTTCTAACCGACTCAACCTTCGCCTAGGCGAATTTCGCATAACAGGGCAAAATATCTATTTAGATATTTTTGAAACCTTTGGCCTATATATACCCCTTTCCCACGTCTGAAAAGTGTAGTTCATGATCCCTAACCCTAGTATAGATTTCTTAAGCTATATTTGAGAGATCAAAGAGGAGGTTCCTCATTTGGAGAAAGACGAATCACTTGTAGATCGATCATTAGTGACAGTGGATCGTTTCACTTTCAGATTTGATCGTTCTTCTCTTGTTTTTATCTTTGTAATTACTTTTCCATATCTAATAATGTTGAATCCTTCTTGTTTTATATGGTATATGGCTAAGATCTTGTAGTATTAATTAAATGTTACTTAGGTGTAGTTGAAATCATGTAAATGTTAAGTTGAATGAATTAATGTTACTTTAACATGTTGTTTGTCTAAATCCGATTGTGTTTACCGTTATGCTTGTATTGATAAACCGAGAATATGGGGTTTGACACTCGGGAGAGGTAACCTCGGATTCAGACTAGTGTAAATGCAACGTGACATTCTAACAACCCGGGAGGGCGTTAGAACGTATGCAATCCATGACGTTGGCTTAAGACTCATGTGATCTAGGGTCATTAAGGCGTTGAGGGGGACTTCTTCATTGACACGAAGTCGTGTAATCCCCTGTATTACACTCGGGAGAGGTAGCGTAGGAGTTATCGATACAGAGATTGTCGGAATAGATAAACACCATTATAGCTAACTAAATGAAGTCAATTATGTATTATATAAAAGAAATCAATACCTAAGTAATTAGTGTAATTAGAACTAACCTAATAGTTGTCATTTATCTTAATAGATTAAATAGAATACAAACAATTTTTGATTAGTCCAGATAATATGAAACTATTTTAATCACAATATTCAACCAAGTTACACGTATTCCCAGTGGAACGATATCCGATCTTACAAGATCCATTATATTAAAACTAGATCTCGTATACTCACGAGTAGTCAATACCGTGAGGACGATAATGAAATCCTCGCGCGTACCAATATGGCACTGACTAGGGCTTACGTGGTAGAAGAAGAGAGGCTGAAGAGTGTCGGCGTGTGGATCTACACCGCAGGGATTTCAGGTCATGTGTGTTGGTGCGTGTGGTGCCGTACGGTCCTAATTGTTGCATCGTTTGAATTGTGTCGTCGATACGGTTTTGATGGTATATTGTGACGTGAATTTGGAGTCCTAGTTGAGGCGGTAGGGCCCAAAATCCGAGACGACGAAGAGTAGTGGTATTTCTGGTTGTTGGAGATATGTGAGACCACATCTGGACTCCGGTGGCGGTGATTTTAGTGGCGTTATGTCTATCTATGCAAGACGAAATTGATGGTATAATGTTTGTTGATACCAGAGAAGGGATGAAGCCTGTAGTAGTGACGAAAGTCTTGAGAGAATTTGGGCGGCGGAGGTAGAATCTTTAGGGTTGCGAAAATTTTATTGAGAACATGTCTAGGAAAGACTTGCTCTTGATACCATGTTAAGATAATTGAGATGTGAAAAATAAACCATGTATTGATATATTAAGAAAGAAATACAAGGTTACATGTATTAAGAATATACAAAATAGAAACTATACATGAGTATTTATAGGGGAAGTGGGGTTATGGTTTTGCCCTATGGTCCAAGTGGGCTAGGCCCATTATTACACTAACAAATTTATTTAGGAGAAACATTTACAATGAAGAATATAAAGATTTCACTATTGGAAATGACTTTACTATTAGACAAAAATGATTTTTAGACTATTTTAAGTTTAATTATTTATGTGATTTAATAATTGATTGATATATATATTTGTATATCAATATATTATTCTTAGTGAGAAGAGGAACTTGAAATATTGATTTGTCTAAAATCATTAACATGTGGATAAAAAATTGTCTTTCAAAGCAGTCCCATGAAGTTGATTGAAACATATAAAATGAGTAATCTCACATTGGTTGATGGAAAATACTTGAGCTACTTTTCTAATCCATATTTTATTGCGGACTCAAGTCGGTCATGGGTTGTGGGTTTGGGTTTGGGTTTGGACTTGGGTTGATCCAAATAAAGATAATTCTTTCTAGATTTTTTTTTTTTTAAAATTAGTTCTATCAATTTTTCTAACTAAACAAGATTTGTCTTTTGATATTTGTACCTCATTTTTAATAAGAAGTTATATGTGATAATTCTCAGTAGTTTAGTGTTTTTAGTGGCTTTAAAGTGAGAACTTTGGTGTGTTGGAGTTTCTTACATCTGGAGGAGATACAGTGTTATTAAGATCCACTAAACAACATGAATTTGGAGGTCCATATTAAAACTTGTGAAAAATTAAAATATTTTTCACATTTATTTATTTATTGTTAAAAAAATTAATGTTGTGCCAACAAATTATCTATGTCATCATAGATAATAAATTACTAATCGGGCTTAAAGTTGGGTATAATGGTAAGTCTATATCTATAGGAGACACAATAACATTAGACAGTCGCTCTCAAAATGAGGTTGTCAAAATTCACTCTATAAATCCAAAAGATAACATTGTGGATCCATTAACCAAATGTTAAACATGAGAGAGAGTTAACTGATCATTGAAGGGAATGGAACTAAGCCTATTATGTATGTTATCACAATGGAAACGCAACCTAGTTGATTGAAAATCTCAAGATCTAGGTTCAAAGGGACAATCAAATTATAAAGGTAACTGGATGTATCACTACATAGAGTTACCATCTATTACCAAATCCTATGATAAAATAATGATGATTGAAATATGTGTGATAATTCATAGAACTTGATATTATCAAGAAAAATAATAGAAAATTCATTTTTTTAAGGAGATAATCTATATGAGTATGAATTGGGCCGGTTACATGAGAACAAGAACACTAAATTCTATAGAGCACTCATGAAACGACCAGGGTATTCAGGGCTAAAATGGATGCATCCATAGAACAAACAGTGTCTAGAGACAATTGTGTGGTTTAAATTGCCTTGGTTTACACCAAAGGACGAACAGTTCAAGGCATCATGTTAATTGGTTGGCCAACTAAATTTGATTGATTCTTGCCGGGTAAGGTTCAAGGCTAAAAGCAACCTATCACGATGTAGTTGTTTTCTTATGGAGCGCTCTCTCTCTTGTGTCATTATTACATATGCATGTTTATCCAGTCAGATTTATTCATATGGGGGACTATTAGACAAAATGATTTTTATACTATTTTAAGTGTAATTATTTATGTGATTTAATTATTGATTCACATATTTTCATATATTAATACATTATTCTTAGTGAGAAGACAAAGCGAAATATTGATTTGTCAAAAATCATTAAGATGTGAATGAGAAATTGTCTTTCAATGTAGTCCCATTAAGTTGACTAAATTATGCAAAATGCGTAATCTCATATTGGTTGATGAAAACACTTGAACCACTTTTATAATCCATTTTTTTAGTTCAAACTCGAGTCGGGTCATGGGTCATGGATTTGGGTTTGGACGTGGGTTGATCCAAGTAAAGATAATTCTTTCCCAATTTTTCTTTAAATTGATTCTAACAATTTTTTTAACCAAACAAGACTTGTCTTTTCATATTTGTAACCCATTTTTAATGAGGAGTTACATGTTATAATTCTTAGTGGTTTTAAAGTATTCTTAGTAGCTTTAAAGTGAGACTTTTGATGTATTGGAGTTACTTATTTGTTTACTCTATAAATAAAGAAGTTCGCATTATCATTTAGATATGAAAACTTAGGACATCTTGCAATATACATACACTTTGAGTCTATGTTACTTTATTTGGAGAAAGAGTTCACCACTTATTTTGTTCCCGTATCATTTGATTTCGAGTGCTAGTATCGAAGGATTGAGATTATTGTATCCTGGGAAGCAAATGCTTGAGTAACTATAAGCACCTTAGCAGAGGAAAAATTTGCTTTATAGAAATATCGTTAAAAGATAGCATCGATCGATATAAATTTCTAAAATTGTCATCGGTAATAAACTATAAGTATAATTTTATTTATTTATTACTTGTATTTTAGAATCTAAAATATTTATTGTCGCACGTATCGGGTTTATGCATATTTGTTGTGAATTGTTTTACATTTTGTAATATTTTGTATTCAACAATAAATTTTATTAACAGTTTAGTTTTTATTGTTTAAGAGTATTATTTCATTGTAAATATATTTGTGGCATATTTAGAAATATTATTGAAAATTAATATTAATTAATATTTAATTATATTAATGAAAAATTAGTATAATTCATTTGGGACCCTGCCGATCCATTTTTTTTTCTGATTCAAAGATCAGCCTCCTGGCTTTGTATTTTCACATCGAGAATCATTTCCAGATGAAGAGCTATCAAATGAGCCTCTTACTTTCCAAACAAGACATTCTATCCTTTAACATCAAAATAAGACACCAGTCGGTAGTCGACTTCAAGTCAATGAAAGAGTTTATGCTTTCGCCCTTTAATCGATCAATGGGAGCCTCTTGATCAAAGGTCCCATCCATGTGAATCCTCGACATGAGGCCTCGTTTTACCAACCAATAATAGTAGATCAATCAGATTGAAACCCCATTCTCTTTGGCAACTAAGGAAAGAACAAGATTCCCATCACATCGACTTTGATGTCCCAAATCTGATCTTTTGAATGGTCATCTTGATCTGGATCTTCATCATAGAATGTTTAATAGTTCACTTCCATATTGCTAGACTTTCATCGCGTTCATGTTTGAACTTGGAACCATACGAATGGAGCAGAAAGGTAGAGGTATCGATCATGTCATTGGGTATATCGGGCTATCGATCTGGATGGATCTACTGCATGTGAGACTAGGACACCCGGGTATAGAAATTATGGATCTACTATGTTGTGTATGGATCACTGGTTAAGGTTAGCAACGATAGGATTTTAGTTTACTAAGTCACTATTGCTCAACATTTGTATAATCTATTAAATCCACTATTGCTTAGTTCACTAAGTCAACTTAGTTTATTGGGCCTTATATCCCCACCCGGTTATGTATCTTAAACCCTTCTTTAAATAGAATGGCCTTCTATTTGCTCTCTACAGTGAATTACTAGCGACACCAGGATTTTCTGTCCTCTGCTCTACTAGCTGAGTGATAGGTAGAAAAGACGTTCAACAGGGACCTCGGCATCAACGTGAAGTCATATATTCATTCACTTTACACTCGGAAGAGGGAGTGAACGAGTTATAGATACAGAGATTGTTGGATAGGATAAACACCGTTATAGCTAACTAAACGAAGTCAAATATGTATTACGTGAAAGAAATCAATACCTAGGTAATTAATATAGTTAGAACTAACCTAATAGTTGTCATTTATCTTAGTTGTTAAATAAAATACAAACAATTCTTGAAAAGTCGAGATAATATGAGGCTATGCAAATTACAGTATTCAACTAAATTACACAATCCCCATTGGAAGGATATCTGATCTCACGATCATTACACTAAAACTTGACCTCGTGCACTTGTGAGTAAAGTCAGACGTGAGCATCTTAAATGGCCGGGTTCAAGTTTTTGGCACCGTTGTCGGGGAATGGTGTTTTAAATTTAGTTGATATTGTGACCAAGTGGTTGAATATTAGTCACGATAATTCTTTTGTTTTATTTTCATTCAATTTATTTGTTGTGACTAAGCAGTGCATGTGGCGTAGTCAAAGGATACGGAAAAAAAGAGAAAATCAAACTTCTGTTATGGCCGGTGGGAGAGAAAATGTCTAGCAACCACCGGTGCCGCAAGCATTCCAGCCTCCGGAACCAGATTGCCCACAACGAGTCCTTCGGGATTATTATAGACCATTGATGCTGGATAATTTTTTAGGCATTCGGAGGCAACCCATATAGGCTAACAACTTCAAACTCAAGCCTGCCCTCATTAATATGGTGCAACAGAACCAGTGCGATAGAAATCTTCACGAGGACCCCAATGTTCATTTAGCTACTTTTCTGGAGATTTGTGATACAATGAAGATTAATGGTGTTGCGGAGGATATAATCCCGTTGCGGTTATTTCCATTCTCACTTCATGACAAAACAAGAGGATGGTTTCAATCTATTCAGTTGGGAAGCATTAACAGTTGGGAGGACCTTGCTCAAAGGTTCCTCACTATGTTTTTTCCGCCTTCAAAGACTTCTCAATTCTGCGGTGAGATTGCGCAGTTTTGCCAAAGGGACTATGAGCTGTTGTTTGAAGCGTGGGAGAGGTTCAAAGACTTATTGCGTAGGTGCCCTCAACATGGGTATTAGGATTAGTTTTAAACCCAACTTTTTTACAATGGGTTGAACGGCCAAACAAGAACAATTGTTGATGTTGCCTCTGAAGGATCGTTGCTATCTAAAACCCCAACTGAAACAAATGCATTGTTAGAAGAAATGGCGGGCAATAACTACCAGTGGCTAAACAAGGGGAACACGGGAAGAAAGGTCTCTTCCATTCAAGAATCTGATAATCTCGCAACCTTACCGGCCAAAGTTAGCAAACTCTTGGATCAATTGGTCACTTTGTCTACTAAGGCTGCTTCGTCCAGTCATGAAGAGGAGAATTTTGCAAGCGGTTCTCAACTCGGTTTGGATAGTGATTTTGAAAAATGCCATTTCGTAAACAATAGAGCCTAAACTTTTAGGCCCGCCATAAACATTCCAACTCACTCCAATTCGGGTCTTCACAATCATGAAAACTTTTCATATGCGAACAATTTGAACACGTTAAGGCCACCGACTTGATACGGGACTTAAGCTCAAGGATTTCCAACGCAACAAAATCGTCAAATACAATAGCCTCCAATTTAAAATCAAAAGCCAAACTTGGATGAAGTGTTGGGTTTTTTCATGAAGGAGACTCAGACAATTGTGCTTGAGATGCATAGTTGGCTGAACCAACATGAAGCGAGGCTTGACGCGATTGAGACCACGTGTATGAACACGAATGCAACCGTGAAAACTTTGGAAACTCAACTCAGTCAAATTGAAAGTGCTGTCAAGGATCAATCCATGGAAAAGTTTCCAAGTAATACGAAAATTAACCCGATGGAGTGCAAGTCCACCTAGGGACGTTAAATCAATCAAATCTTTTTTATATGTCTCCAAGGGTATAAAACTTGCCTAATTTTTGCTATTAATTACTTTTTGAAGGCTAAAATGGTCTCAGAACGAGTTTGGTGGTGAATCTAGGAGTATGGATATGCAGGGTTGTGCTTTATACTTAAAATCATTGAATTGGCGAAGTGGAAGCGAGTGGTGAGGAGTTTTGTTGAGAAAAATGCAGAGAATCAGCAGAAATCCACCACCGCAGCGGTGAAAATTCTGGATAGGTCAATTTCCAGCAAAATGCTTCACCGCCGAGGTGGTGATACCCACTGCTCAGGCGGTGAATCAACAGAATGCTTTTGTTTTTTTAGGCTCTTCACTGCCACAACGGAGAATCCCACCGCTGCAGTAGTGACACAGCATAAATTTTTGGTTTTTAAAAGGCACTTTACCACCGCAGCAGTAAAATCTCTGTTCAATTAAAAAGCTTTACCTGCTTCAATTGACCAAATTCATAACCCAAATATCCCAAAAACTCTTTAGTTTCTTCCTACCAAACCATTCCAAAACCCAAAATCCCACCTTCCTCATTCCATATTAAAGATTTACTCCTCAAATCATCCACCAAATCCAAGCATCAAACCCCATTTTTAGATTTTTAGGGTTTGCGAACCAAGAGGGCGATTTCGTCAAATTTCAGGCCATTTGATCCTAGATTTTTTTTTTTTTTTTTTTTTTTTTTTTTTTTTTTTTTTTTTTTTTTATCAAGTGAGTGTTTTTAAACTTATATTTCATGTTTATGATGAAATTATAGGATGATTTGCATCTACATTTCAAAAATGGTTGAATTTGGAGTATGCCCACAAACCCTAGGCCCTTGTTTTGCGATTTTTCTTTTCAAGTTTTGGGTTTATGCTTGATATTTGGTGATGATTATCATTAGATATGAAGTGTGTGTTGTGTGAAGATGGATTTCTAGCTACATTGTCGAATATGTGTAAAACCATTGTGGTTGGTATGTGCGGATTGTGAATATGGGGTATTCTCGACGGTTTGGATTCTTTATAGTGGTTCACATTGTTCAATTTTGATTGCAGTGTTCTATTCTGTGATTGTGATTGCTAGGGACCATGTTGAAAAGAATGGCTTCCAAAAGGGCAAGAAGAGGAGAAGCATCGGAGCCAATCCTGGATTTCGATTCAACTAGATTTGTGTCCAAAGCTGTGGAAGAACACTACAACCGTCATGAGCACAACCAGGCTTGCATTAAATAGCGTGTCTTCGGGCATTTGGAGGCTCTTTCGATGGAGTTCCAAAATATTATCCGAGGAAGGGGATGGGAGCGATTCTGCAGATCGCCTCCTGATAAGTGTAAATTACTTATCTATTTCCAATCCAAACGTTGTTAGTTTTCGAGTATGTTTAGTACGTTTTAATATGTTTTTATGTGTTTTTATCTAAATCAGGTGTTTGAGGTGAAAAGGTATGTAAATGGATCAAACACGATCAAATCGGATCAAGAACGGTGAAAAAAGGGCGAAAATGTGCCAAGCCAATACAGGTGCTGTAACTTCAAGGCTATTTTGGACTATGATTCAATCCGATTTTAGAAACACTCAAAACATGTAAGTTGTATATATTTTTCTTAGCTTTCCATAGGTTTTTGAATCACCTCAATCAGAGTTCGGATGAAGAAGTTACAGTCAAAACAAAATGCAAACCTGCAGTTTTTCGGCCTAGGCGGAAAATTCTACCGCCTAGGTGGAAATCTGGCAGAAAGTTAACCAACCTTCCTGCTGTAACTTCGCCTAGGCGAAAACCTCTGCGCCAGTTTAGATATTATTTTCGATATTTTAGGATATTTTGAGCCTAGTTTTCTCTTCCTCTCCTCTCCATTAGGCTAAGGGACCTCCATAGACTTAAGGAGGAGAGATTGAGAGGTTTTGGGAGTGCTCATTCAAATCCTAAGGAGAAGATCACGTTGCAACGAAGGGGGAGCGATCTCGGAACGTTTGTAGTGATAAATCTTCGGACTAGGCTAAGTTTCTCTTGTTCCTTCTTTTATTTCTTAACTTAGGATTGTTATTTGGGCATGTTTAGCTTAGTTTTCATTGTATAATCGGCTATGGCCATGAGCTAAATGAGTTTTTGTCTAGGGATTAATGTAATTTATAAAAGTGTTGTTTTGTTGAGTTTGTGTTTGGTTAGCGGTTGTTCTTCGTTATGTTGATTGTGTTTGCCGTATTGTTTGTTTATTATACTTAGATTTATATATCGAGAATATGGGGTTTGAAAAATTCTAGATTCGGACTAGAATTTTCACACTCCACGATCCAATAACCCGTGAGGAAATTGGATTGTGGACAATCGATGACGTTGGAGCAAGACTCACGTGACCTAGGGTCGTTAAGACGTTGAGGGGGACTTCTTCGTTGACTCAAAGTCATGTATTCCCCCGTATTACACTCGAGAGAGGTGGCGGTGGAGTTTTAGAACTGAGATTATCAATAGGGTGAACATAACACGACGATCCAATGACCAGGTCGGGAGTTGGATTGTGTGCAATCAATGACGTTGGGGTGAGACTCACGCAACTTAGGGTCGTTAAGACGTTGAGGGGAACTTCTTCGTTGACACGAAGTCGCGGTATATCCCTCGTCTTACACTCGGGAGAGGTAGCGAGGGAGTTTACGAACTGAGATTGTCGGATAAGTCGAAAGCCGTTAATATAAACTAAAACGAGACCAAACACGGTTTTGTAAACAAAAGTTAATCCCTAGGCAATACTTTCCCTAAACATCTCATAGTAATATTAGTATAGTTAATTTAATTAGATTAATTAACTTAGTATTAGTATAATTAATTTTATTCAATTTATCTTCGCCTAGATAAAATTAGGTCATGATAAACGCGGTATTCAATTATAGTCAAAACCAATCCCTGTGGACACGATAACCCTAACTCTCCCGATCTATACGAAAACTTGACCTCGTATACTTGCGAGTAAAAGTAGCGGCGTATTTTACGCGCTACCACCTCCCCCGGGTGACGTAGCACTAGTTCAGGAGTTTTATAGCAATATTACCGAAGGGACGGACACCCGTACAAAAGTCCGAGGCCATCCAATAGATTTCAGTTCGGCTCGGTTTAATGTGCTATTAGCAGTGGCGCCGTTGGAACCAACTCGAGAACTAGGAGGAGATAATACTGAGAGTATGGAAATAATTATCCGGGACCTAACAACCAGCAACGTTGAATGGACTATCACAGGGTCGGAGCAAGCCACCTTCCCAGCCAAATACCTAAATCCGATTCGGAAGGTTTGATATTATTTTATTTTTGGGAATCTCCTTCCAACATCTTATCACTCAGATGTTTCAAAAGAGAGGGCTATGATGCTCTACGCCATCCAGTCTGGGAAGCCAATTAACATGGGATCTTTGATTTATTCATCGATTCTCCATGTCGTTAGAATGACGAAAGTATGTCTTTTTTTTTCCTCTTTCTTGACTGAACTTTTTCGTCAAGCCGGTGTCGTAATCAGTATGGATAATTTGTTGGCCCCTGACTCTCAAATTGATCAATCAATGATAAACAGAATTTGGAAAGAGAGAGCGTCAGGGCAAGGCGAAGAAAGAAGATAGGCACAAGAAGCACATCGGCTCGATGAGGCAGGGCCTTCTCAGGCCCCGGATTCTGAGGCACCCAGGAAAGCCCCAAGTGATGTGGAGCATGTTTCTCAAGACATCCAAAATGTTCAGCTTGATAACCGTGTTCTACGGCAAGTACAGTATAATACAGATCTCTGGATTACCGCACTAGGGGCTTACATGGATCAATGTATGCAATATCATGATCAAGAGCATCGGTTAATGTGCGAGCGTTTTGGCTATGACATGAGTGCTTTTCCGCAGATACCACAAATGTCGTCTGATCTTTCGCAACCACCGTAATTCCCTTTCACACATGGCAGTGGTGGTGATAATGTTCGCCCAGAAGGATAGTAGGAGGTGAGACTTCTGCATCTCATCTCCTAGGTTTGTGTTCCAACCCAATAATTTTCACTACATGCTATATATTGCAATTGGGTTCGCTGCTCAAACAGTAGGGACACTGCCTTGTTTAAGTTTGGGGGGGGGGGGTGTTTATTCATCTACTTTGTTTTTTTTTTTTTTTTTTTTTTTTGTAGAAAATGATGAACAAAAATTTGACCATTTTTTTTTTGATGTATTATATTTGAATGTTTATGTATGCATAGTTAGCTTTGTAGATGTTCTAATTTATAATGTAGATGTTAATTTCTAGTTAAGTTGTCTTTTAATCTTTGTTTATGTATGTGTAATGTTTAGTTAGAGTATGTATGTTAGTTTTTAGATATTAGAGTAGATATGTTAATGAATGAAGTCGTATGTGCATGTTGAGTTGTAGAATTCGACTGGGCTATGTCCCGATGATAAAAATTATCCCCTAATTGTATATTGAGGTTAGGGGTAATGCTATTCATGTGTGTTTTGTGTGTTTAGTATGTCGATTTGGTAAAAAATATTTTGATCCTAAATCGCATGATCGCATAGACTTGTATAATTATTTGAACGATTTGACGTCAATAATAAGTTCATGACATAAATGAAGAATCTAGAACTTGATTTGGGGAAGGCTTGAGGTGAAATTATAGGTGAAGTAATTCCGGAGGTATGATTTAGGCCTTCAATTTTTTCGCTTGAAATTTTTTGAAATTAACCTGAAAAATTTATTCTCTCATTCCCCTGTGGAAGCCATAAACTTTTCAATTCTGAACACATATCTATACTTTAGCCAATTAAATTTTTCCAAACCATTGTCGCTAAACCTAAGATTTAAATTGAGTGAAATCAAGTAGCATAGATTAATGCTAACTTGAAGTGAGAGATCGGGGTTTCAGACGAAAGTTTATTGGTTCAGTATTAAAGTATTCACTTGTTAGTCTCTTAGTTCTTTTTGCACGCCCCAATAATTGTACAAATTCGAATAAGTTTGGGGTGTGCTTGACTTAAAAAATAAAATAAAAAAAATAAAATAAAAAATGTGAATAGAGTTTTTAATTCCGTTTCTTGTGACAAGTGAATACAAAGTTCTTCAATTCTCGTTCAAGGTTGTGTTTTAAATGTGTGGGGTTATGAGAAAGTGATATAGCGACAAGCATTTGTGCCTCAGGTATCGTTCAATCTATAACGCTTTTCTGTTTTCTATTCCTACATTACCCTTGGTCGTTCTTCAAAGCCAAACCAAACCCTACTGATCTTTGTGAATGTCCGAACCTACATTAGTGGATAGTTGAGCCCAGTTGATAGGTGTAAAATACTTACGTATTTCCGAACCAATTTTGTTAGTTTTCGAGCACGTTTATAGTTATTTTATATGTTTTAATATGTTTTTATTCTTTTTGTATTAAAACAGGTGCGTGGGGTGAAAAGGTATAAAATCAGAGTATAAATGATCAATTCGTATCAAGAATGGTCGGAGAACGGTAAAAAAATGAGCAAGGCGGCAAGATTCTACAAACAAGCCCACCGCCGCGGTAGTGAAGATGCTAAGAAAGACCAAAGGCCATTGACGGACCATCACCACAGCGATGAATCCCACCGCTGCAACAGTGAAGAAGCAGAGAACATAAATAGGCTACTAACTACCATTCGCCATGGCGGTGAACCAGTAGAAAGTTTTTCCAATCCACCACTATCTCCATCACCTCGACAAACCCTTAAATAACATACTCCACCACTGTGGCGGTGAAACCTTCACCGTGGCGGTGGCCTCTGCGCAGAATAAATATTTGTTTTGATATTTTTGAGCCTATAAATACCCTTCTCTCCTCCTCTCTTCCGAGCTCTTCGGCCCCTAAGGCCTTAGGCCATATTTTAATGTTAGGTTGAGGGATTTTTGAGAGAGATCTCTCAACTCGAGGTGGAGGATGAAGAGGGAAGTGATCGTTCGATGGTTCTAGCGGCTATTATTCAGATATTGGCTAAGTCGCTCATTTCTTCTCTTTGTTTTCTACATTTTAGTAGTTGTTGATCATGTTTACGCCATTTTATATTGTACACATGGTTATGGCCACTGGCTAAACATAGATTGTATAGGGATTATTAATATAATTTATGAAAACATTGTTTAGTTGAGTTTGTGTTTTGTTTGCGATTGTTCTTCGTTATGTTGATTATGTGTACCGTATTGTTTGTTTATATTGCTTAGATTTATATATCGAGAATACGGGGTTTGACAATTCTTGGATTTGGACCAGAATAAACGAACACCACAATCCTATAACCCGATCGGGGTTTGGATTGTGGACAATCGATGACGTTGGGGCAAGACTCAGGCGGCCTAGGGTCGTTAAGATATTGAGGGGAATTTCTTTATTGACATGAAGTCGCGTATTTCCCCCGTCTTACACTTGGGAGAGATGGCGGAGAAGTTTACGAACTGAGATTGTCATATAGGTTGAACGCCGTTAACATAAACTAAAAAGAGACTGAACACGTATTCGTAAACGAAACTAATCCCTAGACAACCTATTCTCTCCAAACTATCCCATATTAATATTAGTATTAGTATAGTTAAATTAGGCTATATTAGTATTAGTATTAATTAATTATATTCCATTTTTGTCACCTAGATAAAGTCAGGTTATGAGAATCGCGATATTCGATAGTAACAACACCAATCCCTGTGGATACGATACCCGATTGAAAGGTCCATTATACTAAAACTGGATCCGTACGCTTGCGGTATGAAAGTGGCCGCGCTTATTTAGCGGCCACCACCAGTTAAGCGTATGGTTTTCCTAAATCTTTTAAAGTTTAAGTCATGAGCTTAGCTATTGAATAATCCAATTCGGTGTTTGATTAGTTATACATTTGAGTTCTCACACACACACATTTCAAATGGATCTAGAACGGTTTTAACTGATATTGAGTGTTGAAATTCTAGAACACCACGTGGTGTGTGTTATTCCTGAACTTGATCTAATTACGGGTTGTTGAGAGAAAAACCACTTGGTTTCTTCGATTGAACTTAAAACTCACATGTGTTTACTTCTTGTTTGTAATGTTTATTCATTTTTAGTTTAGTTGTTAGTTAATTAGTGTAGTTAGTTTAATTTGGTGTTAGGGTGTTTTGCTCGAGGACGAGAAAAATTCCAAGTTTGGGGGTATTTGATAGGTAGAAAATACCTATCTACTTCTAAGCCGGATTTGGTAGTTTTCGAGTGAATTAGTTATATTTAATTGTGTTTTTGTTAGTTTTTATATAATTTAGGTGTAGGGACGTTAACGAGTTATAAATGAGTGAAGTGGTGGGAAAACGGAGAAGAAACGATGGAAAAATACAAGGTTTCAAGACAGCTTAGCCACCGCCGCGGTAAGAAAGCCACTGTCGCAGTGGTGAGAGTACAGAGAGAGCTGAAATTGAACAAGTCTCACTGCTATTCCCACCACCTAGGCTGTGAAACGACAGAGAGTTGATATTATTTTCACCGCCATGGCGCTGATCCCCACAGCCACGGCCCTGAACGATCAGAGAGTTTGAAGACTGTTCCACCACCGAGGCAGTGATTCCCACCGCCTAGGCGGTGAAATGACAGAAAGATCCTGAAGTTCATCACCTCCTCCACTGTCGCAACGAAGGACAAACCGACTTACCCACCACCGTGACAGTAAATCCCACCGCCGCGGCAGTCAGCTCTGATCTTTTTAGATATTTTTGAAACCTTGGGCCTATAAAACAAATTTTCCCACAGATGAAAAGGGTTTTTGAACATTTATAACCCTAGTATAGTGTTCTTTAGCCATTTTTGAGAGATCAAGGAGAAGTTTCATCATTCGGAAGAAGACAAAGCATTTGCGGAGCGATCTTAAGCAACATTGGATTGTTTCACTCTTAGATTTGATTGTTCTTCCCTTGTTTTTATCTTTGTAATTACTTTTCCATATCAAATGATGTTGAACCACTCTTGTTTTGTATGTTATATTGCTAGGATCATGTAATATTAGATAAATATTATCTAGGTATTGTTGTAAGTTATGTGATTACTAGTTGATTGAATATATGTTACTTTGATGGTTGTTTATCAAAATCCGATTGTGTTTACCGTTATTCTTGTTATTATGCTAGTTTAGATAATTAGAGAATACGGGGTTTGACACTCAGGAGAGGTAACCCCAGATTTGGACTAGGGTAAACACAACGCGACGTTCTAACGACCTGGGAGGGCATTAGAACGTGTGCAATCCATGGCGTTGGTTCAAGACTCATGTGACTATGTGTTCGAAAAGACGTTCAAGGGGGACCTTGGCGTCAACGCGAAGTCATATATTCGTTCGCTTTATACTCAGAAGAGGGAGTGAGCGAGTTATAGATACAAAGATTGTTGGATAGGATAAACACCGTTATAGCTAACTAAACGAAGTCAAATATGTATTACGTGAAAGAAATCAATACCTAGGTAATTAATATAGTTATAACTAACCTAATAGTTGTCATTTATCTTAGTTGTTAATTAAAATACAAATAATTCTTGAAAAGTCGAGATAATATGAGGCTATTCAAATTACAGTATTCAACTAAATTACACAATCCCTAGTGGAACGATATTTGATCTCACAATCATTATACTAAAACTTAACCTCGTATGCTTGCAAGTAAAGTCAGACATGAGCATCTTAAATGGTCGTGTCCACTGAGCTATCTCGACCATTCCCAATCTAGCATTTTCATTTTACTAGATGACTTGGGTCCATGTCAATTAAAAGGGTGAGACTGTATTATACAGTTTTGTCCGGGTTAAGCAATAGCTTCGAGCTTAAAAAAGAAGACGTTGTAAGTTTTTATCGAAGTAAGGATATTGAATGTGAATCATTTCAATGGGGATTCATTGCTAAAAGATGTTCATTTGTACTCGTACATATCACAAGACCTATGCTAATGATGTGATAGAGAAAAACATTTGCTTAACCCCTGACACAACGCCCATTCACTTCGCGCAAGAGAAGGCATCGAAGTGAGTCCTTTCGTCTTTCCCTCTATTGCACCCGAACTCTTTATTTTTATTGATGGTTACCTTGTTTAGGGCTCAAAATTCTACGTATAGTTGTAGGCTTAGCTCGTGTTTCTTTGAACCGAGGTTGTAGCCACATGTATCAATCCAAGGAATCTCTATGACCACGAGAGTGGCTGGCGATCCGATAGTTGAAATCTCTAACTAACATAGTTGATGATGTAGATTCACCCCCCAACACCTAGGTTTAGAGATGGAAAACCTAAGAAATGAGTTGTGAAACAGGGAGGAAATTGATTTCTTAGGGTTAGGGCTAGTAATCCTTTCTTTCTATCTTAACCCTTTGACTAAAGAAAATAAAAGAAGGAAATTGAGTTGCCAAGAAACTAAACCAACTCTTATATTCTATTTGAGTTAGAGTCAAATCCCATTACTCTTGGGGATTCTCCAAAGCATCCAACACCCACGTAGTAATATAATGACGATCCATGCCACCAACTAATGAATCCAATTGTCTTAGGTTATTTAAAAGTTTGAATGAACCCAAAATAAACCCCTGCTTCCATCATTAGTCAGTTGTGACTTCCTTGTAATAGTTGAGATCCATTTTGCTGAACTATTCCTATCAGTTGATACTCCATCGAGGCAGACTGAATGAGCCCCCCTTCCCATCCTCTTAGGTTGTTATTCAAAACCATATGCACATCAATTCGATCGTTTCTTCTTACAGAATGGTAGTAATGGGAATCTAAGGAATAAGAATGGATGAAAGAAGAGCTATTATGATCGATCGATTGTGTTATTCCTTTAGCTGCTAGAGAGCTTATCGTATGATTTAAACAAAGAAAAATAAAGACTTCTCATGTTCTTGGGATCAAGGCATCAAACCACCTTTCCCAAGGGCTAAGCTCAGCTCGCATACTTTGATTACCTTGGAAAAGGTTTAGTTTAGGATATCAAATACATACATGGTCAACAAGCTTGGTTATAAGCAAAACTTAAACTAACTTCAACGAAAGAGAAGATTAGATAATTTCGTTGGTTCTGGAACAACCCACTTGAAAAGGTTTTTTTTTTTTGATTTTTTTTTTTTAGAGAGGGAGAGAAGTTCTGAAGAATGGGGCGTTGAGGTTTCTCAACTGCAGAAAGAGGGAACGAATCCTACAAAATAGGAATGAGTTCATACCGAAGGTTGTGCAATAGGAACTAGTTAAAAAATGGTTATTCGCATCTAAGCGGTAGGAGAGAAAGTAACCATAGCTTAAACGTTGTACTAGCTGAAGCGTTGTGCGGTAGGTTATACTATTATCCATGTGCACTAAGGTTGTGCGGTATTTTTATTACATTAGTGAAAATGTTTTTTTTTTTTTTTTGTTCATTCCTATCACAACAAGATGAAGTTTGTTGAGACTCAGAATAGATCAACTACTCAATCTTGGTTGGAATTTTGGAACCCCATTTCGACTCACCAAGGAGACAGTTTGTTATATCCTTTATTTTGAAGTGAGATAGATCAATGCCTGGACTGGGGGGGCGTCGGCCCATGGGAAAGAGTTTATAGATACAAACCATGAATCGAACCAAATCAAAAAATGAAGTCATCGACTGAAAAAACCAGTTTCTCATGGCCAAATTCTTATTACAACATTTTCTACCATAGAATTAGGCCTTCAAGATCAACCCAACGACTTCTATGAGAAAGGAGGCGCAAAGGAGGCTCAAATTTTGGGAAAACGTCAACGATTGCTGGCTTATTTATAAAAAAAAAATACGTTATAAAGAATTAATCGATCAGTTGGACATTTGAGAGAAACAAACTGCTTAATTTGAAGAGCCATTTTAACTATAATTATTATTTTATTATCTTTTAATGAACATCTTTTCTCTTTCATCAATTTATGGATGAATGAATAAAAAAAAGGAAAACTTATGACTGAATTAGATAAATCTTCCCGTTCAAATCTTACTTCATCAAATATTAACCTTCTTTTTGCATCCTCAAAATATGAGAGTAATCCTGGCTTAGAGAACTCTTCACCAGACTTATTATGTAAATGTTTCATCAATGCTAACATGTATAATAAATAGTATCCTAGCAATAAAATGTGAATCGATCTCAATTGATCCCTCGCTACTCCTCAGAGGAGAAGTAATCAATAAGAATTACAGGATTTGAACCCATGAGATTTTGTACCCAAAACAAATATGATAAACGTTGTAGGTAGGATTCCCTATAAACATGCCTCAAACGTGACTTTTTCTTTAGTGAGGTTTTTTACTGCAACTATATCTCTCTAGAGCTTTAGGTCGGGTTTTTTCTTTATACAGACAGGACCTCAATACAGAATTAATACAGAAGTAACGAGCAATCGAGAGGGATACTGACAGTGCATGCGAGGAGCCAAACAAGGGAACAAAGATCATAGATAGGAGGTGGTTAACGAAAGTTGAGCTGCAGTCCTTAGGCCTCCAAAAAAGATAGTTGTCTTCAATAAATAGTCCTTACGTCGATATTAGTAGTAGCACAAATAAGGCCGACAAATAATTAGGTGATTCTTGATCCTTAAACGATTATATTAGAATGGAGAATGTCTACATGAGCACAATTATTAAATCATGAAGAGCTTTTTTATTTTATTGAGCTTTTTATTTTATTATCCTTATTTAAGAGATGTTGTAAAAAAAAACCCAAACAAATAATTGTCTTAACCTTTGAAAGTAGTTTACTTTTTTATCCTCGAAAGGTAAAAAATCATAGATAGACAAATATGTCCCTGAATGTATAATGAACAAAACCCTAAATCAACTCTATTCATTCAACTGCTTCTTCTCTATCTTTAGCCCTTTCTCCCTCTATCTTTAAATTCATTACTAGTGAACCCTAATTAAATGTTTGCCCATCTTTCTCTAGCTCTTTCTCTATCTTCTTTCTATCTCACCGCTACTAGAATGTCTACTCCCTCTGCCAAGTCTAGTGTAATTGCAACGTCTACGAAATGATTGACTTTATCTTCGGCAATATCTTCGTCGTTCTTTAAAACTACAATTTGAATGCCTGCTGCTCCAACCCCAACCAACGGAACATCTTCACCACTCAAGGCAAAGAAGATCCGAACTAGAATACTAGAATTTTGATCCTCAATTGCAAGGTCACCATCGCGGAAGATCTAATCCCGATGCAATATTTATTTCGAACGTACCTTAGTCGGTCATGGAGGCCTACGAATGTTCTTACATCGCTGCAAGAAGCCATTGTTTCTCCTTCTACTGTTACCATTTCTATTGTCGTTTCTCCTTCCGTCGTCGTTAGTCAATGAGCCTTCACCGTCGTCTCTTTCTCTCTCCCCCCCCCCTAGATCTGAATTTCCAGATCTAAATATTGAGATCTAGAATTTTCAAATTATATTTGAAAATTTCAAATTTGTTTTGTCGGTCTTCGCTGTCATCTAGATTCACTCCGTTATTCTCCTCCGTTCATGTCGCCATTTGTTAGGTTCTTCGTACTATCTATCTCTCTCTTTTCTTAGATCTGGATTTATAGATATGAGAATTTCAGATCTAGAAATTCAAAATCTAAAATTTTCAAATCAGTAAATAGTCGTTCGTTGTCATTAGTTTTGAGATTTTGAAATTCCAAGTCTTCGTGTTAATTTTTGTCAATTTTTTGTGAAATATTCATATTGAATATGGTTTAGTGAATGTTCACTATGATTGTTTTCGCTCATCTTAGGATTTTTAGATTGTTTTGAAAAGTATGTTTAAGTATGTGATAACACACGATTTGCGTGAATGTTAATGTGTTATATCCCTTTTCTTAGGGTTAAATATGATACAAGAATATGCAAGTACCAATCAGGTAATTGATAATTTTTAGGTTTATGTAAAAATCATGAATACGTGAACATTGTAGGAAATAACTTTTATATAAACATCATACACTTATTTCATTCCCCCCTTAAACTTGTTTCCTTGGAAACATATAAACATATATACTTAAATGTTGACACAAATGTGTAAACTATTTTTGTTGAGTAAAATATTCAGTGAACATTGAGTGAATTATTATTATGAAATTTTTGAGTGAACATTGAGTGAACATAGATTTGAACGAACTAAAATAGTGTTCGAAAATATTGAGTAAACATTCATACAAATTTTTTTGAGAGAAAATTGAACAAAGATGGAATTTAGTGAATTGAAAATATTTTCTAAAATATTAAGTGAATTTACGCAATTGTCAAAATGACACATTTCGTAAATAAGAATAAATAGAGAGGGCATTTGTTGGGGACTTTTTTTTTTTTATAGATTCTTTGAGGATTATAAACTTAATTATTTGAGTCAAAGATATTTTTTACAATTTTATCCATCTTTTTAGAACTAAACTATAAATTTCTCAATCATGAAATACAATATTCTTGTGCATATATATTTTATGTAAAACTAAGAGAGTTAAGTTCTTTAAAATGAACTAATAATAATACATATGTAGTATCCAAGGTTAAGTGTCTTAGGAGTAAAATGAGCCTAGATGAAATAATAAAAATGCTGAAAAGTAACCCTAAAGAATTTGTGATTTTATGGCAATAAACAAAACTTGTCCACTTGTTTAATATTTGTGAATTGTAACAAGTAAAAATGTACTAACATGTGTAATTTGACACATTGATGTTTTCAAATAAATTCATGTATGATTTGACAATGTGATGTCAAATAAATTCAAGATCAATAAATATGACTAGTGTATTTTTATAAAAATTACTAGGTCTAGTTATATCATTGTTTTCTAATAGTTGATATGTCATTACACGTGGAAAAGATATGCTGTTACTGAGATTCTCTAAGCAAACATAAATTTAGAGGTCCATATTAAACTTGTGAAAAATTAAAATAGTTTTTAATTAATGTTGTGCCAACAATTTGTGTATGTTGTGATATATAATGAATTATTTATAGGACGCAAAGTTGTGCATAATGGTAAGTCTCAATATATATATCACAAACATAATACCATTAGATAATTACTCTTGAAATGAGGTTGTCAAAATTGACTTTATCAAATCAAAAGATAATTTTGCGGATCCGCTAACCCAAGGTCAAACTTGAGAGAGAGTTAACTAATCATCAATGGGAACGAGGCTAAGCCTATAACAAAATAGTCATCATAATGGCAACCCAACATAATTGACTGAAGATCCCAAGATTTAGGCTTAAAGGGACAACCAAATTATGAAGGTGAATGTGTGTATCATTGCATAGAGTTAATATTCATTAACCATTCCTAGGATGAAACGATGATGATTGAAATATATGTGATCATTCATATAACTTGATGTTTTCAAGAAAAGTATGAGAGAATACATTTTTTAAGGAGATCATCTACTTGAGTGTGAACTGGGTTGGTTTTATGAGAATGAGAAGGCTAAATTCTCTAGAGCACTCACCAAAGGGGTTTAGGCCCAAAATGAACACAACCATAGAATGAAAAATGTCTAGAGACAATTGTAGCATTTAAATTGCCTTGCTTTACACCAAAGGATGAACAGTTCAACAAATTATGTTCACTAGTTAGCTGAATAAATTTGATAGTTTTTTACTAGGGAAGGTTCAAGGCCAAAACCTACCTATCCCGATGTAGTTATGGTCTTGTTGAGCGCGCTCTCTTGTGTTTATATTACACATGCCTATTTATCCAGTCATATTTATTCACGTGGGGGACTATTAGACAAAAATAATTTTTAGATTATTTTAAGTCTAATTATTTATATGTACTTTAATAATTGGTTGACTTATTTCCATATATCAATGCGTTATTCTTAGTAAGAAGATGAACGTGAAAGATTGATTTGTCAAAAATCATTAACATATGAATCATAAATTATCTTTCAAACTAGTCCCCTGATATTGATTGAAATATGATAAATGAGCAACCCCATATTGGTTAATGAAAAACAACTAAACCACGTGTATAATCAATGTTTGGGTTGTAGACCCGGGTCAGGTCATGGGTCATGGGTTTTGTTTTGGACTTGGGTAGATCCAAGTAGAGAGAATTATTTCTAGAATTTTCTTTAAATTGATCCTAATAATTTTCCTAACCAAACATGGCTTATGTTTTCATATTTGTAACTCATTTTTAATAAGAAGTTATACATGATTAAATCTTAGTGGCTTTAAGTGATACCTTTGGTGTGTTGGAGTCACTCGTTTTTTTTTTCTCCATATATAAAGAAATTTTTCCCTATCATTTAAGAAAACTTTAAATATCTTGTATTACACCTCACTTTGAGTCTATATTAGTTTATTATTGAGAGAAAGTTCAACATTTGTTTTATTTGTCGGATCCTTTGATTTTAATTGCTAGTAAAGGAGGATTGTGAATGTTGTATCCTAGGAATAAAACACTTGAGTAACCGTAAACACTTGAGCAAAAGAAAATTTTGTTTTAAGAAAATATCGTTAAACCATAGCCTCAAGTAGTACAAATTTCAGAGATTGTCATTGGTAAAGGACTTTAAGTAAAATTTTATTTATTTACTAATTTCATGTATTTTAATTTATTGTTGAAGAATATAATTTTATAATGTTTGTTAATGATCTATATTATTCTTTGTCGTATATTTTACATTCTAAAATATGTATTGTCGCATGTACTAGTTTCAAGATTATTTGTTGTGAATTGTTGTGCCTTTTTTAACTATAAGTTACATTCAACAATAAATTTCACTAAGAGTTGAATTTTTATTGTGTATGAGTATTATTTCATTATACATATTTGTGACATGTTTAGAATTTTTTATTGAAAATAACATTAATTAATATTTAATTATATTAATTAAAATTAGTACTTTCACTATTATTTTAAAGAATTTTAAGGCCAATTTTTTTGTGTTATTACTAATTGATAAATGTGTAGGCGGTATATGTGTTGGTCAAGATTTCTTAATATATGTCTCGTTGATACATATCTTGATAAGTATTTCATGTTGACATTTTACAATGAATAATTTTTTCATATGTGATGCTTTTCATTATTATTTGTCAAAAATATAAATTTGAAGAATATATTTTTATGTGTTATATGTTTTACGTATCTAATGTGTGATTACGTTTTGATGATTAATAGTAATCAAACTTGGTCACCAAATGTTGGTGGTTAGAGTACCAAATGTAGTATTCATTGATCTTTTCATGAGATGAAATGAAAAAGGTTAAGTCAAACTAATTTTGAGAAATGAAAGAAAAAGAGATATTGTTCTTGTAACAATATTAGATCTTGTTGAAATTCTATATGAGGATTGTTGACGTACATTGTCACTACAATAGAAGTTTGGAAATGCAAAGTTTTCAGTGCAAGTTATATAGTTTGATAAAACTAAAGAATACATTTTTATGTATTGTATAATTTTAGCATCAAAATAGAGTTGTGATTTTTGTGTAAAATATAAGGCAAATTCCATTTTAATTCCTATGACTATGTTTTTCTTTGGTCTAATAAGTATGTACATTTCACTTTAAACCTTATATCTTTAATCACGATTTTATTTAATCTTTCCATCTAATTTGGCTATTAAATTAGCCAAAATTAAGGCTAAATTATAAATTTATATTTATTTTTTATTCTTTTATTAAAAAAAAAAATTCCCTTCTTCTTCTTCATTGTTCTTTGTCTTCTTCCCAGTTTGCCTCCATTCCGCTGTTCTTCTTCATCGCCATCTCTCCAGAGTTACAAATCAATTGACCCTAGTTCGAATCAATTGACCATAACTGCCTCAACCCTCCAATTATAGAAACCAATCTTTATTCAAGAAACCTCACTGATAGTATGACATGAAATTTCCTAAAGAACGTGACTAGAATCTGCAACATTATCCTCTTCGATAGCTAAGTTAAAGGAATCCCAAGGCTTGTGGCATAATGGATGTGTAACTAGCCTTCAATGTGGAAGGTCTAGAGTTCAACCCTCTCCCCAACATATATACCAAAAAAAAATAAAAAAATAACTAAATTAAGGGCTCTATTCCAGGTTGATTTTGGTTCATTTAGACCCGGTTTGAAGTTAATCTCTCGGGAACCAGCTCGGAGGGACAATTGCAATAGTTTTAGATCCAATTTTTTTCTATCTTGATCCTTAATCTCTCTAATAGTTTCACTAACTTTGCTTCTCTATCTACGTTTTCTAGCCTCTTTGACCTACCCCGGATTTTGGAAAAATTTGAGAACAAAGTGAGAAGAAAAAGAAAAAATGATTTGGTTTCCTCCCTCTCAAAATTCTCAAAATCCATTTGTTTTAGAAAACATAGGTTCAGGGGCTTTTCTAGGTGCCGGTTTTGAAAACGTTCTTTGGGCCGTGATGTTTTCAAAAAAATAGAGTCATCATCTAGTATTGAGTTAAATGGTGTGCTAGGTCATCAGGATTGTTGAAAATCATTTTATTTTAAAAAAAGACCCAAGTTTGGACTCGAAAAAATACTAGGTTTTTACCAGAGATTTCTTTAACGTTCGGGGGTCGGTTATGCTTGGGGAAGGTGTTAGGCACCCCAAGACACCCGTCCGAAGACGGTATTTAAGTTTAACTAAATCTTTATGTTTAAACTAGTCCTAGTAATTTCCTTCGATTTTAGTTAACTCACTAATTCCCATTTTGAAATATTTTTTGTCTTTTATGTTTATATTATGTAAGAAAACATGAAAAAAATATTTATAAAAATAATAGCAACAGATAAAACAGATTGAAAATAAAGAACAAATATCCCCCTTTTAGACTGCCTATCAATTATGGAAGAATCGACAATTTTGGCCCCTGGGGGGATTTTATTTGGAAACTTAACTTAACCAAACTATTTTATTTATTTTAGACAAGAAAAAGGATAAACTACTTTTAAGAAAAATACATTTTATTTGGAATGCAAAAAACCATATTGTAAGTATAGAAAACATAATAACAACAAATAAAAGTTTTATTTAAGAGAAAGTACATAAAATATTTATTTATGGAATTAATTTAGAAAACAAAGAGTAAAACACTGAGTATTTTCAAAATCTCTAAAAATGGAAATATTTTCTTTTAAAAAATTTAAATAATTTTTTAAAATAATTATATTGAACACTTTTTCTTCTAGATGTATTTTAGACTTTCTAACACTTTTTATTCTTTTTTCAAAAGAATCGATTTCCTTTTTAAGCACCAATTTTCTTTCGCTAAAAGTAGTATAAAAGTAAACAACTTTTCCATGACAATATGGACACTTTCATTATCATCATCCCCATCACAACCACTAATACCACAAGAATCATAAATAACATTATTATATAAGGATCTATCACCTTCAAGAGAAGATACACATAAAATATTATCGATGGTATGCACCAGGTGATCAGTTTAGCTAGGATGTTAAGTCTATCGAGCTAAAATTAGTTTTGATACCAATTGTTGATCCAAATATCTACCCAAGAGGGATGGTGAATTGGGTAGTTACAAATATTTAAACAATTAATTTAAATACAAATAACCTATTTTTCTAAATCGATTATTATCTTGTCACACAACGAAAATGTGTTTATCTAGATGCACACTCAAATAATCAAAAATAAAATATTCAGTATATAATGATATATCTTGGTTCGATAAGCTACTCTTACCTATATCCAGTCCCTCGAGTGCTATGGAGATTCAAAAATCCACTAAATCCTGATTCATTTCCCAGCCTGCCTTCGCAACGCGAAAATGCAAAAACGCTAGAAGCATTATTTATACCACCTTATGCCTCAAACCCAAGGGGTGGAGATTTTGGGAGAGAAAATACCATTGGTGGGATATTTTTGGAATAAAAAAATCATTGGAGGCACAAAAATTCCTAGAGAGAGAGAGAGAGAGCTTGGAGTTAAAGATTGTTGAAGATTCGAAGACTTGAAGCTCATCTCCCAAAGAGTTTTCTCTTTCTTTCTCTTACCCTAATATTTCTTGAGTTTATATTTGATATTTTGAATTTATGGATTTATTGAAAGTATTAGTTATGGATTCCACGTTGAGTTAGTCATTTAATCTAGTACTTGATGCAATGTTGTTTGAACCATATTTTAAATATTTTGTTAATTGTCGATTTTAATTCAATTTTATGCCTCTCTATGTTTAATGTTTTTGATTCTTGTGACCAATGAATTATATGATTTTAGGTTATGAATTTTATACTCAATAGAGATTAAGTTTGTGATCAAAATTGAGAGTGCATAGTTTAGATTGTTGTGAGATCGAGAAGAGATCGATACCTAGAATCTCTATTCAATTGTATGTGCCATATTAATGCTTCTAATTTATGCTCTCACATGATATCTTGGTTGATTTGAGAACTTGCAATTTGACTATCGAGAGAGAGGTAATTTTGGGTTCGGACTTAGGTTAAGCACAACGTCAGTTTTAATAGATCGGGATATTATTAAAGATTGGGTAATATATAAGGTTGGGGCATAACGAATGTTCTCACCTAAATAATAGTTAGGGATATCAATTTTGAAGTGTTTGTGTATTCTCTCACTTGATACTCGAGAGAGGTAGTGAGGGAGCACGAGTGACCTTGATTATTGAATGAATGAAATTGACTAATAATTGCTTAATGGGATGACATGAGAATAACGAGATGAAATCAAGCCCCTAGAACATTTGTGTGTAGGAAGTCCATATTTTGTTTTGCTTTTGCTTTTTATATTTATTTTAGTTTCATTTTTAATTTGGTTGCCTAGATAAAGTTAGGTTACGATAATCGTGGTACTTAGCGACGATTTAAACCAATATCTGTGGATACGAAACTCTACTCTGCCTATACTATTAAAACTGGACCCGTACACTTGTGGTGTAGCAATAAAACACTATTAAATTTTTGGCACGACTGCTAGGGATTGACGTTTTATATTGTTGTTAATATTGTGATTAAGTAATTTCATTTTAATTTAGGCATTTATTTTCACTTCTTATTTTTATTTTTGAGTCTTGTTTGCTTTGTGAGGTACTTGAAGATGTTTCAATGAGACTCTGAGCCATTCTATAGTGCTTGGGAAAGATACAAGGAGTTGCTTATTCGGTTCCCTGATCATGGTCTCCCGAAAGAGTGTTAACTACTAAACTTCCTCGACGGGTTACAAGCCACAACAAGAACTTGGGTGGAAGGAGGAAGTGGTCCCACCTCTTTTTACCAACTAATCGCAGATGAAGCTTATATGTTGTTGGAAGACATGACCAATTTTGACTATCGGAGTTGGAATTATTCAACAAGTCACCAAAATTTGGGGGATAGTTCCGACATTTTGGCCCCATGGTTTGACACCCCATACCAACATATGCAGGCTTATACCACTGTTGAAGACCTTGAAGACTTTATCATCGAATTTTTTTATAGATACAAGACTCTACATAGAGGAGTGGGAGAGGATGGAGACTAATCATAACATTTAAACTGGGTCTTCAAACTACTCTATTGAAGCTATGTCAAGAACGATGGAAATGAGCAACACACAAGCCACATTCATATGTGAAAGCTACCATGAGAAACCGAATACAAGTAGGAGGACATTGGAGATATATTATGAAGATGATTCAAAAGAGAATGAGACTTAAGAATTGTTCGTTGATGACAAATCACAAGAGGATTTTGGGTTCTCACCTCTTGAAATCCAATTAGTGTTTCCACAACCAATCATTAAAAGCCACTGTGAGGAAACACACATAAGTAGGAAGAACTTGGGTTTGTTTGGTGATGATGATTCTAATGAGGAAGAGACCCAAGAGTTTATCGACGATAAAGAATCCGAAGACAACACTTGTGATTATCAACCTTTTGAGATCCATGTTGTGATACCAACACCGATCAAAGATAAATACATCTTTGAGGATCTAATGTGGCTTACTTGTCATCCACCACTTCCAATACTAGTTATTCATGCCCACCAATCATGTATGCTGGAGTCGAGTCATGTTGAGCATACGTGCCAATCATTTTTACATCTCGTCAAGCGTGAGGGCGTTCAAAACAAAGACCTATTTATTATGTTGTATGACACATACCATAATTGAAAGCCGCTCTTTGATGAGCCCTTCTCAGTTGTCAAGCCGAGGAAGTTAAACTAAGCGCTTCTTGGGAGGTAACCCAAGTTTTCAAATAATTGAGTTTAAGAATGCAAGCTATGGAAGAAGGCCCCACATTGGTCACTTTGCCCAGAGCATCATCGTTGACCACACTAGGAGGCGAGATTATCTCACCTCTTCGATATGTGTTCTTATTCCCTTATACTTAATTTTAATATATGTTTGACCTTGAGTTTAGGGGTAAGACAAATGTTGGCTTATGTTTGTTGGGTTTTGGAAAGGTTGTATGACTTTTCATCCTATAACTTATGTTATTTTGGTTTTGTTTTCAATTTACTTTTCATTAGGTTTGTTTGAATAAATTGTGAGTTTTGTTGAGATGAAATTACTTGATATAAATAATGAGTATAGACACTTGATGTTTTCTTAGGTATTTTGAAATGCATGTTATTGAGATTTTTGTGTGTTTAACTTGTGTTGATTGAAGTTCACTCTTGACTCTTTATACTTGAGAGCTAAAAATCCTGATTACTCAGTCTTTTGAGCATTTGGAGAACATTTATGTGATTTAGGTTGGTTTTGACATCTCATGAACACTAGAACCCATTTGAGTGAAACTTAATGCGAAATTCTAGGTTATGTGATATTGGAGAGATGATTTAGGCATTTCTTTGGATTGTTTGAGCCCTTGAAGTTAACCCTTGAAAATTGTTTACCCTTCATTACCCTCATTGAGCCTTATTGTCTAATTCTTTCATTACCCTCATATGTACATCCAATCCACTAAATGCATTCCCACTTTCTAAACCTATTACTAATTGGCATTTTTGCATAAATCATTGAGTTTTAGGACTAGCATGGGTTGTATTTGGAAAATCATTGATGGATTGGATTTTATTTGAAAAAAACAATTGGTTGATGAGTTGAGTCACTTTCTTGTATTGTCTAGCAACATTGAGGACAATGCTGATTTTGAGTTTGGGGGTATGGTTCATATTCTTACCTATTTATTCTTCTTGTGAAAAAAAACAAAAAAGACAATTGGGTGATGAGTTGAGTCACTTCCTTGTATTGTCCAGCAACATTGAGGACAACTTTGATTTTGAGTTTGGGAGTGTGGTTTATATTTCTTATCTATTTGTTCTTCTTGTGGAAAACAAATATATGTATTTTGGTTTGTTTTGGTGGATAATACATTGTGGGATCGATTGAAAGAAGACATGATGAAAATGGGAGTTGGTAAAGATTTTTCTTGGAAATCTTGTAAAATCCATGAGTTGTGATACATGTCTAGGGTGGTTTGAGCCTAAAAATGACATTCTCATATACCTTCTACCCTAGCTATACATTACAACCCTCAAAGTCTTGTTGATATCCAATGACATATGAACCTACACATAATTGGTGGAGAGTGACACAAAAAATGGGCTTATGGTTATTCTTAACATCACAAATTAGAGATAATTCATTGTCTCCTTATAACATAAATTTATTCGAGGCTAGCTTGATTGGGTGAGAGTGATTGTGCACACACTTACACATCTAGAGTCTTGAGTGGGTTGAAATTGATGCTTGAAGTTGAAATTCTAGATAATCTCAATGTTTACATTACTCTTGAGTTTAAAACATTTGGTGGCTTCGGAGCTAATTACATGAGTTGTTGAATCGATATGAAACTCACATTTTCTCGTTCATTGTTTAGTACTTGATTTGTGTTTTCTTCTATTTTCTTTTCTTTTGCTTGAGGACAAGCACATGTTTGGGTTTGGGAGTATTTGATGAGGAGGTTATTTACCAACAAATCAAATACTTTTGAGCTCAAATATTTGTGAGTTTTCAATCATTTTTTTTTAATTTAATGTATTTTTGTATTGGTTTGTAGGAATCATAAATAATTGGGAAAAAATGTTAAAATATGGAAAAATGAGGTGATTTAGGTTGTAATGGTTCGTTAGCAATGCAGATGCAGCAACTTCAAGCCCAATTTTGATCATGATTCAATTCAATCCCGAAAATCTTAAAATGTAAAAGTTGTTGATCTCTTTCTTATCTTTTCATAGCATTTTGAATCACCTCAATCGGAATTCGAATAAGAAAGTTATGGCCAAAATACGAACATATGTCAAAATTGCTAGAGACACTGCCTAAAGCGTGCTCCAGCATGCCCCCACCAGTGTCCATGGTCCAAGGGCGAGCTCCAATGCACCCACATTCGCTCCAACCACCTTTGCAACGTGAAAACACGAAAACCCTAATTTTGAGCCCTATTTATGCCACCTTATGCCTTAAACCCAAGGGGTGGCGATTTTTGTGAGAGAAATATTATTAGTGGGAGATGTGAGAGGAAAAACACCGTTGAAAGTACAAAAATTTAGAGAGAGAGAGAGAGAGCTTGGAGCTGAAGATTGTTGAAGATTCGAAAACTTGAAACTCATCTCCACAAAGAGTTTTCTCTTTCTTTCTCTCACCCTAATCTTTCTTGAGTTTTTATTTGTTATTTTACATTTAAAAATTTCTTAAAAGTATTAGTTATGGATTTTTCTATGTTGAGTCGGTCATTTTAATCTAGGGCTTGATATAATCTTATTTAAACCATGTTTTAAATATTTTGTTAATTGTCAGTTTTAATTTCATTTTATGCCTCTCTATTTTTAATATTTTTTATTCATGTGGTCAATGAATCAGATGATTTTAGGTTGTGAATTTTATGCTCGAGAGAAATTGAGTTTATGATCGGAATTGAGAGTGCATAATTTAGATTGTTGTGAGAACGAGAAGAGATCAATACCTAGAATCTCTATTCAATTGTGTTTATCTTATACTGCTTTCTATTTATGCTCCCATATGATATCTTGGTTGATTTGAGAACTTGGGATTTGACACTTGATAAAGGTAATTTTGGGTTCGGACTTAGATTAAGCACAATGTAAGAATTATTAGATTAGGAGATTATTAAAGCTTGGGTAATCTATAAGGTCAGGGCATAACGAATGTTCTCACCTAAATACTAAACAGGGATATCAGTTTTGAAGTGTTTGCATATTCTCTTACTTGACACTCGGGAGAGTTAGTGAGGGAGTACGAGTGACCTTGATTATTGAATAAATGAAATTGGCTAATAATTGCTTAATAGGATGACATAGGAATAATGAGATGAAATCAAGCTGCTAGAACATTTGTGCATGGGAAGTCCATATTTTATTTTGCTTTCGATTTTATATTTGTTTCAGTTTTATTTTAATTTGGTTGCCTAGATAAAGTTGAGTTATGATAATCGCAGTACTTAGCGACGATTTAAACCAATCCTTATGGATACGAAACTCTACTGTTCCTATACTATTAAAACTTGACATGTGGACTTGAGGTGTAGCAATAAAACGCTATCAGTAACCAACCCAACTTTTTGATTGATCGAATTGATCAGTAGGTTACCCATTCTACTTCCTAAACACACTGGCTGGGTTAGTCGACCGATCCTTTTGACCGGTTGACTGAATTCACCCAAGAAACCACTATTTTAATTATTAAAACCATTTTTTTTAGTTAGGTCATTAACCAAAAACTTTTCAAATACTTAACGTTTCATAAAACACACATTAAAACCCTAAAATTATCACAACACTCATAAGATCAATTCATGTTAAAATATCGTGTGTGATTCTAATTCGAGTTGCATTAAGAGTATAAGAGTAAAGAGTTATTTTCATCTATTTGTCTTCAATGTCTTCAATACTGTTCAAATATACATTCTTTCCATTTTGCACCCATTTTGAATTCATTTGATTCTTCATTAATCACTCAATGAATTCTTCAATGATTAATCTTTTTGGCCCATTGTTTTTCTCATTTCAACCTATGGAACTTTTAATCTTAAATCACTCAATAAAATCATTGGTTCCATAAAATATCAACATTTAATTGTCCATCAAAATATTAGGTTCAATGAAACCCATACACCAAGGCCCAATGAGTCAATACCGAAATAGGCCCAAATGGGAATAGCATATAATATATATGGTGTAATAAATAAGTAACTAACAATTCGGGCCGAGAAACTAGAGTCTGTAATGGTGTAACATTTGAACTAGTTAACCAGGTTCAGTTTGAATTATTCTCCCCACATCTAGGAGATATTAGTTTCTCTAAATCCAGGACATATTATAATCCCTAAATCGCAGAAAGGTAGTAATGGATTTTACTCCATAAATATAGTAATCTATAAAATTACATTTAGAATGATTTAATAACACTACTACAATAAAGTTCATTTATATCGCTTGGTAATGTTTTTGTTTTTTTTTTTGACAAACTGTGATAGTTAAAATTATAGAAGACATATAATCTAAGTAAAAATTTATTATGTAATTATATATATACATATATATATTATCTCATTTCTTTAAAAATATGATAGAAAATAAGTAGGAATTTATCACATTATTTAATTTAAATGAGATAAATATAAATATTGAGATGAGCAACGCTATAACCATGTTTCGGGCTCAAGGTCATTTGGCACCACATTCTAGAAAATGGTATTTGTCTATTATTCTAATTCAATTTATAAAATCTATTGTCAATTATTGTATGTGATAAACATGAAAATGCAATAATTGTAGACTCGGGGTAGGATTGATCTACATCATATCACACATCAGAGAGCAAATGGGTAATGGATATCTAATTCAACTGAAGAGAATAATGTGAGACCTATTTTTTTTGTGTTTTTTCCTATTTCTATTTTTTGATCATTAAATAAAATTCAATTTTATTATTTTATTATTTTATTTTTATATATTTACAACTTGTAAGCTAATATAGTGGTTTGCCTAGAGCATACAATGTTAGCCCAGTGAGTTACCCAAGAGGGGGGGTGAATTGGATAGTATTAAAAATTATCAGAATATAACACTTAAAAAATCAAACAATTAATACTATCCTAAAATTAATTGTGATCTTTTATAGCAGCGGATTATGTGTTATCAACTAGGTACACACCTAAATAATAAAATATAAACAACATAAATAATGCAGCACACAGAAATTTATATTGGTTCACCAAGTTACTTTAACTAATCCAGTCCCCCGTGCCCCACGGAGAGTCGCAACCACTAAACTCAACATCCCTTTAAAAGTAGGAACCAAACCGTCACAAGGATTCTTTTTACAGACTCCGAATCAACCTTCACAATTCTTTTTCACAGGCTAAAGAATAACCTCTATCTTTTTACCAGACGGAAGATTAAACTAATTCAATTACAAGGAGAATCACGACCTAATTCTTTTTATACCTTAGACTCAAGAATTAAACCTCACATAACATGCTCCAAATATTCTTTTACCCGGTAAGGATTGAATCGTTACAATTCACTCACAATTCTGTAAAGGAATAATTAAAACCTAATCTTTTTATACTCTAGGCAAATATCAAAATCTTAATCTCTTTACCGAAAAAGATTGAAACCAGCTACCCCTGATTAGACACTCCCAATAGTATCTAATCCGCACACAACTCACCAATTACAAAAATTGATAAGTTCTTCCCACTCAGAACTTCTACTACCTTAGATTAATTAATACTAAATTAATGTCCCGAAACTAGTTATAGAATAAAGTGAGGAAATTCAAAATCTGATTTTAAACAAAAAAAATGGTAGCAAGCAATTTAGCACGTAATCAGATTTTCTAAAGAAATTATTTCAAAAAACTATTTTTCAATAAAAATTCGAAAAACTATTTCAAAGATCAACTTCCAAGAAAATACTAATAATAGAAAATAAGCAAATAACTTGGAATGATCTCATCAAGAATTCACCGAAAGAATAATGATTAGAATCGAAATGACACTTCAGATCGGTAGTAGCAATAATCCACAACAAATGTTTCTCAAGAACAAATCTCAAGAAAGATCTCACAATACACTTAGTGTGATTTTAGAATGCTGACTTTCAGAAAGCTTAGGAACTGAATAGCTCTTGAATTTTGATTGATTTGGATTATTGAATTTTTTAAACCTAAAAAACGCAAGTTTATTTATAGGGGTTTATAACAAGCCCTCTAACGGCTAATTACCATATATCATGACAAATAATTACTTCATAAGCCTCTTTATATCATTAAGACTCAATCCTGATATAATTCACTAAAATATATCTTTTAAAACATTCAATTTAATCCCTCAAACTTCTACTAAATCTCAATTAGATAAGATAGAAAGAATTACATGTATTAAATTGAAAGATATCTAAAATACTTAAACCATATCTATAAGAATATTCAAATAGGAGTATCATATTTTAAATATATCAATCCCTAAGACATCTCAATCAAATAAAGAAATAATGGCTAGTTAACAGCTCATTTTTTAATAAAATCCGAAATTCCTCAAAACCTGAAACAGGTCGTCGGTTGACCGACCAACACCCACCGGTCGACTGCCCAATTCAGGACATAGCCCAAGCCAAAAACTATTCACCCATCGGTCGACCACCCAACCTTTATCTGTCGCCCGAACGATACAGAGACTTTCACAAGTCGGCCTAACAATCTAGAGAGTTCATCCTCTAAGTACAGGTCGACTTACCTGTTGACTGAATGATTTGGAGAGTTCCATAAGTCGACTCACTTGTCAACCGAATGATCCATAGAATTAGCCTTATAACCTTAGGTCAACTTATTAGTCAACTAACCATTACTGGAGCACTTCTGTCAATTCGATTTTAATTCATTTTCTTCGATGTTTTTGCCCCTTTAACCTTTTTTTTTTCTCAGTTAGCTCCACTAAATTCTTAAATTCAATTTTAATTAATTATCAATGTTTATTTTTCAATTACACATACGAGCAAATAATTTAATCGGGAATCGGGAATCATTAAGAGTAAAAATTTAACATGAGTTGTTTTTCCCTAGATTCTTCAATTTCTTCAAACTCTTAGTATTCATCATCTTTGCCAGTCTCTTTAGTATTTAGTGATAGGTAGAAAATACATATCTACTTCTAAGATGGATTTGGTAGTTTTCGAGTGAATTAATAATATTTAATTGTGTTTTTGTAGTTTTTTATGTAATTCAGTTGTAGGGATGTAAACAAGAGACAAACGAGCGAAAACGGTGGGAAAACAGTGAAGAAGTGATAAAGAAACAAGGTTTCAAGATCACAAGAGTCACCGCTGCGGCGAGAAATCCACCGCCACGGCGGTGAGATTGCAAAGAATACTGAATTTGAACAAGTCCTATCGTTGCAGTGCAAGGCCACCGCCACGGCGGTGAAAGATCAGAGAGTTTGGATGCTGTTCCACCACAGCAGCTCAAGGCCACCGCTGTGACGGTAAAATATCTATGAGTTAACCGACATACCCACCGCTGCGGTGGTAAATCCCATGGCCGCGGTGGTGGGCTCTGCACAGCAAAATAGATATTTTCAGATATTTTGAAACCTTGCACCTATAAATACCCATTCTTCCACTTCCCTTAAAAAGGTTGGAAGGCTGGAACGTCCCTAACCCTTAGGAGGTGGTCCTTGGCCATTTTTAAAGAACTCAAAGAGGAGATTCATGATCCGAAGAAGAAGAAATACTAGCAGATCGATCTTCGGCGAAAGTGGAGAACACTCCTCTTTAAGATTTGATCTTTCTCTCTTTGTTTCTCTTTTTTGTAACTTAATATTTTGTTGTAAATGATGATGAATACCTCTTGATTTAATTTTCTAATGTCCAAGATCATATTAGATTAGATAAATATTAGCTAGGAATAGATGTAGTTGTGTAAATACAACTTTGGTTTAGTATATGTTTCTTTAACGGTTGTTTGTTTTTAATTCCGATTGTGTTTATTATTTTATGACAATATTAGTATGCTTGTTAAAGTATTAGGTTTGGATTTGAGAATACAGGGTTTGACACTCAAAAGAGGTAACCCTGGATTCGGACTAGGGTAAACACATCGTTACGATCTAACGACCCGGGAGGGCATTAGTGAGTGTGCCATCGATGACGTTGGGGCAAGACTCACATGACCTAGTGTCCTTAAGACGTTGAGGAGGACCTCTTCGTTGACGCGAAGTCACATATTCACTCGTCTTATACTCGGGAGAGGTGGCGAGTGAGTTTACGAACCGATATTGTCGGATACCTAAACTCCGTTATTGTTAACTAAATGAAATCAAACATTTATTAAGTGAAATAAATAAATCCCTAAGTAATAAACTTAGTTACGATTAACCCACTAATTGTAATTTAACTTAGTTTTAATTAGTTTAATTTTAAAATAATTCTTGAATCGTCTAGAAAATATGAGACTATGCAAATTGTGGTATTCAACGTATTTAACCCATCCCTGTGGGAATGATATCCAATCTTAAAAGATCCACTATATTAAAATTGGACCTCGTGCACTTGTGAGTAGTCAATACGCGAGCGTGTAAAAACCTCGTCATACAACTTTTTGGCGCCGTTGCCGGGGATGGTGTTGAATTGGTTGATATTGCGACTAAGTAGTTGAATATTAATCCAGACAATTCTTTTGTTTTATTTTCTTTTAAGTTTTTTTTGTTTCATTTGTTGTGATCAAATAGTGCATGCAACGAAGAAGGAGTTGGAAATTTTGGTTCTTGATCCCAAGATCGAGTGTACGTTGAAAACAATAAGAAGATGGAGAAGAAGACAACTTCAATACCATGAATCGAGATCTAATGGAGCATTCTATCCCAAATTCCTTGTCTAGGAGGGATTTTGGTGAAAAATGCTCAATCAAGTCCAGCTAGGGACGGTAAATCAAGCACGTCATATATTTTTTTTTATCTAAAACCAAGGGTATCAAACCCGATTTTTGCTATTAATTATTTTTTTAGGCTGGAATGGTCTCGGAGCGTGTTTGGATAAGAATTAAAGAGTGAGGATATTCGGAGATGTATTTCACACTTAAAATCGTTGATAAAGCAAAGTGGAAATGCATGGTGTGGAGCCTTTGTGTGAAAACTTGAAGAAAAAATAAAAATCCAGCAGCAGACTCACCGTCGCAGCCGTGGACAAACCACCACGGCGTTGAAATACGAGATGTCATGATTTAATCACAAAAGCTTCACCACTACAGTAGTGATCCCACACGCCGCGGCGGTGAAAATGCAGGTTACAAAGTTTTTGAAAAAAAAGTGCTTCATCGCCGCATCAATGATCCTACTGCCGCAACGGTGAAACGACAGAATGTTTATGGCTTTAAAAAGGCGCTCACACCTCCGCAACGGTGAGGCCCTTGTTTGATTAAAGCCATCCCGCTAATACAAAAATGCCACAACCACTTTTGAAACTCCAAAATCTCTCTATTTTCATCCTCCTAAACCATTTCAAACCCTCAAATTCATCCTTCCATTTACAAATTTTGTGATTTCCACCACAAATCAAATTCCAAAAATTAATTTTCAACCCCATTTTCACGATTTTCAATTTCTATGGCATTTTGGTTTGATTTTTAGTGATAAACTAAGTTTCTATGGATTGTTAAATTATGTGAAACAAAATTGCATGCTACATTGTTCATATTTTATTGAAACGTTGCGATTAGTGTGTGCACAAGATCAAATCCACCGGCTCATGTGCGAGCGCTTCAACATTGATATGAGTGCTTATTCGCCTATGCCGTATGTGCCGCCACACCTTTTGCAACCACCACAATTTCTATTCCGATGTGATAGTGGTGGCAATGACTTTCCTCCTAGCGAACGGTAGGGGGTGAGACTTTTACGTCTTAGCCCCTAGGTATGTGTCGGCACTCAATTTTACTTGTCATTGTTATAAATTGTTATTGGGTTCGCTACTTAGTCAATAAGGACACTGCATCTTTTTAAGTTTGGGGGGAATGTACATCAGGTTTTGTGTTGTTAAAGAAAGATGTGAATGAAGGAAATTTTTTTTTTTTTGTATGTAAAACTTTAATTTTTAGTTAAGCTTTCTTTTAATTTTTTGTTTTTGCATGTTAAATGCTTAGTTATTATATGTATGTTAGTGTTTAGTTTTAATGTAGTATTGTGTATGTATCAAGTCGTATATACTTGATGAGTTGTTGAATTCGTCTTGGACCGTTTCCCGATGATGAAAATTATCTCCCAATTGTATATCGAGGTTGGAGATAATGCCATTCATATGTGTTTTGTGTGCTTAGCATGTCGATTAGGTAAAAATTATCATGATCCTAAAATCGCACGATCACATGGACTTAGTGTATAATTATTTGAATGATTTGACGTTGATTATTTAGTCATAAGTTCATGACACAAATAAGGAATCTAGAACTTTACTTGGGATAGACTTGAGGCGAAATTCTAGGTAAGGTAATTCCAGAGGCATGATTTAGGCCTTCACTTTTTTCGCTTAAACCTTTTGAAGTTAACCTGAAATTTTTTATCCCTCGTTCCCCTGTCGAAGCCGATAAACCATTTCAATTCTGAACACGTTTCAATATGCTATCCAATTAAATCTTTCCAAACCATTGTCGCTAAGCCTAAGAATCAGATTGAGTGAAATCAAGTAGCATAGACTAATGCTAACTTGAAGTGAGCGATCGGGGTTTCGGACGAAAGTTTATTGGTTCAGTATTAAAGTATTCATTTGTTAGTCTCTTAGTTCTTTTTGCACGCCCCAATAATTGTTCAAATTCGAATAGGTTTGGGGTGTGCTTGTCTAAAAAAAAAAACAAAACAAAAAACTATGTGAATATAGTTTTTAATTACGTTTCGTGTGACAAGTGAATACAAAGTTCTTTAATTCTCATTCAGGGTTGTGTTTTAAACGTGTGGGGTTATGAGAGAGTGATATAGCGACAAGCGTTTGTGCCTCGGGTATCATTCAATCTATAACGATTTTCTGTTTTCTATTCCTACGATATGCTTGGTCATTCTCCAAAGCCAAACCAAGCCCTATTGATCTTTGTGAATGTCCAAACCTACATTAGTGGATAGTCAAGCCCAGTCAAGCATATGATTTTCCTAAATCCTTTAAGGTTTAAGTCATGAGCTTGTCTACTGAATGATCTAATCTGTAGTTTCGTTAGTTGTACATTTGAGCTCTCACACACACATATTTCAAATGGATCTAGAATGGTTTTAACTGAAATTGAGTGTTGAAATTCTAGAACACCACTTGGTGTGTATTATTTCCCAAACTTCATCAAATTGAGGGCTATTCAGGGAGGACCAACTTGGTTTCTTCGATTGAATTTGGAACTCGCATGGATATACTTCTTCTTTGTTAAAGTTTTTCATTTTTAGATTAGTCGTAAGTTAATTAGGGTAATTAGTTTAATTTAGTTTTAGGGTGTTTTACTCAAGTACTAACAAAATTTTAAGTTTGGGGGGGGTATTTGATAGGTAGAAAATACCTATCTACTTGTAAGCCGGATTTGATAGTTTTCGAGTTAATTAGTAATATTTAATTGTGTTTTTGTAGTTTTTTATGTAATTCAGGTATAGGGACGCAAACAAGCGACAAACGAGCGAAAACGGTAAAGTAATGATGAAGAAACAAGTTTTCAAGATCACAAGAGCCACCGCCGCGGCGGTAAGATTGCAGAGAGTGCTGAATTTGAACAAGTCTTACCACCGTAGCGCAAGGCCAGCGCCGCGACGGTGAAAGATCAGAGAATTTGGATACTGTTCCACCGCCGCAGCAGTAAAATATCAGTGAGCTAACCGATATACCCATCGCCCGCGGTAGTAAATCCCACGGCTGCAGTGGTGGGCTCTATACAGCAAAATAAATATTTTCAGATATTTTGAAACCTTGCACCTATAAATACCCATTCTCCCACTGCCCTTAAAAAAGTTGGAAGTCTGGAACGTCCCTAACCCTTAGGAGGTGGTCCTTGGCCATTTTTGAAAAGCTCAAAGTGGAGATTCATCATCCGGAGAAGAAGAAACACTAGCGGATCGATCTTCGGCGAAAGTGGAGACCACTCCACTTTAAGATTTGATTTTTCTCTCTTTGTTTCTCTCTTTGTAACTTAATATTTTATTGTAAATGATGATGAATACCTCTTGGTTTATTGTTCTAATGGACAAGATCATGTTAGATTAGATAAATATTAGCTAGGGATCGATGTAGTAGTGTAAATATAAGTTTGGTTTAATATATGTTTCTTTAACGGTTGTTTGCTTTTAATTCTGATTGTGTTTATCATTTTATGACAATATTAGTATGTTTGTTAAGGTATTAGGGTTGAATTTGAGAATATAGGGTTTGACACTCGGAAGAGGTAGCCTTGGATTCGGATTAGGGTAAACACATCATTACGATCTAATGACCCGGGAGGACATTAGTAAGTGTGCAATCGATGATATTGAGGCAAGACTCACGTGACCTAGCATTGTTAAGATGTTGAGAGGGACCTCTTCATTAACGCGAAATCATGTATTCACTCGTCTTACACTCGAGAGAGGTGGTGAATGAGTTTACGAACCGAGATTGTCGGATACCTAAACTCCGTTATTGTTAACTAAATGAAATTAAACATGTATTAAGTGAACAAAATCAGTCCCTAGGTAATCAACTTAGTTAGGATTAACCCACTAATTGTAGTTTAGCTTAGTTTTAATTAGTTTAATTTTAAAATAATTTTTGAACTGTTTAGATAATATGAGACTATACAAATTGTGGTATTCAACTTATTCAACCTGTCCCTGTGGGAACAATATCCGATCTTAAAAGATCTACTATATTAAAACTGGATCTCGTGCACTTGCGAGTAGTCAATACGCGAGCGTGTAAAAACCTCGTCGTACATTTAGCATCCATTTGAACTTCTTCATGATAATATCTTCATTAGAACTTATAAACTGAAACACTCAATAAAATCATTAGTTCCATAAAAAACATCAACATTTAATTGTTCATCAAAATCTTAGGATCAACATACAAGAAAGTGAGAACCTGGAAACAGAGATAACATATGCGATGACATTTTTAGGAGATGATCCGATTATATCAGTGGACTTGGTTTTAGACGAAGACGAACTTCATCAAATAAAATCTCATCCACACAGGGAACATCGAAAGAGGTTGAGAGGAAATTGCAAGATCCACAAAAACGATAGACACCATGAAAGCGGAGTTAGCGGAGTTGAAAGAACTTATGAGATCAATGACAAGAGTACAATCAGGACATATTGGATCTTCATATTCATGGTAGCCCATTATGTTCAATCACATTTTTTAACATTACAACTATGGTTAATTAATTCAAAGTTCTATTTTGTTTTTTAACAATTTGCAGATTCAGCATATTATGGAATCGATGATGTTGATCGCTTAACATCCATCATTTGTGTCTTGGTTATTTTCTAATGATGTTTTGTAAGACATATTTTGTTTTTATCATATTAGTGTTTAAGAATATTGGTAGAGTTAGTATATTGATATATTCTGTTTTTAGTGTAGTTGTACGAGTTTGTTTACTTTTTATTGATTGGTTGTGGTATTAGTCTTGAAAATAGGTACAAATTTAAAATTTAAAATTTAAAATTGAAAACTAATTTTTTTATTTTAGCAGTGAAATGAAAAATTATCGTCGAAAAAATTTCTTCAACTATTGGCTACAAATTGATATTTATCGCCTTAAGTAAAGAAATTTGCTACAAAAGTTATTTTTGTAGCCAATGCATTTCCCACAAAAAAACAATAGTTGTAGATTGTTTTTCCTCTATTTACAATCATGTTTTGGTGACAAAAATATTTTTGTCGCTGATTTTTTCCCGCCATATATAAACATATTTTGACGACAAAATATGTTCGTCACTGAAATGTTTTCCCACAATTTACAGCCATGTTTTGGCGACAAAATATTTTTCTAGCCAAAATATTTTTCCGCCATTTTCAACCGATTTTGGCAACAAAAAATGTTCGTCACCAAAATATGTTTTTTTTGCCATTTTCAATCACTTTTGGGCTACGAAATGTTAGTATTTAACTACAAATTTGGCTACGAAATAATGCGTCACGAAATAGTAATCATGCGCGATGAAAGTATAATTCGTCGTCAAATACCTTTTACTACGACACAGCCCACGAAACTGGCTAGAAACATATTTTGTTGCTAAAAGGATTTTGCCACGAAACATAACGTTTTGGCTACAAAAAAATCGTAGCTAAATGTCATTTTTCTTGTAATGTCTTCTGCCTTTCTTACTGCTCGGTGTGACGAGGCCATATACATCTGAAGATTGAAGCATCCCCTTAATCGCGCGATACAAACCCTAATCCAAAGCCTCGCTCTCGACCCTGCGATACAAGCCCTAATACCCTCATGATTTCTTCGCTCTTTTCCATTGGGAGCATCAATCTCCTTCTCTACCCCGTGAAGCCACTACTAAAACTAGAAACCCTATCTCGTAACTCCTCCACCCAAGAATTGTTAAAGTTCTATCCTCACTGCAGAACTTCCTCCACTCATTCCACCACCTCCCTGAACCATCGAATTAGCCTCCGTGCCAAGACTTGTGATCAAAGAAGAACACCATTCCATGCTGGGACTTATATTCAAAAAATATCTGATGCTGCCAAAAAAATCCCCAACACGTGTAATAGTTCCTCACGTGCCGAAAAGCTCCACAGTCTGCAATCTGAATCTGCAAAACCAATTAGCTCCAAGGGACACCGGTATGATGTCGGTTAAAGAATGTCCGGCGTCAGAATAAGTTAATATGTTTATGGTGAAAAAGCTTTTTGTATGTAAAAAACCATATATATTACCTGGTACCCATCTTCTTTATATATAGATCATTTATCCTCATAGCCTGTTCATTGCCACCACTCCCTCCACGATCCCCTATTTATCTTCATGGAGACTGTCCATGATCCTACTATGGGATGTTAGATGGTTACACCCCTCTGCATTCATGGGATCGCGGGGGTTCTCAAAAAACTGCTCAACGGCCTTCACCTATTGGTCTTACCTGTTGGTGATTGGGCCCCTATTAGGAAACCTTCTTTTATTCGGATCAACCCAAACATGGTTGGGCTTCTTATGAATCATCTTGTTTTATCATGTGCTGGGCTCCCTTAACGGACCAATTCTACCCCATTTGGGCCACCGGCACAGTCGGCCAATGGGCAACTTCCAGGTAATTTCTTTCGGGTCGGATTTTACTACCTGACTCAACCCATCATCACTCTACCGGCCTCTAAATGTCGTGGGCGAGAATTTCTCCCACATCAATATCCTACCAATTGTTTGATTATATAGATGAAGCCTATCTAAATTTTATTTTTCGGGCAAATTTATCTTTTATTTTGATAAAAGGTTTTCAGTTTCGTGTTTCAAATACTATTTAAGTTAAATGGATGGAGAAATATGTGAAAAATAATATATTACTGAAAAACAAGATGCCGAAAATCCTCTACTTAGCAATTACGATAGCTTTCCAATGTCCTTTTCATTACAAGGGGCCTTTCACGGACGGAGTTGTGGAATTATCGAAGATGATTTGGATCTTTTCAGTCCACTCAGTATTACTGATTTGAATATTTCAATGATAGACTTGCTCATTAATTATACTTTTTGGATAGAGTATGAGTAAAGGTATTTGAAGAGGTTAAAGATATTGTATTTTGAGAAGGAATTTTTAAATGGGATAATTTGTTGGACGTTGTTAAAATTGACAATTCAATATTAATAAAAATCTCAAATCAAATAATTTTTTTAATTCTATTCATCTATTAAAATTTATTAAAATACCAATTAATATTTCAATTAGGTTGCATCATCTACTGCCACTAGCCACTAGAATTCAACTATTAGTTGTTGAACCTCCAATCTCTAGTCGCTAGAAATTTTCTAGTTCCATCAAACAAATTTTTGAGTAACATTTTTTTTTTAATATATCTTTTAGTTAAATGTTACATTCAACTCATTTTTCGGTTGATGGTTCCCAAAAAATTACGTAAATGTAACACAAAATCTAATTAAAAATACATTAAAAATATAACTAAAAAATATACTAAAATATAATTAAAAAAATACAAAAAATTTCTCAAGGCCAGTGGCCAGACTTTGGCGATTGGAAGCTTGATATCCAACAGTAGGCGGCAATGGAGGTTTGCACGGTAAAATATAATGAAGACACTTATACTGAACTTAAAATCAAAATAGAATATATTATGGATTAAACAGTTTAAATTGAGAATATTGATCAATTATAGTGAGATGAGATAATTAATATGGATAGAAAAGATTGATCAAATCACCCTTTGGTGGGGCCTTGGAACAAGGAGCGCCAGTCAATGAACCTCCCTGTGGTAAAAGTACAGAAAAACGGCGGATAAGCTATTCTTGTAATTGTAATTTTCTTTTCCATTTCTGTCACCCAAATCGAAAAACGGAGAAGAGAGTAACCACATTTGATTCTCTATTTTCTTTAAAAAGAAATACTTTATCTCTAACCATAACCTTTTTCTTTCATGAAAAAATAATTGAGACAACAAGGACGAAGGATTACACCCAGCCCTAAAATGAAAATATTACAAATTCACGTTCCCTTTGCAAACAAATCAAAGAAAACAAACAACGTTTGAAAGTGAAATTACAGAGGGGGAAGAGATACAGAATAAAGAATAACCAATTCATGAAACCCTTTTTTTGTCTTTTCGTATATATAGAATATACATACACACATATATATATATATGAAATCAAGGCTTTGGTGGCTCAGCTGCTGCTGGTGGTTCCGCGGTGGTAGCCTCCTTAGGTTGTGTTGGTGGTTCCTCGGTGGTAGCCTCCTTAGGTGGTGGTGGTGCTTCTACTTCAGTTTTTTCCACAGGCACTGCTGGGGGTGGCGGTGGTGGCGGTGCCGCTTCTTCTTTCTTCTCTTCTTCAATCGCTATCTCCCTCTCTTTAACTTCTGTAGCTAATGTTTCCGATGTCTGGGCGGCCGGGACTTCTTCGGTGACGATAAAGGTGGATATTTTCTCAAATACAAAGAAGATGGGTCCTTGGATCGATGCTGCTCCAAACTTTGAAGACGCCTCGCATATTGGTTTCGATCCCGGAAACTCTTCACGCAATTAATAGTCTATTAGATCAAAACGCATATGATATTGGATTTCAGTTTCATATATTAAAAAATAAAAATAAAAAAATTTACCGATTTTGAGAAGCTCGTCAAAGAACTTCTGAACTCCGGCAGAGTGTTTCTTGAGTTCTGAATCCTTTGGTTCTTTAACCAGAGTCTGTTTTTCATTTATTTAAAAGAAAATATCAATATATGTGTCTTTACATGAGTTTATAGTTGTCTTTTCTTGTCTTTTTATCCTTTTATTTTTTTTTTCATTTTCATGGAGTTAATATATAGAAAATGACCTTGATCTCTGTTGAGGAAGATTCATAGATTTCAATAACTTTAGGTTGGAGTTCCGTTTTCTTGTCTTCGAATTCCTTGCTGTACTCCTCCTGCACATACATAAATCATTTAAAAAAGCATGCCAAGAACAACGTTATAACTGCAGAGGAGAAAATAAATAAAAAGATACCTTGGAGTCATCGAAGGCCTTGCAAGCTTCCGCTGCAGCTTTCTTATTACCGTTCTTGTCAAAAACCTTCTTGATCTTTGGCAGAACCTTTGACTTCCAGTAACCCATATCTGCATGCAACAAAAACCCAAAATTAGGAACCCTTTTTTATGTTCTAAAACCTCTATACGTATAATCTATAATAATAACTTGTCCTCCCTAGCTAAGAACAATATTTCCTTCAGACCTAGTAGTGAATTAGGAAGCTGCTGCCGGTAAGGAAAAAGCCACAAGAAACTCTCTCTCTGAGATGGAAACAATTTAATTTTGGTGGTCTCCTAATTTAGAGTCGATCTCAGTGAGCAACTGTTTTCGAGCCACCAAGTGGCTTCTAAATTTAAGGCAAATATTCGGGCCAACGCCTAGGACTTGTTTCCTGCCAAATAAACCTTCAATTAGCCACTTAATTACGTTAGCACCCCTTATTTTCCATTTATCGATGCCAACTCGTCAAAATCATTTTTTCTTTCTTCACAAATTGAGGTGTTGCTACGTAATCACATTTTGATCACGAAGGGTCGTAGCCTATTATAAGGATGGAATATATTAAGTATTCAGTTTTTCAATATTTTTAAGAGGTTTTTATTGTTTAACCTTAAATATTTAAGAGTTACTTTAGTAAAAAAACTTCTTAAACAGTTGTGTTGTAAATTAGTCTTTTTTAGAATGATTCTTAGTCTACAATCTTTTAATCGTTGACCAGATTTATTAAGAGACGTTTATACCCTTATATATATAATGTTGGAAACTCTAAATACCCACCTCACTTTCTATCCTCCACAGCTGCCGCATCCTTGTTCTTTCTCACTCTCTCTCGCCGCTGGTGAACCCTAACCATGACGAAGACATTAATAGATATAAAGATAGGACACAAGCTGCTCACTCCACCTCCATCTGAGCCTGGCGTAGAAGAATGATATGTAAAATGCCGTCGCAAATTCCAGATCTGGAATTAAATGGTCCCAGCCGTTGGCAGTGTAACTCTCCGACCACAAATACTTTCCAACCGCAAGTTCGGCGTAGAAGAACGATATGTAAAATGTCGTCGCAAATTCAAGATCTGGAATTAAATGGTCCCAACCATCGGTGGTGTAACTCTCCGACCACAAATACTTCCCAACTGCAAGCCCGACGTAGAAGAACAATATGTAAAATGCCGTCGCAAATTCCAGATCTGAAATCAAATTCCAAATTTGAAATTAAATGGTCCCAACCGTCGGTGGTGTAATTCTCCGACCACAAATACTTCCCAACCGCAAGTCCGGCGTAGAAGAACAGTATGTAAAATGCCGTCGCAAATTCTAGATCTGGAATTAAATCACACATACTATCAATTCCAGATTTGTTCCAGATTTTTTTGATTTGTTTTCTTGTTATTTTGGTTGAGTTTTGTTTATTGGTTTGTAATTGTTCTTGTTTGATGTTGTTGTTTTTTACCACTACTTTTGATCTTCTTAAAAGATATAGAAATAGAGTTAAATTTTCGAATATTCATGGCGATATATATTTTGGTTAATGTTCATATGTTTTTGGTAAAATGTTTACTGTTTTATTTATTCTATGTTTTTTATTTATTCTTGATTATCTTTACTGATTGTGGAGGGTATTTATGTTAATATTCATACATTAACATTCGCTCACGTAAATGTTCATGTTAATGTTTTAGATTAGTGAAATTGAGAGTTGCTTTTTTTTTTCTTCACTTTTCACGTGAATGTTTAGATTTGTATGAATCATTGTTTGAGCATAAATTAAGTGAATTAAAAGTTTTGTTCTGAAAATTTGAGTGAATATTCACACAGAACGTGTGAATCATTATTTGAGTGAACTAATAATAATTCTGAAATATAGAGTGAACATTCACACAGAAGTTTAATGGCACAGTTCGTAAATAAAAATAAATTGGGAGGCCATTTATTGATGATGTTTTTCTATAATTTATGTGGGGACCATAAACTTAATTATTTGAATCAAATGACTATTTTCTACTTTATACATTTCTAAAAGACTAAATAATTAATTACTCAATTTTTAACTTTAAAAATTATTTAAAAAAAAAAAAAATCTTGTTCTTAAAATAATTTTTATAACTTTATTTTTCTAAATTATTCTCTCTCCACAATTTTATCTCAATTTATTATTTTTTCTATCAGTATTTTTTTGTATATAATTTTTTTGTGAAAATTTACAGTATTGGTGTAAATTGTTGATTGTGATAATTAGATATTTTATAATATTAAGTGATAAGTGTTAAAAAATTAAGTAAATCACAAATCATTTAAAAATTTGAATAATTTTTTAGTGATATTTATATTTTAATTGATTTTTAAATTTTGTTATCAAATGCACTTCATTTAATAAAAACTTAATACATTCAGTTTTAATTGCGCTATCCAATGGGACTTAGTAAATATTCAACTAAACACAACAGTAGAGTTGTTGATTATATCTCATAATCACAATAAAAAAGAATTGAATATTAATTTAAAGCATACATGATTATTAGGACACAATAATAAAGAACGATAATCGAATACATACCTGTTTGGGCCATCACAGGAGATTGAATATGTCGCAGTGAATTACTAACTAGGTCTTCCTCCCTATGATCTAGATTTCGTAGTGGCGACTCTCAATGGGAAGAAATCCTCAATCTAGACTAGGAATGAGACCTAATTATTTATATTAGGGTTTCTTGTTGGACCCTCCCATAACGGGCTTCAGCGAAACTCAAAATCTACATTTACCACTTAACTGAGTTTCTACATAAAAGATACCACAACCCAAATCAAATTATGATCACTGATTATTTGGGTTACTTATATAATAGACTATCCATTAATCTATTTTTGTAAAACAATTTAATCAATTAATGTTAGCCCACATTTTTTTCCCAATATTCTCCCACTTGGGTTACATTAATTGAATAAATTTAATTTTAAAAATAAAACTCTCAAGTTAATAATAAAAAAAAAAAAAAAATTGTATGGCCACATATTTTTTAAACAAATGATAGTTTATAAGTAATATCTTGATAAATTTATCTAGTTCAATATGATCTTAATATTGGATTATGATAGTCTATATATTAATCTCAACAAACATAAGACCCTTCATACTCACAAATACTTATAACCATATCGACATGGATCGTAAGTTCAGTAGCGTAGTAAATAACAAATGCCAACATATGATCATTATTTATATGCATTGTTTCTTATCGGCCCTCATTACAATTTCTCAACAAAATGAAATTGTAATTGCAATTTCTCAACAACATAAAATTGCTTGACTTTAACAAGTTATCCGTCACTAACAATACATCACAAGATCTCAAAATAGTAATTTATGACAACCAAAAGTATACAACTGTAATTCTTAAGACACAATATTTTAAGATATCATATTATATAATCAATTATAATAATATCATATGTAACAATATAATATGCAATAATGATGATTATTAAATAGATTTCAATTTTGCAAAATGCATAACAATAGTAGTCACAACGTAATCGTCGAAATAAAGGTAAATACAAAAGTTTTCACTAAACTAGAGAATCAAAAGACTCAATGACACTCATATTCATAACATTTTCCTTGAACGCTATGGGTCTTAAACCTTGGTTTAGTATAATGAATTCAAATAATATGATGCGTAACAATAAAATATACAATAACGATAATCATCAAATAGAATTCAATTTTGAAAAATGCATAACAATAGTGGTCACAACATATCATAGAATTCAAAGAAAAAAAAAATCCCACTAAACTGGAAAATCAAAATACTCAAATAAATATAAGGTACATAATATAAGAATCAATTGTGTCATTATAAACTCTCCTTTGGACAGAGTCTACAATAAACAATTATTCTCTAAGTACGAAGATCAATAAAATAAGAAAAAATTTATAGTAATAGTGATAAATATTTACACGACACAATCATCGAAATAAAAGAAATTACAGAGACTCTCATTAAATCAAAGAATCAATTCAGAATTTCATTATGGCGTTATTGTTGTTCACAAAAAAAAAAAAATTACTTTCACAAAAAATTACAATTTGATCAATTATGGGCAATTATGGGCAATAGGCAAAATGCTCAATTAAATATAGGCAACATAATATAAAAATCAATTGCATTATTATAAACTCCCCTTTGGGTAGAGTTTACACTAAACAATTATTCTTTAATCATAAGGATTAACAAAAAAAAAATTATAGATTTAAAAATCCAACCCCTTTGGATAGATTGACCTTCAAATTCATATATTTCCTTTAAAATATAATGAAACAAATAATCTTTCAAAATTAATTTCCTTTGGGCAAAAAAATTATTAAATTATTTATCTCACATAATATCCTCATGTAATTAAATTAATTTACACAATAACCCCTTTTGAGCAGGTGAATGTACAAATTAATCTAAAAATTTTCATTAACAAAATAGGAACTCGAAAATTTGCAAACTATGTTGATTAAATTATTCTACTAAAATAACCTCAACAATTCACAAGCAAACGCTCCAAATTAAAAAAATTAAACTATATTACTTAATAATTAAATTAATCTATACAATAAACCCCTTTGGACAGGTGAATGTACAAATTAATCTAAAATTTTTCCATCAACAAAATAGAAACTCGAAAACTTGCAAATTATGTTATTTAAATCATTCTGCTAAAATGACCTCAATAACTTACAAGTAAATGTTTCAAATTAGAAAAATTAAACTATATTACCCAATAATTAAATTAATCTGCACAATAACCCACTTTGGGCCAATGAATGTACAAATTAATCTAAAAATTTTCCACCAACAAAATAGGAATTCAAAAACTTGCAAACTATATTAGTTAAATCACTTTGGTAAAATAACTTTAATAATTCACAAGCAATCGTTCTAAAATGGAAAAATTAAATAATATTATCCAACCACAACAGTGCATATTAACGACATATATGCATATGATCAAAACAAGATGAAGTATGTTACAAAATATACTTTCAGTGATCAACGATCAATTATAACTACAAGAATTTGAACAACAATTTTACTACACTCTGAAACTAATTATTAAATCAATCTCTATATAAAATAAAATAAATTAAGGGCTTAAAAATTGAAAAATTATAATTAATCATAATTAGTGTTTTTATGGGCTCTTTAAGGACAAAAGTTTTAGCTAAGAAAGTTCAGTTGACTGAGATATTATATAGGTCCAAACCCAAAATCAATATCTATATAAGGAGCCCAAACCTGAATCCCTACCAATATATTCTAGTCACGATTATAGTGTTTCCAATTCAAGGTTTCTCATATGTTTATGAACAATTTATCTATATTAGTACTTTCATCAGACTTGTTAATTAAGAAATAATTAATGGCCTAACAGACCCATCAAAATATATGTATGGCCCATTAAACACTTTAAGGACCAAACAATATAAGAAGAAACCCATGCGAAATTGTACAAAAATAACTCGGTACTTTTTTTCCATTCCAAAATGTAAATATATTGCCCCGAACAACCTAGTAAGAATCTTGAATACGTATCATATATCTGATTATCTACAACCACTTCTCAACAGTACTTTATTCAATTCAGCTTCCATTAGGTTACCAAAACAAAATAAAGATATAATTCTCTCAATCATGTCACTCATCATGTAAATATTTCACAAAGGCAACAAATAAAAAGATAAGGAATCGAACCACTTTAGGATTTCTAACCATCAAATACATGAATAACGTGGGATTCTACACGCCCCTTCACACTCAGGGTGGGCTTTACAAACCATTGCGAACGGTTTTTAAAAAAGCCCAATGGAGTTTTCATTTTAAAAAAATTGTGCAACCTTACGCAAATGTGTGAATACTAGTTTCACATATCGATTTGGCCTAGTATAATTTGGCCCCTCGTCAGAAAAAGTTCACCAATAATATTTGCTTATTGGTTCATCTTCTTTTCATTGTTATTATTGCTATTGTTTAAAAACAATAGTCTAGTCTCCTCCGAGAGGGATGGAAACTAAGAGGCTTGTGAGGATCAGTTAACGAAAATTAATTTCTACCACATTACTCTTGCATGAGCCAAAATTCAAACTATCGATCTCATGCGACAGAAATTGAGTACATAATTATTAGGCATTTATTTTCCCAGTAAGCAACGATATTTATTTGCTTTTTGCAACCCATCAACTCTAGTTGGCACGGTTTGCTTAACTTGAGTAACTGCAATCGACTAGCTAGTCACTCTAATTCTAAAGGACCTCCAAACCTTCTCTCCACTAATAATTGTGATTTCTAATTAAATCTATACACTGAAGTGTCAATCATCATCTAAAAATAAATAAAAATCTAAGATAGATTTAACATCACGCTGTAATTAGTGTAAAATCACTAAATTGCATACCATTCGCAACATGTACACCACCTCTAAAGTTTAGGGGTTAATTGTATAATTAACCCTTCTTACTAATTTCAGTTCATTGCACTTTAGAAAAGAACACATAAAGTTAATAAGACATCTTAAATATTTAAATTGAAACTACTTGGATCAAAGTGAGATTCTAGTCAAACTTCTGGGTATAAAGTGTCAAAAACCCTAAACCTTAATAAAGAACAAGTCTATCGATTGTGTTGGAGCCATCATCTACTACTTTGATTAATATTATATCATTATACAATATTTTCATTTTTACTTAAAGCAAATTAGAAGGACGCCTCATAAACCAAAAACCAGAAGTAGAAATTATACAATATTAACAAACACGATAATGCTCCAACCTAATAATATGTGTAGTACTCTATTCCGTTTTAATAACATGTGAATACAAAATCAATTGGTTTCAAAACTGGACAGAAGTTTTGGGAACAGAAGGACCAAATTCGAATTGTATTAATTTTTGGGATATAAATCCTAAATATTAAGGGCCAATAATGTAATAATCCCAAGTTTTAAATACTCAAAATTGGTTTCAATGATTAACTCTACTTTCTAGGAAGTTCAAAAGTTTAGCTTACGCCTCGCAACCAGAGGTAAAACCGAATTAGTCTAAAGTGAGATTATAATATCCCTTGTGAACTATATTTCGTTTCTAAAACATCACCCATGAAAGCAAAAGAGGATTAATGAAAGTCATACAAAACAAAGCAAACTCCATAGATAAAATGATTGAAAAATTATCAAAATATTGAAATCAGATGCTCATCTACAAAAATAAAAAGATACGAGGTCCATAATATGATTTATCGGTTAACCCTTCCAATTAAAAAATGATCTGATCAGAAATTTTAGTAAAGCAACCGGGTAATGCAAACCAGACGCGTCTTAAAAGGAACACTTACAAAACATGCTCATATTCACAGATACATATATATTTTTAATCCTCAAAATATAAAATAAATTATACAAAAAAACTAGAGGACTGAAAATTAACTGCACAGGAAAACACGGGACCCAAAATGGATCCCTAGAGACAGCTCACGTACCCCACGCTTTATGTGTATGGGGAATGGTGGACCAGGCTGGAGGTTGTCTTCAATCTCCAGGTAGGTCTAAATCGAGTCAAACAACCTGATTTCGACTCGATTTTGCAAAAACCCTAAAAATGAGTGTTTTTCTTCAATTTTTTTATGGGTTTATGTAAATCTATGAATTTCTCACACGCCTATAATAATTAATTGAAAGAAAAATAAGAGAAACATCACCAAACATCAAGGACAAGTTGCGATTTTGTGGTTTTCTTACTCTTCTACGGCCAAAAAACTAAAACTCGATATTAAGCTTTATTTTCACCGAATCTTATATGGTTTTAGCCTAATACTAATTCAAAACCTTTCTATGATGTTTAATTGAATAAAAATTGTGTCTATATCCCTCGATTTTAAAAACGAATCTCAATTTTACTAGGGTTTCGAAGCCAAAAATTTAACCACTAAATACTTTCTGATTACACAACCTAATAACATGTGTGATATATCAAATTAAAGTTTGAATCAAGAAGAATAAAAGTCCTAACATTTTATAGTCAATCAAAGAAAAAAATTACATGAAATCACAGTCCTAAGTTTTGGTTTCCGGAGTTTTTTAGGGTTTGTAGCCGAAACTTTAACTACGAAATACTCTCTGATTAAACAACCAAATAATATTTATAATATATCAAATTAAATCTTGAATCAAGAGGAATAAAATCCCTAAGATTTCACAGTCAATCTAAACGAAAAAATCACATGAAATCATGCCCAGAAGTTTCTATTTTGTTTAAGAACATAAAATAAAAAAAAAAATCTAAAAAATAATTGTCGATCCTAAATCATGCACGTAAGCTCCGATATCACATGTTGATTATATCTTATAATCACAATAAAATGGAATTGAACATTAATATAAAGCATACATGATTATTAGGACAAAACAATAAAGAATAGTAATCGAATACATACCTGTTTAGGTCATCGCAGGAGATTGAATCTGTCGCAGCGGATTACTAACTAGGTCTTCTTTCCTATGATCTAGATTTCGCGGTGGCGACTCTCAATGGGAAGAAACCCTCTATCTAGACTAGAGAGGGGACCTAATTATTTATATTAGGTGTTGATCCTAAGATTTTGATGTACAATTAAGTATTGATGTTTTAATGGAACTAATATTTAATTGAGTGTTTCAGTGATTTAAAGTTCTAATAATGAAGACGTCAAATTGAATGGATGAGAAATAAAGATGTTAAAATGATGAAGAAGAATTAAGAGTTTGAAGAAATTAGGGAAAATAATCCAGGTAAATCTTAACTCTTAATATCTCATTTAGGAATACAAACATGGCACAAAATGTATTTTATTTTTTACGTGTGTTTTGATTAAGTTAAATTATTTGCTCCTATGTAAAATAAGAAGAAATAATTTTGATTGACTAAAATGGAATATAAGAATATTAGTGGAGCTAATCAAGAGAATAAAATGGTTAAATGGGCGAAAACGTAAAAGAAAATAAGTTAAAAACGTATTCAGAAAAGAGATCTAGGCACAGTAATCGACTGGTGAGTTGACTGGACATGGAAGTTGTAACATCCTGTATTTCTAAGTTGACCGGCCAAGAAGGCTAAACTCTCTGAATTAACAAGTCGACCGATAGGTTAACCGATGAAGTACTACTAAACTCTCTGAATCTCTGAGTCGACCGGGCGGTCGACCAATGTATGCCGTCGCAATGGTTTGGCTGCAACCTGAGTCGGGCAGTCGACTGAATGCGTTGTTTTAGGATATAGTTTGATCCGAGATTATATCCAAAACTAGCCATTTTTTGTTGGGATTTGAGAGAGATTTGTGGGATATTATCTATATTTAATATATGGTTCATATACTAATTAAATCCTATTAATATGGTTCATTAAATATTAATGTTTCTCAATTTGGTACTTGAAATAGATTCAATACTTATTTATTAAGATTGAGAAATATTTTGAGGGTTTAATTAAGAGATTTGAAAGATGTTTTTAAGTGAAATTGAACCTAAATGAAATCCTTATAATATAAGGGGTCTATAAGAGCTTTTAATTATCATGACACTTGTAAACTAGCCATTAGAAGGCTGATTACATGTTCCTTTAAATAAACTTGCGAATTTCACTAGCAAGGAAAATCATTCTAAGAGAGTTAATAATTCTATATCATTTTGAGAAAGTTTTTGTAAGAGTTATCATTCTACGATATTGTGAGCTATTCTAAGAGTAATTTTGAGAATCAATTGCGATCAATTTTTACTGATAACGGATTTGAAGCTACATTGTTCTAATCATTATTTCTGTGGATTCCGGGTGAGATCTTTCCATATTGCTTATTTCTTGTTTATTATTTTATATTTGAAAATTGATCTTAGAAATTGTTTCTAATTTTTGAAGAAAATATTTTTACAAACAATTTCTTGAATCTGATTTCGTGCTACATTTGCTACCCATATTCTTGTTAAAATTATATTTTTGTATCTCACATATTTCTATCACTAGTTGGGATATTAATTGAGTTATTATTTATCTGGGGTGGTAGAAGCTCCAAGTGAGATTTATTTCTTATCAATTTTTGTATTGGTGAGCTGTGACAGGTTAAATATCATTGGAGATATTTAATCAAGGGTAGCTGGGTTTCAGTCTCTTCTTGTAAAAAGATTGAGGTAGTGATTCTTCCTGGATAAAAATTGCGTTTTGAGTGTTTTGTAAAGGTTTTATCCTTACCTGTGAAAAGGATACTTGGAGTGTTTTGTTAGGTTTTGATTTTTGTGCCTTAGTGTTAAAAAGAATTAGGTTATTCTTTAGCCTGTAAAAAGTAGAGGTTCTTCATTAGCTTGAGAAAATGATATTGTAAAGGTTGATTTTGAGCCTGTAAAAGAATTAGTGTGCAGGTTTGGTTCCTACCTTTAAAGGGATCTGGGTTTCAGTGGGTGCGATCTCCGTGGAGCTTAGGGAACTGGATTAGCCAAGAGTAATTTGGTGAACCAATATAAATCTTTTGTGTGCTGCTATATTTTACTTTGCTATTTTTGCTGTTTAGGTGTGGACTTAGATTTATTATAATTCTGCCGTGGTATAAAGATAATAATTAATTTAGGCATAAAATTAAATATTTGATTTATTCAAGTTTTATTCTGTTATATTTTTAATTACCCAATTCATCCCCCTTCTTGGATATTCTACTGGGCCAACAATTGGCATCAGGGCTAGTTTAACTCGAATTTATTAGCTAACAAAGATCATATGAATGGTCTTATTTATGATATTATGAGTGCTACTGTTAATTCTTCCTCTCCTAATAGTCATTGTTCTGATCATGTGTCTGATATTATTTGTAATGATGAGAATGTAGATAAAGCTATTGAGACACGTATTGCTCTTACTTATGTTTTTGGAAAAGAGAATTTTAAACTAGAGCAAAAGATTCCAACTCTTGAAAACAAGAAGTTTAGTACTATCAAATCTCTCAAGAAAAAGAATTTGGACAAATACTTTGAAACTGTTGAGTTTAAAAATGCTTTATCTGAAATCAGTAAGTTGTATGATAAAGTTGAGTCTCTTGAGGATGAGACTGAGGTTTTGAAAAATGATTTTTATGATCTTCAACCGAATGAATTTAAAAGAAAAAATCTTGAAACTTTGAATTAGGCATTAAGTATCGAATTGGACAATACAAGGTGTGTGCTTGATATAGCTCGTTTGAAAATCCATTCTGTTGAAAATGAGTGTCAAATTCTTAAGAATGATCTTGAATTTATACATAAAAAGAATTTTGGTCTACAAGTAAATGTTAGTACCAATGAATGGTTATTTGAGAAAACTCAAAACGAGCTCAGAGAAGCAATGGATAAATTCAAGGATGTTGAGAGTACTAAATGTTTTGAAAAACCAATAGTTACTGAAGTTGCCTCTCAAAATTGCATAAAATATTATGCTCCGATAAGAAACACTGACTATTCAAAGATGCGTACCAACAGTATTAAGTATTTCTATTATGGTAAATTTGGTCATTATGAGAAGTCTTGTTATTTGTTGCATAATTACCCTGTCGAATCCAAAAATAATTGGATACCAAAAATAGAAAATTTTGGTGCAAGTACAAATCACAGATTCAGACAAAAACACAATGAATACCAAGTACCGATAAAGGGATTTGAACAGACCAGAAAGTACAATGAATATCACGTGCCGACAAGGAGATATAAACAGACAAGAAGATACAATGAATATGTCATGCCAAAAAGGAAACCAAGGTTCAATGTATCAAATAAGAAAAATCAGCACGTGCCAAATACAAGAATACAGAAGCAACAAGCTCAATATGTAAGAGCTGACAAAGCATATCTATAACAAACGGAAAAATACCAGCACAAGAAAAGATTCGTCTACAAAGTTATGCCAAAGCAGCATGAAACACCAAACAAAGGCAAAAAAGTTCTTAATGAATCAGCTCAAAGAACTGTTGTTTCTAAAAAGGAGGAAATCAAGGTGAAAATTCAAGTATTGGTGCAATCAAAGGATGACAAATCAGAAATTACTAATCTACCTAAGGTACACACACCACTTACTCCCAAAGATGATCCAGGTATGTCGAAATTTTTAAAGTTTAAGTTTATAAATTTTGTTAGGGAGACTAAGCCTGTTCATTTTGAAATTTAGACGCTTGAAATGTGTGTGTGAGAGAGTAAATATTTTTAAAATATATGTGGATCAAAATAAGAGATAAAAATTGAGCTAAAATGATCAAATTAGGTTTAAATACACAAAATCGAACAAAACAGAAGAGAACAGTTGACTTATCAGTCGACCGGAGGTTTCAAGTTGGAATCCCAAGAGTTACTCTAAGTCCATCAGTTGACTTTTTATTTCATTTTATCCGAACTCTAAAACCCTTCATCTCCTAAGATCGTCCAAGCCTAAATCTCACAAAGTCAGTCTATTTTGGCTCAGATATGAAGAATTTTTGGTTAAATCAACAAGACTAAGGCTTGGATTCGTGTGGTGGAGGTGTTCTCTCTCACGAAATAGGTTGTTCTTTTCTCATTCTAGGGTTTCGGCTGTTCTTGTGGATTGCCTTAGTTTGTTTGATTATTTTCAGATTAATTGGTTGTTGGGCTTTAGTTCATTGATACATTCTAGATTGGTTGCTTTAGATTGTATAAAAAATGCCTAGAATCAAGAATCGTGCAAATAGGACTAAGTTTGACAATATTTTCTTTCAAAGTGAAGAGGCTAAGAGAAAATACAATGATGAATTTGTCAATCGTAGGGTGTTAGGCTGCAAACCCACTGTTTTTGTTGAATTAAAAGAGAAAAACATTGATATTGAATCGTATTTTAGAAATTTGGGATGGATTGAGTTTGTCAATCAAAAGGAAAAGTGGATGCCAGTATGGGTATGAATGTTTTACAGTAATATGACCTACAACGATCTTGAGATTAAATCTTTTGTTAAAGGAACGGTAATTCGTTTTGATGCAGTATTGTTAAGCCACATTTTGGGAATACCTAGAAGAGATGTATTTCCATATAATACCCCTCATTGGCTTTCAATAAATTTTAATAGATGGACAACTATGGAAAATTTTGATTTAGAGGAAGACAAAACAGGTTCGTTATCCATTGAGCATTGTTTTCTTCACTTATTGCTGACCTATTTGGTTATGCCCAGAGAAGGAAGTCATGTTAATGTGAATGACTTTGATTTGTACTTGATAAATGAAATTGTGGAAGGGAGAAAGTTGGACTTAGCCCATATCATGATGGAGCATATGAGGCATCATGTTCACAAACCCTCAGGAATACTACCCTATGCGGATGCACTCTAGAAGATATTTAATAATTTTGGAATAATAGTTGATCCTGATGAGCAGAGATTTTTAACAACCACACCAAGATGGATCAATGTGCAGAATACTTCGTTGATAAGGTATAAGTTAAGAGGAAATAGATGGGTGAAGAAGAGGACTCAGCGAAGGCAGGCTGCAGATGAGGAAGAGGAAAATGAAGGAGAGATAAGCATGGATCAGAAAATGGACTTTCTTCATGATCAAATTGATGATATAAGAATTCATGCAGATTTGATGGATGGGAGGATGACTGGGATAAAAAATAAAATTGTCTAGATGAATACAAACATAGAAGCTGGATTCGAAAAAATCACGGGAAATCTGAAATAGATGTTTCAGTATATGCAATCTTCTCATCATACCTACCAGCAGCAGTATAGTGTCCAACCACATTTTGCCAGACATTCTATGTATGGGGCACAAACAGTTATTTGGAGGACCTACTGTAGCAGGACCATCTAAAGTTGTTCCTTCAACGCCATTCCATCAGCAGATGACTCTTGGACCAATGATTCAGCCAAGTGTTCCATATCCGCAACAGCCAGCCACTAGTCCGATGGGACTTTACTACCATTTCTCTGGATAGATCCCTTATTAAATTTTATTGGTGTGCTGTTATTCAGACAAGATCCACAACTGTATTTTTTTTGGTCTGTAATAGTTAATCTAGGTTATTTGGATTTCCTTGATTGCTGGTGTTTAGATTTTGATGAATTACCTAGACTTGATCTAATTAGTTAGATTTATTATCTCTAATAATGATCCACATCGTATTAGTTGAAAATGGTTTTGATGTATTAAATAAATTTCAATTTCGTTCAAAAATTGAGTTGATGTGATATTCATCTATAAAGTAAAAGTTTTGTGCTTAAAAAGAGATTAAATAAGTTTTAATTTAAAAGTTGATCCAATGAGCTTATTATGATGCTTGCATAGATTGAGTTGCTTGTTTAGTTCCCCCCTCCCTAAATTTTGATTTTGAAGATGACAAAGGGGGAGAAATTAGATGATATTTTATTAATGGGGAGAATTAGTTGATGTGTGATTAAGGGGGGAGTATGTTTAAAATGTTTGCCTTAATAAGTATTTTAATTTGTGCATTATTGAAATTATTAATGTGGAGAATTAGTTGATGTGTGATTAAGGGGGGGTATGTTTAAAATGTTTGCCTTAATGAGTATTTTGATTTGTGCATTATTTAAATCTTCATTATGATATTTTAATGAGTTAAAGAACCCGTCCTAGGATTTAGGAGGAGTGTGGTTATATTTTATTTTGGAGAAAATATCAAAGTTAATTGTCATTATAAAAAAGAGAGAGATTGTTGATCCTAAGATTTTGATGAACAATTAAGTATTGATGTTTTGATGGAACTAATATTTAATTGAGTGTTTCAATGATTTAAAGTTCTAGTAATAAAGACGTCAAATTCAATAGATGAGAAATGAAGATGTCAAGATGATGAAGAAGAACTAAGAGTTTGAAGAAATTAGGGAAAACAACCCAGGTGAATCTTAACTCTTAATATCTCATTTAGGAACACACATGATACAAAATGTATTTTATCTTTTATGTGTGTTTTGATTAAGTTAAATTATTTGCTCCTATGTAAAATAAGAAGAAATAATTTTGAATGACTAAAATGGAATACAAGAACATTAGTAGAGCTAATCAAGAGAAGAAAACGGTTAAAAGGGAGAAAACGTAAAAGAAAATAAGTTAAAAACGTATTCAGAGAAGAGATCCAGGCACAGTAGTCGACTAGTGAGTCGACCAGACATGAAAACTGCAACATCTTGTATCTCTAAGTCGACCGGCCAAGAAGGCTGAACTCTTTGAATCAACAGTCGACCGATAGGTCGACCGGTGAAGTAGTACTAAACTCTTTGAATCTGTGAGTCGACCGGGCAGTCGACCTATGGATGCCGCAGCGATGGTTTGGTCGCAACCTGATTTGGGAAGTTGACCGAACGTGCTGTTTCAGGATATAGTTTGATTCGAGATTATATCCAAAAATAGTTGTTTTTGGTTGGGATTTGAGAGAGCTTTGTGGGATATTATCTATATTTAAGATATGATTTATATACTAATTAAATCCTATTAATATGGTTAATTAAATATTAATGTTTCTCAATTTGGTACTTGAAATAGATTCTATACTTATTTATTAAGATTGAGAAATACTTTGGGGGTTTAATTAAGAGATTTGAAAGATGTTTTTAAGTGAAATTGAACCTAGATGAAGTCCTTATGATATAAGGGGTCTATAAGAGCTTTTAATTGTCATGACACTTGTAAACTAGCCGTTAGAAGGTTGATTACATGTTCCTTTAAATAAACTTGTGAATTTCACTAGTAAGGAAAATAATTGTAAGAGAGTTAATCATTCTATATCATTTTGAGAGAGTTTTTATAAGAGTTAGTATTCTACGATATTGTAAGCTATTCTAAGAGTAATTTTGAGAATCAATTGCGATCAATTTTTGCTGATACCGGATTTGAAGTTACATTGTTCTAATAATTATTTCTATGGATTCCAGGTGAGATATTTCCATATTGCTTATTACTTGTTTATTATTTTATATTTGGAAATTGAACTTAGAAATTATTTCTGATTTTTGAAGAAAATATTTTTACAAACAATTTATTAAATCTGATTACGTGCTCCAATTTGCTACCCATATTCTTGTTAAAATCATATTTTTGTATCTCACATATTTCTATCACTAGTTGGGATGTTAATCGAGTTATTGTTTATCTGGGGTGGTAGAAGCTTCGAGTGAGATTTACTTCTTATCAATTTTTGTATTGATGAGTTGTGACGGGTTAAATATCATTGGGAATATTTAATCAAGGGTAGTTGAGTTTCAGTATCTTCCTGTAAAGAGATTGAGGTAGTGATTCTTCCTGGATAAGAATTGCGTTTTGAGTGTTTTGTAAAGATTCCATCCTTACTTGTGAAAATGATGCTTGGAGTGTTTTTTTAGGTTTTGATTCTTGTGCCTTAGTGTTAAAAAGAATTAGGTTATTTTTCAGTCTGTAAAAAGTAGAGGTTCTTCCTTAGCCTGAGAAAATGATATTGTAAAGGTTGATTTTGAGCCTGTAAAAGAATCAGTGTGCGGGTTTGGTTCCTACCTTTAAAAGTATTTTAGTTTTAGTGGGTGCGATCTCTGTGGAGTTCGGGGAACTGGATTAGCTAAGAGTAACTTGATGAACCAGTATAAATATTTTGTGTGTTACTATATTTTTCTTTGTTGTTTTTGCTGTTTGGGTGTGCACTTGGATTTATTATAATTCCGTTGTAGTATAAAAATAATAATTAATTTTGGTATAAAATTAATTATTTGATTTATTCAAGTTTTATTCTGATATATTTTTAATTACCCAATTCACCCCCCCTCTTTAGTATTCTACTGGCCCAAAATTTGGATTTTTCGTTAGACCCTCCTATAACGAGTTTCAACGAAATTCAAAATCTACACTTGTCACTTGATTGAACTTCTACATAAAAGATGTCACATCTCAAATTAAAATATGATCATTGATTATTTGGGCTGGTTATATAATAGATTATTCATTAATCCATTTTTGTAAAACAATTTATTTAACTAATGTTATCCCGCAAATTTTTTTTCCAACAAGAGCTACATGGCTGGGACAAGAGACTAAATTCTCCCTCAATTTTTGAAATTTTTAACTTTTCTCCTTATATTTTTAGGAAAGTTCAACTAAAAATTTTAAATTATTTAAAAAAAAAAAATTAATTTATATAAATATCTAGTTAAAAAAAAAAAAAAAAAAAAAAACACTCCCGATCGATTTTATGGATCCATCGCTAGTTATATGAAGTGCAGCAAGAGTCCAATACAAGTGTTGTATCTGTTTTGTAGTGATCACATCAGACTCAATGGGTTGGAAGTTTATTGAAAAAAAAAATTCCTATATTAAAAAAATTTCATGAAAAAATTTAACACAAAAATTCCATAGAATTAATCTCTCTAATTTAAATAAATTTCTTTGAAGTTTAATATATTGAAACATATTTATGAGGTGGACTTTATCCATTGTTCTATATTTTTCTACAATATAATTCGCCTTAAAGAAAATGGCCAAAATTGCCATTCTATGCCGGCACGCGCGACGCTCAGGAACTGAAAATTGTGGGGGATATATTTGTCATCTGGAATCAACAAGAGTTAGGTTGGGCTTGATTGAGAAGGAGAATAATAAATAAATAAATAATTTTGTTGTCTTAGGGCATAAATTGGGAATGAGTTGGGGGTATTTTTGGGAAAACGGTAGGGTTGTCACAGCTGGCAATCAGGTCATATAGAGGTGGCAAATAGCAAAGGTAGGACCCATTCACATCCTGATGGTGATCTGTAACCAGTGTGTCTTTTCTTATTTGGATTGGAGCTTCAAAACTTCTCACGTGGCTTCGCTGGTTACGCCGTCAAGGCCTCACCCACCCAAATTCAGACAAATAGTGCACAAAACTAACGGCAGCAAAATATTGTTCATAATTTTGCGTAGTTTTATGATTTGGATCATGTTTCTTTTGGGATTTATTGGATTTTTTTTATGGGATTTTGTTGCTTGAGGTGTGTTTTCGTGAATAATGGGAATAATTTTGGAGTAAAATTTAAAAAACGCAATTATGCTTAGATTATGAATTTAGGAGATTTTAAGTCTATCTTTAATAGCTACACTAAAATTATAAAGTGATAAATTTATTAAGTTATTTAATTTTTTAATAATTTTAACATCAAAAAATTTATTTTAGTATAAATTTAAAATAATTTTTACAACTTTATTTTTTATAAATATTTTCTCTCTACAACTTTATTTCTCTATTTTTTTTTCAATTTAATATTTTTCCACCAATAATTTTTTGAGAAATTCTTCCAAAAATCTTATCCCATAAAAACACCACATTATGGAGTCGTATAATAATGATTTTTTTATACATGAGATAGTTCTTAAAAAATTGTTTTTGAAATTTTGGGATCTCTGAAAAAGTCTCTAATTTTTTATATATAGTTTTCTTTTGTGAAATTTTACAATATTGTTGCAAAATGTTCGTTGTGATAATTAGATATTATATGATATTAAGTGATAAGTGCTAAAAAATTAAGTGAATTATACATCACTTAAAATTTTAAATAATTTTTTAAGTGATTTTTTAATTTTGTCATCAGACGCATTTAATTTGATAAATACTTAATGTATTCAGTTACTAATTAATTACAAAGGGGCCTAAGTGCAGCACAATTATTGTCAATCATGTTCTATTTTTATTTTTTTAAGTGTAATGACATATTTTTAGAGAATATCCAATCAAAACGACAGGCCAAGCGAGATTCGAGCAGAATCATCCCGGATGCTCAATCTAAATCCCGAAGAGAAATCTAAGGATAACTTGGTAATTGCCAGGCCATAGCCGAGGACCTCAATCACTGTTCGGGGCCTCATGACCAACTTAACCAAATAAGAAAAGGCAAGGGCTTTTCTTGACAATAAATACAAAGTAGGCACTGTTAGGCAGGTAATTCTGGACACATGCATACACTTATCGAAATTCTACAAAAAATTTACCACTGAATCAGACTATACTGATTCTCACACTCGGTGTGCAAATTGCAATGCTTGCAAGTTCTCTAGCTTGGATTGGAAGAAAACCATATATATTTGTGATGATCCAAAATCGAACATCATCATCAAATTGACATTGTATGTGGAAACGAATTATCTCACACTTGAGAAATTTTATTGCCACTCTATGATCTGGGATAATGACAAGCAAACAAGAAGTAGAACAACAATATATCCACATGTCTGATGCAAAACTAGGCCATCAGGGACCTCCAATGCCCTATTGATGGAGATGATGAAAGAAATGAGAGATGTCTCTCGGATGAATCTACCATGCATGCAACAACTAGTAGGGAAAACCAAACTGCCATTGTTGTCTCTCTTGGCATAGGGATACACCCGACATACAACAAAGCTCAAGTTATAGTCGATGAAGGGGTACGAGGCCAACGAGAATGGCGTCGGGAATAATACTTGAGGAAGGAACTAGAAGACCTAAGGCGCGAATTGGAGTAGTTCCGCAAAGAGAGGAAATAAATCTTCTAAGGGAGGAACAACCCTCAGGATGAGCACAACCCTTACCACCAGCTCTTACCTCGAGCGTACATTCGAGAAATAGAACTTGAGAGCAACAAGTTAACCAATATTTCCCAATGAACTTGCTTCCTTTGATTAACAAGGTGCGACTGTAAGGAAACAACTCAGGGATTCGAGTGATTACATCTCAACGGACAAATGTACCAACTCCTAAAAGTGTCTTCCACTTTCAAATCTCGATCCCAGGGGCTAGTGAAAACCTGATGGAGGGACCAAAACCTCAAGAACAAGGTAAACTCTATTTATTCAAGGCTAGTGTAGATGCACAAACACAATCCGAATATCTAAGACATCATAAAGAGGATCACATCATCATTTACTACTCAGGAGTTGAGGTAGAAAGTATTGGACAACTTAAGCTTCTATTTCAAATCCTTACCTACTAGGGGAGAACTCAGATTTTAATAAGTACCTCTAATCATTCCAAGCCCATAAGGATTTGCGAGGGATTTGGATTATCTAAATTGTTAAGCCTTTCAGGTTACTTAGACTTGGCTGACAAAATGGTACAAGTTTCTCTAACTAGGGATCTTTGATTTCTTCGAGACCCTTAGTTACGCCTTAGTTTACCAGTTTGTCAGCATTATGAAGAAATCTAGGAACCCATCTCACCTACTGTTATTCAAACAGATGAAGAACAATAGTCTCGATGCCTACTTGGAAAGGTTCAATCTTGTATCTGATAAGATTGATAGAATGGATGACAGAATGGTTGCACTAGCCTTACTGAGAAGAGTCAATAAAGGGCCATTCCTATTCAAAATGATTTGGGCACTGCACAATACCTTGGCCTTAGAATAGGACATTTACAACTGAATTCATCTTAGTGGAAGACATATGTTGATCCCATTTTGAAGACGAAGAGGACATTAAAGTGAAACTCAGGCTTAAAGACTAGAGATATGTTCGGTCTGATTACGAAGAATCTCAAACAAAGAAGAAACGAGAGGATGGTTGTAACGGATGGTCAGATAAGCCGCCCTAGAGGCATAAATCCCTCTCTGGTGCACAAACTACACCTTACTGAATGCTATTATGGGGTTTGTTTGGAACAGATTTAGGATGAAAAATATTTGAAGTAGACTCAACACCTAGTTAATAGTCCATTGTTACATCTTCTTTTTCTCCGCATATCTCATGGGCACAATCGTCACATGACTTTAAATCTCCGAATAGAGATACATACATAACATTTCTAACAATATCCATTGAAATATATGTTTCTCTTCATGGTCCTATTTATAAAAATCCAACACACGTTTATCTACAGAATTAAAGAAGTCAATAAGTGTATCTTCAATCGTCCGCGATAGTGAACAAAAGAATAAACTAGTGTAACAAGCAAGATAGAGAGAGGGAGGGACAACCATTATTAAAGTGGGTGTCCAATTTGTCATCTAATTATATATATACGTTGTATCGGGTTAGTTGATCCTGTTGATAAGAGTTTAATCAAAGAACCCACTCAGTTGTAACCATTGTACAATTCAATATCTTTATCTCTATATACCCGAAAGAACTAATTAGGAGGAGATAAATGTTGTATGTAATCCCTATAGTCAATCTTCTATTTATACATTTAGTGGATTTTATTTGTAAAATTTTATAATCTCAAATATTAATAAAAAGTATTTTTGATATTATCCACAAATTGTTTGAATGTTTCTATAGACCCTTGATATAAAATTTAAATTTCTTATCTCTATGATGTGATTGAAAGGCGGAGACTGAAGCATTTGGTAACTTGTATCCTTAATTATTCTTAGTCGGTATTTGATTGTGAAAATAAGTCTCTAACAATCTTGGCTAGTTTATTGGTGTGTTCTCTCTTATGAGAATGGTGAGTCTCACACCATTGGTATGAGATACTCGAAAAACTACAGGAGGACTTACAAGTGGAGTAAGGGATTTAATATGATCATTCTTGATATCCTACGTGGTAGCTTTGCTGAACTTGAAAATAGGATATCTGACTTATGATTGTACTTGTGATATTTTGACTTGATGTATTGTTTACTACAAACATAGGTTGTTATAGTTTGATAATACTGAGTGTTGTATTCTAACCATAAACTTCAAATGTATTAATTAACTATAGTAAGATATACATGTGAATATATGAGTATCAAGATGAAATCTATCACTCTCAACAAAGAGAGACATATCCTATGTGATTAGATTTAATATAATTTACCCACGACTCTGGCAAGAGAAGTGTGATGATGGGGATAAGATTCCAGTTGGTGTTACATGGTGTTATATTATCAATCAATATATGTAACCTTTTTAGGGTCTAATCCCGATAAATTAATTGATTTTGATTATAACAACAAGTTGATGTTTTTCGTCTAATATGTTTGTTAAATTTATGTTTGAAACAACATAGGATTAAAACAATTAATAGATGCTAGATAGACAATTTGCAAATGACAGGAATCTAGACCAAGTTGCTCAAATATGATAATGAAGACTCTTCGCAAATACAATTTTTTTTTTTTGGTATTTTGCAGGTAAAACAACACTTATATTGATCTATATTGTTGACCCCAAGGGTGTGAATCCCTAAGAATGAGATTTTTATGATAACAACATATTTGAGATTTTGTATTTAATACGTGTTGAATGTGTAAATACATAAAAGATGCAATGGCAAAGAAACAAGAATAATGAAGAAATATCATAGCATATGAAAGGTAGACAAGGAAGATCAAGAAGAAAAAGATCATGCAATTATGAAATGATCACGATCGAGATGATCAAGACTCAAGTGATCCAACATGGAGATTCAAGAAAAATAAGAACGTGATTAAGATTCATAGGCTTGGGAGGGCTTCAAATGAACTTGATGTATGTCAAAGAGAAGGTAAATCCTTTCTTATAACTCCTGTACATAGTTGACTCATATAGGATAAACATATAAATATTTGCATATATTATGTGGCATATCTTACTTGTGAATTATGTGTGTTTAAGATGCTTATGATTGTTGAAAATGAAATTTAATGAATATTGAGAAAAAAAAAAAAAATTGAGTTAGTTAAACAAATAGGCTTAAAACTAAAAAAAAAAAAAAATGTAGAGTAAGATCGATCGACCCTTGCATCGGCCAATCGAAATAGACAACAGTGTAGAAATAAATCAAACTAGCTTGATCTGATTAACCAATAGAACTAATTAAGCTATTCTAGTAATAGGTTCCGAAGTAAAACAAACATTGGAAATCGGTCAACCAAATTGTAGAACTAATTGGCAGATTTGGGAAGTAGGGCCAAAAATATTATTTAATAAAATGGTTGATTGATCAATTGGAACAATATGCATTTTAGAATGGCTAATTATGAATATCAGTCAACTGACAGATGAACTGGTTAACTAATTGTCGAAGATTTGTTTAGTATCCTTAGCCAAAATGCAAATTCGAGCTTGAAATGAACACCAAATTGATTCAAACATGTAGCTAATGTTAATTAAATTTTTTATCTATCATTTGAATAAATTATTTCAAATTGATAGACAAGATCAACCGTAAAATCTTGTAAAACAAAGTTACCATTTTCTAAGCCTAAATTATAACCCTTTTTGTAGCAACTTGTCTTCCAATGAATTCTTTCTCCAATTGATCAAATTGGAATATTGTTTACCATTTTCTAAGCCTAAAATTATAGCCTTTTTTTTTGGTAGCAACTTGTCTCCCAATGAATTCTTGCTCTCATTGATCAAATTGGAATATTGTAACAAGTGTGTATTCAATTGATCTAATGCCCCTAACATTCAACTCGTTAAATATAATGGCTTTGTTCCAAAAATCAAGCTCAATTGCTTAGATTAATAGCCTATAAATACTTGTCAAGAAAACCTTTATTCTAGAGGGATGAGTCCATGAAATGAACACACCATAAACATTCTTAAAGTTAAATATTTGTGTTAAATACTCTTAGTTATTCATTGAGTGATATAGTGCTGTAAAAACAATACATTTACATAAAGAGTGAGGAACTAAGATAGACACTTGAGTAAGCTATTATAAGAGAATATTTTCAATCAAACTGGTGCTATCTTTGGGGAATTCAAGTAGAGTTCAAATTAGCTCTAGTACAATTTATGACATATAATTCTTAATCATTACTGATGAGTTCGTTCTGTAATTGATTATTTATTAATTGTTCGTAATTACTTTTGTGTGGAATATTTATAAATATCCTTTTATCTTGACTTGCTTATATTGATTACATCCTTAATTCTATAAATTGGTTTAAAATTTACTTCGTGATGAAACAATTAATGATTTGATCTTGAGCTTTATTAGAGTAATTTGTTTATACATTTAAATCCACCATCTTCGAAAAACCAAAGAGTCGTTATCATAAAATTGAAAAGTGTTTTCTATTAGATCACGAAATCATTATATTTGATATATTGGACACGGTAGGAACTCGCACCATCATCAAGATTAAGTTACACATCGAGATCTTAAATTCCACATGTACCAATCTAATAGGAGGTAAACCAATTGGACGTTTTCAGTGTGTTGATCCTAAAATTTTGATGAACAATTAAGTATTGATGCTTTGGTGGAACTAATGTTTAATCAAGTGTTTCGGTAATTTAAAGTTCCAGTAATGAAGATGTTAAATTGAATGGATGCTAAATGAAGATATCAAGATGATAATGAAGTATTAAGGGTTTGAAGAAATTAGAGAAAACAACCTAGATAAATATTAACTCTTAATATCCCATTTAGGAACACACACATGGCACAAAATGAATTTTATATTTTATATGTGTTTTTATTAAGTATGATTATTTGCTCCTATATGAATTGAAAAGAAATATTTTTGAATGACTAAAATAAAATATAAGAATATTAGTGGAGCTTATTTAAAGATAAAAATAGATAAAGGGGCGAAATCATAAAAGAAAGTGAGTTAAAAATGAGATCAGAGAAGAAATTCAGAAGGAGATAGTCGACTGAGGAGTCGACTGAAGAAAGAAGCTGAAACATCCTGAATTAAAAAGTCGACCCACAGGTCGACCGATGAAAATAACTGAACTCTCTGAGTGTATGAGTCGACCGAGTGGTCGATCGGTGAAAGCATGACAAACTCTCTGAATCGAAGATTCGACCGAGCGATTGACCGATGAACTGCATGGGCTACTCCTAGTATCTTCCAGTCGACTGAACGCGTAGTTTTCGGATACTGTTTGATCCAAGTTTAAATCCAAAAGTAGCCATTTTTTGTTAGGATTTGAGAGAGATTTTGGGGATATTCTTTATATTTGAGATATGGTTTATATACTAATTAAATCCTTTCAATATGGTTCATTAAATATTAATGTATCTCAATTTGGTAATTAAAATGGATTCTATACTTATTTAATTTAATTGAAAAATACTTTAGGGTTTTTTTTGGGTGTTTTGAAAGTTGTTACTGAGTGAAATTGAACCAAAATGAAGTCCTTATGTTATAAGGGGTCTATAAGAGTTTTTTAATTGTCATGACACTTGTAAACTAATATTTAGAAGGCTAATTACAAGTTCCTTTAAATAGACCTGCGAATTTTATTAGAAAGGCTAATCATTCTAAGAGAGTTAATAATTCTATATCGTTTTGAGAGAGATTTTATAAGTTAGTATTCTCCAATATTGTGGGCTTTTCTAAGAGTGATTCTGTGAATCAATTGCGATCTATTCTTGCTGATACTGGATTTGAAGTTATACTGTTCTAATAATTATTTCTGTGGATTCGAGATGAGATCTTTCCATATTGTTTATTGTTTATTATTTTATATTTTGGAAATTGATCTTAGAAATTGTTTTTGATTTTTGAAGAAAATATTCTTTCAAACAATTTTTTGAATCTGATTACATGCTCCAATTTGCTATCCATATTCTTGTTAAAATCAGATTTCTGTATCTCACATATTTCTATTACTAGTTGGGATATTAGTTGAGTTTTTATTTATGTGGGGTGGTAGAAGCTCCGAGTGAGATTTACCATTTATTAATTTTTGTATTGGTGAGTTGTGACATATTAAATATCATTGGGGATATTTAATCAAGGGTAACTGAGTTTCAGTCTCTTACTGTAAAGAGATTGAGGTAGTGATTCTTCCTGGATAAGAATTGTGTTTTTTTGAGTGATTTTGTAACGGTTCAATCCTTACCGGGTAAAAGGATATTTGGAGTGTTTTGGTGAGATTTTGATTCTTGAGCCTTAATGTTAAAAATAATTAGGTTATTCTCTAACCTGTAAAAAGTAGAGGTTCTTCCTTAGCCTGAGAAAAGAAAATTGTAAAGGTTGATTATGAGCCTGTAAAAGAATAGGTGCGTGGGTTTAGTTCTTACCTTTAAAGGAATCTTGGTTTTAGTGGGTACGATCTCCCTGGAGCTCGGGGGACTAGATTAGCCAATAGTAGTTTGGTGAATCAGTATAAATCTTTTGTGTGCTGCATTATAATTTTGGTTATTTTTGTTGTTTGGGTGTGCACTAGATTTATTATAATTCCGTTGTGGTATAAAGATAATAATTAATTTAGACATAAAATTAATTATTTGATTTATTCAAGTATATTCTGATTATATTTTTTAATTACCCAATTCATCCCTCTTTTTGGGTATTCTACTGGGCCAACACATTGATTAGTGAAAGAGGTATTTACGATCTTGAAAATAGTCTTAGCTTCACATTGTAAAGAATCTATATGTTTAATTTTGAGCTTAATCGAATAACTTGATTCTTTGTTTCACGTGGACTTATTTTATTATATCTTGTACGTGATTGTTTGTGTACTTGTTCTAACATATTATATCTATTGTACACTATAAGCACCTAGTGAGTCAATATAGACGTATTGATTTAGAGATGATTGATAGATGCTCTGAGTATTAGCTTGTTAAACTAATAAACACAAAAGTGGAGTTGTGAAGGTGTGAATTGTAATTTAAACCAGGATGTTAGTTTAAGCGAGACATGTGTAAAATGGTATAAGTGTAATTTACCTTGAGTAAGAAAATTTGGAGTGTGTGAAAAGGTATAAGTGTAATTTCCTTTGGTTGTAATAGTTTGGTATTTACCAAGGAAGAGACATAAGGGAAATAATAGATTAGTAATCATTGAAAAAGCTTGGGGTGTTAGCCTTAGGCAAAGAGGTTACTTGGCCGAACTACAATAAGTTGCTGTGTCTAAACTCTCTCTCTCTATGTATCTTTATTTATGTGATTGTGCTTTATCTGTTTACTTATTTCGTTGCTACTTTCATACATATATATATATTTAATTGTTAAATCTGTGTAAATGTGTGATTAAGCGAAAGTAAAAAGAAGTTAAAACTAGTAAGTTATTTGTACTACCCAATCCATCCCCTCTTGGGTAGAATTGGGCTAACAATTGGTACCATAGCTTAGTTTCTTATAGGATTAAGTCTCATAGAAAATTGGTCCATGGAAAATAACACAAGATTTACCTTGCCCAAAGGGAAATCCATGCATAGGCCACCCATTGTTTAATGGAGGCAATTATGTATTTTGGAACGTTATAATGATATAATTCTTACAAGCCACCAATTCTGATGCTTGGAGAGTTATTAAGAATGGTCCCTACACCCTCAACAAGATCGTAGACTCACGTGAGGTACTTAAGTATGAATCTAAGTATAATGAGGCTAATATAAAATTGATATCTTTAAATTCCCAAACCATTAACCTTCTTTTTTGTACATTAAACCTAAAGATTATACCAGGATCTCAGGATTCCATTTAGCGAAGAAAAATTTGGATATGCTCAAAGTAACTCATGAGGGCACCAACTAAGTAAAGGAGTCAAATATTAATTCTCTCGTACATCAATTCGAGCGATTCAAGATACATAAAAATGAATGTATTAAGCAAATGCACATATGCTTCAACAAAATCTACAATGGTATAAATGCTCCGAAAAAGTCTTACTCAATGGAAAAATATTAAGGAAAATACTTTGGTCACTTCCCAAGGCATGGGAACCAAAGGTAATGACGAATCAGGAAGCCAAAGACTTGAACACTTATTCTATGGAGGCACTAACAATAACCTCAACACACATTAATCAAGACATGCGAGGATAAATCAATCACAAGTCAAAGAAAAGCGTTATCATTAAAAGTGCTCCATAAAGATGATCACGAAGATGACGAAGAAAGCCTAGATTTTGACCAAGAAGAAGCTTAAAACTTGTGACTAGGAACCTTTTCCTGTTCACCAAAGGTGCTTTCAAAGGAATAAAATAGTTTGACACCTAAAATTTTAAATGTTTCAATTACTATAAGACTGGTCACTTTCAATCCAACTATTAGGAGCCTAAGAAGGAGCACAAACGAAAAAAAAAAAAATTCTCAAAAAAAGAAGAAGAAATCCATGAAGGCCACTTGGGACAAAACAAATAGCAACAGTTCAAAAAGTTTATCCCATAAAGAGGAGACCACCATGCTTGCCTTAATATCAAATGAAGATGAGGTATGTAATTTAAGTTCTTCTAGTAGTATAGAATTCAATAAACTATATAATGCATATGAGGATTTAATAAATGATTTTTCTAGAATTTGTGCACTTAAGAAAATGGTTTAATCATTATCCAAATAAGTCAAAAATAAAAATGCTAAAAATATCTCTCGCAAATGAAATTTTTACTTTAAAGAAAAATTATTTTGAAAAAGAAAACTTAGAGATGAAACTTAAAATCGAGGAACTTAAATCCAACGTTTTTAAGTTCAATCAAGAAGAGGATAATTTCAACTTTATGTCGGGAAGCCAACGAGGTATTCTCAACCAAGCTAGACTTGGTTATCAAACATATTCAATACTAAAACGATTTCACAAATTATTTTCTCAAACAAAGAAAATGATGAAATATTTTCATTTCCTTAAAATTGGTCATTCGATTAAATCATGCTTGAATAAATCATGAGAAATAAAAACGATTTGGGTACCTAAGGGGAACCTAGTTTTACATGCTAAACCTACTAGAAAAAATTACTACGGTACCAGTTGGGAATCATTTGGGGTATGCCTTTCAAGTTAAAATTAAAACATCAATAAGCAAAGACAATTTGAATGAGCACTCACTTCCAAAATATTATTTGGGGGGAGCAATTAGTACTGCATTTTCTATTTTAAATAGGGTTTCCATCCGTTGGGGTACTAAAAACAATCCATATGAGCTATGGAAGGGAAAACCCCCTACTATTGCCTTCTTTAGAGTTGGCTATAATTATTTTATTCCCAGTGGTAAATACAACCTAGAATTTTTTATGCCAAATCTTATAGAGGTATATTTTTTTGGATATGCACCATATAGTAAGTCATATAGGGTGCATAATAAAATGACTCTAGTTATTGAAGAATCTACGTGTATTTGAAGAGTCTAATCCCTTTGTGTCCCGTTGAACCATATTGTTGAAACCAACATTCTAATGGAGGATTCGCTTGAGGTTCATGCAACGGAAGAAAATGAAAATTTTCCCAAAGCCATGAAAAAAGTAATCGGGTACCCTCCGAAGCTAATCCTAAGTGAGATTAACAGTGGGGTAAGTGCTTATTCTTCATTTCGTAACCTAGTTAATGTTGCTTTTCATTCCCAAATTGAGACTATAAATGTCAAAGAAAGAATAATCGATGAATCTTGGGAGTTGATAATAGAAGAAAAACTTAACCAATTTGAGTGTAATAATGTTTGGACCTTTGTACCCAGGCCTAATGACCATCCCGTAATCAATACTAAATGGATATTTAGAAATAACAACGATGAATCTAGCATTGTTGCTATGAATAAATTTAGATTAGTTGCTTAAGATTATATTCGTGAGGAAGTAATTGACTATGAAGAAACCTATACCCCCATAGATATATTAGAATTCATTTGATTTCTTTTAGCTCTTGCATGTGCACATTTTAGATTAATTCAAATGGTAATAATAAGGAAGAAGTATATGTGAAACAACCCCCTTATTTTGAAAATTAAAATATCTCATAGCATATGTTTAAATTATCTAAAGCTCTTTATGATCTCAAACAAGCCCTAGAGCTTGATACGAGAGTCTTAGAGGTTTCTCAATTGATAAATTAAAGAGGGGTTAGCAATATTACATTGTTTATTAAACAATTTGGTTCCGATATACTATTTTTATAAATATATAGTGGTGATATTATCTTTGTGGCTACTAACGAGTATCTTTGCCAAGAGTTTGTGAAAGAACATGTACGAACCATTCAAGATTAGCATGATGGGAGAGATTACATTATTTATTGGACTCCAAATCAAGAAAACCAAGGATGTGATATTCATAAACCAAGCGAAGTAGGTGAAGGAGTTGCTAAAAAAACATGGAATAGAAAATGAGAGAGTATACACAACACCAATGGCCAGTACGACAAATCTAGACAAGAGATGAGAAAGAAAAAATTTAGTGAAAGTTGTATCGAGGTATGATTTGTAGCTTTCTCTACCCAACTGCAAATAGCCCCGATATTATGTTTAGTGTTTGCATGTGTGCACGTTTTCAGGAATGACCCAAGGAGTCACACTTAACTGTTCTTAAAAAGATATTTAGGTATTTAATTGGGTCATATGACTTACGTATTTGGTATAAAAAAGAAAAAGAAAAAGTGAGTTGCATATGCTTGGTTACTCTGGCTTGGCCAATTAAGAGGTTGAGTGTAAAAGCACAAGTGCCATCTGCTACTGTCTAGGGACATGCACTGGTTTCTTGGTCGAGGAAAAAACAAAACTATGTAGATTTATCCATCACCAAGGCTAAGTATATGGCCACCGATAGTTGTTATGCTCAAGTTTTATACATTAATAAACAATTACTTGATTTCAGCATAAGTGCAGAAAATTGATAACACGAGTGCTATTTGACTTAGTAAAAATCCTACACAACACTTCCACCGCAAGCATATTGATATTCACCATCACTTTATTAGAGATCATATTAGAAAAAGGCAATATATCTTTAGAGTTCATAGATACACACAATAAGCTTGTTGATATTTTCACTAAACCTCTAGCGAAAGAATAATTTTTTAAAATCATATGGGGTTTAAGAATGGCTAGGCAAGTTGACATTTGCCCAAATTAAACTTTCAAAGTTTAACGACTCTCATAGTGTTTTGAGATCAATATGAAATACTTTTCCATTGAGGTTTAAAAGATTAGATCATTGAAGTTGTGTGTAGTTCTAACAAATGGATTTGATTATCATTTCTAAAATTGATCCCACATTCCCCACATACATCATACCCTGCACGTTTGAGGCGACAAAGGGGAAGAGAATAATGATTTTATGTTGTGCCATAGACATAAGTGTTGTAGTTCTTCATGTTTAACTTAAGTATTTATACTTACCATGAACTATTTACTTTCCATACTTAAGTACTCACACCCGACTTATATGTTGCTATTCATGTTTATAATCATTGCCATATTGTTATACATATTTATATTTTTCATTTTAAAACTAAAATGCAAAAAACATTGTTCTGATAGTAAGGGGGATAATTAATTGTTAAATAAATTAGAAAAATCATCAAATATATTATCATCATCAGGGAGAGATTGTTGACCCCAGGGTTGTGAATCCCTAATAATGAAATTTTCATGATAACAACATATTTATGGTTTTGTATTTAATATGTGTGTTGCTTGTATAAGTAAAGGAAAATATGCAATAAAGACGTAAGAAGAATAATGAAAAAATAACACAGAAGATGAAAGAAATATCAAGAAAATGAAGATCAAGCAATGGGAAGATAAGCAAGAACCAAATGATCAAGACTCAAACGATCCAACATGGAGATTCAAGCTGAAGATGATCTTGATAAAGATCTAAAGGCTTGGGAGGTTGTAGACGCTGCATTTTGTCCCTCTCGTTTTTGAAAAATTTCGGATCTAAAGTGAAAACACAGACAAAATTTAAACAGATATTTAGATAGATGAATTTCCACCTTAGAATATGCCTTAATATTACAAAAATAAATAAAACAAAAAACAAGAAAAACATGAAAAATTGCCAATTCGATTGAATTTCGGAATAAAGTTTTGGGTCAAATTAGAAGTTTCTAAAACATAATTGGGAACTAAAATGACAAAAATAAAAGGGAATTATCTATGGATGTCACTTTTAATATGTTTAATATCAGTTTCCACCATTTAATTTGAAGAAATTTCACCAATTACACATACTTTACATTTTGACCCCCCAATTTTTTTGTTTTTGCCAGTTTTATCAAATTGACGACCAAAAATATTTAATTTTTAGAAATTAAAAATTAAAATAATATTGTGGATAGTTGAATTTTGTTTTTAAGTTTTTAATTTTCAAAAAATCAATTAACAAGTATTTAATTACACAAATGGGTGCCAAAAACGCAAAAATCACTACAAGCCCCCCCCCCCCCCCGCCGCGAGAATAAGATGAAGCATTGGATGCTTCGTGATAGTTGAGATAGCCTTATTTGAGTATCCCAAATCGTTTCCATATATTGTATACACTGATTGTGGTAATATGGAAGATTCCACATACAATACCATTTATAGGGGATCTAAATGTCATGATTACACCCTAAAGGGGTAGCCCCCCTCACTCATCAATGAGGGAAAATTTAATGCCCTTTGGTTTACCTACACATACAAGAATCCACTGGCAAGCCAAATCTATAAAAATGGGATCTTTTTTAAAGGGATAATACTCCTCTCTGATTCTCTCTCTCTAAGTCCAAAAACTCTCTCAGGTTGCTTTGATTTACAAGCTTTACATTTCTCAAAAACTCTAAAAATGATTTCTAAACTCTCTCAAAAGACCATCTTGAAACCCTCTTACAAAGAGGTCAAATATCATACAAGAAAGGACAATAAAAGAAGAAAAAAATAAGGAGAAACAAGGAGAAGAAGGTAAACTCTTAAGAAAAGACCATCACCTTAAGCTAAGTAAGCTTTTCTTCGACCCCTTTTGCATATAATTTTTTGTCTTTGTCAAGAAACATAAGAAACCAAACTCAAAAAAACCTAAAACCAACCAACTAACATAACCACTAACCACTAACTATTTATTTTCTCATTCTGCGTTTTTTTGTGCTTCACTTTTTTTGCATCTTGTTTTCTTTTTTTAGCCTAGTCCATGGACCGACACTAAGTCACTGACCATGTCTTGGCACCCTCTTTTTTATTTTTTCATAATTTTTTTTTTCCTTGTTCCTAATTCTAAAAATATTTTTTCCAAATTGCTCTGAAAAAAAGATGGACCTTTCTTAAGAAAATGATTTTTTAGATCTTTCTTGAACAAAGGATTTTTTTTTTTTTTTTTTTTAAATGATATTTTTCCTAGGAACCATTTTGAAATCATCTTTATAAAGTTCTTTCTCATGTCTTAAAAAATGGTTTTTGTTTCAAGAAGTTTTTCTAGAAATTGTTTTTCCAAAAAATGTTTGTACCAAACTTCTTAATGTTTTATTTAAAACTTGTTTTTCTAAATTAGTCAAAAAATTAATTCATAATCTCTTTCTTAACAAATGTTTTTTTTAGACTTTCCCAAATAAGAATATTGAAATCTTTGTTTCTAAATTCTTTCTATCAATAAATATTCTTTTTAGATATCTAGTTTTTTGTAGTTAAAACTTTTTCTTGTTTTTTACATAAAACACATGGCTTTCAACATTTTAATTTATTTATTTATTTTTTACCCTTTTTCTTCTCTTTGAAATGGATACTAGTTTTGGCAAAACAACCTTAACTAAACAATAAAAAAAAAAAAATATCCTAGGGACCAAACTTTTCGATTCTTCTATAATCGATAGACGGTCTAAAAAGGGGGACATTTATTTTTTATTTTATTTTTTGTTTTTTTTTGTTGTTGTTTTATCATTTTAAAGTGTTTTACTTTCTTCTACGTAAAATAAATATAAAAAATAAAAATGGGAATTAGTATGTTAACAAAAACTTAATTGTTGATCCCGAGGTATTGATAAACAATTAAGGGTTGATGTTTTTGGTGGAACTAATGTATTTGTTGAGTGTTCCAGTTTAAGACTTCCATTAAATATTAAATCATGAAGTAATTATGAAGGATGCAAAGATGGATTTTGAAGATATGAAAAGTGTTGAAGATTTCGAAGAAATTAGGTAAAAACAACTCAAATACTCTTTTACTCTTAATGTATCCGAAATTAGGATCACATACGACACAAATTGATGAATTATATATTTGTGTGTTTAATTTGATAAAGTATAGGATCCTAATTAGTAATCAATTATTTGCTCTAATATGATATTGAAAAATTAAAATTGACCTAAGTGAGATTAGTGTTTAAAATTGAATATTAGTGTCATTTTTGTTAATCAAGAAAAGAAATCAGTTAACGGGATTAAAATGATGAAGTTTGGAGTTGTTAAAAGTTGAAAATAAGAGCTTCCAGCAATAATCGGTCAATCGAAGGGTATAAGATCGGTCAACCGATTGTCCTTGGGCTAGAAAGTATAACTCTCTGAATAGATTGGTCAAACGACCATAGAAGGATCAGTCAACCGGCTGTGGCTTGATTTTGGCTTGAAAACTCCCTGAATCAATTGGTCAACCGACCGTGAGAATTCGGCCAACCGACTAGGCTTGTGCACTTGTTTGTATGTTGGCTATAACTGTTTTATCCGAACTCCGATTGAGGTGATTCAAAATTATATAGAAATAATAGAAATATATCTACAACGTTCATGTTTTGAGTTTTTTCAATATCAAATTGCATGATGGTTAAAATGGGGCTTGAAGTTTCTACACCTATAACCACAATCAGTCAACCGACCACTGGGATCGGTTAATCGACTGTTTCAGTTGAGATCTCGAGGAACTTAGAATTTTGGTAACAACTAGCCATTTTTTATGGTTTGAAGGGAGAGATTTGGGAGATTTGAAATTATGGAAGATATGGCCCATATATTTTGAATGGATACTGATTTTGTTCATATATTAAATAATTTTCTCAATTTAGTTTATTAAATACTTTCTATCTTTGTGATTAGTAATTGAGAAATAATTTATGGACTTAATTGATAGGTTTTAAAGTTATATTGGAGTCAAATACATTAGAATTGAATGGTTATGATATATGGGGTCAAGAACTATTAGTTCCTAAGCTATTCTAATAGTTATCATCTACTAAGATTTATTCAAGAGAGATATTGTGTTGCGTACTTGATCTAAAGTGTTGATTGTTGAATTGGCGTCATCGATTTGAGCTGTCTAGTGATTCTATTTCCATTCTTCAGTATTTTCCTGGTGAGATCTCTCCAAGCTATTATTTCGTATTGTGATTTGATATTACTATACTTGCTTGATTGATAAGATCGTAGTAATTTTTAAACTTAAAGAGCATAAAAAAAATTAAAATGATTTTTGTGATTATCTGATTACGTGCTTAATTTTTTGCTACCCACACTTATTATAATCAGATATTGAATTCCTCACTTAAATTCTATCACTAGTAAATTTTGGGATATTAATTGAGTTTAGTTGTGTTGAGGTGGTAGAAGCTTCGAGTGGGAAAAAACTCATTATTTTTGTAATTGGTGAGTTTGTACGGATTAGATAAAGTTGGGTTGTATCTAGTCAGGGTAGCTAGGGTTTCAATCTTTTTTGGGAAAAAGATTGAGGTTTGATTTTTACATAGAATATAAAAAGGTTAGGTTATTATTTTTTCTTGAAAAGAGTTAAGTTTTAATTCTTCTTGAATAGAATAGAGTTTGTGAGGTTTGATCTTTAGCCTATAAAAGGATTAGGTTTGATCCTTAGCTTGTGAAAGGATTAGGTTAGTCTTGAGCCTGGTAAAAAGATAAGATTCTTTCTTAGCCTAGGAAAATGATAATTTTAAAGGTTGATTTTGAGCATGGTAAAAGAATGGTTGTAAGGGTTTGATTCTTGCCTGGTAAAGGAATTAAGGGTTTAGAGGGTACGAATCTCCATGGAACTCGGGGGGGACTGGATTAGTCAAGGCTAGCTTGATAAACCAAAATACATCTTTATGTGTTGTATTGATTATTTTATTTACATTTTGTTTGGGTGTGCACTTAGATTAAATACACTTATCTGCTACGTAACAAAGATAAATAATTGATTTAAGATAAATTGATTATGTGATTAATTAAGTGCTTAAAGATTTGAAATTTGTTCAAATTTTTATAACTACACAATTCACCCCCGTCTTGGGTAGCTCACTAGGCCAATAATTGGCATCAGAGTTGGTTTTAGCTTGATAGGGTTAACACCCTAGCTAAATCAATCACATGGCATACACCACGGATAATGTTTTTTGTGTATCATCTTTTGATGGTGATAGATTCGTATATGAAAATGTTGTTTATGATTCTTGTGATATTAGTGGTAGTGATGGAGATGATGATAATGAAAATATTCATATTGTCATGGAAAAATTGCTTTCTCTTACATTTCTTTTTGTGAAAGAAAACTTGATTTTAAAAAGAAAAATTGATTCTTTAGAAAATGGAGGAAAAAGTATTCGGAAATCTAAAATGCATTTGGATAACTATTGTGGAACAAAAGAGTTTGTGGATGTCGTTTTTGAAATATATAATTTGCTCTCTAAAGTGAATTTTGTTGAAAATGAAAACAGAGTTTTAAAAAATGATTTTGATGTGATTTCCAAGCAAATGTCATATTTTGAATTAAATATCAATTTATTTAAGAAAAAAATTGAAAAATCAAAATCCGACCTCAAGTCTATTTCAAGAGCTTCTAAAAATGTTTCTTTATCTTTTAAAACAATCTATAGAAGTAGATATATTTCATTGTCTCATCCTTCATTACAAGCCAATGACATGCAAACATAATTTTTTTTACCTAAGCCAAGATGTGATATCACCGAGAAGCCAGAAGTGACATGTGCAAATGGAAATATCATTGAATCAAATGACAACAATCAAAGGCTTAGAGGATACGGATAGGCCAAGAGAAATTGTGCATCCAAATCAATCATTAGTAGAAATGTGGTAAAAAACAAAGTCATTCCAAAAGATATAAGAGGTACTCCTAACCCTGCGTAATTTAAATTCATTAAATTTGTTAAAGAGGGAGGTGTTCAGTATGCCGATTAGGTAAGTTGGTAATGGTTTCTAAGATATGTGCTAAATTATGTATTTTTTAGTTGTCTTAGAATTATTGCATGATGATTAGATAAGTTTACATATTTATATGTGATAATCTTATGCTATGCTATATGAGATCCACAAAAAGTCATGTTTAAAAATATGCGAAATATGTTATATCAATCCATAACTTGTTTATCATTAAATTATTTGTTAATCTACGTGATCTTTGAATATATAGCATGTTAATCTATTGATACTATTGCACATGGATATCCTTATAGGCATTAAGTGTCTAGCATTCATCTAATGTCTCATGTCTTTATTAATGATTATTATTCTTAAGGGAGATGAAATTTTATGAGATAAATATGTACCTATCCATGTTTAAAGTACGCATTATATTTATGTTGATAGTTTCATAAATTATCCTTGAGAAATGCTTCATGTCCTAGTGCGTTAAAAATTACATATTTCTTGATTCTATCTACAGGAAAGATATTAATTGGTACCATGAATAAAGCATGTTGAATAATTAAAATTATATGATTTCAAATAAATTTTGGCCCAATGAAACATTTTCAAAACCAGCGCTTAGAAAAGCCCCTAAAATTAATTTTCTAAAAATAAATAAATTTGAGAGGAAGGAAACCAAATTGAATCTTTCTCTTATCTCAATATTGTTTTTCAAAATTCGGGGTATATCAGTTGGCGACTTTGTTGGGACTTTTGAGGGTCAAGCCTAATTGGAGTTTAAACTAAGTCTGAGAAATATGTTTTCAGCTTTAAACATAATAATTTCCTTTTATCTAAATAAAGAAAATAAAAATAATATATATATATATATATATATATATATATATATATATATATATATATATATATATATATATATATATATATATATTCCTTGTGCGTATTTGATTTAGCATGCATATGGGTGTGTGAGTGCATTTATTTCCTACTTTATACACTATTTTTTTTCCTATATTTTTTTCCTGTCTGTACATTTCAACATTCATTTTCTGTCTTTATATTTTTGCCTTTTTTTTTTTTTTGCAACCTCTTGACGCACCCCAGATTTTAAAATAGAGGAAGAATAGGGGAACACGGTTTGATTTCCTTCCTCTCGAAATCCTAAAAAATCCATTCATTTTAGAAAACTTAGTTTTAGGGGATTTTCTAGGCATCGGTTTTGAAAACGTTCTTTGGGCCGGGATTTATTTAAAAACTGGACTCGCCACCTAGTATTGAGTTAAATGGTGTGCTAGGTCACCGGGATATGGAAAAATCATTTTTCAATTAGAAATGGCACATGTTTTGACTCAAAAAATACTCGGCCTTTACTAGAGATTTCTTTTAAGTTTGGGAGTGGGTTATGCTTAGGAAGGTGTGAGGAAGCTCAAGACACCCGTCCGAAGACAGTACTTAAGTTTAAATGAATCTTTATGTTTAAACAAGTCCAAGTAATTTCTTTTAGTTTTGTTTAGCACATTAATTGTCATTTTGTGATGTTTTTGTCTTTTTATGTATATTTACATAAGAAAATAAAGTAGCAATAGATAAAATAGATTGAAAATAAATAACAAATGTCCCTTTTTAAACTACATATTGATTATGAAAGAAATCGACAAGTTTATTCTCGGGGGGAATTTATTTGAAAACCTGACTTAGCAAAACTAATTTTATTTATTTCAAAAAATATTTAGACTAATTTTAAGAAAAACACATTTTTGTTTGGAATGCAAAAAACCATGTTTTAGGTATAACAAACAAGTACATTTTTTATAAAAACATTTATTTAAGACAGAGTGCATAAAACACTTATTTATGAAGATGTTTTACAATGACAAAAGTTTATTTTTTTAGAGTAAAACACGAAGTGTCTTCATGTTGAAAGTCTCTTATAATAAAAAACTCTTTTGATTTTTCATTTTTATTTTATTTAGGAAAGGTAAGAACAAAGCATGATACAAATGGTAAATGATATGCACATTTGATTTTGTCATGAACACTCCAACCAAACTTACTTGCTTAGGAAAGTTTAGTGTTAAGGTTTACTTCATTTGTCCAAAAGATAAGAAAATTTAGAATATAAGTGTTAGTCCTACCTGTAACTAAGAAAAAAGAAATATTTCTAAAGAAAGTGCACACTTATCTTTGAAGGAATCGAAGTCCTCTCTTTATTCCAACTTTTAGCAACAAGGATTTAGACATGATAATATATGAAAGGTGTCAGTCCATGATATGAGACATAGGGCCAATCCATGATCTAGACTTATAAATATAAGGGCATCATTCCACATTCCTAAGACGTAGGGGTAGGGTGTCATTTAGGCTAATGCAAAAATGAGTAGAACGAGAAAAGTAAATGTCAGTTGTTAGTAGTTTGTAGTCCATAGCTAGTAGTCCTTCATTGGTAGTTTATTTTAAGTTCATTGAGTTCAACTTCATATGTTCCTGACAAAGGCCAAAGATGCTATACATATACCATCGTGTTCTTGTTGTTCTTGACATAAAACAAGTTATATACACTATGTAAAAGACCTAAGACACTAAGAATAACCAAAGAACAATATGTATAAATAAACAAATGATATTAAACAAACAAAACTTAAAGATGAGTTCAAGAAAAACTTACCTAACTTAGGGGAGTAGTATTTCCCTAAGTATTTTTTCCTTCTACTCTTTCTTTAATATTTTTTTCCTTTTGCTTGGTTGTTCTTGAAGAACTTCTTGAAAACTTGTTAGAAGAGTATCAAGAACACCTTTTAGGAGCCTTTATGTAAGAATTGGAGTGTGTTTGAGACGTAGAAATCATAAGAAATCAAAGGACTTGAGAGAGAAATTCAAGTCTAGAGAGAGAAGGGGTCTGGCCAAAACTTGGTTTCAAATGAAACAGGCTACCTTTTATAGGCAAAGGCATTCCTGTGCATTGAGAAGTGCATAGGCATAGCCAGTCAATTTCATTTGACTATTTAACGACATTTAAGTCCATTGAATACCATTTATGGCAAGAATGCTTAGGCAATGATCAAGATTCACCTATGCACATGTGAGTATTTTTTCATGATGATCAAAATATTGCCAAATCTTTGATATTAAATGCCTTATTTAATGCCCCATTTAATTCCATTTAACACCAAATTAAATGCTAAAGGCTTTGTCATGATGGAGGCTAGTTTAGTTAGGTTTGCAGGCACTAATTACCCTAGATAATTACGTTTCATCATGATATTTTGCTTAAATCTCTTGTGAAGATATTTCCCATTTAATGCATCATTTAATGCATGCATTTATTGTTTCATTTATTGACATTTAATTCCTTTAAATGTTTAGCCACGATGAAGGTTAGTTTAGACTAGATTTAAGCACTAATTAGCTATGGAATGATGATATTTTATCATCATGAGATGGTTCATGCACCAAATCTTGCATAAGATTGCTTTATTTAATGCCATTTAAGACTTCATTTAATGCTTCATTTAATGCCATTAATGACATGCTAATTCTACTAGTGTAGTCATCATGACATCCCTATAAAATAGTGGTGTTTTTATGGATGAGATCTTTCCATAAAATACTTATTAAATGTTTCAATTTAATGCCCACTTTGCGAAAACCATACCGGTGAAAGAATCTTATGTTTTTCTAAGCTTAGGAAGTTGTGTCTGTAGCAATCTTGGTGTCTTGGGAACCACTTTGGCTTAATCAAAGATTTATTAATCAATTTCGGAGATCAGTACTTCAAACAAGAAATTAAACAAATATTTTTGGTTGTCAATTAGACAAAACTAGTGAAAACAAAAGTTTCAGGGGTCAAAACGAGAAGTAAATGTAATTTGTGAAATTTTCTAAAATTAAAGTGTAGAAACTAATTTAAGCATAATAAAAGTGATATTCATGAATGAATTTCATTTTTTTTTTTTTTTTTTATGTTTTTTGTCCTTTTGTTGTATCAAATGTAATCTAAGGCATAAATTCATTCCCTTTAAACATTAGTTTAAAGTTTATAGTCATTTCCACTTTAGACCCAATACTTTCGAAAACTTAAATAAGTGGGACAAAATACAGTGTCTATAATTCTCTCCAAAATATGAGCAATAAATCATATGTTGCATATTACAACTGTTGAACCTAATGTTTTGTTGAACACTTAAACATTGATGTTTTATGGAACTAATGGTTTTATGGAGTGGTTTTAGATTAAAAGTTCAAAAGGTTGAAATGAGAAAACGATTTGATCGAAAAGAAGAATCATCGAAGATGAATCATTGAAGAAAATGTAATGGGTTCTAAATGGAAATGATGAAGACGTGAAGAGTTTTGAAGACATTGAAGACAACTAGGTGAAAATAACTATTTACTTACATAATCTTAATGCAACTCGAATTAGGATCACACACGACACTTTAAAATGAATTAATCTTATGTGTGTTAATTTGGAGGTTTGAAGTGTGTTTTCTAATGTGCGAAGTGTATGAAATGGTTTCGGTTAATGACCTAAGTGAAATATTGGTTTAAATGGTTAAAAAGATAAGTTTTCAGGTCAATTCAGTCAACTGACAGAAGGGGTCGGTCGAATAACCAAAACAGTGTATTTTGGAAGTAGAATAGGTGACCTAATAGTCTATTCGATCAACCGACAAGATGGGTCGACCGATTAACGAATCTAGTAGCCGAAATAGGAAGAAGGGTAACGTTTCAAGACTAATTGGTCAAGCAACTAGGGAGGTACGCCAATGAACTGGGTGTAAGCCAATGCCTATTTTTTGACTTTTGAGATGGGCAGTTGATCTTCAGTGATGGGTGGTCAACCGATGTGCCCAGTCAAAGTTTTGACTAGTTTGTGTTCTTGGTCAAATCATCTCATTTTTTATGATTTCAATAAAGTGTTTTGAGGGATTTAAGTATTATTTAGATATATATCATATACTAAGGATTCTTATTTATTTGTTCCATTTAATTAAATATTCTTTTAATTAAAGTGTTTAAATATTTTTTTATTTCTATGGATTTTGGATTAAAAAAAGTTTTAAGGACCAAAATGAGTTTTTCCAAGAATAAATTTTAATGAAAACTAACTATTTTAAATATATATGGTATATGGGGTCTTGGGATGTCATTTGTTGATCCCGAGGTTTCGATGGACAATTAAGAGTTAATGTTTTTGGTGGAACTAATGTGTTTATTGAGTGTTTCAATATAAGAGTTCCAATCAAAGATTGAATCATGAAGAAATTATCAAGGGTGGAAAGATGGACAATGAAGAAATAAAGAGTATTGAAGATTTCGAAGAAATTAGGTGAAAACAACTCAAATACTCTCATATTCTTAATGTATCCTGAATTAGGATCACACACGACACTAATTGGTGAGTTATATTTATGTGTTTGATTTAATGAAATTTAGGATCCTAATTAGTGTTCAAATATTTGCTCCTACGTGAAATTGAAAAATGAAAATTAGTCTAAGTGAAAATAGTGTTTAAAATTGAATTTTAGTGTCAATTGTGTTAATCGAGAAAAGTAATCGATTAATGGGATTAAACGATGATTTTTGGAGTTGAAATAAGTGGAAAAGAGAGCATCCAACATTAATCGGTTAACCAACCAGGAGAGATCGGTCAACCGATTGTCCAAGTGAAACTCTCTAAATCGATCGATCAACCGACCGTAGCAGGATCGATCAACAGATCGTGGCTTAATTTTGGCCTGGATTGCAACCTGAATTGATTGGTCAACCGAACGAAGGGTATTCGGTCAACCGACTACATTTTTGGGTTTGGCCTGTGTTATATGCTGAATTGTTCGGTCAACCGACTGGTAGGGGTTTAGTCAACCGACTGTGTGGTTGCGATTTTGAAAATTTTAAGGTTTCGGTAAAAAACTAACTATTTTTGGCAAATCTGATGGAGATATTTAGGGGATTTGAATATATTAAAGATACGACACATCTATTTTGATATCCCTATTGATTTGGTACATATAATTTTAAATTCTCTCAATTTAAGCAACTAAATACTTCATATCTCTGTGATTAAAGTTTAAGAAATAATTTGTGGACTTGATTGAGAGATTTAAAAGATGTGTTTAAGTAAATTATACCAGGATTAAAAAGATATGATATATGGGGTGTATAAGTGCTCTTTAAAGACTTATCTTGTCAAAACTAGCCATTGGAGGGCTTGTTTAAAATCACTATATATAGACCTGCGAATTTGAGATCTAATCACATTATATCACATCAAGAACTATCAAGTTCCTAAGCTTTCTGAGAGTTATCATTTTGAGATTTATTCGAGAGATCATTTGCGTGAAAACTTCTTCAATTAAAGCATTGTTGAGTTGGTGTCACCAATCCGTGCTGTCTTGCGATTCTGATTCTATTCTTTCGGTACTTTCCTGGTGATATCTTTCCAAGTTATTGTACTGAAATTTGATTTTATATATTGTTTATTACTCGGTTTTAAAATTACTGAAAAATCATTTTTTAAACTTAAGAGCATAAAAAAAAAAATTAAAACGATTTTGTGATATTATCCGATTACGTTCTTAATTTTGTGCTACCCACACTTATTATAGTCAAATATTAAATTCCTCACTTAAATTCTATCACATAGTAAATTTCAGGACATTAATCGAGTATAATTGTTTTGAGGTGGTAGAAGTTCCGAGTAGGACGAAACTCAATATTTGTTTTATATTGGTGAGTTTATGCGGATTAAATACGGTTGGGGTTGTATCTAGATAGGGTATTGATAGGTATAATTTACCTATCTATTTCCTAACCGAACTTGTTAATTTTCGAGTATGTTTATTACATTTTATTACGCTTTAATACTTTTTTATTCTTTTTGTATTAAATCAGGTGTGTGAGGTGAAAAGACATGAAAATAGATCATAAACGATCAAATCGGATCAAGAACGGTGGAAGAACAGTGGAAAAACAAGCATAAGAGCAAAATTCAGAACTGCAGCCCACTGCCGCGGTGGTCAATATGTAGAGAAGGCTAATATGTTGCTGAATATCCACCGCCGCGGTGGTGAAAGAATAGAAAGGTATCTGATCCCACCGTCGTGTCCACCGCCAAGGCCGTAACCCAGCCGACATACTCACCGTCGCGGTGGTCACTCTGTACAACTATTAGATATTTATTTAGATATTTTGAGCCCTTATTTATTCCTCCATCCTCTCTTCCGGCTAAGAGAGAGCTCATTAGAGACTTCTTAGGGTTAGGATATTTTGAGAGTATTTTGGGGAGTGCTCAACGAAATTCGAAGGAGAAGAACACGTTGCGAAGAAGGAGAAACGATCATTCAGCAATTTTAGCAGCAAATCTTCGGACTATGGCTAAGTTGCTTTTATTTATCCCTTTATTTTCTTAACTTCAATAGGTTGTTGAGCATGTTTAGCTCGATTTTCATTGTATAAATGGTTATGACCATGAGCTACACAGATTTTGTCTAGGGATTAATATATTTTATGAAATCATTATTTGTTTGAGTTGTGTTTCATTAATGGTTGTTCTTCGCTATTTCGATTGTGTTTACAGTTATTCTTTGATTATATACTTGTTTAGATATATAGAGAACACGAGGTTTGACACTCGGGAGAGATAATCCCGAATTCGGATTAGGGTAAACACAACGCGACGATCTAATAACCTGGGATAGAGGTAGAAAGTGTGTAATCTATGAAGTTGGGGTAAGACTCATGTGACCTAGTGTCGTTAAGACGTTAAGGGGGACTTCTTCATTAATGCGAAGTCGCATATTCACTCATCTTACACTTAGGAGAGGTGGTGAGTGAGTTTAAGATACAAAGATTGTCAGATAGGTTGAACGCCGTTATTGTAATCTAAACGCGACCAAATACATTTTTGTAAACAAAATTAATCACTAGATAATCTTTTCCCCTAAACATCTCAATATAGTATTATAGTTAATTAGTTTAATTAACTTAGTATTCGTATTAATTAATTACAAACTCAATTTATGTCACCTAAATAAATTTAGGTTATGATAATTGCGGTACTCAATAATAATCTCAACAAATCCCTGTGGATACGACAACCCCTACTCCTTCCCATCTATACTAAAACTTGACCCGTATACTTGTGGTGAAAGTGAAGACGTAATATTCCGCCACCAAGTGTTTGGCGCCGTTGTTGGGGATTGTGTTTTAGATTATTGTTGATATTGTGCGTAAATAACTTGATTTTAATTTAGGCATTTTTTAGTGTTTATAATTTTTGTTTGTAATTTTGTTTTGTATTTCTTATGCAGGGTACTTGACGATATTAGATTGACGAGTATTGAAGCATTTTTTCCAATGTGATTTTGAGCCATTTTATAGTGCTTGGGATCGTTACAAGGAATTGCTATTCCGATTTTCGAACCATCGTTTCCCAAGAGAGTGTCAACTACTAAACTTCCTCGATGGGTTACTAGCCGCAACCAGAATGTGGGTCGAAAGAGGAAATGGTACCACCTCTTTCAACCAAATAACTACGAATGAAGCTTATTAGTTTTTGGAAGACATGGCCGAGTATGATTTTCACTGTTGGAATTATTCAACGAGCTATCAAAGCTTGGGGGATAGTTCCACTTTTTCAGCGCCATGGATTGACACCCTGGTCTAAGATGTGGAGTCTTCCCCTTGGAGGAAATGTTAGCTAAATTTATTAGGGAGACTTAGGCATTCTGGAGGGAGATGAATGACCGGCTAAATGAGCACGAGGTTCATCTTAACACAATTGAGACAACCTGCGCCGAAATCGATGCGATCGTAATGTGTCTTCGGATACAAATCGGTTAGCTTATCTGCTTGCTTGAGGTCGAGTCAAGCACGGTGGCACTGGGAGATACAAATGCCACATGTATTGAAAGCCACCGTAAGGAAACAAGAACGAGCGGACGGAGCTTAAGAGAATTCAATTATGCCTATCCGAATGAGCCGGTAACCCAAGTATGGATCGACGAGTGTGATTTGTTCCCATTGGAGATCCAAATCGTGATGCCACCACCGATCTCAGACGCTCATATTTATGAGAATCCTATATGGTTCACTTGTCCTTCACCGCCATTAGCAATGTTCTTCCATGCCCACCAAGTATATGAGCTGGTGGAGTATCTTGTTTAAAGCTTGAGCCAATTAGAGCCAAATCTCGCCAGTCTTGAAGGCGTATTAAACCAAGACCCGTATGTGGTGTTATATGACACGTACTACGGGCAGAAGTCGCTCTTTAATGAGTCGTTCTTTGTGTCGGGCCGAGGATAATAAACCACAGGCTTCTTGAGAGGCAACCCAAGTTAAAAATAAATTAAATCCATCTCAGCCGACTTGATTCGGAGGCGAGATTCTCTTGCCTCCTAGGTACGTGTTCTAAACCCCCATCTTTAATATCATGCTATATGCTGTCATTGGGATCGCTGATGAGTTGTTGAAGACACTGTCTGTTTTATGTTTGGAAGTAATGTGTAGTATTTTAGTATTGTTAGTTTATGTTGTCTTGGTTTTATTGTGTGCATGTTTGTGAAGGTTAGTTGTTGTTATGTGTTGAATTTTGACTTCATCTAGGCCATTACCCGATGATGAGTTTGTCCCCTAATTGTTTATTGAGGTCAAGCTTAAAGCTCATTCATGTGTGTTCTGTGTACTTGACGTATCGTTTTAGTAAAAGTTATTATAGATCTTAAATGCATGAGCACGTAAACTCAATGTATAACTGTCTATTTAATTTGAAAACGATTATCTGTCAACCAAATTCATGACAATAGGGATTTTAGAACCTGATTTGGGGAAAATTCAAGGCAAAATCCTAGGCAAGGTAGTTCAGGAGTTATGATTTAGGCATTCATTTTTATCGCTTGAGCCCTTGAGGCTTACAATGTTGAATGTTTATCCCTCGTTATCCTGTCGAAGCCTAAAAGCCATTTCAATTCAGAACATGTAACAAATACCCTGGCCGATAAAACTTATTTTAAAACTTATATCGCTAAACCGAAAGCACAAATTGAGTGAATCAAGTTAGCAGTTGCAAATGCTACTTGAAGTGAGCGGTTGGGTTTAGGGTAAGCTTTTAATTGGTTCGGTATACGAGCACTCACTTATCGTTTTTCTTTGTTTTAACCACACCCGTGAAATTCAAATAATCGAATAAGTTTAGGGGTGTGGTATGTTAAAAAAAAAAAAAAAAAAAAAAAACAAAAACAAAAAAAACATATGTACATATAGCGCAATTTCCGTTTGTTTTGACAAGCGAGTACGTCGGTCTTAAATATATTGTTCAGGGTTGTTTCAATTTTATCTGTGGGGTCAAGTTAACGACGTTAACCTGTTTTCTATTTCCGATATATCCTTGGCCATTTTTCTAAAACCGAACCAAGTCCTAATGATCTTTTCAGATTACGAAGCCTAAATTAGTGGAGAATAGAACCCATGTCAGGCTTATGGAGTCCCTATACCTATATGGTTTTAGTCATGAGCTTATTTGAGGGATAATCCCATCTAATTGATGGATAGTTATATATTTGAGTTTTATCACACACATTTTAACAAAATCTAGAATGGTGCTTACTATCATCGAATGTTGAAATTCTAGAATACCACATGGTGTGTTTTATTCTTGAACTCGATAGGATTGGGGGCTGATGAGGGAAAATCATTTGGCTGGTAGATGATATTCAAAACTTGCACATTATTGTTTTTAGTATTTTTTATTTTTTGTTTTTAATTTCATAATTAGTTGTTAAATTTTCTTGTATTGTACGGGTGTTTTCCTCGAGGACTAGCAAAATTCCAAATTTGGGGGTATTTGATAATTGTAATTTACCTTTCTATTTCCAAACCTAACTTGTTAGTTTTCGAGTATGTTTATTATGTTTTATTACATTTTAATACATTTTTATTATTTTTGTATTAAATCAGGTGTGTGGGGTGAAAAGGCATGAAAATGTATCATAAATTATCAAATCGGATCAAGAATGGTGGGAAAACAAACATAAGGGCAAAATTCAGAACTGCAACCCACCGCTGCGGCGTCCAGACCACTGCCGCAGTAGTCAATATGTAGAGAAGGCCAATATGTTGCTGAATATCCATTGTCACAGTAGTGAGATCCACCGCCGTGGCGGTGAAAGAACAGAAAGGTCTCTAATCCCACTGCCATGTCCACTGTCGAGGCTATGACCCAACCGACATACTTACCGTCGCGGCGGTCACTCTACACAGTTGTTAGATATTTATTTAGATATTTTGAGCCCCTATTTATTCCCCCTTCCTCTCTTCCGGACAAGAGAGAGCTCATTAGAGACTCCTTAGGGTTAGGATATTTTGAGAGTTTTCAACCAAATCCAAAGGAGAAGAACACGTTGCGACGAAGGAGAAGCGATCGGTGAGCGGTTTTAGCGGCAAATCTTCCGACTACGGCTAAGTTTTTTTCGTTTCTCCCTTTATTTTCTTAACTTCAATAGGTTTTTGAGCATGTTTAGCTTGATTTTCATTGTATAAATGGTTATGTCTATGAGCTAAATGAATTTTTTCTTGGGATTAATATATTTTATGAAATCGTTGTTTGTTTGAGTTGTGTTTCGTTAATGGTTGTTCTTCGCTATTTTGTTTGTGTTTACCATTATTATTTGATTTTATGCTTATTTAGATATATGGAGAATACGTGGTTTGACCCTCGGGAGAGGTAACCCCAAATTCGGACTAGGGTAAACACAACGCGACGATTTAATAACCCGGGAGAGAGTTAGAAAGTTTGCAATCTATGACGTTAGGAAAAAACTCATGTGACCTAGTGTCGTTAAGACGTTGAGGGGGACTTCTTCGTTGACGCGAAGTTGCATCTTCACTCGTCTTACACTCGGGAGAGGTGGCGAGTGAGTTTATGATACAGAGATTGCCGGATTGGTTGAACGCCGTTATTGTAATCTAAACGAGACCAAACACGTTTTTGAAAACAAAGTTAATCCCTAGATAATATTTTCCGCTAAACATCTCAATATAGTATTATAGTTAATTAGTTTAATTAACTTAGTATTAGTATTAATTAATTATAAACTCAATTTATATCGCCTAAATAAAGTTAGGTTATGACAATTGCAGTACTCGATAATAATCTCAATCAATCCCTATGGATATGACAACCCCTACTCCTTTCCATGTTTACTAAAACTTAACCTGTACACTTGCAGTGAACGTGGAGACGTAATATTCTGCCACCAGGTATCAAGGATTTCAGTCTTTTTGGGGAAAAAGGTTGAGGTTTGATCTTTGCCTAAGGTATAAAAATGTTAGGTTATTCTTTTCCCTTGAAAAAGAGTAGGTTTTGATTCTTCCTGAATATAAATAATTTTGAGTGAATTGTAAAGGTTCAATCCTTACCTGGGAAAATGATATTTGTAAGTGTCGTAAAGTTTGATCTTTAATCCGTTAAAAAGATTAGGTTGTGATTCTTTCTATAATAGAATTAAATTAGTCTTTAGTCTGAAAAAAGATAAGGTTCTTTCTTAGTTTGGGAAAAAAGAATTATAAAGGTTGATTCTGAGCTTGGAAAAAGAATCATTGTAAGAGTTTGGTTCTTACCATTAAAGGAATCAGGGTTTTGGAGGGTGCAAATCTTTGTGGAGCTTGGGGGATTGAATTAGGTAAGGCTAGCTTGCTGAACTAGGATATATCTTGTGTTGCTGCATTGTTTACTTTCTTTACATTTTGTTTGGGTGTGCACTTAGATTTAAACACTTATCCGTTGCATTGCAAATATAATAATTAATTTAGGATAAATTGATTATTTGATAAATTAAGTGTTGAAAGATTTAAATTGCATAAATTTTTAGAACTACCAAATTCACCCCCCTTTTTGGTAGTTAACTGGGCTAACAATTGGTACCAGAGCTGATTCAGCTCGATTAGGTTAAAATACTAGCTAATAAAGATCATAGAGTGCACCCAATAGGCACAGTAGGTGAGGGGCAGTCTATACACCATCCACCTTTGTTTGCAGGTGAAAACTACTAATTCTGGAAAGATAGAATGATTTCATTCCTTCAGGCCACCAATTATGATGTATGGACAGCTATTGAGGATGGTCTATTTGTCCCTATGGAAAATGGAGTAGCCAAGAAGAAAGGGTAGCGGACCACTTCTGACAAACAAAAACTTTCGGCTAATTATCAAGCTATAAATATTTTGTTTTGTTCTTTAGATGCTAACAAATATTCTAGGGTTTCAAGTTGTGGATCAATGAGAGAAATGTGGGACAAATCAGGTGAAATAGTCAAAGATCAATGCCTTAGTTCGTCAATTCGAAATATTTAGAATGGGTGAAGTAGAATCGATTTAAGAAATGTACACAAGATTCAACAACATCTGCAACAATCTGAATCAACATGGAAAGTTCTACACTATGGAGGATAAAGTTTGAGAGATCTTGAGATCTTTAATTAAAGTGTGGGAGCCAAAGGTGACTGCGATTGAGGAAGAAAAGGATCTTACGAAGTTTGCTATTGATGATCTCATCGGTAACCTAATGACATATGAGACAACTATTTGAGGATATGAGAAGGATGCGGGAAATATCAAAAGAAGTCATTGGCATTAAAAGTTCAAAAAAATGAGGAAGAGGATGACTATGATGATGTCAGTCTTGACAGTGAGTAAGAAAAAGATGTGGCACTTCTCACGAAAAATTTCAGAAGAATAACTCGACAAACATTCTGGGGAAAGAAGAATTTCAACATGACTAATGTGGAATATTACAACTATCACAAGATTGGACACTTCCATACAAATTGTCCTGAACCAAAGAAAGACAAAGAAAAAGGGGAAAAAAGAAGGGTGAAGAAGAAAGGAAAGAAGAGCAGGAAGAAATTGATGAAAGCCACCTGGGATGATTCCAAATCAAGTAGCTCGAACAAATCAGGCAATGAAGGATCATCCATGCTTGCTTTAGTGGCCACTGGAGATGAGGTACCTAAATGTTCTAGTTCTTATCCTTTAGATTTTGATGTTTATTAAGAACTAACTCATGATTATAAAAATTAATGTTCTAAAATTATTGCCCTGTAAAGTACAATTAACACATTAAACAAGCAAATGATGGACTATGAATGTGAAAACATTGAATTGAAATCCAAAATCTTAGATTTACATTCAATAGTTGTCAAATTCACAAGTGGTGAGAACAATTTAAAAATTCTTTTGGGAAGTTCACGACGTATCGTTGATAAAGCTGGTATTGGGTTTCAGAAAAACCTTAAACAAAAATGTTTACATAATTTGTTTTTTCTGAAACCAGAGATCTTGTTAGATGTCTTAAATGTAATGTTGTGGGGCACACTATTCGTTGATATTTTTCAAAAATATGTGACTGCAGACAAGTTTGGGTTCCTAAAAGAATTAAAATTGTCCCGACCAACAAGACTATACCCACGTATACTGGGTACCAGTTAGAAACTATTTGAGGTGCTCCTTGAAGGTTATTTTGAAAGCATCGATAGGCAAGAACTAATGGTTTCGGGACAGTAGTTGTTCTCGACACATGACGGGAGATAAATCAAAATTTATATATTAAAAATGTTTTACTCGTAGATGGTCTTAAGTATAACTTGCTTAGTATTAGCCAATTATGTAATAAAGGTTATAATGTTGTGTTTTATCATGATAAATGCATAATTAAGGATGGGTATGATAGTAGCATCTTAATTGTTGCATCACATTTTGAGAATGTGTATACTTGGTCATTTGATGAATTTACTTCTTAAAATTTATCATGTTTAAATGCTTTATCTAAAAATAGTTGATTATGACATAGGAGACTTCGGCATGCTAGAATGGAATTTTTATCTAATTTATCTAAGAAAAGTCTCGTACGTGGCGTACCTACATTGAAATTTGTGAAAGATAAAGTATGTGATGCATGTAAGTTAGGCAAGTAGTCTAGATCATCATTTAAGAAGAAGATGCACACGTCCACGTCCAAATGTCTTGAAATATTGCATCTTGATTTATTCGGTCCGAGTGCCATTGCTAGTTTAGGAGGTAAATTTTATGCATTCGCAATTATTAATGATTATTCTAGATTTACTTGGGTGTTCTTCCTTGCTAAAAAGAGTGAAGTTGCTTCTATTTTCTCTAAATTTTGTAAACGTGTTCAAAATGAGAAATAATGTTCAATTATTAATATCTGTAGTGATAGAGGCAGAGGGTTAAAAAATGATGAGACAATTAGCAATTCTGATGAACACGTATATGCTCACAAATTTGCTGTACCAAGATCACCACAACAAAAACAAAATGGTGTTGTGGAGAGGAAGAACCAGACGCTTCAGGAAATAGCCAGAACGATGTTAAATGAAAATTGTTTACCTACTTATTTTTGGGCTGAAGCAGTAAGTACAGCTTGCCACGTGGTAAACATGGTATCTATTCGTAGAGGTTTTAACAAAACCCCCTATGAATTTGGAATGGTAAGACTCCGAACCTATTTCAATGTCTTTGGTTGTAAATATTTTTATTTTGAATGATAAGAATAATCTAAATAATTTTGATGCTAAATCTGACTATGGTATTATTTTTCAATATGCTACTAATAGTAAATCTTATAGAGTTTATAATAAACGTATGTTAGTAGTTGAGGAGTCTATGCATGTCATTTTTTAGGAATCTAATCCATTTATGTCGAGAAACGTTTTGGATGATGATGATGCAGGTACTTTAAATAACCAAAACCAGGACGATGATATGATAAAGGAACCTTAGAAAGAAGAACCTAAGGGAGACGATTCGACGTTACCATGAGTTATATAAATAGTGTCTGACACTTGGTAAAAGAAATTATTGGTAATTTCGAAAGAGGTGTAAGTATGCGTTCCTCCCTTAGAGATATTATAAATCTTGCTGTTTTATCTCAAATTGAGCCTAAGAATGTGAATGAGGTGTTTCAATCTTTTTCCTGTGAAAAAAATTAGGGTTTGATATTTGTTCTGCAAAAAGTTTAGGTTATTATTTTCCCGTGAAATGAATTAGGTATTGATTCTTTCTATGATTGAATTAAGTGTGATTGTAAAGGTTTGTCCTAAACCTGTGAAAATGATATAGTAGTAGGTTGATTCTTAACCTGTGAAAAGAACCAGGGATTGTAAAGGTTAATTATGAGCCTGTTAAAAAAATCAAGATTGTGAGGGTTTGATTCCTACCTGGTAATGGAATTAGGGGTTTAGTGGATTGCAAATCTTCGTGAAGCTCGAGGGACTAGATGTAGGTAAGAGTAACTTACCGAACTAAGATAAGTTCTTGTATACTGCATTGATTTTTTTATTTTTTATTTGTTTAGGTATGCATTTAGAATTAAACATATTTTTGCTACTAATCAAGAAAATTATTAATTTAGAAAATTGATAATTTGAGTTTAAGTGTTGAAATTGTTTGAATTTTTTTATCTACCCAATTCAGCCCCTCTTGGGTAGCAATTTGGACCAACAATTGGTGTCAGAGCTAGTTTTAACTCGATTGGGCTTAACATCCAAGCTAAACATGATTAGATGGAATACACTCTCGATGATGTTGTAAGTGATCTCTTGCTTGTTCTAATAATCAATGTTTAGTTAGTAGGAATGATAAAGATTGTAATAATGAGGCTTCTGATAAGGTTATTGAGAAATTGATTACTCTTACATATGTTTTTGGTAAAGAAAATCTAAATATTTCACAGAAAACTGCGACTGTTGAAAATAAAAGTTTAGTACCACTAAATCTCTTGGAAAAAATAATTTAGACAAATATTTTGAAACTACTGAATATTTAAATGCTGTATCTAAAATTGGTAAGTTTCTTGAAAGAATTGACTCTCTTGAAAGAAGAAAATGCGGTTTTGAAAAATAATATTTCGTAATTTCAGCACATAGATTTTAAAAAGAAAAATATTGAAACTTTAAAAGAGGCTTTAAATATTGAATTGGATAATGCAAAATGTGAAATTGATAGAGATCATTTAAAAATGCATTCTGTTGAAAATGATTGTTGGATTCTTAAGAATGATGTTGAACTTGTGCATAAGAAGAATTTTGGTCTTCAGGTGAACGTTAGTGATAAGTGTAAATTACCTATCTATTTCTAATCCGAACATTGTTAGTTTTTGAGTATGTTTATTATGTTTTAATATGTTTTTATGTGTTTTTGTCTAAATCAGGTGTTTGAGGTGAAAAGGTATGTAAACGGATCAAAAACGATCAAATCGGATCAAGAATGGTGGAAAAAGGGCGAAAATGTGCAAAGCTGATACAGGTACTGTAACTTCAAGGCTATTTTTGACTATGATTCAATCCGATTTTGGAAACACTCAAAACATGGAAGTTGTATATGTTTTTCTTATATTTCCATAGGTTTTTGAATCACCTCAATCGGAGTTCGAATGAAGAAAGTACAGTCAAAACAAAATGCAAACCTGCAATTTTTCGGCCTAGGCAGAAAATTCTATCGCCTAGGCCGAAATCCGGCAGAAAGTTAACCAACCTACCTGTAGTAACTTCACCTAGGCGAAAACCTCTGCTCCAGTTTAGATATTATTTTAGATAATTTAGGATATTTTGAGCCTAATTTTCTCATCCTCTCTTCTCCATTAGGCCAAAAGACCCCTTAAAACATGGACAGGGATTTTTTGAGAGGTTTTGGGAGTGCTCAACCAATTCCGAAGGAGAAGATCATGTTGCGATAAAGGAGAAGCGATCCCGAAGTATTTTTAGTGACAAATCTACGGACTAGGCTAAGTTTCTTTCGTTTTTTCTTTTATTTCTTAACTTCGGTAGTTAGTTGAGCATGTTTTCCTTTGTTCTCATTATATAACTGGCTATGGCCATGAGCTAAACAGGTTTTTTTTCTAGGGATTAAAATATATTTATAAAAGTGTTGTTTTGTTGAGTTTGTGTTTGGTTAGCAGTTGTTCCACGATTCTATAACCCGGTCGGGGTTTGGATTGTGGACAATCAATGACGTTGGGGAAAGACTCACGTGACCTAGGGTCATTAAGATGTTGAGGGGGACTTCTTTGTTGACTCAAAGTCACGTATTCCCTTGTCTTATACTCGGGAGTTTTAGAATGGAGATTGTCAATAGGGTAAATACAACGCGACGATCCAATAACCTAGGAGGGAGTTAGATTGTATGCAATCAATGACGTTGGGGCGAGACTCAAGTGACCTAGGGTCGTTAAGACGTTGAGGGGGACTTCTTCGCTGAACTGGAAATAATTGGCAGTTGTTGAGGGAAAAATAAGTAGGCCATTAGAAGAAGTCAAAACTCGCATGTTGTTATGTTTAGATTGTTTTTAGGTTATTTGTTATTTAATTCGGTATGTTGTTTTTTTTTTTTTTTTTTTTTTTTTTTTTTTTTCATTTTAGTGTGTGTGTTTGGCTCGAGGACTAACCAAATTTCAAGTTTGGGGGTATTTGATAGGTGTGATCTACCTATGTATTTCCAAACCTAATTAAGTTGGTTTTCGAGCGTTTATATAGTATTTTATTATGTTTTAATTAGTTTTCATACTTTTTGTATAAATCAGGTATGTGGTTAAAAAAGATAGGAAACTGGAGCAAAAACGATGAGATCTAACAGAAGGGGAGTCGAAGTTACAATGGATAAACAAGCAAGGAGACAAAAATATGAAGGAAGCCCACCGCCTAGGCGTCCAGACCTCCGCCTAGGCAGTGAAGATGTTGAGAATGACAAAAGGCTACTGACAGCCCATCGCCTAGGCAGGAAATTTTTTCGCCTAGGTGGAAACCCCAATATAAACATTTCCAAGTCCACCGCCTACTTCTTCGCCTAGGCGGTCACTAAACCTCCAAAGCCGGTACAGGTACTGTAATTTCAAGGCTATTTTGAACTACGATGCAATCCAATTTTGGAAACACTCAAAACATGGAAGTTGTATATATTTTTCTTATATTGCCATAGGTTTTTGAATCACCTCAATCGGAGTTCAGATGAAGAAGTTACAGTCAAAACAAAATTAAAAACCTGCAGTAACTTCGCCAAGGTGAAGTTTCGGCAGAAAGTTAACCGACCTAACTTCGCCTAGGCGAAAATCCGGCAGTAAAACCTTGATATTTATTAGATCTTCTGAGATCTTTTGCCTATAAATACCCCTCTCCTCCCATTTCTCCTCTCTCTCTTGGTTTTTTGAGCACCTTAGGCTATATTTAAGCTTAGGTTTAGGAGTTTTAGAGGTAGAGCTCACATCCCAAGTGGAAAAGACGGCGAATTGATCGTTGAGTGTTCTTAGTAGTTTATCTTCGGACGAGGCTAAGTTCTTCGATTTTTTTCCCTTATTTCTTTATCTTAGGATCATGTGACATGTTTAGCTCGATTTATATGTTTATGTGGCTATGGCCACGAGTTAAATATGGATTGTAGTAGGGATTAACGGTATATTTATAAATATGTTTGTTTGGATGATTTCGGTGTTGCGTTTATGTTTGTTCTTCGTAGTTTGATTGTGTTTATCGTATTATTTATTTATTATGCTTAGAATGGTAAATGGAGAATATGGGATTTTGACAAACTCTGGATTCGGATTAGGGTTAACAGACGCCACGATTCTATAACCCGGTCGGGGTTTGAATCGTGAACAATCGATAACGTTGGGGTAAGATGTACGCGACCTAGGGTTGTTAAGTCGTTGAGGAAAACTTCTTCATTGACACAAAGTTGTGTTATATCCCTTGTCTTATACTCGGGAGAGGTGGTGAGGGAGTTTTAGAACGGAGATTGTCGATAGGGTAAATATAACGCGACAATCCAATAACCCGGGAGGGAGTTAGATTGTGTGCAATCAATGACGCTGGGCGAGACTCACATGACCTAGGGTCATTAAGACGTTGAGGGGGATTTCTTCATTGACTCGAAGTCATGTATTCTCCCGTCTTATACTCAGGAGAGGTGGTGGTGGAGTTTACGTACCGAGATTGTCAAATAGGTCGAACACCGTAAACGTGAGTAAATCGAGATCGAACACGTATTTGTAAACACGTTAATCCCTACGCAATTATTAACCCTAAAACATATTAGCATATTAGTGTAGTTAATTTAGGTTATATTAGTATTAGTTTAATTAATTAAATACATTTGTTTTCACCTATATAAAGTTAGGTCACGACAAACACGATACTCGATAACAACGATACCAATCCCTGTGGATACGATAACCCAATATTAACGATCACACTATACTAAAACTTAGATCTCGTACACTTACGAGTAGTCATATACTTCGAGGGTGTAAATCCTCGGCGTATAAGTTTTTGGCGCCGTTGCCGGGGATTGTTTTGTTGATTATTGCTGGAGATACGCGGTAACGGCTCAGGACTTGAGTTTTAGATAGGAGAAGCAAGTGTATCGTATTCTAGTCCCGTCAACGCTTACCAAGTTTTTGGCACCGTTGCTGGGGATTGTGTTTTTGGTTATTATTGATATTGTGAGTAAATGACCAGATTTTACTTTAGGCATTTCTTTTGTGTATAATTTTTTTCTTTGTAGGTTTTGGTTTTCTTTTCTCATAGGGATTCCGAGCCATTTTACAGGTACTCTTGCAGTTCTTTCAATGGGATTCCGAGCCATTTTACTATGCTTTGGATCAATACAAGGATTTGCTACTCCGGTGTCCGAATCACAGATTCCCGAGGGAGTGTCAACTACTGAACTTCCTCGACGGGTTACAAGCCGCAACCAGAATGTGAGTTGAAAGAGGAAACGATACCATCTCTTTCGACCAACTAACTGCGGACGAAGCCCATTGGATGTTGGAAGACATGGTGGCCTTTGATTATCAGAGTTGTAATTCTACGGCACCATGGATTGACACCCCGGACCAATACGTTGAGTCTTCCCCTGGCCTGGAAGAAATACTCGCTGATTGTATTGGGGAGACTCAAACATTTTGGAGGAAGACAAATAACCGGCTAAATGAGCACGAGGATTGTCTCAACAACATTGAGACAATTTCCAGTGAAATCGATGCGACCGTAACGTCTTTACAGACGCACATCGGTCAACTTATCTGCTTGATTGAGGCTGAGTCAAACGTGGTGGCACCCCGGAGATTCACAAGCCGAATCCTATTGCGAAAGCTACCACGAGGAACCTGAGATAAGCGAGAGGTACTGGGATGAGATCAACGGAGATTCATACATTAAGTATTGTGAATCTTCACCATTCGAATTCCAGTTGGTGATGCCGTACTCAATCCAAGACGATCATATTTATGAGGATCTGATGTGGCTCAATGATCATTCGCCGCCACTAGCAACGTTCTTTAATTCCCACCAAGTACATGAGCTAGTGAGGTATGTCATTAAAAGCTCGAGCTATACATTGCCACATCTCACCAGTCTTGAGGGTGTACTGAACCAAGACCTGTATGTGGTGTTGTACGACACTTACTACAGGCGGAAGCCGCTCTTTGAGAAGCACTTCGGTGTGTCAGGCTAACGACCATAAACCAAGCGCTTTTTGGGAAGCAACCCAAGGAAAAGAATAAGTTAGATCCATCATAACCGATTTGATTCGGAGGCGAGAGTCTCTCGCCTCCCAGGTATGTGTTCTAAACCCTAGTCTTTATTATAATGCTTTATCATGTCATTGGGATCGCTGACTAGGTTATTATGGGCATTTCCTGTTTGAGTCAGATGTGATGTGTAGTATGTTTTTAGTATATGTTTTAGTTAGTATGTTTTATTGTTTCTATGTGTGCATGTCTATTTAGGATAGTTGTTGTGTTATGTGCTGAGTTTTGATGTCATCTGGGACATTACCGAATGATGAGTCTGTCCCCTAGTTGTTTATTGAGGTCAAGCGTAAAACTCATGCATGTATGTTCTGTGTGCTCAACGTTATGTTTTAGTAATAGTTATTATAGATCCTACTTGCACGAGCATGAAAACTTATTATATAACCGTCTAATTGATTTAAAAATGATTATCTGTCACCTAAATTCATGATATTAGGGTTTCTAGAACTTGATTTGGGGGAAATTTGAGGCCAAATCCTAGGCGAGGTAGTTTGGAAGACATGATTTAGACATTCATTTTCTCGCTTAAGCCTTTTTAAGCCAACCTTGTTAAATCATTACCCCTCGTTACCCTGTCGAAGCCTAATAGCCATTTCAATTCTGAACACTTAACCAATACCACGTGACCGATTAAACTTCTTTCCAAACCTAATCGCTAAACTAAAGGCACAATTTGAGAGAATCAAGTTAGCATTCATTATGCTACTTGAAGTGAGCGGTTGAGTTTTGGGTAAACTATTAATTGGTTCGGTATTCGAGTACTCACTTGTCATTTTTTTGTTCATATTTCACACACCTCTTAAATTGTACAAATTAAATAAGTTTGGGGGTGTATTTGTTAAAAATAAAATAAAAATCAAGTGTACATACTGTTTTTATTTTCTGTTTCTTTTTGACAAGTGAGTACAAAGTTCTTAAAATTATGTTCAGGGTTGTTTCAGTTATATCTATGGGGTTTCGAGACTGAGAGAGTGCCAAGCGATGTAACTTGGGTAACGTCAAGTTAACGATGTTAACTAGTTTTCTTTTTCAAATTTACCCTTGGCCATTTGTCCTAAACCGAACCAAGACCTATTGATCTTTTTGAACTTCCAAGCCTATATTAGTGGAGAATAGATCCCTGGTTAAGCCTATGGATTCCCTATACCTTCGGGTTTTTTTTTCTGTCATGCACTTATATGGTGGATAATCCAATCCGATTAACGGACAGTTATATATTTGAGTTTTTAAACACACATACACACTTTAGTAGGATCTATAACGACATTTATTATTATAAATGTTGAAATTCTAGAACATTACATGATGTGTTTTATGCCTGAACTTGATAAGATTGGGGGCCGATGAGGGATATTTCGTTTGGCCGGTAGGTGATACTCAAAACTTTCACATATTTGTTTATCGTGTTTTTTATTTTTCATTTTTAGTTGTTATATTTTCTTTTATTGCATGGGTGTTTTTCTCGAGGACTAGCAAAATTCCGAGTTTGAGGGTATTTGATAGGTGTAAATTACCTATCTATTTTCAATCCAAACGTTGTTAGTTTTCGAGTATGTTAAGTACGTTTTAATATGATTTTATGTGTTTTTGTCTAAATCAGGTGTTTGAGGTGAAAATGTATGTAAACAGATAAAAAACGATCAAATCAAATCAAGAACGGTGAAAAAAGGGCAAAAATGTGCAAAGCCGGTACAGGTGTTGTAACTTCAAGGATATTTTTGACTATGATAAAATCCTATTTTGGAAACACTCAAAACATGGAAGTTGTATATATTTTTCTTATATTTCCATAGGTTGTTGAATCACCTCAATCGAAGTTCGGATGAAGAAGTTACAGTCAAAACAAAAATGCAAACCTGCAGTTTTTCGGCCTAGGCAGAAATTCAGCAGAAAGTTAACCAACCTACCTGCAGTAACTTCGCTTCGCCTAGGCGAAAACCTCTGTGCCAGTTTAGATATTATTTTAGATATTTTAGGATATTTTGAGCATAATTTTCTCTTCTTTTCCTCTCTATTAGGCCAAGAGACCCCTTAGAACACAGAGAGGAATTTTTTGAGAGGTTTTGGGAGTGCTCAACCAATTTCGAAGGAGAAGATCACGTTGCAATAAAGGAGAAGCGATCCCGAAGCATTTTTAGCGACAAATCTATGGACTAGGCTAAGTTTCTTTCGTTTCTTCTTTTATTTCTTAACTTTAGTAGTTAGTTGAGCATGTTTAGCTTTGTTTTCATTGTATAATCTGTTATGTCCATGAGCTAAATGGGTTTTTGTCTTGGGATTAAAATATATTTATAAAAGAGTTGTTTTGATGAGTTTGTGTTTGGTTAGCGATTGTTCTTCGTTATTTTGATTGTGTTTTCCGTATTGTTTGTTTATTATGCTTAGATTTACATTTCGTGAATACGGGGTTTGACAAATTCTGAATTCGGACTAGAATAAATAAACCCAATGATTCTATAACCCGGTCGGGGTTTGTATTGTGGACAATCAATGACGTTGGGCAAAACTCACATGACCTAGGGTCGTTAAGACGTTGAGAGAGACTTTTTCGTTGACTCAAAGTCACGTATTCCCTCGTATTACACTCGGGAGAAATGGCGAGGGAGTTTTAGAATGGAGATTGTCGATAGGGTAAATTCAATGCGACGATCCAATAACTCCGGAGGGAGTTGGATTGTGTGCAATCGATGATGTTGGGGAGAGACTCACGTGACCTAGGGTCGTTAAGACATTGAGGGGGACTTCTTCGTTGACACGAAGTCGCGTTATATCCCTCGTTTTACACTCGGGAGAGGTGGCGAGGGAGTTTACAAACTTAGATTGTCGGATAAGTCAAACGTCGTTAATGTAAACTAAAACGAGACCGAACATGTTTTTGTAAACAAAAGTTAATCCATAGGAAATACTTTCTCTAAGCATCTCATAGTAATATTAATATAGTTAAATTAATTAGATTAATTAACTTAGTATTAGTATAATTAATTTTATTCAATTTATCTTCGCCTAGATAAAATTAGGTCATGTTAAACGCGGTATTCAATTATAGTCAAAACCAATCCCGGTGGACACGATAACCTTAACTCTCCCAATCTATACTAAAACTTGACCTTGTATACTTGCGAGTGAAAGTAGCAGCGTATTTACGTGCTACCAGTTAGTTCGTTGGAATGGTCACTTGAAAGACTCAAAAGAAGATTAATTAGGCAGCGGATAAATTCAAGGATATTGAGAAAATCAGGATTATTGATACACCAATAGTCCCTAAAGCAGTTCCTCAATATCATTATCAGTATCTTGCTCCTGTATAGAAAGTTGAATATCCTAGGAAACATTTAAGTAATTTTAGATACTATTATTGAGGGGAATTTGGTCTTCTTAAAAAATGATATTATCAATTGCATGGTTACACTATTGGATCTAAAAATAACTGGATACCTAAAATAAAAATAAAAATCATGCATGTGTGAATAACATATTTACTGGGCCAATGAGAATAAATAGAAATAACTTGCAAAGGAAAGATGCAAGGCTCGCTCTATCAAAGAGGATGAGTGGAAATAATATACAAAGGCGTAAATTGGATGATATCAGAAAGCCATGGGTTTAGCGAAATAATTATCATTAGGAGATAATGCAACCTCAAAATCACCAGAAATTGGTTTACAAAATTACTGTAGATCACAACAAAATAAATTAACCAGTAGTGTCCAAGATGGACAAAGATGTTGTTGAAATGAATCAACTGGTTACCTCCAAGAATGATAAGCCAACTCAATCAACTATTTCAAAGGATAAAAGGAATGGTGTTGACAATTACAATGAGGTAATAAATAAAATCATCATCCCCAAGGGTGTTAGAGGTACATCTAACCCTTCTCAATTTAAATTCATTAAATTTGTTAAAGAGGTAGGTGTACCGCATGCCAATTAGGTAAGTTGGTAATGGTTTCTTAGCCATGTGCTAATTTTTGTGTTAATTTGTTGCCCTAAAAATATTACACAGTGATTTTAAAAATCATAATTTTCTAACTACCCAAGGTTTATAGTAACTACTTTTATTCTTCATGATAAATTATATGACAGGTATTTGAGTATTACATGAGCAATTACATTATTCTTCTATATGATGAATTTAGAATCTTGATTTTTCTTTAATAATGTTGCACATGGATATCTTTATAGGAATTAAGTGTCTAGTATACATGTAATGTCTCGTATTTTTAAATGGCTATTATTCTTGAAGGGTTCTAAACTTTTATGAGATAATATCTTTAGTATGAAATTATCCATGTTTAAAATATGTATTAGATTTATGTCAATAAGTTCATAAATGATCTATAGTATCAGTAACATATGCTCTATGTTCTAGTGTGTTAATGATTACAAGATTTTGATTCTATTTAAAGGAGAACTATTAATTGATCTCCCTGTTTTCATAGGTGATAAGTGGTTTAATTACAAACAAATCAAGTAATTTTAGATTCAAATATTTGTATATTTTCAAGCATTTTTGTTAGTTTAATGTGTTTTTGTGTTGTTTTATAGGAATATAAATAAATGGGAGAAAATGTGCAAAATGAGTGTAGATTCTGTAACTTCAAGGCCGATTTTGACTATGATCCAATCTGATCTTGCAGAAATGCAAAACATGGAAGTTGTATATATATGTCTTAGATTTTCAAAGCTTTTTCAATCACCCCAATCGGAGTTCAGAAGACAAAGTTATAGCTAAAATACAAACTAGGCATCGGCATTGTCCAAAGCGCGCTGTAGCGCGCTCCCATCCGCGTTTCTGAGTTCCCCACTGCCCATAGCGTGCTACAGCGTGATCCTATAGGCCTAGAAATCTGAAAACCCTATTTTTTATCCCTATAAATACCCCTTTATGCCTCAATGCATAAGGGAGACGATTTTTGGAGAAGAAATACCAAATTTGTGGCGATTTTGGGCGAGAAAACACCCCCTGGTGTGGCGATTTGAGACGAAATTGAGGAATAAAACATTGTTGCTAGAACATAGAGTTGAAAATTCGTAACTCAAACCCAAAATAAGCATTTTCTCTTCGCTTATCTCTCCCTAATCTTGATTTAATTTCGTATTTGTATTGTATTGAACAAGTTTACATTTTTGAATTCATTGAAAAGATTGGTTATGGATTTTCTTATGTTGAGCTAATATATAGATCTAGGGCTTGACATAATCTTGTTTGATCCGTGTTTTGAATATGTTGTTAATTGTTAGATTTAATTCCATTTAGCCAATGAGTTAGACGATTTTAGGTTGTGAATTTTATACTCGGGAGAGGTTGAATTCATAACCGGAATTGAGAGTGCATAATTTAGGTTGTTGTAAGTCCGCAAGGAAATCAACACCTAAGTAATCTAGTTGGGAATTTAGGAATTTGTGAAATCAGGATGTGATCAAGTTCTAGATTTATCAACTAGATTTTCTATTCAATTGAGTTTGGCTTCTTAATGCTATCAATTTATGCTCACACACGGTATTTTGGTTGAATTAAGAACTTGGGATTTGACACTAGAGAGAGGTAATCTCGGGTTCGGACTTAGGTTAAACACAACATAAGCTTAATAGATCGGAAAATATTTAGAGCTTTCGTAATCTATAAGGTCGGGTATAACAAATGTTTTCACCTAAATACTAGATAGGGATATCGGTATTGAAGTGATTACATATTATGTCACTTGATGCTCAGGAGAAGTAGTGAGAGAGCATTAAAATGAGGACCTTGATTATTGAATAAATGAAATTAACTAATAATTACTTAATAGGAAAACATGTGAACAACAAGATGAAATCAAGCCCCTAGAACTTTTGTGCATAGATAATCCATACTTTATTTTGTTTATGTATTTATTTTAGTTTAGTTTTATTTTTATAAAAAAATTCAAAAATTGAATGCCTAAATAAAGTTAAGTTACGATAATTACGGCACTTAACGACCATTTAAACCAATCCTTGTGGATATGACAACTCTTACTCTTCCTATACTATTAAAACTTGACTCATACACTTGCGGTATTGTTGCGACGAATAAATCGCTACCAAGAGGGAATCGGGTCAAATCGTAGTTCATCCTTGATTGATGGATTTGATTTTCTTTAGGTGGTTGACTGAACCCACAAAGGTTGCCTACATATCTTGGACTTTGCCAAAAATCTGGTTAAAACATAGTTCATCCTTGATTGATTTCATTTTTCCATTTAAGATGGCGACCAAACTCATTTATAGGTTGCCTACATATCTCAGATAACTGAGAATTAGGTCGGCACGTAATTCATTGTTGATTGATTAACTTAATTGAGTTCATTACAATTTTAGTATATCATTTTACATCGTGAGACAAAATGAACATTGTTTCCATTAGGAAAACATGAATAGGATGAAATATGTCTTAGTCTCTAACTTGGATAACAATTGGATAAGTTCTATTGAGCAATCTAATCCAACACTTCCTATATCATGATTTATGATTATTGACAGTGTAAAATATGCCCCAGCTTGCCGACTGGGAAGGAGACTGATTAGTTACTGGATTAAAAAGCTAAATCGGTTCATCTTGGTATTTGTCGGTGGTGATGAAAAATGAATTCGGGATTACTGATGTAAATCCCTGAATACATTTTTCGATGTGTTTATTTTTTATAAAAAGGATTTTTTAGAAATGTGAAGTTAATTTCTTAGGATTTTTCCAGTTAGTACAACAGTCGAGCCATGCAATTGCTTATTTATTAATTCTTTATTTAGTCTAGACAGGAATTGATAAAATGGATTACCTGTAACGACAAGGTTTGTAGATTTATTTGTTGGAACTGGGATGGTGAACCTCATCATTTCCTTATGATTATTTGCTTCAAACATTTTTGCTTTAAATGTCATCGTATATACATCTTGAGTCTATTTCCTATTATTTTGACAACCAAAGTATTGTTAGAATAAAAATTAACTCCCGTCTTCATTCCTTGGTCGTCTCGCTTGAATGGTGTATGTTGTCCTCTCTTTTCGAAAATTGGTAAATCTTCGTCCCTTGATGGTCTCTTTCGTTTGTCAGAAAGCCCAATCTTGGAGGCAACTCGAAAGTATACCAAACTTGTGTCGAAATTGAAAACCAAGTATTCCATTATGATATTTCTAGGTTTATGGCCTCTTGATAAAGTTCTAGTTGCTGAACTTGAACTTTAATGTATAGCTAACTAGATGGTGGTAATATAGGAATTTGAGGGGGGTTTTACCGTTGTTTCAGTGATGAAGTCAGACATTCTTGGAATTGAATTGTGTTAAGGGTGATTTTCCAAATTTTTTCTTGCTTCATCGCTTTGCTCTTATGCCATTTTGTCCTTTCTACTTATTTTGCACTGAAATATTAGTCATAAAAGAAGCATAACATATAAACAATAAGAGGTTACATTTACTAAACAAAACCAACATAATCAAGTATATTATCTATTTTTAGAAATAATTTCTTCCTTAGGAGTACAAACTTAGACTTGGTCATTTATTGAAGGCTTCAAGATTTCTAGCAACTTCCGACTTGTCCTCCTTTGAATCCCAAAGCAAACGGGATTACAAATCAAATTCTTCAATTTACTCAATCCAAACGTAGTATGGTGGCCTCTAGATGAATCCAAACTGCACAAATAAATGATAGAATGGCCGAAATCCGATGTCTCCTATTTATTATCATATGTTTTCCATTTGTTCCCTTAGTACCCTTTCAGTTTTCCGCTAAGGCCGATTACCACATTTTTACACCTCAGTGCCCTCTCAGGTTTTCATTGGGTCGGTGGTTTTTGTATTTTGTTACGATCCCTACATTCTTGCCCACAATGCCATTTTGGGTTTTCACCACTCCCTCAGGTCATACAAATTTTATACCCCTTTTTTTTCCCTCACTTATTTTCGATCATTAGTCTGGGTTTATATTTTATTTTTCTTAGGCTAGAATTTCTTGACTGCATCAGAATTTATGGGCTCCAGGAACTATTCTCCATCCATCTCTTGAAGTATTAAGGCCCTCCATACCCTAAAACTTTCTTGACAATGTACAATCCATACCAATTTGGCATAAACTTTCCCTTGTCTTCGTCTTGAAATGGGAAAATTTTCTTTAGTACTAGCTCACCCAAAGTGTAGATTCGTGGACAAACCTTTTTGTTGTGAGCTCTAGCCATCCTCTTCCAATAATATTGCCCATGGTAGATAGCAGTGAGTATCTTTTCGTCTAATAGATATAGCTTATCGAGACTCTATTTCACCCATTCAATTTCATCCAACTCGGCTTCCACTAGAATCCTAAAATAGGGAATTTCTACCTCTGCTAGGATTACGGCTTCCATTCCACATATGAGTGAATATGGCATGGCTCTGGTCAATATTTGGATAGATGTTCGATAGGCCATCAAGGAAAATAAGAGTATCTCATCTTATTCCTTGTGGTTGTCTACCATCTTCCTCAGGATTTCCTTAATGTTCATGTAAGTGGCCTCTACTACATTTATTTTTGGACGGTAGGGTACAAAATTCTTGTGTTGTACTTTGAACAGGGTGCAAATGGATTTCATCATAATTCCTTTGAGATTTTGGGCATTGTCTGTGATCAGGACTTGGGGTACTCTGTAGCGTAATAGGATATTCTCCTTGAAAAATTGCGTTACGGTTTTGTGGGTGACATAAGTAGGCAAAACCGCTTCTACCCATTTGGTGAAGTAGTCTATAGCTACTAAGATGAATTGGCATATGCTTGGTGCTATTGTCGTGATTGGATTAATGGTATCCATTCCTCACATTGAGAAAGGATATAGGGCAGTTAAGCAATACAATTTTGTTGGAGATAAGTGGATTTGATCACTGGGTATTTGACATTTTTGACATCTTCTTACTAAGTTTATGCAACCACCTTCCACGGTTAACCAAAAGTGGCCAGTTCGTAGGATCTTTTTAGATAACATGAAACCCCTCATGTGTGGTTCACAGACTCCGCTATCAACCTCCTTCATGAGTTGTATAGCTTCTTAGGCACCTACATACCTTAAGAGACCTAAATCTGGCGAACACTTATATAGTGTGTTATTGCTGAGAAAGAATTGGCCTGTTAGCCTATGCAAGGTTCTTTTAAATAGGCTATCGGCTCTCTCAGGATGTTCTTGATTCTTCAAAAACCTTTGGATGTCTACATACCAAGGTTCCTCATCTTCTTTGGCTTCAATATGGTTACAATTAGTTAGTTGTCACTATACGTTGGCGGTTAAAAGAATTTCCTCTTATTCGTAATTGATTACTGATATCATAGACGCCAAAGTTGCGAGTGCATCGACAAAATAATTCTTTAGCCTTGAGACGTGTTTAAATTCGATCTTTGAAAGGCTTCACAAAGATCAAGTAAATGATTGTTGTACAGTATCAACTTCGCATCTTTCGTCGTGTACTTGTCAGTGATTAGATTTATAATCATCTCTGAATCCCCGTATACTATTAACTCTTTGATCTTTAAGCTTGTGGCCAACTCCAGGCATATAATACGAGATTCATATTCGGTTGTGTTGTTGGTGTTGGTGAATTTTAGCTTAGCTGCGACTGGAAAGTACAGACCTTACGGAGAGATTAGGATGGCACCAATGTCAGCCCTTTTCGAGTTGATAGCTCCGTCGAAATATATTTGCCATGTCTGCTTGTCCTTATCACTAGTTAACAATGTGATAGGTTAGTCTGGAAAGTCTGTCTCCAAGGACCTTTCGTTGGCTCTTGGGTTATCCGTAATTTGTTCAGCAGTTGCCTGGCCTTTGATTATTTTCTGAGTTACATATCTCGAATTTAGTGAGCAACAGTTTCCACTTGGATATTATTTCGATGATTGCAGGATTCTTTAATATGTACTTTAAATTATCTATTTTAGCTATTAAATGGGTAGTAAAATATAGCAGGTAGTGACGTAACCTTTGAGTAGTCTAGGCTAATGCACAACATGGTTTTTCTAGTATTGAGTGTTTTTCTTCGTACGGAGAAAATCTCTTGCTGACGTAGTAAATGGCCTGTTCCTTCTTACTCAAACTGTCATTTTATCCCAACATTACCCCCATAGAAGCTTTTAGGACAGTATGGTATAAAAACAACAATCGTCCTTGTTTAGTTGGTACCAAGATAAAAGGGTTTATTAGGTAAGTCTTGACTTTATCCAAGGCATCCTGGAATTCTTTCTTCCATTTCCCACTTGATTCATTTCTCAGCAACTTGAAGATCAGCTCACAAGTTGCTGTCAGTTCTGAAATGAAGCAGGCGATGAAATTCACTCTTCCAAGGAAACCATGAATTTTATTTTTCATTCTAGGTGTGGGCATTTTGATTATGGCTATAATCTTGGCAAGATCAATTTCGATACCATGATGGTTAACGATGAATCTGAGTAGCTTTCCTAACACTACACCAAATGCACACTTGGCTGGGTTGAGTTTCAATTGGAACTTCCGGAGTTGATTAAACATATTTTTCAAGTACTTTAAATGGTCTTCATCTTCTCTTGATTTCATTATCATGTCATCCACGTATACTGATAGGTGTGAAAAACCTATCTATTTCAAAATCGAATTTATAAGTTTTCAAGAGTATTAGTTATATTTAATTGTGTTTTACTTTGTTTTAGTGTAAACCAGGTGAAGGGACATTAAAAGGCGATAAACAAGTGAAAACGGTGGAGAAACAGTGAACAAAATGTAAAAAATAGGGTTTCGGTGAATGAAGACCACTGCCTAGGCGAAAGTTCCACCGCCTAGGCGGAAAAGAGGCAGAATGTTGGAGTGCTGAAGTGCTGAACCACCGCCTAGGTGAGAAATCGTTAGAATGTTGTGCTAGCAGCCACCGCCTAGGCAAAGAAACCACTGCCTAGGCGAAGATCCGATAGAAGCTTAACCGACTTAAGCCACCGCCTAAGCAGTGAACCACCGCTTAGGCAATGACACTCTACGCAGAAATATCTGTTTTAAGATATTTTGAAGATATTTTCCAAATCCCTCTTTTTAACCCCTTTCTCCTCCAATTGTGAAGGACCCTCTAAGACCCTTAGACGTGAGAGAAGGCTTGGTTGATATTTGGAGAACTCCTTCCACCTTAGTTTGGTTTAGATAATTTAGAAAGTAGATTAGACTAGTTTAGAGAGTGTTCTTGGCCATTTCTTGATGAGCTAGAAGAGGAAGTTCATCAATGGAGAAGAGGAAGCTCGGGAGGATTGTTCTTTGGCGAAAGTGGACTACTCTACTTTGATATTTGATCGTCTTTCCCTTGTTTCCATCTTTGTACTTATTGTTTATTGTTGATATTTATGATCTCCTCTTGATTTAATGTTGTATTAGCTCAGAACATGTTAGTTTAATTAAAGATTAGTTAGGGATAGATATAGTTGTGTAAATACTCGTTTGGTTTATGTATGTTTCTTTAACGGTTGTTGCTTTTAAATCCGATTATGTTTATCTTTTGATGACGATCTTAGTATGCTTGTTATGGTATTAGGGTTGGATTTGAGAATCTAGGGTTTGACACTCGGGAAAGGTAACCCTGGATTCGGACTAGGGTAAACACATCGTTACGACCTACGACCCGAGAGGGCATTAGTTAGTGTGCAATCGATGACGTTGGGTCAAGACTCACGCAGCCTAGAGTCACTAAGACATTTAGGGGGACCTCTTTGTGGACACGAAGTTGCGTATTCCCTCATCTTATACTCGTAAAAGGTGGCAGAGGAGTTTACGAAACGAGATTGTCGGATACCTAAACTCCGTTATTGTTAACTAAACGAAATCAAACATGTATTAAGTGAACAAAATCAATCCCTAGTTAATCAACTTAGTTAGGATTAACCCACTAATTGTAGTTTAACTTAGTTTAATGTTTAAATCATTTCTTTCATCGTCAGGATAACATGAGACTACGTAAATTGCAGAATTCAATTATTCACACTTTTCTCTGTGGGAACGATATCCAATCTTCAAGATCCACTATATTAAAACTTAGACCTCGTATACTTGCGAGAGTAAGTAGCGGTGTTTTTTACGCCCTACCAAGTTTTTGGTGCCGTTACCGGGGATTAGTGTGAATTTTATTGAATATTGCTGGAGATATGCGGTAACGGCTCAGGACTTAAGTTTTAGATAGGAGAAGAAAATGTATCTTATTCTAGTCCCGTCAACATACCGAGTTTTTGGCACCGTTGTTGGGGATTAGTGTGAATTTTTAGTTGATATTGCGACTAAGTGGTCGATTGTTAATCCTGACATTTATTTTTGTTTTGTTTTTAATTTTTATTTTTGTTCATTGTGTTAATGAGATCAAGCGGTGTGAGAAACGATGAAGAAGATTGGAATTCGTAATTCTCAATCTCGAGATTGAGCTTTTTGCAAATGATAAGGATTGAGAGGAGAAGCCGACTTCAAGCCATTATCTTGATCCGACTAAGCATTTGAGCCCAAATTCCTTGTCTATGGGGATTTTTGGTGAAAAATACTTAGTAACACAAAAGTCCAGCTAGGGACGGTAAAGCAAGCGCAATTTTTTTTGAAATGAAACTCAGGGTATTAAATTACCCAATTTTTGTTACTATTTATTTTATTATTTATTCTTTTTGGAAGCCGGTATGGCTTCAGAACGTGTTCGTAATTGAATTTAGGAATGTGGACGCTTGGGGAAGTATTTTAAGTTTAAACACATTGAACAAACGAAGTGAAAATGTAAGGGGTGGAGCCGTATTTTGAAAATTTGAGAAAAACATGAAAGAAGGAGCTGCAGGCCCATCGCCTAGGCGGTAAAAATACAGGTTGTGTGTTTTTCAGCAAAAATGGCCTACTGCTTAGGCGGTAAAAATACCGGATGCAACAAATTTTCAAAACACGCTCCACCACCTAAGTTGAGAAACCACCGCCTAGGCGAAAATAGTGCAGTTGGCTAAGTTTTCACACTGGTGTAAATTTGCTTAGGCGAAAAAACTACCGCCTAAGGGGATTAATGTCAGAAAGGTTTTCTTTTAAAAAAGGGCTCCAACCCCTAAGCGGTGGACCTTCTGCAGTTAAAAAGCCCTCGTTCGTTTAAAAATTGAAATCGCAAGGCTTCTTCCCCAAAAACCTCCACTTTCTCTCTAAAACCTCATTTCCAAACCGTTCCAATACTTAAAAATCATCCTTCCATTACCAAAATTTGTGATTTCCACCCCAAATCATCCACCCCAAATCAATTTTCGACCCCATTTTCGTAATTTTCTTTATCACTTTGGGATTTTGGTTTGATTTTTGGTGATAACTTAGTTTCTTTGGATTGTTAAATTGTGTGAAACAAAATTGCATGCTACATTGTTCATATTTTGTTGCAACGTTGTGATTAGTGTGTGCGCCAGATCAAATCCACAGGTTCATGTGCGATCACTTGGGCATTGCCACCGCACTTTTTGCAACCGCCACAATTTCCATTCTGACATAATAGTGGTGGAGAGGAATTTCCCGTCAGGTGAACAGTAGCCAATAAGTCTTATTCCCTAGGTATGTGTTCAACCCATTTTGTATGCATTAATGCTATATGTTTATTGGGTTCGCTGATAGTGGAATGCTTCTTTTGATCAAAGCATGTATTGGGATGGAATGGATGATTAATTTAGTGGATGTTCGTCCATTTTGATTTTTTGTAGAAAAGGATGAACCATTTCTATTATTTTTTGAACAAAATGAAATTTTTTTGATGTACAAATCTATGTTTATGTATGTATTTTATTATGAATATTTTAGTTTTTAAATTTTTAGTTTAGTTAGTTTAATTTTTGTTTTTGCATGTTTAGTGTTAGATTAAATAATGTATGTTAGTATTAGATTTAGTTTAGAATTGTGTATGTATAAAGTTGTATTTATATGTTTAGATGTTGAGTTCATTTGGGTCAAGACCTGATGATGAAAATTATCCCCTAATTGCATATTGAGATTGGGGGTAATACCTTCTTTGTGTGTTTTGTGTGCTTAACATGTCGATTGGATAAAAATTATCTCGATCCTAAAATCGCACGATATTTGAACTCAATGTATAATAATCTGAACAATTAGACGTTGATTATTCAATATTAAGCTCATGATAGAAAATGCGGAAACTAGAACTTGATTTGGAGAAAACTTGAGGCGGAATCCTAGGTAAGGTAATTCCGGAGACGTGATTTAGGCCGTCATATTTTCGCTTGAACCGTTGTAGCTAACCTGAAAATTTTCATTCCTTATTTGCCCTGTCGAAGCCGATAACGTAATCAATTCTAAAAACGTTCAAATACTCCTTTCATTTAAATTTTTCTTAACCTAATGTCGCTAAGCCTAATTTTCAAAATTGAGAGAAATCAAGTGAGCGGTCGGGTTTCTGATAATTTTTTATTGATTCGGTATTAGTTTATTCACTTGTCACTTTCGTATTTCTTTTTGCACGCTCCTCAAATAAGTTTGGGGGGGTGTTTCTATAATTTCTTTCTTTTACATATTCCTAAAATTTTATAAATTTGAATAAATTTGGGGGTGTGTTTCTCTAACTTCTTTTTGCACTCCCCTAAAACTATAATAAGTCGAATTAATTTAGGAATATGTTGTATGTAAAAAAAAAAACGTGAATATTGTTTTCATTTTCTTTTCTTTCGACAAGTGAATACAAACATCTTCATTTCTTATTCAGAGTTGTATTATAAGAATCTGGGGGTTATGAGAGAGGATAGCGACAAGCAATTTTACCTCGGGTATCATTCAATTAAAATAATTATCTATTTTCAATTCCAGTGATACCCGTGGTCGTTCTCCAAGGACAAACCAAGCCCTATTGATCTTTGTGAATATCCAAGCCTACATTAGTGGATAGTAGACTCTAATCAAGCGTATGGTTTTCCTGAATCCTTCAACAGTTTAAGTTATAAGCTTAACGATTGAATAATCGAATCCGGTATTTGACTAGTTACACATTTGAGTTCACACATACACTTTAAATGGATCTAGAATGGTTTTTATTGATATTGATTGTTGAAATTCTAGAACACCACTTGGTGTCGGTTACTTCCCGAACTTGATCAAATATAGGGATGTTGAGGGAGGAACAAATTGGTCCTTTCGATTGAACTTTATATTTACATGCATATACTTCTTTCATGTTAGTTTAATTTTTCATTTTTAGTTGGTTCGTTTGTTAGTTAGTTTAGTTTAGTGTTAGTGTTTTGCTCGAGGACTAGCAAAATTCTAAGTTTGGGGGTATTGATAGGTGTGAAAAACCTATCTATTTCGAAACCGAATTTGTTAGTTCTCAAGCGTATTAGTTATATTTAATTGTGTTTTAGTTTGTTTTAGTGTAAAACAGATGAAGGGACGTTAAAGGGCGATAAACAAGTGAAAATAGTGAAGAAACGGTGAACAAAATGTGAAAAACAGGATTTCGGTGAATGAAGACCACTGCCTAGGCGGAAAAGAGGCAGAATGTTGGAGTGCTGAAGTGCTGAACCACCGTCTAGGCAAGAAAACCACCGCCTAGGCGAGAAATCGTCAGAATGTTGTGCCAACAGCTACGGCCTAGGCGAAGATCCGACAGAAGCTTAACCGACTTAAGCCACCACCTAAGTAGTGAACCACCGCTTAGGCGGTGACACTCTGCACAGAAATATCTGTTTTAAGATATTTTGAAGATATTTTCCAAATCCCTCTTTTTAACCCCTTTCTCCCCCAATTGTGAAGGACCCTCTAAGACCCTTAGACGTGAGAGAAGGCTTGGTTGATTTTTGGAGAACTCCTTCCACCTTAGTTAGGTTTAGATAATTTAGGAAGTAGATTAGACTAGTTTAGAGAGTGTTCTTGGCCATTTCTTGATGAGCTAGAAGAGGAAGTTCATCAATGGAGAAGAGGAAGCTCGGGAGGATTGTTCTTTGGTGAAAGTGGACTACTCTACTTTGATATTTGATCTTCTTTCCCTTGTTTCCATCTTTGAACTTATTGTTTATTGTTGATATTTATGATCTCCTCTTGATTTAATGTTGTATTAGCTCAGAACATGTTAGTTTAATTAAAGATTAGTTAGGAATAGATATAGTTGTGTAAATACTCGTTTGGTTTATGTATGTTTCTTTAACGGTTGTTGCTTTTAAATCCGATTATGTTTATCTTTTGATGACGATCTTAGTATGCTTGTTATGGTATTAGGGTTGGATTTGAGAATCTAGGGTTTGACACTCGGGAGAGGTAACCCTGGATTCGGACTAGGGTAAACACATCGTTACGACCTACGACCCGAGAGGGCATTAGTTAGTGTGCAATCGATGACGTTGGGTCAAGACTCACGCAGCCTAGAGTCGCTAAGACATTGAGGGGGACCTCTTTGTGGACACGAAGTTGCGTATTCCCTCATCTTATACTCGTAAGAGGTGGCGGAGGAGTTTACGAAACGAGATTGTCGGATACCTAAACTCCGTTATTGTTAACTAAACGAAATCAAACATGTATTAAGTGAACAAAATCAATCCCTAGTTAATCAACTTAGTTAGGATTAACCCACTAATTGTAGTTTAACTTAGTTTAATGTTTAAATCATTTCTTTCATCGTCAGGATAACATGAGACTACGTAAATTGCAAAATTCAATTATTCACACTTTTCTCTGTGGGAATGATATCCAATCTTCAAGATCCACTATATTAAAACTTAGACCTCGTATACTTGCGAGAGTAAGTAGCGGTGTTTTTCACTCCCTACCATATCCCTCCATTTCTTTGTGGTTCATATCGTGTAATATGATTGTCATGACCCTCTGATAAGTGGCCCCGAAATTCTTGAGTCCGAATGACATGGATCAATAGCAGAATATGCCCCATGGCATGGTGAAAGCAGTCTTATGCTTGTCTTTTTCATCGACTAGAATATGGTTATACCCACATAATCCATCCACAAAAGATGAAATCCTGCACCTTGCAGTGTTGTCTAGGATGATATGGATATTTGGTAGTGGGAAGTCATCCTTTGGATTTACCTCATTGAGGCCTCTGAAAAGTTAACACAAACTCGAATTCTTCCATCTTTCTTGGACACGGGCTTCGAACTATTTCATGATTTCTTTCTTGAATTTTAGATGGATCTCGGGACCCATTTTTTGGTGTTTTTGCTTGATCGGTTTGATTTCCTCTTTGCTGGGAAGCTTGTATGTCATGATGTAGGTTGATAGTCCTATCATGTCATCATAAGACTACCTGAAAACATCCTGATATTCTTTTAACCGTGATATTAGGTCTTCTCTCTCTTGGTTACTGATCTATATCCCAATATTCATTTCTCTCAGATTTTTTAGATCTCCTTGGTTCACTGTTTCGGTCATATCTTGACTTGGAATAGGTCATTCCTCGAATCGTTTTAAAGATCTTTGGACTTCTTCAGTGTTCCCGAGAACAAGGTCATCTTCTGTTTCGATTTCCATTGACTCTTGATTTATTTCCTTATCTAGATTGTATTGCTTGGGAAGATGTGTTTCATTATTACATGGATTATATGCAAGATTATTTGGGCACCTGAAAACTAAACACAAAATCTTATTTTAAATATGTTATTTTCTTAGAATAACTATTACTACAATACAAAAAGAGAAAATTAAAAAGTCAAAAGGAGCCTAGAGATAATATAATCTCCACTATCTAATGGTTGATCAGATAGGAAATATTAGAATCGCTTATTGATTACCGTAGTCCTCATCACATTGGGATTGGACGAGCTTCCCAATTGCTGAAGCTGCTAGTTAGCTCTGCTCCTCCAACATTATTCCGTTCCTTGTTGATCATGCAGACTAACTCTTCTGACCGCGGTGCTGGTGGGTTAGGCTTGGTATGATAAGAGATTATCACGAAGTCAGGTTTGTCTTTCTTCTCTTCTTTTTTGGCTTAGACTTTACCAACGACAAATGAAAAGCTGACTAGGATATGAGGTACTATCCTTGTAGACACCGTATTTTATCCCGTCCAATTAGTGTCGAATCAGGTACAAGTTCTGATAAACTTTAAACTTAGGTTTAAAGAAAATGAATTTTTAACTAAGATTACACTATACAATATACAAAAATACTCAAAAAAAAAAAACATGAGAAAAACATGGAAATTGTTAAATTTGACAAAATACAGTTAAGTAAAAGTTTCAGATTAACCTCGAAATTCCCATAATTTAAGGAGGTCTAAAATGAATTTATTAAAGTTTGATTTTCATTAAATCATATTTAGAATGGATAAAAATTAGTCACTACCCTTAAATTATAGGATATTTCAAACAAATTACTCTAGTTACGTACCCTGACCTAGAAACATTTACTTTTACTGAATCTTATTAGTTTAACAATAAAAACATTCATTTCATTTATAGATATTATATCAAAAACCATCAAGAAATAACCCAATAGACCTTAAGAAAGTCTTGGATTGGTCATGACAGACCCTAAATCACAATGGTGATTAAGGGGCTGAGCTTGATTTGGAATTACACCAAATTCAAGTTGTCTTGACAAACCAACCTAGCCCAAATTAATTAAAGGCCTAGCCATCATTAAAGGCCTACAAAGAGGATTTTAAATGAACAAGGAACCTTCCTAGAGTTTTCCTACAAAATATCTAGGAAGGGAACCAAGACACTTAGGATGTGACAAATCGTTATCGAAACTAAACCAATTATGTTCGCCACCTAACTTATGCATTGAATGAGCATTGAATGCCCATACCATCAAGAATTAAATGCTTGGAATGACTTGTATAGGCCACATTCAGGGTATGTAGATATTTTGATCAAAATATCTTAAAGTTAACAGAAAACCTTGGAATGTGACTACCCGTTACCAAAACCAAACCGAATTGGTTTGCCACCTAGCCAATGCATTAAATGCACATCCCATAAAGAATTAAATTCTTAAGGATTACATGGAATGGTAGATACAATGAACCTAGATATTTTTACCAAATTATCTAGAGGTAACTAAGAAACTTGAAAACCAACCATCGGTTACAAGGCAAGTTAACTCAATTCGATCCAAATCCAACCCAAGGAGTGCTCACCAAGCAATGACTCATCATGGAGAACTAAATGCAAAAGGACACTTCAAGACTAGATACGATGCACCTAGAAATCATTAATAATAACTAAACCGAAATATGGAAACTAACTAGTACTTAGGCCCAAAACTAAACCAGAAGTGTTACATCAAGCCATTAATGCATCCATGTGAAGCCCATATGATTAGAGGGAAGGTAGTGATTGGTAATAATTTCCAATCATTACCAAATCAAGGAAAATATTTGGTAATCATTACAAAATCTTTAAGAATCTTCCATTCTACTCGAAATTCATCAAAAGCTTAACAAAACCAAAACATGAGACCAAGTTCCCTTGCCCAAGCACTACCTAAGGAGGACCAATTACCATCACCGGGAGATACCCTTAGCATGATAAAATACTGGGATGAAATGAGAATCTAAAATCTCCCTCACAAAAAATTGATCACTCTATAAAAGTACGTCGGCCTTAGTAGATAGGAGCATGATGTTCTTGCCGTCGTCACAAGTCAAGACTTTCTTAGATAGGACATAAGCTTCTCGAAAGACTTAGAACTTTAAGTAAGGTGATCGATCGAGTTCAATCCAAGAAGAACAAAGAAAGAGAGGAAGGTTACTTGTTAAGGGAAAGGCCACTCCCCCTAAACTAAGGTGTTCTTGAGGTTCTTGGAACAAAATAATTGGCTCTCCCCCATAAATTCAACGAACATTATTTTCAATGTGGGGAAAGACTCCATATGTTGGTCCGGGGTGACAATCCATGACTCCAAAATGGTGAAACTATCCCCCAAACTTTGGTAGCTTGTTGAATAATTCGAATTGTGAAAATCATACACCGCCATGTCTTCCAACAACCGATAGGCTTTGTCTGCGGTTAATTGGTCAAAAGAGGTGGTACCGTTTCCTCCTTCAACCCAATTTCTTGTTATAACTAGTAACCCATTGAGAAAGTTCAGTAGTTGATACTTCCTCGGGAAACGATGATTGGGGAACAAAAATAGCAGCTCCTTGTATCGATCACAAGCACAATAAAATGGCTCAAAATCTTGTTGAAAGAAATGCAACAGTACTTGTTGATCTAACTTCTTCAAGTACCCTACGTATAAAAATAAAACTACAAACAAAAAATTAAAACAAAATAAGTGCCTAAATTAAAATTAAGTAACTTACTCACAATATCAACAAAAATCTAAAAACCAATTCCCGGCAACGACGCCAAAAACTTGGTAGCGTGTAAATTACGTCGCTACTTTCACCGCAAGTGTATAGGTCAAGTTTTAATATAGATTGGGAAGAGTAGGGGTTGTTGTATCCATAGGGATTGGATTAGATTATCATTGAGTACCACGATTATCATAACCTAACTTTATTTAGGCGATAAAAAATAGGTTTTTATAATAATTATAAACTAAACTAATTAATCTAATATACCAGTATTGACGTTAATGAGAGTAAATTGCCTATGGATTGACTTCGTCCACTTAAACATGTTCGTTTCAATTTAGTTTACATTAATAGCATTCATCCTATCTGACAATCTCGGTATCGAAATCTCACTCACTACTTCTCCCGAGTGTAAAGGGAATGAATATGTGACTTAAGATCAATACCGAAATCCCCCTCGAGCATCTATACGACACTTGGTCCAATGAGTCTCGCCCCAACCTCAAGGATTGCAAACTTTCTAATGCTCTCCTAGGTCATTAGATCGTCACGTTATGTTTAAACCCTAGTCCGAATCCGGGGTTACCTCTCCCGAGTGTCAAACCCCGTATTATGAAAATCAACCCTAATACCACAACAAACATATTAAGATTGTAATAAAACGGTAAACACAATCGGATAAACATGAACAACCATTAACGAAACAGAGATTTATTCAAACAACGTTTTCATACACGAATCGCTCCCTAGACAATATATGTTTAGTTATACATGGTCATAACCAAATATACAACTAGAAACAAGCTAAACATATACAAAACTATCAACCAAACTAAGAATAAAATAGTAAAACGAGGAGACTAGTTGTTATCCAAAGAATCGACGCTAAAACCGCTCTGAGAACATTTTCTCTTCTTCGCTTTGTGATATTCTCTTGGTTGATAGGCCTTGGAGCTCTCAAGACACTCATGAAAATGCTTTTTGTGTGTGGGGGAAGAAAAGGGGATATATATAGGATTCAAAATATCTCAAAATATCCTAAAACATTAGTTGTCAGACCACTGCAGCAATGGAGAAATCAGTAGGGTTACTGCTGGATGATCATTGTAGTGGTGGTTTTACCATTGCAGTGGTGGAAAATTCAGCAACTCTCTATATTTTGACCGCTACAGCGGTGGATGCAGGTTTTGAATATTGTCTGTTTTGCTTTTTTTTTTCTTCCACTGACTTGCTCGTTTATGGATCATTTTCATCCATTTTCACCCCTAAACACCTAATTTATAACAAAACAAATAAAAACATATTAAAACGCTATAAAAATACTCGAAAACTACCAAAACTGGCTTGGAAAAAGATAGATAAATTACACCTATTAACACATATCCCCGAAAGAATATAAGTCCTCCCTTTATCCTGAATTTTTAGCCACAAGGGTCTGATAGTGTAGTATATAGATAGATTGATATATATAAGGTGCCAGTCCACTAGCTGAAAGACTTAGTGCCAGACTGTGATCTTGACATTTGGTGCAAAGTAATTCAGTTATTAACAATATATGGTTAGAGTAATAGTTAACAGAGTTCAGTTTGATTGGTTCAGGAGAGAGTTGTAGTAACTATGCACAACTCATGGTATTTGTGTATGATCCTCACATGTTCTAACATGTTCTCAAATATTTTGGGTCCTCATATGTTCTTAACATATTCTTGGACATTCTTGATGTTCTTGACACGATCTTGAATAATTTTGTTATGGTTTGATTAATATGACATAGTTTTATCTTCTTCTTTTTTTATTTAATTATGTATTATATATGTTATGTACATGCAATTTAAGTATGAATATTGCATGATCATGCTATGTACAAACAAAATAACTAAATTTAACACAAGACTAAAGGATTATCAAGTTGCATACCTAGTTTAGGAGAGTGGTCTTTCCCTAAACACAGTGTCTTCTTCTCATTCTTGATCTTCTTGGTTGTCCTCGATCGGTTGCCATCAACTTCTTGAGTTCTTCCTCCAAGAACCTCAAGAAATCCTTCAAGGTGGTATTTCAGTAGAATTTGTAGTTGTTTATTGAAAGAAATGGTTAGAAACCCTAGAGATCCGAGAGCACTATGCTTAAAAGATACAATTGATTTGATGAGATTTCAATACGTTGGATTTAGATCAAATCAGTTCAGTTTGCCTTGTAACAGTTAGTTACATTTCAAGGATTTCGGTTGTCCCTAAGATATTTTGATCAAAATATCTTCATTCGTTGAATCTAGCTCCTCCATGTCACCCTAATCATTTAATTATTGATGGTATGGATCCTTAATGTCTTGATTAAGTGTATCCAAGGTGGCGAACCGGATCGGTTTAATTTCGATAACAATTATTTACTTTCTAAGTAACTTAGTTTGTTGCCTAGATATTTTGGTAGAGAATATATTAGGGGTATCTTGGTCATTTTAATTCTCATTTATGATTCATGAAATTTTTGGTTGGTGACGCACCCCGGATTTTGATAGCAGAAGAAGTAGAGATTCAGGAAAAGAGGAAACAAGTTTCATTGCTCCCTCTCTAAGTCATCCAAATCCGTTCATTTTAGAAAATGGTTTTTCAAGGAATATTCTAGGTGTCGGTTTTGAAAAACTTCTTAAGTCGGAATTTTATGTTAAAAATAGAGTCGTTACCTAACATAGGGTTAAATGGTGTGCTTGGTCACCGGGATTTTAGAAATTTATTTTTCCTTTGAAATGGCCCGTGTTTTAAGATCCAAAGGTCTGTATACCATAAATATTCTTTAAATTCAAGAGTCGTTTATGCTTGGGGAAAGTTTTACGCACCCCAAGATATCCATCCGTAAATGGTACCTCAGTCTAAATAGATATTCAGTGTTAAAAATATCCAAGAAGTTTTCTTTGATTTACTTAACCAGAAAAAATTTCCCTTTTTAAAACTTTTTCTCTTTTTATATATTTTATCACGATGTAAGCAGTAAATGCAATCTATTATGCAACTAAAACTAGAAACAAATTTATTTTTTTTGTGTTTTTGTCATAATGAAAGCAGTAAATATTTTACTATACTATACTATTCTAGACAACAACAACCCAATAGTAGTTTAAAAATATGCAAGTTTATAAGAGACCAAACCCGTACTTTGGTTGCCTATGTATCTCAGATTAATGAGAATTAGGTCTTTACATAGTTCATTTTTGAAGGTTAAAGGATATGGTTTATGTTATTAAAGGTGTTACTGAACCCTCATGGGTTGCCTACGTACTTTGGGTGGTTACCAAAAATCATGTTAAACGTAGTTCATTCCGGTTAAGGTAAAAACTATTTTTTACTATTTGAGGTAACCAAACTCGTATCATGGGTTGCCTACATACTTTGGGTGGTTACCAAAGATCAGGTCAAACGTAGTTCATTCCTATTTAAGTTGAAAGATGAGTTGGTTTTAGTTGATTTAGGTTGATTATTTAGTTGATTTTAGTTGTCAACAACTTGAATCACAATGTTAGTTAGGTATTATTAATTGTTTTTAAGTTGTGAAGAACCCGAATCACAACATGACATGTACAGAACCTCTTAGATTTTTTCAAGAACAGCTTAACCGAACTCTTTTGTTTTGGTTAGTTAGTGTTAGTTAAAAAATGAAAAGAAATACCATATATTTATGCCAGTCCTACTCATAACTAAGAAAAACGGGAAGGTTTCTGAAGAAGAATTACACATATCCCCGAAGAAATTGAGGCCTTCCCTTTATTCCGAGTTCTTAGCCACAAGGGTCTGTTGGTGTAGTCCATATTTATATATATAAGTGCTAGTCCACTAGCCAACTTGGACGTGATCTTGATGTTTAATATAAAGTAAATCCAGTTATTAATAGTTACATAGTTAGTATTAACAGTTAGTAAATAGTTAATTTAAAGTTGTTGAGAGAATCGTAGAGATTATGCGCAACTCATGGTGTGCTTGTAGTTTTCTTTGAATCCTTACATGTTCTTAACATGTTCTCAGATGATTAGGGTCCTCACATGTTCTTGGATGTTCTTGATGTTCTTCAAATAGTTTTGTATGATTTGGACAAAGTTTGGTTATTATAACATGAATTAAGTGTTTGGTTGGTTGTTTATAGGTTTTATGTGTTATGTACGTGACATTAAATTATATTAACTATATGATTATTCTATGTACAAGCAACATACACCAAATTAAACCTAGATAAAAGGGGATTTTGAAGAAACATACCTACTTAGGGGGTGTAGTCTTCCCTAAGTGATTATGTCATTTTCTTCCTTGATCTTCTTGGTTGATCCTTCATTAGTGATCGTCAATATCTTGAGATATTGCTCCAAGAACCTCAAGAACACCCTACCTAGGGGATGTGGTCTTCCCTAAGTAGCTATCTCTCTTTCCTCTTTGATTATCTTAGCTTGGTGTTGATTGGTGATCGCATTCCTCTTAAGTTTTTGTTCCAAGAACCTTAATAACTCCTTCTGAGATCAAATTTTAGTAGAATAATGGTGTGTTATTCAAGATATTTGCTCCAAAATCCTAGTACCTAAGACTTAACTCGAGTTTTAGAGAGTGAAGCTAGGCATTCGAGGCTTAAAACAAATGAGAACCAAGCACCCCTATATATAGGCTGGGGGTCTGCATATTTAATAATTCATAGGACAACCCATCCTCTTCCTTGCATGTGTTTGGCCTAGGGTATATGTTATCTTATATTGATCTTGTTTTGTGTTAAACGAATTTAGGGTAGAAGGCAAGATCTTCAAAGATTTAGTAATCGTTACCAAATCTTTCCAAAGATTTGGTAATGATTGGAAATCATTACCTCCACTCCAATCATATTTCGTGCACATGGGTGCATTAATGGCTCGATGTGACACATCCAATTCGGTTTAGGGGTTGAGTACCGGTTAGTTTTACTATTTCGGTGTAGTTGCCATTTATTGTTTATAAATGCATTGAACCTAGTCTAGGAATTTCACCATTGAATTTAATGCTATTTGATGATTCATTGCTTTGTGATCACTCATCCCATTGATTTTTGATTGAATCGGGTTAACTTACCTTGTAACCGAAGGTTGATTTTCAAGTTCCTAGTTACCCCCAAGATATTTTGGTGAAAATATCTATATTCTTTGAACCTAGCCATTACATATCATCTCATTCATTTATTTCTTTATGGGATATGCATTTAATGCATTGTCTAGGTGGAAAACCAATTTGATTTGGTTTCGGTAACGGGTAGTCAAAATTCAAGGTTTTCTATTAACGCTAAGATATTTTGATCAAAATATCTTGATAACTTGAATGTTGTCTATCCATGATATCCTAAGAATTTAATTATTGATGGGATAGGCATTCAAATCTCATTAAATATTTAACTTAGGTAGCGAACCGAATCAATATAGTTTTGATAACGGTTTATCATATCCAAAGTGACTTTGTTCCCTTCCTAGACATTTTGTAGGAAACTTCTAGGAAGGTTCCTTGGTCATTCCAATGACTCTTTTCTGGGACATTAATGATGGCTAGGCCCTTAATTCTTGGGCCTAGGGTGGTTGGTCAAGACAACTTGAATTTGGTGTAATTCTAAATCAAGCCCAACCCCTTAATCACCTTTGTGATTAAGGGCCTTTCATAACCTTTCCAATCCTTTATTAAGGTCTCTTTTATTGTTTCTTAGTGGTGTTTGACATAATATGTATGCATGAAATGAATATTTTTAGTGTTAAACTGACAAGATTCAGTGAAATAAATGTTTCAGGGTCATGGTAGGTAACTAGAGTAATTTATTTGAAATATACTTTAATTTAAGGGTATTGGCTAATTTTTATCTATACTAAATAGGAATTAATGAAAATCAAACTTTAATAAAATCATTTTAAACCTCCTTAAATTATCAGAATTTCAAGGTTGACCCAAAACTTTTACTTAAATGCATTTTGTCAAATTTAATAGTTTTTGTGTTTTTCTCATGTTTTTTGGATTTTTTGGTAAATTATGTAGTGTGATATCAGTTAGAAATTCATTCTTTTTAGGCCTAAGTTTAAAATTTATCTGAACTTGTACTTGATCCGACATTGATTGGGCGGTAAAAAATATGGTGTCTGCAGCTGCCTCTCTTTGTTATGCGGGTTTACTCGTAATGACAAAGAAGACAACACTAATATTTTGTTTCGCTAGACGTAAAATGTAAATACATGTATTTAAATATATCCTGAATGATGAAGACATACTTAATCCTTGAGGATTCGACGAGGATGGTGATTGATCACTTCTACTATTGTATACTTAAAAGGATGATGAACAAGCAACCTTGGAAGATTAATACTAGAAGGATGGTGCCACATCTGATTCCTATCTATCTGCACTCCTGGAGGATGGAGATACATATGTTTCTACATGCATGGTGAGGACAGCACTCTATATATGCCATCTTGGGAGTCATACTACTATCGCATTATACTATTGGCTGCTATCACACTACTGGTCGCTATTACATTAATGGTTGCTATTACACTAATGGTTTCTATTACACTACTATACCTTAAGAAGAAGTTTAAAGTACTTGGCCCTAAGGTCTTGGTGAGGATGACACTATGTGTGAGCCTGATAAGTGCCTATATGCCCATATATTTATTCCTTTATACTTATTCTTTTATGATTATTCTGTAACAAATTGTACACACTAAGCTTATATTTTAATTTAGGAAACAAATGGTGGCGTTTGGAACAAAACGGAACTTTTTGGGCAGTTTTGAAGCAATATGGAAGAAATAAAAGATCACGACGCGAAACAAACGAGACTCAACCCTCAGATCTGGCACAGTCCGACAACCAAGTTCAAACCCACATTGTGTGCCCGGCAATACAGTTGATCAACATCCCAAGCCAGTTACTTTTATAACGGTTCCCAATTTAGGAACCATTACATGTGTTGTAATTAGCAATTAAGCCCATTCAAATTGATGGGAAGATATTGCAACGTGTAATGATGTCATTCAAGGGGATTTTATTTTTGGTTTCAGACAGTGGGGTGTGAGTGGGATGAATTGATTCAAGTATTATAACATTAAGGTATAACTCGTTTTAGTGGGGTGGTGTTAGCAGACCAAGCTTTAGCTTGGCTGTCACTTCCGTTACACAAACAAGGAAAGCATTCAAGTCCATTTATCATTAAGGGGAGGAAATAAGGAACTTCATCAAAAATGAAAAAGACTATATTGGTTTGCATTTATTAATTTCTATTTCTTCTTTTGTTCTTTGATATATTCATTTTCATTAGAGTAGTATTTAGGAAATTCGGCAGTAGCTAGGGGTATGATTCAAATAGTGTTTCTGTCGCTCCTCTTCTCTATTCTAAATTTGTACTCTTCCATGGCCTTGTATGGATAATATTTTCTCTTGGTCAAAAGAAACTGAGGCCTCGAAATTAATAAAACTATAAGATCTAATTTATTTTAAAAAATTAAAATACTGTCTTGCTGGCTGTCCCGTTTAAAAATAAAATATTGTTTCACTAGTTGTCTCATTTGATAACTAAAATATTGCTCTAAAAGGATGATGCGTGGTCCATTCTGTAGGATGTGAGGAGGATGACACTAGATCAATCGGGTCCTAGTTGTGGAGAAGATGACCCTCGAACAATCGATTCTTGGTTACGAGGGCAATGACACTCGATCAATCATCTCCTGGTAGTGAGGAGGATGACACTCGGTCAATCCTCTCCTAGTTGTAAGGAGGATGACAATTGGTCAATCGTCTCCTGTTAGTGAAGAGAATAACACTCATTCAATTGTCTCCTAGTAATAAGGAGGATCACACTCGATCAATCGTCTCGTAGTTTTGAGGAAGATGATACTTGGTCAATTGTCCCTTGGTAGTGAGGAGGATGCCACTCAGTCAATCGCCTCCTAGTTGTGAGGAAGATGACACTCTGTCAATCGTCTCTTGGTAGTGAGGAAGATGACACTCTATCAATCGTCTCCTGGTAGTGAGGAGGATGACACTCGATCAATTGTCTCCTGGTTGTGAGGAGGATAACACTTGGTCAATTGTCTCCTGGTTGTGAGAAGGATGACACTCAGTTAATCGTCTCCTGGTAGTGAGGAGGATGATACTTGGTCAATCATCTCCTGGTAGTTAGGAGGATGACAATCTAATACAATCCCCCTCGATGATATATTATACTACTACACCTTAGAACGACATGATACTAGTTCTAAAGGTTTAGGTGAAGACGACAGTCTAGCACAAGCCCTCCCGATAATATATTACTATACTCCTAAAGGATGACCCACGGTTTATCCTATATGATGTGGAAAAGATAACACTCAGTCAATTAACTCCTGGTTGTGACCATACTCAAAGGGTTCTCCTACATATCTCAAATTAATGAGAATCATGTTACATGTAATTGTAGTAAGTAAAGTAAATCAAGATTGGGTGAAATGGTTCTGTGTTAGAGAAACCAATTTCGAGGTATCTAGTCAGTCTAAGAATGAGGTTAACATTGATCTTCATGGTGGTCTGACCAAAGCCCATTAGGGCGCCTACATATATCAGACTTAACTGAGAATTAGGTCAAATATAGTTCAGACTTGTGAAGTACATCAATATTTGTTGGAACAGGTTCTTGGTTAGAGAAACAAATTCTTGGGTCATCATATCAATACATGATTGAAAATAACTGAGAGAATTCACACGGGTGAAGACTCTCGGGAAAACTCAACACCTCGTGGAGTTTCTTGGCCACATCTCACATAAGACTGCTTGACAAGGACTAGAAAACTTCCTAGGAGAAGCTTACCTCGGATAAAATATGCACCAATCATAGACTGGGGCTTTGTGATGCTTGTTTATATCTGGGATTATATATTTCAATTGGTGATTGGTGTGAGTCTCATATCAAGAAACTCTTTACGGAGAAGATCTGATATAATGTGCCTTAACTCTAGCTGGAGCGACTCCTATCATAGAATCTTAACTAAGAAACTGAATATTATGTGCCCCAACTCTATCGAGGGTACTAGACTATCTCCTGAGCATCCGAAGGATGCGGCAGGGCCCACATAGGTTGCCTCTATATCCTTACCTAAGCACGCTATTGAAATATTTATTTTAGTCTGCAAACCCCATTGGATTGTTTATGTATATTAGTATTACCGTTTTGGATGATGATCATTGGATGATCGAAACCCACCTGGGTTACCTACATACACTGAGTTCCTAGGTTAATAATCTAGTCAAAATGTAATTCGGCCCTCTCTGTGCTATCTCATATTGTCAACCATACCTACAATGGGTTCTTATGTACCTTAGTAATCTACCAAGAATCAGGTCGATGCGTACTTCGAGCACATGTATCCTTTGTCATCTGCTTAACAAAAGAATTGGCTTCTCAAGGAATTAAAGGAACTTCTCAAGAGATGCGCCCTGATAAAGGGCTGAGAGAATGTTGTAAGGCTATCATCTCTCTGACTTCAATAGGAGACACTTGGGTCTCCTATGTCCCTTGGTGATCTACCAAGGGCTGATTGAAGTGTAGTCTACTGGGGATAGAGGAATTTTGTTTAAGGTGACGACTCAACCTATAAAGGTTTCATGTATCCTAGTACTTTTCAGGGCTCGGGTCAACACCTAATTCTTCCTTGACTGGTTAAAGCTTAACATGGTTAAATCTGGATTAGTGGGTTATTTTTATATTTGGTATGGTTCAATTCCAATTGATTGGGGGATTTATCACTGAGCAACTCTATGGGAATTTTATTATTTGTCATGATTCAATCCCAATTGGCATGGGATTTTATTAATGGAAACCGAAAAGGTGTCCTACATATCTCGATAATTTACCAAGAATCGGGTCGGAACATTAGTTCGACACCTATCGGTCTGTCACCGAACTCACAAGGGTTTCCTACGTATCCCGGGCTTCGCCAAAAGTCAGGTTGAAGAGTAATTCCTGATTAAGCATCCTCTATTGTTTGGTAAATAATGAGAGTGCATATATCTTTTCTCAAGAAAGTCAAAGGACTAGTCCGAGAGATGTGCCCTGGTCTAGGGTTGAGAAAACGCCATAAAGACGATACCCCTCTCCTCCTTTATTTTCAACCGAACCCACTTGGGTTTCTTACGTACCTTGGTGATCTACCAAGGATTTGGTCAAAATATTATTGGATATTCATTGGTTGTTAACCGAACCTTGTAAAGGTTTCCTTGGTATCCCTATTTTCATAGGGAATATGGTAGATGCTTAGTTCAATGCGCATAAATGGTTTTTACGTTAAAGGATATAACCGAACTCGTATATGAGTTGTCTACGTATCTCAAATAACTAAAAATTAGGTTGACACGTAGTTCACCACACATCGTTGGGCTTGAATTTGTCAATCGAATCTGCATGGGTTTCCTACATATCCTGGGCTTCGTCAGAAATCAGGCTGACACTTAGTTCCTGTTTCTTTCGTTAAATAAAATTAATTAAGTTCGTTTTGATTCGCACATCTCATTTTACGTGGTGAGATGAAATGAACATTGTTTCCATCAATAAGATATAGATAGGATGAAATATGCCCGAGTCGTAGACTAGGGAAACAAATGGATAAGTTGAACTGGGGAAACTAATACGTCACTTCCTATCGTGCAATTCGTGGTTATTAAGAGTGTAAAATATGCTCCAACCTAAACGTTAGGGAAGAGACTGATTAGCTACTAGATTGAGAAGCTATATTGGTTTGTCTAGCTATTTGTCAAGGCGATGAATTCGGGATTTTACTAATTTAAATCCCAGAATATACCTACTGACAGGTTCATTATTATATTATCGAAATGTGAAGCTAATATCTTAGGAGTTTGTTCGTTGCTGCAACCTCTGGGCTAAACAATTTTGTTTATTTTATCTACACATAAGTTGATAAGTATGACTACCTGTATTGCCAAGGCTTACAGATTGTTTGATGGAATTAGATGGTGAACATCCTCCTTTCGATTTAGTCCCTTTTACCTCAATTGTTCTAGCTTTGTATATTAGCGCATGGGCAAACTGTGCCTATTTCCTGCATTTTCGACAAAACCAAAGTATTGTTAGAAGGAAACGAAACCCCGTCTTTGTTCCTTAATCTTGTTGCTTGAACGGTTTATACTGGTTTTTTTCTTCAGAAGTTGGTAAATCTTCATCTGGTGATAGTTTTCTTCTTTAGTCAAATATCCTTCCTGAAGGTAACTTTAAAGTGTACCACACTTGTCGTGTAGTTGAAAACCCAGCATCCTATGGTGCACGATGGTTTTCTGGTTATATGACCTCTTAATTAATTTGGATCACAGGATAGTATCCAATAAGGTTGCATTATTAACAACGGCTATCATGGGAATTTGAGGTGTTGTGTATAGTCGGTTCGATAATGATGTCAAACATCCTTACGTGAATTGGGTTAAGGGTAATTTGCAAAGTTTTGTCTCACTTCCATCACTTTGCTCTTATGTCACTTGTCTTTTCTACTTCTCTGTATTGAAATGGTAGTCATAAAAGAAACAAAGCCTACATAGTCAAGTATATTATCCATCTTTAGAAATTCTTTCTTCCTTAGGAGTACAAACTTAGACTTGGTCATTTATCAGAGGCTTCAAGGTCTCTAGCAACTTTCAACCCGTCTTCCTTCGAATCTCAAAGTCAGCAGAATTACCAGTCGAAGTTTTCAATTTACACGACCCAGTCGTAGTATGGTAGTTTGCAGAAAAATCCTAAATCCACAAATAAAGAAATTTTCTGGTCAAAATCCGATGTCTCCAGTTTTTTTTTTGTTTTTTTTAATTATTCATATGTTTCCCACTTTTTCCCTTAGCGCCCATTCATGTTTTTGCTAAGGTCGGCTACCATATTTTTGCACCTCAACACCTTTTTAGGTTTTCACTGCACCGATAGTATTGTATCTTGCTATAATCCCAACATTTTTTCCCATAGCACTCTTTTAGGTTTTCACTACGTCCCCAGGTCACACAAATTTTATACCTTTTTTTTCCCTGACTTCTTTTCAGTTGTGAGTTTGGGTTTATTTTCCTAGGTGTATAATTTCTTTACTGCATCAGCATTAATGGACTATGGGAATTCTTCTCCATCCATTTCTTGAAGTATTAAGGCCCCATACCTAAACACTTTCTTGACAACAAACAGTCCTACCCAATTTGGCACGAACTTTCCCTTAACTTCATCTTGGAATTAGAATATCTCCTTTAGTGCCAATTCACCCAGAGTATAAATTCGCAGATGAACCTTCTTGTTCTTCCAATAACATTGCCCATGGAATATAGTAGTGAGTCATTTTTCATTTATTAGGCATAGTGGATTAAGTTTTTGTTGTACCCATTCAATTTCATCTAATTCAACTTCCACTATAATCCAAAGAAAGGGAATTTCTACCTCTGTTGGGATTACAGCTTCCGTTCTATACACAAATGAAAATGTTGTGGCTCCGGTTGATGTTCTGACCAATGTTTAATAGGCCATCAAGGCAAACAGGATCATCTCATACCATTTCCTATGATTATCTATCATCTTCCTCAAGATTTTCTTTATGTTCTTGTTAGCGGCCTCAACTACTCCATTCATTTTCAGATGGTAGGCCACAGAATTCTTGTGTTCTACTTTGAACTGAGCACAAATGGCTTTCATCGTACATCCTTTTAGGTTTGGGGCAATGTCAGAGATAAAGGCTTTGGGTACTCTATAGCATGATAGACATTTTCCTTGAAGAACCTCGCTATGGTCTTTTGGGTGGCATGAGTAAGCGAACCTGCCTCCACCCACTTAGTGAAGTAGTCTATAGCCACTAGGATGAATCAGTGTCTACTTAGTGGGATCAGCATCATAGGTCCATTCCCCATACATTGAGAAAGGCCACGGAGCCGCTACACAATACAAGTCTGCTGGGGATAAATGGATCTAGTCACAGTGTACTTGGTATATCTGACATCTTCTCACAAAGTTTATGCAATCACCCTCCATGGTTAACCAAAAGTGGCTAGTTTGTAGGGTCTTCTTGGACAACATGAACCCACTCATGTGTAGTCCATATGGTTCGCGTTGTATTATTTCTTGGGCGCCCACAAACCTTAAGAGACCTAGGTTTGGTGATCTCTTTTTTATGGTGTTGCCGCTGAGAAAGAATTAGCCCGCTAGTCTTCGCAAGGTTCTTCGACTCAAGTTATTAGCTTCTTTAGGATATTCCTGATTTCTTAATAACCTTTGGATATCTACATACCAAGGTTCTTCGTCCTGTTCAACCTCTACCTGGTTACAATGAGCTGGTTACCGGTATATCTTGATAGTTATGGTAATCTCCTCGTCTTCTTCATTGATCATCAATATCAAAGATGCTAATGTTGAAAGGGCATTAGTGAAATCATTCTTAAGCCATAGTACGTGCTCAAACTTGATCTTTGATAAAACTTCATAAAGGTCGAGTAAGTAATTATTGTACCCAATTATCTTGGCATCTTTCGTTGTGTACTTGTCGGTGATCTGGTTTATAATCGGCTCTGAGTCTCTGTATACTATCAAATCTTTGATCATTAAGCTCTTGGCCAACTCTAAGCCCAGGATACAAGCTTCGTACTTGGTGGTGTTGTTGGTATTGGTGAACTTTCGCTTAGCTGCGACTAGAAAGCGTTGTCCTTGTGGAGAGATTAGGACAATACTAATGTTGGCCCCTTTTGAGTTGCTAGCTCTGTTAAAAGAACATTTTCCATATCTGTTTGTTATTTTCTCTAGCTAAAAATACAATAGGCTCATCGGGAAACTCAGCCTCCAAGGACCTTTCGTTGGCTCCAGGGTTATCAATAAGTTGGTCGGCGATTGCTTGGCCTTTGACTACTTTCTGAGTCAAATATACAATGTCGAACTCAGTCAATAGGATATTCTTTCGGTAAGTACAGCCTTCTCAAATATATACTTTAAAGGATCCATTTTAGCTATCAAATGGGTATTAAAGTACATAAGATTGTGATGTAACCTTTGGGTATTCCAGGCTAACTGGTAGCGGTATATTACGTCACTACTTTCACCAAAACTATATGGGTCAAGTTTTAGTATAATGGGAAGAGTAGGAATTGTCGTATCCACAGGGATTGGATTAGATTATCGTTAAGTACCGCGATTGTCATAACTGGATTTTATCTAAGTAACTCAAATGTAGTTTTTATAAATCAACTAAACTAAATCAATTACTAAACTATAATACCACTATGACGTTTATGGGAATTTATTGTCTAGGGATTAACTTCATTCACTAATACGTGTTCGATTCAATCTTGTTTACATTAACGGTACTCAAATCTATTCGACAATCTAGGTATCGAAATCTCACTCACTACCTCTCCTGAGTGTAAAGTGAATCAATATATGACTTCGCTTCAATGCTGAAGTCCCCATCAACCATCTATACGACACTTGGTCACATGAGTCTTGCCCCAACCTCACAAATTGTATATTTTCTAACGCCCTCTTGGATCATTAGATCGTCACGTTGTGTTTAAACTCTAGTTCGAATCCAGAGTTACCTCTCCCGAGTGTCAAACCCCGTATTCTCAAACCAACCATAATAGCATAACAAGCATACTATGATTGTAATAAAATGGTAAATACAATCGAATACAAATGAACAACCATTAACGAAACATCAATTTATACAAACAATGTTTTCATGAAGTTAATCAAGCCCTAGACAATATATGTTTAGCTACTCATGCTCATAACTACATATACAACAATAAACAAGCTAAACTAATCAAAACTATCAATTAACTAAGAATAAAATAGAGAAACAAGGAGACTAGCCATTATACGAAGAACCAATGCTAAAACCACTCTGAGAATGTTTCCTCTTCTTGGATTTGATGATCTTCTCTTGGTTAATAGTGTCTTGGAGCTCTCAAGACTCCTAAAAATGTGGTTTAGGTGTGGGAGTGCAAAGGGGTACAAGACAAGGATCAAAATATCTAAAAAATATCTTAAACACAGCTGGACAGTGACCGCTGCAGCGGTGGGCAACCAGGGAACCTTATGCCATTTCACCGCTCCAGTGGTGGATCTCACTACTGCAGCGGTGAATAAATATAGAGTTTTTGAACTCTCTATTGTTTCACCGCTGCAGCGGTGAAGATAATGCAACCAACTTTGATCCTTTTGATCGTTTTTCACCCGATTTCCTACCGATTTTCTTAATTATTGATCGTTTATGTCCCTACACCTGATTTACATCAAAACGAACATAAACGCAATTAAATATTATAAAAACATTCGAAAACTACCAAATTTGGTTTGGGAATATATAGACAAATTACACCTATCAAATACCCCAAAACACAGAATTTTGCTAATCCTCATGAAAAACACTCACACTAAAAAAAAAAAAAACACAACTAATTAACTAACTCAAAAACTAAAAATGAATAAAAACACAAACAACCTAAACATAACAATATGCGAGTTTTGAATTTAACTATCGGCCAAAATGTTTTCCCTCAATGGCCGCCAATCATATCGCATTCAAGAGTAAACCACACCATATGATATTCTAGAATTTCAACATTCAATAATGGTAAACGCCATTCTAAATCCATTCAAAGTGTGTGTGCGAAACTCAATAATATAACTATCCAACAACCGGATTGGATTATCCACCAACGAAACTCATGACTTAAACCGTAAAGGATTAGGATATCCATATGCTTGTTTGGGTTCTACTCTCCACTAATGTAGGCTTGGAAGTTCAGAAAGATCAATAGGACTTGGTTCGGTTTTTGGAAAATGGCTAAGGGTATATCGGGAATATAAAACAGGTTAATATCATTAACTCAATGATACCCAAGGTACAACGCTTGGTACAAATCATACTCGTAACCCCACACATTAAAGAAACAACCCTGAACAAACATTTAAGAACGTTGTACTCACTTGTCACAAGAAACGGAAATAGAACGATATTTACATTTTTTTTTAATGAACTATACCCCCAAACTTATTCGATTATTACAATTTCACGGGTGTAGTTAAAACTAAAGAAAAATGACAAGTGAGTACTCAAATTCCGAACCAATCAAAAGTTCGCCTTAAACCCAACCGCTCACTTCAAGTAGCATAAATGAATGCTAATTTAATTCACTCAACTTGTGTCTTCGGTTCAGCGATATAGGTTTGGAAATAATTCAATTGGTCAGGGTATTTGTTATGTGTTTAGAATTGAAATGGCTAATTGGTTTCGATAGAGTAACAAGGGATAAACATTTTATAAGGTAAGCTTCAAAGGCTCAAAGGAATCAAACGAATGCCTAAATCATAACTCCTGAACTACTTCACCTAGGATTTTGCCTCAAGTTTCCCCCAATCAGGTTCTAGAATCCGTTAAATTTTCATGAATTTGGCTAATAGATACTTGACCTCAAATCAATTGAATAGCTATACATTGAGTCTACGTGCTCATGCAAATTAGAATCCACAATAACTTTTACCAAAACAACATGTCAAACACATAGAACACACATGAATAGGCATTACCCTTGACCTCAACAAACAACTAGGGGATAATATTATCATCGGGTAATGGCCCAGACGAACTCAAAAACTCAACACATGCACGACAAACATAAACACATTTACACTAAACTAACAAATATGCAAACATTAAAAACAATACAACATAACTAACAACAATAAAACATACTAAACATCACCCCCAAACTTAAAACGATCAGTGTCCACAATGACCCGATCATCAATCTCAATATTTGAAATAAAGCATACCGACGAAAGGGGTTTTGAACACGTACCTGGGAGGCGAGACAATCTCGCCTCCAAATGAAGTCGGTGGTGATGTATCTAATTTATTCAGAAAACTTGGGTTGCCTCCCAAGAAGCGCTGGTTTAAAGTCCTCGGCTTGACAAGGAGAAGTACTCGTCAAAGAGTGGCTTCTGCCCATATTAATTGTCATACAACACCACCTATGGGTCTTGATTTTGAACGCCCTCAAGCTTGGTCAGATTTGGATTTGATCGGCTCATACTCTCAACTTGACTCATTTTTGTCTCATGCGATTGGTTGGCATGAAAAAATGTTGCAAAAGGCGGTGGAGGATAATTGAGCCATATTGGATCCTCATAGATGTAATCTTCTTGGATCGGTGGCAGCATCAATATTTGGATCTCAAATGGTTGAGAATCACAATCGTCGATCCATGCTTGAGTCATCTTCTCATTAGAATAATCATCATTAAACTCACCCAAGTTCCTCCCGCTCATATCCAGTTCCTCACAGTGGCTTTCACATTCAGATGTGAGTTGTGTGTCTCTCAATGCCACTATTTCTTCCTCGGCCTCAATGAATCTACCAAGCTGACTGATTTGAGTCTCAAGAGACCTTAAGGTCTTATCAATTTCAACGCAGATTGTCTCAATTTTGTCAAAACGGTCCTTATACTCATTGAGTCAGTCATTTGTTTCCCTCAAGAATGCCTAAGTCTCCCCCATAAATTTAAATAATATTTTTTCCAAGGTAGGAGAAGACTCTATATGTTGGTCCGGGGTGCCAATCCCTGGCGCCAAAATGGTAAAACTATCCCTCAAGTGTTGGTACCTTGTTGAATAATTCCAACTCCGAAAATCAAACTTGGCCATGTCTTCCAACAACTAATAGGTTTCATCCGTGGGTAGTTAGTCGAAAGAGGTGGTATCGTTTCCTCTTTCCACCCAAATTCTTGTTGTGGCTAAAAACCAGTCAAGGAAGTCCAGTAGTTGACACTCCCTCGGGAAACGATGACTTGGGAACCAGAATTGCAAATCCTTGTATCTATCCCAAGCACAAATAAAATGGCTCAGAATCTCATTGAAAAAAATGCAATAGCACTTGTTGATCTAACATCTTCAAGCACCTTGCAAAAGAAACTAAACTACAAACAAAAATTATAAACAAAATAAATGTCTAAATTAAAATTAAGTTATTTACTCACAATATCAACAACAATCTAAAAACCAATCCCCGGAAACGGCGCAAAAAACTTGGTAGCGGAATATTACGTCACTACTTTCACCGCAAGTGTACGAGTCAATTTTAGTATAATTAGAAGAGTATGAGTTGTCGTATCCACAAGGATTGGATTAGATTATCGTTAAGTACCACGATTGTCAATACTGGATTTTATCTAGGAGACTCAAATGTAGGTTTTATAATAATTATAATCTACTAAACTAAATTAATTACTAAACTATAATACTACTATGACGTTTATGGGAATTTATTGTCTAAGGATTAACTTCGTTCACTAATACGTGTTCGATTCAATCTTATTTACATTAATGGTATTCAAATCTATCCAACAATCTAGGTATCGAAATATCACTCACTACCTCTCTCGAGTATAAAGTGAATGAAATGGTAAACACAATCGAATACAAATGAACAATAATTAACGAAACATCAATTTATACAGACAACGTTTTCATGAAGTCAATCAAGCCCTAGACAATATATGTTTAGCTATTCATGACCATAACCACATATACAATAATAAACAAGCTAAACATAATCAAAACTATCAACCAAACTTAGAATAAAAGAGAGAAACAAGGAGATTAGCCGTTATCTGAAAAACCGACGTTAAAATAGCTCTGAGAATGTTTTCTCTTCTTGGATTTGATGATCTTCTCTTGGTTGATAGTGTCTTGGAGCCCTCAAGACTTGCAAAAACGGAGTTCAGGTATGGGAGAGCAAAGGGATATAAGATGATCAAAATATCTAAAAATTATCTTAAACACAGCTGGATAGCGACCGCTGCAGTGATGGACAACCAGGGAACTTTCTGCCATTTCACCGCTACAGCATTGGCTTGACCGCTGCAGCGATAAAAATACTGCAACCAACTTTGATCTTCTTAATCGTTTTTCACCCAATTTGCTTGATTATCGATCGTTTACGTCCCTACACCTGATTTACATCGAAACAAACATAAACACAATTAAATATTACTAAAACACTTGAAAACTACTAAATTTGGCTTGGGAATATATAGAAAAATTACACCTATCACTAACGCACAACAAGTTTTCCCTAATTCCGAGTATCTTTCTTCATAGAGGGATAATCTTTTGCTAATATAGTAGATGGCTTGCCTCTTCCTACCTAAACTATCATGTTATCCCAATATTGCACCCATGGATGTTTCTAGGACGATGAGGTATAGGAACAATGGTCTTCCTTGCTAGGGTGGTACCAAGGCAACAGGGTTCAATAGATTGTCCTTGGTTTTCTCCAAGGCGTCCTTGCATTCTTTGTTATATTTCCTGTTTGACTACGTTCTCAGCAGCTTGAAGATTAGTTCACAAGTTGCTATCAGTTGCGAAATAGAACGGGCAATGAAATTCTCTCTACCAAAGAACCCACAAATTTCATTTTCTCTTCTAGCTGCAGGCATTTTGATTATGGCCTTAATCTTGGTAGGATCAATTTTTATTCTCCATCGATTAACTATGAAGTCGACTAGCTTATGAAACAATACTTCGAATGCACACTTAGCTGGGTTGAGTTTCAGCTAGAACTTTTGGAGGCGATCGAACATTTTCTTTAAGTGTTCTAGATGGTTCTCATCCTGGCTTCATTTCACCATCATGTCATCCATATATACCTCTATTTTTTTGTGGATCATGTCGTGGAACAAGGTCGCCATGGCTCTCTGATAGGTGTAATTTATCTATTTATTTCCAAACTAGTTTTGGTAGTTTTCGTGTATTTTTTATTGTGTTTTAATTTGTTTTAATTAGATTTTATTTATTTTTGTATAAATCAATTGTTTAGGATGAAAATAAGCTAAAACGGTTGAAAATCAAGCTAATTGGTGGAACGATAGTGGAAGAATGGTGAAAAAATGATGAAAAATACTAAGTTGTTGATAGGTGTGACATACCTACGTATTTCCAAACCGAATTAAGCTAATTTTCGAGCGTTTATATAGTATTTTATTACGTTTTAATTAGTTTTCTTAGTTTTTGTATAAATCAGGTGTATAGGGTAAAAAGATAGGAAACTGGAGAGAAAACGATGAGATCGAACCAAAAGCGATCGAAAGAACGGTGGAAAAACAAGCTCGGAGGCTAAACTGTTAAACAAGCCCACCGTCACGGTGTCCAGACCACCACCGTGGTGGTAAAGATGCGGAGAAAGGAAAAATACTACTGATGGACTACCGCCGAAGTGGTGAATCCCACCGTCGCGGTGGTGAAGAAGCAGAGAAACAGAAGTAGGCTACTGACAGCCCACCGCCGCAGCGGTGAAATCCACCACCGCGATAGTGATCCGGTAGAATGTTCTTCCTAAGCCACTATTGTCTTCATCGCCACAGCGATCAACTAACCAACCTACCCACTACCGCGACGCTGAATCGCACGGCCACGGCGGTGACCTTCTGCACAGCCTAGATATTTTATTTAGATATTTTGCTTATAAATACCCCTCTCTGTATGCGCGAGGTTTTGTCGTCCTCGTGGTATGTAACTACTTGCAAGTGTACGAGGTCAAAATTTTAGTATAGTGTGATCGTTAAGATCGGGTTATCGTATCCATAGGGATTGGTGACATTACTATCGAATACCGCGTTTGTCGTGACGTAATTTTATCTAGGCGAAAAACAAATATAATTAATTAATTAAACTAATACTAATATAACCTAAATAAACTACACTAATATGCTAATATGTTTTAGGGTGAAGAATTGCCTAGGGATTAACGTGTTTACAAATACGTATTCGATTTTGATTTACTCACGTTTACGGTGTTCGACCTATTTCACAACCTCGGTACGTAAACTCCACCGCCACCTCTCCCGATTGTAAGATGGGGGAATACATGACTTTGAATCAACGAACAAGTTCCCCTCAACGTCTTAACGACCCTAGGTCATGTGAGTCTCGCCCAACGTCATTGATTGCACACAATCCAACTCCCGACCGGGTCATTGGATCGTGCGTTGTATTTACCCTATCGACAATCTCCTTTCTAAAACTCCCTCACCATCTCTCCTGAGTGTAAGACAGGGGATGTAACGCAACTTCGAGTCAACGAAGAAGTCCTCCTCAACGTCTTAACAACCCTAGGTCGTGTGAGTCATGCCCCAACGTCATCAATTATCCACGATTCAAACCCCGATCGGGTTATAAAATCGTGGCATTTGTTTACCCTAATCTGAATTTGGGATTTGTTAAAACCCCGTATTCTCTATTTATCAATCCATGCATAATAAAAAAAAATATGAGAAATACAATCAAACTACAAAGAATAAATATAACCGCAACACCGAAATCATCCAAACAAACATATTTATAAATATATCGTTAATCCCTACTACAACCCATATTTAACTCGTGGCTATAGCCGCATAAACATTTATATCAATCTAAACATGCTCACATGATCCTAAGATAAAGAAATAAGGAAAAACAATCGAAGAAGTTAGCCTCGTCCGAAGATAAACCGCTAAGAACGCTCAACGATCAATTTGTCATCTTCTCCACTTCAGGATGTGCGCTCCACCTCTAAAGCTCCTAAACCATAGCCTAAATATGGCCTAAGGTGCCTAAATGGCCGGGGGGCTCAAAGGAAGGGGAAGGAGAGGGGTATTTATAAGCAAAATATCTAAATAAAATATCTAGGCTGTGTAGAAGGTCACCGCTGTGGTCGTGGGATTCAGCGCTGCGATAGTGGGTAGGTCAGTTAGTTGATTGCTGCGGCGATGAAGACAGTGGTGGCTTAGGAATAACATTCTGCAGATTCACCGCCGCGGCGGTGGGCTGTTAGTAGGCTACTTCTGTTTCTCTGCTTCTTCACCGCTGCGGTGGTGGGATTCACCGTTGTGGCAGTGGTCCTTCAGTAGCATTTTGCCTTTCGCAGCATCTTCACTACCATGGCGGTGGGCATGTTTCACAGTTTTGCCTCTGAGCTTGTTTTTCCACCATTCTTTCGATCGCTTTTGGTTCGATCTTATCGTTTTCGCTCCAGTTTCCTATCTTTTTTCCCCCTACACCTGATTTATACAAAAAGTAAGAAACCTAATTAAAATGTAATAAAAAACTATATAAATGCTCAAAAACTAACTTAATTCTGTTTAAAATACGTAGGTATGTCACACCTATCACTCTCTTTCCCCCTCCTTTGAGCCCCTCCTGCCATTTGGGCACCTTAGGCCATATTTAGGCTATGGTTTAGGTGTTTTAGAGGTGGAGCTCACACCCCGAAGTGGAGAAGACGGCGAATCGATCGTTGAGCGTTCTTAACAGTTTATCTTCGGACGAGGCTAAGTTCTTCAATTGTTTTTCCTTTTTTCTTTATCTTAGGATCATGTGAGCATGTTTATCTTCATTTAAATGTTTATGCAGCTATGGCCATGAGTTAAATATGAATTGTAGTAGGGATTAACAGTATATTTATAAATATGTTTGATTGGATGATTTTGGTGTTGCAGTTATGTTTGTTCTTCATAGTTTAATTGTATTTATCATATTGTTTGTTACTAATGCTTGGATTGATAAATGGAGAATACGGAATTTTGACAAACCCTGGATTCAGGTTAGGGTAAACAAACGTCATGATTCTATAACCCAGTCGGGGTTTAAATCGTGGACAATCGATGATGTTGGGGCAAGACTCACGCGACCTAGGGTCATTAAGACGTTGAGGGGGAATTCTTTGTTGATTTGAAGTTGCATCATATCTCTCGTCTTACACTCGGGAGAGGTGGCGAGAGAGTTTACGAACGGAGATTGTCGATAAGGTAAATACAACGCATGATCCAATAACCCAGGAGGGAGTTGGATTGTGTGTAATCAATGACACTGGGCTAGACTTACGTGACCTAAGGTCATTAAGGCATTAAGGGGGACTTCTTCATTGACTCGAAGCCATTTATTCCCCCGTCTTACACTCGGGAGAGGTGGCAGTGGAGTTTACGTACCGAGATTGTCAAATAGGTCAAACACCGAAAACGTGAGTAAATCGAGATCGAACACGTATTTGTAAACACGTTAATCCCTAGGCAATTCTTCACCCTAAAATATATTAGCATATTAGTGTAGTTAATTTAGGTTATATTAGTATTATATTAATTAATTAAATACATTTGTTTTTCGCCTAGATAAAGTTAGGTTACGACAAATGTGGTATTTGATAGTAATGACACCAATCACTGTGGATACGATAACCCGATCTTTCACGATCATACTATACAAAAACTTTGACCACTTACACTTGCGAGTAGTCACATTACCATGAGGATTAAAGAATCCTCGCGCATACAAGTTTTTTGTGCCGTTGTTGGGGATTGATTTGTTGTTATTGTCGATATTGTGTGTAAATGACTTAATTTTACTTTAGGCATTTCTTTTGTATATAATTTTTGTTTGTAGTTTTGTTTTTATTTCTTATGCAGGGTACTTGGTGATGTTAAATTGTTGGGTGTTGGTGCATCCCTTTCAATGGGATTCCAATCCATTTTATGTTACTTGGCCAAGCACATAAGCCGGTAAGGCATTTCGTTGAAAGATTGGGCCATTCAAAGCAAAACCTCGTCAATCTTGAGGGCGTTCTAAAAATTTCAGGCCGAGGACATTAAACCACGCGCTTCTTGGGAGGAAACCCAAGGTTAAATAAGTTAAATCCGTCACACCAACTGGATTCGGAGGCGAGATTCTCTCGCCTCCCAAGTAAGTGTTCTAAACAACCTTCGTCAGCATGCTTAAATTCAATATGTTAAGATTGATGATTGGGTTTGCTAAGGATACTGTCCATTTTAAGTTTGGAAGTGATGTGTAGTATTTAGTATTGTTAGTTTATGTGTTATTGTTTTTCTATATTGCATGTGTGTTTCGGTTAGAATGTGTTTATATTTTTGTGTTGTTGTTTGCATGTTGAGTTTGTGTTCATCTAGGCCGTTACCCGATGATGATAATTACCTCTGGTTGTTTTCGAGGTTAAGGGTAATACCTATGCATGTGTGATTCTGTGTGTTTGACTATGCGCTTTCGTAAAAATTGTTGTAGATCCTAATTTGCACGGGTACATAGACTCAAGGTATAGTTATTCAATTGATTTGAAGATGATTATCGATTAGCCAAATTCATGACACATTGAGGATTCTAGAACTTGATTAAGGGGAAGCTTGAGGCAAAATCCTAGGCGAAGTAGTTCAGGAGACGTGATTTAGGTATTCTTTTTGTCGCTTGACCCTTTAAAGCCTATCTTGATATATGTTTATCCCTCGTTACCCTGTCAAAACCTAAATGCTAATTCAATTCTGAACACATAAACTAATACCCTGGCCAGTTGATCGTTTTCCAAACTTATATTGTTGAATTTAAAGGCATATTTGAGTGAATCAAGTTAGCAATTGTAAATGCTACTTGATGTGAGCGGTTGGATTTAGGGCGAACTTCTAATTGGTTTGGTATTTGAGTACTCACTTGTCATTTTTTATTTGTATTTCACACACCCCTTCAATTGTAACAATCAAATAAGTTTAGGGGTGTGTTCATTGAAAAGAAAAGGAAAAAAAAAAAAAAAAAAAAAGACAAAAAATGTCAAATGTAAATACGGTTTTTATTTCCGTTTCTTTTGACAAGTGAGTACGTCGGTCTTAATTGCATGTTCAATATTGCTTCTAATCTTTCTATGGGGGTTCGAGAGTGAATGTGTCAAGCGTTAAGCCTTGGGTAATGTTAAGTTAACAACGTTAACCCGTTTTCTATTCCAAATTACCCTTGGCCAACTATACCAAAACCGAACCAAGTCCTAATGATCTTCATGAACTACTAAACCTACATTAGTAGAGAGTGGACCCCAATCTAGCTTATGGTAATCCTTAACTCATAAATTTCATTGGGAGATAATCCAATCCGATCGTTGTATAGTTATAATATTGAAGTCATGCACTAACACGTTTACAGGATCTAAAATAGCATTCACCATTATTGCATGTCAAAAATCTAGAACATTACATATTGTATGTTACCGTCTGAACTCGATATTACTAGCGGTTGTTGAGGGACAAAAATAAAGAGGTCGTTAGAAGAAGTGAAAACTTGCATGTCGTCATGTTTAGATTGTTTTAGGTTGTTTGTTATTTAATTCAGTTTGTGTATTTTCATTTTAGTGTGTGTGTTTGGCTCAATAACTAGCCAAATTCCAAGTTTGGGGGTATTTAACAGGTGTGACATACCTACGTATTTCCAAACCGAATTAAGTTAGTTTTTGAGCGTTTATATAGTATTTTATTACGTTTTAATTAGTTTTCTTACTTTTTTTATAAATCAGGTGTGTGGGACAAAAAGATAGAAAACTGGAGCAAAAGAGATGAGATCGAACCAAAAGCGATCGAAAGAACGGTGGAAAAACAAGCTCGGAGGCAAAAATTTGAAACAATCCCACCGCTGCGGCATCCAGACCACCGCCATGACGGTGAAGATGCTGAGAAAGGCAAAATGCTACTGACGGACCACCGCCGCAGTGGTGAAGAAGTAGAGAAACAGAAATAGGCAACTGACAGCCCACCGCCGCAGCAGTGAAATCCACCGTCGCGGCAGTGATCTAGCAGAATCTTCTTCCTAAGCCACCACTATCGTTATCACCGCAGCGATCAACTAACCGACCTACCCACCGCCGCGGCACTGAATCCCACAGTCGCGGAGGTGACCCTTTGCAATGCCTAGATATTTTGTTTATAAATACCCCTATTCTTCCCCCTCCTTTGAGCCCCCCCGGCCATTTGGTCACATTAGGCCATATTTAGGCAATGATTTAGGAGTTTTAGAGGTGGAGCTCACATCCCTAGGTGGAAAAGACGGCGAATTGATCGTTGAGCGTTCTTAGCGGTTTATCTTCGGACGAGGCTAAGTTCTTTGATTGTTTTTCCTTATTTATTTATCTTAGGATCATGTGATCATGTTTAGCCTGATTTAAATGTTTATGCAGCTATGGCCACGGCTTAAATATGGATTGTAGTAGGGATTAACGGTATATTTATAAATATGTTTGTTTGGATGATTTCGGTGTTGCGGTTATGTTTGTTCTTCATAGTTTGATTGTATTTATTGTATTGTTTGTTTATTATCCTTGTATTGATAAATGGAGAATACGGGCTTTTGACAAACCCCAGATTCGGGTTAGGGTAAACAAACGCCACGATTCTATAACTCGGACGGGGTTTAAATCATGGACAATCGATGACGATGGGGCAAGACTCACGCAACCTAGGGTCATTAAGACGTTGAGGGGGACTTTTTCATTGATTCTAAGTTGCGTTATATCCCATATATTACACTCGGGAGAGGTGGAGAGGGAGTTTACGAACGGAGATTGTCGATAGGGTAAATACAACGCACGATCTAATAACCCGGGAGGGAGTTGGATTGTGTGTAATCAATGATGCTGGGCGAGACTCACGTGATCTAGCATCGTTAAGGCATAGAGGGGGACTTCTTTGTTGACTCGAAGTCATGTATTTCCCCGTCTTACACTCAAGAGAGGTGGCGGTGGAGTTTACGTACCGAGATTGTCAAATAGGTCGAACACCGTAAACGTGAGTAAATCGAGATCGAACACGTATTTATAAACACGTTAATCTCTAGGTAATTCTTCACCTTAAAACATATTAGCATATTAGTGTAGTTAATTTAGGTTATATTAGTATTACATTAATTAATTAAATACATTTATTTTTCGCCTTGATAAAGTTAGGTCACGACAAATGCGGTATTCGATTGTAACGACACCAATCCCTGTGGATACGATAACCCAATCTTTCACGGTCATATTATACTAAAATTGTTACCTCGTACACTTACGAGTAATCACATTACCATGAGGATCGAAGAATCCTCAAGTGTACAGTTGTCCACCGCTACAGAGGTGAAATAACAGATAGCTCAATTTCACTATATCTGTCCACCGCTGCAGCGGTGAAACAACAGAGTGCCCACTGACGAACCACCGTTGTAGCGATCAAGCCACTGCTGTAGCGGTAACTACTGCCGACATACCCACCGCTGTAGCGGTGAACCTTGCACCTGTAAAATGTGCTTTTTATATATATTTTGAGATATTTTTGTTCCCATATCCTTTCCCCTCTCTTATTTTTGGCCATTATTGCTCATTAGATGATAAATAGGATAGTTGAAAGGTTTTTGGGAAAGCTCAACCGAACCAAAAGAGAAGAACACCAAGCAAAGAAGGAGAAACGCTCTCGGAGCAATTTTAGCATCGAATCTTTGGATAATGGCTATGTTCCTTCATTTATTTCTTTATTTATAAACTTTGGTAGTTAGTTTGAAATTTTTTAGCTCGTTTGTAATTATATATACGGTTATAGCCATTGGCTAAATATGGATTATCTATGTGATTAATATAATTTATGAAAATGTCATTTGTTTGAATTGTGTTCCTTTCACAATTGTTCTTTGCTATTCGGTTGTGTTTACCGTTCTTGTATTTCCACTTTATGCTTGTTTAGATATATTGAGAAATTGGGGTTTGACACTCGGGAGAGGTAACCCCGGATTTGGATTAGGGTTTAAACACAGCACGATGATCTAATGACCCAGGAGGGCGTTAAAAAGTGTGCAATCCATGATGTTGGGGCAAGACTCATGTGATTATGTATTCTAAAAAATGCTAGATGGGGACTTCGGCGTTAACACAAAGTCACATATTCATTCACTTTACACTCGGGAGACGGAGTGAACGAGTTTACGATACTGAGATTGTCGGATAGGTCGAATACCGTTATTGTTAACTAAACGAAACCAAACACATTTAAGTAAATAAAGTTAATCCCTAGATAATCCATTCCCCTAAACGTCTCAATATAGTATAAATAGTTTAATTAGTTAATTAGTTTAGTATATTATTAATATAAAAAACTACATTTTTATCACCTAAATAAAGTTAGGTTATGATAATTATGGTACTCAACGATAATCGAAACCAATCCCTATGGATACAACAACCCTTACTCTTCCCATTATACTAAAACTTGAACCGTACATTTGCGGTAAAAGTAACAACGTATTTACGCACTACCAAGTTTTTGGCGCCATTGCTAGGGATTGGTTTTTAGATTGTTGTTGATATTGTGAGTGAGTAACTTAATTTTAATTTAGGCATTTATTTTGTTTATAATTTTTGTTTGTAGTTTTGTTTTTTATTTCTCATGCAAGGTACTTGAAGATGCTAGATCAACAAGTATTGTTGCATTTTTTTCAACAAGTTTCTAAGTCGTTTTATTGTGCTTGGGATTGTTACAAGAAGTTGCTTATTTAGTTCCCAAATCATGGTTTCCTGAAAGAGTGTCAACTTCTGAATTTCCTCGACAGGTTACAAACCACAACTAGAACGTGGGTGGAATGAGGAAACAGTACTACCTCTTTCTACGAACTAACCGCGGATGAATACTTTTGGTCATTGGAGGAATTGAGAGATTATTCCAATACTTCATCGCCATGGATTGACACTTCGGTTTAAGATGTGGAGTCTTCCTTCGCCTTGGATGAAATGTTTATCACAGTTATGGGGGATACTCAGACATTTTTGCGAGAAACACATGATCGACTCAACAAGCACGAGGATCGTCTTGACAATATTGAGACGGTCTGCGCTGAAATTGATGCGACCGCAACGTCTCTTTAGATGCAAATCTGTCAGCTTATCTACTATATTGAGGTTGAGTCAGATACGGTGGCACTGGGAGACACACAAGCCAAATCATGTGAAAGCCATCGTGAGGAACAAAATACAAGCAGAAGGTATTTGGGTAAGATCGAAGGTGATCATGCTAATGAGGAGAAAACCCAAGTGTGGATTGGCGATGAAGAATCACATGTTAATAGTTGTGATTTTTTACCGTTTGAAATCTAATTGGTGATGCCACCCACGATCCAAGATGATCACATCTACAAGGATCCGATGTGTCTCACCTATCCTGCCCCGTTTCCAGCTCAGTACATTCATGCTTGCCCATCACAAGAAAATAAGCTGAGGGCGTTTTGAACCAAGTCTCACCAGTCTTGAGGACATTCTGAACCAAGACCCATACATAGTGTTGTATGTCACTTACTATAGGCAGAAGCTGCTCTTTGATGAGCCCTTCTCCATGTCAAGCTGAAGACCTTAAATCAAGCGCTTCTTGGAAGGAAACCCAAGGTTTCAAAAATAAATTAGATTTGTCACTGCCGACTTGATTCGGAGGCGAGATTCTCTTACCTCACAGGTACGTGTTCTAAACCCCTATCTTTATTATAATGCTTTATGCTTTCATTGGGATCCCTGATGGGTCGTTGTGGACATTACCCATTTTAAGTTCGAGGGTAACGTTTAGTATGTTTAGTATGTTATTATGTTGTTAGTTATGTTGTATTTTTTTTTATTGTATGCATGTTTGTTTAGGGTAGTTGTTGTATATGTGTTGAGTTTTCTACTTCAACTGGGCCATTACCCGATGATGAGTTTGTCCCCTAATTATTTATTGAGGTTGAGCGTAATGCTTATTCATGTGCGTTCTGTGTGCTCGACGTCTTGTTTTAGTAAAAGTTATTGTGGATCCTAATTGCACAAGCACATAAACTCAATGTATAACTATCCAACTGATTTTTCGCCGATTATCCGTTAGCCAAGTTCATGACAATAGGGACTCTAGAACCTGATTTGGGAGAAATTCGAGGTGAAATCCTAGGCAAAAAGTTTAGGAGATATGATTTAGGCATTCATTTTGATCGCTTGAGCCTTTAAAGCTTACCGTGTAATATCATTTATCCCTCGTTACCCTGTCGAATCCTGTAAGTCGTTTCAATTTTTAACACGTAACAAATACCCTGACCAATTGAATTCTTTTCCAAGATATGATTTAGGTATTCATTTTGATCGCTTGAGCCTTTAAAGCTTACCATGTAATATCATTTATCCCTCGTTACCCTGTCGAATCCTGTAAGCCGTTTCAATTCTTAACACGTAACAAATACCCTGACCAATTGAATTCTTTCCAAACCTTTATCGCTAAACCTAAGGCACAATTTGAGTGAAATCAAGTTAGAATTTATTTATGCTACTTGAAGTGAGCAATTGGGTTTAGGGCAAACTTTTGATTGATTCGGTATTCGAGTACTCACTTGTCATTTTTCTTTTGTTTTAACCAAACCTGTGAAATTGTAATAATCGAATAAGTTTGGGGGTGTGGTTGTTATCTAAAAAATGAAACAAAACAAAAAAAAATAATAAATATAGTTCTATATTTGTTTTGTCTTAACAAGTGAGTACTACTTTTTCAAATATAAGTTCAGGGTTGTTTCGAATTGATTTATGTGGGGTTACAAGAGTGATTGAGCTAAGTGTTGTGCCTCGAGTATCGCTAAGTTAATAACGTTAACCTATTTTCTATTCCCGATATACCCTTAGCCATTTTCCAAAAACCAAACCAAGTCCTATTGATCTTTTTGAATTTCTTAACCTACATTAGTGGAGAATGGATTCCTATCAGGCATATGGATTTCCTATACCTTATTGATTTTAGTCATGAACTTTATTGGTGGATAATTGGTAGCACGTAGATACATTGCTACTTTCACCACAAGTGTACATGTCAAGTTTTAGTATAGATTGAGAAGAGTAAGGGTTGTCATATCCACAGGGATTGGTTAAGTTTATCGTTAAGTACTGCGATTATCATAACCTAACTTTATCTAGGCGATAAAAATAAGATTTGTTTATAATAAAATGTACTAATACTAAGTTAATTAATCTAATTATACTAATATTACTAATATAGAAGTTTATGGGAGTAAATTGCCAAGGGATTAATTTCGTCCACTTAAACATGTTCGTTTCAATCTAGTTTACATTAACGGCGTTCATCCTATCCGACAATCTCAATATCAAAATCTCACTCACTACCTCTCTCGAGTGTAAAGTGAGTAAATATATGACTTTGTGTCAATGCCGAAATCCCCCTCGAGAGTCTATACGATACTTGGTCACATGAGTCTCACCCCAACGTCACAGATTGCACATTTTCTAACTTCCTCCCAGGTTATTAGATTGTCGTATTGTGTTTAAACCCTAGTCCGAATACAGAGTTACCTCTCCCTAGCGTCAAACCCCGATTTCTCAATATATCTAAACAAGAATATAAACATAACAAAACGGTAAACACAATTGGATAAACATGAACAACCATTAATGAAACATCAATTTTATTAAAACAACGTTTTCATGGAGTCAATCGCTCCCTCGACAATATATGTTTAGCTACACATGACCATGACCCTATATACAATGAAATACATGCTAAACATATATAAATACAAACAATGGTTTAAGAATAAAAGAGAAAAACAAGAGAGTTTAGCCTTTATCCGAAGATGTGACGGTTCCACGTCCGTGATTTCCATTTCGAGCTTATTTTTTTTCTTTAATTTGTGATTTCTTCTTGTTGGTATGCCCTTGGAGCTCTCAAGTGACTCCGAAAACGTCAACCTCTTGTCTGGGGAGAATAGGGACGATATTTATAGGATTCAAAATATCTTAAAATATCCTAAAATATCTTAAAATATCTACAGAGTCACCACCATGGTGATAGGTTCACCGCTGCGATGGTGGGCATGTCGGCAAGGTCACTGATGCAGTAGTAGTCCATTCAGCAAACTCTCTGGACTTTTATCGTCGCAGCGATGGCCTGACCGCTGTGGCAGTGAGATTTCTACACTTCCAGTACTTTCACTACCATGGCGGTGGGTCTGCAACTTTGGAATCTTGCCTCTTTGCTTGTTTTCCCACCGTTCTTCCCCCGATATGATTGTTTAGGACCGTTTTAGTCCCTTTTAACCCCAAATACCTAATTTAAGATAAAATAAATAGAAACATATTAAAACATATAAAAATGCTATAAAAATACTTGAAAACTACCAAAATTGGCTTGGGAATAAATAAATAAATTACACCTATCAATAATCCAATCCGATCGGTGGATATTTGTATAATTGAGTTTTCTCACACACACATTAAAAGGATCTAGAATGGTGCTTACTATTATTGAATGTTGAAATTCTAGAACACCACATGTTGCATTTTATTTTTGAACTCGATAGAATTGGGGGCCAATAAGGGAAAACTGTTTGGCCGGGTAGATGAAATTCAAAACTTGCACTTTTTTATTTTTAGTTTGTTTATGTTTTTTATTTTTAGTATTTACATTTCGTAATTAGTCGTTGTAGTTTCTTGAATTGTATGGGTGTTTTTCTTGATGACTAGCAAAATTCTAAGTTTGAGAGTATTTGATAGGTGTAATTTGTCTATTTATTCTCAAGCCGGTTTTGGTAGTTTTTGAGTATTTTTTATCGTGTTTTAATTTGTTTTAAATAGTATTTTTTTTTTTTTTTTGTATAAATCAAGTGTTTGGGATGAAAATGAGCTAAAACGGTTGAAAATCAAGCTAATTGGTGGAACAACAGTAGAAGAATGGTGGAAAAATAATGAAAAATGTCAAGTTGTCCACTGTTGCAGCGGTAAAACAATAGAAAGCTCAATTTCACTCTATTTGTCCATCGCTACAGTAGTGAAACAATAGAGTTCCCACCTATGAACCACCGCTGCAGCGATCAAGCCACTGCTACAGCGGTGACCACTACCGACATACCTACTACTGCAACGGTGAACCATATACCTGTAAATTGTGTTTTTTAGATATTTTGATATATTATTGTTCCCATATCCTTTCCCCCTCTCTTATTTGTTGCCATTAGACCTTATTAGAGGATAGATAGGATAGTTGAGAGGTTTTGGGGAGAGCTTAACCAAACCAAAGGACAAAAACACCAAGCGAAGAAGGAGAAACGCTCTCCGAGCGGTTTTCGGGTCGGATATTCGGATAACGTCTAAGTTCCTTCGTTTCTTTCTTTATTTCTTAACTTTGGTAGTTTGGTTGAGCGTGTTTAGCTCGTCGGTACTTGTATATACGGTTACGGCCATTGGCTAAACATAGATTATCTATGGGATTAATATAATTTATGAAAATGTTATTTGTTTGAATTGTGTTTATTTAATAGTTTCTCTTCGCTATTCGATTGTGTTTACTGTTCTTGTATTTTCATTTTATGTTTGTTTAGATATATTGAGAAATCGGGATTTGACACTCAGGAGAGGTAACCCCGGATTCAGACTAGGGTTTAAACATAACGCGACGATCTAATGACCCGGGAGGGTGCTAGAAAGTGTGCAATCCATGACGTTGGGGCAAGAGTCATGTAACTATGTGTTCTTAACAAATGCTAGAGGGGGACTTCGGTGTTAATGCGAAGTCACATATTCATTCACTTTACACTCTGGAGAATGAGTTTACAATACTGAGATTGTCAGATATGTTGAATACCGTTATTGTCAACTAAATAAACCCAAACACGTTTAAGTAAATGAAGTTAACCCCTAGATAATTCATTTCCCTAAACGTCTTAATATAGTATAAATAGTTTAATTAGTTAATTAGTTTAGTATATTATTAATATAAAGAACTACATTTTTATCTCTAAAATAAAGTTAGGTTATAATAATTATGGTACTCAACGATAATCTCAACCAATCCCTGTGGATACGACAACTCCTACTCTTCCCATTATACTAAAACTTGACATGTACACTTGCGGTGAAAGTAGCGACGTATTTACGCACTATCACTCTCATGATAAGTTACTCCAACATTCTTAAGTCCAAACGGCATGGATTGATAACATAATAATTCCTAAGAAGTTGTGAAGTCGGTCTTATGCTTGTCATCCTCGTCGACTAGGATTTGGTTATACCTGCAAAATCCATCCATAAAGGATGAGATCCTATACCTGGCAGTGTTATCCAGGATTATGTCGATATTTTAGAGTAGGAAGTCATCTTTCAGACCTGCCCCATTGAGGCCTCTATAGTTAACAAAGACCCAGTTCCTTCCATCTTGCTTAGATATTGACACTACATTACTAAACCATTTGTAGTAAGTACAGACTTCGATGAGTTGGGCTTCGAACTGTTTCACGATCTCTTCCTTAATGTTCAGGCTAATATCGAGTCACATCTTTCGAAGGTTCTTCTTGATTGGTCTAACTCCCTCCTTGATGGGAAACTTATGCATCACAATGTCAGTTGATATTCCTACTATATCATCATAGGACCATGCAAAAACATCCTGATATTCCCTTAGCATAGATATTAGGTCTTCTCTTTTTTTGGCTACCAATCAACTTCCAAATCTTCGTTTCCCTTGGATTTTTTAGATCTCCTTGGTTCACCATTTCGGTCACATGTTAACTCAGAATAGGTTGTTCCTCGAATTTTTCTAAGGCTTTTCAATCTTCCTGGTGTTCTCGGGAATAGGATCATCTTTTATTTCAATTACCATTAACTCCTGATTTATTTCCTTACCTAGATTATACTCGTTGCGAAGAGGTGATTGAATCATTATTATATGGATTATATTCAAGATTATTTAGGCACCTGAAAAGTAAACAAAAAAATCTAATTTTAAATATATTATTATCTTAGCATGACTATTATTGTAATACAAACAAGATAAATTGAAAAAGTCAAAATGAGCCTAGAGATATCATAATCTCTACTATCTGGTGGTTAGTTAGATAGGAGATGTTATAAATGCTTTGTTGATTACCAAGCTTCCCGTCACACTGCATTGGACAAGCTTCGAAATTGATGAGGCTTCTAGCTAGCTCTACTGCTTCAATGTTATTCCCTTCTTCTTTGATTATGCAGACTGAATTTTATGACCACAGTGCTGGAGAGTTAGGCTCGGATTGGTAAGGGATTATCACGACATCGGGCTTGTTTTTTCTTTCTTCTTTTTGAGCTTTGACTATGCCAGTGGCGAATAGAAGGTTAACTCGGATATAGGGTATTATCCTTGGTTCTCCATTCTTCCCAAGTTGTTTGATGAATCCCCTGTTTAGGCTCGAAATGAAACACAGTCTATAGGTGTCTAGCTTCTGTCTAATCCCTAATAGAGATTGTATTCTTGCTTCGCCTTTTTTGATTTTTATCTTCTGGTCAAAGTTCATAATGTTCATGAGGGTGGCTAACAAAATGGTAGGAGCGGATAGTCTAGGTGTTGGTAGTAGACTTCCTTCTCGAACATATAAAGTGTTGGCCCAGTGGAATACCCAAGAGCCGGTGAATTGGGTAGTTAAAAAATTAACAGTATAAAACTTCAATAAATCAAATAATTAATTTTAATTCTAAATTAATTATTATCTTTATATCACAGTGGAATTATATAATCAACTAGGTGCACACGAAACAAGAAAAATAAACAAATTAAATATTGCAGCACACCAAGATATATCCTGGTTCACCAAGCTTCTCTTGGCTAATCCAGTCCTCCGAGCCCCACGGAGATTCGCACCCACTAATACTCAAGATCCCTTTAAAGGTAAAAACCAAACTCACACAACAATTCTTTTACAGGCTCATAATCAACCTTTACAAAATCCTTTGCACAGGCTAAGGAAGAACCTCTACTTTTTACAAGCTAAAGAATAACCTAATTCTATTACAGGGAGAATCACAACCTAATTCTTTTTATACCTTAGGCTCAAGAATCAAAACCTCACAAAAATACTACAACTATCCTGTTGATCCCAAGATTTTGGTGAACAATTAAGTATTAATATTTTGGTGGAACTAATGTTTAATTGAAGTGTTTTAGTGATTTAAAATTCTAATAATGAAGACATCAAATTAAATGGATGCTAAATGAAGATGTCAAGAAGATGATGAAGAATTAAGAGTTTGAAGAAATTAGGAAAAATAACCCAGGTGAATCTTAACTCTTAATATCCCATTAAGGAATACACATATGGCACAAAATGTATTTTATCTTTTATGTGTGTTTTGATTAAGTTAAATTATTTGCTCCCATGTGAAATAAGAAGAAATAATTTTGAATGACTAAAATGGAATATAATAATATTAGTGGAACTAATCAAAAGAAGAATATGGTTAAAGGGGCGAAATTGTAAAAGACAATGAGTTAAAAACATATTAATAGAAAAGATCTAGTAACAGCAGTGGACTAGTAAGTCGACCGGTGAAAGCAAGTTGAACTCTCTGAATCAAGGGGTCGACTGATAGGTCGACCGTTGAAAGAAGGAAGAACTCTCTAAATCTACAAGTCGACTGGGCGATCGACCTATGCACGCAACAGCGATAACTTGGCTACAACCTGAATTAGGTAGTCAACCAAATACACTGTTTCAGGATACTGTTTGATCCGAGATTATATCCAAAAGTAGCCGCTTTTGGTTGAGATTTGAGAGATATTTCAGGGATATTATCTATATTTAAGATATGATTCATATACTAATTAAATCATATTAATATGGTTCATTAAGTATTAATATTTCTTAATTTAGTACTTGAAATAGATTCTATTCTTATTAATTCAAATTGAGAAATACTTTGGGCATTTAATTGAGAGATTTGAAAGATATTTTTAAGTGGAATTAAACCTAAATGAATTCCTTATGATATAAGGGGTCTGTAAGAGCTTTTATTTGTCATGACACATGTAAATTAGCAGTTAGAAGGTTGATTACATATTCTTTTAAATAGACCTACAAATTTTAATTAGGACTAATCATTCTAAGAGAGAGAATCCATTTATTATCAAGAGATATCAGAATTTATCAATTGAGTAAGCTTTTCTAAGATATATCTTATTGAGAATTGAGTGAGCTTTTCTAAGAGAATCATTTGCTGATCATTGCTGCTACCGATTTGAAGTTACATTGCAATACTATTTTCTTTTGGTGGATTCCGGGTGAGATCTTTCCATATTGCTTATTGTTTGTTTATTATTCTATATTTGGAAATTGATCTTAGAAATTGTTTCTGATTTTTGAAGAAAATATTTTTTACTAATAATTTCTTGAATTTGATTGCGTGCTCCAATTTGCTACCCATATCTTGTTGAAATCAGATTTTTGTATCTCACGTATTTCTATCATTAGTTGGGATATTAATTGAGTTATTATTTATCTGGGATGGTAGAAGGTCCGAGTGAGATTTACTTCTTATCAATATTTGTATTGGTGAGTTGTGACGGGTTAAATACCATTGGGGGTATTTAATCAAGGGTAGTCGAGTTTCAATCTCTTCCTGTAAAGAGATTGAGATAGTTATTCTTCCTGGATAAGAATTGTGTTATGAGTAATTTGTAAAGGTTTCATCCTTACCTGGAAAAGTTATAGTTGGAGTGTTTTGAAAGGTTTTGATTCTTGTGCCTTATTATTAAAAAGAATTAGGTTATTCTTTAACCTGTAAAAAATAGAGGTTCTTCCTTAGCCTGAGAAAATGATATTGTAAAAGTTGATTCTGAACCTGTAAAATAATCGGTGTGCGAGTTTGGTTTCTACATTTAAAGAAATCTTGGTTTTAGTGGGTGCGACCTCCGTGGAGCTCGGGGGACTGGATTAGCCAAGAGTAGCTTGGTGAACCAGTATAAATCTTTTGTATGCTACATTACTACTTTCTTATTTTTGCTGTTTAGGTGTGCACATAGATTGATCATATTATTCCGCTGTGTTATAAAGATAATAATTAATTTAGGTTTAAAATTAGTTATTTGATTTATTCAAGTTTTATTCTAATAAGTTTTTAATTACCCAATTCACCCCCCCCCCCCCCTCTTGAGTATGCTACTGGGCCAACAATTAGCATCAGAGATGGTTTAGCTCGAATTCTTTTACTAACAAAGATCACATGGCACACATAGTAGGCACACTAGCTTAGGGGCAGTCTATGCACCGACCACCCTTATTTGCAAGTGAAAGTTACTCGTTTTGGAAAGACAGGATGATAGTCTTTCTTCAGGCTACAAATTATGAGGTGTGGCTAACAATCGAGGATGGTCCATTCATTCGAATGGAAAACGAAGTTGAAAGAAAAAGGAACAACTCACTGCTTCCGATAAGCAGAAACTCTCTATTAATTCTCAAGCTATTAATATTCTCTTTTGTTCTTTAGATTCTAATGAGTATTCTAGAGTTTCAGGTTGCAAATCCACAAAGGAGATGTGGGATAAGATACAAGTCACCCACGAAGGGACAAGTCAAGTGAAGCAGTGAAAAATCAATGCACTTATGAGAAAATTTGAGTTGTTCAGGATGAAGGAGAATGAATCAATTTATGAGATATACACTTGCTTTAACAATATATGCAACAATATGAGTCAACTCAGAAAGCCATATTCTATGGAAGATAGAGTACAAAAGGTCCTAAGGTCCTTGACGAAAAGATTGGAGTCAAAGGTGACGGCAATCGAGGAAGCCAAAGATCTTAGCAAATATGATATTGATGATCTCATTGGCAATTTGATGACTCATGAATTGGCAATTACAGGTTATGAGGATGATACCGAAAATGGAAAGAGTAAATCATTGGCCCTAAAAGTTCAAAAAATTGAAGAAGAGGATGACAGTGATGATGAAAGTCTTAATAGTGAGCAAGAGAAGAATATATCATTTCTCACAAACAAATTTAGAAGAATGACTCAGTGCACATTCCGTGGGAAAAAAATCTCAACATGTCTAAAGTGGAATGCTACAACTATTGTAAAACTAATCATTTTCAAAATGATTGTCCCGAACCAAATAAGGATAAAGAAAATGAGAAGACGAAGAAGAAAGAAAATAAAAAAAACAAAGAAGAGTAAGAAAAAATCAATGATGGCTACTTGGGATGAAGCCGATTCATGTAGCTCGGAAGAATCAGATAGGGATAATACGTCCATGCTTGCATTAATGGCCACTGGTGGTGAGGTAACCGATTGTTCAAGTTCTTTTCCTTTAACTTTTGATGAATTGTTTGATATTTATCAAGAACTTTCACATGATTATAAAACTAGTGTTCTAAAATAAATGCCCTTCAAAGTACAATTAACCCATAAAATGAGCAAGTGGTGGACTACAAATCTGAAAACAATGGGTTGAAATCTAAATTGATGGATTTGCAATCAATTGTTCTCAAATTCACCGGCGGTGAAAAAAATTTGAAAATGCTTTTGAGAAGTTCACGTGGAGTTTTTGATAAAGCTGGTGTCGGATTTCAGAAAAACCTTAAACAAAAACGCTTTCATAAATTCTTTTCTGAAACCAAGGATCTTGTGAATTGTTTTAAATGTAATATTGTGGGGCATATTATTCGTAGATGTTTTACTAAAATATCTGACTGTAGATAAGTTTGGGTTTCAAAAAGAACTAAAATTGTCTCGACTAACAATATCGGACCCACGTAGGCTAGGTACCACTTAGGAACTATTTGAGGTGCTCCTTGCAGGTTATTCTAAAAGCATCAATAAGCAAGGACAAATAGTTCCTAGATAGTGGTTGTTCTTGACACATAACGGGAGATAAAGGAAAATTTACATCTTTGACACCTAAAGATGGAGGTCATGTAACTTTCGGAGACAACGCAAAGGATAAAATTATCGGTATAGGTAATATCGGTAATGGTACTACTATGATTAAAGAAGTATTACTAGTTAATGAACTTAAACATAATTTGCTTAGTATTAGTCAATTATGTGACAAGGGCTATAATGTTATATTTGATCATGATAGATGCATCATTAAGAATAATCATGATAGTAGTATCTTTCTAATTGCATCACGTTTTGAGAATGTGTATACTTACTCTTTTGATGATTTTAATTCTCAAAATTTATCTTGTTTGAATGCTTTATCTGAAAATAGTTCGTTGTGGCATAGAAGATTTGGGTATGCTAGTATGGAATTAATTTCTAACTTATCTAAGAAGAGTCTTGTACGTGGCCTACCTGATTTGAAATATGTGAAGGATAAAGTATGTGATGCATGTCAATTAGGAAAGCAAGTTAGATCATCATTTAAGAAAAAGATGTGCACGCCTACGTCTAAATGTCTTGAATTATTGCATCTTGATTTATTTGGGCCTAACTCTGTTGCTAGTTTTGGTGGTAAGTTTTATGCATTTGTCATAGTTGATGATTATTCTAGACTTACCTGGGTATATTTTATTGCTAAGAAAAATGAGGTTGCTTTGGTTCTTGCTAAATCTTGTAAACGTGTTCAAAATGAGAAGCAATGCTATATTATTAATATTCGTAGTGACAGAGGAAGAGAATTTAAAAATGATGAAGTGGTAAGTTATTGTGATGAGCATAGTTATGCTCACAATTTTTCTGCACCAAGATCACCGCAACAAAATGGTATAGTGAAAAGGAAGAACAGAACACTTCAAGAGATGGCCAGAACGATGCAAAATGAAAATCGCTTACCAACCTACTTTTAGGCCGAAGCAGTAAGTACCGCTTGTCACGTAGTAAACCAAGTATCAATTCGTAGAGGGTTTAACAAAACCCCATATGAAATCTGGAATGGTAAGACTCCTAATATTTCCTATTTTAAAGTCTTTGGATGCAAATGTTTCATTTTGAATGACAAGGATAATCTTGGTAAATTTGATGCTAAATCTGATTATGGGATTTTCCTTGGATATGCTACTAACAGTAAGGTTTATAGAGTTTATAATAAATGAACTTTATTAGTAGAAGAAACAATACATGTTATTTTTGAGGAAGCTGATCCATTCTTGTTGAGAAATGTTTTAGATGATGATGATGCAGGTATCTTAAATAACCAAAATCAAGGTAATGATGCACCAAAAGAGTCTCAACAAGAGCAGAAACCTAAGGAGAAGGATTCGACTTTACCAAGAACTTTAAAGAAAGTACCAAGGCATTCAGTTAAAGAAATCATTGGTAACTTTGAAAAAAGTGTAAGTACTCGATTTTCTCGTAGGGATATAATTAATCTTGCTTTCTTATCTCAAATTGAGCCTAAAAATATAAATGAGGCGTTAATTGATGAATCTTGGATTTCTGCAATACAAGATGAATTAGTTCAATTTGAGCGAAACAAAGTGTGGTGTCTTGTTCCGAGACCAGAATCTTAGTTTTAGTGGGTACGACCTCTGTGGAGCTCGAGGGACTGGATTAGCCAAGAGTAGCTTGGTGAACCAATATAAATCTTTTGTGTGCTGCATTACTACTTTGTTATTTTTCCTATTTGAGTGTGCACATAAATTGATCATATTATTCCGCTGTGTTATAAAGATAATAATTAATTTAGGCTTAAAATTAATTATTTGATTTATTCAAGTTTTAGTCTGATAAGTTTTTAATTATCCAATTCATCCCCCCTCTTGGGTATACTACTGGGCTAACATATCCTTTTCCCAAGTAAGGATGGAACCTTTACAAAATTCACTCAAAATCAATTCTATCTAGAAAGAATTACTATCTCAATCTCTTTACCAAGAAGAGACTGAAAACCATCTACCCTTTGATTAAATTCCCCCAATAATATTTAATCCGTTACACTACTCACCAATACAAATTGATAAGTAGATTATCTCACTCGGAGCTTCTACCACCCCAGATAAATTAAAACTCGATTAATATCCCAAATCTAGTGATAGAAAAATGTGAGATTGAAAATCTGATTTTAAACAAAAGATAGGTAGCAAATAATTGAGCACGTAATCAAATTCAAGAAATTATTTATAAAATATTTTCTTAAATAAAAATCAAAAATAATTTCTAAAGATCAATTTCCAACAATTAAACAAGCAATACACAAATAGAAAGTAATTAGAAAGATCTTACTCGGAGTCCACAGAAAAAATAAATAAAGAGATGATACTTCAGATCCAGTAGTAGCAAAGATTACTAGCAATGATTCTCAAGATCATCTCTTAAAATAGCTCTCACAAAATCTCAAAAAGATAACTCTTATAACAGCTCAATATGATCTCAACTCTTTAAACTCTTCTTAATCTATGTTTCACTACTTAATAATATATGAAAAACGTAGGTCTATATATATGGGATATAAATCAGCTCTCTAATGGCTAGTTCCCATGTATCATGACACTTAAATGCTCTCTTAGACCCCATATATTATTATGACGTCATTTTGGTTTAATTCATTTAATAAATGGCTTTTAAATCTTTCAAATAAACCCCCTAAATATTTCTCAATCTCAATTAAATATAATAGAAATAATTTTATGTACCAAATTGAGAAACATTAAAACTTAATAAACCAACTTAATAGGATTTAAATAATAGATAAAGCATATCTTAAATATCATTAAATCCCCTTAAATCTCTCTCAAATTCCAACCAAAAATGGCTACTTTTAGAAATGATTTCGGAATCTACAGTTTCCTGAAACAACACCTTCAGTCGACTGGTCAGTCGACTGCCCAATTCAGGATGTAGCCAAGCCAACGTTGTTGCGTTCATCGGTCGACCTATCTGTCGACTTGGAGATTCAGATAGTTTGATTTACCTTCACCTATCGACTTAGAGATACAGAGAGTTCATCTTCTCTTCACCGGTCGACCTGCCTGTTGACTTAGAGATACATAGAGTTTCTACTGTTTGGTCCAGTCGACTTACCGGCCAACTTATATATGCAGAATCACTTTTCTGAACTCATTTTCAACTCATTCTCTTTTACATATTCGCCCCTTTAACCATTTTGTTTTCTAAATAAGCTTTACTAACTTCTTAAATTTCATTTTAGTCAATTATAAATATTTCTTTTAAAACACATAGGAGCAAATAATTTCATCTTATCAAAACACACATAAACAATAAAAACTTTTTGTATTTTATGTATTCCTAATTGGGATATTAAGAGTTAAAATTCACTTGACTTGTTTTCTCTAATTTTTTTTAAACTCCTAATTCTTCATCATCTTTGACATCATCATTTAGCATTCATTCATAATTTGTCATCGCATCTTCATCACTGGAACTTAATTAACTGAAACACTTAACAAACCATTAGTTCTACCAAAATATCAATACTTAATTGTTCATCAAAATCTTAGGATCAATATAAAGCACTAGCAATGTTGAATGCCTGGAAAGAAGCTGCCTGATCGACATAAACAGATACTTTTATAGGTTTAATAAGGGTTCGGTAGATGGAATGATCTTCCTCAGCTTAGACGGTGGTAATGCTATCCTCGAAGACAAACTTCATCTTTTGGTGGAGTGATAAAAGAACTGCCCCAGCTGATTATATCCAGGGCCTTCCACGGAACAGGTTATAAGTAGCTGGTATATCTAAGACATGCAGGTTCACTTAAAAATTGACCAGGCCTATAATGATCGGTAGCGTAATTTCTCCCATAGACTCTCTTTTCTTACCATCGAAAGCTCTAATGGTGATATTAGTGGTCCAAATTCAGTCTTTGTTTACCCCTATCTTTTTCAACGTACTCAAAAGAGAAGTGTTGAGCGCGGACCCATTGTCTACCAGAACTCTACAGAGGATGAAGTCCCGATATTGCACTAATATGTTGAAAGGTTTGATATACCCAGTTCCTTCAGAGGGTATCTCCTCGTCAATAAAGGTTACGAGATTCGCTCTAAGGATATTTTCCACTGTATTAGTGAAATGATCATGTGATATGGAACTTGGTAAATGGGCCTCATTAAGGACTTTAAATAGTGCATTTCGATGTACATCGGAGGTCACCAACAACGACAAGATCGAAATCTGTGTTGGTGCTTTGCTCAATTGATCAATGACCTTATACTCAGTGTCCTTAACTGCCTTTACTAATTCTTGTACTTCTTCCTCAGTGACAGTCTTCTTAGGGATACCCTTGGGTTCTTTATCTTGTACTTTCATCAAATCTGGGGCAGCAAAGATTCTTCCACTCCGAGTAATACCTCTAATCTCATCTACTTGGTCATCTATTCTCACAACATTGGCTTTAATCATCATAGAGTAGTTCCAAGGTACATTTTTCAAGTCTTTTACAGTTCTTACTTTGGTATTTTGAAAGTTAGAATGGTTTCTGGTCAGATCATTATTAGGTTCTGACGCGCTTGCGGCTGTATGGTGAAGTAAGAAACTTCTAAGCCCCAAGCCTAGTCAAAGTTTAGCTTCATGAAGCCATAGTCAACCATGTTAATCAAGGGATTATCCTGGATTGGATAGCTTGGTCGTCTACCCTAGGTGTTAGAATTCTCCTTAGTAGGGGGATTATTTTGTCACCGTATTTTTGAGGTTCAGTTAGATTCGTCCTCTTCGTCATCCTGAATTGGTTAATTAAGGTCAAATATTTTCTTAAGTAAGAGCAACGCTACACTTGTCAGAGGCTCATTCTTAGGTGGTTGATACACATTCAAGACTTGTCCGACTATGACGGTTATATCGATGACATTCTTATTCAACGTACCAATTTCTACCCAAATCTAGTTTAACTCTTTCTTCCCTTGAGAGGTTCCTCCTTCTCCATCTATTGGTTCTAGATTTTTGTTTATCATAGGTCCCTAACCCTTATTATCTTCTTCTTCAAATTCAATTCCCTAACCGATGGGAGAGATAGGTCTATCATTCATTTTCAAAGCTGGAACTGATATATCTATCCAATAGGCTTTAGGGTAAGTTCTATCTTCAACCCATACTGCTCCGGGTAGTTTAGGATCAGTTTTCCAAATTCCAGTAGAGTCGTTTGAATCGGTTTCTTAATCTTGTCTGACCATGTTGACAGTTGGAGCTGGGTTATCATGTTTGGCAATGGGTTTTACTAACAGTTAGGTCGAAATGTCTCCTCCTCTTTCGGGAAACATATCACCTTGGCTTCTATCAAATCTTATATTTTGCGATTCAAAGTAGTGCAGTTATCAATAGGGTGACCAGATGCTCCACAGTGATAAGCGCAAAACTGGTTTGGGTTGTAGTAATGGTTATTGATGTTTAGTCATTTTGGGGGTACAGGTTCAAGCATTATGTTTTTAACACATTCCTCAAATATTCGAGAAATGGTTATAGAGAGATGGGTAAATTACCTTCGTTCTCTGTAGGGTGAATTGGGTTTATAATTTTGTTGGTAGTTGGATGTGTTTGGAGGCCGTGGAGAAGCTTTATAAGGGGGTTGATAAGGATACGTTTTGTATGTTGGGGCTGGAAAATGAGCAACTTGAGATGATGGTGTGGACTGAGGTAGTGGTGCTAGCTGAGGTGGAGGTGCAAACTGCGGTGGTAGTGTGATTTGAGGTGGTGGTGTAAATTGAGGCAGTGGTTTGAATTAAGGTAGTGGTGCGTATTGAAGTAGTTGTGTGTATTGAGGTGATTTCTTTTGGAAGACTTAGTTTTCAAACTTCAGGGGATTGGGCTTCTAGGCATACTGAGGTTGGAATTTATGTTGGTTCCGTTGACCCTGGCCTACCATAGCCACTTCAAGGTCCTTCTTCTTAGGTGTTTCTCTATTATGTTCGTGCTCAATTAGATTCTGAATTCTATCGGTCCTAGCACCCTCTTCTATATATTCTCTCCAAAGGATTACATTGGAGAATAGACCATTAAGTATGTTCAATAACGTCTCATAGTAAGGGTAGGGTTAAACCTTAACAAACATTTGGACCATCTCGGCCTCCTTCATTGGCAGTACTACTTGTACAACTCTATCCCTCCATCGGATAACATATTCCTGGAAACTTTTCCCATTCTTCGTAGTCAGGGTTCGAAAAGAAATCTTATTTGGCAGCACATCCTGATTATAGATGTACTGCTCAAAAAAGACCTTAACTATGTCAAGAAATGTCTTCATATTTGAATGTTCTATTGTTGAATACCAATGAGCGGTAGGTCCGTCTAACGATTGTTGGAAGAGCTGAACAATTAATGCTTTGTTCTGGATATACGACCCCATATCTCGATCTTATACCTTTAGATGTGCCAGTCTAGGCACCTTGATCCATCGTATTTTGTGAATGTGGGCATAACAAAGTTGTCAGGGAACTTTACTTGAGGTATAGAAGATAGGTCAATATATCGGGCATTAGTTCCAGATTCTCCCTTATTTACTACCTAGAGTTCTCTTTCCATTTACAATTTTTTTTTTTTTTTTTTTTTGTGTGTGTGTGGAGAGATGTATTCCCAAATATTTCTTTTCAATCGGTCATTGTTTTTTGGTATAACTGAGCTAGTATTTGGTTTAAGTGAAGCGGTACTTGGGTTTGGGTCAGTCACAGTTGGAGTAACTTGTGGTTGAGGTTCAATAGGGATTGTTTCTCTGGTAACCGAGCTAGGGCCTTGGGAGCTGGAGGGCTGATGGTTGGTTATTTGTTCCATTAGGTTCAAGGTTTAAACAGGGATTACATGGTTTTGCTAATAGTGGTAAAGTTGTTACAGGAGTTCAGAAATCTGACCCACGAACTATTTCAGAACAACCATGTCATCTTTAAGTTGGACTACCCCGATAGGTTCACTCGGTCGTTCTTTTATATCCTCCATTAGGATAGACTGTTGTTCTTGCGCACGAGTATGAACTGGCGAACGGGAAATAGGTGTTTTCTTACTCGAAGCAATTTTTCCTACTTGGACGATGGTCGTGTCAGTATTTTGCTTACATAGGCTTTTATGGTTTGACTATGACTCAATTTGAGATAAGATTTCCATTAGTTCCAAATTTCATAATTACAACCATATCGAATTTTGTCATAACTACTCCACAAATGATGTGTACTTTGCTTATATTTACAGACTCGATTTGACACTGTTATTTGGTTTTAATGGAAATCTCATATCAACTCTTAGTCATTATCGACCTCAAACTAAAACAATACCTGAATCTAAACAATATGAAGTTTCCAAGTCTAATAAAACCTTGTATAGTCATAATAAGGGTTTTTTTTACTCTTTTGCATGGCTTGTTCAATAGTCATTTTATTCATATACAATTCCAGACTGTGAGCAGGCTCATAGGTAAAGAGGAATGAAAATTATTAATTGGCTATTCCGTAGTCCTAGATGTATTCTTTTTTTAAGGTTTCTGGGTAATGATATGCTGACAGCAAAATTAAATGTCTTTCTCCAACATTGGGTCATAAGTAGAACAGTGTTTTGGTTATCCTCTATCCTAGGCTCACTATATGTGGTTTCGGCTTTTCTGCTAGTGCATCTTAAAAAACACAGTTCCCAGACCTTCAAACTACTGGCGTCCTCCATGGGGAAATATCCATCTTTGTTTAGTGGTACGAGCGAGAAAAGGTTTGTAGCCAGATCTCGAGAGAGAAACCCACACGGACTTACTTCTACTAACTTTATTTTCTAACTTAAGGTTTTTCAGGGCTTAAATCGGCTTCATGACCTTGCCAACTTTAGCCCCCACTACCAGCCTCTCTATCTCTGAGAGGGTTACATCTTGGATTTGCCATCAATGATATGCAATACAAAGTGAGTACTCGTGCGTTGGAGAGAGTAATGTAAATGTAGGAATGTGAAGACAGTATTTAAATGTTGTATTTAAAGATAATAATATAAATGCAGTAAATCAAGATAGTAAATATGCATGCATGTTGATATATACATATGAAATGATATGATTATTATTATTATTATTATTATTATTATTATTATTATTATTATTATTGGTAGGGAATTATTTATGCTTGAAATCAAAGACATAATCCTTGGATATTATTAAACGGTGAATATAAATTTAAACTCCAACTAGGTCTGACTATCTTAGAGAGTCCCCAGTAGAGTTTCCAACTGATGCACTCCGGATTTTGATACCGAAAAAAATAGAGATTTGGGAAGAAAAGGAAACAAGTTTCATTCCTCCCTCTATAAGTCGTCTAAATCCATTCATTTCGAAAAATGATTTTTCAAGGGCTTTTCTAGGCGTCGGATTTGAAAAACTTCTTGGGCCGAGATTTTATGTTAAAAACGGAGTCGCCACCTAGCATAGGGTTAAATGGTGTACTAGGTCACCGGGATTTTAGAAATTCATTTTTCCTTTGAAATAACCCAGGTTTTGTCATCCAAAGGTCTGTGTACCAGAGATATTCTTTAATTCAAGATTTGGTTATGCTTAGGGAAAGTTTTACGCACCCCAAGACACCTGTCCATAAATGGTACCTTGGTCCAAATAGATATTTACTGTTAAACATATCCAAGCAGTTTTCTTTGATTGATGTAAACAAAAATGATTCCCCTTTTAAAAACCTTTTCCCTTTTTATGTATTTTAACATGATGTAAGCAGTAAATGATATCTATAATGCAACTAAATCTAGAAACAATTTTTTTTTTTTTTTTTTTTTTTTGTGTGTTTTTATCAAAATGAATGGAGTAAATATTATACTATACTATACTATTCTAGGAAGAGACAACCCAATAGCAGTTTATAAGAAACATAAATATAAATATGCAAGCTATATGAAATACAAACTAAAAATTATTTGGATATGCAACTGAACCTGCACATGGGTTGCCTACGTATCTTAGATTAATGAGAATTAGGTCTTTACATAATTCATTTTTGTTAGGTTAAAGGATATGGTTTATGTTATTAAAGGTGTGACCGAACCCATATGGGTTGCCTACATAATTTGGGTGGTTACAAAAGATCAAGTCAAACGCTGTTCATTCTGGTTAAGGTACAAACTACTTTTTATTGTTTAAGGTGACCAAACCCGTATCATGGGTTGCCCACTTACTTAGGGTGGTTACCAAAGATCTAGTAAAATGTAGTTCATTCTTGTTTAAGTTGAAAGTTGGGTTGGTTTTAATTGATTTAGGTTAATTATTTAGTTGATTTTAGTTGTGAACAACTTGAATCACAACGTTAGTCAGCAATTATTAATTATTTTTTTTAACATGTGAACAACCTAAATCACAACATGAAATGTACATAAGCTCTTTGATTTTGTCAAGAACACCAAAACTGAACTCTTTTGTTTTTGTTAGTTAGTGTTAGAGTGTGAGTTGTTAGTTAAAAAATAAAAATAAATACCATATATTTATGCCAGTCCTACTAGTAACTAAGAAAAACGAAAATATTTTTGAACAAGATTCACACATATCCTTGAAGGAATAGAGGCCCTTCCTTTAACCCAAGTTCTTAGCCATAAGGGTCTGTCGATGTAGTATATAAGAGTGTGTGTGTGAATATATATATATATATATACATATACACATACATACATACATACATATATAAATATATATAGGTGCCAGTCCGCAAGCCAACCTAGCTATGATCTTGACATTTACTAGAAAGTAAATCCGATTTTTAATAGTAATATAGTAGTATTAATAGTTAGTAAAGAGTCGATTTAAAGTTCTTAAGAGAATCGTATAGAGTATGTGCAACTCATGGTATGATTGTAGTTTTAGTTGAATCCTCACATGTTTTTAACATGTTCTTAGATGATTTGGGTCCTCACATGTTCTTAACATGTTCTCAGATGTTCTTGATGTCCTTGAAATAGTTTCGTATGATTTGGACGTAGTTTGGTTATTATAACATGAATTAAGTGTTTGTTTGGTTGTTTATGGGTTTTATGTGTTATGTACATGAAATTAGAGTGTATTAACTATTGATTATGCTATGTACGAGAAACATACACAATATTAAACCAAGATCAAAGGGGGTTTTGAAGAAACATAACTATTTAGAGGTGTAGTCTTCCCTAAGTGATTACTTCCTTTTTCTCCTTGATTTTCTAGGTTGATCCTCAATCGGTAACCATCGATCTCTTGAGTTCTTATTTTGAGAACCACAAGAACACCCTATCTAGGGGAAGTGGTCTTTCCTAAGTAGCTATCTCTCTTTCCTCCTCCATTCTCTTTCCTTGGTGTTGATCGGTGATTGCCTTCCTCTTGCGTTCTTGCTCCAAGAACCTCAAAAACACCCTCTGGGACTAGATTTCAATAGTATAATAGCGTGTTATTCAAGATATTTGCTTGAAAAGTCTAGGCCCCGAGATTTGGCTCGAGTTTTAGAGAGAAAAGCTAGGCAGTCAAGTCTTCAAAAAAATGAAAACCGAGCACCCTTATATATAGGCTAGGGGCCTGCATATTTATTAATACATAGGCCAACCCATCCTCTTCCTTGTGGGGTGTTTGGCCTAGGGGACATGCTATCTTTTATTGATCTTGTTATGTGTTGAACGAATTTAGGGTGAAAGGCAAAATCTTCAAAGATTTGGTAATGATTGACAATTATTACCAATCATTACCTCCCCTCCAATCGTATTTCTTACACATGGGTGCATTAATGGCTCGATGTGACACATCCAGTTTGATTTAGGGGTTAAGCACCAATTAGTTTCACTATTTAGGTTTAGTTGCCATTAATGCTTTCCAAATGCATTGAACCTAGTCTATACATGTCACCATTACATTTAATGCTCTTTGATGAGTCATTGCTTGGTAATCACTCATCCTGTTGGTTTCGGATTGAATCGAGTTAACTTACTTTGTAACCGACGGTGGGTTTTCAAGTTCCTAGTTATCCTAATATATTTTGGTGAAAATATCTTGATTATTTGAACCTATCCATTCCATGTCATCCTAATAATTTATTTCTTGATGGGATATGTATTTAATGCCTTAGCTAGATGGAAGACCAATTTGATTTGGTTTCAGTAACGAGTAGTCACGATTCAAGGTTTTCTGTTAACTCTAAGATATTTTGATCAAAATATCTTGATACCTTGAATGTTTCATATTCATGCCATCCCAAGAATTTAATTTTTGATGGTATGGGGACTCAATGCTTATTAAATTCTTAACTTAGGTGGTGAACCGAATCGGTTTAGTTTCGATAATGGTTTGTCACATCCAAAAGTGTCTTAGTTCCCTTCCTAGATATTTTGTAGGAAACTTATAGGAAGGCTTCTTGGCCATTTTAAGGTCTATTTTTTGGGCCTTTTATAATGTCTAGACCCTTAATTCATTGGGCCTAGGGTAGTTTTTCAAGACAATTTGAATTTGGTATAATTCCTAATCAAGCCTAGCCTCTTAATCACCTTTGTGATTTAGGGCCTGTCATGACCTTTGCAAGCCTTGATTAAGATCTCTTGGATTTTTTCTTGGTGGTGTTTGATATAATATGTATAAATCAAATTAATGTTTTTCGTGTTAAACTGACAAAATTCACTGAAAGTAAATGTTTCAGGGTCATGGTAGGTAACCAGAGTAATTTGTTTGAAATATCCTATAATTTAAGGGTAGTGACTAATTTTTATCGATACTAAAGATGATTTGATGAAAATCAAACTTTAATAAAGTCATTTTAAACCTTCTTAAATTATTTGAATTTCAAGGTTGACCCAAAACTTTTATTTAACTGCATTTTGTCAAATTTAACAATTTTCATGTTTTTATTATTTTTTTGGGTCTTTTTTTTATATTATATTTTGTGATCTCAGTTAGAAATTCATTCTCTTTAAACCTAAGTTTAAAATTTATCTGAACTTGTCCTTGATCCGACACTGATTGGGTGGGACAAAATGTGGTGTCGACAGTTAGACCCTTGATTCAATGGGCTTTGATGGCTTAGTAAATATGACTTCGGGCTGGTCAATTTTGAACCGAGTCCTAATCCTTTGTTACCTTGTGTAACTTGGACTTGTCATGACATTTCCATGCCTTGATTTAGGTCTCTTGGATTTATTTCATGGATATTAGAACTTTAAACAAGTATTTAAAAAAATATTTTTGGTGTTGAATAGACAAAACCGATGATAGTAAATATTTTTGGGTCAAATAGGTAACAAAGGTAAATGGTGAAATTTCTTATAATTAAAGGGTATTAACTAATTTTTATTCATACTAAAAGTGATTTGATGAAAATCAACTCCTAATAATGTCATCTTAGTCCGCCTTTAACTTTAAGAATTTCAAGGTTGACCCAAATCTTTTACTTTACCGAATTCAGTCAAATTCAACAGTTTTTATATTTTTTTATGTTTCATTCCCTTTAAACCTAATTTTAAAGTTTATCTGAACTTATACTCTCGATTCAACACTAACTAGGCAAGACAAAATCCAGTGTTTACAGTAGGGGTCCAGGAAGAAGCGAAGTCCATGCCTTACAAACTTGGGCCTACTGTTAGATGAAGATGCCATCCACCAAAACGACACACTCGCCACAACAAGGACCAACTACAGACTACTATCTTTTGCAGCTGAAGACTATTATTTTCTGCATCTGTCTCCTACAACTTTGCAAAATTTTTGGCATTATGCAGCTCAGATTTGACTATTTACGGCAACATCTAGAATCTTTCGCATAATCAAAATACACATAGCAAACAAAGCAAACAAATGTGCAAAGAAATTAGTGATCTTTTATTCATTTGAATAAGCTTCATGTGCAAGTTCTCTTAGATATATCTCTACACAAGTCATTCGATGCAATATAGAAAATTCCCTACGAGAAATGTTGAAGAAAAAAATAATGTTGAAGAATCTATGGAACAAAAGAGGTTTAGGAGACCCCCAGTACAGCCAAGAAAAACAACGTAGAAGATAAGAATCTCCTCAGCTCATACAAGTTCTATGAAAATCCACTCCTACCCTCACTCGAGGAAGGAGGGCTGGAGATACCCACAAAATAACTGGAAATCTCCCAATTCTGGGAAAAGACAACTCAACAACCCGTCATCTAAAAGTCTCCCAAAGCAAGCCTATGGGTGATCTAACCATGACCCGTTATCCCAAAGTAGGTGAAAGTGAGGTTTCCTAGCCCAGAAATTGGATGACTCTATGAAAACCCATCCTCATAACTCGCCATGTAGGAATTTAGGGCACCAGCCGCCAAAAAGCCAACCGTCGTCAAGCGGGACCGACAGTAGTACATCTCTTCCCTATCGCCGCAGGAAGCTGCAAGGGGAGGTGTCGTACTCCTCAATCACAACTAATTTGATATTGAAATACAACTCTTTAAAATGGAATGATAGAATCGATCACAACTACTTTAAGATTGATGTAAATTCTTTTTCCATTTTATCTTTCATCTGTAGTGGAAACTTTACTTGCTCAATTCTTGGTCTCTCAAAAAATTCATTTGTCCATGCATACTATGTACATATTGCATTCATTTTCTACTTCCTAGAAAGAAGTGTTCTACAAGGATACGGGCAACACTTATACTTTAGATAACAATATGAGGCTCATTGGTTCACTAATGAAATCCTAGTAAGGTATCGATTCCCAAATCGTCAAACCTCTAGTGCTTGAATGAATATCCATTTCACATTAATGATCCAAGCGAGGTGTTTTCAGTATCTATCCTGATGATTAAACCAACATGGGCAGACATGCCTATGGGAAAACTCTTTCTAACTTACATGGGACCAAAGAATTCAATTGTACGTGCCCGTGTCTCGAAAGAGGTTATCATATGAACAAGCCAAACTGGGAAAGGGAAAACTAATATATGTATACAAACTAAACCCATCAGACTCGCACAAACTTATGAACATAAATGAAGAAGATAACAAGATAAATTAGAACATTCAAACACGAATTACTTGAATGTATTTGGACATCTAAGCTCAACCCTCTCAAATGAATCGCCAATAGAGTCGCCAATTGATACTCCATGTATTTTCACAAAGATATAAAAAAAGATTAAACGTTTTCAGAAACAATTAAAGAGAGGGTTTTTAAAGTGCCGATTTTCTCAAAAAAAATAACTTAGGCCTATTTTTTAGGGGGGGAAAAAGGGTTGCCACCTAGAATTGCATTTAAATGGTTGCTAGGTCATTAGATTTTTACAAAAATACTTTCCCAAAATGGCCTAAGTAAAATTTTAACTCTAGAAAGCATGGTCCAACCAGGGATTTACCTTTAAAAAGATTCAGGGGTCAGTTATGCTTGGGAAAGATATTAGTCACCTCAAGACGCCCATCCACAAATGGTATCTTATAATTAATTTAAGTCCAAATAGATTATTTTATTTGGAAATCGTTTCCAAAAACAACTTTTAGTTTTTTTATTCAAGGCGAGATAGGTTGTTGGTACTTTTCAATGTTCGCCCAATATAATCTCTTGCCAAATATTAAGGGAGTTGGTAAGGATGATCTCCAAGAGGAAGTTTTATATCAAATAGATTTCCTTAATTTAAATAGAAGAGACCAAACTAAGTGAGTGATGGTGACCTTAATGAGAATATGGATAAAAACATGCAAAACCTAAGGATAATGGTATGAATCTATTTTAGCTTCAACTAAAAACGTTTAAAATAAACTTATATTACCTTACTTTTATTATGTAAAATGTTTTAACAATGACCTATCATGTCCTAATGACGATTACAGACATAGTTGGAGTAAATTCAAAAGAATCACTAAAAGGGATGAAACTATATTATGAGGGGCTCAAAAGTATAATTAAAAAACTAAAGTGACTAAAAGACATGTTAAAATTACTAAGTGTGCATGGAATGTGATGAAATTTGAATATGATATACCTAAAATCCTGATGTGTAATGTTCTTAGTTTATTTATGCAGGAATACATTCATTTGGAGGATGAAATTGTCTAAACTAGTGCGTTTAAAAATATAAAACAACTCTTTTATAGTTTTGATCCCTTTATTTTTTGGTGACTTTTCTTCATTCAAAATGGCTTCATTAAAAAAGGCAATTATGATGGCAATGACTATTGTAGAGATCGCATTTTGTCCTACTTGTTTTTACATTCTGTAAAAATGTTGGGTCTAAAGTGTAAATTTAGAAAAACTTTAAACCATGTTTAAAGGGACAAATTTTCACCTTAAATTCATATGTTTAAATTATATTTAATGTTTTGGAAAAAAAAAAAAAAAAGGGAAAAAAAAACGACAACTTGATTGAATTAGGGGCAAAAATAAGGTTTCGGGCTAAAATCAAGATTGTTGAAAGTTAATTGGGGACTAAATTGGTTAAATTGGAAGAGTATTTTTATGGAATATCACTTTGGATATAATTAATTTTATTTATCACCCCTTAATGTTAAGAAATTTCACCAATTTCAACTATTTTTTAGTTTAGCCCAAAAATTGTATTTTTTTTTTCCGTCCATTTTATCAAATTGATAAGCCAAAATATTTTATTTTCCATCCTTGAACCTTCCAATATTTATTTGTATAGTTTAATTTCATTTTTATCATTTCAATTTTAAAAACAAAAAAATAATCAAAGAATACATGTGTAATTGCCAAAAGGTGCCCAAATCACATAAAAAAAAAAAAAAAAAAAAAAAAAAAGGGTAGACACCCTTTGGGAAAAAGACGATGCGTAGGAGCCTAAAATTGGAGCGCCCAAAGTAACCAAGAGAGTTCCCAAAGTCATTACCCAAAATGGTACGACTAAAAGAGATCACATCAGTTGAATTTTACAATCAATACCATTACTAGGGAGCCAAAGTGTCAAAAATACACGAAATAGGGTGTCGGGTCATCATAAAGGTAACATGGGAGAAATCAGGCTGGAGGCATACTCCCTATGGCGTGCACCTTGGGAAATACGAGGACAATCTCCCTTGTAAATAGGGGAGGCCTCCTTCCCACTTTGGTTTCTAATTCAACCCATACACTCTTGCATGTTCTCTCTCTAAAACTCAAGAGCTCTTTTTCTCTCTAAAAACACTTCTCAAAATCTAAATTTTAGTTTTGAAATCTTAGATTCTTTACACAAAGAAATCTAAGATAGAATAAGAAGCAGCATACAAACGAGAAGAAGAACTATCCTTCTAAAAGGTAAGGTAAGTTCTCAAAACCTCCAAACCTTTTACATACTTGTCAAAAAAAAACAAAACACAAAAAATGATCAAAACCTGACAAAAAACATAATTAGTTCTTCAAGAGCACACTTTACTTTTCTCACATTTTACTTTACCATTATTTACTTTCTTGCACTTTACTTTTCACATTTACTTTACCTTTTTGTGTCTTTCTACGCCTTACATTTTCATATTTTTCTTTTTTCAAGTCTAGGCCTTCGACCAGCACTATCAGTCATTGGCCTAGCGCATTTTTCCTTTTTTAGTTAAGTCCTCAAACTGGCGGTATATATATATAGTACTTTTGTTTACATATCAAAACACAAAAATCATGAATAAACAAGAAAATAAAAAATAAAAAGATGACGTTCTACTTGAAGAAAAAAAAATTAATAAATATTTCTCCATCGAAACAAATGCCAAAAAAAAAAACATAGAAAAAAAAATCTAAAGATTTTCTTTGAATATTTGTTTCTTCCTAAAAGATAAGTGTTTTTCTAAAAATAATTTTCCTTTCCCTTAAAAAAAATTCTTTCGAGAAAATTTTTATTTTCTTTTACAAAACTAAGATTTTCTAAATATTTTAAAAAAAAAATAATAAATTATTTTTTTCCTTTAAAATTGTTTTACCATAAAAACACAAATAAAAAATCCTTAATAAATGCTTTCTTCACAATTTTCATGGAAATGTATCTTTCTTTTAAAATGGTTTTCTTCACTACAAGAGAAAAAATTTCCTAAAATATTTTTCATTGAAAATATATTTTCTTAAATGTTTTCATTTAAAAATATTTTTTTTTATTTTTTATTAAAAAAAAAATATTTAAAAAAAAAATGTCTTTCACAAAAGAAGATAAAAAAGTTTCTTAAAAAAATTTATTTTCTATTTCAAATTGTTTTTCTTAAAGTTTTTTTCCCAAAACTTTTGTTTTCCCTTCAAAAGTAACAACGTTTCTTTAAAATTAAATTTTTCTGAATCATTTTTTTAAATAAAAATTTCCTTTTCTTCCCAAAATATTTTACAAGAATATTGATTGTTCTTAAATCATTTTTCCAGCAAGAAACCAACCAAAAATATTTTCTTAGTCTTTATTTTTTATTTTCATAAAAGGAAAAGTTACTTCCCAAAAATAAATGAAAAGTGTTTTCATTTCATTTCTTCCATTCTTTTCTTTCTCTTTAAAATATAAAGTTTGTCATCACAAGTTAAACTAAAATCAAAAAAATATAATAAATAAAAATAAATAAGAAAAAGAAAAACCTTCCCTCTGGGACCAAAACTTGTCGATTCTTCCATAATCGATAGGTGGGTTTAAAGGGTGATGTTGGACTAGTGAGCTACTCAAGAGGAGGGGTAAATTGGGTAGTGATAAAAATTTAATGCCAATAATAATACTTCAAAAAATTAAATAATTAATTTAATCCTAAATTAATTATTATCTCTTTATAGCAGCGAAAATATATTATCAACTAGGTGCACACTAAACAACAATATATAAGTAAAGTAAATAAAGTAGCACACCACGATATATCATGGTTCACCAAGCTACTCGTGGCTAATTGATAGGTGTGATCTACCTATATATTTCCAAACTAGTTTTGTTAATTTTAGAGCAATTTTTATAGCGTTTTTATTATGTTTTAATTAGTTTTTATTCTTTTTATATAAATCAAGTGTGTGGGGGTGAAAAGATAGGAAACTAGAGCGTAAACGATCAGATCAAACCAAAAACGGTCGAAGAACGGTGGAAAAACAAGCTCGAGGGCAATATTCTGAAAAAAGCCCACCACCGTGGCGTCCAGACCTTCGCCGCAGTAGTGAAAATGCAGAGAGAGCCAATTCCTACAAGAAGCTTACCGCCTAGGCGGTGATATTCACCGCCTAGGTGGTAAAACTGTAGGATGATCACCAACTCCACTACTGTCTTCACCGCTGCGGCGATCAATGAACCGATATACTCATTGCCTAGGCGATGACCTCTACACCAGATTAGATATTATTTAGGATATTTTTTAGATATTTATCCTATATAATCCCTTATTCTCTCTCATTTTTGGCCTCTCTTTCATGCTACCATCCTTAGAACATAACTAGGGTTGGGTAGACGAGTTTTAGAGGGAAAGCTCTCATCCCGAAGAAGAAGAAGACGGCGAAACGATCATTAAACGTTCTTAGCGACAAATCTTCAAATTAGGCTAAGTTTTTCGATTTCTTCCCTTATTTTCTTAACTTAGGAATATGTGAGCATGTTTAGCTTGTGCTTCATTATAAATACGGTTATGACCGTTAGTTAAATATGGATTGTATAGGGATTAACAATAAATTTATAAATATAGGATTCGTATGATTTTGGTATTTCGTTTATGTTTGTTCTTCGAAGTTTGATTGTGTTTTCCATATTGTTTGTTTATTATGCTTAGATAAATATATCAAGAATTTGGGGTTTGACATTCGGAAGAGGTAACCCCGAATTAGGACTAGGGTAGACAAACACGACGATCTAATAACCCGAAAGGGAGTTGGATTGTGGGCAATCGATGACGTTGGGGCAAGACTCACATGACCTAGGGTCATTAAGATGTTGAGGGGGACTTCTTCATTGACACAAAATCGCGAATTCCCTCGTCTTACACTCGAGCGAGGTGGCGGGGGAGTTTACGAACTGAGATTGTCGATAGGGTAAACACAGCACGACGATCTAATAACCCGGGAAGGAGTTGGATTGTGTGCAATCGATGACGTTGGGGCGAGACTCACGTGACCTACGGTCGTTAAGATGTTCAGGGGGACTTCTTCCTTAATACAAAGTCGCGTATTCCCTTATCTTACACTCGGGAGAGGTAGCAGGGGAGTTTATGAACTGAGATTGTTAAATAGGTTGAATACCGTAAACGTAAGTCAAACGAGATCGAACACGTATTTGTAAACCAAGTTAATCCTTAGACAATTCTTTTCCCTAAAACATCTCATTATATTAGTATAGATAATTTAGTTAATTAATTTAGTTTAATATAAATTTTATACATTCTTTTTAGTCTAGACAAAATTAGTTCATGATAAACACGGTACTTGATAATAATGAAAACCAATCCCTATGGATATGATACCTGATCTTAAAATATCCATCATACTAAAACTTTTGACCTTGTACACTTGCGTATAGTCAATATGCGAGCGTGTAAAAAATGCTCGCCGTACAAGTTTTTGGCGCCGTTGTCGATGATTGGTTGAGAATATTCAATTTCTGGCAATTGCCACCAAGTTTTTGGCACCGTTGCTGGGGATTGTGTTTTTTGGTTATTGTCGATATTGTGAGTAAATGACCCAATTTTACTTTAGGCGTTTCTTTTGTATATAATTTTTGTTTGTAATTTTATTTTTATTTCTTATGCAATGTACTTGACGATGTTAGATCGGTGAGTATTGATGCATTCCTTTCAATGGGATTTCAAGCTGCTTATAGTGCTGGCGCCATGCACATAAGCCGGTGAGGCGTGTCGTTGAAAGATCGAGGCATCCAAAGCAAAACCTTGCCAAGCTTGAGGGCGTTTTGAATATGTCAGGTTAAGGACATTAAACCACGCGCTTCTTGGGAGGTAACCCAAGGTCAAATAAATTAAATCCATCTCCGTCAACTTGAAATAGAGGCGAGATTCTCTCGCCTCCCAGTTACGTGTTCTAAACCCCTTTCGTCAGCATGCTTAAATTTCATATGTTGAGAATGATGATTGGGTTTGCTGAGGACACTGTCGATTTTGAGTTTGGCAGTGATGTGTATGATATTAGTATGTTTACTATTTTTCTCATAGTGCATGTCTGTTTAGGTTATTTTGTGTTTATTTGTTGTTGTTGTGTGCATGCTGAGTTTTGTGTTCATTTGGGCCGTTACCCAATGATGAAATTACCCTTAGTTATTTTCAAGATCAAGGGTAATACCCATGCATATATGTTCTGTGTGCTTGACAATGCGTTTTGGTGAAAATTATTGTAGATCCTAATTTGCACAAGTACATAGACTCAATGTATTTCTATTCAATTGATTAGAGGCCAATAATCGATTAGCTAAACTCATGACACTTTAAGGATTCTAGAACCTGATTGAGCGGAAGCTTGAGATGAAATCCTAGGCACGGTAGTTCAGGAGACATGATTTAGGCCTTCAATTTTATCGCTTGAACTTTTTGAAGCTAACTTGAAAAATGTATTCTCTTATTCCCCTGTCGAAGCTGATAAACTTTTCAATTCTGAACTCTTATCAATACTCTCCCAATTTAATTTTTCCAAACTATTGTCATTAAGCCAAAAAGTCAAAATTGAGTGAAATCAAGTAGCATAGACTAATGCTGACTTGAAGTGAGCAATCGGGATTTCGGACGAATTGTTATTGGTTCAGTATTAGTGTATTCACTTGTCATTCTCTTAAATTCCTTTTTGCATACTCCTAAAATTTTAGAAATTCGAATAAGTTTGGGGATGTGTTACTTAATCCTTTTTGCACACTCCGAAAATTATAGAAATTCGAATAAGTTTGGGGATGTGTTATGTCAAAAAAAAAAAAATTACGTTCTCTCGACAAGTGAATACAAAGTTCTTAAATTCTTATTCAGGGTTGTGTTTATGTGGGGTTACGAGAGAAAGATAGTGACAGGCGTTTGTGCCTTGGGTATCATTCAATCTTAACGATTTTCTGTTTCTATTCCTATGATACCCTTGGTCGTTTTCCAAAACCGAACCAAGTCCTTCTGATCTCTATGAACTTCTAAGCCTATATTAGTGGAGAGTGGATCCCAATCAGGCATATAGAAATCCTAATCCTATACGGTCTAAGTCATGAGTTTCATTGGTGGATAATCCAATCCGGTCTTAGATAGTTATATTATTGAGTCTCACACTAACACGTTTACAGGATCTAAAATGGCGTTCACCATTATTGCATGTCAAAATTCTAGAACCACATGATGTATTTTACTGCCTGAACTCGATATGACTGGCGGTTGTTGAGGGAAAAATGACTTGGTCGTTAGAAGAATGTAAAACTCGCATGTCGTTATGTTTAGATTATTTTTAGGATATTTGTTATTTAATTTAGTTGTATTTTTCATTTTCGTGTGTGTGTTTTGCTCAAGAACTAGCAAAATTCCAAATTTGGGGCTATTTGATAGGTGTGATCTACCTATATATTTCAAAACCGATTTTGTTAGTTTTAGAGTATTTTTTATAGCGTTTTTATTATGTTTTAATTAGTTTTTATTCTTTTTGTATAAATCAGGTGTGTAGGGTGAAAAGATAGGAAACTAGAGCGTAAACGATCAGATCGAACCAAAAACGATCGAAGAACGGTAGAAAAAGAAGCTCGAGGGCAATATCCTGAAAGAAGCCCACCGCCGCGACGTCCAGACCTCCACCGCGGCGGTGAAAATGCAAAGAGGGACAATTCCTACTGGAAGTTCACTGCCTGGGCAATGAAACTATAGGATAGTCACCAAATCCACCGCTATCTTTATAGTTGCGGCGATCAATGAACAAACATACCCACCGCCTAGACAGTGACCTCTACACCAGATTAGATATTATTTAGGATATTTTTGAGATATTTATCTTATATAATCCCCTCTCCTCTCTCATTTTTGGCCTCTCTTGCATGCTACCACCCTTAGAACATATCTAGGGTTGGATAGAGGAGTTTTAGAGGGAGAGCTCACATCCTGAAGGAGAAGAACACGGCTAAGTGATTGTTGAACGTTCTTAGCGGCAAATCTTCGGACTAGGCTAAGTTCTTTGATTGTTTCCCTTATTTCTTTAACTTAGGAATATGTGAGCATGTTTAGATCGTGCTTCATTATAAATACGGTTATGGCCATTAGTTAAACATGGATTGTATAAGGATTAACAATAAATTTATAAATATGTGATTCGTATGATTTCAGTGTTTCGTTTATGTTTGTTCTTCAAAGTTTGATTATGTTTGTCATATTGTTTGTTTATTATACTTAGATAGATATATCGAGAATTTGGGGTTTGACACTCGAAAGAGGTAATCCCGGATTCGGACTAGGGTAAACAAACGCGACGATCCAATAACCCAGGAGGGAGTTGGATTGTAGGCAATCGATGACATTGGGGAAAGACTCACGTGACTTAGGGTCGTTAAGACGTTAAGGGGGACTTCTTCGTTGACATGAAGTCGCGTATTCCCTCGTCTTACACTCGGGAGAGGTGGCGAGGGAGTTTACAAACTGAGATTGTCGATATGATAAACACAGCACGACGATCTAATAACCCAAGAGGGAGTTGAATTGTGTGCAATCAATGACGTTAGGGCGAGACTCACGTGACCTAGGGTCGTTAAGATATTGAGGGGGACTTCTTTGTTGACACGAAGTCACATATTCCCTCGTCTTACACTAGGGAGAGGTGGCGAGGGAGTTTACAAACTGAGATTGTCAAATAAATTAAACACCGTAAACGTAAGTCAAACGAGATCGAACACACATTTGTAAACCAAGTTAATCCCTACACAATTCTTTCCCCTAAAACATCTCATTATATTAGTATAGATAATTTAGTTAATTAGTTTAGTTTAATATAAATTTTATACATTCTTTTTAGCCTAGATAAAATTAGGTCATGATAAATATGGTACTCGATAATAACGATAACCAATCCCTGTGGATACGATACCTGATCTTAAAAGATCCATCATACTAAAACTTTGACCTCGTAAACTTGTAAGTAGTCAATACGCGAGCATGTAACAAATGCTCGCCATACACTAATCCAGTCCTCCGAGTCCCACAGAGATTTGCACCCACTAATAACTAAGATTCCTTTAAACAGATAGGAACCAAACCTTTACAAAAATGATTCTTTCCACAGGCTCAGAATCAACCTTTACAAATTCATTTTTCCAGACTTAGGAATAACCTCTTCTTTTTCTCAAGTTCAAGAATAACCTTATTATTTTTCAGGCTCAAGACTAACCTAATTCTATTACAGAGAGAATCACAACCTAATTCTTTTTATACCTTATGCTCAAAAATCAAAACCTCTCAATCACTCCAAGTATCATTTTCCCAGGTAAATATTGAACCTTTACAATTCACTCACAATTGATCCTAATAAGGAAGAATCACACCTAAGTTCTTTTCAATGAGAAAAGAGTAACCTAACGTTTTTGTACTCTAGGCAAAGATCAAACCTTAATCTCTTTACAAGAAGAGATCGAAACCTAAAGCTACCCCTTGATTAGATATTCCCAATAATATCTAATCCGCACACAACTCACCAATTACACAATTGATAAGCTTTTTCTCACTTGGAGCTTCTACCACCCTAAATTAATTTGAACTCAATTAATGTCCTGATAGTAATGATAGAATTAAGTGAGGAAAGAAAAAAATTGATTATAAAAAAATAATACTAGTAGCACAAAATTGAGCAGGTAATCAGATTACTATCAAAATCATTTTAAATGATTTTTATACTTTTAAAGTTCAAAAACGATTTCTCAAAAAAAAAAAATCAATTCACCAAGTAAGTAATGATAATCAAATACTCAATTAAAGAATAAATTTGGAATGATCTCACCAAGAAAACACCGAACAGATTGCACATAGTATCGCAAGACAACTCAGATCAATGACGCTAACTCAAATAGCGCTTTAACTCAAGAACTTCTCAATAATCGGTCTCACAATTGATCTCTCAAACTAATATCAAAATGATGACTCTTAGAAAAGCATAGGAACTGAATAGTTCTTGATATTGTGTGTTAACAAGTGAAATCCGCAAGTCTATTTAAAGCCACTTGAAATAAGCCATATAATGGCTAGTTTTCACAAAATATGTCATTTAAAATCACATATAGACCCCATATATTGATTCCTTTCAATCCTGGTATATTCAACTTAATAATATAACTTCTAAAGCTCTCAACTTAGTCCCCAAAATAATTTGATTTTAATCAATGAAAATATAGAGAATTATATTTAAATATATGGACTAAATCGCAAGATCAAAATAAAATCCTTTAAATCTCTCTCATATTTTAGGCCCAAAATATTCTCCACCAAAATAGCAATATTTAAGCTCAAAATTCGCAGGTTTAAATATAGGAATTTCAAATATATCTTATTACAACTACTTTTCAAATATTATGTCATTAAATAATACCCAAGACCTCATACATCATATATAATCAAAATAGATCTTTTTCATTTAAAAATATTCTTGGAAAATCTCATTTTAGTCCTTAAACTTTTTTAAATCAAAATTCATCAAAACAGAAAGTATTAAAGCACTTTAATTAAAAGAACATTTAATTAAATAGACCAAATTAAGAGAGATAAAATAATAGATAGATCATATCTCAAATAAGTTTACATCCCTAAGATATCTCTCATATCTTAATCATAAAATGGCTAGTAATGGCTACTGTTTGAATAAAATCCAAAATTTCATAAATCCTGAAACAACTCCATCTGTCGACCGACTAAGGCCTATCTATTGATCGCTCGATTCAGAATGTAGCCCAAGCCAAAAAATCTTCGCCTATCGGTCGACCGCCCATATTCATCTGTCGATTGGACGATTCAGAGAGTTTTACAAGTCGACCTATCTGTCAACTTAGAGATCTAGAGAATTCTTCTTTTGGTCATAGGTCAAGCTACCTGTCGACTGAACAATTTAGAGAGTTCATCCTCTAAGCACAGGTCGACTTACTTGTCGACCAACCACTTCCGGAATACCTCTCCTTAATTCATTTTCATTCAATTTTTTCGACATTTTCGCCTTTTTAACTGATTTCTTTTCTCAATTAGCTCCACTAAATCTAAAATTCAATTTTAATCAATTGTCTTTATTTCTTTAATTACACATAAGAGCAAATATGTTAAGTAATTAGGATTCTATAAAAAACACACATAATTGTAAAAATATTTTGTATCGTGTGTGATCCTAATTGGGATACTTTAAGAGTAAAAATTTAACTTACGTTATTTTTCCTAGATTCTTCAATTTCTTCGGTCTCTTAATGTCCATCATCTTTGTCAGTCTTTTTAGCATTCATTTTTTTCATGATAATATCTTCACTGGAACTTATAAATTGAAACACTCAATAAATCCATTAGTTCCATAAAAAACATCAACATTTAATTGTCCATCAAAATCTTAAGATCAACATGGGACATTTTACAATTTTAGTTGCCTTATTATTACATTTTTACTTGCATGCCTATTAGCCTTACCTTAATGAACACATCATAACAAACTAAATTAAGGGAAAAATGTCATGTTAACCAACCAAATCAAACAAACTTGGACATCATTTAATTTCAAATATTTAGACACCGTGGTATCATTTTTGAACGTGTGTCTTGAAGTGCTTAACACTTTTACCGAGCATAATTGACCTCTGAACTTGATGAATATGCTGGTTATGACCATTTGGAGTCCAAATTGGGCTTTTTTCGAAATTATTTTTCTTTTCTTCTATTTTACTCATTCTCTTTTAAATCTGGTGACCTAGCACACCTTTTCAAAATCAATACTAGATGGCGACTTCAAATTTTTCATAAAATATTCGGTTTAAGTAAATTAGTTCAAAATTGACGCTTGATAAAAGCTCTTGAATTTGTTTTTTCTAAAATATTTTTTTCAAAAATAAGCTTTATCCAAAAGCATTTTCAAAAGGATAAGCTATTTTCAAAAAAGAATGCAATTTCGAATACAACACTGGCACTCGGTCAACGTTGTCATTAGTGAGCGAAATCCGAGGCGCGTCAACTATGAAATGACTTGGGGGTCTATAGGGTTGATTAAACTGCCTTTTTCATGAGTAGAACTATTCTAAATGATGTCTAAGAATGGGTGCAAAGTGTTGTGAGATTTTAAACATAGGCTTATGATTTCTGCCTACATAAAAATGATCATAACGCCTTATATGAAGTATTTTACATAAACAAGGATAAGCATGAGCCGGTGAAAATGATACACATGCCTTAAGCATGTACTAAATGGAAAAACGGATCCAATACTAGAATGGTATGAACTTTCCAACGTGGCCTAATGTTATATGGAATGTTAAATTGGTGACTTCCTACACTACCGAATGACCTATTTAATAACATGAATCATGGAATGACGGAATGATTTGAATGATTTCCTAAATAATTAAACTTTTGCTGGTGAAAGTGTTCTAAAATTAATTCATAATTTAGGGATGAAAATGGCATAAAAGATAACTAATGACCACACGATTTTGGGGAAACTAATAGTAATGAAATGTCCATTTTTCAACCTATTTCGATTCTCCCAAATAAATCTAGGACTCCCATTTTGTCATCCCCTCAAATCTTATGAAACTGAGAACCAAGGGGATGCGTTGAAAACACATTTTTGCCAAATTTGGCCTTTTCAAGACTTATACTAGTTTCTACGAGAAGGCATACCGCGGGAAGAGATTTCCGAAGCTGATCATTTTCGAATTCCGCACCATTTAGGGAATTAAAAGTATAGTATGAAAACCTCTCCCTTAATTTTTCCAATCACAGAACCCACAACAAACATCCAAAGGGTTGATTTCAATAAACACACTTATTCGATTTTTAACATTTTAAACGAACATTTTTTCCCTACTAATGACTTAAAAAAAATAAAAATTAAACGAGCATAATAACACCTAACACCTCATTTTGTGTTTTCATGATTTTCAATGGACATCCCGGTGATATAAACCAAACAATAAGAAAATTAAAGATATAGTAACATAAATAATCTCCATCTAATGCTCAGAGGCTAAACTCGAGGGGTTACCCTTATATTGGCATTTTGATTGAATCATAGAATATAATGGTAATTAAATTTAAAAGATTAAATAGCAAATAAATTAAATGACAGAAACAAAATAACTAAGATGTTCCGAATCCTAACCAAGATATTTTGAATATTTGGATTCCATCAATATCGATGGGGTCTAGAGAGTACACGACTTCTGACTTAGTATTCCCATAACGAAAATAGGAGATGAAAAAATTACTTAAAAGGAAAACAACAATAATAATATACTTATACCAAAAAATTGCAGGATTTCTTCTGCAATTGGGCCTAGGAAGGATTTTTAGGATGATTTGGGGTAGTGGAAGGAGGAAGTGGACAGAATAGTACAACCAGCGCCGCTAGGGATTGTTTTTTGAAATTAGCCTGGAGCCCTAAGTAAATAGGGGCTAATTATAGCCCCCAGATTCCAGGGCCACAACAGTTGATGTGACCCTAAAGCATGGCCGCAGTATAAACTACGACCAATCCATCCAGTTGGCGGCCGTGGGTTGGCTACAGATTTCTCTCTCATCCCCCATATAAATAACATTTTTCTGATAAAGACAAGTTGGATTCTAAAGCCTTCCTAATGTAAACTATTAAAAATCATATTAAATGATGGCCTTTAATTCATACAGTTCAATACCATTTTTAATCTAAACAATAGGATGAGCCAAGTGATACCATCTGAATCATTAGTATCAATTCTATGTCCGTTTTTTTAAAAAATAAGATGATTTTGTCTTACTAAATGACCAACTAATAGTAGGTAAGTTACGAGTTTTGTCACAAAACTTACAATATCTAAATACTTGTAACATTAATAAAACAGACTTATAACTTGCAAAAAAAACCTAGTTACAAATTTGTTCTATGAAAGTTACAAATTACTAAAAAAAAACTGTAACTTTTATTGACGAAACTTGTAACTTTGCAAAACCACTTTACTTACTATTTCTCTCTCCTAATTACGAGTTCTTTCTATAGAAGTTACAAGTTCTCTGACAAAGTTGTAACTTTTATGAAACGGACTTGTAACTGCAAAACCACCTTACTTACCATTTCTCCTTACTAGTTACGAGTTTCTTCCATTAAAGTTACAAGTTCCTAGACAAACATGTAACATTTATGGATCAGACTTGTAACTTTGCAAAATTACCTTACTCACCATTTCTCTCTCCCAATTACGAGTTTCTTCCATAAATATTACAAGTTCCTAGACAAACTAGTAACTTTTATGGAACGGACTTATAATTTTGCAAAACCACCTTACTCACCATTTCTCTTTCCTAATTACGATTTCTTTCCTTAAAAGTTACAAGTTACTAGACAAACTTATAATTTTTATGAAACAGACTTGTAACTTTGCAAAACCATCTTACTCACCATTTTTCTCTCCTAGTTACAAGTTGCTTCTATAAAAATTAAAAGTTATTGGACAAACTTATAACTTCTATGGAACGGACTTGTACCTTCGCAAAGCCACTTTACTTATCATTTCTTTCTCTTAGTTACGAGTTCCATCCATAAAAGTTATAAGTTCCTATAGAAACCTATAACTTTTATGGAACGAACTTGTAGCTTTTTAAAACCATCTTGCCCACCATTTCTCTTTCCTAATTACGAGTTTTTTCTCATAAAAGTTACAAGTTTTTAGACAAACTTGTAACTTTCATGGAATGAACTTGTAACTTTACAAAATCACCTAACTCACCATTTCTCTCTCCTAGTTACGAGTTGCTTTTATAAAAGTTACAAGTTCCTAGACAAACTTGTAACTTTTATGGAATAAATTTTCAAATTGTGAACTTGCATGTTAATTATCACATATTTATAAATATTAGCGGCTAATTTGTGAACAATTAAGTGACTATATTGTTATTAAATTGGTCTATTATGTTACTGATATGAAAATTCAAGTTGTAAATTGAAGTATTGAAATGTATGATTAAAATAAGTAGAACTAATTGAATAAGTTACATTGTTATAAAAATATTAGGGGCTAATTTCGAAATAATTATTCCATTGAATTCTTATTAAATTTAGTGGGTTTTATATATATATATATATATATCAAATTCAACGTGTAATTGGTATATTTAAGTGTCCAATTAGACGATTAAATAAGTAGCGGATCATAGATTAAATAAATGTTTTCTATTACAAAAATATTAGGGGCTAATTGGTAAAAAAAAATTAAGCTATGTTAAATTTGATTAATTTAATTTTATTAAATTAATTATGTTTTTTTTATTCAAATTCAATAATTAATTTTAAATTTAAATATTCGATTGTATGACTAAAATAAGTAGTAGAACATCATTATGTCGTATTATATATATGAACTTCTTCAATTGAGAAATAAGTTTAAACCCTAACCCCTAAAACATTGAATTGTAAACCCAAGTCCTAATTTCAACATAAAATATTACATTTGTACTAATTATAATGTAATTGAATGATCGTACAATTAAATAAATAAGTAGAATACAAATGGAATCAATATACATATAAAGGGCTAATTTTTAAAAGTAAAGTTACGTCATCGTTATAAATTTTGATAATTTCACTATATCAAAATTCAATATGCAATTTATAAATTGAACAATTCAATTGGACGATCAATGAAGCAGTTTAATATAAATTGAATAATTATTTCCTAGTATATGAACTTTTTCAATTGGAAAACATGTTTAAACCCTAAACCCTGAACCCCAAACCCTTAAATGTTGAACCATAAACCCTTGAGTCCTAAACAACAAGTCCTAATTTCAACATAAAAGATTACATTTGTATTAATTATGGTATAATTAAATGATCGTACAATTAAATAAGTAAGTAGAATACAAATTGAATCAATATAAAAATGAGGGGCTAAATTATTAAAAGTAAATTTATTGAAATGTTATTAAATTTATTAAATTTCGATACAAAAATTTAATATTTAATTTATAAATTGAAGCGTTTAGTAGGACGATTGAACTGTTAGAACAAAACATGATGTAATATTCTCGATTGCAAAAACATTAGGGGCTAATTTGTAAAAGAATAAAAGCTATGCAATTGTTATTAATTAAATTATTACATTTCGATACCAAAATTTAATATGTATTTTGTAAATTGAAGCGTTTAGTTGGACAATTGAACTATTAGAACAAAAATTGTTGTAATATTCTCGATTGTAGAAATATTAGGGGCTAATTTGTAAAAATATAAGTTATGCAGTTGTTATTGAATTCATTAAGTCTTTATATCAGTATTGGACAACTAAATTCATATCCAATTGTTGAAATATACAATGAAATAATCAAAAAATAAATCAAAAAAATATTTTATATTATAACAATACTAGGGGCTAATTTTTAAAAAATAAAGCTATGTTATCATTATAAATTTGGATAATTTCACTATATAAAAATTCAGTACGTAATTAATAAATGAACAATTCAATTGGTCAATCAATTAGGCAGTTTAACATAAACATGTTTAAAATTCGATATGTAATTTATACATTGAACAATTCAATTGGATGATCAATTAAACTGTTTAACCTAAATTGAATAATTATTTTCTATTATTTGAAATTCTTCAGTTGGAAACATGTTTAAATCCTAAACACCAAACCAAAAAATGTTATGCCGTAAGCCCTTGAGTTCTGAACCGTGAGTCCTAATTTCAACATAAAAAATTATATTTGTACTAATTATGGTGTAATTTAATGATTGCACAATTAAATAAGTAAGTAAAATATAAATTGAATCAATATAAACAAGAGGGGTGAAATTGTTAAACATTATTCTATTGAAATGTTATTAAATTTATACTAAAATTTAATATTTAATTTATAAATTGAAGTGCTTAGTTGGACAATTGAACTATTAGAGCAAAAATTGATGTAATATTCTCGATTGTTGAAATATTATGGGTTAATTTGTAAAAAATTAAAAGTTATGCAATTGTTATTAAATTTATTACAATTCGATACCAAAATTTAATATATAATTTATAAATTGAAGCATTTAGTTTGAAGATTAAACTATTAGAACAAAAATTGATATAATATTTTCGATTGCAGAATACTAGGGGTTAATTTGCAAAAATATAAGTTATACGATTGTTATTAGATTTTTTAAGTCTTTATATCAATATTGAAAAATTAAATGCATATCCAATTATTGAATTGTATGATTAAATAAGCAAAACATAAATTGAATAAATATTTTCTATTCTAATAGTACTTAGGGTTAGTTTTTAAAAAATAATGTTATGTCATAGTTATAAATTGGGATAATTTCACTATATTAAAATTCAATATGTAATTTATGCGTTGAACAATTCAATTGGATGATCAATTAAGCAGTTTAACATAAATTGAATAATTATTTTCTATTATATAAACTTCTTCAATTGGAAAACTTGTTTAAACCCTAAACCCTGAACCTCAAACCCTAAAACGTTCAACTGTAAACCTTTGAGTCCTAAACCCTGAGTCCTAATTTCAATATAAAATATTACTTTTGTACTAATTATGGTATAATTGAATGATTGTACAATTAAATAAGTAAGTGGAATACAAATTAAATCAATATAAAAATAAGGGGCTAAATTGTTAAAAGTTAATATATGGAAATGTTATTAAATTAATTACATTTGATACCAAAATTTAATATTTAATTTTTAAATTGAAGTGTTTAGTTGGACGATTGAACTATTGGAACAAAAATTGATATAATATTCTCGATTACAAAAATATTAGGGGTTATTTTGTAAAAATATAAGTTATGCAATTGTTATTAAATTTATTACATTTCGATACTAAAATTTAATATGTAATTTGTAAATTAAAGCGTATAATTAAACGATTGAACTATTAGAACAAAAATTGATATAATATTCTTGATTGCAGATTTATTAGTGGCTAAGTTGCAAAAATATAAGTTACGCAATTGTTATTAGATTTATTAAGTTTTTATATCAATATTGAACTATTAAATTCATATCCAATTGTTGAATTGTATGATGAAATAATCAAAACATAAATCGAAAAAATATTTTCTATTAGAACAGTACTAGGGGCTAATTTTTAAAAAATAAAGCTATGTTATTATTATATATTTGGATAATTTTAATATATAATTATTTAATATTTCATTTATACATTGAACAATTCATGTGGACGGTCAACTAAGCAGTTTAATATAAATTGAATAACTATTTCCCTAGTATATGAACTTTTTCAATTGGAAAATATGTTTCAACCCTGAACCCCAAACCTGAAACGTTGAACCGTAAACCCCCTGAGTCCTAAACCCTGCGTCCTAATTTTAACATAAAAGATTACATTTATACTAATTATGGTGTAATTGCATGATCATACAATTAAATAAGTAAGTAGAATACAAATTGAATCAATATAAAAATGAGAGGTTAAATTGTTAAAAGTTAATATATTATAATGTTATTAAATTTTTTAAATTTCGATACCAAAATTTAATATTTAATTTTTTAATTGAAACATTTAGTTGGACGATTGAACTCTTAGAACAAAAATTGATGTAATATTTTTTGTTACAAAAATATTGGGGGCTAATTTGTAAAAATATAAGTTATGCAATTGTTACTAAATTTATTACATTTTGATATCAAATTTTAATATGTAATTTGTAAATTTAAGCATTTAGTTGCACGATTGAACTATGAAAACAAAAATTGATGTAATATTCTCGATTGCAGATTTATTAGGGGCTAAGTTGCAAAAATATAAGTTATATAATTGTTATTAGATTTATTAAGTCTTTATATCAATATTAAACAATTAAATTCGTATCCAAATATTGAATTATATGATGAAATAATCAAAACATAAATCAAAAAAATATTTTCTATTATAATAGTACTGGGGGCTAATTTTTAAAAAATAATGCTATGTCATCATTATAAATTTGGATAATTTTGTCATATAATTATTTAGTATGTAATTTATACATAGAATAATTCAATTGGACAATCAATTGAGCAGTTTAACATAAATTGAATAACTATTTCTTATTATATGAACTTTTTCAATTGGGAAATATGTTTAAATCTTAAACACCAAACCCAAAAATGTTGAGCCGTAAACCCTTGAGTCCTGAACCCTTAGTCCTAATTTCATCATAAAATATTAAATTTGTACTAATTATGGTGTAATTGAACAATCGCAAAATTAAATAAGTAAGTAGAATACAAATTGAATCAATATAAACATGATGGGCTAAATTTTTAAAAGTTATTATATTGAAGTGTTATTAAATTTATTACATTTATAACAAAATTTAATATTTAATTTATAAATTAAAGCGTTTAGTTGGACGATTGAAGTATTAGAACAAAAATTGATGTAATATTCTCGATTGTTGAAATATTAGGGGCTAATTTGTAAAAAAATAAAAGTTATACAATTGTTATTAAATTTATTACATTTTGATACCAAAATTTAATATATAATTTGTAAATTGAAACGTTTATTTGGACGATTGAACCATTAGAACAAACATTGATGTAATATTCTTCATTGCAGAAATATTAGGGGCTAATTTGTAAAAATATAAGTTATGCAATTGTTATTAGATTTATTAAGTATTTATATCAATATTGAACAATTAAATTCATACCCAATTGTTAAATTTTATGATTAAATAAGAAAAACATAAATCGAATAAATATTTTCTATTATAACAGTACTTAGGGCTAATTTTTAAAAGTAAAGTTATGTCATCGTTATAAATTTGGATAATTTCACTATACCAAAATTCAATATGTAATTTATACATTGAAAAATTCAATTGGACAATTAATTAAGTAGTTTAATATAAATTGAATAACTATTTTCTAGTATATGAACTTTTTCAATTGGAATACATGTTTAAACCCTAAACCCTGAACCCCAAACCCTTAAACGTTGAACCAAAGACCTTTGAGTCCTAAACAATGAGTCCTAATTTCAACACAAAATATTACATTTATATAAATTATGGTGTAATTAAATGATCGTACAATTAAATAAGTAAGTAGAATATAAATTGAATCAATATAAAAATGAGGGGCTAAATTGTTAAAAGTTAATCTATTGAAATGTTATTAAATTTATTACATTTTGATACAAAAATTTAATATTTAATTTGTAAATTGAAGTGTTTAGTTAGACGATTGAACAATTAGAACAAAAATTGATGTAATATTCTCGATTACAAAAATATTAGGGGCTAATTTGTAAAAATATAAGTTACGCAATTGTTGTTAAATTTATTACATTTCGATTCCAAAATTTAATATGTAATTTGTAAGTTGAAGTGTATAGTTGAACGATTGAACTATTAGAACAAAAAATGATGTAATATTCCCGATTGCAGATTTATTAGGGGCTAAGTTGCAAAAATATAAGTTATGCAATTGTTATTAGATTTTTTAAGTCTTTATATCAATATTGAACAATTAAATTCATACGCAATTGTTGAATTGTATGATGTAATAATCAAAACATAAATTGAAAAAATATTTTCTATTATAACAGTACTGAGGGCTAATTTTTTAAAAATAAAGTTATGCCATCAATATAAGTTTGGATAATTTTACTATATCAAAATTCAATATGTAATTTATAAATTGAACAATTCAATTAAACGATCAATTAAGTAGTTTAGCATAAATTGAATAATTATTTCATATTATATGAACTTCTTCAATTAAGAAACATGTTTAAATCCTAAACCCATAACCCAAAAATGTTGAGCTGTAAACCTTTTAGTCCTGAACCCTGAGTCCAAATTTCAAAATAAAAGATTACATTTGTACTAATGATGGTGTACTTGAATTATCGCACAATTAAATAATTTAGTAGAATACAAATTGAATCAATATAAACATGAGGAGCTAAATTGTTAAAAGTTACTCTATTGAAATGTTGTTAAATTTATTACATTTATACCAAAATTAAATATTAATTTATAAATTGAAGCGTTTAGTTGGACGATTGAACTATTATAACAAAAATTGATGTACTATTATCGATTGATGAAATATTAGGGGTTAATTTGTAAAAAAAAATACAAGTTATGCATTTGTTATTAAATTTATTACATTTCGATACCAAAATTTAATATGTATTTTGTAAATTGAAGCATTTAGTTGGACGATTGAATTATTAGAACAAAAATTGATTTAATATTCTCGATTGCAGAAATATTAAGGGTTAATTTGTAAAAATATAAGTTATGCAATTGTTATTAGATTTATTAGGTCTTTATATTAATATTGTATGATTAAATAAGCAAAACATAAATCGAATAAATATTTTATATTATAACAACACTTGGGGCTAATTTTTAAAAAATAAAGCTATGTAATCGTTATAAATTGGGATTATTTTACTATATCAAAATTCAATATGTAATTTATACATTAAACAATTCAATTAAACGATCAATTAAGCAGTTTAACATAAATTGAATAATTATTTCCTATTATATGAACTACAATTAGAAAACATGTTTAAACCCTAAACCCTGAACCCCAAACCCTAAAACGTTTAGCCGTAAACCCTTGAGTCCTAAACAATTAGTCCTAATTTCATCATAAAAGATTACATTTGTACTAATTATGGTGTAACTGAATGATCGTATAATTAAATAAGTAAGTAGAATACAAATTGAATCACTATGAAAATGAGGGGCTAAATTGTTAAAAGTTAATCTATTGAAATGTTATTAAATATATTACATTTTGATACCAAAATTTAATATTTAATTTGTGAATTGAAGCGTTTAGTTGGACGATTGAACTATTAGAACGAAAATTGATGTAATATTCTCGATTATTGAAATATTTGGGGCTAATTTGGGATAATTTAACTGTATCAAAATTCAATACGTAATTTATACATTGAACAATTCCATTGGACGATCAATTAAGTAGTTTAACATAAATTGAATAATTATTTCCTATTATATGAACTTTTTCAATTGGGAAACATGTTTAAACCCTAAACCCTGAACCCAGAATGATGAACCCTAAATGCAATTGAATTAAGATTTCATATTGTTGGATGTGTGATTTGATAATCATCCAATTAAATTACTTAACTTGTCAATTAATGTGATCCGTTACAATATAAATTTCTATATTTTCTTAAATCATGAATTATTAGAGACAATAACGGGTAATTCGTAAAATAATTGGGGTTAATTTAGGAATTTTTTTTATAAGATATTAATATCACCTATGGTAAAGGATATATGTGTTTAATGTAATTATTTGAACCCATTGTAATAGAAGTTGAATATTCTTTTTTCTAAACCCCCACAATCGTAGTAATTACAATGTTACTGAAAAATAATTTACAAATTAAAATTTTAGATTATGAGACGTGTCCTATGATAATTTTGCAATTCAATGACGTAACGTGTTAATTAACAAGATCAATTACATTATAAATTTGGATAATTGCATAAATCAAGCCTTACTAGATATAGTAGGGTTAAATTGAAATAACAAAAAATACAAGGTTATTTTATGTAAATAAAATAAGAAGATATTAATGTAACATATGTTAAAGGCGATGGGTGGTTAATGTAATTAATTTACTGTTTTAGATGTTCAAGCTTCTTAGAGAAGTTGTTAGCTCTAAACTCACAGCAAGATGACCCTTCACTTCCTCCTTTCAACTTGAACCTATAGTCTGATTCATCATTCATCTCATTTTCAAACCAAAATTTCCAAACCTAAGTCGATGTCTCCTACTACACGTGCTAGATTGGCGAAGAAACACAAAGTAGACTCTTCAATCGATGGATCTGTGAATAGGAATACTTTACAAACGACGACGCCTATTGGAATGAAGGATGGTAGGGCAGCTAACCTGGTGGATGGTGGGAATGATAAATGTGGTAAAGATTGTAAGGTTTAATCGTCTGCACCAAGAGACAACTTTCATTGATGAAAGCCGAAGAAGAGGGTCGCGGTAAAAGGGGATGGTATGTTGTTCCATAATAAAGACGACTTGGTTGATGGTGCAATGACTACGTGTGGTAAGAAGGGTGAGGTTCAATCATCTTCCCTGGGAGATAACTCCCTTCGAAGAATGCCGAAGAAGAGGGTCGCAGGCAAATGGGATGGAAAGTTTTGCTAAAATGAACCCAACGTGGTGGATGGTGTGACGACTCCGTTTGGTAAGGAGGGTGAGGTTCAATCATCTTCCTTAGGCGATAACTCCCTTCGAAGAATGTCGAAGAAGAAGGTTGCAAACAAAGAGAATGGAAAGTTTCGCCAAAATGAACCCGACATGGTGGATGGTGCGACGACTCTGTCTGGTAAGGAGGGTGAGGTTCAATTGTCTACGCTAGGAGACAACTCACATGGAAGAGGATTGAACAAGATGGTTGCGACCAAGGGGCATGGTAAGTTCTTCAAAAATGAAGCTGCCAGCCAACAATATGTTCGTATCTTTGCTTTACGAACCTTGAAAAACGAAAGGGGCCTAAAATTTGAAAAGGGTCCCTTTAAAAGTCTATTGTTTAAGTATTTGGAAGGCCAAGGCATTCAGACTTTAAGTAAATTTTCATCTGACATTTATGAAATGTCTGTTCGTGTATTTTATAACAATATAAAAGTGATTAAACATGTAAATCCAAAAGATATTTGCATAACGTTGTTCGTTCTAGGGAAGGTAATTAATTTGAATTGTGTCGTTTTGAGTGAAATCTTATAAATCCCTAACGAACCCAGGAAGTACTATTTTGACTCTGAATTAGATTTGCACAGTGCCCTACACCACGACATCGAAGATATGTATAGGGTATTAACAACAAGTTCATTTAAAAGTGGTAGTCTAATTTCTACCAAGCTTAGACTGCACGTATGCCACTTTCACCAATACGTAAAAGATAATTTATGCCTCAGGGGGGACACCACGATATTGTGAAGTACATCGATCGTATGGTGTTATATGATTTTATATGTCGTACTATGTTCTCAGTCCCTTACTTGATCTTGAAACAAATGGTCAAAGCTATTAGTGACGAAGGGAAGGTATTCATCCTGCCATTCCCAAGATTATTGACAAAAATATTCAAATACTTTGATATATCTCCCGAGGGAGAGAAGTGTTAGTCCCCTAAGAGTTGCATCGATTAAGGGATGTTGCAGAAGATGAAAATTGAAGACAGGGATGTGGAGAGAGTTGAAGATAGGACATAGCCTGATCCGAAAAAGGCAGATGAGGTACGTTCCACAGCCCGTCCCTCACGAAGAATGGGTTTGCACGAATGCTAGAATGACTTTTGGATAATTTTTCTCACATCGATAAAAAAATAGTAGACATTTAAAACCTTATCACTTCAGTGCTAGATGTTGAAAGTTGTATGTCTGATAGTGCGGCGGAGGATTAATGGTAACGACTCGCACTTCTATAATTGTTTAATGTTGTGTGATGTTTTCTCATTTTCTCATTAAGTGTTATTTAATGATTATTTTTTTGGGATTTATTTATGTTTGTCCTCTCTAACATACATGTACCTATTGCATGTTGTGATTTCGTAGAAAATTTAGTGCCTCTTTTGAATGTGGAGTATGTGTATCGTGGATGCATAAATTCCTCCTAAGTTGGTGATTCAGCTATATAGCTGTTTCATTTCTCATGTTGTTTTCCTTTCAAATTAAGCTCAATAAATGATTTTTCAATTGTTAATTTCTTCTGTTTCGTATACTGTTTTGTTGAGTCTGAAGTCTATGTAAGTTCTTCACTATTTGGCAGTTGTTATAGAGTTAAATTACTACAACCGAATATAATGGAACAGAGTACCAAAATGCACCCATGCAATGACACAACAACGATTACGGGAAAACCCAACCTTATATTATATAAGTCAGGAAATAAGGAATTTAATTACTACAACAGTTTGAAAAAGTTTGTCTATACATTCACTAACTAAGAACAAACCCAAAACATGATTATATATAGGGAAAAATAGCAGTTGACAACCCAAACTGCCTAGGTAGAAAACCGACACATGTCTGACACGTGTCCGCACCAAGGTCTTTCTCACTGCTCAACACCTACTCGTGTTGTGTCACAACGCCACTGTCCACTGTTGTGCACTAAGTTGCTGCCTTCTTTGTCAACGACCCTATTTTTGCCACATTAACCATGTCCGGTAGCAGAGTGCACCAATCCGGTGCTATTTTGTCCTCCAGCATTGTTAGGGGCTAACAACAGTCCAATTCATGCTCCAGCCTATAAAACCAAAAGTTATCGGCTTGAAAGTATGTTGGTTTTTGTCACTAATTCATAGAATAAGGTTGAACTTTAATTCTCTACTTTCGATCTTTTTTCATTTTTTTTCCCCATTACTAATTTTCTTAATTTGATGTATAATTTTATATTTACAGATAAATGAATGTTATTGCTCTTATTTCGGTTGCCAATTTGTCCCTTACATATTGTGTTGTTCGATTTGCGTATAATCTCATGGTTCATGTTTACGTTTGTGATGCCCGATCTTGTCATATTACTTATGGGGATGATAACATTGTTTTAACTTACTATTATTTACATTGATTGTAAATTTTCTGAGATCACCTGTTGGTTTGGTTCTAGGTGGTGTTGCTAATTTGTTGGGCTGATTAATTGAAAAATCTTATCTTCTAATTTTATTTTTGAAATCACAAGTTTGTTCTTCGTGATTACTAGATGCATGGTGGGCGTGCTGGAACATCGTTGTTTCTTTTGTTTACCTGATGTCAGTTGTTCAGTAGTCTCCCCTCCTGCTAGAACAAGCTTGCGGAGTTGCTGGAATTGCATATTAATTTACTTATGTCATCGGGTGTTTCAAAATGGGTTGATAAAATTAGCGCATGTTTGGTTATTATGAATTTTAATGTTGTTTGATCTTATTTTTGTTGGGGAACAGACAATTTGAATCATGGATTGATAATTATCTTATTTTGGGGGAACAAAATTGAATTTTGTTCTCTATGTGACTAGTAAATTATTACAGGTTAGTGTCTTTATTTTCCTTTACCATCTACAATATATCAGATGTGAGTTTAGGTATTTTAGTTTCAAGCTCTATTGCAAAGTGTCCTACCGACAAAGACCTGCGGGTGCTCTCGTGCCACCGACAATGAGCGTTATAGGTACATTGTAATGCTAATCCATATGACTTAGAGTAGCTTAAGGTCCGGTGGCACCAAGCATGCCAAGCAATTTAACTTAGAAATTTTAAACAATATGAGAATGTTGAATGCAAATTTTTTTATTTTTAATTAAAATCTATTGAAAGTAATTGAATGCATGATCGTCGGCACTGATAAACTCACACGAAAAATTGAAGTCATTATGAACATGATCTGTCGTTGCACCCACCCCATACAGGTTCGGGGGATTATCTACACCATCATTGGCATGTGTCGGACTTACCACGTTAACTAAATCATAATCCCTTCTTTGGGGAGTGATGTTAAGATCTATATTCAACCCTTTCACTCATTGATTTCCCAAGTGAAGCTTCAGACATTTTAGCCTCGTGTGACCTTCCATCTTATAAGCATACAATATCAGGCAAAGACTTTATGTCCAAATAATAAAGAAACGTACGCACACGTGAATAGAGAAGAAATTTATGACAATATCCTCAGCAGCATGCTTTTGATTTTCTTGTGCAACTCTTTCCAACCCGTGGAGCACCTTTCGTCACCATAATATCTGGATCTTGTACACCGAAGTGGGTACTTGAACCTTCTGTACAGCCGGTGGATGGGTGCTGTTATTTATCCTATGCCGATTTAGCTTCTTTAGTTAAGAACAAAATCCCTGAACGAGCAACCTCAGTTGCTTTTCAACTCTTCGATGCATAGTAACACAATTTCGATCATAAGCCACCTAGAAAACCATGTCTTGTCTTTTGCGAAATTGTCTCCGGAATAGTGTTTGTCTCTAGAAGAAAATTCGATTTTGCCCCTATTGTTCATTGTTGTAAGTAAGTCGTTTCGGGAATTTCTTTTAGATGGTCAACCTTCAGGACAACAATTATGTGAGAGCACGGTATCCCAAATGACTTAACTTTCAAGCACATACATATGTAGCTTTTCTCCGCCCGGTACGATACGACCTGCTACCTCTTCTATGGCCTCGAATACTTGCCCAGATAGTAACTTGTTGAGTTATCGCGTTCTAATCTTTGCACTACGAAATACTTACTCTCGCTCTGAATCTGATTACGGAACATGTTGAATATAGTACGCGTGAAGACTTTAGAGGCATGCTTCTTAAGTGGCAATAAGGAAGTGACGAGAACAGGTATTGTATTCATTGTTTCATGATCCATCCTTACCTCGTTATTACTAATCCTGGCAAGTGCGCGATCGTAACTATGAATAAACTCGTACAATCGTAATCGTCACTTGAGAAAGAGGTTGAAAAAAGAATTCATACCCTCGCAACGTTGTGTGCTCTTCATGCCGGCGAAAAAATGACCCAGTAGATATGTTTTGTCCCATTGATTCTTCAAATCGTATGTGTCATGCACTCATTTGTTTGACTTTAGATCATATCTCTCATTCAACTCCAGCCACTCCTGCTCAAATTGCTTGTGGCTTCCATTTAGTGCCATGCACCGCTTGAAGTCCTGGAGAAAGTCAGTGGCCTAGACGTTTGATATAACATAATGCTGTAAATGTCAACTGCACAGTCAGTGACGTGAGTTAGGTAAGACAATTTCTACTGTCTTCCTCATCACTTTGTCACCATCAATCACTACCATTCCGGAGTATTTTTTATTCATAGCTATCAATAGCGTCTCCAGAACCCATATGTATGTTTTAACTATCTCGTAAGCTAATAATGCACACGCAAAAATTATTGTCTGGTAATGGTGATTTATCCTTGCTAATACGACAAAGAGTTTCGCTTATGCATTGGTTTGGTATATAGTGTTAAAAGCAATAACATCCCCAAAGTATCCATAATCCGATGAACTAATCAAATCACTCCAAAATAGTCGACTCAACTGACTTTCATGGTCAATGGCATAGTGGTAGTAGAATGACAGATCACTGTCCTGTTTTACACAAAGATAAGCCAACACCAACTCAGCATCACCATGTATTACAGATTGGTGTTGTGCTTGACTCAAGTTGTTGTCCAGGTCCTTCTTGGTGAAGCCCATGCTGTCATACGAGTCGGCTTGATCTACAACAAATCCATGATATTTTTGTTTCTAACCTCGACATTGTGCATGGCTTGTATTTGTGCTTCATCATCTTCATTGATATGGCGGTGAGAATGTAAGAATTGAACAAGTCTTGGGTTAGCAAGGTTATGATTATGTTCTATCTCGAACGTTGCAATGACATAATTACTTGTACTTGCATTGTAATGGATGCGTAGATATACACTGCATCCCAAATGTGTTAGAGCCCTTGGTTAACATTTTCGGCTCTCTAATTTCAAATAGTTTTTGGCTCTATGACCCTATCATAAGCATACCCAATTACGAACTAAAATCTTGTTGTCACTGTCAACATGCCTCATGTCTCGCCATATGCTAAAACCGACTAATTTGGCATACGTATTGTAGAACGTTTCTATATCCTTCAATGTTGCGAACGTCTTCGATGCTATATCGTTTTGCGACAGGGTATGTAGTCCATCGTTGAAATCCTCATGCTGTGTTTGTAGAAGTAAATCATCATGAACATATAGGTCCAATAAGTTTTCTAATGACGTATTCAATGAGTGGGTGTTGATACCACTAATGTGTCTTTCGTCCAACGCAAATTGAGAAGATTCATTTCCAACATAGTCGCGTTCACCGGCTTCTATCATCTTTTCTTCCCATTTGTCGGCCATTTCCTTGTTGGCCATTGGATTATTACACGTTGCATGTTTCAAGGACAATTTACATGTTACTTTACAAGGTATTTTTCTACGTTGCAAGTCTGTTCCATAAACGTTCCTTCTTTATCTAAGAACTTCCAAATTTTATGGAAACAACTTGCAACCATGAGATAGAAATGATAAACTAGGTGGTATTTCAAAGTTTCAAGTTGCTTCGATTAAAGTTACATGTTTGTCTAAAAACCTATAACTTTTACAGAAGCAAGTTGTAAGCAACTCGTAACAAGAAGAAAGAAATGGTAAGCAAGGTAGTTTTGTAAAGTTACAAGTCTATTCCATAAAAGTTACAAGTTTGTGTAGAAACTTGCAACCTTTATGGAAGCAACTCATAACTAGGAGAAAAAAATGGTGAGTAAGGTGGTTTTGCAGTTACAAGTCCGTTCGATAAAAGTTACAAGTTTATCTGGGAACTTGTAAATTTTATGGAAGGAGCTCGTAATTAGGAGAGAGGATGACGGTATTAACTGTGATAGTACTTCAATTATCTTATCCAGAACTACCAAGTGCTAGATTTGCAAATGTAAATGAAATGTGGAGAACACATGAAGTGCATCTATAACAAGTGCATCATTTGAAATGGAGGGTACGTTCTTTCCATTAATGCTAGATTTTGGGAATGAAATATCACTTGCACTTTGAATATCAGTGAATCTGTCATCCAATGAGAATAAATCTGGGAAAAACCACTAAGTACAGATCATTATGATAAAGTAGTAGTCCATTTATAGCAAGTGCATATATTGGTTGGACTGGGTAGGTTGTTTCCATTAATACTTGATTCCTAAATTCTTATTAGACTCACAACCACTAAATTACACCTCAAGTGTAGTTAGTTCATGACAAGTAATTTTCAACCATTAAACTGAATGAAAAGGGAAAAATTGTCCTACTGGCAGAGAGTACTTTCAACCTTGGTGGGAACACAATTGAAGCTTAAACATATTGGACTATGATCAAGAAAGCATCCCAAGTACTGGTTACAAAAATACAAAACCATTGTTTCATTTTGAATAGGAAATTAAAAATTATAAAATCTTTATAACTATGAACATTAATTCCATCATCTAAAACCACAATTGATTTGTAGCATAAATTTAATACTTCAACATAACAAAATCAATACATTATCATAAGCATTTCTTCCTTACACCAACCATTTCAAAACCCTCTCCCCCTTCTCCCCCCAAAAAAAAAGAAAAAAAAGAAAAAAAATAAGTCATACATGGTTACCATTTACATGGCCGTCATCTCCATGGTTACCATTTGCGTGGTGACCGTTGGGTAGAAGGTTGCCCAACATATGTCTTATTGCTCTGTTTTTAGCTTGAAGTTGGTCCCTCTCCACTTCTAAATTTGCAGTGAGCGTGGACATTTCCAGTACTCGCTGCACCCCTTCTTGTACATCCTCCTGAGCCCACTGCAGGCCAGTTTCAGTCGAACCCAGTCTCTATTTAAAGTCTATCACTTCTTCTTCAAGTTGTTTGTATTCTCGTAAGAACCAGCGGACTGCTCGCTCAAAATGTTCAGCCATTTATTTATGGAAATGTAGGTTTTGCTACATATGCAAAGTGTTTCTAAACAAAGTGAAACGATAAGGAAAAAATATTTGGGGTTACGTTTGTTGGTGGGACCAATATTAAGTAAACATAATAGATGAAATATGAAACATACCTGATTAGACTTGAAGACCACCTATGCTTTTGTTTGGCACCTGATCAGTGAACTCTATACCATGGTTCCTTATAACTTTTATAGAGGTACTTAATGCTTACCAACTTTGAAGTGGTTTGGTGAGCATTAAATACTTGCAACAAGTGTAAGTGAGGAGAGTATTTATTCACTTCAACTTCCAAGGCACTCATGCATGTTGTGTCTGAAACGGCGACAGTTTAGTAGTGCTCTTCCACACCAGCTTAATTAGTTGTATTTAATATTCCAAGTTCTTGATTCAATGGTCATTCCCAATAGATGATTTCATAGTGAATCTGTCATAATGCCATTTGGGTTAAATGAAGTGCTCTACACCATCAAATTATTGTATTTCACTTTCCTAATTTATTATAGCATTATGTCAATGGATAAAGGGTTCAATGAACACTAAAAAGGATAGGCATGGCATCAATAAGAAGATTTGCTACTATAAATTTAATATTCTTTCTTGTTTCCAATTTTATTTGCTAAAAATAATATAAGGAAAACACTTATTTGAGTTTTGATATGTTTCCACATGTAGGGATGCCCAAAAAATTCGAACTGAGGGGTAAATTTAGCAACCAAAGCAGTTTTGGTTTTGGTTTTGATTTTGGGATAATAATAGCGTAACCAAACCGTATAACCAAACCACGTGATCAAACCGTGACCCGAACCATGTAACATACTACCCAAAAATGGGGTGAATTGGGTAGTATTAAAAATTAATAGATAATAACACTTTAAAATTCAAACAATTAATTTTATCCTAAAATAAGTTATTATCTTTATAGCATCAGATATATTTTATCAACTATATGCACACCCAAACAAAAACATATAAATAATATAAAGAAACAAAGCAGAGTACCACGATATATCCTAGTTCACCAAGTTACTCTTGGATAATCCAGTCTTCCGAGCCCCTCGGAAATTCGCACTCACTAAACTCAAGATTCTTTTACAAGTAGGAACCGAACTCTCACAATGATTCTTTTCTCAGGCTCAGAATCAACCTTTACAATCCCTTTTCACAGGCTCAGGAATAATCTTTACAATAATTTTTCACAGCCTCAGGAATAACCTTATTTTTTTCTCAGGCTCAAGACTAACCTAATCCTTTCACAGGCTAAGGATTAACCTAATTCTATTACAGGGAGAATCACGACCTAATTCTTTTTATACCTTAGGTTTAAGAATCAAAACCTCACAATCACTCCAAATATCATTTTCTCAGTTAAGGATGAAACCTTTACAATTCACTCACAATTGATCCTAATCAGTAAGAATCACACCTAAGCTTTTTTCAACGGGAAAATAGTAACCTAACCTTTTTGTACTTAGGTAAATATCAAACCTCAATCTCTTTACAGGAAGAGATCGAAACCCAAAGCTACCCCTGATTAAACACTCCAATAGTATCTAATTCGACACACAACTCACCAATTACAATAAATTGATACGTTCTTCCCACTTGGAGCTTTTACCACTTCAAATCAATTTAAACTCAATTAATGTCCCGATATTTACTAGTGATAGAATTAAGTGAGGAAATAAAAATCTGATTAAAAAATAATACGGGTAAAACAAAATTGAGCACGTAATTAGATTACTACCAAAATCGTTTTAAAATATTTTTTATGCTTTTAAAGTTCAAAAACGATTTCTCAAAAAGATCAATCCACCAAGCAAATAATAATAATAATTACTCAATTAAAGAATAAGTTTGGAATCATCTCACCAGGAAAACAACGAATAGATTGAACGTAGGATTGCAAGACAACTTAGATCACTGACGCTAACTCAATTAGCGTTTTAACTCAAGAACTTTAACTCCAGAATAATCTCACAATATTTTTCAGTATAATATCAGAATGATAACTCTCAGAAAGATCAGGAACAAAATAGTTCTTGATATTGTGTGTATTGTCATGTGAAATTCGTAGGTTTATTTAAAGCCACTTGAAATAAGCCATATAACGGCTAGTTTTCACAAAATATGTCATTTAAAATCAACTATAGACCCTATATATTGATTCCTTTCAATCCTTATATATTTAACTTAATAATACAACTTCTAAAGCACTCAATTTAGTCCTCAAAATAATTTGATCTTCATCAATGAAAGTATAGAAAGAATTAAATTTAAGTATATGGACTAAATCGTGAAATCAAAATAAAATCCATTAAATCTCACCCATATTTTAGGCCCAAAATATTCTCTACCAAAATAACAATAATTAAACTCAAAATTAGCAGGTTTAAATATAGGGATTTTAAATATATCTTATAACGGCTACTTTTCAAATACTATGTCATTAAATGACACCTCAAGACCCCATACATCATTTATATTGAAAATAGATATTTTTCATTTAAAAATATTCTTGGAAAATCTCATTTTGGTGGTTAAACATTTTTAAATCGAAATTCATCAAAATAGAAAGTATTAAAGCACTTTAATTAAAATAACATTTAATTAAATAGACTAAATTAAAAGGGATAATAGAATAGATAGATCATATTTCAATTAAGTTTAGATACCAAAGATATCTCTCATGTTGATCCTAAGATTTTGATGGATAATTAAAGGTTGATATTTTTTATGGAACTAACGGTTTGATTAAGTGTTTCAGTTTATTAAGTTCCAAACGATGAAGATATGATGACAAAGATGATGAAGGATTAAAAGGTTGAAGAATTTGAAGCACCTAGGGAAAATAACTTAGGTTAAATTTTAACTCTTAATATTCCAATGAGGACCACACATGACACAAAAATATTTTTAAATAATTTTTATAAATATGTGTGTTTTTAATAGGATCCTGATTAGCTAAATTATTTGCTCCTATGTGTAAAGTGAAAAATAAATATTTATAATTAATTAAAATTGAATTTAAGTATTTAGTGGAGCTAACCAAGAAAAGAAATTGGTTAAAGGGGCAAAAACCTCAATGAGAATGAATTAAAAACGAATTTAGAAACGATTCCAGCATCTATAAGTCGATAGGTAAGTCGATCGGAGCATAGAAGGAAAAATCTCTGTATCTCTCAGTCAACAGGTAGGTCAACCTATGCTTTAATATGAACTCTCTGTATCTATAAGTCGAAAGAGCGGTCGACTTGTAATAAGAAATAGAACTCTCTGAATCTCTAGGTTGACAGATTGGTCGACCGATGGGTACAGAATTCTTGGCTTGGCTACATCTTGAATCGATCGGTCAATAGGTGATCTTGGTCGGTCAACTTATGGGATTGTTTCAGGATATTAGGGAATTCAGGATTTTATTCTGGAAGTAGCCGTTACTAGCCGTTTTTTGGTTAGGATTCATGAGAGATTTTAGGAATTTAATGTTATTTGAGATATACAACATATATTATGATATCCCTATAGATTTGGTTCATTAAGTTTGAATATTTTTCAAATTGGTACATGTAATACTTTCTATCCTATTTAATTGTGATTGAAAAATATTTGGGGGACTTAATTGAGAAGTTTTAAAGCTATAAATTAAGTGATTTGAACTAGAATGAAGTCTTAATGATATAAGGGGTCTATAAGAACAATTAGGTGTCATAATAAATGAGAACTAGCCATTAGAGAACTTATTTTAATCCTATTTATATAGACTTGCGTTCTTCATATTAGTGAGAGAGATCAAGAGTATTATACTGAGCTTTTCTAAGAGAAATTATATTGAGAATGGTGAGAGCTTTTCTAAGAGTCATTCTGCTTTTCTAAGAGTCATTCTTGAGAATTATTTACTATGAATCATTGCTGCTACTGAATCTGAAGTGATATTGCTATAATATTTCTTTCTGTGGATTCCGGGTGAGATTTTTCCAAATTACTCTCTATTTAGTATTGCTTGATTATTTTTTGGAATTTGATCTTTAGAAATTGTTTTCTGATTTTTTTTTTGAAAAATATTTTTTAAACAATTTCTTGAATCAATCTGATTACGTTACGTGCTACCCATTTTTGTTTAAAATCATATTTTGAATATTTCACTTTTCTATCACTAGTTTTGGAATATTAATTGAGTTCTAATTTATCTGGGATGGTAGAAGCTCCGAGTGAGAAAAATCACTTGTCAATTTTTTAATTGGTGAGTTGAGTGACTGATGGTTTCAGTCTCTTCCTGTAAAGAGATTAGAGTAGTAATTCTTCCTGAATTGAATTATTTTGTGAGCAATTTTGTAACAATTCAATCCTTATTGAGTAAAAGGATATTTGGAGTGTTTGAGAGGTTTTGATTCTTTAGCCTTAGTTTAAAAAAATTTAGGTTATTCTTGAACTTGTAAAAATTAGAGGTTATTCCTAAGCCTGTGAAAATGAATTTGTAAAGGTTGATTCTGAGCCTGTAAAAGAATCTTTGTAAGGGTTTGGTTCCTACATTTAAAGGGATCTTAAGATTAGTGGGTGCGACTCTCCGTGGGGCTCGGAGGACTAGACTAGCCAAGAGTAGCTTGGTGAACTAGTATAAATTTTTGGTGTGCTATTATCTTTACGTTATTTATTTTTGTTGTTTAGTGTGCACCTAGTTGATTTAATGATTCTACTGTGATATAAAGAAAATTAATTATTTGGTTTATTAAAGTATTTTTTCTCTGATAAATTTTTTATCTACACAATTCACCCCCCTCTTTGGTAGTTTAGTGGGCTAACATCTCATATCTTAACCATAAAACGACTAATATTTGAATAAATGTCAAAATTCCACAAATCCTAAAACTGACTCATCAGTTGACTGACCAACGCCTATAAGTCGACCATCGGATTCAGGTTGTAGCCCAAGCCAAAATCTCTTCTCCTATTAGTCGACCGCCCATCTTTCACCTGTCGACCGGACGATTCAGCAAGTTTCACAAGTCGATCTCTCTGCCGACCTAACTATTCAGAGAGTTCATCTTTTGGCCATAGGTTGACCTACCTGTCGACCAAGAGATTCAGAGAGTTCACATTTTAAGCTCAAGTCGACCTACCTGTCGACTGACTATGCAGGAATTTTTCCTTAATTCAATTTTAATCTATTTTTTTCGACATTTTCGCCCATTTAACCAATTTCTTTTCTCGGTTAGCTCCATTAAATTCTTAAATTCAATTTTAATCAATTATCAATGTTTCGTTTTCAATTACACATAGGAATAAATAATTTAACTAATTAGGATCTTTATAAAAACACACACATAATTATAAAAAATATTTTGTGTCGTATGTGATCTTAATCGAGAATCATTAAAAATAAAAATTTAACCTGAGTTATTTTTCCTAGGTTCTTCAATTTCTTCGATCTCTTAATATTCATCATCTTTGTCATTGTCTTTACCATCCATTCAGCATTTGTCACAATATTTTCATGAAAATCTCATTATTAGAATTAATAAACTGAAATACTTAATAAAATCATTAGTTCCACAAAAAACATTAACATTTAATTGTTCATTAAAATCTTAGGGTCAACAATCTCCCCCTTTTTGATGATGACAATTAACTTTGATTTTTTTTCAAAACAAAAATGTAACCATACTCCCCCTAAATCCGAGGATGGGTTCTTTAACTCGTTAAAGTAAAGTAATGAAGATAATCATAAAATTTTCAACAAAGAACAAATTTCAATATATAATAAACTCCTCCTTAAGATATTCAACAAAATAATTCAATCTCCACTTAAGATATTCATTAAAACATCAAGTAATTCTCCCCTTTTGTTATCTCAAAAAAAAAAAAAAAAAAAAAAAAATGGGGAAAGGGAACCAAAAACATCACTACTCTAGGTAAATGTCATGAACTTTAATTTTTTGCTAGAGATTTAGTGAGTATAACAAACTAATCGAAAGTATTAAAATCTTCAATATCATATTTCTCAATTTAAGCATAACACATTATTTCCCCACTTACAAAAACTTCTTCCCCTAAATAATTGTAAACAAGCAAATTCATGCATATGAGAATAATCTGAGGGAATCAAAATATTTCAATAATATAGCATGCAATCATATAATTTCAGTTAAGTTCGTATGCCTTACTAATGATTACCAAATATTGTCTTCCCTTTATAGAAACAAAACATGTGATCCTTAACGCACTAAAAAAGGACGCATATCTCAAGAATAATTTATCAATCATAAATCTAATGCATGCATAACCATGGATAAATTCATATTTCTCTCATAAAATATCAACTCCCTTTTTGAACAATAATCATTAATAAAAACATAAGACATTAGATGAAAAGTAAACACCTAATGATTATAGGGATATCCTTGTGCGACGGTATCATGCCATATATTCAGAGATCATGCAGATTAATAAATCATGCAATATATATATATATATATATATATATCAATAAATCAATAGAAATCCATGTAGGCATATAATCAAAGCATGATATTTAAATTTCTTACATAATTATGCAAGAATGAGATTGTTTTACCATTGAGTTAAATGGAGATTTAGCTCTAATTAATTATCTCCTTGAATCCACCTTATTTTTATTCTTGACGCAACTTTAAGTTTCGATATGAATATTTATTTTTCCTTGAGTAATCTTATAACCTGAAACTCTTTGAAACATACTTGGAAGAAGATCATTAGTAGAAATTAAGTGAACATATAATTATCAATTATTCTCATTAACATGCATGATCACTAATTAATTCCAAGTAATCTTAATCCTATCAATTAATGAGGTTATCTCAAGTAACATGCTCCTTATAATCATTAACGTATAAGAACAGGAATCTTAATAATAACATGCATAATAAAATTTTAAAACCCTTCCCAAATAATAATCATTTGATATCATGATATTATGAATTATAATAAATCAAGATATCATTTTAAGAAGCATAACATATCAGCTCAATTCAACACATTTGTAAAAAAGATATATTCATGAATAAGAGCACATTATACAAATGGTCTTACTAACATGCAACAAATGATTAGCACTACTTAATGGGAGCTCAAACACTTAATTCATTTTTCAAAATCACGTAACATGTTTCAAAATCAAGCACATGATAACTACTCGATATAAGCATATTATGAAACATGTTAATATTCTTTAACTAAATATGATTCCCATAATCACTATGTAATATTTCTAAGACAACAGGTAAATACATAATTGAAAATAGGTCTTAGAAACAATCATCAATTTACCTATTTAGTAAGTTGGGCACCTCCCTCTTTAACAAATTTAATGAACTTAATGCGGAGGGTTAGGAGTACCTTTTTTATCTTTTGGGACAACTTTGCTCTTTACCTTATTTATACCGATGATTGATTTGGGTGTGTAATTCTTCTTTGTTTATCTATATCCTCTCAGTCTTTGATTTTTTCTATTTGATTCACTGATACTTTCATTTTCTCGTGTTACTTGTGGCTTCCTGATGATATCCCATCTTGGCTTTGACAATCATTTTTTAATTGCATGTTTAGCTTGTGGCTTCTTTGTAATTTCACATTTTGTCTTTGGTGCATATTTTCACTTTGTATGCATCGCTTGTGGATCTTTGGTGACTTCCTATTTTAGCTTTGATATAACTTCTTTGTTTGCTCCTTCAAGTCCACTTCCGATATTATGTAATTCTACACAAGACATTTCAATAGTTTTTTTCGGTATCTATTTTATTTTGGATCCGTCCTTGTTAGACATAAACTTAGGGTTCCGAAACGGATATGATACTTTAAAATGTCCAACCCTATTAAAATAATAACATCTCAAATCCAATTTACAATAGAAAGCACGAGATGTAAAACAAGAATCATTTCTAACAATGCTAACAAAACTATCACTGGCTTATGATGAAGGATGAGACGATGAAACATATCTACTTTGCCTAGAAAAATCATTCTCAAAATCTCTTGAAACAGTCTTAAAGTCGGATTTTGATTTTTCAAAAATTTTCTTCAGTAAATCGATTTTAGAAACAAGATCTGATATTTGCTTGGAAATCATATCAAAATTATTTTTTAAAACTCTATTTTCATTTTCAAGAGAATCCACTTTAGAGAGAAAATTATTAATTTAAAAAACAACATCCAAAAATTCTTTTGTACCACAATAATCATCTAAATGCACTTTAGATTTTCGGACACTTTTTCCACCATTTTTAAAAGAATCAATTTTTGTCTTTAAACTCAAGCTCTCTTTAGCAAAAGGTTGTGTGAAAGAAAGTAATTTTCCCATAACAATATGAACATTTTCATTATCATCATCTCCATCACTACCACAAGAATCATAAACAACATTTTTATACACGAATTTACCGCTATAAAAAAAGGATACACAAAACACATTATCCAAAAATTAATTATTATCTTTAAAGTAACGGATATATGTTAACAATTAGGTGCACACCCAAACAACATAATATAAATAATATAAAAAAATAAAGTAGAACACCACGATATATCTAGATTCACGTAACTACTGTTGGCTAATCCAGTCCTCCGAGCCCCATGGAGATTTGCAGCCACTAAACTCAAGATTCATTTACAGGTAGGAACCAAACCCTCACAATGATTCTTTTTGCAAGCTCAGAATCAATTTTTACATTCCCTTTTTTACAGGCTTAAGAATAAGCTTTACAATTTTTTTCACAAGCTCAGGAATAACCTTATCTTTTTCTCAAGCTCAAAATTAACCTAATTCTTTCATAGGCTAAGGATTAACCTAATTCTATTATAGGGAGAATCATGACCTAATTCTTTTTATACCTTAGGCTTAAGAATCAAAACCTCACAATCACTCCAAGTATCATTTTTTCAGGTAAGGATGGAACCTTTACAATTCACTCACAATTGATCCTAAAAAAAAAAAAAAATCACACCTAAGCTCTTTTCAATGGAAAAAGAGTAACCTAACATTTTTGTACTTAGGTAAATATCGAACCTCAATATCTTTACAGGAAGAGATCAAAACCTAAAGCTACCCCTGATTAGACACTCCAATAATATCTAATCCAATACACAACTCACCAATTATAATAAATTGATAAGTTCTTCCCACTTGAAGCTTTTACCACCTCAAATCAATTTAAACTCCATTAATGTCTCGATACTTACTAGTGATAGAATTAAGTGAGGAAACAAAAATCTGATTAAAAAAATCATACGGGTAATACAAAATTGACCACGTAATCAGATTACTACTAAAATCGTTTTAAAACATTTTTTATGTTTTTAAAGTAAAAAAACGATTTCTGAAAAAGTTCAATTCACCAAGTAAGTAATAATAATAAAATACTCAATTAAAGAATAAGTTTGAAATGATCTCACCAATAAAGCACCGAATAGATTGAACGTAGGATCGCAAGACAATTTAGATCGGTGACGCTAACTCAATTAGTGTTTTAAATCAAGAACTTTAACTCCAGAATAATCTCATAATATTTTTCAGTATAATATCAGAATGATAACTCTCAAAAAGCTCAGGAATAGAATAGTTCTTGATATTGTGTGTATTGTCATGTGAAATCCGTAGGTCTATTTAGAGCCACTTGAAACAAGCTCTATAACGGCTAGTTTTCACAAAATATGTCATTCAAAATCACCTATAGACCCCATATATTGATTCCTTTCAATCCTTATATATTTAACTTAATAATACAACTTCTAAAGCTCTCAATTTAGTCCTCAAAATAATTTGATCTTAATCAATGAAAGTATAGAAAGAATTATATTTAAGTATATATGGACTAAATCGTAAGATCAAAATAAAATTCCTTAAATCTCTCCCATATTTTAGGCCCAAAATATTCTCCACCAGAATAGCAATAATTAAACTTAAAATTCGCAGCTTTAAATATAGGGATTTCAAAGATATTTTATAATGGCTACTTTTCAAATACTATGTCATTGAATGACACCCCAAGACCCCATACATCATATATGTTTAAAATAGATATTTTTCATTTAAAAATATTCTTGGGAAATCTCATTTTGGTCCTTAAACATTTTTAAATCGAAATTCATCAAAATAGAAAGTGTTAAAGTACTTTAATTAAAATAATATTTAATTAAATAGACCAAATTAATAGGGATAATAGAATAGATAGATCATATCTCAAATAAGTTTAGATCCCTAAGATATCTCTCATCTCCTAACCATAAAACGGCTAGTATTTGAATAAATCCCAAAATTCCACAAATCCTGAAACTGACTCATCAGTCGACCGACCAACGCCTATAAGTTGACCGCTCGATTCAGGTTGTAGCCCAAGCCAAAATCTCTTCACCTATCAGTCGACCGCCCATTCTTCACCTATCGATCGGACGACTTAGCAAGTTTCACAGGTCGACCTCTCTGTCGACCTAACTATTTAGAGAGTTCCTCTTTTGGCCATAGGTCGACCTACCTGTCGACCGAGAGATTCACGAAGTTCACATTTTAAGCTCAGGTCAACCTACCTGTCGACCGACCATGCTAAAATCTTTCCTTAATTCGATTTTAATCCATTTTTTTTCGACGTTTTCGCCCCTTTAACCAATTTCGTTTCTCGGTTAGCTCCACTAATTTTTTAAATTCAATTTTAATCAATTATCAATGTTTCTTCTTTAATTACACATAGGAGCAAATATTTTAACTAATTAGGATCCCTATAAAAAACACACATAATTATAAAAAAATATTTTGTATCGTGTGTGATTCTAATTGGGAATCATTAAGAGTAAAAATTAAATTTCAGTTGTTTTCCTTAGGTTCATTTTCTTCGATCTCTTAACGTTTATCATCTTTGTCACTGTCTTTAGCATCCATTCAGCATTTGTCACAATATCTTCATGAAAATCTCATCACTAGAACTAATAAACTAAAACACTTAATAAAATCGTTAGTTCCACAAAAAAAATCAACATTTAATTGTTCATCAAAATCTAAGGATCAACAATATACATACATACATATACACACAAACACACATACACAAATGAATAAGAAATTTACAATTTAATCTCCATTTTATTTATTTATTTGTAAGTTAACATTTTTACCCACTAACCCTAGTATAAATATATGGGTATAGGTAGCGTTCTCAAATCTCACTTCTCATATTTCCTCTTCAGAATCAATCAGTTGATTTTGCAGGATTAAAATCGTTGAACCACAAGAGAAATATTTGAAGTTATAAACTTGTAGACAATTTTATTTTGTTATTTACAGATAATTTATATTTTGTTTTATTCAATTTACACATTTAATACATCATCTCCTCATACTTATATTAATTGTACTCATTCTAATAAATTGTCCAAGTAGTTCAATGTTTTTTTTTTAATTAAAAAATGTCTAATATTTTTAAATAAATATGAAATATTAAATTAGACAAAATAACTATATTGTCTATTTTTTTTTTTTTTTTTTTCTGTTTTGATGTCAATTTTTATTTATAATCATTATTAGCTAATATATTGTTTGAAAGATAACATTAAAAATAAATTGAAAAATAAATAAATGAAAATAAAAAAGAGAGTCAAGTTGATATCTAATAACACATTAATAATTCTACATCTCTTGACATTAGTAGTTTTTTAGGTTATATTCTTCGTTTTAAATTTGTCAGTGACCTTATTTTTTATATTTATTTACTTTTTAAATACTTATAATTTTATTATAAAATCAACACATGGGAGAGAGTTAAATTGATTTTAATAAGTCAAAATTACAGTTTCCCCCCGTATAATTGACCAAGTGAGACCTAATTTTTTGAACTTTTCATTTTGAAGAATGGTCAACTAATACACTTCAAAGGCTAAATAAGAGAATAAAGCAAAAATATGCACACAAGAAAAACCCAGAAATAATTGGCATTTCAATCCAAAAAAAATATTATATTAATATATAACAAGGGATTTTTATATTCACAACAAACCCATCCAAAAGCCCAATAGGTTGCAAAAGATTTGGTACACTGATTACAAATACTTATTTGAAGAAATCAATGGTGCGGCCGTTCGGAAGTATAACGGAATCCGAACCATCAATATGTTCATTAGTAAAGTTCTTGTGGTCCAGTTGATTCTACTAAATGTCACCCGTTCCACTGGCCAGACGTACAATATCATTTACATCAAAATTGTTGATCGAATATTGCTCGTAATTGGGACATTTTACAATCATGTGACCTTCCATCCTATGTAGCGTTGAACATTAAGCTATTGTAGATATGTCAATATAATAATAATTAAAAAAAAAACAAAAGTAAATAGAGATGCTAAGGCAATTACCCACAAAAACTGCAATATATCTTTCGTCAGCAAATGGGGATATGTTTCCCAACATTGTGATTATGGTGTCTAATAAATTTTCGAACGAAAAAACCTCTTTACCTCCAGATCGTATTGGTCCCGTAGATAAGCATGACACCCAATGCCTAAGTGTAGCCTAATCTTCTTGTGCCTAGCTCGAGCACATACAAACATTCAGCCTATAACATTTTTTCTTTATTGCGTGTACAATAGTTTTTTCATACGCGAAAGCCGACAGCATTAGCACAGTTATAGTTAAATGTTTTCTCATGTCAAATCGATGAAAACTTCTTCTCAATAATTTTAACGTTGGATATTTTATCCAACCCCTGATTTGAGGCTGGTATCTTTTCTCTCTCGTATGTAACTTCTTCCACCTCCGGGTGGTCGAGAGAGACTTCATCATAGTCATTCAAATCCACCTCCATGTCACTTAATACAATCAAGGGTGCTTTCCCTTTACTAGCCATTGTTGTGCTCTATTTGCTACATGGTTTAAACATAAATCCCATAACATTTCGTAAAAAACGAGTACTTTTCAATAACTGACAAGAAGATGCTTAAAAATTAAAGTTTTTGAACTAAAAGAAGCGAAACTGTTTGATTAAGGAATTCTAGATAAACATATAGTGTTTCTTTTAATTTAATTTTTCAAGCCAAATGAGTTTATTTCAAGGTTCTCCAAAAATAATAAATTAAATATTAAATAAAGAATAAGAACTAATAAACAATTGAAATGAAAAAGTGTTTCAGTATTAAACAATATTTCTTAATAGCAAAAGAAAACTAAATAAAAATTTAAACATTTAATTGCCAAACCGACAAACACACCATGTATGCATTCATTCTGCCGGTGGGAGAAGACTTTCCTTCTCGGTACCTCCAGACTAGAAAACAATGGTATTAGGTAAAAGCCCTAGAGTAAGAGATACCTTGATCTTGTGGAAAGACCACTTCTTTATGGGGGGCATACTAGTAAGAACTTCAACCACTATCTCCCTCTATTTTCAGCAAGTATGCTTCACTCAAAATTTGCTATTTATAGCACCATTTCATGATACTGGGTAGTTGGGATATTAAAGGGATATACTTAACTCAAAACAACCGATGTGAAACCCATCCATAATAATCTTTGTTGCTCCCCATTTAGGGTTTAAGTGTAATCATTACACTTAGGCTACCATTAAATTGAAAGATATTGAAATTACCATGATACCCCAATTAGATTTTTTTTTTTTTTTTTTGTAATATATAGGGGTAAACTAGTAAATTACAGGAGTATATTTTGACTTTTTGTTTTATTTTTCTTTCTTTAAGACATATTATTTTTACTCTTTTTCTATTCATCCAACCAAACATACTAAACAAAATGACATGTGTGCGGTTTTATATAACTTCAACCAAACTCCCAAATTGATGCCTATTTTGTTTTAATTTGTTTATCAGTGTGGGTGAAAAGTGTAATCAATTGGTGCTTATTTTGTTTTAATTTGTTTGAGTTTCGGTGAAAAGTGTAATTAAGACCTTTATAACCCTTTGGTTGGAAAGTGTAATCAGTTGGTGCCTATTTTATTTTAATTTGTTTAAGAGTGTGGGTTGAAAGTGTAATTAATCAATTTTTGCATCTTTTATGAAAATCGTAATCAATTGGTGCCTATTTTATTTTAATTTGTTTAAGAGTATGGGTTGAAAGTGTAATTGTTCATCCTAAGATTTGGATGAACAATTAAATGTTGATGTTTTTAATGGAACTAATGATTTAATTGAGTGTTTCAGTTTATTAGTTCCAATGATAAAGATATGATGACAAGTAATGAATGGATACTAAAAGATGATAACAAAGATGATAAACGATTAAGAGGTTGAAGAATTTGAAGAACCAAGGGAAAACAACTGAGATTAAATTTCAACTCTTAATATCTCAATTAGGATCACACACGATACAAAACGATTTTTATAAATATGTGTGTTTTTTATAGGATTCTAATTAGTTAAATTATTTGCTCCTATGTGAAATTAAAAAAGAAATATTGATAATTAATTAAAATTAAACTTAAGTATTTAGTGGAGCTAACCAAGAAAAGAAATTGGTTAAAGGGGCGAAAACGTCGATGAGAATGAATTCAAAACGAATTAAGGAGAGGATTCCAGCATTAGTAAGTTGACAGGTAAGTCGACCGATGCATAAAATATGAAGTTGTTGAATTTCTCGATCGACAGGTAGGTCGACCTGAGTTTAAATGGTGAACTCTCTGAATCGATAAGTCAATAGAGAGGTCGATTTGTGACCAGAAATGAAACTCTCTGAATCTTTAGGTCAACTGATGGGCGATGGATTTTTGGCTTGGCTACATCTTGAATCGAGCAGTCGACATGTGATCTTTGGTCAGTTGACTTATGGCACTATTTTAGGATTTTGTGAAATTCCGAATTTTATTCTAATAGTAGCTTTTATTATCCGTTTTATGGTCCAAATTCACAAGCTATATAAGTGATTTGATGTTATTTGAGATATGGAACATACATTATGATATTCCTATAGATATGGTTTATTAAGTTTTTTAATATTTGTCAATATGGTACATGTAATTCTTTATATCCTATTTATTTGTGATTGAGAAATATTTGGGGGACTTAATTGAGAAGTTTAAAATCCATAATTAAGTGATTTGAATTGGGATGAAGTCTTAATGATATAAGGGGTCTATAAGAGCAATTAAATATCATAACAAGTGGGAACTAGCCGTTGGAGTGCTTGTTTTATTCCATTTTATATAGACCTACGTTTTTTCACATGGAAAAAATATACATCAAGAGAATTATACTGAGCTTTCTAAGAGTAATCATATTGATTGAGTTGTGAGATCTTTTCTGAGAGTTATTCTTGAGAATTATTTGCTGTGGATTATTGATGCTTCCGATATGAAGTTTCATTGCTATCTCTAATCATTATTTTTTTTGTGGAATCCGGGTGAGATCTTTCCAAATTACTTTCTATTAATTATTGCTTGATTATATTTAGAGTTTGATCTTTGAAATGTTTTCTGATTTTTTATTGAAAATATTTTTTTGAAACAATTTCTTAAATAAATCTGATTACGTGCTCAATTACATGCAACCCAATTTTTTGTTTAAAATCAGATTTTGAATATCTCACTTTTCTATCACTAGTTTTGGGATATTAATTGAGTTCTAATTTATCTGGGATGGTAGAAGCTTCGAGTGAGAAAAATCACTTGTCAATTTGTAATGGGTGAGTTGAGTGATGGATTGAATACTATTGGGAGTATTTAATCAAATGGTAGCTGGTTTCAGTCTCTTCCTGTAAAGAGATTGAGGTAGTAATTCTTTTAGGATTGAATTGATTTGTGAGCAATTTTGTAACAATTCAATTATTACCGGGTAAAAGGATGTTTGGAGTGTTTGTGAGGTTTTTTATTCTTTAGCCTAAGTTACAAAAAAGAATTAGGTTATTCTTGAGTCTATAAAAAGTAGAGGTTATTCCTGAGCTTGAGAAAAGAAATTTGTAAAGGTTGATTATGAGCCTGTGAAAACAATGTTTATGAGGGTTTGGTTCCTACCTTTAAAAGAATCTTGAGTTTAGTAGGTGCGACTCTCCGTGGAGCTCGGGGGACTGGATTGTCCAAGAGTACCTTAGTGAAGCAATATAAATTTCTAGTGTGCTACTATTTTTTATTATTTATTTTTATTTTTTGGTGTGCACCTAGTTGGTATTTTAATTCCACTGTTATATAAAGATAATAATTAATTTAGGATTAAAATTTATTATTTGGATTTTTTGAAGTATTTTCTCTGATAATTTTTTTATCTACCCAATTCACCCCCCTCTTGGATAGATCATTGGGTCAACAATTGACATCAGAGCTGGTTTAGCTCAGCACACTTAGCTAACAAAGATCACATGGCGCACATAATAGGCACACAAGCTGAGGGTCAATCTATGCACCGACTACCATTGTTTGCAGGTGAAAATTATTCGTTCTGAAAAGACAGAATGATAGTCTTCCTTCAAGCTACAAATTACGATGTATGGCTAACAATCGAGGATTGTTCGTTTGTTCCAATGAAAAACGGAGTCAAGAAGAAGAAGGAACAACTAACTGCTTCTGATAGGCAGAGACTCTCTATAAACTTTCAGGCTATTAACATTCTATTTTGCTCTTCAGATGCTAATGCATATTCTAGAGTTTCAGGTTGTAAATCTGCAAAAGAGATGTGGGATAAGCTACAAGTTACCCACGAAGGGATAAGTCAAGTGAAGCAATCAAAAATCGACACTCTTATGAAGAAATTTGAATTGTTCAAAATGGAAAAAATTGAATTGATTCAAGAGATGTATACTCACTTCAACAACATTTGCAATCACTTGAGTCAACTTGGAAAGCCATACTCTATGGAGGATAAAGTTCAAAAGGTCCTAAGATCTTTGAAAAAAGTATAGGAGTCAAAGGTGACGGCAATTGAGAAAGCTAAGGATCTTGGCAAATACAAAATTGATGATCTCATAGGAAACTTGATGACTCATGAAGCGGCGATTAAAGAATATGAGGATGACACCGAAAATAGTAAGAGGAAATCCTTAGCGCTAAAAGCTCAAAAAATTGAAGAAGATGATGACAGTGATGATGAAAGTCTTGGCAGTGAGCAAGAGAAAGATGTGGCGTTTCTTACAAAGAATTTTAGAAGAACGACTCGGTGCATATTCCGTGGAAGAAAAAATTTCAACATAACTAAAGTGGAATGTTACAACTGTCATAAGACCAGTCTCTTTCAAAATGATTGTCCCCAATCAAAGAAGGATAAAGAAAAAGAAAAGAAGAAGAAAGAAAAGAAGAGATCAAAGAAGAATAAGAAGAAATCAATGAAGGTTACTTGGGATGATACTGAATCAAGTAGCTCTGAAAATTCAGATAGTGAAGATATGTCCATGCTTTCATTGATGGCCACTAGTGGTGAGGCTATTCTAAAAGCTTTAATAAGCATGGACAAATGGTTCCTGGACAGTGATTGTTCTCGACACATGACGGGAAACAAAGAAAAAATTACATCTTTAACACCTAAAGGTGGAGGTCATGTGACTTTTGGAGACAACGCAAAGGGTAAAATTATCAGTATAGGTAATATTAGTAATGGTACTACTATTATTAAAGATGTGTTATTAGTTGATGGATTTAAATATAATTTGCTCAGTATTAATCAACTATGTGACAATGGCTATAATGTTATATTTGATCATGATAAGTGCATTATTAAGAATAATCATGATAGTAGTATCTTGTTAGTTGCATCACATTTTGAGAATGTTTATACTTGCTCATTTAATGATTTTAATTATCAAAATTTATCTTATTTGAATGCTTTGTCTGAAAATAGTTGGTTATGGTAGATGAGACTTGAGCATGCTAGTATGGAGTTAATCTTTAATTTATCTAAAAAGAGTCTTGTACGTGGCCTACCTGATTTGAAATTTGTAAAAGATAAAGTATGTTTAGATGTCTTGAATTGTTTCATCTTGATTTGTTTGGTCCAAACTCTATTGCTAGTCTTGGTGGTAAGTTTTATGCTTTTGTTGTAGTTGATAATTATTCCAGACTTACCTGGGTATTTTTTCTTGCTATGAAAAGTGAGGTTGCTTCTGTTCTTACTAAATTTTGTAAACATGTTGAAAATGAGAAGCAACGTTCCATTATTAACATTCGAAGTGACAGAGAAAGAGAGTTTAAGAATGATGATGTGGTAAGTTACTGTGATGAGCATGATTATGCTCATAACTTTTCTACACTAAGATCACTAGAACAAAATATTGTAGTGGAAAGGAAGAACAAGACGCTTCAAGAGATGGCTAAAACGATACTTAACAAAAATCGCTTACCAACCTACTTTTGGGTCGAAACAGTAAGTACAGCTTGTCATGTGGTGAATCGGGTATTGATTCGTAGAGGGTTGTACAAAACCCCATATGAAATCTAGAATGGTAAGACTTCTAATATTTCCTATTTTAAAGGATTTGGATGTAAGTGTTTTATTTTGAATGACAAGGATAATCTTGGTAAATTTGATGCTAAATCTGATTGTGGAATTTTTCTTGGATATGCTACTAACAGTAAAACTTATAGAGTTTATAATAAAATGTACGTTAGTAGCAGAAGAAACTATGCATATTGTTTTTGAGGAAGCTGATCAATTCTTGTTGAGAAAGGTTTTGGATAACGATGATGCAGGTATTTCAAAAAACCAAAACCAAGGTGATAATGTACCTAAGGAGTCCCAACAAGAGGAGGAACCTAAAGAAAATAATTTTATTGATTCTAAGATTTTGATGAACAATTAAGTGTTGATATTTTAGTGGAACTAACGGTTAAATTTAGTGTTTCAATTTTTTAAGTTCCAGTGATGAAGATGCAAATTAAATGGATACTAAATAATGATGTCGAAGATAATGAAGAATTAAGAGTTTGAAGAAATTAAGGAAAACAACTCAGGTGAATTTTAACTCTTAATATCCCAATTAGGAACACACACACGGCACAAAAAGTTTTTATTATTTATGTGTGTTTTGATAAGATGAAATTATTTGCTCCTATATGTGATTTGAAAAGAAATATTTTTAATTGACTAAAATAGAATTTAAGAAGTTAGTGGAGCTAATTTAGAAAAGAAAATGGTTAAAGGGGAAAAAACATAAAAATAAATAAATTAAAAACTAGTTTAGAGAATAGATCCAACATATTCAAGTCGACTGATGAGTCGACTGGACCAAGCAGCAGAAATAACCTGTATCTCTAAGTCGACAGGTAGGTCCACCGGTGAAGAGAAGCTGAACTCTCTATATTTCTAAGTTGATAGATAGGTTGACCGGTGAAGGCAAAACGAACTCTCCGAATCTTTAAGTCGACAAGTAGGTCGACCGATGAATGCAGAAGCAATTGCTTTGCTATATCCTAAATTGGTTAGTCGACCGGACACGCTGTTTCAGGATTTTCTTTATTCCGAGATTATATCCAAAAGTAGTCGTTTTTGGTTGCGATTTGAGATAGATTTCGGGGATATTATTATATTTAAGATATGTTTCACCTAATGTTTAAATCCTATTGATTTGGTTCATTAATTTTTAATGTTTCTCAATTTGGTACATAAAATTGATTCTATTCTAATTAATTGAGATTGTGAAAGATTTAAAAGTCATAATGATATATGGGGTCTAAGAGAGCATTTAATTGTCATGACACATGGGAACTAGCCGTTAGAGAGCTGATTTATTTCTCATATATATAGACCTACGTTTTTCTTAAATCATTAATCAAGAGAAGTAAGCTTAAAGAAAAAAACATCATATTGTGTTGTTCTAAGAGTCATCATTATGAAATATTGCGAGCTATTCTAAGAGGTTATCTTGTGAAATATTAGTTGTTAGTCTTTGCTGCTACCGGATTTGAAGTTACATCATTCTATTTATTCTTTCTGTGGATTTCGGGTGAGATCTTTCCAATTATTTTCTATTATTGCATTACTTGTTTATCCTTTGGAAATTGATCTTAGAAATTGTTTCTGATTTTTATTGAAAAAAATTTATATAAACAATTTCTTGAATTTGAATACGTGCTCAATTATTTGCTACTCATATCTTGTTTAAAATCAGATTTTCAATCTCACATTTTTTCTATCATTAGATTTGGGATATTAATCGAGTTGTTATTTATTTGGGGTGGTAGAAGTTCCGAGTGAGATTTTTTTCTTATTAATTTATATTGGTGGGTAGTGTGACGGGTTAAATACTCTTGGGGGTATTTAATCAAGGGTAGCCGATTTTTAGTCTATTATTGTAAAGAGATTGAGGTAGTGATTTTTCCGAAATAGAATTGTGTTTTTGAGTGAAATTTGTAACAATTCAATCCTTACCGGGTAAAAGGATATTTTGAGTGATTGGTGAGGTTTTGATTCTTTGGCCTTAGTGTTAAAAAGAATCAGGTTATTCTTTAACCAAAAAAAATTAGAGGTTCTTCCTTAGCCTGAGAAAAGTATATTGTAAAGGTTGATTCTGAGCCTATAAAAGAATCAGTGTGAGGGTTTAGTTCCTACCTTTAAAGGGATCTTGAGTATTAGTGGGTGCGAATCTCCGTGGGGCTCGGAGGACTGGACTAGCTAAGAGTAACTTGGTGAACTAGGATATATCTTAGTGTGCTGCAATATTTACTTTGTTTATTTTTGTTGTTTGGTGTGCACTTAGTTGATTATTTAATTCTGCTGTGATATAAAGATAATAATTAATTTAGGATTAAAATTAATTATTTGATTTATTAAAGTTTTATTCTGATAAATTTTTAATTACCCAATTCACCCCCCTCTTGGGTATTCCACTAGACCAATAGATTCGACTTCACCACGAGCTACAAAGACAATACCGGGATATTCGGTAAAAAAAATAATCAGTAATTTCAAAATAAGAGTAAATACTCGTTCTTCTCTTAGGGATATAATTAATCTTGCTTTCTTATCTCAAATTGAGCCTAAAAATATAGATGAGGCATTAATTGATGAATCTTGGATTTCTGCAATGCAAGATGAGTTAGTTCAATTTGAGTGGAACAAAGTATGACGTCTTGTTCTAAGATCGAATTTTGATCCAGTTATTGGTACTAAATGGGTTTTTAGAGATAAAAAGGATGAATTTGGGATGGTAATTAGAAACAAAGCTAGATTAGTAGCATAGGGCTACAATCAAGAGGAATGAATTGATTATGCAGAAACCTATGCTCTTGTTGCTAGACTAGAAGCAATTAGAATGCTACTCGATTTTGCATGTTCACATAATTTTAAGTTTTATCAAATGGATGTTAAGAGTGCATTTCTAAATGGCTTTCTAGAAGAAGAAGTTTATGTGGAACAACCTCTGGGATTTGAAAGTGATAAATTTCCTGATCACGTATTTAAACTTCACAAGGTTTTGTATGAGCTCAAACAAGCTCCTAGAGCTTGGTATGAGAGATTTAGCTGATATTTGATTGAAAATGGTTTTCGAAAGGCTATTTGTGATGTAATACTGTTTGTGAAGCAAACTGATTCTGATATCCTACTAGTACAAGTGTATGTTGATGATATTATTTTTGGATCTACTAGTGAGGATCTTTTCCAAGAGTTTTCTAAGATAATGCAGGTCGAATTTGAAATGAGCATGATTGGAAAGTTGAATTTCTTTATTGGATTGCAAATTAAGTAAACTAAAGAAGAGATATTTATAAACCAAGCTAAATACACCAAGGAGTTATTAAAGAAATATGGCTTGGATAGCGCTAAATAGTACAAAACTCCCATGACAATGGCTACGAAGATAGACAAAAACGATATGGGCAAGAGTGTTAATGAAAAAATGTATCGAGGTATGATTGGTAGTCCGTTGTATTTAATTGCTAGTAGACCTGACATTATGTATAGTGTTTTTCATTGTGCTGGATTTTAGTCTTGTCCTAAAGAATTTAACTTGACTGCAATTCAGTGAATTTTTCGATACTTAAAGGGGACAACTGACCTAGGATTATGGTATTCTAGGGGAAGTGATTTTAGATTGATAAATTACTCCGACACTGATTTTGCTGGTTGCAAAGTTGAGTGAAAAAACACAAGTAGGTCATGTCATTTGTTAAGACATGCATTGGTTTCTTAGTCAAGCAAGAAACAAAATTCGATAGCCTTATCCACTACTGAGGCTGAGTATATGGTAGCTGGTAACTGTTGTGCTCAAATTTTATATACTAAGCAACGGTTAAATGAATTTGGAATTTGCATGGAGGAGGTCCCGATTTATTGTGATAATAAAAGTGTTATTTGTCTAAGTAAGAATCCTACACAACACTCATGAACTAAGCACATAGAGATTAGACATCACTTTATATGTGATCACATTTAGAAAAGGGATATTGTTATTGAGTATATTGATACCTCCGACCAACTTGCTGATATTTTTACCAAACCACTAGTGGAAGATTCGTTTGTGAAAATCATTCGCGGTTTGGGTATGACTAAGCATAATGATGTTTGCCTGGAGTAGCGTTCTTTTGTGGTTCCTCCCTGCTCCCCATTTTTTTTTTTGAGATAACAAATGGGGAGAATTAGTTGATGTTTTAATGAATATCATAAGGGGGTGTTTTTTTTATATATATTGAAATTTGTTCTTTGTTCAAAATCTTTTGTTTATCTTCATTACTATGCTTTAATGAGTTATAAAACCCGTCCTCGGATTCAGGGAGAGTGTGGTTATATTATTGTTTTGAAGAAAACATCAAAGTTAATTGTCGTCATAAAAAAAAAGAGATTATTGATCCTAAGATTTTGAAGAACAATTAAATGTTGATGTTTTTGGTGGAACTAATGGTTTAATTGAGTGTTTCAGTTTATTAGTTCCAACGATAAAGATATGATGAAAAGTAATGAATGGATGCTAAAATATGATGATAAAGATGATGAAGGATTAAGAGGTTGAAGAATTTGAAGAACTAAGAGAAAACAACTGATGTTAAATTTCAACTCTTAATATCCCAATTACGATCACACACGACAAAAAATGATTTTTATAAATATGTGTGTTTTTTATAGGATCCTAATTAATTAAATTATTTGCTCTTATGTGAAATTGAAAAAGAAATATTGGTAATTAATTAAAATTGAACTTAAGTATTTAGTGAAGCTAACCGAGAAAGAATTCCAGCATTGGTAAGTCGATAGGTAAGTCGACCAATGCATAGAGTATGAAGTTCCTGAATCTCTTGGTCGACAGGTAGGTTGACCTGAGCTTAAATGGTGAACTCTCTGAATCAAAAAGTCGACAGGGAGGTCGATTTGTTACTAGAAATAAAACTCCTTGAATCTTTAGGTCGACAGATAGGTCGACCGATGGGCGATGAATTTTTGGCTTGGCTACATCCTGAATCGAGCGGTCGACAGGTGATCTTTGGTCAGTCGACTTATGGCACTGTTTTAGGATTTTGTGGAATTTTAGATTTTATTCTAATAGCAGCTGTTATTAGTCGTTTTATGGTTAATATTCACAAGATATATTAGGGATTTGATATTATTTGAGATATGCAACATATATTATGATATTCCTATAGATATGGTTCATTAGGTTTGAATATTTGTCAATATGGTACATGTAATTCTTTCTATCCTATTTAATTGTGATTGAAAAATATTTGGGGGACTTAATTGAGAAGTTTAAAAGCCATAATTAAGTGATTTGAACTAGGATGAAGTCTTAATGATATAAGGGGTCTGTAAGAGCAATTAAATATTATAACAAGTTGGAACTAGCCATTGAAGTGCTTGTTTTATTCCCTTTTATATAGACCTGCGTTTTTTAACATGGAAAAAATATACATCAAGAGAATTATATAGAGCTTTCTAAGAGTAATCATATTGATTGAGTTGTGAGATCTTTTCTGAGAGTTATTCTTGAGAATTATTTGCTGTGGATTATTGTTGCTACCAATCTGAAATTTTATTGCTATCTCTAATCATTATTTTTTCGGTAGAATTCGGGTGAGATATTTCCAAATTACTTTCTATTAATTGTTGCCTTGATTATATTTGGAATTTGATCTTTGAAATTGTTTTCTGATTTTTTATTGAAAAATATTTTTTTGAAACAATTTATTGAGTAAATCTAATTACATGCTCAATTATGTGCTACCCAATTTTTGTTTAAAATCAAATTTTGAATATCTCACTTTTCTATAACTAGCTTTGAGATATTAATTTAGTTCTAATTTATCTGGGGTGGTAGAAGCTCCAAGTGAGATAAATCACTTATCAATTTGTAATTGGTAAGTTGAGTGATGAATTGAATACTATTGGGAGTGTTTAATCTAAGGGTAGCTGGTTTTAGTCTCTTCATATAAAGAGATTGAGGTAGCAATTCTTCCTGGATTGAATTGATTTGTGAGCAATTTTGTAACGGTTCAATCCTTACCGGGTAAAAGTATATTTGAAGTGTTTGTGAGGTTTTTGATTATTTAGCCTAAGTTACAAAAAAGAATTATGTTATTCTTGAGCCTGTAAAAAGTAGAGGTTATTTCTGAGCCTGAGAAAATAAAATTGTAAAGGTTGATTCTGAGCCTATGAAATTAATCGTTGTGAGGATTTGGTTCCTACCTTTAAAAGAATTTTGAGTTTAGTGGGTACGACTCTCTGTGGAGCTCGGGGAACTAGATTAGCCAAGAGTAGATTGGTGAAACAGTATAAATTTCTGTTGTGCTGCTATTTTTTATTATTTATTTTTATTGTGGTGTACACCTAGTTTATATTTTAATTCCATTGTTATATAAAGATAATAATTAATTTAGAATTAAAATTAATTATTTGAATTTTTTGAAATATTTTCTTTGATAATTTTTTATTTATCCAATTCACCCTGCCTCTTGGGTAGCTCACTGGCACAACAGTAATTAATTCATTCTTGCATCTTTTATGAAAAGTGTAATCAATTGGTGTCTATTTTGTTCTAATTTATTTATGAGTGCGGGTGAAAAGTGTAATTAAGACTTTTATGACCCTTTGGTTGGAAAGTGTAATTAATTGGTGCCTATTTTGTTTTAATTACTTTATGAGTGTGGGTGGAAAGTGTAATTAATTGATTCTTGCATCTTGGTCGGAAAGTATAATCAATTGGTGCCTCTTTTGTTTTAATTTGTTTAAGAGTGTGGGTATAAAGTTTAATTAATCCATTCTTGCATCTTTTATGAAAAGTGTAATAAATTGATGCCTATTTTGTTTTAATTTATTTATGAGTGTGGGTGGAAAGTGTAATTAAAACCTTTATGACCCTTTGGTTGGAAAGTGTAATTAATTGCTGCTAATTTTGTTTTAATTTCTTTATGAGTGTGGGTGGAAAGTGTAATTAATTCATTCTTGCATCTTTTATGAAAAGTGTAATCAATTGGTGCCTATTTTGTTTTAATTTATTTATGAGTTTGGGTGGAAAGTGTAATTAAGACCTTTATGACCCTTTGGTTGGAAAGTGAATCAATTGGTGCCTATTTTGTTTTCATTTGTTTAAGAGTGTGGGTGTAAAAAGTGTAATTAATCCATTCTTGCATCTTTTATAAAAAGCGCACTCAATTGGTGCATATTTTGTTTTAATTTGTTTAAGAGTGTAGGTTGAAAGTGTAATTTATTCATTCTTGCATCATTTATGAAAAGTGTAATCAATTGGTGCCTACTTTATTTTAATTTATTTATGCGTGCGGGTGGAAAATGTAATTAAGAGCTTTATGACCCTTTGGCTGGAAAGTGTAATTAATTGGTGCCTAATTTGTTTTAATTTCTTGATGAGTGTGGGTGGAAAGTGTAATCAATTGGTGCCTAATTTGTTTTAATTTGTTTAAGAGTGTAGGTTAAAATTGTAATTAATTCATTCTTGCATCTTTTAGGAAAAGTGTAATCAATTGGTGCCTATTTTCTTTTAATTTATTTAAGAGTATGGGTGGAAAGTGTAATTAAGACCTTTATGACCCTTTTGTTAGAAAGTGTAATTAATTAGTGCCAATTTCGTTGTAATTTCTTTATGAGTGCTGGTGGAAAGTATAATTAATCCATTCTTATATCTTGTTTTAATCCATTTATGAAAAGTGTAATCAATTGGTGACTATTTTGTTTTAATTTGTTTATGAGTTTTGGGTGGAAAGTGTAATTAAGACCTTTATGACCCTTTGGTTGGAAAGTGTTATCAATTGGTGCCTATTTTGTTTTAATTTGTTTAAGAGTGTGGGTTAAAAGCGTAATTAATCCAGTCTTGCATCTTTTATGAAAAGCGTAATCAATTGGTGCCTATTTTTTTTAATTTATTTAAGAGTGTGAGTTGAATGTGTAATTAATCCATTCTCGCATCTTTTATGAAAAGTGTAATCAATTGGTGCCAATTTTGTTTTAATTTATTCATGAGGGCGGGTGGAAAGTGTAATTAAGACCTTTTTGACCTTTTAGTTGGAAAGTGTAATTAATTGGTGCCTATTTTGTTTTAATTTCTTTATGAGTGTAGATGGAAAGTGTAATTAATTGATTCTTGCATCTTGGCTAGAAAGTGTAATTAATTGGTGCCTATTTTGTTTTAATTTGTTTAAGAGTGTGGGTTAAAAGTGTAATTAATCTATTCTTGTATCTTTTATGAAAAGTGTAATCAATTAGTGTCTATTTTGTTTCAATTTGTTTAAGAGTGTGGGTTGAAAGTGCAATAAATCCATTCTTGTGTCTTTTATGAAAAGTGTAATCAATTGGTGCCTATTTTGTTTTAATTTATTTATGAGTGTGGGTGGAAAGTATAATTAAGACCTTTATGACCCTTTAATTGGAAAGTGTAATTAATTAGTGCCTATTTTGTTTTAATTTCTTTATGAGTGTGGGTGGAATATGTAATTAATTCATTCTTGCATCTTTTATGAAAAGTGTAAGGAATTGGTGCCTATTTTGTTTTAATTTGTTTAAGAGTGTGGGCTGAAAGTGTAATTAATTCATTCTTGCATCTCTTATGAAAAGTGTAATAAATTGGTGATTATTTTGTTTTAATTTATTTATGAGTGTGGGTGAAAAGTGTAATTAAGACATTTGTGACCCTTTGGTTGGAAAGTGTAATTAATGCCTTCAATTTGTTTAAAAGTTTGGGTAGAAATTGTAATTGATCCATTTACGTTGTTGGGATGAGCGATGAACCTTTTCGTGACACGAGCAGGACACGATAAATTAGTGTCACAAAACTTGAAAACGAATAGGACACGAAAATTATTTTGCCGATATAACACGATAAAACTATCATGTTACACAATAACAAGAAATGAGACAGGTTGACACAACCCAATAAAACGTTACCTGTTTACCCATGACCTACTAATTACAAGTTAATAATTTTATTTTTATTTTTTTAAATAAAGGGAGAATTTCATTAATAGGGGAATTAAAAACCCCCAAGAAATACACAAGAAAAGATACCCAAGGAAGGCCTAAACCAACCATACAAAACAAAACATCCTCAAACAAAAAGGAGACTGCCTACACAACAACCTAACCAACATGTATTCACTGGTCATGGAATAATCAAACAAAGCTAATAGTGAAGTCAACAATCAGAACTTCCAGGCCTGATCCAAAATTGAAAACTTGAAAGAGAAGAATACGGTAGAATCCAAAAGAAAACCAAACTAAACCAAACCAAAATGCTGCCTGCACCCAGGGATATGGAAATACAATAGCCAAACAAGCAAAACGTAAAAACCTTAAACTAGGAAACTGTATGCTGAGCGATTGTTACACGCTCGCATATTGACTACTCGCAAGTGTACGAGGTCAAACGTTTAGTATGATAGATCTTTAAAGATCAGTTATCGTATTCACAGGGATTGGTTGTCGCTACTATCAAATACCGTGTTTGTCATGACCTAATTTTATCTAGGCTAAAAAGAATGTATAAAATTTATATTAAACTAAACCAATTAACTAAATTATTTATACTAATATAATGAGATTTTATAGGGGAAATAATTGTCTAGGGATTAAATTGGTTTACAAATACATGTTCGATCTTGTTTGAATTACGTTTACAGTGTTCAACCGATTTGATAATCTCTGTTCGTAAACTCTCCCGCCACTTTTCCCGAGTGCAAGACGAGGGAATACGCGACTTCGTGTCAACGAAGAAGTCTCCCTCAACGTCTTAACGACCCTAGATCATGCGAGTCTTGCCCCAGCGTCATCGATTACCCACAATCCAACTCCCTCTCGGGTTATTGGATCGTCGCGTTGTTTATCCTAGTCCGAATCTGGGGTGACCTTTTCCGAGTGTCGAACCCCGAATTCTCGATATATCTATCTAAGCATGATAAAAAAACAATACGGTTAACACAATCAAACTTCGAAGAAAAAACATAAACGAAACACCGAAATCATCCGAATCATATATTTATAAATATATTGTTAATTCATATACAATCCATGTTTAACTAACGGCCATAAACATATTTATAAAAAAGCACGAGCGAAACATGTTCACATATTCCTAAGTTAAAGAAATAAAGGAAGAAATCGAAGAACTTAGCCTAGTCTAAAGATTTGTCGCTAAGTACGTTCAACGATCACTTCGCCGTCTTATTCTCCTTCGGGATGTGAGCTCCCCTTCTAAAACTCCTCAACCTACCCTTAGATATGTTCTAAGGGTGGTAACTTGTAAGAGAGACCGAAAATGAGAGAGGAGAGGGGATTATATAGGATAATCTCAAAAATATCCTAAATAATATCTAATTTGGTGCAGAGGTCACCGCCGCGGCGGTGAGTAGGTCGGTTAGTTGATTGCCTAGGCAGTGAAGACAACAGTGGACTTGGTGACCATCCTGCATTTTCACCATTTTATTCAAAAACCTACCAAATAGCACGAAAACATATTAAAACAACAAAAGTGCTTGAACACACACAAATATTTGAATCTAAAAATACTTGATTTGTTGGTAAATAAACTACTCATCAAATACCCCAAAACTCAATTGTTTGCTTGTCCTAAAGCAAAAACACACAAACAAGAAAAATACAACAACTAATTATGAAATTAAAAACTAAAAACGTAAAAACACTAAAAATAAAAATGTGCAAGTTTTGATTATCATCTATGACCAAACAATTTCCCTCATCAGCCCCCAATTCTATCGAGTTCAAGCATAAAATACACCATGTGGTGATCTAGAATTTCAACATTTCGATGATAGTAAATGTCATTCTAGATCCTGCTAAAGTGTGTGTGTTCAAAACTTAACTATACCACTATCCGTCAATCAAATGGGATTATCCCTCAATATAGTTCATGAATAAAACCTTTATGGTATAGGGAATCTATAAGCCTAACCCGGGTTCTATTCTCCACTAATATAGGCTCGGAGGTCCAAAAAGATCATTAGGTCTTGGTTTGGTTTTGGAAAATTTGGCCAAGAGTATTTCGAAAATGGAAAATGGGTTAACGTTACCCAAGGCACATGCTTGGTACTCTCACTCTCGAAACCCTACATATAAGATTTAACAACCCTGAACAATCATGAAAGATTAACGTACTCACTTGTTAAAAGAAACAAAAAATGTACTATATCTACATAGTTCGTTTTTTTTTTTTTAAACTTACCACACTCCCAAACTTATTCGATTATTACAATTTAAGGAGTGTGTGAAATATGAATGAAAAATGACAAGATAGTACTCGAATATCGAACGAATTAAAGGTTCGCCCTAAACCCAACCGCTCACATTAAGTGGCAAAATGCTAACTTGATTCTCTCAAATTGTGCCTTCGGTTTAGCAATATAGGTTTGGAAAGAGGTTTAATTGGCCAGGGTATTAGTTAAGTGTTCAGAATTGAAACGGTTTTTAGACTTCGACAGGGTAACGATGGATAATCATGTTATAAGGTAGGCTTAAAAAGGCTCAAGCGACAAAACGAAGGCTTAAATCACGTCTCCTCAACTACCTTGCCTAGGATTTCACCTCAAGCTTTCCCTTAATCAGGTTCTAGAATCCTTAAATTTTCAAGAGTTTGGCTAATTGATAATCTTCCTCAAATCAATTGAATAACTATACATTGAGTCTATGTGCTCATGCAAATTAGGATCTACAATAACTTTGACCAAAACGTATTGTTAGGCACACAGAACACACATGCATGGGTATTACCCTTGACTTCAAAAACAACTGGGGGGTAATATCATCATCGGGTGACAGCCCAGATGAACGCAAAACTCACCATGCAAACAACACAAAAACATAAACACATTCTAACCTAAACACACATGCACATGGTAAAATAACAACACATTTAACATACTATACTACACATCACTTCCGAACTTAAAACGGACAGTGTTCTCACCGGACCAATCATCATTCTTAACATATGAAATTTAAAGCATGCTAACGAAGAGGGTTTAAAACACGTACCTGGGAGGCGAGAGATCCTCACCTCTGAATCAAGTCAAATGGACTGATTTAATTTTTTTTTTTTTTTACCTTGGGTTGCCTCCCAAGAAGCACGTCGTTTAATGTCCTTGGCCTGACATATTCAGAACACCCTCAAACTTGGAAAGGTTTTGCTTTGTTCGGCTCGATCTTTCAATGATATATCTAACTGGCTTATGTGCGTGGCGCCAAGCACTATAAAATGGCTCGAAATCCCGTTGAAAGAAATGCATCAATACCATGCGATCTAACATCTCCAAGAACCCTGCATAAGAAATAAAAACAAAACTACAAACAAAAATTATATACAAAAGAAATGACTAAAGTAAAATCGGGTCATTTACTCACAATATCGATAATAACGAAAAAACACAATCCCCGGCAACGGCTCCAAAAACTTGGTAGCGATTGTTAGAAACCGAATATTCTCAACTAATTCCCGACAACGGTACCAAAAACTTGTACGGCGAGCATTTCTTACATGCTCGCGTATTGACTATTCGCAAGTGTACGAGGTCAAAGTTTTAGTATGATGGATATTTAAAGATTGGGTATTGTATCCACAGGGATTGGTTGTCGCTACTATTGAATACTGTGTTTGTCATGATCTAATTTTATCTAGGCAAAAAAAAAAATGTATAAAATTTATATTAAACTAAACTAATTAACTAAATTATCTATACTAATATAATGAGATGTTTTAGGGGAAATAATTGTCTAGGGATTAACTTGGTCTACAAATATGTGTTCGATCTCATTTGAATTACGTTTACGGTGTTAAACCTATTTGACAATCTCAATTCGTAAACTCTTCCGCCACCTTTCCCGAGTGTAAGACGAGGGAATACGTGACTTCGTGTCAACGACGAAGTTCCCCTCAATTTCTTAACGACCCTACGTCACGTGAGTCTCTCCCCAACGTCATTGATTGCACACAATCCAATTCCCTCCCTAGTTATTGGATCGTCGCGTTGTTTACCCTAGTCCGAATCCGGGGTTACTTCTTCTGAGTGTCAAACCTAGAATTCTCGATATATTTATCTAAGTGTGATAAAAAAATAATATGGTAAACACAATCAAACTTCAAAGAACAAACATAAACGAAAGACTAAAATCATTCGAATCATATATTTATAAATATATTGTTAATCCCTATACAATCCACGTTTAACTAATGACCATAACTATATTTACAATAAATCAAGAGCTAAACATGCTCACATATTCCTAAGTTAAAGAATTAATGAAGAAATCGAAGAACTTAGTCTAGTCCGAAGATTTGTCAATAAGTACGTTCAACGATCGCTTTGCCGTCTTCTTCACCTTCGGGATGTGAGCTCCCCCTCTAAAACTCCTCAACCTACCCTTAGATATGTTCTAAGGGTGGTAGCATGCAAGAGAGACTGAAAATAAGAGAGGAGAGAGGATTATATAGGATAAATATCTCAAAAATATCCTAAATAATATATAATCTAGTGCAGGGGTCACCGCCGCGGAGGTGAGTAGGTTGGTTAGTTTATCGCATAGGCAGTGAAGACAGCGGTGGACTTGGTGACCATCCTGTATTTTCACCGCCTAGGTGGTGAGCTTCCAGCAGGAATTGGCCCTCTCCGCATTTTCACCACCGCAGCGAAGGTCTGGATGCTGCGGCCGTGAAAATGCAGAGAGGGCCAATTCCTTCTGGAATCTCACCGCCTAGGTGGTGAAAATGCAAGATGGTCACCAAGTCCACCGTTGTATTCACTGCCTAGGCAATCAACTAATCGATGTATTCACCACCGCGGCAGTGACCTCTGCAACAGATTAGATATTATTTAGGATAGTTTTGAGATATTTATCCTATATAATCCCCTCTCCTTTCTTATTTTTGGTCTCTCTTGCATGCTACCACCCTTAGAACATATCTACGGGTAGGTTGAAGAGTTTTAGAGGGGGAGCTCACATCCCGAAGGAGAAGAAGACGGCGAAGCAATTGTTGAACGTACTTAGCAACAAATCTTCGGACTAGGTTAAGTTCTTCGATTTCTTTCTTTATTTCTTTAACTTAGGAATATGTGAGCATGTTTAGCTTGTGCTTTATTGTAAATACGATTATAGCGGTTAGTTAAACGTGGATTATATAGGGATTAACAATATATTTATAAATATGTGATTCAGATGATTTCGGTGTTTCGTTTATGTTTGTTCTTCGAAGTTTGATTGTGTTTACCGTATTGTTTGTTTATCATACTTAGATAGATATATCGAGAATTCAGGGTTTGAAACTCAGAAGAGGTAACCCCGGATTCAGACTAGGGTAAACAACACGACGATCCAATAACCTGAAAGAGAGTTGGATTATGGACAATCGATGACGTTGGGGCAAGACTCACGTGACCTAGGGTCATTAGAGTTGAAAATTGATATTTTTTTTTGGTTAACAGCACCGGAGAGGACCAGCCATTCATACCAAGCCCAGCAACAACCCCATCAGTAGGAACAAACAACAAACAACAACAGTAGAGAAAATAACATTTAACCCCAGCAACAGCAGCATGGATAAAACAACAAATAGCAAAAAACGAACTCGAAAACACCTCAACAACAGTAGGTAGAAAGATTTCAATAAAATATTCCTACTTCCTACAGATTAAGAACTAAAAGATATGAAAGCCCAAATGAAATGGACAAGGAAAGCAACAAATAAGCTTCTAATGCCTCAACACTTTAGGCCCCGTTTGATTACAAATTCTGTTCTCACTTCCAAAATTTTGAGATTAATATACAGAAACGTGTTTGGTAAACACGTTTCTGTTCCCAAAGTTTTGAGAGTACTTTTACAGTATTTCTTGAATTCTCCTTAAGAATATGACCAAAAAAAAAAAAAAAACGTTGATTCATATTTACTCCCACAAAACTATTCCCACTAGAAAAAGAACAATTATTACAACTGAACGTGTTTCTTGTTTATGTTTTCATAAATTAAAAGAAACAATTTCCGGACAATGATAATTACTAAACATGTTTCTATTTTCGGGATATAATCCATAACGGAAACAAAATTCCCATCACAGTTAATTGGAAGTAGAAGCTAAAAAATAGAAACACTAACTGCATGCCACCTAAGGGACTGTTTGGTAGTCTTTTCATTTTCAAATTGTACTATTTCTTAATTAGTTAATTTATGAATTGTTAAGAGTTTGGTGCTTTGGTTATATGAGAACACTAGCTGATTTTAATGTTATTTTTCTCGTATAATTGGAGAACAATATAGCTAAACTAAAATAATTGCACCTTTCTTTGTTCAAACAAATAATTTGTAAATCTAATTAAATCATAGGTAAATGAAAAAACATACAAATCAATTCATTAAAAGATAATTCAAACAGACCCTAAATGTTTGGAATGACATTCAACTTTTCCAAAAATAAGTTAGTATACCTGTTATTAGAACACATCCGTACAAGTCTAGGGCACTTAGATCAGGGCATCCATATGCCAAACTCATCACCCCTGCATCACCAACATTTTATTGTTGCACATGAGGGAGCGTGTTAGAATCCCACAAATTGTATCGAATTTGTGGGGCTTCCCAAAATCGTCTATATATGAAAAAGATTAATCCCAAAATCTTTTTTTAAAAAAATTAAATAAATAAATAAAAATTAGAATCAAAACATTTTTCTGTTATGACTTCTGAGTTTCTAGGAAAGAGGAAAAATGATACAAGGAACAACAATAAAATGCATTTTTAAGTTTTGTGTTTCTGTTCCTAGTAAACGTAGGAACAAAAACATTAATCTGGGAAAAATTCTGTTTTGTCCTTTGAAATTTGTTGTAAAAGTTTGGGGAGCATAATTGAAGCATTTTTTTTTTTAATTATGATATATTTTCTTTTGTTTCCTAATTTATTAGTGAACAGAAACACTAAACAAAAACAGCCTTATTTTTTCTTGAATAGAAACAGAAGAATTTGTTTCTCATCCCACAAATTTGTTAAAAAAATCTCAAATCAGAACATAAAAAATATGTTTTTGTTTCAATGTTTCAGTTTTTGTTTTTAACGTTTTGGGACCAGAAACAACAACATTAATCAAACAACACCTAACATAATGAAAAGTATAATTAATCTATTCTTGCAAACAGCAAACTACAAAATACTAGCTTAGAAATACCTCAACGGTAGCATAAAGAAACAACTGTTGCATTGATCCGAGGAGAAAAACAACTAACCCCAACAACCATAACAGCAGTAGAAACATTGGTAAAAAGCAGAAGGCACAAGCAGCACCGGTAAACACCTGAACAGCAGCAAGGACAAACAACATAAAACAGGATAGAAAAAAAGAAGTTACAAGAGTTAACAGTAACAAACCAAACCAAAAAAAAAACAAAACCCCACCAATACAATGTACCAAAACAATTAAAAAACAAAGATTCACCGAATATGAAATGATCACAAAAAATATTCACCTTTTACGTTCATGAACACCACTACTCAGTGGCAGTGCTTTCGATATAGGAAATTTGCGACTCGGGCCCAACAGTCTTGCTTTTGACCTGCACAACTACCGATCGGTTCTAATCTCAAGACCGTGGGCTCCATTTTTAGGGAAACATGGATCCCCCACTCTCAGGATCAGAACCGATCGACGGTCAGACGTGAAACTTTTTCTCTCTCCGATCGAGTGAGCAAAGACACATGTTTTCGATGTAAAAAGCAAGGCCGGTCGGCTCAAGAATGCTCCGACAGTCCCAACAGAACTTCACTCAATATGGAGTCACCGTGGGGTCCTGCAACCTTTCAGAGTGCCGACGATTCACAACTCTTGATCCCAGATTACCTTTGATCACTTTGTTTGGCTGATTCTTCCGCTTTATGCACCACTTGATCCTAAACTAAATTCTTGTTGGACATTATCAAATCCAATGCAAGTTGGACCCTAGATACATTGGAGTCGAACTAAAACAGGAAGTAAATTGAGAACATGTTTAGTGACGTATTCATTCTAGGATAAGCAAGGTTAGAACGAAAACGACCATGTAGCCCGCCTACCTTCAAATCCATTCCAGGATACAGTAGATCGGTTTGCATCAATTTGATTACGTACATTCCACAATCAAATTTGAAACAAGTATGAAATAAAAAGAAGAACATAAAAATATATGTACGAAACTTATGAATACTAGTCCGTTCCAATGAATTGTTGAATGATTACGTGTTTGACTGTTGTGGTGCCCAATTTACCAGTTCAATTAGGAAACTCCGCATGTCGACGTTTTTCATCTTCATACCGAAATTTTGTACACAATCTCATGGAGGTATTTCATCTACATACATGTACGACGAGACAAGCATCAACAAAGTCATCAACATAGTGCTATGAAACTAAAAGCACGGATTTAAACCACGTCAGTTTCTTACCAAGTGTCTAGCCTTATCTTCGTGGGCATCGGATGTTCTTTGGCACATCGAAGAATCAAGAATCAAAACCTTCATTTCAACAAAATCCACAACCACGAGAAACTAATGTGCTTGATCCACATTGATAGGAAAATATATCTAACAAGCAGTGGATATTGATATCATTAAATTAAAGTCACAAAACAGGTCACCAAAAAAATAGGCCTAGGGTATATTGTGTCATACCATACGACAAGCATGAAAATCACCAGAGTAACGATGTCCTCTCATCTAAGAAGTAACCAGAGACTTCACATTGTGGTTACCCGGTGATAGCAGCTTTGTCTGTAACGTAAACACTACCAAAACAAATCCTCCAACTAAGAATGATGTTCATAAAACTTACCCCGACATATGTGGGGAAAATACCAAGATGGCCAATTGAGACTGGGATGGTGTCTATTATTTTAATCATAGATGAGCTTTGCAACAACGCAATTAATCACCTATATTGACATCATCAATCAAATCAATACTAACAACATTGGTGCCATAATTTTAAGGACAACAGTCCATGATGAAAGACTCGCCTCTCTACCGATCCATGCTCTCGATGCAAGCGTTGCAAGATCTGACAGAGTAGCAACAACAGTTACAATATCAACCAAAGTTTCGTTGTAATATACGATGGAACACCAATAAAAGTTACAAAAAACCAACATATATGATGATTTAACAACTCATTCAAATATGAAGAGCGTAGCGTACCATTGATTCAGTTTGGGATCGAAAATAAATTTTTGCACACTTTCTTCCCCAGTACTGAGCAGTATCAATAAATTTATTTTGCTGCTAATAGCAACCTACATAAATAACGCAAAACATAATATTTTACTTACGTTGCATTGGGCGAGGAGGGAAAGAATGGATGTAATGGAACAAAAAAAAAAAAAAACAATACAAAATATAGTAAAAGTGTATTACTCACTGAAGACCTTATCGACATTCGCACAACAAGAACGTTTTTCAGCACAACATCATTGTTTTGTTTCAGCCTAAATATAGGCTTCTTTCGCTTCTTCCATGCAGTGCCTCACTCCAATGAACGTGAAAAATCCAAATTTTCTAAAGGCAATATCGTATTCAGCATGTCTTCGACGTTAAACGACACCATATCTTATTTTTTATTGTTTGGTTCTACTTGCACTTGCTCCCTGACTAGGGCATCCAGGGATATCAGCTGCCCCACTACAGCCGCATCCCGATCATCAACCTGTTCCTCATCTTTCTCAAGATTCCCTAGTAGCGCATCCAACACACGGTTCAAGTTGATTTCAACCTCAGTGGAGGGGCCTCACGTCAATGATTCAGCATTGTCCCTCGAGGTGTCCACTGAAATCATAGCCTTTGGGCAACCCGCATCACTAACACGTTCAAGAGGGTTAGCCTTCATGTCATATTTGCTAACCTGAACAGTTGTAGATAGTGGGATGTCCCACATTTGTGGTTGCATGGACGAATCTCGTGCAAACCGATGGCTCTCCATGCAACAGTGACGTATGGAGCTCACATGAGACTCATGAAGTGAATACAACAAACGTTGTTTTAAGGTCAGTCACATCTTTCCGAATTACACCTAACTCAGCCCTCACCTCCTTAATGTCCAACCCATGGACATCCAAAATATTGCGGTTGTCATCAACACCACATTTCCCAACCTCTTCTCATTTTTCCTCTTTACCCTCATCCTTTCTTTCTGGATTGTTCGCAATTTCCTCCATTTTTTGTGGCCCGACAATCAGCACAAGTAAAATTTAAAGCAAATAAAATAAGAAAAAGTAAACAAATAAGTAGAAAATTTGTTTATAGGCTTAAAAAAAATACCTTCTCCATATCAAACGTTCTTAATTCTTTTAGATGATTAATACGTTGCTTTATTTCATCCTTACCCAAAGCAGTTATCCGGGGTAAGATCATATTATCTAGGAAATGAAAACAACATCCCTAGCAAGAGTGAAATTTTCAAAGTAAAAAATATGTTCAAGAGAACAAGTTAATTGGAAGAAACATGAATAAGCTACAAATAATATATCAATACTAGAACAATATGACTTACCATCAAGAGAGGAAGGAATCCAGATGCCTCTGAAGTTGCACTTTTTGCCATCTTCTTCAACCCATCACATAGAAAATGAAGGGTGAATGTCACCTAATTCTTGTTGTCGATTTTATCCAACATTGTTCCGGGCGTGAAAATACGATAGCGGCACCCTTGTGTTTTTAGTTGGACTAAGGAAAATCCCAATCAACCACAACAGGAACTTCATACGAAATTCTACCCTATCCGTTTGTATTTTACATAGTTCAACCCTCAGGTCCTTTAGTGGTACCGATTAGCCCCTCAAACCTGATAGACTTCTCAATTCCTTAATCTCGTTAACCTCCCCATCTTTCTTGACAGAGAGTCCCTCATAATTTAATCCAAGGATGTCGTGCACATCCTTCGAAGTAATCTCCAATTTCCTACCATGTGCTGTTAGAGAGCAAGAAATTGGATCAAATCTTCCCACTAACCACCTCAAAAACGTCAAAGGCAGTTGTCTAAAACATATTTATCCTAAGGACCCCTCCAAACCCCATTTCAACAACAGCTGCTCTTTGCAGCTCATTAAGAGACTCAATTACATCTAATATCGAATGCATAGCTATCCTCGTACCAATGGGGGCCTTCAAAGACAAACAATTCAAATTTTAGAAACATCATATATTTATTAATCATCATAAGTAAATTCATTAGACCTTGTAACTATTAAACAAAAAAATTGTCCAATTATTCAAACCACTTCAATCTAGGAGAAATGAAACTTGTATTGACATAATACTTGTGGAAAGTTGAAATATTAGTCAAATAAATTGTAACTATTAACTCTAAACTTGTAAACTAAGATGGAAAACTTCTAAATTTGCAAAATGAAACTGTAACATTGACAAAAGAACTTATAACATGCTTCCAATGCAATTACAAGTCATGAACATAGATAAATTAAACAAGTAACCTTAAAATAAAATAAGAATTAAAAAAAAAAAAAAAAAAAACCCTTTACTTAATATACAATTCTGTAACACAATTGCTTAAACCAACTATAAATAATCTACCTTATAACCTTTACCTTTTTTTTACCATTGGTGAATCACCGGATACATTCCCTTTCTCCTTTTTGTCACCATGGTTGGCTACATCGCAATTGTCCTCCGGGCTACAAAATTAAAAAGATCTTAACAAGTCTAAGTAGACACATATCAAAATAGTAGAGAAATGCATTGATTAGTTTTAAGATAAATACTTACCTTGTACCCTTTAACACTTTTGCTTCCTCCTCCAATACACATTTCTCAACATTGGAATCAACCTCAGCACTACAATATTAATAAGACCTCAACAAGGAGTAGACACATGTCTAAACAAACTAAATACAAATGCAACAATTAATTTCCATAGAAATACTTACACAGATAAATTTGGGGCATTAGGTTTGCTTTTCAAACCTCTTTTCCTCGTTTTCTTATTGTCCATCTCCTTTACTTTAATCAAAAAGAAATTTTTTTTCAACAAATTAAATCTACTTCACTTCACAAATATCATAAAATAATGAAGTAAACAAGAAACCTAAATTGACAAATATTCAAAACCACATACCATGAACAAACAAATTGTATCGCATTATTTAAACAATAAATGTCTATGAAATCAGTAAAGTGAAATAGGGAGAAAGAAAGAAACAACCATAAGTGTCCCAACCCGTTTTAGAAATCAATTTCAAAATAAAAAACAGAATAGCAATTAAACGAAATTCGGTATAAAAATAGAAAAACGTAACACATCTATTTAAACCCATGGCTATCACCTTCTGGTAATTTCTCCTTTGGCTTCCAACAACTCCAAAACACAAATCTCTTTTTGCTCTGCATATGGTATCACAGGATACCGGACCAAACAATAGTCCAGTATCCAAATGTTGAAAACAACCCTGTGCAAAGATTCCCATTCCTTAAACAAAAAAAAAAAAAAAAAAGAAGATATTAAACTTATTATTCGAGTGAAAATCAAGAAACTTGACAAATATAGGGTTTTCAAACCGAAACTTGGCAAATATAGTATTTTCAAATCGAGTTGGGACACTGGAACGATGTAGGGTATGACATCTATTTCCAAACCACAGACGAAGCTGGGGCGAGAGAGAGAGAGAAATAGAAAAACAAACTTGATGTTCTTCACGAGGAAGGAGAATGTTCTTGAAATTCGTCGCGAGAGAGAGAGAGATAGGGACCAAAAGCCACAACCACGCCGCGAGAGAGAGATATAATCCACAATGACACCGCGAGGGAGAAAGTGCAGAGAGAAGTTCAGAAGCTGAGAAGATGAAGCAGGAACTCGCTTGGGCAATCGGATGCAGGAGGTAAGCAACCAGTTTCTTATTTTCAAAGGTGGTTTTTGATATTAAAGAGTGGTTTTGACTTTTGGGGAAATGGAGGGCTGAGATTGCAACGGTCCTAGTATTGGTTGTAATGCATACAACCAATATCAGGGATGTATAGTAGTCATGCCCTTAAATGATTAGAAATTTATTTTCTAAAAAAAAACAAGTTTTTGGGAGGGTTACGCATGTCAAAATATGATTGGGGAGGATGAGGTCAAGGTGACATAAGGATGGGGTCATTCCAGGTAATGCACAAGTGATGTAAGAGGTTGTGTTTTTCCTTAATGAAAGTGTAATTGAATCCTAATTCCTATTTTACCCCTCTGAGAATTAGTAGAATTTTGAGAATTCGACTAGTTTTTTACCTAAAATAAATTGGTTTTCGAAACTCCATTCTCCAATATCGGGTTTAATTTAACCATTATCAACACTAACTAATTCAATAATGTCCAATTTTGAATTTCAAAAAGTGTTTAAGAATGATAATTTTATCCTTTCAATTTCTAAATTGGATCCTGAAATGTACCGTTGGGGCATGCAACTCTTTTCAATAATGCCTTTACCATTTCATGATCAACATAATCGCTTATATTCACCTAATTTCAAAATTCAAAACATTTTAAATGATTCCACTTTAATCCCAAACCTTTGAAATTTTCCTGAAAAGTGATTTTCAACTAAAGCGCATTCCTAAAATTTTCCTTCGTAGATTCTTTCATTAAGTACATGTTCAACTTATTTTTACTATTTGATATTTTTTGTATTTTATATATATAATTTTTATTTTTAATAAAAATGGCAAAACAATATGCGAAAAACAGAGCTGAGAGGCGGAACAAAATACAATACCTACAATATGTCAACCGAATAAGACAGTTCCCTCAAAAGAAATCAAACTAGATTGATCTATCCAACCTATAGATAGATTATGTCAATCAATTCTAGCAATAAGTTCTAAACAAAAACAAAAATAGGAATCAATCAACTGAATTGTAGAACTAGTCGACCAATTTTAACAGTGGGTCTAAAAATATTATTTGATTAACCGTTCAGTCGATCAACTGGAGTCGTATGCATTTTAGAATGGTTGATTATGAATATTGGTCAATTGAAGCATGACCAATCCACTAATTGTCGAAAATCTATTTAATATCCTTAGCCAAATTGCAAATTCGAGCTTAAAATGAACATCAAAATTATTAAAATATGTTTCTAATGTCAATTGAACTTTTTATCTATCATTTCAATCAATTATTTTGAATCAAGAGACAAGACCAATGAGAAAATTGTGAAAACAATGTTACCATTTTGTAGCTCTAAATTGTAGCCTTTTTTGTAGCTACTTGTTGCCAAACAGATTCTTTGTCTAATTGATCAAATTGGAATGTTGTAATGAGTGTGTATTTATTAGATCTAATGTCTCTAACATTAAACTCATCAAATAGAACATACTAATTCCAAAATCAAGCTCAATTGCTCTTAAAAATACTACCTTTATAACAAGAGTGAGGAATTGAGATAGACACTTGAGTAGGCTCCCATAAGATTATATTTTTGATCAAATTTGGGAAATTCAAGGAAAGATCATTTCATTTCTAGTACAATCTACGATACATAAATCCTAATTACTGGTGAGTTCATTCAATACCTTCTTATTTATTAATTATGTGTAATTGCTTTTGTGTGGAATACTTGTGAATATCCTTATATCTTGAATTTTTTATGTTGATTATATTCTTAATGTGTAATTGCTTTTGTGTGGAATACTTGTGAATATCCTTATATCTTGAATTTTTTATGTTGATTATATTCTTAATTTTAGGTTGTGTATAAAATTTAATTCATGATAAAATGATTAATGATTTCATCTTGAGGTTTATAAGAGCAATTTTCCTTACACAATGAAATCTATCATGTTTGAAAAACCAAAGAGAATTTATCTGAAGATTTAAAAGTGTTTTCTATAACATCATAAAATTGTTAGATTTTGGTATGTTGGACACTAGAATCACTCGCACCGTTGGTAAGACTAAGGTACTCATCCAAATCTTAAATCCCGTGTAACAATCTAACAAGAGGTAATATAATTCAATGTTTTCACTGATTCTTCAAAGAGTTATTTACAATCTTTAAAACACTCCTAGCTTCACATTGTAAAGAATCATACTTGAATATTGAGCTTAATCGATTAACTTGATTATTTGTATCACGTGGACTTATTTAATTATATCTTGTACATTATGTGTGTACTTTTTCGTGTATATCATATGTATTCTATACACTCCTTCTATAAGTACCTAATGAGTCAATATAGGGTATATTTGTTTATAGTTGATTGATAGAAGTTATAAGCATTAGCTCGTTAAACTAACAAATATAAAGTGAACCTGTGAGGGTGTGAATTACAACTTAGACCTAGATGTTTGTTTAAGTGAGAGAAGTATAAAAAGGTATAAGTGTAATTTATCTTGAGTGATAAAATTATGAGTGTGTGAAAATGTATAAGTATAATTTGCCTTCGTTTGGTCTTCATTGGGAAAGTAGTTCATGGAAATAGGGAATTAGAAATCTCTTAAGGAGCTCTAGGGAGTAAACATCGGCAATAGGCGAAGAGGGACCTTGGCCAGACAACTATAAATCGTTGTGTCTAAATGTCTCTATCCCTATATCTATTTGCTTAGTTATTCTATTGCACTACTTCCACACTTACATTTAAATGTTAGATCACTTTAAGTGTGTGACAAGGAGAAATTTAAAAGAAGTTAAAAACTAGTAAGTTATCGGTACTATCCAATTCACCCCTATCTTGGGAAGACTTGGACCAACATATACGTTATCTAGTCGTTTAGGATCATACACACAACACATCATAATTTAAAATGCATGATTACATGATAGTCTATGTTTCTTTAAGTTTAAATCCTTTCATGTAATATGATTTTTTTCTCTAAACTTTTTCCCACATGACTAAAATTCAGACTGCCCAAAATGGTCAACGAAAATGAAAACACAGTCAGCTGCTCATAACTGAAAAAGGGAAACTTTAAAATTTTGTTATAAATGGTTGACTTGATGCATTGGTCAATCGATCACTTGAGATATGAGGTCTTGATAGATAAAACAGTTAATAGTCAGTCGACAAAGGTCGTAAGGCAATCAATCGACTCAACTAGTAGGTCTGAAATATTGTGTTTCGTACTATTTCACTCGACCAAAAGACTCTAGTTAGTCAACTATCCCATATTGAAAGGGTTTTATATTTTGAAAAAAAAAAACTAATCAATCAGCCAAGACATATACCTGTCGACTGCTTGTTTCAAATCTATTTAAAAATAAAGCCAACGTCAGTTAAATTCTTGCATCAATTTTTATGGTTATTTATTTTAAATTATTTATAAATTATTGAGAATGTTTTAAAATAAGTTTGTGCAAGGAAAATTATTTACAAATTGATTTTCTAGTCAAATTTTTAGTCCAACATATCTTTATCACATGTTCTTCACACCTTGGTTATTTTATGATGTCTTTGACTTACCCTATTTAAGGAGATTTTTTTAAAAATGTGTTTTTGATGTATATAAGTCTTATTTTTGTCCATACTCATTGTGAAATTTTAATTTTATCAAACCTTAGTTAATAGAGTTGTTGGGTCAAATCTTAAAGCTGATTTTGCGAGATTGTGATATGATTTTTGTAGTTGTTGGAATATCTAAAATTTGAGTATTTGATTATCACTAAAATTGATTAAAAATAGAAAAATAATTATATGAAATACTCTCTTCTTGATAAATTTTATGAGCCTAAACTTTGGGAGAAAAATATATATTTTTTGAAGAAATTTGATTAACTATTAAAACCTATTCTTGTCTTGTTGTAAAATAAATCAATGCTATCGTATTACCATTTTGAATTGGCATTATCTTTGGTATCAAACTTCAAAAAAATTCAGTGAGATTGTTTTAATTTTATATCTTTTTAGATCTGAAATTATTTTATGTGGCTATCAGTATATGATCTATTAGAAAACATACTTTGTTTAAAATGATATATTTGATACGATTGAATATGTAAATAAATTCTTGAGAAAAAAATATGTTCTTTGAAACGGTATATTTGATCTGATTGAATTTTTAAAGAAACTCTTGATCTAAAATTGGTTATCGTTTAAACGAGTTTCAAATTATTTAATATTGGCATATTATTTTGATATTGAAATATATTTAGATGATATATCTAAAACATAAATCATTGACAAAAATCTTATGCTAAATTGATTCATTCCATTTGTAGACACCGTATTTTATCCCGCCTTGTTAGTGTTGAATCAAGAATACAAGTTCATATAAACTTTAAACTGAGGTTTAAAGGGAATGAATTTATATCTTAGATCATGATGGATAACCCAGAAGAGCAACAAAAATATAAGAAAATATAAAAAGGTTAAATTGGACTTAATTTAGCTAAGTTAAAGTTTTGGGTCAACCTTGAAAATCCTAAACTTAAAGGGGGTGTAAAATGACATTATTAAAGGTTGATTTTCATTAAATAACCTTTAATATGAATAAAAATTGGTTAATACCCATCAATTATAGAATAGTTCACCAAATACCTTTGTAACCTACTTTAACCTTAAAACATTTACTATCACTGGTTTCGTTTGTTTAACACAAAAAATATTATTTTATTTATACATTTTACATAAAATAATATCAATAATCAATTTAAAATACCTAAATTACAGCCTAGAAATGTAATTACGAGTCCAAGTTACACAACGTAACTAAGGATTTGAAATCGACCAAACCAAAGTCATCTTGACTAACCATCAAAACCTATTGAATCAATGGCCCAACCAACCATTTAAGGACCCCTAAAAGAGAATTAAAATGACCAATATACTCCTAATATATTCTATACCAAAATATCTAGGGAAGGAACTAAGTTACTTAAAAAGTAATTAACCGTTATCGAAACTAAACAAATCCGGTTTGCCATCTTGGATACACTTAATCAAGACATTAAGTGTCCATCCCATCAAGAATTAAATTATTGGGATGACATCGATAGGCTAGGTTAAAATCATGAAGATATTTGGATCAAAATATCTTAGGGTTAACTGGAAACCTTGAAATGTGACTGCCCGTTACAAGACAAACTGAGCCGATTCAATCGAAATCCAACCAAATCAAAGCCAATCACATCAAGCGTCACTATCAAGAATTAAATTCAAAGAGACACCTCAATACCAAATACATTGAACCCTAAAAGCATTAATGGTAACCAAACCGAAATAGTGAAACTAACCGGTACTTAGCCACCAAACTGAACTAGAAATGTCACTCCATGCCATAAATTCTCCCATGTGAAACCAATCATATTGAATATTGGATAATGATTGGTAATTATTTACAATCATTACTAATGTTTGCACAAAGATCTTTAAAGATTTGGTAATCATTACCAAATCTTGAGAGAATCTTACCAAATCTCCAAAATTCATTCAAACCAATTCAACATCAAGACATAAGCAAGTGTAATCTAAGACAAACATACCCTAGGGATCAACTTGGGATGGTCTGCACATTACCCAATGCGCAAACCCGCAGGTCTAAATATACTAAGGCCTATTTTCACTTTTTAAAAACTTGAAAACCACACATTCTTTCTCTAGGCTCGAGCAAACCTCTCGGATACTTAGGGTTTCCAAGATTTCTCTTCAATAAACACCTTAAAATTCTGCCAAAATATCAACCTAGAGGACTTCTTGAGGTTCTTGGAGGAAGAACTCAAGGAGTTGATGGCAACCGATCGAAGACGTCTAAGAAGATCAAAGAAGAAGAGGAAGATAATCACTTAGGGAAAACTGTTTCCCCTAAGTTAGGTGTGTCTTCCTAAACCTCTTTTAATTTTGTCTTAATTATGTATATCATGTTTGTACATAGCATGATCATGTAGTTTTCATACTTAAATTTAATGTACATAGCATTTATAATAAGTGATTAAGACAAAAAGGTCAAAAACATGTCAAAATCATCAAACTATGATAAAAACATCCAAGAACATCAAGAACATGAAGAACACGTGAAACCAAACTTAAATGAACTACATAATGACCTGATTCTCATTGATCTGAAATATGTAGGCAACCCACGTACGGGTTCGGTCTCATATCTAAATAGTTTAATCTTAGCTTGCGTACTCGAACTACATGTTGACCTGTTTTTCCGTGTTTATAGGGATATGTAGGCAATCTTTATAAGGTTATATTTTTAAAAAACACAAAAAAAATATATTCATTTCATGTCATTTTACATGTTGGACCTACATGACGACCTGATTCCCTGTGAAAATAAGGATATGTAGGAAACCTTTATATTCGATCGTTAATATTTTTGTTTATTATATACTGCTATTGGGTTGTTTCTACTTAGATTGATGTAGTATTTACTACTTTTATCATATAAAAAATGCATAAAAAAGACGAAAAGATTTAAAAAGGGAATTATTTTTTAAAGCAAACCAAAGAAAATTTATTGGATGATGTTTAAAGGGGAATATTCATTTAGACTGAGGTACCGTCCTCGAATAGGTATCTTGGGATGTGTAAAACCTTCCTCAAGCATAACCAGCCCCTGAACTTAAAGAAATCTTTGGTAGAAGACCTTTACAAGTAAAAACATGGGTCATTTCAAAATAAAAATGAATTTATAAAAATCCTAGTAACCTAGCACACCATTTAATCCATACTAGGTGGCGACTCCTTTTTAAATATAAAATCTTGGTCCAAAGAAGTTTTCAAACCAATGCCTAGAAAATCCCTTGAAAACCATATTCAAAATGAATGGATTTGAAGGACTTAGAGAAAGAAGAATGGAAACTTGTTTTTCCTATTATTCTTGATCTCTACTTCCTTTTACTTTTCAAACAAAATTTGGGGTGCGTCAGTTGGCGACTCCGCTGGGGACTATAGAGGGTCATGCCTAGTTGGAGTCTAAATCTATTTTCATAGTTAATAACATCCAAGGAATATGTCTTTGATTTTCAAACATAAATAATTCCTTTTTAAAAATAGTAATAAATAATAATAATGATAATAATAATAAATAAATAATAATAATGATAATAATAATAATAAATAAATAAATAAATAATAATAATAATAATAATAAATAAATAAATAAATAAATAAATAACAATATAAAAAAATTATTATTATTACATACTTTGTCTATACTAGCATACATATATTTATTGTCTTTATCTATTGTCATTTACATTTTTGTCTTTAAAAACTGCATTTAAATTATTGTCTTTAAATTCTTGCATTCCATTTATGTATATTCTCTCTAATGCATGAGCACTTACTTTGCATTGCCTATCATGATGAAAAACCCAAGTCGTAACCCTCTTAGGGATAGAAAGACCAGTAGTAGGGGCTGAAGTTATGCAAGGTTATGACATCGATCTAAGCTCCGAAACCATTAGGATAAAAAGAGGAATTAGTAGAATCAAGGTCGGGTGGGTTTCTCCCTCGGGATCCAGTTACGAAACTCACCTCGCTCGGACTACCAAACAACGATGGATGTTCCCTCGAGGAGGAAACTAGAGGTTTGAAGTCTATGAACTGAGTCTTGCTAAAATGCATTTGGAGAAAAGCCATAACCTCATATAGTGAGCCTAGGATAGAGGATAACCAAAACCCTGATGTACTTAGGATACTGTCTTGGAGAAAGACATTTATCTTTCTGTCAATTACCTTGAAACCTTACAAAAAGAGTACCTCTAGGACTAATAGATAGCATAATAGCCAGTTAAGAATTCTCATTTGTCTTTACCAATGAGCCTGGTCATAGTCTGGAATTGTATCCAAGAGAGTTGACTGTTGAACAATCCATGAGAAAGTATAAAGAGAATCTTTATTATAACTATACGAGGCTTTATTAGACTTGGAAACTTCATTTTTTTTCCAAATTCAGGTCTTACTTTAATTTGAGGTCAATAATAATGAGAACCAACAAGCACCACCAAAGGATCCACTACATATTCCAGTTGGGCCTATTACTAGGGCGAGATCTAAGAAGGTCAAAGAAGCACTCAATGAGCTAATTTTAAATATTTGGACTGAGTCTAAAATAGTGAAGCCCAAATTAGGCCTAAATAACAATCAAGGCCTAGTCCATCTCATCAAGGCAAACGAATGGGCTTAGGCTTAAACTTGAATGCGTCTAAGCATGAGAGCCATGAAATTTTTAACTTATTTATTTTATTTATTAGTCTTTTAATTTTAATTTAAGTTATTTATTTGATAATTTGTAAGGCATGATTGCTGGTAGCGCATGAATACGTCGCTACTTTCACCACAAGTGTACGGGTCAAGTTTTAGTATAGATTGAAAGAGTTAAGGTTGTTGAATCCACAAGGATTGGATTATACGGTCGTTGAGTACCGCGATTATCATAACCTAATTTTATCTAGACGATAAAAATATAGTTTTTATAATAAATATACTAATACTAAGTTAATTAATCTAATTATACTAATATAGTGGTATGACATTTAAGGAAAATTAATGCCTATGGATTAACTTCGTCCACTTAAATGTGTTCGTTTCAATCTAATTTACATTAACGGCGTTCATCCTATCCGACAATCTCTGTATCAAAATCTCATTCACTACCTCTCCCGATGGTAAAGTGAATGAATATATGACTTCGCGTCAACACCAAAGTCCTTCTCGAGCGTCTATACGACACTTGGTCACATGAGTCTTGCCCCAACATCACGGATTGCACACTTTCTAACTCCCTCCCAAGTTATTAGATCGTTACATTGTGTTTAAACCCTAGTCTGAATCCAGGGTTACCTCTCTCGAGTATCAAACCCCGTATTCTCAGTATATCAAACAAGTATATAAACGTGGAATAATGGTAAACACAATCGTATAAACACGAACAACCATTAACTAAACATAGATTTTATATAAACAACGTTTACATGAAGTTAATCAAACCCTAGACAATATATGTTTAGCTACACATAGTCGTAGCCCTAAATACAACTAAATACATGCTAAACATATACAAACATTCAACCAATCTACGAGATAAAGAGAGAAAAGAGGAGACTACCCATTATCCGAAGATTCATTGCTAAAACCACTCCGAGAACGCTTATTCCTTCTTCGCGTTGTGAACTTCTATTGGTCGAATAGCCTTGGAGCTCTCAAGACTCCCGAAAACGTCTACTGTCATTTGGGGAGAAGATAGATGATATTTATAGGATTCAAAATATCTCAAAATATCTAAAATATCCTAAAATATCTGCAGCATAACCGCTGTAGCAGTGGAGATGTCGGTAGAATTCTGGCGGGTAACCGTTGCAGTGGTGAGCTCTCTGTATTTTGACCACAACAGTGGTGCCTGACCGCTGCAGCGATGGAGCTTTAGAAAACTCTCAGTATTTTCACTGTTGCAACAATAGTTCACCACTGTAGCGGTGGATGTAGGTTCTGGATTTGGCCGTTTTGTTTTTTTTCTCCACCGTTCTTCCACCGCTTTGATCGTTTATAGACCATTTTAGTCCCCTTTCACCCCAAATACCTAATTTAAGACAAAATAAATAAAAACGTATTAAAATATAATAAAACGTTATAAAAATACTCGAAAACTATGAAAACCGGTTTGGGAATAAATAGATAAATTACACTTATCAATTGCCAATATGTTTCATTTTTAGACTAGGAGTGTAAGGTAAGATAAGGAATATTCCTTATTCTTTCTTTTGTCTTGTTGTGTGAGACACTAGGGTCTTATTGTATTTTTTTTTTTATTATGAGCGCCATTATTCATGGGGGTACTGTTCACGACAACTGTTCACGCGTACTATTAACTGCTAGGGTTTTCTTGTATTCCTTGGCTGCCTATTTAAATAAGCGATGTAAGGAGGAGACATGACTTTTTTATTAACACAATCGTGAGAGTTTTCTCTTAAGTTCTTTATTGAATTTTTTCTGAACTTATCAAGAATTTCTTTTGGTGTTCAAACTCTATACCATCGGTCCGTGATTCACTTATAATCATTGGGTCGAGATTTGTTCCCTTTATACATTCAGTTCGCGTTTCATTCATAAACGTAGGGGCAATGTAATATATCTTTCAATTTCGGTATTTTTAGTTCATTATAAATCTGAATTTAGTTCAACTCTTCACAAAGAAACCCTAAATTGGTTTTAGGTCTCATTAATCCTTAGTAAGGTTCGCATCATTTAGTAATCAGAGCAAGGTTCTAAATCAGGTTTCATCTATCTGTTTCTTTTTTCGTTTATTGATATCTATTTATTCCTATTTTTTTCTTGACCGAATTATATCATCAATTCTATTGTGTGTGTTTTTGTTCTAATTCAAATTTGGTCCGATCTTGATAAAACAAATGTGGGACATCTTTGTTCTGGTCATATTTTTCGTTTAAATACTATAATTCTTCTAATCTCAATTTAAAGTTGTTGCTTTTCAAAAAAAATCTAAACCAAAAAAAAAAAGGGAACAAAATAAAAAATAAGTAAAAAATCCAGCAGCTATATTGAGATTTAAACTCTTCTTGTTCTATTACATAAGCTTATCCTTTGTACTTTTCTTGTTCACTTTACTTTTGTCCTAAATATTATTCTTTGTAAAATCAATTTTTGAGTTTGAATTGTCACAAGAAATTTCTTATTGAGGTTGGTTAAGTTCAATAAAAAATTAAAAGAATGAACTAAAGAGTGAAAAAAAACAAGAGAGTGTGAGACCAATATCGAGAAGAAAAATCCAATTAAGAATGATACACGAGTGGACTGACATACTTTGAGTGCAAACACGTGAGGGAGTGTGTTCGGACTTATTCTCTAATATTTATCTTTAGTTTCAAAATATGTCTTCCAGAGGTAACACATCAAACAATGAAGGAGGGGAAGCGACATCCATCACATTGTAGGCTATGTAACAATAATTTAAATGCATAAATATGATGTTTAATGAAATTCGGGATCAGATGGATAAGCAAGATGCTGCTATGTTGCTTAGTGTGAGGGGAAGCCCCAAGGAGTCCCTAATGCTAAAAGGTAAGAAAGGCGTGCAAACATGGAAGATTCTGATGGTGACTACGTGGATGAGTTCAGAAATGATGAAGAAAAATCTTCATTGAACGATGAGGGTAGGTTTGTGCAAATGGGAGAAAGGCATGGTAGAGTTTTCTATAGAGATTCGAGATGGCGTGATGGGGTTGACCGAAACCTAGGGAACATCAAAATGAAGATACTATCATTCCAAGGAAAAAAATGACCCTGAAGCTTACTATGTGTGAGAGAAGAAGGTGGAGTTGATTTTTGAGTGCCACAATTACTCCGAGGAGAAAAAGGTAAAACTCGTTGTAATTGAATTTGTTGATTACACTATAATATGGTGGGATCAACTTGTGATTAACTGAAGGAGAAAACATGAGAGACATATTAAGACGTAGGCGAAAATAAAGGTCATCAGGAGGAGGAGGTTTGTCCCTAGTCACTACTATTGGGTCTTGTTCCAAAAGTTACAAAGTATTACTCAAGGCTATTGGAGCATGGATGATTACTACAAGGAGATGGAGATCGCTATGACCCAGGCTAATGTAGAGGAAGATAGAGAAAGTACAATGGTAAGGTTCTTGAATGAGCTGAATTGGGAGATTGCCAATATGGTGGAGTTGCAACATGATTTGGAGTTGAAAGACATGGTGCATATGGCAATAAAGGTGGAACAACAACTTAAAAGGAAGAAAATTTGGTCATTTCAAAACCCGGGCTCCTTTACTTCGTGGAGGCCGAATAGGAGGAAAGACGAAGGGGCTATTTCAAAGTCCAAAACCGAACCACCAAAATGGAGAGATGATGTGTCCAATGCCAACAAAGGTAAACCAAAACCCAAACTCGTAACTGTGATATTAAATGTTTTCATTGTTCGGGAGTAGGTCACATAGCTTTACAATGCCAAAATAAAAGGACCATGAAAGCACGTGTTGATGGAGGAGTTGAAACTGAAAGTGAGAGTGATGATGACCAGGTTCTACCACTTGAGGATGCTTGTGATGATGATATGGAGTATTTGGTGGAAGTAGAGTCACTTGTGGTAAGGCACGCTCTAAGTTCCCAAGTCGCAGAGAATGATATGGAATAATAAAAGAAGAATATTTTTCATACTAGATGCCATGTCAACAACAAGGTATACAGTATGATAATTGATGGGGGAAGTTATACTAATGTGGCTAGCACTACCTTAGTAGAAAAATGAAACTTACCTACCTTGAAACACCCTAGACCATAAAAGTTGCAGTCGTTGAATGATTGTGGGGAGGTTTGGGTAAATAAGCAAGTGATAGTTTCCTTTTCAATTGGGAACTACAAGGATGAAGTACTTTGTGATGTTGTTCCAGTGCATGCAGGACACATATTGTTGGACAGGTTGTGACAATTTGATAAGAAGGTCAATTATGGCGGGTTCAAGAATAGGCACTCATTTGTCAAAGACAATAGAACTATTACTCTTGTGCCATTGACTCCAAGACAAGTGTATGAGGATCAAATGAAATTGAAAAGAGAGAACGAGTTGAAAAAAATTGGTGAGATCGAGAGTTCAAAAAAGGATAAGAAAAATGAGAATGAAAATAGAAAAGAGAGTGAAAAGGAAAAAGGTAGTGAAAAAAACAAAACAAAGAAACAATTGAGCTTTTATGCTAAGGCGAGTGATATGAAGAGTGCTTTTTACGCAAACCAGCCTATATTTGTACTACTGTACAAAGAGGCGTGTTTTAGTACTAACGAACTTGACCAATCTTTACCTACTATTGTTATTTCTTTGTTGCAAGAATTTGAGGACGTGTTCCCTAATAACGTGCCGAGTGGATTGCCACCTATTCGAGGAAAAGAACATTAAAATTAACTTTGTGTCGGGTGCAACAATTCCTAACCAACCAACCTATAGGAGTAATCTAGAGGAGACGATGGAACTTCAAAGGCAAGTAGAGGAGTTGTTGGCCAAAGGACACGTAAGAGAGAGTAGGAGTTCGTGCGCGATACCAATACTACTTGTGCCTAAGAACGATGGAATTTAGTGTATGTGTGTTGATTGCCGAGATATTAACAACATTATGGTAAAGTATCGACATCATATTCCTAGGCTAGATAAAATGTTAGATGAGTTGCATGGGTCATGTATTTTCACAAAAAAATGATTTGAAAAGTGGGTATCATCAAGTTAGAATGAAAGAGGGTGATGAATGGAAAACTGTCTTTAAAACTAAACATGGATTGTATGAGTGGTTAGTTATGCCTTTTAGTCTAACTAATGCCCCAAGTACATTCATGAGGTTAATGAATCATGCATTGCATCCATTTATAGACAAATTTTTTGTGGTCTATTTTGATGATGTTTTGGTGTATAGCAAGAGCTTAGATAAGCATATTGATCACTTGCATTGTGTGCTTGATATTTTAAGAAAAGAAAAACTATATGCTAATATAAAGAAATGTTCATTTTGCTTCGATAAAGTTGTGTTTCTTGCCTATGTTGTTAGTGCAAAAAGGATTGCGGTGGATGAGAAAAATGTGAAGGCTATCAAATAATGGCCCATACCTAAGTCAATCACGGAGGTAAGAAGTTTTCATAGTTTGGCTAGTTTTTATTAGCGATTTGTTAAATATTCCAGTACACTAGCCACACCACTCATTGAAATTGTTAAAAAATCTGTGTGTTTTAAATGGGGTAATGAGCAAGATTTTTCATTTAATGAGATGAAATGAAGGTTATGTGGTGTTTCTTTATTAGCATTAACTGATTTTTCAAAAACTTTAGAGATTGAGTGTGATGCCTCAGGAATAGGTATTGGAGTTGTTTTGATGTAAGAGAAGCAACCAATAGCATACTTTAGCAAAAAGCTAAATAAAGCAGCCTTGAACTACCCGACATATGATAAGGAGCTTTATGTATTGGTGAGAGCATTGGAGACTTAGCAACATTACCTGTGATCGAGAGAGTTTGTCATATACACCGACCATGAGTCTTTGAAGCACTGGAAAGGGCAAGGTAAGTTGAATAGAAGGCATGCTGAATGGATGGAATTCACTGAAACCTTCCCATATATAATCAAATACAAATAAGGTAAGGAAAAATATTATGGTTGATGCACTATCCAGAAGGTACGCCCTTGTCTCTACTTTAAATGTGAAGTTATTGGGATTTGAATATGGTAAGGAATTATATGCTAATAATGATGACTTTTCTAGTGTGTATGGAGCATGTGAGAGGACAGTGTTTCATAAGTTCTATAGAATGGATGGGTACTTATTTAGAGAGAATAGATTTTGTGTTCCTAATAGTTTTATACATGAGTTGCTTATACGTGAAGCACATGGAGGTGGTTTGATGGGTCATTTTGGTGTAAGAAAGACTTTAGACGTGTTACATGAACACTTCTGTTGATCCTAAGATTTTGATGAACAATTAAGTATTGATGTTTTGGTGGAACTAATGTTTAATTGATGTGTTTCAGTGATTTAAAGTTCCAATAATGAAGAGATCAAATTAAATGGATGCTAAATGAAGATGTTAAAATGATGAAGAAGAATTAAGAGTTTGAAGAAATTAGGGAAAACAACCTCGGTGATCTTAACTCTTAATATCCCATTTAGGAACACACACATGACACAAAATGTATTTTATCTTTTATGTGTGTTTCGGTTAAGTTAAATTATTTGCTCCTGTGAGAAATAAGAAAAAATAATTTTGAATGACTAAAATGGAATATAAGAATATTAGTGAAGCTAATTAAGAGAAGAAAATGGTTAAGTGGGAAAAATCATAAAAGAAAATGAGTTAAAAATGTATTAAAAAAAGAGATCCAGTGACAGCAGTCGACTGGTGAGTTGACTGGACATAGAAGCTGAAAGATTATGTATCTCTAAGTTGATCGACAGGTCGACCGGCCAAGAAGGGTTGAACTTTCTAAATCAACAAGTCGACTGATAGGTCGACTGGTGAAAGAAAGACCAACCCTTTGAATCTACAAGTCGACTTGGAGGTCGACCAATGCACGAGCAGCGATAGCTTGGCTACAACTTGAATTGGGCAGTCGACTGGGAAGTCAACCGAACGTATTGTTTTAGGATACTGTTTGATCCAAGATTATATCCAAAAGTAGCCATTTTTTGTTGGGATTTGAGAGAGATTTCGGGGATATTATCTATATTTAAGATATGGTTCATATACTAATTAAATCCTATTAATATGGTTCATTAAATATTAATATTTCTCAATTTAGTACTTGAAATAGATTCTATTCTTATTAATTGAAATTGAGAAATACTTTGGGGGTTTAATTGAGAGATTTGAAAGATGTTTATAAGTGGAATTGAACCTAAATGAAGTCATTATGATATAAGGAGTCTATAAGTGCTATTAATTGTCATGACACATGTAAACTAACCGTTATAAGGTTGATTTCATATTCCTATATATAGACCTGCGAATTTCTATTTATGACTAATCATTCTAAGAGAGAGAATCCATATATTATCAAGAGATATCAGAATTTATCAATTAAGTGAGATTTTCTAAGAGATATCTTATTGAGAATTGTGTGAGCTTTTCTAAGAGAATCATTTACTGATTATTGCTGCTACCTATTTGAAGTTACATTGCAATACTGTTTTCTTTCAGTGGATTCCGGGTGAGATCTTTCCATATTGCTTATTGTTTGTTTATTATTCTATATTTGGAAATTGATCTTAGAAATTGTTTCTGATTTTTGAAGAGAATATTTTTTACAAACAATTTCTTGAATTTCATTACGTGCTCCAATTTGCTATCTATATCTTGTTAAAATCAGATTTTTCTATCTCACATATTTCTATCACTAGTTGGGATATTAATTGAGTTTTTGTTTATCTGGGGTGATAGAAGCTCCGAGTGAGATTTACTTCTTATCAATGTTTTTGTTGGTGAGTTGTGATGGGTTAAATACCATTGGGGGTATTTAATCAAGGGTAGTCGGGTTTCAGTCTCTTCTGTAAAGAGATTGAGGTAGTGATTCTTCCTGAATAAAAATTGTGTTTTGAGTGATTTGTAGAGGTTCCATCCTTACTTGTGAAAAGGATCGTTGGAGTATTTGTGAGAGGTTTTGATTCTTGAGTCTTAGTGTTAAAAAGGATTAGGTTGTTCTTTAGCCTGTAAAAAGTAGAGGTTCTTCCTTAGCCTGAGAAAATGATATTGTAAAAGTTGATTCTGAGCCTCTAAAAGAATCGGTGTACGGGTTTGGTACCTACCTTTAAAGGGATTTTGGTTTTAGTGGGTGCGACCTCCGTGGAGCTCGGTGGACTGGATTCACCAAGAGTAACTTGGTGAACTAGTATAAATATTTTGTATACTGTATTACTACTTAGTTATTTTTGCTGTTTAGGTGTGCACATAGATTGATAATATTATTCCGCCGTGTTATAAAGATAATAATTAATTTAGGATTAAAATAATTATTTGATTTATTTAAGTTTTATTCTGATTATTTTTAAATTACCCAATTCACCCCCCCTCTTGGGTATTCTATTGGGCCAACAACTTCTTTTGGCAAAAAATGAAATGTGATGTAGAAAGAGTTTGTACTAGATGTGTTACGTGTAGGCAAGCTAAATCTAGAGTCATACCACATGGATTATACACTCCTTTGCCCATACCTGGTGCGCCTTGGGTAGATATTTCCATAGACTTTGTTTTAGGCTTTCCTAAGTCAAGAAAATGTAGGGATTTGGTTTTTGTTGTTGTTGATAGATTTTCGAAGATGGCACATTTCATATCTTGCAATAAAACCAATGATGCAACCCACATTGTTGATTTGTTATTTAGAGAGATAGTGTGGCTCCATGGCGTTTTGAGGAGTATCTCGTAGTGCGTGAATACGGCGCTTCTTTCACTCGCAAGTATACGAGGTCAAGTTTTAGTATAGATCGTGAGAGTTAGGGTTATCGTGTCCATATGGATTAGTTGTGACTATTATTGAGTACCACATTTGTCATGACCTAACTTTATCTAGGTGAAAATAAATGTGTTTAAAATTAATAATACTAATACTAAGTTAATTAATCTAATTAAATTAACTATACTAATACAATTATGACATGTTTAGGGAAAATATTGCCATGGGATTAACTTTTGTTTACAAAAACGTGTTTGGTCTTGTTTTAGTTTATGTTAACGGTGTTTGACTTATCCAACAATATCTGTTTGTAAACTCCCTCGCTACCTTTCCTGAGTGTAAGACGAGGGATAAAACGTGACTTCATGTTAACAAAGCAGTTCCCTTGAACATATTAACCACTCTAGATTGCGTGAGTCTCGCCTTAAAGTCATTGATTGCGCAAAATCCAACTCTCGACCTGGTGTACGGCGAGGGATATCGCATCCTCGCGTATTGGCTACTCGGAGGTTGGTGGCTGCAATTGATACGCTGCCACTTTCACCGTAAGCGTACGGATCAAGTTTTAATATAATGGACCTTTCGGTCGTGTATCGTATCCACATGGATTGGTTGAGATTACTATCGAGTACAACGATTATCATAACCCAACTTTATCTGAGCTACAAAAATGTAGTTTAATTAATTACTAATACTAAAATACTAATTTAACTATACTAATATTATATTGAGATAGTTTTGAGATATTAGGTTGTCTAGGGATTAGTTCGTCTACGAATATGTGTTCAATCTCGTTTTAGTTTATGTTAATGACGTTCGACTTATCCGACAATCTCGGTATCTAAAACTCCTCTACCACCTTTCCCGAGTGTAAGACTGGGGATATAATACAACTTTGTGTCAACGAATAAGTCCCCCTCAATGTCTTAACAACCCTAGGTTGTGTGAGTCTCACCCTAACATCATTGATGACACACAATACAACTCCGGACCGGGTCATTGGATCGTGCATTGCGTTCGACAATCTCAGTTCTAAAACTCCCTCACCACCTCTCCCGAGTGTAAGACGAGGGAATACGCGACTTCAAATCAATGAAGAAGTCATCCTCAATGTCTTAACGACCCTGGGTCGCGTGAGTCTTGCCCCAACATCATAAATTGTCCACAATCCAAACCCCGACTAGGTTATAGGATCATGGCGTTTGTTTATTCTAGTCTAAATCTGGGATTTGTCAAACCCCATATTCTCATAACATGATAAACAAACAATACGGCACACACAATCAAAATAATGAAGAATATCTGCAAACAAAACACAAACTCAATTAAACAACAAATTCATAAATTATATTAATAATCCCTTTACAACCTATGTTTAGCCAATGGCCATAACCGTGTATACAATGTAAAATGGCGTAAACATACTCAAAAACTACTAAAAAGAAGAAAACAAAGAGAAGAAATGAGCGACTTAGCCAATATCCGAAGAATAGCAGCTAGAACCGTCGAACAATCGCTTCCCTCTTTATCTTCCACCTCGGGTTGAGAGCTTTCCCTAAAAAATTCCTTCTCCTAACCTTAAAATATAGTGTAAGGCCTTAGGGGCTGAAGAGATCAGAAGAGAGAAGGAGAGAAGGGTATTTATAGGCTCAAAAATATCAAACAAAATATCTAAACTGTGCAGAGGCCACCGCTGCGGCGGTAAGTATGTTGGCTAGTGATCGCTACGACGGTAAGTATGTTAGCTGGTGATCGCTGCGGCGATAAAGAAAGCGGTGACTTTGGAAAAACTTTCTGCTGGTTTACTGCCTAAGCGGTGGTCCGTCAGTAGCCTTTGGTCTTTCTTCATATCTTCACCCTTGCGGCAGTGATCTGGACGCCGCGGCAGTGGGCTTATTTCACAGTTTTGCCTCCGAGCTTATTTTTTCACCGTTCTTCGACCGCTTTTGGTTCGATCTCATCGTTTTAGATCCAATTTCATACCTTTTCACCTCACGCACCTGTTTTAATACAAAAAGAATAAAAACATATTAAAACATATAAAAATAACTATAAAAGTACTCTAAAACTAACAAAACCGGTTTAGAAATACGTAGGTAGATCACACCTATCAATTACCCCCAAACTTGGAATTTTGCTAGTCCTCGAGCAAAACACCCACACAATACAAGAAAATATAAAAACTAATTAAGAAATTGAAAACTAAAAATGAAAAAACACTAAAACAAAAATGTGTAAGTTTTGATTATCATCTACCGTCGAAAGATTTTCCCTCATTAGCCCCCAATCCCATCAAGTTCAAGCATAAATCACACCATATTGTGTTCTAGAATTTTCACGTTCAAAAATAGTAAGTGCCATTCTAGATCCTGTTTAAGTGTGTGTGATTAAACTCAAATATATAACTATCCATTGATTAGATGAGATTATCCCTCAATATAGTTCATGACTAAAACCTTTTAGGTATAGGAAATCCATACGCCTGACCCTGGATCTATTCTCCACTAATGTAGGCTCGGAGGTTCATGAAGATCAGTAGGACTTGGTTCGGTTTTGGAATAATGGCCACGGGTATATCAAAAATACAGAACAGGTTAATCTTCATTAACGTGACGATACCCGAGGCACATGTTTGGCTCTTTCTCACTCTCAAAACCCCATTGTTTAATTAGAAACAACCTTGAACAATACAATTAAGAACGCATTACTCATTTGTCAACAAGAAATGTAAAGATTTTATTATTATTATTATTATTATTATTATTATTATTATTATTATTATTATTATTATTATTATTATTATTATTTTCGAACACACCCCCAAACTCATTCGATTGTTACAGTTTAAGGGGTGTGCAAAAAGGATTAAGTAACATACCTCCAAACGCATTCGAATTTATACAATTTTAGGAGTGTGCAAAAATATGAATGACATACGACAAGCGAGTACTCGAATATCGAACCAATTTAGAAGTTCGCCCTAAATCCAACCACTCACATCAAGTAGCGAAATGCTAACTTGATTCACTCACATTGTGCCTTTGGTTTAGCGATGTAGGTTTGGAAAAAGTTTAATCGACCATGGTATTGGTTAAGGGTTCGGAATTGAAACGACATTTAAGTTTTGACAGGGTAATGAGGGGTAATAATATATCTGGGTAAGCTTCAAAAGGCTCAAGCGATCAAATGAATACCTAAATCATATCTCCTAAACAACCTCGCCTAAGATTTCGCCTCGAATTCCCCCCAAATCAAGTTCTAGAATCCCTATTGTCATGAAATTGAGTGAAGGATAATCGGTTTCAAATCAAGTAGATAGTGCTATATTGAGTTTATGTGCTCGTGTATTTAGGATCTACAATAATTTTTACAAAAACGATACGTTAAGCACACAGAACACACATGAATGAGCGTTACACTCGACCTCAAAACAATCAAGGGAAAGAATCATCATCGGGTAAAGGCCCAGATGACGTCAAAAGTCAGCACAAAACAACAACTAAACTAAACAAATTAATCCTAAACAAGCATGCACACATATAAAAACAATAAAACTTAACTAAAAACATAAACATATACTAAAAAAACATACTACACATCACCACCAACGCAAAACAGGTGATGTCCAAAACGAGTCGTTAGCGATCCCAATGACAGTATATAGCATGATATTGAAGATGGGGGTTTAGAACACGTACCCGGGAGGCGAGAGGATCTCACCTTCGACTCAAATTGACGGATATGGATTTAACTTATTTTTTACCCTGGGTTGCATCCCAAGAAGCGCTTGGTTAAATGTCCTTAGCCCAACACATGCCCTCAAGACTAACAAGATTTTGCAATGAAAGGAACACGAGAGTACCTGTCGATCTAACATCTTGAAGCATCCTGTAAGAAAAAATAAACAAAACTACAAAGAAATATTATATACAATAAAAAATGCCTAAATTAAAATCAAGTTATTTACTCACAATATCAATAGTAATCCAAAACACAACCCCTGGCAATCGTTACCAAAAACTTGGTCGCGATCGCCGAAAATTGTATTCGACAAACCAATCCCCGGCAACGGTGCCAAAAACTTGTTGGCTGCAATTCATGCGTGGCCACTTTAATCGTAAGCGTACAATTCATATTTTAGTATAATGGACCTTTCGATTAGGTATCATATCCACAGGGATTGGTTGAGATTACTATCGAGTACCGCGATTGTCATAACCCGACTTTATCTAGGTGACAAAAATGTAGTTTAATTAATTACTAATACTAAAATACTAATTTAAGTATATTAATATTATATTGAGATAGTTTTGAGAGAATAGGTTGTTTAGGGATTAGTTTCGTTTACTAATACGTGTTCAATCTCGTTTTAGTTTATGTTAATGGCGTTCGACTTATCCGACAATCTCGGTATCTAAAATACCTCCGCCACCTCTCTTAAGTGTAAGGCGGGGGATATAATGTAACTTCGTGTCAATGAAGAAGTCCCCCTCAATGTCTTAACGAGCCTAGGTTGCATGAGTCTCGCCCCAACGTCATTGATTGCACACAATCCAACTCCCGACTGGGTCATTGGATCGTGCGTTGCGTTTACCCTATCGACAATCTTAGTTCTAAAACTCCCTCGCCACCCTCCCAAGTGTAATACAAGGGAATACGTGACTTTGAATCAATGAAGAAGTCCCCCTCAACGTCTTAATGACCCTAGGTCGCATGAGTCTTTCCCTAACGTCATAGATTGTCTATAATCCAAACCCCGACCGAGTTATAGGATCGTGGCGTTTGTTTATTCTAGTCCGAATCTGAGATTTGTCAAACCCCGTATTCTTATAACATAATTCTAATAAAATGATAAACAAATAATACGGTACACATAATCAAAATAACGAAGAACATCTGCAAACAAAACACAAACTTAATTAAACAACAAATTCATAAATTATATTAATAATCCTTTTACAACCTATGTTTAGACAATGGCCATAACCATGTATACAATGTAAAATTGTATAAACATGCTCAACAACTACTAAAAAGAAAAAACGAGCGACTTAGCCAATATCCGAAGAATAGCCGCTAGAACTATCGAACGATTGCATCCCTCTTCATCTTCCACCTTGGGTTTAGAGCTCTCCCTAAAACATCCCTTATCCTAACCCTAAAATGTAGCCAAGGACTTGGGGGCCGAAGTGATCGGAAGAGATGAGGAGAGAAGGGTATTTATAGGCTCAAAAATATCAAACAAAATATCTAAACTGTACGGAGTCCACCGCCACGGCGGTGAGTATGTCGGCTGGTGATTGCTGTGGCAATGAAGAAAGTGGTGAATTTGAAAAAACTTTATGTTGGTTTACCACCTAGGCGATGGTCCGTCAGTAGCCTTTGGTCTTTCTCAACATCTTCACCGCCATGATGGTAGTCTGGACGCCGCGACGATGGGTTTGTTTCACAGTTTTGCCTCCGAGATTATTTTTCCACCGTTCTTTGACCGCTTTTGGTTTGATCTCATCATTTTAGCTCCAATTTAATAGCTTTTCACCCCACGCACCTATTTTAATACAAAAAGAATAAAAATATAATAAAACATATAAAAATAACTATAAAACTACTCTAAAACTAACAAAACCGGTTTGGAAATACGTAGGTAGATCACACATATCACAAGTGTACGAGGTCAAAGTTTTAGTATATTGTGATCGTGAAAGATCGGGTTATCATATCCACAGGGATTGGTGTCATTACTATCAAGTACTGCGTTTGTCATGACCTAACTTTATCCAGGCTAAAAATAAATGTATTTAATTAATTAAACTAATACTAATTAACTAAATTATCTATACTAATATACTAATATGTTTTAGGGGAAAGAGTTTCCTAGGGATTAACATGTTTACAAATACGTGTTCGATCTCGATTACTCACGTTTACGGTGTTCGACCTATTTGAAAATCTCGGTTCGTAAATTCCACCGCCAGCTCTCCCGAGTGCAAGATAGTAGAATACATGACTTCGAGTCAACGAAGAAGTCTCCCTTAATGTATTAACGACCCTAGGTCCTGTGAGTCTCGACCAGCGTCATTGATTGCACAAAATCCAACTCCCGACCGGGTCATTAGATCGTCGCGTTGTGTTTACTCTATTGACAATTTTAGTTCTAAAACTCTACTACCACCTTTCCCTAGTGTAAGATGGGGGAATGCATGATTTCGAGTTAATGAAGATGTCTCCCTCAACATCTTAATGACCCTAGGTCACGTGAGTCTTGCCCTAATGTCATCGATTGTCCATAATCCTAACCCCTACCGGGTTATTGGATCGTGACGTTTGTTTACCCTAATCCAAATCTGGAGTTTATCAAACCCCGTATTCTCCATTTATATAACTAAACATAATCAAACAATAAGATAAACACAATCAACTATGTAGAACAAACATAAACGCAACACCGAAATCATCCAAACATATATTTATAAATGTATTCATTAATCCCTATGTAATCCATGTTTAACTACGGCCATAACTGTATTTACAAATACAGAATGCGCTAAACATGCTCACAATTCCTAAGTTAAAGAAACAAGGGAAAAAATCGAAGAACTTGGCCTTGTCCAAAGTTTAGGCACTAAGAACACTCAACGATCGCTTCGCCGTCTTCCTCCACTTTGGGATGTGAGCTCTCCCTCCAAAACTCCTAAACCTACCCTTAGATATCTTCTAAGGGGATCAAAATGCCAAGATAGTCTGAAAATAAGGGAGGAGATGGGATATATATAGCTAAAATATCTCAAAATATCTAATAAATATCTTCAGTCTGTGTAGAGGTCACCGCCCAGGCGGTGAGTAGGTCAGTTGGTTAATCATCGTGGTCATGAGGACAGTGGCGGATTAGGATGACATTCTACAGTTTCACCACCTAGGCGGTGAGTTTCGAGCAAGAATAGGTCAGACTCTGCATCTTTACCGCTGCGGCAGAGGTCTAAACGAAGCAGCGGTGGGCTTCTTTCACAATTTTTCCTCCGAGCTTGTTTTTCCACCATTCTTCGACCGTTTCTGGTTCGATTTTATCGTTTTCGTTCCAATTTCATACCTTTTTACCCCACACACCTGATTTATAAAAAATAATTAAAACATAATAAAAATAACTATAAAAATACTCTAAAACTAACAAAACCGATTTGGAAATATATAGGTAGATCACACCAATCAAATACCCCTAAACTTGAAATTTTGCTAGTCCTTGAGCAAAACACACACACGAAAAAAAAAACAACAAAACAACTAAATGAAATAACAAACAACCTAAAATAATCTAAACATAATTACATGCGAGTTTTGACTTCTTCTAACGACCTATTTATTTTTCCCTCAACAACCGCCAGTCATATTGAGTTCAGGTGGTAAAACACATCATGTGGTTATAGAATTTTGACATACAATAATGGTGAATGCCATTCTAGATCCTGTAAACATGTTAGTGCGAGACTGAATAATATAACTATACAACAACCGGATTGGATTATCCCCCAACGAAATTCATGAATTAGACCGTATAGGACTAGGATTTCCATATGCCTGATTGGGTTCCACTCTCCACTAATGTTGGTTGAGTAGTTAATACAGATCAAAAGGACTTGGTTCGGTTTTGGAAGATTTGGCCAAGGGTAATTTGGAATAGAAAACGGGTTAATGTTGTTAACTTAACGTTACCCATGGCTCAAGGCTTGGCACATTCACTCTCGAACCCCCATAGATGGATTGGAAAATAATTCCAAACTAACATTTAAGAATGTAGTACTCACTTATAAAAAATAAACATAATTTTTTTTTAACTAACCACACCCCTAAACTTATTTGATTAGTATGATTTCACAGGTGTGGTTAAAACAGAAAAAAAAAAACGACAAGTGAGTACTCGAATACCAAACTAATTAGAAGTTCGCGCTAAATCCAACCGCTCACATCAAGTAGTATATATGAATGCTAACTTGATTCACTCAAATGTGCCTTTAATTTTAGGGATTAAGGTTTGGAAAAAGATCAACTGGCCAGGGTATTTTTTCATGTGTTCAGAATTGAATTGGCATTTAGTCTTCAATAGGGTAACGAGGGCATATCATATAACAAGTAGGCTTAAAAGGCTCAAGCGACAAAAAGAATGCCTAAATCACGTCTCCTGAACTATCTCGCCAAGGATTCCGCCTCAAGCTTCTCCTTAATAAGGTTCTAGGTTCTAGAATCCTAAATTTGTCATGAATTTGGCTAATCGATAATCGTTCTCAAATCAATTGAATAGAAATACTTGAGTCTATATGCTCGTGCAAATTAGGATCTACATTAATTTTCACCAAAATGCATAGTCAAGCATACTAAACACACATGTATGGGTATTACCCTTGACGTAGAAAACAACCAGGATAATATCATCATTGGGTAACGGCCTAGATGAACGTAAAACTCAATATGCACAACAACAATACAAAAATAAACACATTCTAACCTAAACAAACATTCACACAAGAAAATAATAACACATTTAACATACTATACTATACATCACTTCCGAACTCAAAACGGACAGTGTCTTCAGCGAACCCAATCATCGTTCTCAACATATGAAATTTAAGCATGCTGACGAAGGGGGTGTAGAACACGTATATGGGAGGCGAGAGAATCTTGCCTCTGAATAAATTCAGCTATGACTGATTTAACTTATTTTCGACCTTGGGTTGCCTCCCAAAAAGCACGTGGTTTATTGTCCTCGACCCGACATTTTCATAATACCCTCAAGGTTGGCGAGATTTATCTTTGATCAGCTTGATCATTCAACGAAATGCCTCACCAGGTTATATGCGTGGCCCCGCACAATAAAACGGCTTGGAATCCCATCGAAAGAGATGCATCAATACTCGTCGATCTAACATCGCCAAGTACCTTGCATAAGAAACAAAAACAAAACTACAAACAAAAATTATATACAAAAGAAATTCCTAAAGTAAAATCCGATCATTTACTCACTATATCGACAATAACCAACAAAACAATCCCCGACAATCATTACCAAAAACTTGGTGACGATTGCCGAAAACTGAATTCGTTTAACGACCAATCCCCAACAAAGGTGCCAAAAACTTGTACGGAAAGGGATTTTGCATCCTCGCGTATTGACCACTCGCAAGTGTACGAGGTCAAAGTTTTAGTATAGTGTGATCATGAAAGATCGGGTTATTGTATCCACAGGGATTAGTGTCGTTACTATCGAGTACTGCGTTTGTCATGACCTAACTTTATCTAGGCTAAAAACAAATGTATTTAATTAATTAAACTAATACTAGTTAACTAAATTATCTATACTAATATACTAATATGTTTTAGGGGAAAGAGTTTCCTAGGGATTAACGTGTTTACAAATACGTGTTCTATCTCGATTTACTCACATTTACGGTGTTCGACCTATTTGACAATCTCGGTTCGTAAACTTCACCGCCAGCTCTCTCGAGTGTAAGACAGTGGAATACATGACTTCTAGTCAACGAAGAAGTCTCTCTCAATTTCTTAACAACCCTAGGTCACGTGAGTCTCGACCAGCGTCATTGATTGCACAAAATTTAACTCCCGACTGGGTCATTAGATCGCCGCGTTGTGTTTACTCTATTAACAATCTCAGTTCTAAAACTCTACTGCCACCTCTCCCTAGTGTAACACGGGGGAATACATGACTTAGAGTCAATGAAAAAGTGCCCCTCAACATTGTAATGACCCTAGGTCATGTGAGTCTTGCCCCAATGTCATCAATTGTCCACAATCCTAACCCCGACCAGGTTATTGGATCATGGCGTTTGTTTACCCTAACCCAAATCCGGGGTTTGTTAAACCCCATATTGTCCATTTATCTAACTAAGCATAATGAACAAACAATAAGATAAACACAATCAACTATAAAGAAAAAACATAAACGGAACACTGAAACCATCCAAACACATGTTTATAAATGTATTCGTTAATCCCTATACAATCCATGTTTAACTACGGCCATAACCGCATTTACAAATAAAGAACGAGCTAAACATGCTCACAAATCCTAAGTTAAAGAAACAAGGGAAGAAATTGAAGAACTTAGCTTTGTCGGAAGTTTAGCCTCTAAGAAAGCTCAACGATTGCTTCTCCGTCTTCCTCCACTTTGGGATGTGAGCTCTCCCTCTAAAACTCCTAAACCTACCCTTAGATATCTTCAAAGGGGCTCAAAATACCAAGGGAGTCTGAAAATGAGGGAGAAGAGAGGATATATATAGCCAAAATATCTTAAAATATCTAATAAATATCTTCAGTCTGTACAGAGGTCACCACCTAGGCGGTCAGTAGGTCGGTTGGTTGATCGCCGCGGCGGTGAAGACAACGATAGATTAGGATGACATTTTACAGTTTCACTGCCTAGGCGGTGAGTGTACAACAATAATAGGTCAGTCTCTGCATCTTTATCGCCATGGCGGTGGGCTTCGTTTATAATTTTGCCTCCAAGCTTGTTTTTCCACCGTTCTTCGACCGTTTTTGGTTCGATCTCATCATTTTCGCTCCAGTTTCATACCTTTTTCCCCCCACACACCTAATTTATACAAAAAGTATAAAAACTAGTTAAAACATAATAACAATAACTATAAAAATACTCTAAAACTAACAAAATCGATGTAGAAATATGTAGGTAGATCACACCTATCACTGGGTTATTGGATTGTCGAGTTGTGTTTACCCTATCGACATCTCAGTTTTAAAACTCCCCCGCCATCTCTCCCGAGTGTAATATGGGGGAATACATGACTTTGAGTCAATGAATAAGTCCCCCTTAACGTCTTAACGACCCTAGGTCACTTGAGTCTTGTAACAATGTCATCGATTGCCCACAATCCAACTCTCTCTCTCGATTTATTGGATCGTGGCGTTCATTTAGCCAAGTCTGAATTTGAGATTTTTCAAACCCCGTATTCTCTATATATCTGTCTAAGCATGATAAACAAACAATACGGAAAACACAATCAAAATAACGAAGAACAACCGCAAACAAAACACAAACTCAACAAAACAACATTTTCATAAATATATTAATCCCTAGACAAAAACCCGTTTAGCTCATGGACATAGCTGGTTATACAATGAAAACTAAGTTAAATATACTCAAACAACAATCCTAAGTTAAGAAATAAAAGAAGGAACAATAGAAACTTAGCCTAGTTCGAAGATTTATCGCTAAAAACGTTTCGAGATTGCTCCCCTTCTTGGCAACGTGATCTTCTCCTTAGGATTTGAATGAGTACTCCCAAAACCTGTCTCTAAAATATACTAAGTCCTATGGAGCTCTAATTTTCGGAGGTGGGGAGAGGAAGGGGGTATAAATAGGGAAAATATTAAACAAAATATCTAAATCTGTGCAGAGGTGACCGCCTAGGCGGTGAGTAAGTTGGTTCATTGATCGCCTAAGAGGTGGATTCGGTGGTGGATTCAGGACCATACAGCAGTTTCACCACCGCGGTGGTGGTCTGGACACCGCGGCGGTGGACTTCTTCTCAAAATTTTGCCTCTGAGCTTGTTTTTCCACCGTTCTCGATCCGATATCATCGTTTAGCATCCGTTTTCATACTGTTTCACCCCACACACCTGATTTAGTACAAAACGAATAAAAACACATTAAAATATATTAAAATGTAATAAACGTACTTAAAAACTAAAAATTTCGGTTTGAAAATATATAGGTAATTTACACCTATCAAATACCCCCAAACTTGAAATTTTGCTAGTCCTCAAGCAAAACACCCACACAATAAAAAAATATAAAAACTAAAAATGAAAAATGAAAATACACGAAAAACAAATATGTGCTAGTTTGGAGTATCATTTATCGGCCAAACGAAATATCCCTCATCGGCCCCCAATCCTATCAACTTCAAGCATAAAAACACACCATGTAGTGTTCTAGAATTTCAACATTTATAATAGTAAGCGTCATTATAGATTCTACTAAAGTGTGTGTGTGTTTAAAACTCAAATATATAACTGACCATTAATGGAATTAGATTATCCACCATATAAGCGCATGACAGAAAAAACCCGAAGGTATAGGGAATCCATAGGATTGACCTAAGATCTATTCTCCACTAATGTAGGCTTGGAAGTTCAAAAATAGCAATAGGTCTTGGTTCGGTTTAGGATAAATGGCCAAGGGTATATTTGAAAGAGAAAACTGGTTAACGTCGTTAACTTGACGTTACCCAAGGCACATCGCTTGGCACACTCACACTCAAAACCCCACAATTAAATTGAAACAACCCTGAATAATCTATTAAGACCATCGTACTCACTTGTCAAAAAGAAATGGAAAATAGAAACCGTATGTACAATTGATTTTTTTTTTTTTCCTTTTTATTTTTCTATGCTTATTCATTTTTATTTTTTTTCAACGAACACACCCACAAACTTATTCGATTGTCACAATTGAAGGGGTATGTGAAATACAAATGAAAAACAATAAGGGAGTACTCGAATACCAAACCAATATAAAGTTTTCCCTAACCTAACCGCTCACTTCAAGTAGCATAATGAATGCTAACTTGATTCACTCTCTTTGTGCCTTCGGTTAAGCGATAAAGGTTTGTAAAAAGTTCAATTGGCCAAGGTATTGGTTAAGTGTTCAGAATTGAAACGGTGTTTAGGGTTCGACAAGGTAACGAGGGGTAATGATTTAACAAGGTAAGCTTAAAAAAGCTCAAGCGAGAAAATGAATGCCTAAATCATGTCTTCCGAACTACCTGGCCTAGGATTTCGCCTCAAATTTCCCACAAATCAAGTTCTAGAAACCCTAATGTCATGAATTCAGGTGACATATAATCGTTTTCAAATCAATTAGATGGTTATATAATGAGTTTTTGTGCTCGTGCAAGTAAGATCTATAATAACTATTATTAAAACATAACGTTGAGCATACAGAACATACATGCATGAGTTTTACACTCGACCTCAATAAACAACTAGGGGACAGACTCATCATTAGGTAATGACCTAGATGACGTCAAAATTCATAACATAACATAAAAACTATCCTAAAAAGACATGCACATGTAGAAACAATAAAACATACTAACTAAAACATACTAAAAATATACTACACATCACAACCGACTCAAACAGGAAATGCCCATAATAACCTAGTCAGCGATCCCAATAACATGATAAAATATTATAATGCTAACGAAGGGGGTTTAGAACATGTACTTGGGAGGCGAGAGAATATCGCCTCAGAATCAATTCGGTTGTGATGAATTTAATTTATTGTGACCTTGGGTTGCCTCCTAAGAAGCGAGTGGTTTAATGTCCTCGGCCTGACATTTTTAGATTGCCTTCAAGCTTGGCGAAATTTTTCTTTGTTAGCTCGATCTTTCAACGAAATGCCTCACCGACTTATGTGCGTGGCCCCGCATAATAAACGGCTTGGAATCCCATCGAAAGGAATGCATCAATACCTGATGATCTAACATCTCCAAGTACCCTGCATAAGAAATAAAAACAAAACTACAAACAAAAATGATATACAAAAGAAATGCCTAAAGTAAAATCGGGTTATTTAATCACAATATCAATAATAAATGACAAAACACAATCCCCAGCAATCGTTACCAAAAACTTGGTGGTGATCGCCGAAAATTGAATTTTCTCAACCAATCCCTGGCAACGGTGCCAAAAACTTTTACGGCGAAGGAATGAATCCTCTTCGTACAAGTTTTTAGTGCCGTTGTCGGGGATTGGTTGAGAAAATTCAATTTTCGGTGATCACCACCAAGTTTTTGGTAATGATTGTTGAGGATTGTGTTTTGTCATTTATTATTGATATTGTAAGTAAACAACCCGATTTACTTTAGGCATTTCTTTTGTATATAATTTTTGTTTGTAGTTTTGTTTTTATTTGTTATGCAGGGTACTTAGAGATGTTAGATCGCCAGGTATTGATGCATTCCTTTCGACGGGATTCCAAGCTGTTTATCGTATGGGGCCACGCATATAAGTCGGTGAGGCATTTTGTTGAAAGATTGAGACAAACAAAGCAAAATCTCGCCAAGCTTGAAGGTAATCTGAAAATGTCAGGCCGAGGACATTAAACCACGTGCTTCTTGGGAGACAATCCAAGGTCATAATAAATTAAACCCGTCACAAACGAATTGATTCGGAGGCAAGATTCTCTTGCCTCCCAGGTACGTGTTCTAAACCCCCTTCGTCAGCATGCTTTCATTTCATAATGTTGAGAATGATGATTGGGTTCGCTGAGGACACTGTCCATTTTGAGTTTGGCAGTGTTGTGTAGGATATTAGTATGTTTTATTGTTTTACCGTGTGCATGTGTGTTTAGGATAGAATGTGTTTATTTTTATGTTTTTGTTGTTTGCATGCTGAGTTTTGCTTTTATTTAGGCCGTTACCCTTGGTTGTTTTCAAGGTCTAGGGTAATACCCATGCATGTGTGATTTTGTGTGCTTGACTATGTTTTTTGGTAAAAATTATTGTAGATCCTAATTTGCATGAGCACATAGACTCAATGTATAGTTATTCAATTGATTTGAGGACGATTATCAATTAGCTAAACTCATGACAATTAAGGATTCTAGAACCTAATTGAGGGGAAGCTTGAGGCGAAATCCTAGGCAAGGTAGTTCAGGAGACGTGATTTAAGCATTCTTTTGATTGCTTGAGCCTTTTTAAGCCTACTATGCAATATTTTTATCCCTCGTTACCTTGTCAAAGCCTAAATATCAATTTAATTCTGAACACATAACTAATACCATAGCCAATTGATCTTTTTCCAAACCTATATCACTGAATTAAAGACACATTTGAGTGAATCAAGTTAGCATTCATGTAAGCTACTTGATTTGAGCGGTTGGGTTTAGGGCCAACTTCAGATTGGTTCAGTATTCAAGTACTCGTGATTTTTCTTTCATTTTAACCATACCCGTGAAATCATACTAATCGAATAAGTTTGGGGGTGTGGTAAGTTAAATATATATATATATATATATATTGTTTATTTACGTTTCTTTTTGACAATTGAGTACATCGGTCTTAAAATTAATTGTCCGGGATTATTTCCAATCTTTATATGGGGGTTCGAGAGTGAATATGTCAAGCATTGAGCTTTGGGTAACGTTACGTTAACAACGGAACCCCGATTTATTTTCCAAATTACCCTTGGCCAAATGTACTAAAATCAAACCAAGTCCTTCTGATCTCTATGAACTACTCAACCTATATTAGTGGAGAGTGGACCCTAATCAGGCGTATAGAAATCGTAGTCCTATACGGTCTAATTCATGAATTTCGTTGGCGGATAATCCAATCTAGTCGTTGTATAGTTATATTATTGAGTCTCACACTAACACATTTACAGGATCTAGAATGGCGTTCACCATTATTGTATGTCAAAATTCTAGAACCACATGATGTGTTTTCCCACCTGAAATCGATATGACTGGTGGTTGTTGAGGGAAAAATAAATAGGTCACTAGAAGAAGTCAAAACTCGCATGTCGTTATGTTTAGATTGTTTAGGTTGTTTGTTATTTAATTTAGTTGTGTTTTTTCATTTTCGTATGTGTGTTTTTCTCGAGGACTAGTAAAATTCCAAGTTTGGGAGTATTTGATAGGTGTGATCTACCTTCATATTTCCAATTCGGTTTTATTAGTTTTATAGTATTTTTATAGTTATTTTTATTATGTTTTAATTAGTTTTTGTACTTTTTGTATAAATCAGGTGTGTGGGGAAAAAAGCTAGGAAACTAGAGCGAAAATGATGAAATCGAACCAAAAACAGTCGAAGAATGGTGGAAAAATGACCACAGAGGCAATATTCTGAAAGAAGTCCACCACCGTAGCATCCAGACCTCCGCCGCGGCGGTGAAAATGTAGAGAATGTGCTGATCTTGCTGGAGATCCATCGCCGAAGGGTGAGATCCATCGCCGCGACGGTGAAACTGTAATACGATCCTGAATCCACCGCCGACTCCACTGTCTAGGCAATCAATTAACCGACTCACTCACCGCCTAGGCGGTAAATCCCACTTCCGAGGCGGTCACCTCTGCACAGATTTAGATATTTTGTTAGATGTTTTCCCTATTTATACCCCCTTCCTCTTCTCACCTCCGAAAATTAGAGCTCCATAGGACTTAATATATTTTAGAGAGAGGTTTTGGAAGTGCTCATTCAAATCCTAAGGAGAAGATCACGTTACCAAGAAGGGGGGGCGATCTTGAAATGTTTTTAGTGATAAATCTTTAGACTATGCTAAGTTTCTCTTGTTCCTTCTTTTATTTCTTAACTTAGGATTGTTGTTTGACCAAGTTTTGCTTACTTTTCATTGTATAACTGGCTATGTCCATGAGCTAAATGGGTTTTTGTTTAGGGATTAATATATTTATCAAAATAACGAGGAACATCCGCAAACAAAACACAAACTCAACAAAACAACATTTTCATCAATATATTAATTCCTAGACAAAAACCCATTTAGCTCATGGTCATAACCGGTTATACAATGAAAACTAAGCTAAACATACTCAAATAACAATCCTAAGTTAAGAAATAAAAGAAAGAACAAGAGAAACTTAGCCTAGTCTGAAGATTTATCGCTAAAAACGTTTTGAGATTGCTTTCCCTTCTTCGAAACATGATCTTCTCCTAAGGTTTTAAATGAGCACTCCCAAAACCTCTCTATAAAATATACTAAGTCCTATGGAGCTCTAATTTTTGGAGGTGAGGAAAGGATTGGGGTATAAATAGGAAAAATATCTAACAAAATATCTAAATCTGTGTAGAGGTGACTGCCTAGGCGTTGGGATTCACCGCCTAGGTGGTGAGTAAGTCGGTTTATTGATCGCCTAGGTAGTGGAGACGGCAGTGGATTTAGGACCATACTGCAGTTTCACCAACGCGGAGGTGGATCTCACCGTTGCGGTGGTAGATCTCCAGCAAGATCAGCACCTTCTTTGCATTTTCACCGCCGCGGCAGTGGGATTTTTCTCAAACTTTTACCTCTGAGCTTGTTTTTCCACCGTTCTTCTACCGTTCTCGATTCGATATCATCGTTTGGCATCTATTTTCATACCATTTCACCCCCACACACTTGATTTCGTACAAAAAGAACAAAAACACATTAAAATATATTAAAACGTAATAAATGTACTCAAATACTAAAAAAATTGGTTTGGAAATATATAGGTAATTTATACCTATCAGTATCATATTTGATCGTGATGTTAAGTTCCTTAGCTATTTTTGGAAAGTCTTGTGGGGAAAGTTGGGAACTAAGTTATTGTTTTCAACTACTTATCACCCCCAAACGGATGGACAAACCGAGGTAGTAAATCGAACTTTATCTACTTTGTTGAGTACTATAGTTTATAAGAACTTGAAAAATTGGGAGGATTGTTTTTCGTTCATTGAACTTGCTTATAAATGGAGTATTCATTCTACTACTGATTTTTCGCCATTTGAGATTATTTATGGTTTTAATCCACTAACTCCTTTGGATTTGCTGCCTTTACTAGTTAATGAGAGGACTAGTTTGGATGGATAAAAGAAGGTTGAGATGGTGAAAAAACTCCATGAAAGTGTTCCACAACACATAGAGAAGAAAAATGAGCAATATGCGACCAAAGCCAACAAGGGCCATAGATGAAAAATGAGCAATATGCGACCAAAGCCAACAAGGGCCGTAGATGAGTCATATTTGAACCGGGTGATTGGGTTTGGGGGCATATGAGGAAAGAACGATTTTCAGCCCGTAGGCAATCCAAACTACATCCTAGAGGGAATGGACCATTTCAAGTCCTTGAGAGGATCAATGATAATGCGTATAAGTTGGATCTTCTAGGAGAGTATAACATTAGTGCTACATTTAATGTTTCTGATCTTTCTCAATTTGACGTAGGTGAACATTTGAGGTCGAATCCTTTTAAAGATAAGAGGGATGATGAAAACCAACAAGCACCACCAAAGGATCCACTACATATTCTAGTTTGGCCTATTAGTAGGGCAAGATCCAAGAATATCAAAGAAGCACACAATGGGTTAATTCAAGGGATTTGGGGTGAGTCTAAAATGGTGAAGCCCAAATGACGATCAAGGCATAGTCCATCTCATCAAGGCAAGAGAATGGGCTTAGGCTTGAACTTGAATGGGCCTAAACATGAGAGCCACAAAAATTTTCAGCTATTTATTTTATTTATTAGTCTTTTAATTTTAATTTAGGTTATTTATTTGATAATTTATAAGGTATAGTTGCCAATTTGTCTTTTCCTTTTTACATTAGAAGTATAAGTTAAGATAATGAAACTTCCTTATTCCTTTTTTTTGTCTTGTAGTGTGAGACACTAGGGTTTTATTGTATTTTTTTTAATTGTGGCCGCCACTATTCGCGGGGGTATAGTTCACGACTACTGTTAACGTGCACTATTTACAGCTAGGGTCTTCTTGTATTTCTTGGCCGCCTATTTAAAAAAGAGATGGAAGGAGGAGATATAACTTTTTGATTAAGACAATTGTGAGAGTTTTCTTTTAAGTTATTCAACGAACTTTTCCTGAACTTATCAAAAATTTCTTGTGGCATTCAAACTCTATACCTTTGGTTCATGATTCACTTATAATCATTGGGTTGAGGTTTGTTCCCTTTATAACTTTGGTTCGCATTTTGTTAATAAACATAGGGTCAAAGTAATCTATCATTGAATTTCTGTATTTTTAGTTCGTTATAAATTTGAATTTAGTTCGATCCTTCGCGAAGAAACCCTAAGTTGGTTTCGGGTCTCACTAATCCTTAGTGAGGTTTGCATCAGATAATGAAAAGGAATTGATAGGAGATTTCCATGTGTCCATGTTGGCCTAGTGAGCTACCTAAGAAGGGGGTGAATTGGGTAGTCCTAAAAAATTTAAACAAATAAATCTTTCAAAACTTAATTTCTCAAATAATAAATTTATGCTAAATCAATTATTATCTTTGTTACGCAGTGGATAAGTGTTTATATTCTAAGTGCATACCCAAACAGAATATGATAAAAATAATAACAAAGCAGCACACCAAGATATATCCTGGTTAAGTAAGCTAGCCTTGCCTAATCTAGTCCCCCCGAGCTCCGTGGAGATTCGCAACCACTAAACCCTTAATCCCTTTTCTAGGTAGGAACCAAACCCTTACAATTTCCCTTTTCACAAGTTAAGGAAAAACCTTATCTTCTTACTAGGCTAAAGACTATCCTAATTACATTACAGGAAGAAATCACCACCAAATCCTTTTACAAGCTAAAGATCAAACATAATCCTTTTACAGGCTAAATGTCAAACTGTCACTCAATTGAATTGAGGAAGAATCAAAACCTAGTACTTTTCAAGGGAAAATAATAACCTAACCTTTTATACCTTAGAAAAATATCAAACCCTAAACGTTTTTTACCAAAAAAGATTGAAACCTAGCTACCCTGACTAGACACCGGCCCAACCATGTCTAATCTGCTCAAGCTCACAAAAAAAATAAAAAAATATAAGTTTCTTCCTACTAGGAGCTTCTACCACCTCAATACAATTATACTAGATTAATGTCCCAAAATTAACTAAGCGATAGAATCAATGTGAGACAAATTAATATTTGATTAGTAACAACTGTAGGTAGCACAAATTATAGCACATAATCAGATTATTAGCACAAAACTATTTTAAAAATATTTTTATGCTCTTAAATTTGACAATGATTTTTCAATAATCTTAAATCCAAGCAATCAAAAATAATATGAAAGCAAAATTAAGAACAATTACTTGGAAATATTTCACTAGGAAAACACCAAAAAATGAAAACAAGGTCGCAAGATAGCATAGATCAGTGACACCAATTCAATAACGCTTTAGCTCAAGAACTTTAATCACAAATTCTCTCTTAAATAATCTCAGCAAAATGATAACTCTTAGAAAAGATTAGGAACTAATAGTTCTTGATATTTTTCTTCCAATTTTCGTAGGTCTATATATATAGAATAAGGTCAAGCCTTTAAATGACTAGTTTTCAAAATATGTGCCTTTAAAAGGCACCTATAGACCCCATATAACATATTCATTCAATTCTGGTGTATTTTTCTTAAAAATAACTTTTAAAACTCTCAATTAAATCCATAAAATATTTCTTAAATATCAATCACAAAGATAGTAAGTATTAATCTATTTAAATTGAGAGAATCTTTAATTATATGGACCAAATCAATAGGGATATACAAAAAAACATATACCGCATCTTCAGTAGTTTTAAATCCCCCGAAATACTTCGTTGGAATCATAAACAATGGCTAGTTTTTTATCAAAATCCCAAATTCCTCGAAATCCCTATCAGTTGATCGAACCCTGTCTTCTCAATTGGCTGATTGATTCATCGTGCAAACCAGGCCAAAACCAAACAGGCAGTCGATTAACCGATCTTTCCATGGTCAGTTGACCGATTGATTCAGGGGGTTTTCCCAGCTAAAACACACCACAGTCGGTTGGCCGATTGCTTTCCAATCAGTTGACTAACTGGTTTAGGGACTTTCACTTTTCTAGCCTTAGACCCATCGGCTGATCAAACCCTTCTTGGTCAGTTGATCGATTGATGCAGGATCTTCACATTTTGCTCTGAAACCTCACTGTTTCAATCAGTATACCAATCCTTTTCGAATAAGATGACTGATTGATTCTGGTTGGTCAATTCATTCGCCAATTTCTCTTCCAAAACTCATCTTTTAATTGAATTAACCGATTATTTTTCTCGGTTAACTAAATTGACCCTAAATTTCAACTTTAAACATGATTTACAATTAGGTTAATTTTTATTTTTTAATTTCACATAGGAGCATATATTTAAACACTAATTAGAATCCTAAAATTTATTAAATCATGAACACAAAAATATAACTCATTTAATAGTGTCGTGTACGATCCTAATTTGGGTTGCATTAAGAGTCTAAGAGTATTGAGTTGTTTTCACCTAATTTCTTCAGGATCTTCAATACTCTTCATTTCTTCAATATCCATCTTTGTACCCTTGATATTTTCTACATGATACAATCTTTAAATAGAACTCTTTTTCTAAAACACTCAACAAACTCATTAGTTCCACAAAAAATGTCAACCTTTAATTTTCCATCTAAACCTCGGGATCAACAGTCCAAATAAAAATGTCAATCGATTCTGTAAATATATGAAACAAAAGGTACCCTATTTATGGGGTAGTCATGTCAAAATCACTATGTGATTATAAAATTTGGAATTTATGAAACTCTCATCTCGAAACTGAGTTATGGTCAAACCCCAAACGCTTTGGTAAACAAAAAATAATGACACGACCTAAGTTACTTAGGAACATTACGCCGCATAGAAAAACTCTCGTCTCCCATTTGTCAGTTCGTATTCATATGCAAGCATGACAGCCTATCTAAATAGAAGATATAGAAGAACGATCAAATGAATATGTTAGGGTAGTCCAACTGAAAAAAAAAAAAAAAAAAAAAAAAAAAAAAAAAAAAAAAAAACATGGTCTCGTTGAAATAGCCCGTTTGCCAGGTTTCCAAACTTTGCAACAACTTCACCAGTCTCAACAAAACCCTCTAACTTCAATTCAAACTGCAAATCCGATAGAACCAATAACTAACCATCAGCCTTCTAATTCCTAAAGTCCTAGCCCACCTACCGGTGAAACAATCCCTATTGAACCTTAGCCACATGTCACTTTGACTGTGACTGGTCCAACTTTGAGTACTACCTCAACAAACCAAACACTAGCCCAATTATACCAGAAACCAATGACCTATTCGAAAAAGATGTGAAGGAAAAATCCGAGAAGATATCTCTAATGATCGAAAAGATACTACAAATGAAAAGAGAGCTTCGAGAGGTAAAGAAAAGAGAATCACAAGTCAATGCCTGGTATTTAGACCTATTCTTAATACCTCAAGTGAAGTTTCCTGATAACTTTACCATGCCCACACTCACGAAGTACAATGGAATAGGGTGTCCAGATTGGCACATCCAATGATACAAGAATGAAATAGGGGCGTATGTCCATAACGAACCATTGGCCATCCAACGTTTCTAGCAGTCGTTGGACGGACTCGCTGCCTATTGGTACACAACAATAGAACAATCAAAGGTGAATACATTCCTTGATATAGTTAAGATTTTATGTGAACAATATGGCTACAATCAAGAGGTTTCATATGACAAAATTTCTCTCCAAAACATGACTAGAAAGATTTATGGGAACATGTTATCCGATAGAGGGATAGAGTTGTACAAGTAGCACCACCAATAAAAGAGATCGAGATGGTCAAAATATTTGTCTAGCTCCAGTCTCAACCTTATTATGAGCCTTTTCTCAGCACGTTGAAAGGTCAGTTTTCTAATGTAATATCCTGCGGAGAATACGTGGAAGAAGGCATTCGAATAGGTAGAATACAAAAAATAGCTAATAATGAGGTCAAAAAGTCAACGCCTCTGAGAAAAGAAAATCCTTAGATGTTAATGGTTGTTCAAGGTTAGAAAAATGAGCAAAATATCCAAACTCAACCCAATTATTGGCAATCTAACTGATAGGTGTGAAAAAACTATCTATTTCTAAACCGAATTTGTTAGTTTTCAAGCGTTTTAGTTATATTTAATTGTGTTTTAGTTTGTTTTAGTGTAAAACAGGTGAAGGGACATTAAAGGAAGATAAACAAGTGAAAACGATGGACAAAACGGTGAACAAAATGTGAAAAACAGGATTTTGGAGAATGAAGACTACTGCCTAGGAAAAAGTTCCATAGCCTAGGAGAAACAGAGGCAGAATGTTGGATTGCTGAAGGGATAAACCACCGCCTAGGAGAGAAAACGACAGATTATTATGCCAATAGCCATCGCCTAGGCGAAGATCTGACAGAAACTTAACCGACTTAAGCCACCGCCTAAGCGGTGAACCACCGCTTAGGCGGTGAAACTCTACACATAAATATCTATTTTTAGATATTTTGAAGATATTTTCTAAATCCCTCTTTTTAACCCCGTTCTCCACCAAACCTCAAAAGACCTTTAGACGTGAGATAAGGCTCCGGTTGACATTTGGAGAGCTCCCTTCCACCTTAGTTAGGTTAAGATAATTTAGGAAGTAGATTAGATTAGTTTTAGAGAGTGTTTTTGGCCAATCCTTGAATAGCTAGAAGAGGAAGTTCATCAATGGAGAAGAGGAAGCTCTGGATGATTGTTTTTTTGTGAAAGTGGACTACTCCACTTTGAGATTTGGCTTTTCTTCCCTTGTTTTCATCTTTGTATTTAATGTTTATTGTTGATATTGATGATCTCCTATTGATTTAATGTTGTATTGGCCAATAACATGTTAGTGTAATTTAGAGATTAGTTAGGGAAAGGTGTAGTTGTGTAAATACTCGTTTGGTTTAATATACGTTTCTTTAACGGTTGTTGCTTTTAAGTTCGATTGTGTTTATCATTTGATGAAGATATTAGTATGCTTGTTATGGTATTAGGGTTGGATTTGAGAATCTAGGGTTTGACACTTGGGATAGGTAACCCTGGATTTGGACTTGGGTAAAACACATCGTTACGACCTAACGACCCAGGAGGGCATTAGTTAGTGTGCAATCGATGAAGTTGGGTCAAGACTCACGCAGCCTAAAGTCGTTAAGACATTGAGGGGGACCTTTTTGTCGACACGAAGTCGCATATTCCCTCGTCTTACACTCGAAAGAGGTGGCGGAGGAGTTTACGAACCGAGATTGTTGGATACCTAAACTCCGTTATTGTTAACTGAACGAAATTAAACATGTATTAAGTGAACGAAATCAATCCCTAATTAATCAACTTAGTTAGGATTAACCCACTAATTTTAGTTTAGCTTAGTTTAATTTTAAATCATGTCTTCCATCGTCAAGATAACATGAGACTACGTAAATTGCGGTATTCAATTATTCACACTTTTCTCTATGGGAATGATATCCGATCTTCAAGATCCTCTATATTAAAAATTAGACCTCGTATACTTGCGAGAGTAAGTAGCATCATATTTTCGCGTGCTAGCAAGTTTTTGGCGCCGTTGCCGGAGATTAGTGTGAATTTTATTTAATATTGCCAAACACACGCGATAACGGCTCAGGACTTAAGTTTTAAATAGGAAAAACAAATGTATCGTATTCTATTCCTGTCAACACACCAAGTTTTTGGCGCTGTTGCCGGAGATTAGTGTGAATGTTAAGTTGATATTGCGACTAAGTGGACTAAGTGGTCAATTGTTAATCATGACATTTATTTTTGTTTTGTTTTTAATTTTAATTTTTGTTTTATTGTGTTAATGAGATCAAGCAGTGCGATAAATGATAAAGAATATTGGAATTCTTAATTCTCAATCCCGAGATTGAGCTTATTGCAAATGATAAAGACTGAGAGGAGAAGCCGACTTCAAGGCCATGATCTTGATCCATCTGAGCATTTGAGCTCAAATTTCTTGTCTATGAGGAGTTTTGGTGAAAACTACTTAGCAACACGAAAGTCTAGCTGGGGACGGTAACTCAAGCGCTACTTTTTTTTTGAAATGAAACTCAGGGTATCAAATTACCCAATTTTTGTTACTATTTATTTGATTATTTATTCTTTTTGGAAGCCGGCATGACTTCAGAACGCATTCGAAAGTGAATTTAGGAGTATGGACGCTTGGGGAAGTATTTTAAGTTTAAAAATGTTGAACAAGCAAAGTGAAAATGTACAGGGTGGAGTCGTATTTTGAAAATTTGAGAAAAAAACGAAAGGGGGAGCTGCAGGCCCACCGCCTAAGCGGTGAACCACCGTTTAGGTGGTAAAAATATAGGTTGTGTGTTTTTCAGCAAAAACAACCCACCGCTTAGGCGGTAAAAATACAAGATGCAACAAATTTTCAAAACACGCTCCACCGCCTAGGCGGAGAAACCACCGCCTAGGTGGATTAGCAGCAGAATAAAATGTTTTCACACTGGTGTAATTTCGCTTAGGCGGAAAAACCACCGCCTAGGAGAAATTTCGTCAGAAGGTTTGATTTTGAAGAAAAGAGCTCCACCGCCTAAGCGGTAAATCCACCGCCTAAGTGGTGGACCTTCTACAGTTAAAAAGAACCTATTCGTTCAAAATTGAAATCGCAAGGTTCCCTCCCCAAAATCCTCCACCTTCTCTCTAAACCCTCACTTCTAAACCGTTCCAATACTCAAAGATCATCCTTCCATACCAAAAGTAGTCATTTCCATCACGATTCAACCTCTAAGAATTGGATCTCCACCTCTATTTCTGAAAATTTAGGGTTTTGCGTGAACGGTGCGATTTCTTCATACTCTTTCGACAGGGCCATTAATTCTCAACAAGTAAGTTTCTTTTACTTTACATTTAGTCTAGTTGTTGAAATTATTGGTTGGTTTGCATGATTATATCAAAGAAATCAATAGATTTTGAAATTTTGCTCAAAACCCCTTAACCCTATTTTCGCAATTCCGAAGTTCCATGGGTTTTTGGTTTGATTCTTGGTGATGAGCATGTTTAATTGGATTGGTTGAGTATGTGAACTAAGATAGGATGTCACATTTGTGAAATTTGTTTGAAAAATTCAAATGGGTGTTCGTTTTGAAATGTATGTGTTCTTGACAAAGTGATTAGGGAGGTTTATAGTTTTCAATTGTTCATATATGATGAGGTTGTATTGGTTTTTTGTGATTGTGATTGTTAGGAAATGCCGAAGAGTATAGCAAAGAAGAGGGCAAGAGGAGAAGGGTCGAGTTCACATCTCGGGGTGCCGACCGACGTTGACTACGATGCCACCCGTTTTGTGTCAAAACAAGCGAAGGAGCACTTCAAAGAACATGAAAAACATCATGCCTGCATACGTCAATGGGGTTTCGGTCCGATTGATGATCTCCTGGTGGAATTTCAAAATGAAATCCGAAGCCGCCACTGGGAGCAATTCTGTAAATCGCCACTACCAGGCAAGGTTGCTTTGGTCAAAGAATTTTACGCGAATGCTACAGAAGCCATAGACGACCAATCAAGGGTTCGAAATCAGCCTATCATCTTCAGTCCTGACTTTATCAAGCATCTCTTTGGACTTTCAACACCGGAATCCCTTGAAAGACAAGAACCTACTTTGCATAGGGTCATTGAAAAGATCATATCTGGAGAAGTAAAGTGGAAACACCAGGGGCCGAATGTCGCTACCTTCTCAGTGAAATGCCTAAAGCTAATTCCAAAAATCTGGCACCACTTTATTTGTGGAAGCCTCCTACCGACATCACATCTTTCAGACGTCTCAAAGGACAGGGCCTTTTTTATCTACAAAATTCAAACCGGGTAACCAATCAACATTGGATTCCTGATCTATTCATCGATCATACATGCTACGAAGATGGTAAAGGGTGGGCTCGCGTTTCTGTCACTATTGATCCATATTTTTTTACTAGCTGAAGTGACGGTATCCGGGGGAAGCCTGTGCAACCCTATCGTTCCACTTGATCTATGAAAGATAAACCGATTGTAGAAGACTGGGGCGCAAGAGGCAGTCGAGCCCGAGCTTGAGGAAGGGAAAGAGCCAACAGACGAGACGGTGGGACCTTCTGGAGCCCAAGATGAAAACTCCTAGGAGAGGATTAATAACAAGCTTCAGATCATCCTCCAGAATCAATATGAGATCGCTTCTTTCCTGGACCAATTTTCAAGGCAGCAAGATCAAGTCCAACGAAAGATTTGGGAAGGCGTTGGCCTTGAGATGGACGATTACCCTCCGATGCCATCTGTGCGCCACATCTGCTCCAGAGACCACACTCTCCTTTCCAACGTGATGATGGTGATGATTCCTCTTTAGGTGAATAGTTGGGAATAAGTCTTATTCCCTTGGTATGTGTTCAACCCGTTTTGTTTGCAAGCATGCTATATGTTAATTGGGTTCACTGACTGAGGAATACTTTGTTTGTTCAAGCATGATTTTGGGATGGAATGGATGATTAGTTTAGTGGATGTTCATCCATTTTGATTTTTTGTAGAAAATGATGAAAATATATATTTTTTTTTTTATGTACAAATCTATGTTTATGTATGTATTTTATTATGAATGTTTTAGTTTTTAAATTTTTACTTTAGTTAGTTTAATTTTTGTTTTTACATGAGTAGTGGTAGATTAATTTATGTATGTTAGCATTAGATTTAGTTTAGAATTGTGTATGTGTAAAGTTGTGTTTGCATGTTTAGTTGTTGAGTTCATTTGGGCCAATACTTGATGATGAGAATTATCCCCTAATTGCATATTGAGGTCGGAGGTAATACCTTCCTTGTGTGTTTTGTGTGCTTAACATGTCGATTGAGTAAAAATTATCTCGATCCTAAACCTGCTTGATCCATATCATTTATAAAATCGTACAATGTAAGTAAACACATATGTCATCTTGTATATAGAAAATAGTTTGGTAAGAAGACAGTACACTCACCTAATTATCCTTTTTCGAAGACTTTAACCGCCTATTCTCTACCAGTAGTCCGGTGCCTGCGAACCTAATAGTGACATGGCCTAATTAATATTTTATATAAAATAACCGAATCATACAATGCAGGCCCTAGTTTACGAGATTTCCTATTCGCTGTTTTTTTATTATGAAATATTACTATTTAACTAATATTACTCCGTTACGATTTCCTATATCGAATTACATTTATTCATGTAAACGGTCTCACTATTTCCTATCGCTATTTCAATTTAGACAATTAAATACATATATTAAAATATTCAAGATTCTACTTTTTTCGAATTTTTCCATCAGCCGCAAGATTGGATTATTAATTTTTGTGGGGTGGTTTGTGCAAATTCCCCTTTACCCTTTTTCCTCATTTTTTTTTCTTCTTTTCTTCTTCCCGTTTCCTTTTCTGCTTCTGCGTCTGTTTGCTGCCGGTGCTCCACCACCTAGGCGAGCCTCCTCCTCTCATCTAATCTGTTCCCAGAAGTTTCACCGCTCAAGAGAACGCTCGTCCTCTTTTTGCTTTGTTTTCGGGTCCTACCATCTCATCTCTCTCTCTCCTTGCCGACGATAACCTCACACTACTCACCGCCGGCGATCCCACTGATCACAACACAACGCAACCCCTTGACCACCCTCACCGAAGACAACAAAACAGAACCCCCACACAAACGCTAACCATACACAGCCAGACAATAGCCCGAACCTCTCTCTCTCTCTCCGGTTTCTCGTAGCAGAACGACACACCCTGCCGTCTGCCCCTTCCTCTCTCTCTAACTTTCCACCGCCGGCGATGATCACATACACACTCCCCAACCACTACCGGCAACACATACACACACATACAAACACCCATACCCACATGCACACCATCGGAGGAGCCACACTCCATCGGACCATCTCACGCCACCGTTTGCACCCACAGGTCTATATATACCGAGGCCTGTTTTCATTTTTTAAAGACTTGAAAACCACACCTTCTCTATCTAAGCTTGCGTAAACCTCTCGGGTCCTTAGGGTTTCCAAGATTTATCTTCAATAAACACCTCAAAATTATACCAAAATACTGCCTCAAAGTTGTTCTTGAGGTTCTTAGAGGAAGAACTCAATGAGTTGACGGCAACCGATCGAAGACGACCAAGAAGATCATAGAAGGAGAGGAAGGTAATCACTTAGGGAATACTACTACCCCTAAGTTAGGTGTTTCTTCATAAATATTCTTTGATTTTGTCTTAAATATGTATATTATGTTTTTACATAGCATAATCATGTAGTATTCATACTTAAATTTCCTGTACATAGCATATATAACAAGTAATCAATACAAAAATGTCAACAACATGTCAAAATCATCAAACTATGTCAAAAACATCCAAGAACACATCAAGAACATGAAAAACACATGAAACCAAACAAACGAACTACGTGATGACCTGATTCTCATTGATCTAAGATACGTAGGCAACCTCCGTACGGGTTCGGTCACATAACTAAATAATTTAATCTTAGCTTGCATATTGGAACTACATGTCGACCTGATTCCCCGTGTTTACTGGGCTATGTAGGCAACCTTTATAAAGTTCGGTCTTTAAAAACATATTCATTTCATATCATTTTACATGCTAGAACTACATGTCAACCTGATTCCCTGTGAAAATAGGGATATGTAGGAAACCTTTATAAGGTTCAGTCGTTAATATTTCTGTTTATTATATAATGCTATTGGTTTGTCGTTGCTTAGATTAGTGTAGTATTTACTGCTTCCATCATATAAAAAATGTATAAAAAAAAAAAAAAAAAAAAGCTTTAAAAAATGAATTATTTTGTTAAAGCAAACCAAAGAAAACTTCTTGTATGATGTTTAAAGGTGAATATTCATTTAGACAAAGGTACCATACTTGGATGGGTGTCTTGGGCTGCGTAAAACCTTCCCCGAGCATCACCGACCCCCGAACTTAAAGAAATCTCTAGTATAAGACCTTTACGAGTCAAAACACATGCCATTTCAAAATAAAAATGAATTTCTAAAAATTCCGGTGACCTAGCACACCATTTAATCTATGCTCGATAGGGACTTCTTTTCAAACATAAAATATCGGCCCTAAGAAGTTTTCAAAACCAACGCCTAGAGAAGCCCTTGAAAATCATTTTCAAAATGAACTGATTTGGAGGACTTAGAGACGGAGGAATGGAAACTTATTTTTCCTATTCTACCCGATCTCTACTTCCTCTTATTTTTCAAACAAAATCCAAGGTGTGTCACCCTGGTTTTATCGATTTACACGATTTAATTTAATTTATCTGGATTACTTGATTCCATGCTCTCATTAAATATAATTCTAGATAATTAACACATGATTATCTTTGATCATATCTGTATCGTGTTAACACTTTTATAACACTTAGACAAGTTGATATTTTTTTTTTAATCTTTGTGAATGTTTCTAAAAGGTATTGTTAGAAAAATAATTTTATATGTGCACTATTAAACTATATCTTGAACTAAGTTTATAATGTGCGAGTGATAACGTTCTTTATTTAGTTTCTGTGTAAGGGTAATTCACTCAAGTATCACCTTAGAAAATGATTTGATTAAGTGGATTGAACTCTCTGCAAGAGCTCAGAGGAGTAAACATGGATGAGAGTAACATAATTATTTAATTTTATTGAGTTACATGATTTAATTGAATTTATTTGGATTACTTAATTCTATGCTCACATTAAATTAAATTCAAGATAACTAACTCATGCTTATCTTTGATGACATCTATATTGAGTTAACACTTCTATCACACTTAGATGAGTTGAATTTTTTTTTTATCTTAATAAGTGTTGCTATAGATGTTATGAGAAAAACAAGTTTACGTTTGCGCTATTGAATTGTATCTTGAACTGAATCTATAAAGTTCAAGGGAGTGTGTTTTTTATTTAGTTTAAGTATAAAAGTAACTCACTCAAAGAGGGTGTAAAGAGTTTGATTCTCACCTAGAAAGATGTTTCAATTTTAGTGGATTGAACTCTCCATGAGAGCTCGAGGGAGTAGATGTGGGTAAGAGTAAATTGCCGAACAACTAGAAAAACTGTGTATCACTATCTGTATCACTACACTTTGTTTGTGTGATTGCTTCTTTGTTTGTTTGATAATTTGCTTAAAACATTTTCGCTGATAATAATCTAAGTAACCTTAAAAAAAAATTATAGTTTGAAAAGGTTAAGCTTGACTTAGAACAATTTTAAACTACTCAATTCACCCCCATATTGGGTAGTTCTTTGGGCGAACAACATACATATGATCGAATTAGGTGTTTTTTACTTTATCTATGCCTTGTTGATCCTTTTAGGAGGATAAGAGAGAAAGATATATGGTACAAAAATCCTAAATAGGGAATTCTCTTGGTGAAATTTCTATCAACCGGATATAATTCTGATATGTAGGTAGCTGTGACTCATAGTTGAAGGAAATGTCATCAAGAAATTATTTCTCCTAAAAGAGAAAAATGAAAACTGTTGCAATTTTAAAGCAATTAATTAATTGTTTTCACCGTTTAGCTATTGTTATGAACCTAATGGGTTACAAAAAATGGAAAACGAAAGTTCGCAGCACCTGCCGATAGTGGTGTGCTACTACTGTTAGGAAAACTCATTTTTGTTTCGTTGAATTTTTTATCCCTGACATTTTGTTCGAATTCTATAAGATTTGGCATTTTGGATATTTAGGAAGAAAAAGTCAAGAGTTGACTTACTTATCAAATTTAAATTTTGAATTCTTCTTGAATCAGATTTGATATCTTTTAAAATCTTCGAAAAAACTTATCAGATCAGATTTTGGATCTTTTTCAAAATTTGAAATTTAAACTTGTTAAATTGAATATTTAAAAAAAAAATTACAATGAAATAATAATTTATAGATAATGATTATTATTTATTTAAGTTTTATATTATCAATTTTTAACTTTAAAATATTTTTAAAACTTTTTTTAATAAATAAAGCTTTAAATTTAAAATATGAAATAATTTAAAAAATACATGTGTTTTTAGATTAATTCAATTCTAAGATTGTGAGATACTTTTAATGGATATAGAATTTGGGTAATTCAAATTTAAATTGGATTCTATTTTACTTATAATTTTTAGTAGACACAAAATTTAATTTAATTTGAATTAATATTAGGGTTGTGCAGAAAGCTCGAAAAAATCGACCTGACCGGCCCAAAAACGTCAGGTATTTTTTATATGGACGATCGGATCGGGTAAAACCCGATCTGATAGACTCTTACCCGGTTCGACCGTCGGATATGCATCTCCTCTACCCGTTTTCACCTGACCCGACCGGCATATAGAATAGACCATATCCCTAATTGTAAATATGCAGCTGTGCTCATGCTCTACCTCTTCCAATCTCCATTAATTATTCGATTTTGAAAACCTTAATGTCGCTCATTCTCCCTATGCTCTCCTTACTCCAACCTCCAAAATGTTTAAATGACGCTTCGATTTGTACATCAGTAGATTCAGCACATCGTCATTGGTTGATTCACTGATTTGTTTACGTCGTCGCTTCGCTTCGCCGTCTCATTTCTTTTCTTTTTTTCTTCGATAAATGACAATGGCTATAAAGGACTTTGAAGCTTCATTTCATCTTCCATTCCCTTGTTTGATTCCCTTGTTTGATTTGAAGCCAAAATCCAAAACTAAACATTTAATCTTTGAGACTTATGAGACACAAAATCTACTGTTGCAATAAAGCCCAAAACGGTGAGTTCTTTAATTTGTTTTTCTTTGATTACTTGTTTAGTGTTCTATTTCCATGTTCCCAGGTTTTAGTTTCTGTTTTTTGTTTCTCTTTCTGCTCTAAAACATGAATACATGATTTGTTTCAAAACATGAATACATCAATTCCATGTCTCTGTTTCTATAATATGTATGATCTGTTTCTATTGCCTTTTATTTTGTATGATATGTTTCTGTTTTTTGTTTTTTTTTGGGTTTCTATTTGTGTTTCTGTTTCTGCTTTAAAACATGTAAACATGATCTGTTCTTGAATTAGGATTAATGGGATAAATTAGGATTTAGTGCTATGTTCCCATGTTTTTTTTTTCCTTCTTTAGTTCTTCTTGTTTAGTGTTATGTTCCTATATTATTATTTTTATTTTATTTTTGTTTAGCGTTTTGTTCCCACATTAACTTGTGTTTCTGCACAGCCCTTTTGGTAGCTCTTATTTATGTTCATGTTTCTTCTTCTTGCTTATTTGTGTCATTTGTTTAGTGCTCTTTCATCATTTAGAATGTTGAAGTGTTTTGCTTGGTGCAAAATTGTGTTTGTATTGGTTGAACTGGACTGTAATTCTCTTCCTATATTAACCTGTAATTTTGTTCCCATATTAATCTGTATTGGTTGAACTGGACTTCAAAATTAGTGTTCTGTAATTTTGTTCCCATATTAACCTGTTCCTATTTTTGCACAGCCCTATGCTCTTATTTATGTTCATGTTTCCTCTCATTGCTTATTTGTGTCATTTGGTTAGTGCTCTTTCATCATTTAGAATGTTGAAGTGTTTTGGTTGACGCAAAATTGTGTTTGTATTGGTTGAACTGGACTGTAATTTTGTTCCCATATTAACTTGTATTGGTTTAACTGGACTGCAAAATTAATGTTCTATAATTTTGTTCCCATATTAACATGTTTCTGTTTCTACTTCCGTTTGGCAGCTTTTATTTTTGTTCTTGTTTCTGTTCCTGATAGGTTTTATTTACCTCTCTATTTCCAAACTGAACTTATTAGTTTTCGAGTATGTATATTTCATTTTATTACGTTTTAATACATTTTTATGTGTTTTTACCTAAATCAGGTGTTTGCAGTGAAAATGGATGAAAACGGATATAAACGATCAAATCGGATCAAGAATGGTAGAAGAACGGTGAGAAAACAAGCAAAAGGGCAAAATTCATAACCTGCCGCCCACCACCGCGGCAATCAAGATGCAGAGAAGGCTTAATCTTGTTAAAAACCCACCGCCGCAGCGGGAAAGTACAGGAGGTCTCTGCTCCCACCAATGCATCCACCACCGAGGTCGTGACTAAACCGACATATCCACTGCTGTGGCGGTTACTCTGCACACAGTTTTAGATATTTATTTAGATATTTTAACCTCTATATCTCCTTCTCTCCTATCCATTCGGCCACGAGAGCCCAAAAGAGACCCCTGAGGGTTTATAATATTTTGAGAGTATTTTGGGGAGTGCTTAACCAAATCCGAAGTAGAAGAACACGTTGCGAAGAAGAAGAAGCCATCGTTGAACGATTTTAGCACCAAATCTTCGGACTATGGCTAAATTTCTTTCATTTCTCTCTTTATTTTCTTAAATTCGGTAAGTTATTGAGCATGTTTAGCTCATTTCTCATTGTATAAATGGTTATCTCCATGAGCTAAATGGATTTTGTCTAAGGATTAATAATATTTATGAAATCGTTGTTTGTTAGAGTTGTGTTTCGTTGATGGTTGTTCTTCGTATATTCAATTGTGTTTACCATTATTCTTTGATTATATGCATGTTTACATATATAGAGAATACGAGATTTGACACTTAGGAGAGGTAACCCTGAATTCGGACTAGGGTAAACATAACGCGACGATCTAATAACCCGGGAGGGACTTATAAAATGTGCAATCAATGACGTTGGGGCGAGACTCATGTGACCTAGTGTCATTAAGACGTTGAGGGGGACTTATTCGTTGATGTGAAGTCGCATATTTACTCATCTTACACTCGGGAGAGGTGGTGAATTAGTTTACGATACAAAGTTTGTCCGATAGGTCGAACACCGTTATTATAAACTAAACGAGACCAAACACGTTTTTGTAAAAGGAGTTAATCCCTAGATAATCTTTTCCCCTAAACATCTCAATATTAGTATTAGTATAATTAGATTAATTAACTTAGTATTAGTATTAATTAATTTTAAACTCATTTTTTATCGCTTAAATAAAGTTAGGTTATGATAATTACAGTACTCGATAACAATCTCAACCAATCCTTGTAGATACGACAACCCCTACTCCTTCCCATCTATACTAAAACTTGACCCGTACACTTGCAGTGAAAGTGGCGACGTAATATTCCGCCACCAAGTTTTTGGCACTGTTGCCGGGGATTGTGTTTTAGATTATTGTTGATATTGTGAGTAAATAACTTGATTTTAATTTAGACATTTCTTTTGTGTATAATTGTTTGTTTATAGTTTTGTTTTTATTTCTTATGTAGGGTACTTGAAGATGTTAGATCGATGGGTATTGATGAATTTCTTTCAATAAGATTCTGAGTCATTTTATTGTGCTTGGGATTGATACAAGGATTTGCTACTCCAGTTTTGGAACCATCATTTGCCAAGGGAGTGCCAACTACTGAACTTCCTCGACAGGTTATTAGCCGCAACCAGAACTTGGATTGAAAGAGGAAACGATACCACCTCTTTCAACCAATTAACTGCGGATGAAGCCTATTGGTTGTTGGAAGACATTACAAAATCTGAAGATGAGGATAGAAATAAAATGGTGTATTGTAACTATTATGGGAAAGTGTATCATGCTGATCCAAAAACTCAGTGGACTAGTAAAAGGCTCACATTCACATTTGTAACGATCATCCACATAGGGAGATGGATAAGGGACAAACTCAGTTAATTAGTCAACCTAAAAAAGATGGACAAGATAGTCTTGTATTAACTAGTTTTTCCGTGGATAAAGCTAGAAGAATGCTAGAGAAATGGTAATTTTGGATGAATTTCTATTTAGATTTGTTGAAAATTATGGCTTTAAAAAGTTTTGTTATGCTTTGCAACCAAAATTTAAAAATATTCCATGTCGTACTATGGTTGCTAGAGACGTTGTAAACATATATATCACGAGGAGAGAGAGAATTTAAAGAAAGTTGTACAGGGTCATAGAATATGCTTGACCACAGACACTTGTACTTCAGAACAAAATTTTAATTATATGTATCTTACGTGTCATTTTATTGATGATGATTGGGTTTTGCATAAAAGAATATTAAGTTTTTATGTTGTTGAAGATCATAAGGGGGAAAAGATTGGGAAACAAATTGAGTCATGTTTACGGAATGGAATATTGATAGTTACTTTACCTTGACGGTTGATAATACGAGTTCTAATTGTACTACTATTAGATTCTTGCAAAGAGTAACTAAATATTGAAAGGGTACAGTCTTAGGTCATGAATTTTTACACATGCGTTGTTGTGCTCATATTTTGAATTTGATTATTTGTGATGGATTGAAAGAACTGCACGAGTCAGTAGTTAAAGTTTGGGAAGCGGTTAGATATGTTAAGGGTTCTCCGAATAGATTTCATGCTTTTAAAAAATGTGTTGAACTGCTTAATATTGAATCGAAGAGTCTCTTGTATCTGGATGTTCCAACTCGTTGGAATTCCACATATAAGATGCCAGAGAGTGCTGAAAATTCGAAAAAGCTTTTGGCAGATTGGAGATTGAGGACGGAAAATATCGTTATCACTTTTTTGATAACGATAGTTGTTGGCCTAGTAGAATACCCAAGAGGAGGGTGAATTGGATAATTAAAAAATAATCAGAATAAAATTAAATAAATCGAATAATTAATTTTATACCTAAATTAATTATTTTCTTTATAACACAGCGGAATCATATTATCAATCTAGGTGTACACCCAAATAACAAAAATAGCAAAATAGTAATGCAGCACACAAAAGATTTATACTGGTTCACCAAGCTACTCTTAGCTAATCCAGTCCTCCGAGCTCTACGGAGGTCGCACCCACTAAAACCAAGATCCCTTTAAAGGTATGAACCAAACCCACACACCGATTCTTTTACAGGTTAAGAATCAACCTTTACAATTTTCTTTTCCAAGACTTAGGAATAATCTCTATTTTTTACAGGCTCAAGAATAACCTATCTTTTTCTAGGCTAAAGATTAACCCAAATCTTTTTATCACTATGGCTTAAGAATAAAAAACTCACAAAATACTCCAACTATCCTTTTCCCAGGTAAAGATGGAACCTTTACAAATTACTCAAATCACAATTCTTATTCAGGAAGAATCACTACCTCAATCTCTTTACAGGAAGAAACTAAAACCCAACTACCCTTGATTAAATATCCCCAATGGTATTTAACCCGTCACAACTCACCAATACAAAAATTGATAAGAATTAAATCTCACTTAGAGCTTCTACCACCCCATATAAGCACTAACTCAATTAATATCCCAATTAGTGATAGAAATACGTGAGATACAAAAATCTGATTTCAACAAGATATGGGTAGCCAATTGAAGTACGTAATCAGATTCAAGAAATTGTTTGTAAAAAATATTTTCTTCAAAAAATCAGAAACAATTTCTAAGATCGATTTCCAAATATAGAATAATAAACAAACAACAACAATATGGAAAGATCTCACCCGGAATCCACCGAAAGAAAATAGTATTACAATGTAACTTCAAATCGGTAGCAGCAATGATCAGCAAATAATTCTCTTAAAAAAGCTCACTCAATTCTCAATAAGATATCTCTTAGAAAAGCTCACTCAATTAATAAAATCTGATCTCTCTTGATAATAGATGGATTCTCTCTCTTAGATTGATTAGTCCTAAAATAAAATTCGCAGGTCTATTTAAAGGAATATGTAATCAACCTTCTAACGGCTAGTTTACATGTGTCATGACAAATAAAAGCTCTTATATACCCCTTATATCATAAGGACTTCATTTAGGTTCAATTCCACCTATAAATAACTTTCAAATCTCTCAATTAAACCCCCAAAGTATTTCTCAATTTCAATTAATAAGAATAGAATCCATTTCATGTACTAAATTGAGAAACATTAATATTTAATGAACCATATTAATAGGATTTAATTAGTATATGAACCATATCTTAAATATAGATAATATCTCCTAAATCTCTCTCAAATCACAACAAAAAATGGCTACTTTTGGATATAATCTCAGATCAAACAATATCCTGAAACAGTGCATTCGGTCGACTGCCTAGTCGACTACCCAACTTAAGTTGTAGCCAAGCTATCACTGCTGCGTCCATAGGTCGACTGCCCAGTCAACTCATAGATTTAGAGAGTTCAACACTATTTCACCGGTCGACCAATCGATCGACTTGTTGATTTAGAGAGTTCAGCCCTTCTTGGCCAGTCGACCTGTCGGTCGACTTAGAGATACAGGATGTTACAGCTTCTGTGTCCTATCGACTCACTAGTCGACTGTTGTGCCTGGATCTCTTCTCTAAATACATTTTTAACTTATTTTCTTTTACGATTTCGCCCCTTAATCCATTCTCTTCTCTTAACAAGCTTCATTAATATTCTTATATTCCATTTTAGTCATTCAAAATTATTTCTTCTTATTTCACATAGGAGCAAATAATTTAACGTAATTAATACACATATAAATGATAAAATACATTTTGTGCCATATGTGTGTTCCTTAATGGGATATTAAGAGTTAAGATTCACCTGGGTTATTTTTCCTAATTTCTTCAAACTCTTACGGCTCATTTGGTTGGACGGAATGGAATGAAGGTGGAATGAAATGGAAGAAGTAATGGAATAAAAGAAGGAATTGAATGGAATTATCAATAGAATCACTATTCCATTATCTTATTTGGTTGGTATGGAATGAGGGAAGGAATGAAATAGTGAAATGTAGTAAAATTCTTACTATGCCCTTATAAAATTATTATTCCATTATCTTGTTTGCTTAGTATGAAATGAGTGAAGAAATGAAATGAAATAATATAAAATTCTCATTATGTCCTTATTACAAAATTTTATTATATTTCACAATTCCATTCCTTCCCTCATTTTATTATGTTTCATTATTCCATTCAATTTTAAGTTTCTGTTCTCTAATTTCTGTTTCTGTTCTCAATTTCCGTTTCTATTATCTAATTTCTATTTCTGTTTTCAATTTTTAGTTTCCGTTCTCAATTTTTCATTCTTTAATTTTCTATTTTTGTTCTCAATTTTCCGTTTATATTCTCAATTTTTTGTTTTTGTTCTCAATTTTCTATTTCTATTCCCAATTTTTTGTTCTCTAATTTCTATTTATTTTCTCTAATTTTTGTTTCTGTTCGTAATTTTTAATTTTTGTTCTCAATTTTTAAGGGCTTAAATACAAGGGCTATTATGTAATTTAGGATGTTAATTCTATTAGGTTGGAATCTCATTCCACCCCATCTCAAATGGAATCTCATTCCACCCTATTTAATTCCAATGGAATCACAAAAGTGTTTCCATTAGACAACCAAACAACGGAATAGGAATCGAGGGCGGAATGCGATTCCATTCCGCCCCCGATTGCGTCCAACCAAACATGTCGTAAGAGTCTTGTTAGGTCGTTCTTACAGTTTGTTTAATTTTTATGGGTTTTATGTATTAAGAACATGAAATTAAGTATATTATTTATAAGATCCTACTATACACAAAATAATGTACACAAAATCGCACAATAATCATAGGGGGTTTGGTAGAAACATACTTACTTAGGGGATGTGGTCTTTCCTAAGTATTTATCTCTTTCTCCTTGATCGATAGTCGTTGTTCTTTGAGTTCCTAGCCAAGAACCCAAGAACAACAACCTACTTAGGGGATGTAGTCGTCCCTAAGTAGCCAACCTCATTTCCTCCTTGGCTCGGTGTTGATCGGTGATTGTCGATCCTTGAATTTCTTATTCTAAGAACTTTAAGAATTCCATCCACGGTTGGAGAATAATGACATGTTTTTTGAGAAATCCGCTTGAGTTTTATGTATTAAGAACATGAAATTAAGTATATTATTTATAAGATCCTACTATACAGAAAGTAGTATACACAAAATCGCACAAGAATCATAGGGGGTTTGGTAGAAACATACTTACTTAGGGGATGTGGTCTTTCCTAAGTGTTTATCTCATTCTCCTTGATTGGTGGTCGCGGTTCTTTGAGTTCCTAACCAAGAACCCAAGAACAACAACCTACTTAGGGGATGTAGTCGTCCCTAAGTAGCCAACCTCCTTTCCTCCTTGGCTCGGTGTTGATCGGTGATTGTCGATCCTTGAATTTCTTGTTCTAAGAACTTCAAGAATTCCTTCCACAGTTGGAGAATAATGACATATTTTTTGAGAAATCCGCTTGAGAGGCTCTAGCACTCGAGAGATGTGCTCGAGTTTAGAGAAAGAAGTTAGGCCTTCAAGTCTTGAAAAAAGGAGAAAATGGCACCCCCATTTATAGGCTAGCAGCCTGCGCATTAGGTAATGCGTAGGTAATACCAGCCTCTTCCTTGGGGGGTGTTTGGCTTAAGAGACTTTCCATCTTGTCACAATTTGATTTGGCATGGAACGAATTTAGGAGAGAAGGTTAGATTTTCAAAGATTTGGTAATTGTTGATCCTAAGATTTTGATGGACAATTAAATATTGATGTTTTTGGTGGAACTAATAAGTTTATTAAGTGTTTCAGTGTAAAAGTTCCATTGACAATGTAATCATGAATAAATTGTTGAAGATAGTTAAGGATGCAAGAGACTGATAAAGAGACAAGCATTAAAAGACCGAAGATTTTGAAGAATCTATGTAAAAAAAACTTAGGTTAATTTTTACTCTTAATGTATCCCGATTAGGATCACAGACAATACAAAAATGATTTTATGTTTATGTGTGTTTCTATTAAGATCCTAATTAGTTAATATATTTGCTCCAATGTGAAATTGAAGAAAAAATATTGACTTAAGAAAGATTAGTGCTTAAAATGATTAATAGTGTCAATTAATTTAACTAAGAAAATAAATCAGTTAAAGTGGCAAAAACGTTGAAGGTTGGAGTTAAAATGAACTAAGGAAGAAGTAATTCCAACACTGATTAATCGACTGGCCTAGGAGGATTGGTCAACTAATTGGTAAAGGCTGGAAAATGGTGAAGTCTCTAGATGGATCGGTTAACCGACCAAAAGGGATTGGTCGACATATGAAACTTTCTGAATTGATCAGTCGACAAGGCATGGAGAATCGGTCGACAAACCTTAGTCGAGAAATGGCCTGGGGAGCATCCTGAATTGATCGGTCAACCGATTTATGGAGTATCGGTCGATCGATGGACGAGTATTTTTTGCTTGGACTACAACTTGAATCGATCGGTCAACTTATAGACTTTAGTCGGTCAACCGATGACTCTGTTTCAGGATTTGAGGATTTCGTGGAATTAATAAAAAAAATAGTCGTTACTAGCCTCTTTTTTTTTGTTAAAATTTGAGAGATATATTAGGGATTTGATGATATTATAGATGCATGGTTGTTATTTTGATATCCCTAAAGATATGGTATATATATTTTAAGTATTTCTCAAATTGGTACATTTAATTCTTTATATCCTATTCATTTGAGTTTGAGAAATATTTGAGGGACTAAATTGAATGATTTAAATGCTATAATTAAGTAAATTGAACCAGGATTGATTCATGTCAATATAAAGGGTCTATAAGAGCAATTAAGTGTCATGATATGTGGAAACTAGTCGTTGGAGAGTCTGTTTCAAACCTTTATATATAGACCTGCGTTTTTTAGATCTAAAAAATCCAATTAATCAATTTTCAAGAGCTATTCAGTTCCTGAGCTTTCTGAGAGTGATTATTCTGAAATTATACTGAGAGTATTGTGAGATTATTCTTGAGAATTGTTCTTGAGGAAATTGTTGTGAATTGTTGCTGTCACCGATCTAAGGTTTTATTCCAATTTAATTTACATTCATTCGGTGGTATCCTGGTGAAATAATTTCAAATCTTTGTTTTTAATTGTTATTTGATATTATTGTTTATTGCTTGGAATTTTGATCTTTGAAATTGTTTTTTTTTTTTTTTTTTTTTTAACTTTAAAGTGATTAAAAATATTTTAAAACGATTTTTTATGAAAATCTAATTATGTGTTAAATTGTGTGCTACCCGTCTATATTAAAATCAGATTTTGATATTCTCACTTTATTTCTATGACTAGTATATATCGGAACATTAATCGAGTTTAAATTTAATCTGAGGTGGTAGAAGCTCCGAGTGGAAAAACTTATCAATTTGTGTAATTGGTGAGTTGTGTGCGGGTTAGATATTATTGAAAATATTTAATCAGGGGTAGCTGAGTTTCAATCTCATCCGGTAAAGAGATTGAGATTTGATCTTTATCTAGTGTATAAAAAGATTATAACTATTTTCCTATTAAAAGAGATAGGCGTAATTCTTTCTAACTAGACTTAATTTTGAGTGAATTTATAATGGTTCAATCCTTACTATGTTAAAGAATACTTGGAGTGTTTTGTGAGGTTTGATTCTTAGTCTAAGTATAAAAGAATTAGGTTAATCTTTAGCCTATGGAAAGATAGAGGTTCTTTCTTAACCTGTGAAAAGACAAATTGTAAAGGTTGGTTCTAAGCCTGTGAAAAAAATCATTTGTAAGAGTTTGGTTCCTACCTGATTAAAGGAATCATAGTGATTAGTGGGTGCGACTGTTCGTGGGGCTCAAAGGACTGAATTAACCAAAAGTAGCTTGGTGAACTAGTATAAATTTTGGTGTGCTGCTATTTTACTTTATTTATTTTCAGTTGTTTAGGTGTGTACCTAGTTTACTTAACACGTATCTGCTGCTTTAAAGATAATATCTAATTTAGGATAAAATTAATTATTTAAAATTTTCAAGTGTTGTAATTTGATTTAATTTTATTACTACTCAATTCACCCCCTCTTGGGTAGATCACTGGGCCAATAATTGGTATCAGAGCTAGTTTAGCTCGATACACTAAACTAACAAAGATCATTTGGCGCACACAATAGGCACACTAGCTGAGGGGCAATCTATGCACCGACCACCCTTATTTGCAGGTAAAAATTATATATTCTGGAAGGACAAAATGATTGCTCTCCTTCAGACCACGAATTATGACGTATGGCTAGTGAGCAACTAACTATTTCTGACAAGCAGAAGCTTTCTATAAACTCTCAAGCTATTAATATTTTATTTTGCTTTTTAGATGCTAATGAATACTCGAGAGTTTTAGGTTGTGGATCGACGAAGGAAATGTAAGACAAGTTATAGGTTACCTACAAAGAAACAAGTCAAGTGAAACAGTGGAAAATCAACGCCCTAATCCGTCAATTTGAATTATTCAGAATGAGAGAAACATAATCGATTCAAGAGATATACACTCGATTCAACGATATCTGCAACCATTTGAGCCAACTTGGAAAGTCGTACTCCACAGAGGACAAAGTTTGAAAGATCTTGATATCTTTAACTAAAGTATGTGAGCCGAAAGTGACCGCGATTGAAGAAGCTAAGGATGTTGCAAAATACAAAATTGATGACCTCATTGGAAACCTAATGACGCATGAAATGGCAATTTGAGGATATAAGGATGACACCGGGAATAGCAAAAAGAAGTCCTTGGCACTAAAAGCTTAGAAAATTGAAGAAAATGATGATAGTAATGACGTGAGTCTTGACAGTGAGCAAGAAAAAGATGTGGTACTTCTCACAAAGAATTTTAGAAGAATGGCTTGACGTACATTCCGTGGAAGAAGAAATTTCAACATGAATAATGTGGAATGTTACAACTATCATAAGACTGACCACTTCCAAACCGAATACCCCGAGCCAAAAAAAGACAAGGAAAAAGAAAAGAAAATAAATGAGAAATAAAAAGTGAAGAAGAGTACGAAGAAGTCAACAAAAGTCACATGGGATACTCGGAGTCGAGTAGCTCAGAAAAATCGAACAATAATGACTTGTCTATGCTTGCTTTGATGGCCATTGGAGTTGAGGTACCTAAATGTTCAAGTTCTTTAGACTTTGATGAATTTTTTGATGTTTATCAAGAACTTACTCATGATTATAAAATCTAGTGTTCAAAAATTAATGCCCTTCAAAGTACAATTAACACATTAAACAAGCAAGTGATGGATTATGAATTTGAAAACGTTGAATTAAAATCCAAGATGTCAGATTTACATTCAATAGTTCTCAAATTCATCAGCGGTGAGAATAATTTGAAAATTCTTTTGGGAAGTTCACACGGTATCTTTGATAAAGTCGGTATTGGATTTCAGAAAAATCTTAAGCAAAAAAGTTTTCATAAATTATTTTTTGAAACCAAAGATCTTGTTACATGTTTTAAATGTAATATTGTAGAGCATACTATTCGTAAATATTTTTCTAAAGTATCTAATTGCAGACAAGTTTGGGTTCCTAAAGGAACTAAAATTGTCCTGACTAACAAGATTGGGCCTACTTAGATTGGGTACCACCTAGAAACTTTTTGGGGTGTTTCTTGCAGGTTATCAAATAAACATCTATTTACAAGGACAAATTGTTCCTAAGAGGTGGTTGTTCTCAACACATGACAAGGAATAAAGAAAAAATTACGTCTTTGACACCTAAAGATGAAAGTTATGTGATTTCTAGAGACTAGGCCATGAGTAAGAAATTAAGTTTAAATGAGTTGGTAAAAATTTCTAAGACCTGTGTTGTTTTACATATTCTTAAGTTGTCTTAGAATTATTGTATGATTTTCTAATATTGTGATTATTTAAATGATAAATAAATTATATATGTTGAATTCTAAGTATTGATCATAATTGTGATAAATGCATGCATTAGATTTATAATTGATAATTTCATAAATTATTAGTGAAATATGTGTCCTGTCATAGTGCATTAACGATTACATGTTTGTAGATTCTATCTATAAGGAAGATATTGATTGATATCATGCTACATTGTTGAAATGTTATGATTGCCTCAAGCTTATTCTTCTATGCATGAATTTGCTCATTTACAACTATATAGGGGATTGCATGCTTAGAATGATGTTTTTGGTATAGCCTAGGCATAATGATGATTGCCTAGAATTGATGTTTGTGGTTTCCCTTCTCCACTTTTTGAGAAGACAAAAGGGGAAAATTAGTTGATGTTTTGTTAAAACTCTATAAAGGGGAAACCATAGTTGTGATTTAATGAGTTAAAAATCCATCCTCAGATTTAGGGGGAGGGTGGTTACATTTTATTTTGACAAAAATATCAAAGTTAATTGTCATTATAAAAAAAAAAGAAAAAAAGATTGTTGATCCTATGATTTTGATGGACAATTAAATGTTGATTTTTTTGTGAAACTAATGAGTTTATTGAGTGTTTCAGTGTAAAAGTTTCATTAACGATTTAATCATGAAGAAATTGTTGAGGATAGTTAAGGATGCAAGCAACTGGTAAAGAGACAAGCATTACGAGATTGAAGATTTTGAAGAATGTAGGTGAAAAAAGCTTAGGTTAATTTTTACTCTTAATGTATCCCGATTAGAATCACAAACGACACAAAATTGATTTTATGTTTAAGTGTGTTTTTATTAGGATCCTAATTAGTTAATATATTTGCTCAAATGTGAAATTGAAGAAGAAATATTGACTTAAGAAAGATTAGTGCTTAAAATGATTAATAGTGTCAATTAAGTTAACCAAGAAAAGAAATCAGTTAAAGAGACAAAAACGTCGAAGGTTGGAGTTAAAATGAACTAAAGAAGAAGTAATTCCAACACTGATCGATCGACTAGCCTAGGCAGATCGATCAACTAATGGGTGAAGGTTGGAAAATGGTGAAGTCTCTAGATCGATCGGTCAATCAACCAAGAGGGATCGGTTAACCTGTGAAACTCTCTGAATCGATCAGTCAACAGGGCATGGAGAATTGGTCGATAGACCCTAGTCGAGAAATGGCCTGGAAAGCTTCCTGAATCGATCGGTCAACCGATGAGTGAGTATTTATGGCTTGGGCTACAACTTGAATCGATCGGTCAACTTATAGACTTTAGTTGGTCAACCGATGACTCTATTTCAAGATTTGAGGATTTCGTGGATTTGATAAAAAAAATAGTCCTTACTAGCATTTTTTTTTTTTTTGTTAAAATCTGAGAGATATATTAGGGATTTGATGATATTATAGATAGATGATTGTTATTTTGATATCCCTAAAGATATGGTATATATATTTTAAGTATTTCTCAAATTGGTAAATTTAATTCTTTTTATCCTATTGATTTGAGTTTGAGAAATATTTGAGGGACTAAATTGAATGATTTAAAAGTTATAATTAAGTTAATTGAACCAGGATTGAGTCATATCGATATAAAGGGTCTATAAGAGCAATTAAGTGTCATGATATGTGGAAACTAGTTGTTTGAGGGCCTATTTCAAATCCTTATATATAGAACTGCGTTTTTTAGTTCTAAAAAAAATCCAATTAATCAATTTTCAAGACCTATTAAGTTCCTGAGCTTTTTGAGAGTGATTTTTTTGAAATTATATTGAGAGTATTGTGAGATTATTCTTGAGAATTGTTCTTAAGGAAATTGTTGTGAATTGTTGCTGTCACCAATCTAAAGTCTTATTGCAATTCAATTTACATTCATTCGGTGATATCCAAGTCAGATCGTTTCAAATATTTGCTTTTAATTTTTAATTGATAATATTGTTTATTGCTTTGAATTTTGATATTTGACATCGTTTTTTTTAACTTTAAATTGATTAAAAACATTTTAAAGCGATTTCTTGTGAAAATCTGATTACATGCTAAATTGTGTGCTACCCGTGTATATTAAAATCAAAATTTGATATTCTCACTTTATTTCTGTCACTAGTATATATCGGGACATTAATCGAGTTTAAATTTAATCTGAGGTGGTAGAAGCTCCAAGTAGGAAAACTTATCAATTTGTGTAATTGGTGAGTTGTGTATGGGTTAGATATTTTTAGAAATATTTAACCTAATTATATTACAGGAAGAATCAAAACATAATTCTTTTTAAGGGAAAAGAATAACATAACATTTTTATAGGACAAAGATCAAACTCTAATTTTTTTCACTGAAAAAAGATCGAAACCTAGCTACCTTGACTAGACACTATCCCAACCGCATCTAATCCGATCAAACTCACAAATATAGAAAATATGGGTTTCTTCCCAGAATGAGCTTCTATTACCTCAATATAGATATACTCAATTAATATCTCGAAATTTACTATATGATAGATAAAATGTGAGACAAAAAATATCTGATTAATAAACAATGTGCGTAACACAATTTAGAGCACGTAATCAGATAGTAAAACAAAATCATTTTAAAATGATTTTCAGGATTTTAAGTTTGAAAACGATTTTCTAGCAATCTTATATCCAAGCAATCAATACTAATATGAAATCAAAATAGAGAACAATAGTTTGGAAAGATCTCACTAGGAAAACACCAAAGATTGAAATAGAATTGCAATAAAGCACAAGTCAGTGTCGCCAAATCAACAGTGCTTTAGATCAAGAATGTCGCACAAATATCTCTCAGAAATCTCAGCATAATAATCACTCTTAGAAAATCTTAGAACTGATTGTTCTTGATGTACTTACTCTCAATCCCGCAGGTCTATTTTTGTAGACTGATAACAAGCCATCTAACGGCTATTTTTCAGAAGATATGCCTCTAAAAGACACTATTGGACTCCACATAATAATATCTTTTATTTCAGAGATGTTTCACATTAAAATAACTTTCTAAATCTCTCAAATAATGCCTTATAATAATTCTCAATTCACAATTTTAAAGATAGGAAGTATTTATCTACTTCAATTAAGAGAGTCATAAATTATGTGAACCAAATTAATAGAGATAATCAAATAGATGTAACATATTTTTAATAAGTTCAAATCCTCCAAATCTCTCCCTTAGAATCATAAAAAATGAATAACTTCTGATCAAGAGACCAAGTTCCTCAAAATCACTGCCAAAACTGTCAGTTGACTCAACCCCAAAAAATTCGGTTGACTGATTGGTTATAGGTGCAACAACTTTAAGCCCAATTTTGACCACGATACAATCTTTTTCTGGAAACTTTTAAAACTTGAAAGTTGTACATATCGTTCTAAGATTTCTATATCATCTTGAATCACCTCAATCAAAGTTTGGACGAGAAAGTTATGGCTAAACTACGAATAGGTGTACAAGCCTAGTTAGTTGACCGAATGGTTTAGAGCCCAAACTGCCAAAATCTTAAGTCCAATCGGTTGACCGAATTTCACCATTCAATTGAACAAATGATACAGGGTGGTTTCTATCTACTCCAAAAAATACGCTAACTCAAACGGTTGACCGATTTTTCCCAATCAGTTGACTGATTGGTTCAGGGTGTCCACTTTCTTCACTAATTTTGCTCCAAAACACATTAATTGATTCAGTTAACCGATTATTTTTCTTTGTTGACTGAATTGACCTGAAAATATAACTTGTTATACTTTAAAATCATTTTTTTTCAATTAGATCAATTTTCATTTTCAATTCACATAGAGAGCACATATAAGATCAATAATTAGAATCTTAAATTCTATCATATCAATACCAAAACACACATAAAAGATAACTTATTTAAATTGTCGTGTGTGATCCTAATTCGGATTGCATTAAGAGTATATGAGTAGAGAGTTGGTTTCACCTAATTTCTTCAAGGTCATCAACACTCTTTATTTCTTTATTGCATCCATCGTTGCACCCTTTACATTTTCTTCATGATGTCTTCAACTTAATCAACTATATGGAACTCTTTTATGAAATACTCAACAAACACATTAGGTCCACCAAAAATATCAACACTTAATTGTTCATCAAAACCTGAGGATGAGCAATCTCTCTTTTTTTTATGATGACAATTAACTTTGATATTTTCTTCAATAAAGAATGTAACCACGCTTCCCCAAAATCTAAGGACGGGTATTTTATTTATTTAAGCATATAAAAAAAAATTCAAAAAATTCAAAAGATATTCAATATAAGCCCAAAAACTAATTTAATGATATTTAACATAAAGCCCAATTTCTTAATAACTTCTCCTTAAGCATCAACTTCTCCCCCTTTGTTATATCAAAAAGTGGGGACGAAGAACCAAAACATCACGTTAGACATACATCATTATGCCTAGTTATACCTAAACCTCGAATAATTTTTCTGAACTTTTAATCTTCTGCTAGAGGTTTAGTAAAAATATTAACAAGCTAATCGAAGGTATCAAAATATGCAACATCTCATTTTTCAATTTAAGCATAACATATTATTACCCCACTTATAAAAACTTATCCCACTATATAATTTTAAATAAGTCAATTTATGCTTAGGATAATAAACCTGATACAATCAAAGCATTTCAACAATGTCGCATGGAATCATATAAGTTTAATTAAGTTTTCTCATGATACCAATTAATATTTTTCCTTTATATAGAATATAAAAAACATGTAATATTTAACACACTAGGACATGAATCATATCTCAACAATAATTTATGAAATTGTCAACATAAATCTAATCCATTCTTTATCATGGTCATGATGAATACTTAGAATTCAAACTATATGGATGCATCAATTAAATAATTCGTTTATCATTTAAATAACCGCAATATTTCAAATAGATCAAGATATCATTCATTTTAATAAGCTAACTGGTAGCGATTTATTTTCACTATACATCGCAAGTATATGGGTCAAGTTTTAATAGTATAGGAAGAGTAGGGTTGTCGTATCCATAGGGATTAGTTTAAATTGTCATTAAGTACCACGATTATCGTAACTTAACTTTATTTAGGCAATCAATTTTTGGGTTTTTATAAAAGAATAAAACTAAACTAAAATAAATACGAAAACAAAGTAAAGTATCGATTTTCTATGCACAAAGGTTCTAAGGGCTTGATTTCATTTTGTTATTCCCATGTTTTCTTATTAAGTAATTATTAGTTAATTCCATTTATTCAATAATTAAGATCCCCGCTCTAGCTCTTTTATTACCTCTCCCGAGCTTTAAGTGATAAAATATGTAAACAATTCAATACTGATATCCCTATCTAGTATTTAGGTGAAAACATTCGTTAAACCCAACCTTATAGATTATGCAAGCTCTAAATATATCCCGATCTATTAAAACTTACGTTGTATTTAACCTAATTCCAAACCCGAGATTATCTCTCCCGAGTGTCAAATCCCAAGTTCTCAATTCAACCAAAATATCATATGGGAGCATATTTTGGAAGCATTAAAGAGGCAAACACAATTGAATGGAAAACCTAGTTGGCAAATCTAGAACTTGATCACCTCCCGATTTCCCAAAATCCTAAATTCCCAATTAGATTACTTAGGTGTTGATTTTTTCTCGGACTCACAATAACCTAAATTATGCACTCCCAATTCCGGTTACGAACTAAATCTCTTCTGAGTGTAAAATTCAAAATCTAAAATTATCTAATTCATTCGCCACATGGATCAAACACATTAAGCCTAACAGATGCATAAAATGGAATTAAATCTAACAATTAACAAAATATTCAAAATACGGTTCAAACGAGATTATATCAAGCCCTAGATCTAAATATTAGTTCAGCATAGACAAATCCATAGCCAATCTTTTTCAATAAATTCATAAATCTAAACATGTTTGATACAATACTACAAATAGAAAATTAAATTATGATTAGGGAGAAAGAAGGAAAGAGAAAATGCTTATTATGGGTTTGAGCTCTAAATATTCAACTTTAAGTGCCACCAATGGTGTTTTCCTCTTCAATTTCGCATCAAATCACCACCATCTGATGTTTTCTCACTCAAAATTGCTTCAAAATGGTGTTTTTCTTTCCCTAAAATCGTCTCTCTCACGTTCTTCTTATTCCTCTCCGTCAAAATGAGGCCAAATGGGTATTTATAGGGCTAAAATTAGGGTTTTTTTGGGTTAGAGACGGTGTTGCAGCATGCTTTTGGGCACTGCAGTATGCTCCGGGTACAAACAAGTCAGAAACGCTCATGGGAGCGCGTTGCAGCGCGCTTTGGGCAACGCTAACACATGTTTTGTATTTTGGCTGTAACATTTGCGTCCAAACTCCGATTAGGCTAATTCAAAAAGTTATGAAAATCTAAGATATAAATATACAATGTTCATGTTTCGTGTTTTGCCAAATTCCAATTGAATCATGGTCAAAATTGGCAATGAAGTTACTACATCTACACTCATTTTGAACCTTTTCTCCCATTTGTTTATATTTCTATAAAACAACACAAGAACACATTAAACTAACAAAAATTCTTGTAAACACACAAATATTTGAATCTAAAATTACTTAATTTATGGGTAAATAAACCATTTATCACTAACTTAATTCAACGATAAACAAGTTATGGATTGGTATAACATATTTCGCATATCTTCAAACATGACTTTTAGTGGATCTCATATAGTATAGTACAAGAATATCACATACAAATATGTAAACTTATCTGATTATCATCCAATAATTCTAAGACAACAAGTGAATATATAAAACAGCACAGGTCTGAGAAATTCTTACCAGCTTATTTAAACTTATTTTCTTACTCATGATATAGTCTTCAGAAATCACATGACTTTCGTTTTTAGGTGTCAAAGACATAAAATTTACTTTATCCCCTATCACGCGCTGAGAATAACCACTTCCTATGAAAAATTTGTCCTTACTCATAGTTGCTTATTAGATTAACTTGCAAGGAGCACCTCAAAAAGTTCCTAGGTGGTACCCCAATCTAAGTGAGTCCGATCTCGTTAGCTGGGATATTTTTAGTTCTTTTTAGACGCTAAACTTGTCTTCATTTAGATACTTTAGAAAAACACTTCTTAACGGTATACCTCACAATGTTACATTTAAAATATCTAACAAGATTCTTGGCTTCAAAAAAGAATTTATGAAATCTCGTTTGTTTAAGATTTTTCTAAAAACTAATTCCAGCTTTATAAAACATCTCTCTTGAACTTCCCAAAAGCATTTTCTAAATTATTTTTACCACCCATGAATTTGAGATCAATCGAATGCAAATTCGAAACGTTAGATTTCAGTTCAATTTTTTCAGATTCGAATTTCATCACTTGCTTGTTAAGTGTGTTAATTGTACTTTGTAGGGAATTAATTTGAAAGCATTGGTTTTTATAATCATGTGTTAGTTCTTTATAAACATCAAATAAATCATCGAAATCTAAAGGGAAAGAACTAGAACATTTCTTTACCTCATCTCTAGTAGCCATCAAAGCAATCATAGATGAATCATCACTACTCGATTTTTCTAAGCTACTCGACTCCAATTCATCCCAAGTGGCTTTTGTTGACTTTTTCTTACCTTTCTTCACCTTCTTCTTTTCTTTTCTCTTTTTCATTCTCTGGCTCGGGACATTTGGATTGAAAATGACCAATTTTGTGACAATTGAAGCAGACATTATTCATGTTAAAATGTTCGTCAGGTCATCTTTTTGAAATTTTTCGTGAGAAGCGACACATCATTTTCTTACTCGCTGTCAAGACTAATATCATCACTATTATCATCTTCTTGGTCTTTTGAACCTTCAATGCCAATGACTTATTTTTGCTATTCCCTATTTCATCATTATATCCTCGAATAGTCATCTCGTGGGTCATTAGGTTGCCAATAAGTTCATTAATGGTATATAGTGTGATATCTTTAGTTTCCTCAATTGTAGTTACTTTTGGCTCCTAATCTTTCACTAACGATCTCAGAATTTGTGTACTTTGTCCTCCATAGAATAAGGCTTTTTGAGTTGACTAAGGTTGTTGTATATATTATTGAATCTCGTGTACATCTTCGAAATGGATTCTGCATCACCTATTTTAAATAGTTTGAATTGACAAACTAAGGCATTGATCTTGGACTGTTTCACCTAATCTGTCCCTTTGTGTGGATTTGTAATGTTTTCCACTTTTCTTTTGCCGATCCACAACCTGAAACCCTAGTATATTAATTTGCATTTAAAGAATAAAACAAAATATTAATAACTTGAGAATTTATAGATATTTTTTGTTTATTTGAGGGAGTCAATTGTGCCTTATTCTTAATTACTCCACTCTCTTTAGGAATAAATGTATCATCCTCAATGGCCAGCCACACATCATAATTAGTGGCTTGAATAAAAGCGATCATTCTGTCCTTCTAGAATGAATAATTATCTCCTACAAATAAAGGTGGACGGTGCATTGACTATCTCGCACCTAGAATGCCTATAGGGTGTGCCATGTGATCATTCTTAACTAGGATTTTAATCCAAATGAGCTACACCGGCTTTGATACCAATTGTTGGCCTAAAGAGTTACCGAAGAAAGGGTGAATTGAGTAATTAGAAAATTTAAACAATAATTTTTTAAACACTTAATTATCAAATAATCATTTTTCTTAAATTACTTATTATCTTCGTTACACATCAAATAAGTGATTAATTCTAAATGCATACCCAAACACAATATAATAAAAATAAAGAATGTAGCACACCAAGATATATCCTGGTTTAGCAAGTTAGCCTTACCTAATCTAGTCCCTCAAGTTCCACAGAGATTCGCAACCTCTAAACCCCTAATTCATTTACTAGGGAGGAACCAAACCCTTATAACTCATGATTCTTTTCCCAGGCTCAAAATCAACCTTTACAATTACCCTTTCCCAAACTCAGGAAGAACCTTGACAAATATCCTTTTCCCAAGCTTAGGAATAACCTTATATTTTTATCAGGTTAAAGACTAACATAATTCTATTATAGGAAGAATCAAAACCTCACCACTCTCACAAGTATTCTTTTCACTAAGTAAGTATTGAACCTTTACAATTCACTCAAAAATCACATTTCAATTGTAGGAAGAATCAAAACCTAGTTTTTTTCAAGGGAAAATAATAACTTAACCTTTTTACAAGACAAAGATAAAATACTAATCTTTTTCACGAGAAAAAGATAAAAACCTAGCTACCCTGACTAGACACCGTCTCAACCGTGTCTAATCTGCTCAAACTCACAAATACAAATATTATGAGTTTCTTCCCACAATGAGTTCCTATCACCTTAATACATATGTTGCAAAATCTATTTGCTATGTATATTAGCAAGTGCATGAGGTCGAACAAGTAATAAAGTGTATGAGTGAGTATCGTCCCCTCGAGGATTGGTAAGAAGAAATTAACTAAGTACGTCAATTAGAATGACCAAATCTTATTTAAGCAATCCAGATTAAATTGGTGGACAATTTGATTAACAATGAATAACAATTGACAAAGAAATTAACTAACTAATGGAGTTTTATAGGAACTTCGATGGGAAAAAATCTCCCGGAGGGGGGGGGGGGGGTTGAAATCACTTTGTTAAACTATGATTTTCCTCAAGTTTGTTAATTTAATTCATTCGCAATCCTTAACTATGGGTGTCTAAATTAATCTCACGTCCACCTCTCGAATGCCAAGCAAGATAATTTGTATAATTATTTGAACTAATATCTCTATTCAACTCAACTAATTATCCAATCTTTAAGTCTCACCAATCAAATGGCTACCCAAATTATATTAGCCTCTCGCACTCAATATAATAAGGGTTGTATTTCTTCAGTCTCAATATACAAGATTACTTCTCTCAAGTGCCTAATCTTACACATCTATGATATCTAATTTACCTTTCTCATAAATTAACAAATACCCATAAAGAAATACAAATGATTAAAACATGAAATCCAATTAATAAAATCTTAAGGTCTCCAGGCATATTTCCTACAAAGTAGAACATTTGGAAGTACACTGGAGCGGAGAAAAAGACAAGGCAAGGGTGATGAACCGGTATATATATATATATATATATGTATGTATTATTTTAATATATGTATATGTGTTTCTACAGTTAAAAAAAATATCTTTCTCTCTCTCTCACGGCTGCTGGTACCCTTTTTTTTCTTTTTTTCTTTTTTCATTCCCTCATTTATATGTGTGTGTGTGTGTGTGTGTATATATATATATATATATATATATATTGATAAAATAAAATATACATCACGTTTTTATGGGACTATTTGTATGGATATATACTCCTGTATATTTATATGCCAAAAATATATACGTAGATTTGAGAAATATAGTGGGTATAGATATATCTAATTTATCAAGAATACGATTTAAAATAAAATTTGAAAATTGTATTAAAAAGATAATTTTTAGTATTTTGTCAACTAATAATATTATTGACAGTCGATTAACATTTTTTTGTAGATTAAATTATTAACAAAAAAAAAAAATTTAATCGTTGTTATGATAATTTTTATATAGTTCATATTAACTTAAGAAATTGAGCGTTTAACAATTTCATATGATAAAAAAAAAATTAGGAATGGGAAAAAATGTATTTTAGGGTCACGCATCGCATATTAGATTTCTTTAAACAAATTCTTAGTTTAGGCCCTATCATTATTAGGTCCATAGGCGACCACGTTAGCATTTTGACAATAGTATTTTCAATAGCGCAAATATCAAGGTGAGTGTACTGTCTTCTTTGTAAATTGTTAAATTATATTTTTGTACTAAAATTTGTAAAGAAAATGTTAATTAAAATGGATTATTTTAGAACGTGATGTGGATCAAGTAAATTTTTAAATACGAAAAGTAATTTTATTATCCGACTATACCATAGTGTGATCCCGATAGGAGGGCATGTCTTGCTAGATGTTGTTGGTCCTAACAGGAGGACATGTTCTATAGGACGTCGTATTATAACTTGACAAGAGGGCAAGTCCTACAGGTGGTTTATATTTATTGTTGTTGACGATGATGATTATCATCATAATATGGTAGCTTATACCACGTGTTGGCTCCTACCATTGAAGATATTAAATGACCCTGACACTAACGACAACCTTAGGTTGAACAGTTTTACAAGTTACGGTATCCCCATAACTCCTGATCGTGAGTTGAAACGATTCTATGGCTAGTAGGAAAATATGTGTGCGGTATTTTATTATATATCAAAATAATCTGATTGGTTAAATTTAAATACATTTATTTCATTGAAGTAATAGCTGTGAAATTTTATTTTGGCTCAGTGTGCGGTTATCTTTAAATTATGTTTTGAAAAGTAGTATTTGATAATTATACTTGATCCATAAATTATTTTTATATTATAAAGATAGTACACCGATAAAAATATTTTGTCTTAAGTACTGCAACTAGAATCAAGTTCATTACTGGCAATAGGTAGAGTTAGAGGGTGGTGTTATTTTTGGAGGATTGGTGGGATAGATGTGAATTGTGAAAAGTTCAATTTTTGTAATTTTGTTATGGCTAATTGGGGATACATGCATTTCTGAGTTTTGAAGTTAGTAAATAATATTTTGGAAAAAAAATCTATAACAATACATGTGTGTATATATATTTGTTAGTTTGTCGAGTAACATCAAGTCGACGTCATACCCAACCTCAGGCGTTGGGGGCCCAAAGTAGGGTGTGATAATTTTTGGTATCAGAACTTAGGTTATAGGTTATGTAGACATACCAAATTGTCCAGTCAATAGTGGACTGTAAGATAGGGTATTGATAGGTTGGTTTGGCACGTGAGTAGTCGTTATTTTATTAAATTAAGAGTATATTTGCATCATGCACCGTTGTTTGCATTGTTGGCTTTTTTATTTATTAAATTTCATTTCGGATCTTAAATATGGATCGTGAAAATAAAAGTAGTGGGGATTCTTGACCCTAGAGAAAAAAGGAGTAGGACACGGGAAAGCTTGGATGCCACCGAACGAATTTTATAGGCTACTGCACAGCTGACAGAGTAGCAGACAAAGATGATGGAATGCCAAAAGGCCTAAGCCGAAACAAATACTCCTTAGGTTATACTTCTGAAAAGATTCAAGGAATTAGACCCTTCGGCATTTACGGGAACTGTGGGCCCTGCGGATGTTGAAAATTGGTTGAGGAGCATAGGGAACATATTTAAGATAATGGGTATGACCAATGACAACCGAGTTTCTCTAGCTTCTCCATTTGAAAGGAGAAGCCCAACATTGGTGGGAAGAAATGAAGAGGCTAATCTCAATTCTAGGCAAGGAGATCACTTGGGACCAATTCGTTACCATATTTAATGAAAAGTATTTCCCTAAATCTTATCAGTTCGAGATGGAAGAGGAGTTCATATTACTGAAACAGGGGAAGATTTGCGTTCTGCAGTATGAAATTAAATTTGATGCCTTGTTGATGAGTGGTTTATTTACCAACAAATCAAGTACTTTTGAGTTAAATATTTGTAAGTTTTCAAGTATTTTTATTAGTTTTAATTAGTATTTGGTTTTTGTGTAGAAAATCAAGAAATAAGCCAAATCAAGAGAAGAAGAGGCCAAATAGTAGCTTGGGGCTGGAGCACCTTCAAAAGGCGCTACAGCGGGGATCCAATCGCCCCGTTTTGGCATTGCAGCTTGAACTCACGTTGTATCCCCTATAGAAGATTTTGCAATCTATTTTTGACTATGATCAAGCTGAAATTGGAAACACTCAGAACATGAAAGTTGTGCATCTTTGTCTTAGCTTTCCAAATCATTTTAAAGCACCACAATTGGAGTTTGAACGTGAAAGTTATGACTATTTTTCAGAAGCCTCGCGCTGTAGCAGGAATACTCACCACTATACTATAACGACTTTGAATATTTTTTTTTTCAACAACTCAAATAAAAAATAAAACACACAACTCGACCCACCAATGACTTTCCAAACACAACCCATTTTAGTCCTTACACTCAATGATTCATGCAAACATGCCAATTAGTGATGGGTTTAGGAAATAAAAATACATTTAGTTGGGTGAATGCATAAATGTGGGTAATGAAAGAATTGGGCAATAAGGCTCAACAGGGATAACGAAGGATAAACAATTTTTTTCAGGGTTAGCTTCAACGGCCCAAACGATCCAAAAAGAATGCCTAAGTCATTTCTCCAACAATACATAACCTAGTATTTTGCTTCATGTTTCACTCAAATAGGTTCTAGTGTTCATGAGATGTCAAAGCCTACCTAAAGCACATAAATGTTCTCTAAAAGCTCAAAAGGCCAAGTGATCATGATTCATGGTGCTCAAATGTAACTAGTCAAGAGTGAACATCAATTAATACTATTCAAGTACATAGAAATCTCAATGCAATACATTTCAAACGACCTAAGAAAAGATCAAGTGCCTATATTCATCATCAATTTGAAGTTAGTTCATCTCAACAAAACTCATAATTTATTCAAACAACCTAAAGAAAAGAAACTAAAAACATGGCCACAAGAACATAGATTATACGAAGAAAATACGCACGCACAAGAATTCCCTAACCCAAACCAACATAAGCCAACTTGTGTCCCACCCCCAAACTCAAAGTAAAACATGCATTCAAATTACGCACAAGGGAATAAGAACACGTACCAGGGAGGCAAGCCAATCTCGCCTCCTAGATTGGTCAGCGGTGATGCTTTGGACAAGGTGACCAGTGTGGGGATTTCTTCCATAACGTGCATCCTTAGGCTCCATTATTTGAAAACTTGGATTGCCTCCCAAGAAACGCTTGATTTAATGTCCTCAGCTTGACAACAGAGAAGGACTCGTCAAAGAGAGGCTTCCGCACATAATATATGTCATACAACATAATAAATAGTCTTGATTTCCAACGCCCTCAAGCTTAGCGAGATGTGGCAGCATTAGACACGTACTCTCAAGGTTACTAGGCTCATTCTTATGTGCTTGGTGAGACTGAAGGAATGTTTATAGAAGCGGTGGGGGACAAGTGAATCATATTAGATCCTCGTAGATGTGATCGTCTTTGATCGATGGTGGCATCAAAATTTAGATCTAAAAAGGTGAAGAATCACAATTGTCATCTTGTGATTCTTCATCGTCAATCAATTCTTGGGTTTCCTCCTCATTTAAATAATCGTCATTAAACACACCCAAGTTCTTCCCACTTGTATTCAGTTCTTCTTGGTGCATTTCACATATGGATGTGGCTTGTGTGTCTCTCAATGCCATCATTTATGACTTGGCCTCAATATAGCTGGTAAGTTGACTGATTTGCGTCTCGAGGGACTTTACAGTCGCGTTGATATCAGTGCAGTTCATCTCAATTTTATCAAGACGGGCCTTATGCTTATTGAGACGGTCTTGAGTTTCTCTCATGATACTCTGAGTTTCCCCCAAGAATGCAGTGAACATCTCTTGCAGGGTGGGGGAAAACTCTACAAGTTGGTGTCAGGTGTCAATCCCTGGCCTTGAAATATTGGAACTATCCCTCCCCAATCTTTGGTGACTTGTTAAATAATTCCAACTTTCATAGTCGAAATCAACCGTGTCTTCAAACAACAAAGAGGCTTCGTCCGCAGTTAGTTCGTAGAAAGAGGTGGTACCATTTCATCTTTCCACCCACGTTCTTGTTTCGGCTTGTAACCTGTCGATGAAGTTCAGTAGTTGACACTCTTTCGGGAAATCGTGATTTGGGAATCGAATGAGAAACTCTTTATATATTTCCCAAGCACAATAAAACGGCTCGGAATCGCATTGCAAAAAACTCATGAGGACTTGTTGATGAGCCATCTGCAAGTACCTCGCAAAACAAATAAAACTAAAAAAAAAAAAAAATTAAAAATAAATAAATGTCTAAATTAAAATCAAGTTACTTATTCACAAGATTAACAATCAATCTAAAACGTCAATCCCCGGCAATTGCACAAAACACTTGCTAGTGAATTTATTGTTGCTACACACTGCAAGTGTACAAACTAAGTTTTAATAGTATAGGAAAAGTAAGGTTGTCGTATTCACAGGGATTGATTTAAATGGTCGTTAAGTACTGCGATTATCGTAACTTAATTTTATTTAGGCATTCAATTTTTTGGGTTTTTAAACTAAAATAAATGAAACAAAAATAAATACAAAAATAGAATAAAGTATGGATTTTATTTGCACAAAAGTTCTAGGGGCTTGATTTCATCTAATTATTCCCATTTCCTATTAAGTAATTATTAGTTAATTCCGTTCATTCAATAATCAATGTCCTAGTGTTCCCTCACTATCTCTCTTGAGTGTCAAGTGAGGGACTATGTAAACACTTCAATACTGATATCCCTATATAGTATTTAGGTGAAAACATTCGTTATACCCGACTTTATAGATTACACAAGTTCTAAATATCTCCCAATCTATTAAAGTTTACGTTGTGTTTAACCTAAGTTCTAACCTGAGATTATCTCTCCCGAGTGTCAAATTTTAAGTTCTCAATTTAGCCAAAATACCGTATGTGTGCATAAATTGGAAGCATTAAGAAGGTAAACACAATTGAATAGAAATCCTAGTTGGTAAATGTAAAAATTAATCACCTCTTGATTTCACAAAATCCTAAATTCCCAACTAGATTACTTAGGTGTTGATTTCCTCTTAGACTCACAACAACCTAAGTTATGCACTCTCAATTCCGATCACAAATTCAATCTCTCCCAAGTATAAAATTCACAACATAAAATTATCTAACTCATAGGCCACATGAATCAAATGCATTAAACATGGAGAAGCATAAAAATAGAATCAAAATTAACAATTAACAAAATATTCTAAACATGGTTCAAACGAGACCACATCAAGCTCTAGATATAAATTTTAATACAACATAGATAAATCCATAACTAATCTTTTTAATAAATTCAGAAATGTTAACATGTTCAATACAATATTACAAATAAAAAATTAAATCAAGATTAGGGAGAAGAAAAAAAATCCAAATTTGAATTGTAGAGAAGTTTCATTCCAAATCTTCAATCTCGCGCCTTCTCTTTGTCCCATTTTTGTTCCCCTTCGATTCCTCTTCTTCCTCTCTTCAAAATGAACCGAAAATGACCTCAAAAAGGTTTAGACTCGGGAGCTAGCACAACGCGAGTTTTTACGTGGCACCGACGCTTCTAGCAAATTAGGGTTCAGCAGAATGGCGCTGCAGCGCCAATTATCTACGATTATCGTAACTTAACATTATTTAGGCGTTTAATTTTTGGGGTTTTTAAACTAAAATAAATAAAACAAGAATAAATACAAAATAAAATATAGTATGAATTTTCTATGCACAAAGGTTCTAGGGGCTTGATTTCATCTCATTATTCCCATGTTTTTCTGTTAAGTAATTATTAATTAATTCCATTTATTCAATAATCAAGGTCCTAGAGCTCCCTCACTACCTCTCCCAAGTGTCAAGTGAGGGAATATGTAATCACTTCAATACCGATATTCCTATCCCATATTTAGGTGAAAACATTCGTTATACCTGACCTTATATATTATGCAAGCTTTAATTATCTCCCGATCTATTAAAACTTATGTTGTGTTTAACCGAAGTTCGAACTTGAAATTACCTCTCCCGAGTGTCAAATCCCAAGTTCTCAAATCAACCAAAATATCATGTAGAAGCATAAATTGGAAGCATTATAAAGGCAAACACAATTGAATAGAAATTCTAGGTATTGATCTCCTCCCGGTCTCACAACAACTTAAAACTATGTACTCTCAATTCCGATCACAAATTCAATCTCTCCCGAGTATAAAATTCGTAACCTAAAATCGTTTAACTCAAAGGCCATATGAATTAAACGCATTAAACCCTAGAGATGCATAAAATGAAATTAAAACTAATAATTAACAAAATATTCTAAACATGGTTCAAATGAGACTACATCAAGCTCTAGATCTAGATATTAGCTCAACATAGAAAAATCCATAACTAATCTTTTAAATAAATTCATAAATGTAAATATATTTAACACAATATTACAAATACAAAATTAAATCAAGATTAGGGAGAGAGAAAGGAAGAGAAAAACTTATTGTGGATGTGGGCTTCCAATCCTCAACTCCAAGTACCACCACTGGTCTTTTCCTTATCAATTTCGCATCAAATCGCCACCATTTGGTGTTTTCTTGCCCAAAATCTCCAAAAATTGTCAGTTGTCTCTCCCAAAATTGCCTATTTTTTCCTCATTTGACTTCCATTAAGCCAAAATGCCCCCTAATTGTGGTTTAGACCTGAGAGTTGGCACTGTAGCACGAGCTTTCGCACTACAGCACCACTTCTAGCACATTAGGGTTTAGTAGAACCGCACTGCAGTACCACCTATCCCGATTTACTCCTGATTTGGTAAAGACTGAGGAAGCGAGATGTAGAAGATTCCAGAAATGACTAGATTTGCAAATACGTTCCACGTTGACTGGTAGGCGGGTCAAACGTTACGCGTAATTGGTGAACACGGCGAAATTAATAGAGAAAGATATTTAGGAAGCCGTTTAAAACCTTGAATAGTACAAGAAAAATAGGTTTGAGCCATCTAGTAGATATTCAAGCAACACTTCTCGTGGACCTGACCCTCGACTGCAACATCTCCAGGCTCCGACAACCGATCAGTCATTTAGGAGCCAAGGCCTATGACAATCATATTCTGGGCAGAAACATAATATATCTGGATAGAGTTCCAACCAACAAGGTCAAGGTGGGAGTCAAACATTTAGCCAAGCTGGATCAGCCATATGCTATCAATGTGGATTACCAGATCATTTTGTTAGAGACTGTCCTATGGTGGGTCCGATACCTTTTCGTTGTCATGATCCAAGTTATATATCTCCATATTATCTGAAATTTGCTGCTACACCTACACCTTCTGCGAGCAGTGTGGGCAGTGTTGGTCCTAACAGTGTTCAGGGGCGAGGTAGAGGATCAACCAGTAGACCTCCAACTTGAGGTCGTGTATTTGCTACTACCCTGCAGGATGCCCAGGACACCCCGAAATGTGGTTACAGGTATCATGTATTTATATGATAGAGATGCACATATACTTATCAATCCCAGTTCTATTCATTCATTTATTTCGGCAACCTTTATGATACATGTGGTAAAAATTTCTTACTTCTATGTCATATCGTAATATTATATCTACCCTTGTAGGCAAGTCAGTGTTGATAGATAGTGTGTATAAAAATAGTATGCTTCGTATCGATGATAGAGAATTGTCAGTGGATCTATTACCCCTAAGTATTCATGGTTTTGTTATGATGCTGGGTATGGATTTGCTATCCAGCTATCACGCCACAGTCGATTGTTTCAAAAATAAAGTTACCTTTCGAATCCATGGCGAGTCCGAGTTTGTGTTTTTGGGGGATAGAATCCTTACCTCCGTTAGTTTGATTTCAGTCCTTGAGGCCAGGAAATTATTGAAAAAGAGATGCCAGGGATACCTCACGCATGTGATTGTCACTAGTCAGCATGAGGTACAGGTGGCAGATATCCCAGTGGTTGGGGATTTTTCTGATGTATTTCAAAAATAATTGTCAGGGTTGCCAATGGATAGGGAAATTGAATTCACCATCGAATTACTTCCGTGACCGTAAACTTCTCCTATATCAATTCCACCCTACTATATGACACCTACCGAGCTAAAAGAACTGAAGATTCAGTTCTAAGATATATTAAACTGTGGGTTTATCAGACCTAGCGTTTCTCCATAGGGAGCTCTAGTGTTATTCATAAGGAAGAAGGATGGCGCTCTGAAGATGTGCATCAATTACCTGCAACTCAATAAGGTGAAAATTCGTAATAAATATCCATTACCTAAAATTGATGATTTGTTCGACTAGTTGCAGAAGGCCACAATATTTTTCAAAATAGATCTTCGATCAGGATATCATCAACTGAAAGTCAGGGACAGTGATGTGTCGAATATATCATTCCGTACGAGGTATGGACATTATGAATTTCTAGTTATGCCATTTGGGTTAACGAATGCCTCTGTTGCATTTATGGATCTGATGAATCGGATCTTCCAGCCTTATCTAGATTAGTTTATCATCGTGTTCATTGATGATATATTAATCTATTCCCCAAATAAAAAAGAACTTTCAGAGCATCTCAAGATTGTACTATAGATTTTATGAGAGAAGCAATTGTATGCAAAATTAAGTAAATGTGAGTTTGGGCTGGATAAAGTTGTATTCGTTTGGCATGTTATCTCAGGTGATGGTTTTCAAGTTAACCCAAAGAAAGTTGAAGTTGTGGTTCAGTGGGAAAGGCCGATGAGTGTGATATAAATTTCGAAGCTTCTTGGGACTGACAAATGTGAATAGAGTTTCCAGGAGCTAAAAAATAGACTAATATCAGCGCTAATACTTTTTCTCCCGATAGAAGGCGATGGCTTTGTGATTTATAGTGAAGATTCACACCAGAGATCAGGTTGTGTATTGATGTAACATGAACACGTGATTGCATATTTCGCTCAGCAATTAAGGAATCATGAGTATAACTACTCGACGCATGATTTGAAGTTGGCAACGATTGTGTTTGCCGTAAAACTCCAGAGACATTATTTGTATGGCAAGACTTGCGCGATATACACTGACCACCAGAGTTTGAAATATTTGTTTACTTAAAAGGAACTAAATCTGAGACAGAGGCATTCGATGGAGTTGATTAAGGATTTTGATTATACTATTCATTATCACCCTAGAAAGGCTAATATTGTAGCAGATGTATTGAGTCCAAAATCGGCGGGTTCGGTTGCACACCTATAGTTGTTCACACTAACACATATGATGAGCTGAGATCTCTACGAGTCCAATTGGCAGTTGGTCAGATGGCAACGTTGTTTGTGACTTTGACTTTGAGACCGATGTTAATCAACCGTATTATAGAAGCGCATAAGTCAGACGTCCAATTGAAAAATATTATAGATGAATTGAAAAATAGTCAAAGAACCAACTATCGCGTCAGAGATAATGATGAAACCTTGATGTTTAAGAATAGACTATGTGTGCCTAATAATGTCAATTTAAAGAAAGATATCTTGGAAGAAGCATACAGCTCAGCATATGCAATGCATCTAGGCAGTACGAAATTGTATCGGGACTTGTGAGAACACTATTGGTAGGATGGAATGAAACGAAAAATTGCAGAATTTGTTACTAGGTGTCTCATCTATCAACAAGTAAAGATCGAGCACCTGCGTCCAAGTGGATTATTGCATCATTTTCCTATCCCAAAATGGAAGTGGGAACATATCACGATGAATTTTGTTTCGGGATTGTCCCGTACTCAAAAGGGGCATATTTCTATTGGGTGATTGTTGATAAACTTACAAAGTATGTTCATTCTTTGGCTGTGAAAATGATGTACTTCATGGTTAAGTATGTGGAATTTTATATTGACAAGATTGTCAGATTGCATGATATGCCGGTTTTTATAGTGTCAGATAGAGATCCGAGATTTACGTCGAAATTTTGGCCATGTCTTCAAGCTGCTCTGGGTACCAAGTTAAAATTCAATACAACTTTCGATCCCCAGACAAACGGCCAATCAAAGTGAACAATTCAGACATTGGAGGATATGTTGAGGGGTTGCGTTCTGTAATTTCTAGGTAGTTGGGATGATCATTTGACGTTGATGGAGTTTGCCTATAACAATAACTATCATTCGGCAATTGAAATGGCTCCGTAAGAAGCCTTGTAAGGTAGAAGGTGCAGAGCTCTAGCCTGTTGCACTAAAGTTAGAGAACAAAAATTATTGATGCCCAACATAGCTCAAATGATAGTGGAAAATGTGAAAGTGATTCTGGAAAGATTGAAGACTGCTTAGAGTCAGTAAAAGAGTTATACTGACAAACATATATAAGAGTTGGAAATTAAAGTGGGTGATTACGTGTTTTTACGTATATCACCATGGAAAGGCATAATAAGATTTAGGAAGAAGGGATTATTAAGTTTTTTTAAAATATAATTTTAAAAATTTTGGGATATAATTAATATATATATATATATATATTTTATTTCAAGAGTGATAATTAGTATAATAAATAAATAATAATGATAATAATAATAATAATAGTAATAGTAATAATAATAATTTAAATATATATATATGTGTGTGTGTGTGTGTGTGACTGATAGGCGTGAAAAACCTATCTATTTCTAAACCGGATTTGTTAGTTCTCAAGCATTTTAGTTATATTTAATTGTGTTCTAGTGTGTTTTAGAGTAGAATAGGTGAAAGGACGTCAAAGGGGGAGAAACAAGTGAAAACGGTGGAGAAACGGTGAGCAAAATGTGCAAAACAGGGTTTCGATGAATGAAGACCACCGCCTAAGCGGAAGTTCCACCGCTTAGGCGGAAAAGAGGCAGAATGTTGGAGTGCTGAAAGGCTGAACTACTGCCTAGGCGAGAAAACCACTGCCTAGGCGAGAAAACAACAGAATATCTTTCCAGCAGCCACCGCCTAAGCGTAAAAACCACCGTTTAGGCGAAGTAACCGACAGAACTTAATCGACTTAAGTCCACCGCCTAAGCGGTAAACCACCGCTTAGGCGGTGACACTCTGCACAGAAATATCTATTTTTAGATATTTTGAAGATATTTTCCAAAACCCTCTTTTTAACCCTTTTCTCCACCAAAACCAAAAGAGGATCTTACACCTTAGACACTCCATAGACGTGGGAGAGGGCTTGGTTGTTCTTAGGAGCTCTCTTCTACCTTAGTTAGATTAGATTAGTTTAGGAAGTAGATTAGATTAGTTGTAAAGAGTGTTCTTGGCCAATCCTTGAAGAGCCAAAAGAGGAAGTTCATCAACGGAAAAGAGGAAGCTCGGAAGGATCGTTCTTTGGCGAAAGTGGAATACTCCACTTTGAGATTTAGCTTTTCTTCCCTTGTTTTCATCTTTGTATTTAAATATTTATAGTTGGTAATGATGATCTCCTCTTGATTTATGTTGTATTGGCTAAGAACATGTTAGTGTAATTTAGAGATTAGTTAGGGAAAGGTGTAGTTGTGTAAATACTCATTTGGTTTAATATACGTTTCTTTAGCGGTTGTTGTTTTAAGTCCGATTGTGTTTATCATTTGATGACGATCTTAATATGCTTGTAATGGTATTAGGGTTGGATTTGAGAATCTAGGGTTTGACACTCGGGAGAGGTAACCCTGGATTCGGACTAGGATAAACACATCATTACGACCTAACGACCCGGGAGGGCGTTAGTTAGTGTGCAGTCGATGACGTTGGGTCAAGACTCACGCGGCCTAGAGTCGTTAAGACATGGAGGGGGACCTCGGTGTCGACACGAAGTCACGTATTCCCCCGTCTAACACTCGAAAGAGGTGGCGGAGGAGTTTTCGAACCGAGATTGTCGGATACCTAAACTCCGTTATTGTTAACCAAACGAAATCAAATGTGTATTAAGTGAACAAAATCAATCCCTAATTAATCAACCTAGTTAGACTTAACCCACTAATTGTAATTTAGCTTAGTTTAATTTCAATTCATGTCTTCCGTCGTCAGGATAACAAGAGACTGTGTCAATTGCGGTATTCAATTCAATTATTCACACTTTTCTCTGTGGGAACGATATCCGATCTTCAAAGATCCACTATATTAAAACTTTAGACCTCGTATACTTGTGAGCGTACGTAGGCATGCGAAAAACGCTCCTACCAGTGACCAACATTGTTTTCTTCTTAAAGAAGGAAACAATGCAACCACATCTATATGTGTATATGTATGGTCATGAAGAAAAAAAAGAAGTAAAAAGGACAAGGCAAGAACGGTGATTCGATATATATATATATATATATATATATATGTATTATATTAATAAATATATGTATGTATTATATTAATAAATGTATGTGTGTTTCTATAGTTAAAAAAAATATTATTTCCCTCTCTCTCTTGTAGCTATAGGTATCTTTTTCTTTTTTCATTCCCTCATTTATATGTATATGTGTGTGTGTGTATATATATATATATTGATAAAATAAAATGTATGTCACGTTTAATTTATGTGACTTTTGTACAGACATGTACACATGTATATTTATATGTAAAATATATATACGTGGATTTAAGAAATATAGTGGATATAGATATATCTAATTTATGAAGAATAAGATTCAAAATAAAATTTATAAATTATATTAATATGAAAATTTTTAGTATTTCGTCAACTAATAATAGTATTGACAGTCGATTAATATTTTTCTGTAGATTAAATTATTAATAAGAAATTTTTTGTAATCATTACTATGATAATTTTTATACAATTCATATTGACTTAAGAAATTGGGCGTTAAGTAATTTGGTATAATCAAAATAATTTGAGAATGGAAAATATTGCATTTTAGGGTAACGTATTGGATATTAGATTTACTTAAATAAATTCTTAGTTTATGCCTTGTTGTTGTTAGGTTCACAAGCGACGCCGACCACGTCAACATTTTAACAATAGTGTTTTTAGTAGCACAAATATCAAGGTGGGTGTACTGTCTTTTATGTTAATTGTCAAATTATATTTTTCGTACTAAAATGTGGAAAGAAAAGGTTTATTAAAATGAATTATTTTATAACGTGATGTGGATCAAGTGAATTTTTAAATGCGGAAAGTAATTTTATTATCCGATTATGCCATAGTATGATCCCGACAGGAGGACATGTCCTGCAGGATGTTGTTGGTCCTAACGAAAGGGCATGTACTGTAAGACGTTGTATTGTGACGTGACTGGAGGGCAAGTCCTACAGGTGGTTGATATTTGTTGTTATTGTTGTCATTGTTGTTGTTAAGGATGATTATTATCATCATGGTATGGTGGTTTATACCACGTGTTGGCTTCTACCATTGGAGATATTAAATGATCTTGACACTAATGACAACCTTAGGTTGCACAGTTGTACAGGTTACGATACTGTCATAACTCCCGATCGTGAAGTAAAATGATCTTATGGTTAATAGGAAAATATGTGTGCAGTATTTTATTATATATCAAAATAATTTGATTGGTTAATTTAAATACATTTATTTTATTGTGTTTATAGCTATGGAATTTTATTTCAACTCAATGTGCGGTTATCTTTATATTATATTTTGAAAAGTGGTATTTAATAATTATGTTTGATTCATAAATTATTTTTATATTATGAAGACAGTACACCGATAAAATATTTTGTCTCAAGTACCGTAGCTAGAGACGGGTCCACTACTGGCGCTATGTTGAGTCAGAGGGTGATGTCATTTTTGGAGGATTTGTGGGACATGTGTAAACCGTGAAAAGTTCAATTTTTGTAGTTTTGTTATAGATAATTGAGGACACGTGTATTTCTGAGTTTTGAAGTTAGTGAATATTTTTTTTGGGAAAAAAAATCCATAGTAATACATGTGTTATATATATTTGTTGGTTGGTCAGGTAATATCAAGTTGGTAGTGCGTAAATACGACGATACTTTCACCACAAGTATATGAGTCAAGTTTTAGTATAGGTAGGGATAGTAAGGGTATTGTGTCCACAGGGATTGGTTGACTTTATTATTGAGTACCGCGATTATCATAACCTAATTTTATCTAGGGATTAATTTTGTTTATGAATACGTGTTCGATCTCGTTTTAGTTTATGTTAACGGCGTTAAACTTATCCGACAATCTCTGTTCATAAACTTTCCCGCCACCTCTCCTGAGTGTAAGATGAGGGAATACGCGACTTCGTGTCAACGAAGAAGTCCCCCTCAACGTCTTAACGATCCTAGGTCACGTGAGTCTTGCCCCAACGTCATCGATTGCACACTCTCCAACTCTCTCCCAGGTTATTGGATCGTCATGTTGTGTTTAACCTAGTCCGAATCCAGAGTTACCTCTCTCTAGTGTCAAACCCCGTATTCTCGATATATCGTTCTAAGCATATAAACAATACAAGAACGATAAACACAATCAAAATAACGAAGAACATCCGCTAACAAAACACAACCTCATTCAAACAACATATTCATAAATTCATTAATCCCTAAACAACCTATGTTTAGCTGATAAGTGTGATCCACCTACGTATTTCCAAACCAAATTAAGTTAGTTTTCATGCGTTTATATAGTATTTTATTATCGTTTAATTAGTTTTATTACTTTTGTATAAATCAAGTATGCGGGGAAAAAATATAGGAAACTGTAGAAATACGATGAGATCGAACCAAAAGCAATCGAAGAACGGTGGAAAAACAAGCTCGGAGGCAAAATTGCAAAACAAGCCCACCACCGCAGTGTTCAGACCACCGCCGTGGCTGTAAAGATGCTGAGAAAGGTAAAATGCTACTGACGGACCACCGCCGTAGCGGTGAAGAAGCAGAGAAACAAAAGTAGACTACTGATAGCCTACCACCTAGGCAAAAATCCAGCAGAATATTCTTCCTAAGACACCACTGGCCTCACCACTACGGCGATCAACTGACCGACCTACCCACCGCCGTGGCGCTGAATCCCACCGCCGCGGTGTTGCGTCTCTGCACAGTCTGAAGATATTTTTAGGATATTTTGGCTATAAGTATCCCTTATCCTCCCCCTTCTCTGGCCTCTCTTGCATTTTTGAGCACCTTAGGCCATATTTAGGCTAGGGTTTAGGAGTTTTAGAGGTGGAGCTTACATCCCGAAGTGGAGAAGATGACAAATCGATCGTTGAGCGTTTTATCTTCGGACGAGGCTAAGTTCTTCGATTGTTTTTCCTTATTTCTTTATCTTAGGATCATGTGAGCATGTTTAGCTTGTTATTTCATTATAAATGCAGTTATGGCCATAGCTAAACACGGATTGTAGTAGGGATTAACACTATATTTATAAATACGTTGTTTGGATGATTTCGGTATTTTGTTTGTGATTGTTCTTCGTAGTTTGATTGTATTTGTTGTATTGTTTGTTTATTATGCTTAGTTAGATAAATGGAGAATATGGGGTTTTGACAAACCTCGAATTCAGATTAAGGTAAACAAATGCCACAATTCTATAACCCAGTCGGGGTTTGAATCATAGACAATCGATGACGTTGGGGCAAGACTCACACGACCTAGGGTCATTAAGACGTTGAGGGGGACTTCTTCATTAGCTTGAAGTCATGTATTCCCCTGTCTAACACTTGGGAGAGGTGATGAGGGAGTTTTAGAACGGAGATTGTCGATAGGGTAAATACAACGCACAATCCAATGACCCGGTCGAGAGCTGGATTATGTGCAATCAATGATACTGGGTGGGACTCACGCGACCTAGGGTCGTTAAGACATTGAGGGGGACTTATTTGTTAACTTGAAGTCATGTATTCCCCCATCTTATACTCGGGAGGGGTGGTGGTAGAGTTTACATACCGAGGTTGTCAAATAGGTCGAACATCGTAAACGTGAGTAAATCGAGATCGAACATGTATTTGTAAACACGTTAATCCCTAGATAATTCTTCACCCTAAAACATATTAGTATATTAATGTAGTTAATTTAGGTTATATTAGTATTAGTTTAATTAATTAATTACATTTGTTTTTAGCCTAGATAAAGTTAGGTCACGATAAACGCGGTATTCGATAGTAAGGACACCAATCCCTGTGGATACGATAACCCGATCTTTCAAGATCACACTATACTAAAACTTAGACCTCGTATACTTGCGAGTATAAGTAGCAGCGTATTCCTATGCCCTTACCAAGTTTTTTGTGCCGTTGTCGGGGATTATCTTGTTGATTTCTATTGATATTGTGAGTAAATAACTTGATTTTAAGTTAGAATCCCTATTGTCATGAAATTGATTGAAGGATAATCTGTTTCAAATCAATCCGATAGTGCTATTGAGTTTATGTACTCGTTCATTTAGGATCCACAATAACTTTTACTAAGACGATACGTTAAGCACACATATGAATGAACTTTACGCTCGACCTCAAAACAATCAGGGGGAAAATTTATCATCGGGTAAAGGCCCAAATGACATCAAAACTCAGCACAAAACAACAACTAAACTAAACAAGCATGCAAATGATAAAAGCAGTAAAACTTAACTAATAACATAAACACATACTAAGACATACTACACATCACCACCAACTTAAAATAGGTGATGTCCAAAACGAATCGTCAGCGATCCCAATAGACAGAATATAGCATGATATTGAAGACGATAGTTTAGAACACGTACCTGGGAGGCGAGAGAAACTCGGCTCCGACTCCATCAAAACCTTGGTGGCCACAAATAAAGTGCTAACACTTTCACCACAAGTATACGGATTAAGTTTTAGTATAATGGACCTTTCAGTCGGGTATCGTATCTACAGGGATTGGTTGAGAGTACTATCAAGTACCGCAATTATCATAACCGGACTTTATCTAGGCAACAAAAATATAATATAAAATTAAATAGTAATACTAAAATACTATTTTAACTAAACTAATTACTAATACGAGATAGTTATGGGATGGATTATCTAGGGATTAACTCTATTTACTTAAACGCGTTTGATTTTGTTTAGTTTACAATAATGGTGTTCGACCTACTTGACAATCTCGATACTAAAACTCCTCCGCCACCTCTCCCGAGTGTAAGACAGGGGATGTAACGCAACTTCGTGTCAACGAAAAAGTTTCCCTCAACGTCTTAATGACCCTAGGTTGCGTGAGTCTTGCCCCAACCTCATTGATCGCACACAAAACCTCAGTTCGTAAACTCCCTCGCCACCTCTCCCGAGTATAAGACAAGGAATATAATGTGACTTCGTGACAACGAAGAAATCTCTCTTAATGTATTAATGACTCTAGGTCACATGAGTCTCGCCCCAACGTCATAGATTTCGTGCATTGTGTTTACCCTATCGACAATCTCAGTTGTAAAACTCCCTCGTCACCTCTCTCGAGTGTAAGATGAGGGAATACGTGACTTCGAATCAACGAAGAAGCCCCCCTCAATGTCTTAATGACTCTAGGTCATGTGAGTCTTGCCCCAACGTCATAGATTGTCCACAATCCTAACCCCGACCGGGTTATCAGATCGTGGTGTTTGTTTATTCTAATCCAAATCTGGGATTTTTCAAACCCCATATTCTCCATTTATCAATATAAGCACAATAAAAAAACAATATGATAAACACATTCAAACATTAAAGAACAATCATCAATGAAACGCAACTAAACCAAAACTACATTTTTATAAACGATATTAATCTCATACATAATCCATGTTTAACCTATGGCTATAGTTGTTTATATAATTAAAACTAGGCTAAACATGCTCAAACATACATAGAAGATAAGAAATAAGAGGAAAAACAGATGAACTTAGCCGATATCCAAACATTAGCAGCTAAACCCATCCACCGAATGATTCTCTTTCTCTGCGTATTGATCTTCTCCTTCCGATATGTTTGAGAACTCCTCATACTCTCTCTATATCCTAACCTAAGCCTTAGGGGTTGTAATGGATGGCGGGTAGCAAAGGAGGAAGGAGGAAATGGGTATTTATAAGCAAAATATCTAAATAAATATCTAACACTGTGCAGAGGCCACCACTGCGATGGTGGGATATGTCGGTTAAGGTTCACCTAGGCAGTGGAGTAGGTGATAGATTGGGAAAACTTTCTGCTGGTTGACTGCCACAGCGGTGGATTTTATATCCGTGACGTTGGGTAGTCAGTACCTTATTTTTGTTCTCTATTTCTTCACCGCCGTGGCGGTGGGATTCACCACTGCGGTGATGGTCTGTCAGTGGCCTTTGGTCTTTCTTAGCATCTTCACCACTGCGGTGGTGGTCTAGATGCCGCGGTGGTGGACTTGTTTGCAAAATCTTGCCGTCTTGCTCATTTTTCCACCGTTCTCTGACCGTTCTCGATAGGAATTGATTGTTTATGCTCCGATTTCATACCCTTTTACCCCATGCACCTGTTTTAATACAAAATGAATAAAAATATATTAAAACATATAAAAATAACTATAAATGTACTCGAAAACTAACAAATTTGGTTTGAAAATAGATAAGTATTTTACACCTATCATTAGACAATGACCGTAACCATGTATACAATGTAAAATGGACTAAACATAGTCAACAACTACCAAAAGTAAGAAAATAAAGAAAAGAAATGAACGAATTAGCCGATATCCGCTAAAACTGTAGAACGATCACTTCCTTCTTCATTTCTTCATCGGGTTGTGAGCTCTCCCTCAAAAATCTCTCAACCTAACCCTAAATATATTCTAAGGCCTTAGGGGGTGATTAAAAATTAGAAGAGAGGAGGAGAGGAAGGGTTTAAATAGAGAAAATATCCAAAAAAATATCTAATTTGGTGTAGAGCTGACCACCGCGGCGGTGGGTATGTCGGTTTGATGTTCGCCTAGGCGATGGAGTCAGCGGTGGAATCAGGGACCATCCTACAGTTTTGCCACCGTGGTTGTGGATGTTTAGCAAGATTGGGCCCTCTTTGTATTTGTAGCGGTGGTCTGGACGCGATGGAGGTGGGCTGCTATTCTAAATATTGCCTCCGTGCTTGTTTTTTCACCATTCTTGATCCGAATTGATTGTTTACACTCCGTTTTCATACATTTTCACCCCACACACCTGATTTATACCAAAAAGAATAAAAACATATTAAAACATATAAAAACGCTATAAAAATACTCTAAAACTTAACAAAATAGGTTTAAAAATAGATAGGTAGATCATACCTATCACAAGTCGAAGTCACACCCGACCTCGGGCATTGGGGCCTGGGGTGGGATGTTTGGTAGCGATTTTATTTGTGCTACACACCGCAAATGTATGAGTCAAGTTTTAATAGTATAGTAGGAATATAGTATCATATCCACAGAGATTGATTTAGATCGTCGTTAAGTACCGCGATTATCGTAACCCAATTTTATCTAAGCAATCAAAAATTTTAGGTTCGCAAAAATAAAATAAAAACAAATATAAATACAAATGCAAAATAAAATATGGATTTCGTATGTACAAATGTTTTAGGGGCTTGATTTCATCCCGTTATTCCCATGTTATCCAATTAACCAATTATTAGTCAATTCCATTTATTCAATAATCAAGGTCACTCGTGCTCTCTCACTACCTCTGCTGAGTTTCAAGTGAGAGAATATGTAATCACTTTAATACCAATATCCCTATCTAGTATTTAGGTAAAAACATTCGTTACGCTCTGACCTTATAGATTACCCAAGCTTTAAATATTTTTCGATCTATAAAAACTTATGTTGTGTTTAACCTAAGTTCGAACTCAAAATTACCTGTCCCAAGTGTAAAATCCCAAGTTCTCAAATCAACCAAAATATCATGTGGAAACATAAATTGGAAGCATTATAAAGACAAACACAATTGAATAGAAATTCTAGATATTGACCTCCTCCCGATCTCACAACAATCTAAAACTATACACTCTCAATTCTGGTCACAAATTCAATCTCTCCCGAGTATAAAATTCGTAACCTAAAATCATATAATTCATTGGCCACATGAATAAAATGCATTAAACATGGAGAGGTATAAAATGAAATTAAAACTAACAATTAACAAAATATTCTAAATGTGGTTAAATGAAACTACATCAAGCCCTAGATATAAATGATTAACTCAACATAGATAAATCCATAACCAATCTTTTAAATAAATTCATAAATGTAAACACGTTCAATACAATATTACAAATATGAAATTAAATCAAGATTAGGGAAAGAAAAGGGAAAATAAAATGCTTATTATGGGTTTGAGCTCCAAATCTTCAATTTCAAGTGGCACCAATGGTGTTTTTCTCTTCAATTTCGCTTTAAATCGCCACCATTGGGTGTTTTTTTCGCCCAAAATCGCCTCTCTTCCTTCTCTCCTCCAAAATCAGCCAAGAATGCCCTAATTATGTTTTAGATCCAACCGTTAGTGTTGCAGCACGTTTTTGGGAGCTGCAGTACGCTCTGGACAGTAACTCATTGCCGAAAATGCGCTGCAGAGCGATTTTGGTATATCCGACACCTATTTGTATTTTGGCCATAACTTTATCGTCCGAACTTTGATTAAGGTGATTCAAAAGGATATGGAAAGTTGAGATGCAGGTCTACAATTTTCATGTTTAAGTGTTTCGAAAATCAAATTGAATCATGGCCAAAATTGGTCTTAAAGTTTCTGTACCTGCACTCATTTTGCACATTTTCTCCTATTTATTTATATTTCTGCAAAAACATCACAAAAACATATTAAACTAACAAAAATACTTGAAAATACCCAAATATTTGTATCTAAAAGTACTTGATATGTTGGTGAATAACCTCTTCATCAAATACCCCCAACCTCAAACATTTTCTTGTCCTCAAGTAAAAGAAAAGAAAACACAAATCAAATACTAAAATGCTAATGATAAAGTTATGAGTTTCATATTGAATCAACAACCGCATAATAATCTTCGTAACCACGAAATGCTCCAATCTCAAAGGAAATGCACACATTGATATTATCTAAAATTTCAACTTTAAGTATCAATTTCAATCCAATCAAGACTCTAGATGTGTTAGTGCATGCACAATCACTCTCACCTAATCAAACGAGCCTCAGATAAATTTATGCGCTAAAGAGACAATGAATGATCTCTAGATGGTGAATTTAAGAACAACCATAAGCCCATTTTTCGTGTCACTCTCCACTAATTAAGCATAGGTTCATATTTTATTGGAGATCAAAAGGACTTCGACGGTTGTAATTTATGGCTAGGGTAAAAGGTAGATGTGAATGTCATTTTTAGGCTCAAATCACCCTAGACATATATCACAACTCATGGATCTCTCACTATTTCCAAAATAAAAATCATTGACTCTCTCTTTCATCATATGTCTTCTTTCAATCAATCCCATAATGTATTATTCACAAAACACATTAAAATAACATTTTGTTTTTTGGTGAGAACAACACCCCCAAACTCAAACTCAACATTGTCCCCAATGTTGTAGGAAAAACCAAGAGGATAGACGTGATACTCACCACTATACTATCATGATTTTTATTTATCTATTTATTTATTTTTTTATATAAACAACTCATATACAAAATGAAACACACAACCCAACCCGCCAACGACTTTCCAAACACAGCCCATGCTAGTTCTTACGTTCAATGATCTATACAAATATACTAATTAGTAATGGGTTTAGGAAGTGGAAATCTATGTAGTAGGTTGGATGCACACATGTGGATAATGAACGAATTAGGCAATAAGTCTCAACAAGGGTAATAAAGGGTGATCAATTTTCAAGGGTTAGTTTCAAAGGCCTAAACGATCCAAATACTGCCTAGATCATCTCTCCAAGAACACATAACCTAGTATTTCGCCTCAAGTTTCACTTAAATGGGTTCTAGTGTTCACGTGATGTTAAAGCCTACCTAAAGCACATAAATATTCTCTAATTACTCAAAAGGCCAAGTGATCGTTGTTGATCCTAAGATTTTGATGAACAATTAAGTATTCATGTTTTGGTGGAACTAATGTTTTAATTAAGTGTTTTAGTGATTTAAAGTTCCAGTGATGAAAATGACAAATTAAATGGATGCTAAATGATTAAGTTGAAGATATTGAAGATTTAAGAGTTTAAAGAAATTAGGGAAAACAACCCAGGTAAATTTCAACTCTTAATATCCTATTTAGGAACACAAACATGGCACAAAATGAATTTTATCTTTTATGTGTGTTTTGGTTAAGTGTAATTATTTGCTCCTATGTAAATTGAAAAGAAATATTTTTGAATAACTAAAATGGAATATAAGAATATTAGTGGAGCTTATTTAAAGATAAAAATGGATAAAGGGGCAAAATCGTAAAAGAAAGTAAGTAAAAAATGAGATCGGAGAAAAGATCCAGAAAGGAGAAGTTGACTGAGGAGTCAACCGGCCAATGGTCGCTGAACTCTCTGAATCGAAGAGTCGACCGACAGGTCGATCAGTGAAAACAACTGAACTCTCTAAATTGAACAGTCGACTGACAGGTAGACTAGTGAAAGCATGACAAACTCTCTGAATCGAAGAGTCGACCGAGCGGTCGACCGATGAACTGCCTAGGCTACTCTCTGAATCGTCCAGTCGACTAGGCAGTCAACTGAGTACTCTGTTTCAGGATATTGTTTTATTCAAAATCATATCTAAAAGTAGCCATTTTTTGTTAGGATTTGAGAAAGATTTAAGAGATTCAGTGATATTTAAGATATGGTTCATCTATTGTTTAATTCCTATATATTTGCTACTTCGAATTAAAGTGTTTTTCAAATTGGTCCTTTTAATACTTCCTATTTTTTGGAATTAAGTTTGAAAATTCTTTTGTGGGACTAAATTGAATATTTTGAAAGCTATTATTAAGTGAAATATACCTTAAAATAAAGGCATCAATATATGGGGTCTTTAAGTGATTTTAGAAGACATATCTTGTGGAAACTAGCCGTTATATGGCTTGTTTGATATACCAATAAAAAGACCTGCAAATTTTATAGTGAAGTAACACCATATGAAGAACTATTCAGTTCATAAGCTTTTATAAGAGTCATCATTCTGATATTTATTTTGAGGGATCATATTGTGATATCAATTATTGAGGTGTTCTTGAGTTAAAGCACTGATTGTGTAAGCGTCACCAATTTGAGTTATCCAACGTTTCAATCTATTATTCTTCGGTGTTATCCGAGTGAGATCTTTCCAATTATATTCTTTTATTACATTATTTGTTTATTGTTTGGAAATTGATCTTAGAAATTGTTTATGATTTTTGAAAATATTTTTACAAACAATTTATTAAATCTGATTACGTGCTCCAATTTGCTACCCATATCTTGTTAAAATTAGATTTTTGTATCTCATATACTTCTATCAGTAGTTGAGATATTAATTGAGTTATTGTTTATCTAGGGTGGTAGAAGCTCCAAGTGAGATTTACTTCTTATCAATTTTTGTATTAATGAGTTGTAACGGGTTAAATACCATTAGAGGTATTTAATCAAGGGTAGTCGGGTTTCAGTCTCTTCCTGTAAAGAGATTGATGTATTAATTCTTCTTGAATAGAATTAGTGTGAGTGATTTGTAAAGGTTCTATCCTTACCTGGGAAAATGATATTTGGAGTGTTTTGAGAGGTTTTGATTCTTGAGCCTAAGGTATAAAAAGAGTTAGGTTAATCTTTAGCCTGTAAAAAGATATGTTATTCTTGAGCCTGTAAAAAGTAGAGGTTATTCCTAAGCCTTAGTAAAGGATATTGTAAAGTTTGATTCTGAGCCTATAAAAGAATTGGTGTGCGGGTTTGGTTTCTACCTTCAAAGGGATCTTGGTTTTAGTGGGTGCGACCTCCATGGAGCTCAAGGGACTAGATTAGCCAAGAGTAGCTTGGTGAACCAGTATAAATCTTTTGTGTGCTGCATTACTACTTTGCTATTTTTGTTGTTTAGGTATGCACTTAGATTGATAATATTATTCCACTGTATTATAAAGATAATAATTAATTTAGGCTTAAAATTAATTATTTGATTTATATAAGTTTTTATTCTAATATATTTTTTAATTACCCAATTCACCCCCCCCCCCCCCTCTTGGGTATTCTATTGGGCCAACAGATTCATGGTGTTCACTATAATCAGTCAAGAGTGAATTTCAATTAACACAAGTACACAAAAATCTCAATGACATGCATTTCAAAAGACCTAAGATAACATCAAGTGTTTATACTCATCATCGATTTTAAGTCATTTCATCTCAACAAAACTCATAATTTATTGAAACAACCTGAAGAAAATAAACTAAAAACACGGCTACAAGAACACAGGTTATACGAAAAAAAAAGTCGTACACACAAGCATTCCCTAACCCAAACTAACATAAACCAACATTTGTCCCACCTCAAACTCAAAGTAAAGCATGTAATCATATTAAGCACAAGGAAATAAGAACACATACCGGGGAGATGAGACAATCTCGACTCCTAGATCAGTCAGCGATGATGCTCTGGGCAAGGTGATCGGTGTTGGGCTTTCTTCCATAGCGTGCATCCTTAGGCTCCATTATTTAAAAACTTTGGTTATCTCCCTAGATGCGCTTGGTTAATGTCCTTGGCTTGACAACGAAAAAGGGCACCTCAAAGAGTGGCTTTTGCCCATAATATGTAACAAACAACACAACAAATGGATCTTGATTTTCAATGCCCTCAAGCTTTCTGAGATCTGGCAGTGTTAGGCATGTATTCTCAACGTGACTCGATTCTGTCTTATGTGCTTGGTGAGCCTGAATGAACATTGCTAGAAGCGTTTGAGGACAAGTGAGCCACATCGGATCTAGGTAAATGTGGTCGTCTTTGGTCATTGGTGGCATCACATTCTGGATCTCAAATGGTGACGATTCATAAGTGTCGTCTTTTGATTCTTCATCATCATCCATTCTTGGGTTTCATTCTCATTCGAATCATTGTCATTGAACGCACCCAAGTTTTTCCCACTTGTATTTGGTTCTTCAAGGTGGCTTTCAGTAGATGTGGCTTGTGTGTCTCTTAGTGCCACCGTTTCTGACTCGACCTCAATATAGAAAACAAGCTGACCGATTTGTATCTCAAGGGACTTTACGGTCGTGTCAATATCAGCATAAGTCATCTCGATATTATCAAGATAATCCTCATGCTTATTGAGACGGTCATGAGTTTCCCTTAAGAAAATCTGAGTTTCTCCCATAACTGTAGCAAACATTTATTTCACTATGGGGGAAGACTCCACAAATTGGTCTAGGGTGTTAATCCATACTGCCAAAATGTTTGAACTATCCCCCAAGTTTTTGTAACTTGCTGAGTAATTCCAACCCTGACAGTCAAAATCCATCATGTCTTCCAACAACCAAAAGGCTTCGCCCGCGGTTAGTTCGTATAAAGTAGTGGTACCATTTCCTCATTCTACCCACGTTTTTGTTGCGATTTGTAACCCGTCGAGGAAGTTCAGTAATTGGCACTCCTTTAGGAAATCATAATTTGGGAACCAAATGAGCAACTCTTTATATATTTCCCAAGCACAATAAAATGGCTCGGAATCTCGTTAAGAAAAACTCATGAGGACTTTTTTTGATGAGCCATCTCCAAGTACCTCGCAAAACAAAAATAACTTAAAACAAAAATTAAAAATAAAATAAATGCCAAAATTAAAATTAAGTTACTTATTCACAATATTTATAACAATCTAAAAGTCAACTCCCAGTAACGGCTCCAAAAACTTGGTAGCGAATTTTATTGTGCTATACACCGCAAGTGTACGGGTCAAGTTTTAATAGTATAGTGAGAGTAGAGTAGAGTATCCATAGGGATTGGTTTAGAATGTCATTAAGTACCACGATTATCTTAACCCAACTTTATCTAGGAAACCAAATTTTAGGTTTGTAAAAATAAAATAAAAACAAATATAAAAACAAAAGCAAAATAAAATATGGATTTCCTATGTACAAATGTTCTAGAGGCTTAATTTCATCTCATTATTCCCATATTATCCTATTAAGCAATTATTACTCAATTCTAATTATTCAATAATCAATGTCACTCATGTTCTCTCACTACTTCTCCTAAGTGTCAAGTGAGAGAATATGTAATCACTTCAATACCAATATCCCTATCTAGTATTTAGGTGAAAACATTCGTTATGCTCCGACCTTATAGATTACCCAAGCTTCAAATATCTCTCGATCTATGAGAGCTTACATTGTATTTAACCTAAATCCAAACCTGAAATTACCTCTCCCGAGTGTCAAATCTCAAGTTCTCAAATCAATCAAAATATCATGTGAAATCATAAATTGGAAGCATTATAAAGGCAAACACAATTGAATAGAAATTCTAGGAATTGATCTCCTCCCGGTCTCACAATAACCTAAAACTATGCACTCTCAATTCCGGTCACAAATTCAATCTCTCCTGAGTATAAAATTCATAATCTAAAATCATGTAACTCATCAACCACATGAATCAACCACATTAAATATGGAGAGGCATAAAGTAAAATTAAAACTAACAATTAACAAAATATTCTAAATGTGGTTTGGTAGCAGGCAGAATAACGCCGCTACTTACATGCGCAAGTATACGAGGTCTAATTTTTAGTATAGTGTGATCATGAAATATTGGGTTATCGTATCCACACGGATTGGTGTCGTTACTATCAAATACTACATTTGTCGTGACCTAACTTTATCTAGGCAAAAAACAAATGTATTTAATTAATTAAACTAATACTAATATATCATAAATTAACTACACTAATATACTAATATGTTTTAGGGTGAATAATTTCTTAGGGATTAACATGTTTACAAATACGTGTTCGATTTCAATTTACTCACGTTTACGGTGTTCGACCTATTTGACAACCTCGGTACGTAAACTCCACCACCACCTTTTCTGAGTGTAAGACAGGGGAATACATGACTTCAAGTCAACGAAGAAGTCCCCCTCAATGTCTTAACGACCCTAGGTCATGTGAGTCTCGCCCAGCGTCATTGATTACACACAATCCAACTCCCTCCCGGGTTATTGGATCGTGCGTTGTATTTACCCTATCGGCAATCTTTGTTCTAAAACTCTCTTGCCACCTCTCCTGAGTATAAGACGGGGCATATAATGCAACTTTGAGTCAACTAAAAAGTCCTCCTCAACGTCTTAACAACCCTAGGTCAGGTGACTCTTACCCTAATGTCATCGATTGTCCACGATTCAAACCCAGATCGGGTTATAGAATCGTGGCGTTTGTTTACCCTAATCCGAATTCGGGGTTTGTCAAAATCCCGCATTCTCCATTTGTCATTCTAAGCATGATAAACAAACAATATGATAAATACAATCAAACTACGAAGAACAATCACAAACGCGAAATCATCCAAACAATATATTTATAAATTTTATGTTAATCCCTATACAATCCATGTTTAGCTATGGCCTTAGCCACATTTACAATGAAACAACAAGCTAAACATGCTCACATGATCCTAAGATAAAGAAATAAGGGAAAACAATTGAAGAACTTAGCCTCGTCCAAAGATAAACTGCTAAGAACACTCAACGATCGATTCGCCGTCTTCTCCACTTTGGGATGTGAGCTCTACCTCTAAAACTCCTAAACCCTAGCCTAAATATTGCCTAAGGTTCCCAAATAGCTGGGGGGGGGGGGGGGGGGGGGGCTCAAGAAAGGAGGAGAGAGAATGGTATTTATAAGCAAAAGATCTCAAAATATCTAAATGAAATATCTAGGCTGTGCAGAGGCTCACTATTGCGACAGTGGGATTCACCGTTGCGGCAGTGAGTAGGTCGGTTCACTAATCGTTGTGGCAATAAAGACAGTAGTGGCTAGGAAGAGCATTCTGCTGGAATTCTACCTAGGCGGTGGATTTCTCCGCCTAGACGGTGGGCTGTCAGTAGCTAATTTCAGTTCTCTGCTTCTTCATCGCCGCGAGAGTGGTCTGTCAGTTGTATTTTGCCTTTCTCAGCATCTTGACTGCCGCAGTGGTGGTCTAGACTCCGTGGTAGTGGGCTTGATTCACGTTTTTGCCTCCGAGCTTGATTTTCCACCGTTCTTCGATCGCTTTTGGTTCGATCTCATCGTTTTCGCTCCAGTTTCCTATCGTTTTGCCCCACACACTTGATTTATACAAAAGGTAAGAAAACTAATTAAAACGTAAAAAAATACTATATAAACACTCAAAAACTAACTTAATTCGGTTTGGAAATACGTAGGTGGATCACACCTATCAAATACTCCCAAACTTGGAATTTGGCTAGTCCTTGAGCCAAACACACACACGAAAATGAAAATACACAAACTGAATTAAATAACAAACAACCTAAAAACAATCTAAATATAACAACATGTGAGTTTTAAATTCTTCTAACGGCCTATTTGTTTTTGTCCCTCAACAACTGCCAGTTCTATCGAGTTCTGGCGGTAAAACACATCATATGGTTCTAGAATTTTGACATGCAATAATGGTGAACGCCATTCTAGATCCTATAAATGTGTTAGTGCGTGACTCAATAATATAACTATACAATAATCGGATTTGATTATCCCCCAACGAAATTTATGAGTTAAGGATTACCATAAGCTGGATTGGGGTCCACTCTTCACTAATGTAGGTTTAATAGTTCATGAAGATTATTAGGAGTTGGTTCGATTTTGGTATTTTGGCTAAGGGTAATTTGGAATAGAAAATGGGTTAACGTTGTTAACTTAACGTTACCTAAGGCTCAACGCTTGGCACATTTACTCTCGAACCCCCATAAAAAGATTGGAAACAATCTCAAACATGCATTTAAGACTGACGTACTCACTTGTCAAAAAGAAACGGAAATAAAAACCGTATTTATATTTGGTTCTATTTTTTTTCTTTTTTTCTTTTTTCTCTTCAACAAACACACCCCCAAATTTATTCGATTAGTATGATTTCACAGGTGTGGTTAAAACAAACAAAAAATGACAAGTGAGTACTCAAATACCGAACCAATTAATAGTTCGCCCAAAACCCAACCGCTCACATCAAGTAGCATTTGCAATTATTAGCTTGATTCACTTAAATGTGCCTTTAAATTCAGCGATTAAGGTTTGGAAAAAGGTCAACTGGTTAGGGTATTAGTTTATGTGCTAAGAATTGAATTTGCATTTAGGCTTCGACAGGGTAATGAGGGATAAACATTTAACAAAGTAGGCTTAAAAGGCTCAAGCGACAAAAAGAATGCATAAATCACGTCTCCTGAACTACCTCGCCTAGGATTTCACCTCAAGCTTCCCCTCAATCAAGTTCTAGAATCCTTAATGTGTCATGAATTTGGCTAATCGATAATCGTCCTCAAGTCAATTGAATAGAAATACATTGAGTCTATGTGTTCGTGCAAATTAGGATCTACAATAATTTTAACCAAAATGCATAGTCAAGCACACAGAATCACACATGCATGGGTATGACCCTTGACTTCAAAAACAACCAAGGGTAATTATTATCATCGGGTGACGGCCTAGATGAACACAAAACTCAACATGAAAACAACAACATAAAAACATAAACACATTCTAACCTAAACATACATGCAATATGAGAAAACAGTACAACATAAACTAACAATACTACATACTACACATCACTTCCAAACTCAAAATGGACAGTGTCCTCAGCGATCCCAATCATCAATCTTCAACATATGAAATTTAAAGCATGCTGACGAAGGGTGTTTCGAACACTTACTTGGGAGGCAAGAGAATCTTACCTCCGAATCAAGTCGGATGTGACAGATTTAACTTATTTGACCTTAGGTTACCTCCCAAGAAGTGCGTGGTTTAATTTCCTCGGCCCGACATTTTCAAAATGCCCTCAAGATTGGCGAGGTTTTGCACTATTCGGCTCAATCTTTCAATGAAACGCCTCACCGGCTTATGTGCTTGGCCAAGAAACATAAAACGGCTTGGAATCCCATCAAAAGGGATACATCAATACCCGTCAATCTAACATCAGCACGTATCCTACATAAGAAACTAAAACAAAACTACAAACAAAAATTATATACAAAGAAATGCCTAAAGTAAAGTTAAGTCATTTACACACAATATCAATAATAACAACAAATCAATGCCCGACAATTGTTCCCAAAAACTTGGTAGCGATCGCCAAGAACTGAATTCACCAAACGACTAATCCTCGGCAACGGCGCGAAAAAACTTGTACGCCGAAGGATTATACTATCCTTCGCGTATTTGACTACTCGCAAGTGTACGAGGTCAAAGTTTTAGTATAGTATGATCGTGAAAGATAGGGTTATCGTATCCACAGGGATTGGTGTAGTTACTATCGAATACCACGTTTATCGTGACTTAACTTTATCTAGGCAAAAAACAAATGTATTTAATTAATTAAACTAATACTAATATATCCTAAATTAATTACACTAATATACTAATATATTTTAGGGTGAATAATTGCCTAGGGATTAACGTGTTTAAAAATACGTGTTCGATTTCAATTTACTCACGTTTATAGTGTTCGACCCATTTGACAACCTCAATACGTAAACTCCACCGCCATCTCTCCCGAGTGTAAAATAGGGGAATACATGACTTCGAGTCAATGAAGAAGTCCCGCTCAACGTCTTAACGACCCTAGATCACGTGAGTCTCGCCCAGCGTCATTGATTACACACAATCCAACTCCCTCCCGGGTTATTGGATCGTGCGTTGTATTTACCCTATCAACAGTCTCCGTTCTAAAACTCACTCGCCACCTCTCCTGAGTATAAGACGGGGAATATAATGAAACTTCGAGTCAATGGAAAAGTCCCTCTCAACGTCTTAACGACCCTAGGTCGCGTGAGTCTTACCCAAACGTCATCGATTGTCCATGATTCAAACCCCGACCGGGTTATAGAATCGTGGCGTTTGTTTACCCTAATCCGAATCCGGGGTTTGTGAAAATCCCGTATTATCCATTTATCATTCTAAGCATGATAAAAAAAAAAAATACGATAAATACAATCAAACTACAAAGAACAATCAATTATACGAAATCATCCAAACAACGTATTTATAAATTATATGTTAATCTCTATATAATCCATGTTTAGCTATGGCCTTAGCTGAATTTATAATGAAACAACAAGCTAAACATGCTTAAATGATCCTAAGATAAAGAAATAAGGAAAAACAATCGAAGAACTTAGCCTCGTCCGAAGATAAACCGCTAAGAATGATCAACGATTGATTCGTCGTCTTCTCCACTTCGGGATGTGAGCTCCACCTCTAAAACTCTTAAACCCTAGCCTAAATATGACCTAAGGTTCCCAAATGGCCTGGGGGCTCAAGAAAGGGAGAGAGGGAATGATATTTATAAGCAAAAGATCTCAAAATATCTAAATAAAATATCTAGGCTATGCAGAGGTTCACCGCCGCAGCGATGGGATTCACCGCTATGGTGGTGAGTAGGTCATTTTAATGATCACTACGGTGATGAAGACAGTGGTGGCTAGAAAGAGCATTCTGCTGGAATTTCGCCTAGGTGGTGGATTTCTCCATCTAAGCGGTGGGCTATTAGTAGCCAATTTCAATTCTCTGCTACTTCATTGCCACGGCGGTGGGATTCATAGCTGCGACAGTGGTCCGTTAGTAGCATTTTACCTTTCTCAGCATCTTCACTGCTGCAGTGGTGGGCTTGTTTCACAGTTTTGCCTCCGAGCTTGTTTTTTTACCGTTCTTCAATCGCTTTTGGTTCGATCTCATCGTTTTTGCTACAGTTTCCTATCTTTTTACCCTACACACCTGATTTATACAAAAAGTAAGAAAACTAATTAAAACGTAATAAAATACTATATAAACGCTCGAAAACTAACTTAATTCGGTTTGAAAATACGTAGGTGGATCACACCTATCATGTTTCGAACGAGACTACATCAAGCCCTAGATATCCTAAATTAACTCAACATAGATAAATCCATAACCAATCTATTCAATAAATTCATAAATGTAAACATATTCAATACAAATATTACAAATACGAAATTAAATTAAGATTAGGGAGAGAGAAGGGAAGAAAAAATGCTTATTATGGGTTTGAGCTCCAAATCTTCAATTTCAAGTGCCATCAATGGTGTTTTCCTCTTCATTTTCGCATCAAATCACCACCATCGGGTGTTTTCTGTCCCAAAATCGCCGGTTGTCTCTCCGAAAATCGCCTCTCTTTCTTCTCTCCTCCAAAATGATCCAATAATGCCCTAATTATGTTTTAGATCTGACCGTTGGTGCTGCACCACACTTTTAGGCACTGCAATGCACTCTAGACAATAACTCACTGTTGAAAATGCGTTGCAGCGCAATTTTTCAGATCCGACACCTATTTACATTTTGGCAGCAAGGTTTATGACTAAATCTGATGTGGCATAGGATTTCTATAGGCCTGACTAAGTTCTACTATCCACTAATGTAAGCTAAGAAAGTCTAGGAGATCAATAGGACTTTTATAGGTTTGTAAAGAAGGGCAAGGATAAAAATGGTATATGAGAAAGAATTATTATAATAGATTAAGGATACCCTAGGCACGATACTTGCCTCTCAACCTCACTAATCTCCAACAGATAATCCTGAGATGAGCCTCGAACTTACTTCATTACTACAGTATTCACTTATTCAGTGGAATGAGACTCTAAACAAGTGAGCACTAAGTAATGAAATACTGAACAAAACAGAAGTTCACCTTAACCCAATCGCATGCTTTTATCGGCCCAAAACACATACCAATGAAAAAATAATTTGATTCGTACCTAAGGTTTAAGGAAAAGGGTTTGGTAAAAAAAAAAATTGGCTAGGGTCTTTGAATGTGTGTTAAGAACAAAACGGCTAACAGACTTTAACAGGGGAAATGAGGGTTAGAGTTCGCAGGGTAGGCTTAAAAGGCTCAAATGATCCAAAATGAATGCCTAATTGATCTCTCCTAAACTATCTAGCCTAAGATTTCGCCTCGAGTTTTCCTTAATCAGGTTCTAGAATCCTTATTTGTGCCATGTACCTAGATAATTAAATAATTGTCGTTAAATCTTTTGGATGGTCAGCACATAAGGTCTAAGTGCTTGTGAAATTGAGAATACCCAATGACCTATACCAATATGAGATGTCAAGCACACAGAAAAGACACGGATAAGCATTATAATTGACCTCGAAAGACAATTTGGGGATAATACTATAATCTTTTTGTGGTCATCATTATCCACAGAACTCATACACATGAAAACATAAAAAACATGCAGGATACTCCCCCAAACTTGAAACAGGCATTATCCTCAATGACCCAACATCATACGCAAAGTATTTGCCAACTAACTTAGTGTCATACGTTTTATAAACTCTAGCTATAAAAGTATTAACGAAGGGAAATGAGAACACGTACCTGGGAGGTGAGACGTTTAAGTCTTGCCTCCTACTAATCATCATCTTGCATGTGGTCTCCACAGTCTCTTTGAGGGGGAAAAGCTGGTTGCTGCGGCTGATAAGGAGACACATAAGGCTGGCGAAGATTATCTGAAAATTATTGCATTTGAGGATAGCCACTCATGTCATAAGCAGCTATCATTTCAAAGTACTGGAATACCTGATGCATCAATTGTAAGCAGGATACCTCACAAGTCGCATGGTCAAACCGTCACTGACGATCATAGGAGGATTGAGCCTGTAACTCAGCGTTTTCATTGCGTAGGGCTTGGATTTATTCTCCATGATATTCCACCATTTGGTAAAGATCATCTAGGGAGAGCTTCGCTTTTTCACTTTCCTTGTAACCTTGGGGTCTTGAAGATTTTGCATCATCCACTTTCTTATTGTCCCCCTTTTTTATCCATATCATTTTCATGGTATTCAAATCCAAATCTCGAATAGGCTTTGATATGTGGTCATCCATAGTATTAATACCCACTACCCAGAATAACCGAGTGAGTAATGAGAGGAATAGCAGATCCACATGAACATTCTGGATGGCGTAATGGATGGTGGAATTGATAGTGTTGCCGATGTTCAATGGTTTCTCTCTCTATAGCAAATAGTGCCAACGCCCATCCCTTTGTCACTTTCGACAAGTGAGTTGTCGGATATAATCTGGCACAAAGAAAATGGAACCAGATTTTTGGGATGGTTCTCAGATTCTTGAACTAAAATGTATATTGTTTATTTATTGTAACCGTCCAGTTTGTCTGTCTCGAACACAATTCCTCCAAAACTTCTTGTAGATTGGGTTCATTCTCCTCATTGGATTCCTTATCGGACTCCTCATTAACCTCTAGTTCAGATAAGCCCAAGTGATGGTTAATCATCTTAGAGTCGAATGAGACCTAGCGGTTCCGAACCTTAGTTTTGTGGTGAGTGCACCCCATTGCATTTGCATAAAATTCTCAAACCAGAGTGATAGAACCTAGTTGTAGAGGGCTACAATATCTATTCCATTTTCTTGCTTGAATAACTACAGATATCTCATTCAGTAAATCGTTTAGATCAGCATCGAAACCCTTTTCACGAAGGCAAGATCGAAACTTTTCATGATTATTGAAATTATCTTCAGCCTCTTTTCATATAAATTAGCTCGAATCAAAATTTGGGGCTTGATCCAGAGTTTTTGAACTAGACCCCTGATAGGTGTAATTTATTTATTTATTTATTCCAAACCAGTTTTGGTAGTTTTTGAGTATTTTTATAACATTTTATCTTGTTTTAATACATTTTTATTTATTTTGTCTTAAAATAGGTATTCAGGGTGAAAATGGACTAAAACAGTCCGCAAACGATCAAAGCGGTAGAAACACGATGGAGAAAAAGAGCAAAATGGCCAAATCCAAAGCCTGCATCTACCGCTGCAGTGGTGAAAATACATAGAGTTTGCTGAAACTCCACCGCTGCAATGGTTAGGCCACTGCTGTAGTGGTCAAAATGCAGAGAGCTCCACCATTGCAGTGGTTAAACCACCGCTGCAGCAGTCACTCTACAGATTTTTTATAGGAACTTTTACGATATTTTGAGATATTTTGAATCCTATAAATATTGTCCTTATTCTCCCCAAACGAAAGGTAGACGTTTTTGGGAGTCTTGAGAGCTCCAAGGCTATTCGACCAATAGAATATCATCACACGAAGAAGGAGGAAGCATTCTCAAAATGATTTTAGCAACGAATCTTTGGATAATGACTAGTCTCCTCATTTCTCTCTTAGTTTAGTTGAATGTTTGTATATGTTTAGCTTGTAGTTAGTTGTATTTAGGGTTACGGCCACGTGTAGCTAAACATATATTGTATAGGGATTGATCTACTTCACAAAAATGTTGTTTATATAAAATCTATGTTTTGTTAATGGTTGTTCATGTTTATCTAATTGTGTTTGTCGTTTCTCCATGTTTATATGCTTGTTTAGATATATTGAGAAAATGGGGTTTGACACTTAGGAGAGGTAACCTCGGATTCAGACTAGGGTTTAAACATAACGCGATGATCTAATAACTAGGGAAGAAGTTAGAAAGTGTGCAATCTGTGACGTTGGGGCAAGACTCATGTGACCAAGTGTCGTATAGACACTCAAGGGGGACTTTGGCATTGACACAAAGTCACATATTCATTCACTTTACACTCGGGAGAGATAGTGAATGAGATTTCAATACCGAAATTATCGAATAGGATGAACGTCGTTATTTTAAACTAGATTGAAATAAACACGTTTAAGTGGACGAAGTTAATCGCTAGGCAATAAATTCCCGTAAACGTCCCACCACTATATTAGTATAATTAGATTAATTAACTTAGTATTAGTATATTTTATTATAAAAACTATATTTTTTAGCAACTAAATAGAGTTAGGTTATAATAATCACGGTACTCAATGACTGTCTAATCCAATCTCTGTGGATACGACAACCCCTACTTTTCCCATTATACTAAAACTTGACCCGTACAATTGCAGTAAAAGTAGCGACGTATTCATGCGCTACCAACCCCTCACCCTTTTGTATCTTTGCAATTGATTTTGGCATGGTTTTTAGCGGCCAAAGATAAAATACACAATCAAAGAGCATAGTACCCTACTACCAATGTACTCAAAATCCCCCCAACACAAAATTAGCTTCAATTAGTGAAATCAACCCTCAAAATTTTTAAATCGAAGCTCAAAGCCCACACTCCACCAACAATGATATTAGAGATTCTTAAATTCGAATTTCTTTCTCAAAACAATGTACTTGATGATTTTTGTTGGCAAAACCTTAAGAAATAAAGTCCAATTCGCGTCTTTTCCCTCCTGAAAGAGCCCTTATAGAAAAGGTTGAAGAGAGTTGGTGTATAGAGTGTTTGAAAGTTGATGTGGTGTTGGAAGATAGAAATTTAGGTTTAATGGATAATGGAAAGTGATTTTGGAAGATTTGAAGTAAGTTGTAGGGTTGGATTAGGGTTTTGGGATGTTTGGGAGAAAGAGGCTACAACGGCTACGGTTTTGAAATGAAGAATGAGGGGGAAATTCACGATATTTATAGCCAAACTTAGGGGAGCGTGCTACAACAGGGTCTTAGCGCACTGGGGTGCATTTTTTGATGTGCTCGGTTCTGCTGGAAACGCACGGCAGTGGGGTAAAAATTGTGTTGGGGCGCGCTTTTCGATGTACCTGGTTTTGTGGGAATTGCGCTACAGTAGGGTGAGGATGCGCGGGGGCACTTGTTGGACAGTATGATCTCCAGAATCATAGGCTGTAGCGCATATACAGTTCACTGGAGCGAGTTTCTGGTAGATTGTGCCTTTGATAAACTAACCAGAGCGTGCTGGAACGGGCTGAATGTCCGCTGGGGCATGTTTCTTCCCACTGAGTTTTTTCAAGTAACTCCATTTCATCAGTGTCAGGTTTTCCCAAATGGTCTTTAATCCTCTCAACACTTGATTTACCTTAAATGGTTTGGACCATTTCGATCTCAGTTTTGCTCGAAAGAGTTTCATCCGGGAGTTGAAAAGTAGTACTTGTTGTGTGATGGCCCGGTTTTCCCAAGATCGCCACGCGATTTCTCCCTTTGGAGAATTAATACTAAAATTGAATAATTAATATTTCATTTTATAAAAATCCGAGAAATTTTACAAACTACTACAATAATTATAATTATTGATTTATCGAATCAATTTTACGACAGTAAATAATAAATATAACTATTACAAATTAAATAAAAATTTAAATAAATTTCAGGCGCAACACTATTTTCATCGGCTCTGCAATAAAAACTATGGGGCTGTAAACCAATGCTCAGTAGAATTTCAGCTCCTCTAATACATATATCTAATTAATACAACAATTAACCATATAAGCATGTATCACACATAGTTTTCACATAATCATAATTATTTCATATACACTAATAATTATTATTCAACAACAAGAACAACACAACTCACACAATAAAGAGATTAAATATATAAATTAAAAGATTTAGAAATTCTATCTGAAATCCAAGCTGAAATCCGAACCGAAATATCTCTCTCGCTCAAAAATTATTCAACATATATATTTTTGCACCAACAAAAGCTAATTCTAGAGATTTTTACACTTTTGCTTATGCTTTATATATATATATATATATATATATATAGCTTTCTTAAAATATACATATATATACACGTGTATTGATTATGGTTAATACATATATATTGATTATGTGCTATATTCTTTAGAAGACAATACATATCAATGAATTTAATTATTTTATATAAATTACACTAACTACCCCTAAAAAAATTAATTAGATCCCATGACTCTTAAAGTGCATTTTAAATAACACAATAGTCCCAAAACATTTAAAAGTCAATTTAAAATTAATATTTAACCCCCAAAAATTATCAAATATTATATATACCATAAATTTACAAAATAATCCCAAAACTATTAAACTTATATAAAATAATATTTTCAAAAATACTAATTTCTCAGGGTGTTGCATGTTGTCTCGGACCAAACTCTCTTCTCAAGATCTACTTGTCGTTCCATTTCTTAGTCCTCTCTTTGTAGATCTAGGTGTTTTCATACGCTTCGTGTCAAAATTCTTCCAACTCATTGAGTTGTAGAAGTCATTGCTCCCCAGAAGCCTGTAGATCGAAGTTGAGCTTCTTAATCGCCCAAAATGCATGGTGCTCCAACTCTACCGTTAAGTGGGATACCTTTCCAAACACCAATCAATATGGGGACATTCCAATTGGTGTTTTGAAAGTAATTCGATACACCCATAAGGCATCGTCAAGTTTAATCACCCAATTTTTTTAGTTTACATTAACTGTCTGATCGAGGATTTTATTTAACTTCTCGATTGGAGACTTCAGCTTGCCCGTTAGTTTGAGGATGGTAGGCTAATGCTACCTTGTGCCTCACTCCATACTTTGCTAAGAGAGCATCCAACACCTTGTTGCAGAAATGTGTTCCTTCATCACTGATAATAGACCTTGGAGTACCAAATCGTGTTAAGATATTCCAGTGGATGAACTTCAAGACAATTTTGGCATCATTTATAAGAGTGGCTACAACTTCCACCCACTTAGATACATCATCAACTGCTAGTAGAATGTATTCTTTGCCAAACGAAGGGGGAAATGACCCCATAAAATCAATACCCCCAACATAAAATATCTCCAACTCCAAAATACTAGTCAATAGAAATTCATTCTGCCTCGAGATGCTACCCACCTTTTGACATCGGTCACAAATCTTCATAAATGCATAAGTGTCTCGAAAGAGGGTCTTCCAATAAAATCCAGATTGAAGCACCTTGGATGCGGTCCTTGTTGTACCAAAGAGTCCTCCATAAGGTGATGAATGACAATGGTAGAGGATATTATGGATTTTTTCTTCAGGAACACATCTCTGAATCACTTAATCAGAACATCTTTTGAACAAGATGGCATCATCCCAAAGATAGTTCTTTACATCATGCATAAATTTCTTCTTTTAAAGGCTAAACATATCCGGGGGTAACACATTGCAAGCAAGGAAGTTAACAATATCTTCAAACCAAGGGAGTCTTATCCCAACATTGAGGAGCTATTCATCCAGAAAGACTTCCATAACGCATTCGTCGCTACCAATATCTTCGATCTTGAGTCTTGAGAGATGATCTGCAATGACATTCTCGCTACCCTTCTTATCACGAATTTCCATATCAAATTCTTGAAGCAAGAGGATCCATCGAATTAAACGAGGTTTTGCATCTTTTTTGGCGAATAAATAACGGATGGCTACATGGTCTGTATAAACAATTACCTTAGAGCCAGTGATCTATGACCGAAACTTTTCACATGCAAATACAACTGCCAATATCTCGTTTTCTGTAGTAGTGTAATTATCTTGTGAATTATCAAGAGTTTTACTGGCCTAGTAAATAAGGGAAACTCTTTTCTCTTCGTTGGCTTAAGACTGCTCCAACTCATAATCACTTGTATCACACATAATCTTGAATGGCTCGTTCCATTCGGGTGCGACAATAATTGGAGCCGAGATAAATTTCTTCTTCATCATATTGAAGGCCTTGAAACACGAATCATCAAATTCAAATGGAGTATCTTTTTCTAGTTAGTTGCATAAAGGCTTTACATTCTTAAAAAAATCCTTTATAAATCTTTGATAGAAGCCGGCATGGCCTAGAAAACTCCGGACCCCTTTTATATTAGTCGATGGAGATGGTTTCTCAATTGTCTCAGTCTTCGCTCGATCCACTTCAAGTTCTTTGGAAGAAACCTGATGACTTAAGACAATGGCCTCCTTTACAATAAAGTAACATCTCTTCCAATTGAGAATAAGATTTTTCTCCTCACATCGTTTAACATAAGCGATAAATTATGGAGGTAATAGTCTAAAGATAAACTGAAAATCGAGAAATTGTCTGTAAATACCTCCATAATATCTTCCACCATATCAAAGAAGATTTCCATTATACACCGTTGAAAAATCATTGGAGCGTTGTGTAGACCAAAAGGCATACAACGATACGTAAAAGTACTATATGGGCAAGTGAATGTAGTCTTTTCTTCGTCCTCCAAGGCTATGGAAATTTGATTATAGCCTGAATACCAGTCAAGAAAGCAATAATACTAATACCCCGCTAACCAATCCAACATTTGGTCGATAAAAGGAAGCAAAAAATGATATTTCCTTGTATCTTTGTTTAACTTCCGATAATTGATACACACTCTCCGTCCCGTAACAATTCTTGTGGGAATAAGTGCATTCTTCTCTTTTTTCACCACATTCAAGGCAACTTTCTTCGGTATCACCTGTACGGGGTTTACCCACGAACTATCTGAAATTACATAAATGATTCTGGTGTTTAACAACTTTAGAACTTTGGCACGGACCACTTCTTTCATCGCCAGGTTAAGCCCTTGTTGATGCTCAATTGAGGGCTGGTAAGAGTCCTCCATAAGAATGTTGTGCATGCATATGGTTGGGCTTATTCCCTTGATGTCAAAAATGGACCTAGCAAAAGCGGATTTATGCTTCTTCTAGATAAAGAGTAACTTATCTCCTTCTTGACTAAGCGATGTTGAAATGATCATTGGATTAGTAGATTTGTCCCCCATAAAGGCATACCTCAGATGCTCGGGCAATTGTTTAAGAACTACCCCACCTTTAAGTTCACTTGAAGGGTTGGATGAATCCTTATGCCCCTTAAGAATATCCACTTTAGCCATATTCACCGCTTTTCTAGGAAAAGCGTCGAGAGCTATAACACAATCGTATACACTATTTTCTTTGACATATCTCTTCTTATTGACATCCCCCATAGATAAGGAATTGGCTAGACTATTGATAGGTTGATTTTATCTATCTATTTCCAACCCGATTTTGATAGTTTTTGAGTGTTATTGTAATGTTTTAATATGTTTTCATTCATTTTTATTTGTTTTGGTATAAATTAGGTGTTTGGGATGAAAAAATAATGAAAACGATTGAAAATCAAGCAAATTGGTGGGACGTCGGTAGAGAAATGGTTGAAAAGATTAAAGAAAAGAAATGCAGCCTCCACCACTGCAACGGTGAAAACCACCGCTGCAGTGATCAAAATAACAAAGACTTTCTGCTTAACCACCATTGCAGCTGTGCTTCCCACCACTGCAGTGGTCAACTAGCAGAAATCTACTGACTTCCCAACGTTGCAACGGTCCGACACCAGGTGGCTTAGATATTTTGGGATATTTTCCTAGATATTTTGGATCCCTTAATATCCCATTATTCCCCAATGCAATATGGACATTTTTGGGACTCCCTTGAGAGCTCTAAGGCATACCAACATGGAGAGATCATCCATTTGAAGATGAGAAATCAAGATCGAAGTGGAAATCACGGACACAGAACCGTCAATTCTTCAGATCGGCTATTCTCCTTTGTTTCTCTCTTTAATTCCTAAACTCTTGTTGGAATTTGATCATGTTTAGCTTGTTTATATTTGAATATTTGATTATGTCCATGTATAGTGATAGGTGAAATTTATCTATTTATTCCCAAATCAGTTTTGGTAGTTTTCCAGTATTATTATAGTGTTTTAATATGTTTTTATTTGTTTTGCTATAAAATAGGTGTTTGTGATGAAAAGGGATGATAACAGTTCATAATCGAGTAAATTAGTGGAACGTCGATGGAAGAATGGTGGAAAAAGAGTAAAGAAGGCAAGTTCAGGCCTGCCGCTACAGTGGTGAAACCACCGCTGCAGCAAACAATAAAACAGAAACCTTCTATCCTTCTACCACTGTAGCGGTCATCCAGCAAAATGCCTACTGACTTCTCACTGCTGCATCAGTGATTCCCACCGCTGCAACGGTCCGATACCAGATCTTTTAGATATTTTGGGATATTTTCTTAATATTTTTGAATCCCATTATATTCCCTCTACTCCCCAAACACTTAGGACATTTTTGGGAGTGTTTTTAGATCTCTAAGATCATACCAAAGGGAGGATAACACAAATCCAAGATGAGGAAACAAAATCGGAGCAGAAATCACAGATGCGGAACCGTCAATTCTTCAGATAACGGTTATTCTTCTTTGTTTCTCTCTTTATTTCTTAAACCCTTATTGGTATTTGATGTTGTTTAGCTTGTTTATAGTTGAATATTGGGCTATAGCCATGTGTAGCTAAACATATATTGTCTAGGGTTTGATGTAGTTCATGAAAACCTTGTTTAAATAAATCGATGTTTTGTTAACAGTTGTTTATTTTTATCCGATTGTGTTTACCATTTTATTACTTCCAATGTATGCTTGTTATAATATATTGGTTTATTTGAGAAATTGGGGTTTGACACTCGAGAGAGGTAACCCCAGATTTGGACTAGGGTTTAAACATAACGCGACGATCTAACAACTCGGGAGAGTATTAGAAAGTGTGCAATCCGTGAGGTTTGGATGAGACTCATATGACCAAGTGTCGTATAGATGCTAGAGGGGGACTTTGGCATTGACGCGAAGTCGTATATTCATTCATTTTACACTCGGGAGAGGTAATGAGTGAGTTTTTGATACCTAGATTATCGGATATATTTGAAGGTTGTTAATGTAAACTAGATTGAAATGAACACGTTTAAGTGAACAAAGTTAATCTCTGGGCAATATAATTACTTAAACGTCATATTACTATTGCAGTTATTAATTTAGTTTAGTATATTTATTTAAACAAAAATATAAATTGAGTCGCCTAGATAAAGTTTGGTTATGACAATTGCGGTATTCAACAATAATTTAATCCAATCCCGATGGATACAACAACCCTACTCTTCCCATTATACTAAAACTTGACCTGTACACTTGCGGTAAAAGTAGCGACGTAATATTTCGCTACCAAATTTTTGGCACCATTGCCGGGGATTTGTTTTTAGATTGTTGTTGATATTGTGAGTAAATAACTTGATTTTAATTTTGGCATTTATTTTGTTTCTAATTTTTTGTTTGTAGTTTTGTTTTTCTCACAAGGTACTTGAGGATGTTAGATAAACAAGTGCTATTGTATTTCTCTCAATGAGATTCCGAGTCATTTTATTGTGCTTGGGATAGATACAAAGAGTTGTTGTTCTAGTTCCCCAATCATCGTTTCCCAAGGGAGTGTCAATTATTGAATTTTGTCGACGGGTTACAAGTCGCAACGAGAACATGGGTGGAATAAGGAAATGGTACCACCTCTTTCTACGACCTACCCTCGAACGAAGCCTATTTTGTCGTTGGAAAACATGGCCGAGTTGGACTATCAGATTCGGAATTTTTCAACAAGTCACCAAAACTTGGGGGATAATTACAATATTTCGGCACCATGGATTGACACATCGAATCAACCTGTTGAGTCTTCCCCCACCCTGGAAGAAATCTTCACTATTGTTATGGGGGGAATTCAAATTTTCTTGAGGGAAATGAAAAACTATCTCAATGAGCATGAGGGTCAACTTGATAATATTAAGACGATCTGCACTGAAATCAACACGACCGTAAAGTCTATTGAGAAGCAAATTGGTCAACCTATTTGCTACATTGAGGTCGAGGCAGAAACGGTGGCACTAAGATACACACAGGTCCTATCCAAATATGAAACCCACCGTGAGGAACCGGATAAAAATGGGAGGAACTTGGGTTGGTTCGATGATAAAGATTCTAATAAGGAGGAGACCCAAGAATTGATCGATGGTAAAGAATCACAAGACAACACTTGTGAATCTTCACCATTTGAGATCCACGTTGTGATTCTAACACCGATCAAAGTCGGATATTTCTATGAGGATCCAATGTGGCTCGTTTTTCCTCCACCACTTGCAACTCCATTCATTCAAGCTTCCAAAGCACATGAGATGGTAAAGAGTCAAGTTCAAAGCATGGGCCAAACAATGCCACATTTCGCGAAGCTTGAGGGCATTAAGAATCAAGACCCATATGTGGTGTTGTACGAGACTTACTATGGGCGGAAGACACTCTTTGACGAGCACTTCTCTGTGTCAAGCTGAGGACTATAAACCAAGGGCTTCTTGGAAGGCAACCTAAGTTTTAAAAATAAATTAGATCATCACCACCGACTTCACTTGGAGACGAGATTGTCTTGTGTCCCAGGTATGTGGTCTAAACCCCCTTCGTCAGCATGCTATATTTCAATTGCTAAGAACGATGATTGGGTCACTATGCTGCCTGTTTTAGGTTTGGGGGTGATTTGTAGTATGCTAGTATGTTTTATTGTTGTTAGTTATATAGTCTAAGTTAATTTATTGTTTTTATGTATGCATGTTAGTTTGTTTGTGTTAGTTGTTGTTTTTGTGTGCTGAGTTTTTGAGTTCTTTTGAGCCATTATCTGATGATGAAATTATCCCCTGGTTTGTTTTTCAAGGTCAAGGGTAATTCCCATTCATGTGTGTTCTGTGTGCTTGGCATGTCGTTTTGGTAAAAGTTATTGTGGATCCTAATTTGCACGAGCACGTAGACTCAATATATAGCTATTCAATTGATTTGAGTTCAATTATCCATTAGCCAAATTCATGATAATTTTAAGGATTCTAAAACCTAATTGAGGGAAACTTGAGGCAAAATCCTAGGAGATATGATTTAGGCATTCATTTTGATCGCTTGAGCCTTTGAAGCTTACCTTATAATATATTTATCCCTTATTACCCTATCAAAACTTGTTAGCCATTTTAATTCTGAACACGTAACCCTGGCCGATAAAACGTTTTCCAAACATAAGTTGCTAAACCAAAGGCACAATTTGAGTGAAATCAAGTTAGCATTCGTTTATGCTGCTTGAAGTAAGAGATTGGGTATTGGGCGAACTTTTCATTGATTCGGTATTTGAGTACTCACTTGTCATTTTTATATCATATTTCCACACCCATGAAATTATAATAATCGAATAAGTTTGGGTGTGTGGTTTTTTTTTTAAAACAAAAATATATGTAAATATAGTCGTTTTATAGTTTCTTTTAATAAGTGAGTACGGAGTTCTTAAATGTATGTTCAGGGTTGTTTCGAATTAATATGTGGGGGTTCGAGAGTGATTGTGTGCCAAACATTGTGCCTTGAGTATCGTTAAGTTAATAACATTAACCTATTTTATATTCCCGATATACCCTTGGCCAAATGTTCCAAACTAAACCAAGTCTTATTGATCTTTTTGAACTTCCAAGCTTACATTAGTAGAGAGTAGAACCCAATCAGGCATATGGATATCCTAATCCTTTACGGTTTAAGTCGTGAGCTTCGCTGGTGGATAATCCAATCCAGTTGTTGGATAGTTATATTATTGAGTTTCGTACACACACTTTGAATGGATCTAGAATGGCGTTTACCATTATTGAATGTTAAAATTCTAGAACACCACATGGTGCATTTTACTCCTAAACTCGATATAATTGGGGGCTGTTGAGGGAAAACATTTTGGTCGGTATAGTTGAATTTCAAAACTCGCACATTTTATGTTTAGGTAGTTTGTGTTTTTTTTCGTGTTTAGTTTTTGTGTTAGTTAATTAGTTGTGTTTTTTATTTTAGTGTGAGTGTTTTGCTCGAGTACTAGCAAAATTCTAAGTTTTGGGGTATTTGATATGTGGAATTTCTCTATTTATTCTCAAACTGATTTCGGTAGTTTTCAAGTATTATTATAGTGTTTAAATATTTTTTTATTTGTTTTCCAATAAAACAGGTGTTTGGGATGAAAAGGACGAAAATGGTTCATAATTAAGTAAATCGAGGGAACGTCGATGGAAGAACAGTGGAAAAAGAGTAAAGAAGGCAAGTGCAGGACTGCAAGCCCACCACTGCAGTGATCAATAAAATAGAAACTGTTTGCCCTTCCACCATTGCAATGGTGATTCCCTCCGCTGCAGCGGTCTGACACCAGATATTTTAGATATTTTGGGATATTTTCTTGATATTTTTGAATCCCATTATATCCTCTCTTCTCCCCCAAACACTTAGGACATTTTTGGGAGTGTTTTTGGAGCTCCAAGACCATACCAAAGGAAAGAGAACACAAATCCAAGAAGAGGAAACAAGATTGGAGCGGAAATCACAGACACGGAACCGTCAATTCTTTAGATAACGGCTATTCTTCTTTGTTTCTCTCTTTATTTCTTAAACCCTTATTGGTATTTGATGTTGTTTAGCTTTTTTATAGTTGAATATTGTGCTATGGCCATGTGTTGCTAAACATATATTGTCTAGGGCTTCATGTAGTCCATGAAAACGTTGTATGAATAAATCGATATTTTGTTAATCGTTGTTTATTTTCATCCGATTGTGTTTACTATTTTATTACTTCCAATGTATGCTTGTTATGATATATTGGTTGATTTGAGAAATCGGGGTTTGATACTGGGGAGAGGTAACCCCGGATTCGGACTTAGGTTTAAACATAACGCAATAATCTAATGACTCGAAAGAATATTAGAAAGTGTGCAATCTGTGAGGTTTAGGCGAGACTAATGTGACCAAGTGATGTATAGACGCTAGAAAGGAAATTCAGTGTTGACACGAAGTCATATATTCATTTACTTTACACTCGAGAAAGGTAGTGAGTAAGTTTTTGATACCTAGATTGTCGGATAGATGTGAATGTCATTAATGTAAACTAGATTGAAACGAACACGTTTAAGTGAACAAAGTTAATCCCTAGGAAATATAATCCCTTAAACGTCATATTAGTATTGTAGTTATTAATTTAGTTTAGTATATTTCTTTAAACAAAAATATAAATTGAGTTGCCTAAATAAAATCCAGTTATGACAATCACAATATTCAACGATAATTTAATCCAATCTTTGTGGATATGACAACTCTACTCTTCCCATTAAACTAAAACTTGACCCATACACTTGCGGTGAAAGTAGCGACGTAATATTCTGCTACCATATAGCTAAACATATATTTTCTCGAGTTTGATTGAGTTCATGAAAACGTTATTTGAAAAAATCGATATCTTGTTAACGATTGTTTATTTTTATCCGATTGTGTTTATCATTTTATTACATCCAATATATGCTTTTCTTATATATTGGTTGGTTTGAGAAATCTGGGTTTAACACTCGGGAGAGATAACCCCGGATTTGGACTAGGGTTTAAACACAACGCGATGATCTAATGACTCGGGAGAGTATTAGAAAGTGTGCAATCCATGAGGTTGGGGTGAGACTTATGTGATCAGTGTCGTCAGACGCTAGATATGGACATCGGCATTGACACGAAGTCGCATATTCATTCACTTTACACTCGGGAGAGGTAGTGAGTAAGTTTTCGATATCTAGATTGTTGGATAGTTTGAATATCGTTAATGTAAAGGAGATTGAAACAAACACATTTAAGTGAACAAAGTTAATCCCTAGACAATATATTCCCGTTAATATCACTATTAGTATTTTAGTTTAATTAGTTTAGTTTAGTTTTATTTCTTTAAACAAAAATCTAAATTTGAGTCTTCTAGATAAAATTCAGTTATGACAATCGCGGTACTTAACGATAATTTAATCCAATCCTTGTGGGTATGACAACCCTACTCTTCTCTATTCAATAAAATTTGACCCGTACACTTGCTGTTAAAGTAGTGACGTAATATTTCGCTACCATGTTTTTGGCGCTGTTTTCGGGGATTGGTTTTTAGATTGTTGTTGATATTATGAGTAAGTAACTTGATTTTAATTTAGGCATTTATTTTATTTATAATTTTTATTTTTAGTTTTGTTTTTCATGCAGGGTACCTAAGATGTCTCATCAATGAGTACTGTTGCATTTCTATCAACGGGATTCCGAGCCATTTTCTTATGTTTGGGATCGATACAAGGAGTTACTTATTCGATTTCCAAATTATCGTTTCCTAAGAGAGTGTCAACTACTGAACTTCCTCGATGGATTACAAGCCGTAGCAAGAAATTAGGTTGAAGGAGGAAACGGTACCACATCTTTCAACCAACTAACCGCAGACGAAGCCTATTGGGTACTGGAAGACATGGCAAAGCCTGATTTTCAGAGTTTGAATTATTCAACAAACTACCAAAGCTTGGGGGGATAATTCCACCGTTTCGGCGCCATGGATTGACATCCCGGACCAACATGAGGAGTCTTCCCCCACCTTAGAAAAAATGTTCGTTGAATTTATGTGGGAGACTCAGGCTTTCTGGAGGGAAACAAATGACCATCTCAACAAGCATGATGATCGTCTTGATAATATTGAGACGACCTACACTGAAATTGATGTGAGCATAACGTCTCTTCAAACACAAATCGGTCAGCTTATATGCTTTATTGAGGCTGAGTTAGAAGTGGTAGCACTGAAAGACACACGCCACATTCATCTAAAGCCACCCCGAGGAACCGGATACAAGTGGGAGGAACTTGGGTTCGTATACTGAAGATGATTCGAAAGAGGACGAGGCTCAAGAATTATTCGTAGATGATAAATCAGAAGATGATTTTGAGTACTCACCTCTTGAGATCCATATTATGATACCACCCCCAATCCAAGACGATCATATCTATAAGGATCCGATGTGGCTTATCTGTCCTCTCTCACTTCCAACTACGTTCGTTCAAGTTTCCTAAGCACATGAGACAGAAAGAAATCAAGTTGAAAATACGGGCCAATTAATGCCAAATTTCGCCAATCTTGAGAGCGTTCTGAATTAAGACCCGTATGTTGTGTTGTATGATACATACTACGGGAGGAAGCCACTTTTTGACAAGCACTTATTGGGAGGTAACCCAAGTTTCAGAATAAATTAATCCATCACTGCCAACTTCATACGGAGGCAAGATTGTTTCGCCTCCCAGGTACGTTTTCTAAACCCCTTTCGTCATCATGCTTTATTTCTATTGTTGAGTTCGATGTTGGGTGGTTGTGGACACTACCCGTTTTAAGTTTAGGGGTGATATGTAGTATGCTATTACGTTTTCTTGTTATTAGTTATGTAGTTTAAGTTTAAATGTTTTATTGTTTAATTGTATGCATGTTTGTTTAGTATTAGTGTTAGTATGTTTATGTTTGTAGTTGTTATTGTTGTGTGTTGAGTTTTATAGTTCATCTGGGACATTACCCGATGATGAATCTATCCCCTAGTTGTTTATCAAGGTCGAGTGTAATGCCCATTCATGTGTGTTCTATGTGCTTGACATCTCGTTGTGGTAAAAGTTATTGTGGATCCTAACTTGCACGAGCACGTAAACTCAATCTACTAGCTCTCCAATTGATTTGACGCCAACTATCCGTTAGCCAAGTTCATGACAATAGGAATTCTAAAACCTGATTTAGGGGAAACTCGAGGTAAAATCCGAGGCAAAGTATTTCAGGAGACATGATTTAGGCATTCATTTTGATCGCTTGAGCCTTTGAAACCTACCGTGCTATATGTTTTATCCCTCGTTACCCTGTCAAAGCCCGTTAGCCATTTCAATTCTGAACACATAACAAATACTATGGCTAATTAAAGTTTTTCAAAACCATTATCACTAAACCTAAGGTACAATTTGAGTGAAATCAAGTTAGCGTTTGTTATGCTACTTAAAGTGAGCGATTGGATTTTGGGTGAACTATTAATTGTTTTGGTATTCGAGTACTCACTTGTCATTGTTTTATCGTATTCTCACACCCCTTTAATTGTACAAATATAATAAGTTTGGAGGTGTGGTTGTTGAGTAAAAAAAAAAAACATATGTAAATATAGTTCTATTTTCGTTTCTTTTGACAAGTAAGTACAACGTTCTTAAATGTTTGTTCAAGGTTGTTTCGAATTTATCTTTGAGGTTACAAGTGTGATTGAGCACCAAGCATTGTCCTTTGGGTATCGTTGAGTTATAACGTTTACCTATTTTTTATTCTTGATATACCATTGGCCATTTACCTGAAATCGAACTAAGTCCTATTGATCTTTTTGAATTTCCAAGCCTACATTAGTGGAGAGTGGAATCCAGTCTGGTATATGGATTTCCCATACCTTTATGGTTTACGTTATGAACTTTGATGGTGGATAGTCCAATCCGGTCAGTGGATGGTTGTATGATTGAGTTTTCGCGCACACACTTGAACATGATCTAGAATGGCACTTACTGTTATTGAATGTTAAAATTCTAGAACACCACATGGTGTGTTTCACTCTTGAAATCGATGTGATTGGGGGCAATTGAGGGAAAACGTTTTGGTCAAATAGTTGAATTCAAAACTCATCTGTCGTCATGTTTAGTTAGATTGTGTTTTGTTTTTCGTTTTTAGTATTCCAGTTCATTAATTGTTGTGGTAGTTTATTTTATTGTGCGAGTGTTTTGCTCGAGGACTAGCAAAATTCTAAATTTGGGGGTATTTGATAGGTTGATTTTATCTATCTATTTCCAAGCCGATTTTGATAGTTTTTGAGTGTTATTGTAATGTTTTAATATGTTTTAATTCATTTTTATTTGTTTTTCTATAAATCAGGTGTTTGGGATGAAAACGATTAAAAATCGAGTAAATTGGTGAGACGTCGGTGGAGAAATGGTTGAAAAAAATTAAAGAAATAAAATGCAGCCTCTACCACTGCAGCGGTGAAAACCATCGCTGCAGTGATCAAAAGAACAAAGACTTTTTGCTTAACCACCGCTGCAGTGGTCAACTAGCAGTAACCTACTGACTTTCCACCGCTGCAACGGTCCGAGACTAGGTGGCTTAGATATTTTGGATCCCTTAATATCCCCTTCTTCCCCCAACACAATATGGATGTTTTTGGAACTCCCTTGAGAGATCCAAGGCATACCAATAAGGAGAGATCTTCCATTTGAAGAGGCGAAATCAAGATCGGAGTGGAAATCACAGACACGGAACTATCAATTATTCAAATGACAGCTATTCTCCTTTGTTTCTCTCTTTAATTATTAAACCGTTATTGCTATTTGATTATGTTTAGTTTGTTTATAGTTGAATATTTGGTTATGGCCATGTAAAGCTAAACGTATATGGTCTAGGGTTTGATTGAGTTCAAGAAAACGTTATTTGAATAAATCGATATTTTGTTAACGATTGTTTATTTTTATCCGATTGTGTTTACCGTTTTATTACTTCCAATGTATGCTTGTCATTATATATTGGTTGGTTTGAGAAATTCGAGTTTAACACTCAGGAGAGGTAACTCCGGATTCGGAGTAGGGTTTAAACCCAACGCGATGATCTAATGACTCGGAAGAGTATTAGAAGGTGTACAATCCATGAGGTTGGGGCGAGACTCATGTGATCAGTGTCGTTAGACACTAGATGGGGATAGTGACATTGACATGAAGTCGCATATTCTTTCACTTTACACTCAGGAGAGGTAGTTAGTGAGTTTTCGAAACCTAGATTGTCAAATAGTTTAAATACCGTTAATGTAAACGAGATTGAAACGAACACATTTAAGTGAACAAAGTTAATCCCTAGACAATATATTCCCATTAATGTCACCATTAGTATTTTAGTTTAATTAGTTTAGTTTAGTTTTATTTTTTTAAACAAAAATCTAAATTTGAGTCGCCTAGATAAAATTCGATTATGACAATCGCGGTACTTAACGATAATTTAATTCAATCCCTATAGATACGACAAGTCTACTCTTACCTATTCTATAAAACTTGACCCGTACACTTGCGGTTAAAATAGCGACCTAATATTCCGCTACTAACTATACGCCAAGGGGTCACTATGCACAACCTCTTGAAAGAACTCTTTAAGGCAAGAGTCTATCATCTCCTCCCGATTACAGGTCGAATTTTCTCTTGAAAACCTCATGGTCTCATAGATATTGAACTTAACTTCCTCTTCATTAACCCTTAAGGTTATATTCCCATTTTGCACATCAATCAAAGTCTTTCAGGTTGCAAAAAAAGGCCTCCCAAGAATAATTGGAATTTCTCGATCTTCCTCCATATCCAACACAACGAAATCAATCCAAAAAATAAACATATATACCTTCACCAACACGTCTTCAGTAACACCCCTTGGGTAGGTAAGAGAACGATCCGCCATTTGCAAGGAAATTGTCGTGGGCTTAACTTCTTCAAGCCCTAACTTCCTAAAAACAGACAAAGGCATGAGAATGATAAAACTTCTTAAATTTGAACCTCCAATGGTGCGTAGAATGATGAAACTTCTGAGATCCTTTAACTTTTGCTATTATTTTCATTGAAGAATTGCGTTACATTCCTTCCTAAGCTTGCGATTTCGTAATCTTCTAACTTTTTCTTCTTAGCCATTCCCCTTCAAAAACTTCCCATAATTAGGTATTTTCTCTAAAGTATCTGCGAAGGGAATGTTTATAGTTTATATGAATTTTCTTAAAGATTTCACGAAACTTAGAAAATTGAGCATTCAACTTCTTCCTTTGAAACCGTTATGGGAATGGTAGAGGCAGATTGATGTTAGGAGGATTATCCGAAAATGGAACTAATCCCGGATTTACTTTTGGAGCTTCTTTACTCTTGGCTTCAACCTTAGTGTCTTTACCTTCATTCATTTCTTCATTCAACTCTTTCTCTATTGGCTATGTATTCTCAATCTCATTGCCACTCCTTAATGTGATTGCCTTGCAATCATTTGGGTTAGTTTTTATGTCACTTGGGAACTTTTTCGAAGATTGCCCCTTGATAGAGCTAGCAAGCTGACCAATTTATGTCTCGAGAGACTCGTAGTCGCATTGATATTAGTGCAAGTCATTTCAATATTATCAAGACGAGTCTCATGTTTGTTGTGACGAGTATGAGATTCTCTCAAGATACTCTACATTTTCCTTATAAATTCCATAAACATCTCTTCGAATGGTAATTTGTTCCTGTCCCCCTGTTGTTGCAAAGGATGACTCGATTGTAGTGGAGGAAGACCTTGTTGTTGCAGGAGCTTGCAAAACATTATGGTTATTTGCATAAGAAAAATTCTCATGATTCCGTATTCCAAGATAATAGTAAGTTGGGATGTTATTCGCGGGCTTAAAGGTCTAAGCCTAATTATTAAAAAAATAATAATCCTCAAATTCACCATCATTTCCTAGTTAGGAACCATTACCCGTATTCTCCACTTCTCTACGTGATGAAGCATTTATGGTGTTCAAAGATGCAAGTTGTGCCGTAAGCTATGAAACTTGGACCGACAAAGTGGCTAGAGATTCCACCTCTTGAACACCGGCTACCTTTCGTCCTGTATTTCTCTCATTGGGCCATTGAAAATTGTTGGCCGCCATCTCCTCCAATAACTCTTTAGCTACCTCAAGGGTTTTAGATATCAAGGAACCCCAGATGTGACATCTACAATCATTCTAGTTTGTCCATCCAACCCATTGTATAAGAGTTGAATTTGAAATCAGTCTTGATACCCATGTTGAGGGCATCATCTCAATAAATCCTTATACCACTCCCATGCCTCAAAGAGTGACTCAAAATCCCGTTGGCAAAATTGAGCAATTTTGACTCGTAGTTGTGAGGTCTTTGATGGGGGAAAGAACTTAGTAAGGCACTATTGGGCTACTTTCTCCCAAGTAGAGATACTCCCTGCTTGTAACGATTGGAGCTAACCTATTGCTCGATCCCGAATAGAGAACGGGAATAGTTTCAATCGTACGACATCCTCCGTGACTCCATTAATATTCATAGTGTCACAAATCTCCAAGAAAGTCACCAGATGAACATTGGAATATTCATGTGAAAGTCTACCATATTGATTTTGTTGAACCATGTTGATTAGAGCGGGCTTCAATTCAAAATTGTTAGCTTGAATAGCTGGCCATCTGATCCCAAAGTAATTGTTATGCACAACGAGATTAAAATAATCCCAAATGACCCATTGTTGTTATTGTAGTGGTGGCAGAGGTAAAGGATTTTCACCACCGTCCTCCATTTCCTGAGCTCGATCTCTCCTTAATCTTCTTAATCACTTGAGTATGTGTTCAAATTCTGGATCAAGAGAAATGATTTCCAAGCTTCAAGCTCTTAGCATGCACCTTGCCAACCGCAAAATATAATGAACAAAATTAAAACAAAAAGAAAAATGCTTAAATTAAGATTAGGTCAATTGGTAGCAATATTAGCTTAAATTTCTAAATTACTCAATCCCCGGCAACGGGGCCAAAAATTTGTTGCAAAATCTATTTTCTATGTTTACTGACAAGTACACGAGGTCGAACAAGTAATAAAGTATATGAGTGAGTATCGTTCCCTTGAGGATTGGTAGAAAGAAACCAACTAAGTACCATAATTAGAATTACCTAATTTTATTTAACCAATCAAGATTGAATTGGTGGAAAATTTGATTAACAACTGAATAATAATTGACGAAGAAATTAACTAACTAATGGAGTTTTATAGGAACTTAGATGGGAAAAAATATCTAGGGGGGATTTGAAATTTCTTTGCTAAACTATGCTTTTCCTTAAATTTGTTAATTGAATTCATTCTCAATCATTAACTATGGGTGTCTAAATTAACCTCACTTCCACTTCTCGAATGCCAAGCAACATAATTTGTATAATTATTCGAATTAGTATCTCTATTCAACTCAACTAATTATTCAATTTTTAAGTCTCACCCATTAAATGACTACCCAAATTATATTAGCTTTTCGCACTCAATATAACAAAGGTTGTATTTCTCCGGTTTCAATAGGCAAGATTATCTCTCTTGAGTGTCTAATCTTACACATATATGATATCTAATTTACCTTTTACATAAATTAGCAAATACGCATAAAGAAATACAAATGATTAAAACATGAAATCCAATTAACAAAATATTAAGGTCTCAAGGCATAGTTCCTACAAAGCTATTCAAATCCACCTAGATAGAAAAGATCTAGCCAAGCATGTTCATAACTAAATCCCAACAATAAACCGTGATTCACAAACAATTAACAATCACATATCTCAAGTTTAGCTTGCATAGGAAGTAAAAATAGAAGAGATGGAATAAAAATTGGAATCAGCAAAGCTTCAAGAATCTTCAATCTGTTAGCCTCCAAATCTATGATTTTTCCTGTTAATGTCTCTAAAATTCGGCTCCTAAAATGTCCCCCTCAATCTCAGCTCGCTTCTCTTTATATATCCCCCCAAAACCGTTACATTTCAGCTTGAAACGCTCCTCTTGCGTCAGAGATGGGGTTGGAGTAGGAGTTTTAGGCATTCTAGTGCCACCACGGCGCTTAGGGTTACAAGGGAGGCACGCTGGAGCATGGTTCAAGAAGAAAATTTGGTCTTGAAGCGCGCTAGAATGAAGAAAAGGCCCGCTGGAGCGGGGTTTGTGCAGTGATTGGCTTAGAAGCACGTTGGAGCAGAGAAGAAGCCTACTCCAGCGAGGTTTGGGCAGTAACTCTGGTTCTTAAGCACGCTGGAGAGTATAAAGTGCCCGTTGGAGCGGGAATTAAGTAGTAAATATGTTTATCTCTAATTCGATCCAAAAACATTGATTTTCAACCAATTCCACCGAATTCACCTCACCTACAATAACACACTTAAAAATCATTAAAAACACAAATGAAATGCCAAAAAAACCATAAAATTCATTAGGGGATAAATTAAGAAAAATCAATTTATCAACAGATATACTTTATTAATGTCCCAAAATTTATTATGTGATAGATACAATATGAGAAATAATATCTCATTAATAAACAATATGGGTAGCACAATTTAGAGTACGTAATCAGATAATAAAAAAAAAAATCATTTTAAAAGGATTTTCAGTCTTTTAAGTTTGAAAACGATTTTCTAGCAATCTCATATCCAAGCAATCAATAATAATATGAAATCAAAATAAAGAACAATAGTTTGGAAAGATCTCATCGGAAAAACACCGAAGATTGAAACAGAATCACAATATAGCATAAGTCAATGATACCAAATCAACAGCCCTTTGGATCAAGAACTCCGCACAAATATCTCGTAGAAATCTCAATGTAATAATAACTCTTAAAAAATCTTAGAGCTGATTGTTCTTGATGTACTTACTCTCAATCCCGCAGGTCTATTTTTATAGACTGATAACAAGCCTTCCAACGGCTACTTTTAAAAAGATATTCCTCTAAAAGGCACTATTAGACCCCATATAATAGTATCTTTCACTTCAAGGATATTTCACATTAAAATAACTTTTAAATCTCTCAAATAAGCCCATATAATAATTCTCCATTTACAATCTTAAAGATAGGAAATATTTATCTACTTAAATTAAGATAATCATAAATTATGTGAACCAAATCAATTGGGATAATCAAATAGATATACCATATCATTAATAAGTTCAAATCCCCCAAGTCTCTTCCTTGGAATCATAAAAAATTGATAGTTTTTTACTAAGAGACCAAGTTCCTTGAAATCACACCCGAAACTGTCAATTGGCTGAACCCCAAAATTCGGTTGACCGATTGGTTGCAGGTGCAACAACTTCAAGCCTAATATTGACCATGATTAAATCTGATTCTGGAAAAACGCAAAACATGAAAGTTGTAGAACTCTTTCTAGTCTTTCCATATCATCTTAAATTACCTCAATTAGAGTTTTAACTCAAAAGTTATGGAAAAAATACAAATAGGTGTACAAGCCTAGTCGGTTGACCAAATTTTCCATTCAGTTGACCGAATGGTTCAAAGCCCAACCCTACCAAAATCATAAGTCCAATCGGTTGACCGAATTTCACCATTTGGTTGACCGAATGATACAGTGTGGTTCTAATCTGCTCTAAAAAACAAACTAACTCAAACGATTAACCGTTCTTTCTTAATCAGTTGACCGATTATTTCAGGGTGTCCACTTCCTTCACCAATTCTACTCCAAAACACACTGATTGATTTAGTTAACTGATTGCATTTATTAGTTGACTGAATTGACCCAAAAATACAACTTGTTATACTTTAAAACCATGTTTTTCAATTAGGTCAATTTTCAATTTCAATTCACATAAGGAGCACATATAAGATCAATAATTAGAATCTTAAATTCTATCATATCAATATCAAAACACACATAAAATATAACTCATTTAAAGTGTCGTGTGTGATCCTAATTCGGGCTGCATTAAGAGTATATGAGTAGAGAGTTATTTTCACCTAATTTCTTCAAGGTCTTTTGGTAGCGTATTTTTATTTTGTCGCTACACACCACAAGTGTACGGGTTAAGTTTTAATAGTATAGGAAGTGAGTAGAGTTTTCGTATCCATAGGGATTGGTTTAGATCGTCGTTAAGTACCGCAATTGTCGTAATCTAATTTTATTTAGGCATCCAAATTTTGGGTTTTTAAAACTAAAATAACTAAAAGAAATATAAATACAAAAATAAAATAAAAGATGGATTTTATATGAACAAATGTTCTAGGGGCTTGATTTGATCTCATTATTCCCATGTTATCCTAATAAGTAATTACTAGTTAATTCCGTTCATTCAAAAATCAAGGTCCTCATGCTATTGCTCTCTCACTACCTCTCCCGAGCATCAAGTGAGAGAATATGTAAACACTTCAATACTGATATCCCTATCTAGTATTTAGGTGAAAACATTCATTAAACCTGACCTTATACATTACGCAAGCTCTAAATATCTCCCGATCTATTAAATATTACGTTGTGTTTAACCTAAGTCCAAACCCAAGATTACCTGTCCCGAGCATATTTTGGAAGCATGAAGAAAACAAATACAATTGAATAGAAAACCTAGTTGGTAAGTCTAGAACTTGATCACCTCCGATTTCACAAAATCCTAAATTCCCAACTAGATTACTTAGGTGTTGATTTCCTTCCGGACTCACAACAACCTAAATTATGCATTCCTAATTCAGGTTATGAATTCAACCTCTCTCGAGTATAAAATTCATAACCTAAACTCATATAATTTATTGGCCACATGAATCAAACACATTAAGCCTAAGAGATGTATAATTAACAAAATAATCTAACACGGTTCAAACGAGACTACATAAAGTCCTAGATCTAGATTACGAACACACCATAGATAGATCCATAGCTAATATTCTCAATACATTCATATATATAAGCATGTTTAACACAATATTACAAATACAAACTTAAAACAAAAGAGTAGGAAGAGATAATCTTATTGTGGGTTTGAGCTCCAAATCTTCAATCCCAAGTGCCACAAATGGTGTTTTCTTCTTCAATCTCGCATCAAAACGCCATCATCCAATGTTTTCTCGCCCAAAATTGACTCCCCATGGTTTGAGCTTAAGGTTGTATTTATAAGGGGTGAAAAATAAGGTTTTTGAGGCTTGAAGATGACACAACCCGATGGGAGCATGCTGTAGGTAGTGCACAATGCCGAAAAAGCACTGCAGCGCTGTTTTGGCAAATCTAACGGTTGTTTGTATTTTATCCATAATGTTCTCGTCCGAATTATGATTGAGATGATTCAAAAAACTATGAAAATATAAGACGTAGATCTTCAACTTCTATGCTTTGAGTGTTTTCAAAATAGGATTGAATCATGGTCAAAATTTGACTTGAAGTTACAGCATCTGTACTCATTTTGCACATTTTCTCCTATTTATTTATATACCTACATAACAACACAAAAACACATTAAACTAACAAAAATTCTTGAAAACACACAAATATTTGAATCTAAAAGTACTTGATTTTTTAGTAATAAACCACTCATCATCTTCAACACTTTTTATTTCTTTATTGCTTCCATCTTTGCACCCTTTACATTTTCTTCATGATGTCTTCAACTTAATCAACTATATGGAACTCTTTGCTGAACTACTCAACAAACACATTAGTTCCACCAATAATATCAATACTTAATTATTCATCAAAACCTTGGGATCAACACCACGATGGCATTCCTTACATATGGGTGTATTTATGACTTGATGGGATGGATCCGGTTCGGTTTAGGGGCAAAATGTCGGTTAAATCCACTATTTCGGTTTGGTTGTCATAAATGATCCCAAGATTCATTGAACCTAGTCCTTAGGGGTCGTTTTTCATTCAATTCAAAGTGATGAGTCATGACTTGGAGGCCACACATTTGGTTCATTTTTTATGGAATCGGGTGAACTTTCCTTGTAACCATCGGTTGGTTTCCAAGTTTCCTAGTTACCCTTAGATATTTTTGTGAAACTATCTATATCATTTGAACCTATCCATGCCATGTCATCCCAATAATTTAATGATTGATGGGACATGCATTAAATGCTTTGGTTGGAGGCTACTCATTCAGTTTGGTTTTGGTAACGGGTCGTCACGATTCATGGCTTTCGGTTGGTTGCTAAGATATTTTGCTTCAAATATCTATATACCTTGAATGTGATCTTGAAATTTCATCCCAATAATTTAATGCTTGATGGGATGGGAATTCAATGCCTTGCTTGGAGGCTACTCATTGACTGCTTTGCTTAGGTGGGGAACTAAATCAGTTTGGTTTTGATAACGATTGTTTACCCTAAGTGTATTGTCCTCTTCCTTTTCTATTTGGGTAGGAAACTTTTAGGAAGGATCCTTGATCATTATAAGGCTTGGTTTGTGGCCCCTAAATGATGGCTAGGCCCTTTGATTGCTTTGGCTTAGGATGGTTTGTCAAGACTACATAGATTTGGTTAAATCCAAGTCAAACCCACACCTTAAATCACCTTGTGATTTTGGGCTTTGTCATGACCTTTCCATGCCTTGATTAAGGTGTCTTGGATTGTTTCTTGGTGGTACGTGATGTGGTATGCATGAGGGAAAGAAATGTTTTTGGTGTTAAATTTGACAATATTTAGTGAAAAGTAATGTTTCAAAGTCGGGGTGGGGTAACCGTGCTAATTGTTTGAAATGTCCTATGATTTAAGGGTAATGACTAAGATTTATCTATACTGAAGATGATTTGATGAAAATCAAACCTTAGTAAATTCCTTTTAGACCTCCTTAAGTCATAGGAATTTTGAGTTTGACCCGAAACTTTAACTTAGCTATATTTTTCCAAATTCAACATTTTTTTTTTCATTTTTGTCATGTTTTTGGTTGTTTTTGTATATTTCGTAGTATGATCTCAGGTAGAAATTCATTCCTTTTAAACCTGGATTTAGAGTTTATCTAAACTTATACTTGATTTGACACTAACTGTGCGGGACAAAATGTGGTGTCTACACCTTTGACCAAAAATAATAAGAGGTTGACTGATATTTAGTTAATGACAGGAGAAGTTTCTTGTTAATGACAAAAAGACAGGAGAGGTAACTAGCATATACCTATATATATGTACCTTAAAGTCTAATCTATCCACATCAACATAAATAAATATAAATAGTATATGATTAAATCATATTTAATCAATATACCTCTTCCAGTGCTTCAACCTCAATGCTAGTAATTCCCGAGGTGTGATACCGAGAATACTCTTCCAAGAGAGACTAGATCTAAATCCAATTTAACATCAAAGAACAATTCTTTTAGAAGCAACACAAATGTCTTGACTCTAATAGTATCTACACGTGAAACTCTATGAGGATAGTGTTTTTGAGATCTCTAAGAATATGATTCTAATCTCAAGAATCTAAAGTAGTTACATTTTGATTTTAGTTGGTAGTGAGAATCAAAACAGCAAAACGAAAATGAAAAGGAGGTGGCCAAAAAAATGTGCCTTGGCCGAATATAGCATAGGGGTACATTATGAACTTTTCTTTTTATGTACATTGTCCAAGATTCAAAACCCTAGATGACTTCTTCCAATAATTGCAATTTGGCTATGAACTTCTACATAATTCAGCATTCCTACCCATTCTTTTTTAAAGGACTTTTTGAACTTTCGTTTCTCATTATGTGTGACCTATTTAGGTTCACATCAAAAGTTAACAGTAGAAATAATTAATTAATTAATTAAAATTATAACAATTCTATTTTTTCTCTTTCAGGAGAAACAAATTCTTCATAGCATCTCCTTAGATTGTGAGTCACGTCTACCTGCATATAACAACCACTTCTAATTGATAGAAAATTCTCTAAGAAAACCTTTTCATTTATGATTTATGTATTATACAATCTCTTTATCTTGTGTCCCTCTAAAGGATAAATAAGGTATGGGTAAAGTTAAAAACCCATATTCCAATTATATGTAAATTGATTGATAATGTAATTCCTTGTAACACCAATTGGAATCTCATCCCAATCGTCACATTGCTATGGCTAGAGACTTGGGTTAATTATATTAAATTGAATCACGTTAGACACATCTATCTTTGTTAATAGTGACAGATTCTATCTTCCATACTCATATATTCACATATATGTCTCACTATATGCAATTAATGCATTTGAAATTTTATGGCTAGAGCACAACACCCAGTATTATCAATGTATAAAAACCCATACATGTAATAGGAAATACCTTAAGTTAAAATATCACAAGTCCAATCATAACTCATATCTATTTGACATTGAGAAAATCTACCATTTGGGATATCAAAGATGATCGCGTTCGATCCCTTACTACACTAGTAAGTCCTCTTGTGGTTACTCTTGCATCTCATACTATTTGTTTTAGACTTACCATTCTCATAAAAGATTACACCCCAACAAGGTAGTCTATATTGTTAAAGACTTGTTTTAACATTCCAATACCGACTAGGAACAATTTAGCATACAAGTTATCAAATGCCTTCGGTCTCTACCTTTAAATCACATTAAAGCGGTAAGATATTTAAATTTTCTAACTAGTGTCTATAGCAACATTGATACAATTCAAGAATAATATAAAAATACATTTTATTAATACTTTAGATTTTAACATTTATAGATAAAATCCACTAAATATAAAAATATATATATATATATATATATTGACCATAGGGCTTAACAATCCCCTACTAGCACTACAACTAATCGATACGTTATCTAATATCCATCTTATCAAGATATTGATCTAAATACTGTAAATTCATAGCCTTAGTGAGTGGATCTACTACATTATCTGACGTTTCTACTCTCTTAGCGTCAACATCATTTCTCTCAATGATTTTGCAAATCAAGTAGAAGCGCTATTCAATGTGTTTGAATTTCTAATGAGATCTTGGTTTCTTTACTTAAGCTATGAAACCACTGTTTTCACAATGCAAATGTACAAGTGAGTTATTGGTTGGGACCACTCCAAGTTCATAAATGAAATTCTTAATCCATACACCTTTCTTAGCTACATTATAAGCGACAATGTAATCGACCTCAATAATAGAATATGTAGTTGTAGTTTGCTTACAACTGCTCCAACTAATGACTTAACCATTTAAGATAAATAGATATCCCATAATTGACTTCTGCTCATCCACATCGAATTGGAAATTGTTTTAGTTCTCTTCCTCTGTAAACTAGAAATTTGTCATTAGTACTTCTAAATCATTTGAGGCTAGATTTAATAGCCCTCCAGTGTTCCAAATCTTGATATGGCTAATATTTGCAGGTTAATTCGACAACATAACTGATATTGGTCCTGGTATATAGCATTACATACATGAGATTTCTTATTTTCTAAGCATATAAAATCCTACTCATCGTATCATTATCCTTATAAGAATGGGGACTTATTTTCCAAGAGAGATGAATTCGATGTTAGATTGGTATAAAGACCTTTTTGGAATTCTCCTTGTTGAATTGTTCCAGAGCTTTATCTATGTATTTGGATTAGAATAAATTAAGAATCCTTTTAAATCTTCCTATATTGACCTTTATACCTAGTATAAAAGACGTTTCACCCAAATCCTTCATGTAGAAATTTGAGAAGGCCATACTATTTTTAGTGGACAAAAATACTTCATCATTTTCAATCAGTAGGATATCGTCAACATACAACACTAGGAAACAAATGGAATATTTATCCATTTTAATGTATATAATCATCTATATTTTAGAGTTAACAAAAATATTTGACTGCCTCATCAAAATAGATGTTCCAAAATATTTGACTGCCTCATCAAAATAGATGTTCCAGCTTCTAGAAAGTTGCGTAAGCCCACAAATTGACTTTCGCAATCTACATACCTCTGTTCTTTCATCTTTGGCTATAAATCCATCTAGTTAATGCATGTAAAACTCTTCAACTATGTTTCTATTTAGTAAAGTCGTCCTTACATCTATCTTCAATATTTCATTCTTATCGTATGCAACGATAACCAATAAAATCATGATGAACTTTAATATGGAAACTAGTGAAAAAGTCTCCTCATAGTCAGCATCTTAACATTGAGTATATTCTTTCGCCACCAGTCTGAACCTTAACATGTCCGTATTACATATTAGTACAGGTTTATCTTGAATATCCGTTTGCACCCAATGGGAACAATTCCCTCAGGTGATCTACAAGTGTCCAGACTCAGTTGGTGTGCATGGAGTCCATTTCAATATTCATTTCTATTTTCCACTTCTCTTTTGTCAATGTCTAATATTACCTTTTTATAGTTAGTAGGGTCGTTACCTCCCACTAGTAATAAATCCTCTCTATCATTATGTCTAAGATATTCCAGATATCAATCAGTAGAAGCAAAGGTTCTACTAGATCTACTAGGAGTTTGTGTACTTGATGAGTTAACTATTTGCAGTTCTATATTTATAGTTTTTAGGTTTTCTTAGTGTCAAATACCTCCACCAACCCTATCTTTTTCTGAGTGCTTATCGCTTTGAGGAAAAATTCCTCTAAGAATTCTATTTGTTAAGCAACAAACACCTTTTGTTCCTCTAGGTGATGGAAGAAGCATCCTATAGTTTTCTTTGGATACCTCATTAATACAAATATCAATTCCAGATTCCAACTTGTTTGAGTCAAGTCTTTCAACATAAGCCCGAAAATTGGAAATGCTAACATACTTAAGACTCAATGTTTTCCCATACCACATCTCATGTGATATCTCAGCGAATATTTGGAACCTTAAGTTGTTGTCATCAAAGCATATCCCTAAAATGAAATGGATAAATCAGTGCAACTCATCATCTATCTGACTATGTCTAATAGGGTCCAATTTTTACATTCCGATATACCATTTAATTATGACATAGCAGGAGGAGTCCACTGAGAAAGTATACCATTATTTTTTAGATAGTCCAGATACTTTGTGGATAAGTATTCCCTGCCTCGATATGATGGAAATGTCTTAATACTTTTGCCTATTTATTTCTCTACTTCATTTATGAATTGTTTGAACAATTTCAAGGAATTAGACTTGTATTTCGTAAGATACACACAACCATACCTAGAATGATCGTCGATAAAGGTAATGACGTATGAATATCCACCTCAAGATGTGGAACTCATAGGTCTACATACATCAGTATGTATCAAACCCAGTATGTTGATAACCCTTTCCCAATGTCAAACAAATGGTGACTTAGTCATTTTTCCCATAAGATAAGATTCACAAGTTTATAATGGCTTCAAGATAAATGGGTCTAAAAGTCCATCCTTCACCATCTTGTTAATCCTCTTATCACTAAAATGGCCTAGTCTAAGATACCACAAGTATGTTGGATTTTCATCTCTCAATCTTTTATTTGTTACACTTTCATTTCCTATGTTGTTAATTGTACCACATGTTTTAAAATAATAAAGATTGTTATAACATATGTCCAAGTTAATCAACTTTGAATTGGAATAAATAATATGAAAAACAACCAATAACCATCATTTATTAAATAAGGAATAGAAATATGTTTTCGAAACTTTAGGTATAAATAAATAATTCTTTAATTTTAAAAGTTGTGATGATGGCAAGATTAAGTGAACGTCTCCCATGGCTAATGCAACAATCTTGTTCTATTTTCCACACGTAGTAAGATATCACTTTTACTCAGCCTTTTGTTTCTCTTTAGACCAGAAATATTATTACACACATGTAAGCTAGCACTAGAGTTTAAAACGTAATATGAAGCAGAACAGGTTGTCAAACAACCAATAACAACAAACAAGTCTCACATACCTTTCGAAGGTTGGTCCTTGGAACTTAGGAACTGGGGACAGTTCATTTTTCAATACCTTATTGGCATAGTGAAATCATTTTCCTTTATCAGTCCTTTTTCTCTTTCTTTGGCTTATTGTTAGCTTTTAAAGGTGAGCTAGATTTTCCCTTCTTCTTCGTCCCTTTTGAGGTCAAAGGCCTATCAACTATGAGCAGTGAACCCTTGGCCTTTTTCAAGGACCTCTCAATAGTCTGTTACATGCTAAGAATGCATAGAAGATTCACTTCTAACTTGTTCATATTGAAATTCACTATGAAGTAGTCATACACATTATGCAACAACTACAAAATTAGGTCCACTGCTAGGTTATAATCTAGAGCTAAGTCAATGTTTGTAGTTCCTCAACCTGACTGATCATCTTAAGGAGGTGGTCCCTAATTGATGACCTTGCCTATATCCTGGTTCATAAAATATCCTTTGAGACGTTGCACCAAAAAGTATGACTATGCTTACCAAAGAGAGACTACAAGCAATAAACAATTGCATATGTGCTCCCTAGTCCTTCGGACTATTTTAAAAAACTTATTTCTCATCGATAATATTACATGGCACTGAGCTTACCTATTATCGTCTATACATTTTGGGATCATGACATGTTCTCTTCAATATTGTCATCAAATTCCATAGGAATTGTACACTTTAGAACATGGTCTAATCTCTAAAAAGCTAAAGCTAACTTAAGTGTGAAACGAAAGCTCAAGAAAGAGGGCTAGGGTATAGTACTAAAGATTCTAGTCCCTATTTGGAGATTCTAACCCCTATTTAGAGAGGGCACTCCCATACCTTCTATCCAAAGTGGCTAGAAAATTGCTTGAACAGTTCGCTGAACTTATCCCAAAAGGGTAACCAGCGGGATTACCACCCATGAGAGATATTTGATAGGTGCAATTTACCTATCTATTTCCAAACCGAACTTGTTAGTTTTCGAGTGTTATTATAGTAAATATGTTTTAATACGTTTTTATTTGTTTTGAAATAAATCAGGTGTGTGGGGTGAAAATGGATGAAAACGGATCATAAATGATCAAATCGGATCAAAAACAATGGAAAAACAAGTAAAAAGGCAAAATTCAAAACCTGTAGCCCACCGCCGCGGCGGTCAACATACAGAGAAAGGCCTAAACATTCTGCAAATCCACCAGCGCAGTAATGAAACATCAAAATGTCTTTGCTCCCACCGTTGTATCCACCGCCGCAGCGGAAACACTGCCGACATGCCCACCATCGCGGCGATCACTCTGCACAGAGTTTAGATTATTTGTTTTAGATATTTTGCTCCCTATATCTCGCTCCCTCCTCTCCATTTCGGCCATTAGAGATCATTTAGGATTAGAATATATTTGAGAGGTTTTTAGGGAATGCTCAACCAAATCCGAAGAAGAATAACACAACACGAAGAAGGAGAAGCGATCGTTAAATAGTTTTAGCGGCTGATAGGTGTAATTTACCTATCTACTTCTAAGCTGATAGTTTTCTAGTATATTAGTAATATTTAATTGCGTTTTAGTTTGTTTTTAAGTAAAATAGGTGTAGGGACGTTAACGAGCTATAAACGAGCGAAACGGTAGAGAAACGGTGATAAAACAAGGTTTTCAGGATAGCAAACCACCGCCAAGGCGGTCAGGCCACCAGTGAAGCGGTGGCGATATAGGGAAGATTGTGAAAATGACACCACCGCAGCGGTCACCAAGGCAATAAAAGTGCAGTGAACCAAAAGTCAGTCTCATCGCCTCGGTGGTAAAAGTCCAGAGAGTTCAGATTTTAGATCACTACCGCAACGGTCTGTCACCACCTTAGCAGTGATGTGAACTGACTTATTCACCACCGCAACGGTGACTCTTTGCAGAAAAATATTTATTTTTCAGATATTTTCAAGCCTTCTATTTAATCCCTTTTATCCCCCATTTGTCGGGGAAGGTTCCTAACCTTAGGAGACGTCACTAACGTCCCTAACATTAGAACTTGATCCTTGGCCATTCTTGAAGAGCTCAAAGAGGAGATTCACATATCAGAGAAGAGGAAACACTTTCAGATCAATTGTTGGCGACAGTGGATCACTCCACTTTAAGATTTGATCTTTCTTTCTTCGTTTCTTTCTTTGTAACTTAATGTTTTATTGTGAATGACGTTGAATCCCTCTTGGTTTAATGTTTTAATGGCCAAGATCATGGTAGGCTAGATAAATATTATCTAGGGATTGATATAGTTCATGTAAATACAAGTTTGGTTGAATATATGTTTCTTTAACGGTGGTTTGTCTAAATCCGATTGTGATTACCATTTTATTACAATTTTAATATGCTTGTTAAGATATTAGGGTTGGTTTTGAGAATACGGGGTTTGACACTTGGGAAAGGTAACCCTGGATTTGGACTAGGGCAAACACATCGTGACGTTCTAACGACCTAGGAGGGCATTAGAAAGTGTGCAATCCATGACGTTAGGTCAAAACTCATGTGACTATGTGTTTGAAAAGATGTTCGATGGGGACTTCGGCATCAATGCGAAGTCACATATTCATTCACTAAACACTAGGGAGAAGGAGTGAACGAGTTTAAGATACAAAGATTGCTGGATAGGATAAAACACTGTTATTGTTCACTAAACGAAGCCAAAAATGTATTAAGTGAATGAAATCAATCCCTAGGTAATCAACTTAATTAGAATTAATCCAATAGTTTTAGTTTAACTTAGTTTTAATTATTTAACTTTAAACATTTATTGAACCGTTGGGATAATATAAGACTATGCAAATTGTAGTATTCAATTATTCAAACACTTTTCCAGTGGAACAATATCCAATCTTAAAGATCCATTATACTAAAACTTGACCTCATATACTTGCGAGTGAGTCAAACGTGAGCGTAAAAACCTCGTCGTACAAGTTTTTAGCGCCATTGCTGGGGATGGTGTTTTGAAATGATTGATGTTGTGACTAAATAGTTAAATATTAATCCAGACAATTCTTTTGTTTTATTTTTCTCTTAAATTATTTTGTTAATTTGTTTCGTTAGTTGTGATCAAGCAGTGCATGCAACGAAAAATAAGTTTGGAATTCTTGAATCTTGTTCCCGAGATCGAGCGTATATTAAAAAGGCTAAGGAGAGAGAGAAGAAGCCAACTTCAATACTATGACGCAAGATCCAATGGAGCATACTATCCCAAATTCCTTGTCTATGAGGAATTTTGGTGAAAAATGCTCAACCACACAAGAAGGTGTTATAGACTACATCCTATCTATGGAAGTTGTACGAAAAGCCATACCTAAAGCCGACACACTGTTTGCGGATGATCTGGACCGTTTCGGATCAAGTAAATTTCCCTTCGGTTCAGTCGAACTGGAAGGTGAAGTGGAGAGGATCAAGCGCTATATCGGAAATACAAAACGAGTTGTGGAGAGTATCTCTCTCATTGATGAATGATCATGCAATTTGCTAAGTCCAGCTAGGGACGGTAAATTAAGCGCATTATTTTTTATATGAAACTTAGGGTATCAAGTTTTACCCAATTTTCGCTATTATTTATTATTTGGAAGCCGGAATGGTCTCGGAGCGTGTTTGAAGGTGAATTAAGCAGTGAGGATCCTCGGGGATGTGTTTCGCACTTAAAATTGTTGAACAAGCGAAGTGGAAGCGCATGGTGTGGAAGGGATATGAAATAAACATAACGGATGAATCGGATGGATGTCAAGTGGTTGATATTATCCCTCCAGGACTAAAACTTCTTGTTTCAGAGGGAAAATCTATCAAATTGGATCAACCATTAACGAGTAATCCTAATGTGGGTGGATTTGGTTGCTACGTCGGGTCTTTTAACTGAAATACATCAACCCACACTATTAGTACCTGCTCTCCAATCCGAGTGGTTAATAATGCATATAAACTCAAGACCCAAGTAGGCTTACAAAGTTGACTAGGATCAGGTGCTTTATGGGTCGTCTCCAACCTTACGATTGATATTTAGCTCCAAACAAAAAATATGTAATTGTCAGCAAAGTTGTTTCTTTCTTTTTTTTTTGAAAATTCAAAAAATTCTCCTTTCTTTATTTTATACATAAGACATAGGTTGTCGATTCAGCATTGGACAAGGAGAGTAAAATGCCCATTTTTACAATAAGTGGTTTGGTTTTGCTGATTTTATCTTTCTTTTTTGATTACCTTCCTCACGTATGTATAAGACCGAATCCATTCGGTTTCTAAAAAGGATTACTAATCCTTAACTTTTCGAGGAATCCTTCATTAATGGTTTCATCAGTGTTGTATCCTCTTTTTTGTCCTTCTTTTTTTTCTCTGTTTGTTCTTCTGTATAATCCACAATGTTGAATTCTTCCCCTTTCCCCATCCACTGTTTGCTCGGGACTCACAAGAATGGTTGTGACAACAAACATCCATCTCATTCATACTTTGGATACCCGTATAACCATCGAAGGCTGTTGAAGTGACCAATTTCTGGAACTTAGGAAGTGTTGAGGATCCATATTTAGATATTTTATTAACGTCGAGATCTATTATCACTTTTTTCATGTCCTCCAAAATTGAAAGTAGGTACAAATTCTCCCAATTTGTGACCCGTGACCTCAAGGTTATGAGCCTTGGGAGCTACCAAACTACTCTACTCCGCCCTGAAGAACTTTATGTGAAAAGTTGAAAAAATAATGAAAATCCAACAGCAGGCTCATGGCCGAGGTGGTAAAAATGCAGGATGTCAAGTTTTCAGCTTAATGCTTCATGGCCGAGGCGGTGAAACAATAGTGTTAAGTTTTTAAAAAAAGGCGCTTCACTGCCGAGGCGGTGATCCCACTGTCGAGGCGATGAAATGACAAAATGATTAGGTTTTTAAAAAGTCTCTCTACCACAAAGGTGATGATTTCCTCTGCCATGGCGGTGAAGCCTTTGTTTGATTAAAACCATCCCGCTAAACAAAAAATGCCACAACCATTTCAAAAACTCCAAAAAATTCTCTCTATTCCCATCCTTCCAAACCATTTCAAACCTTCAAAATCATCCTTCCATTTACAAAATTTGTGATTTCCACTGCAAAACATCCTCTAAAAATCAGATTTCCACCCCATTTTCGAAAACCTAGGGTTTAAGGGACAAACGGTGCGATTTCTCCATTTTTAATCATTGGACCGAAAGTTTTCAACAAGTGTTTATGATCCTATATTTCATCTATTTGTTGAAATATTTTATTGATTTGCAAGTTTATATAAAATAAAAATAAAAAATCATTGGATTTGGATTGTGCCCTAAACCCTTACACCCCCATTTTCACGATTTTCATTCTCTATGGGATTTTGATTTGATTTTAGGTGATAAACTAAGTTTTTATGGATGGTTAAATTGTGTGAAACAAAATTTCATGCTATATTGTTGATATTTTGTTGAAACCATTGCGATTGGTGTGTGTATATTGAGATTGTGGCTTGTTTCTTGACGGTGTTAATTCGGTGGATTATTTTCACTGTTCATATATGATTGGGTTACCATGTTTTGTGATTGTGATTAATAGGAGACATGACTAAGAGAGTTACTTCAAAGAGGGCATGGGGTGAAGGATCAATTTCTCGAACCGGAGGTGCCGTCGCGGATTACGGTTCCGCCCGCTTTGTTTCTAAACAAATGGAGGAACATTTTCTCCAATTTAAGCATAAAATAGCATGTATTCAAAAAATGGGATTGGGGAAATTAGATAACCTCCCGGCGGAATTTCAAGAAGTGATCCGCACCCACAATTGGGAGCAGTTATGCAAATCACCTCCCCAAGGCGAAGTCACCTTAATGCGGGAGTTTTATGCCAATGTCACTGAAGCCATTGACTGTCAAACAAGGTCAACATGACGAAGGCCGATCTCTCATTTCCATCACTCTTGACCGACTTGTTTCGACGAGCCGATGTATCGGTACCCGGGGATAGCCCTTGCCCCCCAATCATTCTGCTTGATCTACTAATGATTAATAAAATGTGGAAATCCAGAGTGCAAGGGAAGGCCAAGAAAGAAGCTAATGAAGAGGAAGGGCCTGCGGAAGAAAAAGTAGGGCCATCGAAATCCCACGAGGAGGTCACTTCAAAGAAGATCTATAGGGAGCTCTAGGAGGTTCGCCAAGGGCAATACAAGCTCAAAACTTTCTTGGATCAGTATACGAGACATTAATATCAAATCCACCGACTCATGTGCGAACAATTTGGCATTGACATGAGTGTTTATCCACCTATGCCGAATGTGCCGCCGCACCTTTTGCAACCACCACAATTTCCATTCTAACATGATAGTGGTAGCGATGACGCTCCCCCAGGTGGATAGTAGGAGGTGAGACTTCCACATCTTATCTCCTAAGTATGTGTTCCGACCCAATATTTTCTTAAATGTTATATTTTGCTATTGGGTTCACTGTTCAGTCAATGTGGACACTGCCTTGTTTAAGTTTGGGGAGTGTTCATCCATTTTTGTTTTTTGTTGAAGAAAGATGAACAATTTTTTTTTGATGTATTTAATTTGGATGTTTTATGTATGCGTAATTACACTTTGTAGAAGCTTAAATGTATAATGTAGACTTTAAACAAATAGTTAAGTTTTATTTTAATTTTCATGTTTTTGCATATTAAATGTTTAGTTTAGTGTATGTATGTTAGTATTTAGATTTAATGTAGAGATATTTATGTATGAAGTCGTATTTGCATGTTGAGTTGTTGAGTTTGTCTGGGCCATTTTCCGATGATGAAAATTATCCCCTAATTGTATATTGAGGTCGGGGTTGATGCCATCTATGTGTGTTTTGTGTGCTTAGCATGTCGGTTAGGTAAAAATTATTTTGATCCTATTTTGATCCTAAATTGCACGATCATATAAACTCAGTGTATAATTATCTAAATGATTTGATGCCGATTATTCAGTAATAAGTTCATGACAGAAATGAGGAATCTAGAGCTTGATTTGGGGGAAACTTGGGGCAGAATCCTAGGTAAGGTAATTCTGGAGACGTGATTTAGGCCTTCAACTTTTTCGCTTGAACCTTTTTAGTTAAACCTAAGAAAAATTATCCCTCATTCCCCTGTCAAAGTCGATAATGTTTTCAATTCTGAACATGTATCAATACTCTATCCAATTAAATTTTTCCAAACCATTATCACTAAGCCTAAGTTTCAAATTGAGTGAATTCAAGTTAGCATTAGTTTATGCTACTTGGAGTGAGCGGTTGGGTTTCGGATAAATTTTCATTGATTCGATATTAGTGTATTCACTTGTCAATCTTTGAATTATTTTTGCACTCCCCTAAAATTGTAAAAAATTAAATAAGTTTGGGGGAGTGTTAGAGGTTAAAAAAAAAAAACTATGTGAATATAGTTTTTATTTTCATTACTTTCGACAAGTGAATAAAAAGTTCTTAAATTCTTGTTCAAGATTGTGTTTTTAATGTGTGAGGTTACGAGAGAGAGATAGCGATAAGTGTTTATGCCTCGGGTATCGTTAAATTATAACGATTTTTTGTTTTCTATACCTACGATACCCTTGGTCGTTCTCCAAAGCCAAATCAAGCCCTATTAATCTCCGTGAATGTCCAAACCTATATTAGTGGATAGTTGAGCCCAGTCAAGCGTATAGTTTTCCTGAATCCTTTAAGGTTTAAGTTATGAGCTTAGCTACTGAATAATCCAATCCTTTGTTTGGTTAGTTATACATTTGAGTTCTCACACACACACATTTTAAATGGATCTAGAATAGTCTTTATTAATATTGAGTGTTGAAATTCTAGAACACCACTTAGTGTGTGTTATTTTCCGAACTTGATCAGATTGAGGGTTGTTGAGGGAGGAACAACTTGGTTTCTTCGATTGAATTTGGAACTCGCATGCGTCTACTTCTTCTTTGTTAAAGTTAATCATTTTTAGTAGTTAGTTAGTTAGTTAGTATAGTTAGTTCAATTTAGTGTTAGGTTGTTTTGCTCGAGGACTAGCAAAATTCCAAGTTTGGGGGTATTTGATAGGTGTAATTTACCTATTTACTTCTAATCTGAATTTGGTAGTTTTCGAGTGTATTAGTAATATTTAATTGTGTTTCAGTTTGTTTTTAAGTAAAACAGGTTTAGGGACGTTAACGAGCTATAAATGAGTGAAACGGTGATGAAGCAAGGTTTTTAGAACAGCAATCCACCGCCACCGCGGTTAGGCCACCGTCGAGGCGGTGGAGAAGTAGGGGAATATTGTGAAAACGGCACCACCACAGCCATCGCCAAGGCGATGAAAGTACAGTGAACCAAAAGCTAGTCTCACCGTCTCGGTGGTGAAAGTCCAGAGAGTTCAGATTTTAGCTCACTACCGCAACGGTCTGAGACCACCTTAGCAGTGACGTGAACTGACTTACTCACCACCGCAGCGGTGATTCTCACCACCACGGCGGTGACTCTGTACAGAAAAATGGATATTTTTCAGATATTTTCAAACCTTCTATTTAATCCATTTTTTCCCCCATTTGTCGGGGAAGGCTCCTAACCTTAGGAGACGTCACTAACGTCCCTAACATTAGAACTTGATTCTTGGCCATTCTTGAAGAGCTTAAAGAGGAGATTCACATATCAGAGAAGGGGAAACACTTTCGGATCGATTGTTGGCGACAGTGGATCACTCCACTTTAAGATTTGATCTTTCTTTCTTTGTTTCTCTCTTTGTAACTTAATGTTTTATTGTGAATGATGTTGAATCCCTCTTGGTTTAATGTTTCAATGGCCAAGATCATGGTAGGCTAGATAAATATTATCTAGGGATCGATATAGTTCATGTAAATACAAGTTTGGTTGAATATATGTTTCTTTAACGGTTATTTGTCTAAATCCAATTGTGGTTACTGCTTTATTAAAATTTTAATATGCTTGTTAAGGTATTAGGGATGGTTTTGAGAATACAGGATTTGACACTCGGGAGAGGTAGCCCTGGATTTGGACTAGGGTAAACACATCGCGACGTTCTAACAACCCGAGAGGGTGTTAGAAAGTGTGCAATTCATGACGTTGGGTCAAGACTCGTGTGACTATATGTTCAAAAATATGTTCAAGAGGGACTTCAGCGTCAATGCGAAGTCACATATTCATTCACTAAATACTCGGGAGAGGAAGTAAATGAGTTTAAGATACAGAGATTGTCGGATAGGATAAAACACCATTATTGTTAACTAAACGAAGTCACACATGTATTAAATGAATGAAATCAATCCCTAGGTAATCAACTTAATTAGAATTAACCCAATAGTTTTAGTTTAACTTAGTTTTAATTATTTAACTTTAAACATTTACGGAACCGTCGGGATAATATAAGACTATGTAAATTGCGATATTCAATTATTCAAACACTTTTCTAGTGGAATGATATCCGATCTTAAAGAACCATTATACTTAAACTTGACCTCGTGCACTTGCGAGTGAGTCAAACGTGAGCGTAAAAACCTCATCATACAGCGGCGGATCTTCGGAATACAACTAAATTCCTTCATTTCTTTCTTTATTTTCTTAACTTTGGTAGTTTGTTTGAGCTGTTAGCTAAACGGATATTGTCTAGGGATTAATATAATCTATGAATATGTAGTTTTGAAATCGATGTTTCGTTAATGGTTGTTCTTCGTTATTTGATTGTGTTTACAATTATTCTATGTTTATATGCTTGTTTAGATATATTGAGAATACAGGGTTTGACACTCGGGAGAGGTAACCCCGGATTCAGACTAGGGTTAAACACAACGCGACGATCTAATAACCTGGGAAGGTGTTAAAAAGTGTGCAATCAATGGCATTGGGAAAAGACTCATGTGACCTAGTGTCGTTAAGATGTTGAGGAGGACTTCTTTGTTGATGCGAAATCGCATATTCACTCATCTTATACTCGGGAGAGGTGGTGAGTAAGTTTACGATATAGAGATTGTCAAATAAGTTAAACACCATTAACGTAAGTCAAACGATTCAAACACATTGAAGTAAATGAAGTTAATCCCTAGATAATCCATCCCCCTAATACATCTCAATTTAGTTTATATAGTATAATTAGGTAAATTAGTATTTTAATTTAGTATATTATTAATTATAAACACATTTTTTATCGCCTAGATAAAGTTAGGTTATGATAATTGCAATACTTGATAATAATCTCAACCAATCCATGTGGATACAACAACCCCTACGCTTCCAATCTATACTGAAACTTCACCCGTACACTTGTAGTGAAAGTGGAGACGTAATATTCCGCCACCAACATTCAACATCAAATCAATATAATCCTAGGATCCTCTCTTCCAAATCAAGCTACAACTCGGACTCAATTCTCAACAAATCAGAGAAGTTAGCATCTGTTAAGTTATTTTTGTGAAGAATATTTTGTAATGGTGTTTTGACATTATTATATCTAAATAGAAAGTAAATGCAACGTGTGAGCTAAGTAGAAAATAGTATACACTAATTTTAAATCTAATGTATTTTATGAATCTAAATGTACTCGTACTAAATTTTTGAATCTCAAATCCTTTCGGATAAATAGGTACATTTCAAATTTCCTTAGTCGAGAATTGGATAATCCTTACATTGTCGGCGAGCCTCATATTATCCTGTATTGGCCTACCGAGCCTTAGAGAATAAGTACCTCTCACTACTCTTTTTTTCTTTTTTCTTTTTCTTTTTTGTGCAAGATCCAGTTCATATTCAATCTCTAGTTTGATCATACCTCACACTATCAAGTATTGGTTTATCTCTCTAATTAAGTTATACCTACTCATCATGGTCCAAGCTAGTTCTAATGAGGCCCTTACACTATCAAGTATTTAATACCATTAGTCTAATCTTTGCATTTTTTAAAATAAAGATAAGTTCATTGTGAGTTTGATTTTCAAGACATGTCCTTAGAATATCAAGTATTAGCCGATTTTAAGCATATGAAAAATCGTGTAGAACAGTTCCCTCCGATTGAAGAACACTGCGACGCATGTCTCATATGCTTCTGTTTTCTATTTCATATTTGATTTTAGGGGTATTTTTTTAAATTGCGTCATTTATTGAATCAGTTTGTTTAACATACGTCTCATACATATAACAACATAAATAATTCTTCATACACACATGATGATTGGGCAAAAAAAAAAAAGTAACATAAATATATTTGTCCCATACACGCATATAAATTATATAAGATGATCATCGACTTCTAGTTCGATTGGACCCAATCCATTGGACCAAATCTAGTTTTAATTAAGTTATGTAATTAATTACTTAACCAAAGTCGATGTATCTCATGGATCTCTTTCTTTGGCTTCTAATGATTCTACCTCTACTATTCCATGCTCCTGACTAGTCTCCTTTTTTTTTCTCTATCATCATTGGGCTCCTTTTTGTCTTCTCAAATTTTAAATGCGAGAAATATAATAAAATAAAAAAGGATACATTTTAGAGGGATATGATATCAAGAAGGGCATCAAAACAATGAAAAAAATTAGGCAGGACATGCAAGCCCTTGAAAAGCCCATAATAAAAAATTACAACTAGATTGTAATAAACAATTCCAATCTTAAAATATAAAAACAATTACACAGACCAATCACATAGCTCAAACTCTTTTAGTCCATGATCATCCCAGAGTCAACTTATATAATATGTCTTATGTAAAATATAATAAAATGTTTAATCATATAACAAAAATCTAACTTGATAGATAAACATTAACTTTTCGATTAGGAAATTATTCTTACCTCATAAGAATAATAAATAAAATTAAATTAAATTCTATATCTAATAAAAATTACCTCATAATAATTAAAATAGAATTCTGTTTAAATTTAAAATATTCAAATTCTACATCCTTTAAAATTGTCTCATAATCTTAAAATACAATTAATCGAGCAACATGTAAAACTTTTAAAATTATTCCCTCTTTTACTTTAATTTAAAGCCTTTATATATCAAATTATATTTAAAAAATATTCATATGGATATATCAAACTTAAATAAATGATAGTAATTATCTATAGATTATTATATCAAAATAATTATCAAATATTTAAGTTAGGAAATTTAAAATTAAAACTTTGAACAATATATCAATTCTAATTTGGAAGGGTTTTAAAAGGTATTATATCTGATTCAAACAAAATTCAAAATTCAAATTAGATAGGTAAGTCAACTATTGATTTTTTCTTCCAAAATATCTGGAAGACCAAATCTTCCAAAATCCGGACAGAATTGGAGGATGCCAAATTGGCCAAAATAAAAATGAGACACCCCTAAGTGCACCACCTCCACACCACTGCAGTGGTTGAACTGTCGCCACGCGTATCATACAACAATGGCGGTGATGTCACTTATGTATTACGACTTTATATCCCAATGGCATCGTAGATTTTACCTCGACACCATTCTCTAACAATTCCAATTTCAAAATTTTTATTTTTTTAATAAAAATATTTTTCAAAATTAGTTAAAAACTCTTTTGTATCTACATGTTTTCACTATTATGTTTCGGGAAGATCCAAAAATAATGTTTTTTTATAAATATTACTACGATTCAATATTCCGTAAAATATAGCCAATTTTTTTTTTTTAATTAATTACGAGTGTGGATTAGATACCACTTGTAGGAATTTAATATTAAAATTACTAGACATGGGTAAAGAAATATATAAATAAATAAAAAAATCACATTTAATATACATGTTCCTTAAAGTAGGATCTATCCATATCAGCCTAAAACAAATATCAATAGTAAATGATTAAATTATATTAAATAAATATACCTCTTATGGTGCTTCAATATCAATGTTGGTAGTTCTGAGGCGTGATCTAAATGCTCAAGGGAGACTAAATTTGAATATGATTCGGCAATCGTTACCTTTGAAACAACACAAGTGTCTTATCTCTAATAATATCCAAATAAGATATACCGTAAGTATTATGTTCTTAATATCTCTAAGAATTTGATTCTAATCTCACGAATCTAAGGTAGTTCAGTTTTGATTCTAGTAGGTAGTTAGAATCAAAATAGCTAAACAAAATTGGAATAAAGGGGGGGAGGGGGGGGGGGGACCTAAACAATGTGCCTTGGCCGAATAAAACATAGGGGGAGACCATTATGGCCTTCCCTATTTATAGACATTGTCTAGGATTCAAAACCTCGGGCCCCTTTTTTTCATAATTGTACTTTATCCTCCGATATTCTAAATAGTTCAATTACTACCTATTCATTTTTATAGGACTTTAAGAACTCTCGTTTCTTATTGTGTGTGACCCATTATGTTTATATCAAAATTTGGACAATAGAAAAGATTAATTAAGTAATTAATTTACTTATTTATTAAAATTGAGACAATTCCAATTTTACCCTTTATGAGAAACAATTTTTCCAAGACATCTCCTCTAACTGTGAGTCGCGTCTACCCACATATCATAATTATATCCATTTGATAGCCATACCCTAAAAAGACCAACAGGGTATGGATAAAGTCAAAAACTCCTAGTCCAATCATATGTATGTTGATTGGTAGTATAATTTCATGTAATACAAACTGAAATCTCATCCCAATCATCACACTCATATTCCTAGAGACTTGGCTGAATTATATTAAATCAAACACATAAGACGTGTCTTTCTTTGTTGAGAGTGATAAATCCTATTTTGCATACTCGTATGTTCAGATATATCTCCTACTATACCTAATGAATACATTTTTGTTGTTTATGGCTAGAATACAACCCTCAATATTATCAAACTATATCAACCCGTACGTGTAACATATAATACCTCAAGTTAAAAGTTAGATATCCTAATTTGATATTGAGCAAAGCTACCATGTAGGATATCAAGAATGATATCATTTGATGCCTTACTATACTAGTAAGTCCCCTTCTGGTTGTTGTAGTATCTCATACTAATGATTTGAGACTCACCATTCTCACAAGAGAAAACACCTCAACAAGCTAGCCTACCAACTATGAACAATTTCAAATTCATTTTACCAAATGCCTTTGGCCTTATCCTTTTAATAATAATAATAAAGTTAAGACATTTCAATTTTATATCTAGCCTCTACAACAATATTGATATAATTTCATAATAACATTAAAATATATTTTCTTCATGCATGAGATTGTAATATTTTAAAGATAAAAGCAACTGAATGTATAAATACAAGATTGGCGATAGGGCTTACATGTATCCAACACTTCAGTGGAGAGACGACTTGATCTTGTTGTTGAAAAGATTAGTTTGAACAAATCCAAGATGGTGAATCTTGGTAGGTAAGCTAAGTGATTTTGTCTAGCTAATTGTAAGTTGATATTATAATTGTAGTTGAATTTTGATACTATATGGGGAATTTGGGTAGTAGGGCTTGATCTACCTGGGAAAAGCATTAAAAACTCCAAGAGAGTGAATCCTAGTAGTGGGAGTTGATCTCTTCTTGGGAAAGGGATTCGAAAATCCAATAGAGTGAATCTTGGTACCTTAGAAGGTTCGATTTTTATCTAGAAAGATAATGATTAACTTATTGGATTAGAAATCTCCGCAGGAACTGGGGAAGTAGATGTGGTCAAGGAGGCTGTTGCTAAACTACTATAAATTATTGTGTCTTGTGTGTGTGCTTGTCTTTATTGTTTTTTCTTTCTCTCTCTTATAATTTTGAGTCTGTGGTTGTGATCATTATTACTTACTTGATACACCACTACATATGTTTCTAAGTTATCTCAGCCATCTCATTGTTTAAATATTTAGTATTACTTATTGTTTCTCATCTCTACTACACATGTACACTAACTATCCTAAAGAGATAGTTAGGTGTTTTATTGAGACAAAAATTGAAAAAGATTGAAAAAAGTTAAATCCCAATTCACTCCCTGCTCTTGGGGTCATATATTAGCCCACACAAGGGATTCTTTATTTTGAAATCTTACACTTCCCCGATTGCCCAACCATAATATCTAGATGATCAATTCGTGCAGGTGTGTTTTATTTTTCACGATTTTCTTATTTCAACACTTTTTTTATGTTGAATCATTCTAATTTTTTATCTAATTTGATTAATGTGATTTTTAATATATTGACATACTTTAGAACGAATCAAAACTATTTTGAATGAATGTAAAGGTTGTTTTAAAAAATGGATTTTTTTTTTTTAAATTTCTAAGTTTCTTCCATCATAATATGCTTATTTAAAGGTGATTGATTGGACATGGCTTGGTTTAGGTAAGTATTATCTATTCTTTTAGAAACTAGGTATAGATAAATCACCTTAATCTGTCCAGATTTTAAGAAACAACTATTTTTAGATTAAGGAAACATTTTCTATGATTAAATATACCTCCTTGCTTGAAATTCATTAAGGATTTTGAGTTCATAAAAATACACCATTACACAATAGATCTTAGGGAAAAAGAAGAGGGAAAAACTACAAAAGTTTTAGAGCAAAACCACAACAAATTACCAAAATTGTTTTAAGAGAAAAGAGTCATTGTAAACCATGCTTTTTAAATCTACATTTCTGGTAGGTTTGATCTATGTTGAGTCTTATGCTTGGCAAACGAAATCCAAGTGAGATCAATCTAGTATTACTTTGTCTTAAATCATTTTTTTCATTATACATATAATCCAGATCTGAATTGGTTTATCTTATATCTAAAATTTCTATGAGAATGTTTTTCTCAAATTGATTATTCGCAATCTTAATTGAATTTACTCATAAAATCAAGTATACGTGTCTAGATTCATAAAATTTCTATCAATCATGAAAATAACTTTTGTGAGTTGAATTTTATGTGAATTTGTTGTTTCTCTGCTAGGAGTTACTCACATGCTTAATTTTGTTTAGATTATCAAATCAAGTATACATGTGTTGAAGTTTGTATTTATACATCTAGAATATGTAAGTATTGAATGTGTGAATAAACTTCCATCGTCATTATACTCTTGATTATCACATGGCTATCTTTTAAAGATTATACGTTTGAGAGAAATTGAAATCAAGAAAATACGGTTATTAAATTTCAATAGTTTGTGAGGATAGTTTTCCAGCATAATTGTTGTTGGCTTAATCATATTAAAATATAAAATCATTGAAATAAATGACAACTAAAATCCTATTCTAAAAATATAGAAAACCATATCTAAAAAAATATATGAAACCCAAAAACTTTATTGTGTATATTTTTAAATTTTTTTTTTTAAATAAATCGTTCTTCATTTTCAATATGGTACTTCATGTTTAATTTATAAGTTTGGGTGATTTTGTACTTGAGCTCAAACATTAGAGTTGATTTTTCTATGAATCGAATAGAGAGTGTCTAGAAGCTCTATTGTGTTTTGGATTATAGAACAAAAAAACTGTTAGAGAGTGTTGGAAAAGAGAACAAATGATAAATAAATCAGCAACAATCAGTTGCTGATTTATAAGGATTAGCTATAAATTAGACAACTGATTATTCTATTCTAGGAATATAATAATCAGCAGTTATTGATAAATAAATCAGCAACAATCAGTTGTTGATTTATAGGCAGCAATTATTATTTTTCCTAATTTAGTTCTGATCATATTGTATAGTTATTATTTTCCTAATTAAGTACTCTGCAGATTATATATATGTTCAAGTTATGTAAATCATTCAATATATCAATGAAATATTTCATTCTCCTTATTTTCAAGATGGTATTATAGCAGTAACGATTATTCTGTCTCTTTAGAAATTTCTAGACTTACTCCAGCAATTATTCTGTATTTTTTCTTCTCTGTAAATGAGGTTTCACTATCCAACACCCTCTACAAATGAGGCAGACACTAGTGCTGGTTCTTTCAATAAGGAATAGATGGATCTACTTCTGAGGTTGCTGAAACCCAATCCTAAATCTGGTATTCCTTGTAGTTTTTGGCTCAAACAGGTAGGAATTCTTGTGGTTTCTCGTGTCATTCAAACTCTACACCATGGATCATTGATTCCGGTGCTTCTGACCATATGACCAATCTCTCGTATGCTTTCCACTCTTATTCACTATGTTATGGAAATACAAAAGTTCGAATTGCTGATGGTAGATTTTCTCCTATAGTAGGAAAAGGGTCTATTAAAATCTCTGAAGCAATCACTCTTAAATCAGTCCTTCATGTTCCTAACCTTGTTCGTACCTTTTACCTGGTAGTCAACTCTCTAAGGAGTCTAATTGTCGTGTTATATGTTTTTTATTCTCATTGTGAATTTCAGGACCAGAGCACGGGGATGATGATAGGCTGTGATAGGATGGTGGATGGACTCTATTTTTTCGATGACAACTTCTTTTGCAATAAACAAACTCAAGGCCTTAATGCTAGTATTAGTTCTCTCTTTGTTGGTGAAAAAATAATGCCCTGGCATCTTATATTAGGGCACCCTAGTTTCTCATATTTACAATATTTGCTTCATGTTTTGTTTAAAAATATGGATTATTCATCATTTGATTGTGAAAGTTGTTATTTATCGAAGAGTCATCGTAATACTTATAAGTCACGACCCTATTGTGCATCAAAACTATTTTATCTTGTTCACAGTGATGTTTGGGGGTCTTAAAAAAATTCTATTTTCTCGGGAAAAAATGGCCTGTAACTTTTATTGATGATCACACTTAACTTTGTTGGGTATACTTAATGAGTGATAAAACTGAGGATGAAAAACTATTCAAAATTTTTAACACCATGATCGAAAATCAATTTCAAACAAAAATAAAAGTTCTTTACTCAGATAATGGAATTGAGTATTTCAATAAAGTTTTGGGAAATTTTTTACAAGAAAAAGTCATCCTACATCATTCCACATGTAGTGACCCCCACCCCCTCTCCCCAACAAAATGGTATAGCCGAAAGAAAAAACCGTCATTTACTCAAAATTGCTCAGGCTATTATGTTTTCTATGCATGTACCCAAGTATTTATGGGGAGATGCAATTTTAACAGCCTCTTATTTAATTAATAGAATGCCAACTCATGTTTTAGAGTACATTACACCTCTTGAGAGCCTTAGGAAAATATTTCATGAATGTATAATAAATTTTGGCTTACCATTAAAAGTCCTTAGCTGTACTATGTATGTTCACTTACCTAGAAGATTGCAATCTAAACTTGATCATAGGACAAAAAAATGCGTCTTTGTTGGCTATGCCCCAAATAAGAAAAGTTATAAATGTTATAATCCTCAGTCCAAAAAAAAATTTGTTAGAATAGATGTGTTCTTTGTAGAAAGACAACCATATTTTCGGCAAAACTGCCTTTAGGGGGAGATAGCTAATAGTGAAGCACAGTTTTGGGAAAACTGACCCTTTACCTACACCTTTTTTTCCCTCTACTGATGATAATCTTAATCAGGAAATTAAAAATCTAAATATGGAAACTAATAACCTATCTTAGTCGAGTATAGAAAACTCACATTCAGGGGGGAAAATACTTGAAAGAGATCATATTGTGTATACCAAAAGAGGAACTCAAAGGGAAAATAGAGACCTACCAGCATCTCAAGCACATAACTACTCATCTTCTCCACGTGATGGTCCATCGAATGACCCAGGTAAATCTAACTCTTCTTTGTCTGATTCATATCTACCTCTATTAGATATTACTCCTACCATATCCGATCTTGATATAACTATAGCACTTAGAAAAGGAGTTTGTAGTTGTACTGAACATCCTATAGCCAAATAAGTCATATCATAGACTCTTTAAATCCCATAATACTTTTACCACAAAAATCTCTCACCTGTTTATTCCAACAACTATCTAGGATGCACTAGATAATCCTGATTTGAAATCAGCTATCTTAGAAGAGATGAATGCTCTAAGGAAGAATAGGACAAGGTAATTAGTGGATCTACCAAGGGAGAAGAAAATTGTAGATTGTAAATAGGTCTTTACTATCAAGTGTAGAGCTAATGGGAGTGTTGAAAGGTATAAAGCACGTTTAGTAGCTTAAAGGATTTTCACAAACACACGGGATTAATTATCAGGAAACATTTGCTCCTGTTGCAAAAATCAATTCCATTCGTATTCTACTATCCTTGGTTGCAAATTTCGACTAGCCTTTACACTAGTTGGTTGTAAAAAATGCATTTTTGAATGGAGACTTAGAAGATGATGTCTTTATGAGTTTACCGCCGGGATTTGAAAGACAACTAGGAATTCATCAAGTTTGTAGGCTTAAAAAGTCCTTATATGGTCTAAAACAGTCACCTCGATCATGGTTTGAGTGATTTGGAAAAACTGTTAAGGGCCATGGGTATCTATAATGTCAAGCCGACCATACCATGTTTTATAGACACTCAAAGGAAGGGAAAATCTCTATTTTGCTTGTTTATGTTGATGACATAATTCTAACCGATGATGATCAGGTTAAGCAGGAAAGGCTTAAGAGTGTTCTTGCTAGTGATTTTGAGATTAAAGACTTGGGAGCACTAATGTAGTTCCTTGGAATGGAATTTTCTAGATCCAAGAGAGGTATATTAGTATCTCAATGGAAATATGTGTTAGACTTGCTGTCAGAAACAAGATTACTTGGTTGTAAGGCAGCCGAGACACCAATTGAGCACAATTTGAAGCTTCAACCTGCCAAACACAAAGATGTGAAGAATAAGGAGAAATTTCAAATGCTGGTTGGTAGACTAATTTACCTATCCCACACTCATCCAGATATAGATTTTGTTGTAAGTGTGGTGCGCCAGTTCATGCACTCACCAGGGTCGGAACACTTTGAGATTTCATATCAGATATTGACGTATTTAAAGGGATCGCTAGGAAAAGAATTATTGTTTGAAAAGAATAGTCATCTACAAGTTGAAGTTTATATAGACGTTGACTGGGCTGGTAGCTTGACTAATAGACGATCAACCTCTAGTTATTGTATATTTGTTAGAGGTAATCTGGTTATATGGCCCAACAAGAAGCAGAGTGTGGTAGCAAGGATCAATGCTGAAGCTGAATTTAGATCAGTTGCTCATGGTATATGTGAAGTATTATGGATTAAAATAATCCTAGATGAGCTGAAGGTAAAAAGCCAAACTCCGATAAAGGTGTATTGTGATAACAAGGCAACAATCTCGATAGCACACAATCCAGTTCTTCATGATAGAACAAAACATGTTGAGGTAGACAAGCACTTCATCAAGTAGAAAATAAAAAGTGGACAGATTTGTATGACCTATGTCCCAACTGATGAACAAGTTGCAGATATTCTAACGAAATGACTACCAAGAAAGCAGTTCGAGAAGCTGACGAGTAAGCTGGCCATGAAAGACATCTTCAGACCAGCTTGAGGGGGAGTGTTGGAAAAGAGAATAAATGATAAATAAATCAGCAACAATCAGTTGCTGATTTATAGGGATTAGTTGTAAATTAGATAGTTGATTATTCTATTCTAGGAATAGAATAATTAGCAGTTATTGATAAATAAATCAGCAACAACCAGATGCTGATTTATAGGCAACAATTATTATTTTTCCTAATTTATTTATGATCATATTGTATAGTTATTATTTTCCTAATTAAGTACTCTGCAGATTGTATATATGCTCAATCTATGTAAATCATTCAATATACCAATGAAATATTTCATTCTTCTTATTTTCAAGAGAATTTCTCAAGCCATATATTTTCTTGGTGCAAATTGATTGTATAAGAATAAAACTCATCATGAATTATAACCACTAAGTGATTTATCTAAAGATTAGTGACACAAAAAAAAAAAAAAATAAGCCTTTGGAGGGGCGACAACTTGATCCTACTGGCAAAGAGGATCGTATGAAGAAATCTTGATAATGTAAGCATCTCAAGTAGTGGGGCATGAATATTGCATGTGAAAAAGATTTAGAAACCAAAGCTAGTGAATCTTGGTAATTGTAAAGGTTGATTCACAACTAAATGTGGATAAGATAGTGTAAAGAGTTTGATCTACAATTCAAAAGTTATATCATAGAATATAGGGGATTAGAAATCTATGTGGGAGATCTAAGGAGTAGGCATAGTAAATGAGTCTTGTTGATCCACTATAAAAATCCTTGTGTTGTTTGGTGTGTGCTTGTCTCTATCTCATACTCGCTTGCTCTTTGCATTGTTTACGTATTGTTTCATAACTCCACTACTCACGTTCATATATCAATAATAAATAAGCTATTGATTTTATTTTTTAAAAGTAGAATTTAAGGAAAAAGTTTCAATACCAAATTCCCCCTTCTTGGGTCAGCTCTTGGCCAACCAAAAAGATTCAGGTGTTGCTTATGTAGTTCTGGGAATTACGATTTATAGTACTTATGAACCACTAGAGTTGTCTTTCTCTCATTACATTGACATGATACTTGAGAAGTTCAACAAGTATGATATTGTTTTTTTTTTTTTTATACAATACCTATTGATGTGAATAGTGATATGACAAAGAATAATGGTGATAATATCTTTTATTTTGGGTATACTCAAATAATCGCCATCTAAAGTACATAATGATTGGTATTAAACCTGACATTGCCTACATAATGATTTTGCATAGTAGATATATGAACAATCAAGGAGGATCATAGGAATGTGATAATTAGGGTTCTTAGATTCTTAAGGTATTCTAAATTATGTATTGGGTTACACATGATACCAAATTGTAATTAAAGGACACAACAATGATAAGTCAATATTGGACTGGAAGGATATCAAATTCAGAAGTTGATACATCTTTAAACTTAGAGATAGATTTTTCTCCTTGAATTTCTCAAAATAGATGTGTGTTGCAAAGTCTATATTAGAATCTGAGTTTATATTTAAAAAGGAAAAAGAAAAAGTGGGAAAAGAAACAGATGACTTCGCCAATTTATAGAAGCCATGTCAATATGGACGAAACATGTGTCAATTATATGTATACATTGTGATAGCCAATCTTTAACTAGTAGGCAAATAGTAGTATGTTTAACAGTGAGTCTCGACACATACGTCGTAAACATAATATTGTTCAATAATTATTCTCAAACAGAGTTATCACTATTAACTATGTAAAGTTAATAGATAACATTACAAATCCTCTAATCAAAGAGTTGACTCTATAGAGAATAGAAGGCCCATTTATGGGAATAGGAATAAATCCTACAACTAAATAGTCATCTTGATGAAAATTCGACCTACCTTACTAGAAATCCCAAGATCTAGGTTCAATGGAAAAACCTAATTATGTGTTTACTAAGTAATTATTGGGAATACTGTTAGTCTTGTACCAATTCCTATGATAAAATATTGATGCTTGTTAGTGTTGGTGATAACAATTGCTTTTAATGATTCCAATAGCTTGAAATTTTTGAGTTGGGTATACATGATACTCTAGATAGGTAATCGATTAAATAAGTGGAAAACAAGGTTGGTTCCATATGAATGAGAAGGCTAAATTCTCCAAAGAACTCACTGATATATTAGGATGTTCAATACCAAAATGAACACAAGTGAAGAACTTAGTGTGTCAAGAATTGACCATGTGAATTCTATATTCTTGATTTACACCAACGGTTGAACAATTCAAGATATCACATTCAGTGGATGGCCAAGTAAATCTAATAGACTTTTGCTATAAAAGGTTTAAGGTCAAAAGTTACCTATCTCAATGCAGTTACTCTCTATATAGAACTTTCCATAGCGTGTCAGATTGCATATATACGTTTATTCAGTCACTTTTGTATGGGATTGTTGATCATTTAATAATTAATTATTTTTTGGCCCCATTAAATAATTTTATAGAGTTAGATTTCTCCTTATCAATTGAAGATTATTGTAAGTATACTCACATGCCAAAACCTATAAAATTTTCAGTGGTATTTTAATTCTCAATACCAACTTTAGATTGGTTTAATATTTGAAGGAAAAAATTATCCTACATTGATAATGGGAAAAAACTTTAAGCAACATATATAGCTCCAAGTTGGGCATAAAGGATTAGGCCTTTCAGACATACAATCTTTCACACTTTGTCAGTGCCCTCTATTGAACCATACAAGCTCTCACACACGCATGCCACCTTCTGACTGACCAAGCTGTGTCGTGCACGGGACAGGTTGTGTATGTGGATTCAGTTGGAGGGCTTGGGCCTTGGCCTAACAATATATCATCTTTTCGAGCAATTCATTTAATTTGCAAATGAACTTTTAATCATTTATTAAATACCCTAGTGCAGAGCCATTGCTTGACCCTATTGCCGTCCCAGTGTCTAACTGTAAAGGGTGACTACCGTTTACCAGTGAGTTTCTGATGATTTTCCAGTGTAAAAGTCATATTTTATCCCTGCGCATCGGTTTCGCGTGGTCCTACTGGTCTGGTCTTTTATAAATAGGAGAATTCATTCTTCGTTTCACTTCACGATGTTTTCACTTCTTCTCGCCCTAATTGAACAACATATAGTGTCCGTGAGAATTCGTATACATAAGATTCGTTGGATATATTAATTTCGAGAGCTTGTGTTAGAAATTTGTGATCATTCTACCTTGGGAGGTAAACGCTTGTTCAACCATTAGTACTAGTGTGAAGGAACGATTCTAATTCAAAAATAGAAAATCTAATTTCATCCTCGATCAATTTGTTTGTATTTGTTCTTTTCATTTTTGGGATATTGCATGTTAGAAATTTAATTTCTACAATTCCCATGCTTGGTTAATGTTCATTTCTGTTCGTCGAACTTGGCTTTGTTGTTTGAATTTTGATATTTATTTTAATTATTCATTTTTAAAATTAATTAAATATTTAAAAATTAATTTCAATAGTTTCCACCAACAAGACAACAAAATAATTCATATACCAATTGTTAAAATAAGCCATCATAATTTGCCATTCAAGATTCAAAGACCAGCAATTCAAATACTTTTATATCAGTAGGAAGTACGTACACATAAACTTGTTCACATTTAATTAGAATTGCTGATAAACCATAATATAATTTGAGTTAAGATGAACCCTTGCTCCTTTTACTTCATGGAACGGTATAACCTGCAAGACATAACATAATAAAGATGTAATCACAAGCAGCTACTTCGCCTGACCCTTAAAAATAATTATTTAAGTTTTATTTTTACGATAAGATGTGTCCAGACCAATTTACGCGCATCTCGATTAATCATCTCACCCAGCGATCTTAAGGGTAGATTTTCCCACATCGGTATGGTGTATTCAAAATTTAATTCCCGGAGTGTCTCCAGTAGAGTCGAACCCTGGTTGACAAATAAAGGAGAACTTTTCCTCATCTATCGGACTAACATTTCTTAGGTATTTATATTCTAATTCCATACTTTTAATGGAAAAATTGGGAACGAAAAATACAAATTTAATTGCTTTTATTTATTATTATTATTATTATTTTAGGTAGTAGGTATTTCAGAACAAAAACCAAAAATCAAAACTAACGTTTGTAATTTCTTCAATTTGATTCGTGATGATTCGCATAGCCAGCCATTTCAATTCTAGAAATTAGAGATGTTGACACTTTCTACCCTAAAATTTTTTGGTCGTCTCAATTATTTTCCCCTGAAAAAATTAACACGGCCAGGAATATGAATTAAATTGAGAAAAACCACAAAAATTAAATGGTGTAAAATGTAAAAAAATCCGGGATATAATAATAGCTAACCCTATTTCCTATTGAGTGTTCTCGGTGGCGTTTGGTTAGTGTTTTTGTTTTTTTATTTCTACTTCTAATAAAATGTGATGAGAAATTTGTTTTCATTCTTCGATTATTCTAGAAATAGAAACATGTTCGGTTACCATCATTGCCCTGAAATTGTTTCTTTTAATTTATGAGAATGGAAACAAGAAACACGTTTGGTTGCAACATTTGTACTCTTTTAGTTCTTTAAATATATGGTGGCTGGCGGGGTGGTGGTGGCCGGAATAGGAATCAAGATTTTTTTGTTTCATGAACAGAATTCAGGAATTACTCTCAAATTACTCTCAAAATTTTAGAAATAAAAACATGTTTACCAAATGTGCTTTTGTACATTAATCCTAAAATTTTGGGAGCGGGTATAGAAATCAGGGAACGGAAACAGTAACCAAACAGGGCTCTTACTTCCACATTTGGTTCCGTGAGGCAGCGGTTTGCTGCAGGCCTGAGCCACGAACGCGGCTTTCTCCATGCTAACGATCTGCTCGACATCCTTCGTTATGTACTGGCAAACACAGGCCAAATCCACGTTCTTCACCACGCTGCAGCATCCTGGAGACGGGTTGACCGTTGGGCCGGGCCTCTGGACATACCTTGAGCACTGTTCGATCAGGTCCTGGATGTTTCCCTGGCACTGGCCCGTGACCATTTTGTGGCTGGAAAAAAAGAATGTGGCGAAAACCAAGATTTTGGTACAAATCATGAAATTTGTTTTTGTTTTAGAGACTGCCATTTGTGTATGTGTGCTGGTTGGTGAGTCCCAAGAGTGATCTTATATATAGGGGGAGAGGAGTTTATTATGGGTTGGCTGAGGGATGATACACGTTTAGGCTTCACATGTAAAGCTGGGTGATTGGATTGAGGCGTCAAGCGTTTGTACTTTCAACTACGCAATTCCACGTGAGCTAGCTAGTTCATGCAGGGCAGCAATGTGCTTTCTATTAATTTTTGGGGCGCGCACCGATTAGTCCTAAACAGTGTCACTAATTACTGAATAAAACCAACCGCTTTTTCATGCACCGATCAGGACTTTTGTCCTCATTGGACGATTTTACTCTTCATTAATTAGGCACCCATCCTTCCACTAAAACGCTGAAACCTGATCGCAACTTAATTCGCACAACTCAATCATAACAAACGCTAATGAAAATCTTTGTTCTCATTTCGAAAAAATAATCTATAATATCTAATATGTATGATCTACAAAGTGAATTTGCGTTTCTTAACATGTTGAATGTAACATCTTATGTTCACAAAGTCAATTTGTTTTTCTTAACGTGTTGAATGTAATATCTTCTGAAAAACACCATTTTTTGTGTCTATTGACGTGTTGAATATAACACGGCTTGTGTTCACAAATTCAATTTGCTTTTCTTAACGTGTTGAATGTAACATCTTCTGAAACAACCATTTTTTGTGTCTATAAACATGTTGAATGTAACATCTTCTTAGTTCCACGAAAAAACACCATTTTTCTTGTCTATTAACGTGTTGAATGTAACACGACTTGTGTTCATAAATGTCAATTTGTTTTTCTTAACATGTTGAATGTGACATCTTCTGAAAAACACCATTTTTTTTTGTCTATTAACGTGTTGAATGTAACATCTTATTTCCACGAAAAAATGTCATTTTTTGTGTCTATTGACGTGTTGAATGTAACACGGCTTGTGTTCACAAAAGTCAATTTGCGTTTCTTAACGTGTTGAATGTAACATCTTCTGAAACAACCATTTTTTGTGTCTCTGAATATGTTGAATGTAACATCTTCTTAGTTCCACGAAAAAACGCCATTTTTTGTGTCTATTAACGTGTTGAATGTAACACGGCTTGTGTTCATAAATGTCAATTTGTTTTTCTTAACACGTTGAATGTGACATTATTGTTATCATTATTGTTGTCATAAAAAAAATACATACTTATTGTCTAAAAAACAAAAACTCATGCTGATGTTGAATGTAACATTACTGTCATCATCAGAAAACACATACTCATTGCCTAAAAAACAAAAGAAAACTCGTTCAGATGTTGAATATGACATGTTAAAAGCGTTAGCTAAACTAGATCGATACCAATCGTACATATTCGCATACAAAAAACACATATCGATATTGATTCATCAACTCGGCATGCATATTTAATCAAATACATGAATGTACCAAAACAAAGTATGAATTCCTTCATGGACTACACTCGTTGTGTAAAAAAATAAGAATTCCGGCGAAAATATATATCTTAATGCATTTAATCGAATCTGTAGAAATCAATTGATGCATTAATTCAGCAAATTCAAACCGCATATCTAGCCTTTATTATTACCTGTGTCAGTTTGATGATCACAAAATGCTCAATTTGTGCCGCCGATGAATATTCTCGATCTTGACATCGGAATCTTGAACAACCTAACGACTACACCCTGTTCTGATTTCCGAAGGAATGTATTGTTGCAAAATTAGGAAACTCATAAGTTAAATAAGGTAATCGTCGTTCGCGCGAAACACGGGAGGGCATTTTCGATAATCTCCTCATCGCCGTTTTTGGAAACGGGTGTTTTCCGTGCTATGTTTACCGCCGACAGAACTAACCGGTGCAAGAAAAACTATTAGATAGGATTAATCGGTACAAGAAAAATAAGAGGTGAGCAGACAGTAAATACTTTTTTTTTTTTTTTTGGAGTAAACGGTAATTTTCCCTTAATTTTTTGGAATATACTGTTGATGAAGTCAAATATTTAAGGTGTGCTTTGTATTAATTTTTATTTTGGAATATATAGTTGATGAAGCCAAAATCTGGATAGTCTGAATACGATTTTTTTTTTGAGTTTAGATTCCTACAAAATAAAGGAATTTTGACAGAGTGTAGACTAAAAAAAAATATATGTAGCTTGGCTAGACCCCCTTGTAGTATTTATAAGAGATGAAAGATTTATTTGATAAATTTTCTATAAATTATGGTCAATTCTTGTTAATGTCCTGAATTTAGTATATTTATGGGGTTAGAGGGTCATTACCTTTTGAATGCAACTATTATTTCCATATATGTAGTAGACAGTTGTAACGGCTCTGAGCAGGGGTTGCGGCTCGAGTTGATGCGCCCTTAGGCTATCCTCGGTTCTTTGGTAGTCTCCTCTTTACCAGACAATATCCTCAGTTGCCATTAATAGTTTTGAGAGCCACATGTTTGGTGCATGGTTTTGGTTCGCATGTAGGTCACGTGGGATTGTTCTTTTACATCTTAGCTTTTGGAGTTGGAAAAATCTCTCATCAGATGCCCCCAATTCCCGAGGTTCGAGGATGGAGGACCTTAGGAATAGTTGCTTGTTGTAGCGCAAAATTACATCGGTACTTTCACCGCAAGTGTACAAGTCAAGTTTTATAGAATAGTGAATGAGAAGGGTTGTCGTATCCAAAGGGATTGGATTAAATTGTCGCTAATTACCGCGATTATCATAACAGAACTTTATTTAAGCGATAAAAATTAAGTTTTTGTTTTTATAAATAATATACTAAATTAATAATTAATTAAACTATAATACTAAATATATTACATGGGAATAGATTATCTAGGGATTAACTTCATTTATGTATATGTTTTCGATCCAATCTAGTTTACATTAATGGTGTTCAAATCTATCCAACAATCTAGGTATCGAAAACTCATTCACTACCTCTCCCGAGTGTAAAGTGAATGAATATGTGACTTTGCGTCAACTTCGAAGTCTCCCTCGAGCGTCCATACGACACTTGGTCACATGAGTCTCTCCCCAACCTCATGGATTGCATACTTTCTAACACCTTCTCGGGTCATTAGATCGTCACGTTGTGTTTAAACCCTAGTCCAAAACCAGGGTTACCTCTCCCGAGTGTCAAACCCCGATTTCTGAATATATCTAAACAAGCATATAAATGAAGAAGAACAGTAAACACAATCGAATAGGCAAGAACAATCGATAACGAAACAAATATTAAACAAACGACTATATTAATAAACTACATCAATCCCATAGATAATCAGTGTTTAGATCTTGGCCATAACTGTACATTTAATGATAAACAATATATACATGATCAAACAACCAAAAACAAGTTAAGAATAAAGCAAGAAACAAGGGACAATAGTCGTTATCTGAAGGTGGCGTCCGTAAAAACCATTCCGATCTTGTTTCCGCTTCTCCAATTGTGTTCTTCATCTTTTGTTGGTTGAGATATTTCTTTTGAACACTCAAAACACTCCCCCCTAAGTGTTCTAAGAACAATGGGAACGAATGGGAACAAAAAGAGAACAAAATAAAATATCTAGAAAATATCTAAAACAGGTGGCCATTGACCGCTGCAGTGGTGGATTCACTGCTGCAACGGTGGACATGTCAGTAGGCTTTCTGGTGGGTGACTGTTGCAGCGGTGGTTTCACCGCCGCAATGGTGGTTAAGAAGAACTCTCTGTATTTTAACCACTACAGCGGTGGAAATGCAGCAACTCTCTGCACTTTGACCGTTGCAACAGTAGAGCTGCAGATGTTGGAAGACTTTTTTGCTTGTTTTTCCACTGTTCTTCCCCCGCCGTTCCAACGATTAGTTTGATTTTCAACTGTTTTAGCTCATTTTCGTACCAAACACCTGATTTTCGATGATGCTGTATTTGATTTTGACGATGCCATAGTTGGTTCTCCCCGTAAGGGGTGTGGATTTTGTTTCTCCCCGTAAGGGGTGTGGATTATGTTTCTCCCCGTAAGGGGTATGGATTATATTCTCCCCAAAAAGGGGTGTGAATTATATTCTCCCCAAAAAGGGGTGTGGATATTTCGTAAGAAGGCATTTCTACAGATGTTACGGTACCGTTGCAACTCCCGATTGTGAGGTTAAAACGATCACTAGAACTGGCTAGTGTGTGTGTGTGTTGGAGGTGTGTGTTTGAGATTGGTGCTTAAAATGTGGTGTTTTACGTATATTGGTTGATTTGATATTATTTATTATGATGATTGGTAGGATTTTATACTAGATGAAACTTATCTATATCGCTTTATTGTCATTGCTTATATACTTGTGCTTGATCCATACTAGATTGTGAAAATATTTAGAAAGTATTAATATTTTAGAAATGTTTTACTAAGAAGGCAGTACACTCGCAGGTACAACGGCTAGGAGTCGGTCCCCTATTGGCACTAGGTAGAGCTATGTGATGGAGTCATGTGGACGATTGAGAGAAGCTGTCAAAGGCGAACCTAAGAAAGTTCAGGGATAAATACTTTTAATTAGAAAAACTTCGGGCCGGGTGCGCCCCCATAATATATGTATGTATTATACAGTGGGTGTATATTGTCATTATTATTAGGTTATTTTGGGTTTGGGTGATGTCATGTTGTAGTCATGCCAGTCCCGGGATGATGGGTGTCCGGGACGGGTTGTGACATCATGTGCTTGGTAGACATGAAAGAACGATGTTAAAGGCGGCGAAGGACAAGTGAACCACATCGGATCCTCATAAATGTGATCGTCTTCAATCGGTGGTGGCAACACTTGGTGGATCTCAAATGGTAGATAATCACAAATGTTATCTTGTGATTTTGCACCGTCTTCAAACTGATCCAAGTTCCTCCCGCTTGTTTCCGGTTCCTCGTGGTGGAAAGATTTTCTCCAGGGTGAGAAAAAATTCCTCCTATTGGTCCGGGGTGTCAATCCATGGCATCAAAACGGTGGAACAATTCCCCAAGCTTTGGTAGCTTGTTGAATAATTCCAACTCTGAAAATCAAGCTCCGCCATATCTTCCAGTACCCAATAGGCTTCGTCCGTGGTTAGTTGATCGAAAGAGGTGGTACCGTTTTCTCCTTCAACCCACGTTCTAATTGCGGCTAGTAACTCATCGAGGAAGTTCAGTAGTTGACACTCCCTCAGGAAACGATAATTGGGGAGCTGAAATAGCAACTCCTTGTATCGATCCCAAGCATAATAAAATAGCTTGGAATCCTGTTGAAAGAAATGCAACAATACTTGTTGATTTAGCATCTTCAAGTACCCTGCATGAAAAACAAAACTACAAACAAAAATTATACACAAAAGAAATGCCTAAATTAAAATCAAATTATCTACTCACAATATCAACAACAATCTAAAAACAAGTCCCCAACAACAACGCCAAAAATTTGGTAACACAAAATTACGTTGCTACTTTCACCGCAAGTATACGGGTCAAGTTTTATAGAATAGTGAATGAGAAGGGTTGTCGTATCTACAGGGATTAGATTACATTGTCGTTAATTACAGCGATTATCATAACAGAATTTTATTTAAGCGAAAAAAATTAAGTTTTTGTTTTTATAAATAATTTACTAAATTAATAATTAATTAAACTATAATACTAAATATATTATATGAGAACAGATTACTTAGGGATTAACTTCGTTTACGTATACGTATTTGATCCAAATTTAGTTTACATTAACGGTGTTCAAATCTATCCGACAATCTAGGTATCGAAAACTTACTCACAATATTTTCCGAGTGTAAAGTGAATGAATATGTTACTTCACATCAATGCCGAAGTCCCTCTTGAGCGTCTATACGACACTTGGTCACATGAGTCTCGCCCCAACCTCACGGATTGCATACTTTCTAACGCCTTCCTGGGTCATTAGATCGTCACGTTGTGTTTAAACCCTAATTTGAATCCAAGGTTACCTTTCCCGAGTGTCAAACCCCAATTTCTAAATATATCTAAGCAAACATATAAATGAAGAAGAACGGTAAACATAATCGAATAGGCAAGAACAACCGATAACGAAACAAAGATTAGACAAACAACGTATATTAATAAACTACATCAACCCCATAGATAATCAGTGTTTAGCTCTTGGCCATAACCGTATATTCAACTATAAACAATATATACATGATCAAACAACTAAAAATAAGTTAAGAATAAAGTGAGAAACAAGGGAGAATAGCCATTATCTAAAGGTGGCATCCGTAAAAATTGCTCTGACTTTGTTTCTGCTTCTCCAATTATGTTCCTCCTCTTTGGTTGGTTGAGAGCTTTCTTTTGAACACTCAAAACACTCCCCTAAGTGTTCTAAGAGTAATGGGAATGAATGGGAACAAAATAAAATATCTAGAAAATATCTAAAATAGGTGGCCATTAACCGCTGCAACGGTGGAATCAACGCTACAATGGTGGACATGTCGGTAGGCTTTCTGGCGGATGACCGCTGCATCAGTGGTTTCACCACTGTAATAGTGGAAATACAGTAACTCTCTGTACTTTGACCACTGCAGCTGTGGAGCTGTAGATGCTGGAAAGCCTTTTTACTTGTTTTTCCACTGTTCTTCCACCGATTAGCTTGATTTTTACTTGTCTGTAATCAATTGTTAAAAAATGGTTGGGTTTTGCTATCAAATCCTTTGTACACTAAATATCTCAATGAAATGGTATTTCACATGAAGTGTATTTTTATATTGGTGAGACCGACATATGGTAGGTGGCATATGATGAATTGAAATTATTTTGATAATTTGAGTTTGTAACACAATGTGTGTATGTTTTAGTCGTGGAAGCACAAATATATCCGGTGACAGCATTGATTCGGGCCAAAAAAAAAAAAACTTGTTGGCATTGGTAGCTCAAAACTCGGGGTGTTGGTGATGAATTAGGGTTAAAAACACGTTGGTTGTGGAACCAATATATACACCGGTGGCACTATTATTTGGTCCTGTGGTACCGTTATGCTAAATGGTAGTAGTGGATCCATATATACATTAAGGAATAATTAAAAAAAAAAAACTTAAATTACGATGTTTTTTTTAGATCATTTGTTAGGTTAAGTTTTAGGTTTTAAGATTAAGGATATATTGTAAAGGTTGTAGGATTTAGGATTAAGTGTATAGGGTTTATGGGGTTTTGATTCAAGGTTAGGGTTTGGGGGATAGGGTTAAGGTTTTAGGGTTTTTGGCTTTGTGATTACAGTTTAGGGTTTATTGTTTAGGTTTTAGGGTTTAGTGCGTATTGTTTTAGTTTTAAGGCTTTGGGGGGTTAGGATTTAGGGTTTAGGAGATGTTCGAAAAATCTGCAAACTCCAAGCAATTTTCTTTGGTTTTGTTTAACAAAATAATTCCCAATTTTATATTTTTTTAATCTTTTTTATGCATATAATGTAAGGAAAGCAGGTAACCAATTAACTATCTATCAGCAGTAACAAATAAAAGCATATAAAATGAAAATATTTTTATATTTTTTACGACTAAACCTTACAAAGTTTGCCTACGTATCCCCGTTAACACAAGAAATTAGGTCGAAACGTAGTTCACCTGTTCAAGATGAATTGATTTTTATTTAGATAGGTGATCGAACATATACGTGGGTTACCTACGTATCTCATATCATTGAGAATCAGGTCAGCACGTAGTTCATTTAAGCAAGGGTGATTGATTTTTATTTTGATTTTATTATAAGACAAAAACATAAATCACATAATGATATGTGGATAATCTCTTTGATTTTGTCAAGAACACAGTAACCAAACTCACTTGCTTAGGCAAGTTTAGTGTTTATGTTTGAGTTATTAGTTAAAAAAGAAAGAAAATACTTAGTATATATGTCAGTCCTACTCGTAACTAAGAAAAACAGAAACGTTTCTAAAGAAGGTGCACACAGATCCCCAAAGGAATAGAGATCCTCCTTTTATCTTGAATTTTTAGCCACAATGGTCTTGATGGTATAGTGTGTATGTGTGTGTGTATATATAATGTGCCAATCCACGAGCTTGAAGACTTAGTGTCAGGATGTGATCTAGACGTTTTGCAGTAAAGTAAAGTTAGTTATTAACAGTTTATGGTTAGTGATTAGCAATAAATGGTTTTGTTGGAGTTTTGGAGTTCAGTTTGATGTGTTCATGAGAGAATCACAAATATTATGCAAAACTCATGGTGTAATAAATATTTTGTCACGATCCTCATATATTCTTAACATGTTCTCGTATGTTCAGGTTACTCACATGCTATTAACATGTTCTTGATGTTCTCGAATAATTTTTGACATGGTTCGATAAATTTGACATTTTTTTAACGTTTTTTACTTGATTACATGTTATATATGCTATGTATATGAAATATAAGTTTAAGAACTACATGAACATGCTATGTATAAGAAAAATAACTATATTTAAGATAAGATCGAAGGATGTTTGAAAGGTTGAAAATATCTATCTACTTCTTAGCTGAATTTGGTAGTTTTCGAGTGTTTTAGTAATATTTTATGGCGTTTTTGTTTGTTTTTGTGTAAATCAGGTGTAGGGACGTAATCGAGTGATAAACAAGCGAAGAAGTAGGAAAACAATAAAAAAAATGATGAAAGAAATAAGATTTCAGGACAGCAAACCCACCACCGCGGTAGTCAGGCCACCGCCGAGACGATGGAGATGCAGAGAGAATTGTGAAAACTAACCACCACAGTGGTCATGCACCGCCTCGACGGTGAAAGTACAGAGAGTTTAATGCCAGTCTCACCACCGCAAACCGATGGAAGAAGAGCCGTGGGTAAGACATGATATTAACCAAAATAAACCAAAAAGACATATGGAGGAAGAAGTTGATGAGAGAAAGGATGAGAAAAATGAAAAAATTGAGGAGAAAAATGAGAAGAAGAAAGAAGAGAAAATGGAAGAGAATAAAGGAGATCAAAAGGTAATTCCGAAGAAAATTACATTCCCGGACAATCCACCGATTCTAACCACACCTTTGTCTTATCCGCAACAATTCCAAAAGAAGAAGTTAGATCATCAATTTGCAAAGTTTCTTGACATCTTTAAGAAAATACAAATCAACATACCTTTTGTGGATGCATTAGAACAAATGCCCAACTATGGCAAGTTCTTGAAAGACATAATGATGAAGAAAAAGACGTTGGAGGAATACAAGACGGCGAAAATGACGGAGAAATGTAGTACTATAATGCAAAAGAAATTGCCTGAAAAGTTTAAGAATCCCGGTAGTTTCAGGATTCCGTGTACTATCGGAAAATCTCATTTTGACAAAGTACTATGTGATCTTGGTGCTAGTATCAACTTGATGCCATCTTCCATTTACCAGAAGTTGGGACTTGGTAATGCAAAGCCAACCACAATTTCTCTTCAAATGGTGGACCGATCGTTAACTTATCCGAAATGAATTATTGAAGATGTCTTGGTGAAGGTGGACAAGTTCATCTTCCCGGTGGACTTTGTCGTGCTAGAAATTGAGGAGGATATGGAGATTCCAATCATCCTTGGAAGGCCTTTTCTTGCAACGAGAAAAGCTTTAATTGATGTGCATAATAGCAATTTAACGTTGTGAGTAAACAAATATGAGATCAAGTTCAACATTTTCAAAACTATGAACTTTCTGGATGAATGTCTTAAATGCAACTGAGTAGATGTTGTTAACTCGTGTGTGAGGGAATTCTTTCTTGAAAATGTGGATATGGATCCATTGGAGTATACACTCACAAATTCCTTATATATGGGGGATTTTGGTGAGGAGGGCTCAACCACGAAAGTTGGTGTTGTGAACTACGTTCTTGCTATGGAGGCTCAATCTAAAGACATAGAGGATCTGATTAATGTGGCTATGATTAAAGAAGAAGTTAGTTCTCTCGAACTATCCAATCTGCCTCACAGTGGATTAATACTCACGTAATTACCGGATCACCTCCGGTATACCTTTTTGGGGGAGAATTTAACCAATCCAGTAATAACCTCATCATATTTGATGGAGGAGGAAGAGTACAAGTTGCTGAAAATTCTGAAACGACATAGATACGCCTTTGCGTGGTCTATTTCCGACATTAAATGAATCAGCTAAAAAATATACATGCACAAGATCTTAATGGAGGATTTGTTTAAACCTTCCATTGAACATCAACGGAGGCGGCAATAAAAGAAGTCGTTAGAGCAGAGGTGTTGAAGCTCTTGAACGCTGGAATTATTTATGTTATATCCGATAGCAAATGGGTTAGTCTGGTGCAGGTGGTGCCAAAGAAATGCGGCATGACAGTTATGATAAACGAGAAGAATGATCTTATTCCGACACGAACCATCACTGGGTGGAAAGTGTGTATTGACTATCGAAGATTGAACAAGGCAACAAGGAAATATCATTTTCCACTTCTATTCATTGATCAAATGGTTGATCGTCTTGCCAGCTATGATCATTATTGTTTTCTTGATGACTACTCGGGGTATAATCAAATATCCATAGCACCAGAAGACCAAGCGAATACGACCTTTACATGCCCGTATGGGACATTAGCCTATTGACGTATGCAGTTTGGTCTTTACAATGCACCGGCCACATTCCAACGGTGTATGACGGCAATATTCTCGAATATGGTGGAACACATTATGGAGGTTTTCATGGATGACTTTTCAATTTTTGGTTCGTCCTTTGATTATTGCTTGTACAACTTGGCGCTTGTTCTCGATCGTTGTAAAGAGAAACACTTGGTTCTCAACTGGGAGAAGTGTTATTTTATGGTTAAAGAAGGAATAGTATTAGGTCATCAAGTCTCTTCGAAGGGGCTCGAAGTAGACCGAGCTAAGACTAAAACAAATGAAAAACTTCCATCTCTGATAAATGTGAAGGGAGTCTGTAGTTTCTTGGGGCATGACGACTTCTACCGGCGCTTTATCAAAGACTTTTCAAAGACGGTGAAGTCGTTGTATCACTTACTTGAGACGGAAGCCCCATTTGAATTTAACGAAGCTTACTTGAAAGCTTTTAATGCAAAGAAGGAAAAGTTTATCACGGCTCCTATAATAGTTGCTCCGGATTGTAAAGAGCCATTTGAAATAATGTGCGATGCTAGCGACTATGCAGTTGGAGCGGTTTTAGGCCAACGCAAGGAGAAGATCTTCCGACCTATTTATTATGCAAGCAAGACTTTGAACGATGCACATGAGAATTACACTACAACCGAGAAAGAGATGCTGGCGGTTATTTTTGCATGCGATAAGTTTCGGGCCTACATTATAGGATCCAAGGTGATCATCTATAAGGATCATGCTTCCGTCCGGTACTTATTCACCAAGAAAGACGCTAAGTCGTGTCTAATCAGGTGGATTTTCTTGTTGTAAGAGTTTGATGCGAAGATAAGAGATAAGAAAGAGAGCAAAAATGTTGTTGCCGATCATTTGTTATGGCTGGTGCAAAAGGACATCGGTGATGAGTCCTGTATTACGAAAGTGTTCCCAAATGAGCAGTTGTTCAAAATTGACACTACACTTCTGTGGTTTGCAGATATCATCAATTTTCTAGCCTGCAAAGTGTTACCACCGAATCTTACAAATGCCCAAATGAAGAAATTCCTATTTGATTCAAGGCACTATATGTGGGACGAGGTGTTGCTATTCTAGAAGTGTGCTAATCAGGTGATCCGGCGATGTGTTCCGGAGGAAGAGATGACGAGTATTCTTTATCACTACCATTCATCACCTTATGGTGGTCACTTTGGAGCGACTCGGACGACCGCAAAAGTGCTTCAATCAGGTTTTTACTGGCCATCATTGTTTAGAGAAGCTTATACTTTTGTAAAAACTTGTGATCGATGCCAACGGGTAGGTAACATTTGAAGAAGGCATGAATTTCCGCTGACGTCTATTCTTGAATTAGAGTTGTTTGATGTATAGGGTATAGACTTCATAGGACTATTTCCATCATCATTCAATCAGGAGTATATTCTACTGGCAGTGGACTACGTGTCTAAGTGGGTCGAAGCTGTGGAGACGCCTTCCAATGATGCCAAAGTGGTTCTTAAGTTCCTTCAGAGAAACATCATGATGGGGTTCGAACACCTCAGACCATAATTAGTGATGAAGGAACCCACTTTTGTAACAAAATGTTCAATACTTTGTTGACAAAGTATAGGGTGAGGTATAAAATGGCATTACCGTACCATCTACAAACAAATGGCAAAGCCGAAGTGTCAAACGAGGACATCAAACAAATTTTGGAGAAAACAATTCATTCTAATCGCAAAGATTGGGCAGCGAAGTTGGATGATGCACTGTGGGCATATCGCATGGCTTTTAAGACACCAATCGGCATGTCGCCGTATCAGTTGGTGTTTAGAAAAACGTGTCATTTGCTAGTCGAGTTGGAGCACCGCACCTTTTGGGCGATAAAAAAATTGAATTTCGATCTAAAATCTTTAGGTAAACAACGTCTCCTCCAACTCAATGAAATGGAGGAATTCCGGAATGAAATGTATGAAAATGCCAAGCTCTATAAAGACAAGACAAAGAGGTGGCATGACAAGAAGATAGAGATGAGAGAGTTTAGCCCGGGTCAACATGTTTTGTTGTTCAATTCACAGTTGAGGCTCTTTCCTGAAAAATTGAAGTCCCGATGGTCTGGACCGTTTTGGATCAGGCAGGTATTTCTATTCAGCTCCGTCGAATTGGAAGGCGATAACGGATGAATTTTCCGAGTCAATGGGGAGTGAATCAAACATTACTTCGGAAATAAAGAGCAAGTTGTAGAGAGTATCTCCCTCGTTGACAACTAATCTTGGAATTCGCTAAGTCCAGTTAGGGACGGTAAATCAAGTACTTTTTGATATGAAACCGAGAGAGCCATAACTAAAAGAGTTGCATCAAAAAGGGCAAGGGGAGAAGGTTCGAGTTCTCGCGCCGGGGGTCTCGCTGTCGACTATAATTCCGCCCGGTTTGTTTCTAAACAAGCCAAGGAGTATTTTAACAATTTCGAGCATAAGCGAACATGCATTCGACAACGAGGCTTTGGGCAGTTGGAAAGTCTCCCAGCAGAATTTCAGGATGTAATCCAAAGCCGCGGTTGGAAAGGTTTTTGCAAATCACCACCTCGGGTGAGGTGGCTTTAGTGCGGGAATTATATGCAAACATTACCGAAGCAAATAACAATCGGACAAGGGTCCGAACTGGGCCCATCTCATTCAGTCCCAAGCGCATTAATGAAGTATTGGGATTAGCGGCCCCAGCACCCACTGACAAACTATATGGAGGTAGGGATCCGAGCATGAAAACTGTGATCTAGCCACTTTCCCAGCCAAGATCCTCAATCCGATCCCCATAATCTAGCACCATTTTGTTTGGGGAAGCCTTATCCTGACTTCTCACTTATCGGATGTCTCCAAAGAAAGGGCCATGACGCTATATTCGATTCAGACAGGCAAATCGCTCAATATCGGGTTCTTGATCTATTCCTTCATTCTTCATGTCATCCAAACAACAAAGATCGGTCTTCCATTTCATCACTATTGACCGACCTATTCTGACGGGCCGATGTATCAATAACCAGAGATAGCCCTTATCCCCCTATCATTCCGCTCGATCTAGCTATGATAACTCGAATGTGGAAAGGTAGAGCGCAAGGGAGGGAGCCAGAAGCTGAAGAAGAGAAAGGGCGCAAAGCGTAAGAGGTAGGGCCATCTGAGGCCCGCGTTGAGGTCACTTTGGAGAGGGTCTATAAGTAGCTCCAAGATATCCAGCTCGACAATCACGTTCTACGCCAAGGGCAATATAATTTGGATCTCCGAAATGCTGAGCTCTGGATGTTCCTAGATCAATATACACGTCAACAAGATCAAGTCCAATGGCTCATTAGTGAGTGCCTCAGCATCGACATGAGCGCTTATCCGCCAATGCTGCAATTGTTGCAGCACCTCTTGCAACTACCATACTTTCCTTTCTTACGAGGCAGTGGTGGTAATGATGCTCCTCTAGGTGGATAGTAGGAGGTGAGACTTATATGTCTTATCTCCTAAGTATGTGTTCAAAACCTAATTTTTCTTGTGATTTCAATATGCTACTCTTGGATTCGCTGCTTAGTCAGTGTGGACATTGCCTACTTCATGTTTAGGGGGATGTTCATCCAATTTTATTTTTGTTAGAAAAGGATGAACAAAATTTTGATGTATTATATTAGGATGTTTTATGTATGCTTAGTTACGCTTTGTAGAAGTTTTGATGTATATTGTAGATTTTAACATATAGTTAAGCTTTATTTTAATTTTTGTGTTTATGCATGTGATATGCTTAGTTTAGTATATGTACGTTAGTATTTAGATTTAATGTAGAGATGTTTATGTATGAAGTAGTATTTGTGTGTTCAGTTGTTGAGTTCGTCTGGGCCATTTCCCGATAATAAAAATTATCCCCTAATTGTATATCGAGGTCAGGGGTGATGCCATTCATGTGTGTTTTGTGTGCTTGGCATGTCGATTAGGTAAAAATCATTTTGATCCTAAAATCACATGATAGAATAGACTCACTATATAATTATTTGAATGATTTTACGTTAATTATTCAGTAATAAGTTCATAACAAATTTGAGGAATCTAGAACTTGACTGGGGAAACTTGAGGCGAAATCCTAGGTGAGGTAGTTCAGGATGCATGATTTAGGCCTTCATTTTTATCGCTTGAACCTTTGAAGCTAACCTTGAAAATTTTATCCCTCGTTACCCTGTTGAAGCCGATAACCTATTCAATTCTGAACATATAACAAAACCATAGCCAATTAAAAAAAAATTCTAAACCATTGTCACTAAGCCAAACGCACGAATTGAGTGAAATAAAGTTAGCATTATTTTATGCTACTTGAAGTGAGCGGTCGGGTTTCAGACGAATTTTTATTAGTTTGGTATTAGTGTATTCACTTGTCATTCTTTGAATTCTATTTACACGCCCCTAAAATTGTACACAATCGAATACGTTTGGGGTGTGTTATGTTCTAAAAAAAAAACTATGTAAATATAGTTTTTACTTTCGTTCTTTCGACAAGTGAATACAAGGTTCTTAAAGTCTTGTTCAGGGTTGTGTTTTAAATATTTGGGGTTATGAGAGAGATATAGAGATAAGTGTTTGTGCCTCGGGTATCGTTGAATTATCATAATTATAACGATTAACTGTTTTCTATTCCTGAGATATCTTTAGCCGTTCTCCAATGCCTATCCAAGCCCTATTGATCTCTATGAATTTTCGAACCTACATTAGTGGATAGTCGAGCCCAGTCAAGCATATAGTTTTTCTAATCTTTAAATAGTTTAAATCATGAGCTTAGATATTGAATAATCCAATCCGGTGTTTGGATAGTTATACATTTGAGTTCTCACACACACACTTTAAATGGATTTAATTTTTATTGATATTGAGTGTTGAAATTCTAGAACACCACGTAGAGTGTTTTATTTCTAAACTTGATCTGATCAGGGGCTGTTGAGGGAAGAACAGCTTGGTTTCTTCGATTAAACTTGGAACTTGCATGCATTTACTTCTTATTTGTAAAAAGTTTATTCATTTTTAGTAGTTAGTTAGTTAATTAGTACAGTTAGTTTATTTTAGTGTTAGGGTGTTTTGCTCAAGAACTAGCAAAATTTCAAATTTGGGGGTATTTGATAGGTTAAAAATACTTAACTACTTCTAAGCTGAATTGGGTAATTTTCGAGTGTTGTAGTAATATTTTATGGTGTTTTTGTTTGTTTTTATGTAAATCAGGTGTAGGGACGTAATCAAGTGATAAACAAGCGAAGCGGTGGAAAAACGGTGAAAAACTAGTGAAAGAAACAAGATTTCAGGAGAGCAAACCCAGCACTGCGGCGGTCAGGCCACCGCCGAGGCAATGGAGATGCAGGGAGAATTGTGAAAAACTTACCGCCACAGGGGTCATTCACCACCGAGATGGTGAAAGTACAAAGAGCTTAATGCCAGTCTCACCGCCACAGTGTTTATTCACCACCAAGGTGGTAAAAGTCTAGAGATTTTAGGTTTTGGTTCACCACCATAGCGGTGAAGTTAACCGAATTAACTCACTGCCGCAGCAGTGAACCACCACCGCGGCGGTCTCTCTGTGTAGAAAATATCTATTTCCTCTAGATATTTTGAAGCCTTCTATTTAAGTCACTTTTTTCCCTCATTTGTGAAGGACGTTCCACACTTGATATACATGATGTTAAGCATTTCTTGAGATCTAAAAGAGGAGATTCAATATTTAGAGAAGATGAATCATTTCAGGACCGATCTTTAGTGATAGTGGACCACTCCACTTTAAGATTTGATTGTTCTTCTTTTGTTTCTATCTTTGTAACTTAACTTTTCACATCAAATGATGATGAATCCTTCTTGTTTTAATATTTGTATGGTTAAGATCATGGTAGGTTAGATAAATACCATCTAGGGATTAATATAACTCATGTAAATACATGTTTGATTGAATATATGTTATTTTAACGGTTGTTTGTCTTAATTCGATTGTGTTTACCATTTTATTACAATTTTAATATGCTTGTTAAGGTATTAGGGTTGGGTTTGAGAATACGGAGTTTGATACTCGGGAGAGGTAACCTTGGATTCGGACTAAGGTTAAATACATCACGACAATCTAACGACCCGGGAGGGCATTAGAAAGTGTGCAATCTATGAGGTTGGGTCAAGACTCATGTGACTATGCATTATATAAAATGTTAGGAAGGGACTTTGGTGTTAATTCAAAGTCATATAATCGCTCATTTTATACTCGGGAGAGATAATGAGCGAGTTTGAGATACCTAAATTGTTGGATAGGATAAACACCATTATTGTTAATTAAATGAAGTCAAACATGTATTAAGTGAATGAAATCAATCCCTAGGTAATCCACTTAATTAGAATTAACCCAATAGTTGTTAGTTTAACTTAGTTTTTAAATATTCAAACTCAAACATTTCTTGAACCGTCGAGATAATATAAGACTATGCAAATCACGGTATTTAATTAATCAAACACGTTTCCCAGATGACGATATCCGATCGAAAGGTCCACTATATTAAAACTTGACCTCGTGTACTTGCGAATATATTAAGACGTGAAAAAGTAGTCGCGTCCAATGTTCAAGAAACATACCTAGCTTAGGAGAGTGGCCTTTCCCTAAGCGTTTCCTTCTTCGCCTTCTTTACATCTTCTTGGTTATTCTCGATTTATTATCGTCAACTTCCTAAGATCCTCCTCCAAGATCCTCAAGAACTCCTTCGGGACGATATTTCAGTAGAATTTCGAGGTATTTTTAGAAGGGAAGCCTTGAGAAATCTCAAGACCCAAGAGCTTGGAACAAACCTAGAGAGAAAAGCTCTTCATTTTAACTCTTTAAATTTTTTAAAATGAGCCCTATATTTATAGGCCTGGATTTCTGATTATTGGCCAATACACAAACCATCTCAGGATGTTTCTTAGGGTTTGTTTGGCTTAGGGGTCATCCTTTTATGTCTTGAGGTTGAATAGTGTTGGACGAATCTTGAAGATTCTGTAAGATCTTCAAAAATTTTGTATTGATTACCAAATCATTAAATATCTAACGGTAATGATTAGCAATCATTTGTTATGATTGGCAATCATTAGTTATCCTTAGCACTCATGAGATATGATTGGTTGCATGGCTCATTTAGTGCATGATGTGACCCTTTTCGGTTTGGTTTGGTGGCTAAGTATCGATTAATTGTTCTCTTTCGGTTTGGTTGCCATAAATGCTTTCAAGGTGAATTGAATCTAGTCGTCAAGTATCATTTAGAAATTAATGCTTGACAATGACACTTGATGTGATAGGCATTTAATGCCTTCCAATGGGATAGATTCGGTTCGGTTTTGCCTTATAACGGGTAGTCACATTCAAGTATTTCGGTTGCCCTATAATATTTTGATCAAAATATGTAGATAACATGAATGTGGTCTTGACATGTCATCCCAAGAATTTAATGCTTGATGGGATGGGTATTTAATGAGAAAATGCTTGCTAGGTGGCAAACCGGATCGGTTGGATTTGATAACCGTTAGTTACTTCTCAAGTAACTTGGTTCCCATCCTTAGATATTATGTAGGAAATATCTGGGAAATATCTTGGGTATTTAATTCTCATTAATGAGTCATTAAAATCTTGATAGGGCCCTTGGTTTGATAGGCTTTGTTACAAGTCATGATGACTTCGGTTTGGTTGATTTCGAACCGAGTCCTAATCCGTAGTTACTTTGGGTAACTTGGACTTTTCATGGCACTTCTTTGGTTGGACCAAGGTCTTTGGTTTGATTTCTGAAGATTAGTACCTTAAAGAAATATTTTTGGCATCAAATAGATGAAACTGGTGATAGTAAATGTTTCAGGGTCAAAGTAGGTAAAAGAGGTAAATTAGTGAAATGTCCCGTAGTTAAAGGGTAATAACTAATTTTTATTCATACTAAAGGTAATTTGATAAAAATCAACCTTTAATAATGTCATCTTAGTCCCCCTCTAATTTTAGGAATTTCGAGATTGACCCGAAACTTTTACTTAACCGAATTCAATCAAGTTTGACAGTTTTATGCATTTTTTATTCCCTTTAAACATCAATTTAAATTTTATTTGAACTCGTACTTTCAATTCGACAAAATGCGGTGTCTACAAGTTATGCACTTTCAAATTTTATTTGAACTCGTACTTTCAATTCGACATTGGCTGGGCAGGACAAAATGCGGTGTCTACAAGTTGTGCACTTGGACTTTATCAGGTCAAATCCATGCATGACAATAGAAACTGCAAGAATGCGCCCAAGCCCTTGGTTGCGGTTCCTATAGTTCGATTACCAAACCTCAATAGGTTTTCTATGTACCTTAGCAAGTTTCCAACGATCAAGTTAAGCGTAGTTCTTGGACAGACATTCCTTCTTGTGTAATTAACAAAAAAGAGTGAAAAATGAGTTCTCATGAAAGTCGAGGGGCTTCTCCAGAGATGCGCCCTGATATAGGGCTATTGTAACACTTCTCCTTCTTTTATTTCGACCAAACCTACTTGGGTTTCCTACGTATCTTGACAAGTTGCCAAGAATCAAGTTGTAACGTAGTTCTGAACAACGAGATGATTTTAAGAGTCATACTTAGCGTAGGTAAAGATAGCTACATTCATTGGCAACAATCTGCTCCATCCTGATGGTAAGATCATCTATTATCCCGATTGGTGGTTTATTGAAGTCTTTGAATGACGTTGTTCAAAGTTTTGCTGCTGGAGGCTTGGTGCTTGGAGAGCTTGACTAGAACTCAAAATTCACCACTTAGGAGGATCCTATTTGATACTGGCAATGTCACTTTTCTAATGACATTCTGCTATACCCTGGCGCTTTGCAGGAATGGGTAAAGTCTACTGTTGAGACGTAATTTATGTGAGGTCAACTCCTTGTCTAACTAGTATTAGAGGCACACAATGGTATGGTGAGTGGTGAGGTAATTAACCAGGTTACATGTTCGAGAATTGCCTATTAGCCTACTAGAGCTTCCAAATAAGGTGTATGGGTGTAAGGGTTATGTTGATGATGACCCATTAATGCAAAATAATATGCATGATGCCATAAGTTATTGTAAAATATGATGACTAATGTTTCTCATGTGTATGAAAGTTATGCACGCCTAAGCGAGACATGATGCATAATGCTTGTGTAGTATTCAGGTATTGGTGTGTATATTGTGTCTTTATAAGAAAGATGCCTAGGAAATGCAGGATCTACATGGTGACATTGCACGATGACACTTGTGTAAATGAATGCATTTTTCATTTTTCTTTCATTTTTAGTGATATGAGCCTAAACATAATGATGTATGATTTCTACCTAGAATGTTTTCCTAGGGAATTCATGGTCTACTTAGAGATGCCAAAAATTTTATGGGATTTTTTTTTTTTTTTTTGCATTATATGTCTTTTGCTATAAGCCATTTCCCCTGGTTGCTTCCATATTGTCTCTGATATGGAAGGCTTTTCGGTGCTTCTGAGAGGCTTTCAACTCCTTTACTCCTACTTGTGTCACAACTGGAATTCGGGTCTAGGACCGAGATTGCCCTTTAAGAAGGTTATGTACAATGTTTGTTACAGGATAAAATGGTTTGACCTAAAATAGTGGAGGGTTATAACATGTTTTTCTTAGTTAAGGTGGGGATATCCTAGAATGGGAACATCTGTCTCAAGATGGGGATTACTGACTGTCTGACTCGGGCTTTAAATGATTTTTTTAGGAGTTTTAGAGAGGGTTCGAATGAATGGCTTACTTAAAAAGGCATATTTTCTTCCTTTTCCTCCACTTTCCTGAGTTTATTTCTAATATTTTAGGCATTAGACCTATATGTGGTATGTATATTTCCGTTTTCATTTTTGTGAAAGATTATTCTTACTAGAGTATACTCAAGTAATCATATTTAAACATTCAAACATCTCAGTGATTGTCGCGATTTTTACATCGAATTAATCTAGATTATGATAAATATGATTTCAATCGTAATTTAGACCAAATATCTGTAGTTATTAGTTTAAAGAGTTTGTTTGGCTCAATGCCATTGAGTTCTAATCATTGATCTTTTTTTAGATTGTTATCGAGATCACCTACAACCCTGTATGTTTCCCAGGATGTCTTTAACGGTTCTGATTTATCTCTTCTGTCTTAAACTGAAGACGACTGGAATTGGCCTTCTTGAGATGACTCAAATGAGGGAGAAAATAAATAATAGAGAAACAAATGTTAGTTAATGACGACTAACAAATGTTAGTTTATCCTGATAGTGTCGCGAGAATCATTTTTTTTTTTCATTCTGGCAACGAGAGACTCATAGTTCTTATATAATCCTCATAGCAAGTTTTGGGTAGTGATCCTGGTCTATTTGGCCCAAGTCACTAGGTATTGAGACACTCCTACAACTTAATACTCGAATTATATAGACAATGTGATTCACCTAATTGTTTTCGTGTGACCACTCAGAGTTCAAAAAATTTCTAAGACTAGTCTTTATTATTATTATTTTTTCTCTTAACACATAATTTCAGGATTTTACATTTTGGAGAATAAGGTAGTTTGAGTCAATCCCGAGGTCTTCACTGAATCATTCCCTTTCTGGGGTACTTCTCCATTATTGGCTCTTATCTAGTAGTATCTCATTGTCCTCTTCTAACTAACTCCTCTTGAGGACAAAAGAGTTAGCTACCTTACTCCTTTTGAGAACATTGGGTAAGGCTAAGTCTCACATATTTCTAATGACTACTTTGATTGAATCTCCTATTTTTCCAGAAACACGACCCTGGCAACTTGATTTGCTCTTGAGAATAATTTTTTGGTCACCTACCTTTCTTTCTTAGGAAATTTCTTGGGTCAGGCTAGGTTCCAAATTTGATTTGGACTTCTTAAGAATAATATCAGCCAAAAGTCTTTCTTCCATTGTCCCCAGTTCTTCTTGATAGGTATGATAGCTACAAGTCTTTTTTTAGTACTCTACGGTTTCTTTACAGCTCCCGGGTTGGAACATATGTAAGGATTTCACATCAGGGTTCTCGGTTTTCTTTTTAACCTTCTCAGATTTTTTGTCAATATCTCACTATCATCTGGTTGAAGCAAGACGTTTCTTTTAACATTTTTCTTTAGATGATTGTCAAATTTAGTATTAAAATTGTATTATCATAACTTTGATTGTTCGCAGTGTGTGAATTATGACGAGCAAATTAATTTATGAAAATTGGAGTATAATGACCTGAGTTGACCACCGATAAAATAAGCATGCATTTAGTAATACGTAGATCTAGTACATAGGCGTATAAGATAATACCTAATTCATTAGAAAGTACTTAAGAAACTAAAGGAAAAAAGCAAAGACAGTTATTGACTCCTTAATTTTTGGGTCTTTTGAGAAGCTTATAACCCCTAGTTGGATGAGATCCTCGATGTAATTCTTAAGAACATGGCACTGGTTAGTGTGATAGACAGTACATCCCGAGTGGTATTGACAAAAACTATGAAGGTTAAACCTCGGATCTTGAGAGTTTCCACGATAAGTGGGAATGGGTGCCAACAGCTTATTTTTTAAGCACTAGCAGTAGATTTCAGAGAGCGGAACAGGGAGTGGGATGAACCATCTATTTTCTTTAGGTGCCTGAGTAAGCTTGAAGATTTAATGAGGTAGTTAAATTAGAGTTTGAAGTTGGTTATGAGTTTGAGGAGAGCTATTTGGATATGCAAAGTATGGAGAAAAGATAAGAGGTTGGTGTATTGGGTGGATAGGGGTCCCAATTATTGGGATCATTTGCAGGCTTCCATCTTGACAAGCTGGTATGGCCTGTTTGATCTCTTTGATGGATTTAATCCATGTAGTCCATCCGCTTTCATATTTTTGAAATTTCTCCTTGGATTGAGTTTTCCTTAAGTTCAAGGTGTTTCTTCCAGCTAGTAAATTCTTTGTTCGTGGCGGTGACCCAAAGCTTGACTGAGTTTTTAGTTGATTCGACTTCGTCTCAATATACAACTTCTCTTGATAAATGTCATCATCATGTTAGGCAAGGCTACTGTAGTGTTCTGTAGCAATCCATTTTCTATAAGGGAGCTTCCTGATTCATAATTCATCCCAATAATTTATCATACTAAGGGTATATCTAGGTGATGGTAATTAGTCTTCTTTTCTCTTTTCTCGAAATAGCGAGGTTGGGTTCATCCATCTTAGAGCTGTTTCAGAGAGATAACGCTTCCTTGCATCGTAGAAGTCTTGGAGTTATTTTGAGTGCTTCAGGTAGAAGAAGAGATCAGGTCCATTTTATGATCTTGCTAGCGAATCTTGGATGGATTTTTAGCAAAACTTACCTAAAGCATATTTTCGAGGAATATTAAGTGGAAAAAAAAAAAAACCTAGATCTTGACTAATGAAATAAAGGATTTTCTTATGCAAACTATATTTGTGTATGATTGTACTCTTGCCTATGTATGAATAAGTCTATATGAGTGGATGATTATGTTCGTGCTACATGTATGCAAACCTAGGAAGATGTAGCTCCAGCAGGCAACTTTGAGATATGTTCTGGACAAACCTCGACTTGGACTTGGTTTCGCATGACCAGGGTAACTTGGAATTGCTTTTGGATTGTCCTTAACTTAGAAGTTATAGTCCTCTAGGCTTATGGAACGATTGACCTTTTATCCTCAAAATATGGATCAACACTTTTAGGACTTAATGACAGAATTGTCCTTTTCTTCCTCAAAATATAGATCATTGTTCCTGGGCCTTAATGACATAATTTTCATTTTCTTCCTCAAGAAATGGATCATTACTCCTAGAACTTAATGACATAATTGTCTCTTTCTTCCTCAAAATATGGATCATTGCTCCTAGGACTTATTGAAGGATCTAAAATACCTTTAAATTCTTGATGACTCTTTAGAGGGTGAATTTATTTTGACAGTCTGACGGGCAAATCTTAACGGGCCTCTTACCAGAACAGGTTTTGACTTGCTTAAGGAGTTTTGAACCTAAACCTTTAAAACAAAATATCTTTCTTATGGTGCATGATTCATATTGTATAGGCTTACGAGAAAGGACATTAAGCTTAGAAAATGACATGCGAATCCTAGAGAAATGTAACCCGAGGTATGTTTTAGATCAAACAGTCTTGATTTAACTGGGTGGTAAAACCTTCTTACATCTTGGTAAGCTTGGCATGGTTTTGCGAAGTTGATCCCATCTTAGTATCTTAGAGTATTAATCTTTAGATGGCTGTTTGGCAAAGGCCATTTTTAGACGGCTATTGAGGTGGGGCTTTTTGTAGATTATTTAAAAGAGAATGTATTTGTGAGTTATTAAGGAAATTTTTTTACGTGCATTATTTTAGATGCAAGAGGCATTTATGATTTATATGAGGTTAATAAGCTTTTGTTATTAAGCGAAAATAAGGATTCTCGTCCTTCTCATGAAGCTTGCTCCCTGGTCTGATTTTGAACCCGTTTTTTAAGTTGAGAAAGCTTGTGAAGCATGAGATAAAACAAGAATTCTTATGTTGTCTATTATATCCCTTATTAGTCCAAGAAATTTTCTTCTACAGATCCAAAACAACAGACGTATAAGCAATGTACATAAGGTAAAAATAAAAATTTCTCTCTCCTAGATAGTGTCCTAAATGTAGAATGAGTTTGGGTATTATTCTATCCTAGGCTCATTATATGTGGTTCACGGTTTTTCTTCTAACACATCCTAGAAAGATCAGTTCCGAGATCATCAAACCTCCAACGTATTCCCCAAGAGAATATCTATTGTTGGTTGGTGATCTAAGCGAGGCGAGTTTCAAAGCCGGATCCCAGTGGATATACCACATGGCCTTGCTTCTTCTAACTCTTCTTTATAAATCTTAACAGGGTATCGAGGCTTAGATTGACATAATGAAATCGCATGACTTCAACCCCTACTGCCTGCCTTCAAATAAGGTTTATGGCTTTGGATTTTTCTCATGATATGCAAATGCAAAGTGGTGCTCATGCCTTAGAGAGAGCTTACGGAAAGTAAAATACAAAAATTTAACGACGGTAAAGTAAATGTGATAAAGCAAATACATAAAAATAAAGAATACAATATATAAACAAAAGCACATAAGTAAAATAAAAGAATTTTTGTTTCAAAAAGGTAAGAATAAAGTATGACACAAATGGTAAATGATATGCACATTTGATTTTATCAAGAACACTCCAATCAAACTTACTTGCTTAGGCAAATTTAATGTTGAGGTTTAATTTTATTAGTCCAAAAGAAAAGAAAGGAAAATATAGAATATATGTGTCAGTCCTGCTCATAACTAAGAAAAAAGAAACGTTTCCGAAGAAGGTGCACACTTATCCTCGAAGAAATAGAAGACCTGCCTTTGTTCCAACTTTTAGCCACAAAGGTCTAGACATAATAATATATAAGGGTGTGAGTCCATGATCTGATACGTAGGGCTAGTCCACGATCTGAGACATAGGGCCAGTCCATGATCTATACATATATATATATATATATATATGGGGGTGCCAATCCATGGTCTAAGACGTAGCCAGTTCATGATCTAAACTAAAAAAAAAAAAAATGTGAGTCCATGACCTGTGACTTAGTGCCATGCTATGATCTAGGCTTGTGCGGAAAGATGCAGAGTAGGAAAAGTAAATGTTAGTAGTCCATAGTTAGTAGTCTATCATTGGTAGTTTATTTTAAGTTCATTGAGTTTGGTTTCATTTGTTCTTGATAAAGGCCAAAGATGCTATGCATATACCATAATGTTTTTGTTGTTCTTAACACAAAACAAGTTATATACACTATGTACAAGACTAAAGACACTAAGAACAACCAAAAAACCAATATGTACAAACAAATCAAAGATACTAAACAAACAAAACTTAAAGACGCGTTTTAAGAAAAATTTACCTAAATTAGGGGAGTAGTCTTTCCCTGGGTGATTTTTTCTTATTCTCCTTCTTTAATATCTTCTCTCTTTTGCTTGGTTGTTCTTGAAAAACTTCTTGAACTCTTGTTATAAGAGTGTCAAGAACACCTTTCAAAAGTTTTTTTCTTTTACAAGAATTTATGTTATTTATGAGGTAGAAAGCGTAAGAGATCAATGGACCCGATAGAGAAAATCGAGCCTAAAGAGGGAAGTGTTCTGGAAAAGCTTGGTTCCAAATAAAAACAAGTTGCCTTCTATAGACAAAGGTATGCCTGCGCATTGGGGAGTGTGTAGGCATAGCCAGTCTATTTTATTTAGCTATTTAATGTTATTTGTGTCCATTTAATGTCATTTATGGCTAGAATGCTTAGGCAATGATCAAGATTCACATAGGCACGTGTAGGTAATCATGAGGATTTTGTCATAATGATTAAAATCTTGCCAAATCTTGATATTAAATACCCTATTTAATGTCTAATTAATTCATTTAATGCACGATTTAAGGGGCTTTTAATGCTTAACCATGATGGAAGTTAGTTTAGTTAGGTTTCTAGGCACTAATTACCCTAGGTAATTAGGTTTTATCTTGAGATTTTGCCTCAAAAATCTTGCCAAGATATTACCCATTTAATGCATGTATTTATTGCATCTTTTAATGACATTTAATGCCCTTAAATGCTTAGCCATGGTGAAGGCTAGTTTAGACTATGTTTAGGCACTAATTACCTATGGAATGATGATATTTTATCATCATGAGATGGTTCATGCACCAATTCTTCCATAAGATTGCTTCATTTAATGCCATTAATGATCCTTAATAATGGCATGTTAATTCCTTAATAATGACATGCTAATTCTACTAGTGTAGGCATCATGACATTCTTAGCAAATGATATTATTCTTATTGATGAGATATTTTTATAAGATATTCATTAAATTCTTGAATTTAATGCCAACTTTGCTAAAGGTACATCGTTGAAAGAATCTTATGCTTTTTCTAAGCTTAGGAGGGTGTGTCCTTAGTAATCTTGGTGTCCTAGGCACCCATTAGCCTAATCAAGGCTTTATTATTTTATTTAGGAGATCAATACTTCAAATAAGAAATTAAACAAATATTTTTGGTTGTCAATTAGACAAAAACAGGCAAAAACAAAAATTTCAGGGGTCAAAACAGAAAGTAATGGTAATTGGTAAAATTTCCTTAAATTAAAGGGTATAAACTAATTTAACCATATTAAAAGTGATATTCATGAAACTCTACTTTCAATATTGTTATTTTAGTCCCCATTAAATTTTAAAAATTTCGAAATTGACCTAAAACTTTTGTTTATATCGAATTTCGATCAAATTGACGATTTTATATTTTTTATGTTTTTGTCCTTTTGTAGTATCAAATGTAATCTAAGGTAGAAGTTCGTTCCCTTTAAATTTCAGTTTAAAGTTTATCTGAATTTGCACTTTAGATAAACTTAAATGTGCGGGATAAAATGCAGTATTTACAAATATAATTTAGAGATTTTAGAAAACTTCGTATCTCCAAAATTATCCTATCGGTAGAGAGTGGTTTTTCCAAGTGGGACCAACCTCCTTAACACTTGTGAAGTGTTTACTCATTACTTGTAGTCTAATTCCAACTAGCATGGATATTACAACAATATATATTCTCAACTTACTATTATATTAGCCAACTAATAAATTTACATCAAATGTATATTGTGCAAAAAAGAACATATTTGCAAAAAAATGATATATGCCCCAAAACAATTACATCTTCTTAAAATGCACTTAACATTTGTCCAATAAAAAAAAACGAATATAATTGTTCAAGGAATAAAAAAATACATGTATCTAATAATTAAATTACATTTAACCAAAATATTGTTTTATCATTTGAATTACCCATCCCTTCCACCTAACTATTTTATTGGTCTTTGAGCCAGTACTAAATATTTCCTTCACCGACTTGAAAGCGTCATTCCCTTCGAACATGGCCAAGTCAACTGCTAGTCGTACCCTATGTTAAGTGGAGTTGGATTGCATGAATAGATTCAAATGATACTAGTCATGTATTTCATTATGGACTAAAAATATAATATTCCTAAAAGACAAGAAGGGTTAATTTTTTCTGAGTGATATTGCAAAAAGTTTCACAAAGAACAAAGGTATTGCATGAAAAGTAATTAAAAAAGCATTGCTAAATTGGTGGTTGTTAATGTAATAATAGGCTTGGCCCATTTGGCCCGTTAGGGCAAAACCCTAACCCCCACTTCCCCTATAAATACTTGTGTATCGCATTGTATTTTGTGTATCTCTTTCGCATAATATCAATGAATATTTCCCACTTTTCAATCATCTTAACATAGTATCAGAGTAAGTCTTTTCTGCACCTATTCTCCCTAAAATTTTTGTAACCCTAAATCTTCCGTTGCCGCCTTCCTTATTCTCCCGAGACTTTTGTCGCTACTATAGACTTCATCTCTGCTCTGGTATCAACAGCACCGCCTTCATCTTGTAGAAATGAACACAATACCATCAAATTCACCACCACCAAAGCTTAGATACGCCCTTACATGCCTCCAACAGCCCGCAGTACCACCACCCATCGCCGTCTCGGATTTTGGGCTCTATAGCCTCAACTAGGGTTCCAAATCAACCTTAAGATATACCATAAGAACCGTCTTGACAAGACAATTCGAACAATGCAAAAATCATCCTGTTCCCGTCGCTCACACTCCCTCACGCGCTAAGCAAAGTACAGAGTATCCCGCATGTGGATCTGACATGCTTTTGCAGCGGTCTTTTGCTACCTCAGCTGCCAACTCACCACTCAAATCAGCCCTATAGCCCAGCCAACTACCACCTCAGTGCCACATCAGCTGCCATGTCAGTACCACATCAGCTCCATGTTAGCTGTTACGTCTGTAGTCACCCGCCACATCAGCAGTTGACCGTCGTATCAGCGCCATGTCACCATTGCTTGCCACGTCACCTTTTTTTTTTTAGCCACCTTTATTTGACCAGGTCGGCCATTTTTATACCAATTTTATGAAAAGTTAGATTGGTTCCTGGGGTTTTTTGGTGTTTTGATTCTATTTCGGCCTTCGTTTGTGATTTAAGACCCACAGAATATACTTTCTGTTATATCCGTGTGGTCCCTACACCGATTCACCCATTTTTTCACCCAATCCTTGAACATTGAATATTGGTTCCTGACCAATTTCAATATTACGGATTTATCTGTGATCTCCGTTAAATTAAATTTGGATCATACGGTATAGTTATCTTTATATTGTTGATTCGGTTTATTGCGGATATTTGATCGGTTCAAGGGGATCTCAATCGGTTCTTCACGAGTATAGACCGGTTCCTGGACAATTTCAGTATTCTGAATTCATCCATGACAATAGTTTTTCCAAGTTCAACAACGATGACTATGGGTTCTTCGCTCATTATCAATGTCAAATAGGGTTCGGATCCTTCCTCCACTACTGTTACCCTGTCTATTGCAGATTGGGCATTACTCTTACTCCATATCTTCTCTAAAAATAGTACAAACCTTTCCCCTACACTCTCACTTACTGGAGGTAACTCTTATTGGTTTTTTTATTCTGCTTGTTGTAATTATATAACATCTAATCCCAATATTTTTTTTAACCAAACTCCCCGCTATGAATATTCCTAGTATCCATACCACTAATGCTTCTCAAATGCGTGTTACTCATACCGGTCAAGTTTTTACTTCTCATCTTTCTGTTCCTGACACATATTTGATTCTGAAACTCACCTTAAATCTCATGTCTATTGGAAAACTTTGTGAATTAGGATTTGAAGTCATATTTCTTAATAGTGGTTGTCGTGTATAGGATCCTCAGATAGAAAAAACTCTTAGGGCTGGTCGTAAGGTTGGACGCCTATTTGAACTTACCAATTTGCACCTTCCATCTCCAACTCCATCACCACCACAACCACATGTGCTTTCATCAATCTGTGCAACCTCACCACCACCAGAATCCTCATCCTCATCCTTATCTCCACAACCACCAGTGTTTCCCCCACTATCCCAAATTTGGCATGCTTGTTTGGGCCACACTTCATCTAACCGACTCAAATCGCTTATCTCTAGCGGTTAATTAGGTTCTGTTCAGCATGAATTCTTCAAATGTATCCATTACCAACTTGCAAAACAACCATCCCTACCTTTCAAAGAGAGTTAGTCTATTTTTCTTATACCCTTTGATCTAATTCATTCTGATATTTGGGGGCCTTCTCCTCATGCCTCGATAGGTAGTTTCCATTACTCTGTTATCTTTGTGGATGACTACTCTCAATATACATAGTTGTTTCTTATGAAACATTGATTCGAACTATTCCAAATATATTCTGAGTTTTCTTCTATGGTTCAAACTCAATTTTCTAAAAATATCAAAGTTTTCTGCTCAGATAATGCAATGGAATACAAGGATCGTACTTTTCTTAACCTGCTTCGCAAAAATGGCACGCTCCCCTATCGCTCGTGTCCTAGTACATCCCAACAAAATGGACGAGCCGAATGCAAACATAGATATATTCTTGACACAGTTCATGCTCTCCTCATTTCTTCATCGTGTCTTGAGCCTTTTTGGGGTGATGCTGCATGCACAGTCGTCTATACAATAAACCGTGTCCCTTATGCTACAATCCAAAACTAGTCTTTATTTGAGCGCCTTTTTTGGTAAACCTCCCGATTACTCTAAACTCAAAGTCTTTGGTTGCACTTGTTTTGTTCTTCTCAAACCACATGAACACAACAAACTAGAACCAAGGGCTCGTCTATGTTATTTTATTGGATATGACATCGAATATAAAAGGTCTCAGTGATGGGATCCTATTTCTAAAACCCTTCGTATCTTGCGACATATCACTTTTTGGGAACATCAAATATTTTCTTCCTTACCGTCATTTAACATGTCAACCTTCACCAACTACAGATTCTTTATTGATCCATCAATTGAGTTATTTCCAGAGGATACAATTCCAAGTACTATTGAGTCCACTCCAACACCACTAGTTGAGCCCAGCCCTATACCTTATGCTGAGTCCACCCCAAAACCACCAGTTGAACCCACTCCAAAACTACCAACTGATCTCACCCTTCCAACTCCAACGACAATGCTTGCGACTTCTCCTGTGGCTGACGATCCTGTACCGCATTCCTTTGAGACCCACGCCCCAGATCATCTCGCCACTCTACCTGGGTAACTCATCCTCCATATTACTTTTCTGATTTTTATTGTTTTTCCACTATACTTCACCTGCATAAGCCTCAATCCTATAAGAAGACTACTACTAATCCTCTTTAGCAGAAAGTAATGGACGAAGAACTTCAGGCCCTCACCAAAACTCATACCTAGGATATTATTGATCTGCCCCTAGAAAAACTCCTATTGGGTGCAAATGGGTGTTTAAGATCAAGACGTTTTCTGATGGATCTGTTGAACAATATAAAGCCCGACCTGTTTTCATGGGATTTGCTCAGGAATATGGTATTAACTATAAAGAGACGTTTACTCCAGTGGCGAGGCTAATATCTGTTCGTACACTTTTTGTCGTCGGCGCCATTTGAAAATAGACTATCTTTCAAATTAATGTCAAAAATGCATTTCTCAATAACGATCTTCTTGAAGAAGTCTATACACATACTCCTCCCAGACTGGATGCCCCTTGAAATAAAGTTTGTCGCCTTCATCGTGCCCTATATGGTTTAAAACAAGTTCCACGTGCTTGGTTTGTCAAATTCAGCACTACTATTTATCAGTTTAGGTTCACACCTAGTGCTCATGATTCGGCTCTGTTTATTCTCCATATTGCCAATGATATTATCCTTCTTTTACTGTATATGGATGATATGGTTATTACTGGAGATGATCTACGTGGTATTTCTAAACTCAAAAAGTTCCTCAGTGGCCAATTTGAGATGAAAGATCTTGGCGTGCTCACCTATTTTCTTGGACTCGAAGTCTCATCTGATTTCGATGGATATTTTCTCTCATAGGCCAAGTATGCCTCGGATCTTCTTTCCAAGGCTAAGATCACTAACTCAACCACTGCTACTACTCATCTCGAGCCGAACGTCAGACGTATCCCACTCAATGGTTCACCTCTTCAGGATGCCACTCTATATCACCAATTGATTGGAAGTCTTGTATATTATACTGTCACTTATCCTAACATTGCCTATATTGTTCATTAGGTCCGTCAATTCTTGTCTGCTCCTTGAACCACCCATTATTCGGCTGTTCTTCATATTCTTCGGTATGTCAAGGGCACTTTATTTCATGGGCTTCATTTCTCAGCTCAGTCTGCTACCATCTTACAAGCTTATTCTGATGCTGATTGGAACAGAGACCCCACCGATAAACATTCAACCACTAGTTACTATTCTTTTTGGACAATTCTCTCATTTCCTGGTGTAGTAAGAAACAAACTATGGTTACTCGCTCTAGTATTGAAGTTGAATATCGTGTCATGGCTGATGCAACTCAAGAATTTCTATGACTTCGATGGCTACTCATTGACATGGACATCACTTCTCCTGCTGCCACTACCCTATACTGTGACAACATGAGTGCTATTCATATCACTCACAATGATGTATTTCACGAGCGGACAAAACACATTGAGATTGATTGCCACTTCATCCGTCATCGCATTCTCCAGAATACGATTCGTCTACAATCCATCAGTTCAGTCGATTAGACAACAGACATTTTTATTAAAACTCATCCACCCGGACACTTGCACTCTCTGGTTTCCAAACTCAAGTTCATCTCCCACTTATCGCCTTGAGTTTGAGGGGAGACATTAATGTAATAATGGGCTTGGCCCATTAGGGCAAACTCTAACCCCCACTTCTTCTATAAATACTTGTGTATAGCGTTGTATTTTGTGTATCTCTTTCGCATAATATCAATACATATTAATATTTTCCATTTTTCAATCAATTTAACAGTGCTGACATCTAGAATACATATGATATTGAAAAAAATGCAGATCGTTCAAGTAGACAAACAAAAAGGTAGAGAGCATTTCAACATAAGCTTTTTATATTCTACAAGCAAAGATCAGAAGCCTAGGAAGTAAAAATCCCTCATAAGCCAAATAAACCAACTTAAAGCAAGTTGGTTCAACAACAACATCCAACTGTACAAAAAAAATAATAGAAACACTAACTATATAAACAACCAAAAGAAATTTAAGTGTCGCACTTGTGCACCAAGAAATTTAATGTAGTTAGGGAAAATTTAACCTACATGTATGACAATATTATTGGAGTAAAAATAAGAGGGAAGAATGCAATAATGTTATAATATGACGAAATTGTAGCTTGTGGCTAATAACGTAAATCTTCTAAATTAAAACTTGTAAAAATATTTGTCTCAATTGGTTTCTAAGTTGATTAAATTTGTTTCTATCAAATTGCTATTATTGAAACCAAACTTATATTTCCACAAAATCCTAAACCGTAAACTAATAATTTTCATAATTCAAAGAAAGCAGAAAAAGAAGAAGAATTTTGAGAAGATATTGTAACTAATTTCAATATCCTAATTAACAATTACCTCGAAACCCAAATCCGCAAATATCTTCCAATTTCGGGACATGCAACAAATTGGATTGGAGAAAAGAAGAGCCACCAATAAATTGGAATAAAGAGAGGAAGAGAACAAGGGATATAACATACCAAGAAAATCAGTCACTTAGAACAACGAGCTAATGTTCGTTGCCGGTAAAATTGCACGGAGCTTCAATTTAATCTATCATGAAATACTGTCAAAGATAGAGAGAGACGTGCCAAATACTGCCGTTGAGATAGGGAGAGAGAGAAAGACGAGAACAAATAGAAAATGAAATAAGGAAAAAGGGATACCAACCGTTAAAAACTCCAATTTAGGTGCTTTTGTGGTATTTGTAGATGGATGGTTAAAATTAAAGGGAAAGTCAGCGATTAGTTCTATTTTTAGGATGTAATCTGCGATTAGCCCTTTCTTAGTATTAGGTTTTGATTTAATCTCTTAAATTAGATTTCACTTGAGCATTAGTCTTGCATTGCAGGAATTGCAGGGACATTGCAAGAATTGTAGGGACATTGCAGGGATTTTATAGTGAATATTAGTTACATGCAACGAATATTAGTTACAATTTTATAATCGTTATTTTTTTACATATATTTGTGTATTTTTTATTACATGTACTTATATAATATTAGTTACATGTTACTGTAAGACCTTGATTTAAAAAATAATAAAAAAAAATGAGAAGTTTGGGGGGAGGAAAGAGTATTTTGACTAAAGATATTTTAGTTAATACATATATATATATATACACATTGGAGGGTGAATGTGTGGTTGTGCCGTGAGCCATGCCGGGAGAAATGGGAGAGAGAGAGAGAGGAGGGGGGCAACGTGGCATGATTTTTCTCCACTAATCCATATATATATATATATGTATGTATGTATGTATGTATGTATGTATGTATGTATGTATGTATGTATGTATAAACGTGGTAAAGGATAATTACCATCATTCTGGAAAAAACCACAAAGAGAGAGAGAGAGAGAGAAAAGCGAAGAAGAAGAAGAAGAAGCTACTGGAGTAGCTGTCGAAGATCACTTAGGGTGTTTTCCCAGGGTTAAGGGTCGTTTGGGCTGTAGGAGTATGCAAGTGTGACATTTTCGGGGGTCATATGGAAATAGGTATTTGTGTGTGAAGGTCTGTGCTCTGTTTTTGCTGTTTGGAGTTGCAACCGATGGTTTGGGGTGTTGTTTTAGTGGGTGTTTTAGTTGGAGTGAAGGGAATGAGGTTGGTAATATCAGTTGTAAACTTGGGATGGTTGATCGTGGAGGTGGAGTGAAGGATTTAAGGGCCGGAGCTGGTGACGAGAAGGGGGTGAAGGACTGGTTTGTTCTGTTTTATTCTGACAGGGACGAAGCAACGATCGCTTAGGCGGTAAAACAACAGAGAGCCAGAATCGCGTGATCGCTTAGGCGGTAAAACAACAGAGAGCCAGAATCGCGTAATCGCTTAGGCGGTAAAACAACAGAGAGCAAGAAATCGCCTGTTCGCCTAGGCGGTGGGGACCAGAAGCATATTCTAGGGAATTTTCAAAGAAAATTGACAATCATTCTAAAATAAGTAACATCTCTTATTAGTTTTTATGATTCACTGAATTAGTTTTATAGCCTTAACATATTAAATGATAAAATGTGGGGTTGGAAAATTAATAAACGTAGGGTTTGCATTACACAATTAGGTTGTTTTTCGTTACACTATTAATTTAGGTCCTGTCACAAATAGGTTCACAGTTTTCGAAAACTTAGTAGTTGGGAGTCAGGGGAGCTTGCAAGTACAAATTTTCAGGTGAGTGTACTGTCCTCTTACTAAAATATTTTTCTATATGTCTACTCAAATGTTTACTTAAACTGCATGATTTTATAAATGTGGTGGATCGAGCAGGTTTTGTGTGAGTTGGTAAAATGAATTTCCGTGGAATTGTTAGGGTTTTTAAAAAGAATGATATTATAAATAATTTTGTTAGATATTGACGGTAAATGAATTGACGATGGTGTTGTTTCTTGATTTGTGTCGTTGGTTAGACTATGCCATAGTTTATGTCATGTCCGGAGGGTGGTCTAACAGGTGAAAATTCATATTATGATCTGTCCGGAGGGTGGTCCGGTGGATGGATATTTGTTATGGTGATTGATAAAATTGGTGACTTATACTATTGGCCTCCGGAGACGTCCGGTAGGCGGTGATCTACGCAGTTAGGTCCGCTAGGAAGGCATATCCTACGGATGGTTACGGCACCGTTGTAACTCCCGATCGTGAGGTTAAAACGATCACTATGGTTTAGTCAGTGTATATGTAGGTGATAGGTAAATTTGAAATGGGGTGTTTTTACTAAGATTGGTGAGCTATTACATATAATGATTGATATGGTTTTACACTGAATGGATTGGTGAGATATATAATTATATAATTATTTATTTATTTTCACTATTTACTTTAAGAGGAGATGGTTGTATTATGATATTCGTATAATTACGCTTGATCCTTTTTTAAAGGTGTTGAGAATGTATTATTATTTTGAAAATATGATTTAAAATTACTAAGAAGGCAGTACACTCGCAGGTGCTAAAGAGAAACGTTTGTCCCCTACTGGCAATAGGTCGATTCCTGAAGGGCCGTAGCGGAGAGTATCTTGATAGTGATTCTTTTTGCTTCTGGTTGTATATGTTGGTTAGTAAAAATGAACTAGTACTGTTGTTGTAAGATCAAGAGAGTCCCAATGGAAGGCGTTATATGTATTTTTGATTGACTATAGTAAATAATATTCTCTTTAGTCATTGTTCGGAAGAGTTGTATTAGTCATTGTTCGGAAGAATTGTATTGTTGTCACACCGGCCCACGAATGTTGGGAAACCGAGGTGGGTTGTGACAGTTACAATTACATCTATCTGTGTAATATTTTGTGACATTTAACACAGAAATTAGTTTAATATTAGTTACATGTATTTGTGTACATTTAGTTACCTATAACTAACTATATGTATTTTGTGTGATTTAAAACCCAAAAAAAAAAAAAAAATGGTTGTTACGTGTTTTAAAATACAATAATTTTACACACAAAATTGTTACATATAACTATGCGTGAGCAAGGCTTTCGCCTTTATAAAATAGGCGAGACTAAAACTAAACTTTGGCCTCTGAAACTTTTCACCAAGTAAGGGTGAAATATAGGACCTCCCACCGATTATCCCAAAATTAAATCCCAATTGTTGATCCTAAAATTTTGATGAACAATTAAGTATTGATATTTTGATGGAACTAATGTATAATTGAGTGTTTTGGTGATTTAAAATTCCAGAATGAAGACGTCAAATTAAATGGATCAAAAATGAGGATGTCAAGATGATGATGAAGAATTAAGAGTTTGAAGAAATTAGGAAAAACAACACAAGTGAATCTTAACTTTTAATATCCCATTTAGGAACACACACATGGCACAAAATGTATTTTATCTTTTATGTATGTTTTGATTAAGTTAAGTTATTTGCTCATATGTGAAATAAGAAGAAATAATTTTGAATGACTAAAATGAAATATAAGAATATTAGTGGAGCTAGTCAAGATAAGAAAATGGTTAAAGAGGCGAAATCATAAAATAAAATAAGTTAAAAACATATTTAGAGAAGAGATCCAGTGACAGCAGTCGACTGATGAGTCGACCGGACATAGAAGTTGTAATATTCTGTATCTCTAAGTCGACCGACAGGTCGACCGGCCAAGAGGGCTGAACTCTCTGAATCAACAAGTCGACCGATAGGTTAACCGGCGAAGTAGTACTGAACTCTCTGAATCTGTGAGTCGACCGGGCGGTCGACCTATGCAAACCGCGACAATAGTTTGGCTGCAACTTGAGTTGGTCAGTCGACAGAACGCGCTGTTTCAGGATATAGTTTAATCCGAGATTATATCCAAAAATAGTCATTTTTGGTTGGGATTTGAAAGAGATTTATGGGATATTATCTATATTTAATATATGGTTCATATAATAATTAAATCCTATTAATATAGTTCATTAAATATTAATGTTTCTCAATTTGGTACTTGGAATTAAACCTAAATGAAGCCCTTATGATATAAGGGGTCTATAAGAGTTTTTAATTATCATGACACTTGTAAACTAGCCGTTAAAAGGCTGATTACATGTTCCTTTAATATAGACCTATGAATTTCACTAGCAAGGTGAATCATTAAAAGAGAAAAAATCATTCAAAGAGAAAAAAATCATTTATTGAGAGAGCTTTTATAAGAGTTATCATTCTACGATATTGTGAGCTTTTCTAAGAGTAATTTTGAGAATCAATTGCGATCAATTTTTGCTGATACCGGATTTGAAGCTACATTGTTCCAATAATTATTTCTGTAGATTCCGGGTGAGATCTTTCCATATTGTTTATTATTTGTTTATTATTCTATATTTGGAAATTGATTTTAAAAATTATTTCTAATTTTTTAAGAAAATATTTTTTACAAACAATTTCTTGAATCTGATTACGTGTTCCAATTTGCTACCCATATCTTGTTGAAATCAGAGTTTTGTATCTCACGTATTTCTATCACTAGTTGGGATATTAATTGAGTTAGTGTTTATCTGGGGTGGTAGAAGCTCCGAGTGAGATTTACTTCTTATCAATTTTTTAGTGAGTTGTGACGGATTAAATAATATTGAAAGTATTTAATTAGAGGTAACTGGGTTTCAGTCTCTTCTTGTAAAGAGATTGAGGTAGTGATTCTTCCTGGATAAGAATTACATTGTGAGTAATTTGTAAAGGTTTCATCCTTACTTGGTAAAATGATAGTTGGAGTGTTTGTGAGAGGTTTTGATTCTTGAGCCTTAGTGTTAAAAATAATTAGGTTATTCTTTAGTCTGTAAAAAGTAGAGATTCTTCCTTAACTTGAGAAAAAAGATATTGTAAAGGTTGATTCTGAGCCTGTAAAAGAATCGGTGTATGGGTTTGGTTCCTACCTTTAAAGGGATCTTGGTTTTAGTGGGTGCGACCTCCGTGGAGCTCAGGGAACTGAATTAGCCAAGAATAGCTTGGCTTCATCCTTACTTAGTAAAATGATAGTTGGAGTGTTTGTGAGAGGTTTTGATTCTTGAGCCTTAGTGTTAAAAATAATTAGGTTATTCTTTAGTCTGTAAAAAGTAGAGGTTCTTCCTTAACTTGAGAAAAAAGATATTGTAAAGGTTGATTCTGAGCCTATAAAAGAATCGGTGTATGGGTTTGGTTCCTACCTTTAAAGGGATCTTGGTTTTAGTGGGTGCGACCTCCATGGAGCTCAGGGAACTGAATTAGCCAAGAATAGCTTGGTGAACCAGTATAAATCTGTTGTGTGCTGCTATATTTAGTTTACTATTTTTGTTATTTGGGTGTGCACTTAGTTGATTATATTATTTTGTTGTATTATAAAGATAATAATTAATTTAGGCTTAAAATTAATTATTCGATTTATTGAATTTTATTCTGATAATTTTTTAATTACCCAATTCACCTCTCCTCTTGGGTATTCTACTAGGCCAACACCAGTACCTTGAGTTCATAGAAACGTAAATAGGGATGCCCAAAAAAATCGAACTGACGGGTAACCGAGAGAAACCGAACCGAATAATTCGGGTTGAAATCGACCAAATGATTTTAGTCTTGGTTCTGATTTTAAATTTAGCAACCGAAGCGATTTTGATTTTGGTTTTGAGATAATAACCGCGTAACCGAACCACGTGACCTAACCGTGAGCCGAACCGTGTAACTGATATATATATAAACACACACACACATATAAATAAGAATTTTGCAGATTAATTCTTATATTTTATTTATTTATTTATAAGTTAACCCTTTTACTCACTAACTCTAGTATAAATATATAGTTATAGGTAGGATTTTCAAATATCACTTCTCATATTTCCTCTTCAGAATCAATCAGTTGATTTTGCAAGATTAAAAACTAATTGTATGAGAACGATTTGGAGACTATCCTTATATTTTAGTTATGTTTTTTTTTCATATATAAGAAATAATGGTCTGCGGTTTTGTAATTTTGGTTTTGATTTTGTTTTTTTATAAAATTTAAAAATTTTAAACGATTTTTGCGGTTTCGCAGTTTTGGTTTTGGATAAAATTAAATAGTCCGATTTTAAAATCGTTTAAAAGAAATTCGCGATTTTGGTTTTGATTTTAGTTTTAGTTTTATATATGTTTCACGGTTTTAATTTTGATTTTGTATAAAACCGAGCCGAACCTGAACCGCGGACATCCGTGAACCGCGGGCATCCCTAAACATAAATACCATTTTTTTTTTTTTTTCCTTTTTTAACAAAACCGGTAAAAACCATCATTCGGAGCAAAACTTTATTTCTGTCCGTTCGCCGGTAATTCATCCTTGTCCGGCTTCCGCCGCCCCCCAGATATTTCAGCTGCATACCTCACCAAACTTCGAAGACCTGAAAGTCGATGAACAATAAACACCATTAACAGTATCGATATGAATTCCTCCTCCACCGCCACAATTGACGACGAAGAACACCTTCCGGCCTTGGTCGGAACTTGCCCTTTTATGTGCCCAGGTAAGTACTTAATTCCAGCGCTTGTTTTACTATGTCACTTGTTGCAAGATGCATCATCGCCGTCTCTTTTGTCAATTGTAAATTTGTATCTGTTGCTGTTGATCCAAGTTTTTATTTGTTTCGTCTAATCAAATGCAGTAGTACGTTCTCCATTTGCAATTTATTTTTCTTCTCACGCCAGGACTTGTTAGCATAGACGTGTCTTCACCCTTTAGCTTGCTGGGGGATGATATAATACAAGATCAAGTTGCATTCTCAGCTCTTGTGGACAGCCTTAACAACTTTTAGTTAGCTCAACTCTTAGTTAGTGCAATTGGAGTTAGTCATAGCTAGCATTGTGACTATCATTTTTTGAATTCATTTCCCTATAATTTGAGTTTAATTCTATCTTCTTTCCCTTCAGCTTCAAGTTCTGGTTAGCTCATCAATTGAATTCATGACATATTCTTTAATAAATACTAAAAATAATGGCTGAAGTCTTGGAACTAATTTGAAATTTGATCCGGCCAAGTCGTGTCCACCAATTCTTTACTCCGAATCTGAAAGGAGAAAAGTAGGAGAATTGACTAGACGACTCGCATGCAATCCACAACTTAACAAGTTGGAAAAATCGTCCTCATAAAATTATTAATATAAAGAAATTAAATAATATTTTAATCAAAGCTAATTTTTTGCATGATTGAAGATAATAAATCATTGAGACTAAATTTTCAATTAAGAGATTTCAACAGTTAGAATGATGATGGTTACACTTATCCCTATGACAGGGACAATAACTCAAAAAACAAAATCCAATTTGGAACACATGTCAATCTAACACCCTATTGGTAATTCTAGTACAAGGTCTAACCCCCATTGACTAGCACCCATTGACCGGGTCTAAAGCAAAATTAGGCTAAAAGTCAGTATTCTAACATTTTTCGAAACAATAGTTCTTATATAAACAAAAGTCACATGATAGCATGTGTCATTATATAATGGTTTTCTGATTTTCGAAGTACATATATTTACGAGTATAAAAGACAGAAACATAAATAGTCGACGATATAAATAAATTGATTGTCTTATTTAGAACGCGTCAGGATTTCACAAAATGTAATCTAATATATTTGAAAAATAACTCTAAAGGTGGAAGATTACTTACCCTGGTACTGCAACTAAATTTATCAAAAGATTCGATTGAATACAGTCTCTTAAGATCCTGCAGAAGGTTTTTGGGTGTAGTGTCTTCCAAGACTTTTCCCTTCATCGTCACTATTTCTCTATGGTCCTCACCCTCATTTTTTTTTTAAATCTTCTATGGTTCAAGGATCTTTAGACGCCGTGCAAACCAGACATGTTATGCTTTCATGCCTTCGTTATTAGGTTTATTAATAGAATAGGGTTTAGGAACAATGACAATAACATCCCTTTCCTATTTAAATAAGGTTGTTACCTCCCCTAACTATACTTTGACCAGAAAAAATAATACAAATTTATAAAATTATCATTTTGATAATAATATGACCAAACAATAAATTCTTAGTTACGAAATACCGCCCAACACAAAATAAGACTTGAAATTAAAATATATATGTACATATAAAATTATAATTACTCAATTATAAATTTGGGTCTTATAATAGAAATTTGATCGTTTTACAACAATAGCCATTTTTTTAATGTTTTGTTGCATTCTATTTTTACAGTTGAGGAAAGGCTCCAACGACAGCGGCTAAGTGATCTAGCAGTGTTTGAGAGATTAGATGGAAATCCTGGGAAGACATCTGCAGCCCTTGCCGTAAAAAAGGTATAATTTTCACAACTGAAATGACATATGTCATTAAATATTTGATTTTGAATCAAGATCTTGTCTAAGTTAAATGTGTTTGTAATAAGTTACTTATTATTGCTTTTGTGCAATTGAGATATCTTTGGAGATAAATGTAGATAAATGTGCTTGATACGGTTTCAAGCGGTTATTCAAGTGTCATGTCATTATGTCATGGTGTAGGATGCAAGAAATCTTTGTGGGATGCAATGACTCTATGTTGTAGATCCAAAGTATGCTATAGATTATGAAGTAAGAAAAATGTGAATCTTTATTCTCTGCTTAGTTCGGAGGAATTACTGTTGGAATGAAATGGCAATTCCGATATAATAACCATTCATACATTTTGTACATCATTTAATGACATAAGCATTTTCCTTTGGCATGGCTATTCTACCTTTTTGATGGAATTATCACTATTCCTTAGCCGGGCATGGTAATCGCAATTACATTCCATCATGGAATGGAGTTACAACCTAACATTTGAAAAAAATAAAATCATAAGTTAATATTTAGCAGTGATTTAAAAACCGGATCAAACAAGCCTATTCAATCTGTTGAACCGTCAATTCGTCTTAAAAACAAACCAGGTTACTCCAAAAACTCGGACTACAACAAAATCGTTTAATCGTCATAAACTGGAAAGGCTAGTGATTAAACCAGCTAAAACCACAGAACCGAAACGATTAATCTACTGAACCAACCAAAAAAGTTGAACTAAAGGGCAAAATATGAACTAAGGTGTACAGTCAAATGCATGCACCGTTGTGCATGAGATTCTGCGAGTCTACATTACTATGCGATGGCTTTATATAGGAAGATTCACTTTTTTATTTTTGCATTTGGTTGAAATGAGGTATAACATTTGCATGACTTGCTTTCTCTCTTTTATACTTGAAATATGTATTGAAAATGTCTTTTGAAAATACGCCCCTTCATTTTAATTATATAGACTAGCATATAATCCGTGTCGTGTCTGAAGGCACATATCAAAAAATAACCCTGATTTAAACAAACATAGGTTAAAATTTAATAGTCACTTAAGAACTTGACAAACCGGGCAGTTCAACCTGTTGAATAATCGACCAGTCCTAAAAACAAACCGTTTCGCTCCCAAAAACGAGGCTACCCCAAAAACCATACAATTTCGTTAAAACTGAAAAACCCAACTATTGAACCGGTAGACCATTGAACTGGAACGACTAATTTACTGAATTGGGTATCAAAGTTAAACTAAATGACAAAATTTGAATTGAGAGGTATAATCAAATATCTACGCCCTTGTGCATGTGTATCTATGAGTCTTGCATTATATAAAAATATTTACTTCTTCAATTTCTGCATTTGGTCGTTGTGGAATATAACATTTGCAAGGCTTGCTGTCTCTTTTTACTTTTGAAAATATGTAGTGATTATTTTATTTTTTTTGGGAAAATATGTCTTGAAAATATCTTTTGAAATTATATCTGTTAAGAGAAATAAGGAAATTAAGAATAAAGAAATTAGTTGTTTTGGAAAGTCTATTAGTTCATTGTATTTCTAGAATAATCTCTTGATTAGGGAAATTTGATTTATTTTTTCATTTCTTTGCAGCTAGGGTTGTATATATGAACCCACTGTTGTACAGATCAAAAACAATAAAGAATTTCTTCTCTCAATACTGATTCTTCCACATGGCATCAGAGCTGTAAGGCTCGATCCTCCGTTTTTCCCTTGGCCTTAATCGCCACCCAATCCTCTTTCTCTTCTTCTATTGTTTTTGGGCCTTAATCGCCATCTTCAATTGGCCTTCATTGTCGAATTTTTTTTTGGTCTCTGGGTCTTCAATCGGCCTTCATTGCCGAGAAAATTTCTGGGTTTGGCCACCATCATTGTTGCCAAAATCTGTTTGTGCCCTAACCACCGCCACCGCTGCCGCTGCCGGCGAAATCAGACGACGAAGCCCGTTGTCTTTGATTCCAGCTTCGTCTCTGCCATCCCCACCGCTGCTGAATCTGTTGCCGAAACCAGAAAGTGCCCTAGCCTCCGTCACCGCCACCAGATCCTTCTTCGCTGAATCAGTCGACGAAGCCCTCTGTCGTCAATTCCAGCTTCCATCTCCAATTTGCCTTCAGTTTTACGTCGACAACCCATTCTCTCTCTCTGGCCTTGAATCGTCTTCGAAGGCTTGATGTGAGCAGTTCGATCAGCTGCTGTACACTTAAAACCCCACCTATAAATTACAGAAACCACCCTGCGTTTTTTTAAAATTCCTTGGCTTTCCCAAAAGTTATCAAAACAATGACCAACTCAGCATCAAACAGTGAACCAACTCAGTGACAAAAAACATCACTACGCTTCTCACGGTATACTAACGTATTAGGTTAAACCATGTCAGAGACCTCAGGTACTTGCTCTTTGGTACATTCAGGTAAATTTCCTATTTCCATTGGATTTAATGCTTCAGACAAAACCTTTGTCAACTCATGGATCATAGACTCAAGAGCAACTGATCGCATGACATATTCATCACATAAATTCAGCACCTATACCCCTTGTCATAGTATTAGAAAAATTGCCACTGCCGATGGTTCATTAATCATTGTAGTAGGAATGGGAGATATT